>CM060367.1:106920448-111720448 GCA_030545235.1 Helianthus tuberosus
GGGGGGGTGGAGTGGGGGTGGGGGGGGTTTACGTTTTTGAGGGGTGTCGGTGGGGGGTGGGTTAGACTTTTCCGTATTATTGCACATGTTCAGTACAATTTTTTTTTAAATTCTTTTTTTATATAAAAACTAGCGAAAATTAATAAAAAAAAACTGTAAAAAAAATTGGTTACGTTTTTTAGGTATTTTTTAGTTAGTTTTTTGGTTTTCTCATTTAAACTAGTTTTCTTATAATCCATCACCTATATGTATAAATATACACACACACGTGCACACACACACACACATATTGGTGAGGTTTGGCTACAAAGTCTAAGTTTTCTAAAAAGTGTAAAAAGTTCTAAAACACTACAATTTCAACAATATAAAACGTCTAAAATCCACAAATAACAGAGTGAAGATTACTAAAACACCATATTTAAACCATAATAATCCATAAAAGCTTCAAACACACCATCGTTGAACTTATAAATATAAAACAAAACATGCTAATCAACGTAAAACACTCTAATGTTTGTCATTCAATAATGAGAGCCTTATCATTAAAAAAAAAAAGAGCACAAAACCCACATATATGATGTTTTAGTAATCTTCATTATGTTATTTGTGGGTTTTTTTATATGTTTTATGACTTTTTACACTTATTAGAAAATTAAGACTTTGTAGCCAACTCCTAGCCTATATAAATAAACATATCTCCGCTTGCGCCATCCATATATTTTTCTTTATAAAACACGTAAAACTTAAACGTGAATGACTTTATCTCTTTTGCTACACATTTTAATTGCTGGTTTTCATCTTCATGCATCTCAACTAGACAAACACTTTATCTCAACTACAAGGAATCTGCGCAACAGCGACGACAAAAGTCGCCGCTAATGCCCTCAAAAGTCGTCGCTAAAGGTTTTAGCGGCGACATGTCGCCGCTATTGCCCCGTCGCTAAAAGGCTGTATGTCGCCGCTAAAGATCTTTATCGCCGCTAAAGGTAGTACACTATTAGCGGCAACAATGCATGTTCTAGCAACGACAATTGTCGTCGCTAAAAGTCAAAACCTGGGAAAAAAAATTTTACCCAGCAATTCTCAGTTTTACCGAATACAATAACTTGCTATTCTTTCCGTTTTCCGCAGTCAAACAATACTTCAAACATAAAACACCGAGTTGTAAACATAAGACACCAAATTTTAAACATAAAATTATAACAAAACTATTTTGTTTGGTTAAGTTAAAGTTTTGAAACTCTTAAATTCTAAGCAAATACATCATTAATCTACCTAGTCCGTGTCATTTTCGTTGCTTTTTTTTATCCCTTCTTCTTATCCACAGCTCGGTAGAGTCGTTCCATGAATCTCGGGTCTTCAAACGAATCGTCAAAATAATCCTACAAAATAAAATATATATATTATTAGTTGACCCATTTGATAATGATATAAGCATTACACTCTTCCCTTTCTAGTTGAGTTAATAAGACATTATAACTAAAAATGAATATTATAGATTGAAAATAATAGATTTTTTCCTTGTAAGTTTAGCACAGCAAAGATTAGCACATATTTGATAATCTTAGTGCGTGTTAAGTCAGTATCCATTTTTTCATCCTCATTTACCCTTTCCACAAGTCCCTGAAATAGTGGAAAAAACAAGACTAAGATTGGGTTTTGTTATTTTGAGATAAACAAATGTATTTTTGTTATTCAAGACCTCAACAATTAGTATCACACTTGAAGAATTGTTTACACCCCTACTTGCAGGCTAATGTATAGCAGAAAACACTAACAAAAATGACTTACGAAAAGCTGATAGTATTCTACATCAGACAAGTTGGGAGCCACGCCGTCCCTCAACCAATATAAAATATGCCGAAAGTGCGTCCCATCCCTGTCAACAAACATGTATACCCCTACAAAAACACAAAATGGTAAAAACATATTCCTTTTGTGCAGAAGGAAGTCTTTAGTATGATCCCATCATTACTCATCAAAACGAATAAGAACATAAGCTAGTCAACAATAGAAGAATGAAATGCACCTGATCTTTGCAAACAAACATGTTGTATACCAGTTTTGACTGCATACTCACCGTATCAGAGTCCTTGTGAACGGTGTGGCGACCGCTGAACCCAAACTCAAACCCGACTTATATAGTTAGCATATCAACAGTTGTGCAAAATATGCTTCCACCTGTTTCAACAACTATACTAAATTAAAAAAAATGAAAGCATCAAATACATGTAGACATAACAACTTTGACTGAAAAACAAGAAATGCTAGAAAACAAGATGATCTTTATTTTAGATAAACAAGGCTTAATTACATAGCCGATTATTAATAGAATCATGAGAAAAGAAATGAAAAATAACCCATAACAACTTTGACTAAAAAACAAGAAATAGACTCGAGACTCTCACACTTAAATTCATGACTCAACACACTTGACTGGCTTATTACAAACTGACTTCAACGGCTGCCAGCCTTGAATTACACTACAGGAAAACGAAGCATTAGCGGCGACTTTTCAGATTGATAAAGAATTGAAACAACAGCAGTACCGATCGCAACTTGGTGATCGGAAGCAAGCGAACTGAATGAAAAAAGAGATGGATCAAGAGCATGTAATTGTGTAATCGGCGGAATAAAAAAAGGACGTACAGGAGGTGTAGTCGGTTGTGAGCCGGTTAACCGAGAATAGTAGTAGAGAAGATGGTGGTCAGTCCGGTGAGAAATGAGAAAATGTATAGAGAAATGAGAAAATAATAATAAATGTATAGAGAAATGTATAGAGAAATGAGAAAATAATTAACAGATCTATAGGAATAATAATAAATGTATAGAGAAATGAGAAAATGTTGTACCTGACAATCGCCACTGGAGAGCCCTGCGTGTTGTAACATCTACGAGATCCCTCCCATTTACATTAAAATGACAAAGTAATAATATCGAGTAAGAACCAATCCAGAAATATCATCATAACTGAATCAAATTTGAATATATTATAATGAAAAAATGGAAGGGAGAAAACGTATATGCATTCCTGATTTGGGCATCACTCACACCACCTTCAGTTCTGGTGAGCCACCTCGAACCGCTGGTGAGCCGGTGAAGGTCTGTCGCTCGAAGACTATAGTCGCTGATTCGAATAACACTTTCCTTTTTCTCTCTGTACCCATTCAACACTAGTTTTAGGCAACGAATTATGATTTTAGAATGATAGCACTAATTTTTTCATGATATAGCTATATTCTACATATTATCACAAACTGTTTATTCCATACCAGCACTACACCTACCAAAAAAGACAACTGGTTGAAACACAAAAGTTGCCCAATGTCCATATGTATTACATAATACATACAATCTTCTAAATTGTTTTATTCAATATATAGATTATTAAGTAATAATTTTGTTTTTGTAATCATAATAATATGTAATGCATTCATTTTTACCACATTCTTAAAGCAGATAAAAAGTGTTTGTCAATCCTTGGTCCGTCTAACCCAACCCATTACCTGACATGTCTTACCCGCCCATCTTGCCACCTCTAAGAACAAAACAAGCACATGGGAATAGAATAATGCCAGTGATGATGCAGTGCCCACAACAAAAAGCTTTATCCCGTTATTCATGCTGAAATAATTCAACTCCAACAAACTCATAAATATGTGAATACGTATCCACGTGGCTTTAACTTTCTAAGAAAAAAAAAGAATAAATCTCATACCGCGATAGGCTGATAGCACCCAACTCCCAACCCATATATAGTATAACCCAACCTTGATTAACTATATTTTATTTAAATCTTTTATGATCGATATATCTTAATCACTACAGTTATGATTTTTGAGCATATTCATCTATAATTTGATTGGTATATCTCAAATTCTATTACTAACACATTACCATAACATATTTAAATTAATAACCTAAATTTACTGGTATGCATATACATCCTACTTGGTTTATATATATTAGTACAAATTTCTGTTTTATAATATTCACAATCACTATGGTGTTCCAGTATGATTATTATTTTACAAAACTTAATAGAAAAATGAAAGTTGTGCTCAAGTGGGTTGTACAGTACGAGTTATACCCCATTAATTTACCCATTTATTTCTTCATCTGCAAAACTCACACCAATAATTATATTTCAATGAAACATGACAATACAGATGGATTAGTATCAATACCTTATATAAGAAAAGATAGTTGTTTATGCGTTATACGGTAGTAGGAGAGCTTCAAACAGCAAGACGAAGAATCTTTAATGATTTAGAGAGTCGATAACCAACCCAAAACAAATCTAAACACAACATTAATGGAGGAAATGCGACATGTATGATGATTGATGAAAATTATCAACACAGCACAAAACGAAAATAGAGTTACCGATTTCGAGATGGCGGCTAGGGCTTGTTCGTCCTGAAGAGCTTGTTCGACATGGTTAGGGCTGGTTCGACGGTGGCCGGAATCAAATTCCAAGCAGGTTGTTCGTGTGTGGTCAGCGGTTGTTAGGGCATGTTATTTTAGCGATGGAGAACATGAGGAGGTGAAAGAGGGAAAGAAATTGAGAGAGTGGATGAATCTTAGAAATGAAAAGGGGAAAGTGAAAGAAGGATGTGTAAGAGGAGGGAAAATGTCCCGCTTTTAGGTTTAGAGAAGCGTATAAAACAGGAGCCATTGGATGTATTGCATATGGACGGCCAGATTTAATCAAGACTCTGCACACGGATCCAGGGCGTGGGTCGCCGCTAAAGGCCTCAATCGCCACTAAAAAAGTCGCCTCTAATGTGCAACTTTCTTGTAGTTTCCTCTCATAGTAAATGTATGTGTATTAAAAATAAAAATGAAAATGAAAATACATAGTTATATTATACAATACTACAAAGTACAATGTCGGTTGGTGCCTCCCATTGGCCAAAATGGGCGGCTCATTTTAATAACATTTTTGTTTTTGTTTTTTTTTTTTTTTTTTTTCCGTTTTGCCCCTAGCTCAAACTAAAATTACGCTTTTGTCTCCAGCTAAAAATTATGATTTTGCCTTCAAGTGAAAATTACGATTTCGTCTGCCACTCTCCCATTGGACCAACCAGTTTATTATTTTTTATCCATTTTAAAATTACGGTTTTGCCCCCCAGCTCAAAATAATATTACGCTTTTGTCCCAAATAAAATTACGTTTTTTTCCCCAGCTAAAAATTACGATTTTGCCCTCAGTAAAAAAATGTTATTTTTCCCCGTTAAAAAAATTACGATTTCGCCCTCAGCTGAAAATTACATTTCTCCCCCCTTCAAAATAAAATGATGCTTTTGTCCCAAAGTCAAAATTACGATTTTGCACTCGGTTCAAAATAAAATTGTGCTTTTTCCTCCAGCTTAAAATTACGATTGTGCCCGTAGTTCAAATTTATATTACGCTGTTACCCTAGGTGCAAAATTACGAATTTGTCCCTATTAAAATTTCAAATCCCCCCCCCCCCCCCTTCAAATTTACAGTACTGCCATGACTTTAGGTTTTGGCAATTTACGATTTTACCCCAGTCAAAAAATACAACTTTTCCCTCAGTTAAAAATTACAATGTTGCTATTGTTTTAGTTTTTTTTTTATCAAAAATATAAAAGTGTTTTTTTTTATTGGTTGACTCGATTTAGTTGTTTTTCGTCTCAATGAGCTGCTGCCTAACACTCGCTCATTATTCGTCCACCGCCCCGCAACGCGGGCGGGTATCTAACTAGTTATCAACATATACAATCTCAAGTTTTGATGACGTCAGGGAATAGTTGTGTCAAATGGTTGGCCAGTTTTGGGCGGCACTTTGACTTTGTTTTTTTTTTATTTTTTTTTTCTTTTTTCATATAATAGTTATTTATAGGTGATGCCAAATTACAATTTTATCCCAGGTGTAAAATTATGATTTCGCACTCGATTCAAAATAAAATTTTGCTTTTGCCCTCAGTTAAAAGATACACTTTTGCCCTCAGTTCAAAATAAAAATATGGTTTTGCCCACAGCTAGAGTCCTGCCAAATTACGATTTGGTTCCCAGTTTAAAATTACGATTTTGCCCCCAGCTAAAAATTACGATTTCGCCCGCAGCTAAAATATTACTAAAATACACGCTTGTCACCGTTTTAGTTAAAAAAATTTTATCATAACTATGGTACTGTTTTTCTTTAATTTGTTAACTTGATGTATCTTTTTTGATATCGTGTTATAGGTAGTATGTATAACTAACCGACATAAAGGCGTACATGTTATTAACCTTAGAAATACTCGATTTAGCGCCCCGCAACGCGGGCGACGCATAACTCTAGCTGCCTAACTCTGGCTCATTAATCCTGAAAAATTACAGTTTTGCCCTGAGCCCAAAATTACGGTCTTATCATCGTTTTTTTTTTCCATAGCAAAATTATAGTAGTATTTTTTTAATTGATTGAGAATTATTCGGCCATCGCCCCGCAACGCGGGCGGGGCATCTACTAGTGTCTATACATAAATATTTATATTTATATATATATATGTATGTATATATACATTATCCTACATATACATTTACCAAATGGGGAAACAGTGACAGGCAGCTGCCTGGCACTCCCCCATTAGACCAACGAGTTTACTATTTTATATTCATTTTAAAATTACGTTTTTGCACCTGTTTAAAATTATCGTTTTGCCCCCAGCTCAAAATAAAATTACGCTTTTGTCCCCATCTCAAAATTATGATTTTGCCCTCAATTCAAAATTACTATTTTGTCTGCCACTCCCCCATTGGACCAACCAGTTTATTATTTTATATCCATTTTAAAATTACGTTTTTGACCCCAGCTCAAAATAAAATTACGCTTTTGTCCCTAGCTCAAAATTACAATTTTTCCCTTGATTCAAAATTACGTTTTTGTCTGGCACTCCCTCATTGGACCAACTAATTTATTATTTTATATCCGTTTTAAAATTACGTTTTTGCCCCTAGCTCAAAATAAAATTACGGTTTTGTCCCTAGCTTAAAATTACGATTTTTCCCTCCATTCAAAATAAAATTGTGGTTTTGCCCCCACCTCTGAATTACCTTTTCGCCCCCCAGTTCAAAATAAAATTATGTTTTTGCCCCCAGCTAAAATTTACGATTTTGCCCTCTGTTAAAAAATGTGATTTTCCCCGTTTAAAAAATTTTGATTTCGCACTCAGTTCAAAATTACGTTTTTCCCCAGGTCAAAATAAAATTATGCTTTTGCCCCAACTCAAAATTAGGATTTTGCCCTCGGTTCAAAACAAAATTGTGGTTTTGGCTCCAGCTTAAAATTACGATTGTGCCCTTAGTTCAAACTTATTTTACGCTGTTACCCCAAGTTCAAAATTATGAATTTGCCCATGTGAAAATTTACAATTCTGCCCCTGGTTCAAATTTACAGTACTGTCATCACTTTAGCTTTTGGAAAATTACGATTTTACCCCAGTTAAAAAATACAACTTTCCCTCAGTTAAAAATTATAATATTGCCATTGTTTTAGTTTTTTTTTTTATCAAAACTATAAAAGTGTTTTGTTTTAATTGGTTGACTCGATTTAATTGTTTTTCGTATCAATAAGCTGCCTAACACTCGCTCATTATTCGGCCATCGCCCTGCAACGCGGACGGGCATCCACTAGTTGTTATACATTGACTATTGTGAAACTCTATTACTTATTTTGCTGAATTTGTCAAAGTCAGTCGGAACTCGGAAAAGCCTTCCTTGGATGTAACTCAATTTTTTTTTTTTAAATAACAATTTCTTCATTATATAAAAACTTTAAGGACAATTACACCAAGATAGCCGGTAAGCGGGCAACAAGCTGCGCCGCTACCCCCTTTTGAATAGCGAAACCTAACATAGTAAAAACGAAACCCCGATCTCTAGGAGACGAAATGTTGCTGATCAAAAGAAATTTTTTTTGATAAAGGAAAAAAAAAACACAATTTGACTCTAGTATGATCAAAAGAAATTTGCAAAACATTCATAAAATAATCACGACAACATATTATATTTGACCTAACTCATTCCTCAAAAAAGTTTATGTCGAAACATATACCAACTCGAATTTATACTGAAACGTACAGAAAAATATGCATGAAAAAAATAGGTTTTTTCTTAAATGAAAACGTATTATATTTAACCTGAATCGTTTCCAAGAAAAGTTTACGTCGAAATGTAGACTAAATCGAATTTATACTGACACGTACACAAAAATATGCACGTAAAAATTATTTTTTCTTAAGCAAATGAGTATAGTGGTAAATTCGAAACAAATTATTAGTAATAACTTAATAGGTTAAATACGCTCTTAAAATCGTGACAAGTAGCACTAATGCCACACCACTGATAACGACCACCAACATTAGAAGAGCTCGTAAAAATAATATAAAAAAGTAAAAAAAAAAAATAACACCGAACGAAAAATGGACGTAAAATCGTTGAACCACGCACACCCGTTGCGACGTGTTAATGCGAAGAAATTAGCCATAAACGTTAAACGTTGAAAATAATAACTTATTCGATCTAGGACCCGTGCGTTGCAACGAACTTGTTAAACGAAGAAAATTAGAAGAGTTGTGACGGGTCTGTCAAACGGGAAAAAACAGATGAAAAACGGTTGAATCTCACACGCACGTTGTGGCGTGTTGACTCGCAAAATTTAGAACCAAACGTAAAACGAAAAACTTGTGAAACATGAAAAGTATGGGTGGACGAAAGTTAAAAATAAAAGTGTTGGGGTTAAATTGTAAAAGATAAAAAGATTTGGGTTAAAAATAAAAAAAAAAGTCAAAGTGGTTAAATGCAAAAGCTAAAAATTTTTGGGTTGAAAATCAAAATTAGAAAACATTTTCGAAAAACTCCTAATATATAGGTTACAACAATGCAGAGCGAACAAAATGTTGCTAATTTATATTTTGTAAATATATGCACAATTTAATATTCTATGATTCCGCCTATTATTAATTTTATTTTTTAGTAGTTTGTCTTCGTTAAATTTTATATAAAGGAATAATAAATACATAGTTTTGTTTATTTTTTCTTCAATATTTATGTATACACAGTGTATTTTTTTTATGTATTACCGCGTTATCTTTTGGTTTTATGGGATACCTTTCGTTACAAAAACATTCTTTGTATTTTATGGAGTAAAATGCACGGATAGTTCCTGTGGTTTTGCAAAATAACACCTATAGTCCCCAACTTTTGTAAATTACACCTGTGCTCCCTGTGGTTTGACAGTTTGTTACTCGGATAGTCCCTGGAGTGGATGACGGTTAGTTTTCTCCGTTAAGTGAATGTGAAATGACAAATTTACCCTTCATCTTCTCAACTACAAAAACAAAACAAACATACCCCAACCCCACCCACCCCCACCTTTCTCTCTGTTTCCCCAGATTAAAGTTACCGGAATCGCACCTTGTACCCCAGATTAAAGCCCGGGATATCTCCCGAAAAGTTATTACTGGACGCATCGAGCACCGTCAACCCAATCGCAGCCCTTAAACCCTTTGGAAACTCGTCGACAAAGTAATTCTGGCTCAAATCCACCACTACTTGTCGTCATCGGAAGATTCGTTCTCATCGTTTCCACTTGAAACCTGTAAGTCTTTTTGACATCGTTCTAATCGGTTTACATAGGGGATCAAAAACCCCATAACAATTTCGAGTGCTATCGACTATGTTGTTCGAATTGGTGTGTTTAAGTTTCTGGGGTTTTCGGGTGGGTATTGTTTGGAGAAGGTGACTATTATTGAGTTTTGTTTGAAATAATTTGAAACAAAATAGATAACAAAAAGGGACGTAAGCCTAGTGGGTGGACTGTTTGGCTAAGTCACAGAAATCAGAGTGGTCGTGGTATGGTGCGGCGGTTATATTTTTAGGGTGGAGGTGGTGCAGCGGTGGTGGGTTTTGAGTGCCTCCACCAATCCGACAGTTCCGGCCACCATCCAAGCTCTAGTTGTTGAACTTATCGTTATGTAATCTAAGTGGGTTGTGATGTTTTTGTTTTATAATTAAAAGTGGAGTGATTGATGATGAATCTGAGGAGTTGAATGGGGTATAAATAGATGCAATCTAACCGCACATAAGCCCAGGTTTGAGGAACAAAATAGTGGGATTTTTTTAATACCAAGGGCATGTTGGTCATTTTACATGGAGTTAACGGAGAAAACTAACGGACATCCACTCCAGAGACTATCCGAGTAACAAACTGTCAAACCACAGGGAGCACCGGTGTAATTTCCAAAAGTTAGGGACTATAGGTGTTATTTTACAAAACCACAGGGACTATCCGTGCATTTTACTCTATTTTATGGGATAACTCGTTAAACACAATAAACTTAAACTTGATATAAACCAAAGTGGAATTATCTATTAGATTGCAAGTGATTGTATTGAATCTTCTGGAAAAAACCAATCTCAAAATAACAATATACAAGAGTATTATATAATACAAGGGTTACAAGGTGTTAACTGCCAAGGCAGTTACATGGGGAAAACGTATATCTGGTTTTATAACACTCCCCCTCAGATATACATACCGTTCATTATACACTATTAACAACATTCTTCAGGATGATGTTAAAACGATACTTCAGGACCAATATGATAAACTGATACTGCAGGACCAGTTATGCTGCCTCGTTAAAAACCTTGCTAAGAAAACCCAATGGGACAAAACTTAGCCAAGGAAAAGAGTACAACGTGTATAATGCTCCCCCTCAATTTAACTAATGTCTTTTAACCTACGAAGCCCGATCTTATGTGATAACTGCTCGAAACTGCTTCTAGGTAAAGACTTTGTAAACAGGTCTGCTAGATTTTCACTTGACTTGATCTGACGAATATCAATTTCCCCTTCTTTCTGCAAATCGTATGTTGAGAAGAACTTTGATGAGATGTGCTTTGTTCGATCACCCTTGATGTAACCTTCTCTGATCTGAGCTATGCAAGCAGCATTGTCCTCATAAATAATTGTTGGCTCCTTCTTGATCTGTTCTAGTCTGCATGCTTCTTGTATGTGATTAATCATTGATCTCAACCACCCACATTCTCGACCAGCATCATATAGTGCTATTAATTCGGCATGATTTGATGATGTTGCTGTAAGTGTTTGCTTAGTTGACTTCCAAGAAATTGCTGTGCCACCGTATGTGAATACATAACCTGTCTGAGATTTTGCTTTGTGAGGATCTGATAGGTATCCGGCATCAGCATACCCAACAAGCTGGGACTTTTGATCTTTCTGATAGAAAAGACCTAAGTCTTGTGTCCCGCAAATATATCGGAATATATGCTTTACACCATTCCAGTGTCTACGTGTTGGATTCGAACTGTATCTCGCTAGTACATGAACTGCAAATGCAATGTCAGGTCTTGTGTTATTTGCGAGGTACATAAGGGCACCGATCGCGCTTAAGTACGGTACTTCCGGACCAAGTACTTCTTCGCCTTCTTCTTGAGGGCGATAAGGATCCTTGTGTGGATCTAGCGGTCGGACAACCATAGGTACGCTAAACGGATGTGCTTTGTCCATATTGAAACGTACTAACATCTTCTGGATGTAGTTTGATTGATGGACAAATGTGCCATTGCACAGATACTTAAATTGTAGTCCGATGCATAATTTTGTCATACCAAGATCTTTCATTTCAAATTCCTTCTTTAACAACTGAGCAGCTTTCTCTATCTCTTCAGGAGATCTGATGATGTTGATATCGTCAACATAGACTGCTATTATAGTGAAATTTGAGAGTGATCGTTTTATAAAGACACATGGACTGATTACATCAGACTTGTATCCTTCCTTTTCGAGATATTCACTAAGTCGATTGTACCACATACGACCAGATTGTTTGAGACCATATAAAGATCTCTGGAGCTTTATAGAACACATATCTCGAGGTGTTGATTTTAATGCTTCAGGCAATTTTAATCCTTTAGGGATTTTCATGTAGATGTCATTTTCAAGTGTCTCGTATAAGTATGCAGTGACGACATCCATTAGTCTCATATGAAGTCCTTCAGAGATTGTGAGGCCGATTAGGAACCTAAGGGTTATCGCATCCACTACAGGGGAATACGTTTCCTCATAATCAACTCCTGGGATTTGGGAAAACCCTTGTGCTACAAGTCGAGCCTTATATCGTACAATCTCATTCTTTTCATTTCTTTTTATTGCAAACACCCATTTATAACCTACTGGTTTGACGTCTATGGGTGTTCGGACTACAGGTCCGAAAACATGTCGCTTTTCGAGCGAATTTAATTTGTCATTTATGGCTTCTTGCCATCTTGGCCAATCATTTCTGTGCATGCACTCTTCTAAAGTTTTAGGTACGTAATCATTTTCATTGATTACATCCGTTGCTATAGCATATGCGAATATATCATCAACACGTGTTTTATTCCGGTTCCACATAGTACTATCTTGTACATAATTAATAGAGATCTCATTTTCGTTCGGTACCGGTGTTTCTTCTGAAACTTCATTTTCCTCTGGAATTATAGTTGTCTCTTCCGAGACATTTACCTCTACCGGGGTTTCATTTATAACCTTTTGTGAGTTTTCACCAACTGCGTTACTTTGCTCTTTTCGTTTCCGTGGGTTTTTGTCTTTGGAACCGATTGGCCTCCCACGCTTTCGTTGTATAGTAATCGCTTCTGGGATTACTTCAATTCGAGCAGGTGCATTTGATGCTGGTACATGTGACTTTGTCACTCTATTCATGTCTGTGAATGCATCTGGTAATTCATTCGCTATTCTTTGCAAATGTATAATCTTTTGGACTTCATATTCACATTGACCACTTCGGGGGTCGAGATTTGATACCGATGATGCATTCCACGTTATTTCTTGTGTTACCAGTCTTTCTTTTTCCTTATCTCCCCCTAAGACTGGGAACATCGTTTCATCAAAATGACAGTCAGCATACCGTGCTGTAAACATGTCTCCCGTCATTAGTTCTAAATATTTAATAATGGATGGAGAGTTAAACCCAATATAGATACCCAGTCTTCTTTGGGGTCCCATTGTAGTACGTTGTGGTGGCGGTATTGGTACATATACCGCACAACCAAAAATTCTAAGGTGGGACAAACTTAGTTCTCGTCCGGAGACCAGTTGCAATGGGGAGTATTCGTGATCAGCAGTTGGTCTTAATCTAATCAGTGCAGTGGCATGCAAAATAGCATGACCCCATGCAGAAGATGGTAATTTACATCTCATTAAGAGTGGTCTAGCGATTATTTGTAATCGTTTAATTATAGATTCAGCTAAACCATTTTGTGTGTGAACATGAGGTACTGAATGTTCAACATTGATCCCAATTGACATACAATAGTCATTAAACGCTTGAGATGTGAACTCTCCCGCATTATCCATCTGGATGTTTTTAATTTGATTGTCGGGGAAATTGGCTCTCAATTGTATGATTTGAGCTAAAAGTCGGGCAAATGCTACATTTCGAGTAGCTAAAAGGCTCACATGTGACCACCTTGAGGATGCGTCAATTAAGACAAAGAAATAGCGGAATGGTCCACACAGAGGATGAATGGGCCCACAAATATCCCCTTGGATTCTGTCCAAAAATGATGGGGTTTCATGTATCAATTTAGTTTGTGATGGTCGAGTTATAAGTTTGCCCAGAGAGCATGCTGCACATGATAAGTCTTGTGGTAGCAAAACTTTTAAGTTTTTTTTTTGAGAGGGTGCCCGGTTGCACTTTTGATTATTCGTCTCATCATTATGCTACCAGGGTGACCTAGACGGTCATGCCATATATTGAATGTGTCTTTATCTAATAGCTTTTGGTTACTCACCATGTATGATTCGATAGGGTTGATATTAGTACAATATAATCCAGAGGATAAGGCTTCTAATTGTTCAACAATGGTTTCTTGGCCATTTTTGTTTGAAGTAATTTGAAGATATTCAATATTATTTTCAGATATTGTTTTTAGGTGGTAACCGTTTTTTCGAATATCTTTAAAGCTAAGTAAATTTCTTCTGGATTTACTAGAATATAATGCATTATCAATAGTTAATTTGGCACCAGAAGATAATGTTATGTGTGCTCTGCCAGAGCCTTCGATAAGGTTACTGACACCGGATATCGTACTAATCGGTGTCTCTGCCGGAGACAACTCAGAGAAAAATTTCATATCTTTGAGAATAGTGTTAGTACTACCGCTATCTACCAGACATTCATCACCAATAATAGCTCTACTGGAGCTGGTATACATATTTCTTCTGGAAATAATAAAACACGTTAAATATAAGAAATTGCATGTTTGAGTATGATAAAAACATCATACAACTATGAATCAAACATCACTAGGTCTTAAATGAAATATAATAATAGTTTCAACAAAAATACCGCAAAAAAATGAAAAAAAAAAAAAAGGAATAGATAAAAAAAACATAGTCGTTAAAAAAAATCATCAAATAACGGGCCGCATTTACTGGTTTTGTAGATGGAGCTTGTTATTTTGTTCCACGACCAACAAACATGATATTAGATCAATATATTCTGTAAATTTACGTTCCCTGTACAGCTGCGATAGGAGCATGTTTGATGAATGGAATGTTGAGAGAGTTTTCTCTAGCATGTCTTTATCGGTGATTTGTTCACCGCATAACTTAAGCTCAGATGTGATGCGAAAAGGGCAGAGTTGTACTCATTAACAATTTTATGATCTTGTAGCCTTAAATGAACCCATTCATAGCGAATTTTAGACAGTAAGACCAACTTCAGGTGGTCAAATCGTTCTTGAATGTTTTTCCATAACTCGAGAGGGTCCTTGACAGATATTCCCTCTTCAGGTCTTCATAAAGATGATGACGAAGGAATATCATAGAATTAGTCTTGCCTTGAGGGAAGGTTTGATTCTCATCATAAAATGTCTCCCCGGATTATTTGTTGTCAGATGAATTTTAGCATGAAGAGTCAGTCCATGGGAGATAATTGTCACACCCCAACCGATGGCGGAATCATCGGGGCGCGGCACTAGGCGAATCAGATTGCTCAAGAGAATCCATAACAACTATATTGCGATAATATTTAATACATTCGTTATCCCATACTAACAAATAATACAATCCCATAAGTTATCACAGATTTATTGTCCTCTCGAACAATGCAAATCCGACAACCTAGATTTTAGTTGAGTTTCTAGACTTCCTAGCTTGATTTGACATAGTCTGCGATCTAACCTGCAACATACGTTAAAATGTTTGTCAATACAAAAGTATTGGCGAGTATACAGGTTTGATAAGTATAGCATAATAGATTAAAAGTGCTGCGAATTTCCACATGCATAAACGTAATACACGACATATATACTCACAAAACTGATACTACCAACTAAGTCCTCGATGCTCGAATGTACGATGGCATAACTAGACCCCGTCGGGCGCAATAGTACTATACTAGTCGTGGTGGGACGTCGCGAGTATAAGCCCTGGCACATATGTAACTAGCATCACGTATATCTATGCATAACAGTTATTCGCAAGTGATGATTCGATTAATTGAATAATTCGATTGATAAGTTCGATTTGTTAGAAACGTATGTTACACCCAAAATTCGATTAAAAAGGGGTCAAGTATACTCACAGTGCGTATTTAGCGAGATTACAACTTGATTGAGTCGGTTGCGAGTATGTCTGTAATGATCCTTGAAGGAATAGAGTAAACGAAGTACGGTTAAGCAAGATTGCCTTGAAAAGTTGCTTGCTAGATTAATTGGTCCTCATCCGTGCGGATTGCCTTGTTGTCCGTCCGGATGACAAGTCATCCGTGCGGATGATATGTCATACGTGCGGACAGTGGTCCGTGCGGATGAGTGTGCGCGCGGTTGACTTCTACGTGCGGTTGACATGTGCGTGCGGATGACATGTGCGTGCGGGTGACATGTCATCCATGCGGACTGACATGTCATCCGTGCGGACTTGTGTCATCCGTGCAGGCTGACATGTTGTCCGTGCGGACTGATATGTTGTCCGTGCGGACTGACATGTTGGCCGTGCGGACTGACATGTCTGTTTCGCACTCCGAGCACTGTTTCGAGTGTTTAACGGAAGGAAATATGTTCGTTTATACTAGGGTAGTGTGATTTCGTACTAACACTTGAAGTTCCGCCAATTCCGACTCATTCTAACGGCCGGGAATCACCCCGTTTCATCAGATCTGGCCGTTCAAGGTGGTTCTTCATGGTTAACTCGAAATCGCACAGTTCCTTGGGTAAATACTTAGATTTAGGTGAGATTTGTTATCAAAACATGTGGAAATCACCAGGATCTGAGTCGTTTATAGTGAAATAAGATCCCAACTTGAAGTTCATAAGAACTCTTGGTGACATCACCTCAAAACGCCTCAAATCCGCAGATTTCACGGTTAGAATTTGAGTTTTGAAAGATAGAATGATGTAGAATCGAGTGTAGATTGTAGAAGTACAAGTTTTAGGTTGAAATCTTACCGGAATCGCGAGGAAATCGAGAGAAAAGGGTCTTGGTGCGCGTTTGGTTGAATAGGAGCTGTCACATCACTGTTGAAGTGATGTGACATGGTATTTATAGGCAACAGAGGAGAGGAAAGGAGATTTGGCCCGGACAGCCCATCCGTGCGGATGGCCCATCCGTGCGGATGGCCCATGCGTGCGGATGGCCATCCGTCCGGATAGCTATCCTGACGCTTGGACTTCTCCATTTTTGATCGTTTTGATAGTTTTCGAAGCATGTACCTTTTATATTATTGTTATATATGTATATATATATTATTATTAATCACAAAAGGTCGTATATACGTATCCATAATCCAAAGTTCGATAAATACGATTGGTTTCCGTTTCGAGTATGCGATTATTAGCGACGTTTCACGGCCATCAACGAGGGTAGTATAGGTCCTTTCTTGATGTCATCGTGGACGTTATTTCGTGTAGTGCCACAAAGACTGACGGGGTACCGTTTACTCGTATTGTCATCATCGTCATGACGACTGGAGTTACAGCACTCACCCGAGGGTCCTTGTTAGCGTTAATTGTTTACGTTCGACACATCACGGCCACTGAGGAGGGTAGAATAGGTCCTCGCTCACTGCCTCCGTGAGTGTTAGTGTGATAATAGTGTATAGTATAGCAATACTGTAGCTTGAAAATATGCGGTTATCCTTCGAATAGTGGTTTATACGATATAGTTACATTATGATCCGAATCTCTAGTGCTAGGCGTAACGAGTATAGTGAGTAGTAACAACGCGTAAAAGTGCGGGGTGTTACAGTCTCCCCTACTTTAGGAAATTTCGTCCCGAAATTAATCCAATAGGTAGACTTCTAAGAGTTGATCTTGTATGAATAGCGATACAGCGAGCGATTCGATCGTAAGTTGGCAGCGCGAACGTTTCGAATAAGAGAGATTGACTGCGATAGCGAGAAGGCGATGTAAAGTCGAAAGTATTAATCCCACGAGTTGGCATTTCAAGTACCTTGTCTTGTTTAGAATTCGTTAGTTCGATGCGATGTAATTTAAAGAACTTGAAAGGTTTCTCATGACGTAGGGTTAACTGAGTCGATCGTTAACCAACGTTACAAGAAGCGTTCGTTTTAGATATTAAAAAGAGATTTAGGATGAAAATCTTTGAAAATTTTCCTTTTAACGTGCAGTCAACGGAGTCGATGTTAACCGATGTTGAAAGGAAGTTTAAGTTTCTAAACATTTTAAGGAATTCGAAGATGAGATTGAAGTTACGAAAACTCTCCTATGGCATGGGTTCAAGCTGAACTTGATGCCGAACCAATGTCTTAAGAAGGATTTCGTTTGAATGTTGTAAAAGCTTTTAAGGAAAACTTGGGCTTATGAAACTTTCCTTGGACATGGAGTTAAGTTGATTCGATGTTATCTCCATGTAGTGAGAAAATTTCGCTTGTCCACCGGTTTTAAATCAAAAAGTTTTATAAAAACAAGTTTTAATAGTACAAAACGTAGTTGATCACCTAGCCCCACTTGGCACTTCCTCACGAAAGTTTGTTAATATGTTTAAAACACTTATATATAGGAAGTACCAGCGGCGTATCCACCATGCTTTGCCCATATTACTTCTGTTTCGTGAGGCAGTGTCAGGTGTGCCGATATGACACGGATAGAATTGCGCTTACTCGGTCCAATCGATAGGAAGTCAGACCGAGTGTAAGATAGAATCGAGTAGGTTAATCCGGCGAGTTGAATTGCGAATGTAGCTACTACAGCGTGCGTCGAGCGATAAGCGAATAGCGTGTTTGCGATTTGATTCCATATTAAACCCACATGGCATGTTTCCACGAGGGTTTCCTAACATAGTGAAACACCACGTTTGACTAGGTTAGTTTCGCCTCGTGAAGCGATGTCATGTGTATACCACAACAAGCGAGCGATAACGGTACGCGATACACGAATACGGGGTAGACTACACACGATAAACGATAAGCGAATTACGATGATTGGTAGTTGCGTTGTAAGCGATGGAGGTATGCGCGATTTATGCGGTTCGATTTTGATTGATTAATACCACAGAGTTTAACTAACATTAGACCCCACATGGCCTTTTTCCATGAAAGGTCGCTGATATGACTAAAACACCCTGCTTTAACCATATGAGCTTCCTCTCGTGAAGCGAGGTCATGCGTGCTAACTTAACACGAATATCGCAGATAACGGTTTAACGATAGATTGATACACAGCAAACGATATAGATCCATATAATAAGCGATAGAGGTTGCGAGGTACACAAGGTAAGCGATTGCGATTTGTCGAGTTCGAGTCTTGTTTCGAATAAGCTTAACGTTTCGTTACGACGCATCACGGCTATCGAGGAGGGTAGAATAGGTCCTCACTCAACAATATCGTGAGCGTTTATTTGCTTGATTGAGATTCGTTGCAACAGACTTACGACCAGTCTTGCGTCGATGCAATTTTTCCTGCGAGGTAGACTCCCCAGAGTCCATCGATGAGGCGATTGCATTGCGTTTGCAGACTTACGGCCAGTCTTGCGATGATCCGGTTTGTTACGCCTTGCGATTGAGTGTAGTGTGTTGAAAATAATCACAATAGTATAATAGGTCTAATAACGTTCAACTCCACGTGGCACTTTCTTCACAGAACTTCGGTAGTATGGTAAGGCATTCCTCGCCCGACCCCTACTACTTTCATCCCGTGTTTTGGTGTCACCTTTTGTCAAACGCTATGGCACTTTTAGAATTCACTACGATCTCCGTGCACTGACCCAAATAATCCCGTGTGCACCCGTGATTAATCGTTCCTTGCACGTTTATCGTACCTCGTTCTAAGAGTGTAGTGAGGGTAAAACACATTATTTCGTGATATAGTATATAGTACGTGCGTGATTCTAGTCTAAGTGCGACGATTAAAGAGTGAAAGAGAATACGAGAGCAACATTGAGTTATAGAGTAGGTTCAAAACATAGAAATTAACGCCGAAAATCGTATCATTACAACTTTATCCTACGCTTGCTAGATGTCTGATGCTGAAGACTTTTGCTGGAGCTGTTGTTGTTGTACTCAAATTCACGGTTCGATGCGGCAGTTGCGGGTGGAGTGATCGTAACGGTTGCAGTTATTGCAATAGCGACAGTCAGCCCCAACTGGATGGTGGTAGGTACACGAGTAACACTGAGGGTGAGCTCCAGTGTAAGCTCGTTTTGGAAACATCGGAACTGCTTGAAGAGGTTTCGGTTGCAGCAGTTCGGTGGTTGATGAGCTCGGGCTTGAAGTCTTTCGCTTGCGGCTGGGTTCGTCGGTGTTTTGCGAGGGAGTACCGTCGTTGGAGGATTCGTCTGAAGACTCGCTTGCGGAGTCTTTGGCTGATTTGTCGGAAGATCCATCGGCAGATTCGTCAGAAGAATTGGCAGCAGATCCGTCCGAAGAATCGTTAGCAGATTCGTCAGAAGAACCGTTAGCTGATTCGCTAGAAGAATCACCAGTAGATTTGTCAGAGGATTCGTCAGTAGATTCATCAGAAGATTCGTTAACATGTTCGCCTGAAGGATTACTGGTGATTGCTTGAAGAGCTTGCTTGACAGGATTCTTTGAGAATAATCCTTCCACGAGTCGTTTGTTGTTGATTTCTGCGGCTAAGCGGTAGGTTTCTTCGATGGTAGCAGGCCTTGCAGCTTCGACAAAATCACCCACACACTCGGGCAAGCCACGAACGTACTTCACGATGGCCTTTCCCGGAGTGTTGACTTGACTTGGGCAGATTATGCTAAGCTGTTTGAACCTTGCGGTGTAGCCAGCATTGTCACCTTTGGTTTGCTTGATTTCCCAAAATTCATTTTCTAGCTTCTGAATTTCGTACGGGGGACAGTACTCTTTCTTCATGAGCTCTTTCAGCTCATTCCAAGAGAGAGCGTAAGCTGCGGAGATTCCGCATTTGTTACGTTCGGCGGTCCACCAGTCGAGTGCTCGAGATTGAAATACTCCGGTGGCGCAAGTAGTACGGAGACTATCGGGGCACCCACTTTGACGAAGGGTAACTTCGATAGAGTCGAACCACTGGAGTAGTTGAGTCGCACCTCCTTCACCCGTGAATTCCATCGGGTCACAGGCTTTGAAGTGCTTGTAGAGAAAAGTAGATTGCGGCTCTCCTGTCTTAACGTCTTCCGAAGCTCGAGAGTGGCTGAGAGAGTGCACTCGAGCGGCAATTTGAGAACTAAGCTTACTCACTTCCTTAATCACAAGTGAAGCAATCCTCTTCTCGGCGCTTCGTTTGGCTTTCCTCTTAGCTACACGTCTCGAGGTAGAGTTGTTGGAAGGCATCTAGACAGGAAGAGACTTGGAGTGAGATTCGATCATAATGATTTTTGAGTTTTGCGTTGCGATTGAGCGCGTTCAAAACTTGGTGCGATAGTATAGTAGTAATGCGATTCACATAGGAGCCATATAGGAAACACGAAATTCCTAAATTCTCACACAATGACTTGTTTGTTTATACGTATATATATACTTATATTTATATAGATGTAACTTGTAATCATACACATACAGGTCGATTTAGAATAAGCGAGAACGCGTTGAAGTGAGAAAACGATAGCGAAGGCGATAGATTATGCATTAGTTTTGTTGCGAACATTCGGATTTCGTTTTAGATTGTGATGGCTGTGCGTATTGTGCGTTTATAAAGTAGGGAGTGAAAACATTAAATCAAGAAATCGATAAAGCGTAAAGTTTCAAAACGTAAATAAGTTCCAGCCAGTTGTAAGATTGGCGGTTCGTATGATAGAGTGCCTTGGGTGTTTAGGCGTCGACTACCCAAGGTAACCCAACTACATCTAACAAGCTCGTGCACGCGCGTTGGCTTAGAAGACTCCATGCTTCCACTGGGATGCAGCTCTTGGCATTCGTCTTCCTAGTCACCGCGTAGCTCGAGTTATTGTGTTAGTCGAGTCCTTGGTGAGAGCTTTTGTAAACCAGTTTGTAGGGAGTGGAACGGCTTATTAAGGTACGGGTTTCACCCCTGACTTAACAGTTTCGTTCCTAATTGTGGTCATACTCTTCGAATAAGTTCGTGAGTTCCACTAGATTTCGAAATGGAGACTTTCGTCGAGATGTGGATGTCACTCCTAACTCGATGAAAGGTTCTCGTGCTAGAAAAATTGCGCTGAGTGAGCAGTCCTATCGAGAGTTCTTGGTTTCCACACCTGATCTCGACTGGATCGCTCGGTTTTGTTAGGCGAGTATTTTCGAAAACATGTGTATTGTGTCTGCCTTAGGAAAGGCTAAGTAGTATTCCGGCCTTAGGAAAGGCTTCCTTGTGTGAAGTTGTAGTTTTGCGGTGTTCACACAAAGTCGTAACTTTTAGCAATTTCGATCGAGAGTATCAAGTAAGCCCGATACAAACCCCACTGGGTTCGTACGAGTCGGCCTGTTGGTACTTAGACTATAGACTAGGTCAATTTCTAAGACGTCGACCCGGACTAGGTCGAGTCACCAAAATTTACCTAATTCCCTATAGTTATGGCTCTGATACCAATCTGTCACACCCCAACCGATGGCGGAATCATCGGGGCGCGGCACTAGGCGAATCAGATTGCTCAAGAGAATCCATAACAACTATATTGCGATAATATTTAATACATTCGTTATCCCATACTAACAAATAATACAATCCCATAAGTTATCACAGATTTATTGTCCTCTCGAACAATGCAAATCCGACAACCTAGATTTTAGTTGAGTTTCTAGACTTCCTAGCTTGATTTGACATAGTCTGCGATCTAACCTGCAACATACGTTAAAATGTTTGTCAATACAAAAGTATTGGCGAGTATACAGGTTTGATAAGTATAGCATAATAGATTAAAAGTGCTGCGAATTTTCACATGCATAAACGTAATACACGACATATATACTCACAAAACTGATACTACCAACTAAGTCCTCGATGCTCGAATGTACGATGGCATAACTAGACCCCGTCGGGCGCAATAGTACTATACTAGTCGTGGTGGGACGTCGCGAGTATAAGCCCTAGCACATATGCAACTAGCATCACGTATATCTATGCATAACAGTTATTCGCAAGTGATGAATCGATTAATTGAATAATTCGATTGATAAGTTCGATTTGTTAGAAACGTATGTTACACCCAAAATTCGATTAAAAAGGGGTCAAGTATACTCACAGTGCGTATTTAGCGAGATTACAACTTGATTGAGTCGGTTGCGAGTATGTCTGTAATGATCCTTGAAGGAATAGAGTAAACGAAGTACGGTTAAGCAAGATTGCCTTGAAAAGTTGCTTGCTAGATTAATTGGTCCTCATCCGTGCGGATTGCCTTGTTGTCCGTCCGGATGACAAGTCATCCGTGCGGATGATATGTCATACGTGCGGACAGTGGTCCGTGCGGATGAGTGTGCGCGCGATTGACTTGTACGTGCGGTTGACATGTGCGTGCGGATGACATGTGCGTGCGGGTGACATGTCATCCGTGCGGACTGACATGTCATCCGTGCGGACTTGTGTCATCCGTGCGGGCTGACATGTTGTCCGTGCGGACTGATATGTTGTCCGTGCGGACTGACATGTTGGCCGTGCGGACTGACATGTCTGTTTCGCACTCCGAGCACTGTTTCGAGTGTTTAACGGAAGGAAATATGTTCGTTTATACTAGGGTAGTGTGATTTCGTACTAACACTTGAAGTTCCGCCAATTCCGACTCATTCTAACGGCCGGGAATCACCCCGTTTCATCAGATCTGGCCGTTCAAGGTGGTTCTTCATGGTTAACTCGAAATCGCACAGTTCCTTGGGTAAATACTTAGATTTAGGTGAGATTTGTTATCAAAACATGTGGAAATCACCCGGATCTGAGTCGTTTATAGTGAAATGAGATCCCAACTTGAAGTTCATAAGAACTCTTGGTGACATCACCTCAAAACGCCTCAAATCCGCAGATTTCACGGTTAGAATTTGAGTTTTGAAAGATAGAATGATGTAGAATCGAGTGTAGATTGTAGAAGTACAAGTTTTAGGTTGAAATCTTACCGGAATCGCGAGGAAATCGAGAGAAAAGGGTCTTGGTGCGCGTTTGGTTGAATAGGAGCTGTCACATCACTGTTGAAGTGATGTGACATGGTATTTATAGGCAACAGAGGAGAGGAGAGGAAAGGAGATTTGGCCCGGACAGCCCATGCGTGCGGATGGCCCATCCGTGCGGATGGCCCATGCGTGCGGATGGCCATCCGTCCGGATAGCTATCCTGACGCTTGGACTTCTCCATTTTTGATCGTTTTGATAGTTTTCGAAGCATGTACCTTTTATATTATTGTTATATATGTATATATATATTATTATTAATCACAAAAGGTCGTATATACGTATCCATAATCCAAAGTTCGATAAATACGATTGGTTTCCGTTTCGAGTATGCGATTATTAGCGACGTTTCACGGCCATCAACGAGGGTAGTATAGGTCCTTTCTTGATGTCATCGTGGACGTTATTTCGTGTAGTGCCACAAAGACTGACGGGGTACCGTTTACTCGTATTGTCATCATCGTCATGACGACTGGAGTTACAGCACTCACCCGAGGGTCCTTGTTAGCGTTAATTGTTTACGTTCGACACATCACGGCCACTGAGGAGGGTAGAATAGGTCCTCGCTCACTGCCTCCGTGAGTGTTAGTGTGATAATAGTGTATAGTATAGCAATACTGTAGCTTGAAAATATGCGGTTATCCTTCGAATAGTGGTTTATACGATATAGTTACATTATGATCCGAATCTCTAGTGCTAGGCGTAACGAGTATAGTGAGTAGTAACAACGCGTAAAAGTGCGGGGTGTTACAATAATTGTTACCCATGATGTTAAATGTGACAATTCGAGTTTTGATAAGTTCGACGTTTTATCTATTAATGAATTGATCAAGCATTTAAAAACGAGCCTCTATATACGATGTATATCGTAGCAAAACTCCGAGTTCCCTTTAGGTAGAACTGCAGGTTCTATACGTTAAGGCTATTTTTATATATAAGAGAAGGAATGTCAAGTGCTATCAATTTCGTATTTTGTAACGAAATTGTGAGTGTAGCTGTGAAAGATCTATACTTTTAGAGATCTTTATTGAAATTATATAACATATAGCCACTAAATATATATCCCACTAAATATCAAAGGAGTGTTATTAATTGCCATAATGTAAGAAGACTATTTTCTAATAATGTAAAGACTTCAAATCAAATTAAATATTATTAATTAGTAAATTATAAAATTATAATATAATAAGCTTTTGATGTATAGAAACATTTAATGGAGTATAGTGGTAATCCAAACTTTCGATTTGAAGGTATATTGATTTATGATTAAATAGTGGGCCAGAATTGGGTTGCAAAAGAAAACGTGGGTAGATATAGTGATAACAAGTGTAGGTCTGGTGGGATTTAAAAAAATCCGTTTTATAAGGTCTTGCGTAGTGGGGCGGTATGCCCGGCGCCATGACCGGAAAACGCCCAGGAACACCAAAACATGGGGCGGTATCAAAGGAAAAAGGGGGGTGTGGTGCGAGATTTATCGCGGCGCCATGCTTCTTGTTTGTTTTCCCTCCACTCACACAGACATATATATATATACATATATATGTATAATTTAAGGGTTTATTAATTAATTGGGTAATGATGAGGCAGGGGCGTTATGACTACGGGCTTAAATGCATAAGGCCCCATAACGCCCACACGCTGACGTGGCGCGCCACGTGTCGCATAACGCCCACAAAGGGGCGTTATGACTACGGATGGCCTAAAAAGGGAATAAAATTAGGGTCCATTTCCTAAACGAGATATAGGGTTCGCTCCGATTGTGTACGACAACAAGAGCCTCCGCCGCGACGACAACATCGCCACCATAGCAAGTAGTGCCGAGTACAGTTATAAAAACCGCGCCGTCCGCCACCGGCACATCGTGTGAAGATCCACCAGGACTGCGGTGATACGCAGGCGCTGGTTGGCGGTTAAGTACAGCCACCAGAGAAAAAGATTTTCGTGGCGGCTGTGACCGCCGGTTCGTAAAGGAAAATAATAATTTCTGATTTCTGGTTCTATAAGGTAAGATCTAAAAAAAACTTAGTTCTTCCTTTATATACTCATATATCTTTCATCCCAAACGACCGGATCAAAAAGCCAATATGAAAAGTAGTGAAAGAAAAAATGTCTTTCTATGAAAAGAAGCATATGATATATCCATATGATATAATCATATGTATTTCTGTGAAAAGATGTCATCCTAGAAAGCATCAGGATGTGATGAACAGAGTATTTTCTGAATTTCAGAAAAGTGGTTGACGAACTGTGGCGTGTTTCGTAGTGTTGATGAATTCTTGGTGTCGTCAGGGGTATGAAACAACGATTTGTGCAAATTTCCGATAAATCCCAGTGGAGAGTCAAAATGCTGATAACGTGATATAAACCAAAGTGGAATTATCTATTAGATTGCAAGTGATTGTATTGAATCTTCTGGAAAAAACCAATCTCAAAATAACAATATACAAGAGTATTATATAATACAAGGGTTACAAGGTGTTAACTGCCAAGGCAGTTACATGGGGAAAACGTATATCTGGTTTTATAACAAAACTTATTTTTTTTAATTACCTGACGGTAATTGTATGATTTATCTTCTTCAATTTCAGCGACATCTTTAGAGCGTTTCTACAATAACAAAATATAATGGAAAATTATCAAAAAGAAAATAAATGGGAGGATTCAATAAAAATAAAAACAAAAAAAGATGGACTTACATGATCATATTCTTGTTGACGTCTCAAGGCTTTCTCGAGTCTTTGGAGAACCTGATCTATATCTGGGCGATTCACTCGCTCCTCCTTCAAGCAGTCATAAGCCGTCTTTGAGAAGATTTTGTATGATCCTTTTTCCATTTGATTTCGTAGAACCGGATCGATCATATCATCAAGTTTTCCCTTTTTATAATGGGATTTCGCTAGATGACTTAGTAACCTATCCTTTGGAACTTTATCCTGCTCCTCAAGGTTTTTCATGGTAAACATTAGCGACTGGTCCTCGCACTCGCCCGTAATAAACGCCCTCCTCCCACATAGGACTTCAAATAGTACCACACCAAAGGAGAACATGTCAGACTTGTGGGTTACACTTCTGTTCTTTTGGCATGCTGGGTCCACATACCCATACGTGCCGCTAAGATCAGTAACTAGAGGACGCTGCCTTCGACTTGCTGGATTTTTGACCGAATGTTCAAAACCATATAACTTTGGTTCCCAGTTGTGATCTAGTAAAATTTTGTAACTCTTAATGTTCCTGTGTATGATGCTAAAATCGCGTCCTGCATCATAGTAGATGTAACTTAAAGCACGCGCAACACGGACACAAATATTCAATCGTCGCGTCCAAGTGAGTGAGGGGTCACTTAGATATTTGTCCAGACTTGAGTTGGCCTCATACTTGTTTATGATGATCTTCTCTTCTTTCTCGTCACAAAACCCTATAAAAGAGACTAGATTCGGATGCTTCAGGCTGGAAAGAATTGAAATACCGGTTAAAAGCTCTTTGTTTCCTTGGCCATATTTATTAGTATATAAACTTAGTGAAAACTTTATTAGAGAAAGAACTGATATTGATTGATATTTTACCAAGAAACAAGCAGCCTATTTATACACAAAACAAAAAATTATAAACGGAAACATATTGAATAGTTGATGCTGGTAACAGGCTGGCGAATAGCTAGCAAATCTTTGATTGGAATCTGATCCTGTAATTTTGCCTTTGACAATCTTTTCCGTTTAACACTCCCCCTCAAGTTGAGTAGTGGGATCTCCAATACTTAACTTGCTTAGGCATTTGCTGAATATTTTCTCATTAACCGCCTTTGTCAGGATATCTGCTAATTGATCTTCAGACCGCACAAAAGGTAGTTCGAGAATCCCCGATTCTAGCTTTTCTTTGATGAAGTGTCTATCTACTTCTACATGCTTTGTACGATCATGCTGAACCGGATTTTCTGAGATTTGAATAACTGCTTTGTTGTCACACATGATTCTAGTTGGTTCTGTTGGAGGAAAACCGACTTCAGTTAGAAGCTTCCGTATCCATAGTATTTCTGTCAAGCCTCGTGCTATTCCTCGAAATTCGGCTTCTGCACTGGATAGAGCAACCACCTTTTGCTTCTTGCTTCTCCAGGTAACTAGATTTCCTCCGACTAGGGTGAAGTACCCTGATGTTGATCTTCGATCCCCTTTATCTCCGGCCCAGTCTGCATCAGTGTACCCTTGAATTTTCAGATGTCCGTTTGATTTAAAAAGGACTCCATGGCCAATTGTTCCTTTGAGATATCTCATGATTCTACATACTGCTTCCATGTGTGCTTTTTGAGGCTGGTGCATAAACTGGCTAACAACACTTACTGCATAAGCTATGTCAGGTCGTGTGTGTGACAAATATATCAGCTTTCCTACTAGCCGTTGATACCTTTCTTTTTCGACTAGTTTTGCTCCTTCCTCCATTTGAAGTTTCTGATTCACCATCATTGGTGTATCTGCTGGTTTGCAATCGATCATTCCCGTTTCGGCTAACATATCTAGTATGTATTTTTTCTGGCAAATAAAGATTCCTCGTTTGGACCTTAGTACTTCAATTCCAAGAAAATACTTAAGTCTTCCCAAGTCTTTCATTTCAAATTCTCGGAACAGGCTCTCTTTTAATTTTGTCATCTCTTCCTTGTCATTCCCCGTAATGATCATATCATCAACATATACAATTAGACATGTTACAAGTCTTCCTCTTTGTTTGATGAACAAAGTGTGGTCTGAGTTGCTTTGTTTAAATCCATATCCTTTCATTGCGAGTGTAAATCTACCAAACCACGCTCGAGGAGATTGCTTTAGACCATAAAGGGTTTTTTTCAACCGACATACTTCACCTGTCTTGAAATCTGTTGCAAAACCAGGAGGAGCTTCCATGTAAACTTCTTCTGTTAATTCTCCATGCAGAAAAGCGTTCTTTACGTCAAATTGATGAAGTGGCCAATTTTCGTTTGCAGCTATTGAGAAGAGGACTCTGATAGTGTTAATTTTGGCCACTGGTGAGAAGGTTTCCAAGTAGCCGATCCCGTATGTTTGAGTATATCCTTTAGCTACCAGTCGGGCTTTGTACCTCTCAATGGTTCCATCTGACTTGTACTTAACTGTAAAAACCCAACGACATCCCACGGGTTTCTTTCCTGGGGGAAGAGTACACTTTTCCCATGTATCATTTTTCATCAGGGCCTCCATCTCTGTTCTCATTGCTTTTTTCCAGTTCTCAGATTCTAAGGCTTGTTTTACATTGGTTGGAGTATGTTCAGAATATAATGAGGAAGCAAACGCCTTAGCTTCATGAGACAGGCTCCCCCTGGCTACGTTGGCTACCGGATAATTTGAGTTTCGAGATTCCTTTTCTGGAGAATATCGCTTAGGAGGAACTCCCCTATTTGCCCTTGGCGGCAACACATACCGTTCTGGTGCTTCCTTTGGTTCAATGTGCTCTGCTGTTGTCACCGGTGCTATGTGTTCACCATTGCTATGATTAGGGGAAGCAGGAGAACTTCGTTCAGTTTGCTCCTGTTCTGTGTGCTCACATTCATAATGATTAGGGAAAACATCAGAATTTTCAGGAATCTCATTGTTACTAACCTCGGGCATCAGGTTGGAGGGATTTTCTTCAGTGACACTGTGCTCAGTTGGTTGTGTGTTTGTGTCAGGCGGTGATTCTCCTTTGGTACTGTGATCTCCTCTGGTTATGACTTCCTCAGACGATGGGAATCGGGTCAGCCATCCCAATGTGTCTATGTGTTCGTTCTCCCCCTGACCATTGGGTTGGGTGTTATAGAAGTATTCTGTTTCAAGAAAGTCAAGGTTCATAGTAGTGTATGTGTGACGTGTTTTTGGGTTGTAACAACGATAACCCTTTTGATTAACTCCATAGCCCACAAACACACGTTTCTCGGCACACGGGTCAAGTTTTGTTCGATTGTTTTTGGGTATGTGAACAAAGGTTGAGCAGCCAAAAATTCGTGGTTCAAGAGTAAGAGGAGGAGGGATCTCGGCAAATTTTTCTAGGGCTTGTATGGGGGTTTTTAGTTCAAGAATTTTTGTAGGAAGTTGATTTATAAGGTATACAGAAGAAGCTACTGCTTCGGGCCAAAAATATTTAGGGACTTTGGATTCGATTAGGAAGGCCCGAGTCATCTCAAGAATTATACGGTTTTTGCGTTCGGCGACTCCATTTTGTTCAGGAGTATGTGGACAGGTGGTTTGGTGAATTATCCCCTTGGTTTGGCAAAACTGTTTTATGGATGCATTAACGAATTCCCCCCCCATTGTCGGACCGAAGGATTTGAATTTCTTTTTGAAATTGAGTGTGAATCATAGTATGGAATATAGTAATTTTTTCAAAAACTTCAGACTTGTGTTTCAAGAAATAGACCCACGTCATACGGGTACAATCATCTATGAATAGCAAGAAATAACGAAAGCCTTGTCCCCCCGTAATAGGGGACGGACCCCATACATCAGAGTGAATTAATGAGAAAGGCACATTAACTCTCGTATTATTTGGTTTGAAAGGTTGTCGATGGCTTTTAGCAAGAAAACAAGTTTCACAATTTATTTTATCACGAGAAGAAAAAAGTTTAGGGAATAAAAGATGTAGATACCCAGCAGATGGATGTCCGAGGCGCCTATGCCATAACCATACTTCCCGGTTTGTAGTTCCATGAGCCAACATCACAGTACCTTGTTGAGTCACCTCATCCACATAGTACAACCCCTGACGCTCAGTGCCACGTCCAATAATCGTCCCCGTCCTGATGTCCTGTAAGATACAAAAAGTGGGATGCATTAGTACTATGCAATTCAGTTCTTTTGTCACATGACTGATTGATAGTAATTTATGTGACAATGATGGAACATAAAGGCAATTTGAGAGTTTTAACGTTGGGGATATTTCAATTGTTCCTCCCCCTTCTGCACGCATAACCTCTCCGTTCGCAGTTTGAATATGAGTTCTCCGCGGTTTGGATGTTGACACCAAATCAGACATTTCATATGTCATAGTGTCGGTTGCCCCACAATCAAAAATCCAAGATTTATTTTTTTTTATAACAGTTCTGTACCGTATTTGCCTTTCCCATTTTTCTTTTTATTTCGTCTGTTTCTACATCACCTCCCCACCTTTTCATATCTTCTTTTTCCCTCTACACCCCATATCTCTCTACCAGAGAAGTCAAACCCTAAATTTTTTTTTTCAAAAAAAAAAAAAACAACGACGCCACCCTTTGTTCTTTTCTCTCTCTGCCTATCTCTATTTCAAAATCCTCTTCTCACTCAAACCCCAATCACTGATCTCTCTACTTTCCTTTGCACTTTTATCAATTCACCACCAACATGGGACAAAGAACACCGGGAGGTTTCAGCCGGCAAAACAACTCCACCGATCGGAAACACGGCGACAAAAGCGAACCAGCAACACCACCGACACGTGTTCTGCGGAGATGACTGTGGTTACCGCTGTGGTAGCCGGAGCGACGCCGGCAGAGGAGGCGGTGGTTGTTTCGGGGTTTAGGGAGAAGGTCGACGATGGCTCTCACATGTTGGTTTTTGATTTTTTGGAGTTTGATTTTGGTTTTGGTTTGGTGATGAACGCCGCCGGTAGTGGTGGTTTGAAATGGTGATTTTGAATTGATTGAACAGGTTTGAGAATGTGATTCTTGATTTGGGTATTTTTTTGGTTTTAGATGACGATTTTTTTTTTTTTTTGGTTTGGGAAGCAAGGGATTTTTTGGTTTGGAATTTCTTTGATGAGCAGATTGTTCCAAGGATCAGGAACACCGCTCTGATACCATGAAAACTTTATTAGAGAAAGAACTGATATTGATTGATATTTTACCAAGAAACAAGCAGCCTATTTATACACAAAACAAAAAATTATAAACGGAAACATATTGAATAGTTGATGCTGGTAACAGGCTGGCGAATAGCTAGCAAATCTTTGATTGGAATCTGATCCTGTAATTTTGCCTTTGACAATCTTTTCCGTTTAACACTTAGCATTAGGAATTAATTAATATCATTATTATTATTATTATTATTATTATTATTATTATTATTATTATTATTATTATTATTATTATTATTATTATGTTAACATAGTTAGTGGCGGTTATCAAACTAACCGACCGAGTATATATATGTAATCTCTGTGAACATTATAATTTACCAAGATATTTCAATATCCATTTTATGTGTGCAATTCTCTCTCTGAATGAATACGTTCATACGAATAAACACACAGAAGCACACATGAATACGATGATGATGATGTTAACGATGATCGAAATACCGTTCCGCTGCCATCAAGTGGTATCAGAGCCAGGTTGGAAAATCGAAGAAAATCGATCGAGAATACACGATTCCGGGCACACCCGAATGAAGAAGGAAAACAGGGGATATGAAGACGGACAAGAATCCAATCCCGATCGCACGACTCTGCGATCACGCGAGTTTGCAGAATGGAAGCAAGAGATTCTAATGAAATTAGAACACGGAATCGAATTATTAGAACGAGAATCAGAAGGGAGACAAGGAGAAACAGGGGAGTTCGAGAATCCGATGTCATCGGAATTGATTCTTCAAGAAACAGGGGAATCCAAGAAGAAAGACGAAGAAGATGGAAAAAATAATGCAAAGAAAACAGACAACGATGATTATAAAGATGATTGTGAAGAACAAGAAAGGAATCGGACACGAAGAATTAAAACGATAAAGGAAGTGAAAGGCAAAAGGCATGATACTCTGTTTTTTAAAGAAGTTTATACTAGATATACTTCTGCAAATAAATCCAATAGGATGATCCAGAGAAGAAAGAATGATTTAGTGAAGACTTCAACGACAGAAGAAGAAGTTTTAGTGACGACAGTTAGTGACAAAAGAAGAAAGATAGCGACAGAAAACAGATTAGCGACAAAACGATTTAGCGGCAATGAAATGGCATTAACGACGGTTAAAAGACTTTCAGCGACAAAATGGGAAATGAGCAATAACATTACCGTACTCGGCATCACAAAACAATTCATGGTAGATCTTTGGACGCATTATGATAAATTCAAAGAGAAGACATTTGTCATCGACGAAGACGAGACGAGTCATTACGGATGCTAAGTTTAGGGGATGGTATTAGTATATAAACTTAGCATTAGGAATTAATTAATATCATTATTATTATTATTATGTTAACATAGTTAGTGGCGGTTATCAAACTAACCGACCGAGTATATATATGTAATCTCTGTGAACATTATAATTTACCAAGATATTTCAATATCCATTTTATGTGTGCAATTCTCTCTCTGCATGAATACGTTCATACGAATAAACACACAGAAGCACACATGAATACGATGATGATGATGTTAACGATGATCGAAATACCGTTCCGCTGCCATCAATATTTGGGATCTAATCTCCTTACAACTATATCAGTTGTTTCTCCGGAAAGAAAGAGCTTTCCCTTATAGATCCTTCCAAACCCACCTTCTCGGATCAAATTTTGATCCGAGAAGTTGTCAGTGCCGGAGATTATATCATCCAGGGGGATTTGTAAGTGAGCAAAATCTTTGAGTAAAGACATCGTGTTAATTTGGCATGCAAATGAATTTGAGGGAAAGAAGGATATTCAACTAACACAGATATCAAGTGATGCGTCAGTATATATGGGCATATATTTATGGAAAATGGAAGTCTGAAAGCTTTGTAAATTCTTTAATCTAAGTTTTATTGATTAGGTGGGCCTCTTATTCTATCTTTTTTTTTTAAATGCTAATTTCATTAGAAACTAGCTAACCCGAAAAAGCTGGGCGGCCAAAACAAACACGCAAGAGACAATTACATAATTACAAATCTACACCAATTTTCCCAAGTCAAGGTTTTTAACTTCGATCTACTTCTTACCCATAGAAACCCGGTCTTCTTTATCTCACTGATGATGTTCTTGACCCGAGCCGGTTTGTTTGCGAACCTCAACTCGTTCCTAGCTCTCCAAATGTTCCAACAACAAATGATAATAATGCCATGAAAAATGTTTTTTTCCAGCTTGTTAAGACCCGAATGATTATGAATCTCCATCAGGTATCTAAAGGAGAAAGCAAAAAAATTAGGCACCCGACACCAGTTGCTGACAAAATTCCAAATAAACGTTGTCGTTCTGCAAGCAGTAAAAATATGATCGACCGTCTCTTCGCCATCATTGCATAAAGGACAGCTCACATCTTCGACGTCTATGCTCCATTTTAAATATTTACTACAAATTATTATTTATAACTATATATTCTGTATTATCTTTCAAATCTATATCAATTACTAATCTAATTCATCTCTCAACCACTACCTTAATTAATATAAATAAATATAAGGCAGATTCCTCATATTAAAAGTTTACCACGACCGTGTCATATCATTAATCTATTTAGAAAAATATAGTTAATTCTTGATCTACTAAAAGCGGGTTTTGTCTAAGTAACACTACTTATAGGTAGGATAGAAGAGTATTTTGGTCGTAAAACATCAACCATCACCCTTTTGTTTTCTTAAAATACAATACAAAAAATTCTGTAAAAAATATAGCACAAAAAATCCAACACAAAAAATGTAGCTCAAAAAATATCGCACAAAAATTCAGCACAAAAAAAATCAACACAAAAAAATTAGCACAAAATGTAGCATAAAAGTCCATCACAAAAAAATCCAACACAAAAATCTTTTACAACATAGAATTTTCAGACATTTTTTTGGGTTTTTTTAAATCTCATATTTTATATATTTTATATAGTAATATGACGCTTAAATTAAAGATGCTTGATTTTAAGTGCAGTTTTAAAAAATAGTTTAGTATGAAAAAAGTTAACGTTTAAAAATTAGAGGGGGATGTACAAATGGGGAGAGAAAATCAAAAATAGGCTATTACAAAAATACTTTTAAACTTATCTTTTTTTTTTTCCTACACTTTCATCTTAACCTTGATTTGAAAAATGACATCTCAAGATTTCTTCTTATCTCTTAAACAAAATTAACTTTTTATTTTATCGTACCTCTTTTTTACTGTTCCTAAAAGCATTTTTTGTATACAAAAAGAAAATGATTCTTTTTAAACGGCAAATGTTACCCTTTACACCAATAACTCTAAATTATTTCTCTTTACCCAGGTTTGAATCTAAGACCTCTGGTTTAAAAGATACGTGACTCTATCTAGTGGGCTACCCAACATTAGAAAAAAAAGGAGAAGAAATGATTTAGTTGATGATTTAAAAACATAATCACATTTGAATAATTAGCTCAAGTAACATTGAGATTAAGCGAAACACTTAAGTGTATAATAGGAATATTACACCGGCTCTATAAATTACTTCCATGAAATGTGGGTTTGCAATTTTTTTCTCTCTGTCGTAAATTTCTCTCGGTGGTCTTTCTCGAGGACAGAGTTATAGGGTGGTTCTTGAACAACCGATACACAATGTCACTGTTCATTAGAGTCACTTCTTTTAACGATTTTTGATACTAATAAGACGAAAAAGAAATAACCCTAGTTATCACCTCCACTACTACTATGTGTGTTATAGGTTACAGTGGCGGATTTAGAAAATCCATATAGGGAAACATTTCAAAGAAAAGGGGTAACAAAATCGAAAAAAACGTCATTTTTCCAAAATTTATACTAAATTTACACAACGGCCGGAGCGTCAAGAGGGCAACGTAGGTTACCCGTTGTTAAGAGGTAGATCCGCCCCTCATAGGTCATCTCCATTACTCGTGTCACAAGAAGAAGAAACAACCCCAATAATCACCTCCATTGCTCTATGTCACAAATCACCTAATGTGGAACCTAATCATTATTGGCACGATAACCCAAGCTAATTAGAAACCACTACAAAAAAGGACATTTTGTGATAAAAAAAGGATTTTCGGGACGAAATTTCGTTCCTATAGCCTATTACGACCAGATTTAATGTCACACCTTCAAAAACCATAAGCGGAGTATTACCGCGAGGCGTGTGACTGACCAGGATCATACCACTAATCATACTGAACGATAAGTAAAATAAAGTAAAACCATCACAATCAAACGTTTAATGTTCATGAAAACGAAATCCCAAAACCAAGTTTAAGCATGGTTGCAAAAGTCGCTAGGCGCTCCCTAGTCGGATTCGGGAGTATTCGGGAAGTACTCGGCTTAGGCGGAGATTACTCGGGGAGTAATTGGCCTGGGAGACCAGTACTCGTGCCTCGGCAGCCTACCTTGTAGCGAGTACTCGGGGAGTACTTGGAGCCTAGGCGGGACTTTTACAACCGTTTAAGTGTTAGAGGAAGCATAAAGTTTAAAACCTATAAAGCAAATTAAAAGTCATAATGTTTAAGAGTATGAATCCAACAGTTGATTCCTAGCCACAACGTCCACTCCTCGTACAAGCTCCAGCCATGTACCTAACGACCTGGAAAGCATGCAGTAGGGTGTCAACATAAAGTTGGCGAGTTCACAGTAGTTCCGTTTTAGTGTTGTTCCAAATACCATAAGTTGTTAAGTTCCTTTGTTTGTATAAAAACATGCCATGGGGAGCTACCCCACTGTTTTAAACCACTAGACCCGTACCATACCAACTACTGACTGAAGTTATGTTGAGTGCTCCGAGTCAATGTCTATCATCATTGACTAAGTGCTCAAGTATATTAGTCCACGCCCGTCCTCTGCGGCACGGTGTAAGGACGGATAGTATTATAACGGTTGTCGCCCTTCCCAAGGACTTTAAGATAGAGTTGTTGTCTAGTAAGCTTAAAACATGTATTATAACGGTTGTCGCCCTTCCCAAGGAGGACAGATGGTACGCATTCTACCCAAGGAGAATACGCAGGCTGCATCCCACCCAAGGGGGATAGCTGTTGTTTAACATATTCCCAAACCACCGGGAATCCCATGCTTTTAAGAAAAGTGTGAACTCACCTTAGATTAGCTCGGCAGATAAGGGTCACTTGAGCTAATGTGGTCAACCACGTCCTAACATGGTTACCATACAAGTCAGGTTCATATTCAAGTAATGCACGTATTTGTTCTACACGTATACTAACAGATTGTGTACATGAAATGATCATGGTATATATGGCAGTTAGCAGTAACATATAAGACACGTTCAACAGTATACTGTTCAAGTGTGCGATTTCCATCTAAGTGTGCGAGTCCAAACAAATACGGCCCAACAGTTCCTGGCCCAATTAAGTTAAGTGTTGAGACTGTGAGGTCTCGAGTCGAGACTAGAGGTCTCGAGTTGTAGCCCAGACGGTCTCGAGTCAAGACTAAGGGGGTTTCGGGTCGTGTTGTACTAGTCGAGACCATGAGGTCTCGAGTCGAAACCGGACCCGCAACCATGGTCTCGAGTCCTCACGTTTTGGTGATGTTTGGTCTCGAGTCGAAACCATGAGGATTCCAACTCGCAACCTCAGTCGAGACTAGGAAGTTGTAACTGATTTCCCTCTTTGTTGCCCATTATCTCCGTAACAACAGTTAGCAATTATGGCATATCTCAATCAGATCAATCAACAACTTTTAGCAACAATCATATACATTCATACAACCAAATTTATGAAACAATAGTTAACCTAATCAATCATCATTCATGACATTCTAATTAGATCATTAGAACAGTGATTATCATGCAATCTAGTCATCGGACATAATCAAAACATGTGTGTCGATTTCCATAGACACATATCATCATTAGGAATCATCAACCTAATCACACGTAACACTAATTCATCACAACTAATACGCATGAACCCTAGATCATCAGTCATGTCTCATGTGTTATCATAAAATCAATTCTAACAGCTTGATACTTCAAATTGTTCATCAAGAATGTTACTAACATACAATCTTAAAATCAATCATGTTTTCATGCAATCCGAACATATTACCATCATACAAATCCTCAATGAATATAAACATAGCCATGTCTAGTAAATAAAACAATGACGATGACTAACCGGAAGAGTGTGATGTGTATGCTAGGCAAAGAAGGATCATGTTGCAAGAAGGAGAGGGCTTCAAAGGAACAAGGGGCTTCGACAGAGGGGGAAGGGGCTGCCGTCGAATGATAAAGAGGGGAAGGAGAGTTTAGGGTTTTGATAAACTTTGTGTTTTGCCAAATAATGAGAAACCACACACAAAACCATGTGTGTATGCGCACAAGGGGTGAGCCGGGCTCACTAGTTTGGGCCGAAAGGACTTGGGCCCAGACCTAAGTGTGCGATTCAAGTGTGGTGTGCGACCGGAGAGTATTGTGCGACAAAACGAAGAGTTTTGTGCAACGAGATTTATATTACACATACATACTTACAACATTCACAATCATTCGCATGCAATCAAACACATTCTCTTAAACATTTAATCAAATTAACACATCAACTATTCAAGTAGCATACATACAAGTTACATCAACGCACAAAGAAAAGGGCTTTTGAAATACGAGTTGTCACATCATCCCCAAGTTAAAAGAAATTTCGTCTCGAAATTTAGCACGTAGTCACTAAGGAAGCTAATTGTGTTGTGTGTTTTCCTGGGGTATCACACCATCCCCCAGTTGGTTTGGAATTTCGTCCTGAAATTCCGTGGTAGCTTCATTGTTCGACTCATCTTTCTTAACAACTGGGGATACTTGTGTTTCATTTGGTCTTCTCATTCCCAGGTAAACTCTGGGCCATGACAGGAGTTTCAACGAACTCGAACAATAGGTATCTTGCGGCGTTTGAGAGTCTTGACCTCCCGGTCCATAATTTCCACCGGTTCCTTGACGAAACGCAATTGGTCGTCGATAGTGAGTTCATTGAAAGGAACAATGAGGGTCTCATCTGACAGACACTTCTTCAGATTCGACACGTGAAAGACGTTGTGAACACCACTGAGTTCTTCGAGCAGATTCAATCTTTACGCCACCTTGCCGATTTTCTCAGTGATTTCGAAGGGTCCGATATAACGTGGATTAAGCTTGCCCCGTTTGCCAAAGCGAACCACACCTTTCCAAGGTGAGACATTGAGTAGCACTCGATCCCAAACTTGGAACTCGAGAGGTTTCCTACGCTTGTCAGCGTAGCTTTTCTGACGGTCACGAGCTGTCGTCATTCGTTGTCGGATTTGGGCGATCTTTTCCGTTGTGAACATTTCAACGACTATGTGTGTTATAGGTTACAGTGGCGGATTTAGAAAATCCATATAGGGGAACATTTCAAAGAAAAGGGGTAACAAAATCGAAAAAACGTCATTTTTCCAAAATTTACACTAAATTTACACAATGGCCGGAGCGTCAAGAGGGCAACGTAGGTTACCCCTTGTTAAGAGGTAGATCCGCCCCTCATAGGTCATCTCCATTACTCGTGTCACAAGAAGAAGAAACAACCCCAATTATCACCTCCATTGCTCTCAGTCATAAATCACCTAATGTGGAACCTAATCATTAGTGGCACGATAACCCTAAGCTAATTAGAAACCACTACAAAAAAGGACATTTTGTGATAAAAAAAAGGATTTTCGCTACGAAATTTCGTTCCTATAGCCTATTGCGACCAGATTTAATCGCAACAAGGTCGTTCCTATTAACTTGATGAAAAGGAAAAATAAAATATTTTTTGTGTATTGAGACGAAATTTTGTGGCTATTTAACTTTCCGAAAGCGCCTAAATTTCCCTCCAACCCGCTAAAATGTATCCTATTGGACACGAAAAATAAAAATTTCTGAAAAACTTTTGGGGACTAAATTTAGTCACAATAGGAGGATCTGTTGCGACGAACCATTTCTTGTAGTGAACATTGTAACCCAATAGTGTTGCATATAATGTCCGGTTCGATAAGTCAACGCTGCCGACCGGGTCTTGACCCGTAAGAGTTACACCTTGGGCAACGAACTAAAATCCACTTAACCTGTTTAACTGGTAATTATGAACAACATACGAGATAGATCATAATTATATTTATGATCATAAGCGGGTATTAACTGAGAGACGGGTACATAGACCAGGTGACACGGGTATACTCACCCATTGCCACTTGTCGCGCACCAAACCTTTGGCCAATTACAACACATGCATTTTTGCATGAGTGCCACTTGGCTTGCATGCAAGAAGGTTCATGTCTTTTAAAGTTGTGGGTCTTGCATTTTAAAAGGGTTGTTGGATGAACAAAAAAAAGGAGAACACAAAATGCTCTCAACAACACCCACATACACAACCGACCACCAAGCCACCGCCGCGGGCCGTCGTCGCCGCCCCCGCCTCCGTCGTCCCGTCGCTGACCACCACCGCCTCCGTCATCCCTTCGCTGACCGCCACCGCCCTGCCGTCGCTGATTGTCGCGGCTACCGCCGCTGTTTGCCGCGCTTGGCGCCGCCTCCTTCATCGCGTTTCGTTGCTTCGTTTACTAGCACTTGTTCGTTGTCATTAACCGAGGTATATCTTTCTCATCGGTAGTTAAATATATTTCGCTGTGCTCGTATTTGCATGTAACCGGATCCTGTCGGGTTTCATTTTGTTTATCATTAATTTATATTTCCGCTGCGTTTTATTAATTAACTCGTTTAATTAATTAACTATTATTTATTGAACCGGGTTTTTGATAAATAAAATTATGACAAGATCACCATGGACACCCAACAGTGGTATCAGAGCCTTGGTTACAACATACGAGTTGGTACCGGTCTTTTAACCGGAATTAGAACACAAATTTATTTATTTAAAGTTTCTGATCTAAGTATTTTTTTAAGGGCCTTTATTTTTGGTCAAATATTTTATTTGTTTTGCTTGACTAAAACATTGCCCGGTTTATTTTGTGATTGTTGTGCGATGTGTAAATCCGGCCCGACCTTATTTTTGTAGTTGTATATTTTATTCGGTTTTGTAATTATTATTTTTTTGCCACCGAGATGGTTCAAAGTTGTAATAGATTAGTTTATGGTTTTGGTCTGTCTTATGGTTCAAAGTTGTAATAGATAGGCCTTTTGTCTTTGTTGTATTTACTTGTTAAATATTGTTGATACGAAGACACGAAGCAAAACCGAATGCCAAGAGGAGTCTTGGAGTTAGTGGGAGTTGCTCAAGAAAACAAGATGCACTCAAGTCCATCCTTGTGGTTGTTTGTGTGTTGTGACCCCGTGACCCGTTTGATCTTGCTAATAGGCTCTAGCAAGATCGAACAATTTTGGCCATATGGATTTACATATTTATCTTGCTATTGTGGTTGCTTTTATCTTATAAATTGTTATAACGTAACCAACCTAAATACCAGCATGATTTTAAAAGGAGTTTTAAAATATTAAATACAATCACATTAAAACAAGTTCTAAATTCTTTTTACAACTTGTTAAAGTTTTTGTTATAAAACAAAGGTTGTTTTTGAAACAAATAATAACCAATTAAGTTTTGCAAATTAAACTAGTTTTTATTTTCCAAAACTATTAACTTAATAGTTTTCGACTAACTTAAGATTGGTTATTCCAAGTCGCGACAAACTTAGTTTTATAGGTTATCTAAAACTAATTGTCCCGAGCGCTGAAAGGGTCCTTTGGGTTATGTCGCAAATTTAAATATCTAAATTAAAACCGACTATAACGACCCTATTAGGGAAAAATTAAAATCAATAGTCTATGCCATCCTACTACTAGTAACACTTGGGGCATAATGCGAACCATCATTGTTGGAGCCACAGCACGACACTTGGTGTCTAGTTTATCCTTCCAAGGTGCAAGGGCTTCGTCGACACATCCGACCCTTCCACATGTGACCGTCTTAGGACGACTATTACTTTTCTTCTCGTGTTTACATGCCCCAGCTGTCTTGAGAACAAAAGTGGCATAGATGAGGCCAAACGTATCAATGCAAGGACAACAGGTTATCCTCGCAGCCTCATAAACCTCGGGAGTTGTGCTTTTCTCACAATTGACAATCTTTGTCAGTCCGCTTAAACCTCTTGCTAATGTTGTGTGCCCCAGCCGCCTTTAGAAAGAGCTTCTAACCGGATTCTTATTCCTTATCGTCTCACCTCACGAAATAAGGATATATACATCGAAAATACTAATTAAAATCACATTGCTAATATAACAGATGTCTAATGAAAACAACTCCTTCATTTTCAAGTCTATACTTGAAAAAGGAAAAGAAATAAGAAAATTTGAATAACACCAACCTTCTCGAATGGCACCGCAATCTGAGAATAGTTCTCAAGATAAAGAAAAAGTTGTATATCTTAGATGGCCCAGTCCCTACCGGGCTAAAAGTAGTTCTACTACTGGTCGCAAGGCACTGGAGAAACATAACGAGGATGCCGTTGAGGTAGCCTGCCTTATGAAAGCCACCATGTCCCCTGAACTTCAGAAGAACATGGAAGATAAGGATGCTTATGACATGATCTAGCAACTGAAAGGCATGTTCCAGAAACAAGCCCGTCAGGAGCGATATGACACCATGAAACAGCTCATAAGCTGTAAAATGCTGGAAGGATCATGTATCAGTACTCATGTGCTTAAGATGAAAGGATACATTGACCAGATGAACAAACTTGGTTATTCCATAAAACCAACCAAGTTCTAATGGTCAAGTCTGGTGGTGTTATGAAGCCCAATAACAAGAAAAGGAAACATAAGAGCAAAGGCAAGAGAAAAGTTGTTGTTGTTGCCAGAAATGCCACCAACAACAAGCATGTTGCAAAACCACACCCTCCTAGGAGCGTCAGTGCTTTGAATGCAACTAAATGGGCACTAGAAGGGAAACTGCCCACAGTATCTAGCCAAGCTGAAGATGAACAAGGCCAATAACATTGGCACTTCTTCTAATATTCTCATTTATGTTATCAAACTTTTCACTGTTTCGAGCAATACATGGGTATTTGATACCGGATGTGGTTACCACAGCATTAATGTCTTGCAGGAGCCTGAAAAGTGGAGGAAACTGAAACAAGGCCACCCAGAACTCATAGTTGGTAATGGAAAGAGAGTTACAGTTCTGGCAACTGGAACATTTTGTTTTCCCTGGCCTTGTAGTTACTTTAAATAATTGTTTATATGCACTTGGTTTGACCAGAAACATTATTTCAGTTTCTTCACTGTTTGAACAAGGATTCAAGTATGTTTTAATGGTCTTTCTATTTTAGCCTGCTTAAATGATGTCTTTTATTTTGAGGCTAAACCTCGAAATGGTATATATGAGATTGATGTTCAAACAAGTAATAACATATATCGTCTTTCTAAACGTAACAAAGCTAGTATAAATGAAACATATTTATGGCATTGCAGACTTTGCCACATAAGTAAGGCATGCATAAAATGGCTCCAGTCCAAGGGGATTCTTGAATCCACTGGACATGACTCCTTTGATGATTACGAATCTTGCATAGCTGGCAAACTCATAAAGCACCCCTTCACCGATGTTGGTGAACGGATCAATGGTCTTCTAGAACTCATTCACATGATGTATATGGCCCTTTCAGAACCATGACTAGAAACCATGACTAAAACCAGCTTGATAGGAAGATAAAAGTACTTCGATCAGATCGAGGTGGTGAATACCTTAGCTTTGAATTTCTCAATCATCTGAAATAGTGTGGAATAGTTTCACAACCCTCTCCAAATGGCACACCCTAACTTAATGGCGTGAGTGAAGGGAGAAATCGAACTCTACTTGATATGGTTCGATCGATGATGTGTAGAACTAACTTGCCTCACTCCTTTTGGGATCATGCTCTTATGATCGCTGCCCGCATTGTCAATTTAGCTCCGATTAAAAGGTAAACAAAACTGCCATATGAGATATGGCATGGGCGTAAACCCAATTTGAAATACCTTAGAGTATGGGGATGTGATGCATACATCATAAGTGATTCTGATGACAAGCTCGATCCTCAAGGCGAAAAGGTTGTTTTCGTCGGATACTATAAAAGAAGAGGATATTATTTCTACCATCCTGATGCAAACGAGATTTCCATCAAACGGAAGGGACACTTTCTCAAGGAAGAACTTCTTAATCAAGAAACTGGAAATAATGTGGCTGATCTTGAAGAAATTCAAGAACCACAAACAACCGCTAATGTAGTCAGACTGTCTGATCAACAAGTAGTTGTTGCCAATGAATCAGACATAAAACATAAGCGTTTGCAGAAGTAGTAGAATTCGCAAGAATCTGATGGACGTCTATGGCGTCTAAAAGGTCCCGAAGTCTTATTAGTAGCTGAGTCTAACGACGAACCTGCTAACTACAAATCTGCAATCTTAGATTCAGAATCTGAGAAATGGCAAGAAGCTATAAACGTCGAGATCCAATCTATGCATAACAATCAAGTATGGGACTTGGTTGAGCTACCCCCGAATCTCGGGCAGTAGGGAGCAAATGGAATTTCAAGAGAAAACCCGATATGCATGGAAATGTACACACCTATAAAGCACGACTAGTTGAGAAGGGTTTCACTCAAACTCAAAGTATTGACTATGATGAGACCTTCTCGCCCGTTGTTATGATTAAGTCAATCAGGATATTGCTTGCCATAATTGCGTACTGTGATTATGAAATATGGCAAATGGATATCAAAACCGCCTTTCTTAATAGACATCTCTCTGAAGATGTCTATATGGTTCGGCCTAAATGTTTCGTCGATACTAAATATCCAACTAAGGTGTGCAAACCCAGTAAGTCCATTTATGGACTCAAGCAAGCGCCTCGTAGCTGCAATCTTCATTTTGACTAAAAGATCAAAGAGTTTGGTTTTGTCAAGAATGAAGATGGGCTTGTGTTTACATAAAGGTTAGTGGGAGCACCATATCATTCCTCATCCTGTATGTGGATGATATACTAATCATTGGAAATAAACATCCCTATGCTTAATAAAGTTAAACACTATTTGGGATCTTGCTTCGCAATGAAAGATCATGGAGAAGCTGCTTACGTTCTGGGAATGAAGATCTATAGGGATAGATCTAAGTGGCTTCTAGGGCTAAGTCAAAGAACGTACATAGACAAAATGATGACATGCTTCAAGATGGAAAACTCCAAGAAATCACAATCTCCTTCAACGGACATTGAAACTAAGCAAATGGAAGCAGTTCCATATGCTTCAGCGATTGGTTCAATCATGTATGCTATGTACTAGACTTAACGTCTCATATGCTTTAAGCATGATAAGTCGTTTTCAGCACAGGTCTGGCATTGCCCATTGGACTGCAGTAAAGAACATTCTGAGGTACTTGAGAAGAACCAAAGATATGTTCTTGGTGTTTGGAGGAGTGGAAGAGGAGCTCACTGTAAGGTGTTACACTGATGCTTGCTTCCAAAGTGATCGAGATGATTCTCGCTCACAATTAGGATTCGTATTCACTCTCAATGGAGGAGCTGTCTACTGGAAAAAGCTCCAAATAGAGTATAGTGGCGGATTCACCCACCGAATCCGAATGTATAGTTGCATCAGATGATGCGGAAGAATCTGCTTGAATGAAGTAGTTCGTCAACGACCTCGATGTGGTTTCAAGTATTCAGAAACCGATCTAGGTATTATGTGATAACACAGGAATCATTGCTCAAACCAAGGAGCCCGGATCATAGGGTTAAGCACATTCTAAGAAAGTTCCACTATATACGGGAAATACTGGAACGAGGAAACATCTTAATAAGCAAAATAGACACAGATCAAAACCTAGCAGACCCGTTCTCTAAACCGATGACTCAGGACAAGCTAACGGTCTTATATTGGATAACCATTTGTTTTGATTTAGTATTTGGATGTACGAACATTCAAACAGTTGTACCTTTTGAATTCACCTATGATTTACTGGCTAAATGAAAAGTTTGAATCTTACAACTGTGTTCGATTTTTGTACGTTTAATCCATGAATCTTGTATTCTAAATTATCCGTAGTCGGCCAGACTCGTGGGAACGACTCTGAATTAAGACTATTCTGACTTTGGACTCAAGGAGTTGACTTCCAAACTCACAAACCTCATTATGAATGACGTTAGATGTAACTGGCATTAAACCATCTTCATGGATCTTGATTATAAGATGTATTTGATTTTGGTATACTCATTTTGTATCCTCTGACCTAAGATACATACTAGAACTTTCGTTTACTGAAGACTATTCTTTGATCAGTGTCAAACGCTGTCGCGTAATTGCCAGTCATAAAGGCATTGGTTGGGAGTGGTTCTGAAGTTCAGTGGGAGTTGTATGTAGTCAAGATGGGATTCTGTATGTCACACCCCAACCGATGGCGGAATCATCGGGGTGCGGCACTGAGCGAAACAGATTGTCCAAGAGAAATTCCATAACAACTAAATTACCGGATAGTTAATATTATGTCCCATACCATAACCCATCAGGTAAAATCAAATATTACAGACATCGATATCTCTAAGACAAATAACATGTTCCGACGACTCAGATTTTAAATAAATAAATTGTCTTTGTTTCTAGACTCTCCTACTTGGTTTCCACAGCGAGCAAGCAAATCATCCTAAACACCTGTCACATACGTTAAAATAAATTCAATACACATAGTGTAAAGGTGAGCATACAAGTTTGATAGTATAATAGATTTCGAATTCATTTACGCATAACCAGCATGTACAACGTATAATGTGAAGCATGTAAGTTATCGACAAAGATCCTATCAATACCAATGACTGCGAGTTAACTGCGATTAGTGAGTGCGCAACACATGTTCACCACCGTGAACACGTGAAGCAATGTCCTTAACAACCCCTGAATGAACAGGTGCTGAGTCCAAACTATAGTACTATCGTTGCTAAGGCAGGTAGACAGCAATCAATGTGTAAACATAACAAACAGGCATTCATCGAGTCACGTATAACATGCAATAGCGGTTAGCGTTAAAAGGGTTGCGTTGTGTGTTCGATGTGATTTAGAATAAGTAACGTATGTAACACCCAAAAGTGCGTTAAGCAAAAAGGGATCGAGTATACTCACAGCGATGATGGCTAAATGGATTGAAGGGAGCGCCAGAGAGGGTCAGCCTAGTTACAGAACGGTAGTGTAAGCGATAAGTGGCACGTAAACGATGCAAGTGTTGAAGTGATGGGGTGATCCGAATGGATGGCAATCCGATCGGATGGTCATCCGATTGGATGGCCTCTCGGTCGGGTCGCCACTCGTTTGGAATGGATGTGTTTGTGTATGATGGCTTTGAAGTTTTCGTTGTAGCATTGTGTAAAAAGAGAAGTATCCTTACCATTCAGGTCACCCGTTCGGACGGTCATCCGGCCGGATGGCTGCCCGTTCGGATAGAGATCCGAATGGAGGCTACAATTTGTTGAGACTTGTTTAAGTGTGAAAAGCATATATGCCAACAGATCGGATCGTCGTTCGATCGGATGGCAATCCGATCGGACGGTAGTCCGTTCAGTGGTTTGTTCGTTTTGAATTTGATAAGTTTGAAAGTTTGCGGTTTTGATCGAGACAGCATGACCTCGTGTTAAACAACCAGAATTCCACTAAGCCCAAGTTACTCGATCGAACGGGAATACCCCAATCTGATCAGCCAACTGTTCTTGACGGTTTGTTTACGTTCAACCCGAAAACGGTTGTCTCTTTGGTAGAGATCAGATCTGGGACCGACACTTCACTAGGGAATGAGTAGAAGGTCTGGACTAGCTCTGATTCTACCGGTATTGAGTGTAAAAGAGTTGAAAGAATGTGAAGAAACCATTTTTCAATCCCTTTTATCCTCGAAAATGTTTAGATTTAAGCGAAAACAGTGTTAAATCATGTCGAAATCCTTTAGATCTGAGTTGTTCTTGGTGGAATGAGGCCAACACTTGAAGTTCATAAGAACTCCATGATGACATCACCCTTGAACACCTCAAATCCGGCGATTTCATGGTTAAAAGTGAAGATTTAACGGTGAAAAGATGAACAATTGCGTGTAGATCATAGAAGTACAAAATTTAGCGTAGAAACTTACAAGAATCAGGAGAAATTGAGAGAAAAGTGGGCTGGAGCGAGCTGCTCGGTGAAGAAGGCTGTCACATCAATGAAAGTTGATATGACAGGGTATTTATAATGTTTCCAAAAAGGGAAAAGAGGTGCGCGCAGAACACGGATCAGATGGCCATCCGATCGGATGGTCATCCGTTCGGATGACCATTCGATCGAATGGTCATTCGATCGAGTGGTGGCTGCGGGTTGGTTTTCGGCATTTCGTTTCATGTGATGGGTGTTGCGATGCGTTTCGAGTGAGCGATGCGATAGATTTAATAATTCCACAATACTATATCTAACATACAATCATCCTAAATATAAACAGTGAATCTCGAGTTTGCGATGAGATTGCGTTGCGATAGAGTTGCGATTGCGTTTCGAGTAATCACCACATAACATAAATAAACATGCACAAGTAACACATAAATAACACACACGTAAAACAATATCCAAAACGCATAATTCGGGTTGTGATGCGATAGCGATGCGATTAGCGATTAAGTCGATTAGTGGTTAAGATGTGATTAAATAGCGATTTATTAACATGTACTCCACATAATACAACTAAAACGATTTAAAAAGCATTCTTGATTACAAGTCAAGAAGTACAGTCGATAATTGAGCAAGGAGAGACAGATTGCAATTAGCAATCTTTTCTTCCTTTGACTTTGACTTTGACTTCCCAGAACTCGGGGTGTTACAGCCTACCCTACTTTTGGAAATTTCATCCCGAAATTTAAGAAGTAGGCGTAACAAACAGTTGCGGGTACTTCGCCTTCATGTCACTTTCGAGTTCCCAGGTGAACTCGGCGCCGTGTTTGCCTTCCCAGCGAACCTTTACAATGGGAATGCATGAGCGTCGGAGTACCTTGGTTTCTCGGCCCATGATCTCGACAGGCTTTTCCACGAAGTGTAATGTTTCGTCCACTTGTCGATCCTCAAGAGGGACGTGTAACTCCTGGTCGGCCAAACACTTTTTGAAGTTCGAAACGTGGAAAGTCGGGTGGACATTACTCAGTTCCTCCTGTAGTTGGAGTTTGTAGGCCACTTTGCCAATCTTTTCTAGAATCTTAAAGGGTCCCACATATCGAGGCGCGAGCTTTCCTTTCTTTTCCGAATCTGATCACCCCCTTCCAAGGTGCAACCTTTAGGAGTATGTGATCACCAACGTCAAATTCAAGGGGCTTGCGGCGTCTATCGGCGTAACTTTTTTGACGACTCCGAGCTTTCAGGAGATTGTCTCGAATTTGGAGGATTTTTTCAGTCGTTTCTTGCAACAGATCTGGACCGGTAATTTGCGCGTCTCCGATCTCGTGCCATACAATAGGCGATCGACATTTTCTTCCGTATAATTCCTCAAATGGTGCCATTTGGATACTAGAGTGATAACTATTGTTGTACGAGAATTTGACTAAAGGTAAGTGCGCGTCCCAATTACCACCGAAATCTATGACACACGAGCGAAGCATGTCTTCAAGGGTGCGAATCGTTCGCTCAGTCTGACCGTCGGTTTGGGGATGGAAAGCGGTACTTAGATTAAGAGTAGTACCGAGAGCGGATTGAAACGTTTCCCAAAGACACGAGGTAAACCGACCATCGCGGTCAGAGATGATGTCACGAGGCGTCCCGTGTCGACATATAATTTCGTCGGTGTAGATTCGTGCAATCGTTCCACCTTATAGTCTTCCCGTATTGGTAGAAAGTGAGCGGATTTAGTAAGACGATCAAAGACAACCCAAATGCTGTCGTGACCTGAAGGCGTGCGCGGGAGTTTCGTTATAAAATCCATAGCTATACTCTCCCAATTCCACATAGGGATCTCGGGTTGCACGAGTAAGCCAGATGGACGTTGATGATCGGCCTTGACTTTCGAACAAGTCAGACATTTCGAAACGTAGATAGCGATATCCTTCTTCATGCCTGGCCACCAGTACTTGTAGCGCATGTCCTGGTACATTTTATCTGCACCGGGATGAATGGAGTATCGTGACTTGTGGGCTTCGTCTAGTAGAATTTGTCGTAAGTTGGTGCGCTTGGGAATCCAAATTCAGTCTAGATAATGAAAGATACCATTCGATTTATTCACCAGTTGTTCGCCATTTGTTGATGATCCTTTCCTTCTTCAAAGTGCGTTCGGTAAAACAAGCATGTTGAGCGTCACGGATAAGAGCTTCGAGATTGTGCTGGGCTTGTGTATTACGAACGCTATACAAATAGCTTCGTCGACTAAGAGCATCGGCGACGACGTTTGCTTTGCCTGGGTGGTAACGGATCTCACAGTCATAATCGTTGAGTAGTTCTACCCACCGGCGTTGGCGCATATTCAGCTCTTTCTGGCTAAAGATGTGTTGTAGGCTCTTATGGTCGGTGAAGACCGTACACTTGGTACCGTATAGGTAGAGTCGCCAAATATTTAGTGCAAAAACAACTGCACCAAGCTCGAGGTCGTGTGTGGTATAGTTCTTCTCGTGGATCTTGAGCTGACGAGACGCGTACGCGATAACCTTGTCCCGTTGCATAAGAACACAACCGAGACCGAGGTTAGAGGCATCACAATAGACTACGAAGTCGTCGTCTCCGTTGGGTAAAGAGAGAACGGAAGCGTTGCAAAGCATAAGCTTGGGAGCTTGAAAGGCTTCCTCTAGTTTGGTTCCCCAAACAAAAGGTTTGTCCTTGTGCGTAATAGAGGTGAGGGGTACAGCGATTCTCGAAAAGTCTGCGATGAATCGGCGATAGTAACCCGCCAATCCGAGGAATGAACGAACTTCGGACGGGTTCCTTGGTGTGACCCACTCTTAACAGCTTCGATCTTCGCAGGATCGACATGAATTCCTTGACTATTGACGATGTGACCCAAGAATTGGACCTCCTCAAGCCAGAATTCACACTTGGAGAACTTGGCATAGAGATGGTTTCCCTGGAGTAACTCAAGAACCAAACTGAGATGTTGCGCGTGTTCGGCTTTTGTTTTGGAATAGATCAGGATATCATCGATAAACACAATGACGAAGCGGTCAAGATAGGGTTTACACACGCGATTCATCAGATCCATAAAGACTGCGGGGGCGTTAGTTAATCCAAAAGGTATAACAACAAATTCATAATGACCATAACGGGTTCGGAACGCGGTTTTGGGTATATCCTCCTCTTGAATTCGTAGCTGGTGATAACCTGAACGTAGATCGATCTTTGAGAAACACGTAGCACCTTGTAGTTGATCAAATAAATCCTCGATTCGAGGCAAGGGATAGCGATTTTTGATAGTAAGCTTATTCAATTCCCTGTAGTCGATCCACATCCGAAACGATCCGTCCTTCTTTTTAACGAAAAGAATAGGCGCTCCCCAGGGAGAGGTGCTAGGGCGAATGAAGCCTTTATCAAGTAGTTCCTGGAGCTGACTCGAGAGTTCGCGCATTTCATAAGGAGCGAGACGATAAGGCGCTCTGGCAACAGGATTTGCTCCAGGAATGAGGTCGATTCGGAAATCGATATCACGGGTGGGAGGTAATCCCGGAAGATCGTCAGAGAATACGAGAGGAAAATCACGAACTACAGGCACCTGGTCTACCTCCTTAATTTCCTTTTTCTTTTCCTTCTCTGCTACTACAATGTGTGCCAAGAAAGCTTGGTATTCCTTGCGGAGATACTTGCTAGCTTGCACACATGACATGAGTTGTAATTTCTTCGAAGCGACTTCACCATAAACACATAATTGATCACCATTTGCGAGTGAGAAACGAATCATCTTATCGAAACAAACGATTTCAGCATGATTTTCCCGAAGGAAATCCATACCTACTATGACATCAAAGCTACCGAGTTGCATAGGTATGAGGTTAATCGGGAAAACGTGACCGTTGAGATCGAGAGTACAGTCCCGTAGAATAGAACTGACGGTGATGGTTCTTCCAGTGGCAACTTCTTCGTCGAATGTCGATGGGAGGTTAGCGCGCTTACGATTTAGGAGCTTTTCGAATTCAAACGATACAAAACAGTTATCGGCTCCAGTATCAAATACACGAAGCATATATACCATTCACGGGAAACGTACCATTGACCACGTTGTTGTCTGCCTGAGCCTGACGGGCGTTGATGTTGAAGACTCGCCCGCGGGCTGCTTGCTGAGCTGGCTGCTGCTGCTGTTTCTAGTGTTGTTGCGAGGCTGGCTGCTGCTGCTGCCACTGTGGCTCTTGCTTAACCACTCTATTGGGGCAGACGTTTGCGAAGTGGTTGGGGTCACCACACGCAAAGCAAGCTCTTGTGTGAGCAGCGGGAACAGGAGCTGCTTGCTGTCCTTGTGGAGCTGGTAGAGCAGGAGCTTGAGCTGGAACTGGAGCTTGAGTTTGATGAGTACCAGTATGGCAATTAGCAGTGAAGTGGCCATACATGTTGCAGTGCACGCAGAACCGGCATGCGATACCTACCGGGTGATGATAAGTGCAAGTAGGGCAGAGCGGGTGTGGGCCAGTGTATGCACGCTTGGAAAGCGGTGCATTGGCCACAGGATCCGCTACTTGACGGTGTTGGGGTTGCGGTTGGGTTGGTACAGCTTGGAGTGGTGCGGCAGTAACTGCACAGTTCTTGTTGCTGGAGTTGCTGTTCTTTCTCTTGCGACGTGAAAGCTTTGATGATTGTGGTGCGGTGGTAGTCTCAGTGGTGGTAGCAGCTGTGAATTGATGAAGACTCTTGGCAGCTTTATCGAAATAACCAGACCTGACTCGCTTATCATTGATCTCAGCGGCGAGCAGGTAGGTTTCCTCAATTGTTGTCGTTTTTACAGCTTGCACAAAGTCTGCAACACAATCCGGAAGAGCACGGATATATTTCTTGATTGTGACCTCAGGGGTAGCAACTTGGCCTGGACAGATAAGACTCAGCTGCTTGAAGCGAGCAGTTAAACCAGCGTTGTCTCCACCATCCTGCTTAATGTGCCAGAATTCATCCTCGAGCTTTTGGAGTTCATGGGGAGGGCAGAACTCTCGAATCATGATGTTCTTCAACTCATCCCACGACAATCCGAAAGCTGCATTGTTCCCTCATTTGTTTCTCTCGGCCGTCCACCAATCAAGAGCGCGGGATTGGAAGGCACCGGTAGCATTGACAGTGCGGAGGTCTTCTGGGCAGCCGCTCTGACGCAGGGTGACTTCGATAGAATCAAACCATTGAAACATGGCCGTAGGCCCATCCTCGCCAGTAAATTCTTTTGGACCGCAGGCTTTGAACTGCTTGAAGCTAAAAGCTGTCTTAGAAGTATCTGTCCTGGATTCTTCCGAAGATTTGCTAGCATTTTCGTTCAGCTCACTGACAATCTGCGGAATCACTTTAACGATTTGACTCGTGACGAGAGAAGCGAGTCGCTTGTCAGCATGTTTGCGTCTAGCAGCGCGGGAGTGGAGTGATCCAGTTGACGACATTGTCTGCATCAGACATTGCTACAGGATTCAAACACACTTCGATTAAGTATAGCCTATTATCTCCCTTAATGCTACTTATATACGTATAAAGCTCAGGAACACGTAAACACGAAAGCAAATAGGCACATAATACACAGAGGCACGTAAGCACGTAAGCACATAAGCATATAGTCCATGTAAACACAGAGGCACATAATCCACATAACCTACTATATTTTGCACGTATTCACCTACATATATTGCACGTATTCACCTATCTTTCACAGCGGCGTAACGCATTTGAGAGTTGCGAGTGCGAGAAGCGATTAGCGATTGTGAGTAGCATGTTAAGCGATTTGTTACCGTTTTGAGATAGATGTGCAGTGTGAGTGGTGTGTATTGATCAAAGCGAACAGCGAAAAGAGAATAAATCTCCAAAAATCAAAATACATAACACATAAAATCGGTAAATCACAGAGTTGGCGGCTACGGGTTCCAGAATCGAAACACATAAAATCAAATAGAATGTCTCGGGTGCGTTAGACTTTGACCACCCAAAGTTATTCAACTGTCCTCAAGGACTCTGGGAGTACATTTTGGCTTAGCAGACTGTGCTCTTTGCCTCGATCCAGGCTATTGACACGCATCTGTTGCGCCATTATGTGTCCCTAGTCGTTGGAACTCATCGAGACTTTGGTGAGAGCTTTGTAAAAACCCAAATATAGAGCGGAGTAGGTCATCAAGGTTCGGGTTTCACCCCTAACTTAGCGACTCTATTCCTGTTTGTGCGATAGAATCACGAGATAGATAGAGAAAATCTGCGTCGAAGTATGGATTTCACTCCAGGTTCAACGCAAATTCTTGTGTTTATAGTAAAAAGTTTCGTTAGGCTAGGGATTTAATCGAGAGTTTACGGCTTTCACACCTATTCTCGACCAAATCACCTTGCCCTACGCGAGAAATTTTGAAAATTGTACGAGTTGCCAGTCTTAGGAAAGACTGGCCTTGCGTGAAACGGTAGTATGCGATGTCCGCGTAAGAGTGTGTAGTGTATAGCGAGTGTAAGCGGTAATAGCAAGTAAGCTCGTACAAAACCTCTACCAGGTATGCACAAGTCGGTCTGTTGGTACTTAGACTATAGACTAGGTCGTTTCTAAGACATCGACCCGGACTAGGTCGGGTCTTGCCTAATTCCCTATAGTTATGGCTCTGATACCAATCTGTCATACCCCAACCGGTGGCGGAATCATCGGGGTGCAGCACTGAGCGAAACAGATTGTCCAAGAGAAATTCCATAACAACTAAATTATTGGATAGTTAATATTATGTCCCATACCATAACCCATCTGGTAAAATCAAATATTACAGACATCGATATCTCTAAGACAAATAACATGTTCCGACGACTCAGATTTTAAATAAATAAATTGTCTTTGTTTCTAGACTTTCCTACTTGGTTTCCACAGCGAGCAAGCGAATCATCCTAAACACCTATCACATACATTAAAATAAAGTCAATACACATAGTGTAAAGGTGAGCATACAAGTTTGATAGTATAATAGATTTCGAATTCGTTTACGCATAACCAGCATGTACAACGTATAATGTGAAGCATGTAAGTTATCGAAAAAGATCCTATCAATACCAATGACTGCGAGTTAACTGCGAGTAGCGAGTGCACAACACATGTTCACCACTGTGAACACGTGAAGTAATGTCCTTAACAACCCCTGAATGAACAGGTGCTGAGTCCAAACTATAGTACTATCGTTGCTAAGGCAGGTAGACAGCAATCAATGTGTAAACATAACAAACAGGCATTCATCGAGTCACGTATAACATGCAATAGCGGTTAGCGTTAAAAGGGTTGCGTTGTTTGTTCGATGTGATTTAGAAGGATCGAGTATACTCACAGCGATGATGGCTAAATGGATTGAAGGGAGCGCCAGAGAGAGTCAGCCTAGTTACAGAACGGTAGTGTAAGCGATAAGTGGCAAGTAAACGATGCAAGTGTTGAAGTGATGGGGTGCTCTGAACGGATGGCAATCCGATCAGATGGCCTCTCGGTCGGGTCGCCACTTGTTTGGAATGGATGTGTTTGTGTATGATGGCTTTGAAGTTTTCGTTGTAGCATTGTGTAAAAAGAGAAGTATCCTTACCATTCAGGTCACCCGTTCGGACGAATGGAGGCTACAATTTGTTGAGACTTGTTTAAGTGTGAAAAGCATATATGCCAACCGATCGGATTGTCGTTCGATCAGATGGCAATCCGATCGGACGGCAGTCCGTTCAGTGGCTTGTTCGTTTTGAATTTGATAACTTTAAAGTTTGCGGTTTTGATTGAGACAGCATGACCTCATGTTAAACAACCAGAATTCCACCAAGCCCAAGTTACCCGATCGAACGGGAATCACCCCAATCTGATCAGCCAACTGTTCTTGATGGTTTGTTCACGTTCAACCCGAAATCGGTTGTCTCTTTGGTAGAGATCAGATCTGGGACCGACACTTCACTAGGGAATGAGTAGAAGGTCTGGACTAGCTCCGATTCTACAGGTATTGAGTGTAAAAGAGTTGAAAGAAAGTGAAGAAACCATCTTTCAATCCCTTTTATCCTCGAAAATGTTTAGATTTAAGCGAAAACAGTGTTAAATCATGTCGAAATCCTTTAGATCTGAGTTGTTCTTGGTGGAATGAGGCCAACACTTGAAGTTCATAAGAACTCCATGATGACATCACCCTTGAACACCTCAAATCCGGCGATTTCATTGTTAAAAGTGAAGATTTAACGGTGAAAAAGATGAAGAATTGTGTTTAGATCATAGAAGTACATGATTTAGCGTAGAAACCTACAAGAATCGGGAGAAATTGAGAGAAAAGTGGGCTGGAGCGAGCTGGTCGGAGAAGAAGTCTGTCACATCAATGAAAGTTGATGTGACAGGGTATTTATAGGGTTTCCAAAAAGGGAAAAGAGGTGCGCACAGAACACGGATCGGATGGCCATCCGTTCGGATGACCATTCGATCGAATGGTCGTTCGATCGAGTGGTGGCTGCGGGTTGGTTTTCGGCGTTTCGTACGATGGGTGTTGCGATGCGATAGATTTAATAATTCCACAATACTATATCTAACATACAATCATCCTAAATATAAACTGTGAATCTCGAGTTTGCGATGAGATTGCTTTGCGATAGAGTTGCGATTGCGTTTCGAGTAATCACCACATAACATAAATAGACATGCACAAGTAACACATAAATAACACACACACGTAAAACAATATCCAAAACGCATAATTCGGGTTGCGATGCGATAGCGATGCGATTAGCGATTAAGTCGATTAGTGGTTAAGATGTGATTAAATAGCGATTTATTAACATGTACTCCACATAATACAACTAAAGCGATTTAAAAAGCATTCTTGATTACAAGTCAAGAAGTACAGTCGATAATTGAGCAAGGAGAGACAGATTGCAATTAGCAATCTTTTCTTCCTTTGACTTTGACTTCCCAGAACTCGGGGTGTTACACTGTACTCTTACATTATAATGTAACAGTTAGACATCTGGGCGCCCTCGTTGATTCAAACTGGTGAAGTGTAAGGCCTTACCCAAACTTATTGTGTATTTGATTGGACCACTTTGATTCTGTGAACAAGAACGATAATGGTTGAACGCCATGTGAGATTGAATCTGATCCATGTCTCATTGTTCAATTGATGTCTTTTACAGAAAAGATAGATGACGAGAATTGCCATAAGTCTACTTTCTTCATGTAGCAAGCCGTTGCTAAAGAGAAGATACCTTGGTTAATGACTTTAAAGTCTCATGACCTGTTAGGGGCAACCATTCTATTGGTGCATATGTCTGTTGACTTCGTCTTTTATCGAGTCTTGTGTCTAGATAGGATAGAATGGAGCTCAGTGTACGAGAAAATAGGTTTTGAGTGATGATAGTCCATTTCGCATGAAATGGCTAGGCCATTTCGTACTAAATGAACCTTGACCATTTCGTACGAAATGGTTGATGCTCATTCTGTGCGGAATGACTCCTCTATAAATACCTGAGCTGTCTATTCATTTGGAACAGTTCCTGATTCCGGTGCCGAGGTGCTGCCGACGTGTCATTTGATCTGTAATCGTGTCAAATCAATATACAAGACATTTAAAGTGATTCTGTGTGTAAATCAAGCTGATTCAAAGTCGATACGTTTGTTTCCGCCTCTCGTATTGATTAGAATTCTTCTGAACGACTCGTTTTGGTCATGCAAACGATCCTACAAGTGGTATCAGAGCTCAGGAGGAAGAGTTCTTACCGAATTTAGCTTGATTTCTTCAAAATTCTGACTTCTACACCTTCTTTTATAACATTTTTCAAAATTAAACGAGTTTTCACGGTTAAAATGAATTGAATTTCACATATTACGTGCGAAATACAGTTTTAACAAAGCCTTGAAAGAATCAGACTTAAAATCGACCTAGAACTAGATCAATTTGACAAAAACTTGACCGATTGCATGATGTCAGCATCATTTCGCACGGAATGCACATTTCATTTCGCACGGATTGGTTAGTTTGTATTCCATTTCGCACGAAATCGCTCCATTTTGCTTGAAAGAACCATTTCGTACGAAATCACTTCATTTCACTTAAAAGGGATCCATTTCGCACCAAAGAGCCATTTCGTACCAAATCTATTTCGTTTGAATTTCATTTCGCTTGAACTTTGAGATATTGTGAAAATATTTTACCGAAACATGGAAGAAGAGTTTTACAATGCTTTTGCTACTGATCCGGTTACTCCAGCTACCGTTGCTGAAACTGTTTATAGTGAGAATGAGACATGAACTTACCAAAAGCCTCCAAAGCTTATGTATATTGAAGATTTTAAAGGATGGCAAAATAGGTTTGAAAACTGGGTGCAAGCTTATAAGTTTGATGCATGGTGTTCGTTAGATATAGATTACGTTAAACCAAAAGATGAACATGGGAATGAAAAAGATTTAAGTGACTATTCAGAGGGTGAGAAATTAAAGTACACCAGTGAGAAAATGATGATTAGCATTCTCCAACAAGCGGTAAAAGAAGATATCTTTGTTTTGCTTCAACATGAGGACACTGCTAGATCAATTTGGTTGGCATTGATTCAAAAGTTTAAAGGAAGTGTTGATATGATCAAAAATAAATGTGCTTTACTAAAGAAATCTTTTGATATGTTTACAGCTTTTGAAGGTGAAACAACAAAAACGACTATCGATAGATATTGTCGTCTTGTTCAGGAAATGAGAAGATTGGAGATCAAGAAAGAAGACGATGAATGGGTTGATAAGTTAGCTGATGCGTTACCACAGCATAAATGGGGAACATATTTGTTGATTTTAAAACATATGAGAAAACATGAAAGTATGAATTTGAGTAAGTTCATTCAGAAGCTTGAAGAACATGAATTGGATGTTCAGAAAACTGCTATCATGAATAATCCAAGTGCTCAACAAGATGTTAGTCTATACTATTGAGGAAGCAAATTTGAAACTACTCCAAGTCCGAAAATTAAAACTGCTTTCAGTGCTGAGGGTTCTTCCGGAACAAATGTTAGCACTCTAACACAGAGTGGTGGATTTTCTTCATCTTACTCAAGTTTTGATCCGAATTTCTCAACACCAAGTTCTCAACGATAGAGTTCAACAAATTTGCAATGCAATGTTACATTGAATATTCAAAATGGTCAAAATTTATCTCCAGAAATTGCAAAGCAACATATGGCATCACTTGTCACTATGTTAGAATCATATGAAAGCTTGGTTGCTGTAGAATCGGAAATCCGATGCTCACCAAAGAGGATTATGACCAGATTGATGCTGAAGAACTCGAGTTGATGGACATCAAGTGGTGTTTAGCCAGTGCTGTAAGAAGAGCAGAAAAATTCAAACAAATCACTGGCAGAGATGATCTTCGTGATGTTGCTACATCTCCGTTAGGGTTTGACAAATCTAAAGTTACTTGTTTTCGATGCAGGGAAAAAGGGCATTTCAAGAGGGAATGTACCAATCGAGAAGCAAGTGGAGCTCAGAATCCGTTTGGAAACAACGATTATCATCGAAAAGCAATTTATCATCAGATTGCTCAACAATCGTCATCATCTCATGCTATTGAAGATGGAAAGAAGAAAGCTTATCTAGTAAATCAAGATGATGAAAAATTGGCAGAGGGATTTAGCTGGGATAAATACATTCCAGATAAAGAGTACTTAAAGAATCAAGCCTATGTTGCTCAAATCCTTGAAAATTCAATTTCTGTAGGAGAATCAATAAAGTCTTAGAACCTTCAGAGAAGAATACCAATTTTTAGTGAATTAGGAAGTGATGCAGACACCGATGACGAAGAAGAGTATATTAATAAAGCCAGGAAAGGTCTGGATACTTATAGTTTTAATTTGTTTTTTGCAGATAAAATCGAGTTGTTGAAAGAGAAAAGAGCTGCTCGACTGAAGAAAGAATTGGAAGAATTGGAAGCAAGAAGGATTGCTGAAGAAAAGGCAAAACTAGAAGCTGAGAAAGCAGAAGTTAAAGAAAATTCGACGGAAAAAGTCGAAGATGAAGAGTGTGAGGAAAGAATAGAATTTGATGAAGAACCAATGACTGAAAAGGTGATTGAGAAGGTGGTTGAGAAAATTGTCGAAGTTGAAAAAATAGTCGAAATTGAAAAAATCGTCGAAGTTGAAAAAATTGTTGAAGTTGAAAAGATCGTTGAGGTTACTAAACCTTGTCTGAAATGTTTGGAATCATGCAAACATTGTGAAGAAAAAGACAAGAAGTATAGTGAGCTAGAAGAGATGAAAGAAAAATTGTTGTTTGATGTGAAGTATGTAAAAGAGTCGTATGATGTGCTGAACAGAACGGTTGATAATTTGAATAAAACAAACCTAGAAATGGGAGCTGCTCAAACAATGATGAGTTCAACATTAATGACTAAACAGAAGGTCATTAATGAGTATATTGAAGATTGTGCAAAGCTGAAGCAGGATCTGGAACTCGAAAAGATTGAAAATGAAAGAATCAAACGGTTACTGCTGAGTTATACAACTTGTGTTTATTTGATTGATAGAGTTTATCCTACTGTTGCAGGTCTTGAAGCATTTCAAGATAAAAAGCTGGAAGAAACAGATACTGGTAAGAAACAAAGTGTCAAGTATTACAAGTGTCCACCTCCGATCTGGGAAAGTTATTCTCCCAGAAAGCCAAACGAGGAACGATTAAAAAAGGCAGCCAACATAAAGTTAAAGTCTGAAACCATTGATGAGTTACCAGACAACATTGACGTTACATTCACAGCGTCTGACACTGATAATGAGTCTGAGTTATTAAAGAAAGTGGTCGATCAGGTGTTGGATATGGATGAAGAGTCAAAGTCGGAGTCTAAATCTGAAAGTTCGAGTTCATCAGACAAGAGTCCGAGTTCACCGGTTAAACGGGTTTACAATAAAGAATTTATGTTATCAAAAAATAATTTGAATGATGAACCAATCAAAGTGGCATACACTTTGAATGATTCAGACAAATTATATTTTGATGAGGAATTTCCAATAAGAAGTGTCAAAACTGAAATGATCAAACAGGTTTTCAAATTAACGGAAATTAATATTTCTGAAATAACTTCAAGAGTTCAACAGAGATTGAACAAGAAGAAAGGTTACAGTTCTGTTTCAGGTTTTCAAAAGAAACCAAACCATAAAAGTAATTTCAAAAAGAAGGGTTTAGGTTTCATTCTCCCAGAAAATCATAAAAATGAGAAAACTTATAAACCAAAAACTAAATTTGTTTCAGGTACAAGTTCAGTAGAAGAAGAGAAGAAACCATTCTGGAAACAGTCAAACCAAGAGTTTCTCGCTGAAAGGAAGAAGAATATGAGGAAGAAATCTGAACAAAGAGTTGACAGAAGAACTTGTTTCAAATGCCAAGAAATTGGACATATTGCTTGGAATTGTCAACAGTCCAACAACACAAAACAGGGAGTTTCTTCTGACTCAAAATTGAAAGAAAAACACGTTGATAAAAGAGAACAACCAATGGAAAAGTTTAAAGTGTTTGAAAATTCGACTTTGGAAACTGGTGAAAGTTCAAAAAGTTTTTACAAAAGAAAAGTCGATTTAAACAAACAAAAATGGGTTGTTAAATCCGAATCAAGTTCTGACAATGAATCTGACTCGTCAAAGTCAGAGGAGTCATGTATTGTTAAAAGTGATGGGAATTCCGTTCCGGAATTGAATGATAAAAACTTTCCACCATTGTCAAAAGAAAATTTGAAGTTAAAAGTTGGAAAGATTGAAATTTCAGATCAATTCTTTTCTGGTAAGGAAGAATTTGAGGCTGAAAAAGCTTTTAACGGAAAAGTAAAATATATTTTTGGGAAGATGGTTAACGGGAAGGTGAAAGGTGCTAAAGAGTTTTATGAATCAAAGAGATGGAGACCACCGAGTGAAAATAACTCGGATGCACCCAAGACTGGTCAGGCTTGGGTGACAGCATTTTCTACTTAAAATCCTGACTTGCCGGAGCTCCCAAGTTGGTAATCGTGGAGCATGAATCGGCATCATTCTTTGAAAATGTTTTTGTAAAAAACCTACAAGTGTTAGATTTTTCAAGTGGTTGAAAGAACAAGGTGATGAAACCCCACAAAACTAATTTTCCGGAAAAACCATTTGATTAAAACAAACTTAAGTGTTTTGAAATCATAATGGGAAAATAGTTTGTTGTCAGGGGGAGTTCTGATTGTTTATGCCAAGTGGATGGTGAAAGCAATTCACATCAGTTTGTCATTTTGTTTGTACAAGTTTATTGCTGTTTCTTTCAAATTTTTCCATAAAATCGAAAATTGAAACATATTTTTGATTTTAGGGGGAGTAAAAAAATTTTAGAAATTTTGAAAATTTGAAAAAGCCAAAAACATGATAAAATCTAAAAGGTCAAAAACATTGAAAAAGCAAAATGAGTTTTGTTGTGAAAAAGAGGAAATGATAGTACATTAGTAGACAGTCACGGTATGCTAAAGAAATGTAATGATTAAAAAGCATTAAACGGTCTCACTGATGATATGCCGATAGGTTTTTGCACATTTAGTAGACTTTTTCGGGATATAAACATAAAAATCATAACTTACTTGATTCGTGGGGAACACTACTTGGATATATAGGTAACCCCTGAAATCTTGTTTGAAAGATCCCTCTTTCTGAGATACTAGGTCTTTATACTCAGTGATATCTGGGGTATTATCCCGGGACTTCTGATTTTGCGGGAGCAATAGCCTAGTCCCCGTATAATACTTTACGCTGCTTGAAATAAAAGCCCCCCCCCCCCCCCCTCAACACAAAAATTGATAAAATATCGAAAAGATAAAATCAAGTGCTGTTGTAAAGAAGATCCCCAAGGGGGACACACCAAAAGTCGAGCCTTCAAATCTAAAAAAATTGAGCTCTCAAGGTTTCGCAATTCACCCCTTACAGTTATCATCTAGGTATACTCACCTGTAAGACTGAATATTGGGATCTGGATACGGGAGTATATTCAAGAGGTGGGACACATGAATAAGTTCAAGTTCTTAATACACCTAATTCGTATCCTGAATCAGTTGAAAATTGTGTGAAAATTTAAGTGGATCAGTATATCGACAATCTAAGTGAACTGTTTAATTCTTAATGTGTAACTAAGCTCAACGGTACTTGTGACTTGTCATAAACTGATATGATCCTCTTACACAAACTCACAAAAATATTGTCTGTAAATATTTCTTTACTGCATTTTATTTCTATTTCTACAAGTGGTTTTAGCATAAAATTTTGAAAATTCAAAAAGATTTTAGACAACTGATGATGAAAAGCTGATTTTCAAAATTCCGAGTGCTAAACATGATGAACAACAGGTTGGGAGAGTGTGTTTGAATTGAGAAATGATTTTGAAAAGATAAAATGGTTTCAATTTAATGAATTGCCAAATCTTGAATGGTATTCTTACAAGTGGTTAATCTGTGATTAAAATTGTTAAATAAAAATCTTACTGTTAAGTAGAGTTTTGTGCAGATCCCTGTGTCCAAGCCTGAGCAGAGTTTGAGCCAGGTCACGATCTTGGAACAAAAGCTATGTCAGATTGCGATCCCGGAACAATTTAAGGGGGAGTCTGCTAGCAAAGGGGAGTCTGAAGATGCAAGAGCCAGTTTCTGATCCTGAAAGCTTGTTAAAGATAGAGACAGGATTAAGATTCTAGGAATGAACGAGAAAGAGAAGATTGAAGATTGAAAAGATCAACATTCAAAAGGGAGTTTGAATGGTAAAGAGCCAGGTCGAGATCCTGGAAAAGAGAGAGAGAAGAAGATAGAGTTTGATGGAAGCTTACAATGTCAGATACGTTGGAAAGAGCTCGAAGATTGATAAAGACTAAAGACTCGACATACTGAAGACTTGTACTGAAGACTCGTCGACATCCAAGGGGGAGTCTGTTGGTGCATATGTCTGTCGACTTCGTCTTGTATCGAGTCTTGTGTCTAGATAGGATAGAATGGAGCTCAGTGTACGAGAAAATAGGTTTTGAGTGATGATAGTCCATTTCGCACGAAATGGCTAGGCCATTTCGTACTAAATGAACCTTGACCATTTCGTACGAAATGGTTGATGCTCATTCCATGCGGAATGACTCCTCTGTAAATACCTGAGCTGTCTATTCATTTGGAACAGTTCCTGATTCTAGTGCCGAGGTGCTGCCGACGTGTCATTTGATCTGTAATCGTGTCAAATCAATATACAAGACATTTAAAGTGATTATGTGTGTAAATCAAGCTGATTCAAAGTCGATACGTTTGTTTCCGCCTCTCGTATTGATTAGAATTCTTCTGAACGACTCGTTTTGGTCGTGCAAACGATCCTACAATGTGTAGCTAGAACACCGCTGGCTGTCTGCGTTGAGATCTTATCAGAGACCGTCCAAGTGGGAGCTGTTGGATATAATGTCCGGTTCGATAAGTCAACGCTGCCGACCGGGTCTTGACCCGTAAGAGTTACACCTTGGGCAACGAACGAAAATCCACTTAACCTGTTTAACTGGTAATTACGAACAACATACGAGACAGATCATAATTATATTTATGATCATAAGCGGGTATTAACTGAGAGACGGGTACATGGACCGGGTGACTCGGGTATACTCACCCATTGCCACTTGTCACGCACCAACCCTTTGGCCAATTACAACACATGCATTTTTGCATGACTGCCACTTGGCTTGCATGCAAGAAGGTTCATGTCTTTTAAAGTTGTGGGTCTTGCATTTTAAAAGGGTTGTTGGATGAATAAAAAAAAGGAGAACACAAAATGCTCTCAACAACACCCACATACAGAACCGTCCACCAAGCCACCGCAGAGGGCCGCCATCGCCGCCCCCGCCTCCGTCGTCCCGTCGCTGACCGCCACCGCCCTGCCGTCGCTGATTGCCGTGGTTGCCCCCGCTGTTTGCCGCGGTTGGCCGCCGCTTGGCGCCGCCTCCTTCGTCGCGTTTCATTGGTTCGTTTACTAGCACTTGTTCGTTGAACCTCGGTGTCTCGACCAGTTAGTCATTAACCGAGGTATATCTTTCTCACCGGTAGTTAAATATATTTTACTGTGCTCGTATTTGCATGTAACCGAATCCTGTCGGGTTTCATTTTATTGATCATTAGTTTATATTTCCGCTGCGTTTTATTAATTAACTCGTTTAATTAATTAACTATTATTTATTGAACCGGGTTTTTGATAAATAAAATTATGACAAGATCACCGTGGACACCCAACAAATAGTTGTTGCAAACTAACAGTTGTTGTCATGTTCATGCCCTAGCACCACCGCCGTCCCTAGGGGTGGTGTTTTGCTCTTAATTCCATATCGAGAATCATTATGTCTATTGTGGTGGTACGTTGTAAATAAATGAAATCCGCATATGCATATTGGCTCTTTTTTATTCTATGCATGTGTAGATATATTGTTTAACTTGTCTTTACTGTGTATGTTACGGTTGGAGCGGTCTTAGCACAAAACATACAAGTTTATGTTAATTATTAATAGAGACGGAATCAGACTTAGTTAAATTATTATTATTGAATTAGAGGAACTAGAACAAGAACAATAAGAACAAGCAATTCACTTCAAGCCCCAAAGTATATTTCTCTTAATGAATAATTACAAAATATACAGTCAAGCACCCATTTTAATAGAGACTCTGACTATACTTATAGGACTCTACTACAACACACATTATTTGCAGTGTTGGACTCCATCCATGTTTGCAACGGACAAACAAGGCATCGATGTATCAGTGGACATGATGTTGATGATTGTTATGATCACAGGAATGAAAGATTGATAACGAAGTTGAATAATCGGAAATATGAACGAATAATTGAATGGACAGATTGAGAAGAAACAAACTGTCTTGGTGCCGGAATATGTTGCCGGACCGGACATATTTATATGTGTGGAAATGGCGGTTGATGTTGGCGGGAAAAACTGTCATTAGCAGTTTTTTTTAATTACCCGCTTATGATCAATACCCACACTTATAAAATGTACCGAACATAAGTTATAAGTATCATGAATATAATTAAGTTTAAATATCACTTCTAACACTTTCCCCTAAACTTAATTGTGTTTAGCGGCGAACATCAGCACACTCTTATTGGCTTCATCGACAGCTTTCCTTGCCTTTTTGAAGTCGAATTTCCTTCGTCTCTTGTGCATTTTCCAAGCCCCTTCCCAATCGTTGCCTGCGTATAGAGCATAGTGATCCATAGCAGCAACCTCTTTCACAGCTTCAGCACTAACACTTCGTTCGTGGCAGCCTTCCGACAAAGGTTCCCCTTCATTCACCATTTCTTTGTCATGTGCCTTTTCTTGAATATCCTTAAACCTGTAATAGTAAACCAAAACATCTAGATACATGGCATAGATTATCCTCATGTATTCTCCGTCTTGGTACTCGTATCCCATGTCTTTAGCGATCACTGGCCAAAGATTATCATCTGTTACACTTCGGTATCCCCCATCTCTTTCCACTATCATGTACAGGCCAAGTAAATCGATCATCTTGTTATCGGCCATCTGTGGTGGAATGGGTCTTGTTGTAATTCCCAACTTGACGGTGATAAACCACTGCAACATCTCTTCAAACTTCCTTTCTAAATCGTGTTTATATTGAAACACAAACTTTCCATCTTCCATCATCTCTAATAATGCTTTACAGTCATTGACGTCTTTGAACTCCATGGCCCTTATTATCATAACACTCCAATCCGTCTCATGAGAGGAAACATTTAGATCCTCAAAATACGAATTCAAATAACCTTCTTTGTATTTTTCGTTCACATCATTCAGATTCATAACCCTCTGTTTTTCTTTTAATCCCAACTCCTCTTCTTTTGACAACCCAGTAAATTCATTCACCGAGTTTACCACCGGAGGCGAGAACATCGGACAAATCTTGCAAGTATCTCCGGTTTTATTAACCGTGAATCCTTCCAAGGTTAATTGGTTCATGCTCAAGACATTTCTGTCCAGTTCCGGGGTATAAAAAACGCTTTGAATTCTTAACCTTTCTTGTTTGATTTGATTTCAACAGCCCCTATACCCCGAATGAAGAGTAAATCGTTTTCCCCAGAATTTGTATCAACACCAACCAAATGTTTTATTCTTTTGAAAACATTTAAATTACCGGCATAATGATGCGAGAATGAATTACTGACATACCATATGTCTCCCCACTGGCCGCCTTCAGTGCCAATTACTATCACTACTAGAAAATCAAGTCTTTTCTCACAGCGTATTTTGTGGCAAATTTGTGGGAAACAAGTAGTAGCAACAAACTTCCCACGAATTATTTTGGTGTGAAAAAACTTCGTCGGAAATGGCATGAGCGACAATTTTCCTACAAAATTTCTGGCAATGTTCCCACAAACCGAACTTGTCGCAAGATTTGCGTCAACATTCCCACAAAGTTTGTTATAAACTTTTTCTTTCTATTTAACAACAAATTTGTCACAAAACATATATTTTAAATATTTTAATTTGACAACAAAATTCCTACGGTTTTGAGATAAATGTTGTGACAAAGTTCCCACGCTTCTAACAATCATTATTTAAAGTTTGTGACAAAATTCTCACGGTTTTTAAATTTACTCGGTGACAAAATTCCCACGGTTTTAAAAAATAAAATAAGTTCCTTTAAACTTACCGACAAAATTCCCATTATTTTATAAATCAAATTAATATTATTAAAACAAAAAAAAATTGAAAACCAAATTCTTTTAAATAAATTGCAGAAAATCCTAAAGATTCCAACAAAAAAAAAACATGTTTACAGTCTTAGAATAAAAAACAAAATGCACGTTTTTGTAACAAAACTAATATGATCTTTAACATACATAAAAAAATTACTTTTTTCCGAATTTATTAAACTTTGCTTCCATGTATTTCTGCCATCGAGCATGTTCGGTCCGCTCTCGTTCACATTCAACACGTTCTTGTTCCCGCTCTCGTTCACGTTCAACCCTTTCTTGTTCCCGCTCTTGTTCAAATTGTTCAAAACGGGCATCAATGTTTTGTCGAGCCTCTCGTTCCTTTTCTAGTTCAGCTTGAACTTTTTGGAGCTAAAGTTTTTCAAAACGAATATAATTAGCACATATTAACAAGTAACGGGTCAATCCAAAAAAATGACCCAAACAAACATACATGTATATATTAGATAGCACACACTAGTCTGATACATTCATACATATATATACACACAATAATAACAGTAACATTACCTCATGCGATTGTCGGGTATCTGACACACTAGCTGTGGAAGATGTTGTTCCAGTCAACACAAAATGTGGATCAGAAGATCCTACCCCAAACAATTGACGACCCTGACACTCGGGATGCAGACTCTCCCACACTTCCATATCATCGCAATCCGTGTTCCCATACATATTTTCAAGTTTTTTCATGTAGGAAACCTACAGTTTATCAAAACAAATGGCTTGATATTGTACTAAAAGATGATACAATAATTATAAATAAATGATAAAAGATAACTTACATATGAACGTTTTGAACGATCGGTAACAAACTCTAACTTATCGTAGTCATTTGCATTGACCTCCCCATCATTTAATCTCTTTTTACACTCTTTGGTGGCATGGGTATGAAGTAATACTTCCGCGAATCCAACCTTTTTACCCTTTATTTTTTCCTACATAAAAAGATGCAATGTAATTTATAAGTTTTAAGTGTTCATATAGGTTTCTAAAAGTAATTATATGATTAGCTTACCAAGTTGCGACGGTGTTCGTCAAACCCTTTGGACCCGCCTGTATGACGACATAAGTCATTCTTCCGGTTTTCTCTCCCTGCTTTGGACTTCTTTTCCCAATCTTTAGTGTTCCACGACTATAGTGGTAATATATATATATATATATATATATATATATATATATATAATTAATACATAAAAATAATTAAGACAAAAAATGTAAATTATTAAAACCCTTACCATACACATACGTTCCCATTTCCTACGAGGCACTCCATTGGGTGGATATTTGCATTGTATCTCAAAATTGTATCCGTCATCGGGAATATGTTCCCTCGCCTTTAAAGCTTTCTTTTTAGAACATTTCCTCATATCGCTCATTATGCCTCTAAATCGATCCTTGAGCACACAAATAAACGAATGACGTATGCTCTAGTGTGCTTTTGGATCCCATCTATACATAGTCTACAAACAAAAATAAAAATGCAATAAATAATACATATAATCATAACATATACAAATAAATAATTGATAAATTACCCGGAAGCGGTCAAACATGCGCGTCTTTACATTTTGCGGGATCGTTTTAAACGTGACCCAATCTCCATCAAGACATTGTTCAAGTATTTCCTTTACACGTCTATGTACCTTTGGGTCTACAAACCTAAAATATTGAAAAGATATTTGAGAATCAGTATAGTATACATGCTAAAACATGCAAAACAGATCATAGTTTACCCTCATGAATCTAAGTAAATATAGTATACAATATGAGGCTTCCTAGTAGACCTTAAAATTAATGCACAATTTATCCAAAGCTGGCTGTTTTGATGCAAAATCTGTCCAAAGCTGACAGCTTTGACATTCAGTTTTGCGAACAGTTTTTCGGGGCTCAAATGGTATTGAAAAGTTACGAAACTTTTTGGGTGAATAATCAGCTCAAAGTACTACATTTTAGGCTAAAACCCGCTCAAAAAGGTTTCGAAATGACCAAGATATGGCCTCTTAAAGTCGGTTTTAAATTCTGCAGCATTGTTTCAAAACCTTGTGTCCTCTTTTGCCTTGATCTTTCAATAGAATTCATGGATTTTAGTGAAAACGACACACACCAAACATAAGGCATTCAGTTATACGTTTTGAATGGTTTGATTGTTTTTATTTACTTGTTAATTTTGAGATTTAATTGACAATAGGTTCTGACAAGAACCGTTTACACCAGAACCGTTTAACCCGGTTCCAAACCGAACCGGTTTTTAAATGATCCAGTTCTTATATTCAGCGTGTAACGGTTCCCGGTTCAGTCCGGTTCGGAACCGTTGCACAACCCTACTACCAATACTAGTTTATAACATAAATAAACAATATAAATTAAAATATTAAACTAGAAACATACTTTTTCCCGTTGCTTTGTATGAATTGCCTCCCATCACCGTCACCACCACCCTCAAAGTCGTCACCGTCACCCTCAAAGTTGTCCCCGTCGTCGCTGACACCATCACCATCGTCACCATTGTAACCATCATCACCAACGTCATCACCATCGTCACCAGCATCATCATCATCTAAAAAGTTAAAAATAATAATTAATAAAATGATAACTAATAAAAAATTAGTAATTTATATTGATTACCATTGTCGCCATCATCAAGGATATCACGTGACAAATCTTGTAACGTTGTACCATATCCCTATCATCAAGAATATCTGGTGACAAAATATTTAACGTCCCACCTAAATCAGCCATTGGATCACCCTCACCCATACGATGATAACTACCCCTTACACCTCTGCGGTATGAAATTGAAGGACCTTTTGGAGGTCGTACCATCAAATACGACCCTTTAGTCCATATAGTAGGTTTCTCAACAGTTGCCTTCCCATTGGGATGTTTTGGATCCAACTTTTGGGATCTTTGTCTCCCAGAAGCAGCATCACCATCACCTCTACTAAGATCAGGCTCCCGAATAACAATGCCACAATCAATGCGTTTCCTTGAAACTTGCTTTGTCTTTCCTCCACGCAGACCACTACCAACACCACTACCACTACCACTACCACGACCACCACCATGACTTGTATTATCTTTACCAGCATTCATATTGTATATAGCCTGCATTTAATTGAACATATTTGGTTAGATAATATATATAAGATTGACAAACTCTATGATAGGAAAAAAATATACAATGTACATACCATATGATAAATCTCAAATAACAACAAGTATACAACAACAAACAATTTATGTTCCTAACAATCATGTTCATCTTCATCTAAAGAGTGGTCAGAATAAACGTTTGCATCATCATCATCACAACCATCATCATCATCATCATCATGAAATGTAACCCGGTCTAAGGGATCACTCCGAGTTACCGCATTCGGTAACTCGAACCGTTCATCAGTTTGAAGAAAATCGTGTGATGTCGTGTTACCATCATTGGTGACATCAGTTTCAGGTGTAGTGAGATCATAAATGTGACGGGATTTTGTCTTTACAACCGGCCATAGATCTTTTGTATCACATGTCACGGCAGGGTATGAAGTGTAAAACACTTGTTCTGCCTGTGATGCCAAGGTCATAGTCTCATTTGTTGTGGGCAATGGAAGACGAAAAGATGATCGCCGCAAGTTGTGACAGGAACCAAGAGTCATCAGGTACCTTTGTTTTATACGGCTGCTCAAGGTTCAAGGACCCTATCACATAATTTTGAGTACCTCTTCAGCAAATACGGAGTTTACAAGATGTTCTATTGATAATTCGGATCCTCATGTATCAAGGCAAGATATATAGCTTGAGTGGTAAAGATATAACCGGCAGTCGTTTTCTTGTGAAATTTGTGAAGGGTACTTATATTGGACCTGGTGGTTATTGAGAATATGTATGAAGAGCATCAAAAGTTGTTCTAGCTTTTAATTTTAATAGGATAAAGAAGATGACGTACATTTATGATTAAAATAGATCAGGTCGAAGAAGAAAGATTAGATTGGGTTGCTAGAATCATCTCTGGTGCTACATTGTCAATCACCAGTTGTTACGCATCAGAATATGTGGAATTATGTATTAATTCGGGGTGAGCGTCAATCACCAAAGATGACAGGTCCATCAACAGATGCAAGAACCGTACGACTAGAGTTGGTGGACGAAAAAGGACCAGAGACAAACGTTACTAAAGCTATAGTCAAGGTACCGTTACAACCATGTAACAAGGCCAATGAATGCATGACTGGTGGCAATGTGGCTGAAGAACTCGAGCTCTATGATTTTGAGGCCAAACATGATTACATCAAATAACGTTGATAACTTTTAGATGTTCTTGCACGTTGTACAGATGTTTATGATAATTGCAGGTAAATGTAGATATGAAGATGTGTAAACAATGCTTGGTAATAGTTCGACCGTGTTGTTGTGGGTCTTTAATGAAAGAAGGCAAAGAAAAAGATCATGCTGGTACAATTATTAAAGCTCTGTTGGGGCTATTTATGGGTCATGATAACTGTAATGGTAACAATAAGAATAAATTGTACAACATGTTTCCAAAGATAGACCATTCTAATCAAGTAGCAGTCAGATTATCATCAATAATAACATATACAGATAGCAAAAATATAGTTCTTTGTGTGTTTCATAATTCATAACAACAAAATCCACAAAAATAAAGACAGATGTCACATTGAAATTAAGCCAATATGATCCTCAAAGGTGAATGACATTTGATTTAATCAGATGGGTTCAATTCGTACCTGTTGTAAAGGAGCGCCACCAAAAACCATCAACTCAGAGCCTACCGATGGTGGAAAACCACTAGTAGCAGTCGCACAGTCCTCAGCCCTAGCTAGTGAAGTCGAATCTTAGAGAGGATTAATTAAAGTATGGAGATTGATATCTTGGCGAAGGGAATAAATGAGAACTTACCAGTTTTGATCGAACTTTGAATTGTAGCAGCAAATCGTCGTTCTGAAATAAAGAGGGAAACCACCTAAAACCACCACTCTGTCCACCAAGTATAGAAGCAGCGAAAGAGATGGGAGGGTATAGCGCCAAAACACAATCAGCCAGAAAAAAATATTTTGGGCTTTATATAATTTAGGGATTTTAATTTCCATTCATAAACATAACATTAACTTATATTTATTAAATTGTATTTATATTTCATTATTAATAATTATATCATATTAATACATGTACATATATTATATAAAGAAGTTATCGTCAATAAATATATATCAAATTGTTTTAGTTTGTTATTTAAATAGTATAGTATAACACCAAATAAGCTTATATTGGTTTTATTTTATTGTTTAAGCATAAACGGTGAACACGTGTCAAGGACATATCACGACTTTATTTTTAAGGTTTTCTTCATCAGTTGTTTTAAGAAGTACCAATATCATAACAAATCGAATCGACACTAAACAAGCTCCCGCCGCCTAGCGCAGATTGAACAGATTGAACCTTACTAGACATAATGTATATTTTTTATGTGTGGATATTGTTTTTGTCATGGCACAACCTTTTTTTGTTTTTTTCGGTTATACCGAGTTTCGGTACCGTATTAATCCCGTTACGAAACGAAACGAATCGATAACGTTCGAATTCCCCGCCGCGTAGCGCGGGGAATTTCACTAGTAAAAATACATTTATTAAATATATCTATTTATTTATTTCATTTTTATTATCATATATAATTCTTTGTAAGTTATATGAAAAGGTTATGGTAATAGTTTAATGGGGACTTCTTTTACGTTTCTAGAATATTAGTTAAACTTCAAATTTAATAATAATGATTATTTCAAATTCCTAATAAGATATGGAGTAGTTATACCTGAATTTTCATATAAAAATATATACACAATGGTGTATTAGTTTATAAAAGTTAACTAACAAAAGTTAACATAGTGAAATCAAATTAATAAAAATAAAGTAAATTACAAAAATCATCCTTTATGATGACACCAGATTGCAAAGTGTGTCATTTGTCTTCAAAAAGTACAAAAAACGTACTCGATGTTTGCAAACCCTTGCACGTTATGTTCTTTAGCCCTAACCCAGTTGGCTTTCATGGTTAAATCTGACCAAATGATTCCCACATGAGGGTATTTTGGTCATTTTACCCTAAACACTTAAATAAATAATAAAAAACACCTCTCTCCCCATCTCTCTCAAAACTCACTCTCCTTCTCTACTCTCTCTCTCTCTAGAATTCTGCCATGGCACCACCACTACCATCACATCACCACCGCCCAAAGCTCCTTCGCCATCGCACCACCACTGGCATCGCTCCACCACCATCACATCACCACCGCCCATAGCTCCTCCACCACAGCACCACCACTGCCATTGCACCACCACCGCCATAGTACCACCACCATCACATCACCAACTCGTTGTCATTACATAGCTCCGTCGTCGTCGAAACCCTAAAAGTCGTCGTCGTTTAAACCCTTAAATCCGTCGTTCCACTGATCCGCCGGATCTGGATTTGTCGAAACTCCATTTTTTTCATTGTTGCCCATTATGGTTGTCGTTCACTACTGTTATATAACCACCGACAAGTTTGTGAAGAAGATGAGGAGTGGGGTTGTTCCAGATCTGATTTCTTCATTTCTCGATTTCGTTTTATGTTGAAATTGTTAGGGTTTTTTAGTGTACGGATTGATCTACATGTTTTTGTTGATCTGAATTATTTCGATTCAATTTGATGCTCTTGTTTGTGCTATAATATGTTGTGTTTTTAGAGGATTTTATAAATTGATTGGGGGTTGTGGTGGTCATGGCGGGTAGGTGGTGGCTGATGGTGGAGGTTGAAAGAGATGGTTTGTGTATGTGTAATAGAGAGAGGTATTTATTAAGTTTTTTTATATGTTAATTTTTATGTTTATTTATTTGAGTAAATAATGTAGAATGACTAAAATACCCTCATGTGGGGTTCAGTTGGTCAAATTTAACCATAAACCTAACTGAGTTCAGGCTAAATCACATAACGTGCAAGGGATCGTAAACATCGAGTACGCTTTTACATTTTTTGAAGATAAATGACACACTTTGCAATCTGGTATCAACATAAAGGACGATTTTTGTAATATTAAAAGTGTATATTATATATAGTATAAAAATCAAATTAAAGTTTTAAATAATAGAAAGGAAATTGGTAGCACATAGGGTATTAATGTTTGTATAATATAACTTTCACCATCATCAACAACCACCCACCACCACCATCAACAACCACTACCACCATCAGCCGCCACCATCACCATCAACAATCACCACCGTCAGCCGCCAGCACTACCCCACCATCAACAACCACCACCACCAGCCGCCATGGTGGTGATTGTTGATGGTGGTGGTGGTGGTTGTTGATGGTGGTGGTGGTGGTGGTGGTGGTGGTGGTGACTGATGGTGGTGGATGGTGGTGGTGGGTGATGGTGGTGGAAGTGGTGGGCTAATGGTGGTGGTGGTGGTGGTGAAAGTTAGGATTATTAAAATCCAAATAATGTTTTGTGGAAAAATTGTCGCAAGTTGCGACAACTTTGCCGCGATTTTAGATTTTTTAGTCTGTAAAATTGTTTCTTATATTGTATGAACAAATAACAAGAGTTATCAAATAAAAAGATAATGTTTTGTGGGGAAAATGTGGCAAGTTGCGACAACTTTGCCACATATTTTGATATTTTAGTTTTAAAAAATGATTATTTTTATCGTACTAACAATTAACATTCAAAGAGCCTTTGGCCTAGCTGTATCAAAGTGTTGGATAAGACTTTGTCTTCTCATATGAAAGAGGATTCAAATCCCATTGACAAAAAATTAAGCCGTTCAAAAAAAAAATAGTTAACAAAAATTGATAACTAATATAGAAAAAGTGTAACGTACAATAGGGCTTATCGTATGCTCGTATGCGATTGTGAAATCGCATGTTATAAAAAAGCATGTTGGAAATCGCATGTTGGTTTTTTTGTACCAATTTCGCATGTTGGTAAATATGATGAAATCGATGTTGGCATATAAAGCAATTTCGCATGTTGGGTTTTTCAACACAATTCGCATGTTCAGGAGTGAATTCACAACAGATCGTACGGCTAGGATGATCGCGTACATTTTGTACGATAAGAGCCATTGTACGTTAACCTGCCTCAAATAATATAATTAAATTTCGTGGGAAAATCGTTGGAAGTTGCTACAAATTTGCCATTGTTTTGATTTTTTTTAGTTTTATAAATTGCACTAACTAATAATAAAAGTTAATAAATGAAAAAGAAACAAAGTTTTGTGGGAACCTTGTTGGAAACATAGTTAACTTTGCAACGAAATTGCCACAAATACAGGTTTGGTGACTATCTTGTCGAAAAATTGTGGGAAAATTTATGGTTTTTAATATTTGTCTAAAATTTGTGGGAAATTTGTCAAAAAGTTGCCACAACTTTGCCACTGTTTTGAATTTTAAACTAATAATAAAAGCTAATAAATAAAAAAAAAGTTTTGTGGGAACATTGTTGGAAACATAGTTAACTTTGCGACGAAATTGCCACAAATATTGGTTTGGTGACTATCTTGTCGAAAAATTGTGGGGAAATTTATGGTTTTTAATATTTGTCTATAATTTGTGGGAAACTTGTCACCAAAATTAAGTTGTGGGAAATTTGTCAAAAAGTTTTGTAGCAAAAAACCATTTTTCTAGTAGTGATATCATTTCATCTCGATCGTCTGCATCCCTTCTTTGAGTCTGGATTCCGGCATTAACCGCTTGGTTTATAAGTTGTGTTGCTTCGTCATTTTCTTTTGATTTGCATGCATATATTTGATGTCCAGGCCGGTGGCAATAATAGCATAATCTCACCCGGTGATTTCTTCTCTCCCTTTCGTTTTGTTCGTCAAAACAGTGTTGACATGGTAAAGTTGTTGAAGTGGATCTGATTTCTGCACATGTCCCTGATGTGGCTCTGATACCACATTGTTGGACTCCATCCATGTTTGCAGTGGACAAACAAGGCATCGATGTATCAGTGGACATGATGTTGATGATTGTTATGATCACAGGAATGAAAGATTGATAACGAAGTTGAATAATCGGAAATATGAACGAATAATTGAATGGACAGATTGAGAAGAAACAAACTGTCTTGGTGCCGGAATATGTTGCCGGACCGGACATATTTATATGTGTGGAAATGGCGGTTGATGTTGGCGGGAAAAACTGTCATTAGCAGTTTTTTTTTGAATTACCCGCTTATGATCAATACCCACACTTATCAAATGTACCGAACATAAGTTATAAGTAATTACATATAAGTATCATGGATATAATTAAGTTTAAATATCACTTCTAACAGGAAGCACTAGAATAAATTTACACAATTAATTCTAGGCTTTAGGATCAATACAAGCATCCTTAGAACATCCTAAACACGATACTACTACATAACTGGATAAACAACATAGACAAAAGACCAAGATTCTATAAACATGTCTTATACCAGAATACACAAAGATCCTCCACATCAAAGTGTTCAGTAATGATTGTACTTCGGTGGCAACTGTTGGAATTATATGTACGGGTTCAATAAGTCAACGCTGCTGACCGAGCTATGACCCGTAAGAGTTACACCTTGGGCAATGAACACTAAATCCACTTAACTTGATTAACTGGTAATCACGAACAATTAACGAAATAAACGGACTTATTATTTATACTAATTATAAATAATATGTATAACGTTTATTCTGTTATTCTCGGGCTTTATCGCGTCTTGAACCTGTACTACATATATTAGATTGGCCAATGATCTCTAGATCAAGTGGTGGAGGGCTTACATTTCTCTTGAGAGATGCAGGTTCGACTCTCACTTGGTGCAGAGTGAGGCACTGGTGGACAATGATAGGAGACCCAGAGAAATCCTGGGTTGGATCCTTGAGCCAAACGGGTTTTACCGGTAATTTCACCGTCGTGCCTACGGGCGGGTGGGTTACCGGGTTTTCCCCGGAATTGGTGGTGGACTCGGGTTACTCTCGGAGTACTCCGTTTGTCCAGTAGGTGCCCCGAGAGTGCTCGGGATTAAGTTTGTTGGCCGTTCAAAAAAAAAACTACATATATTAGATTTGGTACCCGGGTAATTATTATATTTAATACATTCTTTATGGATGTATGTGTGAATATATTTAATACATATGTATGAATATATTTAATACATATATTGAATGCATGTGTGAAAATATTGAATGTATTGAATTCTTTATGGATGTATGTAGGGGTGAGCAAATTAACCACCATAACCGATAACCGAACCAAAACCGACGTAACCGAACCACTAATAACCGATAACCACTATAACCAATGGTTATGGTTATGAAATTTTGTATAACCGCTCAATCGGTTATGGTTATGGCTATGAAGCTTTGATTAACCGATATAACCGAAACCGAACCGAACCGAACTTGTAATGTTCACTTTATATAATGGATTTGTGTTTTACAAAACCATATAGAGGGTTTTTACTAACATAAAAGTATGTTAGTAACAAAATGATCTTGATGTAGTTGCCATTTATTTTGATAAAGAACTAAGGTGTTATGTCCATAATTTTTTTCTTTGTTTGAGAATTACCTTATTAAAAAGAACCCCAAATTGGTAGTTTAACCAAAAAGTTTAGTCTCCGTTATCTTATAAAATAGGCTCAAGCTAAGTTCAAATCGTGCACAACCCTATTTATTTCAAACCTTGCTTGGTTACTTAACCGAAATTAACCAAAACCGAACCATAACCGACTTCATAACCGATTAACCGTAACCGAAGTTTGGTTATGGTTATGGTTACCAAAACTCCATAACCGAACTAGCGGTTATGGTTATGGTTAATAGTAAAAACCGAACCAAACCGACCCATGCACACCCCTAGATGTATGTGTGAATATAGAGCCTATATCAGCAGCTTACATCGACATCTTTTAAAAAAAGATATGGTTTTTGAAGGTTTAAGTGTGGTCCACTTTGAAGATTGAATTTTCATTTCCATCAGTCTTTTGGTTTGTATCCAATTGATTTTATCAACTGGGGCACACTCAAAGAACAAAACATCATTTTATTCAGTGCCGCCACCATTATTTCGGTGCCGCCACGAGACGCCTCGCTCTTTGTTCGTGTTCGTGTCTAGCACCCGTTCGTTGTACCTTGGTGTCTCACACGGTTAATTATTAACCACAAGGGTATAATTTTCTCATCGGTAGATTAATTAATATTGATACCGTGTTTGCATGTTTGTAACCATGATCCTGTTCGGTTCACTTTTGGTGTTGGTTATTTATATTTATTCCGCTGCGTATTTATTAATTACCTTTTAATTAATAATATATGTTAAACCCGTTTTGATAAAAGTAAAATTGACACCACAGAATCCCAACAGTGGTATCAGAGCCACGCTTACAACATGCAAATCGGTACCGGTCTTTTAACCGGAATTAGAACACAAACTTTAATTTTTTTTAAAGTTTCTGATCTAAATAATTTTAAGGGCAACTTTAATTTTGGTCAATATTTTATTTGTTTTGCTTGACCAAAAGATTGCCCAGTATATTTTGTGATTGTTGTGGAATATGTAAATCTGGCCCGACCTTATTTTTTTATGGTTGTATATTTTATTCGGTTTTGTAATTATTATTTTTTGCCACTGAGATGGTTCAAAGTTGTAATAATTAGTTTATTGTTTTGGCCCGTCATGTGGTTCAAAGTTGTAATAGATAGTTTTTTTTTCTTTGTTATATTTACTTGTTAAATATTGTTGATACGAAGACCCGAAGAAAACCGAATGCCAAGAGGAGTCTTGGAGTTAGTGGGAGTTGCTCAAGACAACAAGATGCACTCAAGTCCATCCTTGTGGTTGTTTGTGTGTTGTGACCCCGTGACCCGTTTGATCTTGCTATAAGGCTCTAGCAAGATCGAACAATTTTTTTGGCCATATAGATTTACATATTTATTTTGCTATTGTGGTTGCTTTTTATCTTATAATTTGTTATAACATAACCAACCTAAATACCAACATGATTTTAAAAGGAGTTTTAAAATATTGAAACAATCACATTAAAACAAGTTCTAAATTGTTTTACAACTTGTTAAAATTTTGTTATAAAACAAAGTTTGTTTTTAAAACGAACAATAACCAATTAAGTTTTTGCAAATTAAACTAGATTTAATTTTCCAAAACTATTAACTTAATAGAATTCTATTAACTCAAAATTGGTTGTATAAGTCGTGACAAACTTAGTTTTAATAGGTTATTTAAAAACTAAGTGTCCTGAGAGATGAAAGGGTTCATCATGATGTCACGACTAAAATATATACTAAAATTGGCTCTTGCGACCCTATTTGGTAAATATTAAAATTAACCCATAATTAAAATCAATAGTCTATGCCATCCTATCACAAGCTACACTTGGAACGTAATGCGAACCATCAGTGTTTGGAGCCACAGCACCACACTTGATGTCTAGCATATCCTTCCAAGGTGCAAGGGTTTCGTTGACACATCCGGCCCTTCCACAAGTACCTCTTTTAGGACGACTATTACTTTTTCTTTTCTTATCACATGCTCCAGCTGTCTCGAAAGTAAAAAGTCGGCATAGATGAGGCTAAACGTATCAATGCATAGACAAGAGTTGTCTTAGCGGCCTCATGTCCGAGAGTTGTGCAATTCTCACAATTGACACTCGTTGTCAGTCTGCCTAGTCACTTACTAAAGTGTATGCCACAGCTGCCTTTAATACTGACCTAGCCAGATTCTCATTCCTTGTTCTAATTACTGTAATGGGTCATTAATTAAATAAGGAAATATACATCGAAAATACTAATTAAATAATTTTTGCTTAACAGATGTCATCTGAAAACAACTCCTCTTTTGCTCTCAAGTCCATACTTGAGAAAGATAAACTGAATGACACCAATTTTCTTGAATGGCACCGCAACTTGAGAATTGTTCTCAAAATGGCAAAGAAGCTTTATGTTTTGGAAACCCCAATGCCAGCTGCACCTGAAAATGGTACTGCTCCTGCGAAGAAGGCTTTCGATAAACACAAAGAAGATGCCATAGAAGTTGCTTGCCTCATGCAAGCCACCATGTCCCCAGATCTCCAAAAGAACATGGAAGACATGAATGCTTTTGACATGATTGAGCAACTCAAGGGCATGTTCCAGAAACAAGCCCGTCAGGAACGCTATGACACCATGAAACAGCTTATAAGCTGTAGAATGCAAGAGGGTTCCTCAGTTAGTGCTCATGTCCTCAAGATGAAAGGCTACATCGATCAATTAAACAAACTTGGTTATCCTCTCCTAGATGAGATGGCTGTTGACTTCATTCTCAACTCTCTTTCCAGTCACTATGATCGATTTGTTATGAACTTTAACATGAATGACTGGGTAAAGACAGTGCCAGAGCTGCATGGAATGCTCAAAATGGCAGAGATGAACATTTCCAACAAAACAAACCAAGTGTTAATGGTTCGATCTGGTGGTGTTAAGAAGCCCAAAACAAAGAAAAAGTATTCTAACAGCAAAGGCAAAGGAAAAACTCCCGTTGCTGCCAAACCTGCCACCAACAAGAGTAAACAAGCTGTGAGAGCCCCTCTTCCTAAAGAGCAGAAATGCTTTTAGTGTAACAAGATGGGACATTGGAAACGTAACTGTCCCGAATATCTTGCCAAACTCAAATTGAAGAAGGCTAATGGAGAAGGCACTTCTTCAGGTATTCTAATATATGTTATTGAACTTTTCACTGTTTCTAGCAACACATGGGTATTTGATACCGGATGTGGTTATCACATCGTTAATGTCTTGCAGGAGCCTGAGAAGTGGAGGAAACTAAAACCAGGGAGCATGGAGCTCATTGTTGGCGATGGGAAGAAAGTCCCAGTTCTAGCAACTGGCACATTTAATCTTACATGTCCTTCTGGTCTTATTGTTGTTTTGAACAATTGTCTTTTTGCACCTGGTTTGACCAGGAACATCATTTCAGTTTCGTTGTTGTTTGAACAAGGTTTTAAGTACGCTTTTAATGGTATTGTTATTTCTGCCTACTTGAATAATATCTTTTATTTTGAGGCTAAACCTCGAAATGGTATTTATGAGATAAATGTTCAAATTGACAATAATATATATAATCTTTCTAAACGCAACAAAGCTAGTATTAATGAAACATTTCTATGGCATTGTAGACTTGGCCACATAAGTAAGGCACGCATAAAATGGCTCCAATCCAATGGGATTCTTGAATCCACTGGACAGGACTCCTTTGATGATTGCGAATCTTGCTTAGCTGGCAAACTCACAAAACGTCCCTTCATTGGTGTTGGTGAACGGGCCAATGGTCTGCTAGGACTCATTCACACTGATGTATGTGGCCCTTTCAGAACCATGACAAGAAACCATGAAAGATACTTCGTTACTTTCATTGACGATTATAGTCGATATGCTTATGTCTATCTTATGAAGCATAAGCATGAAACTTTTGAAAAGTTCAAAGAGTTTCAAAATGAAGTAGAAAACCAACTTACTAGAAAGATAAAAATACTTCGATCAGATCGAGGTGGCGAATACCTCAGCTTAGAGTTCCTTAATCATCTCAAAGAGTGTGGAATAATTTCAGAACCCACTCCACCTGGCACACCCCAACTTAATGGCGTGAGCGAAAGTAGAAATCGAACCCTACTTAATATGGTTCGATCGATGATGTGTAGAACTAACTTGCCTCACTCCTTTTGGGGTTATACTCTTATGACTGCCGCCCGCATTGTCAATCTGGCTCCGACTAAAAAGGTAAACAAAACCCCATATGAGATATGGCATGGGCGTAAACCCGATTTGGAATACCTAAAAGTATGGGGATGTGATGCATACATCACCAGTGATGCTGATGATAAGCTCGATCCTCGAGGCGAAAAGGTTGTTTTCGTCGGATACTATAAAAGAAGCGGATATTATTTCTACCATCCTGATGCAAATGTTATTTCCATCAAAAGGAAGGGGCACTTTCTCGAGGAAGAACTTCTTAATCGAGGAACTGGAAATAATGTGGTTGATCTTGAAGAAATTCAAGAACCAACAACAACCGCTGATGAATTCGGAACGTCTGAACAACAAGAAATCGTTGCTGATGAATCAGACATGAACACAGGCGTTCGCAGAAGTAGCAGGACTCATAAAGAACCTAACAGATACCTTTGGCATCTCGAAGGTGCTCAAGTCTTGGTAGTAGATGAGTCTAATGACGAACCTACTAACTACAAATCTGCTATCTCAAATCCTGAATCTGCGAAATGGCTGGAAGCCATGAACGCTGAGATGCACTCTATGCGTGATAATCAAGTCTGGGACTTGGTTGAGCTACCCCCCGAATCTCGGGCAGTAGGGAGCAAATGGATTTTCAAAAGAAAAACCGATATGCATGGAAATGTACACACCTTTAAGGCACGGCTAGTTGCGAAAGGGTTTCACTCAAACTCAGGGTATTGACTATGATGAAACTTTCTCGCCCGTTGCTATGATCAAATCGATCAGGATATTGCTTGCCATAGCCGCGTACTATGACTACGAGATATGGCAAATGGATGTCAAAACTGCTTTTCTTAATGGGCATCTCTCTGAAGATGTCTATACGGTTCAGCCAGACGGTTTTATTGATCCAAAATATCCTAATAGGGTGTGCAAGCTGAATAAGTCCATTTATGGACTCAAGCAGGCGTCTCGTAGCTGGAATCTTCGTTTTGACCAAAAGATCAAAGAGTTTGGTTTTGTCAAAAATGAAGATGAGCCTTGTGTTTACAGAAAGGCTAGTGGGAGCACTATATCATTCCTCATCCTGTATGTGGATGATATACTGATTATTGGAAACAGCGTCCCTGTGCTTAACGAAGTTAAACACTATTTGGGAACTTGTTTTGCAATGAAAGATCTTGGAGAAACAGCTTATATTCTAGGAATCAAGATCTATAGGGATAGATCTAAGCGACTTCTTGGGCTAAGTCAAAGTACATACATAGACAAAATGATGACACGCTTTAAGATGGAAAACTCCAAGAAAGGAGGTGTTCCTATGACTAAAGGGACTGTGTTGGACAAATCGCAATCTCCTTCAACGGACATTGAAATTAAGCGAATGGAAGCAGTTCCATATGCTTCAGCGATTGGTTCTATCATGTATGCTATGTTATGTACTAGACCTGACGTCTCGTATGCTTTAAGCATGACTAGTCGTTATCAGCAAACTCCTGGCATCGCCCATTGGACTGCTGTCAAGAACATTCTGAAGTATCTGAGAAGAACTAAAGATATGCTCTTAGTATTTGGAGGAGTAGAAGAAGAACTCACTGTAAGATGTTACACTGATGCCAGTTTTCAAACTGACCGAGATGATTCTCGCTCACAATCAGGTTTCGTATTCACTCTAAATGGAGGAGCTATCTCATGGAAGAGCTCCAAGCAGAGTGTGGTGGCGGATTCAACCACCGAATCTGAATATATAGCCGCATCAGATGCTGCAAAAGAGGCTGCTTGGATGAAGAAATTCATAACCGATCTCGATGTGGTTCCTAGCATTAAGAAACCCATCGAGATATTCTGTGATAACACAGGTGCTATTGCTCAAGCCAAAGAGCCCAGGTCTCATCACAAGGCCAAGCACATTCTAAGAAAGTTCCACTACATATGGGAAATTGTGGAACGTGGAGACATCATAATAAGCAAAGTAGACACAGATCAAAACCTAGCAGACCCATTCACTAAGCCCATGACTCAGGACAAGCATGATCAGCACATGGATGCTATCGGGCTTAGATTAGCTAGCAGTATGTTTTGATTTAGTATTTGGATGTACGAACATTCAAACAGTTGTACCTTTTGAATTCACCTTTGATTTACTGGTTAAATGCAAACTTTGAATCTTACAACTGTGTTCGATTTTAATACGTTTAATCCATGAATCTTGTATTCGAAATTATCCGTAGTCGGTCAGACTCATGGGAACGACTCTGAATTAAGACTATTCTGACTTTGGACTCAAGGAATTGACTTCCAAACTCACAGACCTCATTATGAATGACGTTGGATGTAACTCGCATCAAATTATCTTCATGGATCTTAGTCATAAGATGATTTGATATTGGTATACTCATTTAGTATCCTCTGACCTGAGATACATATTAGAACTTTCGTTTACCAAGGATTATTCTTTTATTACTGTCAACCGCTGTCGCGTAACTACCAGTCATAAAGGCTTTAATTGAGAATAGTTCTGAAGTTCAGTGGGAGTTGTATGTAGTGGATAAGGGATTCTGTACTCTTACATGATATGTAACAGTTAGACATTGTGGCGCCCTCGTTGATTCAAACTGGTGAAGTGTAAGGCCTTACCCAAACTTACTGTGTGTTTGTTCGGACCACTTTGACTCTTGATCGAGAACAATAATAATTGAACACCATATGAGAATGAACTTAATCCATGTATCATTGATTCAATTTATGTCTTTTACAGAAAAGATGAATGACAACAATTACCATAAGTCTATTGTCTTGCATTAGTAAGTTGTTACTAATGGCAAGGTGTTTTGGTTAATGACTTTAAAGTGTCATACCTTGTTGGGGGCAGCCATGTGCAGCTAGAGTACCGCTGACTGTCTGCGTTGAGCATTTTATCGAATGCCGTCCAAGTGGGAGATTGTTGGAATTATATGTACGGGTTCGATAAGTCAACGCTGCTGACCGAGCTATGACCCGTAAGAGTTACACCTTGGGCAATGAACACTAAATCCACTTAACTTGATTAACTGGTAATCACGAACAATTAACGAAATAAACGGACTTATTATTTATACTAATTATAAATAATATGTATAACGTTTATTCTGTTATTCTCGGGCTTTATCGCGTCTTGAACTTGTACTACATATATTAGATTTGGTACCCGGGTAATTATTATATTTAATACATTCTTTATGGATGTATGTGTGAATATATTTAATACATATGTATGAATATATTTAATACATATATTGAATGCATGTGTGAATATATTGAATGTATTGAATTCTTTATGGATGTATGTGTGAATATAGAGCCTATATCAGCACCTTACATCGACACCTTTTAAAAAAAGATATGGTTTTTGAAGGTTTAAGTGTGGTCCACTTTGAAGATTGAATTTTCATTTCCATCCGTCTTTTGGTTTGTATCCAATTGATTTTATCAACTGGGGCACACTCAAAGAACAAAACATCATTTTATTCAGTGCCGCCACCATTATTTCGGTGCCGCCACGAGACGCCTCGCTCTTTGTTCGTGTTCGTGTCTAGCACCCGTTCGTTGTACCTTGGTGTCTCACACGGTTAATTATTAACCACAAGGGTATAATTTTCTCATCGGTAGATTAATTAATATTGATACCGTGTTTGCATGTTTGTAACCATGATCCTGTTCGGTTCACTTTGGGTGTTGGTTATTTATATTTATTCCGCTGCGTATTTATTAATTACCTTTTAATTAATAATATATGTCAAACCCGTTTTGATAAAAGTAAAATTGACATCACAGAAACCCAACAGCAACCACTTCATCAATCAACACTGAAGCTTAAACACCCGCACCAAAGTAGATTGCAATATCAAATTTGTAAATTGGTGTTGTTCTTTGTTGCATCATTAGGAAACTTAATGTTTGTCCCCAAGGGACATAGGTGGATAATAAGGTTCATTCGGAGGGTAGAAATACTGTAAGATGAAGCTATAGGTGGATAAGAGAATTATTTAGGAGTGTATTAGTTGTTAAAATAATAAAAAGTTAATGTTAAAGAATTATATATATTGAATTAACTCGATAAATGTTCATAAAACTAAGGCCAAGTAATCTTTTCGTAGGACCTAAAAGTCATTTAGCACAATATCTTGGTATATTAATTGATGTGCCTTCTCCTATAGGTTAAGGATCTGAGTCTTGTAATTGGTGTGTATTTTTTTTAATAGCGTACGGTAAGGATGTCGCTAAACAAGTTAGTAGTTAGTATGTTAGTATCACCAAGTTAGTTTTAAAATTCTCTTTTGCCTAAATTTGAATTCAGGACCTCCAAAAGAAGCAAAGCTTCCCACCTCACACTTAACCACTAAGCCAAGAATTAGAATTAAAATAGATTAGATTAGATTGTTGTGTGAGTTACTTTAAAGAAACGCGGATTTTCACATCTCACACTCTTAAAATAAAATATAAAATATTGTCGAGACGAAATAGATGCCCGAACTAATTATTATAGTAGAAGATTAAAAATTTACAAAATTGGAGAAGCAAGGCATCCTTTGAAAGCAATTGCATGTAGACTTTCTATTTTTATCAACTCTTTAAATACTTAAATACTTGCAACACGCTTTCGAATGTTGGCTTTACAATTACTTGTTACAAATTATTCACGTTGAACTCCTTATCCTTATTCTTATAAGAGGACCCGGGGTGGGTACGTGATACCAAAGTATCACGCGTGGAACTCCTGCACACACCGCCGCCGCATGAGATTTTGACGCGTTGATGTTTAAACGCGTGGATATTTTGACGCGTTGAAGAAATGGAAAAGCTACCGTTTTTTATGACTTTTTGCATGAACTTTGATTGGTTTTATTATTTATTCACAAACCAATCTTCCAACTCATTCCACAAAATCAAAAAAAACTCCACAGCTCAACTCAAAAAAATTATGTATCTCAATCCAAAAAATTTTACAACAAATATGGAAGGTTCAAGCAAGAGAGGTGCGGGTTCGAAAAAAAGAGGTTCGGGTACGAAGAAAAATCCCGCAAAAAAGAGGTTCGAAAAAAAGAGGTTCGGGTACGAAGAAAAAAAAGAGGTTCGAAAAAAAGAGGTTCGGGTACATAATTTTAAAAAACTGTGTTTAAAAAAACAGTTTACTTTTTTTATTAAAAACAGCTTTGAAAAACCATTTTAAAAAAACTGTTTTTAAAAAAACAGTTTACCTTTTTATAAAAAAAAACAGATTTTAATAAAACAGTTTTCAGTTTTATAAAAAACAGATTTAAAAAAAACAGTTTACAATTTTATAAAAAACAGAATTTATAATGTAAAAAAATAAAAAATAAAAAAATTAGTGAGTGATGGAATTTGTACAAGTGATGACCATTTCCAGCAAAAAAGGGTGTGAGTGATGGAAATAATGGTTGATGACATGGCAGAACCTGATTGGATGTTGTCAGTGATGGAATTGGGTGTGAGTTATTCCACCCCTACCCCCCTAAATTACAATCACAATAAAAATCATCACTTTTTCTCTCGTTTTTTTCAATTAAATAATATATTTTTATATCTTTATCATTACCTTTTTTTCTATCCAGCACTCACAAACACTTTCAAAAATATTAAAAATATTATATGGGTGAACAATGTTTCCTATATATTTATATATTTACAAATAACGAGTAACATTTTCTCCTTCCTTCAGATATAACCAATCACAACCATTCCTTATAATATATGTATCACACTCACAAATTATATGGGATCCATTTTGAATGCTCTTAGACTTTTATAGTTTATCTCTATTTTTTAACAATTTCAATAATTTCCAACCTATAAATAAGCAACCAATTGTTGCTTACTCTTGTTGTAAGTTATGCATAGTGAGTTTTTCAAAAAACTTTTGGCATTTTCCATTTTTAGCTTGAAGGTTTTATGTTTTACATTTTAACCCCTTTGACTTTTTTACCTTTAACCCAAAACTTTTCATCTTTTACAATTTAACCCAAACATTTTTTTTTCAACTTCCTAACCCCATAATTTTCATCTTTCGCAAGTTTTTCGTTTTACGTTTCGTTTTAAATTTTTGTGAGTTAACACGCCGCAACGTGCATGTGGGGTTCAACGTTTTTTTCGTCTGTGCTTTCCCGTTTGACAGGCCCGTCGCAACGCGTCAATTTTTCCTGTTTGATAGATTCGTAGCAACATGCGGGTCGTAAATCGATTTAGTTATTTTTTCCTACGTTTCTACGTTTCGGTCTAATTTCTTCGCATTAACACGCCACAACGAACGTGTGTGGTTCAACGTTTTTACGACCTTTTCTGATGTTGGTGGTCGTTGGCAGTGGTGTGGTATTGGTGCTATTTGGAACGGTTTTACGAAGGTCTTTAATATATTAAGTTTTTTTACTAATAATTTGTTTCAAGTTTACCCTATACTTTCTTTACTTAAAAAAACAAATTATTTACGTGCATATTTTTATGTACGTGTCGGTATAAATTTGATTTGCTCTACGTTTTGACGTAAACTTTTTTCGAAAATGAGTTAGCTCAAATATAATACATTTTCTTTAAAAAAAATCATTTTACGTGCATATTTTAATGTACGTTTTGGTATAAATTAGAGTTAGTCTATGATTCAACGTAAGTTTTTTTGGGAAACGAGTCAGGTCAAATATAATATGTTTTTGGGCTTATATTATGGATGTTTCGGAATTTTGTTTCGAACCGAGTTGAGTCAAATTGTGGTTTCATCTTTTTCTTTTTTCAAAAGTTCTAATTAATCCCTTTTAATTTTACGTGTCAATTTTTTCTTTTATACCTATTATGTTTCCAATGTACGATTTGGGTCACATACACGTGTTAGTTTTTTCTTTTATATCCGTTACGTTTTCTATGTACGAGTCGGGTCACATATAATACGTTATGATTGTAAATTATAAACTCGATTTACTTTACGTTTTGATCCAATCGCAATGCTTATATAAGTTACATAGAGTTCACTTGGATACGTTGGAACGCGTATTTTCATATGGTTAACGTATCGCATAACGTTTGGACTAATTGATTCGATATTTATAATGCACCCGCGCCGCATCGCGCGCGGGTGTTATTCCTAGTTAAATACAATTACAAACAAAGGGATAGCAGAAAAAACAAACACCTACGTCTTGCCATCCAAAGAATCTCTAGTGCGATGTATGTGTTTATTTCAGAAAAGACTACATAAATTGTGTTTTCGTATTCCTCGATTACTACTATACAAGTTGATATCGCATAATTTTTCTTTTAAACAACTATATATTTACGGATTAAAGCTAAAACCCAAAGGATTTTTAAACAGGTTAGAAATCCCAAATATTATACTTTGTAAAATAACTTTTTTCACTTTTTGAAAGTACAATAACGGAGAGTCGCAATTCATTTTAAGGATTGAATTAGTGTCGAACACAAATCCTCAGTTACCACATTTTATTCTTGTTGTTAATTTGTGTGGTTGTTTCCGTCTTTTCAGTTGTAATATGCACCGTACTGTACTATACTTACTGTTCTTTCAATTTTGTGTTGTAGATTATTAAAAGTGTTGGTTTCGTTATCTTACAAACAATATTCCTACTACATATATATACGCATGTAGGCATGTGTATACCTTTGTAGTTGGTCGTTACATTATGGAATAAGAAATGAGAATAACGAAACACGTGCCAACCTTCCGTAAGACTTCACATTATGGGAGCGATGATCTTTAAGTTTACCAATTCACTTGCAAAGATGGAAGTAAGTGGTGGTTCGTAAGTTCAAGGTTACAACAAGGCCCGCTTAAGCATAAGCCAAGTAAAGCTAGGGCTTTAGACTCCATAATTTTAAGGGCCTCCAGTTTTACGCACCGACTATTATCTGTTTGTATAAGTAAATACATCTTCAATCAAATAATATATGTTTCTAGAAAGAATAGGGAAGAAAATTCTAAAACATGAGAGGACACATGATACCTTCGTGAGTTCCTCTGTTTTTTTCATCGATATAAATAACCCGAAAAAGAAATGAAAGAAAATGACTAGGGGAGAGAGATGAATTCTATGAATTTACTTTCTTATCCCTAAACCTAAAAGTGATAATGCTGCAAGTGGTCTACTACTAATGAAACTATTAAAAGAATGAGTCAACTGCCAATGAGGTAGTGGTAGAGTGGTTGGGGAAAGACTTGGTATTTCTTGTGACCCAGGTTCAACTCTCACTCTCCCCATTATTTTCTGCGGCATCCAGGTGAAGGCGAATATGGGTGGCGTCGGTTCGTCTTGGATGGGAGGCGAGGTTTTACCGAGTATTCCAATATCGTGTCTTCGGGCGGGTGGAGGTTGGGTTTCCGTGCATCTGGGAGAGCCAAGGGGCTGGTGGCGGTCGAGTAGTCGACCTTGGCTACAGGCCCCGGTGTCACAGTAGTTGGCACGTCGTTCCTTGCCGTTCAAAAAAAAAAAAGAATGAGTCAACTACTTTTGTATTTTATATATATTTTAGGGTTATTGGATTTTATCACCCTCAACTGTTAGCTATTGACCGCTGCCACCCCCAACTATCTCTTTGATGCTCGTTACCCCCAACTTAACACTTAGTATGTTCTGTCACCATGTGAGAATAAGATATTACCATGTGTGATTATTAACTCCCTTAATTTAAAGTTCACTTGCATTATTTTTAAAATCTAAATAATGGGACAAGGAATACTAACGATTGACATATTTTGTGTGGATATGTTATTTAAATAAGAGGATCTACTAAAAAATTACTCTCTAAAGTAACTTATATAAAGGCCTCAAATTTTCATGATCGCTTTAGGCCTCGAGAAACGTTGAGCCGGCCCTGGGTTACAAAAACGTTTGACGAGGACTATTTGTGGAAAATTCTCTGGAATTGTTACCGAGTTAGTTAGCATAGATAAAATCATCCGAGGCATTCATCTCCTCTAATAGCTCGGATGCTCATGCAGGGATTGACCTAAACGCTGACGGTTATGAAGTGGTAGAAGAGGCACCACGTCGACTAGTGACACGTTGCCGCCGCCACCACCGCCGCTACCCGGCCTATACCCGCGTTTCGTTAGTTCGTGTCACTAGCACATGTTCGTTGAACCTCGGTGTCTCAACCGGTTAGTTATTAACCGAGGTATATCTTTCTCATTAGTAGTTAGATATTCTTATCACTGTGATCGTATTTGTATGTAACCGGATCCTATCGGGTTTCGTTTATTGTTGATCACTCATTTATTTTCCGCTACGTTTTATTGATTAACACGCTTATTTTACGCAAAAGTGGGATTTATAAATACGACAGTTACAAACACATTTTACTAATATTTTTAGTGAACCAAAAACAATGTTTTTAGGAAACAATTGTTGAAACAGGCCAAGGATATCCAGTTTAATGGCCATTCAAGAAAAAAAACATAACAAAAAGAAAAACATAACAAAAAGAAAAACAGAAATAAAATCTAGTTTAATGAAGAAGATTAGAAAAAGGTGGATAGAAAACATGCGATATGAAAACGGAAGAAACAACGACGAAATTGGAGGTAGAGGCGTAGAGCTCAGGATATTGACAAAAAGATTGAAGGGTTTGATCAGGATATTATAAAAAATGATTTTTTATAATGTGATTACATTAGACACAACACCTTGCTTTTTGGTCTTTCCTATTTTTTTTCCTTCATGACGTTGCTGGTTTACGATCAATGACGATATTTTGAAATACGTAAACAGAAATATTGAAAAAAATATTTAATGAAAATATGAAAATTGAATATCTCCGATTCAAGCCCAAACATACATATTCAAATATTAAAAATCAAATAAAATATGGAGGGTGGGGTAATACATCTCCAAATGTCAAATGCAGTATTTAAATCGAACGAACCAATGCCCGATTCCAAAGCATATACCATTAGAAACAAATTAAGAATTTTTCTTTTCCGAATCTCAACCTGCAAAGTAATATTTTCTTTTAACGGCAGACTAACCTACTCTATATTTACACCTCTACCTCCAAGAGAGAGGACCCAACAAAGTATTGAAATGGAAAGGCTAAACGAATCCAGACTCTTACTTTCTACAGAAATTTAGATGTGATCTTGAATCAATGACCACTTAGTTCTTTCAGGGTGGAATAGAGTAGTTGTAACATGGAATAAACTAATAAGACCATTCATAATGGTTAATGCCCTTTAAGGGACATTTTTCGTCACATCAGCATTATAATGTCACATGTAATGGTTAAGGCCCCTTAATGCCCTTTCATTCATTAATTTCCATGTTTTTTCTTCTCATTGGACATTATTCTAGAAATGCATCTTCCACTTCATGCCCCTTAATGCCCATGGGGATGGTGTGGGGGCGCTATCAATCCATTTCACGCCCCTATAATGCCCATTACCGATGGCCTAAAAGAATGCGGCAATAACCCTTTTTTACGCCCTTGTTGGTGGACAAAAAGAACCCAATTAATTGCTTATAGAAAACCTGGTTCTAGATGTTGTAGATTTTTGGAGGGACAGGTAGTGGTAGATGCCAATGACCCTCAGCCCAAGTGGTTGAGTGAGTAGGAGGTTTTCCTCTTTGTGGATTTCCGCCTGGGGTATTTGTTTCAATTCTCACAGTAGGGCGGACGACTTACTTTCAAGTGTTATATGACCCCTGTGGAGAAACACGATGTGAAGGATTCGAACTCAGGGGAATATAGGGGTTGTATAACCAAAGGGGAGTGGCGGAGCTTGAAGGAAAACTTAGTGAGGGCCAGACTTTCAAATTCCAAATCAGTGGGGGCTGGACTATTAAAAATCCAATATTTTACACTTCAAAAAAAAATTCAGAAATTTTCGGTAAAATTAAAAATATGAGTGGTGAGCCCTGGCCGCAATAAAGCTTCGCCAATACCAAAGGGTTTACTAGTTGATCTACACCTTAAAAAAAGATAGTGGTAGATAAGATTGAGTCTCATTTATGCCAACAAACTAGGATATATTTATAGTATTATTGTCTGGTTTTTTACTACCAATCAGGTACTTGTGGAGGAAATTGATCAGTACTGTATGTAGGAAAACCGGATAATATTAAGAAAATCAGACGATTTTTTGACCATACGGAACAAATTCGTTGTCGATAATATGATATCAAACACAGAACAGATATACCCAAACCACAATGATATTAACCCTAATTTGAATATCCAGTACAAAATGATACACTCAGAGCTCTAAATGATCTCAAAACTCTCAACAGATCATCAACACCATGATTTGTAACATATGAACACTAAGACTCACAAGATCGGTGAATCAGAATGATTCACAAGATCAAAACCCTAATTTGTTCTTGAGAGAACACCAAAGAAAAATAATAGAAGAGAGAGAAAGTATCTGGCACAATGAACCACACAGACACTTAAACAAGTTATATATTTAAACCCAAGACCTTGATTAACCGGGTATGGTTATAACTATGACATATGTGCTTGTGTAATCATTGTACAAACTCTGAACATTTCAATATCAATAAAACAATGTGATTTGATCTCAATATTTGGTTATTTATGTTTGACATTTTGTACATTTTGATTTTTGTTCGATTTTAAACTCTATATCGCTTTTTGGAAAGTTATACGCAAACTGATGCGTAAACGTAATCAGTTTAACGTGACAAACACTCCAGAACAGTGACACAAGCTTAAAATACCTTAAATAACCCTTACATAACTTAGAAATAAGTTTTAAAGGGTTTGGTATGGTAAAAACAAGTTTATTTGACTACAGGGACTATTTGCGTCAAACTGCAAAAGTCTGCCGTTTCGTATGGCAACGTACATCCCGGAACATGATCATGAGCTAAACATACCATAAATAACCTTAACATAGCTTAGAAATAAGCTTTGAGGGGTTCGGTGTGCAAAAAAATGCGCTTATTTGATCACAGGGACTAAAAGCGTCAAAAACTGCGTAAGTTTGCATTTACGTGCATATCTTACGTTTTGACCACATCCGGACATCCAAAAATATTTGTAATCATTAAAATATTTTATTTTAGTGATGGGAATGCAAAAATACCATTCGTCGCTTAATTTGGATCGTTTTCGCGTCCGTTCGAGTTTCGTCGTAATTAACCGAATAACGCGATCGTACGACCAAACGAACCGACATCCGTGATATTTCCAAGCATATTTCAAGTACCCTATGCTTTAACATCCTTGTAAAGCCTAAAAAATTTGGTTAACGGGGCTTAAACGCGTCGAAAAACAAGTTTAGAGGCTGCAAGGACCATTTCTGACATTTCTGAGATTTTGGCCTCTGGTGGGGCGTGAAAGACATGGCGTAGTCTCTCGCGGGGCACCAGAGACATAAGAGTCAGCAGATAGCTGGTTATCAGCTACCAGCTTGTTTCTTAGGGACTTTTATGCAATTTTCTTCGTGTGGGCATCAAGTTAACACCTTTCCAAGTAATGTTAGCTGGCCATAACACTTGTATGGTCAAGATTCAATGCTTGGGGACTACACAAACACATGTAATGATCTTATAACACCTCCACAACTATAAATACCCCTCCATTTCACTTTGTTCATTGCTCATTTCCATCTTTTGGACTCTAAGTGGAGGTAACCATCATTGGAAGCCACCTACCCGAGTTCTTCTAGTTCAATCTTTCAGCCATAGAGCCTTGTAAGTGTTCATTCATGGCTTAGTCTTTATTTACAACCATTTAGAGCTGAAAGTCAAACAGTTTGACTAACAGTTTGGCTTTCGGTTTTGACCATCAATTGGTCAAATCAAAGTTCAATTGAACTTTGCAACGTGATTGTAATCATGATGGTTATAATCCCTAGCGATTATACCTACTGCTTACCACGTTGCCTAGTCGTAGTGACGAGTCAAAGTTTCGGTCAAAATTCGTATTTATGCGCATTTTATGACGGAAATATTTTCAGGTATCAAAACCCTTTGTTTTAATACCAAATCAGTTTTCTAACTTAGTTAAACATATTTTAACATGTTTAGCTCGTCACTACTAGTTTAGTGCTTGTTTAGGGTCGTAAGTCAAGCGGTCTTGACAACCGCTTAGACTTTCGAACCCGACCCGTTTGGTCAATCATTAGGATCCGACCAAACTTATTTAGTGATCATAGTTGCATAGGGAATAACCTACTAAGGTTATACCTTAAGATCACTTAGGTTGGTTAGTTATTCGTTAAGTCGCTTATATGCCCATTAAAAATGACCAAAATGCCCTTTTTGAGCATAAATCCATATTTAACATATGTGATCAAGTTTTTGACATCTAAACTGATTTAGTAACATTTTTAAACATAATTGGGCATGTAAGACTTAACAAATGACATAGATAACCATCCGACCTTAGATTTACGCAATCGACACGTTAAAGTAGCTTAAACTACCTTAACGGGTCGAAACGGGTCAAAAGCACTTAGGTTAAGTTTCTAATCAGAATGTTAGGTCTATTAAATCATGCCATATGAGTTCCAATACTCATTTCATTTATAGAACTACATTCTATCCTATCTCCCGATTTAGGATCCGATTATTAACGTAGTTACCTATACTAGGTGCCGTTTGATTCCGTAATCCTTGGAGCTTTAATTGGTCTTTATTCCAAGACTAATAAGCAATCTCAAGTGAGTACATAGTCCCCTCTTTTACCGCTTTCAAATATTTTGGGGTGATACACATGTGCATACTTGTTACTTTCATGTTTTCATTGCGTTTATAACATAAATATGCTATGTTCACTTAGTACACATATAGTACATGATTTCAATTATGTTTTGCTATGTATGTTGACTGAGCATGCTAGCACATTGATTTCATAGACACTTTGTTGCATATGTTTACTCAGCATATGGACACATTGATTTACATTACATTTCTGCTATGTATGTTTATTGAGCATGCTAGCACATTGATTTCATGAACATTTCTACTATGTATGTTTACTTAGCATACTTAGTACATGGTTTTCACATAACATGCTTACATTGGTTATGACATTTGGTATGTTTAACGGGACAATAATACATTCATTAACATTGATCACGCCACTCGGAAGTAAGTAATGGTACCATAGGACTTGACAAATCCCGTTCCCGACTTCCTAGGTTTGTCTGGAAGTAGGGAATGGCAGAATCCGATATACATAATTGATAAACCTTTAACTTGTTAAGGGTTTGTCCGACAGTCGCAAGGCTTGAATGTATGCGATAAGCGTTACTGCATAAATGTTGGTAATCAGAAAGCATTGGTTTCTACAAAACATAACTTTTGATTTAAACTTAGGTTTATTCTAAGACATTGTTTTGTACATTTTACATATGGGATTGAGTAAATACTTTTTATTCACCATACATGACATTTGGTTACACATTAACATTATACATATGGTTTGAGTAAATACTTTTTACTTGCCATACATTACATTTATTTGATATTGGACATGGTTTACACATAAACATTTTGACATTGGTTTAAACAAGAAATTTTTGGTGGTTATTGATAAGTGATTTACATAACGAGGCGTGTGTAATATGATAAAAGCATGGTGGATACGCTGCTGGTACTTCCTATATATAAGTGCTTTTATGATATTACATATCGTAGCGTTATCTAAACCACTTTGACAAAGACATGATACATTTTATACAAATGATACATTTCACAAGACATTGTTTTACAAACGTCACATTTTACACAAATTCTTTTCTACTTGGTTATTTATTTAACCATGCATTTTTCTTTTATACACTTCGATTTTCATATGATTTTATAAAAGAAAACATTTTTATATGGTTCATGACTACTTTTGTTAAACAATTCTTTTAACTACAAGTCATGAATCCTCCATCAATAAAACCTATGTATCTCACAGGCATTTTTATGCTGACGTACCTATTTTCACATGTGTTTCAGGAGCTAATGTATGAGGATTATCATGACACACTTAGGCGGACTCGGGCCTTAGTGACTTAAAACTATGAAAGACAGTTTAATTTATGTTATGTTTCTGTTAATTTCAAAGACAATGTAAACTTTTACATTAATAAAACCAAACTTTAAATACCATGGTTGTGAAACAATAATTCTGTCACTCCACTCCCTGACGTTTCCGCCACGGTTTGTTGTTTTACGCGGTCGGGGTGTGACAGAAGAGTTGGTATCAGAGCCATGGTTATAGAGAATTAGGTTATTAGTAATGCTTCTGACCTAGACTATAACCTTTCTAGGACCCTAACACAAGTTATCTTGTGTTTAAAACAATACCATCACCTATCCTTAGGTGATTACCAAAACAAATCCACAAGTTCATTTTGAAAATCAATCATCTATCCTTAGATGATTATTTTTGGGCCTCATGCCTTTAAAATTTTTGAAATCTCATCAAAGTTGGGTTTTAATAATATGAACACATGCAACCCGGAAGGGTAGATGCCTGTACCCTGAGTTTTCTGTCTAAGGCTAGAGTGTTCGTACAAATCCGTATCATCGGACCAGTCACTCTTACCTGGGAACTCTTGGGGTGAGTGTCCACTTATAGGCTAAAGCATGTCTTCGCGATACATTATTATGACCCATTTACTTTGATTAGTCACTGTGTGTCGTCTGTTTGTTATGAGTTAACGAACAAGTGACCACCATCCTTGCATTTTGTCGATATTTATGACATCTCATTTTTTCACCATATCATCTCACTCGTTTTCTCTCATGTTTCCTCTTTTAGAATGCCTCCTCGACACAACGTACAACAACCCGATGCCGAACTGGCAACTATTATAGCACAGCAGATGGCTGTTATGCTACCAAATCTCATCACTCAAATCAACCAAGCCAACAACAATAACAATAATGCACCTGCTCCGTGCAACTTTAAACAGTTTAATTCGGCTAAACCGCTCAAGTTTAGTGGTTCTGAAGGAGCAACTGGGCTACAGTGGTTTGAGAGCCTTGAGAGTACTTTTCGCCATGTTCAGTGTCCTAACAATCGTAAGGTCGAGTTTGCTTCTAGCGTATTCCAAAAGAGGGCTCTCACATGGTGGAATGGGTTAATGAGAGATCGAGGTGCTGATGTTGCTTTGGGTCAGACATGGGAGGAACTTAGAGCTCTTATGATGAGAGAGTTCTGCCCTCGTCACGAGCAGAGGGCACTAGAAAATGAGTTCCATGATCTGAAGCAAGATAGTGGTGAACACCGAGCTTACACTGACAGATATGAGGAGTTAAGCTTGCTCTGTCCTACAATGGTCACACCTTTGGATAAGGCGATTGAGAAATACATAGACGGTTTGCCAGATCCTGTTCAGGATATTGTCACTGGCAGCAACCCTACTACCGTCCGACAGGCCATTGAGCTAGCTGCAACCCTAACTGACTCTCAAGTCAAGAAGGGTAAGCTCCAAAGAAAGGGTGACAAGAAACAGAAACAGTCTGATAACACCAAGGAGCAAAAGGGTAAAAAGGCTGAGTCCTCAAAGAAATCTAGGAAGTGTAAGGCTTCCAAGAATTTCGCCGTTACTGCTCAGACAAACCAGGCAGCACAGAATCAGCCTGCACAACCTGCTGCCAAGAGGCAGTACGCTGGCAACGCACCTCTGTGCAACAAGTGTAATAGCCATCATCAACCACATGTGCAATGCCGCATCTGCACAAACTGTGGGAAATCTGGTCATCTCGCAAATACCTGCCGCTTTGCTCCTAACCAAAATCAGGCAGCACAAAACCCAGTACAAAACCCTCCTCAGCATCCTGCACGACCTCACTACCCGCCTGGTTCGTGTTACAACTGTGGGGACCTGACCCACTACAGGAACAACTACCCGAAGTTGGCAAATGCAAACCAGGCACAGGCTCGTGGTCGAGCTTTTAATTTGAATGCAAACGAGGCACGCGCAGATAATGAGGTGGTGAACGGTACGTTCTTTGTTAACAACCAACCTGCTTCTGTTCTTTTTGATTCGGGTGCCGATAAGAGTTTTGTATCCTTAGCTTTTGAGCCTTTTCTTTCCATAACTAGAACAAAACTAGGAAAGCCCTTGACAGTAGAAGTAGCTAGTGGTGAACCCGTTATACTCAATTCTGTTCTTCGAAATTGCCAGTTGAACCTTAATAACCATCTTTTTCCTATTAACCTCATGCCCACGCAACTTGGGAGCTTTGATGTTATAGTAGGAATGGATTGGTTAGCCAAGTACCACGCTGAGGTGGTTTTTTTTTAAAAGATTGTTCGTATACCGCTTTCGACTGGTGACATCTTAGAGGTTCGTGGGGAGAAACCTGTTACTAGTCTTAAACTCATGACATGTACCCAAACTCAAAAATACCTACGAAAGAAATATGTGGCCTTCTTGGCACATGTCGTAGAGGAGAAAGGCAAGGGTAAGACTATTCAAGATATCTCTGTTGTTCGGGATTATCCTAAAGTATTTCCTGAAGAATTACCTGGTTTACCCCTTGTATGCCAAGTTAAGTTCCGTATTGATCTTATACATGGTGCAAATCCTATTGCTAAATCACCTTATCGTCTTGCACCATCTGAGATGCAAGAGCTATCCAAACAGCTACAAGAACTTTCTGACAAAGGATTCATCCGCCCGAGCTTTTTACATTGGGGCGATCCTGTCCTATTTGTGAAAAAGAAAGATGGATCTTTCAGGATGTGTATCGATTACCGTGAGCTCAACAAGCTCACCATAAAGAATCGATATCCCCTACCTCGCATTGATGATCTCTTTGATCAGCTACAAAGCGCTACTTGCTTTTCAAAGATTGATCTACGTTCTGGGTATCATCAGCTTCGAGTGCTCGAAGAAGATATTCCCAAGACTGCTTTTCGTACAAGATATGGTCATTATGAGTTTACTGTTATGCCCTTTAGTTTAACTAATTGTGACACCTTGTAAAATCGTGTCCAATGATGTGTTGACACGTGTAATGAACCCTAATAAAGTCAAACGTTGACTAGAAGGGACCATTTTCGTCAAAATCGAAAACTTTGATTATAGAAGGACTAAAAGTGTCAACATGCCTAAACTAGGCCTCTGAGTGACCTTATACGATGTCCGTATTCTCAAATGAGCCACTTGTTGGACGAGAGGAGCCGTTTACGTAACTATGTGGAAGTTTGCGCAACGAAGGGTTAAAAGTGTCAACATGTTAATTCTTACCTCTGAGTGACCTTTTAACAGACCGAGAGCTTCATTATGTTTCCTCATATTCTCGGGAATGCCTAATATTGGCTATGCAAGGTTTTTATGCCAATAAGTGAAGTTACGCGCAAGTTTGTAAGTTAGAGGGGTTAAAAGCGTCAACATGTTTAATTATACCTCTGAATGACCTTTTAACGAACCCGAAGCATCATGATGTATTATAATACTCTCAAGAATGCCTAACATGAGGTAGATAAGGCTTCGATGCTATTAAATGATGATATGCGCAAGTTTGCGCATTAGAGGGACCAAAAGCGTCGACTTTTGAATCTACGCCTCTCGGTGACCATTTAAGAAAACGGGAGCGTAGTAACAATTAAATACATGCTTGGGAATACCTGTTATGGGCCATGGAAGGCTCGGATATAAATAAATGACATTTCGCGCTACTTTACGCATTAAAAGGACTAAACGCGTTATCGGGTGAAACTACGCGTTAGAAGGTCTTTTAAAGGAACCGGGAACTCCCCAATGATAAATCATACATCCAGGCATGCCTAAGAAATTTCGCTTATGGTAATTACACCTACATTATCATAAAACACAATATACATGAAGTTTTGGGCCATTTACGTCACTTTTAGAAGTGTAAAAATGATTCAGAAAGGGCAGGGACTGATGTTGTAAACATCTGAAACCTGTTTGGGCTGGCAGGGCTCAAACTCGGACCATAAGCCCAATGGACTGCCATTTTTGTGGGCCACTTAAAGCAACCAGCAACATATATGTGCTGTTTAAGGGATTTAGAAAGCACAGGGATCAAATCAGTAATATGCCAAAGTTGTTTGCTGGACTGGGGAGTGACGCGGGCCGCGTAGCCCAGTGGGCTTGCCTACGCGGGCCGCCAGAAGACGCACAACAACAACAGACTTTTTATTTGTTGATTTTAACCTTTGCTTGGGCACCAATCCACTCCAAAACCTGATTTAATCGAATCCTTGGACTGTAACCTGTTTTAAAACAGCTGTTAGGACACTTGTACTGATCCTAACTTATCTCTAAAACACTTGTCTTGATCAAAATCACTTCCAAAACCTATATAAGGATGAAAGTTCATCCATTTCATTTGCCATTTTCTCATTCTAACTTCTCTACTCTCAAACCTGGAGCTCCTGGACTGAATGGGACTTATTTTTCTTGTAGAAAAGTTAGCATGGACCCTTTGTAATTACCTTAGCCCACCTTATAGTTCAGTTTCATAGTTTTATAAACCGAAAAGTCAAGTATCGTAAATTAACTTTGACTTTCGGTTTAAACTCTCATGGTCCAGCCACTGATCGAAATGAAAGTGGGTATGTGACCATATTTAGGTAGGTGATTAACCCTTAAAAGGGCACCTCCTAATTCCTTCGTTTGCTTAGTTAATTGTCGGGTCAAACCGTTTAGGTAAAAAGTCAAACTTAGCAGATTTGTGATTATTAATTTAAAACCAATGATGCAGAGGTTCTAAATTATATTTTAACATTATAATGACTTAGTAATTAGTATTAGAACATGTGTGACCAGGTCTAACCCGACAATTAACAGTCTAAGGTCAGTTTATAACCGAAAATCGCAAAAGCTTGACTTTTGCTTTGACTTTCAGTTCTGACCCGTTCAAGCTTAATTCTCCCATGTTTTAAGCTTCCATTAGGACCATATTATTCAGTAGTATAACCCTCTGGAGTTATATTTCATGGTTCCTTGTGGTTTGAATTATATGCCCTTGATCGTTAATATGCTTAAAAATGCCATAAATGCCCTTTTGACACACAAATGAGATTTTTAGCAATGTGAGTGGAAAAAAACCTTCGCTACTGATATTTAGACTTGTCCCGAAAATTTGACATCAGTTTGAAGTCTAGATTAGGAGTTATGCTCAATAGCGTAATTAGAAAGCTTTTTATTAATTAAATGGCGTAATTAGCATAAAGCCTATCTAAACCCAATTTTTGGTACCAAACTTTTTACCTACTGATGTAAAATAATATTTTGGGATTTTTGAAGATTTTTATTTATTTTTAGGCTGAGCATAACATAGGATTATAGCTTCATTTCGGTAATTGTCGGTTTTACCCTTTTCATGCATAAAATGAGTTTTACATAACATTTTGATGCCAAACTTTTTGCTACTGATTTTATATGATAAATAAAATATTTTGAACTTTATAAACTGATCAAAAACTCAGATTTCCTATTTTAACCCGAATATCCCTTAAAACCGACTTTTAAGCGTTTTAAGCACCTAGTATGGGTCAAAACTATTTTTGGCATATAAAACTTATTACCTACTGTTGTTTTAAGTTAATTTATATAACTAAACAGTAAGCCAAAGTTTTTAAACTCAGAAGTCTATTTTGACCAGTAAGGCTTATGTGAAATTACCAAAATGCCCCTACGATGCTTAGTTTGGTTATATAAGATAAATTTCACATATATAAAATACCTTACTGTTTTAACTTATAAAAATACATATTTTTATTAATTAGATCATACCTGAAACTCAGTTTAACATTTAAACTCTTTTATGAGCATTAAAATTACCAAAATGCCCTTACGGGACTAAATTTGGTTTTAAATATTTTTTTGGGCATATATGTTAACATCCTACTGATGTATTAACATATTTTAAGCATAATAACATAAGGGACTTGCATATGATTCATTTGGTTGCCCGTTATGCTTTTACGCATTCGGATCGGTTTATGTAACTAGTTTACGTAAGTTTGCCGAAACGGGTTTAACCTTATCATTTTTATCTCAAAATCCAGAATGTGTTTAATTTACCCATATTATACAAGTCTTCATACTTGTTTGGTCTAAATAACATTCTATTCCGGTCATCGCTTAATCTAGCGTATTGTACCGTTTTAGATACTTTAAGCTAGCCGGTCTGAGTCTACGACTTAAATAAGACCGTTAGCATTCTGAATTGGTTATATATTACCATCACTCCAGACTAGAGCCACCCGGTAAAAGCTACCTGCATTAGATAGATTGGATACGACTGAGTTATTATGCTGTGAATCAAGTATTAGCTCAGGTAAATACTTTTAACTTATTTTCCCTTATACGGGCTTGGGATACGGTATTATAATAATGCCGCTTGGTCGGGTATGAAATCATTTAATCGGATTGTGATTTAATAAATCTGCATAACCCGTTTTAATCTGTAATGTTTGATAACATAAACATTGGGGGTTAACGACCGTGTCCTGGATATCCTCAGCTCATTAAAGTTGAAAATGGCCACGACCTATGCACGGGGTGTAGGCATACACCCGACAAATGCAAATGCTAAAATATAAATAACCCACAAGTTGGGGATAACTCCTTCGTGGGTTTTGTAAGTGGTGAGTCGGTTAATCACGACCGGCTTCCAAACCGGCCCCATATGTATGACAAACATGTAAAACTGCATTCAAGATTTTATTAAAGATTGTCCCAAGTTATAAATGGTTTGTGCCTCGTGCACTTAAATCAATTTTCATAAACTCTTTTTTAAATGAGTCGGTTAATTGTATTTACCAGTGAAAACTGACGTATTTTCCAAAGACTAAGTGGCAGGTACTACTCGTAATAGGCTGGGGGATTGCTCGGTGTCGAAAAAGAGGATCTTGCAAATCCTTAAAGATGCCTTATAGTCTGCTAAACTTCATTTTATACCTTCTGTGAAGATCCACCTGTGGACTTGTTATTACAGACTCGTCAATAATAAATACTTTGTTATTTTCAGACATTTGGGTTTGTAATAATATTTTTATATTCCAAGACTTCCGCTGTGCTATTCTGTGTATGTTTGACTATGATGATATCAACTACGTCACGATACTCCCCACCGGGCCGACCGGTAATACGTGGAAATATCGGGGTGTGACAGGTTGGTATCAGAGCCAACATTGAGTGAATTAAACACTAGTCTTTTGTGTTTAATCTCAATGACACCGTAGCATATTCCTTAGACCTTACGAGTCTAGACTTAACATAGGAATGCTCTCATCCCTATTAAGTAAACATTGTTTTCGATTTTATGTATTTTGAATATGTCGCCAAGCAAGGAAGCCGTTGATGGAGATTCTCCTTATCCAAAGCCAAGGAATTCCAAGCTTCGTAAAACGGCTAGAATAAGCGTGCGACAAGTTTGGATGAGAGACCTTCATGAGCTCATTCCTAAAACCAAACACATTGAATTGCGATCAGACTTCAGAGTCCATACCGGAGGTCCCTGAGGCTCAAATTTTAAAGTCTGTGTCAGTGGAGTCCATACCAGGTGGTCCCTGAGGCTCCCGTTTTGAAAATAATGACAGAGGATCCTAATGATCCCTATTCCTTACCTTCAAGTTTTGAAATCCCAGATTTGGATTGTATCAGTTAAAACCCGATCCGTGATTTATATCATTCTTAACCATAAAATCCTTGAAATCTACTTCTATAACGGATCCTGATTGGAATATTTATCTTATTCACTAAGGTCTTCAGCGTCCCTACTGTATATGGTAAACAAAGAAGAAAAACAATCGAAATGGAGCAAGGAAGACGTTAGAAAATCCTTCTTTCATACTATTCTTTGTCCTTTAAGTCCTTATAAGGACCCATCTCTTCTATTTTAGTCCCTGTGTCTACACACTTTTTGACTTAAGACCCTATGTGGGCATTTACTATTTGGTCCTTTCATGGACATTATATTTCAATATAGTCCCTTGTGGACATTATATTCCAATAAAATCCCTACGAGGACAATTGTTTATTAACGTCCCTTCATGGACATGCTATATCATAAAAGTCCCAATGCGGACATATTTTATAGTCCCTTTTCGGACTTATATTTCCTTTTAGTCCCTGCGTGGACTAGAATTATTTTAAGTCCCTGTGAGGACACCTGTACAGCAAAGCCTTTTGTGTGCACGCTGTACCAATATAGTTCTTTTATGGACATGTTATTTCATTAGAATCCCTTTGGGGATACGCTATTTTGAAATAGTCCCTTTGAGGACATGATATTTCATTATAACCCCAATATGGACTTATAATATAGTCCTTATACGGACTTATATTTTCCTCTTAGTCCTCTGTGGACAAATATATTACTAAAAGTCCTGATTAAGGCATTATTGTAAATTCCTAATAATTTAGGAAAGATTTGAAAATTTTATATAGATATTCGTTTCGTCCTTTATCCAACAATAGTTCTGAAATTTTTCTCGAACTTTATTGATCAGCTGAAAATTTCAAAAGATCCTCTTAATGGTATAACCTAGCCTATATGTCTATGAACATGGCTGTGATGGTAAAACCCTCTTAAGATAATTAATCTTTGTTAACATCTGAGAACATGTTAACACTCCTGGCAGTGTGGCTTGAGAAACCACACCAGCCGTCAAGGCATTGGATTACGTCCAAGCCTTAAAGCCTATATGATCAGAATAGATCATGGCAAGTATCATCAATGTGATGATCATACCATAAACATCCATTAGTGATGTTTCGCCTACGGGCCATATTATATTGTCCATTTGAGACAAAGACATTGTGATCTTTACGATCCCCTGTTTAAGGTAGTGAGCTGTACTCAAGCCTAATAGTCTATATAATCAATGCAATCATGACTAAAATCGTCAGTGCGATGATTAAAATTTAACATCCTTAATGATGTTTTGCCTAAGGGCTATATTATATTGTCCATTTGAGACAAGGCAATTGTAATCTTTTGTGATTCTTGCCCAAGGGGGCGAGCTATGCTCAAATCCCATAGTCTATATGATCATTGCGATCCTGACTAGTATCATCAGTAAGATGATCATAATATTAACATCCTTAGTGATGAAATGCCTACGGGCTATACTTTACTCTATTGTCAAGAAGACAAAGATAGTGGTGATCTTTATGATCCCCTATTCAAAATGGTGGGATTATACCCAAACCTAATAGTCAATATGATCGATGTGATCATGACTAATATCATTAGATACGATGATTATATATAAACATCCATTAGTGATGTTAATTGGTTGACCTTTCTGTCAAATGAATCGTCTTTCAAGACGATGACAGTTGTAGTCTATGACTCCCTGTCCAGAGGTGAAGAACTATGTTGAAGCCTTAAAGCTTCCGATCTAACAAGATTGCGGCCTATGAATTGATGTCCTTGATGACAAAACAATGAGTTATGTTTTAAAGTCATTCAATAACAAGCCAATGTGCTATAATTTGTCATTCGTGACAAGTTAACATACTAAATGTTAACATTCCTAGTCACAGGCTTTTGTGCCAGCATTGATAAATGACCTCCGTAACAGGCCTTGGTGCCATATCATATAACATCAATGTGACGAGGCCACTTTGAGCCATATCTAAATGTCCTTTGCGACAAGGCCTTCGTGCCATATAATCATTTGTGTCCTTCATGACTAGGCTATGCCATATATTGTTACGTCCTTCACGACGGGCATTTATGCCATATATGTATATAATTATAATAAAAGTCATGTAAGGCTAGCCTTCGAGCTATTCATAATCATCCATGTGACAAAGGCAGTTGTGACATTATGATCCCCTGTCAGACAGTTATTGGACTCGCTCCAAACCTTAAATGCCACTGATAGTCCTTTTGTGACCTAGACTAAATGTAATGGATATACATTCAAATAACATTCATTAGAGATGTTCGGAACATAATAGACTATACAGTTTATGGATGCCGTGGCTAATCTATGTCAGGTCATCAGGATGATGACTAACAATTGTTTAGTCTGGTGGTTAGTACCAAGCTTCGAGTATGGAAAACTCGGATGAGGTAGACAACAGTTGCGATGCTAATGATGCGACAAAAGCTAATGATGCTACCAGCGTAAACCTCAATGTTAATGGAGTTAATCTCCAAGCTGTGGTTCACACAGCAGTTGGAAAGGCCATGGAAAAGGTCATGAAAAAGTTCAAAAAGCCGAGTGCTACCTGTTCCAAATCCCATTCAAAACCTCATTCAATTGCTCATGAAAAAGAACTGTGTTCACTCTTCGAATGTGAAGGATGAACCAAAGGAGGAGGATAACTCCCAGAAGTCTAAGAAAAAGAGCAAGTACAGGCTTAATAAGAACCAGCAAAAGTTCAGTAAGAAGCCTGTATGTAAGAACTGCTATAAAAGACACTGGGGACAGTGTCGAATGAATCAAGGACCAAAGCAGTGTGACATCTGCAAAGGAACTGGTCATCAGTCCCATGAATGTAGGGACATGTGGAATACAGTCTGTTACGGCTATGGTGAGAAGGGCCACATCAGAAATTAGATGCCATAAAGCTGCCAAAGAAGGTGCAGGTAAGCCTAGAAAGGCTAAGGAAGAAATGCCTGAACTCACCTGATGAATGCCAAGAGGCAAATCATGATGCCATCAAATACATTCCTTATCATTTTCCAATGATAATTTCCGCTAAGTGTCCTGTTTTTAATACATGCAATAATAAGTCTTTCAAAGACCATAAGCTTAGCAAAACTTTGATGATATTCATAAGAACTTCAAATTCTAAGTCGGGTAGAACTTACCAATGAAATCTGAGAGACCGATTCTTCTATTATCGGCAATGAATCCTTCTGTGAAATCTAAGAGTACTCTTTCCTTGAATAGAGTACGACAATATATGTTATTTTAATTATTTTCCTCATTGATTTTATCAACTGCGAGTGCCAACTATGTATGATAAAAAGCGCCATATAAGGATTGGCGTAACCTAGTGTGTCCCATAGATTACTTCCATGCCTGATCAGTATGGAGGTTTAATACATGGAACCACTAAGATATACCAATGGTTATATTGTACTAAAGTCAGCTAGTGGTATTCAAAGAAGATATCCATAATAGAAATGCCTAAGTAGGCGTCTCTACCTAAGGCATCCGTGCACTCGTAAATCAGATATGTCCTTTGCATGGCACAAGCGACGGTAAGTGGACCAAGGTCGAAGATTGAAGCGACCTCTATCATACTTGGATAGCTTGATTTCTCTTAGTAGAACTACCCTGCTTTACCTCCTGAGAGGCAAAGAGGAATTTGGATTGACATCCTATTAGGAGCTGTATCTATTACAGAAGCACAATGACGGTTAGCATCAATGGATATGGAAGAACTAAGAGCTAACCAGATGAGTTTATGGAGAAAAGCTTGTACAGCCTAGCTCATCATCTTAAGAGCTCTGATTATTGTTGATAAAGGAAGCACAATGCAATACGCTTGTGCATTGGTTATTGCAACCTAGCTAAGAAACGATTAAGAATCGTTATTAACTGCCCAGGATCGTCGATTTGTTCGACTAAATATGAGGGTAGATGATTCCTTAAGATTGATTCGGGTAATAGTTGGAATAACTATTTCACCTTAATTAAGTTCTCCTATAACTGATAGCATTATATAAGCATCAAGGCTGCTCCTTTGGAGACCTTGTTTGGGAGAAATAGTCAACGCCCATTTGTTGGGTAGGAAATTGGGAAAGCCCAATTATCAGGATCGGAGATTTGTCTTAAGGATGACGGATAAGATAATATAAATCCGTAATTGTTTGAAAGCTGCCAGTAATCGGCAGAAGAGCAATGCGAACAAGAGGCGCAAATATCTTAAAGTTCCAAATGGGGAACAAGACTCTATTGAAAAATATCAATATGAAAGGGTACAATACGTTTCGGTATAAAGAGCAAGTTAAGCCTTGGGTATATAAATCATTCGAGATCATCGAATGTGATGGCACTATAGCTCATAAGGTAAACTTTCCTAAGGAGCTCGGTGGAATTCACGATGTGTTCCACATTTCTAACTTAAAGAAATGCCTAGCTGATAAATCGCTAGCAATGTCTTGTAAAGACGTATAGATTGATGAAAGCCTGAGGTTTATTGAAAGACCTATATCGATCAAGGATCGACAGGTTAAGAAACTCCGAAAAGGAGCATGCACCTATTGAATAGGTCAACTGGAATACTCGTAAAGGTCCCTAATATACTGCGAAAGTTAAGTCCATTATACGACAGGAAGTACTTCCATCTTTTTGAGCAAATCTCGAGGTCGAGATTTCTTTTAAGGGGGTGAGGATGTGACACCTCGCAAAATCGTGTCCAATGATGTGTTGACACGTGTAATGAACCCTAATAAAGTCAAACGTTGACTAGGAGGGACCATTTTCGTCAAAATTGAAAACTTTGATTATAGAAGGACTAAAAGTGTCAACATGCCTAAACTAGACCTCTAAGTGACCTTATACGATGTCCGTATTCTCAAATGAGCCACTTGTTGGACGAGAGGAGTCGTTTGCGTAACTATGTGGAAGTTTGCGCAACGAAGGGTTAAAAGTGTCAACATGTTAATTCTTACCTCTGAGTGACCTTTTAACAGACCGAGAGCTTCATTATGTTTCCTCATATTCTCGGGAATGCCTAATATTGGCTATGCAAGGTTTTTATGCCAATAAGTGAAGTTACGCGCAAGTTTGTAAGTTAGAGGGGTTAAAAGCGTCAACATGTTTAATTATACCTCTGAATGGCCTTTTAACGAACCCGAAGCATCATGATGTATTATAATACTCTCAAGAATGCCTAACATGGGGTAGATAAGGCTTCGATTCTATTAAATGATGATATGCGCAAGTTTGCGCATTAGAGGGACCAAAAGCGTCGACTTTTGAATCTACGCCTCTCGGTGACCATTTAAGCAAACGGGAGCGTAGTAACAATTAAATACATGCTTGGGAATACCTGTTATGGGCCACGGAAGGCTCGGATATAAATAAATGACATTTCGCGCTACTTTACGCATTAAAAGGACTAAACGCGTCATCGGGTGAAACTACGCGTTAGAAGGTCTTTTAAAGGAACCGGGAACTCCGCAATGATAAATCATACATCCAGGCATGCCTAAGAAATTTCGCTTATGGTAATTACACCTACATTATCATAAAACACAATATACATGAAGTTTTGGGCCATTTACGTCACTTTTAGAAGTGTAAAAATGATTCAGAAAGGGCAGGGACTGATGTTGTAAACATCTGAAACCTGTTTGTGCTGGCAGGTCTCAAACTCGGACCATAAGCCCAATGGACTGCCATTTTTGTGGGCCACTTAAAGCAACCAGCAACATATATGTGCTGTTTAAGGGATTTAGAAAGCACAGGGACCAAATCAGTAATATGCCAAACTTGTTTGCTGGACTGGGGAGTGACGCGGGCCGCGTAGTCCAGTGGGCTTGCCTACGCGGGCCGCCAGAAGACGCACAGCAACAGCAGACTTTTTATTTGTTAATTTTAACCTTTGCTTGGGCACCAATCCACTCCAAAACCTGATTTAATCGAATCCTTGGGCTGTAACCTGTTTTAAAACAGCTGTTAGGACACTTGTAATGATCCTAACTTATCTCTAAAACACTTGTCTTGATCAAAATCACTTCCAAAACCTATATAAGGATGAAAGTTCATCCATTTCATTTGCCATTTTCTCATTCTAACTTCTCTACTCTCAAACCTGGAGCTCCTGGACTGAATGGGACTTATTTTTCTTGTAGAAAAGTTAGCATGGACCCTTTGTAAGTACCTTAGCCCACCTTATAGTTCAGTGTCATAGTTTTATAAACCGAAAAGTCAAGTATCATAAATTAACTTTGACTTTCGGTTTAAACTCTCATGGTCCAGCCACTGATCGAAATGAAAGTGGGTATGTGACCATATTTAGGTAGGTGATTAACCCTTAAAAGGGCACCTCCTAATTCCTTCGTTTGCTTAGTTAATTGTCGGGTCAAACCGTTTAGGTAAAAAGTCAAACTTAGCAGATTTGTGATTATTAATTTAAAACCAATGATGCAGAGGTTCTAAATTATATTTTAACATTCTAATGACTTAGTAATTAGTATTAGAACATGTGTGACCAGGTCTAACCCGACAATTAACAGTCTAAGGTCAGTTTATAACCGAAAATCGCAAAAGCTTGACTTTTGCTTTGACTTTCAGTTCTGACCCGTTCAAGCTTAATTCTCCCATGTTTTAAGCTTCCATTAGGACCATATTATTCAGTAGTATAACCCTCTGGAGTTATATTGCATGGTTCCTTGTGGTTTGAATTATATGCCCTTGATCGTTAATATGCTTAAAAATGCCATAAATGCCCTTTTGACACACAAATGAGATTTTTAGCAATGTGAGTGGACAAAAACCTTCGCTACTGATATTTTGACTTGTCCCGAAAATTTGACATCAGTTTGAAGTCTAGATTAGGAGTTATGCTCAATAGCGTAATTAGAAAGCTTTTTATTAATTAAATGGCGTAATTAGCATAAAGCCTATCTAAACCCAATTTTTGATACCAAACTTTTTACCTACTGATGTAAAATAATATTTTGGGATTTTTGAAGATTTTTATTTATTTTTAGGCTGAGCATAACATAGGATTATAGCTTCATTTCGGTAATTGTCGGTTTTACCCTTTTCATGCATAAAATGAGTTTTACATAACATTTTGATGCCAAACTTTTTGCTACTGATTTTATATGATAAATAAAATATTTTGAACTTTATAAACTGATCAAAAACTCAGATTTCCTATTTTAACCCGAATATCCCTTAAAACCGACTTTTAAGCGTTTTAAGCACCTAGTATGGGTCAAAACTATTTTTGGCATATAAAACTTATTACCTACTGATGTTTTAAGTTAATTTATATAACTAAACAGTAAGCCAAAGTTTTTAAACTCAGAAGTCTATTTTGACCAGTAAGGCTTATGTGAAATTACCAAAATGCCCCTACGGTGCATAGTTTGGTTATATAAGATAAATTTCACATATATAAAATACCTTACTATTTTAACTTATAAAAATACATATTTTTATTAATTAGATCATACCTGAAACTCAGTTTAACATTTAAACTCTTTTATGAGCATTAAAATTACCAAAATGCCCTTACGGGACTGAATTTGGTTTTAAATATTTTTTTGGGCATATATGTTAACATCCTACTGATGTATTAACATATTTTAAGCATAATAACATAAGGGACTTGCATATGATTCATTTGGTTGCCCGTTATGCTTTTACGCATTCGGATCGGTTTATGTAACTAGTTTACGTAAGTTTGCCGAAACGGGTTTAACCTTATCATTTTTATCTCAAAATCCAGAATGTGTTTAGTTTACCCATATTATACAAGTCTTCATACTTGTTGGGTCTAAATAACATTCTATTCCGGTCATCGCTTAATCTTGCGTATTGTACCGTTTTAGATACTTTAAGCTAGCCGGACTGAGTCTACAACTTAAATAAGACCGTTAGCATTCTGAATTGGTTATATATTACCATCACTCCAGACTAGAGCCACCCGGTAAAAGCTACCTGCATTAGATAGATTGGATACGACTGAGTTATTATGCTGTGAATCAAGTATTAGCTCAGGTAAATACTTTTAACTTATTTTCCCTTATACGGGCTTGGGATACGGTATTATAATAATGCCGCTTGGTCAGGTATGAGATCATTTAATCGGATTGTGATTTAATAAATCTGCATAACCCGTTTTAATCTGTAATGTTTGATAACATAAACATTGGGGGTTAACGACCGTGTCCTGGATATCCTCGGCTCATTAAAGTTGAAAATGGCCACGACCTATGCACGGGGTGTAGGCATACACCTGACAGATGCAAATGCTAAAATATAAATAACCCACAAGTTGGGGATAACTCCTTCGTGGGTTTTGTAAGTGGTGAGTCGGTTAATCACGACCGGCTTCCAAACCGGCCCCATATGTATGACAAACATGTAAAACTGCATTCAAGATTTTATTAAAGATTGTCCCAAGTTATAAATGGTTTGTGCCTCGTGCACTTAAATCAATTTTCATAAACTCTTTTTTAAATGAGTCGGTTAATTGTATTTACCAGTGAAAACTGACGTATTTTCCAAAGACTAAGTGGCAGGTACTACTCGTAATAGGCTGGGGGATTGCTCGGTGTCGAAAAAGAGGATCTTGCAAATCCTTAAAGATGCCTTATAGTTTGCTAAACTTCATTTTATACCTTCTGTGAAGATCCACATGTGGATTTGTTATTATAGACTCGTCAATAATAAATACTTTGTTATTTTCAGACATTTGGGTTTGTAATAATATTTTTATATTCCAAGACTTCCGCTGTGCTATTCTGTGTATGTTTGACTATGATGATATCAACTACGTCACGATACTCCCCACCGGGCCCACCGGTAATACGTGGAAATATCGGGGTGTGACACTAATGCTCCTGCTGTTTTCATGGACTTGATGAATAGGGTTTGTAACCCTTATTTGGACAAGTTCATCATTGTTTTCATTGATGACATCTTGATCTATTCTAAGACACGAGCTGATCATGAACAACATCACCGTCTTACAATGGAACTCCTAAAGAAAGAACAACTATTCGCCAAATTCTCGAAGTGCGAATTTTGGCTTAAGGAAGTTCAATTTTTGGGACACATCATTAACGAACAAGGTATTCATGTAGATCCCGCCAAAATCAGTGCGATTAAGAATTGGGACACACCTACTACTCCTACCGAGGTTCGTTCATTTCTTGGTCTCGCGGGTTATTACCACCGTTTTATTGAAAACTTCTCAAAGATTGAAGTTCCTCTCACTGCTTTAACTCAAAAGAATAAACCTTTTGAGTGGGGACCCAAACAGGAAGAAACTTTTCAGACCTTGAAACAGAAACTCTGTAATGCACCTATCTTAACTTTACCTGAGGGCAACGACGACTTTGTCGTATACTGTGATGCATCCAACTTAGACTTGGTTGCGTTCTCATGCAAATAAACAAAGTCATAGCCTATGCATCAAGACAGCTAAAGGTACACGAGAAAAACTACACGACTCATGATCTTAAGTTAGGTGCAGTAGTTTTTGCTCTCAAAATCTGGAGACACAACCTATACGGTACAAAATGTGTGGTTTTCACTGACCATAAAAGTCTCTAGCATATTTTCAATCAGAAAGAACTAAACATGAGGCAACGACGATGGGTTGAACTTCTAAACGACTATGATTACGAAATTCGCTACCATCCTGGTAAGGCGAATGCCGTGGCTGATGCATTAAGTCGTAAAGAACGCGTCAAGCTTCATTGTGTCCAAGTTCGATCTGATATTCAAACACGCATTTCTCAGGTTCAACATACTTGTGTTACACAAGACTTGATGGGTAAGGAATTACCGTATCATATTAAGCCTGATCTTGAACTAAAAGACAATGGGCTGTATTATTTCATGGACCGTTTGTGGGTCCCAAGTCAAGACAATCTCCGCACCTTGCTAATGGATGAAGCTTATAAGTCTCGTTATTCTATTCATCCTGGTGCTGACAAAATGTATAAGGATCTTCGAGTACTGGTGGCCGGGTATGAAGAAAGACATTGCTTTATATGTATCCAAGTGCCTTACTTGTCTTAAGGTTAAGGCAGAACATCAACATCCCTCTGGATTATTGGAGCAACCAGATATACCGGTTTGGAAATGGGAAAACATTGCTATGGATCTCATTACCAAGTTGCCACGCACTAAAAGAGGTCATGACGCCATTTGGGTAGTTGTTGATCGTCTTACAAAGTCAGCACATTTCTTGCCGATTCGTGAGGATCTATCTGCTGACAAACTTGCTAAAATCTATGTGGATGAGATTGTATCCCGACATGGTGTTCCTTTGAACATTATATCTGACAGAGATGCTTGATTCTCGTCTCACTTTTGGAGAACTATGCAATCTGCCATGGGAACCCAACTTAATTTGAGCACAGCTTATCATCCGCAAATGGATGGTCAATCTGAAAGAACAATCCAGACACGGAGGATATGCTTAGAGCTTGTGTGATCGATTTTGGTGGTAGTTGGGATTCATATCTACCATTGATTGAATTCTCCTACAACAATAGTTATCACACTAGCATCAGCATGGCTCCTTTTGAGGCTTTATACGGTCGAAAATGTCGTTCACCGGTCTGCTGGAATGAGATAGGTGAAGTTCAGCTTACAGGACCTGAACTCATTCTAGAGACTACAGATAAGGTTAAGAAAATTTGCGATAACCTACAGACAGCTAGAAGCCGTCAAAAGAGTTACGCGGATCGACGACGCAAGCCCTTAGAATTTCAAGTCGGTGATCACGTCCTACTCAAGGTATCTCCTTGGAAAGGTATGATTAGATTTGGAAAGAAAGGAAAGCTTGCACCACGATATGTTGGACCATTCAAGATCGTTGAAAGAATCGGAAAAGTGGCCTACAGACTAGAGCTACCTCCTGAACTTGGAAATGTTCATCCAACCTTCCACGTGTCCAATCTCAAAAAGTGTTTAGCTGATGAGAACCTCCACATACCACTTGATGAAATTCGTGTTGATGACACGATGCTCTTCGTTGAGAAACCTGTGGAAATCATGGACCGTGAAGTTAAAAGGCTCAAACGCAAGCGCATACGAATTGTTAAAGTTCGCTGGGAATCTAAACATGGCCCATAATTTACTTGGGAACGTGAAGATCAGATGAAAGCGATATATCCACATCTATTTTCACAAGTTTCCTCTAAATAAATTTCGGGACGAAATTTCCTAAAGTAGGGGAGACTGTGACATCTGTGCTTGTGTAATCATTGTACAAACTCTGAACATTTCAATATCAATAAAACAATGTGATTTGATCTCAATATTTGGTTATTTATGTTTGACATTTTGATTATTTTGATTTTTGTTCGATTTTAAACTATATATCGCTTTCTGGAAAGTTATACGCAAACTGATGCGTAAACGTAATCAGTTTAATGCGACAAACACTCCGGAACAGTGACACAATCTTAACATACCTTAAATAACCCTTACATAACTTAGAAATAAGTTTTAAAGGGTTTGGTATGGTAAAAACAAGTTTATTTGACTACAGGGACTATTTGCGTCAAACTGCAAAAGTCTGCCGTTTCGTATGTCAACGTACATCCCGGAACATGATCATAAGCTAAACATAGCATAAATAACCTTAACATAGCTTAGAAATAAGCTTTGAAGGGTTCGGTGTGCAAAAAAATGCGCTTATTTGATCACAGGGACTAAAAGCGTAAAAAACTGCGTAAGTTTGCATTTACGCGCATATCTTACGTTCTGAACACATCCGGCCATCCAAAAATTTTTGTAATCATTAAAATATTTTATTTTAGTGATGGGAATGCAAAAATACCATTCGTCGCTTAATTTGGATCGTTTTCGCGTCTGTTCGAGTTTCGTCGTAATTAACCGAATAACGCGATCATACGACCAAACGAACAGACATCCGTGATATTTCCAAGCATATTTTAAGTCCCCTATGCTTTAACATCCTTGTAAAGCCTTAAAATTGGGTTAACGGGGCTTAAACACGTCGAAAAACAAGTTTAGAGGCTGCAGGGACCATTTCTGACATTTCTGAGATTTTAGGCTCTGGCGGGGTGCGAGAGACATGGCCTAGTCTGTCACGGGGCTCCAGAGACATCATTTCCATCTTTTGGACTCTAAGTAGAGGCAACCATCATTGGAAGCCACCTACCTGAGTTCTTCTAGTTCAATCTTTCAGCCATAGAGCCTTGTAAGTGTTCTTTCATGGCTTAGTCTTTATTTTCAGCCATTTAGAGCTGAAAGTCAAACAGTTTGACTAACAGTTTGACTTTCGGTTTTGACCATCAATTGGTCAAATCAAATTTCAATTGAACTTTGCAACGTGATTGTAATCACGATGGTTATAATCCCTAGCAATTATACCTACTGATTACCACGTTGACTAGTCGTAGTGACGAGTCAAAGTTTCGGTCAAAATGCATATTTATGCGCATTTTACGACGGAACTATTTTCAGGTATCAAAACCCTATGTTAAATATTTATGCATATTTAACATGTTTAACTCGTCACTACTAGTTTAGTGCTTGTTTAGGGTCGTAAGTCAAGCGGTCTTGACAACCGCTTAGACTTTCGAACCCGACCCGTTTGGTCGATCATTAGGATCCGACCAAACTTATTTAGTGATCATAGTTTCCTAGGGAATAACCTACTGAGATTATACCTTAAGATCACTTAGGTTGGTTAGTTATTCGTTAAGTCGCTTATATGCCCATGAAAAATGACCAAAATGCCCTTTTTGAGCATAAATCCATATTTAACATATGTGATCAAGTTTTTGACATCTAAACTGATTTAGTAACATTTTTAAACATAATTGGGCATGTAAGACTTAACAAATGACATAGATAACCATCCGACTTTAGATTTACGCAATCGGCACGTTAAAGTAGTTTAAACTACCTTAACGGGTCGAAACGGGTCAAAAGCACTTAGGTTAAGTTTCTAATCAGAATGTTAGGTCTATTAAATCTTGCCATATGAGTTCCAATACTCATTTGATTTATAGAACTACATTCTATCCTATCTCCCGATTTAGGATCCGATTATTAACGTAGTTACCTATACTAGGTGCCGTTTGATTCTGTGATCCTTGGAGCTTTGATCGGTCTTTATTCCAAGACTAATAAGCAATCCCAAGTGAGTACATAGTCCCCTCTTTTACCGCTTTCAAATATTTTGGGGTGATACTGTCACACCCTGACTTTTGCGGAAGCGTGATTATGTGTGACTTGCTTAATATCATTGCATTCAACCATAACAAACAACTATATGATAAACCATGATGTTCATCCATAATTAAGTTTAAAAACATTACAACCATCATTGTTTAAATCCAAATACAGACTTCAAGTTTAGAATACAACACAACCCAAGTTTCAAGTTCCTTAGGGACTTAACAAAAGACACTATTAAAAGCTAGGCTTTGAACTATGTATCTTATCCAGGATAAGATACACAATCCAAACCCTTCGACGCTGGATGACATCTTTTATTCGGAAGACACAACTTGTAAAACTTCAGAGCCTGACAGATCCAATTCAATTCCCTGAAATACATGTAGTTTGAAAACATCAACAAAAGTTGAGCGAGTTCATGTGTTTTGTATGTGTGCGCGAATAAACCTTGTAAACATTTGTAAATATGTATTTGTAAACCAGTATGAAAGCAACAAGGAACATATCAATTAATGATTTGCAAGGTCATTAATATGTGTGCAACGGTGTAGGAAGGCTCAATCCTTTGTGTATTTCGTACCGGGCCTCCCGGCTGGAACGACATAGTCACCACATGCGGTCAACTCGCGGACCCATGGGTGGGGCTCGCAACACCCAAATAGATCTATCACTCATGCCCCTCGGTCCTTTAACAAGGATTAATGGTCTCAAGTTAACGCCTACCCATTCACATGATCTAACAGTATTTTCCTTAGCTAACCATACCATTTGTAATCAATGTGTCATTTGTAACATGTATTTCACCCCCGAAGTTATAAAACCGAAAACACTTAAAAGAAAAGGGGGACATGAACTCACTGTCTTGCGTCCTTCGATCAAATAACCCAAAGCTTCCTCTAGATTGCACGACTACCTACAAACGTACTACGGTTTATTAGACGGGTGGGTCGTGCCTTGACCTTAGTCTTATTTAGTATCTTTGAGTTACGTTTCTTTGTGTCATAATATTATTCCAAAGTATATAATTATTTGTTAAAATAATAAATATTTTAACTTAAATTATATTTATTAATTGTTGGAATATTAGTTAAAATAATATATTTTAACTTGACACAGTATGTACTTAAACATGTATATTTTCCCCAAGGGTGGGTGTATTCATACTCGTATTCTCAAACTTGTATATTTTTGCCAAGTATCGGTGGCGTATTCTGGTGTGTATTTATACGTACGAGAATACGTATTTTTATTGTATTTATTAAGTATCCTTATACATAATTTTTGTATTTACTTTTCCGGAATATTATTTTCAATAAAAATCACCAACAATTATTCTTAAAATATATATTTTAAGAAATCATTTATATAAATTTAACTATACTTCTTCTTGGCGAAAATATTTATATTTTCATATAAATCTCAAAAATAGTATATTTTCAAGATTATCTTAGGAAATATTTATAAATCCATTTTTCACCCAAAAATAATATATTCTAAGTTTATTTAAGAAAATATATATTTTCTCCAAAAATAATATATTTTCTAGTAATTCAAGAAAACATATATATTTTTCTTTACCAAAAAATAATATGATTCCTTATTGTCAAAAATATGATATATTTTTATAACACTTATAAAAATCATATTTTCGTTTTCTTGGTTTCTAAAATACCGTTTACCAAAATATACTTATGAATTTAATTCCGGAATATTTTGTAGTTTATATTCCTTGTTCGGTTTCTCCAATTTTTTTGGGTATAAATTATATATTTATTTCTTGGAATTTTTGGTAATATTTTGTATTGTGATTTTTGGTATTTTGGCGAGTTATATTATTTCAAGTCCTAGAATAATATCACTAGTACACATAATATACAAGTAATCACACAAATGACATCTAAATATATATTTTCCTAAATACATATTTAGTCACTTTTACTTATCAAAACCAACCTCCAATATTTATAATTTTTGTAACAAAAATTATGGCAAATTTTATATGAAAAATCATGGTTAAAAATACACTTGTTTAAAAATATTTTCTAAGTGTTCAATTTCTAGAAAAATTTTGCCATAGTTTCCCCTTAAAAATTGAGGTTTCCATGCTTTCAAAGCATATCATTTTCTTTTAAAAAAATCATCACAAATCATCAACAAAGCAATCAATATTTACCAAGTGCCAAAATCAAGCTATTTACACTACTTCATGAACTTGAAAATTTATAAAAATTTGTTGTAACTTGGTAGTGTGTTTAGTAAGCTTAGTTACCCCTTAAAGTGTGGTTATTTGTTTAAAAACATCATTCTTGAAGAACTTAGGTCTTTACAACTTGTAACTTGATTTTCTAAAAATGTTTCTTCTTAAATTTTTCTTGTTATTAATATGTTTCTACACTTGATTAACCACTAAAAATGTGGTTAGTTCCTTTAAGAACCAAGTTTATGTAAATCTTGTATTTTAACTTAGTTTCTTGAGAAAATTATTTTTGAAATCACATATTTGCAAGACTTACATTACACTTTGATCATCATTATTCAAGAAAAACATTTAACCTTTCAAGTTCATGTTTCACATAAGGATGATCATCTTGATTTATAACATAATCATCCTCTCATCTTGCTAGATCATGTCTTTATTCACAATCTAGCAAGGTTCATATGATGTTCAACATCATTAACACAAACAATCAACTATCAAGAAGCATAATAACACTTAAACAACATGATTCATGGTGATTTTTAGTCTTATGTTAAATATTATGTTCTTGATCATTAGTGTTCTTCATGATTAGCAACTTATATCATCTTTTAACCAACTTAACAAGATGTAAAATGAGATTAAGAAGGTCTTACTACTAGCACAAGGCTAGGGATGAACACAAGATGAAGATGATGATGAATTTGGTGGTTAATAGCTTGTGAGAGAGGTCCTTCCACTTCCAAAGGCTCCTAGTTCCTTAAACAAGCTTCTTACACCTTAATATCACTAGATGTTAGTGCAGTATGTCTATCGCCTTCGTCATCTCAAGACCGTAGTAGAAACAGTTTTAAATCTAGTGCTTATATTGTAATATCTAAGAAAATGGCAAGGTGGCATTTATGTAATTAATGAGAAGTCTCATTAACCCCTTGGCCTATAAATAGGACCTTTAGTGTTAGATTTACAACTTTTGGCATTTTAGAGCTTTGGAGAGCTAGGATCTAGAGAGAGAAAGTCTAGAGAGAGAAAGTGTTCTCCACGTGATTCAGGTGCTGTACGATTTCAGATCTTTCAATAGAATCACAGTTATATTACGTTCTCGTGTGTTCGGTCACGTTCGTGTACGGATTCCGCACGTCACACGTTCGGTTCTCAATCGTTACGGAGTCAAAACCGGTCCTAACAAGTGGTATCAGAGCAGGAGCTCGATTGCACGGATCAATCACACGATTTTGCACTGGAAAACATCAGATTCAGATCCAAAAACGCATCAGATTCGATCAATTTCTTCATCTTTTCACTTTTTCACGTTCTTATCTGAAAATCGCCAAATTAAACGGGTTTTAACGGTTCAAAATTAATGATTTTTGAATATGATATGCGAAATCACCTGATCTAAAACCCTACAAAGTTTCAAATCTTAATTCCTAGCCATTTGGGAGAAATCTGGATTTTTTTGATCGAAAATAATTGGAAATATGCTTACTGTTGCTGTTGTTGTTCTAAGAAATGGTCATCACTCGAGTCACCACCCGAACGGGTGGTGATCCGAGTCAAATCACATTGCAATTCATTAAAAATTGATTAACTTTGTTTGACTTACCATCCGGTCGGATAACATATCCCACTCATTCCTTTGTTCATTAAAAGTGTTGACCTGTTGACTGCCACTCGGTCGAGTGGCAATCCGAGCCAATATATCTCATCTGACCGACCTACTTAGTCAACCTTATTAATCTGGTCAGTCAACATTTAGCGGCCATATATTTTTCATTTGCTGCCACACGTTCAGCGGCCCAATCAAATTGATTTACTCTATGAAAATCACGTGGCCCATGAGTTGATTTTTTTTTAAAAGGTTCTATGAAAATTAAGATTGACAGTACATTAAATAGTTTGCATGTGAATGTTGTCAGTTGTAGGGGTGTTCATCGAATCGAATATCGAATTTTCGAATTATTCGAATCGAATTATACGAATAATTTTTATTTTCTCTTGAATTCGTATTCGATTCGAATTCGATTATAACTTACCGAACTCGATTCGAATTCGTATTCGAATAAAAAACCCAATTCGTATTCGATTAAAATTTCGAATTCGAATCGAATTCGAATAAATTCGATTTAATTCAGATTCTTTAAAAACATGTAAAAAACTATCAAAATGAAAGCCATAAAGACGATATCACATTAAAAAGTTCCAAATAAAATACCATAAGTCTAAAATTCAAAACGAGAAGTCGGGAATAACCACTCCCCATTACAAGTTAATATTTTTAGGGTTATAAATCTATTGATAGATTTGTTACTTAGGTTTTAGTTATAGGCCATGTAATGAGTTTGGTAATGGGTAATTTTAATACTTGGAAAAAAATTGATAGTATAGCTTAATAAAAGTTATATATGCATTATATATAAAATAATAAATAAATATGTATAATTTTTATTCGAATTTCGAATCGAATTTGAAATTATAAATTCGTATTCGATTCGTATACGATTTACTTGACTCGAATTGAATCGAATTCGAATTCTTTTAATCGAAACGAATTCTTGAAAATCGAATCGAATTTAAACGAATTTTGAATTTTTCGAATTCGAAACGAATTCTGAACACCCCTAGTCAGTTGCATGTGAAGGAAAATTATTTGACAAGTACATTCATGAGAAATAATTACATGCACATATGATTTCATATTAAAGGTCATATTAAAATTCAACGTTTTGATAAGTTTGTCAGCCACTGTTATTATGATGATAATTGAGAATTGTTTTTGATCATATTTCATTAAGGTCAAATAAGTGAAAAAGCTATCCGATCGGACAACTCAATCATATAATTTTGTTTGAAGTAGCTTAAAGTCACTCGACCGGACAACATATTTGTCGTTTTGTGACAGCTCGAACGGATCACAATTCGAGTTAAAGAATTTTATGTGTTCAAGTTTTAAACGTGCAACGAATCGAGTGGCAATCTGAACGGATTACCACCCGATCCTAATCATTTCATTTTTGATACAGGTGATTCGAGGTGATAAACAAGATAAAGAAGGTGTAAAAATCAAAGAGGTGATTCAAAAATGTCAATCATGAACAGAAGGGTGTTGGATACTGAGAGCCGAGAGGAAAAACAGGCACGAGGTGTGACAACTGGCACAAAAGCGGTAATTTCCGTACACTTTAATTATTATTTAATGACTGCAATTATGTGCTTAAATGTCAACATTGTTTGATTACATACTAAACAAGTGAATTCATGCACGTTTTATACTACAAGAATTACTTTATGCATTAATGAACAGCGTTGCGTCAGAAATACTAGTAAACTCACCGGTAAGACATATTGTGTCAACAATTCTGCAGAAAGCAGTCAGACATTAGAATTGAGGCCTAGGTGTAGGTCCAACGACAAGAATACATTAAAACCCAAGAGTACATACAAGGGTTAACATATAGACATTCCGGAAGCTAAAATAAGCACTAGAAAGCACCCGCAATGCACTTTAAGTGCAGAATTTTAGTAAAATCAGCTATGTTCAGCATTATGACACTGAAATATTATGCAGAAATTATGATTTATCATCCAGAATACTTCCCTAAGTGTCGGGAATTAAAAGTGTCACAAAAAGATACTTAAAAGACACTAAACGGTGCAATTTAGCACTTTAACGAACCGGTTTCTAACCGCACAACCGGACATTACCCGGAATATCAAAATATTATTAGAAGCATTGTTTTTATGTTTCTAAACTAGTTATGGTTTCCAAACATCATAACACACTATATTGTGACATAACACATAAAGCACCTAACTTGTTCACTTAACTTCTAACTAAACTAAACTAACTACCGTTACAAACCAAATAGATTACCCCCCCCCCCCCTAACCGGTTATGAACATATGGGACCCCCCTTGATTTTCTTTAAATTGTTTAATTGATTTGCTAAGTACTTATGGAACACTTGGACCAAAAGGTTTAGACTTGTTGGAAGTTACTTATAAGAACCCACTAGATAACTACACCTATCATCTTCACTTCAACAACATCAAACTTTCTTCTCCCTCTCTTCCCTTGGCTTCAGCCGAACCCAAGTCCCACCACCATCACTATTTTCGTTCAATCTTCATCCATTCTACAAGCATACAAGGGTGTAAAAGGTCATACGAAGGAGCTAGGAGCTTTCGGAAGATCAAGGACCTTCTTCGTTTGCTATTAACCACCTCATTTCTCCTCTTGAACATCCCTAGCCTCGAGCTAGTGGTAAGAACATCCTACACTTCATATCTCATCTTATTTAAGTGGTTAAAGTAGGTTCATGGTGATAAACTTAAAGAACACTAAGAAACTTGAAGATGAAACTTAAACATAAGCTTTAAATGTGAAGAGATCATGTTGTTTAGTGTTGATTATTGATTGTTTGTAGAAATGATGTTGATCATCATGTAGTCTTGCTAGATCATGATTAAAAACATAATCTAGCAAGATGAGAGGATGAACATGTTAAAAGTTATGAATCATCCTCACAAAAAGTCATGAACTTGAATAAATATGATGTTTCTTGTAAAATAATGAACAAGTAAGTTTAAAGTCTTGTAAAATCTAAATGTTTCAAGTATGATTATCCAAGAAACCAAGTTAAAAATACAAGTTTTACTAAATCTTGGTTCTTACTTAAATAAACATCATTTTTAGTGGTTAACAAAGTAAAGAAGCACATGTATAACAAGAAAAACAAACGAAGAAGTATTCTTAGAAAGTGTGATTACAAGTTGTAAACACCAAATCTTTTCAATAATGAGATTTACAAACAAACAACCATGTTTTTAAGGGTAACTAAACCTACTAAATAACATGGTAAGTTACTACAAGTTTTTAGAAAAACTTCAAGTTCACGACATAGTGTAAATTACTTGACTTTGGACATTTGGTAAGTGTTGAATGTGTTGATGATTGATTGTGTGATTTTAAAAGAAAATAAACACATGTTTTGAAAACATGGGAAACCTCCATTTTTAGGGGAAACTCTGTCAAAATTTTTATAAATTTTGACACTTAGGAAAATATAAGTTTTTGAGAAACTTATTCCCTAAAAATGTGTCTAAAATTATTTACCAAGGTTTCCCCAATTTTTGTGTTAAGAAATAAGGATTTCTTCAAGATTAAAATTGATATTAAGTATGTATATTTTTGAGAAAAATATATATATTTATTGATCACCAAATTTTGTGCTAAGTGTATGTAGTATGTATTATACTTGATAGTGTATTAGGACTTGAAAATACACTAAATACTCCTAAGGAGTGAAGATACAAAAAAATACACATACAACATACTTAGACAAATACAAGATACTTATATTTAAGATACATAGTTAAAAATATAGATTATTTTTAACACGAGAATACATACACAAAAGATAGTGACTTGTACTTGTGCGATACAAGTCTAGTGACTAACGTTAATAAAACACGTTTAGGTCACGACGCTAGATAAGCAAATCCGGTGAAGTTTACGACGCAGGAACGCAAAGTTGTGAGTTCATGCTCCCCCTTTTCTCTTAACTGTTTTCAGTTTTATAACTTTGGGGGTGAAATACATGTTACAAATGTTACAAAGTTTATAAATGGTATGATACAAAAACAAGAAGCACTCTTGGTGGTAACCAGTACCAAGTATGATGCGTTTTAAGGAATGATACGAGAAATCGTGTCACGAATAGGGTACCATAAGCACCATTAATCGTGTACATACTTAGACCACAGAACAAAAGGTTAGATCTAACGGGTGACCGGGCAGCCACACTCTTGGTGAAAACTAGTACCGAGTAGTGCTTTTGTGTCTCCGTCGTGAATCGACAACTAGAAAAATGCCTATGGTTTGGTGACTTCCTATGTCGTGTCACATGTTAATGGCCTTGCAACCCATTAACAACCCTGATATATACAAGAATACTTTATTTGTACGGGGTTCGTACACAAGAATACTTTATTTATACAAGAATGCTTTATTTACACAAGAATACTTTATTTGTACGAGGTTCGTACACAAGAATACTTTATTTGGTTCATACAACAAGAATACTTTAGGGGGGGGATATTCCACGGTCCTCCCAACCGCCGGAGTGTGACACTCCGCAAGCTAGCCCAAACCCATAGCTGCCTGGGGGTTAATACCCCGTCCCGAGCCGAGTCCGTTTCCTCTGGGAAGAGGTGGCTAGTTTCCCCCTGCCTGGACTCGAACCCGGGTCTCTGGAGAGAGATGGGGTGGGTTTGGCCAACTGGGCTACCCCAGTTGGTTACAACAAGAAATACTTTATTTATACAACAAGAAATACAACAAGAATACTTTATTTATACAAGAATACTTTATTTACACAAGAATACTTTATTTTTACAAGACACATATCAAGTTTTCATACAAAGTATACTAGCGTGAAATACAAAAATTGCATGAATTCACACCAACATTATGTTGACGTTTTTCCAAAACTCACATGTATTTCAGGTAACTAAAAGTGGATGTGCGCGCGGTCTTACTCATGCTCTTGGATGTCGTTTATGTTTATCGTTGAATAAAGTTGTAAACTTTTAAGACAATATGCTGTCTCGTGTTGTAAACACTTAAACTATGATTTCGGTTATGTAATGTTTGGCATTTTAAGTTGTTCTATGAGCATGTAGTATGTTTACCAATCGTATGCAATGAAAACCTTTCATGATCACACCTCGTGCTTCCGCCTTAGAAAGGGGTGTGACAGATTGGTATCAGAGCTGCGATTGTAGTGAACCAGGATTCCTTCTCGAGTCTAGTCTACAATCTCTAGGATCCTTTCACGAAAATAATTTTTAAAAAAGTTTTCATTGCATAAAACGTCCCGCGACATCCTCTACCTGAAACTGTTTACAAAGAGTCAAGAAAAGACACTACGAGACTTAGGGTGTACTAGAGTAGCACTTGACTGTGATTAAGAATTACTTACGATTATGTGATAGAATATCTCTGGAATACGTGACCATACCTGAAAGCAGTGGCCTATCTGAAGGAAGAAATACGAGGATGAAACGAACTGTGCGGACTGTGCAAGGAGTTATGTAATTATGGATGCATACATAATTATGGAATTCAGTGCACCGAAACCACAGCAAGTCTTGTCACGTATAGATTCCCTCAGTACAAGAAAAGGGTCAAACGTGAACACCCTTCCCCCAGCCTACTAAGTACTCTGCTGGAGTAATAATTGTTTGGTGTCACTTATGTGGTGTATGCCTGTGTATATATATACTACTACTGTCTCGTATGACGATATCAAACGAATGTCTAACCCTATTGTGTGATGTTCTTCCAGAACATGGCACCTAGGAGAATTGTGAACAATCGAGATTCTGATCAACCTCCTCCTCCCCCACTACCAAGAACTGCTGAAGAGCTGAACGCTCTACTGGAAGAAAGAATCTCCGCAGCTATCGCCCAATACGAGGCGAACCGTACCTCAGACAATGGAGGACCAAGCAATGCTAGACGTAATGGGAATGGGGATTCATCTGGAGGAAACGCAGCTTAGGGCTGTACTTTCAAGCAGTTTCTCGACTGCAAACCACTGAACTACGACGGCACTGGAGGTGCAGTGGCTTTCGTGCACTGGACGGAAAAGACTGAAGCCACTATCCGTATGAGCAAGTGTACCACGGATCAGCAAGTCACTTTTGCTACTGGGTTGTTTGTTGATGAAGCTTTGACTTGGTGGAACTTGCAAGTCTAAACCCTGGGTGATGATGCCGCTTATGGCCTGACTTGGGATGAGCTTGTCACACCCCGACCGCGTAAAACAACAAAGCGCGGCGGAAACATCGGGGCGTGTTGTAACAGAATTAATGTTTCATAACCATGGATACCAAAGTGTTTCGTTTTATTGAATATTAAACATTATCATTGTCTTAAAATAGAACAAACAAGTTACATATCGACTAATATTGTTTTAAGTTACTAAAGCCTCGTCCAGATCCTATGTGAGCAAGCATCCTATCAATCGATATCTTTCAACAATACCTGAAACATATGTGAAAACGAGGTCAGCAAAGAAATGCTGGCGAGATACATAGGTTTTGTGAAAATAAGATTCATGACTTCTGTTTTAAGAAAATGTTTAGTCATGAACCTTGTAATTTGCTTTGTCTTTGTAAATCATTTGAAAAATAATAAGTTCAGATAATATGTATAAATAAAAGAATAATGCATGATTAAATGAATAACCATGTAAAATGAGTTTGTATAAGTTAAGTTGTTTGTAAATCAATGTCTTGTGAAAAGTATGTTATTTGTATAAAATGTTCTATGTCTCAAACTGAAATGATTCAAATAACGCTACGACATGTAATACCATACAAACACTTATATATAGGAAGTACCAGCGGCGTATCCACCATGCTTGTATCATATTACACACGCATCGTTACTTAATCACTTACTCAAACCAAACCAACAAATGTAAACCATGAAATGTGTAACCAATATGATATGTATGGCTAGTGAAAATGCATCAACTAAACCATAGGTGAGACGCACAAAACAAAGTATTGAAGTAAAACTTGGTTTAAATCACTACTATGTTTCGTGGAAATGCATGATCAAATGTAAATCATGTATAAATGTTTACCCAATCGTTACCCATTCGTCCTTGTCCTAATCGTTCTAATCGTCCTTGTTTTAATTGTTCTACTCGTCCTTGTCCTAATCGTTCTAATCGTCCTTGTTTTAATCGTTCTACTCGTCCTTGTCCTAATCGTTCTAATCGTCCTTGTTTTAATTGTTCTACTCGTCCTTGTCCTAATCGTTCTAATCGTCCTTGTTTTAATCGTTCTACTCGTCCTTGTCCTAATCGTTCTAATCGTCCTTGTTTTAATTGTTCTACTCGTCATTGTCCTAATCGTTCTAATCGTCCTTGTTTTAATTGTGAACTACTTTATGGTCGATTCTCTAATAACATTCAAACCTTCTTGACTCTCGTTCCTCACTCCGTCTCGCTCTCGCTCCGCGTTCTTAACAAACCCTTACCAAAGGATAAGTTAAAAATTTACAGATTCAGCCGCTACCCACAACCCCCACTACATAACAATGGGTGCAGTAAATAACGGGATTTGTCAGATCCTATGGTACCATAACCTAATACTGGTCGGCTTGATCATTGCTAATGAATGTCATCTGTTATGTATCTATAACCAACAAGTTTGTTCACTTTTTGAAATTGTTATTAGTTTTTGAAATCATTGTATTCGTTCTTGAAATCATTGTTAGCGTTCTTGAAATAATTGTTATTGTTCTTGAAACCAAATTGTAATTGTTCTTGAAACTATTGTAATTGTTCTTGAAACTATTGTAATTGTTCTTGAAATTATTGTTAAAACATTTAGCACATATGAGTCACCCCAAAACAGTTGAAAACAGTAAAAGAGGGGAATAATGTACTCGCCTGAGAGTGCTTAGGAGTCTTGAACAACTACCAAGTAAGCTAGAGGAGTCCCGGAAATCAAACGGTACCTAATATAGGTAACTACATAAATAACCCGGACCTAAATCGGAAGACTGGGTAGCAGGAGGGTTTGTAAACCAAATGAGTGTAGGAACTCATATGATATGGTTTAACAAAGCCTACATACTAAATGAAACCTAACCTAATAGCTTACGACCCATTACGACCCGTTTAGGTAGCTTATGCTACTTTAACGTGTCGTTCGCGTGAAACGCGTTCGGACCGCCTAACTAGTCCTATGACAAGTGTTATATGCCTAAACATGTTACATAATTAGTTATGTGACAAAAGTTTAGGTTACATATGCTTAATCACCAATTATACATGAAAAGGGTATTCTGGTAATTTACCTAAGGCATATAACTACCTATCATACAACTACTTAAACGATGTGACCATAGGGTATAACCTCGGAAGGTTATTCCCTACCTACTATGGTCACCTAATGTGTTTGGTCGGATCCTAATGATCGACCAAACTGGGTCGGGTTCGAGGTATAAGCGATTTATTAGATCGCTTACCCTACGACCCTAGACAACGTGGTAATCAGTAGGCATAGTCCCAAGGGACTATAACCATCGTGATTACAATCACGTTGCGAAGTTCCTACGAACTTCGCATTGACCATAAGCTGGTCAACGCTGAAAGTCAAACAAAGTTTGACTTTCTGACTCGAAAAGCAATAAAATAAGGAAAAGAACGAAAGAATACTAACCCAGGGTCCCCGAATGCTAATCCCGATCCAAGAACTCAGGTATGAAACAATGGTTTCAACTTAGAGCTCTCAAATCAGAATTCTTGTAATTTTTGAAGCAATGGGGGTGGGGTATTTATAGTATTCGGTCCACCGTTAAGATCGTTTCAAGGAAAACGTGCCTTAATCCCACCCGTACAAGTGTCGGGACCTTATGGTGGCTCAAAATGATACTTATCTTCATGACTAGGCAAAAGGGAACATGTGGGTGAGGATTAATCAGCTGATATCAGGCTGTTTAAAACATTGAATCTGGTCTGCAGACCCCTAGCGCACCGCTACGTTAAAAGTGTAGCGCACCGCTAGGCCCTAGTTTGACAGAATTACACTTTTGGTCCCTGTATTGCAATCAGCCCATTTTCGACACGTTTAAGGCCCGTTAACCCCATTTCAAAGCTCTAAAATGAAGTTAAAGTATAGGGAACTTAAAATGTGCTCAAAAATATGACGGATGTCGGTTCGTTTGGTCGTACGAACGCGATGTTCGCTTAATTACGACGGAATGCGCATAAGCGCGAAAAACGATCCAAATGACGCGACGAATGGATTTTTCTTATGCCGAACACTAAAATAAAATATTTTAGTGCTTACATAAATTTTTGGATGTTCGGATGTATTCAGAACGTAAGTTATGCGCGAAAGTGCAAACTTGGGCACTTTTTGACGCTTTTAGTCCCTGAATGACACAAAAGTTTATTTTAGCACACCTAACCCCTCAAAGCCTATTTCTAAGCTATGTAAGGGATATTTATGGTATGTTTAACTTATGGTCATGTTCCGGAATGTCTGTTACAGTTCAAATTGGCATACTTTCGTAGTTTGTCAAATTTAATCCCTGTAAACGAATTAGCTTGATTTTGCCATACCAAAGCCTTCAAAACTTATTTCTAAGTTAAGTAAAGGTTATTTAAGGTATGTTAAGCCTATGTCACTATTCCGGAGTGTTTGTTGCATTAAACTGGTTATATTTACGCATCGGTGCGCGTATAACCTTTCAGAAAGCGATTTAGAGCTTGAAATTGAACAAGAGTTGATATGTGCAAAAGATACACATATTTATACAAGTCCAAAGTATGAAATACAATATTTCATTGATTTGGAATTTGTTTGATGGCCGTGGAGGCACAGGTGTTACAGTCTCCCCTACTTTAGGAAATTTCGTCCCGAAATTTGTTTAGAGGAAACTTGTGAGAGTTTAAAACACAAGGTTGAAAAGATCGAACAACATTGGTTAGGGTTCTGAACTTCTAGTAACCTTAATAACATTATGTTTACAATGTAAGAGGGACACTTATATACAAGTATATGAAGCATCATTGGTGCGTCCACCGTACCTCCATTACATTGTTCACGTTTCGTTATTTGTCGTCACTATTGGTTCTTACACATGATAAATCTTACTATGGTTTCCGTGCACTGAATTTTTATAATTATGTACGCGTCCATAATTACGCAATCCTTTGCATAGTTGACACAGTGTATTCAATAATGTGTAGAGGAAAACCATATGAATGAACCTGTGATGAGCGTGACTGGACCACCATAGGGTCCTTTCAGCTGTATCATCACATGCCATTCTTAACCAGGTCTTGAATCAATCTTTAACTAGACCACTCCAGGGTCTCTCTTTGAATCATGGAATGGTACCATATAATCCCAAGGGTCTTTAACTACAACGTAGAAGCCCATTTAAGGATTTAAGGTAGTACCTTTTGAATATCCTACTATGAATCCCTCATATGAAGATATGAAAGATTCTATGAGGATTTGAAAAATCAGATCACACAAAACATAGAGGAGAACACATAAGCACATAATCAAATAATCGTTTAATTTGTTATCTTTGGACTCGGGTATTTAAAGCATACTAGGAATCCAATCCGTGGATTTCATTTGGCACTTTAAATATTATCAAGAATCTAACTATGAAAATAGGAAGATCTTAAAAGGAATTCGGTTTGTCCTAATTGATTTGTAATGTACATATTAAGGTGTACAAGGAATCAAATCAGGGCTCCGAAATCAACGAAGGTGTTGATCATGGTCGGCTCGGGACTTTGAATAGATCAAGATGTCACCAATAAAAACAATGACGAACTGATCCAAATAAGGCTTGCAGACCCTATTTATTAAGTCCATGAAGATGGCTGGAGCATTTGTCAAACCAAAAGGTATGACTGTAAACTCGTAATGGCCATATTTCGTGCAGAAAACCGTTTTGGGATTATCTTCTTCGAGAATACGAAGTTGATGATACCCAGAACGCAAATCGATCTTGGAAAAGCATGAAGTACCCTGCAGATGATCGGAGAGATCATCAATTCAAGGTAGGGGATATCGATTCTTGATGGTAAGCTTGTCAAGCTTACGATAATCGATACTCATTCGAAAAGATCCATCTTTCTTTTCACAAAGAGGACAGGAGTTCCCTAAGGTGAAAAGTTCGGACGGATGAATCCTTTATCAAACAACTCTTGAAGCTGTTTTGATAATTCTTGCATCTCGAACGGTGCAAGACGATAAGGTGCTTTCGTAATTGGGTTGACATTGGGTATAAGATCATAATGAAACTTGACTTGACGAACTGGAGGCAAACCAGGCAGTTCATCAGGAACACTTCTGGATAATCCCGAACAATCGGAATATCCTGAATACTCTTGCTCTTGCCTTTCTCCTCGGTGACATGTGCTAGAAAAGCAACATATCCTAAATAACTTTGGGCTTTTGATTTAAAAGAAATAAGTGTTTGAGGTTCTTAGGGAAATCACAAGTGATCATAAAAATGACAGAATCACACGAGTAGTTTGTCTTTATGTTGACATCATAAGGTTGGATCAAACATTCATACAATTGCATTCACCAGTCTCGGACAGTTGTGGCGGAAGTGACCAATCTCTCCGCAGTTGAAACATGAACCCAGTGGAAATCTCGCAGCATTCTCTTATACAGCTTCGTCCCTGAGGCGCGTCATAGTGATAGCTAAATCAACGACCTTCTGGTAGTACGACGCCTAATTGTTGGACAATTGCAGCACCTGGTTCGGACATTGTTGTTGCGATGAAGAGGCACCATGAAGAAAAATAGAAGACATAGGAGGAAACAAGAGAAAGATAGTCGAAAGAAAATGACAACGCATGAAGATTGCGACCATTTGTTTGTTACCAAAGGCAAACAAATGAGATAGTGACTAATCAAAGTAAGCGGATCATATTAATGTATCACTGAAGACATGCTCGCCTATAAGTGAACACTCATCCCAAGAATTCCCAGGTAAGCACAACTGGTCTCGCGTCTGATGAGATGTATACGAAGTGCTTGCCTCGACAGAAAACCCAGAATACAGGCATTCACCCTTCCAGTTTGCACGTGTTCACATTATATGACCCAAACTTTGACGAGAGTTTTGAAAACTCAAAGGGATTCAAAACCATATAACAGAGGGTTCAAAACCTAGAAATCAATCATCCTAGAACAGATGATTAGTTTTCAAAGCAGATTTGAAAATTGTGTTCTTGTTGTGGTTGTCACTTAAGGATAAGTGACGGTATTGTTTTATGACTAAACGCAAGTAAACTCGCGTTAGGGTCCTAGAAAGTTATAGACTAGGTCAAAGCATTACTAATAACCTAACTCCCTATAACCATTGGCTCTGATACCATCTTTTCTGTCACACCCCGACCGCGTAAAACAACAAAGCGCGGCGGAAACATCGGGGCGTGTTGTAACAGAATTAATGTTTCATAACCATGGATACCAAAGTGTTTCGTTTTATTGAATATTAAACATTATCATTGTCTTAAAATAGAACAAACAAGTTACATATCGACTAATATTGTTTTAAGTTACTAAAGCCTCGTCCAGATCCTATGTGAGCAAGCATCCTATCAATCGATATCTTTCAACAATACCTGAAACATATGTGAAAACGAGGTCAGCAAAGAAATGTTGGTGAGATACATAGGTTTTGTGAAAATAAGATTCATGACTTCTGTTTTAAGAAAATGTTTAGTCATGAACCTTGTAATTTGCTTTGTCTTTGTAAATCATTTGAAAAATAATAAGTTCAGATAATATGTATAAATAAAAGAATAATGCATGATTAAATGAATAACCATGTAAAATGAGTTTGTATAAGTTAAGTTGTTTGTAAATCAATGTCTTGTGAAAAGTATGTTATTTGTATAAAATGTTCTATGTCTCAAACTGAAATGATTCAAATAACGCTACGACATGTAATACCATACAAACACTTATATATAGGAAGTACCAGCGGCGTATCCACCATGCTTGTATCATATTACACACGCATCGTTACTTAATCACTTACTCAAACCAAACCAACAAATGTAAACCATGAAATGTGTAACCAATATGATATGTATGGCTAGTGAAAATGCATCAACTAAACCATAGGTGAGACGCACAAAACAAAGTATTGAAGTAAAACTTGGTTTAAATCACTACTATGTTTCGTGGAAATGCATGATCAAATGTAAATCATGTATAAATGTTTACCCAATCGTTACCCATTCGTCCTTGTCCTAATCGTTCTAATCGTCCTTGTTTTAATTGTTCTACTCGTCCTTGTCCTAATCGTTCTAATCGTCCTTGTTTTAATCGTTCTACTCGTCCTTGTCCTAATCGTTCTAATCGTCCTTGTTTTAATTGTTCTACTCGTCCTTGTCCTAATCGTTCTAATCGTCCTTGTTTTAATCGTTCTACTCGTCCTTGTCCTAATCGTTCTAATCGTCTTTGTTTTAATTGTTCTACTCGTCCTTGTCCTAATCGTTCTAATCGTCCTTGTTTTAATTGTGAACTACTTTATGGTCGATTCTCTAATAACATTCAAACCTTCTTGACTCTCGTTCCTCGCTCCATCTCGCTCTCGCTCCGCGTTCTTAACAAACCCTTACCAAAGGATAAGTTAATAATTTACAGATTCAGTCGCTACCCACAACCCCCACTACATAACAATGGGTGCAGTAAATAACGGGATTTGTCAGATCCTATGGTACCATAACCTAATACTGGTCGGCTTGATCATTGCTAATGAATGTCATCTGTTATGTATCTATAACCAACAAGTTTGTTCACTTTTTGAAATTGTTATTAGTTTTTGAAATCATTGTATTCGTTCTTGAAATCATTGTTAGCGTTCTTGAAATAATTGTTATTGTTCTTGAAACCAAATTGTAATTGTTCTTGAAACTATTGTAATTGTTCTTGAAACTATTGTAATTGTTCTTGAAATTATTGTTAAAACATTTAGCACATATGAGTCACCCCAAAACAGTTGAAAACAGTAAAAGAGGGGAATAATGTACTCGCCTGAGAGTGCTTAGGAGTCTTGAACAACTACCAAGTAAGCTAGAGGAGTCCCGGAAATCAAACGGTACCTAATATAGGTAACTACATAAATAACCCGGACCTAAATCGGAAGACTGGGTAGCAGGAGGGTTTGTAAACCAAATGAGTGTAGGAACTCATATGATATGGTTTAACAAAGCCTACATACTAAATGAAACCTAACCTAATAGCTTACGACCCATTACGACCCGTTTAGGTAGCTTATGCTACTTTAACGTGTCGTTCGCGTGAAACGCGTTCGGACCGCCTAACTAGTCCTATGACAAGTGTTATATGCCTAAACATGTTACATAATTAGTTATGTGACAAAAGTTTAGGTTACATATGCTTAATCACCAATTATACATGAAAAGGGTATTCTGGTAATTTACCTAAGGCATATAACTACCTATCATACAACTACTTAAACGATGTGACCATAGGGTATAACCTCGGAAGGTTATTCCCTACCTACTATGGTCACCTAATGTGTTTGGTCGGATCCTAATGATCGACCAAACTGGGTCAGGTTCGAGGTATAAGCGATTTATTAGATCGCTTACCCTACGACCCTAGACAACGTGGTAATCAGTAGGCATAGTCCCAAGGGACTATAACCATCGTGATTACAATCACGTTGCGAAGTTCCTACGAACTTCGCATTGACCATAAGCTGGTCAACGCTGAAAGTCAAACAAAGTTTGACTTTCTGACTCGAAAAGCAATAAAATAAGGAAAAGAACGAAAGAATACTAACCCAGGGTCCCCGAATGCTAATCCCGATCCAAGAACTCAGGTATGAAACAATGGTTTCAACTTAGAGCTCTCAAATCAGAATTCTTGTAATTTTTGAAGCAATGGGGGTGGGGTATTTATAGTATTCGGTCCACCGTTAAGATCGTTTCAAGGAAAACGTGCCTTAATCCCACCCGTACAAGTGTCGGGACCTTATGGTGGCTCAAAATGATACTTATCTTCATGACTAGGCAAAAGGGAACATGTGGGTGAGGATTAATCAGCTGATATCAGGCTGTTTAAAACATTGAATCTGGTCTGCAGACCCCTAGCGCACCGCTACGTTAAAAGTGTAGCGCACCGCTAGGCCCTAGTTTGACAGAATTACACTTTTGGTCCCTGTATTGCAATCAGCCCATTTTCGACACGTTTAAGGCCCGTTAACCCCATTTCAAAGCTCTAAAATGAAGTTAAAGTATAGGGAACTTAAAATGTGCTCAAAAATATGACGGATGTCGGTTCGTTTGGTCGTACGAACGCGATGTTCGCTTAATTACGACGGAATGCGCATAAGCGCGAAAAACGATCCAAATGACGCGACGAATGGATTTTTCTTATGCCGAACACTAAAATAAAATATTTTAGTGCTTACATAAATTTTTGGATGTTCGGATGTATTCAGAACGTAAGTTATGCGCGAAAGTGCAAACTTGGGCACTTTTTGACGCTTTTAGTCCCTGAATGACACAAAAGTTTATTTTAGCACACCTAACCCCTCAAAGCCTATTTCTAAGCTATGTAAGGGATATTTATGGTATGTTTAACTTATGGTCATGTTCCGGAATGTCTGTTACAGTTCAAATTGGCATACTTTCGTAGTTTGTCAAATTTAATCCCTGTAAACGAATTAGCTTGATTTTGCCATACCAAAGCCTTCAAAACTTATTTCTAAGTTAAGTAAAGGTTATTTAAGGTATGTTAAGCCTATGTCACTATTCCGGAGTGTTTGTTGCATTAAACTGGTTATATTTACGCATCGGTGCGCGTATAACCTTTCAGAAAGCGATTTAGAGCTTGAAATTGAACAAGAGTTGATATGTGCAAAAGATACACATATTTATACAAGTCCAAAGTATGAAATACAATATTTCATTGATTTGGAATTTGTTTGATGGCCGTGGAGGCACAGGTGTTACAGAGCTAAAGGAACGTATGAGAGAAAAGTATTGCTCACGTGCTGAACTCCAAAGGTTGGAGACTGAGTTCTGGCATTTGACCATGGAAGGTGCTGACATCACTGGTTACACTCGAAGGTTCCACGATTTGTCTAGGGTGATCCCTTATATGGTGACACCTGAATTTAAGCGCGTTGAACGCTACATTTGGGGATTGGCCTCAGAATTTCACGGCATGGTAACTTCAGCCAAACCTCAAACAATCACTGAGGCTGTAACTCTGGCTGTCAGCCTTACTGAAGATTGTGTTCGTATGAAGAAGTTATCATTGAACCCAACAGAAAAGACCGAGACGCATGCTGAGTCATCCGGTGAAAAGAAAAGGAAACATGAAAACCTGAATCAAGCAACTCGTAACAACAAAGGTTCAAACAACAAGAAGCGTGTCACTAACCCGCCTCAGGAGGCGAAAAATCTTGCAACCATGAATGACGCTCCTGCCAAAAGATACCTGGGCACTCTGCCCATTTGCAAGCGTTATCACGAAGGAGTTTGCCGCATTCCAAGATGCGACAAGTGTGGAAAATTGGGTCACTATGCTGAGGATTGTTGGGGAAAAGGGAAGAACGGGAATGGAAATAGCAACGGTGCCGGTAATAGAAACAATGGGGGAAATGGAAATGGCAATGGTAATAGGAATGGTAACGGAAACGGGAAGAACCAAGGATGCTTCAATTGTGGAAGCAATGATCATTTCATGAAAGACTGCCCAAAGGGAAACAATGCTCAGGCTCGAGCATTTGTAATTGGAGCAAAGAACGCATGCGAGGACCCTAATGTGGTCACCGGTACGTTTCTCATTAACAATCACTTTGCTTCCATATTATTTGACACTGGTGCCGACTATAGCTTCATGTCTGTGGAATTTAAACGCATGCTTGGAATAGAATCTAGTAGATTATATATCCCTTATTCTATAGAACTAGCCAATGAAAAAACTTGTTGAATCGGGCGAAGTTGTTAGAGGTTGCACATTAGAACTGGGTGAACGAAGGTTTAGCATCGATCTCTTACCTATTCAATTGGGTAGCTTCGATGTAGTAGTCGGAATGGACTGGTTGTCCAAGAACATAGCTGAAGTTATTTGTCACGAGAAAATCATTCGCATCCCTCTGGCGAATGATGAAACTCTCATTGTACATGGAGAAAAACGAGACGCGCCTCTACGAATCATCAGTTGCATGAAGGCACAGAAGTGCTTAAGGAAAGGATGTGTTGCTTTCCTAGCACACGTTGTAGATAAGAAGGCTGTGGAGCCGAAACTCGAAGACATCCCTATGGTGAAGGAATTCCCTGATGTTTTTCCTGAAGATCTGCCAGGATTACCTCCGCAACGACAAGTCGAATTCCGTATAGACTTGGTTCCAGGAGCCGCTCCTGTAGCCAAGGCTCCCTATCAGCTTGCACCATCTGAAATGCAAAAATTATCTACACAACTCCAGGAGTTGTTGGATAAAGGATTCATAAGGCCAAGCTTCTCACCTTGGGGAGCTCCAGTATTGTTCGTGAAGAAGAAGGATGGAACTCTGCGGATGTGTATCGATTACTGAGAACTGAACAAGCTCACAATCAAGAATCGGTATCCGTTACCGAGGATTGATGACTTATTTGATCAGTTACAAGGATCAAGCTACTATTCCAAGATCGATCTTCGATCTGGATACCATCAGTTAAGGATACAAGAAGAAAGCGTACCAAAGACTGCATTCAGAACACGCTATGGGCACTACGAGTTTCTTGTGATGCCATTCGGACTGACGAACGCACCAGCAGTCTTTATGGATCTGATGAACCGCATATGCAAACCATATCTCGATAAATTCGTGATTGTATTTATCGATGATATCCTGATTTACTCGCGAACGAAAGAAGAGCATGAGCAACACCTCAGAACCATTTTAGAACTACTGAAGAAGGAGAAGCTTTATGCGAAGTTCTCGAAATGCGAATTCTGGATTCGCGAAGTACAATTTCTTGGTCACGTTGTGAATGAGAAGGGCATTCATGTAGACCCATCCAAGATTGAAGCAATAAAGAATTGGGGAGCCCCCAAAACCCCAACTGAAGTTCGATAATTCTTGGGCTTAGCGGGCTATTACCGACGTTTCATCGAAAATTTCTCCAAGATAGCTCAACCGCTAACCACCCTTACGCAGAAAGACAAGAAGTACGACTGGGGTGATAAGCAGGAAGAAGCCTTCCAGCTACTTAAAAATAAGCTATGCGATGCACCAATACTATCATTACCTGAAAGCACTGAAGACTTCGTGGTATACTACGACGCTTCACGACAAGGATTGGGTTGCGTGCTCATGCAACGCCAAAAAGTCATCGCTTACGCTTCAAGACAATTGAAGGTACATGAAAAGAATTACACCACGCATGACTTGGAACTAGGTGCGGTGGTATTCGCCTTAAAGATCTGGCGACACTATTTATATGGTACACGATGTACAATCTTCACAGATCACAAAAGCCTGCAGCACATACTTGATCAGAAGGAATTAAACATGCGTCAGCGACGATGGGTCGAGTTACTAAACGACTATGACTGTGAGATTAAGTACCATCCTGGAAAAGCGAACGTAGTGGCAGATGCGTTAAGTCGAAAAAAAAGGGTCAAGACCCTAAGGGTTCGAGCACTGGAAATGACTATACGAACGAACCTCACTGCGCGCATTCGCGACGCACAACAAGAAGCCCTTAAGATGGAAAACCGTAAAGCTGAATACATCCGGGGTATGTTGAAATATATGGTGCCAAATGAAGAGGGAGCCTTATACTTTAAGAAGCGTATTTGGGTTCCGCTCTATGGCGGTATTCGAGAAGTCATCCTTAATGAAGCTGACAAATCGAAATACTCGATCCATCCAGGATCAGACAAGATGTATCAAGACTTGAAAGAATACTATTGGTGGCCAAGACTTAAAAGCGATGTTGCTGTTTACGTTGGAAAGTGCCTAACCTGTGCTAAGGTTAAGGCCGAATATCAGAAACCGTCTGGCCTACTACAACAACCAGAGATACCCATGTGGAAATGGGAGCAAATCTCGATGGACTCCATAACGAAATTACCCAGGACCCCTAGAGGGCACGGTATGATATGGGTGATCGTTGATCGATGAACGAAATCCGTGCATTTCCTACCGATACGAGAAAAAGACAGCACTGGAAAGCTTGCTGAGATATACTTAAAGGAAATTGTGGCACGTCATGGGGTGCCTATCTCAATTATTTCAGACAGAGATGGACGCTTTGTCTCAAGAATCTGGCAATCATTTCAGGAAGCCTTTGGATCTCAGCTAGATCTAAGCACGGCATTCCATCCACAAACAGACGGCCAGAGCGAACGAACCATACAAACGTTAGAAGATATGCTTCGCGCATGTGTTATGGACCTAGGCGGCAGCTGGGATACTCATCTACCTCTAGTCGAGTTTTCCTACAATAACAGTTATCATACGAGCATAAAAGCCGCACCGTTCGAAGCTATGTATGGCCGCAAGTGCCGATCGCCCTTATGTTGGGCAGACGCTGGAGACAAACGTATGGTTGGTCCTGAACTTGTGCAAGAGACAACCGACAAGATTATGCAGATCCGAGAGCGCATTAAGGCGGCTCGAGATCGACAAAAGAGCTACGCTGATCAAAGATGAAAACCCTTAGAATTCGAGGTAGGAGACAAAGTGTTGTTAAAGGTCTCACCTTGGAAGGGCGTAGTAAGATTCGGAAAGCGTGGAAAGCTGAATCCCCGATACATCGGACCATTCAAGATTTTAGAAAGAATTGGTACCGTGGCATACAAGTTGGAATTACCGGAAGAACTTAATGGAGTACATGATACGTTCCATGTATCCAACCTCAAGAAGAGTCCAACACAAGAAAACGTGATCATCTCTGCGGATGAAGTGCATATTGATGACACCCTCCGATTTACAGAACAGCCCGTTGAGGTTACCGACTGGAAAGTCAACAAGACCAGAAGGAGCAGTGTCAAACTTGTCAAAGTACGTTGGAACTCTAAGCACAGACCCGAGTACACGTGGGAACGTGAAGACCAGTTCAAAGAAAAGTACCACCACCTATTCAAGAAAACTCCTACGAGAGATAAATCAGCCTGAATTTCGGGAAGGGATTCTTTTAACGGGGGGAGACTGTGACAACTGGCACAAAACCAGTAATTTCCGTACACTTTAATTATTATTTAATGACTGCAATTATGGGCTTAAATGTCAACATTGTTTGATTACATACTAAACAAGTGAATTCATGCACGTTTTATACTACAAGAATTACTTTATGCATTAATGAACAGCGTTGCGTCAGAAATACTAGTAAACTCACCGGTAAGACATATTGTGTCAACAATTCTGCAGAAAGCAGTCAGACATTAGAATTGAGGCCTAGGTGTAAGTCCAACGACAAGAATACATTAAAACCCAAGAGTACATACAACGGTTAACATATAGACATTCCAGAAGCTAAAATAAGCACTAGAAAGCACCCGCAACGCACTTTAAGTGCAGAATTTTAGTAAAATCAGCTATGTTCAGCATTATGACACTGAAATATTATGCAGAATTATGATTTATCATCCAGAATACTTCCCTAAGTGTCGGGAATTAAAAGTGTCACAAAAAGATACTTGAAAGACACTAAACGGTGTAATTTAGCACTTTAACGAACCGGTATCTAACCGCACAACCGGACATTACCCGGAACATCAAAATATTATTAGAAGCATTGTTTTTATGTTTCTAAACTAGTTATGGTTTCCAAACATCATAACACACTATATTGTGACATAACACATAAAGCACCTAACTAGTTCACTTAACTTCTAACTAAACTAAACTAACTACCGTTACAAACCAACTAGATTACCCCCCCCCCCCCAACCGGTTATGAACATATGGGACCCCCCTTGATTTTCTTTAAATTGTTTAATTGATTTGCTAAGTACTTATGGAACACTTGGACCAAAAGGTTTAGACTTGTTGGAAGTTACTTATAAGAACCCACTAGATAACTACACTTATCATCTTCACTTCAACAACATCAAACTTTCTTCTCCCTCTCTTCCCTTGGCTTCGGCCGAACCCAAGTCCCACCACCATCACTATTTTCGTTCAATCTTCATCCATTCTACAAGCATACAAGGGTGTAAAAGGTCATACGAAGGAGCTAGGAGCTTTCAGAAGATCAAGGACCTTCTTCGTTTGCTATTAACCACCTCATTTCTCCTCTTGAACATCCCTAGCCTCGAGCTAGTGGTAAGAACATCCTAAACTTCATATCTCATCTTATTTAAATGGTTAAAGTAGGTTCATGGTGATAAACATAAAGAACACTAAGAAACTTGAAGATGAAACTTAAACATAAGCTTTAAATGTGAAGAGATCATGTTGTTTAGTGTTGATATACTTGTTGATTATTGATTGTTTGTTGAAATGATGTTGATCATCATGTAGTCTTGCTAGATCATGATTAAAAACATAATCTAGCAAGATGAGAGGATAAACATGTTAAAAGTTATGAATCATCCTCACAAAAAGTCATGAACTTGAATAAATATGATGTTTCTTGTAAAATAATGAACAAGTAAGTTTAAAGTCTTGTAAAATCTAAATGTTTCAAGTATGATTATCCAAGAAACCAAGTTAAAAATACAAGTTTTACTAAATCTTGGTTCTTACTTAAATAAACATCATTTTTAGTGGTTAACAAAGTAAAGAAGCACATGTGTAACAAGAAAAATACACGAAGAAGTATTCTTAGAAAGTGTGATTACAAGTTGTAAACACCAAATCTTTTCAAGAATGAGATTTACAAACAAACAACCATGTTTTTAAGGGTAACTAAACCTACTAAATAACATGGTAAGTTACTACAAGTTTTTAGAAAAACTTCAAGTTCACGGCATAGTGTAAATTACTTGACTTTGGACATTTGGTAAGTTTTGAATGTGTTGATGATTGATTGTGTGATTTTAAAAGAAAATAAACACATGTTTTGAAAACATAGGAAACCTCCATTTTTAGGGGAAACTCTGTCAAAAATTTTATAAATTTTGACACTTAGGAAAATATAAGTTTTTGAGAAACTTATTCCCTAAAAATGTGTCTAAAATTATTTACCAAGGTTTCCCCAATTTTTGTGTTAAGAAATAAGGATTTCTTCAAGATTAAAATTGATATTAAGTATGTATATTTTTGAGAAAAATATATATATATTTATTGATCACCAAATTTTGTGCTAAGTGTATGTAGTATGTATTATACTTGATAGTGTATTAGGACTTGAAAATACACTAAATACTCCTAAGGAGTGAAGATACAAAAAAATACACATACAACATACTTAGACAAATACAAGATACTTATATTTAAGATACATAGTTAAAAATATAGATTATTTTTAACACGAGAATACATACACAAAAGATAGTGACTTGTACTTGTGCGATACAAGTCTAGTGACTAACGTTAATAAAACACGTTTAGGTCACGACGCTAGATAAGCAAATCCGGTGAAGTTTACGACACAGGAACGCAAAGTTGTGAGTTCATGCTCCCCCTTTTCTCTTAACTGTTTTCAGTTTTATAACTTCGGGGGTGAAATACATGTTACAAAGTTTATAAATGGTATGATACAAAAACAAGAAGCACTCTTGGTGATAACCAGTACCAAGTATGATACGTTTTAAGGAATGATACGAGAAATCGTGTCACGAATAGGGTACCATAAGCACCATTAATCGTGTACATACTTAGACCCGATAACAAAAGTTTAGATCTAACGGGTGACCGGGCAGCCACACTCTTGGTGAAAACTAGTACCGAGTAGTGCTTTTGTGTCTCCGTCGTGAATCGACAACTAGAAAAATGCCTATGGTTTGGTGACTTCCTATGCCGTGTCACATGTTAATGGCCTTGCAACCCATTAACAACCCTGATATATACAAGAATACTTTATTTGTACGGGGTTCGTACACAAGAATACTTTATGGTTCATACCACAAGAATACTTTATTTATACAAGAATGCTTTATTTACACAAGAATACTTTATTTGTATGAGGTTCGTACACAAGAATACTTTATTTGGTTCATACCACAAGAATACTTTATTTATACAAGAATACTTTATTTACACAAGAATACTTTATTTTTACAAGACACATATCACGTTTTCATACAAAGTATACTAGCGTGAAATACAAAAATTGCATGAATTCACACCAACATTATGTTGACGTTTTTCCAAAATTCACATGTATTTCAGGTAACTAAAAGTGGATGTGCGCGCGGTCTTACTCATGCTCTTGGATGTCGTTTATGTTTATCGTTGAATAAAGTTGTAAACTTTTAAGACAATATGCTGTCTCGTGTTGTAAACACTTAAACTATGATTTCGGTTATGTAATGTTTGGCATTTTAAGTTGTTCTATGAGCATGTAGTATGTTTACCAATCGTATGCAATGAAAATCTTTCATGATCACACCTCGTGCTTCCGCCTTAGAAAGGGGTGTGACACGAGGTTATCTGAGTGATGTGTATGATGCTTTCAAAGAAGCGAGGCGTGAAAATAGATGGTGTAAAGAGAGAGAATGTTTTGTTGATCCTCAAGGAAACCCGACTATTGATCCTGATAAGGTAGATTTTGAAGCACTAGTTGACGCGATACCAACTGTAGGGCTTTGGTGCAAAGGTATCGAATAGATTCCGAGATATAGACAAAAGGTAGAGGAAGGAATAAAGAAGGTGATCTATGCGAGTTTAGAGAAGAAGAATAAGAAAACTAAAGAGGAAATTGTTGATGAAAGCAATAAGTTGGTGAATGAGTTGAAGCAGAAAAAATTCAAACTGAATCTATTAAGTCATCTAACACCAATAAAATTGATGAAAATGAAAATAAATCTGATAATAAAGCTGTTCAAAAGTGCAAGAAATGCATGGAAACGTGCAGTGCTTGTACTGAAAAGGATGAAAAACTTAAAATAAGAGACATAGAATTCACTAAAATAGAAAGGATTTTCAAAGATAAATGTCACGAAATGATTGAAAATGAAAAGTTTTTGAAACAAGAAAATGAAAAGCTGAAACAAAAATGTGATGATATTGAAAAAGAAAATAAAATATTAAAAGAAAAATGTTCAGCTGTTTGCAACGAATGTGTTCCAAAAGATAATACAATTCAAGAGTTGCAAAAGGAATATGATGGAATGAAATTGTCATATCATACTGTAAAAGAAGCGTATGAAACTTTGAAAAGTAAAGTCAAAAGTTTAGATGATAGATTGTGTGCATGTCAGAAAAACACTAAATTTCTTGAAGCCAGATTTGAAGGAAAACAAATGGTTTTAAATCAATATATTGATGATGTCGCTAAGCTTAAACAAGAATTGGCAGATAAAGAAAAGTTGGTCAATAAATTACAAAGTTACCATGCGTCTTCATACATTCTGGAACGTATTTTCAACATCACACCCGATGGGAAAGAGTCAGAAAAGAACAAAAAGGGAATTGGGTCTGAATACCATCAGGTTCCACCACCGTTGGAGAATAATTATACATTCTATGATGGCGAAAAGGTGGAAAAAGCAATAAACATGGTTGACCAGTTACCCGACAACATCGATGTGACTTACACCAAATCTGATGAGATCAGTGATTCAGAGGTGGTTGGTAAGGTTGTTGAAAGTGTTCTAGCAGAGGAGTCTACCAAAACAGATAAATCTGAATCACAAGATGAAAATGAGGGAAGTTTTCATGATAGTTATCTTAAACACTCAAAATCTGAAAAAGTTGTGAATGATGATTCAAAAGGATTGGTGTATACCATGATTGGATCGGACAAACTATTTTCGGATAATGAATTCCCAATTCAAAATGTGATTTCAGATAAAATCAACAAAGTTTTCAAACTGGTAGAGATTCAAAAGTCTGAAATTTCAAAATTTGCTGGAAAAGGCAAGAAAACTTTTTATAACAAACCTGGTTACAAAAAGAAAAACATGAAGGCTGGGTTGGGTTATAAAAAGAAACAGAAGTGGAAAAGAAATGAAACGTCAAATTATCAGGAAAAGATGAACTTTGTTCACGGAACAAGTTCTGAAGAAGAGAAAGAACTCCAATTTAGGCGACAGTCTAATGAAGAGTTCTATGCTCAAAAGAAAAAGCAACAACAACAGGTTAAAGATGTGTCTAAGAGAACATGCTTTAAGTGTGAACAAATTGGACATATCAGTCGAAATTGTCCAAATCTTAAACCTGTTGGTGTTGAAACGAAAAAGAAGTCTGATGTTGTGAATCAGAAATCAAACAAGTTTGAAGCAAAGCAAACTTGGAAGCCAAAAATGTCAAAGGCTGAATCACAACAAACATGGAAACCGGTGACACCCAGATTTAGAACAACACAAAGTTGGAAAACAACTGTTGATGCAACAAAACCAAACCAGTTTTGGAAACCAAAAGTTGTTGTTCAAAATCAAAATGTTTGAAAAGATTCGCATTTTTACAAAAGAGGTGCTCCGAAAGGACAAACTTGGGTTGAAAAGAAACAAACGGTTTCTGTGAGTGATAACCGGAATGAAAATTTATTTGTGAAAAATGATAAAGATTTTCCGAAGTTAAACGAATCTTACTGTGTTGAAATGCCTAATGTCAAGCAGACCTGGGCTAATTTGTTCGAGTAATTGAATAGCTTGAATGTGCAGGTGCTCAAAAATTTTGAAAAATACCAAGTTGAAGATGAGAGCAGCCTGGCACAAGGAGAAGAGGCTGCTGAACCCTGTGACTGCTAATCAGGGAGTTTGTTCGTTTCTGTACATAAATAAACCATATTTCAAAACCCTAAAAATTGAAAATTTAAAAATAAAAAATATGTTTGTTTTTAAAATTTTGTCAAAAATTCAAAAATTTCAAAAAAATGTTGAGTGAATATGCCGAAACCCTCACGGCGGAACAAACATGATTACTTTCACAAGATTGAAAAACGGTTTTCAAAATAGAGCATGAGATGCAGAAAATGGATGGCGAGACAAAGCTATCTACATAATTTGTCAAATTTTTCTTTAAATGGTTTTGAATTTTAGGGGGAGTTAGATTCATTGTCAGAAAATCCAAAAACATTAGAAAATTTGAAAAAGCCAAAAACATGATAAAATTCAAAAATGAGTTTTTTGTGTAAAAAGTGGAAATGATAGTACATCAGTAGACAATAACAGTACGCTTAAGATATGGAAAGTCAAATGTGATAAACGGTCTCACTGATGATATGCCAGTAGGTTTTTACACGCTTAGTAGATTGTTTTCGAGATATAAACCTAAATATCAATACTTACTTATCTCGTGGGGAACATCTCTCGGATATATGGGTAACCCCCGAAATCTTGTTTGAAAGATTACCTGTTTCAGACATACTAGGTCTTTTGCTTAGTGATATCTGGGGTATTATACCAGGACTTCTGATTTTGCGGGAGAAATAGCCTAGTCCTCGTATAATACTCTGCACTGCTTTAATTATAAAGCCCACCCTCAGCATAAAAAATGACGAAACATTGAAAAATGCTAATCATGTGCTGTTGAAAAGAAGATCCCCCAAGGGGGACCCACCTAAAGTCGAGCCATCATCTCTCTGATTTTGCGAAAGCAATAGCCTGAGCTCTCATGGCCTCGCATTCACCCCTTACAGATATCATTAGTGTACATTCACCTGTAAGACTGAATATAGGAGTCTGGATACGGGAGTATATTCTGAGGTGGGACACGCGAATAAGTTAAGTCCTTAAAACACTAATCTCGTATCTCGAATCAGTTGAACTTTGTGTGAAAATTTAAGTGGATCAGTATACTGACAATCTAAGTGAATCGTTTAGAACTTAAAGTGTTTAAAGCTCAATGGTACTAGTGATTTGTCATAAACTGATATGATCCTCTGACGCGAACTCAAACAAAAATATTGTCTGTAAATATGTCTGTAAATATTTCTTTACTGCTTTCTGCTTTACATTTCAGAAAATCACAAAAAGATTTTGATTCTACTTTATTTTAGACAACCGATGTCTGATTGCTAAGTTTCAAAATCTAAGTACGCTGATCGTGTTTCTGAAATAAAAAAAGTTCATTAAATTGAAACTTGAATTTTTATAATCAAATATCAAAAACAGTTTGTGAAGTCTCCAAGGTCATTAAATTGGACTTGGATGATTAACTGTGAGGGATTTGGATGCTTAAATTGTTAAAATCAGTTGAATAGAGCCAGTTTCCGATCATGTTCGCTGAAACTGCCAAATCTTTTAAGTTTGTTGATAGAGAGAGAGAGAATCAAGTAATCCAGGATATATTCATATTATTATATCTTAGAGCCAGGATTAGAAAGTTTAATAGAGCCAGGTTACGATTCCTGGACATTCTGAAAAATGCTTTCACTGTAAAAATATTTTATCTTATGCTGAGAAAGCCAGGATTTTCAATCCTGAATGATCAAAATGTTTGTACTTATAAACGTTTGAGAATTGCAGATTCCAGACTACGATCCTGACAGCCGAGTCTAAGGGGAAGTCTGAAGACGAGCTTAACGCAAGGGGGAGCGTGCATTCAAGGAGCCATGTAACTATCCTCAAGGAGCTTGTAACCGGAAAGCCAGGTGTCGATCCCAAAAGCATGGAAGCTTGACGAAAGGGGGAACCTGAAGAGTCTACTGAAAGGGGGAGCTGAAGCTGAAGACAGATCCACCGGGATTCTGTTCGTGAAAGAAGGTGTCTATGTTACTGAAGACGTCAAAACTTTCAAGAAGACTCAGAGAAAGAGAGAAAGACAAGACGCTACGAGTTTGACTAAATGGTTGAGATTGACTGCGGCAATATCCAAGGGGGAGTCTGTTAGTGCAATATGTCTATCGCCTTCGTCATCTCAAGACCGTAGCAGAAACAGTTTTAAATCTAGTGCTTATATTGTAATATCTAAGAAAATGGCAAGGTGGCATTTATGTAATTAATGAGAAGTCTCATTAACCCCTTGGCCTATAAATAGGACCTTTAGTGTTAGATTTACAACTTTTGGCATTTTAGAGCTTTGGAGAGCTAGGATCTAGAGAGAGAAAGTCTAGAGAGAGAAAGTGTTCTCCACGTGATTCCGGTGCTGTACGATTTCAGATCTTTCAATAGAATCACAGTTATATTACGTTCTCGTGTGTTCGGTCACGTTCGTGTACGGATTCCGCACGTCACACGTTCGGTTCGTAATCGTTACGGAGTCAAAACCGATCCTAACACTAGAGAATGGATGAAATTGAAGTGAACAATGGTGGTGGTGTGGTGGTGATCTCGGCCGAAGGTAGAGGGATGAGAAGAAGAGAGTTCAAGTGTGTTGGTGTGTTATGTGAAGAATGAGAATGGTGAACTAGTGGTTAAATATATAAACTTCCAACAGCAAGTAGTCCAATGGTTCATGTGTTTCATAAAGATCTAGCACATCTAATAAACAATTAACAAAAATCATGGGTGGGCCACACCCATTGTAACCGTGTTCATGAGGGGGGGGGGGGGGTTGGTTAGTTTAAAATGGATAATTAGGAGATTAGTTAGAATCTAGTGAGTTTAGTTAGGTTATAAGTTGTTATGATGTTATATAGTGTGTTATGATGTTCAGGGACCATAACTAGCTCGGAAATGATAAAACAATGCTTCTAGTGGAAATTTGGTGTTTCGGGTAGTGTCCGGTTGTTCGGTTGATTACCGGTTCGTTAAGGTGCTAAACTATGCAGTTTAGTGTGCTTTATGTTACCCTTTGTGACAGTTTTGATTCCTGACACTTAGGAAAGCATTTTGGACCATTTAAACATATTTCTGCATAATATTAAGTTGTTTAAATGCTGATTTTTGCTGAATCCTGCAGAATTCGGCAGTTTATGTGAGTTTTTGGCACTTTCCGACACTTAAACTATCAATAGGAAGGCAGTTTTATGATCCTTACTTTCCTACACACTATACTAGTGTAACTCTTGTTTTCTGGCACATTCTGTGTCTCAATACCATGTCTGTCTAAGTACTGAACTCCGTCAGCATTTTTCTGATTTGTCTGATAACTGTGCTAACTTTGTTTCGTGCATTATTTGAATCAATAAGTGTTGCATGCAATAATTATATGACATTATGCAACATGTGATGCACATCTATGTATGACAACAATAATCAGAGAACATTTATGTCATTAATATAGATCAGCACAGTCATTAAGGTATAAATTACTGTTTAATCAATGTACGGATACATGAAATTTTGACAATTGTCACATTCTCCCCCCGTTAAGAAAATTTCGTCCCGAAATTTTAAGTTGCGCTAACGGTTGCAGGGGAGTTAGGGAACAAATGTGGATATTTTGTTTTCATACGATCTTCACGCTCCCAAGTAAACTCTGGGCCATGACGTGCGTTCCATCGAACCTTGACAAGCTTAACACTACTCCTCCTAGTCTTGTTAACCTTCCAATCCGTAACCTCAACGGGTTCTTCAGTGAAGCAGAGTGTGTCGTCAATGTGTACTTCATCCGCAGGGATGACAATTGTCTCTTGAGTTGGACTTTTCTTCAGATTTGATACATGAAATGTATCATGAACACCATTTAGTTCCGCTGGTAGCTCCAACTTGTATGCTACGGTACCAACCCTTTCCAAAATTCTGAACGGCCCGATATAACGTGGGTTTAACTTACCACGCTTCCCAAAGCGTGCTACAACTTTCCAAGGTGAGACTTTTAACAAAACCATATCCCCTACTTTGAATTCCAAGGGTTTTCGTCTTTGGTCCGCATAACTCTTCTGTTGATCACGAGCCGCCTTGATGCGCTCTCGGATCTGCATAATCTTATCAGTTGTTTCTTGGACCAGTTCGGGACCAACCATCTGTCTATCACCTGCATCTGCCCAGCAGATGCGTGAACGACACTTACGGCTATAGAGAGCCTCTAACGGTGCAGCTTGGATGCTTGTATGGTAGCTATTGTTATAGGAAAACTCAACCAGAGGAAGATGAGTATCCCAACTGCCACCTAAATCCATTACACAAGCACGGCGCATATCTTCTAACGTCTGAATAGTTCTCTCGCTCTGTCCGTCAGTCTGCGGGTGAAAAGCTGTACTCAGATTCAACTGAGAACCAAAAGCTTCTTGAAAGGATTGCCAAATCCTTGACACAAACCATTCATCTCTGTCCGATATAATCGAGATAGGCACTGCATGACGTGCTACTATCTCTCTGAGGTAAAGCTCAGCTAGCTTACCAGTGTTATCCTTTTCTCTAATCGGTAAGAAGTGCGCAAACTTTGTCAATCGGTCGACTAGTGACACGTTGCCGCCGCCACCACCGCCGCTACCCGGCCTATACCCGCGTTTCGTTAGTTCGTGTCACTAGCACGTGTTCGTTGAACCTCGGTGTCTCAACCGGTTAGTTATTAACCGAGGTATATCTTTCTCATCAGTAGTTAGATATTCTTATCACTGTGATCGTATTTGTATTTAACCGGAACCGGATCCTATCGGGTTTCGTTTATTGTTGATCACTCATTTATTTTCCGCTACGTTTTATTGATTAACACGTTTATTTTACGCAAAAGTGGGATTTATAAATACGACAGTTACAAACACATTTTACTAATATTTTTAGTGAACCAAAAACAGTGTTTTTAGGAAACAATTGTTGAAACAGGCCAAGGATATCCAGTTTAATGGCCATTCAAGAAAAAAAAAAACATAACAAAAAGAAAAACAGAAATAAAATCTAGTTTAATGAAGAAGATTAGAAAAGGTGGATAGAAAACATGCGATATGAAAACGGAAGAAACAACGACGAAATTGGAGGTAGAGGCGTAGAGCTCAGGATATTGACAAAAAGATTGAAGGGTTTGATCAGGATATTATAAAAAAAATGATTTTTTATAATGTGATTACATTAGACACAACACCTTGCTTTTTGGTCTTTCCTATTTTTTTTTCCTTCATGACGTTGCTGGTTTACGATCAATGACGATATTTTGAAATACGTAAACAGAAATATTGAAAAAAATATTTAATGAAAATATGAAAATTGAATATCTCCGATTCAAGCCCAAACATACATATTCAAATATTAAAAATCAAATAAAATATGGAGGGTGAGGTAATACATCTCCAAATGTCAAATGCAGTATTTAAATCGAACGAACCAATGCCCGATTCCAAAGCATATACCATTAGAAACAAATTAAGAATTTTTCTTTTCCGAATCTCAACCTGCAAAGTAATATTTTCTTTTAATGGCAGACTAACCTACTCTATATTTACACCTCTACCTCCAAGAGAGAGGACCCAACAAAGTATTGAAATGGAAAGGCTAAACGAATCAAGACTCTTACTTTCTACAGAAATTTAGATGTGATCTTGAATCAATGACCACTTAGTTCTTTCAGGGTGGAATAGAGTAGTTGTAACATGGAATAAACTAATAAGACCATTCGTAATGGTTAATGCCCTTTAAGGTACATTTTTCGTCATATCAGCATTATAATGTCACATGTAATGGTTAAGGCCCCTTAATGCCCTTTCATTCATTAATGTCCATGTTTTTTCTTCTCATTGGACATTATTCTAGAAATACATCTTCCTCTTCATGCCCCTTAATGCCCATGGGGATGGTGTGGGGGCGTTATCTATCCATTTCACGCCCCTATAATGCCCATTACTGATGGCCTAAAAGAATGCGGCACTAACCCTTTTTTACGCCCTTGTTGGTGGACAAAAAGAACCCAATTAATTGCTTATAGAAAACCCGGTTCTATATGTTGTAGATTTTTGAAGGGACAGGTAGTGGTAGATACAAATGATCCTCAGCCCAAGTGGTTGAGTGAATAGGAGGTTTTCCCCTTTGTGGATTTCCGCCTAGGGTATTTGTTTCAATTCTCACAATAGGGCAGATGACTTACTTTAAAGTGTTATATGACCCCTGTGGAGAAACACGATGTGAAGGATTCGAACTCAGGGGAATATAGGGGTTGTATGACCAAAGGGGAGTGGCGGAGCTTGAAGGAAAACTTAGTGAGGGCCGGACTTTCAAATTCCAAATCGGTGGGGGCTGGACTATTAAAAATCCAATATTTTACACTTCAAAAAAATTCAGAAATTTTCGGTAAAATTAAAAATATGAGTGGTGAGCCTTGGCCGCAGTAAAGCTTCGCCAATACCAAAGGGTTTACTAGTTGATAAGATTGAGTCTCATTTATGCCAACAAACTAGTATATATTTATCGTATTATTGTCTGGTTTTTTACTACTTGTGGAGGAAATTGATCAGTACTGTATGTAGGAAAACCGGATAATATTAAGAAAATCAGACGATTTTTTGACCATACGGAACAAATTCGTTGTCGATAATATGATATCAAACATAGAACAGATATACCCAAACCACAATGATATTAACCCTAATTTGAATATCCAGTACAAAATGATACACTCAGAGCTCTAAATAATCTCACAACTCTCAACAGATCATCAACACCATGATCTGTAACATATGAACACTAAGACTCACAAGATCGGTGAATCAGAATGATTCACAAGATCAAAACCCTAATTTGTTCTTGAGAGAACACCAGAGAACAATAATAGAAGAGAGAGAAAGTATCTGGCACAATGAACCACACAGACACTTAAACAACTTATATATTTAAACCCAAGACCTGGATTAACCGGATATGGTTATAACTGTGACATCTGTGCTTGTGTAATCATTGTACAAACTCTGAACATTTCAATATCAATAAAACAATGTGATTTGATCTCAATATTTGGTTATTTATGTTTGACATTTTGTACATTTTGATTTTTGTTCGATTTTAAACTCTATAACGCTTTCTAGAAAGTTATACGTAAACTGATGCATAAACATAATCAGTTTAACGCGACAAACACTCCAGAATAGTGACACAAGCTTAACATACCTTAAATAACCCTTACATAACTTAGAAATAAGTTTTAAAGGGTTTGGTATGGTAAAAACAAGTTTATTTGACTACAGGGACTATTTGCGTCAAACTACAAAAGTCTGCCATTTCGTATGGCAACGTACATCCCAAAACATGATCATAAGCTAAACATACCATAAATAACCTTAACATAGCTTAAAAATAAGCTTTGAGGGGTTCGGTGTGCAAAAAAATGCGCTTATTTGATCACGGGGACTAAAATCGTCAAAAACTGCGTAAGTTTGCATTTACGCGCATGTCTTACGTTCTAACCACATCCGGACATCCAAAAATTTTTGTAATCATTAAAATATTTTATTTTAGTGATGGGAATGCAAAAATATCATTCGTCGCTTAATTTGGATCGTTTTCACGTCCGTTCGAGTTTCGTCGTAATTAACCGAATAACGCGATCGTACGACCAAACGAACCGACATCCGTGATATTTCCAAGCATATTTCAAGTCCCCTATACTTTAACATCCTTGTAAAACGCGTCAAAAAACAAGTTTAGAGGCTGCAGGGACCACTTCTGACATTTCTGAGATTTTGGCCTCTGGCGGGGTGCAAGAGACATGGCCTAGTCTCTCGCGGGGCGCCAGAGACATCAGAGTCAGCAAATAGCTGGTTATCAGCTGCCAGCTTGTTTCTTAGGGACTTTTATGCAATTTTCTTTGTGTGGGCATCAAGTTAACACCTTTCCAAGTAATGTTAGCTGGCCATAACACTTGTATGGTCAAGATTCAATGCTTGGGGACTACACAAACACATGTAATGATCTTATAACACCTCCACAACTATAAATACCCCTCCATTTCACTTTGTTCATTGCTCATTTACATCTTTTGGACTCTAAGTGGAGGCAACCATCATTGGAAGCCACCTACCTGAGTTCTTCTAGTTCAATCTTTCAGCCATAGAGCCTTGTAAGTGTTCTTTCATGGCTTAGTCTTTATTTTCAGCCATTTAGAGCTGAAAGTCAAACAGTTTGACTAACAGTTTGACTTTCGGTTTTGACCATCAATTGGTCAAATCAAAGTTCAATTGAACTTTGCAACGTGATTGTAATCGCGATGGTTATAATCCCTAGTGATTATACCTATTGATTACCACGTTGACTAGTCGTAGTGACGAGTCAAAGTTTCGGTCAAAATGCGTATTTATGCGCATTTTACGACGGAACTATTTTCAGGTATCAAAACCCTTTGTTTTGATACCAAATCAGTTTTCTAACTTAGTTAAACATGTTTTAACATGTTTAACTCGTCACTACTAGTTAAGTGCTTGTTTAGGGTCGTAAGTCAAGCGGTCTTGACAACCGCTTAGACTTTCGAACCCGACCCGTTTGGTCGATCATTAGGATCCGACCAAACTTATTTAGCACATTGATTTCATAGACACTTTGTTGCATATGTTTACTCAGCATATGGACACATTGATTTACATTACATTTCTGCTATGTATGTTTACTGAGCATGCTAGCACATTGATTTCATGAAAATTTCTACTATGTATGTTTACTTAGCATACTTAGTACATGGTTTTCACATAACATGCTTACATTGGTTATGACATTTGGTATGTTTAACGGGACAATAACACATTCATTAACATTGATCACGCCACTCGGTAGTATATAATGGTACCATAGGACTTGACAAATCCCGTTCCCGACTTCCTAGGTTTGTTTGGAAGTAGGGAATGACAGAATCCGATATACATAATTGATAAACCTTTAACTTGTTAAGGGTTTGTCCGACAGTCACAAGGCTTAAATGTATGCGATAAACATTACTGCATAAATGTTGGTAATCATAAAGCATTGGTTTCTACAAAACATAACTTTTGATTTAAACTTAGGTTTATTCTAAGACATTGTTTTGTACATTTTACATATGGGATTGAGTAAATACTATTTATTCACCATACATGACATTTGGTTACATATTAACATTATACATATGGTTTGAGTAAATACTTTTTACTTGCCATACAATACATTTATTTGACATTGGACATGGTTTACACATAAACATTTTGACATTGGTTTAAACAAGACATTTTTGATGGTTATTGATAAGTGATTTACATAACGAGGCATGTGTAATATGATAAAAGCATGGTGGATACGCTGTTGGTACTTCCTATATATAAGTGCTTTTATGATATTACATATCGTAGCGTTATCTAAACCACTTTGACAAAGACATGATACATTTTATACAAATGATACATTTTCACAAGACATTGTTTTACAAACGTCACATTTTACACAAATTCTTTTCTACTTGGTTATTTATTTAACCTTGCATTTTTCTTTTGTTATCATCTGATTTTCACTTCGATTTTCATATGATTTTATAAAAGAAAACATTTTTATAAAAGTAGTTCTACTATTGGTCGCAAGGCACTGGAGAAACATAACGAGGATGCCGTTGAGGTAGCCTGCCTTATGAAAGCCACCATGTCCCCTGAACTTCAGAAGAACATGGAAGATAAGGATGTTTATGACATGATCCAGCAACTGAAATGCATGTTCCAGAAACAAGCCCGTCAGGAGCGATATGACACCATGAAACAACTCATAAGCTGTAAAATGCTGGAAGGATCATGTATCAGTACTCATGTGCTTAAGATGAAATGATACATTGACCAGATGAACAAACTTGGTTATTCCATAAAACCAACCAAGTTCTAATGGTCAAGTCTGGTGGTGTTATGAAGCCCAATAACAAGAAAAGAAAACATAAAAGCAAAGGCAAGAGAAAAGTTGTTGTTGTTGCCAAAAATGCCACCAACAACAAGCATGTTGCAAAACCACACCCTCCTAGGAGCGTCAGTGCTTTGAATGCAACCAAATGGGCACTAGAAGGGAAACTGCCCACAGTATCTAGCCAAGCTGAAGATGAACAAGGCCAATAACATTGGCACTTCTTCTAATATTCTCATTTATGTTATCAAACTTTTTACTGTTTCTAGCAATACATGGTATTTGATACCGGATGTGGTTACCACATCATTAATTTCTTGTAGGAGCCTGAAAAGTGGAGGAAACTGAAACAAGGCCACCCGAAACTCATAGTTGGTAATGGAAAGAGAGTTCCGGTTCTGGCAACAGGAACATTTTGTTTTCCCTGGCCTTGTAGTTACTTTAAATAACTGTTTATATGCACCTGGTTTGACCAGAAACATTATTTCAGTTTCTTCACCGTTTGAACAAGGATTCAAGTATGTTTTAATGGTCTTTCTATTTTATGTAACACCTCGTAAAAACGTGTCCAATTATGTGAAGACACGTGTCCTAAACTCTAAACATGTGAAAGTTTGAGTTTGAAGGACTAAAGTTGGCAAATGATGAAAATATGTATGCAAAGGGACTAAAAGGGGTCAACATGCCAAACTTGTGCCTCTGATTGATCACACACGAAGAATATATTCTTTAACGAGTAATTATTCGGACATAAGAAGCCGTTTGTGAAAATAATTGAAAGATTATAAATTACAGGGGTTAAACGTGTCAACATGTTAATTCTTACCTCTGAGTGACCTTTTAACGAACCTGGGGCTTCGTAATGTTCAAATATACTCTCAAGAATAAATGATATCAGTTTCACGTGGTTTCGAGATTGTTATGCAAGTTTCCAAGAACTGGGGTTAAAAGCGTCAATGTTCAGAAACTTGTGATTTTGGTGATCGTTTAATGAAACCGGGCCTAACGGAGTTTGGTTATACTCCCATAATCCTCCACAAACTAACTACAAGGGCATTTTGTGACTAAAATGATAGTTTTAAAAGTTATAAAGAACCAAGGACTGAAACTGCCAAACTTAAAACAATTTTCACCTGAAGACAAGGTTGTCGCGGGGCACGTAGACTTCCCTCAACGTCTACGTGGCCCGCGAGAGAGTGCCAGTTCAGAAAATAGTGGACAGCTGCTTGTTGCAACCTGTTGCACCGCCTTACTCACCTGAAACTCGAAACCTGGAGCTTGTTAATGGTTTTAGATTACCACTAGGACACCTGGGATGATCCTAAACACTCCCATTACACCTGGAATGATCTTGAATCATGGATTTCAACTATAAATAGGACCCCTTGGTCACTTGTTTCATTGCTCATATCATTCAAATCACTTCTCCTCTCAATTTCTGGGATTCCTGGCCATAAGGAAGCTCATTCTTAGTAGAAAAGATTGCTAGGACCCTTTGTAAGTGTCTTAGCCCCCCTCTTTAGTTCAGTTTTCTTATTTAAAAACCGAAAAGTCAAAGTTATGTAAAATAGCTTTGACTCTCGGTTTAAACTCAAATGGTCCAGCCATTGTTCGAGGCGAATATGGCTAGGTGACCATAATTAGGTAGGTGTTAATCCCCTAAAAGGGCACCTCCTAATTATCTCGTTTACTTAGTCAATTGTCGGGTCAAACTATTTAATTAAAAAGTCAAACTGGCCAGAATTATAAATAATAATTAAAACTAATAATACAGAGGGTATAAATCATATTTTATCAATCTAATAACTTGGTAATTATTATTAGAACATGTCTAAGCATATTCAACCCGACAATTCTGAGTTTAGGGTCGGTTCACAACCGAAAGTCGCAAAAGCTTAACTTTTGCTTTGACTTTCAGTTCTAAACCAATTGAGCATAATTCTTTCATCTTTTAAGCTTCCCTTAGGACCATGTTAAATTGTAGTATAACCCTCTGAGGTTATATTACCTGGTCATTAGTATTCTGAAATATATGCTAAGTTCCGTTATTATGCTTATAAATGCCCGTTATGCCCTTATGTTATAAAAACGACAAGAAGCTTTATTACTGATATATAAGCATGTCAAATAAATTTGACATGATTCTCTGGTCTCAAAACAATGTTATGCAAGATATCGCAAAATTGAAGTTTTTATTAATTAAATTGCGCTATTATGCATAACACATGTTTAAACTTAGATTTTGACCAAAAACTCATTACCTACTGTTAAGATATCATTTTTAGGAATTTTTGGAATGTTGGGTCGTATTTGATACTGACCATAACATAGGGTTCTCGTATAAATTCTTTAATTGACGATAATACCCTTTTGACTAATAAAATGTGATTTACATATGATTAACATGCCAAACCTTTTTCTACTGACTTGATATGATAAATAAATTATTTTAAGCATTCAAGGCTGATCACAATCTCAGAATCACCTAAACATCTTAAATATCGTCAGTTATCGACTTTTACGCTAATTAGGTGTATAGTATGGTTTAAAACCATATTTAACACCTAAGACTTGATACTTACTGATTTTATAAATACATTTTAATATTATTACAGTAGGTATAAGTCATGAACTCAGACTTTCAATTATGTCCTTAAAATCATATGTGAAATGACCAAAATACCCTTTCTGGGCATAGTTTGGCCATAAATGGTAAATTACACATATGAATGATATCCTACTGTTTTAACATCATAAAATAAATATTGTCACTGAATATTATAGACCAGAATATCAGTTTACTTAAAAACCTCTTTTATAAATATTAAAATGATCAAAATACCCCTACGGGACTTAAATTGGTTTTAAATACTTTTTGGGCATATATGTTAACATCCTACTGATGTATTAACATATTTTAAGCATAATAACATATGAGACTTGTATATGGTTCATTTTGGTTACCCGTTATGCATTTATGCGTTCAGTTCGGTTATGTGACTAGTTTACATAAATTAGCCGAAATGGGTTTAACCTTATCATTAAATCTTCAAAATCCTGAATGTGTTTAGTTTACCCATATTATACAAGCATCCAAACTTGTCGGGTCTAAATCACATTCCATTCCGGTCTCTGCTTAATCTAGCATTTCGAACCATTAAGTATCTTTCAAACTAACCGGTCTAAGTCTTTGACTTAAATAAAGACCCGTTAGTATACTAATAGGTTAATAAACCTTCCATATAGATTGAATAGCTTCGGTAGAAGGTATTTACATAAGGCTTTAGGAAACATACGGCTGAGTTACATCCTTACACATCTAGCTCAGGTAAATACATTTAACTTATTTTCCTATACGAGCTTGGGATACGGTATAATAATACCGCTTGGTCGGATATGAAATCATTTAATCGGATTGTGATTAATAAATTGCATAACCCGTTTTAATCTGTTTTGTTTGATAACATAAGCATTGGGGGTTAAGGACCGTGTCCTGGATATCCTTGGCTCATTTCATTTAAAAATGGCCACGACCTATGCACGGGGTTTAGGCATACACCTGACAGATGCAAATGCTAAATAACCCACATGTTGGGGATAACTCCTTTGTGGGTTTTATAGTGGTGAGTCGGTTAATCATGACCGGCTTCTAAACCGGCCCCATATGTATGACAAACATGTAAAACTGTATACAATATTTTATATAAAGATTGTCCCAAGTTATAAATGGTTTTGTGCCTTGTGCGCCTAAATCAATTTTCATACACTCTTTTCAAATAAGTCAGTTAATTGTATTTACCAGTGAAAACTTACGTATTTTCCAAATACTACGTGACAGGTACCTCACAAAACTAGGCTGGAGCTACTTGGTGTCAAATAAGAGGATCTTACAAATCCTTAGATGCCTGAAATCTGTTTATTTCAGTTTCTTGTATTTGTTTTTATGATCCGCCTGTGGATCTCTATTACAACCAGACTGTATATTCTTTTATTTTGGACACTCGGACACTATGGTTTGTAATAGTAATTATCTACCAAGCCTTCCGCTGTGCTATATATTGTGTATATTGATTATGATTATATCAACTACGTCACGATACTCCCTACCGGGCCCACCGGTAATATATGGAAATATCGGGGTGTGACAGGTTGGTATCAGAGCCAACATTGACTGAATTGAACACTAGCCTTTTGTGTTTAATCTCAATGACACAATAGCACATTCCTTAAGACTTCCGAGTCTAGGAAAATGACCTAGGATGCATTCTTAACCTTCCATTTTTTGTTTATATGTTATTTTGTTTTGACAGGGTTATAAAATGCCGCCATGTGTCAGGGGAAAATGAAAAGGTCCTATGCGTGGAGGACTGTCAAGTAACGCTGGACCCTGACACAGATGCACTCCATCCGCGTCCTTTAGTACCTCCGATTCAAATAACGATTGGAGGCAATCTTTACAACCCGCGAGGCGATCCGCCACGCTAAGTACATCACCCTCATTTCACCATTCCTTTGGGCCGCCTATTCAAGACGAGCCCCAGCATTCATACCATGTCACCATTCTCACCATTCTCACCAATCCCATCATTCTCTACATTCACACTCGTTTCACCATTCTGATTCTCACCAAAATTACTCACCGGGGCAATTTAACCCCAACGATTATATCAATGAGCCACCGGGTTATAACCTGTTAGGCCCTGATGATCATTTCTCTCAGGACATGGAGATGGATAGTGATCCAGATCGAATAATGCCACCGACTGGGACGCCTTCGCATCCCATCAGTATTTCAAGCGGTTCATCTTTTGCGGGATCACCCTACCAAGGTCCCGATACTTTTCAAGAATGGTTTGGACAATGGGATTTTTATTACACCCCTTCTTTTCACAACACCCCACCACAGCAGCCACATGAGGAGCCGCACCTCGAGGCGGTAACACCACCTCCATTACCAGTTAAGGAACCACCTCAACAACCACCTCAATCACCTCCTCAGCCACCAAGGCGGAGGAGGAACGCACAGATGTCCGTGCGAGGGGGACCGAGATTCAGTTCCCCACAAGCTTCAAGCACTTACACTCCAATCCATGAAGATCCACAAATGGGTGAAACTTCTCACGCGGTGCCGGAAAATGATCCCACGCCGGTTACCTTTGCTCCACCGCCACCGCCAATGGGTTATGAAAACCCAATACCCACTTACCCAGATTCGTCTGGGTATAACCCATTGAGTATCAAGCCCCTGCCCATGATCCATATCTTGAGGCAACTCAATATAGCGCCATTTACCCCTCACCGTTTCCCCCGGCATACCCAACTGGGTATCCTGCGCAAGGGTATCAATACCCTCCATATCAGCAGCAACCTCCACCTCCACAATTGCAAACGCAACAAATCTTATAGAGGTTGGATCAGGTTGAACAAAAAGCGGAGGAACGCGATAAAAAGCACAACAAATTTCTTAAAGGTCTCGCGAACTTCATAAAGGGCAAGAAGAAGTAGAAGTTTTTAATTTATTTTGTATTGTAATTTCCTTTATTTTAGTCCCTGCGTGGACAATTTGTTATTTCAAAGACCCATTTAGGGCACTTTATGTAATCGTCTAGTATTATTAATGGAATCTCTTTTGAAGTTTTATATTTTTATTTTAATACATCACTATACAAATATCATTTCAATTTTCATTGATCTGCGTGACGCTTCAAAAGAAATTCTTAAAGGTATGACCTAGCCAAAATATTAATGGCTATGATGGTATAACCTTTTTAAGACAATGAATCCTTGTTAACATCTAAAAACATGTTAACACTCCTGGCAGTGTGACTTGAGAGACCACACTAGCTTCCAAAAGTACTTGGATCTTCCAGGCCACTTTTAAAGCCTAAATGATCAATGTGAATCATGGCTATTAACATCCATGGTGATGTCCTTACAAAAACATCCATTCGAGGTGTTCTGCCTACGGGCCAATAAGTATTCATGATAAAGATTGTTTTATAAACTTCTTGTCAAAAAGGCGATGAACTATGTTCGACCCTTACATCCCTGATCCAAAAGATCATTGATAATACTTAAATTGTCCTTATAAGAAGGCCTTTTGTGCCATTTAAATGTCCTTCGAGATGAGCCTTTGTGCTATATAAAAATGTCTTTACGGCATTGACAGTTGTGACTATGTCCCCTGTCTGATAAATATAGAGGATTATACCCTACTCGATTGCCAATAATGGTTCATTTGTAGCCTAGGCAAATCATAATCAAATAAATTTTGATTTACTATTTAAAATGGTCTATATGGTTTATAAATACCATGGCCATCTAATCATCGGACGATGATTCATTATATAATCTAAACAAACCATTATTGTTTGATTTTAGTATTCAAACCATGGCTGGCTCAGATGAAGCTAATAGTCATCCAGTCGAATGAGACAATAATAATACGAAAATAAATGTTACTGGCGCCGAACTTCAGGCCATGATAAACACAGCGGTTGCTCAAGCTGTGAATGAGATGTTTAAAGAACCAAGCAATGTTCAATCTAAAACTCATTCAAAGACCCTTTCAAAACAGCATACTTCAAGAAAGGATGATTCACAACATTCATCCAATCAAAGGTCTGAACCTCAAAATATCGTGCTGAATCAGACTCCTAGGTACAACAAGGGATGTACCTACAAATACTTCGTCTCTTGTAAACAAAGAGATTTCACTGGAGAAAAGGGAGCTATTGATTGCATGAAGTGGTTGGATGAGATGGAGACAGTAGTTGATATCAGTGGGTGTGCAAAGGAGGACGTTGTTAAGTTTGTGTCACAGTCCTTCAAGGGTGACGCTTTAGCATGGTGGAAAGCTTTAGTGCAATCCACAAGGAAGGTCCCCCTATATAACCTTTCTTGGGCTGAATTTGTTGATCTTATAAAAGACATTTACTGCCCACAGCATGATGTGGAAAAGGTAGAGACTGATTTCCTCACATTGGTCATGAAAGATCTGGATTGTAGATCTTATGTTACTAGTTTTAAATAGATGTCTCGACTCGTCCCGTATTTGGTCACTCCAGAGCCAAAACGCATTGCGCGTTTCATTGGCGGTTTAGCCCCTGAAATCAAGGGGAATGTTAAGTCTTCTAAGCCTACTTCTTATAGACCAGATGTGGATCTTTCACTATCTCTAACCCTTGATATAATACGAAGTAAGTCAAGGAGGATCACTGAGGACGGGAAGAGAAAACGAGAAGATGATCAATCTCATCAGTCAAATAAGAAAAAGAAGAAGGGTAGTTCGGGGTTTAAGAAAGGTCATCCTGGTGACAAACCCAGGTGTAAAATTTGTGATAAAAGGCACTTTGGAAAGTGCAATCAGGATCCGCAAGCCAAGCCTTGCGGAATCTGCAAAAAGAAAGGGCACAAAACTGTGGAGTGCCGAAACATCAAGGATGCAACCTGCTATGGTTGTAATGAAAAGGGGCACATTAAGACTAATTGCCCTAAGAATGCCAAGAAGCCTGAAGAGGCGAAGAAAATCAATGCTAGGGTTTTTCAGATGAACGCCAGGGAGGCGGTGAATGACGATAACGTTATAACAGGTACCTTTCTCATTAATGATATTTATGCTAGAGTTTTATTTGATTCAGGTGCTGATAAGTCTTTTGTACACCATAAGTTTAGTAAGTTACTGAATCTGCCTATTAAAACTCTAGACATAAAATATGAGGTAGAACTCGCAGATGGTACCTTAGAAACCGCTTCGACTCTTCTTGATGGATGCTTTATATCCATTAAGAATCATTCGATCCCGCTATCTCTCTTGCCAATGAAATTGGCTGGGTTTGATGTAGTTTTAGGCATGGATTGGCTATCGCATAACCAAACCTAAATTGCCTGCGATAAGAAACTAGTTAACATCAAAACCCCATCAGGTGAGTTAGTCACCATTCATGGAGATACCCACCATGGTTTGCCTGACAATGTGTTTATACTCAAGGCATCAAAGTGTTTGAAGAACGGATGTGTCATCTACATGGCACAGGTGATGATTGATGAACCGAAACCCAAGATCGAAGACATCCCGATCAACTTCTAAATACCCTGTTGTCTTTCCTGATGAACTACCTGGGTTACCTCCTGAGAGGCAAGTCGAATTCAGGATAGACATTTTGCCAGGATCAGCACCTATTGCACGAGCTCCTTACCGTTTAGCGCCTACATAAATGAAAGAGCTTAGGACTCAATTGGATGACTTATTGGAAAAGGGTTTCATACAACCCAGCTCTTCGCCTTGGGGAGCACCTATATTGTTTGTGAAAAAGAAGGATGGTTCAATGCGCCTATGCATTGATTATCGTGAGCAGAACAAGGTAACGATCAAGAATCGTTATCCGTTGCCCAGGATCGACGACTTATTCGACCAACTTCAAGGGGCAAGCTTCTTCTCGAAGATTGATTTAAGATCTGGGTATAATCAACTCAAAGTTAGAACAGAAGATGTACCTAATACAGCGTTCAAAACAAGATATGGACATTATGAGTTCTTAGTGATGCCTTTTGGGCTCACTAACGCACCTGCACCATTCATGGACCTCATGAATCAAGTCTGCAAGCCATACCTAGATAAGTTTGTCATCGTCTTTATAGACGACATACGTATCTATTCTCGTAATCAAGTTGATCACGAGAAACACCTCCGATGTATCTTAGGATTGCTTCAACAGGAGAAGTTGTATGCTAAATTCTCCAAGTGTGAATTCTTGCTTCGCGAAGTCCAATTCCTTGGACATGTTGTGAGAGAGCGTGGTATCCAAGTGGATCCCGCTAAAATAGAAGCAATCATGAACTGGGAGGCACCTAAGACACCTACGGAGATTCGCAGCTTTCTGGGATTAGCTGGTTATTATAGAAGATTCCTTGAGAACTTCTCAAGAATAGCTGCACCGTTGACTTCTCTGACCCGCAAGAATGTAAAGTTCGATTGAGGTCCTAAACAACAAGAGTCTTTTGAGATTCTTAAGAAGAAATTATGCAATGCTCCTGTATTGACATTGCCTGAAGGGATAGAAGAATTTGTCGTGTACTGTGATGCTTCACACACCGGTATGGGTTGTGTGCTTATGCAAAGAGGCAATGTAATTGCCTATGCATCATGACAACTAAAGGTGCATGAAAAGAATTACACCACCCACGATTTGGAGTTGGGTGCCGTTGTATTTGCACTAAAGTTGTGGAGACATTACCTATATGGAACTAAATGTGTGATATATTCGGATCACAAAAGTCTCCAACACTTATTCAATCAAAAGGATCTTAATATGAGGCAACACCGTTGGATGGAAACTCTAAATGATTATGATTGCGAAATTCGCTACCATCCTGGCAAAGCGAATGTAGTCGCTGATGCTCTAAGCAGAAAGGAAAGAGTCAAACCTATAAGGATTAATGCTAAGAGCATTGAACTTAAGAATGGCTTGAATGAAAGGCTGTTAGCCGAAGCTACATTGGAAACTAACTTTCCAAGTGAAAAGTTAGGTGTAACAGCTAATCAGTTGTTACCTGGTAAGGATGGAATCCTCAGATTGAATGGCAGGATCTGGGTTCCTATCCATGGAGGACTTAGAGATATAATCCTCCAGGAGGCTCATAACTCTAGATACTTAGTTCACCCTGGAGGTGACAAAATGTATCAAGACTTAAAAGCAAATTATTGGTGGATAGGTTTGAAGAAATCTATAGCCACACATGTAGCCAAATGTCTGACATGCGCCCAGATTAAAGCCGAACATCAAAAGCCATCAAGTTTACTACAACAGCCGGAACTTCCCACATGGAAGTGGGAAATGGTAACCATGGATTTCATAACCAAGTTACCTAAAACTAAACATGGAAATGATACTATATGGGTCATAGTTGACAGACTGACTAAGTCAGCACATTTCTTACCTATCAAGGAGACTCACAGCTCCGACAAGCTAGCTCAGTTGTATGTGGATAAGATTGTGTCTCTCCACAGAGTGCCAGTATCTATTATATCCGATAGAGATACTAGATACACCTCTCATTTTTGGAAAAGTTTCCAACAATCATTAGGCACTCGTTTGAATTTTAGTACTGCTTACCATCCTCAAACGGATGGACAAAGTGAGCGTACAATTCAAACTTTGGAAGATATGCTTCGTGCATGCGTTATTGATTTGGGTGGTAGCTGGGATGACCACCTACCATTGATCGAGTTTTCCTATAATAATAGTTACCATACTAGCATAGAGGCTGCGCCTTTTGAGGCATTATATGGGAGGAAATGCAGAACGCCTGTTTGTTGGGCGAAAGTAGGAGAAACTCAATTATCAGGACCCGATATAGTCCTTGAAACAACGGATAAGATTGTCCAGATTCGTGATCGCCTAAAAGCTGCCAGAGATAGGCAGAAGAGTTATGCAGATAAAAGGCGAAAACCTCTAAAGTTTGAGGTAGGCGACAAAGTCTTACTGAAAGTATCACCCTGGAAAGGTGTGATGCATTTTGGTAAGAAGGGCAAGCTAAGCCCAAGGTATATTGGACCATTCGAGATCATCGAATGTGTTGGCAGTGTAGCTTATAAGCTAAACTTGCCTGAGGAGCTTAGTGGAATTCACAATGTGTTCCACATCTGCAACTTAAAGAAATGTCTAGCTGATGAATCGCTAGCAATGTCTCATGAATACGTACAGATTGATGAAAGCCTGAGGTTTGTTGAAAGACCTATATCGATCGAGGATCGACAGGTTAAAAAGCTCCGAAGAAAGCGTGTGCCTATAGTGAAAGTTAAATGTGATGCCCGTAGAGGCCCAAAATATACGTGGGAGGTTGAGTCCATTATGCGACAAAAGTACCCTCACTTGTTTCAGTAAATCTCGGGGTTGAGATTTCTTTTAAGGGGGTGAGGATGTAACACCTTTTAAAAATGTGTCCAATTATGTGAAGACACGTGTCCTAAACTCTAAACATGTGAAAGTTTGAGTTTGAAGGTCTAAAGTTGGCAAACAATGAAAATATGTATGCAAAGGGACTAAAAGGGGTCAACATGCCAAACTTGTACCTCTGATTGATCACACACGAAGAATATATTCTTTAACGAGTAATTATTCAGACATAAGAAGCCGTTTGTGAAAATAATCGAAAGATTATAAATTACAGGGGTTAAACGTGTCAACATGTTAATTCTTACCTCTGAGTGACCTTTTAACGAACCTGGGGCTTCGTAATGTTCAAATATACTCTCAAGAATAAATGATATAAGTTTCACGTGGTTTCGAGATCGTTATGCAAGTTTCCAAGAACTGGGGTTAAAAGCGTCAATGTGCAGAAACTTGTGATTTTGGTGATCGTTTAATGAAACCGGGCCTAACGGAGTTTGGTTATACTCCCATAATCCTCCACAAACTAACTACAAGGGCCTTTTGTGACTAAAATGATAGTTATAAAAGTTATAAAGGACCAGGGACTGAAACTGCCAAACTTAAAACAATTTTCACCTGAAGACAAGGTTATCGCGGGGCACGTAGACTTCCCTCAACGTCTACGCGGCCCGCGAGAGAGTGCCAGTTCAGAAAATAGTGGACAACTGCTTGTTGCAGCCTGTTGCACCGCCTTACTCACCTGAAACTCGAAACCTGGAGCTTGTTAATGGTTTTAGGTTACCACTAGGACACCTGGGATGATCCTAAACACTCCCATTACACCTGGAATGATCTTGAATCATGGATTTCAACTATAAATAGGACCCCTTGGCCACTTGTTTCATTGCTCATATCATTCAAATCACTTCTCCTCTCAATTTTTGGGATTCCTGGCCATAAGGAAGCTCATTCTTAGTAGAAAAGATTGCTAGGACCCTTTGTAAGTGTCTTAGCCCCCCTTTTTAGTTCAGTTTTCTTATTTAAAAACCGAAAAGTCAAAGTTACGTAAAATAGCTTTGACTCTCGGTTTAAACTCAAATGGTCCAGCCATTGTTCGAGGCGAATATGGCTAGGTGACCATAATTGGGTAGGTGTTAATCCCTTAAAAGGGCACCTCCTAATTATCTCGTTTACTTAGTCAATTGTCGGGTCAAACTATTTAATTAAAAAGTCAAACTGGTCAGAATTATAAATAATAATTAAAACTAATAGTACAGAGGGTATAAATTATATTTTATCACTCTAATAACTTGGTAATTATTATTAGAACATGTCTAAGCATAATCAACCCGACAATTCTGAGTTTAGGGTCGGTTCGCAACCGAAAGTCGCAAAAGCTTGAATTTTGCTTTGACTTTCAGTTCTGAACCAATTGAGCTTAATTATTTCATGTTTTAAGCTTCCCTTAGGACCATATTAAATTGTAGTATAACCCTCTGAGGTTATATTACCTGGTCATTAGTATTCTGAATTATATGCTAAGTTCCGTTATTATGCTTATAAATGTACGTTATGCCCTTATGTTATAAAAACAAGATTTTTGAAAATGTGAGAGGACAAGAAGCTTTATTACTGATATATAATCATGTCAAATAAATTTGACATGATTCTCTGGTCTCAAAACAATGTTATGCAAGATATCGCAAAATTGAAGTTTTTATTAATTAAATTGCGCTATTATGGATAACACATGTTTAAACTTAGATTTTGACCCAAAACTCATTACCTACTGTTAAGATATCATTTTTAGGAATTTTTGGAATGTTGGGTCCGATTGATACTGACCATAACATAGGGTTCTCGTATAAATTCTTTAATTGACGATAATACCCTTTTGACTAATAAAATGTGATTTACATATGATTAACATGCCAAACCTTTTTCTACTGACTTGATATGATAATTAAATTATTTTAAGCATTCAAGGCTGATCAAAATCTCAGAAGCACCTAAACATCTTAAATATCGTCAATTTTCGACTTTTACGCTAATTAGGTGTATAGTATGGTTTAAAACCATATTTAACACCTAAGACTTGATACTTACTGATTTTATAAATAAATTTTAATATTATTACAGTATGTTGGTGCATAATGTCTATAGCCTACGTCTTAAGTCTAGGTCATGTTTGTATAGGGTTTACAGGGGTCTAAAGTGTAATTTTATGTATTTTGATGTAATTTCGCTTGAAATGACACATGGTCATTTCAAACGAAATTAGAGATGTTAATTTTGCTTGAAATGACTTATGTCATTTCAAACGAAATCACAAGCCTATAAATAGGTAGTCATGTCTTCTCATTTGGCACGGAATTAGCTGAGGTGTAACGAAATGCTGCCCGATTTTCAAGTCAAATATTAATGAGAAACGTGTTTTAAGTATCATACTCTGTTTTCTACTCATTTCTACACTGATTCTAGGCTGTTTGTTTCCGCCTCTCAAACAGTTGTGTAGTGTCTCTGATCGACTCATTTGGTCGTCAAAACGATCCTACAAGTGGTATCAGAGCTCAGGATGAGTCAATACACTTGAATCAGTGCTTGAAATTCTGTTTTTCTACACATTCTTGGATTTCTGGACAAATTCATGGACAAAATGGACTGATCTTTTGATATTGTGTGTAAAATACAGTTTTAACAAACCCTTGAAAGAATCAGACCTAAATTCAAACTAAAAGTGACAAAAAATGGGCCAAAGAAGTGATTTCGTTTGAACGAGCCTCTGATTTCGTTTGAAAAATTGAGGCAATTTTACACAGAATTACTGATTCCGTTTGAAAAACACTTGATTCCGTTTGAAAAATTGAGGTAATTTCACACGAAATTTCTAATTCCGTTTGAAAACATCTAATCTCGTTTGAAAAAGTAATTCCGTTTGAAATGGCACTTGATTTCGCTTGAAAGTGCTATTCCGTTTGAAATTAATTCCGGTTGGAAAGTGATTTCGTTTGAAAATCTAATTTCGCTTGAAAAAGCTAATTTCGCTTGAAAAGTCTGATTTCGTGTGAAAGTCCATTTCGTTCGTGGTATTTCGTTTGAAGTTCATTTCGTGTAGAAAGTGTTTTCACTTGAAAGTAACCAGATTTCAAAATTAGAAAAATTTTGTCGTAAACTGTTTTCGTAAAATGGATAATCAAGAGTTTTACAACTTCTTTGCGGGTGGGGGAATGACAGCAGCACAAACACCAGCCAGTATCGTGCAAAATGTGAACATGGAAAATGAACTCGGCACTAAGCAGAAACCGCCGAAGTTAATGAACATTGATGAGTATGCTGGGTGGTCGGAAAGGTTTAAGACTTGGGTGCAAGCTAACCATTTTGAATGCTGGATGAAAATCGAGTCAAAATATGTTCCTCCGAAAAATGGTTCGGGTTTAGAGAAATCTATCGGAAGTTTGACTCCACAAGAACAAGAAGATTTCAAGGCAGAAAAGAAAATGATGAGTATTCTACAACAAGCTATCAAAGAGGATATCTTAGTTCTGCTACAACATCAGGGTGATTCACAGTCTGTTTGGAATTCATTGAAAGTGAAGTTTCTTGGAAGCGTGTTTATGATAAAAAGCAAAACTGCTTTGATGAAGAAAGAGTTTGATATCTTTACGGGTATAAAGGGTGAAACAACAAAGCAGTTGATTGAAAGATATTGCCATCTGGTTGTTGAAATGAAGATGTTGGGCATAACCAAGACGGATGAGGAATGGGTCGATAAATTGGCGGATGCGTTGCCATATGATGAATGGGGAACTTATCTGTTGGTGTTGAAGAATAATTTGGAGTATGTGGGATTCAACCTTAGCACATTCATTGAAAAGATTGAGTCACACGAGCTTGAGTTGACAAAGATTAGAAAGATGAAGTCTTCAAGTGTACAACAAGATGTCTCACTGTATTACAAAGGAAGTACTCCAGCAACATCAAATCTAAGTCCAAAAGTGCAGACAGCCTTTAGTGCAGATTCAACATCCGGAGTATCATCTGTCACTTCAAGCAACAATAATTCACCATTTGCAAGTTTTGAACCAAATCCTAGGGTTCAAAACTCACCAGATCAATCATATACTCAAAGTTCGACAGGATCAAACAGTCATAGTCAAAGTCCAGGAATTGCGTGCAACATAGCGGTGAACATAAAGAATGCTCAAGACTTTACTGAATCATCAGCGAAACAGCACATATCACTACTTGCTTCGGTGCTTGAATCTTATGAAAGTTTAGTTGCAGGTAGAATTGGGAACCCTGATATGACAAAAGAAGACTACGATCAGATTGATCCAGAGGAGCTGGAGTTGATTGATATCAAATGGGGATTGGCAAGCTTGGTGAGGAGAGCTCAACGATTTATGGAGATAACTAGTCGGAACAGTCTTTTAGGACCGGATCAAAAGCTTGGGTTTGATAAAACAAAAGTCACATGTTTTAAATGTAAAGAAAAGGGCCATTTCAAGAGAGAGTGTCCTAACAGAGAGGTCAACAATCATCAAAACCCGTTCACAAACGACTACTACAAACAAGCCATTTATCACAAGACAAGTCAACAACCATTCACACAAAGACCTCAGATCGAAAACAAGCCTGAAAAAGCTCTTCTAGTGAATCAAGATGATGAGAAGGTTGCTGAAGGTTTTAGTTGGGATAAGTATATTCTTGGTAGTGAGGGTATGGCCATGATGGCAGAAATTGTGGAAGAACCGGAATCCGTTGCTGAAACAGAAGAAGTCAGTGAGGTCATGCCTGAAGAAAGTTTGGCAGAGCTGGAAGAAATAGCGGCAGAAGTTTACTACTATCAATCTGAACAGGAGATTATTGCTAGTTCTTTCAAATCAATAATGCCTCCTGATATGTTTGAATCTTTTGCAGGTTTTTTCAGTGAGCCAACTACCGGTCACTGTCCAAGATATGATGTTGAACCAGATCAAGTTGAAGAAATCATAGACGTTTCAAAAGAAATGAATGAAGAGACTCTAAGAAAGATTGCTGACAAAGCATTGATGGGCAAACTAAAAAGAGGTAGAGCCAGAATCAGTTGAAACAGAGTCTGTCAAAACAGAGTCGGTTGAAAGTGTGTCTGTCAATACGGAGTCAGTTCAAAAGGTGTCTGACGAAAAATCAGAAACTGAGGAGAACAAATCAGGAGAAGAGTCTGAGTCAGAGTCTGATGGTTTTGGTAAAACAGATATTAAAATTGATAACGGAGAAAAGGTTTCTGAAAATGATGAATCAATTCATGAAATTCCATGCAAAAACTGTTCAAAACCATGCATGGATTGTCTTGAAAAAGGCAAACAATTTCAAGAATTGAAGAAATTGAATGATGAAGTAAAATTTGATCTCAGTGAAGTAAAAGAAGCATATGACACTTTGGCACGATCAATCAAAATGATTAAACAAGAAAGTTTTGAAAATGATAAAGCCACGAAATTGCTAAAATCTACTGTCATAGATAAACAGATGGAAATTAACATCCATCTAGACACCATTGCTTCTTTGAAAAAAGAACTTGAGTTAATGAAAACTGAAACTGAGAGAATTGATAAGAAACTAATGAGTTATGATGCTTCATCATATGTGATTGATCAAATTCTTCCAAAACAACATGATGCGAAACCTGTCTTCAAAAGTGTTCAACCCCCAATGTGGAATCATTACACTCAAAAGTATCCAGATGGGGTGGAATCTGCTTTGAATCTCAAATTGAGAACCGTTGAGAACGATTTGCCTGAGAATATTGATGTTACATTTTCTCCGTCCGACACTGACAACGAGTCACAGGTGATCAAAACCGTTGTTGACCAAGTGTTAGATGAAGAAAGTGATAACTCAGAGTTTGATACTGTGAAAACTCATTTTGAAAACTCCATTTCTGATTCTGAAGAAGATGGTAACTTCTTAGACAAGTTTATACCAAAATCAGATAAAGTTAAGAATGATGATTCGATCATTGTGGTTTACACAATGACAGGAACTGATAAACTTTATTCTGATTTTGAGTATCCAATTCAAAATGCCAGAATGGAAAATGTTGAAAAGGTGTTTAAACTAGTTGAGATTGACATTTCAGAAGTTAACAACAACACATTTCTTGCTAAACCGAAAAAGTCTTTTGTGAAACAACAACCAAACAACCCTGGGAAAAAGAATTGGGTGGGTAATAATGGGTCTAACAAAAAACAAGGTAACAACTTTAAAAAGAAGGGTGTCGGTTTTGAAAAGAAGATGGTTAAAAATGAGGTAAAACTAAAAGAAAAGATGAGTGATGTGTTTGTTGCTGGTCCTAGTGTTGATGCTGAAAAAGATTATATTTTCAGTCAAAAAGCCATTGACGATTTCAATGCAGCTAAGAAGTTGAAACAGGAGACCTTCAAATCAACTTTTGTCAAATATGACAAAAGAATTTGTTACCGCTGCAATGAAATTGGTCATATGGCCAAACAGTGTGTGAAAAAGTTTGTAAAACCAGTTTTGCAAAAACCAAAAACTAAAACTCCAACTGATGTTAAAGGAAAAACACCAATGGTTTCCCCCGTTCGAATTTTGAAAAGAGGTGAATCCATGAAGTCCGAAGAAAAGCCGAAATCAACCTTTGAGGTTGGCGAATCTTCGAAAACACAAAAGACTTCAAAGGTTTATCCTAAGACAAAAGTTTTTGAAAATCAATCATGGGTGGCAAAATCAAAACAATCAGTTGAAGAAAAAAAGATGGAAAATGAGCTAAAATCTGAACCAAAAGTTTTTGCAAATGATGTTGAAAAACTGGAATTTGAATTAGACAAGTTGCTTGAGGAATTTCCACCAATTAAGGAGGGAGATTTAAAACCAAAATCCAAACCTGATGTTCCAAATGTTATTTTTGACATTCCGAAAGTTGATGTGCCATGTGATCTTGTGTTTGGTAGTGTTCCAAATGTGAAGAAATCTTGGGTATCGTTGTTTGAGTGAAGCTCTTTAATGTGTGCAGGGGCTTCCGAGGTCGATAATCTCAAAGTGGATCATGGACAGCGGAGCTTCGAGACATATGACGGGAATGTTGGCGTTGCTCTACGATGTTAAATCAATCAACGGAGGATATGTTGGATTTGCAGGGAATCAGGGTGGCAGAATTGTTGGTCAAGGAATTTTAATGAATGGAGTTGTAACGTTTGAACAAGTGAACTATATCATCGAACTTGAAAACAATCTGTTGAGCATATCACAGATTTGTGACAAGTCATTTACAGTACACTTCACAAAAAATGAATGTTTAATCATAAAACCTGGTTTTAAAATTCCTGAGGACATGGTGTTGATGCGAGCTCCCCGGGAAAACGTTTTGTATGTCCTGGATATGAGTGTCGCAACAACAACAGACATGAAACCAAAATGTTTTGTAACTAAAACCAAAGCGACTGAAAAAGAGTAAAAAATGTGGCATCGTAAGATGGGACACATTCATGTCAGAAAAATGAATTTTCTTATGCACAATGATCTGGTAGAAGGTGTAAATCTGAAAAATTTTCATTTGAATGATGATTGTGTAGAGTGCAAGAAAGGAAAACAAACGAAGAAGACACACCCACAGAAGCTGTTGAACTCAATCAGGGTACCGCTCGAGAGACTCCACATGGATCTCTTTAGACCAGTTAATGTACAAAGCATTAGTGGAGACTTGTATTGTCTGGTGGTCACCGACGATTTCACTAGATTTTCATGGGTGATGTGTCTGGAAAGAAAAGACCAAACGTTTGATTCATTGATGGTGTTGTTCAGAAAGATGGAAACGCTGTACAAATTGCCGATCAGAAGAATACGAAGCGATAATGGAACGGAGTTCAAAAATAATCGCATGCTCGAGTTTTGCAATGAAAAAGGAATTCTTCATGAATTTAGTGCACCATACACTCCACAGCAAAATGGTGTAGCTGAAAGAAAGAATCGCACCTTAATTGAAACAGCTCGAACTATGCTCACCGATTCCAAGTTGCCAATATTTTTCTGGAGTGAAGCAGTTGCAGCAGCGTGTTATACACTGAATCGTGTCCTAACAGTGAAGAAATATAAGAAAACGTGTTTCGAACTTCTTCATCGTTACAAGCCAAATTTGAAGTTTTTAGAGCCGTTTGGATCTCCTTGTACTTTTATTGATCCGGATGGTAAGTTTGGTGCTAAAAGTAATGATGGTTTCTTTGTAGGTTATGCGAGCCCGCTGAAGAGGTGTTCGTACCATGCCTGGGGAAGGTAATTCAAGTTCAGCATGTTGATTGTCAGAAACATACTGTTCCACCACAACTTCCCGGACAAAGATTTCTGTTCGATTACGATAAACTCTGGGAGTCTTTCCAACTTCCGACTGAGCCAAGTGTAGAGGAACTCATTTTACTATATCAACATCAACAATCTATGTCACAAGATCAGGTGCCAAGACCGTTGATAGTTTCTCAGCCCAACGTGGGTACAAGCGACCCTACAAGAGGTACAAACGATCACGAGGTCGGTCCAAGTGGAACAACACATGAACCACCAGAGGAACCAACTCCAACGTTTGATAATTCTGACGACTCAGAATCGGAAGACGGTCCGATTTTTGACGAGGAACCAAATGTTGCAACGATAGAAGCTGAGGATCACACCGGTGATCAAGACATCACGAACTTACAATCGGAAGTGAGCGTGCCTGACACTGCCATGCCAAGAACTTTGTCGTATCATCCTTCAGAGCAGATTATTGGTGATCTTCAGAGCGGAGTAAAAACGCGGGATCAGATCAACAGAGCTCTTACATGTTTTTATACAACTGTTGCTCCTTTACAAGTTGATTTCTCACTGAAATGTTTCATCTCGCAGATCGAACCAAGAACTTATAAAGAAGCTTTAACAGAAGAAAGCTGGGTGAATGCTATGCAGGAAGAGCTGCAGCAGTTCGAGAAACTTGGTGTACGGAGATTGGTGGATCTCCCATAAGGTCAAAAGCTGATAAAAACCAAGTGGGTTTTTAAGTGTAAGCGGGATGATCGAGGGGTCATTGTTCGAAATAAAGCACGTCTGGTAGTACAGGGTTTCAGTCAGCAAGAAGGCATTGATTTTACTGAAGTGTATGCGCCTGTTGCTAGACTCGAGGCAATAAGAATCTTCCTGGCATTCGCGTCCTGGAAAGGATTCAAAGTCTACCAGCTAGATGTGAAATCTGCATTCCTGTATGGCAAAATCAAAGAAGTGTATGTTGGACAACCGCCGGGGTTCACTGATCCACTACACAAAAACAAAGTCTATCTTCTCGACAAAGCGCTGTATGGACTATACCAGGCCCCGAGAGCCTGGTACGAGACGCTTTCCCAACATCTGTTAGCCAACGGGTTCATCAGAGGGACGGTTGATAGCACTCTGTTCACAAAAGAGGTTGCAGGTCATCTATTAATCGTGCAGATCTACGTCGACGACATCATTTTTGGATCGAAAAATGACGAATTGTGCAAAGAGTTCGAGAATGTGATGAAAAAGAAGTTTGAGATGAGTTCTATGGGGGAGATGAAGTTCTTCCTAGGGCTGCAGGTTGAATAAATGCCCGAAGGAATCTTCATTCACCAAACAAAGTATGTGAATGATGTGCTTGACAAGTTCAACATGTCAGAATCATCTCCAATTTCAACCCCCTTAGCTCAAAATCATGGGATATGTCTGGAGGAGAGTGGAGAAAAAGTGGATGAGACACACTACCGGTCAATCATTGGATCTTTGATGTATCTGACTGCTTCCCGCCCGGATATCATGTATCCGACTTGTCTATGCGCCAGATATCAGTCAAGCCCGAGACAGTCACACCTGACAATCGTCAAGAGAATTTTACGGTATTTGAAAGGCTGCCCAAGCACCGGCTTGTGGTATCCTAAGTTTGGTGACTTTTCTCTCACAGGTTATGCTGATTCAGATTTTGGTAGCTGCAAGCAAAATGCGAAGTCCACCACTGCTGGGTGCCAGTTCTTTGGAACTCGGCTTGTTACCTGGCAGTGCAAGAAACAAACCACAGTTGCTCTTTCAACCTGTGTAGCTGAATACGTTTTGGCTTCCAGCTGTTGCTCTCAGATCCTCTGGATCCAGCAGCAGATGAGGGACTTTGGTTTGCAGTTCTTGGACACGCCCATTTATGTGGACAATGAGGCAGCGATAAACATAACTAAAAACCTGGTTCACCATTCAAAAACGAAACATATTGAAATTCGGCATCATTTTATTCGAGATTGTTTTGAGAAAAAAATGATTAAATTTGAATATATACACACCGTTGATCAGAAGGCTGACTTTTACACAAAACCTTTTGATAAAAAGAGATTTAACTATCTTTTGAAATTAAATGGGTTGAAAATTTTGCTTTCTGGGAGGGTTGTTGAATGCGAAGCCGAGGAGGATGGCGATCTGAAGTGATCCACGTCATGTTGTCAAGTTTCTGTACAGTTTATTTTCTGCTTTTGATAAAACCAAAAACACAAAAATATGTTTTTGATTTTAGGGGGAGAAAGTTTGCAGAAAATACAAAAACATGATAAAATTTCAAAATCCAAAAACATTGAAAAACTGAAAAAGAGTTTGTGTAAAAAAGGGAAATGATAGTACATCAGCTAGACAGTTGTAGTACGCTAAAGAAATGTAAAGTTTAAATGTGTTAAGCAGTCTTGCAGATGATATGCCGATAGGTTTTTGCACATTTAGTAAGTATGTTCGGGATATAAACCTAAATATTACTTGCTTATTCGTGGGGAACACTACTTGGATATATGGGTAACCCCCGAAATCTTGTTTGAAAGGTCCCTCTTTCTGAGATACTAGGTCTTTATGCTTAGTGATATCTGGGGTATTATACCGGGACTTCTGATAATGCGGAAGCAATGGCCTAGTCCCCGTATAATACTTTACGCTGCTTGAAATAAAAGCCCCCCCTCAGCATAAAAAATGATAAAAAATCGAAAAGATTAAATCAAGTGCTGTTGTAAAGAAGATCCCCAAGGGGGACACACCAAAGTCGAACCTTCAACTCTGCAAAAGAAAAATGAGCTCTCAAGGTTTCGCAATTCACCCCTTACAGATATCATCTAGGTATACTCACCTGTAAGACTGAATATTGGGATCTGGATACGGGAGTATATTCAAGAGGTGGGACACATGAATAAGTTTAAGTCTTAAAACACTAAACTCGTATCCTGAACAGATTGAACTTTGTGTGAAAATTTAAGATGGATCAGTATATCGGCAATCACTGTGAATTGTTTAATGCTTGGTATGAAAACAAAGCTTAACGGTACTTGTAGCTTGTCGGCAGCTGATATGATCCCTTAACACGCTCACCAAAAAGATGTCTGTATATTTGTTTGTATATAGTCTTCATTTACTGCATTTTATTTTTTTTCCAAGTCCTTATAATCCAAAAAGATTTGATTTTTCATCTTATTTTCGACAACGGACGTTGGGGATCTGATGATCAAAGTCTTATGTGCTGAACAAGTCTGGATCATGAGGGTTGGGTAAGCAGAAGATTGAGAAAGTGATTGCTAATTGCTTAAAAGTTCAAAAGTTCATTAATTTGAACTTAAAAATGTTTCAGAAAATCAGCATCTTCATAAACTGGTCAGCCAGGGTCATTAACCTGGACTTGGTTAACTGGGTGTGTCGGTAAAATCTCAAAAAGGTAAAAAGTTAAAAATTTGATGTGTAATTTTGCTTGAAAAACGTGATTCCGGTTGAAAACGTGATTCCGGTTGAAAACGTAATTCCGCTTGAACCGGTGATTCCGCTTGAACGTGCCTCAATGTCTATTTCAAACGAAATTAAGTTGTCTATAAATAGGGGTCTGATTCCGTTTGAAAGGCTCATTGTTCTTATTTCGTTTCAAAGCTCCAGTCAAGGCGATTTCAAACAAAATCACAAAACCTTCGATTTTAAGCCAAAACTCTGCCCGATTGTTGTTTATAATCTGATCTAAGTTTGGTTTGCACATCTTAGATCATGGGAAAGGTGAGATATCGTGTTAATTTGAACCAGATTTGATTGATTTCGTTTCAGTCGGCGATGAACAGGAACATGAACATAGATTTAGGGTTTATTTGTGATGTTTAATGAACGATAATCATACCCTTGTGTTCAGAATATGTTGTAGATCTTATCTAGGGTTTCAATTTGATATGAATGACTTGTTTCAGTATGAAGTCGGTAGATCTAAGATTTCAGACTTAGATCTAGGGTTGATTGTTGGTCTAAAATGTGAATAAAACACACCCATATGTTCGAAATTTGATAAAGAACAAACCCAGTTGTTTGATTTCATCATCAGAAAAGTTTTGAGAAATTTTGAGATATTTCATTTGAAACATGCTATTCCGTTTCAAATGGTAATTCCGTTTCAAATGTGATCTCGTTCCAAACTGTTATTTCACATGAGATGTTATTCCGTTTAAACAAGTGATTCCACATGAACATCTGATTTAGTTTCAAATGTGATTTCGGTTCAAAAGTGTCATATGTTATTTTGTTTCAACATGATATGTGATTCCGTTTGAATGTGGTATTTTGTTTGAACTAATTTAGCTAGAATCATGTTTGAGTTGAAAATTTTCAAAGTGATTGATTTGAATGTTTGATGTTGTTTTTCAGCCTACAAATGTGTTATTTGATGCACTACACAACACTTGTTGTGATTTCGATGAGGAGAAAATTCCAAAGCTGTCCGAATTCAAGAGTATTCTGGAGTTTATGAGAAGGTTGCCAATTCAGAAAGCTTTGACAAATCAACATCTGGTGTTCAAATCACACATTAAACGTTTTTGGGAAAAGGCAACGTATGACGAAGAACACAAAACAATAAACTCAATTGTGAGCTTGAATGATGAAGACAAACCGATCATTATCACGGAGCAGTTAGTTCGAGAGGTGATAGACTTTCCGGACGATGAAAATTCTCCGTCAAAGTTCCCTGAGAAGATGGTCAAAGGTTGCATGTTGCGGATGGGTTATAATGGTGCACTGAACAGTGCTAACTACTTGAAATCAAAGTTTTTCAAGCCATACAAGTTTCTTATTCAATCAGTGTTGATTGCTCTAAGTCATAGAAAGGGAACTTATGATGCAATGAGGGATTATCAAATGAACATGGTGACAGCTCTCATATTAAACAAGAAGTATAATTTTTCGAAGATTGTATTTCATTACATGGTTGAGAACATTACTTCAAAGAACAAGACTTGGGTGTATCCATGATTTGTTCAAATGATGATAGATCATGCTTATCCTGATCTTGAAAAAGATGAAAACAATGATCTGTTGGTACTATCTCACATGGATAATGAGTCTGTGAAACAATTGGAAAGATATCATCCTAATCATCCGGAGCCAAAAACGAAAGCTGAGTTCTTTGGTTTTATCAAAGACAAAAATTATCAAGATCCAGATCCAATCAATCATCAGAACTGGAGAAATGAGAAAGAAATGAAAGAGAATAGCTATGCAGATGAATTAAAAACACTTGAAAGCTTCAAAGAAACTCGAAACGAATGGTTTTTGAAAGAGAAAAAGAAGAGGAGTAGAAAAGCAACTCCGAAAGTTCAAGTAGAGGAGGGTTCATCTTCTCAACCTAAGAAACGTCAAAAGAAAGCTGCGAAGACATTGCTTGTTGATGAATCAGAGGAGGAAGCTGAAGCTGAAACTGAAGTTAATGTTGAAGGAGATGTTCATTTATCTCCTGATTCTGCAAATTTGTTGAAATCTCTTACTGAATTTAACACTGATGAACAAGAGAAAGTAGCTGGTGATGAAGAAGGTGACGATGTAAACCAAAGTACAACAAGTTCATCTGAATAAGAGATTGATGAAAATGAACGTGCAGAAAGAATTAGAGCTGAAATCGAGAAAGAAAAACAGCTTAAGAGAAAAAGAAGAAAGGAGAAAGATGATGATGAGTATACTCCTTCTCAAGAAGATGTTCAAACGCTACCTACTTCTGGAGGTAAAAAGAAAGCAACTGCAAGGAAACGTGTGGTTACTCCGAAAGCAAAAACGTTGAAGATTTTGTTGAAAAAGAAACCTATCCAAGAACCCAGTCAACCATCATCACCACCACCTAAATCACCTCCAAAACAACCTACACCACCTCATTCACCACATTTATCACCATTACATTTATCACCACTTCACCAATCACCACCACATGTTTCACCACCACATCAAACACCAATCCAAGAACAACTTGTTTTCACTTCACAACAAATCTTTCAAACACCACCATCTTCACAACCACGTATTCAAACCACACCTGGATCTTCTGGTTACAGAGATTTTCCTAATATTCCTATCAATATTCCTCTTCAAGACATTGGTGATTTCAATTTTGCTACTGATGTGCAAGTCAAAAGTTTGGAAAATAAAGTTGAAGAAGTATTGGTTGAGAATAAGAAGTTGTTGGATCGTGAGAAGAAACTCGAGAAGCGTGTTAAGTCTGTGGAAGCTGAAAATTCTTCATTGTTAAAGAAAGTGGAAGCTGATCAGACTGAAATTGATATTATGAAAGTGAAAATTGCTGAGTTAGAGGAAGAGAAAACTCGAAAAGATCAACAAAATGAATATTTCAAGCTGAAGAATAAAGAGTTGGAAGCGATCAAGGCTCGAAGTGAACATGAAAAATATATTTTGAAAAAAGTATTAGAGAATGTGGTTGGTATGCCTCTGGAACAGAGATTTGATGAGATTGTACGAGAAGAGTTGAGAGCAAAGAAAGAAGCTGAATTAGAAGCTGAAATGAAAAACAAGGGCAAAGGTCTTGAAGTTGATGTTTCTGAAAAGGCAATGGTTGTATCTGAACCTATAGTAGAACCAGTATTATCTGTTCTGCCAATTTCATCAGTTTTCGGGGTATTTGATGTTGATGTTGACATTGATGATTTAAATAAAGCTGATGAAGATGAAGAAGATGAGGATGATGATGAAGAGGATGATGATAAAGTTGAAAGTGATGATGCAGATGATGTATTTTCTGCAAGTAGTAGTGATGACGGCGATGATCAAGGTGGTACAGGCGTTAAAGTTACAGAAGCATCTAATGAAGAGAATGTCGATGATTATCTTCACGATGATGTGAATGAAGAGCCTGAGGATGCTACAGGTGAGGGGGAGAATGTTGAGGATCAGAATGTTGATAAAAGTGAAAGATTGATATTGCGTCTTGAACCTGAAGTTGAGGAAGGAGAAATCAGACATACGTACACCATGAATAATATTATTGAAATGACGCGGATTGATGATCCTAATTTCAAGTTTGATTTCGAAGAAGAGTTGAATGCATTTGATATGAATCATCAGCCAGAGTATCAATATAAGTATGTTAAGGAAGCTGATAATTATGATCGTGTAGAGGTTGAAGACTGCTGCGATGAAGAAAGTGAAAATGTTGATACTTCGAACTTTCCAACGCAGGTTGAGTTCTTTAGTCAAGAAAATATTGATGAATTGAGACGGAAGGTTGAAGAATGTCTGAAAGATAAGAACTTTGATGGTACAGTGAAAGATGCACAGAAGGAAGAAAGAAAGAAATGGTTTCGAAAGAGTAATGAAAGAAAATTCAAACGCCCACTGAAGTTTTACAAAAGAGACAGAGATGTTTTGCTGGGTGATATAATCAGTTGGGGCTTTCTACCACATGTCAATGCTTATGCTATTCGTCGAGAATATGGTGTTCAGTATTTTGCATTTCTTCATGATATCATGTCATTGCCCTGGTGGGATGTTGAAGAGCTTGCCAAAGTCAGAACTTTGGATTATCCAGTTAGAAAGAAAGACATACCTATGTGGGGGTTGATAAAGTTTGAAGCTTTTAGAGATTTTCAGCACTGGAAGCCACACCAGCCAAAGAAAGTAAGGAGAGTAGATCCAGTTACTGGTGTTGAAGAGACTATATTGAAAATCAAGAAGCCATGAGTGATCAAAAACATACCATTACCTAAGATGGAGCAGGATTTCCATAAGGGTTTTGTGTATTGGGTGTACAGCTGTTTGACGACTGAAGCTGTGATTACTTACATAGTTGAAAATGAAGTCAGATATATCTCTGTGTTTGATCCTCTGTGGCTGGTCAACTGCTCGGCAAAAGACATTGAATGCTTGTTCGTTAACAAGATTGGATTTAGAGCTGAAGATAGAGAGCAGGCTATGCAATTTCAGAAGGTTGTTTCTATATGCTTTCAGAAAGGTATCAATGCTGAGAGTAAATGGTCAACTCAATGGAGAGAGATTGAGAAAGAAGAGGCTCTAAAAGCTAAGAAAGAAAAGAAGAAACATGAAGAAAGAGATCGAATGCTTCATGGTAAATTCATGAGAGAACAAGCTGAAGAAAGACAGAAAGCTGTTCAAGAGAATGAAAAGCTGAAAAGTGCATTGAGGAGAAAGCCTAAGGCAAGAGAAGAAAAGTTCAAGTCGCTGTGAAGAGGTGAAGACCAGACTGAAGACTCCGGCAATATCCAAGGGGGAGTTTATCGGTGCATAATGTCTATAGCCTACGTCTTAAGTCTAGGTCATGTTTGTATAGGGTTTACAGGGGTCTAAAGTGTAATTTTATGTATTTTGATGTAATTTCGCTTGAAATGACACATGGTCATTTCAAACGAAATTAGAGATGTTAATTTCGCTTGAAATGACTTGTGTCATTTCAAACGAAATCACAAGCCTATAAATAGGCAGTCATGTCTTCTCATTTGGCACGGAATTAGCTGAGGTGTAACGAAGTGCTGCCCGATTTTCAAGTCAAATATTAATGAGAAACGTGTTTTAAGTATCATACTCTGTTTTCTACTCATTTCTACACTGATTCTAGGCTGTTTGTTTGTTTCCGCCTCTCAAACAGTTGTGTATTGTCTCTGATCGACTCATTTGGTCGTCAAAACGATCCTACACAGTAGGTATAAGTCATGAACTCAGACTTCCAATTATGTCCTTAAAATCATATGTGAAATGACCAAAATACCCTTTCGGGGCATAGTTTGGCCATAAATGGTAAATTACACATATGAATGACATCCTACTGTTTTAACATCATAAAATAAATATTTTCACTGAATATTATAGAACAGAATATCAGCTTACTTAAAAACCTCTTTTATAAATATTAAAATGACCAAAATACCCCTACAGGGCTTAAATTGGTTTTAAATACTTTTTGGGCATATATGTTAACATCCTACTGATGTATTAACATATTTTAAGCATAATAACATATGAGACTTGTATATGATTCATTTTGGTTACCCATTATGCATTCATGCATTCGGTTCGGTTATGTGACTAGTTTACATAAATTAGCCGAAATGGGTTTAACCTTATCATTAAATCTTCAAAATCCAGAATGTGTTTAGTTTACCCATATTATACAAGTATCCAAACTTGTCGGGTCTAAATCACATTCCATTCCGGTCTCCGCTTAATCTAGCGTTTCGAACCGTTAAGTATCTTTTAAACTAACCGGTCTAAGTCTTTCACTTAAATAAAGACCCGTTAGTATCCTAATAGGTTAATAAACCCTCCATACAGATTGAATAGCTTCGGTAGAAGGTATTTACATAAGGCTTTAGGAAACATACGGCTGAGTTACATCCTTACACATCTAGCTCAGGTAAATACTTTTAACTTATTTTCCTATACGGGCTTGGGACACGGTATAATAATACCGCTTGGTCGGGTATGTAATCATTTAATCGGATTGTGATTAATAAATTGCATAACCCATTTTAATCTGTTTTGTTTGATAGCATAAGCATTGGGGGTTAACGACCGTGTCCTGGATATCCTCGGCTCATTTCATTTAAAAATGGCCACGACCTATGCACGGGGTGTAGGCATACACCTGACAGATGCAAATGCTAAATAACCCACATGTTGGGGATAACTCCTTTGTGGGTTTTATAGTGGTGAGTCGGTTAATCATGACCGGCTTCCAAACTGGCCCCATATGTATGACAAACATGTAAAACTGTATACAAGATTTTATATAAAGATTGTCCCAAGTTATAAATGGTTTTGTGCCTTGTGCGCCAAAATCAATTTTCATAAACTCTTTTCAAACGAGTCAGTTAATTGTATTTACCAGTGAAAACTGACGTATTTTCCAAAGACTGAGTGACAGTTACCTCACAAAACTAGGCTGGAGCAACTCGGTGTCAAATAAGATGATCTTGCAAATCCTTAGATGCCTGAAGTCTGTTTATTTCAGTTTCTTGTATTTGTTTTTATGATCCGCCTGTGGATCTTTATTACAACCAGTCTGTATATTCTTTTATTTTGGACACTCGGACACTATGATTTGTAATAGTAAGTATCTACCAAGCCTTCCGCTGTGTTATATATTGTGTATATTAACTAAGATGATATCAACTACGTCACGATACTCCCCACCGGGCCCACCGGTAATATATGGAAATATCGGGGTGTGACAGGTTGGTATCAGAGCCAACATTGAGTGAATTAAGCACTAGCCTTTTGTGTTTAATCTCAATGACACAATAGCACATTCCTTAAGACTTCTGAGTCTAGACAAATGACCTAGGATGTATTCTTAACCTTCCATTTTTCGTTTATATGTTATTTTGTTTTGACAGGGTTATAAAATGCCGCCACGTGTCAGGGGAAAAGGAAAAGGTCCTATGCGTGGAGGACCGTCAAGTAACGCTGGACCCTCACACAGACGCACTCCATCCGCGTACTTTAGTACCTCCGATTCAAATAACGATTGGAGGCAATCTTTACAACCCACGAGGTGATCCGTCTCGCTAAGTACATCACCCTCATTTCACCCTTCCTTTGGGTCTCCTATTCAAGACGAGCCCCAGCATTCATAACATGTCACCATTCTCACCATTCTCACCAATCCCATCATTCTCTACACTCACACTCGTTTCACCATTCTGATTCTCACCAAAATTACTTACCGGGGCAATTTAATCCCAACGATTATATCAATGAGCCACCGGGTTATAACCTGTTAGGCCCTGAAGATCATTTCTCTCAGGACATGGAAATGGATAGTGATCCAGATCCAATAATGCCACCGACTGGGACGCCTTCGCATCCCATCAGTATTTCAAGCGGTTCATCTTTTGCGGGATCACCCTACCAAGGTCCCGATACTTTTCAAGAATGGTTTGGACAATGGGATTTTTATTACACCCCTTCTTTTCACAACACCCCACCACAGCAGCCACATGAGGAGCCGCACCTCGAGGCGGTAACACCACTGCCATTACCAGTTGAGGAACCACCTCAACAACCACCTCAACCACCTCCTCAGCCACCAAGACCGAGGAGGAACGTACGGATGTCCGTGCGAGGGGGACCGAGATTCAGTTCCCCACAAGCTTCAAGCACTTACCCTCCAATCCATGAAGATCCACAAATAGGTGGACCTACTCATGCGGTGCCGGAAAATGATCCCCCGCCGATTACCTTTGCTCCACCACCACCGCCAATGGGTTATGAAAACCCAATACCCACTTACCCAGGTTCGTCTGGGTATAACCCATTTGAGTATCAAGCCCCTGACCATGATCCATATCTTGAGGCAGCTCAATATAGCGCCCTTTAACCCTCACCGTTTCCCCCGGCATACCCAACTGGGTATCCTGCGCAAGGGTATCAATACGCTCCATATCAGCAGCAACCTCCACCTCCACAATTGCAAACGCAACAAATCTTACAGAGGTTGGATCAGGTTGAACAAAAAGCAGAGGAACGCGATAAAAAGCATAACAAATTTCTTAAAGGCCTCGCGAACTTCATAAAGGGCAAGAAGAAGTAGAAGTTTTTAATTTATTTTGTATTATAATTTCCTTTATTTTATTCCCTGCGTGGACTTGTTTCTTTTCTTTAGTCCCTGCGTGGACAATTTGTTATTTCAAAGACCCATTTAGGGCATTTTATGTAATCGTCTAGTATTATTAATGGAATCTCTTTTGAAGTTTTATATGTGTATTTTAATACATCACCATACAAATATCATTTCAATTTTCATTGATCTGCGTGACGCTTCAAAAGAAATTCTTAAAGGTATGACCGAGCCAAAATATTAATGGCTATGATGGTATAACCTTTTTAAGACAATGAATCCTTGTTAACATCTAAAAACATGTTAACACTCCTGGCAGTGTGACTTGAGAGACCACACTAGCTTCCAAAAGTACTTGGATCTTCCAGGCCACTTTTAAAGCCTAAATGATCAATGTGAATCATGGTTATTAACATCCATGGTGATGTCCTTACAAAAACATCCATTCGAGGTGTTCTGCCTACGGGCCAATAAGTATTCATGATAAAGATAGTTTTATAAACTTCTTGTCAAAAAGGCGATGAACTATGTTCGACCCTTACATCCCTGATCCAAAAGATCATTGATAATACTTAAATTGTCCTTATGACAAGGCCTTTTGGGCCATTTAAATGTCCTTCGAGACGAGCCTTTATGCTATATAAAAATGTCTTTACGGCATTGACAGTTGTGACTATGTCCCCTGTCTGATAAATATAGAGGATTATACTATACTCGATTGCCAATAACGGTTCATTTGTAGCCTAGGCAAATCATAATCAAATAAATTTTGATTTACTATTTAAAATGGTCTATATGGTTTATAAATACCATGGCCATCTAATCATCGGACGATGGCTCATTATATAATCTAAACAAACCATTATTGTTTGATTTTAGTATTCAAACCATGGCTGGCTCAGATGAAGCTAATAGTCATCCAGTCGAAGGAGACAATAATAATACGAAAATAAATGTTACTGGCGCCGAACTTCAGGCCATGATAAACACAGCGGTTACTCAAGCTATGAATGAGATGTTTAACGAACTAAGCAATGTTCGATATAAAACTCATTCAAAGACCCTTTCAAAACAGCATACTTCAAGAAAAGATGATTCCCAACATTCATCCAATCAAAGGTCTGAACCTCAAAATATCATGCTGAATCAGACTCCCAGGTACAACAAGGGATGTACCTACAAATACTTAGTCTCTTGTAAACCAAGATATTTCACTGGAGAAAAGGGAGCTAGTGATTGCATGAAGTGGTTGGATGAGATGGAGACAATAGTTTATATCAGTGGGTGTGCCAAGGAGGACGTTGTTAAGTTTGTGTCACAGTCCTTCAAGGGTGACGCTCTAGCATGGTGGAAATCTTTAGTGCAATCCACAGGGAAGGTCCCCCTATATAACCTTTCTTGGGCTGAATTTGTTGATCTTATAAAAGACACTTACTGCCCACAGCATGAAGTGGAAAAGGTAGAGACTGATTTCCTCACATTGGTCATGAAAGATCTGGATTGTAGATCTTATGTTACTAGTTTTAACTCGATGTCTCGACTCGTCCCGTATTTGGTCACTCCAGAGCCAAAACGCATTGCGCGTTTCATTGGCGGTTTAGCCCCTGATATCAAGGGGAATGTTAAGGCTTCTAAGCCTACTTCTTATAGATCAGATGTGGATCTTTCACTATCTCTAACCCATGATATAATATGAATAAGTCAAGGAGGATCACTGAGGACGGGAAGAGAAAAAGAGAAGATGATCAATCTCATCCGTCAAATAAGAAGAAGTAGGGTAGTTCGGGGTTTAAGAAAGGTCATCCTGGTGACAAACCCAGGTGTAAAATTTATGATAAAGGGCACTTTGGAAAGTGCAATCAGGATCCGCAAGCCAAGCCTTGCGGAATCTGCAAAAAGAAAGGGCACAAAACTGTGGAGTGCCGAAACATCAAGGATGCAACCTGCTATGGTTGGAACGAAAAGGGGCACATTAAGACTAGTTGCCCTAAGAATGCCAAGAAGCCTGAAGAGACGAAGAAAACCCATGCTAGGGTTTTTCAGATGAACGCCAGGGAGGAGGTGAATGACGATAACGTTATAACAGGTACCTTTCTCATTAATGATATTTATGCTAGAGTTTTATTTGATTCAGGTGCTGATAAGTCTTTTGTAGACTATAAGTTTAGTAAGTTACTGAATCTGCCTATTAAAACTCTAGACATAAAATATGAGGTAGAACTCGCAGATGGTACCTTAGAAACCGCTTCGACTCTTCTTGATGGATGCTTTATATCCATTAAGAATCATTCGATCCTGCTATCTCTCTTGCCAATGAAATTGGCAGGGTTTGATGTAGTTTTAGGCATGGATTGGCTATCGCATAACCAAGCCCAAATTGCCTGCGATAAGAAACTAGTTAACATCAAAACCCTATCAGGTGAGTTAGTCACCATTCATGGAGACACCCACCATGGTTTGCCTGACAATGTGTTTATACTCAAGGCATCGAAGTGTTTGAAGAACGGATGTGTCATCTGCAAGGCACAGGTGACGATTGATGAACCGAAACCCAAGATCGAAGACATCCCAATCATCTCTGAATACCCTGATGTCTTTCCTGATGAACTACCTGGGTTACCTCCTGAGAGGCAAGTCAAATTCAGGATAGACATTTTGCCAGGATCAGCACCTATTGCACGAGCTCCTTACCGTTTAGGGCCTACAGAAATGAAAGAGCTTAGGACTCAATTGGATGACTTATTGGAAAAGGGTTTCATACAACCCAGCTCTTCGCCTTGGGGGCACCTATATTGTTTGTGAAAAAGAAGGATGGTTCAATGCGCCTATGCATTGATTATCGTGAGCTGAACAAGGTAACGATCAAGAATCGTTATCCGTTGCCCAGGATCGACGACTTGTTCGACCAACTTCAAGGGGCAAGCTTCTTCTCGAAGATTGATTTAAGATCTGGGTATCATCAACTCAAAGTTAGAACAGAAGATGTACCTAAGACAGCGTTCAGAACAAGATACTGACATTATGAGTTCTTAGTGATGCCTTTTGGGCTCACTAACGCACCTTCAACATTCATGGACCTCATGAATCTAATCTGCAAGCCATACCTAGTTAAGTTTGTCATCGTCTTTATAGACGACATACTTATCTATTCTCGTAATCAAGTTGATCACGAGAAACACCTCCGATGTATCTTAGGATTGCTTCAACAGGAGAAGTTGTATGCTAAATTCTCCAAGTGCGAATTCTGGCTTCGCGAAGTCCAATTCCTTGGACATGTTGTGAGAGAGCGTGGTATCCAAGTGGATCCCGCTAAAATAGAAACAATCATGAACTGGGAGGCACCTAAGACACCTACGGAGATTCACAGCTTTCTGGGATTAGCTGGTTATTATAGAAGATTCATTGAGAACTTCTCAAGAATAGCTGCACCGTTGTTTTTACCAGTGAAAACTCACGTATTTTCCAAAGACTAAGTGACAGGTACCTCACGAAACTAGGCTGGAGCTACTCGGTATCAAATAAGAGGATCTTGCAAATCCTTAGATGCCTGAAGTCTGTTTATTTCAGTTTCTTGTATTTGTTTTTATGATCCGCCTGTGGATCTCTATTACAGCCAGTCTGTATATTCTTTTATTTTGGACACTCGGACACTATGGTTTGTAATAGTAATTATCTACCAAGCTTTCCGCTGTGCTATATATTGTGTATATTAACTATGATGATATCAACTACGTCACGATACTCCCCACCGGTAATATATGGAAATATCGGGGTGTGACATTTTAGCCTGCTTAAATGATGTCTTTTATTTTGAGGCTAAACCTCGAAATGGTGTATATGAGATTGATGTTCAAACAAGTAATAACATATATCATCTTTCTAAACGTAACAAAGCTAGCATAAATGAAACACATTTATGGCATTGCAGACTTGGCCACATAAGTATGGCATGCATAAAATGGCTCCAGTCCGAGGGGATTCTTGAATCCACTGGACAGGACTCCTTTGATGATTGCGAATCTTGCTTAGCTGGCAAACTCACAAATCACCCCTTCACTGATGTTGGTGAACGGATCAATGGTCTTCTAGAACTCATTCACATGATGTATATGGCCCTTTCAGAACCATGACTAGAAGCCATGACTAAAACCAGCTTGATAGAAAGATAAAAGTACTTCGATCAGATCGAGGTGGTGAATACCTCAGCTTTGAAATTCTCAATCATCTGAAATAGTGTGGAATAGTTTCACAACCCTCTCCACCTGGCACACCCCAACTTAATGGCGTGAGTGAAGGGAGAAATCAAACTCTACTTGATATGGTTCGATCGATGATGTGTAGAACTAACTTGCCTCACTCCTTTTGGAATCATGCTCTTATGATCGCTGCCCGCATTGTCAATTTAGCTCCGATTAAAAGGTAAACAAAACCGCTATATGAGATATGGCATGGGCGTAAACCCAATTTGAAATACCTTAGAGTATGGGGATGTGATGCATACATCCCAAGTGATTCTGAAGACAAGCTCGATGCTCAAGGCGAAAAGGTTGTTTTCGTCGGATACTATAAAAGAAGCGGATATTATTTCTACCATCCTGATGCAAACGAGATTTCCATCAAACGGAAGGGACACTTTCTCAAGGAAGAACTTCTTAATCGAGAAACTGGAAATAATGTGGCTGATCTTGAAGAAATTCAAGAACCACAAACAACCGCTAATGTAGTCAGACTGTCTAATCAACAAGTAGTTGTTGCCAATGAATCAGACATAAAATACAAGTGTTTGCAGAAGTAGTAGAATTCGCAAGAATCTGATTGATATCTATGGCATCTAAAAGGTCCCGAAGTCTTATTAGTAGCTGAGTCTAACGACGAACCTGCTAACTACAAATCTGCAATCTTAGATTCGGAATCTGAGAAATGGCAAGAAGCTATAAACGTCGAGATGCAATCTATGCATAACTGATGTGCGTGCGGTGTAATATATTTTTATGTATATTTTTAGCCCTTTTTACACTTTAGTCAAGTTTTAAATTTATAAAACACGATATTTTACTAACACCAAACACACATATGGGCAAGTGCACCCATCGTGAGCGTAGTATAGCGTTGGTAAGATACCAAGGTCGTCCAAGGACACAAGAGCTTTTAGTACCGGTTTATCCTCAACGTCTAATCAAATCAAAAGTTTAGAAAAAGGTTTTAAACACGAAAACAAAAACTAAAAATGCTGAAAATAAAAATAAAATAAAAACAGATAGACAAGATGAATCACTTGGATCCGACTCGCCTTTAGTGTAACCTTTGATTATTTCCGCACTTTTGAACTTTTTAAGAGATTATCTTAGTTATAGTAGTTGGCCCCTCTTTTGAAGGTAACGTTACCCTCAACCCAGTAGTTTGAGTCAGGAAGGATACAATCCTAAAGGGTTGGATTATTGAAAGATAATTAATTAAGTTATTAATACGTAATGTGGTAGGCCCCTCTTTGAAGGTGACGTTACCCTTCGTTAAGTAGTTTGAGTTAGCGGGGATACAATCCTAAATAGCCGGGTTAATGTTTTAATAATAGTTTACATATGAGGGGATCAAGAAATTCGAACCCCCGCCATCCAATACCAGTGGGTATTGAAGGAGGTCCTACTAAGCTTGAACCAGGTCCTTGCAGGATCTATACACTGAACAAGGCAAGACGCTTACCAAACCATTCCCTTAACCCCCGACCAGGTAGCTAACATATCTCCATATAGACCATGGAGATATGAATGGTGTAAATCTTTTATTTTATATAGACAGTAAAATAACGCCAAGACACCACGGACAAATGATAAGGAAGATTCACCTTCAACATAAGAAACTAGTTATTAAAGTCATTAATACATAACCAAATAAAAAGTGTGAAAAGATTAAAAATAAAAAGTATTACACTTAATGATTGTCTTCACCAAGTTATGTAAGAGACTTAGTCAAACATGGCCTTTGATTGTCAAGAACTCTTACTATCAATCTTGGATCCCGAGACTACTACACACACTCTATGATGGATGATGGTGGTGGATGTGGGTTGTGATGGTGGTGGAGTGTGGGTGAAGTGTGAGAGAGGTGGTTTGCCAAGGGATGATTTGCAAGTGAGCCAAGCACCCCTATTTATAGCCTGCACAGAAGCCCAGGCACGGCCCCGTGTCCATTGGGCACGGCCCCGTGTCCACCCATCTTCTCTTTCTTCATTAATTGCAGTTTGTCTGCATTAGTTGACCATGCCCCCGTGTCCGCTGGGCACGGCCCCGTGTGCAGAAGCGTATCTGTACTATCAAGATTTGCTCAGACTCTGCGAATCTTTGCGTTGACCATGGCCCCGTGTCCGGTGGACACGCCTCCGTGTTGGGAAATAGAAGCTTCTACAACTTTGTCTTTTTGTTGGTGCATATGTCTGTTGACTTCGTCTTGTATCGAGTCATGTAATAGAATAGATAGTCCAGAAAGCACGAACTGCCAGAAAGCACGAAAGTTCGTGAGGACTGGCCAGAAAGCATGAGTTCGTGAGGACTAGACAGAAAGCACGAAAGTTCATGAGGAGTGGCACTCCTATAAATAGGTGGTCTTAGGCTTTCATTTGTAACTTTGCAATTCCGGTAGCGAAGCTCTGCCGAAGTGTCTCCAGCTCGTGTAACCTTGTCAAATCAATACAAGTGACAGTTAATCTACTTTTAAGTGTTTATCAAGCTGCAATGAAGATCAAATCACTGAATTTCGCCTCTGATTTGATCTAGAACTCTTCTGATCGACTCATTTGATCGATTCAACGATCCTACAAGTGGTATCAGAGCTCAGGAGGAGGAGTTCTTACCATTTCGGCTTGTTTTCACCAGAAAATCTGATTTCTACTCACTTCTACTCACTTTCTTCACATTTTCTCAAAATTACAGAGATTTTACGGTTAAAATGACCTGAGTTTGACATATAACACGCGAAACACTGTTTTAAACAATCTGTGAACAAATCAGACCTAAAATCAACCTAAAACTTGATCAAATTGACAAAATGAACCCAGATCGTGTGAAATAGATCCAGTTCACACGAGATAGACCTCCAGTTCGCGCGGGGTGACTTCCAGTTCGCACGGTTTAAATATCAAATCGCACGAGTTGACATTCCATTTATTACATCACGTGATTACTTTGGTTTATTGAAATTGATTGCTGTTGTTGAGTAAATGGATATTGAGGTCCAATAGAATTCATTGAGTAATTGCATAAGACATTGACGGCTTATGTGATCACATTGCTCGAAGTTATAATGGCCCAATCATATTCTTTTGACACTTGATAATTGTCGGCCACCCACCTTGATTGAATACACAAAGTTAATAAAGATAATAGCATTTAATTCATGTCGGTCCTTGCATGCGATCTGATAATCACAATACATTGAAAACTGTTTCGGTTTGTGAGGTAAAATTAGAATTTGTCTCAATTAAAAGTTGTCGGCCACTTTTAAAATCATTAAATCATTGTTTAAATGAATGTGAAGTCGATATCAGTTTGCATGTGATTGCTACAAGTTGATGGGTCATGTGATCATTTAATTGGTTGTCGGCCAACTTCTAATATCATAATCATATTCAAAAGAAATCTGTATAGTGGTGATAATCGGTTCAATTAGAAGTGAACAAGACTAGCGACCCAATTATATTTTTCCTAAAGCTGATTGTTGTCAGCCCAATTAATCACGGCCCAATCAAATTTGAGTTCAATTATATTCAAATTCATTTCAACAACACTTAGACTACATGAAGTGGCCAAGTCGTTTTAAACTGATCAGGTCGTTTGAATCAAAGTTCAGGTCGTTTGGATAATCATCCCAGGTCGTACGAAGTTGAGTTGAGATCGTTTGGAAATCATTTTGGTCACACGAGCTAAAAAATCAAGTCATTTGAAGAAGTTATCAGGTCTCTTGAAAGTGATCCAGGTCGTTTGAGTGTGTTTGTTCCAGTCAGCACGAAACTCAGATCGGTTGATAACTCAGTTCGTTTGAAAAGTTTGTTATTGTAAAGTTTCAATATAGAAACATGGATTCTGAGTTTTACAATGCGTTTGCTACTGCTCTGACTACACCAGTTACAGTTGCTCAGAGCGTGAACATGGAAAATGAAACGGGAACGTTACAAAAACCTCCAAAGTTGATGAGCATTGAAGAATATTACAGTTGGAAAGAACGGTTCGAAAATTGGGTTCAAGCAAACCATTTAAGGTCTTGGGAGTGTATTGAAACCAAGTATGTTAGACCTCCTTCTGATATGGGAGTTATAAAGATTATTTCTGAATTGTCGGATAAAGAGAGAGACATGTACAAGGCAGAAAAAATGATGATCAGTCTACTTCAACAAGCTGTGAAAGAAGACATCTTCATATTACTTCAACATGATGGTACTTCACATTCGATTTAGGAAGCACTTCGCATAAAGTTTGAAGGAAGTACGGAGATGATCAAAAATAAAAAGGCATTATTAAAGAAAGAATTTGATCTGTTTTCAAGTTTACCGGGAGAAACTACAAAGGTTCTTATTGAGAGATACTGCCATTTAGTGCGTTCAATGACCCGGTTGGATATCAACAAAGATCGAGAGGAATGGGTTGAGAAATTAGCTGATGCTTTACCTCAAAAAGAATGGGGTACTTATCTTATGATTTTGAAAAATACCGGAGAATATGATAGGTTATCAATTGCTCAATTCATTGAGAAGCTTGAAGGACAAGATCTTGAACAACAAAAGATTGCTAGAATGAACAGTTCAAGTGGTCAACAAGATGTCAAGATGTATTTCAAAGGTAGTGTTCAAAATGTTGAAGCTAGTCCAAAGATCCAAACCGCTTTCAGCGCAGAAAACTCATCCGGATCAGTCAATCAAAGCTCAATCAACAACAGTGGATTTTCTTCATATTCAAGCGTTAATCAAAATGTTTCAACTTCAAGTTACCAGTCTCAAAGCTCAAACAATGGTAATAGTCATGTGCTACAACGCAACATCGCGTTGCATCTTCAGAATGGTCAGAATTTCTCGGAAGAAGTTGCTAAAGGTCATATGGCGTTACTTGTTACCGTGTTAGAATCGTATGAGAGCTTGGTTGCAGGAAGAATCAGAAATCCTATGTTAACAAAAGAGGATTACGATCAGATTGATGCTGAGGAAATGGAGCTAATGGATATTAAATGGTGTTTGGCGAGTGTGTTGAGGAGAGCTGAGAAATTTAAGCAGATTACGGGAAGAGATGATTTACGTAATGCTAATGTTTCTACTTTAGGTTTTGATAAGTCTAAAGTTACTTGTTTTCGATGCAGGGAAAAAGGACATTTCAAGAGGGAATGTACCAATCGAGAAGCAGGTGGAGCTCAGAATCCCTTTGGGAACAATGAATATTATCGAAAAGCAATATATCATCAGGTAGCTCAACAACCGTCATCATACCGAAATGTTCAAATTGAAGATGGAAAGAAGAAAGCTTGTATTACTATACCTCCAGATCAAGAAGATGAAAGATTGCCAGAGGGTTTCAGCTGGGACAAATATATTCCAGCTGATTGTAATTCAAAGTTTAGATCATTTGTTGCACAAATCATTCAAGAGCCAGACTTGATGAAAGAATGGATGGATGTGTTTGCAAATGATGAGAAAAGTCAAGATGGAGAGTCTGTTTCTTCAGAAGATAGCTCAGAAAAGACACCAGTCTTTGATCAATCATCAATTGATAGTAGTGATAATGATGAAGAAATTAATCAAATTAAAATTGGTAAAACTCATTTATCTCCTGAAAGTTTCAAATTTTATTTTGCAGATAAAGTGGAGAAGCTAAAGGAGAAACGAGCAGCAAAAGAGAAGAAAAAGGCAAAATGTGAGAATGTTACTCAGGAAGAGAAGCATGAACATAGTAAAGAAGTTAAAGTTGCTGAGAAGATTGTTGAAATTGAAAAGATTGTAGAGGTCACAAAACCTTGTCTGAAATGTTTGGAACCATGCAAACATTGTGAAGAGAAAGACAAGAAGTTTAGTGAGCTAGACAAGATGAAAGAAAAGTTGTTGTTCGATGTTAAGAATGTAAAAGAATCGTGTGATGTGTTGAACAGAACAGTTAATCAGTTGGAAAAGACAAACTCAGAAAGGGAAGATGCTTTGACAATGATGAATGCAGTGATGATGTCTAAGCAGAAGGCCATCAATCACTATATTGATGAGTGTGCAAAATTGAAGCAGGAAAGGGAGACTGAAAAGATCGAAAATGAAAGAATCAGAAGACTGCTGCAGAGTTACTCAAGTTCTGATTACTTGATTGATAGAATTTATCCGACTGTAGCAGGTTTTAAAGCTTTTCAAGATAAGAAGTCAGAAGATACGGATACTGGTAAGAAACAAAGTGTAAATTATAAAAGGTGTCAGCCTCCAGTTTGGGAAGGGTATTCACCGAGACATCCAAACTCGGAACAACTCAAAAAGGCAGTCAATATAAATTTGAAGTCAGAGGATGACTTCCCAGATAACATCGATGTCACTTTCACAACATCTGATATGGATCATGAGTCCGAGATGATTAAGAAAGTGGTAGATCAGGTGTTGGATAACGATGAGGAGTCAGAGTCAAAGTCTGAGTCTGAAACTTCGAGTTCATCAGTCGACAGTTCGAAATCATCGGTCAAAAGGGTTTACAATAATGATTTTCTGATATCAAAAAATAATTTGAATGACGAAACATTCAAAGTAGCATATACTTTGAATGATTCCGACAAATTATATTCTGATGAAGAATTTCCAATAAGAGGTGTTAAAACTGAAATGATTAACAAGGTTTTCAAATTAACAGAAATTAATATTTCTGAAATAAAAGATGTAAATCTTACTGAAAAACCTAAAAAAGACACTTCAAGAGTTCAACAGAGATTGAACAAGAAAAAAAGTTACAGTTCTGGTTCGGGTTATCGAAAGAAACCAAACCATAACAGTAATTTCAAAAAGAAGGGATTGGGTTTTGATGTTGAAAATAATCAAAATATTAAAAATTCTAAATAAAAAACTGTATTTGTTTCAGGGACAAGTTCTGAGGAAGAAGAAAAGAGCTCATTCTGGAAGCAATCGAACAAAGCGTTTGTTGCAAAAAAACAGAAACATGAGAAGAATGAAGCTAATCAGAAAAAGGAGACAAGAACCTGTTACCAATGCAAAGAAGTTGGTCACATCGCCTGGAACTGTCCCAAGGAAACCAACACACAACAGGGAGTATTTTCTAAACTCAAAGCAAAAGTGGTCGATAATGAACCTCCAACCGAACAATTTAAAGTGTTTAAAAATTCAAAATTTGAAGTTGGTGAGAGTTCAAGACGTTTTTACAAAAGAAGTGTGAATCTTAATAACCAAACGTCGGTTGTTAAGAAATCAGATGTTAAATCTGGCGATGAATCTGACTCGTCAAAGTCAGAGGAGCCACAAGTTGAGCTAAAAAGAGAAAATTCAGTTCCGCCAATGGATGACGCAAACTTTCCACCATTGCGGGCTGAAAATTTAAAATCAAAAGTTGAAAAAGTGGAAATTTCGAATCAGTTCTATTCTGAAAAGAAATAATTTGATGTCGAAAAGGCTTTCAATGAAAAAGTCAAACATATCTTTAGCAAGATGGTTGATGGAAAAGCCAAAGGGGTCAAAGAATTTTATGAATCAAAAAGGAATATTCAAAGACCCTGTGATATTGAACCGGTTACACCCAAAGTTGGTCAGGCTTGGGTGTCTGTATTCTTTGCTTAAAAATCCTGACTTGCCGGAGCTCCCAAGTTGGTAATCGGGGAGCATGAATCGGCATCTTACTTTGAAAAATTTACAAGTGGTATTTGACGGAACTCCCAGGTTGGTAATTGGGGAGTAGGAATCGGCATCTTTCTTGAGAAATTCAAAAATTGTTATACTTATAAGTGGTATGGTTGATGAGAACCTACAAGTGGTTAATCAAGGTCATTAAGTTGAACTTGATTTAACTATTCTTACAAGTGGTTAAAGAAAAGGAAAAGAGTTTTTACAAGTGGTTGAACGAACAATGTGATGAAATCCCATGATGTGTGAAATCAACAAAACTAATTTTCTGGAAAAACTATTTTGGTTAAAACAAACTTAAGTGTTTTGAAATCATAATGGGAAAATAGTTTGTTGTCAGGGGGAGTTCTGATTGTTTAAGCCAAGTGAATGGCGATTTGAAGCAATTCACTTCAGTTTGTCATTTTATTTGTACAAGTTTATTGCGTTTATTTTCAAATTTTCCCAGAAAATCAAAAATTGAATCATATTTTGGATTTTAGGGGGAGTAAAAAATTTAGAAATTTTGAAAATTTGAAAAATCCAAAAACATTGAAAATTCAAAAATGAGTTTTGTTGTGAAAAAGAGGAAATGATAGTACATCAGTAGACAATCACAGCATGCTAAAGAATTGGAAATTAAATATGTTATAAACGGTCTCACTGATGATATGCCAGTAGGTTTTTGCACATTCAGTAGATTGTTTTCGAGATATAAACCTAAATATCATACTTACTTATCTCGTGGGGAACATCTCTCGGATATATGGGTAACCCCCGAAATCTTGTTTGAAAGATTACCCGTTTCTGACATACAAGGTCTTTTGCTTAGTGATATCTGGGGTATTATACCAGGACTTCTGATTTTGCGGGAGCAATAGCCTAGTTCTCGTATAATACTTTACGCTTGCTTGAAATATAAGCATCCCCTCAGCATAAAAATTGATAAAATATCGAAAGATAAAAGATCAAGTGCTGTTGTAAAGAAGATCCCCAAGGGGGACACACCTAAATTCGAGCCTTCATCTCTAACAAAAATATGAGCTCTCAAGGTTTCGCATTTACCCTTTTACAGATATCATCTAGGTATATTCACCTGTAAGACTGAATATGGGGAATCTGGATTCGAGAGTATATTCTGAGGTGGGACACGCGAATAAGTTTAAGTCCTTAAAACATTAATCTCGTATCTCGAAGCAGTTGAACTTTGTGTGAAAATTTAAGTGGATCAGTATACTGACAATCTAAGTGAATCGTTTAGAACTTATAGTGTTTAAAGCTCAACGGTGCTGGTGATTTGTCTCAAAAACTGATATGATCCTCTTACACAAACTCACAAAAATCTTAAAAAAGGAATATGTTTTAGCATAAAATTTTGAAAAATCAAAAAGATTTTTATTTCATCTTATTTTCGACAAATGATGTTGGAAAGCTGATTTTCAAAATTCCAAGTGCTAAACATGATGAACAACAGGGTTGGGAGAGTTTGTTTGTAATGTGAAATGATTTTAAAATGATTAAATGGTTCATTAATTTGAAACCAAATTTGTGTTTACAAGAGATTTATCAGAGTTCATCAATGTCATAATTGGGAATAATATCTGCAAGTGGTTTCTAAATTTGTTACATTTTAAAAATTGTGAAATTTACTTTTGGGTAGAGTATGTGAAGGTATGCAGATAGTGAATTCCAGACTGTGATCCCAGCTTATCGATAGGGGGAGTCTAAAGACGTAAAAGCCATGTTCCAGATCCTGTTGCTACGGAGAGCCAGGAGACGTTCTAGAACCTGTGAGCAAGATGAAGCTGCTGATGCTGATGAGCTTAAGGAATCAAGAGACCTGATAAAGAGAATTAGAGAGAGAATAGAGCCAGGTTGAGATTCTAAAAGAAGAAGAGAGAGATTGACGGATGCTTACAGAGAAAGATACTTTGGAAAGAGCGAGAAGACTGATCAAGACTGAAGACTCGATGTACTGAAGACTCGTCATCATCCAAGGGGGAGTTTGTTGGTGCATATGTCTGTTGACTTCGTCTTGTATCGAGTCATGTAATAGAATAGATAGTCCAGAAAGCACGAACTGCCAGAAAGCACGAAAGTTCGTGAGGACTGGCCAGAAAGCATAAGTTTGTGAGGACTGGCCAGAAAGCACGAAAGTTCATGAGGAGTGGCACTCCTATAAATAGGTGGTCTTAGGCTTTCATTTGTAACTTTGCAATTCCGGTAGCGAAGCTCTGCCGAAGTGTCTCCAGCTCGTGTAACCTTGTCAAATCAATACAAGTGACAGTTAATCTACTTTTAAGTGTTTATCAAGCTGCAATGAAGATCAAATCACTGAATTCCGCCTCTGATTTGATCTAGAACTCTTCTGATCGATTCAACGATCCTACACTTTTCTGCAGACATTTGGGCACACCCCCGTGCTCACTGAGCACGGGGCGTGTTCAGTCTTCTGTTGTCTTGTTTTTGCTTGGGAAGATGCTGTCGAGGGGTCGGGCACCCCACGTTTATTCCTTTACTTGTATTTATGTTAGATTTAGTTGCCTTCTTGCTTCTTTTGTTCATTTGAGCTCATTTAATCCTGAAAATACAAAAGGAAGACAAAAGCACACTTTTTCCAACATTAGTACTAAAAAGGGTTAGTTTTATGCCTCATTTGATGTAATTTATATGTTGCATTTTACACACATCAAATACCCCCACACTTGAATCTTTGCTTGTACTCAAGCAAAACTCTTTATAATATGGCATACACTCCCAAATGGAATGGGTAGAAGAGAAGGTTTTGGGCTTGTCATAGAGTGTCGGGATTCCAAGATTCTTTATTAGATTTTATTTTTATTCTATTTACAATCCTATTCGTTATGATTTATTTAGAACATTATATAAGAGCAATTACTTATTTGGGCATAACATGCCTCTTTAAAATTCCATTTATATACAAGTTCACATACCTCACGGGAGATCACTCAACACTCGGCCGAAGATGTATTTTTGTGAAACACTCGGGACCGGCATGGAACTTACTTCTACCATATGCTTGCCAAGCAATCAATCCTCCTCCTTTTTAACTATAAACCTTTGTAAATATCAAGAGGACTTTTGGGGAAGGGTTAGGCTTGGGTTAAAGGTAGGTGGTTTTGGTTAGTGGTTAGTAGAAAAGGGCGAAAAGGCGTAAAAAGCGTCGGTTTTCGTAAAACATTTTGTTTTTGTGACTTTTGATTCCAATAAAGCATTCTTCAAACAAGGCTTCCTTTGATGAGCTTGTTTGTTTATTGCTAACTTCATTTTTCTTTTCTTCTTTATCCTCTTTTTTTTTTTGAAAAGGATGTCACAAGAAAACCGAGCTTTGTTACTAAAATAAAGGGTTTAAAATGAAAAAGGGTTTTGGTAGGTAAAATGGTGTTTGTTTTGTGGGTTTAGAAATGAAAAGGTTTAGGCTCAAAGGGGTTAACTAGGGGGATTTTGGGTTGGTGGTAAAAAAAAAGAAAAACAATGGTGTTGAAAGAAAAAGGGTTAGTCCTTATGCCTCCATCATTTACTTACTTGGGTTTAAGTTGGTAAGGACCGGGAATGTATCGTCATGGCAAGTTCTAGAGTCGTAAGAAACCAAGCGGCTATTCACACAAGAAACGAAAAATGAGCATTTAGTTTAAAGATGTGTATTTGTATGCTCAATAAAGGCTCAAAACTCACTTTTTGTGGGAATGGGTTTTTAATGTGATCAAGTATATATAATCAAATTTTAACTAGGTTTGTCATGCCGTTTCATAATTTTCTTATGTTTGTTCTTTTTATCACGACGCTATCGGTTGTAAATTAGTAAAAATATAACATTTTTAGAACTTGTTATTCCCAATTTAAACCAAGACAAGTAAAAAAAACGAAAAAGTTTTTGAAAAAAATTTGGGGTGATTAGCGGTTCCAATAGAGTTTTGTGTAAGGCTTGTAATTAGGACTTGCAAAATTCAAGGTTTTAGCATCCCCCCACATTTAATTACACATTGTCCTCAATGTGTCCCAAAAATAAGTTTTTAGGTTGATTGAATGTGTAAAAGGTGTGTTAAAAAAATTATGCTACTGGGCATCTGGACACGGCCCCGTGGTGTCAGGGCACGGCCTCGTGTTCAGGTTGCCAGTAAGAAAAAATCATTAGAAAGTAACAGAAGGCTGGGCACGGGACCGTGTTTAGTGAACACGCCCCGCGTCCAGTTACCTGAACTGGGCATTTTTCCTGCAGATCATGAGCACGGGGCGTGTTGGCTGGCCACGCCCCCGTGCTGAACTTGCTGTAATGAAGAAAAAATTGTCGGGCGGCTCTGTTTTTGTGCATGGGGTGTTGGTTCAAGCTTCCCTTAGTATCCTTCACCATCCCGAGTGTGTTTTACCCATTACAACATCATCCAAACACCAATTTAATTAAAACCATCATTCATTAAATAGAGAGAGTTACATAATGCTCCTAATAAACTAAAACTTTTAGATAAATAGGTCAGAAAACACAAGAAGTCTAAACCCGAAAAGAAGTTCTAGCCTATAGTTTATTCTAATAGCAAAATTTTCGAAAATAATTTTCTCGGTTGGATGCGGCTTAAAGAACTTCTTCCTCCGGATATGGGTCCCTCACACGTCGGCGAGCCATTCTTCAATCTCCCTAGGGAGAAGAAAAGCGGGCTCATTGGCATCATTTTGAGGGGGCGTAGCTTCCACCGGGACTTCTTACAAGTTATCAAGAGGAGGTTCCACGGGGATGTCATCCCATCCGGTAGGATTGTTGATTCCAAGTGCTAGGTTCACAAGAATGTTCAACCTCTGGTGCAAGAGGTTGATTTCTTGAAAACTGTTTTCCAGCCCCACCGTAAGATAATTTATACGGTCTATCAGGACCTCCTCTACCGATGTCATCTCATCGAGAGCTTCACGTAATGCTATCACATAGCGTACGAGAGTTGTTTCAATTGAAGGCCTTCTTTCCCTTCGACTGTTTCTGGAATGCGCTGAAGAAGTTCCACTGTTTTGGCTTGACATTCTACGAAATTAAACTGAAAAGAGTTCATTTTAATGAAACAGTAACCTCGGACACGGCCCCGTGCTCAATGAGCACGACCCCGTGTTCACCTGTCTGCAGATTTTTGGAACAAGGAATCTTGGAGTTTCAAATTATTTTTCTGATTTTTAAAGCATTTTTAAGCAGAAATAACTTAAAACAATGTCGTAGAACTTATTTTTAACAAGATCCCTTGAATAAAAACCTAACAAACATCTCAATAAAGCTTGAAACCATGGTGATTTCAAACTCTAATGGAGGTGTTGAGGTAAAAATGAAGAAGAAGGTAATGGACAAAAGAGGAAAGGACAAGATGGTTGTTGAGAACCTTCTTTTAGAAAACACCTAGGATGGTATGTGTGAAGATCCCACCAAATCTCTGTCCCTAGAATGGTCCAAATGTGCAGGAATCTTGGCTGCATTTATAGAAAACGACAGTACGCTGCACACGGCCCTGTGTCGGCTGGACACGGCCCTGTGTGCAGATAAGACCCTGACACATTTTGTCCGTATTCTGACAAAAAGTCAGACGGGAATCTTTTGGTGGACACGGGGGCGTGCTGACCTGGACACGGCCGCGTGTCTAGAGGCTGTTTATGAAGTTTCGTCTATTTTTAAGGAATTTATCCGGATCGGGTGGTTCTTTACTGGATGGAACAACACCGAAGTTCCTGAGATACCTTAGTTGCTCTAGATTTAGACGTGAACGCAAGAGGTTATCGGTGAGGGTGATTCCTATGCTAAATGTAGGTGGACAAGTCCAACCCTTTCCCGGGCTCTCGTTAAAGAAGGTGTGTGTCGAATCGCTCAGGTCTATGTATGCATCGAAGGAAGTCGATTGGGAGTCCTTCACGGCACAATCGACACAGGGACGACTATCGCTCAAGTCTTCGCCAGAGTTAGAGGTGATATCGGGAACAACGAAGTTGTTTTTATCCGAATGTGATCTCAATAATTCTTCTTGGGTATCGTCTTGAGATGAATTAATTAGGTCCATCTCAAGCTCTTTTACCCAATTAAGAATTAGATCTTCCAATTGAAATAATTCATCAAGAAGCATTTCTCCTAGAAGGGATGATTGAGAGCATTCGAGGGAGAGATAGGGATTATTTTTACTTTCGCCCCTCTTAAGGCTACAGGAAAACAATGGGTCTATATAGTGGGGCTTGTAATTTAAAAAATAACATTTTAAATCCTCATGAGGGCCACCACATATTTGACACCACGTACCATAAGAGGGCCGATAGTAAAAAAAATCAGTATCGCTCATGTTTGTGTCAGAAATTACCAACCGTCGGGATCTTACGGTTCTGTTTTCAGTAACTGCTACTTGGGCACGGGGCGTGTTGATTGGGCACGGCCCCGTGTTCAGCTACTGTCTGACTTAAAACAGGATTGCTAGTATCAAAGATTGGGCACGGGGGCGTGTTCAGCGGGCACGGCCCCGTGCTGAGCTTCTGCAGAAACTGAAAAATCTAAGAAAAATCCAAAAAAAAAAAAAAAATAAGAAAAACGATTAGGCCGTTGATTACTAACTTTCTTAAAATCCTTGTGTCCCCGGCAACGGTGCCAAAAACTTGATGTGCGTGCGGTGTAATATATTTTTATGTATAATTTTTAGCCCTTTTTACACCTTAGTCAAGTTTTAAATTTATAAAACACGATATTTTACTAACACCAAACACACATATGGGCAAGTGCACCCATCGTGAGCGTAGTATAGCAATGGTAAGATACCGAGGTCATCCAAGGACACAAGAGCTTTTAGTACCGGTTTATCCTCAACGTCTAATCAAATCAAAAGTTTAGAAAAAGGTTTTAAACACGAAAACAAAAACTAAAAATGCTGAAAATAAAAATAAAATAAAAACAGATAGACAAGATGAATCACTTGGATCCGACTCGCCTTTAGTGTAACCTTTGATTATTTCCGCACTTTTGCACTTTTTAAGAGATTATCTTAGTTATAGTAATAGGCCCCTCTTTTGAAGGTGACGTTACCCTCAACCCAGTAGTTTGAGTCAGCAAGGATACAATCCTAAAGGGTTAGATTATTGAAAGATAATTAATTAAGTTATTAATGTGTAATGTGGTAGGCCCCTCTTTTGAAGGTGACGTTACCCTCAGCTAAGTAGTTTGAGTCAGCAGGGATACAATCCTAAATAGCCGGGTTAATGTTTTAATAGTAGTTTACATATGAGGGGATCAAGAAATTCGAACCCCCGCCATCCAATACCAGTGGGTATTGAAGGAGGTCCTACTAAGCTTGACCCAGGTCCTTGCAGGATCTATACACTGAACAAGGCAAGACGCTTACCAAACCATTCCCTTAACCCCCGACCAGGTAGCTAACATATCTCCATATAGACCGTGGAGATATGAATGGTGTAAATCTTTTACTTTATATAGACAGTAAAATAACGCCAAGACACCACGGACAAATGATAAGGAAGATTCACCTTCAACATAAGAAACTAGTTATTAAAGTCATTAATACATAACCAAATAAAAAGTGCGAAAATATTAAAAATGAAAAGTATTACACTAAATGCTTGTCTTCACCAAGTGATGTAAGAGACTTAGGCAAACATGGCCTTTGATTGTCAAGAACTCTTACTATCAATCTTGGATCCTGAGATTACTACACACACTCTATGATGGATGATGGATGATGGTGGTGGATGTGGGTTGTGATGGTGGTGGAGTGTGGATGAAGTGTGAGAGAGGTGGTTTGCCAAGGGATGATTTGCAAGTGAGCCAAGCACCCCTATTTATAGCCTGCACAGAAGCCCGGGCACGGCCCCGTGTCCACCCATCTTCTCTTTCTTCATTAATTACAGTTCGTCTGCATTAGTTAACCACGCCCCCCGTGTTCGCTGGGCACGGCCCCGTGTGCAGAAGCGTATCTGCACTATCAAGATTTGATCAGATTCTGCGAATCTTTGTGTTGACCAAGGCCCCATGTCCGGTGGACACGCCCCCGTGTTGGGAAATAGAAGCTTCTACAACTTTGTCTTTTCTGCAGGCATTTGGGCACGCCCCCGTGCTCACTGAGCACGGGTCGTGTTCAGCCTTCTGTTGTCTTGTTTATCCATGGGAAGATGCTGTCGAGGGGTCGGGTATGCCACGTTTATTCCTTTTCTTGTATTTATGTTAGATTTAGCTGTCTTTTTGCTTCTTTTGTTCATTTGAGCTCATTTAATCCTGAAAATACAAAAGGAAGACAAAAGCACACTTTTTCCAACATTAGTACTAAAAACGGTTAGTTTTATGCCTCATTTGATGTAATTTATATGTTGCATTTTACACACATCAATAACAATCAAGTATGGGACTTGGTTGAGCTACCCCCTGAATCTCAGGCAGTAAGGAGCAAATGGATTTTCAAGAGAAAAACCGATATGCATGGAAATGTACACACCTATAAAGCACGACTAGTTGCGAAGGGTTTCACTCAAAGTCAAAGTATTGACTATGATGAGACCTTCTCGCCCGTTCTTATGATTAAATCAATCAAGATATTGCTTGCCATAATTGCGTACTGTGATTACGAAATATGGCAAATGGATATCAAAACCGCCTTTCTTAATAGACATCTCTCTGAAGATGTCTATATGGTTCGGCCTAAAGGTTTCGTTGATCCTAAATATCCAACTAAGGTGTGCAAACCCAATAAGTTCATTTATGGACTCAAGCAAGCGTCTCGTAGCTGCAATCTTCATTTTGACCAGAAGATCAAAGAGTTTGGTTTTGTCAAGAATGAAGATGGGCTTGTGTTTACATAAAGGTTAGTGGGAGCACCATATCATTCCTCATCCTGTATGTGGATGATATAATAATCATTGGAAATAAACATCCCTCTGCTTAACGAAGTTAAACACTATTTAGGATCTTGCTTCACAATGAAAGATCTTGGAGAAGCTGCTTACATTCTGGGAATGAAGATCTATAGGTGTAACACCTCGTAAAATCACGTCCAATGATATGTTGACACGTGTAATAAACCCTAATAAAGTCAAACGTTGAATTTGAGGGACTAATTTTGCGAAAAATCAAAAACTTTGATTATAGAAGGACTGGAAATGCTAACATGCTTATTACAAGCCTCTGAATAACATTACATGGTAATTATATTCACAGATGAGTCACTTGTTGATCGAGTGTAGCCATTTGCGTATTTAATTGAAAGTTTGCGCAATGAAAGGTTAAAAGCGTCAACATGTTAATTCTTACCTCTGAGTGACCTTTTAACAAACCAGGAACTTCGTGATATTTGATTATACTCTCGGGAATGCCAAACATTGGCCGTCTAAGGTTTTTATGCCTATAAGTAAAGTTACGCGCAACTTTGCAAGTTAAAGGGACTAAAAGTGTCAATATGTTTAATTATACCTCTGAATGACCTTTTAGTGAACCCAAAGCATTGTGATGTTTAATAATACTCTCAAGAATTCCTAATATGGATTAGATAAGGCTTCGAGGCTATTAAACGATAATATGCGTAAGTTTGCGCATTAGAGGGACCTAAAGCGTCAACTTTTGAATCTACGCCTCTCGGTGACCGTTTAAGCGAACGAGAGCGTAGTAATATTTAAAATCATGCTTGGGAATACCCATTATGGGCCCTGGAAGGCTTGGATATCATTAAACGACATTTCGCGCTACTTTGTGCGATTAAAGGACTATTTGCGTCAAACTGCAAAAGTCTGTCGATTCGTAAGGTATCGAACCTTCCGGAATATGATCATAAGTTAAACATGCCCTAAATATCCTTTGTATAGCTTAGTTATAGGCTTAGAGGTTGTAGGATCGTTGTACGACCTGAATGAGTCGTTCAGAAGAGTTTTAGGTCCGAATCAAAGGCGAAATCAGTGAAACGTACAAGATAACAGCTTGATTCACTATAATATGTCTCTTGTATTAATCCGATAGTCTTACAGCACCTCGAGACAGTTCGGCAGCACTTCGTTACCGAATCAGAAAAGTTACAAATGAAGATCAAGTTCAAGGTATTTATAGGCTAGGTTATTCCGTGCGGAATTACAATATGTAATTTCGTGTGGAATTACTTAAAATCCCATAAAACCTGTTTTCTCGTACAACGAACCCTGATCTATCAATCCTATTACATGACATGATACAAGACGAAGTCAACAGATATAGTGCACTAACAGACTCCCCCTTGGATGTTGACGAAGTCTTCAGTGTCTAGTCTTCAGCATGACACATCTTCAGTCTTGATCAGTCTCTTTGCTCATTCCGAATTATCTAACACTGTAAGCATTTATCAATCTTTATCTTCTTTGATCAGCTTCTATCTTCGAATGTTGTACCAGGATCTGTCTCTAGCTCTAACATTAACAGCTTCTTCAGGCTCCCCCTTTCGTCAAGCTTCCGTGCTTTAGGGATCAACACCTTGATTTCCGGTTACAAGCTCCCCCTTGCTTTGAGCTCGTCTTCAGACTCCCCCTTAGACTCTGCTGTCGGGATCGTAGTCTGGAATCTCATCTGCATTTTCTCAAACATTTATAAGTAACAACATTTTGAATATCCAGAATTAAATGACCTGGCTCTTTTATCATATAACAAATTTACAATGAAAGCAATTTCAATTTTCAGAAATCTTAACCTGACTTTATTCAACATATTTTAACAATATAAGCATCCAAATCCCTCACAGTTAATCATCCAAGTCCAAATTAATGACCTTGGAGATATCACAAACTGTTTTTGATTTTTGTTAAAAAAAAAATTCAAGTTTCAAATTAATGAACTTGTTTTATTTTCAGAAACACAATCAGCATACTTAGATTTTGACACTCAGCATTTCAGACATCGGTTGTCGAAAATAAAGCAGAATCAACAAAACTTTTTGTATTTTCTGAAATATAAAGCAATAAAGAAATATTTACAATCATTATTTTTGTTTGAGTTTGCGTCAGAGGATCATATCAGTTTATGACAAGTCACAAGTACCGTTGAGCTTAGTTACACATTAAGAATTAAACAATTCACTTAGATTGTCGATATACTGATCCACTTAAATTTTCACACAAATTTCAACTGATTCAGGATACGAATTAGATGTATTAAGAACTTAAACTCATTCATGTGTCCCACCTCTTGAATATACTCCCGTATCCAAATCCCAATATTCAGTCTTACAGGTGAGTATACCACAGATGATATCTCTAAGGGGTTAAATGCGAAACCGTGAGAGCTCAGGTCAGAACTTTCGTTCAGCAGAGAGATGATGGTTCGACTTTTGGTGTGTCCCCCTTGGGGATCTTCTTTACAACAGCACATGATTTAATCTTTTGGATTTTTTTTACCATTTTTTATGCTGAGGGTGTGCTTTTATTTCAAGCATGCAGAAAGTATTATACGGGGACTAGGCCATTGCTTTCGCATTATCAGAAGTCCCGGGATAATACCCCAGATATCACTGAGTATAAAGACCTAGTATCTCAGAAAGAGGGACCTTTCAAACAAGATTTCAGGGGTTACCTATATATCCAAGTAGTGTTCCCCACGAAATAAGCAAGTTTGAAATTTATATTTATATCCCGAAAAAGTTTACTAAGTGTATAAAAACCTATCGGAATATCTTGAGTGAGACTGTTTAACGCTATTTAATCATTACATTTCTTTAGCATACTGTAACTGTCTCCTGATGTACTATCATTTCCTCTTTTTACACAAAAACTCAATTTTGAATTTTATCATGTTTTTGACTTTTTCAAATTTTCTAATGTTTTTGAATTTTCTGACAATAATACTCCCCCTAAAATGCAAAACCATTTAAAGAAAATTTGACAATCCGATACTGATAGCTTTGTCTTGCCATCCATTTTCTGCTTCACATGCTCTGTTTTGTAGAAAGTATAACGTACCCCCATAATTTACAACACATTGATATTTTACAGTTTGAAAACCGTTTTTCAATCTTGTGAAATTAATCGTGTTTGTTCAGCCGTGAGGGTTTCGGCATATTCAAGTAACAAATTTTTGGACTTTTGACAAATTTTAAAACAAACATATTTTTGGTTTTTCAAATTTTTCAATTTTTAGGGTTTTAGAAATATTGTTTATTTATATACAGAAAACAAACACACTCCCTGTTTCAACCAACACAGGGTTCAGCAGCCTCCTCTTCCCGTTGTGCCAGGCTGCTCCAAATTTCATCCTTACAATCTTCAAGTTTCTTGAGCACCTGCACATTTACAATTACTCAATTATTTAAACAATTTAGCCCAGGTCTGTTGGACCTTAGGCATTTCAACACAATATGCATCATGTAGTTTAGGAAAATCTTTGTCATCAAAGACTTTTTCAATTTTTACATCAACTTTTTCATCATTTACCAAAACGATTTGTTTCTTAGCACTCCAAGTTTGACCTTTAGGAGTACCTCGTTTGTAAAAATGTGAATCTTTTTGAACATTTTGATTTTGAACAACATTTGTTTTCCAAAACTGTTGTGGTTTTGTTGCATCGACATTTGTTCTCCAACTTTGAGTTGTTCTAAATCTGGGTGTGTGAGAATTCCAGGTCTGTCTAGAATCACACCTATTTGGGTTTGATTTCCAATTTTGATTCGAAGCAAACTTGTTTGTATTGTACCTCCAAGTTTGTTTTGAATCAAATCTGGTTGACCTTTGTTTCACACCTTCAGATTTTTGTTTTTGAACATTATCAGGCTCATTTTTGTTAACATCCACAGGTTTCAGATTTGGACACTTTCGTGCAAGATGTCCAGTTTGATCACACTTAAAACATGTTCTCTTTGAAACATCTTTGACCTGTGGTTGTTGCTTTTTCTTAGCATGGAACTCTTCATTAGACTGTTGTCTAAATATGAATTTTTCCTCTTCTTCTAAACTCGTTCCTTGAACAAAATCCAACTTTTGTTGATAATTTGGACTTTCATTTCTTTTCCAACTTTGTTTCTTCTTATAACCCAACCCAGCCTTCATGTTTTTCTTCTTGAAACCAGGTTTGTTATAAAAAGTTTTGTGACCTTTACCAGCAAATTTTGAAATCTCAGATTTTTCAATCTCAACCATTTTGAAAACTTTGTCAATCTTTTCTGAAATCACATTCTGAATTGGGAATACACCATCTAAGAATAATTTGTCCGATCCAATCATGGTATAAACCAGTCCTTTTGAATCATCATTCAAATTTATCTCAGATTTTGAGTTCTTCGGATATCCATCATGAATATTACCTTCATTTTCATCCTGTGATTCAGATTTACCTGTATCAACTGACTCTTCTTTCAACACACTTTCAACGACCTTACCTACCACCTCTGAATCACTAGAATCGTCAGATTTGGAATAGGTTACGTCAATGTTGTCTGGCAATTGATCTACCATGTTGAAAGCTTTTTCGACCTTTTCATCATCATAAAATACAAACTTTTCCGGTGGTGGAACTTGATGAAACTCTGAGCCAATGCCTTTCTTATTTTGTTCAGACTCACCATCTCCCGGTTTTATATTGAAAATACGTTCAAGCACATATGACGACACGTGATAACTCTTTAACTTGTTATTATCCTGTTCTAAATCAGCAATCTGACGTTTAAGTTTAGCAACATCCTCAATGTAAGAATTAACAACTTGTTGCTTTATTTCATAATTTCGCTTAAACTCTTTAGTTGTTTCAGAACAGTAATCTAATCTTGATTGAACAAATTTCATTTCACTTTTCACCTTTTCATAAGACTCTTTTGTGATGTGATATGCCAATTTTATTGAATCATATTCTTTCTTCATTTCTTGACAAACGATTTCTTTTTGATCACATTCTTCTGTCATTTTCAAAACATTTGTTTTCAAAACTTCATTTTCTTTTTCTAACTTTTTACATTTTTCCAAAAGTTTTTCTTCATTATCTTTCAAAACTTTTTCATTTTCAAACATTTCTTTGTATTTATTTTTGAAAACTTCTTCTATTTTAGTAAATTCAAGATCTCTTGTTCTGAATTTTTCATCTTTTTCAGTACAAGTACTGCACGTTTCCATGCATTTCTTGCACTGTTCAACGATTTTAATTTGAGTTTCAGAATCAGAATTTACCTCAGTGATCGGTACTTTGGTGTTTTCTGCTGCATCTGTCTGATCAGCATTATTCTTTTGTTTTTCTTCAACACCAACTTCATCACCAACATTACCAGTAACTAAAACCTCATTCTTTTCTTCATCCAAACTTTCAATTTTCCTCTTAGTTTCTTCAACTTGCAGTTTTTCAGTAACTACTTCTTTCACAACAACTTCTTCTACCTTAACATCCTCAGCAATTTTCTTCAACTCTTCAACCACACACTCAACATTCTTCTTCATTTTCTCTTCATCCCTCTTCCTCAAACATGATGTCTTAGCATATCTTATTTCCTTTTCATGCCTTTTTTGCATAAGTGTCATCTTTTAATACATTTCTATAGTATTCGGCAGATCGAGGGATTATGAGAAGAACATCTTCAAAAATTATGTCTTTCTTCGGAACAACAGGTTCACCTTCTCTGTTGAAATAACATTCTCTCTTCTTATCCCATCTCTTATTACTGACAGCACTCTCATACTCTTCTTGCATTTCATCCATTCTGTTCAAAACAATGTTTCTTTCTCGGTATGTTTTCTCGCTCAGAATTTCTTCTCTGGTTTTCTCTTTGATTTCAGCAACAACATTTTCTTCTTTGTTTTCTTCTTTAATTTCAGCAACAAAAACATAATGTTTGCTGTTTGATGGGTTTCTGCCATGAGCTGTAACAATATTTTCCAAACGATCTTCTTCTGGAAAAATCTGGCTCCAATCAAATCCTTCATCATGATGGAATACAGCACAAGCTCTTGACTTATCTCTGGGTTTATCTTCAATCATTTTCGGCTCTTCTTTACTTCGGTGGTATATTGTATTTCGGTAATAGTCATCATTGAACGGATGTTCATTTCCACCAACCGCAGAATTGTTGCATTCTCTCTTGAAATGACCTTTTTGCTTACATTTGAAGCAGGTCACTTTGGACTTATCAAATTCAAGTTTTGTTGATGCACCGCCTAATGATTATTTCCCAGTAATCTCCATGTATCTCTGAGCTCTTCTGATGCAGCTTGCTAAACACCAGCGAATATCGATAAGTTCCATTTCTTCCGGATCAATCTGGTCGTAGTCTTCTTTGGTTAACTCTGAGTTTCCAATTTTGCCAGCTACAAGACCTTCATAGGATTCCAGAATAGACGCAAGGAAGCTCATTTGTTGTTTAGCTGCATTGATGCTCATTGTCAGAGAATTCTTTAATTTGAGAGCAATGTTGCACAGTATTTCTTCAGATTCTTCAACACTTGCTTTTGATGAAGACGAATGATATCCTGGATTGTAACTTGATGAGCTTTTCTGTGGCTCTTTTGTCCTCTCACCACTGAATGCTGTCTTTGGTGAACTATCAGCTTTCACCGAAGGTAAATTACCTTTGTAATACAAACCAACATTCTGTTGATGTGAAGAACTGCTCATCTTGCTTTGTTTCTGCAATTCAAGCTCATGAGTTTCAATCTTTTCAATTAACGCATCAAGAGAAATTGTTTCATACAAAACATCATTTTTCAATATGAATACAAACGTTTGCCACTGATCAGCTCGTGGTAACGCTTCTATGATTTTGTCTATTATTTCTTCTCTTGTTTTTTCAATCTTAAATCTTTCCAGTTCGATTTTTAGATGACAAAAATGTTCAATCATTTGTCGAACTGATTCACTGTTAAGACTGTCAAACAAATCAAATTCCTTTTTTAATAAAGCAATTTTGTTTTTCCTGATTTGTTTACCCCCCTCTGCCTTAACCCGTAAAGCTTCCCAAATAGATTTTGATGTTCCGTCATGTTGCAATAAAGCAAACATGTCATTTCTGATGGATGATTGAATTAAGGCAATCATTCTTTGTTCAGCTGCAAATTCAGATTTGTCTTCTTTGGATAATTTCTTGAGTGGAAGATCTTCTCCTTTATCATCTCTTGGTTTTTCATATCCAAACTCTAGACAGAACCAGCTCTCATGTGCATAGGCTTTTGCCCAGTTGATGAAACGCTCTTTCCACCATGTATAGTCTTCAATACTTTCAAGAGTTGGTGGCTTCGAGTGTGTTCCGTAAAAGTTATCATGTTTAATGTTCTCATTGATCGCTTTTGTAATGGTTTTTGGTGTGACAGTTGATATTTCGGAAGACTCGGATGTAAACGCATTGTAAAACGTATTGTAGAACTCTTCAGCCATGATGAAAGCTTCTTGAATTTCCTGGAGACACAACAATCAAACAAACACAATCAGTTTAAACAATATCAAACAGCTTGAAATAAACTGACACTCGGTTGACGTGAAATGATCTTGGTGCGAAAAATTCACTTTCAAACGAAATAAGAATCTCAAGCGGAATAATGATTTCAAACGAAATCACTTGGATGTCACTTCAAACGGAATCTGAACTTCAAACGGAATCCCTTTGATGACAACTTCAAACGAAATTAGTTCTTTCAAACGGAATAAGGACTTTGAAGCGGAATAACTAATTTCGTATGAACTTCTCAAACGGAATTACCCTTTTCAAGCGGAATCAACACGCTATTTCAAACGGAATTAGGTTTTTGGTCCATTTTAGTCACTTTTAAGCTTAATTTTGGTCTGATTCTCTCAAGGCTTTGTTAAAACACTGTTTCGCATGTAATGTGTGAAATTCAATCCATTTTGACCGTGAAATCTTGCCTAATTTGAAAAAGAAGGTGTAAAAGTCAGAAATCTGATGAATTCAAGCTAAACTCTTCCTCCTGATCTCTGATACCACTTGTAGGATCGTTGTACGACCTGAATGAGTCATTCAGAAGAGTTTTAGGTCTGAATCAAAGGCGGAATCAGTGAAACGGACAAGATAACAGCTTGATTCACCATAATATGTCTCTTGTATTAATCTGATAGTCTTACAGCACCTCGAGACAGTTCGGCAGCACTTCGTTACCGAATAAGAAAAGTTACAAATGAAGATCAAGTTCAAGGTATTTATAGGCTAGGTAATTCCGTGCGGAATTACACGTTGTCATTTCGTGCGGAATTAGCTAAGCTAATTCCGTGCGGAATTACAATATGTAATTTCGTGCGGAATTACTTAAAATCCCATAAAACCTGTTTTCTCGTACAACGAACCCTGATCTATCAATCCTATTACATGACATGATACAAGACGAAGTCAACAGACATAGTGCACTAACAGAGGTGTTTGGTGCGTAAAAATAAACTTTCAAGTCCACCAGGGACTAAAAGTGTCAAAAAGTGCACAAGTTTGCATTTTCGCGCATATCTTACGTTCTGGAGATATCCGAAAATCCAAAAATTTATGTAATCATTAAAAAATTTTATTTTAGTGATCGGCATGATAAAATTACATTCGTCGAGTAATTTGGATCGTTTTTCGCGTCCGTTCGTGTTTCGTCGTAATTAGACGAACAACGTGACCGTACGACCAAACGAACCGACATCTGTGATATTTTTGAGCATGTTTTATGTCCCCTATATTTGGGCATCATTGTAGAGCCTTAAATATGGCTTAACAGGCCTTAGATGTGTCAGAAACACATTTATATGATTACAGGGGCCAAAACTGCAATTTTAGAAACTTGTTGCTGAACCAGGGATCTCAGGCGGCCCGCGTAAGCTCCCCTTGAACCTTACGCAGCCCGTGTGAGCATGTCAGAGCTGCAAAACTGATTTCCCAGCTGTTACCAGCTGTTACAGCTGTTTTAATCACTTGCAAATGGTATTTCTTCAATCTTTGGGCACCCATAGTATTGGAAAACAATGGGTAGGATGTGTACCATCCAGATTTAATCACATTTATCGAGGAACGATCCTAACGGTCCTCTAAATCCTATAAATACCCCATTGATTTTAGTTTTCAATCACACCTTCATTCCATTCTTCTTGTTCTCTGAATTCTTGGAGGATCTTGAGCTCTTTGAGAACCTCTATCAGTCCATTGGACCCTTGTAAGTGTCCTTTCGTGCTTAGTTTATATTGTTTAACGTTTATAACCGAAAAGTCAAGCGTTTTCGATAAACGCTTTGACTTTTAAACAGTCGAACCATTGTTCTCAACGAACATGGCTACGTGACCGTAATTAGGTAGGTATTAAACCCTCAAAAGGGCACCTCCTAATTACCACGATTGCTTAGTTAAATTGTCGGGTCAAAGTTATTAAAATAAAAGTCAAACGAGTCGTTTTTAAACAAAATTCATAATTAATGATGTAAACGCAATAAAATCAGTTTTGTCACTTTAATAACTTGGTAAATATTAATTGAACATGTCTAGGCATGTTCGACCCGACAATTCTGAGTATAGGCTCGGTTCGGAACCCAAAGTCGCAAAAGTTGACTTTCGCTTTTACTTTCAGTTCTGACCCGATTTAGCTTAGATTAGATATGCCTTTGGATTCCTTTAGGACCATGTTATAGGTTAGTATAACTCTCTGAGGTTATACAACTTGGATCCTAAGTTATCCGATTCGTTTGCATGTTTCCGTTAAATGCCTAAATGTTGACCATTATGCCCTTTTGACCTTAAAATGATATTTTTGAAGATATGAAAGAATAGAAACCTTTATTACTGAAATATAAACATGTTCCTAAATTTTCACATCAGTTTGAGGTCTAGATTAGGAGTTATGCTCAATAGCGTAAATGGAAAGCTTTTTATTAATTAAACGGCGTAATTAGCATAAAGCCTATCTAAACCTAGTTTTGATACCAACCTTTTTACCTACTGATGTAAAATAATATTTTGGGATTTTTGAAGATTTTTATTTATTTTTAGGCTGAGCATAACATAGGGTTCTAGCTTTGATTCGGTAATTGCCGGTTTTGCCCTTTTGGCATATAAAATGAGTTTTACATAACATTTTGATACCAAACTTTTTGCTACTGATTTTATATGATAAATAAAACATTTTAAGCTTTCTGGAATAATAAAAATATCAGCTTTTCTTATAAAACCCGGAAATCGCTTAAAATCGCATTTTTACGCGTTTTAAACGCATAGTATGTATTAAAACTATTTTAAATATATAAGACTTGATACCTACTGATATTTTTAGTAAATTTTTATAATTAAACAGAAGGCAAAAGTTTAAAACTCAGAATTCAAATTTTGACCTTTAAAGCTTAGGTGAAATTACCAAAATGCCCCTTCGGTGCATAGTTTGGTTATAATTAATAAATTTCACATATATGCAATACCATACTGATATAACTTATTAAAGTAAGTATTTTTACTAATTATATCAGACCTGAAACTCAGATTTATATTTAATCTCTTTTACAGCCTTTAAAATGACCAAAATACCCTTACGGGGCATAATTTGAGTTTAAATCCAAATTGGGCATAATGGAAGGTATCTTACTGATATCACAACATATTTAAGGCATATTAACTTAGGAAACCTATTCATGATTCATTTGGTTACCCGTTACGCACTTTTCGCGTTCGGATCGGTTTATGTAACTAGTTTGCATAAATTAGCCGAAACGGGTCAAACCTTATCATTTTTATCTCAAAATCCAGGATGTGTTTAGTTTACCCATATTATACAAGTCTTCAAACTTGTCGGGTCTAAATCACATTCTAATCCGGTCTGCGCTTAATCTTGCATTTTGAACCGTAAACTTTTCCTTAAAAACTAACCGGTCTAAGTTACGACTTAAATAAGACCCGTTAGGAAACTAATAGGTTAATAAAACCTTCGTTCCAGATTAATAGCCCCAGTAGAGGTGCTTGTGCTTGCTGATTAGGATATGCGGCTGAGTATAAATTGCATTTTTAGCTCAGGTAAATACTCTTAACTTATTTTCCCTATACGGGCTTGGGATACGGTATTATAATAATACCGCTTGGTCGGGTATTGAATGTTTAATCGTATTATGATTAAATTATTGAGGTAACCCGTTTTAATCTGTATTGTTTGAAATAAATACCTTAGGGGTTAATGACCATGTCCCGGATATCATTGGCATCATTATAATAAAATGGCCACGTCTTAAGCACGGGGTGTAGGCATACACCTGACAGTTGCATAAGGGAAACAGTATCTCACTCTCTTGTGGGCCTATACTTGTGGTGTGTCTGTTAATCTTGACTCGGTTTCTAACATCGGGCCCTGAACGTATAACGAACATGTAAATCTGTATACAAGATTATTTTTATATAATTGTCCCAAGTTATAAAAGAACTTTGTGCCTTGAGCATTCAAATCAATTTTATTAAACATTTTCAAAATGAGTCAGTTAATTGTATTTACCAGTGTAAACTGACGTATTTTCCAAAAAGGTTAAGTGACAGGTACTGTACGTAACAGGTTGGTATCAGAGCCAACATTGAGTGAATTAAACACTAGCCTTTTGTGTTTAATCTCAATGACACAGTAGCACATTCCTTGACCTTCTGAGTCTAGACTTAACATAGGAATACTCTCAACACTAGTCTGTAAAATATTGCATCCGATTTTATATATTTTTTTGAATATGACGCCAAGCAAAGAAGCTATAATGGAAATTCTCCACATCCGGAGCCTTGAAATGCCGAGCTTCGTATCGCGGCTAGGATACAACGTGCAACCAAGGAGAAAACATTCAGAAATAAAGTGAAGAAGAAACTCCTTTTGCTGAAATTCGTTTCCTTAGTAGTCCTTATAAGGACATATTTATCTTCTAGTCCCTTCATGGACAACATTAATTCTTTCAAGTCCCGTTTAGGGCAATTATGTACTCTTTTTTTAAATTATTGGAATGTTTTAAGTAAATTTCATTTTATCATTATATATGAATATAATATATGAAATAAATGAAAAATAACATTCCTATTATAAGATCTACCATTATAATAAAATGACAAAATCTAAAAAGGACAAGACCTAGCCCATGTGTCATTTTAAGACAGGGCAAAGATGGTAATTCCTCAATTAGATTCAGATCCTTATTAACATCTCAATTTAGGATTGTTCTGCCTATTGAATATTAAATAAGAATCTTAAAGGTATAACCTAGCCTGCATGTCATTATAAGACCTGGCCAAGATGGTAAAACCTGTTTGAAAAGAGATTCAAATCCTTGTTAACATCTGAAAACATGTTAACACTCCTGGCAGAAGTGATTCGTTAAAATCACGCATGTCACCCCTATAATTGGATTCTTCAAAAGATTCCTAACCTAACCTGATGACCTATAAATCATGGGTTTAAATCATCAATTAAAAGGATCGTATTTTAAACATCCATTACTGATGAAGAGCCTACGGGCCATACTCATTGTCATATAAGACAATAGATTGCTCTTTTTTTTTGCAATTGAACTACCAATATATATATTAAAAAGAATCTTAAAGGGTATAACCTAGCTTGAATATCAATAAAGACCTAGCTATGATGGTAAAACCTGTTTAAAAAGAGATTCAGGTCCTTGTTAACCTCTGAAAAACATGTTAACACTCCTGACAACAGTGATACGATAAAATCACACTTGTCATCTTTATATTGGAAAATTCCAACCCCTTATCTAGCCTAGTGATTTAGAAATCATGGCTTAAATCATCAATTAAAGATGATCATACTATAAACATCCATAAGTGATGAAATGCCTACGGGCCATATCTATTGTCCTAAAAGATAAAAGACAGTTGTAGTCTTTGACTCTATGTCAAGAAAGGTAATGAACTACGTTCAAACCTTAATGCCTCGATCATATAAGATCGTGACTTATAAATTTAAAACTATCCTTGTGATTAGGCCTGTTGTGCCACTTTAATATCCTTAATGTTTTATATACTAGTATAAATTATAATGAAAATACTAAAATAATTAACAAATTAACCAATATGGTTTATATTACCATGGTTAATGAATCGTCAGAAATGATGAATCCATAATAACCTTTGAATAAATCATTGTCAATAATTATGTAGCAATCAAGCTACATGGTTGGATCGGATGAGGTCAACCGCCACCCAAGGGAGAACAATGATACTACCAGAGTTAATATAACTGATGCGAAACTGTAGGCATTAATAGATAATGTTGTTACTCGAGCCCTTGATAGACAGTATAATGAATCAAGTGGTACGCACTCTAAGACTCTATCTATGGCTCGTAGTAAGCCCCCTTCTAAATCACATGAGTCAAAGGAGGACGATGTTCATAACTCGTCAAAATCAGAGGAGTGTTCTGTCTAGACAGGTTGTGCTTAATCAAGAGCCACATGTTAAAACCTGTTCGTATAAATATTTTGTCTCCTGCAAGCCCAGAGACTTCACAGGAGAAAAAGGAGCCATCGACTGCATGACGTGGCTCGATGAGATGGACACCGTTGTTGATATAAGTGGATGTGCAGAGCAAGACATTGTGAAGTTTGTTTCACAATCCTTTAAAGGAGAAGCTCTTGCATGGTGGAGGTCACTGATCCAAGCTACAGGGAAAATTCCGTTGTACAACTTGACTTGGGATCAGTTTGTTGCTCTTATCAAAGAAAATTACTGTCCTCAACATGAAGTTGAGAAAATTGAGACTGATTTCTTGACATTGGTCATGAAGAACCTAGATTGTCAGGCATATCTTACAAGTTTCAATACCATGTCACGATTGGTACCTTACTTGATCACACCAGAACCGAAGCGTATAGCTCGCTTTATTGGGGGTCTAGCCCTAGAAATCAAGGCAAGTGTGAAAGCATCGAGACCTACTACATTCAGGTCCGCGGCAGATCTGTCATTATCTCTCACGCTGGATGTGGTCAGAAACAAGGCTGCCAAAGCTTCTAATGATGGAAAGCGTAAAAATGAGGATGAGGATTCTCATCGCTCCGATAAGAAGAAAAAGGGGAACTCTGATCATAAGAAGAGTTCCGGGTTTAAAAAGGGCAATCAGCAGTCGGGTGAAAAGACCAGGTGCAAAACCTGTAGGAAATACCACCTCGGGAAATGCAGATTTGAATCTCAGCCTCTACCTTGTGGAATCTGCAAGTCCAAGGAGCATAAGACCTTGGATTGCCAGATGTTGAAAGATGCGACCTGTTATGGTTGCAACGAGAAGGGGCATATCAAGACCAACTGCCCTAGGAATCAGAAGAAGCATGAAGAGGCCAAGAAAACAAACGCGTGAGTCTTTCAAATGAACACCCAGGAGATGGTGCAGAATGATGATGACGTATCAGGTACTTTTCCTTATCAATGATGTGTATGAGAGAATTGTTTGATTATGGCGCAGAAAAGTCTATTGTGGACAATAAATGTTGTAAGCTGTTGTATCCTCCTATTAGGACTTTAGGCATATAACGCGAGGTAGAATTGGCCGATAACATTAGAGAATACTCCAACAACTTTAGATGGATGCTTTACATCCACTAAGAATCGCTCTTATCCAATGTCCTTATGACAAGCTTTCAAACTATCCAAAATCATCGATATGATCAAGACATATGTGACATTTGATTCCCTGTCAAAAAGGTGATGGACTAGGTCCAAACCTTAATTGCCATTGATGGTCTTTTATGGCCTAGGCTAAGTATAATTGATGGTCTTTTGTTGGAAAAGCTGTGAAGAAGGTCGTAAAAAAGTTCAAGGAGCCCAATGCTACTTGCTCCAAATCTCATCCAAGACCACACTTCCTTACTAACGAGAAGGATCTTGTTCATGCCCCAAATGAGAAGGATGAACTAAAAAGGAAAAGGGAGAAAGATAACTCCCAAAATTCTAAGAAAAAGAACAAACAAAAGTCCAACCAGAAACCTGTATGCAAGACCTGCAAGAAGCGCCATTATGGGAAGTGCAGGTTCGAACCAAAATCCCAATCGCAGCCGAGGGCTTGTGGGATTTGCAAGTCAAGGGAGCATAAAACATTGGATTGCAAGGACATGGAGAATGCAGTCTGTTTCGGCTGTGGTGAAAATGGCCACATCAAGACTACATGCCCTGCATCTGTCAAAGGAAGTGCGACTAAGGAAGGAAAGCCCAAGAATGAAAGCGCTTAAACTCTCCTAAAGAGTGCCAGAGGTAGTTCATATCAATAATGACATCAAATACGTTTTTTTAACATTTATTGGAATATAAATGCTAAGAGTTTTGTTTTAATTCGGATACCAATAAATCCTTCATAAATTATAAGTATAGTAAACTCCTAAAATCTTCCATAAGAACCCTAGATATTAAGTGTAAGGTAAAGCTTACATATAGAAAACATAGGAACCATTCCTTCTATTCCTGTCAGAAATCTTCAAACATGAAATTCTAGTGTACCCTCTTTGCAGATGAAGTGCATCATCATATGTAATTGATATCTCTTGATCCCTATCGATTGCGAATACCAGATGGTATGACAAAAGCACCATATGAGGATTGGTGTATCTTAATATGTTCCATAGATTGCTTCCATGCCTGATCAGTATGGAGGTTTAATGCATGGAACCACAAAGATATTCCAATGGTCATACGGTATTAAAGTCAGCTAATGGTATTCAAAGAAGATATCTAGAATGGAATTGTCCAAGTAAATGTCTCTGATTAAGAAATTCGTGGACTCGTAACGTGAATGTGTCACTTATCTGACAAAGACAATGATAGATGAACTGGAGCTTGAGATTTGGAAAATCTCTGTAACCTCCTTGTACCTTGGATATCTTCTCCAAAGATTACCCTGTTTACCTCCTAAGAGGCAAGTAGAGTTAAGATTAACATCCCGCTTAGGGCTGCAGTATTGTAAAAACCCCATGTTGATTATGGAATAATCGAACTCCTGATTATGTAAGTCATAAGATATAGGTTCATAAAGCCTAACTCAGTATTCGGAGAATTCGGTATTGTTAATAAAGGAAGACGGTTCATTTTGCTTATGCATTGATTACCGCAACCCTAATTAGGCAACAATTAAGAATCGCCATCAGCCGCCCAGGATCGTTGATTTGTTCGACTAGCTGTGAGGATTAGCTATTCATTGAGATTAGTTTTAAGCATTGATTGGAATAACCATCTCACCTTAAAATAAGCTTTTCTATATAGTTGTTATAAAAGTATCAAAGCTGCTCCTTTGGAAACTTTGTATAGATAGAATGTTAAACAATTATTGTTAGACAGAAAATTGGTAAGTTCAATTATCAGGATCTGAAAGTCGCCTTGGAGACAACGAATAAGAGCATACAAATCCATAATCATCTGAAAGTTTCCAGTAATCGGCGAAAAAACTAAGGATTAATAAAATTCGCAACCCTCTTAAGTCCTAAATAAGGAAGAAGGTTCAAATCGAAAGTATCGCACCAAGAAGGGTGTGCTAAATCTTTATACACATCAGGCTAGTTAAGCTCTGGATATATAGGATCATTCGAGGAAATCGAATACATCAAAGGTCAATAGCTTATAAGCTAAAACCTATTTAAGGAACTTGGTGGAACTCGCAATATGACCCACACTAGTGATTTAAAGAAATGTTTCACCGATAAGTCGAGCCGCATTATCACCTAATGATATGCAGATTTATGATATGATAAGAAACCCGTATCAATTAAGGATCGGCAGGTTAAGAAGCTCCAAAAGGATACATGTACCTATTATAGAGGTCAACTTGGGTGCTTTGAGAGGCCCCAGATATGCTATAGAAGTTAAGTCCATTATGCGACAAAAAGTACTCCCATCATCTTAGCAAATCTCGAGGTCGAGATTTCTTTTAAGGGGGTGAGGATGTAACACCTCGTAAAATCACGTCCAATGATATGTTGACACGTGTAATAAACCCTAATAAAGTCAAACGTTGAATTTGAGGGACTAATTTTGCGAAAAATCAAAAACTTTGATTATAGAAGGACTGGAAATGAGTTTTACATAACATTTTGATACCAAACTTTTTGCTACTAATTTTATATGATAAACAAAATATTTTGAACTTTATAAACTGATCAAAAACTCAGATTTCCTATTTTAGCCCGAAAATCGCTTAAAAATCGACTTTTACGCGTTTTAAGCGCATATTATAAGTTAAAACTATTTTTGGCATATGAAACTTAATACCTACTGATGTTTTAAGTAAATTTTTATAATTAAACATTAAGAAAAGTTTTAAACTCAGATTCTCAAATTTTGACCTTTAAAGCTTATGTGAAATTACCAAAATGCCCCTACGGTGCATAGTTTGGTTATAAATAGTAAATTTCACATATGTAATATACCCTACTGTTATAACTTATTAAATTAAGTATTTTTACTGATTATATCAGACCTAAAACTCAGATTTATATTTAATCTCTTTTATAAGCTTTAAAATGACCAAAATGCCCTTCGGGGCAAAGTTTGAGTTTAAATTCGTTTTGGGCATAATGGAAGGTATCCTACTGATATCACAACATATTTAAGGCATATTAGCTTAGGAAACCTGTATATGACTCTTATGGTTACGCGTTACGCATATTTCGCGTTCGGTTCGGTTTATGTAACTAGTTTGCATAAATTGACCGAAACGGGTCAAACCTTATCATTTTTGCCTCAAAATCCAGAATGTGTTTAGTTTACCCATATTATACAAGTCTTCAAACTTGTTGGGTCTAAATCACATTCTAATCCGGTATGCGCTTAATCTTGCGTTTTGAGCCGTAAACTTTTCCTTAAAAACTAACCGGTCTAAGTTACGACTTAAATAAGACCCGTTAGGAATCTAATAGGTTAATAAAACCTCTGTTCCAGATTAAGAGCCCCAGTAGAGGTACCTGTGCTTGCTGATTAGGATATACGGCTGAGTATAAATTGCATTTTTAGCTCAGGTAAATACTCTTAACTTATTTTCCCTATACGGGCTTGGGATACGATATTATAATAATACCGCTTGTTCGGGTATTGAATGTTTAATCGTATTATGATTAAATTATTGAGGTAACCCGTTTTAATCTGTATTGTTTGAAATAAAAGCCTTTAGGGGTTAATGACCATGTCCCGGATATCCTTGGCATCATTATAATAAAATGGCCACGTCTTAAGCACGGGGTGTAGGCATACACCTGACAGTTGCATAAGGGAAACGGTATCTCACTCTCTTGTGGGCCTATACTTGTTGCGTGTCTGTTAATCTTGACTCGGTTTCTAACATCGGGCCCTGAACGTATAACGAACATGTAAATCTGTATACAAGATTATTTTTATATAATTGTCCCAAGTTATAAAAGAATTTTGTGCCTTGAGCATTCAAATCAATTTTCTAAAAACATTTTCAAAATGAGTTAGTTAATTGTATTTACTAGTGTAAACTGACGTATTTTCCAAAAAGGTTAAGTGACAGGTACTGTACGTAATTGGCTGGGAGCTCAGGGCGTTAATAAGGAATCTTGCAAGTTCTAGATGCCTAAAGTCTGTTGAACAGTTTTCTTTTATTTGATCCGCCTGTGGATCCTTTACACACCGTTTGTAATACTTTGATATTCTCATTCGGTTTGTAATATATTTATCTTTTGTTTCCGCTGTGCATTAAAGTGTGTTGTTTGACTATGATGATATCAACTACGTCACGATACTCCCCACTGGGCCCACCGGTAATACGTAGAAATATCGGCGATGTAACACCTAATAAAATCACGTCCAATGATATGTTGACACGTGTAATAAACCCTAATAAAGTGAAACGTTGAATTTGAGGGACTAATTTTGCGAAAAATCAAAAACTTTGATTATAGAAGGACTGGAAATGTTAACACACTTATTACAAGCCTCTGAATAACATTACATGGTAATTATATTCACAGATGAGTCACTTGTTGATCGAGTGTAGCCGTTTGCGTATTTAATTGAAAGTTTGCGCAATGAAGGGTTAAAAGCATCAACATGTTAATTCTTACCTCTGAGTGACCTTTTAACAAACCGGGAACTTCTTGATATTTGATTATACTCTCAGGAATGCCAAACATTGGCCGTCTAAGGTTTTTATGCCTATAAGTAAAGTTACGCGCAACTTTGCAAGTTAAAGGGACTAAAAGTGTCAATATGTTTAATTATACCTCTGAATGACCTTTTAGTGAACCCAAACCATCGTGATGTTTAATAATACTCTCAAGAATGCCTAATATGGATTAGATAAGGCTTCGAGGCTATTAAACGATGATATGCGCAAGTTTGCGCATTAGAGGGACCTAAAGCGTCAACTTTTGAATCTACGCCTCTCGGTGACCGTTTAAGCGAACGAGAGCATAGTAATATTTAAACTCATGCTTGGGAATACCCATCATGGGACATGGAAGGCTTAGATATCATTAAACGACATTTCGCGCTACTTTGTGCGATTGAAGGACTATTTGCGTCAAGCTGCAAAAGTCTGTCGATTCGTAAGGTATCGAACCTTCCGGAATATGATCATCAGTTAAACATGCCCTAAATATCCTTTGTATAGCTTAGTTATAGGCTTAGAGGTGTTTGGTGCGCAAAAAATAAACTTTCAAGTCCACCAGGGACTAAAAGTGTCAAAAAGTGCACAAGTTTGCATTTTCGCGCATATCTTACGTTCTGGATATAATCGGACATCCAAAAATTTATGTAATCATTAAAATATTTTGTTGGTGCATCCTTCTGTCGCCTACGTCTTGTATCGAGTCTTGTATAGAATTAGGGCATGAGAATCAAAATAGTGGTTTTTAGAGGTGATTCCGCTCGAAATGACACCATGTCATTTCGAGCTAAATCACATTTAATTCTGATTCTGCTCGAAAGTAACTTGCTGATTCCGCTCAAAAGTAACTTGCTGATTCCGCTCGAAATGACACCTTGTCATTTCGAGCTAAATCAGAACACCTATAAATAGGTCATTTGGGGCGAAATCAGAGTAGAATTGTGTGTGTGTCTTCCGGTGAGCCACGAAGTGCTGCCGAAGTGTCGTTGTAATTGTAAAAGGCTTTTATATCAATAATATCGACAAGTTAAAGTGAATACGGCTGAAATTGCACCGAAACACTTGTTTCCGCCTCTTGTTTTGGTGAAAAACTCTTCTGATTGACTCGTTCGGGTCCGAATTCGATCCTACAAGTGGTATCAGAGCTCAGGAGGAAGAGTTCTATACAATTCAGCTGCGATTTCTGTTTCTACACTTTTCTTTTTCAATCTGAACATTATCACGGTCCGAATTGGCTCAAATTTGCACAGTGCACTCGGAATTACATATTAACAAAGCCGTGAAAGTTTCAGCATTAAAATCGAACTAAATCTTGATAAAATCGTGATTCAGCTTGAAATTGATCGATGGTATGATGACATCAGCTTGATTTCGCTCGAGATTTTATCTTGATTCCGCTCCAAATCGGCTTTCAGCTTGATTTCGCTTGAAATTTGGTCTTGATTCCGCTCAGAAAAGCAGGTTCAGCTTGAAAGTTTAAGTCTAATTTCGCTCCAGGATACCATATCAGTGATTCCACTCCAGAGAATTTGTTTTGATTCCGCTCGAACTGAGTTGAGTCTAATTCCACTCCAGAAATTTCACTGTGATTTCGCTCCAAATTGTTGTTAGTGATTCTGCTCAGAACTGTTATTAGTAATTCCGCTCAGAACCAGTATTCAGCTCCAAAGTTATTTGGTGATTTCACTTGAAGATTCATTTGAAATATATTCGGGATATTTCGCTTAAACAGAAGTTGATTGATTTCGCTTGAAAGAATACATTTGCTATATCACTTGAAATTGAAAATTGTGAACTTTTGAAGATTAAAACAATGGACAACGAGTTCTACAATGCTTTTGCTAGTCCTATCACAATTACTTAGAATGCTTTGCTTGCAAATGAAACCGGGACATCACAGAAACCGCCTAAGCTCTTGGATATTGATGAGTACAATGGTTGGTCCGAACGCTTTGGAAATTGGGTTGAAGCTTATCATTTGGATGCTTGGGAACACACTAAAGTCCCATATGAAAGGCCCATAAGGAATGGTATTCAGTTAACAATCAGAGACATGAGTGCTGAGGAGAAAAAGAAGTATAGAGATGAGAAATTGATGGTGAGTCTGTTACAGCAAGCGATCAAAGAGGACATTCTGATTTTGCTTCAACATGATGGAAGTGCTTATTCAATATGGACTGAATTGGAAGCAAAGTCTATAGGAAGTGATGATATGCTTAAAAACAAGATGTCTCTCATGAAGAAAGAATTTGATCTATTTCGTGGGTTGAAATCTGAAAATACCAAACAAATTATTGAGAGATATTGTAACTTGGTGAGAAATATGACGAAATTAGGGATCAAAAAGGATACTGATGAGCTGATTGAGAAACTTGCTGATGCATTACCACATGATACTTGGGGAACATTCCTGATGATGTTGAGAAACAATCGGAAGGAATATAAAAAGTTAACATTGGGAGAATTTATCAAACATTTGGAAGCTCAAGAGATGGAGCAAAGAAAGATTGCTAGGATGAAGAACTACGATGGAGAACAAGACATCAGCTTGTATTTCAAGAGTGGTGTTAGTGAAAAGACAAATTTTTCTCCAAAGGTTGAAACAGCTTTTAATGCAAAAGGTTCTTCAGAAAGTTCATCTCAGGGATCAAGCAGCACAGCAGGATTCTCTTCATTTCCAACATATGATCCACAGTTTACTACGACAAAGAGTGGCAAAGTTCTTCAATGCAACATTGCCTTAAAGCTTGAAAATGATCAGAACTATACTGAGGAAGTTGCAAAAAGTCATATGTCTTTGTTGGTGACCGTGCTTGAATCCTATGGAGGCTTAGTTGCAGGGAGGATCGGAAATCCAATGCTCACGAAAGAGGATTACGATCAAATTGATGCCAAGGAAATGGAATTGATGGATATTAAATGGTGCATGGCTAGTGTGTTGAGACGGGCTGAAAAGTTTAAACAAATCACAGGCAGAGATGATTTTTGTGAGGCACATATTTCAACTTTAGGTTTTGATAAATCTAAAGTTACTTGTTTTCGTTGCAGGGAAAAGGGGCATTTCAAGAGAGAGTGCACAAATCGAGAAGCGAGTGGAGCTCAAAACCCTTTCGGAAACAACGATTACTACAAAAAGGCGATTTATCATCAAGTCACACAACAGCCATATCAACAACAACAGGCACCACATCAGGCTCAAACTGCACATGGTAGAAAAGAAATTGAAGATTCAAAGAGAGCATGTTTGGTTAATCAGGGCAAGGATGGTGGATTCAGTTGGGATAAATATATTCCAACAGAAAGTAAAGTGTGTTTGGCAGATCAAGATGATGAAAAATTGCCAGAAGGGTTCAGTTGGGATAATTTTTGTCCAGATAAAGAATTTATGGAAAAAGAGATCTTAAATGCTAAAGCTTTTATTGCTAATGCTTATGATGAGTATTGGGCTGCAAAATACAGAAAAGTCAGGGAAGCTGAAGAAGAAAAATGGAGAAAAATTGAAGAAGAGGAAGAAGAAGAAGAAGAAAGGTTAAAAGCTGAAGCTGAAGCCGAGAAAAAGAAAAGAGCTGAGTTTTTCCAAATGAAAAGAACAGTCAAAGATGTTCCAGAATTTGAAATCAAAGTTGATACTGAAGCAGTTAAAGTTCCTGAAAAGTGTTTGAATTGTGATTTTTTGATCATGCAAAACAACGAGTTGCTACACAACATAAAAAGATTGAAAGAATCTTATGATACTTTGAACAGAGAGATTAACAAGTACACTGATTCGAACAGTGAACAAGCTGTTGCATTGAATACACTCAAAGGAGCTTACATGAGACAGCTTGATGATGTCAGTTACTACACAGAGAAGTGTGCTGAGCTGGAATTGAAGTTGGCAACACAAAGAATAGAAACTGAAAGAGTCAACAATTTACTGAAAAGTTACTCATGTTCTACTTTTTTTGGTGACAGGATTTATCCAATTGTGGAAAGAATGAAGACTTTTGAAGAAGAGAAAACTTCGGAAGAAAAGAAGTCCGAGACAAAAGAAGAGGATGAAGTAGAAATTTCTGGTAAGAAACCAAGTGTTTTCTATAATAGATGTCAGCCCCCGGTCGAAAATGGATATTTGTCTCGAAATCCAAATTCCGAAAGAGTCAAAAAGGCAATTAACTTACAGTGGGAGTCAGGGCCGTCGGATAATTTGCCAGAAAATATTGATGTTACATTCACATCGTCTGATACTGATCATGAGTCCGAGTTGATAAAAAGTGTGGTCGATCAGGTGTTAGATAAAGATGACATAGAGGAGTCAAAACTGGAGTCCAAATCTGAGTCAAAGTCTGAGTCCGACACATCAAAGTCAACAATCAAAAAGGACAAACGGGTTTATGATAAGGAATTTTTGCTATCAAAATCTAATTTGAATGACGAACCAGTCAAAGTAGCATATACTTTGAAAGATTCTGACAAATTATATTCTGATGAGATTTTTCCAATAAGAAGTGTTAGAATTGAAATGATTAAAAAGGTTTTCAAAATTACAGAAATTAATATTTCTGAAATAAAAGATTTAAATCTTTCTAGAAAACCTAAACAATACACTTCTAGAGATAAACAGAGAATTAACAAGAAAATGGGTTACAATTGTGGTTATAGTTTTCAAAAGAAACCAAACCATAATTGTAATTTCAAAAAGAAAGGTCTTGGATTTAATCAACCGAAAAATTATAAAAATGAAAAAGTTTATAAACCAAAAACTGTGTTTGTTTCAGGAAATTCTTTAGAAGATGAGAAAGAGCAAGCGTTCAGAAAGCAGACGAACAAAGAATTCCTTGCCAAGAAGCAAGAAGAATTGAAGAAGAGTGTTGCTCAGAAGAAGACAGAGACGAGAACCTGTTTTCAATGCAAAACAGTCGGTCATATTGCCAGGAATTGTCCCAAGGTAATCCAGACAAAACAGGGAGTCTCTGGTAAATTGAAAGAAAAAGTTGTTGAGAAAAGTGAACTTACAACCAAAAAATTTACAGGCTTTGAAAATTCAACTTTTGAGGTTGGAGAATGTTCAAAGAATGTAATGAAAAGAAAAGAAAATTTGAAAAACCAAATATGGGTGGTTAAGGGTTCAGGAAACAGTTCTGGTGATGAATCTGATTCCACAAAATCAGAGGAGCCACGTGTTGAGAAATCAGTTCCAAAAGTGGATGATATAAATTTTCCACCTTTGCGGGCTGAAAATTTTAAGAAGAAAGTTGGGAAAGTTGAAATTTCAAATCAATTTTATTATGACAAGAAGAAATTTGATGTTGATAAGGCTTTCAACAGAAATGTGAAACACATTTTTGGAAAAATGGTCGATGGTAAGGTCAAAGGAGTTAAAGAATTCTATGCTTCCAAAATGAATGTTCACAAGTCTGTTGAAAGTAAAGATGAAGAAGAGGTTGATACACCCAAGGAAGGTCAGGCTTGGGTGGATATATTTTTCAAAGAGTAAAAACCTAACTTGCCGGAGATCCCAAGTTGGTAATCGCGGATCATGAATCGGCATCTTTATTAGAAAATATTTTTTGAAATTTTTTGCAGGAATTGCCGGAACTCCCAGGTTGGTAAGTGTGGAGTAGGAATCGACACCTTGAGAATTCAACCAACAGATGATGATTGGTTGAAAATGTTTGATATTTGATCTTACAAGTGGTTAATCAAGGTCATTAAGTTGAACTTGATTTAATTATCATTTAAAAAGTGTTGGTAAACATTGTGATGAGTTTTTCCCGAACCTACAAATGGTAAAATCAACAAAACTAATTTTCCGGAAAAACCATTTTGATTAAAACAAACTTAAGTGTTTTGAGATCATAATGGGAAAATAGTTTGTTGTGAGGGGAGTTCTGATTGTTTATGCCAAGTGGATGGAGAATTGAGGCAATTCGATATCAGTTGTCATGTTTTTGTACAGTTTGTTTTCAATTTTCTTTAGATGTATTTGTATTTTAGGGGGAGTATATTTTCAGAAAATCCAAAAACATTAGAAAATTTGAAAAAGCCAAAAACATGATAAAATGAAAAATGAGTTTTTGTTGCATAAAAGAGGAAATGATAGTACATCAGTGGACTGTCACGACATGCTAAAGAAATGGAAAGTTAAAATGTGATAAACGGTCTCACTAAAGATGTGACGGTAGGCTCAGCTAGATTAGTAGATTTGCGAGAACGATACAAACTTAAATGAAAAAGCCTATTTCTAGTGGGAAACATGGTCGAAAGCATAGTACTTAGTTTTGTCCTTCTTGACTGTGTGCATACTCAGTAATCGCTGATTGTCGAAAGACATAAAACTGGTTAAGTTTGTGAACTTTCACAACTTTGCTGAAAAGTCGCTGTGATTGTGCATTTCTTTTTGCAAAGACTTAAACTTGTTTTATTTCTTTATTTTGTTTAAGCATTGGACATCCTTTGCGTATACGTGAGTATCGACCTGGATGTTATTGCCTAAACGTTCTGCTTTATTTTCTTTGGTGTTTCGTTTAAGCTTTGGATCACCTCTGCGTATACGGAAGTATCGACCTGGTGGTTAAAGCCTAAACAACTTCAACTTGTTTTTATTTTCTTATTTTGTTTAAACATTGGACTTTCTCTGCGTATACGGAAGTATCGACCTGATTGTTAATGTTTTAAACATTCTGTTTTGTTTTCGCACAATTCACAGTTGATAAAAGTTTAAAGGCATTACTTGAGTCAGTGTATTGCATGATGAGGGGATATGCTGAGATCGTGGGGTCCATAAGAACTTAGTGCAATATTAATATACCTTAACGTATCGGTAAGCATTTCGAAAGTTTTTAGATTGAGTTTAAGTGGATAACAATATCGTCAATCTATGTGAATTGTTTAGAACTTAAAATGTTTAAAGCTTAACGGTGTTGGTGATTGGTCTCATAATCTGATATGATCCTCTTGCACGAACTCACAAAAATATATTGTTTGTAAATATTTCTTTACTGCATTCTCATTAAAAAAAATCTAAAAAGATTTTTGTGTGTTTTAGCATAAATTTTGTAAAAATCCAAAAAGATTTTCGACAACTGTTGTTGGAAGGCTGACATTCAAAATTCCAAGTGCTAAACTTGATGAACAGGTTTGAGAGAGAGTGTATGAAGAAGTTTTTACAAGTGGTTTGCATAGAATAAATCATTTCAAAAATTTTCTGCAAATGGTTTCTAAATTTTAAAAGATTTAATCTTTGAGAAACTTATGTGTGTGGTAGAGAATTTGCAGATATGAAGATTGACCAAAGCCAGATTTCGATATCTGAGCAAATGGTGATTTCCAGATAGCGATCCCAGCTTAGTGAGAGGGGGAGTTTGAGAACATCAGGAGAGAGCTCAAAGCTAGGTTGCAATTCTAGAAGAAAGAGAAAGAGATTGATTGTGGATGCTTACAATGGAGAATACTTCGAAGAGAAGCATGAAGACTGATAAAGACTGAAGGTTTGACTACCGAAGACTTGACACTGAAGACTCCGTCAACATCCGAGGGGGAGTTTGTTGGTGCATCCGTCTGTCGCCTACGTCTTGTATCGAGTCTTGTATAGAATTAGGGCATGAGAATCAAAATAGTGGTTTTTAGAGGTGATTCCGCTCGAAATGACACCTTGTCATTTCGAGCTAAATCACATTTAATTCTGATTCCGCTCGAAAGTAACTTGCTGATTCCGCTCGAAAGTAACTTGCTGATTCCCCTCGAAATGACACCTTGTCATTTCGAGCTAAATCAGAACACCTATAAATAGGTCATTTGGGGCGAAATCAGAGTAGAATTGTGTGTGTGTCTTCCGGTGAGCCACGAAGTGCTGCCGAAGTGTCGTTGTAATTGTAAAAGGCTTTTATATCAATAATATCTACAAGTTAAAGTGAATACGGCTGAAATTGCACCGAAACACTTGTTTTCGCCTCTTGTTTTGGTGAAAAACTCTTCTGATTGACTCGTTCGGGTCCGAATTCGATCCTGCATATTTTATTTTAGTGATCGGCATGATAAAATTCCATTCGTCGCATAATTTGGATCGTTTTTCGCGTCCGTTCGTGTTTCGTCGTAATTAGACGAACAACGTGACCGTACGACCAAACGAACCAACATCCGTGATATTTTTTAGCATGTTTTATGTCCCATATATTTAGGAATCATTGTAGAGCCTTAAATATGGCTTAACAGGCCTTAGATGTGTCAGAAACACATTTATATGATTACAGGGGCCAAAACTGCAATTTTAGAAACTTGTTGCTGAACCAGGGATCTCAGGCGGCCCGCGTAAGCTCCCCTTGAACCTTACGCGGCCCGTGTGAGCATGTCAGAGCTGCAAAACTGATTTCCCAGCTGTTACCAGCTGTTCCAGCTGTTTTAATCACTTGCAAATGGTATTTCTTCAATCTTTGGGCAACCATAGTATTGGAAAACAATGGGTAGGATGTGTACCGTCCAGATTTAATCACATTTATCGAGGAACGATCCTAACGGTCCTCTAAATCCTATAAATACCCCATTGATTTTAGTTTTCAATCACACCTTCATTCCATTCTTCTTGTTCTATGAATTCTTGGAGGATCTTGAGCTCTTTGAGAACCTCTATTAGTCCATTGGACCCTTGTAAGTGTCCTTTCGTGCTTAGTTTATATTGTTTAACGTTTATAACCGAAAAGTCAAGCGTTTTCGATAAACGCTTTGACTTTTAAACGGTCAAGCCATTGTTCTCAACGAACATGGCTACGTGACTGTAATTAGGTAGGTATTAAACCCTCAAAAGGGCACCTCCTAATTACCACGATTGCTTAGTTAAATTGTCGGGTCAAAGTTATTAAAATAAAAGTCAAACGAGTCGTTTTTAAACAAAATTCATAATTAATGATGTAAAGGCAATAAAATCAGTTTTTTCACTTTAATAACTTGGTAAATATTAATTGAACATGTCTAGGCATGTTCGACCCGACAATTCTGAGTATAGGCTCGGTTCGGAACCCAAAGTCGCAAAAGTTGACTTTCGCTTTTACTTTCAGTTCTGACTCAATTTAGCTTAGATTAGATATGCCTTAGGATTCCTTTAGGACCATGTTATAGGTTAGCATAACTCTCTGAGGTTATACAACTTGGATCCTAAGTTATCCGATTCGTTTGCATGTTTCCGTTAAATGCCTAAATGTTGACCATTATGCCCTTTTGACCTTAAAATGATATTTTAAAAGATATGAAAGAATAGAAACCTTTATTACTGAAATATAAACATGTTCCTAAATTTTCACATCAGTTTGAGGTCTAGATTAGGAGTTATGCTCAATAGCGTAAATGGAAAGCTTTTTATTAATTAAACGGCGTAATTAGCATAAAGCCTATCTAATCCTAGTTTTGATACCAAACTTTTTACCTACTGATGTAAAATAATATTTTGGGATTTTTGAAGATTTTTATTTATTTTTAGGCTGAGCATAACATAGGGTTCTAGCTTTGATTCGGTAATTGCCGGTTTTGCCCTTTTGCCCTATAAAATGAGTTTTACATAACATTTTGATACCAAACTTTTTGCTACTGATTTTATATGCTAAATAAAACATTTTAAGCTTTCTGGAATAATAAAAATATCAGCTTTTCTTATAAAACCCGGAAATCGCTTAAAATCGCCTTTTTACGCGTTTTAAACGCATAGTATGTATTAAAACTATTTTAAATATATAAGAGTTGATACCTACTGATATTTTTAGTAAATTTTTATAATTAAATAGTAGGCAAAAGTTTAAAACTCAGAATTCAAATTTTGACCTTTAAAGCTTTTGTGAAATTACCAAAATGCCCCTTCGGTGCATAGTTTGGTTATAATTAATAAATTTCACATATATGCAATACCATACTGATATAACTTATTAAAGTAAGTATTTTTACTAATTATATCAGACCTGAAACTCAGATTTATATTTAATCTCTTTTATAGCCTTTAAAATGACCAAAATACCCTTACGGGGCATAATTTGAGTTTAAATCCAAATTGGGCATAATGGAAGGTATCTTACTGATATCACAACATATTTAAGGCATATTAACTTAGGAAATCTGTTCATGATTCATTTGGTTACCCGTTACGCACTTTTCGCGTTCGGATAGGTTTATGTAACTAGTTTGCATAAATTAGCCGAAGCGGGTCAAACCTTATCATTTTTATCTCAAAATCCAGGATGTGTTTAGTTTACCCATATTATACAAGTCTTCAAACTTGTCGGGTCTAAATCACATTCTAATCCGGTCTGCGCTTAATCTTGCGTTTTGAACCGTAAACTTTTCCTTAAAAACTAACCGGTCTAAGTTACGACTTAAATAAGACCCGTTAGGAAACTAATAGGTTAATAAAACCTTCGTTCCAGATTAAGAGCCCCAGTAGAGGTACTTGTGCTTGCTGATTAGGATATACGGCTGAGTATAAATTGCATTTTTAGCTCAGGTAAATACTCTTAACTTATTTTCCTTATACGGGCTTGGGATACGGTATTATAATAATACCGCTTGGTCGGGTATTGAATGTTTAATCGTATTATGATTAAATTATTGAGGTAACCCGTTTTAATCTGTATTGTTTGAAATAAATACCTTAGGGGTTAATGACCATGTCCCGGATATCCTTGGCATCATTATAATAAAATGGCCACGTCTTAAGCAAGGGGTGTAGGCATACACCTGACAGTTGCATAAGGGAAACGGTATCTCACTCTCTTGTGGGCCTATACTTGTGGTGTGTCTGTTAATCTTGACTCGGTTTCTAACATCAGGCCCTGAACGTATAACGAACATGCAAATCTGTATACAAGATTATTTTTATATAATTGTCCCAAGTTATAAAAGAACTTTGTGCCTTGAGCATTCAAATCAATTTTATTAAACATTTTCAAAATAAGTCAGTTAATTGTATTTACCAGTGTAAACTGACGTATTTTCCAAAAAGGTTAAGTGACAGGTACTGTACGTAACAGGTTGGTATCAGAGCCAACATTGAGTGAATTAAACACTAGCCTTTTGTGTTTAATCTCAATGACACAGTAGCACATTCCTTGACCTTCTGAGTCTAGACTTAACATAGGAATACTCTCAACACTAGTCTGTAAAATATTGCATCCGATTTTATATATTTTTTTGAATATGTCGCCAAGCAAAGAAGCTGTAATGGAAATTCTCCACATCCGGAGCCTTGAAATGCCGAGCTTCGTACCGCGGCTAGGATACAACGTGCAACCAAGGAGAAAACATTCAGAAATAAAGTGAAGAAGAAACACCTTTTGCTTAAATTCGTTTCCTTAGTAGTCCTTATAAGGACATATTTATCTTCTAGTCCCTTCATGGACAACATTAATTCTTTCAAGTCCCGTTTAGGGCAATTATGTACTCTTTTTTTAAATTATTGGAATGTTTTAACTAAATTTCATTTTATCATTATATATGAATATAATATATGAAATAAATGAAAAATAACATTCCTATTATAAGATCTACCATTATAATAAAATGACAAAATCTAAAAAGGACAAGACCTAGCCCATGTGTCATTTTAAGACAGGGCCAAGATGGTAATTCCTCAATTAGATTCAGATCCTTATTAACATCTCAATTTAGGATTGTTCTGCCTATTGAATATTAAATAAGAATCTTAAAGGTATAACCTAGCCTGCATGTCATTATAAGACCTGGCCAAGATGGTAAAACCTGTTTGAAAAGAGATTCAAATCCTTGTTAACATCTGAAAACATGTTAACACTCCTGGCAGAAGTGATTCGTTAAAATCACGCATGTCACCCCTATAACTGGATTCTTCAAAAGATTCCTAACCTAACCTGATGACCTATAAATCATGGGTTTAAATCATCAATTAAGAGGATCGTATATTAAACATCCATTACTGATGAAGAGCCTACGGGCCATACTCATTGTCATATAATACAATAGATTGCTCTTTTTTTTTGCAATTGAACTACCAATATATATATTAAAAAGAATCTTAAAGGGTATAACCTAGCTTGAATGTCAATAAAGACCTAGCTATGATGGTAAAACCTGTTTAAAAAGAGATTCAGGTCCTTGTTAACCTCTGAAAAACATGTTAACACTCCTGACAACAGTGATACGATAAAATCACACTTGTCATCTTTATATTGGAAAATTCCAACCCCTTATCTAGCCTAGTGATTTAGAAATCATGGCTTAAATCATCAATTAAAGATGATCATACTATAAACATCCATAAGTGATGAAATGCCTACGGGCCATATCTATTGTCCTAAAAGATAAAAGACAGTTGTAGTCTTTGACTCTCTGTCAAGAAAGGTAATGAACTACGTTCAAACCTTAATGCCTCGATCCTATAAGATCGTGACTTATAAATTTAAAACTATCCTTTTGATTAGGCCTGTTGTGCCACTTTAATATCCTTAATGTTTTATATACTAGTATAAATTATAATGAAAATACTTAAATAATTAACAAATTAACCAATATGGTTTATATTACCATGGTTAATGAATCGTCAAAAATGATGAATCCATAATAACCTTTGAATAAATCATTGTCAATAATTATGTAGCAATCAAGCTACATGGCTGGATCGGATGAGGTCAACCGCCACCCAAGGGAGAACAATGATACTACCAGAGTTAATATAACTGGTGCGAAACTGCAGGCATTAATAGATAATGTTGTTACTCGAGCCCTTGACAGAGAGTATAATGAATCAAGTGGTACACACTCTAAGACTCTATATATGGATCGTAGTAAGCCCCCTTCTAAATCACACGAGTCAAAGGCGGACGATGTTCATAACTCGTCAAAATCAGAGGAGTGTTCTGTCTAGACAGGTTGTGCTTAATCAAGAGCCACATGTTAAAACCTGTTCGTATAAATATTTTGTCTCCTACAAGCCCAGAGACTTCACAGGAGAAAAAGGAGCCATCAACTGCATGACGTGGCTCGATGAGATGGACACCGTTGTTGATATTAGTGGATGTGCAGAGCAAGACATTGTGAAGTTTGTTTCACAATCCTTTAAAGGAGAAGCTCTTGCATGGTGGAGGTCACTGATCCAAGCTACAGTGAAAATTCCGTTGTACAACTTGACTTGGGATCAGTTTGTTGCTCTTATCAAAGAAAATTACTGTCCTCAACATGAAGTTGAGAAAATTGAGACTGATTTCTTGACATTGGTCATGAAGAACCTAGATTGTCAAGCATATCTTACAAGTTTCAATACCATGTCTCAATTGGTACCTTACTTGATCACACCAGAACCGAAGCGTATAGCTCGCTTTATTGGGGGTCTAGCCCTAGAAATCAAGGCAAGTGTGAAAGCATCGAGACCTACTACATTCAGGTCCGCGGCAGATCTGTCATTATCTCTCATGCTGGATGTGGTCAGAAATAAGGCTGCCAAAGCTTCTAATGATGGAAAGCGTAAAAATGAGGATGAGGATTCTCATCGCTCCGATAAGAAGAAAAAGGGGAACTTTGATCATAAGAAGAGTTCCGGGTTTAAAAAGGGCAATCAGCAGTCGGGTGAAAAGACCAGGTGCAAAACCTGTAGGAAATACCACCTCGGGAAATGCAGATTTGAATCTCAGCCTCTACCTTGTGGAATCTGCAAGTCGAAGGAGCATAAGACCTTGGATTGCAAGATGTTGAAAGATGCGACCTGTTATGGTTGCAACGAGAAGGGGCATATCAAGACCAACTGCCCTAGGAATCAGAAGAAGCATGAAGAGGCCAAGAAAACAAATGCGTGAGTCTTTCAAATGAACGCCCAGGAGATGGTGCAGAATGATGAAGACGTATCAGGTACTTTTCCTTATCAATGATGTGTATGCGAGAATTGTTTGATTATGGCGCAGAAAAGTCTATTGTGGACAATAAATGTTGTAAGCTGTTGTATCCGCCTATTAGGACTTTAGGCATATAACGCGAGGTAGAATTGGCCGATAACATTAGAGAATACTCCAACAACTTTAGATGGATGCTTTACATCCACTAAGAATCGCTCTTATCCAATGTCCTTATGACAAGCTTTCAAACTATCCAAAATCATCGATATGATCAAGACAGATGTGACATTTGATTCCCTGTCAAAAAGGTGATGGACTAGGTCCAAACCTTAATTGCCATTGATGGTCTTTTATGGCCTAGGCTAAGTATAATTGATATATATATATATATATATATACGTATCTAAATAACGTTCATTAAGAATGTTCATACTATATTAGCCTGTATGGTTTAATGATACCATGGTTAGTATATGTTAGGTCATCAGGATGATGAATAACGGTTGTTAGATTGCAACTAAATAATTGCTTTATTTGGTGTTAGGAACCAAATATCGAGTATGACAAACTCGGATAAGGCAGTCGTTGATTGTGATATGAATGATGCGACACATACTAATGATGCTACAATTGTGAACCTTAGAATTTCCAAAGATATCCTTCAAACTATGATAGACGCAGCTGTTGGAAAAGCTGTGAAGAAGGTCGTAAAAAAGTTCAAGGAGCCCAATGCTACTTGCTCCAAATCTCATCCAAGAAGGTCGTAACTTTGCGCATTAGAGGGACCTAAAGCGTCAACTTTTGAATCTACGCCTCTCGGTGACCGTTTAAGCGAACGAGAGTGTAGTAATATTTAAACTCATGCTTGGGAATAGCCATTATGGGCCATGGAAGGCTTGGATATCATTAAACGACATTTCGCGCTACTTTGTGCGATTAAAGGACTATTTGCGTCAACCTACAAAAGTCTGTCGATTCGTAAGGTATCAAACCTTCTGGAATATGATCATAAGTTAAACATGCCCTAAACATCCTTTGTAAAGCTTATTTATAGGCTTAGAGGTGTTTGGTGCGCAAAAATAAACTTTCAAGTCCACCAGGGACTAAAAGTATCAAAAAGTGCACAAGTTTGCATTTTCGCGCATATCTTACATTCTGGATATATCCGGACATCCAAAAATTTATGTAATCATTAAAATATTTTATTTTAGTGATCGGCATGATAAAATTACATTCGTCGCATAATTTGGATCGTTTTTCGCGTCCGTTCGTGTTTCGTCGTAATTAGACGAACAACGTGACCGTACGACCAAACGAACCGATATCCGTGATATTTTTGACCATTTTTTATGTCCCCTATATTTGGGCATCATTGTAGAGCCTTAAATATGGCTTAACAGGCCTTAGATGTGTCAGAAACACATTTATATGATTACAGGGGCCAAAACTGCAATTTTAGAAACTTGTTGCTGAACCAAGGATCTCAGGGGGGCCGCGTAAGCTCCCCTTGAACCTTACGCGGCCCGTGTGAGCATGTCAGAGCTACAAAACTGATTTCCCAGCTGTTACAGCTGTTTTAATCACTTGCAAATGGTATTTCTTCAATCTTTGGGCACCCATAGTATTGGAAAACAATGGGTAGGATGTGTACGGTCTAAATTTAATCACATTTATCGAGGAACGATCCTAACGGTCCTCTAAATCCTATAAATACCCCATTGATTTTGGTTTTCAATCACACCTTCATTCCATTCTGCTTGTTCTCTGAATTCTTGGAGGATCTTGAGCTCTTTGAGAACCTCTATCAGTCCATTGGACCCTTGTAAGTGTCCTTTCGTGCTTAGTGTATATTGTTTAGCGTTTATAACCAAAAAGTCAAGCGTTTTCGATAAACGCTTTGATTTTTAAACGGTTGAGCCATTGTTCGCAACGAACATGGCTACGTGACCGTAATTAGGTAGGTATTAAACCCTCAAAAGGGCACCTCCTAATTACCACGTTTGCTTAGTTAAATTGTCGGGTCAAAGTTATTAAAATAAAAGTCAAACGACCCCGCTACCAGGGGCGCTGCCCCCGGACCCCCGCCAAGATCGTAAAATACAATGACTAAATCAAAAACCCAGATCGTAAAAATGAAATTAAAGAATTTATTACATGGATCGAAATGATTTCTTCAACAATTGACGAAGTTTGAATGATTGAAACACTTATCAGCTCTCGAATCGAGTGATTATCTCCAAAATCACCGGAAAAAACGAGATTTTTTATGAAATTAAACTGGGTTTTCTTCAAAAAAGCTGAAGAACACGTTGATCGGGTGTTTGAATCATTGATTTGTGATGAAAATCGCACTATAATGTAGTGATTATTGAGATATAAAGTGAAGAAATGGTTGAAGATGGTGGGTTTTGAAAATGGTGGGTTTTGAAGTTACTGGGTTTTGAAGTTACTGGGTTTTGAAAAGGAAGAAGAAAGGGTTAGATTGACTAAAATACCCTTTTTCTTTATTTTAAATGTTGCCACATGTCCTAATCCTATTGCTTCCTACACTTCCTAGCCAAAATAAAATTCCTATTTGATCTTTTCCCTTATATTTAATCTCTTTTATAAGCTTTAAAATGACCAAAATGCCCTTCGGGGCATAGTTTGAGTTTAAATTCGTTTTGGGCATAATGGAAGGTATCCTACTGATATCACAACATATTTAAGGCATATTAGCTTAGGAAACCTGTATATGACTCTTATGGTTACGCGTTACGCATATTTCGCGTTCGGTTCGGTTTATGTAACTAGTTTGCATAAATTGACCGAAACGGGTCAAACCTTATCATTTTTGCCTCAAAATCCAGAATGTGTTTAGTTTACCCATATTATATAAGTCTTCAAACTTGTCGGGTCTAAATCACATTCTAATCCGGTCTGCGCTTAATCTTGCGTTTTGAGCCGTAAACTTTTCCTTAAAAACTAACCGGTCTAAGTTACGACTTAAATAAGAACCGTTAGGAATCTAATAGGTTAATAAAACCTCTGTTCCAGATTAAGAGCCCCAGTAGAGGTACTTGTGCTTGCTGATTAGGATATACGGCTGAGTATAAATTGCATTTTTAGCTCAGGTAAATACTCTTAACTTATTTTCCCTATACGGGCTTGGGATACGGTATTATAATAATACCGCTTGGTCGGGTATTGAATGTTTAATCGTATTATGATTAAATTATTGAGGTAACCCGTTTTAATCTGTATTGTTTGAAATAAAAGCCTTTAGGGGTTAATGACCATGTCCCGGATATCCTTGGCATCATTATAATAAAATGGCCACGTCTTAAGCACGGGGTGTAGGCATACACCTGACAGTTGCATAAGGGAAACGGTATCTCACTCTCTTGTGGGCCTATACTTGTGGCGTGTCTGTTAATCTTGACTCGGTTTCTAACATCGGGCCCTGAACGTATAACGAACATGTAAATCTGTATACAAGATTATTTTTATATAATTGTCCCAAGTTATAAAAGAATTTTGTGCCTTGAGCATTCAAATCAATTTTCTAAAAACATTTTCAAAATGAGTCAGTTAATTGTATTTACCAGTGTAAACTGACGTATTTTCCAAAAAGGTTAAGTGACAGGTACTGTACGTAATTGGCTGGGAGCTCAGGGCGTTAATAAGGAATCTTGCTAGTTCTAGATGCCTAAAGTCTATTGAACAGTTTTCTTTTATTTGATCCGCCTGTGGATCCTTTACACACCGTTTGTAATACTTTGATATTCTCATTCGGTTTGTAATATATTTATCTTTTGCTTCCGCTGTGCATTAAATTGTGTTGTTTGACTATGATGATATCAACTACGTCACGATACTCCCCACCGGGCCCACCGGTAATACGTGGAAATATCGGGGTGTGACAATAGGGATAGATCTAAGCGGCTTCTAGGGCTAAGTCAAAGAACGTACATAGACAAAATGATGACACGCTTCAAGATGGAAAACTCCAAGAAAGGAGGTGTTCCTATGACTAAAGGAACCGTGTTGAACAAATCGTAATCTCCTTCAACGGACATTGAAACTAAGCAAATGGAAGCAGTTCCATATGCTTCAGCGATTGGTTCAATCACGTATGCTATGTACTAGACTTAACGTCTCGTATGCTTTAAACATGACAAGTCGTTTTCAGCACAGTCCTGGCATTGCCCATTGGACTGCAGTAAAGAACATTCTGAGGTACTTGAGAAGAACCAAAGATATGTTCTTGGTGTTTGGAGGATTGGAAGAGGAGCTCACTGTAAGGTGTTACACTGATGCTGGCTTCCAAAGTGACAGAGATGATTCTCGCTCACAATTAGGATTCGTATTCACTCTCAATGGAGGAGCTGTCTATTGGAAAAAGCTCCAAACAGAGTATAGTGGCGGATTCAGCCACCGAATCCGAATGTATAGTTGCATCAGATGATACGAAAGAATCTGCTTGAATGAAGTAGTTCGTCAATAACCTCGATGTGGTTTCAAGTATTCAGAAACCGATCTAGGTATTATGTGATAACACAGGAATCATTGCTCAAACCAAGGAGCCCAGATCATAGGGTTAAGCACATTCTAAGAAAGTTCCACTTTATACGGGAAATACTGGAACGAGGAGACATCTTAATAAGAAAAATAGACACAGATCAAAACCTAGCTTGTCACACCCTGACTATTGTGGAAGCGTGATTATGGTGTGACTTTCTTAATATCATTGCATTCAATCATAACATCAACTATATGATAAAACCATAGGTTTGTCATCCATTGAATAAGTTTAAAACATGACAACATTGCTTTAAAACGTAGACTTCAAATTCAAGTTTTACAAACCGTACAAATTGTTTATGAGTTCATTAAAGACTCTTCAAAAGATATTGAATAACACCAAGGTTTGGAAGACGTCTCTCGTCCAGGAATAAGACACACTAACCAAACTCAAAGACCATGGATGACATCTTTATTCTTAACGCAGCATAAAAACTTCCAACGCCCTCCAGATCCACTTATAAATTCCCTGAAATACATGTAGTTTGAAAAACATCAACAAAAGTTGAGCGAGTTCATGTGTTCGTTTGTGTGTATGTATAAACCTTTGAAAACATGGTAAGTATGTATATAAGTCCCTGGTATGTAGCAATAAGGAAAAAGAGATCACCAATGGGTTGCAAAGCCAATGGTATGTGTGAAATGGTGCAGGAAGACTCAAAGCTAGCCGATTTCGTCGGTAAGACATAGTCACTTCATGGTCCACTCAGCGGACTCAGGAGTGGGGCTCGCTACACCCGAATAGATCTATCACTCATGTCCCTCGGTCCTACAACGAGGATTAATGGCCTCAAGTATCCGCCTACCCACTCACATGATCTAAGTAGTAAACCCTCCTTAAGCTAACCATACCATGTATAAAAATGTCTGTAATAATTGTAACATGTATTTCACCCCCGAAGTATAAAACTGAAAACAGTTAAAAGAAAAGGGGGACATGAACTCACAGTAGTGCGTCTTCAGTATCGGCAACTCAAACCTCCGCAGCTAATCACGACTACCTACAGTGTACTAACGTCTATTAGACGAACGGGCCGTGCCTTGGCTTAGAGTTTAACGTTTTGAGTTGCGCTCCTTATGTTATTCCAAGTTATCATTATTTGTTAACATAAATTATTTTAACTTTAAATTATATTCAAGTTTTGGAATAATCGTTAAACAATATTTCTGTATTAATACTTCTCAAGTATATATTTCTGTATTTCCTTCCCAAGGATGGGGGTAATTTATACCTGTATATTTGTAGTTCCGAAATAATATATTTTTAAGTCCCACTTAGAAAATATATAACTCATTTGTCAAAAATAATGTATTCCCAAGAAAATATATATTTTTCCCAAAATTATATATCTTCTAAATATATACTAGGAAAATATATATTTTTATCTCTCAAAAATAATATATTTTCTTTTTGTTGAAAATATGATATACTTGGTAATATGTTAAAAATCATATTTTCACCTCTTATATCCAAAATAGTATTTACCAAAAATATATTTGTAAGAGTATTTTCTGGAATATTTCATAAGTTACGTTTTTGTGTTCGGTTTCACAATATTATGTGTGTAACTTAAATATTTATTCCTTGTGATTTTTTGTATTATTTTGGAGTTGTAATTTTCATGGTATTTGTTAAGTTATATTATTTTACCCTAAAATAATATAACTACTCCACAAAGTAGACAAATATTCACACAAGTGTCTTAGTATAAAATATATATTCTAAATATATATTTACCCCTTTTATTTACAAATACCAGCCTCCAATACTTGTATTTTTGTTACAAAAATTATGGCGAGGTTTATATTTGAAAAACATAGTTTAAAATACACTAGTAAACACTTGTCTAGAAAATATTTTCTAAGTGTTGGAATTTTTAGAAAATTTTGTCATAGTTTCCTTTGTAAATGGAGGTGTCCATGCTATTTAGCATATCATTTTCTTTTAAAAAATCATCCAAACAATCAACAACAAATCACTAATCATCTTACACTTACCAAGTGCAAAAACTATATATTTTACATAATAACATGAACTTGATTTTTCACAAAAGTGTGTAGTAACTTGGTAAAGTATTTAGTAGCCTTTGTTACCCTCCAAAATATATTTACTTCCTTTAAAAACTCATTCTTGGAAATTTTGGATGTTTACAACTTGTAACCATGTGTTACAAAAATACTTATTTTTAACATCTTCTTGTTTTTCTAGTGTCTCTACACTAATTTTATCATCAAAATAGTGTAAGTGTAAGTAAAAGTCATGATCCTTCAAAAACCGCTTTTCGAACTTGGTTTGCTTAGAAAAATCATTTGTAAATCTCGGATCCATATGATTATCAACTCACTTTGTTTACTATATTTCAAGAAATCACTTTATTATCAAGTTCATGTCTTTATTAGAAGATGATCATTTTATGTAGAGACATAATCATCATCTAACTTGTTAAATCATGTTTTTAATCATAATCTAACAAGTTCCATATGATGATCAACATCATATTACCAAGAAATCAACAATTAATCATCAACATATTCAAAACAACATCATTCTAACAATATCTCATCATTTTTCATTTTATGTTTCAAGATTCAAGTGTGTGTTCTTTAGTGTTTTTGTGTTAAACATCAAACAACAACTTTTAACCACTAAAAATATGAAGTAAACAAGGGTTACAAGAAGCTTACTACTAGCTTCAAGCTAGGGAAGAACAATGGTGTAAATGGAGTGGATAATAGCACACAAGAGAGGTCCTTCAAGATCCGTGAGCACCGAGCCTCCTAAATCACCTTGTTACACCTTGAGAAGGCCTTGGATTGCTTGAGCTTGAAACAAAAAGAATGGTGGTGGTGGGGGAAGTCACGGCCGAGAGTTAGGAGGGAGGGAGAAGAAGAAGTGGTGAAGTGAAGGAGATAAGTGTTTAAGGTCCACTATATAATTTCTATACTCTTTTGTCCAATAGGTTTAGTGTCCCTCAAAGTACATACACAATCTTAAGCAAGATCATGGGGGATTTAAGGGGATTATGTGCAATCTTGTAAAGATTTAGGTGGGGCCACATGCTTGGGCCGATTACCTTCATGGGGGGGGGGGGGGGGGGGTTAAATGAAAGTTTAAATGGTAAGTAGGTGATTTAGTGGAGGTGTTAAGTGTAAAAGTCTTGTGTTTATGTGTATCATGTATTATGTAATATGTTAGAGTGCTCGGGAACCGTAAGTAGCTCAGAAAAAGTATAACAATGCTTCTAGTAATATTTTGGTGTTCCGGGTAATGTCCGGTTGTTCGGTTAGATACCGTTCCGTTAAAGTGCTAAGTTATACCGTATAGTGTCTTTTATGTAACTTTTTGTGACCCTTTTAATTCCCGACACTTAGGAAAGCATACAGGACCATTTTGCCATATTTTTGCACATTACTAGTATGTTAAAATGCTGATTTTTTATGATAAATGCAGAATTCTGCACTTTGAGTGGGTTTTAGGCACTTTCCGGCGCTTAAACCATCACCTAGTGACGCAGTTTTATGGTTCTTACTTCCCTACACTCCATACTAGTGTAGTACTTTGTTTCTGGCTCATACTGGGTCTCAAAACACTGTCGGTCTATGTACTGAACCCCGTCAGCATATTCCTGTCTTATCCGCTAGCTGTGCTAACTGTGCTTTGTGCGTCATTTATGTCACTAAAGTTTGTATGTAATAAATGGTGTGACAGTATGAAATATGATGCACATGTATGTATGATACAGAAATCAGAAAGCAGTTTAAGTCATCAGTTGTAATTAAGCACAGTCATTAAGCATAAATCAAAATTAATTAAACATACGGATGCATGCAAATTTGACGGTTGTCACATTCTCCCCCTGTTAAGAAAATTTCGTCCTCGAAATTTGTACTACCTTAACTCCTTAGGGTTTCATTATGCGTGTATGCATATGAATAATACCGAGTTAGATAACCTCAAGACCGAATCAAATCTTATTCACATCAGATGAATTCCATGGATATATTTTAACAATAAGAGCCTAATGGTTACAAGGCATGTGTTCTAGCATTTGATGTCAAAGGACACGAGATGTATAGACGTATAGTCCAGTGTAATCTAGTAACAGGGGTTCCACAAAAGAGGAGTTTTGACCAATAGGATTTTCAAACAGTCGGTCACAATATGCAACGAGTTTTGACAAAACATAGCATCCGTTATATGAACTCAAAATCAACAACTCAAATGTGATAGTAACATGAAAATGATCTGTTAACTTACGAATAAATAAATGGTAAGGATTAGTGGGTTGACATTCTTAAATTTCGAAGGTACACCGAATGAAATACAAGCGAATCTGGTGTATCATTGTCTTGATTCGTAGTTGCATCAGGAATGTTTAAATGACAAGTCAAACAAAAGTATGTGTAGTTTGTGTGAGCGGTTGACCAAGATTAGCACAAGCTACAAGTTTTGTAATGACACCACAAGGTGTCGTAATTGACATATTCCAATAATGGCGGTGACCGAACAAGTCCATCGTGCTTGAGATCAAACGAAAGTGTAATGAAACAGTCCTGAGGATTTGATTCAAACAGCATAGTAGAACCTTTCGATTGAATATAGGATATCAAAGAGCCACTGTTTCCGATCGAAGATGAAAAAAAGTATTAAGTATCGCAAGGTATTCGATCGACAATGAAAGAATCGTTAGGAGGTACACCGTGATATGAAATGAACCTGGGTACCATTGTCTTAACACACAATTGTGTTGAGACCGCTTTAATTGTGACAAACCAAATGGATTTAGAACAAATAAATGGATAATTAAATCCGTGTATGAGGTGCATAACCAAATTAGCGCAAGTTTCAATTCTGTGAAAGTATCACTGTAAGGTATCGAGATAAAAAAAACAATTTAGTGGAGTCATAGACCAATCAAGTCCACTACGACTCGAACAAAAGAACCTTTGCAAAAATATTCGAATATGATGCCCTCAATACTTCATATGGCGTCCTTAATTGAATATGTGAAATGGATAAGTTCAAGCGATTGAACTAGGTTTCAGCGTAGCCCGACAATAAACATATGTACCAACAAGGAAATCTCGGCATGGTTACAAAGATAAACCATGTATGTAACTTGAAATAAAAGAAGTTTCAAGAAAGTGTGTTGACTTGATAACAAGAGAGTCAACAATTATAATAATGTAGGTTATTCGAATCATAAACCAATAGTTAGCTTTAGCAAAATAACATTTGAATTTCAACGAAGTGTTTATTCGAAATGAAACCACATGCGTAGCAAATGGTGCATGTGTGACATATAAGTTTCCAAGAAACAATGAGTATCTGCTAAAATGGAGAAATGACCAAGTATTCGAAGCAAATGTATGTTCGCTCTCAGTGAAGAAAATCAACGCGATGCAACTACCATTAAGGGGAGTAGAGATGCAAATATCTACTTGCTAGAAGCAAAAGTAAAAATCTCAACAAAAGAAGTTTAAGTACTCTCTGCTTTGCTAACTGAAATGGCATGTATGTTAGGATAATGGTGTTGTTTGAGTTAACAGATGTAGTTTCTATGCAGCGACCCTTACGAGTTTGGACCTGGGTTCCCAAGGGTCCTAAGTACATGTTTTCTAGATTCTCATCGTATTCTGTGTAAAATTGTTCTGTGCATCGTGTAGGAAACACCATTTTTGCGTACGTTTAAAACAAGTTATTGTCCCACAATTTCCCGGTATACTTTCTTCCTGAATTCACAGCTAATGACACTCGATCATAGATCAGTCGTGTAATAGTAGTTGGATTCTCACAGTTAGTTAAATAAGTAATTAGTTAATCCTTAACAAGAGTTATCGACTCTTGTTGGTTAGCTCGTTCGGCTCCTGGTTGTTGATGCTCATTTGAAAATCATCATCCTTCTCCTTGACGAGCAGAGCTGGGGTTACCCAAAACGGGAAACTTGGTCTGTTATCTTCCTTCTCTATCAACCACTGAGGTTACACTGACAATCCTTGCATCTCCAAAGGTGTAAGTCGTTATGGTGCATCGACTACAGGCGCGATGCCTGGAATCAAATCAAATGCGAAATTCGTCTTGTCGTTGAGGAGATAATTTGGTAAGTCTTCGGGAAGGACTTCAGGATACTTCCCTATCACAGGAATATTTTCGAGTTTTGGTTCTTCGGCTCCCTTGTCCCCGACATGAGCCAAGAAACAACATATCCTTTACGCAACAACTTTCGTGCCTTCAAGCAATTAGTAATCTATAGAGGCATATCCTGCTTCATGAGTCACGATCGTTTCTTCGTTCACCATCGGGATGCGGATATCAATCTCCGCTCGATCACTCGACAAACAATCCATCCAGGTTATCTCGTCGAAGCTTCCCAACTCAACTGGCAATAGATCAAGCGTAAACTCACGCTCTCCGGGTTCTATCTTGCTGATTCTAATTACTTCATTGACTCCCACTAGCCTCCTATTAGTTAGCTCTATCATGTACGGGTCATCTGACTTACTTTCTACTAAACCAAGTATACTCTCAAACTCTAGCGATGCGAAGCTTAAAATTTGCAACAGTATCTATCAGCACAGATGCATAATGTTGACTAGTATAGGACGTACCGATATCCATGCTTGGATTCCTGGTGTGCTCCCCTAGCTCCGGTGTTGAGCTTTCCTTCTTGTGCCTGATTGTTTTTAGGGCAATATTTTCTGAAATGCCTTTTGCTTCCATAGTTAAAACAACCTTGAGTACGTTTCCGTTTGTCACTCGTTCTGCCTTGATAATTGTCATTGTCGTTGTTTCCTCCGTGATTCTCACTACCATCTTGGCCTCCATTTCTACCTTCAGTATCTTGCCTACAAGTTTCCTTGGGATGCCCCCTCTTGCCACAGTTATCACATTTTCCATATTTACATCGCCCGTCATGATAACGTAAATAATTGTCGCACTTAGGAAGGATACCCATGTAATCTTTTCCCTTTTTGGCCTTCTTCTTGTTACTCGCCCGAGTAATCTTCTTAAAACTTGCGAGCTTTCTCTTGTTATCCCCAGATGACTTTACAGGAGTCTCATTTTTCTCTTCCGGTGTGGAAAATTTTCCTAGTCTAACCGCTTCTTCAGTGAGCGCCACGCTCATGTCGATTGCTTCGATGATTGTTGAAGGCTTAGATGTTGTTACCAGGCTTAGGATCTGAGGTGCCAGTCCCCCGATGAAACGTTCGATCTTCCTAGATTCTGGTTCCACCAATCGCGAAGCAACTTGTGATAATTCGCCAAATTTCTGCACATACTCGGCTATTTTTGGACCTTCCATTTTCAAGTTCCACAATTCAGTTTCCAACTTCTGGACTTCTGCCCTAGAGCAATATATTTTGCGCATCAGTTCTTTCAGTTCGTCCCACGTCAAAGCATTCGCAGTAGTCTCGCCCATTGTCTGAACCTGAAGGTTCCACCATGACAGAGTCCCATCTAAAAATAGTCCAGCTATGTAGGTGACCCGATGTTCTGGGGCACATTTGCTCAATCGTAAAACAGAATCCGTTTTCTCAACCCAGCGCACGAAGGCTAAGGCACCCCTAGTGCCATTGAATTCTCAAGGTTTGTGGTCCAAGAATTGCTTGTAGGTGCAACCTTCGCAGCGTTCGGAGCGAAGGGCCTCGAGCTGTGCAATGGCTTGTGAGATGCGCTCTTGTAGTTCTGCCGATGTCGCCGACAGAGGGTTGTTGGTAGTGATGTTCCCTTGTATCGACATCTTCCAAGAAGAAGATTGGTTAGGTCAGGTTGTATTGTTCAGGGAGTGCATATAGTTGTTTAGAGGTCATATATACATACACGTATTTGATTTTTATATCAACCAAATCAAGCAATAGCATAATCATAGCATAACCAAGTAATTTGGGAATTATGTTTAATGAGAGCATAGCCAGCAAGCACGTAGCATTATAATTATAGCACACACATATAGATCATTAACGTGCTTAACGAAGACATAGCGACTGGGTTTTCATTGGTTATTGGCCACAAAGTGTTGCCGTATGTTTGATGATGATTGGCTCTCATTATTCTCCGACCACAATTGCATTGTCTTACAAAATGTATCACATCAAAAGGGACACAGGGTCACCCTACCCTTGTCCAACAAGTATATCAGTGTATCAAAATTACGTAGTCAGAAGTGGTCTTCAAAAGTCTCCACAATCCCAGCTTATCATTAGTGACTTTACCCAAATGTAATGCAATCCGCATAATCCAGAAACCAACTATACTGGTGACTGAGGTGGAGGAGGAAAGAAAAGTAAACTGTTAACATGCATGAACTCCTCCTCGAGCTTGTATATACGTCGAAGTAATTAACTGGTCTGTCGTTCGACAGTAAAGAAACAAGCATCAAAAACCTGGGAATTGTGTGAAAGCAGCACTTGAGAGTGCAAAAGGAATCTTTGATAAATGTGGAGGGTCAAAGTATACTGGCGATAGACAGGGTGGAGGGCATGGCGTCAGCTCAAGCTCCAAAGCTCTGCGACTTATATTCCTCAGACTGTAGCTACAGGAGCAACTCATCCCGTGTGTAGCCTCCATAATGTGAGGGATGGTAAGGGTCTAATATCAGCATATTGTATGTTAGGAACCATCGAAATAGCTCGTCCAACGATGAAGTAATGAACAGTGCAGCCTGAAGGATCTGTGGAAAAGTTGTTGATACAACAGGATCGTCGCGCGGGTGCTGACCAGAATTACCTTCTCAGAATGCGGGTTTGTCCTGAAAGAAAGCGATAGGCATGCCGGTGCAATGGACGTCGGTCTTCATAGGAGCAATATCAGCGGTGAAGGTGCAGGAACAAACATCTCAACCAATAAGGAGATCATCAGGTGCAGGTACTGGGCCAGGTATAAGGGGTGCAATGTCTGGTAAAACAAAAGGAACATGGTCGGGATCAAGAATCGGCTCAAAATCAACAGGTGCAACATCAGGCTGACCCAAAAGGAACAGGAGCTGGCTCAGGAGCAGGGTCTGGGTCGTGTAAAGGTGTGGCACCTCAAGCAGGTGTTGGTGCAGCAGTCATGGCGACGTCGTCGTCTGAGTTAGTAGTAAAAAGCTGTAATCCGGTCGTCTGTAAGGCTGCAGATGTCACAGTTGTCAGAGAAACCATCAGCAAGGGCAAAGTATCACCAAAATCTGGTAGCGCGGACTGTTGGAAGTCGTCCTCGTCCTTGGTTAGCATATCAGGATCACTCTCAGTGTCTGACGTAAATATCTCCGGCGCAGTTGCAATCTCATTATCTGTGGCGGTGGCCGTAGGGTTATCGATGTCTTGATATTTCGCTTTCTAAAATAAAGTGACATGTGTGCCGGTACATAATAGTCATAGCATGTATATCCAAAGTAATTACTAACAATTAGCGTATGCAAACAAGGTAAATTGTCATGTAGTCGTGTATTCGCATTAATCTTCATGAAACTTTCTATCCTTCCTAGTCTCTCAGACTAAGCCTCCCAGTCTCTCAGACTGAACTCCCTAGTCTCTCAGACTAAACTTCCTGCTTTCCCAAACTGAATTACCCATTCTCTCAGACTGAATCTCCTAGTCTCTCAGACTAAATTTCCTGGTTTCCCAAACTGAATTACCCAGTCTCTCAGACTGATTCTCCTAGTCTCTCAGACTAAACTTCCAGTCTCTCAGACTGAATCTCTCAGATTAAACTCCCAGTCTCTCAGACTGAATCTCTCAGATTAAACTCCCAGTCTCTCAGACTGAATCTCTCAGATTAAACTCCCAGTCTCTTAGACTGAATTTTTCCCAGTCTCTAAGACTCAATTTTCCCAGTCTCTAAAACTCAATTTTTCCTAGTCTCTAAGACTGGTCCTCCCTCAGTCTCTAAGACTGATCCTCCCTCAGTCTCTAAGACTGAACTATAAACGAATTCTTTGAAATGTGATTTGTGCCTTTTGTTTGTAAAAATGTTTGTTCCCTGGATCTGGAGGTTTTGGGTATGCAATGAAAACATGTCGCAAAACATTTTCGTGAGAGCCTTAATCATCGTAGTCTAGACTCGAGAAAGAATCCTAGTTCGCTATGATCGAAGCTCTGATACCAAGCTGCCACACCCTGACTATTGCGGAAGCGTGATTATGGTGTGACTTTCTTAATATCATTGCATTCAATCATAACATCAACACTATGATAAAACCATAGGTTTGTCATCCATTGAATAAGTTTAAAACATGACAACATTGCTTTAAAACGTGGACTTCAAATTCAAGTTTATAAACCGTACAAATTGTTTATGAGTTCATTAAAGACTCTTCAAAAGATATTGAATAACACCAAGGTTTGGAAGACGTGTCTCGTCCAGGAATAAGACACACTAACCAAACTCAAAGACCATGGATGACATCTTTATACTTAACGCAGCATAAAAACTTCCAACGCCCTCCAGATCCACTTATAAATTCCCTGAAATACATGTAGTTTGAAAAACATCAACAAAAGTTGAGCGAGTTCATGTGTTCGTTTGTGTGTATGTATAAACCTTTGAAAACATGGTAAGTATGTATGTAAGTCCCTGGTATGTAGCAATAAGGAAAAAGAGATCACCAATGGGTTACAAAGCCAATGGTATGTGTGAAATGGTGCAGGAAGACTCAAACCTAGCCGACTTCGTCGGTAAGACATAGTCACTTCATGGTCCACTCAGCGGACTCAGGAGTGGGGCTCGCTACACCCGAATAGATCTATCACTCATGTCCCTCGGTCCTACAACGAGGATTAATGGCCTCAAGTATCCGCCTACCCACTCACATGATCTAAGTAGTAAACCCTCCTTAAGCTAACCATACCATGTATAAAAATGTCTGTAATAATTGTAACATGTATTTCACCCCCGAAGTATAAAACTGAAAACAGTTAAAAGAAAAGGGGTACATGAACTCACAGTAGTGCGTCTTTAGTATCGGCAACTCAAACCTCCGCAGCTAATCACGACTACCTACAGTGTACTAACGTCTATTAGACGAACGGGCCGTGCCTTGGCTTAGAGTTTAACGTTTTGAGTTGCGTTCCTTATGTTATTCCAAGTTATCATTATTTGTTAAAATAAATTATTTTAACTTTAAATTATATTCAAGTTTTGGAATAATCGTTAAACAATATTTCTGTATTAATACTTCTCAAGTATATATTTCCGTATTTCCTTCCCAAGGATGGGGGTAATTTATACCTGTATATTTGTAGTTCCGAATTAATATATTTTTAAGTCCCACTTAGAAAATATATAACTCATTTGTCAAAAATAATGTATTCCCAAGGAAATATATATTTTTCCCAAAATTATATATCTTCTAAATATATACTAGGAAAATATATATTTTTATCTCCCAAAAATAATATATTTTCTTTTTGTTGAAAATATGATATACTTGGTAATATGTTAAAAATCATATTTTCACCTCTTGTATCCAAAATAGTATTTACCAAAAATATATTTGTAAGAGTATTTTCCGGAATATTTCATAAGTTAGGTTTTTGTGTTCGGTTTCACAATATTATGTGTGTAACTTAAATATTTATTCCTTGTGGTTTTTGGTATTATTTTGGAGTTGTAATTTCCATGGTATTTGTTAAGTTATATTATTTTACCCTAAAATAATATAACTACTCCACAAAGTAGACAAATATTCACACAAGTGTCTTAGTATAAAATATATATTCTAAATATATATTTACCCATTTTATTTACAAAAACCAGCCTCCAATACTTGTATTTTTGTTACAAAATTATGGCGAGGTTTATATTTGAAAACATAGTTTAAAATACATTAGTAAACACTTGTCTAGAAAATATTTTCTAAGTGTTGGAATTTTTAGAAAATTTTGCCATAGTTTCCTTTGTAAATGGAGGTGTCCATGCTATTTAGCATATCATTTTCTTTTCAAAAATCATCCAAACAATCAACAACAAATCACTAATCATCTTACACTTACCAAGTGCAAAAACTATATATTTTGCATAATAACATGAACTTGATTTTTCACAAAAGTGTGTAGTAACTTGGTAAAGTATTTAGTAGCCTTTGTTACCCTCCAAAATATATTTACTTCCTTTAAAAACTCATTCTTGGAAATTTTGGATGTTTACAACTTGTAACCATGTGTTACAAAAATACTTATTTTTAACATCTTCTTGTTTTTCTAGTGTCTCTACACTAATTTTATCATCAAAATAGTGTAAGCGTAAGTAAAAGTCATGATCCTTCAAAAACCGCTTTTCGAACTTGGTTTGCTTAGAAAAATCATTTGTAAATCTCGGATCCATATGATCATCAACTCACTTTGTTTACTATATTTCAAGAAATCACTTTATTATCAAGTTCATGTCTTTATTAGAAGATGATCATTTTATGTAGAGACATAATCATCCCCTAACTTGTTAAATCATGTTTTTAATCATAATCTAACAAGTTCCATATGATGATCAACATCATATTACCAAGAAATCAACAAGTAATCATCAACATATTCAAAACAACATCATTCTAACAATATCTCATCATGTTTCATTTTATGTTTCAAGATTCAAGTGTGTGTTCTTTAGTGTTTTTGTGTTAAACATCAAACAACAACTTTTAACCACTAAAAATATGAAGTAAACAAGGGTTACAAGAAGCTTACTACTAGCTTCAAGCTAGGGAAGAACAATGGTGTAAATGGAGTGGATAATAGCACACAAGAGAGGTCCTTCAAGATCCGTGAGCACCGAGCCTCCTAAATCACCTTGTTACACCTTGAGAAGGCCTTGGATTGCTTGAGCTTGAAACAAAAAGAATGGTGGTGGTGGGGGAAGTCACGGCCGTGAGTTGGGAGGGAGAAGAAGAAGTGGTGAAGTGAAGGAGATAAGTGTTTAAGGTCCAATATATAATTTCTAAACTCTTTTGTCCAATAGGTTTAGTGTCCCTCAAAGTACATACATAATCTTAAGCAAGATCATGGGGGATTTAAGGGGATTATGTGCAATCTTGTAAAGATTTAGGTGGGGCCACATGCTTGGGTCGATTACCTTCATGGGGGGGGGGGGGGTTAAATGAAAGTTTAAATGGTAAGTAGGTGATTTAGTGGAGGTGTTAAGTGTAAAAGTCTTGTGTTTATGTGTATCATGTATTATATAATATGTTAGAGTGCTCGGGAACCATAACTAGCTCAGAAAAAGTATAACAATGCTTCTAGCAATATTTTGGTGTTCCGGGAATGTCCGGTTATTCGGTTAGATACCGTTCTGTTAAAGTGCTAAGTTATACCGTATAGTGTCTTTTATGTAACTTTTTGTGGCCCTTTTAATTCCCTACACTTAGGAAAGCATACAGGACCATTTTGCCATATTTTTGCACATTACTAGTATGTTAAAATGCTGATTTTTTATGATAAATGCAGAATTCTGCACTTTGAGTGGGTTTTAGGCACTTTCCGGCGCTTAAACCATCACCTAGTGACGCAGTTTTATGGTCCTTACTTCCCTACACTCCATACTAGTGTAGTACTTTGTTTCTGGCTCATACCGGGTCTCAAAACACTGTCGGTCTATGTACTGAACCCCGTCAGCATATTCCTGTCTTATCCGCTAGCTGTGCTAACTGTGCTTTGTGCATCGTTTATGTCACTAAAGTTTGTATGTAATAAATGGTGTGACAGTATGAAATGTGATGCACATGTATGTATGATACAGAAATCAGAAAGCAGTTTAAGTCATCAGTTGTAATTAAGCACAATCATTAAGCATAAATCAAAATTAATTAAACATACGGATGCATGCAAATTTGACGGTTGTCACATAGCTGACCCGTTCTCTAACCCGATGACTCAGGACAAGCTATCGGTCTTATATTGGATAACCATTTGTTTTGATTTAGTATTTGGATGTACGAACATTCAAACAGTTGTACCTTTTGAATTCACCTATGATTTACTGGCTAAATGCAAAGTTTGAATCTTACAACTGTGTTCGATTTTTGTACGTTTAATCCATGAATCTTGTATTCTAAATTATCCGTAGTCGGCCAGACTCGTGGGAATGACTCTGAATTAAGACTATTCTGACTTTGGACTCAAGGAGTTGACTTCCAAACTCACAAACCTCATTATGAATGACGTTAGATGTAACTCGCATTAAACCATCTTCATGGTATACTCATTTTGTATCCTCTGACCTGAGATACATACTAGAACTTTCGTTTACTGAAGACTATTCTTTGATCAGTGTCAAACGCTGTCGCGTAACTGCCAGTCATAAAGGCATTGGTTGGGAGTGGTTCTGAAGTTCAGTGGGAGTTGTATGTAGTCAAGATGGGATTCTGTACTCTTACATTATAATGTAACAGTTAGACATCTGGGCGCCCTCGTTGATTCAAACTGGTGAAGTGTAAGGCCTTACCCAAACTTACTGTGTGTTTGATTGGACCACTTTGATTCTGTGAACGAGAACGACAATGATTGAACGCCATGTGAGATTGAATCTGATCCATGTCTCATTGTTCAATTGATGTCTTTTACAGAAAAGATAGATGACGAGAATTGCCATAAGTCTACTTTCTTCATGTAGCAAGCCGTTGCTAAAGAGAAGATACCTTGGTTAATGACTTTAAAGTGTCATGGCCTGTTGGGGACAACCATGTGTAGCTAGAACACCGCTGGTTGTCTGCGTTGAGATCTTATCAGAGACCGTCCAAGTGGGAGCTGTTGGATATAATGTCCAGTTCGATAAGTCAACGCTGCCGACCGGGTCTTGACCCGTAAGAGTTACACCTTGGGCAACGAACTAAAATCCACTTAACCTGTTTAACTGGTAATTACGAACAACATACGAGACAGATCATAATTATATTTATGATCATAAGCGGGTATTAACTGAGAGACGGGTACATGGACCGGGTGACTCGGGTATACTCACCCATTGCCACTTGTCGCGCACCAAACCTTTGGCCAATTACAACACATGCATTTTTGCATGAGTGCCACTTGGCTTGCATGCAAGAAGGTTCATGTCTTTTAAAGTTGTTGGTCTTCCATTTTAAAAGGGTTGTTGGATGAAAAAAAAAAAAGGAGAACAGAAAATGCTCTCAACACCCACATATGCATATTAGCTCTTTTTTATTCCATGCATGTGTACAGTGGCGAAGCTTGGATTTTTCGGCCGGGGGGGTGAAAACATATATACCCAAAAATTTCTATAGAATACCCAAAAATTTCTATAGAACCGGGGGGTGAAAACCTATATACCCACAAATTTCTATACGAAAACTACATATATAACACTACTGAGCGAAAAATCCCGGGGGGCGGGCGTCCCCCCCCCCCCCGCCCCTTGTAAGCTTCGCCCCTGCATGTGTAGATATATTGTTTAACTTGTTTTTACTATGTATGTTACGGTTGGAGCGGTCTTAGCCCAATAACATACAAGTTTATGTTAATTATTAATAGAGACGGAATCAGACTTAGTTAAATTAATTATTATTATTGAATTAAAGGAACTAGAACAATAACAATAAGAACAAGCAATTTACTTCAAGCCCTAAAGTATATTTCTCTTAATGAATAATTGCAAAATATACAGTCAAGCACCCATATATTTTAATAGAGACTCTGACTATACTTAGATCAAACGTAGTGGGGCGGTATGGATGGGCATAGCGCCCCATCGCGTTGCCGAACACCACCACAAGGGGCGGTATGAAGGAGAAAATGGGGTGGGGCGCAACCTCCATAGCGGCGCCATTTGTTTGAATTTTTTTTTTATTTTCTGGTTTTCCCCTCCATTGCTCTGTTTCTCACTGTAAGGTATCGAGATAAAAAAAAAACAATTTAGTGGAGTCATAGACCAATCAAGTCCACTACGACTCGAACAAAAGAACCTTTGCAAAAATATTCGAATATGATGCCCTCAATACTTCATATGGCGTCCTTAATTGAATATGTGAAATGGATAAGTTCAAGCGATTGAACTAGGTTTCAGCGTAGCCCGACAATAAACATATGTACCAACAAGGAAATCTCGGCATGGTTACAAAGATAAACCATGTATGTAACTTGAAATAAAAGAAGTTTCAAGAAAGTGTGTTGACTTGATAACAAGAGAGTCAACAATTATAATAATGTAGGTTATTCGAATCATAAACCAATAGTTAGCTTTAGCAAAATAACATTTGAATTTCAACGAAGTGTTTATTCGAAATGAAACCACATGCGTAGCAAATGGTGCATGTGTGACATATAAGTTTCCAAGAAACAATGAGTATCTGCTAAAATGGAGAAATGACCAAGTATTCGAAGAAAATGTATGTTCGCTCTCAGTGAAGAAAATCAACGCGATGCAACTACCATTAAGGGGAGTAGAGATGCAAATATCTACTTGCTAGAAGCAAAAGTAAAAATCTCAACAAAAGAAGTTTAAGTACTCTCTGCTTTGCTAACTGAAATGGCATGTATGTTAGGATAATGGTGTTGTTTGAGTTAACAGATGTGGTTTCTATGCAGCGACCCTTACGAGTTTGGACCTGGGTTCCCAAGGGTCCTAAGTACATGTTTTCTAGATTCTCATCGTATTCTGTGTAAAATTGTTCTGTGCATCGTGTAGGAAACACCATTTTTGCGTAAATATGTGTATCGTTTGCACATATCAACTCTTGTTCGATTTCAAGCTCTAAATCGCCTTCTGGAAGGTTATACGCGCACTGATGCGTAAATATAACCAGATTAATGCAACGAACACTCCGGAATAGTGAAATAGGCTTAACATACCTTAAATAACCTTTACATAACTTAGAAATAAGTTTTGAAGGCTTTGGTATGGCAAAATCAAGTTAAATCGCTTACAGGGACTAAAGTTGACAAACTGCGAAAGTATGCCAATTTGAACTATAACAGACATTCCGGAACATGACCATAAGTTAAAAATACCACAAATATCCTTTACATAGCTTAGAAATAGGCTTTGACGGGTTCGGTATGCTAAAATATACTTTTGGGACATTCAGGGACTAAAAGCGTCAAAAAGTGCACAAGTTTGCACTTTCGCGCATAACTTACGTTCTGAATACTTCCGGACATCCAAAAATTTATGTAAGCACTAAAATATTTTATTTTAGTGTTTGGCATAAGAAAAATCCATTCGTTGCGTCTTTTGGATCGTTTTTCGCGCTTATGCGCATTCCGTCGTAATTAAGCAAACATCGCGATCGTACGACCAAACGAACCGACATCCGACATATTTTTGAGCATGTTTCATGTCCACAATGTTTAGTCATCATTTTAGGGCCTTAAATTTGGCTTAAAGGGCCTTAAACATGCCGGGAATGGCTTAAACACACAACAGGGACCAAAACTGTCATTTCTGAAGGATGTTTGCTGATACATCGAATCTGGTCCATTCCACTTGTTGCAAATGGTTTTGGGGAATCTATGGGCTGGTTTTGATGTGCACATGGTTTTGGGCAATACCATGGGCTCACATGGTTTTGTAAAACCATTATCTTGAGGTGTATGGCCAAGATCAAAGCACGGTTTCCAAGAAACGATCTTAACGGTTCGGGAAATCCTATAAATACCCCACCCCCATTTGCTTCTAAACTCACTAGAATCTGATTTGAGAAGCTCTAAGTTGAAACCATTGTTTCATACCTGAGCTACTTGAATCACGATTAGCATTCGGGGACCCTTCGTAAGTATTCTTTCGTTCTTTTATTGCTTTTCGAGTCCGAAAGTCAAACTTTGTTTGACTTTCTGCATTGACCAGTTTATGGTCAATGCGAAGTTCGTTTGAACTTCGCAACGTTATTGTAATCACGATGGTTATAGTCCTTTGGGACTATGCCTACTGATTACCATGTTTTCTAGGGTCGTAAGGGTAAGCGATCTAATAAATCGCTTATACCTTCGAACCCGGCCCATTTGGTCGATCATTAGGATCCGACCAAACGCATTAGGTGACCATAGTATATAGGGAATAACCCTCCGAGGTTATACCTTATGGTCGCTTTGTTTAAGTAGTTGTATGATAGGTAGTTTATATGCCTTAGGTAAATTACCAAAATGCCCTTTTTACGCCAAAATTCATTTTAAGCATATGTAACATAACTTTTGGTATCTAAACTGATTCGGCAACAATATTAGACATGTTAAGGCATATTTTACTTGTCATAGGACTAGTTAGGCGGTCCGAACGCGTTTTACGCGAACGACGCGTTAAAGTAGCATAAGCTGTCTAAACGGGTCGTAATGGGTCGTAAACACTTATGTTAGGTTTCATTTAGTATGTAGGCTTTGTTAAACCATATTACACGAGTTCCCATACTCGTTTGGTTTACGAACCCTCATTCTATCCGATCCTCCGATATAGGTCCGGTTTATTAACATAGTTACCTATACTAGGTGCCGTTTGATTCCGTGATCTCTAGCATTGCTTGGTGGTTATCTTAGGACTTCTGAGCAATCTCATGTGAGTACATAGACCCCTCTTTTACTGTTTTCCAAACTGTTTTGGGGTGAAACACATGTGCCTACTTGTTACTTTCATGCTTTACATGTTTTCACATCATATACCTGCTATGTTCGTTAGTACATTATAGTACATGATTTCATTACATTTCATGCTATGTATGCCCATTGTGTGCGTACTTAGTACATCATTCTACATTACATTTCATGCTATGTATGCCCATTGTGTGCGTACTTAGTACATCGTCCTACATTACATTTCATGCTATGTATGTCCATTGTGTGCATACTTAATACATTGTTTTACATTACACTTATGCTATGTATGTCCTTTGTTGCATACTTAGTACATTGTTATTCATCATATGCTTACATTTTGGATACACATTACATGATTTACATTAGACATGAACATTTTACATCTTGGTGGTTTGGTTTGAGTAAGTGATTTAAGTAACGAGGCGTGTGTAATATGATACAAGCATGGTGGATATGCCGCTGGTACTTCCTATATATAAGTGTTTGTATGGTATCACATATTGTAGCGTTATTTGAATCATTTCAATTTGAGACATATAACATTTTATACAAATAACATACTTTTTCACAAGACATTGATTTACAAACAACTTATCTTATACAAACTCATTGTACATGGTTATTCATTTAACCATACATTATTTTCTTATTTATACATATCATCTGATCTTATCGTTTTTCAAATGATTTACAAGACAAAGCAAATTACAAGGTTCATGACTAAACATTTTCTCAAACATAAGTCATGAATTCTATTTTCACAAAACCTATGTATCTCACAGGCATTTTTATGCTGACGTACCTATTTTCACATGTGTTTTCAGGAGATGATGCATAGGACTTATCAAGACATACTTAGGCGGACCTGTGCCTTAGTGACTTAAAACGAGACAAGAACTAGTTAATTTATGTTATGTACTCTTTGTTTCTTGTTTAAAACAATGTAAACTCTCATGTTTGATTAATAAAATGAAACTTCAATTGCCATGGATTTGAAACAATTAATTCTGTTACAACACTCCCCGACGTTTCCGCCACGTTTTGTATGTTCTACGTGGTCGGGGTGTGACAGAAAAGATGATATCAGAGCCAATGGTTATAGGGAATTAGGATTATAGTAATGCTTTGACCTAGTCTATAACCTTTCTAGGACCCTAACGCGAGTTTACTTGCGTTTAGTCATTAAACAATACCGTCACCTATCCTTAGGCGACGACCACAACAAGAACATAAATTTCAAAACCGCTTTGAAAACTAATCATCTGTCCTAGGATGATTGATTACTAGGTTTTGAACCCTCTATTGTAAGGTTTTGAACCCCTTTGAGTTTTCAAAATCTCGTCAAGGTTTTGGGTTTTAAATAATGTGAACACGTGCAAACTGGAAGGGTGAATGCCTGTATTCTGGGTTTTCTGTCTAGGCAAGCACTTCGTATATATCTCATCAGACGCGAGACCAGTTGTGCTTACCTGGGAATTCTTGGGATGAGTGTTCACTTATAGGCGAGCATGTCTTCGCGATACATTATTTTTGACCTATTTACTTTGATTAATCACCGGGGTCGTTTGTTGCTTTGTAGTAACAAACAAATGACCACTATCCTTGCTTTCATCAGATTTGTTCATCTCATTCTTTTCGTCAAATTCTCTCACTCGTTTCATTTCATGTTTCCCTTTTTAGAATGCCTCCACGACGCGAAAATCCGGTATCTATTGAAGAGCTGGCAACTGTCATTACACAGCAAATGACTGCTGCAATCCCGAACATCGTTGCTCAATGTCACCAAGCTCTCAATAACAATAATGCCCTCTGCAACTTCAAGACGTTCAACTCGGCTAAGCCATCAAAGTTTTCTGGGTCTCAAGGAGCGACTGCACTTCTGCAATGGTTCGAGAGTTTAGAGAGCACCTTCAGACATGTTCAATGTCCAAACGAGCGAAAGGTAGATTTCGCATCTAGTGTCTTTGAGAAACGAGCTTTGACGTGGTGGAACGGTGTGGTGAGAGATAGGGGTGCCGAAGTGGCACTGGCCCAAACATGGGAAGAACTTCGAGCACTAATGATGAAGGAATTCTGCCCTCGTCACGAGATCAGGGCTTTAGAAAGGGAATTCGACGATCTTAAGCAAGACAGTGGTGAACATCGAGCATACACTGATCGATATGAGGAGCTGAGCCTGTTGTGTCCTACCATGGTTACGCCTTTGGATAAGGCGATCGAAAAATACATTGATGGTCTCCCTGACTCAGTTCAGGACATTGTTACTGGTAGTAACCCCACTACGGTTAGGCAGGCCATTGAGCTATCTGCAACCTTGACTGAATCTCAGATCAGGAAACGTAAGCTTTTCCGAAAGGGTGACAAGAAACCGGTCGAGGAATCGAAACCAATCGAGGAATCAAAGACCATGGATGAGCAGACTGGATCCCCTAAGAGGTCAAAGAAGCGAAAGGCTTCTCAGAACTTCGCCATGGTCGCTCACAATGGTCAAGCCGTCCCCAAACAACCAGCTCAACCCCCTGCTAGGAAGCCATACAATGGGACTTCACCCTTGTGCAACCAATGTAACCTTCATCATCATGCTAATGTGATGTGCCGTGAATGCCAAATTTGTGGACGTAAAGGTCATACAGCAAAAGTTTGCGTTGCAGCAGTTGCACCAAATCAAGCTGGCAACAATCCTGCTCAAGCTCGCTTTCCACCAGGTTCTTGCTACAATTGTGGCGAGATGGGTCATTTCCGAAGAAATTGCCCAAAGCTTGCTAATGCAAATCCAGCACAGGGATGAGCATCTGACCGACTAGAAGACAACACCCTTTAGAAATAATCACCTCTTATGTATTATTTTCTTTTGTTGTCAAGGTCCATGAAACAATTGTTATCATTGTTTATAAATAAATCTTTCATTTACATTTTAATATGTTTATGTGGTTGCATGTATAAACATATCCTCTACAATACCAACAACCAAGGAACCATATTCCTTGAAGAACAGACTACCCCCAAATTTCTTCCATTGTATGATCTTTTGCGTTTTCCACGAAAATCCTAAGTACCCGTTTCTTCCAAGAGAAATGAAGTACGAGGTGCCAAGTTAATGGCAATCAATAACAAGATAATAACAATTAAACAATTATGTGATTATGTACTTATGTGTTTCCTTTTATGTTTTTGTGTAATCCAAGCTTTGTTATCCAAATCCCCGTAGAATCTTCCATATCTTCGTATAAGGGATTCATAGTAGGATATCCAAAGGTACTATATTAAATCCTCAATGGGCTTTTACGTAATAGTAAAGACCCTTGGATTATATTGTACTATTCCATAATTAGACCCCTAGAGAGGTCTAGTTAAACAGATTGATCCAAAAATCTGGTTAGGAATATCATGTGATGAGATAGCTGAAAGGACTCCTTGGTGGCCTAATTAAAAGGATCATTTGTCGATCTAATTAAAAGGACCTTATGGTAGTCTAGTCACACTCATCACAGGTTTGATTTTTCCTCCCCTTCACATTACAAACAAATTGTGCGGACTGTGCAAGGAATTGCGTAATTATGGATGCATACATAATTATGAAATTCAGTGCACAGAAACCACAGCAAGTTTGGTCGTGTGTTTAGAAATGACTCGTTCCGTTCATTTTCGTTTCTGAAGAAATTGTGGAAAATGACTCGTTCCGTTCATTTTCGTTTCTGAAGAAGTTGTGGAAAATGACTCGTTCCGTTCATTTTCGCTTCTGAAGAACTTGTGGAAAATGACTCGTCCCGTTCATTTTCGTTTCCGAAGAAGTTGTGGAAAATGACTCTTTCCGTTCATTTTCGTTTCTGAAGAAATTGTGGAAAATGACTCGTTCTGTTCATTTTCGTTTCTGAAGAAATTGTGGAAAATGACTCGTTCCGTTCATTTTCGTTCCTGAAGAAATCGTGGAAAATGACTCATTCTGTTCATTTTCGTTCCTGAAGAAATCGTTTGTGGAAAATGACTCGTTCCATTCATTTTCGTTTCTGAAGAAATTGTGGAAAATGACTCGTTCTGTTCATTTTCGTTTCTGAAGAAATCGTGGAAAATGACTCATTCTGTTCATTTTCGTTCCTGAAGAAATCGTGGAAAATGACTCATTCTGTTCATTTTCGTTCCTGAAGAAATCATTTGTGGAAAATGACTCGTTCTGTTCATTTTCGTTTCTGAAGAGGTTGTGGAAAATGACTCGTTCTGTTCATTTTCGTTTCTGAAGAGGTTGTGGAAAATGACTCATTCCGTTCTTTTTCGTTTCTGAAGAATGCCTGTTGAAAATAACTCCGTTCATTTTTCATTTCTGAAAAATTTCCGTTAAAGAGAAATAACAGGATTATGCCTTGCTTATCTTTGATTGTTACTTAACACTAAGCCACAGATAGACTCCTACGAATTAATTTCGGGACGAAATTTCCTAAAGTAGGGGAGACTGTGACACCTGTGTCACTGCGACCATCAAACAAATTCCAAACCAATGAAATATTGTATTTCATACTTGGGATTTGTAAAAATATGTGTATCGTTTGCACATATCAACTCTTGTTCGATTTCAAGCTCTAAATCGCCTTCTGGAAGGTTATACGCGCACTGATGCGTAAATATAACCAGTTTAATGCAACGAACACTCCGGAATAGTGAAATAGGCTTAACATACCTTAAATAACCTTTACATAACTTAGAAATAAGTTTTGAAGGCTTTGGTATGGCAAAATCAAGTTAAATCGCTTACAGGGACTAAAGTTGACAAACTGCGAAAGTATGCCAATTTGAACTATAACAGACATTCCGTAACATGACCATAAGTTAAAAATACCACAAATATCCTTTACATAGCTTAGAAATAGGCTTTGACGGGTTCGGTATGCTAAAATATACTTTTGGGACATTCAGGGACTAAAAGCGTCAAAAAGTGCACAAGTTTGCACTTTCGCGCATAACTTACGTTCTGAATACTTCCGGACATCCAAAAATTTATGTAAGCACTAAAATATTTATTTTAGTGTTTGGCATAAGAAAAATCCATTCGTTGCGTCTTTTGGATCGTTTTTCGCGCTTATGCGCATTCCGTCGTAATTAAGCAAACATCGCGATCGTACGACCAAACGAACCGACATCCGACATATTTTTGAGCATGTTTCATGTCCACAATGTTTAGTCATCATTTTAGGGCCTTAAAGTTGGCTTAACGGGCCTTAAACATGCCGGGAATGGCTTAAACACACAACAGGGACCAAAACTGTCATTTCTGAAGGATGTTTGCTGATACATCGAATCTGGTCCATTCCACTTGTTGCAAATGGTTTTGGGGAATCTATGGGCTGGTTTTGATGTGCACATGGTTTTGGGCAATACCATGGGCTCACATGGTTTTGTAAAACCATTATCTTGAGGTGTATGGCCAAGATCAAAGCACGGTTTCCAAGAAACGATCTTAACGGTTCGGGAAATCCTATAAATACCCCACCCCCATTTGCTTCTAAACTCACTAGAATCTGATTTGAGAAGCTCTAAGTTGAAACCATTGTTTCATACCTGAGCTACTTGAATCACGATTAGCATTCGGGGACCCTTCGTAAGTATTCTTTCGTTCTTTTATTGCTTTTCGAGTCCGAAAGTCAAACTTTGTTTGACTTTCTGCGTTGACCAGTTTATGGTCAATGCGAAGTTCGTTTGAACTTCGCAATGTGATTGTAATCACGATGGTTATAGTCCTTTGGGACTATGCCTACTGATTACCACGTTGTCTAGGGTCGTAAAGGTAAGCGATCTAATAAATCGCTTATACCTTCGAACCCGGCCCATTTGGTCGATCATTAGGATCCGACCAAACGCATTAGGTGACCATAGTATATAGGGAATAACCCTCCGAGGTTATACCTTATGGTCGCTTCGTTTAAGTAGTTGTATGATAGGTAGTTTATATGCCTTAGGTAAATTACCAAAATGCCCTTTTTACGCCAAAATTCATTTTAAGCATATGTAACATAACTTTTGGTATCTAAACTGATTCGGAAACAATATTAGACATGTTAAGGCATATTTTACTTGTCGTAGGACTAGTTAGGCGGTCCGAACGCGTTTTACGCGAACGACGCGTTAAAGTAGCATAAGCTGTCTAAACGGGTCGTAATGGGTCGTAAACACTTATGTTAGGTTTCATTTAGTATGTAGGATTTGTTAAACCATATTACATGAGTTCCCATACTCGTTTGGTTTACGAACCCTCATTCTATCCGATCCTCCGATATAGGTCCGGTTTATTAACATAGTTACCTATACTAGGTGCCGTTTGATTCCGTGATCTCTAGCATTGCTTGGTGGTTATCTTAGGACTTCTGAGCAATCTCATGTGAGTACATAGACCCCTCTTTTACTGTTTTCCAAACTGTTTTGGGGTGAAACACATGTGCCTACTTGTTACTTTCATGCTTTACATGTTTTCACATCATATACCTGCTATGTTCGTTAGTACATTATAGTACATGATTTCATTACATTTCATGCTATGTATGCCCATTGTGTGCGTACTTAGTACATCATTCTACATTACATTTCATGCTATGTATGCCCATTGTGTGCGTACTTAGTACATCGTCCTACATTACATTTCATGCTATGTATGTCCATTGTGTGCATACTTAGTACATTGTTTTACATTACACTTATGCTATGTATGTCCTTTGTTGCATACTTAGTACATTGTTATTCATCATATGCTTACATTTTGGATACACATTACATGATTTACATTAGACATGAACATTTTACATCTTGGTGGTTTGGTTTGAGTAAGTGATTTAAGTAACGAGGCGTGTGTAATATGATACAAGCATGGTGGATATGTCGCTGGTACTTCCTATATATAAGTGTTTGTATGGTATCACATATTGTAGCGTTATTTGAATCATTTCAATTTGAGACATATAACATTTTATATAAATAACATACTTTTTCACAAGACATTGATTTACAAACAACTTATCTTATACAAACTCATTGTACATGGTTATTCATTTAACCATACATTATTTTCTTATTTATACATATCATCTGATCTTATCGTTTTTCAAATGATTTACAAGACAAAGCAAATTACAAGGTTCATGACTAAACATTTTCTCAAACATAAGTCATGAATTCTATTTTCACAAAACCTATGTATCTCACAGGCATTTTTATGCTGACGTACCTATTTTCACATGTGTTTTCAGGAGATGATGCATAGGACTTATCAAGACATACTTAGGCGGACCTGTGCCTTAGTGACTTAAAACGAGACAAGAACTAGTTAATTTATGTTATGTACTCTTTGTTTCTTGTTTAAAACAATGTAAACTCTCATGTTTGATTAATAAAACGAAACTTCAATTGCCATGGATTTGAAACAATTAATTCTGTTACAACACTCCCCGACGTTTCCGCCACGTTTTGTATGTTCTACGTGGTCGGGGTGTGACAGTTATCTTCCTTCTCTATCAACCACTGAGGTTACACTGACAATCCTTGCATCTCCGAAGGTGTAAGTCGTTATGGTGCATCGACTACAGGCGCGATGCCTGGAATCAAATCGATGCGAAATTCATCTTGTCGTTGAGGAGATAATTTGGTAAGTCTTCGGGAAGGACTTCAGGATACTTCCCTTTCACAGGAATATTTTCGAGTTTTGGTTCTTCGGCTCCCTTGTCCCCGACATGAGCCAAGAAACAACATATCCTTTACGCAACAACTTTCGTGCCTTCAAGCAATTAGTAATCTATAGAGGCATATCCTGCTTCATGAGTCACGATCGTTTCTTCGTTCGCCATCGGGATGCGGATATCAATCTCCGCTCGATCACTCGACAAACAATCCATCCAGGTTATCTCGTCGAAGCTTCCCAACTCAACTGGCAATAGATCAAGCGTAAACTCACGCTCTCCGGGTTCTATCTTGCTGATTCTAATTACTTCGTTGACTCCCACTAGCCTCCTATTAGTTAGCTCTATCGTGTACGGGTCATCTGACTTACTTTCTACTAAACCAAGTATACTCTCAAACTCTAGCGATGCGAAGCTTAAAATTTGCAACAGTATCTATCAGCACAGATGCATAATGTTGACTAGTATAGGACGTACCGATATCCATGCTTGGATTCCTGGTGTGCTCCCCTAGCTCCGGTGTTGAGCTTTCCTTCTTGTGCCTGATTGTTTTTAGGGCAATATTTTCTGAAATGCCTTTTGCTTCCACAGTTAAAACAACCTTGAGTACGTTTCCGTTTGTCACTCGTTCTGCCTTGATAATTGTCATTGTCGTTGTTTCCTCCGTGATTCTCACTACCATCTTGGCCTCCATTTCTACCTTCAGTATCTTGCCTACAAGTTTCCTTGGGATGCCCCCTCTTGCCACAGTTATCACATTTTCCATATTTACATCGCCCGTCATGATAACGTAAATAATTGTCGCACTTAGGTAGGATACCCATGTAATCTTTTCCCTTTTTGGCCTTTTTCTTGTTACTCGCCCGAGTAATCTTCTTAAAACTTGCGAGCTTTCTCTTGTTATCCCCAGATGACTTTACAGGAGTCTCATTTTTCTCTTCCGGTGTGGAAAATTTTCCTAGTCTAACCGCTTCTTCAGTGAGCGCCACGCTCATGTCGATTGCTTCGATGATTGTTGAAGGCTTAGATGTTGTTACCAGGCTTAGGATCTGAGGTGCCAGTCCCCCGATGAAACGTTCGATCTTCCTAGATTCTGGTTCCACCAATCGCGAAGCAACTTGTGATAATTCGCCAAATTTCTGCACATACTCGGCTATTTTTGGACCTTCCATTTTCAAGTTCCACAATTCAGTTTCCAACTTCTGGACTTCTGCCCTAGAGCAATATATTTTGCGCATCAGTTCTTTCAGTTCGTCCCACGTCAAAGCATTCGCAGTAGTCTCGCCCATTGTCTGAACCTGAAGGTTCCACCATGACAGAGTCCCATCTAAAAATAGTCCAGCTATGTAGGTGACCCGATGTTCTGGGGCACATTTGCTCAATCGTAAAACAGAATCCGTTTTCTCAACCCAGCGCACGAAGGCTAAGGCACCCCCAGTGCCATTGAATTCTCGAGGTTTGTGGTCCAAGAACTGCTTGTAGGTGCAACCTTCACAGCATTCGGAGCGAAGGGCCTCGAGCTGTGCAATGGCTTGTGAGATGCGCTCTTGTAGTTCTGCCGATGTCGCCGACAGAGGGTTGTTGGTAGTGATGTTCCCTTGTATCGACATCTTCCAAGAAGAAGATTGGTTAGGTCAGGTTGTATTGTTCAGGGAGTGCATATAGTTGTTTAGAGGTCATATATACATACACGTATTTGATTTTTATGTCAACCAAATCAAGCAATAGCATAATCATAGCATAACCAAGTAATTTGGGAATTATGTTTAATGAGAGCATAGCCAGCAAGCACGTAGCATTATAATTATAGCACACACATATAGATCATTAACGTGCTTAACGAAGACATAGCGACTGAGTTTTCATTGGTTATTGGCCACAAAGTGTTGCCGTATGTTTGATGATGATTGGCTCTCATTATTCTCCGACCACAATTGCATTGTCTTACAAAATGTATCACATCAAAAGGGACACAGGGTCACCCTACCCTTGTCCAACAAGTATATCAGTGTATCAAAATTACGTAGTCAGAAGTGGTCTTCAAAAGTCTCCACAATCCCAGCTTATCATTAGTGACTTTACCCAAATGTAATGCAATCCGCATAATCCAGAAACCAACTATACTGGTGACTGAGGTGGAGGAGGAAAGAAAAGTAAACTGTTAACATGCATGAACTCCTCCTCGAGCTTGTATATACGTCGAAGTAATTAACTGGTCTGTCGTTTGACAGTAAAGAAACAAGCATCAAAAACCTGGGAATTGTGTGAAAGCAGCACTTGAGAGTGCAAAAGGAATCTTTGATAAATGTGGAGGGTCAAAGTATACTGGCGATAGACAGGGTGGAGGGCATGGCGTCAGCTCAAGCTCCAAAGCTCTGCGACTTATATTCCTCAGACTGTAGCTACAGGAGCAACTCATCCCGTGTGTAGCCTCCATAATGTGAGGGATGGTAAGGGTCTAATATCAGCATATTGTATGTTAGGAACCATCGAAATGGCTCGTCCAACGATGAAGTAATGAACAGTGCAGCCTGAAGGATCTGTGGAAAAGTTGTTGATACAACAGGATCGTCGCGCGGGTGCTGACCAGAATTACCTTCTCGGAATGCGGGTTTGTCCTGAAAGAAAGCGATAGGCATGCCGGTGCAATGGACGTCGGTCTTCATAGGAGCAATATCAGCGGTGAAGGTGCAGGAACAAACATCTCAACCAATAAGGAGATCATCAGGTGTAGGTACTGGGTCAGGTATAAGGGGTGCAATGTCTGGTAAAACAAAAGGAACATGGTCGGGATCAAGAATCGGCTCAAAATCAACAGGTGCAACATCAGGCTGACCCAAAAGGAACAGGAGCTGGCTCAGGAGCAGGGTCTGGGTCGTGTAAAGGTGTGGCACCTCAAGCAGGTGTTGGTGCAGCAGTCATGGCGACGTCGTCGTCTGAGTTAGTAGTAAAAAGCTGTAATCCGGTCGTCTGTAAGGCTGCAGATGTCACAGACTCAAAGGAGTCTGAAATCGAGTGTATACTTAGAATTAGAGGATAGCTTGTTAACAGGGGTCTCAAGAAGTAAAATTAGTAACAACGTTCTCGTCTAACTTTCTATCGTCATGGGCGTCAGCAGGAGGACCATCAATAAACATGTCAACGTCATCATCAATTGTTCGTCGAGTAGCCAACCTTCGAAAGGAATGTCCACAGGAGGCGCATTATCGAGGATCAGAGCCATGGTGCGCTCATCATCGAGATGACCAGTGATGAAGTGGTCATGGACTGAAACAAGAGTGACAGAAGGATTCTTGTCAGAGAAACCATCAGCAAGGGTAAAGTATCACCAAAATCTGGTAGCGCGGACTGTTGGAAGTCGTCCTCGTCCTTGGTTAGCATATCAGGATCACTCTCAGTGTCTGACGTAAATATCTCCGGCGCAGTTGCAATCTCATTATCTGTGGCGGTGGCCGTAGGGTTATCGATGTCTTGATATTTCGCTTTCTAAAATAAAGTGACATGTGTGCCGGTACATAATAGTCATAGCATGTATATCCATAGTAATTACTAACAATTAGCGTATGCAAACAAGGTAAATTGTCATGTAGTCGTGTATTCGCATTAATCTTCATGAAACTTTCTATCCTTCCTAGTCTCTCAGACTAAGCCTCCCAGTCTCTCAGACTGAACTCCCTAGTCTCTCAGACTAAACTTCCTGCTTTCCCAAACTGAATTACCCAGTCTCTCAGACTAAATTTCCTGGTTTCCCAAACTGAATTACCCAGTCTCTCAGACTGATTCTCCTAGTCTCTCAGACTAAACTTCCAGTCTCTCAGACTGAATCTCTCAGATTAAACTCCCAGTCTCTCAGACTGAATCTCTCAGATTAAACTCCCAGTCTCTCAGACTGAATCTCTCAGATTAAACTCCCAGTCTCTTAGACTGAATTTTTCCCAGTCTCTAAGACTCAATTTTCCCAGTCTCTAAAACTCAATTTTTCCTAGTCTCTAAGACTGATCCTCCCTCAGTCTCTAAGACTGATCCTCCCTCAGTCTCTAAGAGTGAACTATAAACGAATTCTTTGAAATGTGATTTGTGCCTTTTGTTTGAAAAAATGTTTGTTCCCTGGATCTGGACGTTTTGGGTATGCAATGAAAACATGTCGCAAAACATTTTCGTGAGAGCCTTAATCATCGTAGTCTAGACTCGAGAAAGAATCCTAGTTCGCTATGATCGAAGCTCTGATACCAAGCTGCCACACCCTGACTATTGCGGAAGCGTGATTATGGTGTGACTTTCTTAATATCATTGCATTCAATCATAACATCAACTCTATGATAAAACCATAGGTTTGTCATCCATTGAATAAGTTTAAAACATGACAACATTGCTTTAAAACGTGGACTTCAAATTCAAGTTTATAAACCGTACAAATTGTTTATGAGTTCATTAAAGACTCTTCAAAAGATATTGAATAACACCAAGGTTTGGAAGACGTGTCTCGTCCAGGAATAAGACACACTAACCAAACTCAAAGACCATGGATGACATCTTTATACTTAACGCAGCATAAAAACTTCCAACGCCCTCCAGATCCACTTATAAATTCCCTGAAATACATGTAGTTTGAAAAACATCAACAAAAGTTGAGCGAGTTCATGTATTCGTTTGTGTGTATGTATAAACCTTTGAAAACATGGTAAGTATGTATGTAAGTCCCTGGTATGTAGCAATAAGGAAAAAGAGATCACCAATGGGTTACAAAGCCAATGGTATGTGTGAAATGGTGCAGGAAGACTCAAACCTAGCCGACTTCGTCGGTAAGACATAGTCACTTCATGGTCCACTCAGCGGACTCAGGAGTGGGGCTCGCTACACCCGAATAGATCTATCACTCATGTCCCTCGGTCCTACAACGAGGATTAATGGCCTCAAGTATCCGCCTACCCACTCACATGATCTAAGTAGTAAACCCTCCTTAAGCTAACCATACCATGTATAAAAATGTCTGTAATAATTGTAACATGTATTTCACCCCCGAAGTATAAAACTGAAAACAGTTAAAAGAAAAGGGGGACATGAACTCACAGTAGTGCGTCTTCAGTATCGGCAACTCAAACCTCCGCAGCTAATCACGACTACCTACAGTGTACTAACGTCTATTAGACGAACGGGCCGTGCCTTGGCTTAGAGTTTAACGTTTTGAGTTGCGTTCCTTATGTTATTCCAAATTATCATTATTTGTTAAAATAAATTATTTTAACTTTAAATTATATTCAAGTTTTGGAATAATCGTTAAACAATATTTCTGTATTAATATTTCTCAAGTATATATTTCCGTATTTCCTTCCCAAGGATGGGGGTAATTTATACCTGTATATTTGTAGTTCCGAATTAATATATTTTTAAGTCCCACTTAGAAAATATATAACTCATTTGTCAAAAATAATGTATTCCCAAGGAAATATATATTTTTCCCAAAATTATATATCTTCTAAATATATACTAGGAAAATATATATTTTTATCTCCCAAAAATAATATATTTTCTTTTTGTTGAAAATATGATATACTTGGTAATATGTTAAAAATCATATTTTCACCTCTTGTATCCAAAATAGTATTTACCAAAAATATATTTGTAAGAGTATTTTCCGGAATATTTCATAAGTTAGGTTTTTGTGTTCGGTTTCACAATATTATGTGTGTAACTTAAATATTTATTCCTTGTGGTTTTTGGTATTATTTTGGAGTTGTAATTTCCATGGTATTTGTTAAGTTATATTATTTTACCCTAAAATAATATAACTACTCCACAAAGTAGACAAATATTCACACAAGTGTCTTAGTATAAAATATATATTCTAAATATATATTTACCCATTTTATTTACAAAAACCAGCCTCCAATACTTGTATTTTTGTTACAAAATTATGGCGAGGTTTATATTTGACAAACATAGTTTAAAATACACTAGTAAACACTTGTCTAGAAAATATTTTCTAAGTGTTGGAATTTTTAGAAAATTTTGCCATAGTTTCCTTTGTAAATGGAGGTGTCCATGCTATTTAGCATATCATTTTCTTTTCAAAAATCATCCAAACAATCAACAACAAATCACTAATCATCTTACACTTACCAAGTGCAAAAACTATATATTTTACATAATAACATGAACTTGATTTTTCACAAAAGTGTGTAGTAACTTAGTAAAGTATTTAGTAGCCTTTGTTACCCTCCAAAATATATTTACTTCCTTTAAAAACTCATTCTTGGAAATTTTGGATGTTTACAACTTGTAACCATGTGTTACAAAAATACTTATTTTTAACATCTTCTTGTTTTTCTAGTGTCTCTACACTAATTTTATCATCAAAATAGTGTAAGTGTAAGTAAAAGTCATGATCCTTCAAAAACCGCTTTTCGAACTTGGTTTGCTTAGAAAAATCATTTGTAAATCTCGGATCCATATGATCATCAACTCACTTTGTTTACTATATTTCAAGAAATCACTTTATTATCAAGTTCATGTCTTTATTAGAAGATGATCATTTTATGTAGAGACATAATCATCCCCTAACTTGTTAAATCATGTTTTTAATCATAATCTAACAAGTTCCATATGATGATCAACATCATATTACCAAGAAATCAACAAGTAATCATCAACATATTCAAAACAACATCATTCTAACAATATCTCATCATGTTTCATTTTATGTTTCAAGATTCAAGTGTGTGTTCTTTAGTGTTTTTGTGTTAAACATCAAACAACAACTTTTAACCACTAAAAATATGAAGTAAACAAGGGTTACAAGAAGCTTACTACTAGCTTCAAGCTAGGGAAGAACAATGGTGTAAATGGAGTGGATAATAGCACACAAGAGAGGTCCTTCAAGATCCGTGAGCACCGAGCCTCCTAAATCACCTTGTTACACCTTGAGAAGGCCTTGGATTGCTTGAGCTTGAAACAAAAAGTTGTTAAAATCATAAAAAGTTAATGTTAAAGAATTGTATATTGAATTAACTCAATAAATGTTCACGTAACTAAGGCCAGATAATCTTTTCGTTGGACCTAAAAGTCATTTAGCACAATTGTATCTTGGTGTATTAATTGATGCGTCTTCCCCTATAGGTTAAGGATTTGAGTCTTGTAATTGCTATGTATCAGAATTAAAAAATAGATTAGATTGTTGTGTGAGTTACCTTAAAGAAACACAGATTTTCACATCTCACACTCTTAAAATAAAGAGTTAAGTTCTTTTTGAGTCCCTGTGGTTTGTGTAGTTTAACTGTTTGAGTCCAAAAATCAAACTTGTCTTGATTTGAGTCCCTGTGGTTTGTATTTTTAACCATTTGAATCCAAAATGCAAACCTCATCCAAAAACCATTTGGATTCAAATGGTTAAAAATACAAAACCACAGGGACTCAAATCAAGAAAAGTTTTTGCATTTTGGATTCAAATGGTTAAAAATACAAACCACAGGGACTCAAATCAAGACAAGTTTGGTTTTTGGACTCAAACAGTTAAACTGCACAAACCACAGGGACTCAAAAAGAACTTAACTCTAAAATAAAATATAAAATATTGTTGAGACGAAATAGATGCCCAAACTAATAATTATAATAATGATTAAAAAATTACAAAATTGAAGAAGCAAGGCATCCTTTGAAAGCAATTGCCTGTTGACTTTCTATTTTCATCAAGTCTTTAAATACTTGCAAAACGCTTTTGAATGTTGGCTTTCCAATTACTTGTTTTTTTTTTTAAAGTAAACTTCATTAAAAGACACACCCGACCCAAGACGGGACGACAAACACAAAACTACACACTGTTACTGATGACGGGGGTAGCCCAAAACTCAATAAATTGACTAATATACATAACAGCTTGAAAGGTTAAAAGGTTGAGAGGTTCAATACACGCGAACTCAGGTGAACAGTAAAAAGGACAAGCACAGTGTCCGGTCACATCAACACTTAACGTGTGAACCATTTCTGCCCAGCCGCAACCAGACCATGTGGGAGAGCACACCCTTTTGTCCGCAGGTCCAAACCCTTCAACCCCCAAAATGGGCAAACCCCTCACTGCAAGCACAGATTCACTAGTCACGGGTTTCTCCTTTGAGAAACACCTTCCCCTATAAAATGCAGGTCATTCCACCATGCAAAACACTCCAGGATCAGCAGAAAACTATCTTAACTCTCTGATTCCCCTTCTCCCTCTTGAGAACTAGCTTCTTACAAGTTCTCTTCTTCACACTAAATAATTCATCTTCTCCAACGATCGCTTTATGGGCTGATTTCTAATCAGCTCAAGATCTAAGGAAGATAACAACAATACTAGTGAACCTCTCTCCACGTCTTGCAAACGTGGGGGGACCCCACGACCTGCGTTAGGCTAATCGAACCCCTGAACCCTTTTACCCTGGAGATATCGCTACTATCTTTGGTCTATTATTTGTTGCATCAACAAGTTGGCGCCCACCGTGGGGCTACGCCGCTTACTTTATCTTAAAGACCAGTTGTGTAGCTCCATTTTCTCTTTACATCATGTCTGAAAGCGAGTCTCTCGGTCAGGTAAATCAAGTGTCTAACCATACCAATTTAACACCAAATTCTAGTCGGATCTCACTGGTTAGATCTACAACTCTCTCTACTCCAGGAAGTACTCCAACGGGAACTTTTCCCGGAGTTCACTTCTTTTCAAACACCAACCCCATCTCGATCAGGGGTTGCATCTCCTCAAATTGGTGTAATGCGTACACCGGAACGCATAGATCTAACACCCGAGGGAGTATCTAGAAATTTCTTACAACTGAGATCTTCTCTCAACTAGCATGTGAGCCTAGAAAGGAAGAAAAGGGTAAGAATAAGACTAAATTATGAGGAGTCTGAACCCTCATTATCACCTAGCCCTCCATCTCTTCCTTTTAGCAGCTCACGTTCAGCCACATCTTACCTTGAAGCTGGCCCTAGTGTAACAGACCAACCACTCAAGCCCTTGAGCTTTTTGGGAGGCCAAGTCCAACCTCTTTTCCCTTATTTACCTCCCAACCCATTACAGCCGGTACACCTATTGAGCATGAAACCACTCTTGATCAATTATGGCAGTCACCAGCTTCAGGTGTTCCTCCTCCCATTGCTACTTCGTGGCCACCCTGTCTTTGGCTCGAGGTACGGTCATGAGCACATCTATGGGAATGCCTTATACAGTACCATCAGAAAGCCTTCAAGGCCTTAACCTTATGACCCAGCTGATGACACAGATGATAACATCTTTTATGATTACCATCAGAAAGCCTTTAAGGCTCTAACCTTATGACCTAGCTGGTGACACGTATGATGGCACAATTTCCTTTGCAGCACGTGAAAGCTGGATGATGACACAGGAAGCCTTCAAGGCTTTAACCTTAACTTAATCAACCAAGTGCCAACCACTCACCAGGGTACCTCAATCGGTAACCCAGCTTCAAGGGTAGTAGAAGACCTCTCAAAACCCTACAAGCCCAACAACTTGTCTTGCTTCTCCCAACAAAACGTTGATTACGAGTTTCAAACCCAGATAAAGATACTATCACGGTACTGAAGACTACCTCCAAATCTTCGTCGGAACTGCAAGAATTGAAAAATGACCCAACTCCGAATGTTGTCTCATGTTCAAGCAAACCCTTGAAGGGTCTTCGCGCATATGGTTCAATGACCTTCCTGGACGAAGCGTTCAGGCCTTTGACGATCTTAGCAAAAGTTCCCTATTAAAACATAGGTATGTCAAGAACGCCACGATAATCTTCCAGATCAAACAACGTGATAATGAAAGTCTCAGAGACTTCATCGAAAGTTACAAGAAGGAAGGTTTAACTTACACCGGTGAAAAGATTAGGGTTGCAGGGTTCATGAACGCTATAAATTCCAAATATCTCACAAGAGACTTCAATAAATGCCTGCCCAAAACCCTTGAAGAAACACTCGAAAGGGCTGAAGCCCACATTCGAGGAGAATAAGCTGTAGACATCAAAGAAAAAAAAAAGAGAACTCTTAACTGGAGCTTCCAGTATGGCTCTTATGACAAATGGTTGATATGTCAATAAATATACATATTATTAATACATATTATCCCCCATTTTACATATTTTTGGTTACAAATTCGATTGAATCGACACTTAATGGTGTTTTATTTGAATATTGTAGTTTTGGAAAGCTTGTTGGTGATTCGTTGCTGAAAACTCGAGAAAAAATGAAGTTTGTGGAAATTTTGCCCAGACACAGCTGTGTTGGTTATCTGAGTACGATGGCACACAGCTGTGTCAGCCTTGGCCACACACCCTGATCTCAGCAACAAGCAGCAATGGTCCACACAGCTGTGTCACTTAACGACACAGCTGTGTGCGGCGCCAGATCTGATATAACCTAATGTTTAGCTCCCATTTCATTTGTCCAACTTTGGGGGGCCGAACCCTAGTTCTCCAAGTCCCAAAAGTCGGTTCCAAGCATCTCTTGAAGAATTTGAACCCAAGATTGAAGATCAAGCACTCCAAGGGAAGATCTAACACCACACAACCCACTTTAACTCATTTTGGTTTGAAAAACTCTAGATCTACCATGTTTTCTACCATGTTTATGAGTATGGTTGTGGTTTTTGTTAGCCTTAGAGGCTAAACATTTGGGTTGCCTAAACCATGTTGAAACTATTGTTAATGTGATGAATCGGAAGTAATTGTGATGACAAGTTTATGTTAATCTTCATGATAGTGTTCTAGTATTGTTCTTGGATTTTATATGCATGCTTAAAGTTGGATTTCATGAATGTTTGATTGTTATTTACTCATGACATGTTGGAAAACCCATGTGTAGATTATGATTGTTGAATTTTGCTACTAGTTAGTTTGATTCAAGGCATGAGACTAGGAATGGTAATTGTTAACATGAAATGAATGAAGATTTGAGCATGTGTATGTAATCTTGCACTTGGATTTGGAAAGATTATAATAGTGTTAATGTGAATTCTAGAGTATGTTAGTTGTGTAAGATTGATGATTTAGGCCAAAATTGTTATCTAGCATGATCATTCTCATGGTTCATATCAAGAACAACGTTAGGATACTATCTAATTAAAAGCAATTTTAGGTGATTAGTGTGTTTCTCATATTAGTTTTCCTTAAATTGTCGAGTTAGGAGTTTTGACAAACGAGTAACTCTTGTCTAAAGATTAACATTAACTTACAAACGAGCTTAAAAAGAATGATTTTTAGGTGATTAGAATGTTATTTCATTCTAAATTTTCCAAAGAAATTAGAAAACTAGGCGACCTTGACCGGGACTTAGTTACTTGAGAGTTTGTGTCATCGTTAGTGCTTCCCGTAGATCGTTACACGAACATTAGTGGATACTCGGTTTAGGCAACTTCTTGATAGATCTTGTTGAATTTCGTTAGCTTAGAATTTTTATTATTTGCATGATAATTTAGAAAACCCAACTTATTGTTTGAAACGGCTTTAGAGTAACAAAGGTTTAGTATCAGAAGCTACCGTGTCCATGGATCGATACTTGGTTCTTACCGATGCTATACTACATATACGATAGGTACACTTGCCTATGTGTGTGGTTTAGTACTGAGGTGAAAATCATTTCTATAAATTTAAAACCGAATTGTGTGAAAAATCATTATTAAATATATAAATAATTCACGCACATCAAGTTTTTGGCGCCGTTGCCGGGGACACGGTGATTCTGAGAACGATCCGAGTTGGTGATTTAGCCATTTGTATATATTTTTTTTATCATTTTTATCTTTTGTAATTATTTTTTTTTTTTTATTTATCTATTTCATTTCTATCCGGTGCCCGTGATCCTTTTTGTTTGAGTGTTCTTTGCAGTGATTCTCATGGAGCACTACTACAAGGACTACCATGAAGGATATCTTAATGATCATGGGTATTATCACAGGGGTGACTGGTGTGAGATTTGTGGAGATCCCCATTATACACGAGATTGTTACTATTCATCGGGGTATCCCACATACCAGTATGGTGAACCATATCCTTATTCGCAATCATATGAGGTTCCTGACATAGCACCATCTCAAGCCGAACCAAAACCAGAAGAAATTGAATTGTGTAAACAAATACTCGATTCTTATTCAAGTTCGATAATTGATAACAAGCAAGGGATTGAGCGACTGCAAGCTAATATGACGGAATTCGATGAACTTGATCCCCATCCACAACCATTTGATGACCCCAGTATACCACCCTTCCAACCCGAGCCAAGCCCAACCATATTTGAGATGCTTACACAAATACTCGATTCGTATTCAAGTTCTATAATTAGTCATGCCGAGTCTTCCACCCAGATGGAGATTAGTCTACAGGAATCTACAGTTAGAGCTAGGGAATATGAGGAACAACTCCGCAGACTTGAGGCACAAAGCATTGTGATCAACGAACTTTGTGCCAACTATCAACGAGAGAGTATTCCTTGCAACACGAATCAGAGCATCTTTTGGGATGATGAGGATGAGAATGAAGCACAAGCATCCTCGTCTTTAGTTGTGTTGGAGAAAACAATAGAACCAGAGACTTTAATGGACAATGTGCAAAATTTAACTCCACCAAACATTGTACAAGTCCCACCTCCGGTTCATTATGTTTCGCCTTGGGAGGATGAGTTTGGGGATGAGTTGTTGGGTATACCGCTCATGGAGGTGAAAGAAGAAGGGTTCGATCCGGTTGGTGATCTTGATGAATTAGAAGCATTGTTATATGGAGAACCGACCGTGGAAATCAAGGAAGAACCGCACCAAGAAATGGAGTTTCAAGTGAAGGAGTTAACCAACGAACAAATGACCATGGTGACATCCAACCCACCACTTTGCATCAAAGATAGCCGGCCCATGGATGAGCATAATGGTGGTTCACCACCCAAATCAAAGCCACCACGGGAGAGGGCATGGAACAAAGCGGGCCCACCAAAGTTGAAGGCATGGCGATGGTCCAATGAACACCACGAGAATATAATAACATGCCGAAATGACCGCCTCCTTCATTACATGAGTTGTATCAAGTTTGGTCCGGGCAAATTCAAGTGTTGGTGGCACGACCCGTTTAATATTTTTTTAAACACTTTTTTTGTGTTTACCATCGGTTTATTATTAATTGTTGGTAAACTTATCAAACGAAACGGGTTGGAAAATATTTCAAGTATAAAAAGAAAAACACCACCTGTCCGTGAAAGGTCTCATTTTTAACCCCAAGCATGTCATAAGTTGGGGTCGAGTCAAGCAAATGACTCGCCGCATAGTTCAAGAAGCAACCCTTGCTTTTGAAACACTTGGCGTTTAATTTGATTTTAATCCATATTTTCATTTATTTTGCTGTGTTAGTCTTTGTTTATTTCTTTTTTATTTTATTTTGTTTTCATTATTGTTTTTTCTTACTTTTGTCCATTTTAGTGGTTATTTTTAGGGAATTGAGATTGGATTGAAGATTGACCCGTTTCGGAATTCGATCGAGCGAAGCTCAGGTATGTTTTCTGTTTCAGATGGTGCGTACCGCTAGAAAACGAGTGTGGTGACGGAAATGTTAAGCAAGATGTTTTAGTTGTGAAGTTGAAAAGTGTTGAACAAAAAAAAAAAAAAAAAACAAATGGGTCAAATGTGTTTACTGCACTTTTGTGGTGCAGTCTTGCTTATTTTGCTTTTGCCCAGGTATAAAAAAAAACAACTGTTGGCAAAGTTGGGTTAAATGTGTTTTGAGTAGCAATATCTTTAGTATTTGTGTAGATACAGTGTTAAAAAAATCACATTTATTGGTCAAAACCATTTCAAAGTTGTGTTTCCTGCAGTACTTAAGTTGTGTTTTCTATACAGCACATGCCATATTATTTTGACCTGGGCATAAGAAAAAGAAAGAAAGAAAGACAATCTGACCAATAAAATGACTTTAGTCAAACCCATTTGAAAACCAGCCCCACTCGTTCTCTCTCTGGTGACACACACACCACCATCCCGAATTCCATCTCTTCACTCGTTTTTCTCTTCAAATCAAGCAAAACCAGGTACGGACTACGATTCTCTATGCATATTTTTCCATGGTTTGCCACAATTTTAGATCTTTTACTTGTCGAACTCGTCCTCTAGGGCCCGTTTCAAGTGAAGAGATGGTGTCATTTTTTTTATTCATCTATAGCATGGGGTAAATCTCATTTGCAAAAAAAAAAAAAAAAAAAAAAGTTAAAAAAAAAAAAAAAATTGGTTTTATTCGAATTGTTGGTTGAGCTCGAGTTGTATTTCTTTTATTTTTGCTCTATTATGTAGCCGTTGGTTCGTTCATACAATGTTTGAGGCAAAAGTTTGTTCGTGACTTGTTAGAATCGAGCATTACTTTATAAAATATTTCTACTTCATAACAATACACGCATCAGGTTTTTATGCAAAAAAAAAAAAAAAAAAACCGTATTACAGCTCGTATGGTACTCAATCTCCATTCCACACGAGTCGTACTAGGGTTTAGCATATAAACCTTTTGTCGAATGTCACTCATTGTGTATGTTGTGATGAAGATTATGGCTGAACTGAGGATCATCCGGTTTGAGGAGGATAGTGTCCAACGATGCTCATTTTTGTTCTTGGAGTGTGCTAGTTGATCATCTTAGTTGGATTATACATGAGGCACGCAACATTGCTTTTGGAATTTTGGGAACTTGGTCGCTCGTTTCATGGACTTTATTCAGGGGAGTTTTCCGTTCTCTTTTCACACCCCATGCGTTTGTATTGCAATATCATATTTTTGTACATTGAGGGCAATGTACGAATTAAGTGTGGGGATGTTAGGCCTTTTGTTGGACATTTTGCGTGTTCCACTCAAATTTCTTATTGCACATAAAAACATCCCATTTTTTGGCCAAAAAATAAAAAATAAAAAATAAAAAATTCAAAAATCAAACAATTTTAATAAATAGCATCCATTTATATATGCTTTAGATCCTTAATCATGAATGTATTATTGGTATCACACGATTAAGGGAAACCATCGAGTACTGTAATAAAATGTTTAGGAATATCCAACGAGCATAGCGTGTTGAAAATATGATGATTATGCATGAGTTTGCATCTTTATCCCACTACCTCCGTTTCCGTGAGTTTAGTTTTGTGCCTTTCGAGCATTTATTCTTCATGTTTCACATGCTCACGTTTTTGTTGACTTTTGAGTGTGCCAAATGTTGCATTCATGTTAGAACTTGCTTAGGTGATGCATTTCAAGACCATGGACTAAGATATTGCATGAAAATGATAGAGGCATTAGGTAAACCCACTTCGTGTAGCCTATTTCTTTTCCTTTGCCTTACCCATCATTACCATTAGTCTACCCATTGAGCCTATACCCGTTTTCTTGTTTACCATCTACATCTTTAGCCCACTTAGCCAAATTAGCCTTTTTATATTTACACCCATGCGTTAAAATCCGGTTTAGTTAGTTGTCTAGTTTGTGCTATCTAGTTCATTAGTTTAGGATTATTATTTTTATTCGTGTAGTTATTTAGTGTTGTCAATGAATAAAAAAAGAAAAAAAAACAGAGAAAAGAAAAGTAAGAAAAAAAAATACGTTCCAAAAATTTGGAATCGAGTTGAGCAATTTTGTGTATCGTATGTTGAAATTATATCAGTAGCTCATCAAAACATATGAGTGTTGGTGTATTTTTATGGTTTATTAGTCGTATTATTTGTTTCTTTAGATGTTGTATTTTGATCACATTTAGCATCTAGCTACTCCGGATTTTTAACCATTTAGCCACTTTATACCCAAATTCCACACCTTTAGCCATTGCCCCGTTACAACCATGTAAAGTCCTCTTGATTCATGCAATTTTCTTATGTCAGTTGGTTGAGATTTGATTCCTAAGCAAGCCTATGATTATGTTTGTTTCATTCCTTGGCATTGAGTGTTTCACTTTCACACATGTACATATAAATAACCAAGTGTTGAGTGAATTATTGTGAGAGGTGAAAGTTTATGCATAATCGAAATTTTGTAGGCATGTTATGCTTATTTGGATATTGCTATGTTTCTAAAAGAAAAAGGAAGTTGTTTTAACTCATTTGGTTTCTTCTTTTGATTGTTGCATTGCTTGATAATCTTTTATGCTTTTGGATCTTTTGCTAACTTATGGATTGCTTATCGCTTATTTTGTTGCCAACGGGATTCTTGTTGAATTATTGCATGAGAGTTTGCTTGAGGACAAGCAAAGTTCAAGTGTGGGGATGTTTGATATGTCAATAAATATACATATTATTAATACATATTATCCCCCATTTTACATATTTTTGGTTACAAATTCGATTGAATCGACACTTAATGGTGTTTTATTTGAATATTGTAGTTTTGGAAAGCTTGTTGGTGATTCGTTGCGGAAAACTCGAGAAAAAATGAAGTTTGTGGAAATTTTGCCCAGACACAGCTGTGTTGGTTATCTGAGTACGATGGCACACAGCTGTGTCAGCCTTGGCCACACACCCTGATCTCAGCAACAAGCAGCAATGGTCCACACAGCTGTGTCACTTAACGACACAGCTGTGTGCGGCGCCAGATCTGATATAACCTAATGTTTAGCTCCCATTTCATTTGTCCAACTTTGGGGGGCCGAACCCTAGTTCTCCAAGTCCCAAAAGTCGGTTCCAAGCATCTCTTGAAGAATTTGAACCCAAGATTGAAGATCAAGCACTCCAAGGGAAGATCTAACACCACACAACCCACTTTAACTCATTTTGGTTTGAAAAACTCTAGATCTACCATGTTTATGAGTATGGTTGTGGTTTTTGTTAGCCTTAGAGGCTAAACATTTGGGTTGCCTAAACCATGTTGAAACTATTGTTAATGTGATGAATCGGAAGTAATTGTGATGACAAGTTTATGTTAATCTTCATGATAGTGTTCTAGTATTGTTCTTGGATTTTATATGCATGCTTAAAGTTGGATTTCATGAATGTTTGATTGTTATTTACTCATGACATGTTGGAAAACCCATGTGTAGATTATGATTGTTGAATTTTGCTACTAGTTAGTTTGATTCAAGGCATGAGACTAGGAATGGTAATTGTTAACATGAAATGAATGAAGATTTGAGCATGTGTATGTAATCTTGCACTTGGATTTGGAAAGATTATAATAGTGTTAATGTGAATTCTAGAGTATGTTAGTTGTGTAAGATTGATGATTTAGGCCAAAATTGTTATCTAGCATGATCATTCTCATGGTTCATATCAAGAACAACGTTAGGATACTATCTAATTAAAAGCAATTTTAGGTGATTAGTGTGTTTCTCATATTAGTTTTCCTTAAATTGTCGAGTTAGGAGTTTTGACAAACGAGTAACTCTTGTCTAAAGATTAACATTAACTTACAAACGAGCTTAAAAAGAATGATTTTTAGGTGATTAGAATGTTATTTCATTCTAAATTTTCCAAAGAAATTAGAAAACTAGGCGACCTTGACCGGGACTTAGTTACTTGAGAGTTTGTGTCATCGTTAGTGCTTCCCGTAGATCGTTACACGAACATTAGTGGATACTCGGTTTAGGCAACTTCTTGATAGATCTTGTTGAATTTCGTTAGCTTAGAATTTTTATTATTTGCATGATAATTTAGAAAACCCAACTTATTGTTTGAAACGGCTTTAGAGTAACAAAGGTTTAGTATCAGAAGCTACCGTGTCCATGGATCGATACTTGGTTCTTACCGATGCTATACTACATATACGATAGGTACACTTGCCTATGTGTGTGGTTTAGTACTGAGGTGAAAATCATTTCTATAAATTTAAAACCGAATTGTGTGAAAAATCATTATTAAATATATATATAATTCACGCACATCAATGGTTCAAAGGTTCAGATTCCTGAAGGCCTGAAGGCCGGAACCCTCCAAGCCGAGAAAAAACCATAAACTTTACAGCCTTAACCAAGGCTCCATAAGAGATCTTGGCAACCGAAGAGGTAAAACACAGCTTCCGCCCTCCTCCACCTTTAACAAAAAACAAAAGATTGAAAAAATTAAACCAGTATTGTGAGTTTCACGAATAGAAAGGTCACCATACCAATAATTGCTTCCAACCCAAAAAGAGGATCTAAAAAGCCGTCAAGTCCGAACTGGCTCACTTGGTTAAAGGGGTCAAGGACAAAATGGTTGAAGAAAAAAGTAGGAAGTAAACATGGTCGACCTTAAAAACAAAGCTTCCCACAAACGCCATCATTTCAAGGCATGGGAACGTCAATATGTTTGCTTCCCACCACCAGAAGGAGAGTTACTTTCAAACCCTCTGGTGATGGAAGCCAACATATGATCCATCAAGACACAAAAGGCTTACATTGACACCGGTGCAACCACCAAAGTCATGCTTGAGAAATGCTTTAACCCTCTCAGCGACGATGAACGTTCAAAGCTTCAACAGTTTGGATCCTCCATCGAAGGTATCGAAGACATACCTATCAAGCCTTTAGGCCAAATAACCCATAATGTTTGTTCAACGAGAGAACAAAAGGACGAACCGAACAACTCACTTCTGCAGTGATCAATATCCCTTCCAACTATGATATCATCACGGGAAGGCCAGAGCAAAGTGTGTTCGGAATGGCAGTTTCAGTTGGTCAAGGCACTGTGAAGTTTCCCACTGAAAAAGGGATAGCAACCCTTCAACCTACCCAAGAGACTTTTGTGGTTGAAGGGGAAAGCTTAAGAAAGAATGAAGACGATGAACAAGGGCTGATCATAAACCCAAAATATCCTTAGCAAAGGACAAGGGTGAACACTGACCTCTCTAAAGAAACCCTCTCGTACCTTGAGAAGTTGCTCTTGCACTATGTTGATATCTTTGCTTGGTGCCTAGAAGATATGACCGGCATCCCTCGTAGCATTATTGAAACATGAGTTATGGATCCCACCTGATAATAAGCCCATCATACAAAAGATGGAAAAGCTAGTTCTAGCCGAAATCCTTCGAGAGGTCAAGTATCAATCATGGGTGGCCAATCCCGTAATGGTTCGAAAACCCGACAAGTCTTGGAGAATGTATATCGATTTTAAAGACTTGAACAAAGCATGCCCAAAGAATTGCAACCCGCTCCCCCAGATAGACCTCAAGGATAACTCGCTCACAGGCTTCCCGTTCAAGTGTTTTCTTGACGCCTAAAAGGGTTACCATCAGATCCTAATGAAAAAAGAATATTAAGAAAAACCACACTCCACACTGATAAAGATATACCTTGCTATCAAAAAATGCCTTTTGATTTAAGAAATGCAGGTGCCACTTATCAACGTCTGGTTGACAAAGCGTTTGCCGGATAAATCGGCAAGAACATTAAAGCTTATGTTGACGATTTGGTGATCAAGAGCAAAATGGAATACCAAATGCTCGATAACATACAAGAAACCTTCCAAAACTCGAGAAACATCAACATGAAGCTTAAACCAGTCAAGTGCTCATTTGTAGGGCATGTCATGGGGAAACAAAGCATAAAATCCAACCCTCAAGGGATGTGATAACAAGAAAGACTTTCGATGGAAAGCTTACAGCTTTAAAGCGTTTCACCTCAAAAGGAAGCCTTCAACCAAATGAAGCAACACTTGGCTTCACTCCCAGCCATTTTGGCTCTGGAAACAGGAGAAACAATCTCTGTCTATCCACTCGGTTGCTGAAGAAGCCATAAATACGGTCCTGACCATCGAACGAAACAAAGTTCATATACCAGTTTACTTTTTCAGCAAAACTCTAAAGCTAGCAAAGCCCAAGTATCCTCCTTTGGAAAAACTTGCTCTAGCCCTAGTCCAAATAGCCAGAAGGCTTCGAAGGTATCTTCAAGGCACACCTAATACAAGTAGTCATTGATCAACCTATCAGGAATGTGCTTGAAAAACCAGAAATATTTGGACGGCTAGCCAAATGGGTTGTTGAACTAGGTGAACATAAAATCACTTATGCTCCAAGAAAAGCTCTCAAAGCTCAAATCTTGGCTGACTCACCTTGTAAGTCCCTAAAGAAGCCATAACATAAGTTAATACAACCACCGCTGAACCCTTCAACCCTGATACCTGGAAGCTTTTTACCAACGAGGCTTCCAGTATCGAAGGTTCAGGGGTTGGTCTAGTTTTAATCAACCCTGATGGGTTAGAATTTACATATGCTCTTCGACTTGAATTTCACACCACCAACAATGAAGCCGAGTATGAAGCATTGATCTCTAGGCTAAAACTAGCCAAAGAAATGTGGGTCCAAAAGCTTCAAGCCATCACAGACTCCTTACTTGTCTCAAGTCAAGCAAATGACAGCCACGTAACAAAAGAGCCAAACATGAAGAAATACCATGATAAATAAAAGGAACCGATGAACACATTCCAAACATGTACCATCAAACAAGTTCCAAGATCCCAAAACAAGAGAGCTGATGCCTTAAGCAAGCTTGCATCTCTCACATTCGCCCATCTCACAAAGAAGGTACTAGTTGAAATATTGAAAACCTCATCAATTCAAGAACTTGAGGTTCAAGATGTGATCACTGAAGAAGGGCCAAATTGGATGACTCCAATTGAAAAGTTTCTCAAAAATGGTGAATTACCCAATGACCAGATAGAGGCTGAAAGGGTTCACATCAAATCATGGCAGTATGTGTTGCAAGGAGAAATTATTTACAAAAAAGGTTACCTTGCACCACTACTCCGATGTGTTAGCCCAAAACAAAGCCAACATCTGATCAAGGAAGTACACGAGGGAATATGCGGGGCTCATTATGGTCCAAGATCTGTGAATCTTAAATACTTATGACCCTCTATGCACCAAGATACCACTGAACAATTATGAATATGTGAATACTGCCAGATACACGCACCGGTACCCAAAAGTCCTAAACACGATCTCGTTCCCATCCTTCAGCTTGGCCACTCCACAAATGGGAAATGCATATTGTCGGTCCATTCCCACCGGCCAAAGGAGGAGTGAAATTTTTATTGGTCGCCGTAGATTATTTCACAAAGTGGCTAGAAGTCAAGCCGCTAGGAAAAATCTCGGGCAAACAAATCATTGACTTTGTATGGAAAAACATCACTTGCCGCTTTGGGCATCCAAGGGTACTTATCGCAGATAATGGCAAACAGTTTGTCGAGAAGCCTTTTAGCTCATGGTGCAAAGAGTTCAGAATCACACAAGCGTTTAGCTCAGTGGCCTATCCCCAATCAAACGGCCAGATTGAAAGAACAAACCAAAACATTGTGAAGGGGATACAAACAAGATTGGGAAGACACGATACTCAGTACTTGAAGAGCTTCCCAAAGACTTATGGGCAATTCAAACAACCGAAAAACAAGCCACAAGAAAACACTTTATAACTTGGTATTTGGGTCAGAAGCTTTCATCCCGACAGAAATAGGAGTTACCACACAACGAACACTCAACGTTAACCTTGAGGCAAAATAGGCTGAAACCATGCTAAACCTGGAACTCCTAGAAGAAGCCCGTGACCAAGCCGCTATAAAGAAAGCCAAATATAAGCAAAAGATGGAAGCTTATCACAACACTCCAGTGAAACATGAACGATTCAAACCTGGAAAACTTGGTCCTCCATAACAACGAAGCAAGGAAGAAAGAAAATCAAGCCAAACTTGGTCCCAAATGAGAAGGACCATACACCATTCTCGAAAAAGCACAAAAGAGGATCATACAAGCTTGTCGATACACAAGGCAAAAAGCTTCCTTGCCACCGTAATGGCAAAAACCTTAAAAGGTTCCATGTGCGGACAGAATGTTCTATGTTCCATCTTTCCTTCGTAATCAAAGTGCACCTTTTATAAATAAATGATGATTTTTTCTATCAAAATTTGTCTTTTCTATCCTATAATCAGGTTGAGAACCTAGCAAAACACTCCATGGCAAGGGCCATGTAAGGGGATGAGCTCCCAGGCCACATCGCTCAATAGGTTCAAGGGTTGAATGGACCTATATACGGGGTGAGTTCCTAAATCAATCCAACTCCATGAGACCATTGAACAACTTTAACTTGTCTCATAGACGGGTCTGAACAGCCTTCATCAAATGTTCCTTAAGCCTTTAAAAAGTTTTCCTAAAAAGCAGATCATAACCAACAGGCTTACGAACCAAGATCAAACTAAGGAAAATGATAAATAGGATAAGTGCTATGTCTTATTGTTAAAAATACCAAGGCTAAGTGACTGCAGCACTAAACCCTTCAAGGTATAGATAACATAAAGACAACACAAAACCAACAAAGACAATTCCCTAGACATAAACACAACAATACAAGGTTGTATGCAACTTGGTGACCAAAGTACAAAGCAAAACACCAAGTCACAAACAGCAAACGACAACCGGAAGCCCCGAAGGCTTTAAGCTACAAGTATCTAACCAAGTTGTCTTACAAAAACATACAGCAACATTAAAAAATCATCAACACATAAGGAAAGAGTGGAATAAAGCACTAAACACATCGGTTTTAAACACAAGGCCTTAAGGGCCATAAACTTAACATATTGATCAAAAGCCTTGAAGGTTACCAACTACCAAAGGAAACCTTAAGGGTTCCCCTGAAACCTACTTTTGCACAACACATCACATAACATTGTTTAAGGTGCTAAGAAAGCTACGAATAAAGTCAAAGTGTTTTTAGCTAGCAGCATCAGAAACGACAGTCTTTGATGCACCCGCTTCACCACACTTAGACTTTTTGGCATTCTTCTTTTTCATCCCACCTTTACCTGCTACCTCAGAAGCTTCAAGGCTTGTATCCTTCAAGCCTTCACCACCATCAGAGAACGTCTCTTCACCATCATCAGAGCATGAGCGCTTCTTGGAAAGAGAGTTCAACACTTTACCACACACAGCCTCATTAAGGCCAGTGGGTTACAACTCCTGCAAGACAGAAAGAGGTTTACCAAAACACTTGGAAACCTCACCCACATAAGGGTAAGTCAAGTGTTCCATCTTCAAAATAGTTTCTTTGAAGACATCAAAGGCCTTGGGTTGAAAAAAAGAAGACGTTTGCTGAGTCTATCCGGATTCACATGCCTTAAAACCAGCAAATAAACCTTGGCGCCTTCCATGAGCAAGAAGCTGGCTGTACGAATCACCCAAGGGACTATTGAACTCCGATGAATGAAGAAGGTATGTAACCACTTGCTGAAATCTATGTTCAATTAACCATTTGTTATCACTAGTTGCATGGGCTAGTGAAGCTTTCAACCTATCTTTCTCTTCCAAGAAAGCCTACTTCTGAACCTCCAAAGCAGCCCTATCAACCCTGACTTGAACCCTGTCAGCTTCCAAGAGTTTTTCCAACTCAACTATTTCAGTCTTGTGCTGGGAAGAAAGCTCATCAATCCTCAACATCAGCTTTTCTCCCTCCCAGCATAACCCTCTGCCTCCTTCTTTAGAGTAGCTAGTGAAGCCTTCATCTCATCCCTCTTCTTCGAGAAGATACCATATTCTCGCATCCTCTTGCGAAATCGGGATACACCCTCTGGAAGCAAGGCAACAAGGTTACAAGCACCCATTACCATTTTTCAAAATCATCAGGTCATCATCTATAGATGAGCAAGAACCTCGAACAACAGGAGAATCAAAGTGGATAAGAACATCCTCACAAACGGATGAAGGCTTGAAGCTGTCACCAACTGTGACCTTCCAATCCGGCACATAAACCTCGCCTGGATTAACATTGGTGGAACCTTCACCACCCTTCCCGGAACCCTTCAAGCTCACAACCTTTTTACCCGCCAAACCACCAAGGGCCGTCCCTTGTCCTTTTTGATTTTCCCCAACCCCAACTTCTAAATCATCTGAAGCCTCTATGTTATTACTTAGTTCCACCGGCTCAGAAGCCGATGGTTGGTCAGCAGTCTTTATCAAACAACAACTCGAACGACGAGTAGAGACTTTGGAAGCAACAACTTTGGTGAAACCCTTGACATTGGGAACGTTTACATAGCCTGAACCCTCGAACCTATGTTTAGTTGCCCTAACAACAACATCTTCGCCGGATGTAGCCTCGGCATCTCCAAACACAACATCAGATGTGTCATCTCTCTTGATAAAGTCTAAGGCAAACATAACTGCAACAAATAAAATATAACATAAGCAGAAAATACAAAATATCATACCTTGATCATCTCTCACGAGCACAGGGTCACGATCCGGCTTGTCCCACAACTTGCTAACATCCATCAGCACTAAAAGATGTTCGGGAAAGGGACAAAGCCTGGAAGGACACCCCCTAATAAACTTCAACAACCATCTATCTTGTGTTTGAAAGGTTCAAGCTCATTCAAAACAGCATAAGGATGCCTCCAAACAAGCCTGAAAGGAACAATGGACTCAGAAATCCAGGAAAATCGGTCCTTCCAAGAACCAAGGGTAGTAACCATAGACGAAATTAAACACACATCAACCTGAGATGTTTCAAAGGCAAAACAATCGCCGTTCTTGGCTAACTGGAAGAAACGGCGGAACAACAACAACGATGGGTCATACCCTATCGCTGGACACAAAACATCAAAGTGTAAAACCCTAACAAGACCTTAAGGGTGTAACTGACCAAACGACACACGATAATACTCTAAAACATTCAGAACAAAGACCGAAAACGGATGACGCAAGTTGGAAAACTCAGCAATAAAGAGCAATCAACGGGACACTAATCGATCGATTTGCCAAAACCCGGAGCCTCCGGATTAAACTTTAGATCGATCCCCCATTCTTTACAAAAAGCCTCAACTTCCTCTTGAGTGAGACAAGTTGAAGCCTCTAAGCCTTCAAGCCTTAAAGCCTTCAAGCCTTAAAACCTTGAAGCCTATCACATCTACTATCATTCCAAAATTCAAATCTCAAAACTCAAACGCCTTAAATCCTTGAAGCCTTTAAGCAATAAAAAATAATGTGTAAAAGTCAGAAGCATTTGAGCTTACATCCCAAACACCTCTGACTTGGGGGGCTGATGACGGGGGTAGCCCAAAACTCAATAAATTGACTAATATACATAGCAGCTTGAAAGGTTAAAAGGTTGAGAGGTTCAATACACGCGAACTCAGGTGAACAGTAAAAAGGACAAGCACAGTGTCCGGTCACATCAACACTTAACGTGTGAACCATTTCTGCCCAGCCGCAACCAGACCATGTGGGATAGCACACCCTTTTGTCCGCAGGTCCAAACCCTTCAACCCCCAAAATGGGCAAACCCCTCACTGCAAGCACAGATTCACTAGTCACGGGTTTCTCCTTTGAGAAACACCTTCCCTATAAAATGCAGGTCATTCCACCATGCAAAACACTCCAGGATCAGTAGAAAACTATCTTAACTCTCTGATTCTCCTTCTCCCTCTTGAGAACTAGCTTCTTACAAGTTCTCTTCTTCACACTAAATAATTCATCTTCTCCAACGATCGCTTTCTGGGCTGATTTCTAATCAGCTCAAGATCTAAGGAAGATAACAACAATACTAGTGAACCTCTCTCCATGTCTTGCAAACGTGGGGGGACCCCACGACCTGCGTTAGGCTAATCGAACCCCTGAACCCTTTTACCCTGGAGATATCGCTACTATCTTTGGTCTATTATTTGTTGCATCAACAGTTACATATTTACAAAGGAACACCATTCTCCCCATTCTACTCCCTTAAACTTCGATCTATTCGAAAACCAAAGAAAACTTAAGGCTTTAACCTCACTCAAAATACTATCAATCTTAACCGGCGTATTTGCGAATCTAAAGTTGTTCCTAGCACGCCATAAACTCCAACAAACAATGATGATGATGCCTTGAACCGCAGCCTTCTTCCTTTCCGGCACTCTAAGCTCCAAGTGCATCCCGAGAAGGTCTTTAATCGAGAAGGCGAATATGTTTGGAATTTTACACCAAGCACTTACCCCGTTCCAAACAGAAGAGGCTATGTAGCACGAGATAAATAAATGATCCGTTGTTTCTTCGTCCGACCTACAAAGGGGGCAAAGTGTGTCTTCTATTTGTATATTCCTTTTCCTTAGCGCTTCTCCGGTAGGGATCTTATCCATTTCCATTCTCCAAGCGTGAATGTTGCATTTGGCTGGGGTCCATTGACACCAATCCATAACGTAACCGTTTAGCGCCTCAAGATCCGAGTAAAGAAGACGGTTCACCACTTTCACCGAGAACTCCCCACTCGAGCTTGACGTCCACTCCCACTTATCATTCTGATCCGCAAGCTGAACATTCTCCAACAGCAAAATCAATTGCTGAAAACTGTTAGATAGCTCCACGGAAGATAAAGGTGACCTCCATTCCAACTTTAATTCAATCCCGTGCTCACGCAACAAAATCCGATCCTCCACCAGACACTTTTTATTGATCTCTAAGCCGAATAATTCTGGGAATTTCTCTCTAAGGGGCTCACGGGTGATCCAAGGATCAAGCCAGAATCGAATATCTTTGCCATTTTCGATAACGCCTTTGAAAAAGTTCCGAATTGGGCGACCGTCGACCTTAGTTTTGATAAACACCTTCGCTATATTGTTCCACGTACCGCACAATGTTCTCTTAAACGGAATGCATTCCCAACCCACCCTACTAAAATGAAGAGCATCGACAATTTTCCTCCATAAATTATTTGGTTCCGACTTATAACGCCATCCCCATTTAACCAAAAGCGAGATATTAACCTCCTTAAGCCTATTTAAACCCAGACCGCCCTCCTTTTTGTGACGAGAAACACGGTCCCAAGCCACCCAATGCATCTTTTTCTCCTCAACGGATCCTCCCCATAAAAAATTTTTGATCATAGCCTCCAAATCCAAAATCACCTTTTTGGGCGCTTTGTAAAGCGAAAAATAGTACGTCGGTAAGCTTTCCAAAACAGATTTTATAATGACTACTCTACCACCAATGGACAAGAGATGCGACTTCCATTTAGCTAGCCGATTTCTGAATGTGTCATAGACCGGTTGCCAGTTGTTAATCCTATTCATGTTTGCTCCCACTTTAAGACCAAGGTACTTGAAAGGCGGAAAATCCGGCTTGCAACCAACCTCCTTAGCCATTTCTCCAGTTTCTTCCAAACCCACTCCAATACCGTATAAAATTGATTTCTCTATATTAATTTTTAATCCGGAACAAAGTTAAAAGCAACACAGAATTCTAACAACGTTCACCACTTCCTCCTTGGACCATTCCCCCACCACTATAGCGTCGTCTGCATAGAAAAGATGAGAAATAATCGGCCCATTGTTGGGTGTGATTATCCCCCGAATACAACCTGCTTCCTTCGCCAAATTGAACATACACGACAAAGCTTCCATCACAACTAAAAAAAGGAACGGAGAAAGCGGGTCTCCTTGTCTCATACCTTTTTCACATTTGAATTGAAAAGTCGGGGCCCCGTTCACCAAAACCGAAGATCTGCCCGATTTGAGAATACCCGAAACCCAACTGCACCATTTGCTCGAGAATCCCATCTGAAGGAGGGTTTTAACCACGAATTCCCACCTAACATTGTCATATGCCTTATCGAAATCAATTTTAAGAAAAAAACGCCTTCGATTTCTTCTTTTTGATCCAAGCTATGAGCTCATTTATGATAAGGGGTCCGTACAAAATGTATCTACCTGTCAGGAACGCCGATTGGGAAGCTGAAATAATACCATCTAACACCTTTCTCATTCTATTGGCTAACGCTTTAGAAATGACCTTGCTAATGACGCCCACAAGGTTTATCGGCCTATAGTTGTTAAGAGAAACCGGGTCTTTAACTTTGGGGATAAGGGCAATAAACGACGAGCCACTCCCAATGCTAATCTCTCCCTTAGAGTAGAACCAAGAAACAATTTTTGAGAAATCATCTTCAAATAAATCCCAGTAGTGTTTCACGAATCTGAAGTTCATTCCATCCGGACTCGGAGCCCTCTCATCCCCACAACCAAAAACCGCTTCCTTAATCTCTTGACTTGAGAATGGCTCTTCTAACTCACGACTTTCATCTTCCGAAATTTTTTTGAAGTTGTTACAAAGAGCTTCTGGTCTTCCCGTAACCTCATCTTTGAACTTGTCACGAAAAAAAGAGAAAATTTCTTTCTTGATTCTTGCTGGCTTCGTACACCAATCCCCATTGATATTGAGACCTTGTATTGTATTGGTCACTTTCCTATTATTGACCAAAGCATGGAAGTATTTAGAGTTTTCATCTCCATCCGTCGCCCACTTCGAACGAGCTCTTTGTTTAAGATCCAAATTTCTCATGTTCTCCACCTATCTAATGATCCTTCTATTTTCTGCCATGGTCCACTCTTCTTCTTCCGTCAATTCCTTCGATTCCATGTCCAATTCTAACTGTTCTAATTCGGAAAGGGCTATATTTTCTTCTTCTCTTTCTTTAGCTAGAAATGCATCCCTCCAAGTTTTAACCGCTGCTCTGATTAGAGCAAACTTTGAAGATAAACATGAGTCTGGAGGATCAAACTGTTGAAATCCTGAAACTGCTTCCCTGACCGCATCTTCAAACCCCGGCTTCCTAATCCACGAACTAAAAATCTGGAAAGGCTTTGGTCCGAATTTCAGATCCGCCAACTCCAATAAAATGGGACAGTGGTCCGACAAGTGACACTGTAACACTCTAACAAAAGCGGAAGGCCATTTGTTCAAAAATTCACTGTTGACCAAAAAACGGTCCAGCTTGCTAAGTTTTCTCCCGTTTTCCCTTACACAAGTGAACTTTCTACCCTGCATCGGATACTCAAGCAAACCATTGTTGAAAATAAAATTGTTAAAGTTACTTGCGCATACCGGTTTGAATTTGGAATGCTTTCTCTCGTCGGGAGACCGAACCGCGTTGAAATCTCCTGTTATCACCCAAAGCCCCGCATCCGGATCTATAGCATTAGAAATCTCTTCCCATAACAGTCTTTTCGCCACAGTACTTTGGGGCGCATATACGTTTATCAAGTTAACCGACTCCCCGCTGCCAACAATAGAACCACTGATGATCAGAAAACACCTGTTCCGGATTAGGGAGCTTATCTTCAGGATTTTAGGATCCCATATCCAGACTAAACCTCCAGACTGGCCAACAGACGGAACACAGACAGACTCAAAATTTCTGCTCCCCTATATACTAACTATCTCGGCTGACGAAACCACCTCCATTTTTCTTTCTTGAAGAGCCAAGGCACCGATCTTATGTGCGATTCTCTTGTCCTTCAGCCACGAAGCTTTATTCCCCCCTCTAAGACCTCTGATGTTGAAAGATAACAAATTCATTGCTCAACCGCATTATTGCCTTCACTTCTGATCACCTTTCTGATTAGAGAACCATGACCCATCAAATTAACACCAACCTTGCTACCCACATTCACCGTTGCACCTACCTCATCCTCAACTTGGACCTCATATGTATCTCTAACCGTATTGATGGAGCTGGAATCCATATCCTGACCGACAGGTCTCTCCTCCAACTGGGATGAGTCGTTCCTAGCTGGCGATTCCATCTCCAATTCCTTTTCCTTTTGTTCACTGTTACCCGAATGAGACTCCACCTGTGATGACTCATCTGAATTCTGGCTAGCCACAATATTAAGGTCAAAACTGTTAACTTCTGAGTCCTTCCTTCTCTTTTTTGGTCTTTCCCCACTACATGGGCTTAGATTCCCGTTAGATTTAGATTTTGAAGCATTGGGCCTTAATCTCACACGATGCCTAATGGGCCTACCCATGTCCACAGACTTAAAAAAGAACAAATCATTAGAAGGGGTCCCACCATTGTGCCTAACCTGGGCATGTGTCAAGGGGGAGCTGAGTCGACCATTACTTCACGTGACTGTTCCTCGAAACTAGCAAAGCCATCTTGAACGTTCACATCGGGCCCCTCACTATCCAATGGCCTGTTCTCCTTCTCCATTAAATTTTCGGCTATTTCTTTGGGCTTCCCATGCACGTCCGACTCCCTATCTTCCTTCGGAACATCATGAGACTGTTCATTCTCCTCCACCGGAAAGGCCTCCGTCTTCGAGTTACCCTTACCACTCAAACCCACAACCCCCATGCTATCCGGAACCCAGACATCGTTGACCTCCACTACCCAAACCATGAAGCTTCTGTTTTTCCATTTTATAGTAACTGACTCATTGATGACCTTACCGTCACCGACTAAAATCCCCACACAAACAGTAGATAAATCTCCATCGTCACTAGACAGTTGGGCAGGATGAACAAGAGCACCGAAATGTTTGGCAACGCTATCGAAAACCGAATTGTCCGCAAGATGCAAGGGAACACCTGTCATTCTCAACCACGCTACTCTTTCAAATGGCAAAGTCTGTCCTTCCCATATGTCTAAAACCGAAAACCACTTTTTCCAGATGACTTGTTGCTTAACAAATTCCGCCGCTTCCTCGTTGTTCCTAAATTTCAGCAAGAGTGAAAGCCCCCCTACGTAGTGAATTTCCATTCCAGCAAACCCTTCATCTAACAAGATTCTATCTATCTTAGTGAGAGTGTTGAGGTCGACCGTTCTCCCAATCAAAGCTCTCCCGTGAAGATAGTGGAACGCATTCATATCCTCTGCAACTTCAATGATATTACCAGTTCTGACCTCGTTCCTAGACTGTAACGGCGTTACATCGCCTTCACTACGACCATTACCTTTGAATAAATCCGCGTACGAGCATCCGACATTCTGTCTATTAAGGTTAGCTTCTGGGTAAAGATTCATGGACTGCTGCACCTTCCCTTTGTTGACATTACCTACCTGTGTCTTAGTCTGATCCCCGTTATCCTTTAAACCGACATTTTCTACAGCGAACTTGGCTATGTTGACTTTGAGAATAAACCTCCCCATTTTAACTCCGTTCATCTTGTATTCCAACTCCTTCGCATCCTTAACATTCTTGAATGTCACGAAACCGAACCTGTTCCCTTCTTTGTCGTTTTTTCTGGCAATATACGTACCCACGATATCCCCATAGAACCCTAGAAACTCCTTCACTTCCCACGGGGTACAACCGAATGGGAGATTAGAAACATAATACTTAATCACGTTCCTTTCTCCCGTCTTCTCCTTGTTCCTTCCATTACGGTTCCGGCGATCCGGGACGTCCCTCCATTCATCTTCCTCCAGGTCTCTCCCTGCCATACAACCAGATGAAAGCTAACCTACCCCAAGCAGCGAATGGATAAAAGCAAAGCCCAGTTAGGAAGAAGAGTTTAATCCAGGTTGCAACCAGTATGCACACCGATATAACTCCACTCTCTAATCAGATCTATGCCGTCATCGTCGAGCATATATGGCGGTGGCTAGGGTTTCGCAGAGAGAGAAAAAAAAATTATTACCTTTTTCCTTATTCTTATAAGTTATTCACATTCAATTCTTTATCCTTATTCTTATAAGTTATAATCACAATAAAACTCATCATTTTTTCTCTTTTTTTCAATTAAATAATATACTTTTATATCTTTATCATTACCTTTTTCTCTTCAATCACATAGTGCCATGTCAATGCACTTAAAATATTTACCTAATGCTCAAAAACGTTGGCGGTGGTTTACCTAATGAGGTTTAGGTAAACTATTTTTTTAAAGGGAAAAATGAGTGATTGGTTGAGAATGAATGGACTCCACCACACACCCTTCCCTCCCTCTCTTTCTCATCGGTAAACCTTCACCGAAATGACCATCTAATCGGTAAGATCGAGATCGATAAAGTGGTTGGCGATGGTCTTGACTATCGGTAAAGGTGTTTACCGCTCCCCACTCCCTTCACCCAAAGTTTCTGGAAAAAGACATGTTTCATGGCATCATTATGATTAGCTGTTGGTGTTTGTGGAGATTCAGAAACGAACAGAGATTCTCAAACGAACTGGCTAGGATCGAGAAAATTATCAGCGAGATAAAGTCTATTGGTTTCTTATGGTTAAGAAGTAGATCGAAGTTAAAAACTCTGACATGAAAAAACTGGTGTAAATTTGTAATTATGTAATTGTCTTCTTTTTTGTTGGTTCGGCCACCTCACTCATAACCTTTTTAAAAATATTAAAAAATTTATAAGGGTGAACAGTATTTCCTATATATATACAGATGAACAGTAAAATTTTCTCCTTCCTTTACATACAACGACTCATAATCATTCCTTATAATATAAGTATCACACTCACAAACTTATATGGGATCCACTGTAATGCTCTTAGACTTTTCTAGTTTATCTCTATTTTTTAACAATTTCAATAATTAAAGAGCAAATTACAAAAGTCGTCCTCTATGCTTACACAAAATTACAAACTATGTCATTTATCTTTAAAAAGTACAAAAAAACATACTCGATGTTTGCAAAGCTTTACACATTATGTCCTTTAGCCCAGACTCTGTTAGTTTTTGTGGTTAAATCTGACCAAATAGACCCCATTTGAGAGCAAATTAGACCTTTTACCCTTTATTTATATAAAACAATTTTATTAAAAATAACACATAAAAACTTATACCTATTTCTTTCAAAAATACATTCAGATCTCTCTCTCTCTCTCTCTCTCATCTGTTTCTCTCTCTCACACACACACACACACCCACCATCCACCACCACCATTTTCATGGTCAAATCTCCCCCACCGCTACCACCAAAAACTTGTTTTCAAATCTCCAACAATAAATTGTTTTCAAATCTCAATACATGATAAATCCACAAACTATTCTTAGATCTAAACAACATTCTCAATACATAATTCACTACAAATCTTCATCATAAAATCTCACCGGTGACCACAACATCTTAGACTCCGCCGTTCACTGCCATTCACTAGCGGTCTCTGTCGTTGTAAACTTTTAACCCTAACCCTCAATTTTTTCTCAATTGTTTTTGTTGATAGATCTGTTTGTTTTTTGATAGATCTGATTTTTGTGAAGATGATAAGGACCACCACCGACGTAATCTTTGTCGTTGACTGCTGCTCTCCGTTCGCCGCTGCGATGTGGTTCTTTCGACATTCGAGAGGAATGTGGAAGCCAAGGGGTAGTCACAAATATTTACATCCAAACTTGCATTCCTGATTTCAATAATTACTTTATAAGACCATGTATAGTGGTTTGGGTGAATAATGCCCCTACCCTTGGGCGTTTTCCGTCATGTGGCAGTACAGTCAGCAAGGGGCATTATTGGGCGTTTTTCTAAAATGGGTGTAGTGGGGATGTGGGTATTATGTTAAAGGGTGTAAATAATTAAATAAAAATAAAAAAAATCAACAAAAAAACCTATTGGATTAAAAAAGGGAATCTTAAATGCTATTGGCCAAACACATATGTTGAGGGCGTCGTTTAAAACACGCTAAGGGAATTTTTTTTCAAAAAAAATCGCAAAAAAACGCCCCATGTAATGGGTCTTCGGCGTTATTAGGCGTTTTTTTTTTTGAATTTAAAAAAAAAAAAACGCCCCACTACACATGGTCTAACAAAACTTCAAATAAATTGGTGGGATCGAGGTTAATGTGAAATTAAACTTCACATATGGTATAAAGGATGTGTGTAGCATTCTACTGGAATATTTTGTCTAACAAGGAGAAACCTGTCTCATTTTAGTGTGTTGTATTTTGACACAGGGTGATCAGATAAGCTTGGGGAGACGGTTACTTAACCATAATTCAACAATTTCACGCCTTTGGAGCTTGCATCAGAACACAACATTTCTTAAAAGAATGCATTTACTTAGTTAATATCGGAGGAAATATTTTGGCAATGGTCCGGTGTGGTGTATGGAGTTGGTGGCAGGTGGGTGGTGGTGGTCCGGCAGTTAAAGAGAGAGACAGTGCGTGTTTGTGTTGTGATATAGAGAGAGAGAGAGGGGGGGTGTTTATGTGTGTATATATATATATTAAAACAATGTATTTTTTTATTTATTATTTTTATGATTATTTATTTTAGTATTTAGAGTAAAATGACCAAAATACCCTTATGTAAGGTCTACTTGGTCAGATTTAACTATGAAAATTGATTGAGTTAGAAATAAAGGACATAACGTGTAAGGATCTACAAACATCGAGTATGTTTTTTGTACTTTTTTGAAGATAAAGGATATAGTTTGTAATTTGGTGTACACATAAAGGACGTTTTTTGTAATTTACTCATAATTAAATACCATTACAAACAAAGGGATAGCATAAAAACAAACACCTACATCATGCCATCCGCCATCCGAAGGATCTCTATTGTGATGTATTCCTGGATTACTACTATACAAGTTGATATCGCATAATTTTATTTTAAATAAGCGTTTTGAGTAAATTACGTTTTTGGCCCCTGTGGTTATATCACTTTAATATATTAGCCCAAAATAAGAATTTTTAACATATATACCCCCATAGTCTCTGTAACTAACTATTTTTGCCCCTAAGTCTAACCAAACCCCAAACTCTGGTTAATTAATTCTCACATGACAGACACATGATGTCTAAAATGGTAATTTCTCCTCCACCCTTTTACTAACACATATTAAAAACAAATTAATACTCATTTATACCACATAAACCCCTAAATTCCCATCATCGTCTCCAAGAAAACCCCCAAATCTGCCATTGGAATTCCGTTCAACAAACCACGAGATTAACGACGACGATCAAGCAGTACAAGAATGGTGCTAACCCTGTGGTGGGTGCGTGAGAAAAAGGACCCCTACGAAGTTTATGGTATGTGTTCTTAACATCAAAAAATCTTTGCCTTTAGACTATTACAGTAATGTGTTCAAATCTTATACTTTATCACTATTTTTTTAATGGTAATTTCTTCACAACAGGGGATACTCCTAATATATTCACTTTAAGAATCAACCATGGTGGTGTGTTTGTGAATTCCCCTGTAAAAAGGTATGTTGAGGGAATGATCAACCACGTAGATTTGGTGGATTCTGATGCATTTTCTTTCATTGAGTTAAATCACATGATTGGGGAATTAGGTTATCCCAAGCAACAGATTATGTTCTATCACTTCTTAGTTCCTGAAACACAAATTAGTGATGGGTTAAGACCATTAGGCAATGATCAAGATGTGCATTTGTTGATTGAGCATGTTTCTATGTTTAAAGTGATAAAGGTGTTTACTGAACAATGGTCGTCTAGTTTAGGTGTTGAGTACCATTTTACATCTCCAGTTAAGACATCTAGTGTAGTCATTGAGGAGTTAAAAGATGAGGATCCACAACCATCTAAGTCTCAGCCATCCCACCCTAGAAGAAGACAACTAGCCCTAGAGTATTTTCCAGATTTTGAGAGTTCAACTGTTAATGCTGATACAACTAGGAAGGGTAATGAAGATGATACCAGTAGGCTTGATGAAACCAGTAGGATTGATGATACAAGTAGGATTGATGATACCAATTTACCATTGATCCAATCAATGGTAGGGAAATGTGGGAACCAACAAACTGCCCTACAACATTATTACCACCAAAACACCATAACCAAGTAGGGAGACCTAAAAAGGCTAGGAAGAAGAATGTTGCGGAAATTTATGAGAAGAAACAAAAGACTGCTGAGGTGATTTCACAGAACATTGAAAAACAGGGGAAGCTTACCAGGAAAGGTGGGTCTGTCACTTGTAAGGCTTGCAAACAGAAGGGGCACAACAAGAGAGGATGCAAGGAGAAGGGAGGTTTGAAGTTTGTTCCAGAATCTGCATCACAAGTTTAAGTTTTTGGTAGTTGAAGTTATGGTCATTTTGTTGATTTCCACTTTAGTGTTATGTTACTTTTATGGTTCATTTGGATGTTTTAGATGTACTAAATACTGGTAATTTTGGATGTTTTAAATGTAGTAACCAGTTATGGTTGTTTTGTCTATTAACTATGGTTGTTGGTATTTAATTCAGTAGTTGGTATTAACTATGGTTGTTGGTATTTAATTCAAGCTAGAACTTGTTTTTGGTCTAATCGTTTAAGTGCAGCTGCAACTTCTTTTTGGTCAAATGATGTAAGTGCAGTTGCAGTTCTTTTTAGTCAAATCGTTTAAGTGCAGATGCAACTTCTTTTTGGTCAAATGGTTTAAGTGCAAGTTTTTTGGTAAACTGGTTTAAGTGCAACTCATATACATTGCATCCGAAACAGTCAAACAACATTACATTGCATCTGAAACAGTCAAACAACATCATATTGCATTCGAAACAGTCAAACAACATTACATTGCATCCGAAACAGTCAAACAACATTACATTGCATCCGAAACAGTCAAACAACATTACATTGCATTAAAAGGTATACCATTAAATTACATCAAAAAACCGTAAGTACATTACACATCCAAAAGAGTAAATTACAAGATTCTAATTAGTGGGTCAAGACATATATGACAAACAGCATCCAACTCATCATAATTAGCACTTTCAATCTCTTATTTTCAGCAATAGTCCTTCCTGCATCTTCGTTCACACATATAGTCCTCTCTAGCTCTGCTAACACTTCAGAACAATATGGACATATGGGGGGTCAGCCCAAGCAACAAAACCACAGCCTCGACTACCCTGAAATTTCGAGTAGAATATATACTTTGGTAGGATGGAAAGGAAAAGAAAAAATATTGAAAACTTACCCTAACCTGGCAACAGTGGAATCGTCTTCTAGGATTCGCTTGAGTATGGGAGGTTCGAATGAAAGAAGATAACCCACATCTGCAGATAACCATCTTTGAAATGTCTGAAATTAGGGTTTTAGAAGAAATCAGGAAGAAGAAGTGACAAAAGAATATCTAGGGTTTTCTTTATAAAGTCAGAAAAGGGCGGAGGGGAAATTACCATTTTAGACATCATGTGTCTGTCATGTGAGAATTAATTAACCAGAGTTTGGGGTTTGGTTAGACTTAGGGGCCAAAATAGTTAGTTATAGAGACCATGGGGGCACATATGTTAAAAATTCTTATTTTGGGCTAATATAGTAAAAGTGATATAACTACAGGGGCCAAAAACGTAATTTATTCTTTAAATAACTATAAACTTATGGATTAAAGCTAAAACCTAAAGGATTTTTAAACCGGTTATGTTCCCAAGAAGACACTAGAAATCCCAAATATATGTATATATTTTTTTTGAACAACCAACAGAATTAATTCTGAGCACTCACAAGGTACACACTAGACCAAACGGAGTACTCCGAGAGTAACCCGAGTCCACCACCAATTTCGGGGAAAACCAGGTAACCCACCGCCCGTAGGCATGACGGTGAAATTACCGGTAAAACCCGTTTGACTCAAAGATCCAACTCAGGTTTCCCTGGATCTCCTATCATTGCCTCTGCACCAAGTGAGAGTTGAACATACATCTCTCGAAAGAAATACAAGACTTCCACCACTTGATCTAGAGATTATTGGCAAATCCCAAATATTATACTTTGTAAAAGTTGTTTTCATTTTTCTCTTTTTGTTATAGAAGAGAAGAATGTTTATTATGTCAAACCAAATCATGAATGAAGTTAGCAAGTTAGGTGTGCACGCTTTACAAAGCTTACACCCAAACATTAGCCTAAGTTGTATAGGAAAAATATTATACTTGCCTAAATATTAGTTGTAGTTTGTTGAGTAGGTATTTTATTGTACTTTCAAAATGTGCAGATAAAGCTATAACGGAGAGTCGCAATGCATTTTAAGGAACGAATTAGTGTTGAACACAAATCCACAGCTACCTCATTTTATTCTTGTTATTAATTTGTCCGGTTGTTTCCTTCTTTTCAGTTGTAATATGCATTGTATTGTACTATACAACTTTTCTCTCAATTTTGTATTGTAGATTATTAAAAGTGTTTTAGTTATATTATCTTAAGAACAATATTCCTACTACATATATTATATATATACGCATGTAGACATGTGTAAACCTGTGTAGTTGGCCCGTACATTATGTAATAAGAAATGAGAATATGGAAACACGTGCCAACCTTCTGTAAGACTTCACGTTGTGGGAGTGATCAGCTTTAAGTTTACGAATTCACTATTTATGGAAAATTCTTCGGAGCTACTATAAAATGGACCGAGTTAGTTAACATAGATAAAATGGGCGAATCGGGGTCAAAGTGTAAGAAAACTAATTCTTTTGAGGCATTTGTCTCCTCCAGCAGCTCGGGTGCTCATGTAGGAATTGACCTAAACGCTGATAGGTCCGAAGTGGTAGAAGAGGCACCACGTCGACTAGTGATACATGGTCGAAAGTCCGATGTTATACAAATTTAAGTTTGTGTTTTTACGCGAATTCGAGTTTTGAATGATCTACTTTGATATTATTTGTGTTTGCAAGTCTAACAGAGTTTAATGAGCATTTCGGGGGCTTTACGGGACATCGGGATGAGGCTAGACCAACCAGGTGCGAAAAACGAAGAAAACGGGGGATAAAATCAGCTAGTTGCATCGACGACATGGCATTTGGCCATAACCGACGCAGCCCACATCGATCAGACACCCCGTAGACAGACGGATACCACGTAAATCAACACATCGCGTCGCCAATGCCGATTTCTTGCGTCGCCGACGTGACGACATGATTTTTTACGCCGACTGCCTCCTTTGACTTGTTTTGGCCGAGATTTTTTATAATATATGATGTTTTCAGACGAATTGGGGGGTTACATGTCACACCCGCATTAGAGGTGGAAGCGCGTAGTGTAACTTGATCGGTTTCCATAGCATACGATTTAAGTAAACAAACTATATGAAATAAAACATGCACGATGTTCATCCATTATCATAATAAAAGTTACAAGTCATAAGTTGTTTAGTAACAAAAGACTACATAAGTTTATAAGTTTTACAAACTAGACTTGTCCAAAATAAAATTTGAAAATAACAGGGCTTTGCATCCTATGTCCCGTTCGAAGACGGGATATATGGATCAAACCCTTCAAAATATGGATGACGTCGTCTTCATAGCAAACTTGAAACCTTGTAACCAGTTGTACCAAGATCCACTTAGTTTCCTGAAATACATATAAGTTTAAAAACATCAACAAAAGTTGGCGAGTTTATGTGTTTTAAATACGTATCAAATGAATCTTAAAAACATTTCAAAGTTCAAGTATCGAAAACCGGTATGTAAAGCATCAATGAACTTGTTGGTAATTAATGTGTAGCTAATACATTAATATGTGTGGTGACAAAGGAAGCCACCAACCCGTAGACGATTTAGTACCGGTCCACCCGGCGGGGACAACAAAAGCACTCCATGCGGCCACACAAGGACCCATGAGTGGGGCTCGCCATGTACCTAATAGATCTACCCCTTTGCTCCTTGGTCTTAAACAAGATTAATGGTTCTTAAGTTTCAGCCTATTCGCACGTGATCGAATATTTCATTCCATAGCTTAACCATACCAAAGTAACATGTATTTCCCCACCCCCCCCGGTAGTTATAAAACCGAAAACGTTTAAAAGAAAAGGGGGGCATGAACTCACCAGTTTGCGTCCGTATAAATGCTAGCAAATCGGGTATCCCAAAAGCGCGTAGTAACCTACAAGTGCTCTAAATCATTAGACACTTGGGTTTATCTTAAATTATGAACACGTTGCTCATCTTGAACGTTATTGTATTTGTTATGTATTTGGAACCCTTTTGTATTTTAAATATGTTGGCATTTGTTTCGTATGTTTGTTTTAATATATATATATATATATATATTGCATTCATAATGTGTACAAATGGGCCTCGCCCTTCGTGAGTCTTCGTGCCTCGCATGAGCATATGTGGGCCTAGCTTATGAAAGTCCTTGTGCCTTGCACAAGTGAGAATGGGCCTAGCCCATTTGAGTTTCCGTGTCACACACGGTATAAGTGGGCCTAGCCCATGAGTGTCCTTTGTGCCATGCACAAATAAGAATGGGCCTAGCCCACTTGTATCCCCGTGTCTCGCACGGTATAAGTAGGCCTAGCCCAATAGCGTCTCCATGCCGCGCACGGAAGTAAGTTCGTTGTGTGTAATATATATATTCTTCAAACATATATATTTTTTAGTTCGGTGAACCTCATTCACATGTACATGTATGTCAGTTTGCTTGCGTATCTTTGTTTCACAAATATATATGCATCTTTTCAAGATATAATTGTTAAAAATATGTATTTTTAACATCGTATTTTTTGTTAATGTACTTGTACGGTATTCTTTGTGAGTGTACACTTCAACAAGTGTATTTTAGTACATCACTATGTACTTGCGTATTTTATACGTATACGTATACCATATTTATACGTGCATTTGTACATTTCATCATTGGTATTTATGTACGTATTTTATACGTGTATGTATACATATACAATTCTTGTATTTTACAATTACCACTAAATTTATTCTTGTACGTATTTTTATACGTATTCATATACTTATTCAATTCTTAAGTTCCATGTGGTACACTTAGTGAATTTTTCACTTTACACTTTCCGGAAACTTTGGTGTTGTGAAAATATATGTTATCTAGTCGAAATATTATATCATTTTTAGTGTTTCGTCGTAGTAACCGAATATATATATTTTCGCATCTAAAGTGACCAAGTGTCATCCGTGATATGTGCACGCTCCTTGTCGTGACGCTAGAGCGATCGTTGCCGGTGACGACGTCTTAGTTTCTTTAGTGTGTTTATAATATATTTTGCGTCGGCTTGATTATATATATTATTTTGTCAATATATATATATATAGGGAGCCACAAAAATAGAAACCACCCCCAGTTGTAAGAACCGCGAGAACCACTCTACACCAATCATATTATGCCACCCAAAAGGGTAATTTGGTCATTTACCCTAAATGTCAAATTCTTATCTCTCTCCACATTTAAAACCATTCAGATTCATTTAAGTTATCTCATCTTTGTCTCTCTCCTCATTTTTGAAACCCATACCTTCACTGATAAGGCAAAGCTCTATCCTAATTGATGAAGAAAATCTTCATCATCTTCACTGATGAAACCCACACCCTCCTTCTCCGGCGAACCCTCATACTCCAGCGATCCCATTCCTACTCCGGCGACCCCCCTACTTCTCCCGCGGCCCCTCGTTCCTCCGGCGACCCCCTCCTTCTCCGGCGACAAGACCGGCGGAGCCAGCATAAAAATCCCCTGTTTTCAGCCGATCCGTCGGTGGTGGGAGGTGGTTGCCCGGTGGTTGCTTTACCGGAACATCCCCGGGCTCCCTTCCTCTTCGTCGTCTCCGCCACCCACAACTACCCCTCCGCCGCCACATCCGTCACCAGAGTATGTGATTTTTTGAAGGGTGTTGGAGTTTGGTGAAAATAGGTAAAGATATGTTTCTATATATCTCTTTATCACAAAGATCTGTTTACCTATCTTATTTTTTAATTTGGATTTTTTGGGGGGATTTTTTATGATGAAGGTGGGCGACGGTTGTTGGTGGTGGTGGCAGTGGCGTTGGGTAGGGGTGTGAATGGGTCGGTTTGGGTCGGTTTTTACTATTAACCATAACCATAACCGCTAGTTCAGTTATGGAATTTTGGTAACCATAACCATAACCATAACCAAACTTCGGTTATGGTTAATCGGTTATGAAGTTGGTTATGGTTCGGTTTTGTTTAATTTCGGTTAAGTAACCAAGAAAGGTTTGAAATAAATAGGGTTGTGCACGATTTGAACTTAGCTTGAGCCTATTTTATAAGATAACGGAGACTAAACTTTTTGGTTAAACTACCGATTTAGGGTTCTTTTTAATAAGGTAATTCTCAAACAAAAACAATTATGGCCATAACACCTTAGTTCTTTATCAATATAAATGGCATTTACATCAAAATCATTTAGTTACTAACATACTTTTATCTTAGTAAAAACCCTTTATATAGTTTTGTAAAAAACAAATCCATTATATAAAATTAACATCACAAGTTCGGTTCGGTTTTGGTTATATCGGTTAACCAAAGTTTCATAATCATAACCATAACCGATTGAGCGGTTATACAAAGTTTCATAACCATAACCATTGGTTATATTGGTTATCGGTTATTAGTGGCTCGGTTATGTGGTTATCGGTTATGGTGGTTAATTTGCTCACCCCTAGCGTTGGGGTTGGTGGCGGTGGGGGTTTTTTGGGTGGTGTGGGGTAGAGGTGGGTGACCGTGGGAGAGTAGGTCCGACGGTGGTGTAGTCCGGTGATTTGTTTGTGATTCTGGTGGGATTCTCCGGTGTTTGATTTATGTTGTTGATATTGGGGGGATTTTTACTGATGCTTTTTAATGTTTGGATCAGGTTGGTTTTGCTGGTGCTTTTGCTGATGCCTTTGATTGTTGGGGGGTTTTTGCTGTTGCTTTTTTGTGATGAAGGTGGGCGATGTTTGTTGGTGGTGGTGGCGTGGGGGGGGGGGGTTTACTGATGCTTTTGAATGTTTTGAATGTTTTGAAACAGTGAACTATGTGTGGGCTTTGATCTGTTCGATTGGGCGGCGATGATGCAAAAAAACACATATTTTGATGACGATGGCGCGGCAAGGATGGTGGACGGTAGGTTTTTGAACTTACAAACCCACTTTGCAGCCTCTGATTCTCAGAAAAATCTGAGCCAAACCCCAGTTTTTTCAAGAATCCAAACATTGTTTTGATTTTTGTTGTTGGTTTGTTATTTTTTTTCCCAGTCGATGATGATAACAATCTATCTGAGACACCTACCGAGCTGTGATTTATGGTTGCGTTCGTTTTTGTGTAAAAATGTTTTATGTAAAAAAAAGTTTAAACCGTAAACTTTTTAAACGTAAAACGTAAACTTTTTAAGCGTAAAACGTAAAAACGTAAAACGTAAAACGTAAAAAGTTTTAGGTAAAACGTAAAACGTAAAATGTAAAAAGTTTTACGTAAAACGTAAAAACTTAAAAAGTTTTACAAAAAACATAAAAAGTTTTACGTAAAAACGTAAAACGTAAAATGTTTTACGTAAAACCTAAAAAGTTTTACGTAAAACGTAAAACGTAAAAAGTTTTAGGTAAAACGTAAAACGTAAAATTTTTAACGCAAAACGTAAAAAGTTTTACGTAAAACGTAAAAATTAAAACGTAAAAAGTTTAAAAAGTTTAACGTAAAAAGTGTAAAAAACGGCGCGTTAAAAAACGTGTAAAAAACGGCGCGTAAAAAAAACAACGTTTGAAAAAACGGCGTGTAAAAAACGGCTTGTTAAAAAAACGACGCTTTGAAAAAGCCCGGCATAAAAACGGCGCGTTAAAAAACGACGCTTGAAAAAGCCCGGCGTGCAAAAACCGGCGCGCAAAAAAAATTGTCTTTGTTAAAAAAATCTGAATTTAAAAATGTTTTTAATAAAAATTTTTTTTTTTTTTAAAATAAAAAGTAATATAGTAAAACAAAAAAATAATATAGACTAAAAGACAAAAAAATAGTAATTTAACTAAACTATCCTTTTGTATTAAAATATTAAAGAGATAATAAGACAAAATCTATTTAATATTAATTTTAGTTACTTTCAATCTCATCCATCCATCTTCTTGATCTAATGGCTAGAAAGTGGTTTTCGCGGTTCTTAGTGGAGCCGTGGCAGGGCCACGGCCCTGGCAAGTTTTTCGGCCGTAGTGCTAATTTTCCGCATTTCGATCGAAATTTTGTATATATACTATGTTCGGCCCTGGCAAGTTTTTCGGCCGTAGTGCTAATTTTAGTGCTCGTGTCTTTCGGCCCTGCCAGGTTCAACGGGCAAGATCCGCCACTGCATATATATATATATATATATATATAGGGGATGCTTCAAATGAAAACAACTTTTATTGTGAAAACTTGAAAACTAACTACAAAAAGCTTAAAAAACACACCAAATTTTTTTTTTCAATTTTTTTATAAAAATCGCAGGTTTTTTTAAATAAAAACAAACTTTTTTTCCAAAAAAAAAAATTTGTAGTACACATACACATGTGTAGTATGTACTACATATGTGCACTACAATTTTTTTTTTTTTTGAAAATTTTTTTTATATATAAAAAGTGGCGAAAATTAGTATGCAAAAAAAATTGGTATATTCTTTGGCTTTTTTAATTAGTTTTCGAGTTTTCACAATAACTATTGGTTTTCATTTGAACCTTCCCCTATATATATATATATATATATAATAAATGAAAGTTATTTGGGCCACGTGTCACTTGATTAGGGCATCCTCAGTTCTCTTTTCCTGCCCAACAGTGCCATCCCCTTTTCCTTATATAACCTCTCTTCTCACTTCTGATCTTTCTTTACAAACGCCTAGGGTTCTTTCTCTCTCTATATTCAGGCGATTCAAATTCAAATTTCACAAACCATAATCTTCTTCCAGACGCCACCATAAAATCATCTTTTGTTCATCGATTACTTCATCAAAAGGTTTGTTCTTCTTTTTTTTAGTTGAAATAGTTTCATGATTTCCGGTTATTTATACTAATCCTTTGTGTTTTGTGTCTTTTCATGTAACCATTGTTAGGGTTTCGTTCGAGAGTTAGATCAAGAGATGTGTCGCCGGCTAATGGTTCTCCATAATCATGGTATGTGTTTTTGTTTTTGATTTTTACTTAAGTTTTGTTATTTGAGTTGTTACTAAATGATTATTTTCAATGATCTGTTGCAGATGATAATGATGATGATTGTTCTACTGTCCTTTCCAGTATCATTGTTCCAACATCGTTTAAAGTATGTGTTTTTTGCTACTCCGATTTCCAAATTTTGAGTTTTTAATTATCAAGTGATATACTCTAATTGTCGCTTTATATTTCAGTCTAATCACATTTGTTTGAAATTCATACAATATGTTGCGGGTTATTATAGGTTTGTAATCAAAGAAGTTTAAAGTTTAATTAAACACAAAGAAAAATTATTAAATTTACAGTTAAAATAATTTTTTCTTATGAGTAAATGATGATTATAATTGACTTGTGCAGCAGATGATGATGACTTGTCCAAGAAAGGATCTGCTACTGTTGTATTAAAAGAAGCATAAAGTTTGGTTTAAACCACAGTTCTTTATAAACAAAGTTAAGGATTAAGTATATGAGGACAGGGCTCTTCTTCACCAGCTGAAGAAGTGTTTTCATGTACTGCATCTTGGTCTGTTCACTAGAGATCAGCTTTCTATAAATCCTGATGTTAATGCATTGAGTCCTTCCATGGAGTTCATGTCGATTGTTGGAGATATACAATGATTGACTTTATGTACCTAGAGTTTGATTAACCAAAGGAAAACGACTGTTTAGTATCAGCAGTGGTTCGGCATCTACAACGGATTTAAATTTAGTATTTAATTATCAGTGGTTCTTATGTAACTTTAGTATTTAATTATCAGTGTTTCTTATGAGGTGTTTATATGTAACAGTATTTATCACAACTCGTTATTTGTTTGATCTGTATTATAAATACAACAGTTGTTTGATTTTTATACTATTAAATAAAAATGTAGTACACTTGGATGTTAAATAAGTTCCTCATTATGATTATTTGGATATAATGTTTTTGAAATTCGTCTTTTTTTTTTACAAAGAGATGTTTATGGGCAAACCTCTATTTATCGTCAAACATTTGTTTAACAGGAAATATGTTTTTATGTTCAAACATCTGTTTAAGGTCGTTTATGGGCAAACCTCTATTTATCGTCAAACATTTCTTGGACATGAAATATGTTTTTATGTTCAAACATCTGTTTAAGGTCAAATATCTGTTTATCTCCAAACAACTGATATTGAAGGTGAAATATTTGTTTAAGGTCAAAGATATTTAAAATAGTAAAAAATGATAGTTTTCATTAATCCTTAAAAGTCTGTTGGAACCACTGTTTTGGTTCAAACATCTGATTGTTAAAGTCTGTTGGAACCACTGTTTTGGTTCAAACATCTGATTGTTAAAGTCTGTTGGAACCACTGTTTTGGTTCAAACTTCTGATTGTTAAATGTTATCCACTGCTGAGAGACAACCTCCGTTTCTTTATGCTGAGAGACAACCTCCGTTTCCACTGATCGGAAAAAATAGCCACTGGTCACTTTTACATTTTTTACATCCACTGATATGGACCATCAGCGGTTTCCCTAAAAAATAGTAACTGCTCACATTTTTATTATTGATGTTGTTAATTAGTAATAGATTGAAATTATTAAATGATAACTAGAATTGCAATCAAATTACCATTTTACCTGATCTTTACATTCCAATGACATAAGAGTTCCACCAAAATTATTTTCATGATAAAATTTAAAGTTAAATTAAAAAATAAAAAATAATCTTGATGACTATTTGTTCCAAATCAAATCAGTAATTAATGTTGATTTCTTGAGCTTTGGACATTTGATTAAGCAAATTTTGAATTTCAAATTGACGGTTATTATATCTTGATTAAAGTTTAAATAAAATTTAAAAAAGTCATGATGACATTTGTTTTCAAATCAAGTCAGTAGTTATTGATAATATCAGTAATTTTGAAATTCAAAATATTCAAAATGGTAATTTAAAATTTTCGTTCTCTCTTTTTTTTTTCCTACTTTGCATATCATTTCTAATATTTAATTACTTTAATAAAGCAGCATATAAGAATATACACTACTTACGTTTGAAATTAAATCTGAAATTTATGACGTACAACAACAGTGGATAACTACAACAGTGGTTCAGCATCAACTTTAGTTTTTCTATTGTTTATTTGTTTATGTTAGCAATGTTTATATGTAACAGTGTTTTCCGCATCAATGTTGTAAAGACTGATAGGTTGTTAGATGTCACCACCTCAGTGTTTTATATGTGACCATTTTTATGGCATCAGTGTTTATATTTAATTTATATTTAACAGTGTTTAGGACTGTTGTTTATACGTAACTCTATTTATCACATCAATTCAGTGGTTTGATCTGTACTATTAATTGAACAGTTGTTTCATCTTTATACTAATAAAATTCATATACACTTTGATTAATAGTAAGCTCCTCATCTTGATTGTTTGGGTATAGTATTACAATCAAATTATGAAATGAAAACTAGAATTACAATCAACTTACCATTGTACCTAATCTTTACATTCCAATTACCTACAAGAGTTCCACCAACATTATTTTCATGATAAAATTTAAATTTAAAATAAAAAATAAAAAAAATTCTTGATGACTATTTGTTTCAAATCAAATCAGTAATTAATGCTGATTTCTTGAGCTTTGGACATTTGATTAAGCAAATTTTGAATTTCAAATTGACGGTTATTATATCTTGATTAAAGTTAAAATAGAATTTAAAAAACTCATTATGGCATTTGCTTTCAAATCAAGTCAGTAGTTACTGATAATGTCAGTAATTTTGAAATTTAAAATTTGCAAAATGGTAATTTAAAATTTTGGTTCTCTCTCTCTCTTTTTTTTTCTACTTTGCATGTCCTTTCGAATATTTAATTACTTTGCATACCTTTGAAATTAAATCTGAAATTTATGACGTCCAACAACACTGTCAAACTACAATAGTGGTTCAGCATCAACGTTTGTTTATTTGTTTATGTTAACAGTGTTTATATGCTACAGGAGTTCCGCATCAAATTTTTATAGACTGTTAGGTTGTTAGATGTCATCACCTCAGTATTTTATATGTAACCATTTTTATGGCATCAGTGTTTATATGTAACAGTGTTTCGGAACAATTGTTTTTACTATGTAACAGTGTTTCGGAACAGTGTTGACCTTATGAAGGTAATATGAGAATTTGTTTATTTGTACTAAATTTTTTGAAACGTTAGTACTTATTGTCTTTTTATATCAGGATGAGATGTCATGCTGTGGTGACAATGTTACCCCTTTATCCCAACCACTGGTAGGCACTAAGAATCCCTCTTCAGATGAAACAAAACGTAAAATTCTTGAAGTGTTCGATGTGGATGATGCATTAGGTTGCTCCTCGACAAAGCGCCGCATCAGTGATGAACTGTGTCAGGATGAAGATGCTGGTGTTTCGACGCTTTTGATTCCAAAGATTGAAAAATAGTTTTTTCAGTATTTTCAGATACATTTACGTGTTGATTTCATATGCTGTTGCCATGTTGAACTTATGGTTTTCGTTTTGTTGCTTTTGGGTGTTTGGTGGGTTATGTTTTGGACTCATTATGTGGTTTTGAATTCCTGAAAACTTATCTGCTTATTATACTGTTATGTTCTAATATTATAATGACTATGATCTTTCTTTGCATATTATTATCTATATTGTTAAATAAATATTGAGATGTCAAAGAATTCACGTTCATCTTCTACGGCAGCTAATTCATCTCAACGAAATTTACATAGTAAGTGAAATTATAACTTCTTAACTCATGTATCAGTTGTTAAGTAGCATCACTTAATCCTTAATCACGATTCTCTATCCACTGACTACTACATCAGCAGTTGTTAACCATTAGTAGTTCACTATCAGTTGTTAAGTACCCTTATTGTGTTAATCACTAGCAGTGCTTACAAGTTTTTCATCAGCTGTTTCACTTAACAGTAGTTTCACATAACAACAGTTTCGCTTAACAGTAGTTTCACTTAACAGTATTTTGCTTTATTCATTTTAAATTCATGTTAAATTCATTATTACAATTAAAGCCAACATAAATGCACACTTTCATTATGTTAAACATACATAACGGACACAAAACATCATACCTAGAAACATAGAAGGATATCCAACTTGGCAGACTTGACAGAACTTACAGACTCGAAAACAAAAGATTGTAACATACAACGAGTTTTCAAATTTCTTTATAATGAAAAATCAAGGAGTGAATGGTGCACTTCGGAATGTAGCTGATAACCCCCTTTTTGGTGTAGCTCTTCGATTTTCCTTGAAATTCCCAAGCTTGGTATTTTCATATCTGCCACTGGGGTTATATTCATTCATATGCACCAAACAGCTTATGTTTTAGCAATTGATCGTTCTGATCAATCACTTCCTTATGTGCATCGCACTAACTTCTAGGAGGTTGTCAAGTATTCTCGCCAATGTTTTCGTAGTTGGTGTTTTGCGTATCTTTACATCCGCATCCATTCTGTACAATAAAAATATCCATAGTAAGACGTCTGATACAGTACTTTCATAATGCATATAAGTATACATATATGATGAACCCAAGATGAGGAACCCAAAACACAGTTGATCTGAAATGAAGAAAACACATTCAAATGACCAATACGATGAACCCAAAACATATAGTCTTTAACCAACTTTATATGAGAATCAAAACAACAACCATACCCAAATTTCAACATGAACAGCAGAGACTTAAGAAACTCAGATTTCAACATTAACAGCAGATACTTAAGAAACATGTCCCTGTTTTAATCGATTGTATATTTTAAACATTTCAAACAAACTATAACATAAAAACAATCTTAGATTAACGCCAAAAACCAAAAAACCAGTATTAATAAACAGATAAAACCAAAAACATCACAAACAAACCTTTATAATAACCAAAACCCAAACCTCTGTTTTGATACCCGAGCCAAAAACCCACAATAATCAAACAATATTTCCTACAATAATCAAACAATATTTTCACACAAAAGCTGTTACTTTCATACAGTGGTGAAAATGAGATATCATCAAACATCAACTTACATAGGGTTACACAAGCATCTAACAAGGACAGAGGGTAAACCATAGTGTCGATCATGTTTTAGGTATGTGATTTTACCTTGGATTGTTATAACAACAAATGGTTGGTGAGGAGATTCAATGAAGATGAAGATGATGATTGGTGTTCAGAGTAGAGATTTTCAGATATTTTTGAGAAGTGTGATCGGTCTTTAGGGTAATTAAAGGATATTTCACAATTGTCAAACAGTCAACATAGGGAAGTGTGAGGGAGGGACTCAAACTGTTATGAATTTATAAGATCAAGGGCTCAAAAAACCAAAAAATGAATTTAGGGGCTCAAGTTGATGTTTCACACATATCACAGGGACGCAAATTGCATTTTTCTCTAAACATAAATATTACTTTTTTTCAACATATTTTATAAGTTTTGGGGTGATATCAGCAGATGTTAACCACTGCTCTTCCTTAACACTTAATCCTTAATCCCTGCTTTTGTATCTACTGTTTACTGCAGCAGCAGTTGTTAAAAATCTGTAGTTCACTATTATTGGTTAAGTACCATCAGTGTTTTAATCACTAGCAGTGCTTAAAAGTTTTCCATCAGCTGTTTGACTTAACTGTAGTTTGCGTTATTAATTCTAAATTCATGGCTTCAAATTACTTTTCTTGGTAAACGAGTTATAGAAGCTCAAGTTATATCTGGTAGGAACATTGGCACGAGAGTTTTTTTTCTAAGGATTAATATGATCCCGTTTGACAAAAAAATACCTTTTCAATTTCAACAAAGACAATTTCCTTTATCAGTTTGTTTTGCTATGACAATTAACAAGTGTCAAGGACAAACGTTATCAAAGGTTGGTCTTTATTTGAAAGATCCTGTCTTCACTCATGGTCAGTTGTATGTTGCATTATCAAGGGTCAAGACCAGAGAAGGTGTTAAAATACTAATATTCGACGCTGTTGGAAAACCAACAAATAAGTAATGTTGTTTACAAAGAAGTTTTTACTAGGTTGTAATCATTGTGAGCAATGTTAAAACCCTGTTTGACCGAAGTCAAGCTACTTATGTTAAAAGCTAATTATAATAGATAAAACACTGTTTGAGGAATGTTAAAACGCTGTTTGACCAAAGTCTGTTTGACCAAAGTCAAACTACTTTTGTTAATAGCACAACCGTCAGTATTTCTTCATCATCATTACACATCAAACATCTATCATCTCTTCTTTCAAAAATCACTTCTCCCCAGTCATTTTCTAGGGTTTCAATTTTCTTTTCCTCCATCTTCTACACTTCAATCACCTGAGGTTTTATTATTTTTTCTTCAGCAACTGGTATGTACATTCCTATTGATGAACTTTATATTGTTTAGTCTATGTTAATTTAAATCCTATCTTGCTACTAATACGATTTTAAATGTTTATTGCTATACATTCAAGAAGGGTTTACTTATGTGTTTGAATTATCTGTTGAGAACATGTTAAAATAATTATTATTTGCAGAAAATTTTTAACTCATACTCTGTTTCTATTAGAAAACTCATCATGACAATTGCTTTTAAATCATATCAGCAAACTACTGCCCATAGCCAAGAAAGTATAACTTAGCAGATATTTCCTTTGGCAAACATATACCATAGCAGTGGTTTTGAAATTGCCGGTAATTTCAAATTCAAAATGCCTTGGGATATATACTTTGCAATTAATGCACGTTAAGCAATCACTTCTGTCTTATGCTAAAGGCGTCTTATAGGTAAATGAATAGGTTAATTGTAATTATAATAACGTGTTTAATTTTATATTTTTCCCGTGTAAATGCATTAAAAGCCTAATAAGTGTCGCATGATATTCTTTCGTCTGACGATGTATTTAGTCATAGCCTTCTTCATTGGGTATATAAAATAGATTTCGTAGAGGTTTTGATCATTACCATTTTCATCTATCTACTCAATCATCTTCAAAAATTTTGTTGACGAGATTTTCACAAGGCTCTTTGCAGGATGGAAAAATTTGGGTTTCAAGTGATTGTTGACGAGATTTTCACAAGGCTTTCTGCAGAAGATATTTGCCGTTTCAAGTGTCTTTCCAAGAATTTTTATAGGGAATTGTCAAGTCATGCATTTCAGATGATGCATGCTCTCCGAAGTGGAGATTCAGTACAAAAGAAACTATTATCCTTTAAAGACACGTCAATTGTCATTGACAACGTAGTTGGTGGTAAGTTGGATGTTGTTAGTAGTAAAACCTTAAGTTTTCCTAACAATGTCCACTCTAGCTTCTTACGTATTCTATCTTCATTTAATGGGTTGTTGTTAGTTTCCAATGAAGGGATTTGCTGTCAGTTGATTCTTTGGAATCCAACTATCAGGCAGTATAAGGTTTTGTGTGATGACTACTTTAATTATAATCATCATCGAAACTCTGATACCGGTGGAATTTATTTTGATCAGTTCAATGATCTCAAAGTGCTGAACATCAGATGTTACCGTAATGTAACTGCTGCTCGTGTTTACTCACGACGTCGTGAGTCATGGACAACAATAAATTTCAGTATCGTAAACAATTATAGTTCAAGTCGTTATTCATGGTCTACAGGAGTTTATGCTGATAAAACCATATATTTTATGGTTTCAAATTATTGGTATCCACTAGGTGAGAGGAACATCGTTTGTTTTGATGTTGTTAGTGAGACTTTCAGAATGCTTCACTTTCCTGAGAGTATTGTAGTCAATCCTTGCCAAGGGCATTTTTTGACCATTGCAAAGAGGTTGCATTTGATTGTTATTGGAAAGTCTGCTGAGCTAACTGTTGATTTGCTCAGATATGAAGAAGAAGGCTGGAAGAAGATGTTTGTTTTCAATAATCCTTGTGTAGTTGGTTACGTAGATGCACGCCGAAGTACTAATATAATTGAAGACAACAAGTGGTTGATAACAAGCATCTGGGGGGATATGATTGAAGTTGATCTCACCAACGAACTTCTGAAATACCTCCAACATGTTGACAACTACAATGGTCTGAAAGGAGCTTTACTTATCGAAACTACTGTTTCACCAATAGATTAGGAATTAGGATCCTGTATTTTATTGAATGCTATTATCTGTTTTGACAATTGTATCTTTTATATAATTAGTTGTGTTAAAATTATTAATAATGTTTGTTATTAAAATTAAGTAAATGAATATCGATGTTTGAGAGTGTAAATTCTTGTAATATTGGCAAAGGTCGGTTTAAATGATCAAAGCTTTGTTATTGAGAACAGGTGTTTCAAAATTAAACAGTGGTTGATACATCTGTTGAATTGGGTCAACAGATGGATGAACTTTGTATGCTGTTTAACACTTGTACTTTTTATAAATATTTAGGTTTGAGAGTGTAAAAGCTTGTAATATTGGCAAATGTATGTTTAAATCATCAAAGCTCTGTTATTGGGAACAGATGTTTGAAAATAAAACAGTGGTTGATAAATCTGTTGACTTTGGTCAACAGATTGATGTCCACAGATGTTTGGAACTACTGTTCAAAAAACTGTGGTCGAAACCGCTGTTTGGTTAAAATGGTGGTTTAAAACCACTGTTGGGTTAAAACTGTTTGGTCTTTTAAGGCTTAAACTGTTTTGCCTTAAACAGATGTTAACAAGTTAAACATCTGTTAAGGCTTAAACAGATGTTTGGCCTTTTGTATTAGATGTTTCGACTTAAACAGTTGTTTGATCTTAAACACATGTTTGACCTTAAACAGATGTTTTGCCTTAAACAGATGTTCTTATTCTATATCAGATATTTGGACTTAAACAGATGTTTGACCTTAAACAGATGTTTGGCCATAAACAGATGTTTGGCCTTAAACCAAACATCTGTTTAAGCTAAACATCTGTTTGACTATTTGTCAATATCTTATTGACTTTTGGTTAACATCTGTTTCAAATTTGGTCAACATCTTATTTTGTAAAAAAGGTACAAAAACAAAGATTTTTTTGAAAATCCCAAATCACCTTATCATGTAAGTGCATTGATGTAAAAGTGGAAATTATATTATTCATATGGTCCTGTTGTGGTTTTGTTTGTCCTCTAATATGAGTTCATGATCTAATCCGGTGATTTGAAGTCATTGTTGTTGAATTGAATGAGATGGTTGATGTAATGTGGTCGTATTACAAACAAATAGTAATTAATTAATCTAAATAACTTTCCCGAGCCCGGGAAGCAATCCCGGCTAAAAACCTAGTGTATATATATATATATATATATATATATATTCGTATGGTTTCTCCGATGTCCGATTGTCCGTTGTCCGCGTCCCGTTTACGGGTATCGTGTAGGTGTGTTTCATATGTGTATATTTTTGTGTTGTATTTTCCGATAAAGGTATTCTCAAAGTTCCTTGTCCGATTTATACTTTTGAGTATTTATTACAATTCCATGTATAGTGTATTCTTGTATTTATTACAATTCCATGTATTGTGAAAACTTGAAAACTAACTAAAAAAAGCCTAAAAATCACACAAATTTTTTTTTTAATTTTTTTATAAAAATCGCAGGTTTTTTTATATAAAAATTTTTTTTTTTCAAAAAAAAAATTTGTAGTACACATGTGTAGTATTACACATGTGCACTACAAATTTTTTTTTTTTTGAAATTTTTTTTTTGTATATAAAAATGACGAAAATTGATATGCAAAAAAAATTGGTATGTTTTTTTGGCTTTTTAATTAGTTTTCGAGTTTTCACAATAACTAGTGGTTTTCATTTGAACATTCCCCTATACATATATATATATATATATATATATATATATATATATATATGTGTGTGTGTGTGTGTGTGAAATAGAGTAAATGTCGCAATGCACGACAATTTTGATCAATGTGCTTGTTTGTGTGATGGTTCACATTAAATATTGTTTTGTGATATTAATACTTGGTAAATGTTTATAATCCAGATGGACAACGAAGTGAATCAGGAAAACCAGAATAATGAGAATAATGGAAACCAATTAGATAACAGTGTCGTTCAACACATAGTGGCACAAGGGATTATAGATGCTATGCCTTATATCATCAAAACTGTTAAAGAAGCATAAAATAATTCTGCAAATGGAAGTAAACGACAACACACTGAACCAAGTCACAGTGTGAACAATAATAATGGACCACTACTTCAATTGCCCATTCCAAAAAGAAGAAGAACCATGTCATATGGTTGGTCTTACAAAGAATTCTGGTCTTGTAAACCAATAGAATTCTCTGGCAATGAAGGAGCCATTGCAGCTCTACGTTGGATAAAAAAGACAGAGCCTGACTTAAAAATAAGCAAATGTGCAGAGGAAGATAATATCATGTTTGCTTCCAATCTTTTTAAGAATGCAGCCTTAGAATGGTGGAATACTATTCTCCAGTCTAGGGGAAGTGACCGAGTCTATAGTATGGAATGGACTGAGTTTAAGAACACAGTTGAAAGGAAATTATGTCCTCCCAATGAAAAGGAACAAATTGCTAATAAGTTCTTAAACCTTAGAATGATTGGAGTTGACTGTAAGGGTTACACTACCATATTTTTTTGAATATGCTAGAATAGTGCCAACCCTAGTCTCACCAGAACCAGTATTAATCTCCCGTTACATTTGGGGATTAATTAGTGAAATAAGACATGTAGTCAAGGCAGCTAGACCACAAACCATAGAAGAAGCCATAACTAGCGAATACCTTGACTAATTATTTGGTACGTACGTAAGAAGAAAACCAGAGGAAGAACCTAGCCCAAAAACTTACCCAGGAATTTCGCTACGGTAATTCCAGCTGTGGCAAAAAATATAGGTTCTACTTCTGCACCTTACTGTAAGTCCTGCGAAAAGAAACATTCAGGGAGATGTTCTACATACTGCAACTTCTGCAAGATACCGGGACACAAGGAAGAAGACTGTAGGAAGAAACCCAATAACGGAGTATGCTTCAATTGTGGAGAAAAAAGAACATATCAAACCGAACTGTGCGAAATTAGCTCCATCCATGAACAATAAGACTACTAAGAATGCTAGAGCATTTGTTCTGACAGCCGAAGAAGCAAAGTTGATTCCGGACGTGATTGCCGGTACATTTTTAGTTAATGATGTTTTTGCTAAAGTATTATTTGACTCTGGTGCGAACCAAAGTTTTATTAATACTTCATTTTGCAAACTTCTCAATCAACCATTAACTAAACTTCAACAAGAATGTCTAGTAGAAACGGAAAATGGAGAATCCATTAAGATCACTGAAATCTTGCAGGGAGCAAGAATAGAAATTTTAAACCAAAATTTTATTGCTAACCTTTACCCAATGAATCTGGCTGGATTTGACATCGTGTTACGGATGGATTGGTTAATAAATAATAAAGCCAGTATTCTATGTGATCAAAAGTCAATACAAGTAAATTCACCAAAAGGTGAAAAGATCATAATTAAAGGAGATAAGCCAACTAGATCCACAAAATTGATCTCTGTGATGAAAACTGCAAGCTATGCAAGAAAAGGATCACTAGTGTATATGATTTCCATAATCATTAACACTAAAGGAAAAGAATTGAAAGATATTCCTATAGTATCTCAATTCCCCGATGTTTTCCCAGAAGAGTTACCGGGACTACCGCCAGATAGGGAAGATGAATTCAGAATTCACCTACTACCAGGGACATCACCAATTGCCAAGGTACCTTATCGTTTAGCACCAGCAGAGATGCAGGAACTGAAGAAACAATTGGACGAACTTCTGGAGAAAGGATTTATACAGCCCAGTTCATCACCATGGGGAGCACCAATCTTATTTGTTAAGAAGAAAGACGGATCAATGCGTATGTGCATTGATTACCGAGAATTGAACAAAGTCACGATTAAAAATCGATACCCATTACCGAGAATCGATGATCTGTTTGATTAACTGCAAGGAGCTCGATTCTTTTCAAAAATCGATTTACGCTCAGGATATCATCAATTGAAAGTACAGGAAGAGGACATTCCTAAAACTGCCTTTAGGACAAGGTATAACCATTATGAATTTACCGTCATGCCATTTGGTTTAACCAATGCCCCAGCCGCATTTATGGACATGATGAACAGAATGTGACAACTGTCAAATTTGCATGCATCCGTACAACTATTAGATGATGATTAGTGCTTAACGACTGTGCTGATTTACATTTTATGACTTGAATTGCTTTCTGATTACTGCATCACACTTACATGTGCATCACATACTACATAATGTCATATCATTACTACATGCAAACTTTAGTGACATAAACGATGCACAAAGCACGGTTAGCACAATTAGCGGATAACTCAGAAACATGCTGACAATGTCAGCACATAAACAGACAGTGTTTTGAGACCCCCTAAGGGCTAGAGGCAAGGTTCTACACTAGTATGGTGTGTAGGGAAGTAAGGACCATAAAACTGCGTCACTATGTGATAGTTTAAGTGCCGGAAAGTGCCTAAAACTCACCCAATGTTCAGAATTCTGCACATATCAGCAAAATTCAGCATTTTAACATACTTGTATTATGCAGAAAATTGACTAAATGGTCCTGTATGCTTTCCTAAGTGTCGGGAATTAAAAGTGTCACAAAAAGTTACATAAAAGACACTACACGGTATAACTTGACACTTTAACAAACTGGTATCTAACCGAACAACCGGACATTACCCGGAACACCAAAATATTGCTAGAAGCATTGTTTTATTTTTCTGAGCTAGTTATGGTTCCCGAACACCCTAACATACTATATAATGCATCATACACTTAAAACACTAGATTTTTTTACACTTAACCCCTAACTAATTAACATCTTTTACCATCAAACTTACATTTAACCCCCCCCCCCTCATAACTTACGGCCCCAAGGGGGATGACCCCACCTAGAATCTTTCATAATCTCTCTAAATCCTTACATAATCTTCCTCTTGGATTTGATGAGATAGTGCATGTACTTCATGAAACATATAAACCTTTGGATAATAACAATTAGTGGTTATAAGAAACCATCAACATCTTCATCTTCACAACACACCACTCCTCCCTTGCCCTCTCCCTCTCTCGGCCGAAGGTACCCACACCACCACCATTATTTTCGTTTCAAGCTCATGCAATCCAAGGTCTTCTCAAGGTGTTACAAGGTGCTTTAGAAGGTTTGGTGCTTGAAGAACTTGAAGGACCTCTTTTGTGTGCTATTATCCATCACTTTTGTCTTCACCATCAACTAGTGATCTTCCCTAGCTTAAAGCTAGTAGTAAGACCCTCTTGATCCTTGTTTACTTCTACTTTTGCTTGGTTAAAAGACATATTATGATGAAAAATCACTAGAACACTAAAAGACATAAACTTGAGACTTGAACATAAAGCTTAACATATGTTGAAATCTTGTTGAAAGAAGATTGTTTAGTGTATGAATGTTACTTGCTTGTTGTTTACTTGAAATGATGATGATGATCATCACATAGAGCTTGCTAGATTGTGATTAAACACATGATCTAGCAAGTGGAAGGATGATTATGTAACAACCTAAAATGATCATCTTCTTGATTAAACATGAACTTGAAAATAAAATGATTTTCTTGAAAAGTAATAAACAAAGTAGGGTAATGATCTTGTAAATCCAAGATTTGTGAATGATTTTCCAAGAAAACCAAGACCAAAATGTGATTCCTAATGGATCATGATTTTTACATAAACCTACATTATGTTTAGTGGAAAAACAAGCATATAAACATTTGTGAAACAAGGGGGTTAGTGAATCAACATTTTTGTAAAATGTGTTTACAAGTTGTAAACACTTAGTTTCTTTAAAAATGAGATTTTTAAAGGGATGAACACACTTTAAAGGGTAACTAAACCCACTAAACACTTTACCAAGTTACTACAAGTTTTTGTGAAAGGATCAAGTTCATGTTGTTATATACATTGAATAGTTTTTGCACTTGGTAAGTGTAATATTGTTTAGGGTTGATTGTTGATGATTGTCATGATGATTTTTGAAAAGAAAATGACATGCTTAATAGCTTGGTCACCTCCATTTTTAGGGGAAACTATGGCGAAATTTTCTAAAAATACAAACAATTAGAAAAATATTTTCTAACAAGTATTTACAAGTGTGTTTTAACTATGATTTTCAATACAAACTTTGCCATAGACTTTGTTGCAAAAATACAAGTATTGAAGGTTGGTTTTTATAAATAAAAATGGATAAATATGTATTTAGAATATATATTTACATTGAAGACACTTGTGTGAATATTTGTATACTTGGTAAAATAGTTATATTATTTTAGGGTAAAATAATATAACTTAACAAATACCAAGAACTTACAACTCCCAAAATAATACCAAAAATCACATGGGATGAATGTATAAGTTACACACTTAATATTGTGAAACCGAACGCAAAAACGTAACTTATGAAATATTCCGGAGAATACCGTTACAATATATTTTTGGTAAATATTATTTTGAAAACGAAAGAAGTAAAAATATGATTTTTGTATATATTACCAAGTTATATCATATTTTCAGCAAGAAGAAAATATATTACTTTTGGGAGATAAAAATATATTTTCCTAGTATATTTAGAAGATATATGATTTTTGGGAAAAATATATATTTTCGGGAGATTCAGTATTTTTGGACAAGATAAGTTTATATATATTTTCTAAATGAGATTTGAAAATATATTGTTTGGAAATATATATGGGATATTTATTAAGAAAATACGTACACACTGGAATACGACGCCAATACATGGCAAGATATACCAATACAAGAGTACGAATACACAAGTATGAGATACTCCCACCCTTGGGAAGGAAATACGAATAACAATACTTGAGAAGTATTATTACAAAAATATTGAAGACACTTTAAAACGTAACTCAAAGGCACTAATCAATACTAAGACAAGGCACGACCCGTTCGTCTAATAGACGTTAGAACATTGTAGGTAGTCGTGTTTGCTGAGGAGATTCGGGTTACAAGTACTGAAGACACAAAACAGTGAGTTCATGTCCCCCTTTTCTTTTAACTGTTTTCAGTTTCATACTTCGGGGGTGAAATACATGTTACAATTATTACAAACATTTTATACATAGTATGGTTAGCTAAGGAGGGTTACTACTAGATCATGTGAATGGGTAGGGCGATTAAGGCCATCAATCCTCGTTGTAGGACCGAGGGGCATGAGTGATAGATCTATTTGGGTGTAGCGAGCCCCACCCCTGAGTCCGCTGAGTGGACCATGTGGTGACTATGTCTTACAGCCGGAGGCCCGGTGCGAAATCTGCTAGGTTTGAGTCTTCCTGCATCACTTCACACATACTATTGGCTTTGCAACCCAGTGGTGATCTCTTTTTCCTTATTGCTACATACCAGGGACTTACATACATACTTACAACGTTTCCAAAGGTTTATACATACACACAAACGAACACATGAACTCGCTCAACTTTTGTTGATGTTTTTAAACTACATGTATTTCAGGGAATTTATAAGTGGATCTGGCGGGCATTGGAAGTTTTTATGCTGCGTCAAGAATAAAGATGTCATCCATGGTCTTTGAGTTTGGTTAGTGTGTCTTATTCCTGGATGAGACACGTCTTCCAAACCTTGGTGTTATTCAATATCTCTTGAAGAGTCCTTAATGAACTCATAAACAATTTGTACGGTTTGTAAAACTTGAATTTGAAGTCTACGTTTCAAAACAATGTTATTATGTTTAAACTTATTTAATGGATGACAAATCTATGGTTTTATCCTATAGTTGATGTTATGATTGAATGCAATGATATTAAGAAAGTCACACCATAATCACGCTTCTGCAAAAGTCAGGGTGTGACACAGAATATGTAAACCATATCTGGATAGATTCATAATTGACTTTATAGATGATATTCTCATTTACTATAAGAGTAAAGAGTAACATGCAGCGCATCTGCGTGCTCGCCTTACATTATTGAGAAATGAAGCTTTACACTAAATTCTCAAAATGTGAATTTTGGTTAGAAGAAGTACAATTTCTTGGACATTTAGTCAATCATGAAGGAATTCATGTGGATCCTACAAAGATCGAGGCAATTACTAAATGGAAAGTCCCAGAATCACCAACGGAAGTGAGAAGGTTTTTAGGACTGGCAGGTTATTATAGACGGTTTATCCGAGATTTTTCTAGAATAGCTATTCCATTAACAAGATTGACCTGTAAATCCATTAAGTTTGAATGGGGACCAAAACAGGAAGAGGCCTTTAGAATCCTCAAGCAAAGGTTAACCAACGCATCCATATTAGCGTTACCAGAAGGAACTGAAGACTTCGTAGTTTATTGTGACGCATCTAAATTAGGTTATGGATATGTGTTGATGCAACGTCAAAAGGTTATAGCCTATGCCTCTAGAAAACTTAAGAATCATGAAGAGAATTATATAACTCATGATTTAGAATTAGGAGCCATAATGTTTGCCCTTAAAATTTAGAGACACTACCTGTATTGTAGCAAGTTTACTGTTTTCACTGATCATAAGAGTTTAAGAAATGTTTTTGAGCATAATACCCACTAAAAAGCGAAGCTCTGCCTCGTTGTAAGTATTATAACCCCGGTTACGTATTAGATACTCTGCCCGATTGATCTAAGGCTCCGTAACGCATGTCAAGGCCCTGCCTGACTCAGTCGTTGAAGTTCCGTCTCGGGAGAGGGGTATAACTAATGTAAATTGGGTTATTATACTAACGTGTGTGCATTGTTTAATTTAATAGATTATAACTAGGAAGTCACCAGGAAATATTTAAATTAGCACTGTGAGTAATTCCTCTTTTTAAACTGTTTTTACAAAACTCAATTGTTTTAAATTATATTTAACAGTGATTGATTATTTGTAATTTTACAATTATCGTCGGTTTGTTTGGGTTTTGCATACAAAATTTGTTACTACACTTTGAGTAGTAACATTACCACCAGTCAGGAATGGCAGTACCGTGGGTGGTAATTAAAGTAGATGTAAACAAATGTAATTGTTGGATTGCCCTCAATGCTGTAAAATTATAAAACTTGTTTTGATTAAATTGGGATTCACTCACCAGTATTTCCCAGTGACAATACTTTTTAAAACACGTTTCAGGTAACAAAATGTGAAACCCAAATAGAAGCCAGCTGGAGTGTGACAACTGGCACAAAACCGGTAATTTTCGTACACTTTAATTATTATTTAATGACTGCAATTATGTGCTTAAATGCCAACATTGTTTGATTACATACTATACAAGTGAATTCATGCACGTTCCATACTACAAAATATTGCTTTATGCATTAATGATAGCGTTGCGTCAGAAATACTAGTAAACTCACCGGTAGGACACACTGTGACAACAATTCTGCAGAAAGCAGCCAGACAATAAAATTGGAGCCTAGGTGTAGGTCCAACGTCAAGAATACATTAAAACCCAAGAGTACATACAAGGGTTAACATATAGACTTTCCGAAAGCTAAAATACGCACTAAAAAGCACCCGAAACGCACTTTAAGTGCAGAATTTTATTAAATTCAGCTATAAATCAGCTTTTAACACATAAATGTTATGCAGAAATCATGATTTATCATTCAGAATACTTCCCTAAGTGTCGGGAATCGAAAGTGTTACAAAAGGGTACTTAAAGGGCACTAAACGGTGCAATTTAGCACTTTAACGAACCGGTATCTAACCGAACAACCGGACATTACCCGGAACATCAAAATATTGTTAGAAGCATTGTTTAATTATTTCTTGGCTAGTTATGGTCCCCGAACACCCTAACACACATTAAAATATCTAGTAACTAACTACACTAACTAGATACTTGGTATATGATTACAAGATAACTACATGGTTCAAAAATTACACTTACCCCCCCCCCCCCCTATTGCATATGGACGGTCATGGGGTGGCCCCCACCATAAATCTTCTATGATCTTGTGTATGATCTTGCTAAATCCCTAAGGATCTTGCCAAGATATCATGTAATCTCATTAGATCTCAAAAGATTTGTAAGAAGATATGTAAGTACTATAAGAAGATCATCATCCTCCTACATCTCTCACACACAAAAACACACTTCATCTTCCCCTCCACTCCCTCCTAGCTCACGGTTCCAACCCACCACCACACTACCACCATTTTCATCCATTGTCCATCCATTCCAAGGTTCACATAAGGTGCTAGAAGGTGATTTAGGAAGTTGGAAGCTTACGGAACTTGAAGAACCTCCTCCATTTGCTTTTATCCAACACTTTTGTCATCTTCAAGTTCTAGTAATCTTCCCTAGCGTTGTTGCTAGTGGTGAGCCCTCATAATCTCTTATTACTTCATATATTGATTGGTTAAAAGATATATTATGGTGAAAAGTACAAGAACACTAAAGAATATGAACATGAATCTTTCACATAAGCTTAAATACATAAGAATATATGTTGATTGTGTTGATTTGCTTCTTGTTGATTGATTATTAGTATTGGTGATGTTAGACATCATATAGAGCCTATTAGATTGTGATTAAACACATGATCTAGTAAGTTAAAGTGGTGATCTTGTGAAAGACCAAGATCTTCATGCTTTATGTCTTCATGAACTTGAATAATGGAATGGGTTTTCTTATGTAAAAATGGTTTAAACAAAATACAAATTTTGTAAATAGATGATTACAAAAATTTATTTTCTCAAGAAACCAAGTTTATTTATGAGATTTACAAGTCATGGTTTCTAAGTAAACTAATAATATTTTTAGTGTTTAAACAAGACTAGAAACATGATGGTAACAAGAAAAATACAAGAGAAACATTTTTAGAAAAATCATCTTACAAGTTGTAAATGACTAGATCTTTTAATAAAGTGATTTACAAACAAATAACCATGTTTTTAAGGGTAACTAAACCTACCAAATGACATGGTAAGTTACTACAAGTTTTTACAAAAACTTCAAGTTCATGGTGTATTATAATTTACTTGATTTTGACACTCGGTAAGTGTTAAATGAGTTGATGATTGTTGTGATGATTTTAAAAGAAAATAAACAAATGTTTTGAAAACATGGGAAAACTCCATTTTTAGGGGAAACTCTGTCAAAATTTATATAAATTTTGACACTTAGAAAAATATAAGTGTTGGTGAAACTTATTCCCTAAAAATATTTACCAAGGTTTCCCTAATTTTTGGTGTAAACATTAAGTTAAGAAATGGTGATTTCTTCAAGAATAAATTGATATTAAGTATGTATATTTTTGAGAAAAATATATATATATTTATTGATCACCAAATTTTGTGCTAAGTGTATATAGTATGTATTATACGTGATAGTGTATTAGGACTTGAAAATACACTAAATACTCTCAAGGAGTAAAAATGCAAAAATATATATACAACACGCTTAGACACATACAAGAAGATATATTTATTAAAATATATTACTTGGACAAAGTACATAATTCGGGTGCAAAATACAAGATACTTATATTTATTTTTGAGAAAATAATATATGTAAGACACATAGTTAAAAATATAAATTATTTTTAACACAAGAACACACATACAAAAGATAGTGACTTGTACTTGTGCGATACAAGTCTAGTGACTAACGTTAATGAAACACGTTTAGATCACGACGCTAGATAAGCAAATCCGGTGAAGTTTACGACGCAGGAACGCAAAGTTGTGAGTTCATGTCCCCCTTTTCTTTTAACTGTTTTCAGTTTTATAACTTCGGGGGTGAAATACATGTTACAAATGTTACAATATTTACAAATGATATGATGGAAACTCTTGGTGATAACTAGTACCAAGTATGATGCGTTTTAAGGAATGATACGAGAAATCGTGTCCCGAATAGGGTACCATAAGCACCATTAATCAACGTATACATTCAGACCGTGGAACAAAATGTTAGATCTAATGGGTTTCAGGCAACCCCACTCTTGGCCTACTTCTACCAATGAGTGCTTCTGTGTCTCAGTCAAAGTCGACACAAATGCCTAGGTTTGGTGGCTTCCTATGTCCTGACACACGTTAGTGGCCTTGCAAACCACCAACGATCTCATATTACAAACATCCATAGTACTCAGTCACAGATACGTTTTCCAAGATGCATACAAACATTCATAGTACTCAATTACAGATACGTCTCACAAGTTACATATCATGTTTTCATTCAAGTATTTAAACATTTAAAAACTGCATGAATTCACACCAACATTATGTTGACGTTTTTTTTTTCCAAAAACTTACATGTATTTCAGGTAACTAAAGTGGATGTGCGCGCGGTCTTACTCATGCTCGTGGATGTCGTTTATGTTTATCGTTGAATAAAGTTGTAACTTATCAGACAAAATGCTGTCTTGTGATGTAAACACTAAAACAATGTTTTCGGTAATGTAATGTTTGGCACTTGAAGTTATTTTTATGAGCATGTAGTATGTTTACCAATCGTATGCAATGAAAACCTTTCATGATCACACCTCGTGCTTCCGCCTAAGAAAGGGGTGTGACAGATTGAGAGCACTGAATGCTTGGAAAAGTGACTATAAAAGTTACATAAATAAAGAAGAAGTTTTATTACAATAAAATAGGGTTTATCCATATAAACATATTTTTAATGGAAACTTGGGTTTTCCCCATGTATTTATTATTATAAAATATGGTGTTTTACTCTGATAAACTATTTCCTAACTACGGTCCTGATGTAATTTCCGCTGCCAAACAAAGAAACACCGATACCACCAAAACTGGCTCGCGGCCGCCCGCTCCCGGGATAGGGGTCGGGGGTTGCGACAAATTTTATGGTTTTAAATATTATCAATAATCGTCATATTCTTATCGAACTAACATCGCATAACCATTACAAATCGCATATCATCATACTCAGAAATTTCAAGGATTCATCTATATTCCTGGTTTTAATATCCATATCAAATAGACTTTCACAGCCACGATATATACAATTATATATATACAACCCCAAATCAAATAAGTCAACAAACAAAATGTTCAGATTAACACAAACAGTTGTCATAAGAATATTATCAAAAGTCCTATCGTCACCAAACAAATAGATAGCAGACTTTTTAATCAAACAATTATAACAGCAAACATACACCTTATATTTACAATCACCCTATACACCAAACAGTTAGCAAAACTTGTACATAACAAGAGCCACAGACTATCAAAGACACATATACGTATACTAACCAAGGGACTGTGGTGTCGGCTTGTCGCTGCTCTGACCCGAATCTCGAACCGACTACGGACAGCATAAGAACCGAGCAGAAAAACCCAACCTGAAATTGAACTACTCGTGCTACAGCCAATGGCGTCGGCGTCGGTCAACCTTTATCATCATCAGCGTAAATATCATCATCGTCTTCATGTAACATCATCATCAGACAAGATACAACGGTCGGCCAAACCAACCAGAATACCGAGAGAGAGGGAGGAGCGAGAGTGATGTGTATGTGTGGTTAGCCGGTTAACCGGCGCCGGCAACCGCAGGTTAAGTTTGCAGAATGGATCGAGAGGGGGAGAGAGTGGTGGAAGGGTTAGAGGTTTGTTTGGGGGTGTGTGATGTCGGAGAAGGAATGGTGTCGGCCAGAATATATTCTACGGCGGTCGGAGATTGGAGAGAGGGGGGGGGGAGCAGGAGTGTGCGGCTAGCGCTGTTCATGAGCCGAGCCGAGCCAGGGTAAGCTCGGACTCGGCTCGATTATAAACCGAGCAGGCTCGGCTCGGCTCAGATTTGAAACCGAGCTGAAAATCTAAGCTCGGCTTGGTTTTAAACCGAGCTGGCTCGGCTCGGCTTGGTTTGGCTCGATTTTATAAAGAAAAATATAATATATAACTCTCAAAATTAAGTAGCCTAAAATATTATTCAATACTTAAAAAAAAAAACATATTTAAAATAAGTTTATCCTAATACATTACAAGTTAAACCATGTTTAAAAACAAAAAAAAAGTTTTACAATTTCAATGAAATACAATATTAGTTCATTAGCAAGGTAATTAAGATTCAAATATGTCATGGATATCAAATTACAAGCCTAAATATATATAAATAATAAGTTTTTTTTGTAATATATTATAAGGTATATAAAAATAAATATATTATGAAGAAAATAATCCGAACTAAGCCGAGCTGAGCTACCAAGCGAGCCAAACCGAGCCAACTCGGCTCGTTACGAGCCGCTCGGCTCACTTTCAAACCGAGCCATATCGAGCTCCGAGCTTTTTGGACAACGCTATGTGCGGCTGTTGTTATGAGAAAAGGGGATTTAGGGTTTTTGTGTGGAATGAAAATGAGAGGTTAGGGAAAAAATTATCTTTAGGTTTTTGTGTGGAATGAAAATGAGAGGTTAGGGAAAAAATTATCTTTAAGTAGGTAGGGTTTTAGGGGAGTGGGGTTGGTCTTGGGCTTGGTCCAAGTGCATGGATCCGTTTAATATTAGGTTTCCAGCTAAGCCCAAATGCTCGTTTTAATTTACGAATATTTACGACGGTTAGTGAAATACGCACGTCTAATTATAGACACGCAGATTCGGGTTATCCGTTAAATGGCCGGTTCCTCTCGTCGTGCGTTATTATTTGACTAATAATAATAATAATAATAATAATAATAATTTGCTCTATATAAATTAATTAATATATAATATAGATAATATGGTTATATATTTGCATATTATTAATTAGCAACATATTAATGCATAGAGGTTTTGTACCTCCTGCTTTTGGTGGTTTTTAAAAAAAATTAACACTATACTTTTAACCAATAACTTTGATTTTTTTACTTTCAACCAACAGTTTTCATCTTTTTCAATTTAATCTCACAAATTTTTTACTTTGAATTTTGGTCTCCTATACTTTATATACTCCTCAAAACTTCCGTTTTACGTTTCATTCTAAATTTTACGAGTTAACATGGCGTAATGTACGTGTGTGATTCCACGTTTTTACCTTTTGTTTTACACTACGCTCTAAATTTTGCGAGTTAACATGGTGCAACGGTGCGTGTGTGGTTCAACGTTTTTACATCGTCTATTTTTTCCTGTTTGATAGGTTTTGTCGCAACGTGTAGGTCCTAAATCGACTTAATTATTATTTTCTGTGTTTTACGTTTCGGTCTAATTTCTCTGCATTAACACACTGGAACTTCAATGTTGATGGTCGTTGGTGGTGGTGTGACATTAATGTTATTTGTTACGATTTTTTCCCCCGCCGCAACGTTGGGGAACTTAATACTAGTTATACAAAAAGAGTACTTTATAAGATGTTTAACGTAAATAACATTGTGTAATAAAAACTTGACAAGCACATGCCTCAAATGTTATATAACATTGAGTATTACACAAAAGTGGGATATATAAATACGACAGTTACACACAAATTTTACTAATATTTTTAGTGAACCAAAAACAGCGTTTTAAGGAAACAATTTTTGAAACAGGCCAAGGATATCCAGTTTAATGGCTGTTCAAGCAAAATAAAAAAAGAACAAAAAGAAAAACAGAAATAAAATCTAGTTTAATGAAGAAGATTGGAAAAGGTGGATAGAAAATATCCAATATAAAAACGGAAGAAACAACGACGAAATTGGGGGTAGAGGCGTAGAGCTCAGGATATTGACAAAAAAGTTTTAGTATTTGATCAGGATATTATAAATAAAAAAAATGATTTTAATTTAATCTTTTCGTTTCAAGACATTAACATTAAATCTTTCAGACACGATTACAGACTAATGGCAGGTAGACGAACAACAAGTTGCGCCGCTACCTTCTTCTGAATAGCAAACCTTACCCTGCTAAACACAAAATTCTGCCCCTTAACATGCGCGGTGTTACTGCTTACCACCTGTTGAACCCGCTTGAGGAACCGCACCGCGTCAGGAGAGAGAGCGCCAGAGGTATCGAAAGCGTACGGGACGAACACGTGCTGATTCTCGATGCAAGCTTTTTCATGCTTAGCTACTTTGCCCGCCTCTGCCTTGGTTATCGCATGTCCCGCCACAAACCCGTGGTCCCTTAGCCCAACGAGGGGGACACAACTCCTTGCTTTTAGTTCTTTCTTATTTTTTTCTTCGTGACGTTGCTGGTTTACGATCAATGACGATATTTTGAAATACGCAAACAGAAATATTGAAAATATGACAATTGAACATCTCCTATTCCAGCCCAAACATACATATTCAAATTATAAAAATCAAATAAAATATGGAGGGTGAGGTAATACATCTCCAAATGTCAAATGCAGAATTTATGGAGGGTGAGGTAATACATCTCCAAATGTCAAATGCAGTATTTAAATTGAACGAACCAATGCCCGATTCCAAAGCATATACTATTAGAAACAAATTAAGATTTTTTTTTTCCGAATCACAAACCTACAAAGTAATATTTTCTTTAAACGGCAAACTAACCTACTCCATATTTAAACCTCTACCTCAGGAATGATACTGATAGAGGACCCAACAAAGTATTGAAATGGAAAATAATACGGGTGGAAAGGTTACGCTGTCGGCTAAAGGCTAAACGAATCCGGACTCATACTTTCTACAGAAATTTAGATGGGATCTTGAATCAATAACCACTTAATTCTTTCAGGGTGGAATAGAGTAGTTGTAAGACTGAATAAAATAATAAAGGAATGGGGTACCAACCCTTTTTTACGCCCCTGTTGGTGGACAAATAGAACCCAATTAATTGCTTATAGAAAAATATCATATCACCCTTTTTTTTTCTTATAAAAAGCAAATTTTATTTAGAATCACATATGTGCATTGATGCCTATTGCTTTTGTCTTCCTTTATGTACAGAAGCTCATTGTTAACTTTTAAAGAAAAGGGTCTCCTTAATTCAGTCCTTTGTACCTTACTTGCTATAGTATGCAACTTCACTCGTGATTTGGGTTTGGATTAATATTCATTCATCTTAATTTGCTTTCTAAAAATACAAAAGTACACAAGTTTTTCCAAGGGTTTGGGAAAAACAAATATGTTACACACTTTCTCAGTTATATACACACTTTCTCAGTCATATAGTAAAAGTTACTTGTGTAGAAACATATTTTTTGATTATTTGTTAAATATTTTCGTCGTTTCAAATCTTCATGGTGTGTAATTATGAGGATAAAGGTTTCATAATTTATTAGGAAAACTGTTTGGTAGTCTCTAAATGGTCATTAAGAGGCTATCTCTTAATGGAACCATTAAGAATTTTACCAATGAGAAGGTAGAAGAATGTGACATGTGATGATTTACCATTCAGAGGTTACCTCTTAACCATTCAGACTTGAGGTTACCTCTTATTCATTTAGATGTTTTAAACCATTAAGAGGTAGCATCTGAATGGTCATTAAGAGGCTACCAAACAACCCCTAATAATTGTTTTAAAACTCAATAGGAAGTAAGAGCATTCTCATCCAAACCATCAAAATATGTGAGGGGTAGTTTTTATATTATAAAGGGTATAAAAAATGGTTGTGAGTGGAGGAGAGAGAAAATGGTACTGTTCATCTGCATATTTGGGGGGACACTGTTCACACAGTATAATTTTTTTAATATATATTGAAAGTGGTTGTGAGTGAAGGAGAGAGAAAAATGTAATGATAATATTATTTAAATGAAAAGGTGAGAGAAAAAGTATTTGTTTTTAGTGAAAATATATTGATATAGGAGTTGTTTTTTGGTGGAATGTATGTATAATTTGATGGATTGGATGGGAATGCTCTAAGGGTTAGGATATAATAGAAAGTTTATTTGGGTAGGAAGCCTAGGAAGTAATCTTGACCATCCATTTACTTAATCAAGGGCTAAGATTAAATGGGTGAAATTGAAAGAAAAAAAGGAGGCGCGTGGGTTTGTTCAGGGGCATTCTAGTCAAGTCAAGGCAATAGTTTCTCTCTCCTCCAATTCCCCCCCCCCCATTTTTTAAACGTTAATAACTCTTTTATACGACATTATTTTTTTATAAAAATTGCACCAAAAAACGAGCGTTTTTTATCTTTAAAACGAGTATACTATTGCTATATTTTTGAAATTTTTTTTGAAAACCCAGTTGCGTAAAACGCAATGGAAAAAAACACAATTGCGTAAAAAACAATGGAAAAAAACCTAAAAAATGACATTTTTCTAAAACGCAATGCACAAAAAACACAAAGAAATGTCTTATTTGTAAAACGCAATTGCCAGAAAACACAAAGATATGTCTTATTTCTAAAACGCAATAGCCTAAAAACACAAAAGAAAGTGTACTTTCTAAAACGCAATGAGACTGAAAACACATAAAAATGTGTTTTTACCTAAAACGCAATGCACCAAAAACACAAAGAAATGTCTTATTTATAAAACGCAATGGCCAGAAAAAACTTAAAAATGTCTCCTTTCTAAAACGCAATGGCCTAAAAACACAAAAGAAAGTGTTCTCTCTAAAACGCAATGCACAAAAAACACAAAGAAATGTCATATTTATAAAACGCAATAGACAGAAAATACTTAAAAATGTCTCCTCTCTAAAACGCAATGGCCTAAAAAAACAAAAGAAAGTGTTCTCTCTAAAACGCAATGGACTGAAAACACCTAAAAATGTGTTTTACCTAAAACGCAATGACTAAAAACACTTCAAAAATGTGTTTTTAAAAAACGCAATGGCCAGAAAACACTTAAAAGCTCAACCCCAGCCAGGGGCTCTGCCCCTTGGACCCCGCGCCGCCCCTGGGACCCCGCTACCAGGGGCGCTGCCCCCAGACCCCCGCCAAGATCATAAAACGCAATGACTAAATCAAAAACCCAGATCGTAAAAATGAAATTAAAGAATTTCTTACATGGATCGAAGCCGGTTTCTTTAACGATTGACGAAATTTGAATGATAGAAACACTTATCAGCGATCGAATCGAACGGATTGAGTGATTATCTTCAAAATCACAGGAAAAAACGAGATTTTGTATGAAATTAAACTGGGTTTTCTTCAAAAAAGCTGAAGAACACGTTGATCGGGTGTTTGATTCATTGATTGGTGACGAAAATCGCACTATAATGTAGTGATTATTGAGATAGAAAGTGAAGAAATAGTTGAAGATGGTGCACTACTAGAAAACATGGTTTTTATCATGTAAATTTTGTCACACCCTGACTTTTGCGGAAGCGTATGATGCGTGACTGGTTTAATATCATTGCATTCAATCATAATAAACAACTACATGATCAAAACAAGTTTCATCCATTCATGAAATTTGAGTATTACAAACACCGGTTATTTAAGTTTTACAACACAACCTTCGACTAGGTTATAAACAAAAAAAAGTGGATGACATCTAAACTTGAAGTCTACTTCTAGAAACAACACCCGTGCCCAAGATCCAACCTGTCACCTGAAATACATGTAATTTTGGAAAACATCAACAAAAGTTGAGCGAGTTCATGCGTTTTGTGTGAGTACTGGTAAACTTGTAAACCCTTGAGAGACTCCTTTGAAAACAGGTATGAAAAGCGTGCATGAACATACCAAATAAATGTTTTACAAGGACATTAAGGCATGTGAGGACATAGGGAGTACTCAAAATGAGTAGGCTTATACCCTTGTCGATTTTCCCTCGACTATGTCGATTTCCCTCGACTATGTCGATTTCCCTCGACTATGTCGAATTTCCCTTCGACTATGTCAATTTACCTTGACTATGTCAATTTCCCTTGACTATGTCGATTTCCCTCGACTGGGACACCGAAGCACTCAAGTGATCACATGAGGACCATGAGTGGGGCTCGGCCGTACCCGTTAGATCTAACCTTCGTCCCTAATTAAGAATTAATGGCATTTCAATATTAAGTCTATGCCCACATGATCTAATAGTGCATTTCATAGGTATTTCATACCGTTTAAGCATTCGTAACATGTATTCCACCCCCGAGAGTTATAAAACCAAAAACAGTTAAAGAAAAGGGGGAGCATGAACTCACTGTTTTGCGTCTTCGATACTCGTAACTCAAATCTCCTCAGCAAACACGACTCCCTACAATGTACTAGGGTCTATTAGACGAACGGGCCGTGCCTTGCCTTAATATTTACCGTTTTGAGTTACGTTTCTTTTATGTCTCCAATATTATTCCAAGTTATAATTCCTTGTTAAAATTATAATTATTTTAACTTTAACTTTAAATTATATTTAATTTTGGAATAATTGTTAAACAATATTTTTGTATCAATACTTCTCAAGTATTTCCTTCCCAAGGATGGGGGTATTCTCATACATGTATTTTCGTATTCTTGTATTTGTAGTTTCCAAAATAATATACTTTCAAGTCTTACTTCAGAAAATATATTTAAACTTGTTTTGTCCCAAAAATAATGTATTTCAAGAAAATTTTCTCAAAAATCATATATCTTCTAAATATTCCAAGAAAATATATATTAACTTCCGAAAATAATATATTTTCTCCTTGTCGAAAATATGATATACTTTGTAATAATAATAAAAATCATACTTTCATTTCTTTTGTATCCAAAATAATATTTACCAAAAATATGCTCATAAATGTAGTTTCCGGAATATTTTGCCATATTTTTGCATGTAATAAACTTGTTAAAATGCTGAATTTTGCTGATTTATGCAGAATTCTGCACTTTATGTGGGTTTTTGGCACTTTCTGGCACTTTATCTATCACCTAGAAAAGCAGTTTTGTGGTCCTTACTTCCCTACACACTATACTAGTGTAGTACGTAGTCTCTGGCTCATACTGGGCCTCAAAACACTGTCTGTCTATGTACTGAACATTGTCAGCATTTTAGTTTGTCTGATAATGGTGCCAATTCTGTTCTGTGCATTATTAGAACTATATCGTGTTGCATGTAGTAATGATAAAAGTCTTGCAACATGAAATGCCATTGTATGTATATAACAGTAACCAGAAATTCATTCGTCTTGTAAACTAGATCATGCACAGTTATTAAAGCACATATTACTGTTCAATTAGTGTACGGAATGTACGGAAAAGTGACAGTTGTCACAGACTCCCCCCCCCCCCCCCCCGGTTAAAAGAATTTGGTCCCGAAATTCAAGCGATGCCATCGGTCGCAGGGGAGTTGTGAATCAAATGTGGTCACTTAGGTTTAAAATTTGTCTTCATGTTCCCATGTAACTCTGGGTCATGATATGAATTCTAACGTACTCAAGTACATCAACTATGTCTTCTCCGTGTTTTGTGGACTCTTAGTCCGCATCCTTAACAGGTTCTATAGTAAATTGGAGTTTGTCGTTGACGTGAATCTTGTTTGTGGGAACAACGACTGTTCCTTGAGTCAGACTCCTCTAAAGACTAGACAGAATGTGTCGCAATCACTACTGATCTTTTCTGGAAGTTTCAGCTTGTGAGCAATGGTCCCGATCCCTACCGGGATCTCGAAAGGTCTAATATACCGGGGGTCCAACCTTCCACGTTTTCCAAATCGCATCACGCCTTCTCAAGGCGAGGCTCCCATTAAAGCCATACTTCTTATCTCAAATTCCTACGATTTCTGCCGCTCGTCGGCGCAATCTTTCTGTATTCCGCGGGCTGTCTTGATATGATCATATATCTGAACGATCTTGCCTCTAATTTTTCCTGAACCAACTTGGGCCAGTAGATTGTTTATCTCCGGTCTCCGTTAAACACAACGGGGATCGACTTATTATGTTCCATCTAAAGCTTCACATGAAGCGGTTTAAACAGCGGTGTGGTAAATACTGTTGTAGGAAAACTCCACTAAGGGCAAGTGAGTGTTCCAACTTTTCATCAAAGTTCATCACACAAGCACGTAACATGTCCATCCAGTCTGCATCGTTCAGTAGCTCAGTCCGTCTTCGTTAATATTTAAGTTCTTACGATCAACGGTGTGCTGCAACCCTTGTGATCAGTGAAGGTTGTGCAGCGTTTTCTTACGGGTAATGACGTTAAGTTTGCGGCGCGCAATTACTGTATCTAGATCAAGGTTTCTTCTCATGATCCCTTAATCAACGTGACGCGTATGCAATGCTGTGGTCTCGCACAATCGAGACTTTGTTGAGAAGCGTCACATAATTGCAACTCTAACTCCTTAGCTCTTGATTGTAGGGTTGGCATGAATCTCGTTCTTATCCACCATGTATCCTAAAGTTCTTACCTCGCGAATTCGAAATCCGCTTTTCGACATCTTAGCACATAACTGTTCTTTCTCCAAGAGTCGCAAGATAAATTGTAGATGTTGCTCACGACCTTCCTTGGTCGTTGGGCCTATAAGAATGTAGTCAATAAATATAATCATGATCTAGCCAGGTATGGCTTACACATTTGATTCATGAGGTCCATGAATACTGTCGATGCATGCGTTAAGCCAAATGGTACGACAAGGAACTTGTAACGCTCGAAGCGAGTCCTAGAGGTCGTTTTAGGGATATTTCTTTCTTGTATTCACAGTTGAGGACATCCTGTGCTCACGTCGATCTTTGAGTGGTAACTAGAACCTGACGACTGGTCTGTTCATGTCATCAATCCTTGGCAAAGGATACCGATCCTTGATATCCAATTCTCTGGGATTGACGCAAAGTGGAAACTGTCAACTTTCTTCTTGTGTCCTTAACTAAGGACACCATGTCCTTAACTCCATCTTGGAGTAGTAGCTGGGATCTTGTGGTTGGTTGACAAGTCATCGGTTCTCGGTAAGGGGTACCGATTCTTGTTGGTTAGTTGTCTAACTCCCTGTAATCCATGCATAATACTTTTCTCCCTCATTATTCCCTCTGAGTTCCTCTCAGATTAGGCTATGTACGCGTGTAAAAACTGTTGTCCTGTTTCCTAACGAATAACACTAGGGCTTCCCAAGGTGAGAAACTCGGCTTGGTAGATTTCCTCAGCTCTCACAGCTGCATCAGAGGCTCTTGTATCTCGGACGAAACTAGTTGGTAAGGTGACATCTTGTCACTGGTGCCGCTCCTGGCACACGGTTCATCCTAAACTTCTCGTGTCGTTGTGGGGGGGGGGGGGGTATTCCTGGCAAATCTTCAGGAAAGGCTTCTTGGTTTCTTAAGTTTCCAAAATATAGTACTTAATCTTTCGCTTAACTAACCTTCTATTCGCCAATTCTAAAGAATAGGGGACGTCTATTCTACTTGAAACTAGGCCAAGTAGTTCTTAAGTTCTAAGGATACGAGATTAAAGTTGATGCCAGTATAAATCAGAAATAGATGCATAAGGTTGGTTAATAGGGAACGTACCCGTAACAGCATCTGGATCCTGGCGTGCTTCACGAGCTCCGATCGTGAAGACCCTTCCTCGTTTGGTTCTTCCTAGGGCAATCTTTCCTAAAGTGCCCTGCTTCACCTCACCTGTAGCAGCCTGGAATTTTCCCATTATCTCTTCCGTCTGGATCCTTCGCCCAACAGGCATCCTTGCTGTGCCCTTCCTTTCCACACTTTCCACACTTAGGCCTCAGACATCGACCTTCATGGTAAAAATTACATTCCTCGCACCTCGGCTTAGTCCCCAAGTAAACCTTACCACCAGCCTTATTAGTGGTTCCATAAGTTTTCCTGCCATGTGGCGGGTTTACTTCCTTTCTTTTGTTTGCTTTAGAGCTTCCATAGCTGACTTGGGTGCCTATCTTTAGGTTTGAAGACTTCCTCTTCTTGTTGCCTGATGACTCCACATGAGTCTCTTTCTTGTTATCCTCAGATTCCAAAAATTTTCCCATGCGTAGAGCTTCTTCAGTAAGAGTGACACTCAAGTCGATAGCCTCTGCGATGGTTAGGGGCTTTAAGGTAGTAACCATGCTCCTAATTTGAGGTGCAAGTCCCCAAATGAATCGCTCAATCCTTTTGAATTCCGGCTTGACTAAGTAGGGAACGACCCTAGACAAGTCGTGAAATCGCTGGACGTACTCAGAAATCTTCGGCCCGTCCATTTTCAAATTCCAGAACTCCACCTCAAGCTTCTGGATTTCAGCCCTAGAATAGTATTTCTTCTCCATCATTTCCTTGAGCTCATCCCAGCTCAGTGCATGAGCAGCTTCGTCACCGAGGGTCTAAACCTGAAGGTTCCACCAAGAGAGTGCGCCGTCCAAAAACAACCCTGAGATATAGGTAACACTCCGCTGGGGCGAACAGTTACTCATTCTTATAACGGAGTCAGTCTTTTCTGCCCAACGAACAAATGCAACGGCACCTCCTGTGCCATCAAAATTCAATGGCTTGCAGTCCAGGAATTATTTATAGGTGCAGCCAGTTGGAGGGTTATTTCCGGAAGTGCCACCGCTGTGTTCAGAGCGGAGGGCTTCATGTCGTGCAATTGCCTGTGAGATGTGTTCTTGAAGCTCGGCTTCTGTCCTTGGTAACGTACTGGTGTTTGTGTCACGTCTGGGCGGCATTCTCTTCTGTCAAAAGGTATGGGGTAGGTTAGACAACATTCCATAATTGTTTATGAGGTACATAGTACCATAAGTAAACAGGTGATCACCCAATATCACATGCATATATAATCAACAAGGTATGAGTGAGGAGACAATTACTGAGCTTTCATATAAGCTTGGCAACTTGACTTATTGCTTGTAACAAAATGAACCTGAGGTTACATCACCTTGGTCACACAAGTTTTAGTCATTTTCCTGCTACATTGGTTTTTTTAGGTTTTTGGCCTCACAAGCCGTGTATACTTCCCACGAGATAGGGGTTGTGCATGTAGGGGTGATAGGGAGTGTGACACCACTGAATCTTTCTCGCGTGTTAGCCATCTCCACTAGCTTAAACATCGGCTCTCAAACGTCTCGTACACTGGTAGAAGTGTCAGTTACGAAGTAGGCAAAGACAGGTTTCCTACTTTATAAAGTGCTAAAGCAATGGTCTATGCATTGTTCTACCAGATGAAGGTGTGGACACCTATAGATTATTTTTGGAGGGATGGTGATCATTAACCTGACCCGCAGAGTCCACCAGGATTTCCGTGCACTACAAGTTGTTATTACGTGGGCCCCCGTAATAATAAATTGTCTTGCACAGTTACCCCAATTTTCCCTCGTCCAAGCAGATGATCAACCAAGGAGGGGACACTACTGTCCTTATACCTCTGACATGGAAAGGACCATTGCGGTGGTCCATGCGCTAACACTCGTTATCGTTACGCGCGAATAGGCACGATGATCAAACGAAATAGGAATAAGGAGAATTCCTAGTAGTTGGAGGGGCACCTTCAAGATGAATACTTCATCTTCCTTGTCTGGTCAGGTGTGTCGTCAATCTCGCTTTACAAAAGCCACAGGGACCTCATCCCGCTGATTAAGAAGTTGTTTAAGGTTGCCGCCTCTGCCTTGCCGTCACTACCGTAGTCAGGCACCTTCACGATCGAGAGGGAAGAGCAGCCATCTCCTACGGAAGCAAGCTCAGAATCTTATTTGGTAATCACTCCAGCCATGAGCTTTGCAATGAACGCGAGGCCGATAGCTTCATCGTGCGAGTAAGTACAATAATAGGATTCGGAGTCGAAGGTATCTTATTCACGTCAATAATTATTCCGTACACTTATTCGTATGTATATATCAATAAACAAATATGTTACTTAGCATAAACAGGCAATTCGATGCATCGTAACACATATAACTCTCGTTTATCCTTTGGGGGGGGTCATTTTGTCTTTGGCAAGTCTAACTCGTGTAGACTATGCCTTAGTTGGCACCTTATTTTGGGGTATTCTCCTCCCTACTAATGTCCTTGCCTTGTCTTTTCTTTGAAAAAAAAATGTTTGACTCATGGATCTTGACGCTTACGTGAATGCAATCAAAAACCCTTTTTTTTGTAAAAATGTTTTTGTGAGAGAGTTCTAGTGATTGTAGTCTAGACTCGAGAAGGAATCCTAGTTCACTACAATCGAAGCTCTGATACCAAACTGTCACACCCTGACTTTTGCGGAAGTGTATGATGTGTGACTGGTTTAATATCATTGCATTCAATCATAATAAACAACTACATGATCAAAACGATGTTCATCCATTCATGAAATTTGAGTATTTCAAACACCAGTTATTTAAGTTTTACAACACAACCTTCGACTAGGTTATAAACCAACAAAAGTGGATGACATCTAAACTTGAAGTCTACTTCTAGAAACAACACCCGTGCCCAAGATCCAACCTGTCACCTGAAATACATGTAATTTTGGAAAACATCAACAAAAGTTGAGCGAGTTCATGCGTTTTGTGTGAGTACTAGTAAACTTGTAAACCCTTGAGAGACTCCTTTGAAAACAGGTATGAAAAGCGTGTATGAACATACCAAATAAATGTTTTACAAGGACATTAAGGCATGTGAGGACATAGGGAGTACTCAAAATGAGTAGGCTTATACCCTTGTCGATTTTCCCTCGACTATGTCGATTTCCCTCGACTATGTTGAATTTCCCTTCGACTATGTCAATTTACCTTGACTATGTCAATTTCCCTTGACTATGTCGATTTCCCTCGACTGGGACACCGAAGCACTCAAGTGATCACATGAGGACCATGAGTGGGGCTCGGCCGTACCCGTTAGATCTAACCTTCGTCCCTAATTAAGAATTAATGGCATTTCAATATTAAGTCTATGCCCACATGATCTAATAGTGCATTTCATAGGTATTTCATACCGTTTAAGCATTCGTAACATGTTTTCCACCCCCGAGAGTTATAAAACCGAAAACAGTTAAAGAAAAGGGGGAGCATAAACTCACTGTTTTGCGTCTTCGATACTCGTAACTCAAATCTCCTAAGCAAACACGACTCCCTACAATGTACTAGGGTCTATTAGACGAACGGGCCGTGCCTTGCCTTAATATTTACCGTTTTGAGTTACGTTTCTTTTATATCTCCAATATTATTCCAAGTTATAATTCCTTGCTAAAATAATAATTATTTTAACTTTAAATTATATTTAATTTTGGAATAATTGTTAAACAATATTTTTGTATCAATACTTCTCAAGTATTTCCTTCCCAAGGATGGGGGTATTCTCATACATGTATTTTCGTATTCTTGTATTTGTAGTTTCCAAAATAATATACTTTCAAGTCTTACTTCAGAAAATATATTTAAACTTGTTTTGTCCCAAAAATAATGTATTTCAAGAAAATATAATTTTTTCTCAAAAATCATATATATTCTAAATATTCCAAGAAAATATATTTTAACTTCCGAAAATAATATATTTTCTCCTTGTCGAAAATATGATATACTTTGTAATAATAATAAAAATCATACTTTCATTTCTTTTGTATCCAAAATAATATTTACCAAAAATATTCTCATAAATGTAGTTTCCGGAATATCTTGTAAGTTACGTTCTTTCGTTCGGTTTCGCAGTATTATGTGTGTAACGTATATATTTACTCCTTGTGATTTTTGGTATTATTTTGGATTGTAATTTCTCTGTATTTGTTAGGTCATATTATTTTAAATCCTAAAATAATATAACTATTATACCAAGTATACAAATAATCACACACAATGTGTCTTTAATGTAAATATATATTCTAAATACATATTTATCCCTTTTTACTTATAAAACCAACCTCCAATACTTGTATTTTTGTAACAAAGTCTATGGCAAAGTTTATATTGAAAACCATAGTTAAAACACACTTGTAAATATTTGTTTAGAAAATATTTTTCTAAGTGTTTATATTTTTAGAAAATTTTGCCATAGTTTCCCCTAAAAATGGAGGTGTCCATGCTATCAAAGCATATCATTTTCTTTTCAAAAATCATCACATACAATCAACAATCAATCTACACTTACCAAGTGCCAAAATATTGCTATCTACATAATAATCATGAACTTGAACTTTCATAAAAACTTGTAGTAACTTGGTAGTGTGTTTAGTAGGTTTAGTTACCCTTTAAAGTGTGTTTACTTCTTTAAAAATCTCATTCTTGAAAGATTTAGGTGTTTACAACTTACTAGATGATTTTTTCAAAAATCATTCTCTTGGGTTTTTCTTGTAAACAATGTATTCTTACACTTGTTTCACTACTAGAAACATGGTTATTTTCTTTAAAAACTATGTTCATGTAAATCTTGTGATTTAACTTGGTTTCTTTGGAAAACTATTTTTGAAATCAGCCATGTTTATGTCTAGTAACATATTACATACTACATCATTCACAAAAATCATTTTCATCTTTCAAGTTCATGAAAACAATAAGCATGGTGATCTTGGTCTTTCACAAGATCGTCACCTTAACTTACTAGATCATGTGTTTAATCACAATCTAGTAGGTTTCTTATGGTGTCTAGCATCACTAACATAAATCATCAATCATCAAGAAGCAAATCATCACTAAACAACAAGTATTCATATGTTTATAAGCTTATGTTAGAGTTTCATGAATATGTTCTTTAGTGTTCTTTATGTTTAACAATGTTCATCATCTTTTAACCATCAACATATGAAGTAACAAAGGGTTATGAGGGCCTTACTACTAGCACAAAGGCTAGGGATGAACACAAGATGTTGTGGATGACAAATGTGGAGGATAAAAGCAATCGGGAGAGGTCCTTCAAGATCCAAGACCACCTAGCTTCTTTAGACACCTTCTTGAACCTTTGTGAGTGTGTGGAATGGATGATCAAAATTGAAAGTGGTGGTGGTGTGGGTGAAGGTGTTCGGCCGAGAGGGAGAGAAGGGAAGGAGGTGAGTGGTGTGACAACCGCTTAGACTTTCGAACCTGATCTGTTTGGTCGATCGTTAGGATCCGACCAAACATATATTGTGACCATAGTTGAATAGGGAATAACTTTCCGAGGTTATACCTTATGGTCACTTCGTTTGATTAGTTGTATGATATGTAGTTTATATGCCTTCAGAAAATGACCAAAATACCCTTTTTGTGCATAATTTCAATTTAAACATATGTTACCTAAATTTTGACACTAAAACTGATTATGCAACATTATTAAACATGTTAGGGCAAATAATACTTATCATAGGACTAGTTAGACCATCCGAACGCGCATTTGCGCAAATGACGCGTTAAAGTAGCGTAAACTACCTTAACGGGTGATAACGGGTCAAAAGCACTTAGGATATGTTTCAAATCAGAATGTAGGCTTTGTTAAACCATATTCCATGAGTTCTAACACTCATTTGGTTTACAAGACCTCATTCTACCCGATCTCCCGATTTAGGTCCCGATTATTATTAACATAGTGATCCGATACTAGTTGCCACTTGATTCCTTGACTCCCCGAGCTTTGTTAGTTCACTAGATCAAGGATACTTGCAATCTCAAGTGAGTACATAGCCCCCTCTTTCACTGCTTTCAATTGTTTTGGGGTGACTCATATGTGCTAAATGCTTTTCAAGTTTTCATAAACAAATGCTATGGTTTATATAAAACACGACGATTTCAAAAATGTGAACGAACTTGTTAGGGCGTTAGTCGAAAGACAAATGACATTCATTAACTATGATCAAGCCGACCAGTAGTATGTTATGGTACCATAGGATCTAACAAATCCCGTTATTAGACTATCCCTTTGGTGGGTAATGTGGGTAACGACAGAATCTGTTATTTTAACAAACCCTTTGGTGGTTTGTTAGTCGATGTTAAAGAGGTCTTTCAGGGCCTATTAAAGATACCCCATGGGTGGTATAGTCGAGTCAGAACACAGGTTTGAATGTATTCATTAAAGAACGACCAAAAGTTGTATTTCACAATTAAAACATGGACGATTGAACGATGGTTTATAACACGGATGATTTGAACGATTCGAACGATTTGGACGATTGGTTTTTATAACACAAACGATTTGTAACAAGGATGATTTGGACGATTGGTTTATGGTAAGTGATTAGGTAACGAGGCGTGTGTAATGTGATAAAAGCATGGTAGATACGCCACTGGTACTTCCTATATATAAGTGCTTTTATCACATTACATGTCGTAGCGTTATCTAGATCACTTGGACGAATGTTTTCAAACGATGTCACACAACGATGTTTACTTAAAGATATAACCATACAATGTTTACTGTTGGACCGTGTTCGTGACCCTAAACAGTCAGTTAAGGCACTTCATCTTCGTTTACAGAGGCGGAATCAAAGTAAACAAAGTCACACAGATTGTTTCCTTTTCAATTCTTTTCTATTACTGATTTCCGAGACTTTACAAGGATTTCTGATGAAATTTTGGCAGCACCTCGTCTCACACACAATGATCACTCTCCGCTTCAAATGACACACACATAAACTATATATAGACATTGCCAGTTCGCTTGAAGATGACATGGTTGCTTCAAGCGAACTCACATGTTGATGGTTTCAAGCGAACCAGTATCTGTTGGTTTCGCTTGAACTAGCCTAAAACACCTTCAAGCGAACTCACCTATTTACACACAAAACCCTAATTCAACTCTATTGTGTTCGTTTAACCTATCTAGACCTAAGACTCGATTAAGACGTAGTCAGCAGACATTCACTGTACCAACAGACTCCCCCTTGGATGATGACGAAGTCTTCGGCGTCAAGTCTTTAGTCTTTGTCATTCTCCAAATTTCTTCACATTGTAAAACTCTCTTCAATCTTTATCTTCAAACTTTAATCTACAATCTCCCCTTTGATTGTTGATTCAGAATTTTGACTCCCCCTTTCGCAGACTCCCCCTCTCGATAAGCTAGGGCTTTAATTCTGGTTCAAACTTGACATTTTGTTGCCATGGGGATTCCTGTTACCTGCATATACTCTACCCAAATATAAGATATATGATAATAATAGTATCAATCCATACTTGCCATTCAACCACACTTTGAAAATCTTGTCAGAATTAGACATCCACTTAAGTATTCAGGTCCAAATCAATGACCCTGATTACTCAATTAATCTACCAAGTCCAACTTAATGACCTTGGTTGATCAGAAATAAATCACACTGACATTCAGTTCAATTTGTTTTTCTGAAAATTTACAAGTTTCAAGTTAATGAACTTGCTTAAACTTTTCAACTTCCACAGACTTATTATATTTAGCTCCAAACTCATCCTCCAGTCCAGAAACTTCCTGCATCTGCTTCAAATTGCGAATCTGAAGATCAACTCTCCACTTTGGTTTGTCAAAAATAAAGCAGAAATGTAAAATCTTTTTGAATTTTGAATAAAGCTTCTAAACTAGAAATGAAATACAGAACTAAAATGCAATAAAAATAAACTATTTACAAACATATTTTTGGTTAAGCGTGTTAGGGAATCATATCAGCTATTCGACAAGTCACAAGTACCGTTAAGCTTCAATTACATACTCAGAATTAAACAATTCGTTTAGATTGTCGATATACTGATCCACTTTAAATTCTCACACAACTTTCAATCTGTCCAGGATACGGATTTAGTGATTTAGAGTCTTAAACTTATACGTGTGTCCCACCTCTTAAATATACTCCCGTATCCAGATCCCAATATTCAGTCTTACAGGTGAGTATACCACAGATGATATCTGTAAGGGGTTAAATGCGAAACCGTGAGAGCTCATGTCAGAACTTCCGTTCAGCAGAGAGATGACAGTTCGATTTTTGGTGTGTCCCCCTTGGGGATCTTCTTTACAACAGCACATGATTTAATCTTTTCGATTTTTATCATTTTTTATGCTGAGGGTGTTGCTATATTTCAAGCTTGCAGAAAGTATTCTCCGGGGACTAGGCCATTGCTTCCGCATTATCAGAAGTCCCGGGATAATACCCCAGATATCACTGAGTATAAAGACCTAGTATCTCAGAAAAAGGGATCTTTCAAACGAGATTTCAGGGGTTACCTATATATCCAAGTAGTGTTCCCCACGAAATAAGTAAGTAAAGATTTAGATTTATATCCCGAACAAACCTACTAAATGTGTAAAAACCTATCGGCACATCATCAGCGAGACTGTTTAACGCATTTAAACATTCCATTTCTTTAGCATACTGTAACTGTCAAGCCGATGTACTATCATTTTCCCTTTTTACACAAGCTCTTTTTCATTTTTTATTGTTTTTGGATTTTGAAAAATATCTCATGTTTTTGTATTTTTATCATTTTTTTTAATGTTTTTTGTATTTTCTGAAAATATTACCCTATACCTCCCCCTAAATACCAAAACATGTAAAAAATCGACAAACCATTGCAGATTGCTTCTCAACATCATCTACAATGTCTCCTTCATCAACGCCAATAATTTCTTCCAACACCGATAAAAGCTTCATACCATTCAATTTTTGCAAATATTGAAAACGAGTTTTGTCAAAAGCTTTGGTATGTAAATCAGTTTTTTGTTCGTCAGTGTGAATTTTCTCAATTCGTATCAACTTCTTCTCGAAACAATCGCGAATGAAGTGATGACGAATCTCTATGTGTTTCGTTTTAGCGTGATGAACATGATTTTTAGTAATATTAATCGCTGCCTCATTATCAACAAATTGATTTAAAAACACATTTCAATAAAGATGTCGATTCATGCTTCACGATTAACAACTAGGAAGCTCCGGCAAGTCCCAAACATTTAATGAGATTTTGATGCCACCCAAGCCTCTTTTGACTCGGGTAACTTGACTTTAATGTGAGTTTTAGCAGTGTAAAGTGGCGGAAATTTTTTATCATTCATCTTTAAACTTTCCTCGGATCCATCCTCAACCTTTTTGTATAAGAAAAACTCATCTATCTTAAGTTGACCGGTTGGTTGATTTTTCTTTTGAACATTCTTCTTCTCAGGATGAGTAGAAGATTGTTCCTCCAACTTTTCATAATAGTCCAAAGGAACATCCATTTTTACCGGTGTGGTAGAAGATGATTGTTTTTCCAACTCTGAAACCTTTGGTTTTTCAACAACTTTTGGCTTCCATGTTTGTTGAGATGAAGCAACCCGTTTATAGAATTTGTCAATTTTAGTTACCAATTTCTTAACAGGTTCAATTTTGACTTTTGTTTTCTCATTTTTCAAACTTTTCTCAACAACCATTGGAGCTTTGCCTTTTGCATCAACCTTCTTCTTTTGACTCTCAACAACTTCAGTCTTAGACTTGAAGTTGGTACAATTTCTTGCAATGTGACCAACTTTGTTGCATCTAAAGCATGTACGAGTATCAACTACCCGACTTGTGCCTTCAGACTGAGTTTGTGAAGCCCTCTTCTCAAAGAATTCTTCATTTGATTTTGAAAAAAATTCATTTTCCTCATCAGAAAGTGAACTTGAACTGTTCACAAACAATTTCTTCTCAACAAATTTCTTGTTTTGAAAATTCTTTCTTTGATAACTCTTACCACCCTGATATCCACCCGACCATTTGTTTCGATTGTTGTTATAAAAACGTGGTGGAACAACAGGTTTCTTGTAGTAAGCTTTATCTTTCTCAAAATTCATTTGCCTTTTTGTTTGTTTAAAACTTTTTACTTCAGACAAATCGATTTCAACCATTTTGAACACATTTGTCAATTTTAAAACATTTACATTCTCCAGAGGAAACTCAGAATCCAAATACAACTTATCAGATCCCGACATCTTGTACATGACAAGAGTAGGTTCATCATTTAAGTTGTTTTTGGACTTTTGTTTCGGAATGTATTTGTCCAAGAAACATCCATCATCTTCAGCTGAATCATTTTCAGACATCAAAACACTTTCAGCTGTGCTTTTAACAATCTCTGTCTGAACACTATCATCAGATGATGAAGAAAATGTAACATCAATTGAATCAGGAAGTTTCACTTCATTTTCATCTTCAAGATTAACCAACCCAGATTGCTTTTTCGAATAATTGTCTAGAACTGGTGGTGGAACTTGATGAAACCCGACCCCAGTTCCATCACAGTATACATCTTCACCTGCTTTGTTTTTCCCGATGGGTTTGGGAACAATGTGTTGCAAAACAAAGCTTGCAGAGCTGTAACTGTTCAATTTCAAATTGATACGCTCATTCTCAATCTTAGCTTCTTCAAATTGAAGTTTAAATTTAGCAATCTCATCCAATTGTTTGTTGATTAATTCTTCTTTAATTCTCAAAACACATTGCAATTGGCAATTTTCTTTGTATGTTTTACCGTTTCTATCATCATTATCTTTAACCGTGCTTTTAAGCTTCTCAAATTTTTCAGTAATCTGACGATTTTCAAGAACTAACCTCTCATTTTCTTTTCTAATCTTTTCTTGATCAATTTTATCATTTTCAATTTTGTTAGTTAATTCTTTTACTCTGTCATTCGAAGCTTTCAACATTTTATCACGGTCAAGGATTTGATCCTCAACACTTCTGACTCTTGCAGTCAGATCATCAATCTTCTTACCTTTGAGATAAGTGTTTGTACTACAAACTTTGCATTCTTTGATGCAATTTTTGCAGTCAACATCACCACTGACTTTCTTACCTGACTCAGTTGTTGACGCGTTTGAACTGACCTGGCTTTTAGACTCAGAGACGGATTTAGAGTCTACCTCAAGTGCGTTAGCAGCCAGCACCTTGTCAGCCATCTTTCCCATGTTTTCAGCATTCAACTTCTGTGTCGTGTCAATGATTCCATTGTCAATCTTCTTTGATTTCTCATCCTTCTCTTTCTCTTCACCGCTTCCCCACCATTTTCTTTGCCAGTAATCATCTTCTTCTTTCATTTCTTTAATTATAGTTTCCATATCAAGAGTGTTATGGTCAATAGCAATATTTCCATCAGGGTCAAGATAACATTCTCTGTCTGGATCCCATCTCCTCGCTCTTTTTGCTTCAAGATAGATACCACCTATTCTGATCATTTTGTTCTGAGCTATCAGCTTTCTGTGACAATACTTCTGTTCTTCAGTTCTGTTGTCTTTCCAAGGAACAGGTTCAGTTTTTGCCATGAATGCATATCCAACCGCATCCTCCTCGGGTAACAACTCACTCCAGTCGAAACCTTCATCGTCATGAATCACCGCAAGAGCTCTAGATTTCTCTTTGTTATCCTCAAGCTGCTTCATTCTCGGCGGCTCCAATTTATTCTGATGATAAATTGCTATGACAACTCGTATTTCAGAACCTATCTTTGTGCTAAGTGTAGCATGTTTTGAACTTATGTAACGTATGTGAACCCTGTGTGATAGTCTGATATGTTGATTCAATGAATGTTATGAGACTTTATGTTTGAATTATGTGAATGTGTGTATGTATATATATATGATAAACCGATCGCACAATAGAAACCCGAACGCACAAGCCTTTGGGCTTTACCACTCTCGGCCCACTTCTCTTGAACTTGAACCGCCTTTCTCTAATCTCGGCCCAGCTGATCTAGGGCCCAGCCTATTGATCTCCATTGCAGGCGCATTACATATGTACGAATATACAACCTCCCTCCGAATCATTAGTAACCCTAAATCCTATTTCACACGCACACAAAGGGGACGGCAGGCTCTTGTGCTCGGCAAGTCTCTTCTCTCAAGCATTCTTTTCTTTCACGATTCTTGGGTTAGTATTCTTGTACTTGTTTTGATTGTTGTTAAGATTATTCTTGGCCGCATACGTCTTGATATGGTGTTGATCATGATTGTGAGTTTTGTGTATAACATAAATGATGGTAGGGATAGGGATGCATGATAGTGTAATAGTGTTAAGAAGTTCATTGATTTGATCGTGATTGTTGTAGCACATGATGTTGACCAATGATAAGTTGTTAATAATCCCTAATGGTTCAATCGGTTCTGGTATGTGTCTGTGATAAATTTATTGTAATTGATGATGAAGGTTGAATGTGGATTGTGGTATGACAGTTAGTCAAATGTTAGGTTATAACAATAATTGTCGTTTTGGGTTTGCATGGTTACTGGTGGTGTTGTTGACTTTAAGTGATAAGGAATGAATAATGATTATGGTGATTGTTTATGCTTTCACATTAATCGATATTGACTGATAATTATGGATCGCACATGGGGGGGTGTTTTTTTTTTTTGAAAGGCAAACTTCATTAAAAACAGCCCAACCCGAAAACCGGGAAGGCAACAACGAACAACAAACCTACATAATTACAAAATTACACCAATCCGACCAAGAGATCGAACAATTCTTAGATCTATTTTTGTACCACAAAAAACCTAAAGATCTAACCTCACCAAAAACGCTTTCCGCCTTAGCATCGATCCCCGAAAAAACCGCCTTGTTACGGGCCAGCCACAAACACCAGCAAGCCGAAACAATAATGCCATGAATCACAACTTTGACTCTGTGATCTAAAAACTTGTCACAATGGATCTCAAGCAAGTCTTTGAAAGAGAATGCGAAGATAGGAGGAATACGGCACCAACGAGAATTTTTTTGCCAAAGAATAACAGCCGTTATGCACGAAGTGAAAAGATGATCGACGGACTCTACCTCCGATTTGCAAAGAGGACAGATGCCATCGCCGACACCAATACCCCTATTGCGTAACACATCCAAATTCAGAATACGGTTTAACTCCGTTCTCCAAACAAAGACGTTGCACTTCAAAGGAACCCATTTACACCAATCCAACACAAAGAGATTCCGACAATCCACCAAACTATCCAAAGTTTTTTTGACCGAGTTAACCGAGAACAAACCTGACCGGTTTGGCAGCCAAGACCAATCATCTGGCCTGTCACATAAAGAGACCGAGGAAATAGCATTCATAAGAGCATCCAGCTCACTTCGTTCGACGTCCAGATCTGGATTATGCTTCCACAACCAGTTACCACACAACCGATCCTGGATGGAGCACGTTTTAACCACTTCTAGCGAAAATAAATTCGGGAAAACTTCCTTAAGGGGGACTTCTCTCAGCCAAGGATCTAGCCAAAAAAGAATACTGTCCCCCTGCCCACCGAACCCCTAAAAAACCCCCTAAGCGTTCGATTATCTGCCAGAGGTTTATTGATTACTGAGACCACATTATTCCAAACACCTCCACTCGATTTCTTCACTGGAAGAAAAGACCAACCCCAACCACCAAAATGAATGGCGTCCACAACCTTAACCCACAGATTATCTCTTTCTTTCTTGTACCTCCATCCCCATTTACACAGAAGGGCCCTGTTGACATGATTCAGTTTGCTAATTCCCAACCCCCCGGATTTGATAGGAAGGGATATTCTATCCCAAGCCACCCAATGAGTTTTTGAGATATCGCCCGACCCTCCCCATAAAAACTTTCTGATCAAACGTTCCAAATCCTTAATAACCTGCACGGGAGCCTTATAAAGGGAGAAAAAATAGTTGGGAAGACTCACCAAAACCGAGCGGATAAGGGTAATCCTTCCACCAATAGACAACAAAGAAGACTTCCACAATGCAAGTCTAGATTCAAAAATGTCATAAACGGGTTTCCAATTGTTTATTCGGTTCATATTTGCCCCTACCTTCAGCCCAAGATATTTAAAAGGAAGGGAATCGGGAGCACAACCTACCTGATCCGCCAAAACCCCCAGACTCGCCGAATTCACTCCAATCCCGAATAAACTAGACTTACCAAGGTTGATTTTTAAACCAGAACAAACATGGAAACATCTTAAGATTCTGACAATGCTAAAAGCATTTTCCTCTTCCCAATTACCAACAATGAGGGCATCATCCGCATAGAACAGGTGGGAAAGAATCGGGCCATCATTAGGCAGCTGAACACCCGAGAAAATACCCAACTCTCCAGCCTTGTCGATAAGACAAGACAAAGCTTCCATAACCGCAACAAACAAGAAAGGCGATAAGGGGTCTCCTTGTCTCATTCCCTTTTCACACTTAAATTCAAAAGTAGGCGCCCCGTTGACCAACACAGACGCCCTAGCAGACGACAAAATACCCCACAACCACCTACACCATCTCGGCCCAAAGCCCATCTGACGGAAGATATTAACCACAAACCCCCAATTGATGTTGTCGTAAGCCTTTTCAAAATCAATCTTGAATAGAAACGCTTTCTTCTTACAATTCTTTAGCCAGGAACAAACTTCGTTAATGATAAGGGGGCCGTCCAAAATAAATCTATTACTCAAAAAAGCGGACTGACTATAGGAAATGACAGAACTGAGAACCTGCTTCAGCCTATTGGCTAGAATCTTCGAGATGACCTTGTTGACAACCCCAACCAAGCTAATGGGACGGTAATCGTTAAGCCCCGAGGGATCTTTCTTTTTAGGGACCAAAGCTATAAAAGAAGAGCCACAACCGACATTTATTTGGCCCGAATCGAAAAACGCCGCCAAAAGATTAGCAAAGTCGTTTTCGAAGAGCCTCCAAAACCTTTTGAAAAAATGAAAGTTAAAGCCATCGGGATCGGGCGCCCGATCATCACCACAGTCAAACACAGCGGATTTGATTTCATCAACCGAAAACTGGGAATCTAATCGAACAGCGTTGGAATCAGAGATCTTTTTCAGGTTGGGACAATTAATAAGAGGGCGAGCCACACAATCCTCAACAAACTTGGATCTGAAAAAATTAAACACACCTTTCTTGACAAGAGAGGGCTTCGAAACCCATTCACCACCGATATCCAACCCGTGAAGCACATTCCTAGCTTTTCTGCAATTGATCATGGTATGGAAGAATTTGGAATTTTCGTCACCTTCTTTAGCCCATCTGACCCTCGACCTTTGTCTTAAATCCTTCACTTTGGCAAGCTCAATCTCGGCTAAGATTCTTTTATTTTCCGCCAAAATCCATTCTTCCTCTTCAGATAAATCTCTAAGCTCAATAGCCGACTCCAATTCCTCAAGCTCTTCTAAGGCAATCCTACTAACTTCACCCTCCTTTTGAATCACCATATCCCTCCACTCTTTAATTTTACCGCGAAGGAATCCCAACTTTCTAATAAAGGCAACATCAGGAGGGCAACCCGAAGTAGAAAAGTTACAACAAGCATCTTCAACCACTTCCGCAAAACCCTCTTTATCCAACCAAGAGTTAAAAACACGAAACAGTCGAGGCCCGAAGTTAACTGATTTAGTGATCAAAATAACAGGACAATGATCAGACCATAAACGAGGGAGAGCCTGAACCCGAGCCTCCGGCCAACTGTTAAGGAAATCCGAATTGACTAGCAACCTGTCAAGTTTACTAAGCTTGTTCCCATTTACAGCACGCCAAGTGAATTGAGATCCTCTCATATCATACTCATACAAACCTGATTCGAAGATAAAAGAATTAAAGTTGCTCGCACAGGTAGGTTTGAAGGAACAATTCCTCCGTTCTTCACGAAAACGAACAGCATTAAAATCCCCCCCAAAAATCCAAAGCCCATCTGCACTAACAACAAGAGCTGACAATTCATCCCAAAGAGCTTTCTTAGCCTGAATCCCTTGCGGAGCATAAACATTCACGAAATTCACCACCGATCCACAACCAGCCAGATTACCCCTAATATAGATATAGTGCCTGCTCTTGAAAGACGACTCAAGAGAAAACAAACTATCGTCCCACAAACATATTAAACCACCGGAGAGCCCAGTAGCATCAACGGCTACCATCCCGAACCCATTATTACCCCAAAACTTAGACATCTCTGAAACGGACATGTTTACTTGCTTAGACTCCTGAATCGCTAGAAAGTTTATACCATGTTCCCGAATTAAGGATCTGATCCAACCTGATTTCTGACCTCCCCCAAGCCCCCTGACGTTAATAGATAAAAAATTCATTGAGGGAACAATTTGATACCTGAAACCAAGATCGCCTCCTTAACCAAGGCTGAATGATTCTGCAACTGAACTCCAAGTTTATCCCCAATGTCAACGGTCCTCTCAATCTCCTTATCAACATCCGATTGTAAAGTAGGACCCGAGTCATCCATTCTCCCAGCACTGGAACCCCCGGAACCAGCTCCTCCCCGATCATCGGAACCGGCAGCCCCCGGGTCAGCTCTGACATTGAGATCTATCCCCTCAAAGGCCCTATCTTCGACCTGGTTGCTGGGCTCAGACACTATCTGAGAGGAAGAAACAAAACCGACAAAACCAAAGCCTTCATCATTAACCTCAACATGCTGTCTGGATCTTTTTTTAGGTCGAGCTTCAAAAGGAGAAGAGTTTTTACCATCATGGGCCTGGCATTTTCTGTGTCTAAAGCCCACTCTAGACTTACGAGATGCCCCAGGAGACTTGTCATTAGACAGCCCACCCAGCCCAAAAGAAACTAACCCAGCTCCACACCCAAAAGGAAATGGCCCCACAACATTAGGGTGGCTGCCACCAATAGAAGATTCCCTATTGGGACCCACCACCGACTCAACATTAGCATCGTTAACGGTGTGCATGGAGTTATCACCCTCGGGAGACGTACCAACATTAACCGCGGGCTCTTCATCTTCCTTCACGTCATCCAACTTTTGCGACCAACCATCCGTCTCCTCCCCTGAATTCACCGGAGCAACCACCGGTGAGGACATCATCGGAGAGTCGCCGGCCGAAGGAATCCACTCTGACCGATCCAAACAGTCGGGAACCCAAGCGTCTTGATCCTCGTCCACCCAGATTCTGAATGTTCTGTCTTTCCATTTCAGAGATACCACCTCTCTAATCCTTTGAACCTCACCGGCAAGCACGCCGATCTTGAAGACAGAAAGATCCGAATCAACACCCAAATCTTTAGGAGTAAAAAGCACCTTACCAAAAAGTTCGCCAATCTGCCCTAACACATCGTGATCCAAAAGATTAACAGGAATCCCATGCAGACTCAGCCATGCCACACGTTCCATAGGAAGAGTCTGCCCACCCCATGCTTCCAACTTGGAGAACCAAGGACCCCAAACCTCACTAGCCCCTAAAAACTTATCGGCCGCCACAGAATCCAAGAAAGAAATAAAGATGAACAAGCCACCTAAGTACTGAATTCTTTCATACTTCACCTTGGCAATCCTTAAGAGCTTATCCAGGTCCACCAGGGTTTCCAAATCTACTGTTTTGCCGATGACCACAGACCCATACTTATCCGAGAATGCTGAAATCTTGTCAGGGACAACAACCGACTTTTCCACTGAATAAGCCCCATCCCCACCATAGGTTCCGGAACCAGATGAAGAGATGCCCTTACCAAACGGCTTGCCTAACACATCACTGTAAGACCTTCCGTCCCTAAAATTAAACCCATGTTTCTGACCTACCCCTGAGGAATTCGACTGGACATTACGAGACACAGGACGGTCGGGTATACCTGAGTTCTCCGCCGCAAACTTGGCAACCTTAACATACAACTTATGATCGCCCATTTTCATTCCCTTAAGCCTGCCTTCCAAGTCACCAACATTCTTGACTCCTTTAAACGTAATAAAACCAAAATTATTTCACCCTTTCTGTATCTCTTCCTGGCCACGTAAACCTTCGCCACGTTCCCAAAAAACACAGAAGAATTCCCCCCCGCTCCTCCCCCGCCCCCCCCCCCCCCCCCCCCCCCCCCCCCCCCCCCCCCCCCCCCCCCCCCCCCCCACTACACCGACCGAAGAACCTTGTTAAAAGGCTACGGCATTCTACATCCCAAACAAACCACGAGAGCTACTCAAACAGTTACCCCCGCTGACACGACCAATCAAGGTCAAAAACCGGCAAGGAGGATGAGGAAAACCACTAAAAGCCCACACACCCCGTCGGCGAATGGGAGCTTCAACAGAGAACACGATAGAAGAGAGTCCAAACCAAAAACAGGCGACCTCCGCACGCTATATATCAGACCACTCCGTCGAGCCACCGCCACCCACCTCTCCCTCAAGAAACAGGGTTTCAGAGAAAGTATACGGCAACTAATTACACAAAACGGGTATCGAGAATCATAGGGGTTTAAGATAGTATAAGAAAAACCGAATGATATGAAGGAACCTGATGCTTCAAGACTAAGTAAAGAAGAAAGAAGATGTTAAAGAAGATGGTTTGAAGACGAAAACAGAAAAAGAAGGAACTTACCGGCGGACGGCGGATGAGACGACAGAGAGAGAACCCTTCTTCAGGAAAACTGATATGTACCCTTTTACATGGGGGGTGTTTGGTGACAAATAAACTAAGTAGAGAGCATGATTTGAAATGTCTGATACTTGAATTGTGTGGCAGTAGGATCGATGGCATGGCTAGACTATGGAATGTTAGTTGCATGATCATAAGTGATGCCATGATTAAATAAATATGTGATGTTTCATATGTGTATGTGTCGTATATATAATGATGATGAATGATGGCTGAACCGTTGACTCTGTTTTCTGATTTGATCAATCTGAATGAATGTTTAAATGTTGTTCATGATCTAACCTAGGCTTAGAATCCAAAGATGTCCCGAAGAAATTAAACTGTTTAATCCGATTGTGTTGATGATCAAGCTGGTATTATGATTTAGTATCAATTAGGGTTCATGGGGAATGGTTTAGTAAATGATGGATTCGGTCAATAAATGTGAAATTGGAAACTGTTGAATTTCTTGTAACTGATTGGCGTGATTATTGGTGTTATTTGAGAAAGGGATTTGCATGATTTTTAGAAAGTTTGTTAAGCTAATCGCACAAGACCAAACACACAAGTTCAGTTGCACAAGATGTCCCCAGTCGCACAAGATCCTTTGGATCGCACAAGTTGAAATGTCTACTTGTGTTATTGGGCCGGGTATAAGGTTGATCGCACAACCCATTGTGGATCGCACAATAGGTTGGGCCACCTGTTTATTAGGCTTTATCTTTGGGATCGTACAAGTGTTAGTATGTTATGAATTTGACTGCTAATGTGTTATACGTGTTTGCTATGATCTATACGTGTTTGCAACCTGTTAACTTATGTGTAAACATACGTGCTTTACTCGAACCAAAACCTGACTTGTATGGTAACCATGTTAGGACGTGGTTGACCACTAGCAGCTAGACTTGACCTTTCTGTGTATCTGCCGAGCAAACCAAGGTGAGTTCACACTAGCCAAGGCATGGGATTCCCAGGGGTTGGGAATGGGATTGAATAACTACTCGTACAACTATTACTATTAAACAAATTATTACTGTCCTCGGTTGAAGGGCACGTACGTAAAACCTACGTACAGTTATACTTACTACTGTCCTCGGATTGAAGGGCACGTACGTAAAGCCTACGTACACGATCTTAAGACCATCACCTCTATCAAAGGAAGTCCCTCAATTATCGACTTAATCGCCGAGGCCTAGGGCGAGCGGGTCATTAGTTAATAGCGCTATTAGGTTTAACAAACCTCACACCGTGCCAGTCGGACGGGCGTGTACTAATGGACTATGGGCAAAGGGTCAATGCTGATAGACATTGACTTAGGGCACCTCTTACATTTTTGTAGCAGTCGATACGCGTGGTCTTGTAACACATGGGAAGCCCCCACTAATCATCGCACATGCCTGGATTGGCCGCGATAAGGATAAATACGATACATGGTTTACAAAACGAACATACGATTTACGAAATGAATACTATAACCAGACAACCAACTGTGAACTCGCTCAACTTTGTTGTTGATTCGTTGCTACATGCCTTGCAGGTCATTAGGTACTCATGGAGCTTGCACAGGGAGGAACAGTTGTTGTGGGACATGGCAGTGTGTGCCATGCTATAAACATTATCTTATTTCATACTTAATACTTGCTATGGGTTTTACAATAATGCTTCCGCTAAACACTTAACTATGCTTTGGGTTTTGAACACCTTTCATATTGTTTAGTTGAATTATGTTTACGTATATGTTTGTTCAATATGATTGGTGGCTTGATCCTGGTCAGTCACGCCTCCAAGCGGTGATACTCCGCATGTGGATTTTGGGGGTGTGACAGATTGGTATCAGAGCCATTGGTTATAGAGAACTTGGTTTTAATAAGGGAAAAAGTTTTTGTTAAAACCAGACTATAACCTGAACAGTGCTCAACGATCCACAACGACGCTTCGCTCCACGTGCAAGGCTCGACATTCTAGGTGATATAGTTTATGTTTTATTGCCTACTTGCTAGATTACATAGAACTATGCTCATGGTATGCTTAGATAAAAGTAGCAACTATAGTTTGAAAACACATGTGTGCTTGCTTCCTTCTGTCACTCCACATTTACACACATTCGCGACACCTTTCCTATTTGTGTTTCCTTCGATGTGAAGATCATGAGGGAACGTGTGAACCTAACTCAAGCCAGCTGACGGCTCTTATCAACGAACAAGTTACGGCAGCACTCGCAGCCGCTCAGGCAGGAGGTATAACCTGCTATTACGAACCTACCCTAGGATGTTAGATCCTACTCTCATGACCTAACTCTCGCGCTTAACCCTGTCTTTTCTTCCTCGTGCAACAAGGTCAGAACGCTCAGCCGCCTGTATGCACATTCAAGACGTTCATGGACTGTCGTCCTAGTACTTTCAATGGCACTGAAGGAGCTGTAGGTCTCCTCCACTGGTTTGAAAAGCTCGAATCTGTTTTCGAGATGTGTGAATGCCCTGAGGCTCGCAGAGTGAAGTATGCTACCGGTACTCTCGAGAGTATAGCGCTCACGTGGTGGAACGCTCAGGTCCAAATGTTGGGGTTGGTTGCTGCTAACGCCACTCCATGGAACACCTTCAAGGAATGGATCAAAGAGGAATATTGCAATCGTGATGACATTCATAAGTTGGAGGTAGAGTTCTTCAACCTCAAGATGACGGGGTCAGAAATAGAAACGTATTAATACTGCTACAATTACTTCGGATGCTCCCAATGACAACAAACGAAAGAGGAATGAAACCTCTAGCAAGGGTTCGACTACGGTTCGGTCCCAGGCACAACAGCGAAAGATCGATGACTACCAGAGTCCTGGTCAGCAACCTTCTAGTAGTCAAGGGCAGGATGGAATCGATGTAATTTGCACCACAGCGGGTCGTGCAACAAAGATCGTTGTCAGAGATGCAACAAGCTTGGTCATGAAGCCAAAGATTGTAGAAGCTCACGATCTGCAAACAAGAACCGACAACAGCAGCCACAAGCTCCACAGAATCAGCAGCAACAGCAGGGTAACAAGGGATGCCATCAGTGTGGTGCTGTAGGTCACTTCAAGAGACACTATCCACAGTTGAACCGGAACCAGAATCAGAACCACAACCAGGGAAACGGGAACAATATTGGAGGCAACAACGGGGGTAATAACGATGGCAATGGTGCCAGGGGTCGAGTGTTCATGATTGGTCAGGGTGACGCTAGGAATGACCCCAACGTATGATGGTTTCGACATCGTTATTGGTATGGATTGGTTATCCCAACAACAAGCATAGATTCTTTGCAACGAGAAGATTTGTCCGTATTCCTCGCTCAGGGGATGAACCTTTCATGATTCGTGGCGACAAGAGCGGTGCTGTTGTGAGCATCATCTCTTTCCTTAAGGCCCAGAAGTGTTTGAGAAAGGGCCACACTCTATTTTGGCTCTCGTTACTGACACCTCGAAGAAAGAGAAGAAGATAGAAGATTTTCCGATCATACGTGACTTTCCTGAGGTATTTCCTGAGGAACTACCTGGCCTTCCGCCTCATCGACAAGTCAAGTTTCAAATCGAGCTAGCTCTTGGAGCAGCGCCTATAGCTCGAGCACCTTATCATTTAGCCCCATCAGAACTAGAAGAGCTCTCTACGCAACTACAAGAACTCTTGAATAAGGGTTTTATTCGTCCTAGCTCTTCGCCCTGGGGAGCTCCCGTGCTATTTCTGAAGAAGAAAGACGGTACTTTCAGAATGTGCATCGACTACCGTGAACTTAACAAGGTGACTGTGAAGAATCACTATCCTCTTCCACGCATTGACGACTTGTTCGACCAGCTGCAAGGGTCGAGCTACTATTCAAAGATTGATTTGAGATCAGGATATCATCAGCTGAGAGTCCGAGAAGAGGACGTCTCCAAAACAGCCTTTAGAACTCGATATGGACACTGTGAGTTTTTGGTTATGCCTTTTGGGCTGACAAACGCACCTGCGGTTTTCATGGACCTCATGAATCGAGTGTGCAAGCCTTACCTAGACAAGTTCGTCATTATTTTCATCGACGACATTCTAATCTATTCGAAGAGTCAGGAGGAACACGAGCAGCATCTACGACTCATTTTGGAACTCCTTCGAACAGAACAGCTGTACGCCAAGTTTTCAAAATGCAACTTCTGGCTTCGTGAAGTCCATTTCTTAGGCCATGTGGTGAACAAGGATGGGATTCATGTAGATCCATCTAAGGTAGACTCGATTAAGAATTGGCCTGCGCCTCGTACGCCAACGGAAATTCGCCAATTCTTGGGATTGGCAGGTTACTACAGGAGGTTCATTAAGGATTTTTCCAAGATTGCACAGCCTCTCCCTTCACTGACACAGAAAGGCGTTGTTTATCGATGGGAAAACGCACAGGAATTAGCGTTTCAGCACTTAAAGGATAGGCTTTGCAGTGCACCTATCCTTTCATTGCCAGAGGGTACAGACGACTTTGTAGTTTACTGCGACGCATCCATTCAGGGTCTTGGTTGCGTACTGATGCAACGGGATAAAGTTATAGCCTACGCCTCGCGCCAGCTTAAAGTTCATGAAAAGAACTACACTACACACGATCTAGAGCTGGGAGCGGTTGTTTTTGCACTTAAGATATGGCGACATTACCTGGACGGTACCAAGTGTGCTATCTACACTGATCACAGAAGCCTCGAGCATATCTTCAAACAGAAGGAACTCAACATGCGACAACGACGATGGGTCGAGCTACTAAATGACTACGAATGTTCGATCAGGTACCACCCAGGCAAAGCCAATGTTGTGGCTGACGCCCTTAGTCGAAAGGACACTACGCCCAAGCGCGTACGAGCTTTACAACTCACTATACAGTCTAGTCTTTCTTCTCAGATACGAAATGCTCAGGTAGAAGCATTGAAACCAGAAAACGTCAGGGCTGAAGCCCTATGTGGCTCAAGGCAACGATTGGAACAAAAGGAAGACGGTGCTTACTACGTAACAGGACGCATCTGGGTCCCGCTCTATGGTAATCTACGAGAGCTTGTGATGGATGAGGCACACAAGTCTCGCTACTCAGTACATCCTGGCTCGGATAAAATGTACCACGATATCAAAACTACATATTGGTGGCCTAGCATGAAAGCTCACATAGCAACATACGTTAGCAAGTGCTTGACTTGTGCGAGAGTCAAGTCGGAGTATCAGAAACCTTCAGGCCTACTCCAACAACCAGAAATACCACAATGGAAATGGGAGCAAATTTCCATGGATTTTGTTACTGGCCTGCCTAGATCTCAACGTGGTAACGATACTATTTGGGTGATCGTGGATCGACTCACAAAGTCTGCTCACTTCTTGGCTATTAAGGAAACGGATAAGTTCTCCACACTAGCAGACGTATATCTTAAGGAAGTTGTCTCGAGGCACGGAGTGCCCACCTCTATTATCTCAGATCGAGATGCACGTTTTACGTCAGAACTGTGGCAAGCAATGCACAAGTCTTTTGGCTCACGTTTAGATATGAGCACCGCTTATCACCCACAAACGGATGGGCAGTCTGAACGCACCATCCAGACCCTCGAAGACATGCTTAGGGCATGCGTAATTGACTTTGGCAATGGCTGGGAAAAGCATCTGCCACTTGTGGAATTTTCGTACAATAATAGCTACCACACCAGCATTAAAGCTGCTCCGTTCGAGGCATTGTATGGGCGTAAATGCCGGTCACCTCTTTGTTGGGCAGAGGTGGGGGATAGTCAGATTACTGGTCCAGAACTTGTGGTAGACACAACAGAACGCATTGCTCAAATACGACAACGAATGGCGGCAGCTCGTGACCGTCAGAAAATCTACGCCGATCAAGGCAGGAAACCCCTCGAGCTCCAGGTTGGGGAGCGGGTGCTACTCAAAGTTTCACCCTGGAAGGGTGTGGTTCGTTTTGGTAAACGAGGCAAACATAACCCACGATACGTTGGACCTTTTGAAGTCATCGAGAAAATAGGCAAGGTGGCCTACAAGCTAAACTTACCAGCAGAACTCAGTGCAGTTCACAACGTCTTCCACGTCTCAAATCTGAAGAAGTGTCTGTCAGATGAGACTCACATAGTTCCTTTGAAGGAGCTTACTATCGACGAGCAGTTACGATTCATCGAGGAACCAGTTGAAATCACGGACCGGGATGTTAAGGTCCTCAAGCACACTAGAATACCTCTCGTTCGAGTTCGTTGGAACTCCCGTCGCGGCCCAGAGTTCACCTGGGAACGCGAAGATCAAATGAAACAAAAGTATCCCAATTATTCGCAAACAGTACAACCACTACTGAGGCCGAAGCTACGGAATTTCGGGACGAAATTCCAGATCAACGGGGGGAGGATGTGACACCCCAGGAAAACCAGGAAAACCATGCAACTTAACTAGCTTCCTCAGTGAGTACGTACCAAATTTCGGGACGAAATTTCTTTCAACTTGGGGATAATGTGACAACTCGTATTTCAGAACCTATCTTTGTGCTAAGTGTAGCATGTTTTGAACTTATGTAACGTATGTGAACCCTGTGTGATAGTCTGATATGTTGATTCAATGAATGTTATGAGACTTTATGTTTGAATTATGTGAATGTGTGTATGTATATATATATGATAAACCGATCGCACAATAGAAACCCGAACGCACAAGCCTTTGGGCTTTACCACTCTCGGCCCACTTCTCTTGAACTTGAACCGCCTTTCTCTAATCTCGGCCCAGCTGATCTAGGGCCCAGCCTATTGATCTCCATTGCATGCGCATTACATATCTACGAATATACAACCTCCCTCCGAATCATTAGTAACCCTAAATCCTATTTCACACGCACACAAAGGGGACGGCAGGCTCTTGTGCTCGGCAAGTCTCTTCTCTCAAGCATTATTTTCTTTCACGATTCTTGGGTTAGTATTATTGTACTTGTTTTGATTGTTGTTAAGATTATTCTTGGCCGCATACGTCTTGATATGGTGTTGATCATGATTGTGAGTTTTGTGTATAACATAAATGATGGTAGGGATAGGGATGCATGATAGTGTAATAGTGTTAAGAAGTTCATTGATTTGATCGTGATTGTTGTAGCACATGATGTTGACCAATGATAAGTTGTTAATAATCCCTAATGGTTCAATAGGTTCTGGTATGTGTCTGTGATAAATTTATTGTAAGTGATGATGAAGGTTGAATGTGGATTGTGGTATGACAGTTAGTCAAATGTTAGGTTATAACAATAATTGTCGTTTTGGGTTTGCATGGTTACTGGTGGTGTTGTTGACTTTAAGTGATAAGGAATGAATAATGATTATGGTGATTGTTTATGCTTTCACATTAATCGATATTGACTGATAATTATGGATCGCACATGGGGGGGTGTTTGGTGACAAATAAACTAAGTAGAGAGCATGATTTGATATGTCTGATACTTGAATTGTGTGGCAGTAGGATCGATGGCATGGCTAGACTATGGAATGTTAGTTGCATGATCATAAGTGATGCCATGATTAAATAAATATGTGATGTTTCATATGTGTATGTGTCGTACATATAATGATGATGAATGATGGCTGAACCGTTGACTCTGTTTTCTGATTTGATCAATCTGAATGAATGTTTAAATGTTGTTCATGATCTAACCTAGGCTTAGAATCCAAAGATGTCCCGAAGAAATTAAACTGTTTAATCCGATTGTGTTGATGATCGAGCTGGTATTATGATTTAGTATCAATTAGGGTTCATGGGGAATGGTTTGGTAAATGATGGATTCGGTCAATAAATGTGAAATTGGAAACTGTTGAATTTCTTGTAACTGATTGGTGTGATTATTGGTGTTATTTGAGAAAGGGATTTGCATGATTTTTAGAAAGTTTGTTAAGCTAATCGCACAAGACCAAACACACAAGTTCAGTTGCACAAGATGTCCCCAGTCGCACAAGATCCTTTGGATCGCACAAGTTGAAATGTCTACTTGTGTTATTGGGCCGGGTATAAGGTTGATCGCACAACCCATTGTGGATCGCACAAGTTGTGCTGATCGCACAATAGGTTGGGCCACCTGTTTATTGGGCTTTATCTTTGGGATCGTACAAGTGTTAGTATGTTATGAATTTGACTGCTAATGTGTTATACGTGTTTGCTATGATCTATACGTGTTTGCAACCTGTTAACTTATGTGTAAACATACGTGCTTTACTCGAACCAAAACCTGACTTGTATGGTAACCATGTTAGGACGTGGTTGACCACTAGCAGCTAGACTTGACCTTTCTGTGTATCTGCCGAGCAAACCAAGGTGAGTTCACACTAGCCAAGGCATGGGATTCCCAGGGGTTGGGAATGGGATTGAATAACTACTCGTACAACTATTACTATTAAACAAATTATTACTGTCCTCGGTTGAAAGGCACGTACGTAAAACCTACGTACAGTTATACTTACTACTGTCCTCGGATTGAAGGGCACGTACGTAAAGCCTACGTACACGATCTTAAGACCATCACCTCTATCAAAGGAAGTCCCTCAATTATCGACTTAATCGCCGAGGCCTAGGGCGAGCGGGTCATTAGTTAATAGCGCTATTAGGTTTAACAAACCTCACACCGTGCCAGTCGGACGGGCGTGTACTAATGGACTATGGGCAAAGGGTCAATGCTGATAGACATTGACTTAGGGCACCTCTTACATTTTCGTAGCAGTCGATACGCGTGGTCTTGTAACACATGGGAAGCCCCCACTAATCATCGCACATGCCTGGATTGGCCGTGATAAGGATAAATACGATACATGGTTTACAAAACGAACATACGATTTACGAAATGAATACTATAACCAGACAACCAACTGTGAACTCGCTCAACTTTGTTGTTGATTCGTTGCTACATGCCTTGCAGGTCATTAGGTACTCATGGAGCTTGCACAGGGAGGAACAGTTGTTGTGGGACATGGCAGTGTGTGCCATGCTATAAACATTATCTTATTTCATACTTAATACTTGCTATGGGTTTTACAATAATGCTTCCGCTAAACACTTAACTATGCTTTGGGTTTTGAACACCTTTCATATTGTTTAGTTGAATTATGTTTACGTATATGTTTGTTCAATATGATTGGTGGCTTGATCCTGGTCAGTCACGCCTCCAAGCGGTGATACTCCGCGTGTGGATTTTGGGGGTGTGACAATTGCCTTCTTGTAGTAATCTTCTCTGAACGGGTTTTCAGACTCATCAGCATACACATTTCTACATTCGCGCTTAAAATGACCTTTCTGTTTACACTTAAAGCATGTCACTTTAGACTTGTCAAAGCCTAACTTGGTAGATGGTCCACCAATAGAATTTCTCCCAGTTATCTCCATGAAACGCTGTGCTCGACGAATTGCACTGGCCATACACCACCTTATGTCGACCAGTTCCATCTCCTCAGGATCTATCTGATCGTAATCTTCTTTCGTCAAGTTGGTGTTACCAATCTTCCCTGCTACAAGACTTTCATACGATTCTAGCACAGAAGCGAGAAAAACCATTTGTTGCTTTGCCGATTCCTCGCTGAAGTTTTGAGCGTTCTTTAAGTCTACAGCGATGTTGCATTGAAATAAGTTCTTTGCATCAGACTGACTTGAATGTGATGAAGAACCACTGTGAAATCCACTGCTTTGACTTTCCTTGCTTGAAGTGTTGGAATTCTCAGCAGAAAACGCTGTCTTGGGAGGTGTATTCTTCGGCATCATGCTTTTTGGATAATACAAATCCAAGTTTTGTTGATAAGATGAGGGATTGACTTTGTGTGTTTTCCTTAACTCCAGCTCGTGACTCTCTAGTCTTTCAATCAGCAAATCTACAGTCAACACTTCTGGTGGCTTGATAGTGTTCTTCAACATTAAAGCATAATATTGCCAATCCATCTCATCTGGCAATGAATCAAACAATTTGTCGACTAGCTCTTCTTGAGAATAGAAAATTTCATGTCTCGCCAGCTCCAGCTTTAGATGTCCAAACCTCTCAATCATTTTACAAACTGATTCATTCTTTAAACACCCAAACAAATCAAACTCTTTTCTAAGTAGTTTCTTTTTGTTTTTCACTATTTCTGCACTTCCTAAACATTTGTTTTTCAACTTATCCCAGAGATCTTTAGCACTAGTGTATTCGATCAAAGATATGATATCTTCTCGAACAGATTGAAACAGCAACGCAATACATTTTTGCTCAGCAACAAACGATTCTATTTCATCAGGTGATGTTAAGCTTTCACCAGTTTTTCCTCCATCAAAGTATCCGTTCTTTAGACTCTTCCAGCTTGGATAAGCAAAGGTCCTCAACCAATCGTCAAACTTCTTGGCCCACCGACTGTACTCTTTGATAGCCATCAACTTTGGGGGTTTGTTATAGGTTCCAAAAGCACTTTCAACTCCCAAAGCATCTGATAAACTTTTCTTCGTATTCGGCGTGTTCTCATTGGTGTTGCTAGGTGAAGTATCATCTCCAGAATTTCCAGCAAAAGCAAAGATATCACAGAATGGATTGTAATCATCCATCTTCACGTACCTGAAAAATCAGCAAACACTTAGAAAATTTTTTTAAGTTTTGAAAAACAGCAATTTCAAGCGAGAACAGTTTGAAGCGAAAAAAGATTTTAAGCTAACAATGTTTTTCAAGCGAAATGGCAAAACAATCTCAAGCGAACCACTTCAAGCGAACTCAAAACACTTGAAGCGAACTAGCAAAATCACGCTCAAGCGAACTCAGACAATAAGTATACTTCAAGCGAACATACTGATTTATTTCAAGTGAACACAGTTATATGTACTTTTCAAGCGAACACAACAGTAATATTCAAGCGAACTAGGAATTTTAAAGGGTTTCGCTTGAACTTTTCAAGCGAACAGTGATGATGTCACTTTTTACGAACCAAATTTCAAGCGGACATATGTTTTTGATTAGTTTTAAGCCATATTTTAGTCCGAAACTTTCAAGGATTAGTTAACAATGTATTTCGCTTGATATGTGAGAATTTCAGTCTATTTCAACCGTGAATTATGTCCGAAACAGAAAAGAAATGAGTAGAAGTAAGAGAATCTGATGATTTCAAGCTGCAATGGTATGAACTCCTCGTCCTGAGCTCTGATACCACTTGTTGGACCGTGTTCGTGACCCTAAACAGTCAGTTAAGGCAGTTCATCTTCGTTTACATAGGCGGAATCAAAGTAAACAAAGTCACACAGCTTGTTTCCTTTTCAATTCTTTTCTATTACTGATTTTCGAGACTTTACAAGGATTTCTGATGAAATTTTGGCAGCACCTCGTCTCTCACACAATGATCACTGTCCGCTTCAAATGACACACACATCAACTATATATAGACATTGCAAGTTCGCTTGAAGATGACATGGTTGCTTCAAGCGAACTCACATGTTGATGGTTTCAAGCGAACTAGTATCTGTTGGTTTCGCTTGAACTAGCCTAAAACACCTTCAAGCGAACTCACCTATTTACACACAAAACCCTAATTCAACTCAATTGTGTTCGTTTAACCTATCTAGACCTAAGACTCGATTAAGACGTAGTCAGCAGACATTCACTGTACCAACATTTACTTTCAAAGACGATTTACTACTTGATTTTACAAAGACAAATGTTTTCAATCAAGATTCATGGTTACAATGGTTTTGGTTTTACATATATCAACTGTAAAGTTGATAAAACATATTGCAATATCAAACACTTTTTGATTTCAAGGAACATACTCGACAACTCTCGTAGTTGGACGGGGTATTGCAATATGGATTCAAAGCCATGAATTTGACATACAAAAGTTTATGTACTCGCCAGCATTTTTATGCTGACTGTTTTTCACATATGTTTCAGGTTCTATGATGTGACGATTGTTGATTGTTTGCTTCACATAGGATGGACACGGGTTTTAGTGACTTAATACTTGAAAGACAATTGTTGTACTTATTTGGTTTATATCAAAACAACGAATCAATTAACGAAATAAAATAAAACATCAATTACCATGTGTTATGAAACAATAATTCTGTTACGACACTCCCCGACATTTCTGCCGTGGTTTGTTGTATTACGCGGTCGGGGTGTGACATTTAGAACATATATTAATTTATAAAATAATCTGATACTTCTTTAATAATTTACATTTATAACTTTTTTCTAAAAACATAAGTACGTAATTGTGTTTGATATTTTTTACTCGACATTCCGTTATAAGTTTTGCTAAAAACGAAGTTGTACTCAAAATAAATTATTTATTTGGAATCATAAAATGGTACAATGATAAACTAAACTGTTCTAATGGCTTGACTTTCTAAACAACATGTCCTATTTTCAAATCAGTTTTAATTTACATAATCATTTGCTCGGTTTTGATGCAACGTGTGACGTAAAAAAAACTAGTATATATTATAAGTAATTGAATTTTATTTTATAAAGGGTACTCCCAAATATACACCACCCATCAAGTAAAAGGTACGGGAAGGGGGGGGGGGGGGGGGGCATTTAAAACACCCTTCGTAATCCACCTTCATTTCGTCAAGGAAAACAAACAAAAGTCCCTGTTCACATTGAATGGTTTTGGCATTTTTATTTTTGTTGATAAACAAGACAGCTTAACTACAAGAAAAGCCACCATTAGCGGCGACGTATCGCCGCTAAAGTTTTTGTGGCTTGCTCCGATTTCTTATAGTGCTTGTTCGCATTAAATGTGTTGGACTCTGTATGCCCAAGACACATATTAAATTGATGTGGCTAGTACGTTATGATCCAAGTCGAGTCATACCCAATAACAAGCTAGACAAACACTTACAATATTTATTTATGATATGATCAAATAAATAAATATCAACACTTAGAATATTTAGAAATTGGTTTTCTAAATAATTGCACTTGACAAACTAATAAATTATATGGATAATTTATTTTGAGAGAATATTTTATTTTGTTATTTAATGGGTTAAATAACATCATAAAAATAGCATAAGTCTTATAACATATGATGTTATATTTTATAAAAGTTATAAAATATATATATATGTAAGACTTATATTTTATATAAAAGAAATTGTATTTTTTTTATATAAAAGCTATGGCCGCCAACCCCCCCCCCCCCTTTTTGTCTTACCAAGACATAATCTTGGACCATTCATGTTTCATGCAATTTTGCATGTTTAGAAGCCTTCTTATTGGGTGGCCTAACCAAGACACCTTTGGTCCAATAAACCTTCATGCTTTTGCATGGGGTAGAGGGCACTTGATTGGGTGAAAAATGGGGCAAGACATCTCTCATCTAATATAACCATTTTGTGTCAAAAATGCAAGAATAACTTGAAGAAAAATGGCTGAAAATGGCTGCACATTTTCGGCATTCACATGATCATCCAAGAGTTGATTTTTTAGTTGAAAAATCAAGTGTAAGACTCTAAATAAATCGGGTCATGTATGGTTGATCTATTTGGGAGTTTCAAGTTCACATTTCAAGTGCAAGAACTCAACAAAAGGCCCTCTAATTTTCGGCCATATGATGGTTTCAAGAGGGGATCTTTCATGTGAGTTGCAAGTGAGAAATCCTAGCTAAACATAAAGTGTTTGTTGGAAGGCTTGGGGTATACAAGCTTGAGGTCTTCTACACTTGGAGGCAACCGTTCAAGAAGCATCACCTTCTTCATATCCATTACTCCTTGTACTTCAAGAAGGTAGTTTTCTAAACATCCTATGGTTGTGTTTGATAGTATACATCTCATATATGGATCCGGGTTTTGGGATTTTTGAATATAAATGGTTTTATATCTTATAAAAGTAACATGTTTTAAACTTATTTTCCGCTGCGTTTTTATTTCATATGGATGAAATTACTTTGATGAACATGTTAAAATCCCAACAATGGTATCAGAGCCGCTTATATGAGTGCATGCTTCAATAGACTTAAAATTTTCGGGTTTGGTGAAAACCCTATGGCCGAAATTTTAAGTATGGTTATCCCTTTGTTTTTCAAGATTATATTCTTACATGCATAAATGAATCTTGAAAAATTATTTCATATGGATGATTTGTTTGTTTGGACAAAACTCACCTTTTCAGTTTTTTGGTAATAGCCGAAAATGGTTATTAAAAGGGAACCATTTTTTTATGCTTCTTGAAATTTATATAAATATATATGTGGATATATATTTTGGTGCATATGACCTAGCCATAACCTTGTGTTGAATGATTGTGTTGTGATTTATTATTTCAATAGGTTGTAATAATTATTAATTTGTCTTCCATTTGTAAAGATATGTAATTTATTTATTTATTTCATTTGGTATGTAAAATAAATAGATTAGGTGCATTTTATTTTACTAGAAAAATGTATTAGGATATATTTTGTAAAAGAAGATGCACACAAAATGCGGTTTTGGTTTTGCCAATTTCGGGCATAAAGGACTTCATAGTTCTTAACGGGATTTTAGCCCGAAAACCAAAACACATTTTCGGAGTCCAAAGGAGTTTGGAGCTGAATATAAAAGACATTTGGAAGATCAAAGAAAGTGGAGTAATCACAACACAAGAAGGATACTTGAAGCATTTGGATGCGGGATCAAGTGGGAGTTCAACGACACATTATTTGTGTCATTTTTCACCCTTTAGGAAGGACCTTTTGGCACACTTGTTTCGGCTAACAAGTGTGGTCAAAATAGTTGGCTATGGTTATGCACCTATTGTTATATTTGTTATGCTTGTGTGGTTGCTTATTTATATTGTTTTGATGATATTTGGATATGCATGCTTAACAAACTAATAATCAACAACAAGCGTAAAATTGGTTCTTTACAAGATCATTAAAATTGGTTAATAAAAGGTTATTAAAAATTAATGATTTTATAATAAAATGGGTTTTATTAAAAAGAACATTGAAAAATTGTTTTCACAAAAGTACCAAGGATTTGAATGCATGCAAATGTATGGTACATAAAGTTTTCTAAACTAGAATTTTGAAAACTCAAAATCCCTTTTATAAAACAAGTCAAACACCATCCTTTTATACAACACTCGAATCACTTGGGAACTCTTTTGTGGGATAAAGGTCACCTAACCATATTTGAGGGAACTTGTATATTCGAGGTGGGTTTACCATGTTTGTGGGATAAAGGTCACCTAACCACTTATGTGTATAAACTCACACGTGTGTGTAAGTTGGACGACTTGATTTGGAAACCATGAACTTAGGGTCACCGAAGCATGGGGAACAAAGGTGTTGATGGGATTAAACATGCCAACTAAACATAAAGATGTTTAACCGATCCCATATGGCTAGAAGTTGCAAAGAGTTGCAATTGTCAAACGTTGACTACCTTGTTAATTTAAATAGAGGGATAAAGGTCACCTAACCAATATTTAAATGTAACGTCGGATTCTAGATTTTAATTATTAATTGTCTATGAGACACAAAGGGTATTAATAATTAAAATATAATAATATCGAAAATACTAAAATTGAACTTTGTTAAATTTTGTAGATGGCCGCTAACAATATTACCCAAACCGTCCGTAACCTATCACTAGAAAACGATCCTAATCCCGATGAACATCTTATGGAAGATAAGGATGCCTATAACGATTGGATTAAGTATATCGAGAATACTATGGAAACCCCTTACCTCATGTTAGGAATTATGATTCCCGAGATTCAAAAGGTTTTGAACATCATGAGCACACGACATGATTACCCGATTATAGGAAATGTTCCTAAGGATAGAACGCTTCGAAACCGTTCAAGCGCTTCATGCATGTCGAATGGAGGAAACCCAATCGGACTCATCTTATGTTTTAAGATGAAAAGCCACATTGATCACCTCAAAAGGCTCAATATGGATAAAAGGGTTTTATCCATTCTAACGATCAATGAGGGTGGCAACTGGAAAGGGGCACATCAAAGGGAAAGAAAAAGAAAGACTAAAGCGGAACCACCGAAACCAATAGAAAAGAAGGCAAAGGTTGTCATGAACGATCCATGCTTTAAGTGTGGTGAGATAGGGCATTTAAATAGGAATTGTCCAACCTATCTCAAAGAGTTGAAAAAACAAGAGGGATGCTAGGCAAACCTCAGGTACAATCTTAATAATACATATTGACCTTAATGTTATCTCTTCTAACACATGGGTATTAGATACCGGATGTGGAACTCATGTTTGCAATTCGTTGCAAAAGGTTCAAAAGAAATAAACATTACAAGAAAGGAGACTATGTTTTGAAACTTCCAAATGGTTTGGAGATTGTTTTAAAATGTTTTGAATGCTCCTAGTTTGACTAGGAACATTATTCAAGTTTCCCTTTTGAGACAATATGTTTTGATTTAAAGTTTGTAAACAATGACATTTATATTTCGATGAATGACATGTTTTACTTTAAAACTATGCCTTCAAATGGTATTTATGAATCGGTTCATAATAATACATCATTTGATAGTTTAATGTACCAATCAATCACCAAGAAACTCAAAATGGATTTGAGTAAGACCTATCTTTGGCATTATCGCCTTGGTCATATAAACAGATGTCGCATATAAACACTTCGAAAGAATTGTCTTTTGGAAACAAATGAAATTGGTTCATTTGATACATGCGAATCTTATTTACAAAGTAAAATGACCAAGTAATCCCTTAGTGGGAAAGGGCAAAAGATTTATTAGGCATCATACATTCGAATGTATGTGATCTTTTTAAGCAAATGACTAGGAATGGTGAAAGATACTTCATTACTTTAACCAACAACTATAGTAGTTATGGTTATGTGTACTTGACACAAAGAAAAAGTTTTGAAACGTTCAGAATATTCAAAAAGTGAAGTACAAAATCAACTCTTTTAAAGTTCTTCGTTTTGATAGAGGAGGAATCGAACTCTATTAGATATGGTTCGATCTATGATGGCTAGGAGCGCATTATCTCTATCACTTTGGGGTTACGCTTTGCTCTCTGTGGCCCATATGGCCCAAACCAAGAAAGTGGATACGACGTCTTTTGAAATATGACATGGAAAGGTTCCATCATTATCATATTTAAAAGTATGGGTTGTGAAGCTTATGTGAAGCAATACACCCCAAACAATTGGAAGTACGATCCACTAAGTGTATCTTTGTAGGATATCCTAAAGATGGTATAGGATATTAATTCTACGATCCAACAGAGCAAAAGGTATTTATTGCTCAAAAGGCTGAGTTCTTGGAAACTAAGTTCCTTGTGGAAGGAATTAGTAGAACAGTGGAACTTGATAAGGATCGAAAACCACAAGCCGATACACGTTTGGTTGATACTAGCATTCAACAAGAGGTTGTTGAAAATGATCAAGTGGTTGATCAACACACACAATACGTTCGCAAATCTGGTAGAATTAGTAATCCACCTAAAAGATATGGATCTTTCATGGATGGATGCTACGTGGTAGATTCGGGTGAACCAACCACATACCATGATGCAATGTCAAAATTCGATTGTGACAATTGGCTTGAAGCCATGAACGTGGAGATGCAATCCATGTATAACAACCAAGCATGGGAATTGGTTGTGAGATCTCTTAACTCCAAAGTGGTTGGAAGTAAGTGAGTTTTCATGAAGAAAACATATATACATGGAAACTTGGATACTTGTACAACGAAACTCTTAGCAAAAGGTTTCACTCAAACTCAAAGGGTTGATTATGATGAGACCTTATCGCCTGTGGCGATGCTAAAGTCAACTAGGATATCATTTGCCATACTTGCACAATATGATTATGAGATTTGGCAAATGGATCTCAAAACGACTTTCCTTAATAGATATCTTGAGGAAGATGTCTATATAGTTAAGCCTGAAGGTTTTGTCGATCCAAAACATCCTAACAAAGTGTGCAAGTTAAAGAAATCAATCTATGGATGAAACAAGCATCTAAAAGTTGGAATCACCGTTTTGATGAAGAGATTAGGGAATATGGATTCATCAAAAACGTTGATAAAGCTTGTGTGTATAAGAAAGCTAGTGGGAGCATCATCACTTTCTTAGTACTGTATGTCGATGACATTTACTATTTGGGAATGACATTCCAACCATGGAAGGTGTAAAAGCCTGGCTTGGAAGTTGTTCTTCCATTAAGGATCTTGGTGAAGTCGCCTATATTTTGGGAATAAAGATCTATAGGGATAGATCAAGGCGATTGATAGGTTTAAACTAAAGTGCATACATTGACAAAGTCTTGAAAGGGTTCAAGATAAAGAACTCTATGAAAGGTTTGGTACCTATTCAAAGAGTGGACAATATTGAATGCGTTTCAATGTCCAAGCTCAAAGAATGAGCAAGAAAGAATCAAAGGAATCCCATATGCGTCAGCTATAGGATTCATTATGTACGTAATGATATGCACTAGACTGGACAAGTTATGCGCTTTAAGCATAACGAGAAGAAACCAGCAAGAAACGGTCATTGGGTGACTGTTATATATATATATATATATTGAAATACCTTAGAAGGACTAAGGATATGTTTCTAATATATGGATCTGGTAAAGAAGAACTCGTTGTAAAGGGTTACAAGGATGCGAGTTTAGGAATTCGTTGTAAATGGTTACATGGATACGAGTTTCCAAGACTAATCGAGATGGTTCTCGATCACAATCAGGGTAGCATTGTCCACTACATAATCAGAATACATCGCCGCTTCATTGATTATGATAATTCATATGGATCTGCCACTTGAATTATTGCCGATCTAGGGGTAGTCCCTACCATTCAGGACCCCTAGAGATCTTTGTGATAACGATGGTGCGATTGCTTAAATCAAGGAACCTCGTGTACATCGAAAGACTAGGCACATTGAGCGGAGTTTCAACTACATAAGGGATGAAGTTGAAAAAGAGAAAGATATGTATTCGCAAAGTTCACACTGATCAAAATATTGCGGATCCACTTACGAAGCTCCTTGAATGGGCAAAGCATGAAAGGGTCATACTTGTGCCTTAGGACTTCGATATTCTAGTGATTGGATTTGATCTATTTTATATTTGGATATTGGAACAACTGTTATTATAACTCTTTATGGTATGTTGAGTTATGTTCCATATTAGCATGTTTAAATCCGTGAATGAGTTACTTATTCTAAATGTCCGTAGTCGATCATAATTGTGGGAACAAATATGAATGTAAGACTATTATGAACTTAGATTGGTAGATATTCATGAAGTATGAATATAGAGCAAGGCGTTGCTGCCAAGGTTCATAGATATTTGTGGGATACAAATATTGGACTGACTCGCTCTCAAATATTACTGCATGGAATCATTTGTGATTGATCATAAGTAAATTTTGAGTTAAGGCGAATATCATAGTATCCTCAGACCTGAGATACATATTGGATCTTGATATTCACCAAATATTATGCCTTGACTTATTTCTTCGCTGTCAGTAATATGACAGTACATAAGGCTAAGCTCAGGTGTGGTACAAGGTGATTGTGAGAGACGTATGTAGTCAAGATGGGATTTGTTCCTCTTATTCGTTGAGAGTAAGATGTCTAAGGCCTGCTAAAGTTAAATCAACAGAGAGTGATCACTCTGTGTCTCTGGATTTGACATGACATCTGTAACGAAAGGATAAATGATAGATTCACCTAAATCATTTTCAAGTAAGGGACTTGAAGAGGATGATGTTATTGAATGGCAAATATAGTCATACGTATTGGGGGTAGTAAACCGTAGTTAGGCGTCATTTACTGCTTGCATCAATCTTCTATGTATCTTGTGCAAGTGGGAGATTGTTGGACTCTGTATGCCCAAGACACATATTAAATTGATGTGGCTAGTACGTTATGATCCAAGTCGAGTCATACCCAATAACAAGCTAGACAAACACTTACAATATTTATTTATGATATGATCAAATAAATAAATATCAACACTTAGAATATTTAGAAATTGGTTTTCTAAATAATTGCACTTGACAAACTAATAAATTATATGGATAATTTATTTTGAGAGAATATTTTATTTTGTTATTTAATGGGTTAAATAACATCATAAAAATAGCATAAGTCTTATAACATATGATGTTATATTTTATAAAAGTTATAAAATATATATATATGTAAGACTTATATTTTATATAAAAGAAATTGTATTTTTTTTATATAAAAGCTATGGCCGCCAACCCCCCCCCCCCCCCCCCCCTTTTTGTCTTACCAAGACATAATCTTGGACCATTCATGTTTCATGCAATTTTGCATGTTTAGAAGCCTTCTTATTGGGTGGCCTAACCAAGACACCTTTGGTCCAATAAACCTTCATGCTTTTGCATGGGGTAGAGGGCACTTGATTGGGTGAAAAATGGGGCAAGACATCTCTCATCTAATATAACCATTTTGTGTCAAAAATGCAAGAATAACTTGAAGAAAAATGGCTGAAAATGGCTGCACATTTTCGGCATTCACATGATCATCCAAGAGTTGATTTTTTAGTTGAAAAATCAAGTGTAAGACTCAAAATAAATCGGGTCATGTATGGTTGATCTATTTGTGAGTTTCAAGTTCACATTTCAAGTGCAAGAACTCAACAAAAGGCCCTCTAATTTTCGGCCATATGATGGTTTCAAGAGGGGATCTTTCATGTGAGTTGCAAGTGAGAAATCCTAGCTAAACATAAAGTGTTTGTTGGAAGGCTTGGGGTATACAAGCTTGAGGTCTTCTACACTTGGAGGCAACCGTTCAAGAAGCATCACCTTCTTCATATCCATTACTCCTTGTACTTCAAGAAGGTAGTTTTCTAAACATCCTATGGTTGTGTTTGATAGTATACATCTCATATATGGATCCGGGTTTTGGGATTTTTAAATATAAATGGTTTTATATCTTATAAAAGTAACATGTTTTAAACTTATTTTCCGCTGCGTTTTTATTTCATATGGATGAAATTACTTTGATGAACATGTTAAAATCCCAACAAAATGAAGGAATACATATATGAAGTGACTTGTCCTGTGTAAACACCAAAAAGAAAAAGCAACGCAGCATCACACAATCAGAAGGTCATATCCTGAAATGTAATAAAAAAATCCAAAAACAAATTGCATCGGAAAACACTCTTATTTAACATATGGTAAGTTCTCTCTTTTAAAGTCCAATTTTCATTGATGACCTTTATGGAAAGCATTTGACATTTTTCTTATCTAAGTTACTACATCCCTTAGACCATGTGTAGTGGGGCGTTTTGTTTTAAAAAAAATTCAAAAAAAACACCCGAAAACGCCCAACGCACCATTACATGGGGCGTTATTTTTAAAAATTTTTGAAAAAAATTGTTCCAGGCGTTTTATTTAAAACGCTCAACATACAAATTGATAGTGGAAGAGGAGTTTGAAGTGGCCAATGGGAGTGGAGGAGAGTTTGACTAGCCAATACATTTCTCTTACAACTTTTGAAAATGGAAGTGGCCAATGTGTATTTCATGTGTTTTTTTTTTTCATTAAAAATAATATGGGCGTTATTGGAATAATGCCCCATTACACCTCTTTTGCTATAATGCCCAACGCTGACTAGAATGCCACGTGTCGGATAATGCCCCATGGTGGGGGCATTATTTTTGTTCACCACTACGGGTGGTCTTAGGATTAAGTTTTAAAAAATATGGGTTTATGTACTTTATACATTGTATATAGAAGTCATTAATTTTTCTCATTTACGATTATTGACAGCCTCCAAATTTTGAATATATTTTAGAGATGTTCACATTTTCATAATTCTATGTTTCCGGATATCGAGATATATCTTAGAGATTTAAAATTTCACTACCCCAATGATATACGGTAGACTTTGAGACACATTTTTATACATTGTTTTCTTCTCTCTATCACGTATTAGCACTGCAGATACCTTAACTAGAAACCCAATGATTGCAAATTCAACGAAGAGAATACAACCAAACTTATTTAGAAATTAAACGATAGCTAAATAAAACTTGATTCGAATAAAAAGAAAACAAATAGAAATGATAAACAGCTTAATGATAACGAACCGAACTGACAACAAAGAAACAAAATACGTACAATTAAGTTCGAATCGAAATATATCACAAGTAGTTATCAAAACGATTTTACTTTGAGAACCTTAAAATAATACATATGTCATCATAAACACAGTCGGAAATTAATGTAATCACCAGCACATATAAATAATCGTTAATAACATATCATGATTAACTTATATAGTGCAACCACGTATGATTACAGTATATTTAAAAGTATCATTACATAAACATTTAAGTGTAGAATCATTAATACATACACAAACGACTTTATCTTTTCACTATTACAACGAACGAGAATCCAATGATACGTTAAATTTTACTGTTAAAATTGTGTACTTAAACTACATAACCACTTTCTCCTTTTTATTTATTAAACTGCCAATCCTTATTTTACCAAATTTAGAAATTGAATAAGGTGACACAGGTGACCCAATACAAATGTTCACTTATTAAAGGATGTGCAATATTGACGCCAATGTGTGAAGAGAGGGTAACAGACCTTGCAGTTTTGAGAGGGAGACATAAGAGAAAGGGCATCGGTCCATGAGGAAGGTTGGGTGGGAGGATGACCAAAAAGTCTGACATGGATGTATACTCACGAAAAAAAAAACGACTATCTTGAAATATACGAATTAAATGATAATGGTCCATGTTGAATAACAAACTAATAAATATAATTATATAGAAATATTTTATTCTATTGAATCTGCGGAGAAGTTACATATATTTGACCTTTACATGTCTGGCAAAGCATAAATACCATTCAAATTGATGAAAATAAACTAACCAGGCAGAAGAAATACTCCTGTTGATGAAATGGAACACAAACTTCTTGTTGTTCTATTTTGCATGTTGTTGATTTCAACTGTTCCGGCAACGGTGACCCATGAATCTGCACGGAGGGGATTGGGAGAACGTTTGTACCGATATATCTTTTTGGGAACCCCAGAGTCACCTCCATGTCATGGAACTCCTCCGCCGGGTACCCAGATTATGTGTTCAGGTTCAGAAGACGATAAGAATTAAACAAATATGAAATATATTGGTGTTTGTGGTGTTTGGTGTCTTTTTTTGGTCTTTATGTTCAAGTGTTGTTTTTCTTATCATTGAATTTCTAATACCTCACATCCTAAAGTACGAGGGTAGTTTAGTAACAAGATTATTTGTTCAGATTCAGAAGACGATAAGAATTAAACAAATATGAAATAAATTGGTGTTTGTGGTGTTTGGTGTCTTTTTTTTGTCTTTATGTTAAAATGTTGTTTTTCTTATTATTGAATTTCTAATCCCTCAAATCCTAAAGTACGAGGGTTGTTTAGTAATCAGTTATTAGATAGTTTACGTTTTAAGTTGATAACTTATACAAGTGCGGGGACTGGAAGCGAACAATCGAAAGATTGTAACCTACACTAAAGGAAAAGGCGCCTCTCCGTAGAGACACGCCTCTTCACATCGACGCCAGCAACACAGGAACAAGGATACGCAACTCTTCATCAAAGAACACATCCATTCATCGCACCTGTTCGTTTAGTATATATAGGGTTCATGTGTGTCAATTGTATTCACTACTCTCAATCAATACAAGCAAGATTAGTATTCTCTTGATTCTCTATACTCTCGTATACAAAACCTGTGATTCGCAAGTTCGACAGAGCACACGTTTCAAATATGGGAAGAAGAAGAACCCGATTGGAATCATCATAACCAGGTTTTCAAATTTTTCTTTAGGTTTTTGTATTCGTTTCAGAATTGAATTGCATATTGATTGATTGATTGATAGATTGATTGATTGATTGCAATCAAGGATCTTGTTTGTTTGAATTTTTTTTGAAATTCAATTCTCAAATGAAATCAGGGAGAATCGAGTTTTTCTATTAAATCAAATCTGTAAGAATTGAGTCTGCCATTTTTGAGGGATTCAAAAAAAACAAAAAAAACAAATACGTCTTTCAAAAGGGACATAAATTATGTTTTAGAAAAGAACGCAATTCAAAACTAATCTCAAATAGCAAGTTAGAATTCCACAAAACCTGTGTTGTACCAATCCTTCATGGTACAAATCCTTCATGGTGAAAATTTAGCTTCGTGGCACAACGTTCGTAGTACATAACCTTCGTGGTAACAAGACCTATGTGGAAAATAAGACTTGTGTGACAAAATAAAACCTGTGTGGTTCAAGCATAAAGAAAGATTGAGGAATAGCAAGAAAATCTTGATGTAAAGCAAGGAAGATAGGAAAGAAAAAGTCTAAGAACAACAAAAGATATGATCTTCCAAACGTTACCGAGGGATATTTGTTGATGCACAATGTCTGCTACATATGCCATCGAGTCGTGTCGAGTATGTAATAGGATCTAAATGTTAGATTATTCAGTTTATGCTTTATAAGTGCATCCGCACTGATGTGTCACATTCGCACGGATAGGCTAGTTCGCATGAAGGGACTTCAAGTAGTATAAATAGTCGTGTGGTCCAAGTCATTTGTAGATTTTGCAGACCAGACGACGAAGCCCTGTCGGATTTATTTCTTGACTGTAACCGTTGATATATTAATGAAATCATTGAAAATTAACAAATCTTCTATTGTCGCTTAATTGTAATGAATTTCACGCATTATGACTAGGTTATAGATATCACCTGAGCAAAACGTTAATGGAAAACGGTCCTCACAGGTGGTATCAGAGCTTGGAGGATGATATCTGAAACATTCTACAAGATCTAGACATTGAAGACTTTTTTCTACTCATTTTCTACACATTTTCTTTGATTTTTACATCCTCCACGGTTAAAATCAACTGATTTTTCTAAAGGTTGTAAAAAATACACTTTTGACAAAGCCTTTAAAATTTTAGCTTTAAATTCAACATGAATCATGTTAAAATTGTCAAAAAATGAGAAATCCTGAATTTTTCTCTCGTACGAACGAACTACGTTGGCACGAACGTATTACGTCCGCACGGAAGTAAAATTCGTCTGTCTAAAAATCTTACATTCACACGAACTTAACTGATTTTTGTTGAATTTGTGTTTAATTCGTATGAACCAGGTACATCCGCACCAGTTTATTCATCCGTACCAAAGGGAATCTTTTTCAATTAGTTTCTTGCACATCCGCACGAAGTACTCTTTCGCACCAAAGTTTTTACATCCGTATGAAACTGCTTTTACCATGGAGAACGATTTTTACAACGCATTTGCCACAACCCCCATGACTTTGGTTCAAAACCTCAATTTGGACAACGAAATGGGAGCCATGACCAAGCCGCCAAAGCTTATGTGTATGGATGATTACAAAGGATGGCATGACCGATTTGAAAATTGGGTACAAGCTAACTACCTGGATTGTTGGTATTCGATAGAAGAAGAATACACCGTTCCCACCGGGGAGAATGGTCAGAAGATTAGCCTAACCCAGATCACTCAAGCAGAAAAAGAAAAGTTCGTGGGAGAGAAAAAGATGTTGAATCTTCTTCAACGAGCTATCAAGGATGATATATTCACGTTACTTCAACATTAGGGAACCCTTTGAGGCTATACCTCATGGTCATCAGGTTTGGTTAATTATATGATGAGTCACTTTTATGTTCTTTTAAAATGACCAAAACGCCCTTTTTGCGCATTAAATGGTTTTAAGCATATGTAACCAAGGTTTTGACATCTAAACTGATGTTATAACATAATCAAACATGTTTTGACATATAAGACTCATCATAGGATATATTTGACCATCCGATCCTATAATTACGCTTACGACCCGTTAAAGTGGCGTAAACCACTTTAACGAGTCTTAACTGGTCAAAAAGCACTTAGGACGTTTTCAAATCAGAATGTTAAGTTTGTTGAACCATATCATACGTGTCCCAACACTTGTTTGGTTTGAAAGACTTCATTCTATCCGAATCCTTCGACTAAAGTCCTGACACACTAACATAGTTATCCGATATTAGGACACACTTGAATTCTTGATCCTTTGAGCTTTGTTTGATCATTTGAACAAGACTTATACGCAATCCCAAGTGAGTGCATAGTCCCCTCTTTTACATTTTCAAATGTTTTGGGGTGATTCATATGTGCCTATCACTACTTTCTTGTTTTCATGACATTATACATGGTTTAATTATCTAGTACATATAGTACATGATTTTAAACACATTTCTTATGGTATATTGACTTAGTATATCTTGAACATGATTTCAAAGACATTTTACTTCGTATGTTGACTTAGCATACATAGTGCATGATTTCAAAGACATTTTTACTTCGTATGTTGACTTAGCATACTAGTACATGGTTTCAAAGACATTTTGCTTGATATATATTGACTTAGTATATCAAGTACATGGTTTCAAAACATTTTCATGACATGCTACATTGTTCAATACATATTGATGCGTTGAATATACAATGATACATTCATTAACATTGATCACGCCGACCGGTAGTATGTAATGGTGCCATATGATTAACAATCTCGTTCCTGCTTCCTAGGTTTGTTTGGAAGTGACCTTAGGGAATGACATAATCCAATGAACATTTGATAGACCTTTGTCTTTATAAGGGTCTATCTGACAGTCAACAAGGCTTGAATGTATTCACCAACAATCCGTACATATATGTTTACACAATAAAATTAATGATTTTATAAGACAAAGCCTTTAATTAAACAAAACCTTTGTGTCACACCCCAACCGATGGCGGAAACATCGGGGTGCGACACTGAGCGAAACAGATTGTTCATGAGAATCCACAACAACTATTAAATTACCAAATCCTTAATGTTAATATCCCATACTACTAACAGATAAAGTAAAAACAGTTATTACAGATAATTGTCTCAAAAACAAGAAAACTGTTCCGACAACTCAGATTTTTATTAGGTTCGTTTCTAGACCCCATCCTAGCTTGATTCATCAAACACAGCATTCCTAGCATTTAAGCACCTGTCACATACGTTAAAATAAAGTCAATACACATAGTGTAAAGGTGAGCATTCAAGTTTGATAGTATAATAGAGTTCGAAATCGTTTACGCATAACCAGCATGTTCAATGTATAATGTGAAGCATGTAAGTTATCGAAAAAGATCCTATCAATACCAATGACTGCGAGTTGACTGCGAGTAGCGAGTGCGCAACACATGTTCACCACTGTGAACACGTGAAGTAAGATCCTTAACAACCCCTGAATGAACAGGTGCTGAGTCTAAACTATAGTACTATCGTTGCTAAGGCAGGTAGACAGCAATCGATGTGTAAACATAACAAACATGCATTCATCGAGTCACGTATAACATACTGTAATCGTTTAGCGTTAAAGTGTTTGCGTTGTGTGTTCGATGTGATTTGAATATATGTAACATATGTAACACCCAAAAGTGCATAAGCAAAAAGGGTTCGAGTATACTCACAGCGATGATGGATTAAAGGGAGCGCTAGGGTGAGATTAGCCTGAACAGTTAACGGTAGCATAAGCGAAGAGCGGTGCGTAAAACGGTGCGAGATCACAAGTGTGGAGTGGTAACCCGGTCGGATGGCGATCCGGTCGGATGGTCATTCGATTGGATGCCAATCCATTCGGATGGTCATCCGGTCGGATGGCCATTCGGTCGGATTGACATTTGTTGATGTGTTTGTGTATGATGGCTTGACCTTTGAAGTTTTCGTTGTAGCATTTTCCAAAACAAGAAAGGTTTCTACCATCCAAGTCACCCGTGTGGATTGCCATTCAATCGGATGGCAGTTCGCATGGTGACTTGTTCGTTTTGAAAATTGTTAAGTGTGAAAGTTTGCGGTTTGATCGAGAAGGTATGACATCAGGTTAAACAATAGGAACTCCATCAAGCCCGAGTCATCCGATCAGACGGGAATCACCCCAATCTGATCTGTTGAAAGGAAGTAGTTAAACCATCTTTCAATCCTTTCATCCTCGAGAGTGTTTAGATTTATATGAAAACCTTGTTAAATCTTGTGGAAATCCCTTAGATTTGGGTTGTTCTTGGTGGAATGAGGTCAAACTATGAAGTTCATAAGAACTCCATGATGCCATCACCCAAAAACGCCTCAAATCAATAGATTTCACGGTTAAAAGTGAAGATTCAAGGATGAAAAAGATAAGGAATTGCATGTAGATCATAGAAGTACAAAGATTGAGTTGAGATCTTACCGGAATCGCGAGAAATCAAGAGAAAAGTGGGTTGGAACGGACTGGTTCGATTGAGGGTGCTGTCACATCAAATGATGTGACAGGAGGGGTATTTATAGGGTTTCCAAAAGGGGAAAGAGTACAGGTGTCGAATGGGTCACTGATCGGATGGCAGTCCGATCGTATGGCGACCCGATCGGTCCTATATAACAATAGATACCAGTTGGGGTCATAAAGGTTGTATCCTCTTGATCAGATGGTTCCATCTGAATTTGTTGGAATCCAGATGAAGCATCCATAAAAGTCAACAACTCATGACCCGCGGTAGCATCCACCATGGAGTCAATGTGGGGTAATGGGAAAGGATCCTTGGGACATGCCTTGTTTAAATCAGTGAAATCGACACATACCCTCCACTTTCCGTTTTTCTTTTGAACAAAAACCACATTGGCTAACCATCTTGGATACTTAACCTCTCTAATCATACCTGCTCGGAGCAGCTTGTCTACCTCCTCCTAGATAATGGCATTCCTCTCAGGTGCAAACTTCCTCCTCTTTTGGTGTATAGGTTTGAATGACCTGTCAATACCAAGCTTGTGAGTAATAATATCTTTAGAGATACCTGTCATGTCTTCGTGCTTCCAGGAAAAGGTAGTTTTTCTCCTTTTGAGGAAGGATACTAAATCCTCTTCAATTTCGTTGAGGATCCCGGATCCTATGAAGACTTTGGATTCAGGATCATGAGGATCCATAAGGATATCTTTCACATCTTGTTCTCTTGCCTCCAGGACATCTCTTGGAGGATGCTTTAATTGCTATTGCTCCCTTGGTCTTGAGGCTGGCTTCATTGATGAGGTGTAGCAATTCTTTGCTTCTTGTTGGTCACTCTCAATCTTTATCACCCCCCATGGACTAGGAAGCTTTACACACTGATGATATGTAGATGCAACTGCTTTCATGTCATGTATCCATGGCCTGCCAAGGATAACATTGCAACAGGATAAGCAATCTATGACACAAAATTTTTGAAAAGAATTAAGTCCCTCTATGTAAATGGGAAGCTTAATGTCCCCCAATGTATTCTTAGTTTCTCCACTGAACCCCACAAGAACTGAGGATCTTGGGATGATCTCTGATTCAGGAATATTCATCTTCTTGAGGACATCAAGCTGAATGATGTTCACCGAGCTTCCTCCATCTATTAAGATCCTGCGAACAAAATGATTAGATATGAACAAAGTAATAACAAGACCATCATGATGAGGATCCTGAACATCCACTCGATCATCCTCATCAAATGTTATAACTTTTTCCTGTGTAACAGTAGAGGTTCGGATGGGTATGTCCCCATTATCCATCTTGGTCTCCTTAGCATGCCTTTTGGCTGCTGAAAAGGAAGTGCCACATATGTCTGATCCACCGGATATGAAGTTTATAATTTGTGCATCTGCCGGAGGAGCAGGAGCTCTTTGTGGAACATTTTCAGGATCCTGGATCCTTGACTTTTTTCTTCCCAAAAGCTCCTTCAAGTGCCCCTTGCTTAACAAATAACCGATTTCTTTTCTAAGTGCAATACATTCTTCAGTGAGATGTCCGAAATCCTCATGATATGCACACCATTTGGACTTGTCTTTCGTTGCAGCTGGCTTATCACTTTTTCTGGGCCATCTTGCTTTTTCACCTAAATTCTGCATCGCAAGGATCAGTTCATTGTTATCAACAGAAAAACAATATTCAGAAATGGGAGGATAATCCTCATCATCCTCTTCCTGTTCTACTGCATGCACATTCTGGTTGTCAGACTTGGTATAAGATTTGGACTTGTTGTTCCTGAAGTAGGATCCTTGTTTTTCCTGCTTCGAGGATCCTGCCAGTCTTTCCTAGATCCTTTTGTCATCCTCTAATCGGATGAATCTAAGGGCCCTGGTTCTCACTTCATCAAGATTCCTGCATGGGGTCATGACAAGATCATCATAGAATAATGAATCCTTAAGTAAACCCATTTTAAAGGCTTCTACAGCCGTGGCAATATCCAAATTAGGGATATCTAAGGATTCTTTACTGAACTTAGTGATATAATTTCTAAGTGACTCATTTTAACCTTGTGTTACCCTATATAGATCACTAGTTAAACGTTCAAATTTCCTACTGCATGAGAATTGGCTATTAAACAGGTTAACTAGATTAGCAAATGAAGTAATAGAGTAAGAAGGAAGACTTAGCAGCCATTTAAGAGCTGATCCTGTTAGTGTGGATCCAAATCCCTTGCATAGACGTGCTTCTTTTAACCTCTTGGGGATGGGGTTGATTTCCATCCTTTCTCTATATTGAGCTACATGCTCTTCTGGATCTGTTGAGCCATCATATAGCTTCATGGTTGGAATTTGAAACCTTTTCGGTATCTCAACATCACAAATAGTTGGTGCAAAACGAGATATCCTATGGCTTCCATCTGCAATTTCAGGAATGGGCTTAACCACTCCTGGAACGCTGGATATCATATCCTTCAGTTTTTGTAATTCCCTAGCCATAGACTGATTGATACCTGTATCCTGCATAAAGCCATGGTTAGTGTTATAAGAATTATTCAAAGTGTTACCTCCTGAAGGATTCAAGTTTGGGATTCCAGATGTGAATCCATATTGACGAGATTCTGGTATGACTGAAGGACCAGACGAGGCAATAGTCTGTATAGGGATGAAGTATCCTAGATGAACATCTGAACTTTCGGGTTGAACACTCCTCAAGAATCCTTGATCCTGAAAGATGTTGGATCCTCGATGTGCTGTGACTGGGGGTCTTGGAGGATACTCCATGGATCCGAAGACCTGAGACGAGGATCTCTGAACCTGAGAGGAGGATCCTTGAATCTGAGAGGATCCTTGAACCTAGGAGGATCCTTGAACCTGAGAGGATCCTCGAATCTGGGAGGATCCTTGAACCTGGGAGGATCCTTGAACCTGAGAGGATCCTCGAATCTGGGAGGATCCTTGAATCTGAGAGCATCCTTGATCCTGGAATGAGGATCCTTGAACTGTCTGTGCTCCCAAATATCCTTCGGAACTGAAGAAGGATCCTTGATGCTGAAACGAAGATCCTGAAGGTTGAAAGTAAGATCCCTGAGCCTGCGTTACTGCCGATGATCCAAAACGCATTCCCAATGATCCATCTTGAAACTGGACGTCAGATGCTGCAGAGTGTTGGGTAGTTATGACTGGAGTGTCGAAATTCAGCGATCTTGGCATCAAAGGAGAGTGATCCTCCGCTGGTCTTTTCAATTTTTTGATATCATTGATCTCTCGAAGGATCCTGTCATTGGTCCTGTCCTGCTGCTACATGTAATCCCTCATCTGCAAAATCAAAGAATAAAGATCACTGTTAGAAGGGCTAGAAGAAACAACAGGAGTTGGTGGTTTTGAGAAAACGTAGGTTTCTTTCTTCGCAGGATTTTCAGCATTCTTCTGGGATCCAAAAGGTGGTGGAGGCAAAGGTGGGACGCCCTGTGAAGAAGTGACTGCCGGCATGGAACTCGAAGTGTTCTTCGTTGAAGAAGCCATGTAGTTGAAGGTGATGAACCGAAATGACCGAAATGAACAAAATTTCTTAGAAATGAAACACCAATTGCCCCACGGTGGGCGCCAAACTGTTTTGGTCAAAAAATCAGGCTAGGATAATATAACCAAATCTTCTTTTGTGAGGAATGATGCTTAAATCAATGAACAAATGTATGGATAACTTGTATATGAAATGAACAAGTAAGACGAGAATTTATACGAGGAAAAAGCCCTTGATCAATGTATGATCTCCGGCATAAAAAACATCGGGTGATGGAAACTACTGATCACCAACTATAATTAAACAAATGATCGTTACAACTCGGGATGATAACAAGCTTGTTACAAGGATCACTAGTGTGCAAAATGTATGAAATCGCCAATAAGTTGCAGAGAGCTTGCGAGTGTGAGTGTTTTCTAATTGTTCTAACTGTCAAGACTTGTTATCCCCTTTTAAAAATAGAAATAAACTAAATAACTAATGTTAGGGGAGGATTTCTTACTGACCTGTGATCCTCAAGTGTTATCCTGTTTGGTGATCCTTACTTCTGTGACAATTAGTGATCCTCAGAAGTACTTCAGGATCAGGATCATGGATCATCCTAAGGATCCTTATACTAATGATTGTTCACTTTGAATTCGGTATTGTTTTGCAGGAGTACCGGCTTGGACTTGGCCATGGCGATATTCCTGGAGCATATTCCCTTCAATTCTGCACGTGCTTGACCATTGTGAAAATTATGGAGAACGTGGGGAGAAGGCACGAAAGGCGGACAGTTAGTTAGGCTAGATATTTTCTAATTTTAAGGGGGTAGCGAGCTATTATTTAGAACACTTGGCTATTTTTTGGCTACACACACTCGTACAACTGCACTCACCAGCTCTCGGCAAAACACTTAGCATTTTTCATACATTTCTACACGATACACTGTAGTGATCCTTGTACTTAGCTCGCTATCATCCGAAGTTGTAAAAGGATTATTGTTTAAATTGAGTTGGTGATCGGTAGTTTCCATCACCCGAGGTTTTTTATGCCGGAGATCATTCATTGATCAAGGGCTTTTTCCTCGTATAAATCTTTGTGTCTCCTGTGCAATTCATTTCTTAGTGATCCTCATTGTTGTTTACCAATTCAAGCATCATACCCCGTAATAGAGAGTTTGGTTGCATCATCCTCGTCTAAGTTTTGACCAAAACAGTTTGGCGCCCACCGTGGGGCAATTGGTGCTTCATTCCTAAGAAATTCTCATTTTTGTGATCATTTCGGTTCGTTACATCCAAGCAGATGGCTTCATCATCAAAGAACACCTCCAGTGCGATGTCTGCAGTCAATTCTTCCCAGGGCATTCCACCTTTGCCTCCACCACCTTCTGGACCTCAGAAAATGCCGAGAAGAAACCAACTCCCATTTTCTCAAAACCTCCAACTTCTTCTTCTTCTTATACTCCCACTACTAGTGACTTGTTTACTCTGATTTTGCAGATGAAGGAGCATATACAGCAGCAGGATAAGACCAATGAAAGAATTCTTAGAGAAATTGGAGACATCAAGAAACAGAAGAGATCAGCAGAGGATCATTCCCCACTGATGCCCAGATCTTTGAATTTCGATACTCCGGTTATAACTTCTCAGCCTTCAGTGGTTCCAGACGTTCAATATGTGGGAGGACCAAAAGGAGTGCATTACGGATCATCAGCAATGACTCAGGCTTCAGGGTCATACTTCCAACCAGCAGGATCCCATCCTCAGCATATAGGATCCTTCGTAAGCCCAGGAGAATACTCAGGAGCGCAGCAGATTCAAGGGTTCTGGCCGTTTCAAGGATCCTCCCAGGTTCAAGGATCCTCTCAGTTTCAAGGATCCTCCCAGGTTCAAGGATCTTCCTACGTCCCAGGATCCTCCCAGGTTCAAGGATCTTCCTACATCCCAGGATCCTCCCAGGTTCAAGGATCCTCCTATGTTCCAGGATCCTCCCAGGTTCAAGGATCCTCCTATGTTCCAGGATCCTCCCAGGTTCAAGGATCCTCTCAGGTTCAATGATCCTCTCAGTTTCATGGATCCTTCCAGATTCCGGGATCCTTAAGGAGTTTGCAATCAGGGAGTTCCGATATCCATCAGGGAGATTTTATTCCAATGCAGACCATTGCTTCTACTGGTCCATCGGTCATTCCAGAGCCCCAACAATATGGATTCACATCCGCTCTTCCTAATTTGAACCCAATGGGAGGTAACACTTTCAATAATTCTTATACCACTAACCATGGCCTTATGCAGGATACAGGTATCAATCATGCCATGGCCAGAGAATTGCAAAAGTTAAAGGATATGATATCAAGTGTCCCAGGAGTGGTCAAGCCTATCCCGGAAATTGCAGATGGGAGCCACAAGATATCTCGTTTTGCACCACCAATCTGTGATGCTGAGATACCCAAGAGGTTCCACGTGCCTACCATGAAGTTGTATGACGGTTCAACAGATCCTGAAGAACACATAGCACAGTACAGGGAAAGGATGGAGATCAATCCCATTCCAGAAAGGTTAAAGGAAGCATGTCTGTGCAAGGGATTTGGATCCACTCTTACTGGATCGGCTCTTAAATGGCTGCTAAGTCTTCCCCCTTACTCTATTACCTCGTTTGCTAGTCTAGTTAACCTATTTAATAACCAGTTTTCTTGTAGTAGAAAATTTGAGCGTTTAACTAGTGATCTGTATAGGATAACCCAAGGTCATAATGAATCATTAAGGGATTATATCACTAAATTTAGTAAAGAATCCTTGGATATTCCTAACCTGGATATAGCTACAGCTGTTGAAGCCTTTAAAATGGGATTGCTTAGGGATTCATTATTCTATGATGATCTTGTTATGACACCATGCAGGAATCTAGATGAGGTAAGAACCCGGGCCCTTAGGTTCATCCGGCTAGAGGATGACAAAAGGATCCAAGAGAGGTTAGCAGGATCCTCAAAGCAAGAGAAGCAAGGATCCTCATTCAAGAACAACAAGTTCAGATCCTATAACAAATCTGATAACCAGAATGTGCATGCTGTTGAACAAGAAGAGGATGATGAGGATTATCCTCCAATTTCTGAATATTGTTTTTCTGTTGATAACAATGAACTAATCCTTGCGATGCAGAATTTAGGTGATAAGGCTAGATGGCCCAGGAAAAATGACAGACCAGCTGCAACCAAAGATAAGTCAAAGTGGTGTGCATATCATGAAGATTTTGGGCATCTCACAGAAGAATGCATCGCACTGAGAAAAGAAATTGGATACTTGTTGAGTAAGGGGCACTTGAAAGAATTATTGGGGAGAAAGAAGTCAAGGACTCAGGATCCTTAAAGGATCCCAGAGAAAGCTCCAGCCCCTCCAGCAGATGCACAAGTTATAAACTTTATTTCTGGAGGATCAGACATTTGTGGAACATCCTTCTCTGTAGCTAAAAGACATGCAAAGGAAACCAAGATGGATAATGGAGACAGACCCATTCGAACATCCAGTGTCTCCGAAGGAAAAGTCATAACTTTGATGAGGATGATCGTGTTGACATTCAGGATCCTCATCACGATGGTTTGGTTATCACTCTTTTTATTTCTAACCATTTTGTTCGCAGGATCCTTATAGATGGAGGAAGCTCTGTGAACATTATCCAGCTTGATGTCCTCAAGAAGATGAATATTCCTGAATCCGATATCATACCAAGATCCTCTGTGCTCGTGGGATTCAGTGGCGAGACTAAGAATACTCTGGGGGACATTAAACTCCCAATCTATATCGAAGGCCTACATTCTTACCAAAAATTTTGTGTTATTGACTGTTTATCTTGTTGTAATGTTATCCTTGGCAGGCCTTGGATACATGACATGAAGGCAGTCCCATCCACTTATCATCAATGTGTGAAGCTTCCTAGTCCTTGGGGAATAGTGAAGATTGATAGTGATCAGCAAGAAGCTAAGAACTGCTACACCTCATCAATGAAACCAGCCTCAAAGTCAAGGGAGCAATAGTAATTAAAGAATCCTCCAAGGGATGTCTTGGAGGCAAGAGAACAGGATGTAGTAGAAATCCTTATGGATCCTGATGATCCTGAATCTAAAGTTTATATAGGATCAGGGATCCTTGGCGAAATGAAGGAAGACCTCATATCCTTCCTCAAAAGGAGAAAGACTACCTTTGCATGGAAACACGAAGACATGACAGGTATATCTAAAGATATAATCACTCACAAACTTGGCATTGATAGGTCCTTCAAACCAATCCATCAAAAGAGGAGGAAATTTGCACCAGAAAGAAATGCCATTATCCAGTAGGAGGTAGAGAAATTACTCCGAGCAGGTATGATTAGAGAGGTCAAGTATCCAAGATGGTTGGCCAATGTGGTTGTTGTTCAAAAGAAAAACGAAAAGTGGAGGGTATGTGTCGATTTCACTGATTTAAATAAGGCATGTCCCAAGGATCCTTTCCCATTACCCCACATTGACTCCATGGTGGATGCAACTGCGGGTCATGAACTGTTAACTTTTATGGATGCTTCATCTGGATTTCAACAAATTCAGATGGAACCATCCGATCAAGAGGATACAGCCTTTATGACTCCAACTGGTATATACTGTTATATTGCTATGCCATTTGGACTAAGAAATGCAGGTGCAACTTATCAAAGGCTAGTGAATATGATGTTCAAGGATCAGATTGGACAAACTATGGAGGTTTACATAGACGATATGGTGGTAAAATCCAAAAAGGCCGAGGGTCACCTAAGGGACTTGGAGGAAGCATTCAATATCCTTGACAAATATAACATGAAACTTAATCCTTCAAAATGTCACTTTGGTGTTAAAGCAGGTAAATTCTTAGGATATATGGTGACAAAGAGAGGCATTGAAGCCAGTCCAGAACAAATCAAAGCTATAGTGAACATCAAGTCCCCTGCCAATGCTAAGGATGTTCAGAGGTTAACAGGCAGGATTGCAGCTTTAAACAGATTCATATCCAAATCCTCAGAAAAGTGCAAGGAATTCTATGATATCCTAAGGAAGAACAAGAAATTCGAGTGGACTGAGAAGCATGAAAGTGCCCTAAGAGCTCTTAAGGATTACCTATCCTCGGACCCGGCCTTGATGAAACCAGAAAAAGGAGATGTGTTATCCTTATATCTTGCGGTATCCTCAAAAGCAGTAAGTGTCGTCCTTGTTAAGGATCACGAAGGTACACAACATCCTGTCTATTATGTAAGTAAGAGTTTACTTGATGCTGAATCCAGGTATTCACACTTAGAAAAACTTATCCTTGCATTAATTATGGCATCTACTAAATTGAGACATTATTTTGAAACTCATGCCATTATTGTCAAAACTAATTTTCCAATTAAGAATGTCCTCAGGAAACCTGAAATGTCAGGAAGGATGGCTAAGTGGGCAGTGAAGCTTAGTGCATATGATATAAGATATGAGCCCAGGACAGCCATTAAATCCCAAGCATTAGCTGACTTTGTGGCAGATTTCAGTAGTGATTTGCAAAAGGAAGCTGAATTAGAAGTCCAGCAGCTAGAGGAGACCAAGGATCATTGGATACTCTATACTGATGGATCCTCAAATGTCAAAGGAACAGGGCTTGGAATACTACTAAAATCGCCACAGGGGGACATAATACCCCACTCTATAGCTTGTGAGTTCCAAACTACTAACAATGAGGCTGAATATGAAACCTTGATAGCTGGTTTACAAATTGCTAAGCATATGAGGATCAGGTATCTTGAGGTACATGTAGATTCTTTGTTAATCACTAATCACTTTAATGGATCCTATGCTGTTAAAGGTGAAAAGCTAACCAAATATTTGGAGATAGTCAAAGAATTGGCACTCTCTTTTGTTTCCTTTAGTTTGACACAGGTACCAAGGGAAGAAAATGCAGAAGCTGATGCATTGGCTAATCTAGGATCATCTTTGAAGATCCCGGAGGATATAAGTATCCCCATTATCGATATCCTGGCTCCTGCCATCGAGGATCATGTGGCTATGGAAATAGGAGAGGATTCTATAATTATCCCTAGTGAGGATACTCAATCTCATTCAGGATCATGGATCCTCCCAATCATGAGATACTTACAACATGGAGAGATTCCTACAGGAGAAAACCCTAGGGCTTTCAAAATTAAGGTATCTCAATTCGCAATTTTAAATAATATGTTGTATAAACGATCTCTTGCAGGACCATATTTAAGATGCATTGAGGATCCTGAAATCCAAGAAGTTTTAAAAGACTTCCATGAAGGAGATTGTGGAAACCACACTGGGGGCAGGGCATTATTCTCAAGGATCCTGAGGACAGGATACTATTGGCCAACTATGAAGAGAGATGCTGTGGAGTATGCTAAGAAATGTGATCCTTGTCAGAGACACAGCAATATCCTTCATCAACCAGCTGAATTTTTGCATCCTATATCCTCCTCTTGGCCATTTATGAGATGGGGTATGGATATAGTTGGTAAGCTCCCTAAGGCACCTGGTGGAAAAGTGTTCATGCTTGCTATGACTGATTACTTCTCCAAGTGGATAGAGGCTGAAGCTTTTGCCCAAGTCAGAGAAAAGGAAGTTATATCCTTCATTAAAAGAAATATTATAACTAGATTTGGTATTCCTTCTGAAATTATATGTGATAATGGTTCCCAATTCATTGGGGGCAGAACTACTAACTTTTGTGACAGCTGGGGGATTAAGATGATAACATCAACACCAGTCCACCCACAAGCTAATGGTCAGGCAGAATCATCCAATAAGATCATCATCAACAATTTGAAGAAGAAGCTTGGATCCAAGAAAGGGAAATGGGCAGAAGAACTACCTTATGTGCTTTGGGCTGATAGGACAACTCCTAAGAATGCTACAGGCCAAACTCCATTCTCTTTGGTATTTAGGGCAGAATCAGTGATCCCTACAGAAATGGTGGTTCCAACTGCTAGAACAAGTATTCGTGATCCTGAGGAAAATGATGAGAACTTGGTTCAAGACCTGGATACTATAGAAGAAATCAGGGATTTGGCAAGGATAAGGATGGCCAGTTATCAGCAAAGGATGGCTGGTGCTTACAACAAAAATGTCAGGATCAGGAAGTTCCAAATTGGTGATATGGTGTTGAGGAAAGCATTTCAAAATACCACCAATTCTGCTGATGGAAAGTTGGCACCAAAATGGGAAGGCCCTTACTTGATTGAAGCTGAGGCAGGAAAGGGGGCATATCGATTGCTAACAATGGAAGGTGATTTGATACCCAGGGCCTGGAATGCTGTCCATTTGAAGAAATACTTCATATGATAAGGACCTATGATCCTCACATGATAAGTATCCTTGAAGGATCCTTAGAGCACAGATGATCCTCATTTTGGTAACATTCTAATCTCAAACTATTTCATTTCCTTACTTTCTCACATAAGGATAAGGATCCTGCATCCTTTATCCCCCTTTCACATGATTCTGAGTTTTGAAGGTTCAGGTACTCTTAGCAAAAGGATGGTTATCCACAAAAGCAACCAGTTACTTGGGTTTGACCCCAGTTATTTGGGCTTGACCCCAGTTCCGCCAGTATCGCACGATGATCCTGGTATAGTTCATGGCAGTGGGACCAGTACTCGTTTTAGGGGCTGATAATTCCATTGTACTGGCTATACCTAGGATCCTACGTATAATGGTAGACGTACCATACATCCGTTCTTAAGGTTTCTAACGTTTTCACGTTAGCTAAGGTTTTGGCATTTTCATGCCACTAAGTTTGGATAGTCGCCAGTTAGGGCCATACTCCAGTTCACACACGATCCTTGGGCTTGTCCCCAGTTATCCATGGGCTTGTCCCCAGTTATCCTTTGGGCTTGTCCCCAGTTGCTAACTTTTATCTTATATTGGCTTAGTCCCAAGTTATGTTCTATTTCAGGTCTTCGAAGTTAAACAACCAAGGATCCTTGATCCTTACTTCTTACTAAGGTTTGTCTTATGGTTATCCTGGTTATAGTATTAAGGGTTAGGATCCTAACTTGGATCCCCAGGTATTATCCTTAACTATTTTGATTTTATTCATTGTTTATTTGAATAACCCTTGTACTTTGACAACTGAACTCATGATCCTTAAAATATACCACTTTTTGGAATTTTTCAACTATAGGATATTTGATACTGGATCATATCCTAAATTTTTTTTATCTAATTTGTTCAACTTTTTTTTTATTCAGACAAGTGTATATCAAAACAATTGAAAATTAAAAGGACAAACAAGGATAACAACACAAGATAAGCCAAAAAAGATTAAAGTTATTTTATTAACAAAAGTTTAACCGTCGAAGGTTGTCAAAATTGCCAACCCACGTTTCTACCAGCAAAACGTGGCCCGTCCACATGGGTTGGCAATGGGTGTCCATTGTTTATGCGGTTATAGCAAGTGTAGGAAATTAAAGGCGGCAGGATCACAATGGCTTCATCCCCCAAACAGAGGATCCCTCCACCATTTGTAATCCTACCTATTATCCAAAGGATCCTAGATCCTTAATCCTAAAACTATTGTTCAAATACAAACCAACCATTGTTTAACAAAAACTACCACCAAACCTAAAGAAAAAATGGGCTCCGGCTATGTCTAGAAGTGTCCATCATTGCCCATTGCTGCAGCCTACACCTTCGCTGCATCACCATCTCCAGCTCCACTAGCTTCACCACCATGATCCTTGCCACTGCATCCAGCCTCGATCGTCAGGATCTCCTCAGCATCCTCCTCGTCATCCAGCTCATCCAGCCTTGCCTTCCAGCCTTCCACATCCCAGCTGCTCCTGTCGAAGTCGGGATCCTGAGCTTCCAAGGCCATCTGCAATTTGGTCTTGTACATCGCTATGGCAGTAGAGACTTTAGCATCCTGGGTGATATCATGCTTCTCGTAATCAGCATTGATCAGAACCTTGGCCGTTTCAGCTTTGGCATTTTGGAGGTCCTTTTGGAGGTCAGCAATCTTAAGATCCTTGAGCAATGCGACTTGTTGGAGGTCAGCAATCTTCTTGTCCTGCTCCTCGACATGCCCAACGTAGTCTTCAATCTCAGCAAATTTCTGCAAAGAAGATAAAGAACAGTTCAAGAACAGGTGATCCTCAAATAAGCTGGGTACCTAAAGCAGGGACAAGGATCCTTACATCGTTGAAGTATTCAAGGAACTGGTGGCGGATCAGGGGCAGACCTTGCAGATCCTCAGCTTCAGAGGCTTTTCTTTTCTTGCCACCCCTTCCTTTAACGGGTGCCTTGGGGATCGAAGTAGTTGGGCTGGCAGGAAGCTTCTTCTTGGAGGATCGTACGTTGTCCAGTTCGGTCACGCTGAACTTGGAGGCAGATTTTGAAGCTTTTCCAGCACCTGCACATTCAAAGCAAGATAAGTATCCTTATCCTATTTCTATTTAACTATTTATTTAAATCTTTAACTATACAAAAAACAGGATACTTACTTGACATGGTGACTGAGCCTGAGGATACCTCTTGAGAATCCTGGGTGATTGTCTTGAATGATCTTGTTTCAGGACCGAGTCTTCTAAAAGCAGCAAGCCTTTCCTTGGTAGCAGGAGACGGTATGAGGTGTGAAACAGTGACAGCTGCATAACATAAAACAAAAGGGGGTTAGTGATCCTATCACAAGAGCAAGATTATCTGGTGATCCTTCTCAGGATCCTTTGTCCTACCCTGGGTGGACCACTCCCTGGGTAGATCCTTTCCGTTTGGGATAGAGTCTCTTCTGACAAAGAAAAAGCGTCGTTTCCAGTTTGTATTGTTCTTGGTGGCTCTAAAAATGGGGTGTTCTTCACCAGGTTTTCGTTTAAACAAATATCGGTGGGATCCAAACGTTGTGAGATCATACATCTCAGCCAACTCCGACATTCCTAGATCAATCCCTTCCTGCTCGATGATCCTTTCAAGGGTATATAGGACCCTCCAGATCATCGGCATAGCTTGGATGTAGGAGATGCCGGTAAGGGAGAAAAAGGATTGGGTAAAGGCTGGAAAAGGATAGGTGTATCCTATGGTGAATGGGGTAACAGGAAAGGCAATCCAAGTTTCAGAGATATAGTCACTCAAAGCAGTGGGATCAAAGGATTTGAAAATGGTGTTTGCCGGGAAACAATAGCGAATTCTATCAATTTGTGGATCGGTGAAACAACAGCGTTCTTTTGCGGAATCTTTGATGATCCCTTGGCTCTTTAAGGGGCTGTTCTTCTTGTGATCCTTGCCCGGTGAGTTTCGGAGCATCATTTTTGACGAGATGATGGTAAAGAAAGAAAAGCAGAGTAAGAGAAGGAAGAAGAGGAAAAGAGAATACCTGAATAAGTCTTCTGATGAGGATTTAAAAAGGAAACGCTCGGATTTAAATGCCCTTTTCGCTCTTATCTCTAACTGCCATTTATAATGATGATTTTGCAGGATAAGTCACCTCAGTGACGTCAGGATTCCAACGGCTAGTTCGATCTTAACGGCTACATATCCGTTAGTTTGTTGCGGATAAGATCGACAAAATACAACTCGTTTATTTACAATATTACTCCTTATATTTTGGGGGCAATTGTTAGGGGAGGATTTCTTACTGACCTGTGATCCTCAAGTGTTATCCTGTTTGGTGATCCTTACTTCTGTGACAATTAGTGATCCTCAGAAGTACTTCAGGATCAGGATCATGGATCATCCTAAGGATCCTTATACTAATGATTGTTCACTTTGAATTCGGTATTGTTTTGCAGGAGTACCGGCTTGGACTTGGTCATGGAGATATTCCTGGAGCATATTCCCTTCAATTCTGCACGTGCTTGACCATTGTGAACGTTATGGAGAACGTGGGGAGAAGGCACGAAAGGCGGACAGTTAGTTAGGCTAGATATTTTCTAATTTTAAGGGGGTAGCGAGTTATTATTTAGAACACTTGGCTATTTTTTGGCTACACACACTCGTACAACTGCACTCACCAGCTCTCGGCAAAACACTTAGCATTTTTCATACATTTCTACACGATACACTGTAGTGATCCTTGTACTTAGCTCGCTATCATCCGAAGTTGTAAAAGGATTATTGTTTAAATTGAGTTGGTGATCGGTAGTTTCCATCACCCGAGGTTTTTTATGCCGGAGATCATTCATTGATCAAGGGCTTTTTCCTCGTATAAATCTTTGTGTCTCCTGTGCAATTCATTTCTTAGTGATCCTCATTGTTGTTTACCAATTCAAGCATCATACCCCGTAATAGAGAGTTTGGTTGCATCATCCTCGTCTGATTTTTGACCAAAACAACTAATATCCCGCAAATTGTGCAAGCTACCCACGACTTCCATAACGGTCATTTTAGCTATGTACGTGCAGAATATTAAAGCATATTCCCCCGGAATATCGTAAAGACCAAGTTCACTCGTTCATTCCTGCAAAACAAGTTTAAACGTAGAGGAAACAACCGTTAGTGTTAGGATAACAATGAGGATACCGGATCCTTTATTCTGCAACGTATGCTGAGGATCCTTAATTCAAACAGAATTGAGGATCCGTGATCCTGGCTACACTTGAGGATCCGTGATCCTTTGGCTTAGAAAATACACCCCTAACAATTGCCCCCAAAATATGAGGAATAAAATACAACTTAATGAGTCATATTTTTTTGATCTTATCTGCAACGAACTAAATAACGTAAATATAGCCGTTAGAGCAGGACTAGCCGTTATACATCATGCGTCAGCGAAGTGACAACCTGCAGAATCATCATTATATATAAGTTAGAGATAAGGATCGATTTGCATTTAAATTCGAGCGATACTTCCCTTTAAATCCTCATTCAAAGATCGGAACAGGTATCTCTCTTCTCCTTCTCTCTTCATTTGCTTATTCTGATCTTCTTTTTTCTGAACACCCATGACGAAGATGGTTCTTAGATCCTCACCAGCTAAGGACCCAAAGAAGGATAGTCCCTTGAAAAGCCAAGGCATTATCTAAAATCCTTCAAAGGAACTCTGCTGCTTCACCGACCCGGAGATTGACCGGATTCGTCATTGTTTTCCGGCGGATACCGTCTTCAAATCCTTCGACCCTTCTGCGAAGAGTGATTCTGTCTCGGACACTTGGGTTGCTTTTCCGGACACCCCATTCTTGATAGGGTTCTCCTATCCTTTCCCTTCCTTTACCGAATCCTTATTTTCACTCACCGGCATGTGCTATATCCAGGCCATGTCGTTGATGTGGAGAGTATTGTATACCTTAGAGAATATCATCGAGCAAGAGGGTATAGAGATAGGAATGTCTGAGTTGGCCGAGTTATATAACCTTGTCAGCCATGGTTCACACCGTTCTTATTCAAACACAAACCTGGTGATCCTCACCCAATCCTCAAGACCACAAAAAACGATACCAACTGGAAAAAGCGTTTCTTCTTTGTTAGGAGGGACTCTATCCCGGACGGGAAAGACCTCCCCAAAAAGTGGACCACCCATGGTAGGATATAGGATCCTTATAGAAGGATCATAGGATGACTCTATTTCTGTTGAGGATAACTGATCCTTTTCTGTCTTTTTGTGCAGCTATCTCAGTTTCTCATCTCATTCAGTCACCTGCAACAAAAGAAAGGATCGCTGCCTTTTGGAGCCTTGATCCAGCTGTCAGAACGTTCCAGCCCAAAACAAAGGATTCACAAGAAGTATCCTCTGGTTCAGTCACCATGTCAAGTAAGTATTCTTATTTATGCATAATTAGATATTTAAATAGATATAGAATGAGGATACTTATCTGTTATTTGTCCTTTGTAGGTGCCGGAAAGTCTTCAAAGTCAGCCTCCCGCTTCAGCGTCAGTGATCTTGATGCATTTGCCATCTCCCAGTCCGGCAAAAAACAATCTGCTGCTAGTCCTAGCCTCCCAGCTCCTAAGGCCGTCAGCACCAAGGGCAAGGGTGGAAAGAAGAGGAAGGCTGCTGATACCCTTGAAGGTCTGCCTCTCATCCAGCATCAGTTCGAAGAATACGTCTCTGAGGTAAGGATCATTGATCCTTAAATATGATCCTCCCACACTGAGGATAACTGATCCTGACATGTGTTACTCTTTTGCAGAAATTCGCTGAAATCCAGATGCTGGTGGACTCCTATGCTGAAGAGGCTGAGCAAAAGCAGCTGGACTTCCAAAAGCTCTTCCTGGCTAAGCATCACACAATTTCCTCTCTTGAAAATGACATCAAGCAGCTGAAGAAGGAACTGGTCATGGCCCATGTCACAGCTGATTAGGAGAAGGCTGAAGTGATGGAGAGTGCTAAGCTTTCTGCCACCATTGCCATGCTCAAGATTAAACTGCAGATGGCACGAGAGGCTGAGGATCCTAGCTTTGACAGGACTGCTTGGGACCAGGAAGGTTGGAAGGCTAAGCTGGCTGAGCTGGATGATGAAGAGGAGCCCGGAGAGGTCCTGGCAATCGAGGCTAGTGGCAGCGGGTTAAAAGATCAGGCGGAAGGATTAGTGGCTGGTGGTGAAGGTGATGCAGCGAAGGTGTGAGCTGCAAAAATGGGCGATGATGGAAATTTCTAGACGTGGCCGGAGCCCATTTTTTATGGTTTGGTAGTTGTTTTATGTTTGATGGTGTTTTGGTGATAAACAATGTTGGTCTGTAATAACTTTAGACAATAGTTTTTAGGATTGAGGATCATGGATCCTTTGAACAATAGGTAGGATAATAGGTGGTGGAGGGATCCTCTGTTTGGGGGATGAAACCACTTGTTATCCTGCCATCTCTTATTTCCTGCACTACATGAACCGTTAACTAAGGACACCCTTTACCTACCCCAGCGGACCGGCCACGTTTTGCTGGTAGATGCTCGGGGTAGGCAATTTTGACAACCTTTAAAGGTGTTTAACTTTTGATAAATAAATAAAACCTTAACTTTTTGGCTATCTCGTGTTGTATATGTTGTGCCTTTTTACCTTTCAGTTGTTATTGTATATTCCTTTTAAATTCACAAGTTAAGAATGAAAATATATTAGATTATGTCAAAAAGTTTAGGATATGATCAAAGATCAAATATCCTATAATCGAAAGTTTGAAAAAGTGATAAAATTTTAGGATCATATGTCCTGTTGTCAAAGTATAAGGGTAACTTAAATAGATAAAGAATGAAATTAAGGTGACTAAGGATCATACCTGAGAATCCAAGTTAGGATCCTAAATCTTTAATATAAAGTCAGGATAACCAAAAGACAAACCTTAATAAAAGGTTAGGATCAAGGATCCTTAGTTGTTTAACTTCAAGAACCTGAAATGGAACATAACTTGGGACTAAGCCAATATAAGAAAAGAGTTAGCAACTGGGGACAAGCCCAACAATCTGGGGACAAGCCCAACAATCTGGGGACAAGCCCAATAAACTGGGGACAAGCCCAAAAAACTGGGGACAAGTCCAAAAAACTGGGAACAAGCCCAAAAGATCTTGTGTAAACTGGAGTATAGCCCTCGCTGGTGACTATCCAAACTTAGTGACATGAAAATGCCAAAACCTTAGCTAACGTGAAAACGTTAGAAACCTTAAGAACGGATGTATGGTACGTCTACCATTATACGTAGGATCCTGGATACAACCAATACAATGAAATTATCAGCCCCTAAAGCGGGTACTGGTCCCATTGCCTTGAACTGCACCAAGATCATCATGTGCTACTGGCGAAGCTGGGGACAGGCCCAAATAACTGGGGTCAAGCCCAAATAACTGGGGTCAAGCCCAAATAACTGGAGACTTCTGTGGATACTTAATCCTTTGTTAAGGATATATTCTGCAAATCTCAAAACTAAGTGAATGAAGGATAAAGGATCCAGGATCCTTCTCCTTGTAAACAAATTAATTAAAGAATAAGATAAATTGAGGTTAGATTATTACCAGAATGAGGATCATCTATCCTCTAAGGATCCTTCAGGATATCGGATATGAAAATAGCTAAGGATCATGGATCCTTATTACATGAAGTATCTCTTCAGATGGACAACATTCCAAGCTCTTGGTAGCAAATCACCTTCCATTGTTAACAATCGATATGCCCCCTTTCCTGCCTCAGCTTCAATAAGATAGGGGCCTTCCCACTTTGGTGCTAACTTGCCATCTGCAGGATTTGTGGTGTTTTGGAATGCTTTCCTCAAAACCATATCACCAACTTGGAACTTTCTGATCCTGACATTCTTATTGTAGGCTCCAGTCATTCTTTGCTGATAACTAGCCATCCTTATCCTTACCAAATCCCTGAGTTCTTGCAGTAGGAACCACCATCTCTGTAGGGATCACTGATTCTGCTCCAAACACTAAAGAAAATGGAGTTTGGCCAGTAGCATTCTTGGGAGTTATCTAATCAGCCCAAAGTACATAAGGTAGTTCTTCTGCCCATTTTCCTTTCTTGGATCCAAGCTTCTTCTTCAAATTGTTGATGATGATCTTATTGGATGATTCTGCTTGACCATTAGCTTGTGGGTGGACTGGTGTTGATGTTATCATCTTAATCCCCCAGCTGTCACAAAAGTTAGTAGTTCTACTACCAATAAATTGGGATCCATTATCACAAACAATCTCAGAAGGAATACCAAATCTGGTAATAATGTTTCTTTTGATAAAGGATATCACTTCTTTCTCTCTGACTTGAGCAAAGGCTTCAGCTTCTATCCATTTGGAGAAGTAGTCAGTCATAGCAAGCATGAACACTTTCCCTCCAGGTGCCTTAGGAAGTTTACGAACTATATCCATTCCCCATCTCATAAATGGCCAAGAAGAGGATATAGGATGTAGGAGCTATGCTGGTTGATGAAGGATATTGCTATGTCTCTGACAAGCATCACATCTCTTGGCATAATCCACATCATCCTTCTTCATTGTAGGCCAATAGTATCCTATCCTAAGGATCCTTGAGAACAATGCCCTGCCCCTAGTGTGGTTTCCACAATCTCCTTCATGAAAATCCTTTAGGACTTCTTGAATTTCAGGATCCTCAATGCACCTTAGATATGGTCCTGCAAGAGATCGTTTATATAACATGTTATTTAATATTGTATATTGAGATACCTTGATTTTGAAAGCCCTGGGGTTTTCTCCTGTAGGAATCTCTCCATGTTGTATATATCTCATAATTGGAAGGATCCATGATCCTGAACGAGACTGTGCACTATCACTAGGAACCACTGCAGAATCCTCTTTTATTTCCATAGCTATGTGATCCTCAATAGCAAGAGCCAAAATATGGATCATAGGAATTTTGATATCCTCTGGAATCTTCAATGATGATCCAAGATTAGCCAATGCATCAGCTTCTACATTCTCTTCCCTAGGTACTTGTGTCAAACTAAAGGAAACAAAAAAGAGTGCCAATTCCTTGACTATCTCTAGATATTTGATTAGTCGTTCACCTTTAACAGCATAGGATCCATTAAAGTGATTAGTAATTAACAATGAATCTACATGTACCTCGAGATACCTGATCCTCATATGCTTGGTAATTTGCAAACCAGCTATCAAGGCCTCATATTCAGCCTCATTATTAGTAGTTTGAAATTCACAAGCTATTGAGTGGGGTATTATGTCCCCCTATGGTGATTTTAGTAGTATTCCAAGTCCTGTTCCTTTGACATTAGATGCTCCATCAGTGAAGAGTATCCAAGGATCCTTAGTCTCTTCAAGCTGCTGAACTTCTAACTCAGCTTCTCTTTGTAAGTCACTACTAAAATCTGCCACAAAGTCAGCTAAGGCTTGGGATTTGATGGCAGTCCTTGGTTCATATCTTATATCATAAGCACTAAGCTTCACTGCCCATTTAGTCATCCTTCTTGACATTTCAGGTTTCCTGAGAACATTCTTAATTGGAAAGTTAGTCTTAACAATAATGGCACGGGTTTCAAAATAATGTCTTAGTTTAGTAGATGCCATAATCAAAGCAAGGATAAGTTTCTCTAAATGTGAATACCTGGATTCAGCATCAAGCAAACCCTTACTTACATAATAGACAGGATGTTGTGTACCTTCGTGATCCTTAACTAGGACTGCACTTACTGCTTTAGAGGATACCACTAGATATAAGGATAATATGTCCCCTTTTTCTGGTTTCATCTAGGCAGGAGCTGAGGATAGGTAATCCTTAAGGGCTTTGAGGGCATTCTCATGCTTTTCAGTCCATTCAAATTTCTTGTTCTTCCTCAAAATGTCATAGAATTCTTTGCACTTTTCTGATGACTTTGATATGAACCTGTTCAAGGCTGCGATCTTTCCTGTCAACCTTTGTACATCCTTAGCATTGGCAGGAGTTTTGTATTCACAATTGCCTTAATTTGCTCTGGACTTGCTTCTATGCCTCTTTTTGTTACCATGTAGCCTAAGAACTTGCCTGCTTTAACACCAAAGTGACACTTTGAAGGATTCAATTTCATATTGAATTTGTCAAGGATATCGAATGCTTCCTCCAGGTCTCTAAGGTGATCCTCAGCTCTCTCGGACTTAACCACCATGTCATCTATATAGACTTCCATAGTGTGTCCTATTTGTTCCTTAAACATCATATTGACTAGCCTTTGATAAGTAGCACCTGCATTCCTTAGTCCAAATGGTATAGTAATATAACAATAGATACCAGTTGGGGTCATAAAGGCTGTATCCTCTTGATCAGATGGTTCCATCTGAATTTGTTGGAATCCAGATGAAGCATCCATAAAAGTCAACAACTCATGACCCGCGGTAGCATCCACCATGGAGTCAATGTGGGGTAATGGGAAAGGATCCTTGGGACATGCCTTGTTTAAATCAGTGAAATCGACACATACCCTCCACTTTCTGTTTTTCTTTTGAACAACAACCACATTGGCTAACCATCTTGGATACTTAACCTCTCTAATCATACCTGCTCGGAGCAGCTTGTCTACCTCCTCCTGGATAATGGCATTCCTCTCAGGTGCAAACTTCCTCCTCTTTTGGTGTATAGGTTTGAATGACCTGTCAATACCAAGCTTGTAAGTAATAATATCTTTAGAGATACCTGTCATATCTTCGTGCTTCCAGGCAAAGGTAGTTTTTCTCCTTTTGAGGAAGGATACTAAATCCTCTTCAATTTCGTTGAGGATCCCGGATCCTATGAAGACTTTGGATTCAGGATCATGAGGATCCATAAGGATATCTTTCACATCTTGTTCTCTTGCCTCCAGGACATCTCTTGGAGGATGCTTTAATTGCTATTGCTCCCTTGGTCTTGAGGCTGGCTTCATTGATGAGGTGTAGCAATTCTTTGCTTCTTGTTGGTCACTCTCAATCTTTATCACCCCCCATGGACTAGGAAGATTTACACACTGATGATATGTAGATGCAACTGCTTTCATGTCATGTATCCATGGCCTGCCAAGGATAACATTGCAATAGGATAAGCAATCTATGACACAAAATTTTTGAAAAGAATTAAGTCCCTCTATGTAAATGGGAAGCTTAATGTCCCCCAATGTATTCTTAGTTTCTCCACTGAACCCCATAAGAACTGAGGATCTTGGGATGATCTCTGATTCAGGAATATTCATCTTCTTGAGGACATCAAGCTGAATGATGTTCACCGAGCTTCCTCCATCAATTAAGATCCTGCGAACAAAATGATTAGATATAAACAAAGTAATAACAAGACCATCATGATGAGGATCCTGAACATCCACTCGATCATCCTCATCAAATGTTATAACTTTTTCCTGTGTAACAGTAGAGGTTCGGATGGGTCTGTCCCCATTATCCATCTTGGTCTCCTTGGCATGCCTTTTGGCTGCTGAAAAGGAAGTGCCACATATGTCTGATCCACCAGATATGAAGTTTATAATTTGTGCATCTGCCGGAGGAGCAGGAGCTCTTTGTGGAACATTTTCAGGATCCTGGATCCTTGACTTTTTTCTTCCCAAAAGCTCCTTCAAGTGCCCCTTGCTTAACAAATAACCGATTTCTTTTCTAAGTGCAATACATTCTTCAGTGAGATGTCCGAAATCCTCATGATATGCACACCGTTTGGACTTGTCTTTCGCTGCAGCTGGCTTATCAATTTTTCTGGGCCATCTTGCTTTTTCACCTAAATTCTGCATCGCAAGGATCAGTTCATTGTTATCAACAGAAAAACAATATTCAGAAATGGGAGGATAATCCTCATCATCCTCTTCCTGTTCTACTGCATGCACATTCTGGTTGTCAGACTTGGTATAAGATTTGGACTTGTTGTTCCTGAAGTAGGATCCTTATTTTTCCTGCTTCGAGGATCCTGCCAGTCTCTCCTGGATCCATTTGTCATCCTCTAATCAGATGAATCTAAGGGACCTGGTTCTCACTTCATCAAGATTCCTGCATGGGGTCATGACAAGATCATCATAGAATAATGAATCCCTATGTAAACCCATTTTAAAGGCTTCTACAGCCGTGGCAATATCCAAATTAGGGATATCTAAGGATTCTTTACTGAACTTAGTGATATAATCTCTAAGTGACTCATTTTGACCTTGTGTTACCCTATATAGATCACTAGTTAAACGTTCAAATTTCCTACTGCATGAGAATTGGCTATTAAACAGGTTAACTAGACTAGCAAATGAAGTAATAGAGTAAGGGGGAAGACTTAGCTGCCATTTAAGAGCTGATCCTGTTAGTGTGGATCCAAATCCCTTGCATAGACATGCTTCTTTTAACCTCTCGGGGGTGGGGTTGATTTCCATCCTTTCTCTATATTGAGCTACATGCTCTTCTGGATCTGTTGAGCCATCATATAGCTTCATGGTTGGAATTTGAAACCTTTTTGGTATCTCAGCATCACAAATAGGTGGTGCAAAACGAGATATCCTATGGCTTCCATTTGCAATTTCAGGAATGGGCTTAACCACTCCTGGAACACTGGATATCATATCCTTCAGTTTCTGTAATTCCCTAGCCATAGACTGATTGATACCTGTATCCTGCATAAAGCCATGGTTAGTGTTATAAGAATTATTCAAAGTATTACCTCCTGAAGGATTCAAGTTTGGGATTGTAGATGTGAATCCATATTGACGAGATTCTGGTATGACTGAAGGACCAGACGAGGCAATAGTCTGCATAGGGATGAAGTCTCCTAGATGAACATCTGAACTTTCGGGTTGAACACTCCTCAAGAATCCTTGATCCTGAAAGATGTTGGATCCTTGATGTGCTGTGACTGGGGGTCTTGGAGGATACTCCATGGATCCGAAGACCTGAGACGAGGATCTCTGAACCTGAGAGGAGGATCCATGAATCTGAGAGGATCCTTGAACCTAGGAGGATCCTTGAACCTGAGAGGATCCTCGAATTTGGGAGGATCCTTGAACCTGGGAGGATCCTTGAACCTGAGAGGATCCTCGAATCTGGGAGGATCCTTGAATCTGGGAGGATCCTTGAATCTGAGAGCATCCTTGATCCTGGAATGAGGATCCTTGAACTGTCTGTGCTCCCAAATATCCTCCGGAACTGAAGAAGGATCCTTGATGCTGAAACGAAGATCCTGAAGGCTGAAAGTAAGATCCCTGAGCCTGCGTTACTGCCGATGATCCAAAACGCATTCCCAATGATCCATCTTGAAACTGGACGTCAGATGCTGTAGAGTGTTGGGTAGTTATGACTGGAGTGTCGAAATTCAGCGATCTTGGCATCAAAGGAGAGTGATCCTCCGCTGGTCTTGGTTTTGTCATTGGTTTTGTCCTGCTACTGCATGTAATCCCTCATCTGCAAAATCAAAGAATAAAGATCACTGTTAGAAGGGCTAGAACAAACAGCAGAAGTTGGTGGTTTTGAGAAAACGGAGGTTTGTTTCTTCGCAGGATTTTCAGCATTCTTCTGGGATCCAAAAGGTGGTGGAGGCAAAGGTGGGACGCCCTGTGAAGAAGTGACTGCCGGCATGGAACTCGAAGTGTTCTTAGTTGAAGAAGCCATGTGGTTGAAGGTGATGAACCGAAATGACCGAAATGAACAAAATTTCTTAGAAATGAAGCACCAATTGCCCCACGGTGGGCGCCAAACTGTTTTGGTCAAAAAATCAGGCTAGGATAATATAACCAAATCTTCTTTTGTGAGGAATGATGCTTGAATCAATGAACAAATGTATGGATAACTTGTATATGAAATGAACAAGTAAGACAAGAATTTATACGAGGAAAAAGCCCTTGATCAATGTATGATCTCCAGCATAAAAAACCTTGGGTGATGGAAACTACCGATCACCAACTATAATTAAACAAATGATCGTTACAACTCGGGATGATAACAAGCTTGTTACAAGGATCACTAGTGTGCAAAATGTATGAAATCGCCAATAAGTTGCAGAGAGCTTGTGAGTGTGAGTGTTTTCTAATTGTTCTAACTGTCAAGACTTGTTATCCCCTTTTAAAAATAGAAATAAACTAAATAACTAACATCCCGCAAATTATGCAAGCTACCCACGACTTCCATAACGGTCATTTTAGCTATGCACGTGCAGAATATTAAAGCATATTCACCAGGAATATCATAAAGACCAAGTCCACTCGTTCATTCCTGCAAAACAAGTTTAAACGTAGAGGAAACAACCGTTAGTGTTAGGATAACAATGAGGATACCGGATCCTTTATTCTGCAACGTATGCTGAGGATCCTTAATTCAAACAGAATTGAGGATCCGTGATCCTGGCTGCACTTGAGGATCCGTGATCCTTAGGCTTAGAAAATACACCCCTAACAATAATCATGACAATTTGTACAAAATACTGATTTGTATATTATTTTGAAAACTCATATAAGTCCCCAAATAGGAGAACCCAATTTCCTAAAATTTATATATTGTCCATTTGTTTAGGATTTCGGTTATTCATTCTAGGGTGATTATCATTTTAGATATAATCCGGTTCTTGTCGTGCGATGTTTCACAAGACTAAGCAGGAACGCAACCAGTGAGTAGATTCGACTCTTTTCCCCTTTTTTCCATTTACTCTTTTTGGGGTGTATCTCGTGCTTGATTTCAAATTTGTTATTTAAATTGATAACATGCTTTTCGATGTGTTTCTATGTGTCACTTGTTGCTAATTTCTATTGTCTCTCTATACGTGCATCTATGTGTTACTCGCTTTGTGTCACAGGTTTCGCGTGGATCCACCTGGCTGACCGGTTCCCCACGGCCATGAGTTGAACTCGGTATCGCCATCATTGTTTCGCAGATTCGCCTTACGGGGCTTGAATCTCTATGTGTCTATGGTTACTAATATTGTTATGTTTGTGTTGTTTATGAGTTATGTGTTGAATTCTTATTATATTGAAAGACCTAGTTTCACATTTGAGAATGCATGTTATAAATAAGGTTTTTCTAAAATTAAGAAAGCAAAAACGTTTTTAAATAAAAAACCGAATCTATTCACCAACATGTTTGTTGACCCAAAACTCTTTTACGCGTGATACAGGTTCACAAGGGTAGACGGATCTTGAGTTGAAGACATGTAGGATTGCCTTAGTAATAAACCGGCTATGATATGTTGCTTTTATTTATTTGACTTGGTAAATTGGCATTTATATTGGAATTCTATGTTATGTGTGACAAATTAAATTTGGTGACTTTAAATATTAAACTTATAATAGTGTCATAAGCTATGGGCAATCATCATGCCCCGTACCTTTCCGCTGCGGGTCGGGGTGTGACAGATTGGTATCAGAGCCAATGACTATAGGGAATTAAGATAGGTTATTAGACCCTTAGACTTAGTCTATAGTCAATTAGGTACCTTAGGTACCTTATGTGCTTAATTGTTTGATTGTCTTAGCTAAAAAAAATATTTGAAGTGCCCATGATTAAATGTTCTAATGTCACACACATATGCATGTGAGCACATCAAATTGTTATATGCTAAGTATTATATGCCATAAATGACAATATGTACCTTATTATTAAACTATAGTTTATTATTTCTTTTTCCATGTCACGTCGCACACACCTTATACTATATGCGAATATTCAATATTCTAATTCTTATTCCTATATGTATCTAATGTCTTGAATCAATTCATTTTCTTTAATACATTTCAATTATTCATGAGTTTGATTTCATTTCGTTTTTGAGTTTAAAATTTCAATTGAGTTTCACTCTCGTCAAAGCGAGTCCTTGTGACGGACATGTATTAACTGGAAGGGTTACGTACCGGTAATCGGGACGTCCTGTCTAGGCTGGCATTCGTATAAATCCAATTAATGGACCCGTTTGCCTACCTGGGGACTATCGATGAGAGTACCGATACCTATTAGGCCAAAGCATGTCACACCAAACGTCACGTGAACTAACAACACTTTGATATGTCAAACGTGTCCTTGTTAATTCATGGATACTATCCTAAACATCGTTTTACAACACCCCAAAACTTATTTCTTCACGATTTTCTTCAGGTTAAGTTGTACGTCAATGGGTAGACATATGAGGACCATGCGAAAGCTCGGTAATTGCGGGTGCACACGTAATTACGAAAGTGACGCACGGAAGTCATACTAAACCCTATGATGTGCCAAACCTATGATTTTCAATATTTTATGATGAAATATTATTTTGTTATAAGTTTTATTATCTTATCTTATTCCACTTGGTTATTATATTGTTTCATGTATTAACCACCGGAATAAATCCTTAAATATTCCACGAGATTCTAATAAATTTTCATTAAACAAATCACCCTAATCTTATTTTGTCAAAGGGTTAGACTTTTGTTACCATTTGATACTCCATAATATTTTCATGAGATTTGTATTCTTGAATTATGGGATTTTCCCTAAGTTCCATGATTTCACAAATCCGTGACTCCCCTCCCATTTGTGAAACCAACACCCACCTTATGATCCAACCGTATGTCCAACCAGACACTCCATCAATGGATCAATCGACTGTACCGTATGACACACTCGTTCCTTACGATCGAGTCATTCAAGCCAGTCCAGAGAACCACGATAACTAGAAGGCACGCGGACGAGCACTCATTCAGTTCCAAGACAACCAGGATGCGGTCAGTAGCATGACAACGTTCTTATGCGATGAGTCTACTTTGAATGAAACGTTTTGAGTTTCTTTGAACTAATTAAATCAAATAAAGAATGTTTTGAAATTTCGAACATAAGTGTAATAATGTGATTTTTGGTAATACGTTGTCCATTACGACTTGAATGTCACAACCCTAATCACTGTCGTAACTTGTGCCCAAGTTCGACAAATTCAAGTCTAGGGCACATGGTGACGATAAATTTTTTTTCCGACCTTAAAATTTGATTTTATAGAAATAATAAACAATATATAATAAATATTTTCAGTAAAATTCACCACTTTAGATCGAAAATATTTTCCTGAAACATAACAAAAATATTTTTTCTAAATAAACTAAGTTGCTTTTGTACATGGACAATTTAAAATACCAATGTGCTACACTTGGTAAAGTATAAAAAATAGTTAGCAAAACGAAATGAACGCGAGTTAAGTTAACAAAGTTATGGTATCCTTAATTTATTTTAGGACCCTTCTACTTTTGTCCGAATCGCAATTATCGCCTGTCTGGTGGGAGTGTAAATCAATGTTGCTACGCCATCTCTTCCGCTATTCGACTTCACGTTTAGTTTTCCCTCATTAACGACTTTACCTTCTACTCTCACTTCGTATCCTTGACGTTCGCACTAACGCCAATTGGTACAATTTTCAACTCTTAATCAGTACCGTTGATAGCTTGTGCCATTGTCACGTTTTCAACGTTACTATTTATCGTCGTTTTCATCCTTTACTTAAATGTTTTTATGTATCACTATGATATGCATTTATGTTATGTTTTATTGCTATTTCATGTTGTTACACTTTCACATCATCACTCATCACGGCGTACCTTCCCCATAGTTTATGTGATGTGGGTATCGTCTAACATTTTCATAGACCGACCCTTCCCCCATAACTATGGATGTAGGTACTGCCACCATTTAGTCGCACCCGTTTTGGGTTCGAGACTCATACAATGGTTATTTGTGGTTTGGTTGTGGTTATTTAATTAGTAAGTTGAGTTGAGTCGTCGCATATAACCAATCAAAACCGCTAACGAAGCCAATGAAATTTGATAAGGACATGGTGGATACGCCGCTGGTACTTCCTATATATAAGTGTTCTTATCAAACCATCAAAAGCCTCGTTAGATTGGTCAAGAGAGGTTCTATGTAAGTTGTGTTTGTGTCGTCAGTCATGATCCGAATAACGAAGCTGATGAAACTTGATAAGGACATGGTGGATACGCCGCTGGTACTTCCTTTATATAAGTGTTCTTATCGAGGTATCAAAAGCCTCGTTAGACTGGTCATGAGAAGTTGGTTGAGTCGTCAATCATGATTTGAATAACGATGTGGATGAAAATTTGATAGGGACATGGTGGATACGCCGCTGGTACTTCCTATATATAAGTGTGTCTGTCAAATTTTCAAAAGCAGCGTTAGACTAATCATGAGTGTTTTAGTTAGTTTGTTTTGGTTTTGTGATTGGAAAATTCAAAATTCTATAATTTCGCTCATTCAACTCAAATTGTGGCATTTTATGAGAATTTTTTTTTCGAAATCCCAAGTTGTGACACAGATTGTAGTTGGGCATCACATGTATACCTCACGACTCAGTTGCAAACTCTCTCGTGTTACAAGTCATCTTTGGGATGAGATTTTCTCTTTAGCTGCAATACATCTTTGATACGCCAATCTTGGGCTTCGAGATCGTAATGGTTAAAGAGTCTACGATCGGCTACCATATACATAACGTTTTTCATTACTACATCACTGGCATCAAAAGCGATTCCTCTACTTGGGTATGCAACACTTATCAGGAACGCTACCGCCTCAATCTGATCTAGACCTTACACTTGTCATATCCTGGTTTGAGCATATTCTCAACAACGTTAGGGCTCGTGTTTAACACTTGTTACTTGATATTCCCAAGGAACAATCTGATATTAAGATTCAAGTTCCTAACGCTATTACTAAATCAACTGATATCGTTTATGCCTATGGAAGATCCTACGCCTCATCGTACGAGCAGCTTCCTCCTAATTTCGGGACGAAATTCCCAAAACTTGGGGAGACTGTAACATCCGTCAAAATCGGGCCTCCAAAATCCGACCCGGATTGCAAAACTGGACCCTTTTCAATTGAATGAAAACAAGAATTCGCAATAATTTTTATAAATTTTAATAGTTTATAAGTTAATTAAACACCCCGTATCACCTTGGATTAAAACAGAATGAAAAACGTTAACTTATAAAAACAACTCCGTTAGTTCGATTGGATTTATATAAGTGAAGCAGTAACGAAGTTAAATTGGCTAGTTAAATAAAGTTATAAGTTAAAGGGTTGTTTTGTAATTAATGGAAACGATACAATTAAAGAAAATCAATTAACTAAGTTAGTAAACTCAGTTAATTTAGTTAGTTATTTATATAAGAAATCAGTTAACTAAAGTTAGCATTATCCGTTAATCAAGTTAGCAGTTATCTAAACATGAGGGACTGGTTTGCAAGTTATAGGTTTTTACATATTAAAAGAAACAAAAAGCTGCGTCCCGTGGGAATAGAACCCGGGTCCAGCCGCAGTGTATACACACATTTGACCACTAGACTATGTCTAGTGTTTGTATCAAAGTTCAGTTGTTAGGAATTATAACCAAACTTGAAGGAAAGTTTTAAAAGGAAAAAAAATACAAATAAGAAACGCTGGAGAAGAGATTCGAACCCAAAAACCGTCGTTCAAACTCAACAAACTAACCAGCTGAGTCACACTCTAAGATGTGAAGGAATCCAGCGCCTTTTTCACTTAAACACAAACCAGAACCTGCTGTGTACTTCTCCTTCTTCCTTCCAAACGATCCGACGCAAAACGCATCCAAGAAACTCATTCGTTTCAGCCATTAATGATTCAGTTACTTCGATTATTAAGTGGTTTTAACTCACATAATGTATCTTAAGGGTTTCCTAACAACTAATCGTTGCTAATCATCAAAACAAGTGAGATTGGAATTTTAAACCAACACCATTAACATACACAAAGAACTCGAATTGGGTTTCCATTCACTTCGTGAAATTGACTGACAAAACTTACACCATTTGTTCATTTTATCAAACCATGTAAAACCCCACTGAAATTTCTCCATTTCATCACCTTTACATCGCGAATTTAATCGAAGAACATTCTAGGGCTTGTAACTTGTGCGGACGATATCTCCTTCAATTCTCAACATTTTCAGGTGATTCCAAAGCCCAACTTGCTTAATTTTTCGTGCTCTATAAAAGCCCTCTATCAATTTCAGTGATAGAAGGCTAATTTATCCGAATTTAATTTATGCATAGAATTTTGGGCTTTTAGATTTATACTTATGTTTTGATGAAATTGAAAGTATAATATTGTTATATATCATACTAGTGCATTGTGTGTAAATTTTGGGAATTTTTAGATATCAATTGAAATTTTGGTGAATTATTTATGTTGTAATCACTAGATAAATCAAATAAAAATACAAGATAATTTTAAATAAATTCAATAAATATTTCTATTGGGTATTTCAGAGTATATGAACACTAGGGAATTTTAATATAATGTTTCCTTAATTTTTTTTTGGGAATTCATGAATATAATTTGGATTTATACATGTTTTAATTATTCAAAAATACAAGTTTATCACAAATAAATTCTCTAAATATTTTTACTAATTTTGTTTTAGGTTTTATAATTGTTTTCAGACTCTTATATAAATTTTCTATAATTTTAATTTTCTTATCAATGGATTTTCTTTTAAGTAAATGAAATTTCTTTATAAAATTTATTATTTTAAATTAAAAGAATGTGATAACCATGTAATCTAAGGTATGCTTTGTTTAGATGAATTCAATTAAGTAATTGAAGTTGGTAACATTTAACAATTATGATAACATACTAAATTGTTATTACTATAACGATTATAATCATGACAATTTGTACAAAATATTGATTTGTATATTATTTTGAAAACTCATATAAGTCCCTAAATAGGAGAACCCAATTTCCTAAAATTTATATACTGTCCATTTATTTTGGATTTCGGTTATTCATTCTAGGGTGATTATCCTTTTAGATATTATCCGGTTCTTGTCGTGCGGTGTTTCACAAGACTAAGCAGGAACGTAACCAGTGAGTAGATTCGACTTTTTTCCCCTTTTTGCCATTTACTCTTTTTGGGGTGTATCTCGTGCTTGATTTCAAATTTGTTATTTAAATTGATAACATGCTTTTCGATGTGTTTCTATGTGTCACTTGTTGCTAATTTCTATTGTCTCTCTATACGTGCATCTATGTGTTACTCGCTTTGTGTCACAGGTTTCGCGTGGATCCACCTGGCTGACCGGTTCCCCACGGCCATGGGTTGAACTCGGTATCGCCATCATTGTTTTGCAGATTCGCCTTACGGGGCTTGAATCTCTATGTGTCTATGGTTACTAATATTGTTATGTTTGTGTTGTTTATGAGTTATGTGTTGAATTCTTATTATATTGAAAGACCTAGTTTCACATTTGAGAATGCATGTTATAAATAAGGTTTTTCTAAAATTAAGAAAGCAAAAACGTTTTTAAATAAAAAACCGAATCTATTCACCAACATGTTTGTTGACCCAAAACTCTTTTACGCGTGATACAGGTTTACAAGGGTGGACGGATCTTGAGTTGAAGACATGTAGAATTGCCTTAGTAATAAACCGGCTATGATATGTTGCTTTTATTTATTTGACTTTGTAAATTGGCATTTATATTGGAATTCTATGTTATGTGTGACAAATTATATTTGGTGACTTTAAATATTAAACTTAGAATAGTGTCATAAGCTATGGGCAATCATCATGCGCCGTACCTTTCCGCTGCGGGTTGGGGTGTGACAAAAGGCGCCTCTCCGTAGAGACACGCCTCTTCACATCGACGCCAGCAACGCAGGAACAAGGAGACGCAACTCTTCATCAAAGAACACATCCATTCATCGCACCTGTTCGTTTAGTATATATAGGGTTCATGTATGTCAATTGTATTCACTACTTTCAATCAATACAAGCAAGATTAGTATTCTCTTGATTCTCTATACTCTCATATACAAAACCTGTGATTCGCAAGTTCGACAGAGCACATGTTTCAAATCTGGGAGGAAGAAGAAGAACCTGATTGGAATCATCATAACCAGGTTTTCAAATTTTTCTTTAGGTTTTTGTATTCGTTTCAGAATTGAATTGCAGATTGATTGATTGATTGCAATCAAGTATCTCGTTTGTTTGAATTTTTTTTGAAATTCAATTCTCAAATGAAATCAGGGAGAATTGAGTTTTTCTATTAAATCAAATCAGTAAGAATTGAGTCTGCCATTTTTTGAGGGATTCAAAAACAAAAAAAAACAAAAAAACAAGTACGTCTTTCAAAAGGGACATAAATTATGTTTTAGAAAAGAACGCAATTCAAAACTAATCTCAAATAGCAAGTTAGAATTCCACAAAACCTGTGTTGTACCAATCCTTCATGGTACAAATCCTTCGTGGTGAAAATTTAGCTTCGTGGCACAACGTTCGTAGTACATAACCTTCGTGGTAACAAGACCTATGTGGCAAAGAAGACTTGTGTGACAAAACAAAACCTGTGTGGTTCAAGCATAAAGAAAGATTGAGGAATAGCAAGAAAATCTTGAAGTAAAGCAAGGAAGATAGGAAAGAAAAAGTCTAAGAATAACAAAAGATATGATCTTCCAAACGTTACCGAGGGATATTTGTTGATACACAATGTCTGCTGCATATGCCATCGAGTCGTGTCGAGTATGTAATAGGATCTAAATGTTAGATTATTCAGTTTATGCTTTATAAGTGCATCCGTACTGATGTGTCACATTCGCACGGATAGGCTAGTCCGCATGAAGGAACTTCAAGTAGTATAAATAGTCGTGTGGTCCAAGTCATTTGTAGATTTTGCAGACCAGACGGCGAAGCCCTGTCGGATTTAATTCTTGACTGTAACCGTTGATATATTAATGAAATCAATGAAAATTAACAAATCTTGTATTGTCGCCTAATTGTAATGAATTTCGCGCATTATGACTAGGTTATAGATATCACCTGAGCAAAACGTTAATGGAAAACGGTCCTCACAGGTGGTATCAGAGCTTGGAGGATGATATCTGAGACGTTCTACAAGATCTAGATATTGAAGACTTTTTTCTACTCATTTTCTACACATTTTCTTTGATTTTTACATCCTCCACGGTTAAAATCAACAGTTTTTTTCTAAAGGTTGTAAAAAATACACTTTTAACAAAGCCTTTAAAAGTTTAGCTTTAAATTCAACTGGAATCATGTTAAAATTGTCAAAAACGAGAAATCCTGAATTTTTCTCTCGTACGAACGAACTACGTCCACACGAACGTATTACGTCCGCACGGAAGTAAAATTTGTCTATCTAAAATTCTTACATTCGCACGAATGTAACTGATTTTTGTTGAATTTGTGTTTAATTCGTATGAACCAGGTACATCCGTACCAGTTTATTCATCCGTACCAAAGGGAATCTTTTTCAATTAGTTTCTTGCACATCCGCACGAAGTACTCTTTCACACCAAAGTTTTTACATCCGTACGAAACTGATTTTACCATGGAGAACGAGTTTTACAACGCATTTGCCACAACCCCCATGACTTTGGTTCAAAACCTCAATTTAGACAACGAAATGGGAGCCATGACCAAGCCGCCAAAGCTTATGTGTATGGATGATTACAAAGGATGGCATGACCGATTTGAAAATTGGGTACAAGCTAACTACCTGGATTGTTGGTATTCGATAGAAGAAGAATACACCGTTCCTACCGGGGAGAATGGTCAGAAGATTAGCCTAACCCAGATCACTCAAGCAGAAAAAGAAAAGTTCATGGGAGAGAAAAAGATGTTGAATCTTCTTCAACGAGCTATCAAGGATGATATATTCACGTTACTTCAACATCAGGGAACCCTTTGAGGCTATACCTCATGGTTATAAGGTTTGGTTAATTATATGATGAGTCACTTTTATGTTTTTTTTAAATGACCAAAACGCCCTTTTTGCGCATTAAATGGTTTTAAGCATATGTAACCAAGGTTTTGACATCTAAACTGATGTTATAACATAATCAAACATGTTTTGACATATAAGACTCATCATAGGACATATTTGACCATCCGATCCTATAATTACGCTTACGACCCGTTAAAGTGGCGTAAACCACTTTAACGAGTCTTAACGGGTCAAAAAGCACTTAGGACCTTTTCAAATCAGAATGTTAAGTTTGTTGAACCATATCATACGAGTCCCAACACTCGTTTGGTTTGAAAGACTTCATTCTATCCGAATCCTTCGACTAAAGTCCTGACACACTAACATAGTTATCCGATATTAGGACACACTTGAATTCTTGATCCTTTGAGCTTTGTTTGGTCATTCGAACAAGACTTATACGCAATCCCAAGTGAGTACATAGTCCCCTCTTTTACATTTTCAAATGTTTTGGGGTGATTCATATGTGCCTATCACTACTTTCTTGTTTTCATGACATTATACATGGTTTAATTATCTAGTACATATAGTACATGATTTTAAACACATTTCTCATGGTATATTGACTTAGTATATCTTGAACATGATTTCAAAGACATTTTACTTTGTATGTTGACTTAGCATACCTAGTGCATGATTTCAAAGACATTTTTACTTCGTATGTTGACTTAGCATACTAGTACATGGTTTCAAAGACATTTTGCTTGATATATATTGACTTAGTATATCAAGTACATGGTTTCAAAACATTTTCATGACATGCTACATTGTTCAAGACATATTGATGCGTTGAATATACAATGATACATTCATTAATATTGATCACGCCGACCGGGTAGTATGTAATGGTGCCATAGGATTGACAATCTCGTTCCCGCTTCCTAGGTTTGTTTGGAAGTGACCTTAGGGAATGACATAATCCGATGAACATTTGATAGACCTTTGTCTTTATAAGGGTCTATCTGACAGTCAACAAGGCTTGAATGTATTCGCCAACAATCCATACATATATGTTTACACAATAAAATTAATGATTTTATAAGACAAAGCCTTTAATTAAACAAAACCTTTGTTCATTCAAAAACATTTTTTAGACATGATATTGGTTTATACAATACATTGTTTTATACAAGACATTGGTTTATACAAAACATTGGTTTATACAAAACATTGATTTATGGTAAGTGACTTAGATAATGAGACGTGTGTAATATGGTAAAAGCATGGTGGATACGCCGCTGGTACTTCCTATATATAAGTGCTTTTAATATATTGTATATCGTAGCGTTATCCAAATCACTTCAACAAAGACATGACAAGGACATTTTGATTTGGTTATTTACTTAACCATGCATCATTTCTTTTAAATCATTTGATTTTCATATGATTTCATAAAAGAAACATTTTTGTTAAAGGTTCATGGCTACTTTTGTAATAGTTAAACATTTCTTTTAACATTCAAAGTTATGAATCTTTATCACAAAACCTATGGTCCTCACAGACATTTTTATGCTGACGTTTTATTTTCACATATGTTTCAGGAGTGAATGTTTGACTTTGAGCATGCTACACATAGGGTAGACTTGGGCCTTAGTTTACTTTAAAACATGAAAGACAATTGTTGTGTTTTTATTTTATTTTATTTTCCCAAGACAATGTAAACAATTAATTCAATAATACAAAACTTTATGTACCATGTGTTGTGAAACAATAGTTCTGTAACATGACTCCACGACGTTTCCGCCGCGGTTTGTTGTTTTACGCGGTCAAGGTGTTACAGTATACATATACAAGACAATGTTAAAATTATTATTTTTAACAAGCTTTGACAAGTGTGTGTGTGTGTGTGTGTGTGTGTGTGTGTGTGTATATATATAGGATTAGGTTCAAGAGTGAACACTAGTGTAGTTTGCGAACTGAGCGAACTAATCCTGGCCATACATGTGTCTAGATCAATGGCCATGATTTGATGATGAAATACACTAGTGTATTTTACGATTTGATGATGAAATCCTAGCCATCCACGTGTGTAAATCAATGGCCAAGATTTGTTCACTCAGTTCGCAAATACATTAGTGTTCACTCTAGAACCCCTCCCTATATATATATATATTCTTAGGATCCTGTAAAAAAGACATTTTCATGAGAAAAATGAGAAGTTATAAGAATTGACATGTAGGCATCATGTTTTGGACTTGGGCATAATGTTCTTGGTTGTTTTGGCAAGAAAAACATCAAACATAACAATTTAAAACACAACGCAAAGTAGTGTGTTTTAAGTGTTAAGCAGTGTGTTTTAGTTGTGTTTTAAATTTCACGCCCATAATACATTGGATTGTGTTTTGAGTTGTTATGTTTGGTGTTTTTCTTGCCAAAACAACCCAAAATATCATACCTAAGTCCAAAACATGTTGTCTACATGTCAATTTTTATGTCTTCTCACACTTCTCACGAAAAAGGTCTTTTTTAAAGGAACCTCACCCTATATATATATATATATATTTTTAAGAATAGATATATATTGTGTAAACAAAGCAATCGTGTGGGACAAGAGTACATACAAGGTGCAAGTCCCCGGATATTACAAGGACAAGTGCAAGTTGTCGTGTGGGACACAAGTACATGCAAGGGGCTAGGCCCCATATATTACAAGAACGAATACAAAATAATCGTATGAAACACGAGGCCGTACAAGGGGCTAGGCCCGGACATACATAGACAAGAGTACGAATATATATATATATATATATATATATATATATATATATATATATAGGGTCAGGATTTTGGGAAACGGTGTAAAGTTTGAGAACGGTTATGGATCGTCAGATCAAAACAATCTATGGACTAGATGGCACGGTGGCGTTTTCATAAACATCATCAATTTTATTACGTGGACGCGCTTCATTAAGGGTAAAAAAGTCTTTTGACTTCTTTACACAAAATGCCAAACTCATGAATAAAACACCATTAAACTCCCACCTTTAAATACAAAGCACACCATCGTCCTAATCTAAACGCCATTAAATATAAAACGCCAAACTTTGTTTTTAAACGATAAAGCTGAACAAACAGTAACTGAAACGACGGAACTTAATCACTAGCATTTATTATAATAAAATCTCGCCCAAAATACGTGCCAAAAGCATCCTATATAAACATCTCAGACCTTCCAATAACCACACCAAACCCAAAACGCCATATTTTACTATATACCATTCATCTTTGAAACGCCAAAAACCCCAAACATCAAAGATTCCAATCGAGGGTTCTTTGAGACACTATTTTCTCAGTAAACATTCACTCAATGTGATGGGCAAAATCCTTGCGGGGATATTGTCCATCTCATTGAGCAAAATCTTATTGAGTCTATCCTCTATATAAACGCCAAAATATACAAAAACCACAAAATTGCAAAACATCATTTCTTGGAGATTCAGTTTTGTTCTCAATAAAGTTTAGCTGAATGGGGTGGACAACATTGTTAGACATCTTTATTAAACTGAGGATTAACAATGTTGTCCATCTCTTTCAGCAAAACATTATTGAGTTTAGTATGACCAAAATTAGAGGTTTAATGTATTTTTAATTAGTGGCGTTGTTTTTTTGGCGTTTGGTTTGCTTGTCCGATCTTATTCGAAGTAACATGTTATGAACAATAAGTAGAAAGAAAAGATGGAAAAAATGCTATATAAGAGATATAAAACACCAAATTCCAATCTGTGTGTTCAGTAAGAATGAAAAATACAAAACGCCAAACTACTCTTCAGTTGATCTCAAAGACCTTGTCGATCTTCTTTTAATTACGGCCTTTTTGCATGTCGATGCATAGTGTCCATAGCCTTTGCAATTCTGACACTGTCTTTCTTTGGCCCCGGGTTTCGACTTTGATTTCGTTTTCTCGATTGCTATCTCCTGTTTAGATTTCAGGCGCTTCCGAGATCCAGAACCTTTGGATTTATACCCAACAGGAACTCTTATCGGATTCTTGTCGTTTTTATATTGACCGGTTATCTCCACAAATCTATCCCTAGTACTAGCAGGAGGAGCAACAATCTGCATATTTTAAACCTTCTTCATATAAGATTGAACATGATCCTTATATAAGGATAGCTCCTCTTTATTACCAGATAAACGGTTCAAAGTATACTCCGTTGAAAAATAATCTCTCGTATCATACTTTGCACGTCGGGATCAAGCTCGATCATATATTCACGACTAATTAAGTATTCGGAAGAGCAGTTTGGGGAAGACTCTTTACACCATCTATTCAAAATGTATTGTTTTGAAAATTCCCTAATGTCCAAACTTCTCAAAACATAGAATATATGTCTACATAGCAAACAAAACTGCTCAAAACGCCTGCATGAGCAACTGCATGTGCAATCAGACTTACGGTACATTACCTGAAAAACACCAAAACAACTACCTCTATAACGCCATGTAGAGAATGTTTGTATAAAAAAATTAAAAAAAACACATCAACTGGATAAAAAAAACAAATTAAATGTTATAATAGAATATGATAAACGCCATGTACAGAAAACGCCATATAAAAAAAACGCCATTGTTTATCTCAAATAAGGATGTACAAGGATGCTGGAAATCATTTATGTAAAACTTAACAAACCCATCGGGCTGATCTTCGTAACATTGATTTATGCAATCCGCAATTCCGATTAGCTCAACTTGAAGTCATAAAAAATATTTTTAGTGTATATGTTAGCAGCTTGGCCCTCCAACACTTGGTAATTACTCTTCAACTAGGGTGTTTGTATCGAGATTCATGATCATTTTTCCGGTGCGTGTGTCGCTGTGATTCTATTGCAGTTTTGTAATGAGTCATGAACTCAACAATAGTAGCTTTTGAATTGTACACTTGACCAAAAAAATGATTCTCACTCTCCGACCTCGATGTCGTTCGCATAAGGCCCGATAACTCTTCCATTCTAGAGTATGCTGGGATCCAAGATTCCCCGAGCGCAAAAATATCAGATAGCCAGTAATTATCTGCTAAATTGAACTCTCCGATAACCACTTCCCATTCTGATTCAAACTCTTCGGGTGTAAGAATATCCGCCCACACAACACCACAAATACGCTCTTTGAAATTGGTAGAATTGCATATCCTAACACCAACCTATGTATAACACGAAAAAGCCATGGGAAAAAACATATATATTACACACAGACAAACTTACATGAAAAACAGAAACAAGGTTAAAGAACGCCATACATCTTAAAACGCCAAACATAAAAATAAGGAAATCAACCTTCAAAGAAAGTTTATGCATCACATGCTACATGCATAACCGATGCCTTGTGTCAACAAATACAACAGAAATAGCCTTCTTCATTGCTGGATCTTGGTCAGTGACAACAACTCTTGGTTGAGAACCAACAACTTTAAGAAAAACTCCCAACAAACAAATATATGTATCAACAGTTTCTGACGCCAATAATGCAGCACCAAATGTAACATTGCAGTGGTGATTGTCTATACCAGTGAACGTTACAAACACCATAGCGTATCTGCATATGAAAACGCCATGAGAAATGAAACGATAATAAAAACGCCATTGCATGTAAACTCAAAAAACGCCAATGCATGTAAACCAGTGAAAACGCCAAAAGAACAGAAGAAGTTGAATTAGAAAAATATTACTTGTTGGAATGATACGTGGCGTCAAACGAAATCACATCACCAAACACGTGGTAATTACGTTTAGCTTGATCGTCACACCAAAAAAGTCACTTCAAACGATTGTTTTCGTCTGTGACGTAATTGTACGAGAAATTAGACTGGGACTATTTTTTTCATCCAAATGTCTCACAACCATCTCGGCATCTTATTCCCCTATAAACAAATTAATTTGCCTCTTGCAGTTCTTAAATTCAAAGTTACTTGCACCAACGTCTTCAAAACCGACAAAACAAGTCTTCATAACACTAAACGCCTTAACTGGACCCAAGTTCAACTTAGACATGCTGTGTATACCATGCTTCTCGAGCAGAGTGAGGTGTCGTTCAGTTGGAAGAAAATGCTTATCAGGACGTTCAACAAGATCATGGTTGTGCTCCTCGACAAACTTATAGACCTTCAATCATCCAGCCTAAAAAATTACACATAATAGTGCACCACAGTCAGTCCTCTTTGAAAAGTTGGATCACACTAACCGTTCCTTTTGATTGGGGTCCAATGTATCAACCTTTTATTCCTTATATACCCCAGCTCTCATACACATATAATACTTAATATGTCTTACACCTCTGGCGTTTATCTTTTCAGTACCTTTCCTGACTGAAAAACCACAAGCCTTAGCATACGTAACATACATTGAATAACAATCATCGAGGCTTGTGAATGTCATGTCCATTCTGGGCTTTATTTCCTCACTAACGTCAGGAATGAAAAATAGTAAACTAGTTTTGGGGCAAAACCTTGCATTCGAGGAAGCACCTTCGTCTGAGAAAACACAATGAGGAACAAATTTCAGAAAAACGCCATTAAAAAATAGAAAATGTCTCCTGATAACAATAACGATGAAAACACCATTAATTGAATAATAAACAAGACATAATAAACACATAATTTGAAAACTCCATAATAAAAATGCCATAATACACACACCATAACTTGATTGATTAACAAATATGATAAATTAACAAATACTAATGAAACGTGATAATCAAAACGCCATGACATGAATAATTAAAAACAATTAACAACATGAATAATATAACATGATAAAGAAAACGCCATAGTTAACAAAACTGATGTTTACACAAATTAACAAATAGTAATAACTGATGTTTACAAATACTACTAAATAATATTCAAAACTAATCAGATGTAAAACGCCAATGATCGTAAAAACATAAGAAAAATACTAGATCCCAAACGAGAATTAAAATTAATAATGAAGACTCTAATTATCAGTTCTTACTAATTGTTTTACTACAAACGAAAATGCGAATAAATTGGATACATGAACAATGCCATTAAAAGCGTAGAACATATTATGAAATATTAATTTGAAAAAAAAACGATGAAACAAGCATAAAAGAACAAAACGCCATATCTGTTGTATGTGTTGCATGATTTGCTGGAACAAAAATATGAAACGTCATCGAATATTACTTTGTCGTACATAATCCACATTAGACGCCATAGATCTGAGAAAGCTTGGAAAGGAGGTAACAACTAATACGAAAACTTTAGAGTTTTAATTAGAAATAGATTTATAACGCGAATATGGAGGGAACGTACAAAAGGACAATCGTACCCCTGCATATCAATTAGCGCCCCTGGCATGTGTTGGGCCAGGATCCGTTCTCACCATTGTCACACTTTAGGGCGTTTTCTCCTGATCCCGTACTTATATATATATATATATATATATATATATATATATATGTATATGTATATATATGTATATGTATATATATGTATATGTATATATATATAACCATACGGATAACCAATCACCAACATGTCAAAACAAACAATGGTTTTCTACCAAACAAAACAAGGTCAAGTCTTAACAAGGTTTATGATGAAAGACTTGTACATGATCAAACAATTGGACCTATGTGCCTTAGCGAAATTAGGACACTTGTAGGTTGGATTCAAACAGGGAAAAACAAGTGATTGCTAGCGCTTTGCACGGATGCAGACTGTGAGTCACGGCCCCTCTTTTAAATTTTTTTACTTTTAAAATTCAGGGGAGATACATGTTACACAATGGAATGATAGTTAGGGAATGAAATCACTTAGATCATGTGTGCATAATCACAATAGAGATAGAGGAACAAAACTTGTAGATCTGTCGAATCTAGGCATGTTCCTCTCTTGGTCCATGAGACCCTGCGAGATTTCTTTTGTGTCTAACAAGATAGGCATCTGCATCACTATGGAGTTAGTGGCCCGGCAGTGCCCGATCACAATATCGAGGTTTGTTTATGTAACACCTTGTAAAAATCACGTCCAATGATGTATTGACACGTGTGATAAACCCTAATAAAGTCAAACCTTGAATTTAAGGGACTAAATTTTTCAAAAAATCAAAAACTTTGATTATGTAGGGACTGGAAGTATTAGCATACCTAAAATAAGTTTCTGAATAACATCTCACGATAATTATATTCACAATTGGACCACTTGTTGATCAAGTGTAGCCGTTTGCGTAATTAATTGAAAGTTTGCGCAATAAAGGGTTAAAAGCGTCAACATGTTAAGTCTTACCTCTGAGTGACCTTTTAACAAACCAGGAGCATCATGATATTTGATTATACTCTTGGGAATGCCTAATATTGGTTATTAAGGGCTTTTATGCCTATAAGTGAAGTTACGCGCAACTTTACAAGTTAGAGGGGTTAAAAGTGTCAATATGTTTAATTATACCTCTGAATGACCTTTTAGCAAACCCGAGGCATCGTGATGTTTAATAATACTTTCAAGAATGCCTAATATGGATTTGATGAGGCTTCAATGCTAATAAGTGATGAGATGCGCAAGTTGCGCAATAGAGGGACCTAAAGCGTCAACTTTTGAATCTACGCCTTTCGGTGACCATTTAAGTGAACGGGAGTGTTGTAATATTTAAGTATATGCTTGGGAATGCCCATTATGGGCCATGGAAGGCTTGGATGTCAGTAAACGACATTTCGCGCTACTTTGTGCGATTAAGGGACTAATTGCGTCAAAGTGCAAAAGTATGTCGATTCGTAGGGTATCGGACCTTCCGGAATATGACCATGAGTTAAACATACCCTAATTATCCTTTATATAGCTTAGATATAGGCTTAGAGGTGTTTGGTGCGCAAAAAATAAACTTTAAGGTCATGCAGGGACTAAAAGTGTCAAAAAGTGCACAAGTTTGCACTTTCACGCATATCTCACATTCTGAATATACCTGGACACCCAAAAATTTATGTAAGCACTAAAATATTTTATTCTAGTGTTTGGCTTGATAAAATTCCATTCGTCGCGTAATTTGGATCGTTTTTCGCGTCCGTCCGTGTTTCGTCGTAATTAGCCGAACAACGTGACCGTACGACCAAACGAACCGACACCTGACATATTTTTGAGCATGTTTCATGTTCCCTATGCTTAGGCATCATTATAGATCCTTAAAAATGGTTTAACGGGCCTTAGATGTGTCAGAAATGACATTTGAAAGTGCAGGGGCCAAATATGTCAACTTTTGAAAGTTCTGGTGAGCTGGCCTGGTCCTTACGGACCGTATGTCTGGGACCCTTACGGTCCGTAAGCCATGCCCAGTAACAGAAATCAGAAAACCAGCTGTGGTTTTGCTTCTTGTCTCTCATAGTTGATCCTAGGGGCTGGTTTTAGTGCACCCATAGTTTTCTAAAACAAGGGGCACACTTGTAGGGCTGAGATTGAATCCCGTTTATCGAGGAAAGATCTTAACGGTCCTCCAAATCCTATAAATACCCCCCCTTGATCATGGTTCTTGTTGCTCATTTCCTTCATTCTTGCTCTCTAGACTCAAATCTGAGGATCCTAACCTTGGGGAACCTCCTTTTGAGTTAACTTCTGCCCTTAAACCTTTTGTAAGTATCCTTTCATGCTTAGTTTAATTATTTAGCGTTTTAAACCGAAAAGTCAAGTGTTTTCGATAAAAGCTTTGACTTTTAAACGGTTAAGCCATTGTTCGTAACGAACATGGGAACGTGACCGTAATTAGGTAGGTGTTTAACCCTCAAAAGGGCACCTCCTAATTACCACGTTTACTTAGTTAAATTGTCGGGTTAAATAAAAGTCAAACGGGTTAGTTTTAAAAAAATTTCATAACTATTAATATAAAAGCCATTAAATCAGTTTTCTCACTTTAATAACTTGGTAAATATTAGTTGAACATGCCTAAGCATGATTCAACCCGACAATTCTAAGTATAGGCTCGGTTCGGAACCGAAAGTCGCAAAAGTTGACTTCTGCTTTGACTTTCAGTTCTGACCCGATTTAGCTTAGTTTAGATATGCCTTAGGATTCCATTAGGACCATATTATAGGTTAGTATAACCCTCCGAGGTAATACAACTTGGTTCCATAAAAATCCTAGTTCATGCATGTTTCCGTTAAATGCCTAAATGTTGACCGTTATGCCCTTTTGACCTTAAAACAAGAATTTTGAAAATGTGATAGGACAATAATCTTTATTACTGATATATAAACTTGTCCCTAAAATTTGACATCAATTTGAGGTCTAGATTAGGAGTTATGCTCATTAGCGTAAATGAAAGGCTTTTTATTAATTAAACGGCATAATTAACGTATATCCTATCTAAACCCGATTTTTGATACCAAACTTTTACCTACTGATATAAAATAATATTTTGGGATTTTTGAAGATTTTTATTTATTTTTAGGCTGAGCATAACATAGGGTTCTAGGCTTGATTCCGCAATTGCCGATTTTACCCTTTTGGGCTATAAAATGAGTTTTACAAAACCTTTTGACACCAAACCTTTTCCTACTGATCTAATATGATAAATAAAACATTTTGAGCCTTCTGGAATAATAAAAATATCAGCTTTCCTTTAAAAACCCGGAAATAGCTCAAAATCGCCTTTTTAAGCGTTTTTAACGCATAGTATGTATTAAAACTATTTTAAACATATAAGAATTTATACCTACTGATATTTTTAGTAAAATTATATATTATAACAGTAAAGAAAATTTTTAAACTCAGATTCCCTGTTTTGACCTTTAAGCTTATGTGAAATTACCAAAATGCCCCTTCGGTGCATAGTTTGGTTATAAATAGTAAATTTCACATATATGCCATACCCTACCGATATAACTTATTAAAGTAAGTATTTTTACTGATTATATCAGACCTGAAACTCAGAATTATATTTAAACCCTTTTATAACCTTTAAAATGACCAAAATACCCCTACGGGGCATAAATTGGTTTTTAATTCGTTTTGGGCATAATGGAAGGTATCCTACTGATATCACAACATATTTAAGGCATTTTAACTTAAGAAACATGTTCATGACTCATTTGGTTACCCGTTACGCACTTTTCGCGTTCGGATCGGCTTATGTAACTAGTTTGCATAAATTAGCCGAAACGGGTCAAACCCTATCATTTTTATCTCAAAATCCAGAATGTGTTTAGTTTACCCTTATTACACAAGTATACAAGCTTGTCGGGTCTAAACCACATTCTAATCCGGTTCTCGCCTAATCATGCGTTTTGAACCGTATTCTCCTTTAAAACTAACCGGTCTAAGCATAGGCTTAATTAAGACCCGTTAGGAATTTAATAGGTTATTAAAAACCTTCGTTCCAGATTAAGAGCCCCAGTAAAGGTACTTGCGCTTGCTGATTAGGATATACGGCTGAGTATAAATTGCATTTTAAGCTCAGGTAAATACTCTTAACTTATTTTCCCTATACGGGCTTGGGATACGGTATTATAATAATACCGCTTGGTCGGGTATTGAATGTTTAATCGTATTGTGATTAAATTATTGAGGTAACTCGTTTTAATCTGTATTGTTTGAAATAAAAGCCTTTAGGGGTTAATGACCATGTCCCGGATATCCTTGGCATCATTATAATAAAATGGCCACGTCTTAAGCACGGGGTGTAGGCGTACACCTGACAGTTGCATAAGGGAAACGGTATCTCACTCTCTTGTGGGCCTATACTTGTGGCGTGTCTGTTAATCTTGACTCGGTTTCTACATCGGGCCGTAAACGTATAACGAACCTGTAAATCTGTATACAAGATTATTTTTATATAATTGTCCCAAGTTATAAAAGATATTTTTGCCTAAGTGCATTCAAATCAATTTTCTAAAACGTTTTCAAAATGAGTCAGTTAATTGTATTTACCAGTGTAAACTGACGTATTTTCCAAAAAGGTTAGGTGACAGGTACTGTACGAAATTGGCTAGGGAGCTCAGGGCGTTAATAAGGAATCTCGCAAGTTCTAGATGCCTAAAGTCTGTTGAACAAGTTTCCCTTTTTATTTGATCCGCCTGTGGATCTGTTTCAACTCTTTTGTGATACTTAATATTACAATTTTATTCAGTTGAAATAAATCTATCTTTTGCTTCCGCTGTGCATTATTATTTGTGTTGTTTGACTATGATGATATCAACTACGTCACGATACTCCCCACCGGGCCCACCGGTAATACGTGGAAATATCGGGGTGTGACAGTTTACTATATTATGTCGGCACGTATGTTAATGTCCTTGCAAAACATTAATGATCAACAAATTTCATTGACACCATGCATACCAGTTTTTCATACAAAGATTATCGAATGTATTTAAGATTCATTCGTGACAAAACAAAACATGTGAACTCACCGACATTATTGTTGACATTTTTCTTAACATGCAGAAACATTGCTCGGTTCGGAGGTCAAGGATAAGTGATACAAGAACGATGCCTTTTGAGGGGTTTACCTCATATATCCCGCCCTCGTGCAGAATACAGGTGTCAAAGCCTTGTTTTAGAAATCTATATTTTATTAAAAATTATTTTGTGAAAATGAAGTACTTGGTTTGTATTTATGAACAAAACACTTTGATCTTGCATTTTCAACTCAGGATATATATATATATATATATATATATATATATATATATATATATATATAGGGAGGGGCTCATGCGAGAACTCCATTTATTGTGAGAACCATGAGAACCAATGTGAACACAACCTAAAATAGCTAAAAAACCTAAAAAAAAACCTAAAAAAACCTAACCCCCACCCCCCCCCCCCAAGCTAAATGCTAAAAACTAAAACCCCCAAACATACTTAAAAAAAAACCTAACCCCCCCCCCCCCCCCCCAAAAAAAAAACCTAAACCCCCCCACCCCCCACCCCCCAAGCTAAAATCCTAAAAACTAAACCCCCAAAAAACCTAAAAAAATCTAAAATTTTTTTTTTGATTTTTTTAATTTTTTTTATGTTAAAATCGCTACTTTTCGAAGCAAAAAAAAAAAATTTAAAAAAAAAAAATTTTTTTTTTTGGATTCGAAAAGTAGCGATTTTAACATAAAAAATATTAAAAAAAAATTTTGTGTGATTTTTAGCTATTTTTAGGCATTTTTGGTTGTGTTCACATTGGTTCTCGCGGTTCTCGCAATAAGAGGTGGTTCTCGCATGATCTTCTCCCTATATATATATATATATATATATATATATATATATATATATATATATATATATATATAATTGCGCTAAAATAAGAACCACCTCGAGTTGTAAGAACCGCGAGAACTTTTTGATCCGGGGCGAGCTGGACCAAATTTTTTTTCATAAACGTAGATGCGTGTATTATAAACACATTTGTAAAAAAAATTCAAAAAAAAAATGTCGTGTGTATAGTTTTGAGCACCACAAGTTTGTGTTTACGGGTACCGTAAATTTTCCGGTATGATTTACGGTACCCGTAAACACAAACTTGTGGTGCTCAAAACTACACACACGACATTTTTTTTTGAATTTTTTGTTTACAAATGTGTTTATAATACACGCATCTACGTTTATGAAAAAAAATAGGTCCACCTCGCCCCGTACGGTGTAGTTCTCGCGGTTCTTACAACTCGAGGTGCTTCTCATTTTAGAGGTCCCCTATATATATATATATATATATATATATATATATATATATATGGTGGGGTTCTAGAGTGAACACTAATGTATTTGTGAACTGAGTGAACAAATCTTGGCCATTCATTTACACACGTGGATGGCTAGGATTTCATCATCAAATCGTAAAATACACTAGTGTATTTCATCATCAAATCCTGGCCATTGATCTACACACATGTATGGCCAGGATTAGTTCGCTCACTTCGTAAACTACACTAGTGTTCACTCTTGAACCTAATCCTATATATATATATATATATATATATATATATATATATATATAGGGTGGGAGTTGGCTACAAAGTCCATTTTTCCTACAAAGTGTACAAAGTCATAAAAGACCACAATTTCAGCCATAAAATACACTCAAAACCCACAAATAATAAAGTGAAGCTTACTAAAACGCCATATTTGTGGGTTTTGTGTTGTGCTTTGGATGATAAGGCTTTGATTTTCGAATGACTAACATTAGTGTGTTTTATGTTGATTATCATGTTGTGTTTTATATTCATAGTTCTACGATTGTGTGTTTGAAGTTTTTATGGACTGTTAGGGTTTGGATATTGTGTTTTAGTGATCTTCGCTCTGTTATTTGTGGGTTTTAAGTGTGTTTAATTATGACTGAAATTGTGGTGTTTTATGATTTTGTACACTTTGTAGGAAAAATGGACTTTGTAGCCGAACCCCACCCTATATATATATAGGGAGAAGATCATGCGAGAACCACCTCTTATTGCGAGAACCGCGAGAACCAATGTGAACACAACCTAAAATGCCTACAAATAGCTAAAAATCACAAAAAAAAAAAAAATTTGATTTTTTTAATATTTTTTAGGTTAAAATCGCTACTTTTCGAATAAAAAAAAAATTTTAAATAATTTTTTTTTTAAATTTTTTTTTTCTTTTTTGGCTTCGAAAAGTAGCGAGTTTAACCTAAAAAATATTAAAAAAATCAAAAAAAAATTCTAGATTTTTTTTAGATTTTTTTAGGTTTTTTGGGGGTTTAGTTTTTAGCATTTTAGCTTGGGGGGGAGGGGGTTAGGTTTTTTTTGGGGGGGGGGGGGGGGGGGTGGGGGGGTTTAGGTTTTTTTTGGGGGGGGGGGGGGGTGGGGGTTAGGTTCTTTTAGCTATTTTAGGTTGTGTTCACATTGGTTCTCACGGTTCTCACAATAAAGGTGGTTCTCGCATGAGCTCCTCCCTATATATATATATATATATATATATATATATATTGGCATGGTTGTTCACTTTTAATCATGTAGAATGTTTACACTATGGAATCCTATGAAAACCTTTCATAGTCACATTAATGTGCATCCGCTAGGAGCAGGGTGTGACAGGCCTTACTTTTTAACAAGATAAAATCAAGGTATTTTAAGGTAACTAACTATACATGCTTCAAAACAGTCAAGCTTTCTCTATCTCAATATTTTTTTTAATTTAAAAAGTGACTTAATGAAAGTTATGCGTGAACATATCTCCCACTAAGATATACAATAACAAAGATCCAAATTTTCTAAAAAATAAATCACCAAACTCTACATGAATATCATACTACTGTCTTAGTGGTTTAGTGGTATGCTTTAAACCAAAACTGATAGAAGTTTAAATCATACAAGTTGCATGTATTGATGTTTTTATCCGTGAAAATTTAGAAATTAACCTTAAAGAAATAGATAACAAACTAAAACGCACGTTATATGCCGTATTAATGATTTGACTTGACTTTCACATTGCATATGAACATAACACATATTTTCAAACATTAACTTTAAAATTTATTCAATCTTTCATACACCTTATCTTCAAACTTTCAAACATATTATCTTCAGACTTTCAAACACTTAGAACTACTTGAAATAGAAGTATCACCTACAACCAAAACAAATGATTAAAAAATATATAAAAATCAATAATTGTATTTTAAGTTGCTTGTTAGATTTTTAATTAACAATGGATAATTTGTTTTGATGGTGTGTGCTGACAAATGCGGATTGGTTGCAGGACAGGAATCTCTTACTTTCGTCGGTTTTTGGGTGGAACCATAAGGGATGGAGTATTCATAGGGAAATCAAGTGCTGGGTTTTTGACGCTTGAACTCGCTCATGCTTTTCGGTTGTTGTTATTGGGGCCCAGATTATCTATAGTTTTTCATCGGTCTTCTAGTCTATAGATAACATCTAAGTGAAACCAATAATGTCATATTGACATCAAACAACCCGAAAAAATGTCCACAATGCTTTTCGATATTAGTAACTATGATTTCTTTAGTTCATACAGAGGCGAAACCTTCTTATTTTATAACCTTTTTGTTTATTTCATATCCAAAATGTTGGAGCTGGTGGTCTTAAATTAAAATACAGTAATAATACTCTTGGAATCTTTTCCTTGTACGTGGTATATTCGTTGATGCATGGCAGGTCACTTTGCATACCCAGGATCAACGTATTTTGTTGTTTTTAGTGTGCGAACATGATAGTGTGGGTCGGTGTACTATAATTTGTAATATTTGAAATGTAATAAAGAGGGTTCATTGGAAAACACAAAAAGTGGGGAACCAGGAACCATGCATTTACCATGTTAAAAATCAAATTCTTTTTTAAAAAAATCGACGCAGATCACTATAAATACATGTAGAACCTTTTTAATAAAAAAAATTCAAAAACTAAAAATATAAAAAAAATGTATAAAAAACAGTTAAAAAAAGGTTAATTTTTTTTACAAAAATCATTTTTTTATTTGAATAGCTTCTACACATTTTATAAGGAAAAGCATCGAAAAATTTAAAAATAATTTTATTTTTAACATGTTAAGTTGAATTTTGAAGATATATTTAACATGTTAAATGCATTGCTCGGTACATTTTTAGTGTTCCCGTGTATATATATATATATATATATATATATAGGGGAAGTTTCTATGCAAAACACTAAATATTGTGAGAACACGCAGAACAAAATTTATCATCCATTTTTTCAATCATAAAAATCTAACAAGTAAAGGAAAATGTTACAAATGTAAGACTTATTGTTTTTCATACTATAATTCAAAACAAAATATGAATTTTTTTTTAGTTTTTATATAACCTATACATATGTAGGTTATGTGTAGGTTAAATTACCTACATGTATGTAGGCTATGTATAGGTAAAAACTAATGGTTTTCTTACGTATATAACATACACATATGAATGTAAGAAATACAAAATTTAAAAAATAGGAACCTTAAATCCCAAAATTTTGTGATGTAGAGTTTTTTTTTGTTCTCGCAATAATTAGTGTTCTGTAATGATTCTCATCCTATATATATATATAGGGTCAGGATTTAGAGAGAACGCTCAAAAGTGTGAGAACGGAGAGAATACTTATGAATCGTCAGATCAAAACAATCTATGGACTAGATGACGCGGTGGCATTTTCGTAAATAAAATCACTTTTATTAATGTGGCGCGCTTCATTAAGGGTAAAAGGGTCTTTTGACTTAATATAAAACGCCAAACTCACGCTATTAAAAACCCGCCTCAACACACATAGCACACTTCATCATAATATAACGCCATAGATATAAAACGCCAAACTTTGTTTTTTACCGATAAAGCTGAACAAACAGTACTAAAAAGACGGAACTTTATTACTAGCATTTACTGTAATAAAAATCGCGCCTAAAATACGCGCCAAAAACTTCCTATATAAACAAACTCTCAGAACTACTAAAATCCACACCAAAACCACAAAAACCTATATTTTCCTCTATACCATTCATCTTATAAACGCCAAAAAAACGAAAATATCAAAGATTCAAATCCATGTTTCTTTGATATACACTATTTTCTCAATAAATTTCCGCTCTATGTAATGAGCAAGATCCTCAATATAAACGCCAAAACATACAAAAACCACAAAACTTCAAAAAAGCCATTTCATGGAGATTCTTTTTTTGTTCTCTATAAAGTTTAGCTAAACGGGATGGATAACATTGTTACACATCTTTCTTGACTGAGGATTAACATTGTTATCCATTTCGTTTAGCAAAACATTATTGAGTTTAGCACGACCAAAATTAAAAGTTTATGGAAGTATTATTTAGTGGCGTTATTGTTTTTTTTTTTTTGGCGTTTGATTTCCTTGCCCGATCTTATATTGTTTGTTATTTTACTTCGAAGTAGCATGTTATGAACAAAGAGGTAGAAAAAAGAAAAAGATGCAAAAAAAAAAGATTTAAAACGCCAAACTGAGAAATGTCTGTGTTCTATAGGATTGAAATAAAAAAACGCCAAACTACTCTACAATGGCTCTCAAAGACCATCTGTATATGTTCTGTAAGAATGACAAATACAAAACGCCAAACTACTCTTCACTGGCTCTCGAAGACCTTGTCGATCTTCTTTTAATTACGACCTGTTTGCATGTTGATGCGTAATGTCCATAGGCTTTGCAGTTCTGACTCTGGCTTTCTTTGGCCCCGGGTTTCGACTTTGATTTCTTTTTGTCGATTGCTATCTCCTGTTTAGATTTCAGGCGCTTCCGAGAACCAGAACCTTTGGATTTATAACCTACAGGGACTCTTATCGGATTCTTGTCGTTTTTATATTGACCAGTTATCTCGGCAAATCTATCCCTAGAACTAGCGGGAGGAGCAACAATCTGCATATCTTGAACCTTCTTCATATAAGATTGAACATGATCCTTGTATAAGGATAACTCCTCTTTATTACCAGATAAACGGTTCAAAGTGTATTCGGTTGAATAAATAATATCTCGCATCATACTTTGCACATCAGGATCAAGTTCGGTCATATATTCACGACTAATTGAGAATTCAGGAGAGCAGTTTGGGGAGGCCTCTTTGCGCCATCTATTCAGAATGTAATGTTTTGGAAATTCCCTAATGTCCATAAGTCTCAAAACATATAATATATGTCTACATAGTAAACCAAACTGTTCAAAACGCCTGCATGAGCAACTGCATGTGCAATCAGACTTACGAAACATTACCTGAAAAACCCCAAAAACAATATCTCTATAACGCCATGCATAGAATATTTGTCTAAAAAAGAAAAAACACATTGCATATGATAAAACGCCATTAACAGAAAACGCCATAAAAATCAAAACTCAATTATTTACCTCAAATAAGGATGTACAAGGCTGTTGGAAGTCATTTACGTAAAACTTAACAAACCCATCAGGCTGATCTTCGTAACGTTGATTTATGCAATCCGCAACTCCAATAAGCTCCGGTTGAACGTCAAAAAAAATACTTTTTGTGCATATATCAACAGCTTGCCCTTCCAACAATTTGTAACTACTCTTCAACTGGGGTCTTTTGTATCGAGATTCATGATCATTTTTACGATGTGTGTGACGCTGTGCTTCTATTGCAGTCTCATAATGCGTCATGAACTCAACAAGAGTAGCTTTCGAATTGCACACTTGACCAAAAAAATAATTCTCACTCTCCGACCTGGATGTCGTTCGCATAAGACCAGATATATGCTCCATTCTATAGTATGCAGGGATCCAAGATTCCCTAAGTGCAAAAATATCAGATAGCCAGTCATTATCTTCTAAATTGAATTCTGCGATAACCGCTTCCCATTCTGATTCAAACTCTTCAGGTGTGAGAATATCCGTCCACACAACACCACAAATACGTTCTTTAAAATTTGTGGAATTGCATAGCCTAATACCAACCTATAAAAAACACGAAAACGCCATGCATAAATAAAAAAAAGACAAAATTTAATTAAAAAACAGTAACAAGGTACAAAACGCCAATTATTTTAAAACGCAGTGTATCCTAAAACGTCAAAGATAAAAAAAAACATAACAACCTTCAGAGAAAGTTTATGCATCACATGCCACATGCATAACCGATGCCTCATGTCAACAAATACAACAAAAATAGCCTTCTTCATCGCTGGATCTTGGTCAGTGACAACAACTTTTGGTTGAGAACCAACAACTTTTAGAAAAACTCTTAACAACCAAATATACGTATCAGCAGTTTCCGACGCCAACAATGCTGCACCAAATGTAACATTGCAGTGATGATTGTTTATACCAGTGAACGGTACAAACACCATAGAGTATCTGCATATGAAAACGCCATGAGAAATGAAACAATAACAAAACGCCATTGAATGTAAACTAGTAAAACGCCATTGCATGTAAGCTAATAAAACGCCATTGCATGTAAAATATAAAAACGCCATTGCATGTAAATTAATAAAACGCCAAAAACAAAGAATTTGAATTATAAAATATTACTTGTTGGAACGATACGTGGCATCAAACGAAATCACATCACCAAACACGTGGTAATTACGTTTGGCTTGATCGTCACACCAAAAAAGACCCTTCAAATGATTCTCTTCGTCTGTGATGTAATCATACGAGAAATTAGGCTGAGAATGTTTTTTTTCATTCAAATGTTTGACAACCATATCGGCGTCATATTCCCCTATGAACAAGTTAATTTGCCACTTATAGTTCTTAAATTCAACTTTGCTTGCACCCACATCTTCAAAACCGCCAAAACAAGTCTTTATAACATTAAACGCCTTGATAGGACCCAAATTCAGCTTAGACATGCTGTGTATAACATGCTTCTGGAGCTGAGTGAGGTGTCGTTCAGTTGGGAGAGAATGCTTATTAGGACGTTCAACAAGTTCATGATTGTGCTCCTCGAAAAACTTATACACCTTCCAAAATCCATCCTCAAAAAGTACACATAACAGTGCACCACAATCAGTCCTCTTTGAAAAATTAGATCGCACTACTCGCTCCTTTTGATTGGGGTCCAACGTATCAACCTTCTTGTCCTTATATACACCAGCTCTCGTACACAAGAAATACTTAATATGTAAGACACCTTTAGAGTTTGTCATTGTAGTCCCTTTCCTGACTGAAAACCACACTCCTTGGCATACTTAACATACATTGAATAACAATCATCAAGGCTTGAGAATACCATGTCCTTTCTGGGCTTTAATTCTCCACTGACGTCAGGAATGATAAATGGTAATCCAGTTTTGGGGCAATGCCTTTGACTCGAGGAAGAGACTTCGTCTGAGAAAACATAGGGAGGAACAGAAAAATCAGAAAAACAGAGTGATGTCTCGTAATAACATTATAGATTAAAACGCCATTAATTGAATAATAAACAAGACATAATAAACACATAATTTAAAAACGACATGATAAAAAAGCCATGAGATGAATAATTAAAAACACTTAACAACATAAATAATTAACAAAATATAACATCATAATGAAAACGCCAAAATTAACAAAACTAATGTTGTAATAACTGATATTCACAAATACTACTAAATAAAATTCAAAACTAATCAAATAAAAGAAAAACGCCAATGATCGTAAAAACATAAGAAATACACTAGAACGTAAACGACAATTAAAATTAATATCGAAAACTCCAATTGCAATTCTTAATAATAGATTAAATATCAATTAAAACGCGATTAAATTGCATAATTAAATAACGCTACTGAAAATCATACAACACATTATAAAAATAATAATACAAAAAAACGCCATAGAACAATGATAAAAGAACAAAACGCCATATCTGTTGCATGATTTGCTGGAACGAAAAATAGAAAACGCCAATGAATTTTACTTTATCGAACAGAATCCACGTTAAACGCCATAGATCTGAGAGAGCTTGCAAAGCAGGTAACAACTAATAATAAATCTTTGGAGTTTTAATTTGAAGAGATATATAACGCGAATAAGGAGGGAACGTATAAAAGGACAATCGTACCCCCGCATAACAATTAGGGCCCCATGCCACGTGTTGCGCCAGGATCCATTCTCACACTTTTCACCGTTCTCTCCTGAACCCGTTTCTATATATATATATATATATGGGAGAGGATCATGAGAAAACTACATATAAATGAGAAAACTAGAAAACTAACTAAAAAAACCTAAAAAAAAGCTAAAAAACATACAAATTTTTTTTTTACAATTTTTTATAAAAAAATCGCTATTTTTTATATACAAAAAAAATTTCAAAAAAAAAAATTTGTTGTACTGCACATGTGTAGTAATACACATGTGTATGTGTACTACACATGTGCAATACAACAAAAAACTTTTTTTTATTTTATTTTTTTTTTTGAAAATTTTTTTCCATTCATAAAAAGCTGCGATTTTTTTATAAAAATTTAAAAAAAAAATTGGTATGTATTTTAGGCTTTTTTAGTTAGTTTTTTGGTTTTCTCATTTAAACTAGTTTTCTCATGATCCATCCCCTATATATATATATATATATATAAGCACCCTTTATTGCGAGAACCAATGTGAACACAAACAAAAATACCTAAAAATAGCTAAAAAATACACATTTTTTTTTAATATTTTTTATAAAAAAATCGCTATATTTCGTTACAAAAAAAAATAAATTTAAAAAAAAATTTAAATCTTTTTTTTATTTTTGCTACTAAAAGTAGCGATTTGAATGTAAAAAATATAAAAAAAAAAAAATTTTTTTGTGTTTTTTAGATTTTTTTAGGTTTTTTAAGGGTTTAGTTTTTAGCATTTTAGCTTGGGTGGGGGGTGGGAGGGGGGGTAAGGTTTTTTTTTTGGGGGGGGGGGGGGTTAGGTTTTTTTAGGTTTTTTTGGGAGGTTTAGTTTTTAGCATTTAGCTTAGGTTTTTTTTTTAATTTTTTTTAGGTTTTTTTTGGTGTGTTCACATTGGTTCTCATGGTTCTCACAATAATGGTGGTTCTCAAATGAACCTTACCATATATATATATGAGAAGGATCCGTTAGGAACCGCCCTTTATTGCGAGAACCGCAAGAACCAATGTGAACCACAACAAAAAATACCTAAAAAATCTTAAAAACACCCAATTTTTTTTTTACTATTTTGTTTGGGAAAATCACTATATTTCGTCAATAATAAAAAAAATTCAAAAAAAATTCGAGTAACAGTTATCCATGCACATGTGCATATGTATCATTTCTTTGACAAATTCCGCAATCATTACAAATATTAGACAATTGCACTTTCATTTACACTACCATATGTAATACACTACTTTTTACATTACCAATATTAGAACTGCACATGTGCATCTATATGTATCAACATGAAATAAGGTGTTTTGGTACACTACTTTGAATAACTTCCCCTTTCATCTATCATACCATCCATCTTTCATCTATCATACCATCCATAATACACTACCATTACATCCTACCATCCATAATACAATACCATTACCTCCTACCATCCATAATACAATATCATTACCAATATTATCACCTTATTACATGTCTATAAACATCATTTATACCATCCAATCAACATATTACATCACAAAGTGACAACTATAACCAACCATCAACCACTAGATATAACTAATCAAAAAACATGTATATGGGTTTACTTCTCCATTCAAAATCACAAACTTTTTGTATCAAAACACGTTATATCATGGTTATACATAATGATGCACATGTGCATTTTAAATATTGTTAATGTAAAAAATAGTGTATTACGGATGGTATTGTCGAAGTAATGTATTACGGAATTTGTCGAAGTAATGATACGTAAGCACATGTGCATGGATAACTGTTACGAAAAAAAAAGTTTTTTTTTTGTTGTAACGAAATATAGCGATTTAAAAAAAAATATTAAAAAGAATAAAAAAATTTTGAGTGCTTTTTTGATTTTTTTTAGATTTTATTTTGTGTTCACATTGGTTCTCGCGGTTCTCACAATAAAGGTGGTTCTCAAATGAACCTTAACACATATATATATATATATATATATATATATATATATATATATATATATATATATATATATATATAGGGTCAGGATTTAGGGAAAACGGTGAAAAGTGTGAGAACGGTGAGAACTATTTTGGTGTTGACATGTGGCATTGATGCTAAATTACACTAAGGGTAATACAGTCAAAAAAACCCACTCACATGAACTGGGAGTTAAAAAAAAAACACTATAAAAACACCCAATTCAGAAAAACGCCATGAAAATACCCAGTTAAAACGCCATAAAACACCCAGTTCAGAAAAACGCCATGAAAAACTCAGTTGAAAACGCCATAAAACACTCAGTTCAGAAAAACGTCATGAAAATACTTAGTTAAAACCCCATAAAAACACCTAGTTCAGAAAAACGCCATAAAACTACTTATTCTAAAACGCCATAAAACACCCTGTTCAGAAAAACGCCATAAAAACCCAATTCATTTTTTTCGAAAAGTATATCAATAGTATACTCGTTGGAAAGATAAAAAAACAATGAGTTTTATGGTGCAATTTTTTTGGAAAAATAATCACGTATAAAAAAGTTATTGGCGTTTAAATATGATGGGAGAAAATGGCATGTGAATAGCATGTGCACACTTGTTTGGATCTTCCAATTTTACCCCTCCTGTAGTTATAAGGTTCCCATTATTTACAAAAATACCACCGCATCATCTTAGCCACAAATCACAAGGTTCTTATGGCTGAAAATCGTTATCACTGTTCTCACACTTCAAATCGTTTTCTCTTGATCTCGTTCCTATATATATATAAAGAGTAGGATTCAAGATTGAACCTAGTGTTTTTTTTGAAAAAATGAACCAACTTGGACCATTGGTTCTTTTTTTATAGATAGTAAAGTTTAAATTTCACTCTCCTATTAGAATTAAATGATTTATCTCTCTAATTATACACATGTGTATGTAAAATGTATGTACAATAACAATGTTTCTTGGTTATGTATAAAAAACAAATAGTCACTCTGAGTGCATATGTCTATCGCTTGCGTCAATCACGTATCCTAGCTTAAACAAATGAACAAGACTGGTGCTGAAAGGAACAAAACATAAAGTTGGTACATGTTGAAGTCCATCCGGACGGATGGACATAGGCCATCCGAATGGATGGAACCAAGTCCATTCGGAAGAAGCTCATTCGGAAGAAGTTCATCCGGATGATGTACATCCGCTTCTGAAGTCCATCCGGAAGGAGGCCATCCGCTAGGTTAGTTGTCCGGATGAGCTATGCCTATAAATAGATGTGTTGGGTCTTGTCATTAAGAACTTTTGCTGACTTGAGAGGCGAAGCTCTGTCAGTTTGATTTCAAGGTGTAAACACTGTTATATCAGTTAATAGAAATCATTGTTAATTACTTCTTCGTGTTTTATGCACACACGTGATTGGATTCCGCACATTTCACGTGTCGGTACGCATTCAACGGTCAACGGATTCGATCCAGATCCTGAATTCTCAAGTGGTATCATAGCAGGTGTTTGATTGCACGGGTTGAAGACACGAATATTCAAGTTTCTACATCAGATTCAGAGCCAAAATCTTCATCTTCTTCTCATATTTTTCTTCTACTCATCTTCTACATTTCTTTTGAACTTAAAACCTCAAATTCACGAAGATTTCATGATTGAAATTGGCTAAATTTTCAGTATGTTGTGCGGAAATCAGTTTTAACAAACCCTACAAAGTTTCAGATCAAAATTCAAACAAAATCATACTCAAATCAGTAAAAATCATGATTTTCGAAACTAAGTTTGCTGATGTCATCGTTTATCCGGATGGATAGAAGTGTTCACCCGGACGTATAGGTTTATTAGTTGTTCATTCGGACCAAAAGCTCATTCGAACTAAAAGTCCATCCGGACCATAGTTCATCCGGATCAGTCCATCCAGACCATAGTTCATCCGGATCAGTCCATCCGGAAATCGTTTTTTTCTGGAACAATAGTTCAACCAGACGAGTATCCATCCGGACACTTGTTCATCCGGATCACGGCCATCCGGACGACTAGTGTGTTCTTCTTTGTTTGTCAAGTGTTTGCTTGTTTGCAGGTTGTTCAAAGATCAGAATCACGGCTGAAGAATTTTATAACACATTCTATAATGCGTTCACTTCCGAGTCAACAGAAACAACAAATGCTACACCGAAAAGCATCTCGAAAGCCATAAATGCTAATATAAAACATGAAAATTTTTATGGAACACATTCAAAATCACCAAAACTTGATAATATTGAAGATTATACGTGGTGGAGAGAGAGATTTCTGAACTGGGCAAAAGCATTTTCTTATAAACATGAGAGTTGGTTCTGTTTGGAATTTGGATATCATAGGCCAATAAATGATAAAAATGAAGAAATTCCACTTGCAAGCTTACAAGATGAAGACAAAAGAAAATTTTTTTATGAACAAAAAATGATTGCATTAATTCAAAAGTCGATAAGAGATGATATTTTTGCACTACTTGATCATGATGGTTCATCAAAATCAGTGTGGGAAGTTTTACGAGTGAAAGCTGAGGGAGGAAAGCAAATAAAAAAGAATAAAATGTAATTGCTTAAAAAGGAATTCAATTTGTTTGATAGTATAAAAGGTGAAATAGTGAGAGAAATGATTGAAAGATTTTGTCACCTGAAAATTGAGCTTAACAGGTTTGGGATAACAAAAACTAGAGAATAAATTATTGATAAAGTAATCGAAGCTTTACCACGTGCAGATCAATGGCAAACCTTTGTCTTTATTTTGAAAAATGATCCAACGTTTGATGAGACTACTTTGGATGTATTGATAGAGAAGATTGAAAGTCATGAACTTGAGTTGCAAAAACAGAACAAGATGAGCAATTCTACTTACCAGCAGAATGTGGGTCTTTACTACAAAGGAAGTTTACCTTCAACTATTCAGTCATCTAAGCCTGGTACAACTTTTAGCGTCGAAAAAAGAAATGATTCACAAAAGAGTTCATCAAGCTATGATCCAGGTTATCATTCTTCTTCATCAGCTTCAAATGTAGTAGAAACTGATGAGATTCATTGCAATATTGCTTTAAAGCTGAAAAATTCTCCAACAATGAGCATTAGTGCTACTAAACAACAAATGAGTTTCTTAGCATCTATTCTGGAGTCATATGAGAGTCTAGTGGCGGGGAGAATCGGAAACCCCGAAATGACAAAAGAGGATTATGACCAGATAGACCCAGAGGAGATGGAACTTACTAATATCAGATGGTGTTTAGCTAGTGGCATCAGAAGAGCTCAACGATTTATAGAGATCATAGGCTGGCAATGTCTTGAAGGTTTAAACACAAAACTTGGATTTGACAAGTCAAAGGTCACATGCTTTCGATGCAAGAAGAAAGGTCATTTCAAAAGAGAATGTGTTAATCGAGAAGTAGCTGATCATGCTAATCCATTTCATGATGATTATTATAAGAAGGCCATCTACCATCGCAACAACAAGCAGCCGTCAAGAACAAACCAAAAGCAAATTGAAGAAGGGTCATCAAAAAAGATAAAACATGCTGCTCATGTTATGATTCATAATGATGAAGGATTTGACTGGAGCAAATATATACCGGAAGAAGATAATTTAGCATTGGTGGCTGAAGTGAAAGAGAGTGCACTGGATGCTGAGGTGAAAGAGAGAACAAAAGAAGAAATTCTGCAAGAAAAATGTCAAGAGAAAGATTTTTTGTAGATTGCAGAATAGAAGAAATGCAAAAAGAGTACGAAGAAGCTCGAAGTTATAAAAGATGGGATAAGAAAAAAGAGTGTTATATCAATCGCAAAGGAGATCCGGTTGTTCATAAACGCGAGGTGGTGTATAATGATGTGCTTGCTGTTATTCCTCTGTCTGGCGAATTCTATTCAAACATAGAAAAAGAAAAAAATTATCTCAAGAAGCTGGATAAGATAATCAGGGGAGTGATGACATCCAGTTTGCAGAAGAGAGATGAAGAAAGAATTAAGAAGTATGTTGAGAAGATGGTGGAAGAGGTAAAAGAAATAGTAAGTAAAGATGATGGTGAAGGTAAACAGAAGAATGACGAGGTGAAAGAAGAAGAAGCGGGTAAAGAAGATCAGAAACCAGCAAAAGAAGTTGTTATTGAAAAACATCAAGATGAAGAGAATTTGAAGAAGTAAGAAAAAGTTGATGAAGAGAAACAAGAGAAAGCTGATGAGAAACTGGTTGCTGAAGCTGTCACTAAGGAACATCTGATGAAGGAAACAGATCAGAAGCAGAAGGCAGAAAAAGCCGAGGTGTCAACTACTGAGGTAAATACTTCAACTGAATTTTCCGAAGGTTTAAATAAAATTGTTGAACAGTGCAAGAAATGCATGAAAAAGTGCAGTGCTTGTACTGAAATAGATGAAAAATTCAGAATAAGAGATATAGAATTTACTAAAATTGAAAAAGTTTTCAAAGATAAATGTAAAGAAATGTTTGAAAAAGAAAAGGTATTAATAGATAATGATAAAAAGCTGACACAAAAATGTAAGGTTTTAGAAAAAGAAAATAAGATTTTGAAAGAAAAGTGTTCAGCTATGACTGAAGAGTTATTACAAAAAGAAAATGTTAATCAAGAAATGAAAACAGAGTATGATTCAATAAAACTTGCATATCATATTACAAAAGAGTCATATGAAGCAGTGAAAAGTCAAATGAAACTTGTTCAATATAGATTGAAACATTATTCTGAAACATCTGAAACGCTTAAAAAACAGTATGAAAAATGGCTGATTTAGAACAAGATAATAACAAGTTGCATAGTTATCATACTTCATCATATGTTCTTGAACGTATTTTTAACAAAAACTGGATGATAATGATTTTGAGAAAAACGAGAAAGGAATTGGCTCAGAATATTATCAGGTTCCACCACCGTTTGAGAAAAAGTTCACATTCTATGATGATGAGAAGGTGGAAAAAGCTTTCAACATGGTTGATCAATTGCCATATAATATTGACTTAACCTATTCCAAATCTGATGATTCTGGTGATTCAGAGGTGTTAGGTAAGGTCGTTGAAACTGTTTTGCAAGAGGAGTCTACCAAAACAGATAAGTCCGAGTCACAATATGAAAATGGGGGAAGTTTTCATGATAGTTATCTGAAAAATTCAAAATCTGAGAAAAATGTGAATGATGATCTGATAGGATTGGCTTATACCATGATTGGATCGGATAAATTTGTCACACCCTGGCTTTTGCGGAAGCGTGGGTTTATTTGGTGTGACTTCTTAATACCATAGCAACAATCACAACAATGCTATATGATAAAATACAAGATGTTCATCCATTAATAAAAATGAAAAAATACCACCATAACATTGTTTAGAAACAGCGACATTTGAAATAAGTTACAAACCACAAAATATTTAAAACGTTTTCATAGGACACCAAAAGACTTTAGATAAGGCTAGGTTTAGAGACATGTAACCCGTCCAGGAATAGGTTACATCTCTTAAACTTCACAACTCTGGATGACATCTATTATCCAACGCAGCTAGACACATGCATACCCTGCCAGATCCTGCTAGTTCCCTGAAATACATGTAGTTTGAAAAATCAACAAAAAGTTGAGCGAGTTCATGTGTAAGTCTGTGTATATAAGCCTTTAAATTATGTCTTGTGTATATAAATGTCCCTTTGTAACGATGTATGTATAATCCTTTGTAAAAGGTGTATGAAAGTCCCTTTGTAACGATGTATGTATAATCCTTTGAAATATGTCTGTATGTATAAATGTCCCTGGTATGTAGCAATAAGGAAAAAGAGATCACCACTGGGTTGCAAAGCCATTGGTATGTGTGAAACGGTGCAGGAAGACTCAAACCTAGCAAATTTGTACCGGGCTTCCGGCTGGAAGACATAGTCACCTCTATGGGTCACCCTGACCTCATGGGTGTGGGCTCGCTACACCCAAATAGATCTATCACTCATGTCCCTTGGTCCTAACAACGAGGATTAATGGCCTTAAGTTTGGTGCCTCACCCTTCACATGATCTGGTCTAGTAGTAAAACCCTCCTTAAGCTAACCATACCATGTATAAAAATGTCTGAAATAGTTGTAACATACTTGGTACTCGTTCTCACCAAGAGTGCTTCTTGTATTTTTGTATTCTCAAATTGCATCATACTTGGTACTCGTTCTCACCAAGAGTGCTTCTTGTTATTATACCATTTGTAAACATTGTAATATTTGTAACATGTATTTTACCCCAGCCTCTAAGGCTGAACCTCCCCAGCCTCTAAGGCTGAACCTCTAGTATAATCCATTCGTAACATAATTTAGAATTATGAGTTTTTTTGTTCGTTCAAAACTTTGTAAGTTCTTGCAAAACGTGCATGTCTTTCCACCTCGAAAACATTAATAAAAATGTAAAACCGTAAAAAGTGGGGTTATGAACTCACTTGTCTGTAAACATTTAATACCATGTATAAAAACGTCTGTAAGTGTCTGTAATAATTGTAACATGTATTCCACCCCCGAAGTATAAAACTGAAAACAGTTAAAAGAAAAGGGGGAACATGAACTCACCTTGATTTCGAGTAAGTCCAAATAAATATGCTAATGTGAAAGTTCTTGGGAATAAAATTCCACGTCACTCTAATTGTTTGAACATGCAATAATATGGAATATGTATCAACAATAATGTTTAATCGAATGAGCGGAAATCCTAAATCTCTAGGATTCGGTAGGATTTTGTCTAAAAGAAATATTGTGATAATTATATAACTAATTATAAAAAAATAATTAATTTAAACCAGAATAATTAAAATAACATTTTTAATTATTCGAACTTGAATATTACTGATTTAAAATAATTATTATGGCCTTGGAATCATTTTAAATAAATAAAATGAATTAAAATGATAAGATAACAATAAATAAATTTATATAAGTTTAAAATAATGCATCTTTTGTCATAAGAATAATTTTGGATCAAAATTATATAGTTATATAATTTAATTACATTAAATTAAACTATATAAATAAGTATAATTGAACTAATTGGACAAATAAAAACTAACCGGTATTGATTAGAACGAAGAATCGGCTATTCTCCGGCTAAGTTCCGATCGGGTTTCGTCAAAAAAAAAAATATATATGTTTAAGTATTTTAATGGGTGTGGAATGTTTATAAGAATTCAGAGGGTTTAAATAACCCATCAATTTGACACAATTTCAACAAAAATTGGCGAATTATCGATCCACTTTAAATTAAAAAAAAAACATTCCGTCATCGAGTGCGTTAAAGTCAAAAATATCGAGCTTGAAATTGATTCCTACTGAAATTAATTCGTTTTGGTTTTTGTCGACAAAGAAAATTTGACAAAAAAACAAACCTTTTAATATTTAATATTTAATTAATAATATTATTATATTCTAAATAAAACAAACGTTTTTAATATCATTTATTAATATTTAATTAATAATAATATTATATTCTAAAGTGGGTATATATGAATTAATGTTCTAGATATTATCAGCTCTGTACAGAGGATAAACTGGTTAAGACACTTCGGTTTCAAACGCATGGTCACGAGTTCGATCCTCACTTATACTGGTTCCAGGGGATTTATCCCTTTTTAAAACGGTTTTTGTCAAAGTTACACTTAGGTCCCTGTAGTTTCATTTTGTACGAAAATGGTCCCTCAAGTTTCGAAAGTTTACAAAAACAGTCCCTATACTTTTATCAGAAGTACATAATTGGTCCCTGAAGTTTCGCAAAATGACATAAATGGTCCCTGTAATAGTCAGTTAGTTTAACTAACTAGGTTAGTGTTTAAAGAAAAATTTATTATAAAGGGACTAACTCAGTTAACATATTTTAGTTAAAAGAGTTAACTGAGTTAAGCTTTTAAGAAGAAATCCTTATATGAAAGTTAACCAGGTCAGGATATTTAGTTAAAATGAGTTTAAGAAGATTAACTGTAGTCCCTAGAGTTTAAGTTTTAAAGAATGACCAAATGAACCTTAGACTTTTATAATTAAAATAAATTATATTTATTTCTTTTATAAATAGGTTTCAAAAATGACCAAAAGAATCCTAAACTTGTAGTTTGAAATAATTGCACTTTAACCCTCGTATTTATATAGTTTCAAAGGATGTCAAATAGGTCCCTCAACCTATTGTTTGTCTATGTGTTGGCATTGTCAGCATGTTTCTGAGTTATCCATTCACTGTGCTAACTGTGTGTTGTGCATCAAGTTTATCACTAAAGCTTGTGTGTAATAAATGGAGTGACAGTATGAATGTGATGCATATGTATCTATGATGCAGAACTCATAAAGCAGTTTAATTCAACAGTCGTAGTCAAGCACAGTCATTAAGCACATAATTTAATATTAATTAATTGTATGGATACCTATAATTGTGAGGGTTGTCACATTCTCCCCCTGTTATAGAAATTTCGTCCCGAAATTTTAGTTCTGCTACTAGATGCAGGGGTCTTGGGGAATAAATGTGGGTACTTTTCCTTCATACGGTCCTCACTCTCCCACGTGAATTCCGGGCCGTGTCGTGCATTCCATCGAACTTTAACGAGTTTGACACTACTCCTGCGTGTCTTGTTAATCTTCCAATCAGTAACCTCAACAGGTTCTTCAGTAAAGTGGAGTGTGTCGTCAATATGAACTTCGTCGGCAGGAATGATCACTGTTTCCTGAGTTGGACTCTTTTTCAGATTAGATACATGAAATGTATCATGAACGCCATTTAATCCCGCAGGTAATTCCAACTTGTAAGCTACGAGGCCAATCCTTTTCAGGATTCTAAATGGCCCGATGTATCTGGGGTTCAACTTACCACGCTTCCCAAAGCGTGCTACACCCTTCCAGGGTGAAACCTTTAACAAAACCATATCCCCAACCTGAAACTCCAAAGGCTTCCTCTTTGGATCTGCATAGGTTTTCTGTCGGTCGCGAGCCGCTTCGATGCGTTTTCGAATCTGCGCAATTTTGTCTGTCGTTTCTTGGACCAATTCCGGCCCAACCAGTTGTCTATCACCCGCATCAGCCCAGCATAACGGTGATCGGCACTTGCGTCCATAAAGAGCTTCAAATGACGCGGCTCCAATACTTGTGTGGTAGCTGTTGTTGTACGAAAACTCGACCAATGGTAAATGATTATCCCAGCTGCCACCTAGGTCCATTACACATGCTCTCAGCATATCTTCAAATGTCTGAATAGTTCTCTTACTTTGGCCATCAGTTTGTGGGTGAAACGCGGTACTCAGATTTAACTGCGAACCAAATGCTTCTTGGAAAGATTGCCAAATCCTTGACACGAATCTTCCATCCCTATCAGAGATAATTGAGAGAGGCACTCCATGTCGTGCAACAATCTCTCTCAGGTATATCTCAGCAAGTTTACTCGTGTTGTCTTTTTCCTTGATTGGCAGAAAGTGTGCAGATTTTGTCAGACGGTCTACGATCACCCAAATCGTATCGTGACCTCTGGGCGTCCTTGGCAACTTTGTTATAAAATCCATGGAGATCTGTTCCCACTTCCACTATGGTATTTCAGGTTGTTGCAAGAGACCTGAAGGTTTCTGGTATTCGGCCTTCACCTTGGCGCAAGTTAAACATTTGCCAACATATACCGCAACATCGCCTTTCATTCTTGGCCACTAATAGAAATTCTTAAGATCTTGGTACATCTTATCCGATCCAGGATGAATCGAGTACCGAGATTTGTGAGCTTCGTCAAAGATAACATTTCTTAGGCCACCAAACAAGGGAACCCAAATTCGTTTTATGAAGCACAGAGTCCCTTCCCCGTTTGGTACCAATTGTTTCTCCATCCCACGGAGATACTCATTCTCAATATACTTTTCCTTTAGTGCTTCTCTCTGCGCGGCACGAATGCGTAATGAGAGGTCCGTTTGTATGATCATTTCCAAAGCCCTAACCCTTTAGGGCTTGATCCTTTCCTTCCGACTTAGAGCATCAGCGACCACATTCGCCTTCCCTGGGTGATACTTGATTTCCCAATCATAATCATTTAACAGCTCTACCCAGCGTCTTTGCCTCATGTTAAGCTCTTTCTGATCGAATATGTGCTGCAGGCTCTTGTGATCAGTGTAGATAGTGCATCGAGTACCATATAAATAATGTCGCCATATCTTCAAAGCAAACACCACCGCGCCTAATTCCAAATCATGCGTGGTGTAATTTTTCTCGTGGATCTTCAATTGGCGAGAAGCATATGCTATAACCTTCTGACGTTGCATTAGCACACATCCCAAACCTTGACGCGAAGCATCGCAATATACCACGAAGTCGTCAGTGCCTTCGGGTAGAGATAAGATCGGCGTGTTACAAAGCTTGTTTTTCAACAACTGAAAGGCCTCTTCTTGCTTATCTCCCCAATCAAACTTCTTATCTTTCTGAGTGAGAGAGGTCAAAGGTTGAGCGATTTTCGAGAAATCCTCAATGAACCTACGATAATAACCAGCCAAACCTAGGAATTGTCGAATTTCGGTTGGCGTCTTCGGAGTCTCCCAATTCTTGATTGCTTCAATCTTTGTCGGAACCACATGAATTCCATTTCCGTTGACTACATGACCAAGAAACTGGACTTCGCGTAACCAGAACTCGCACTTCGAGAACTTCGCATACAACTTCTCCTTTTTAAGAAGCTCTAGAATAACTCTTAAATGTTGCTCATGCTCTCCTTTCGTCTTCGAGTAGATCAAAATGTCGTCAATGAACACAATCACAAACTTATCGAGGTACGGTTTGCAGACTCTGTTCATTAAATCCATGAATACTGCTGGCGCGTTCGTCAAACCAAACGACATAACCAGGAACTCGTAATGTCCATATCGAGTTCTAAAGGCCGTCTTTGGAATACTTTCTTCTTGTATCCTTAACTGGTGATAACCTGATTGTAGATCGATCTTTGAGTAAAAACTTGAACCTTGTAATTGATCGAACAGGTCATCGATCCTTGGCAAAGGATATCTGTTCTTGATTGTCAACTTATTCAGCTCCCGGTAGTCTATACACATGCGAAAACTACCATCCTTCTTCTTTACGAACAAAATTGGAGCTCCCCAAGGCGAGAAACTTGGTCTGATAAATCCCTTGTCTAACAACTCCTGGAGCTGCGTTGACAGCTCCTGCATCTCTGAAGGTGCAAGTCGATAAGGTGCCTTAGCTACAGGCGCGGCGCCTGGAACTAAGTCAATATGAAACTCGACTTGTCTTTGTGGTGGCAATCCTGGCAAGTCTTCTGGAAAGACTTCAAGATACTCCTTAACGACTGGGATGTCTTCAAGTTTTGGCTCAGCGGCTTCCTTATCCACGATGTGTGCCAGGAAGGCAACACATCCCTTCTTCAAACATTTTTGAGCCTTCAAACAACTAATGATCCTTAGGGGCGTATCGCGTTTCTCTCCGTGTACTACGATCGTTTCTCCATCAGCCATTGGGATGCGAATGATCTTCTCGTGACATACAATCTCGGCTCTGTTGCTTGACAACCAATCCATCCCTACTACCACATCGAAGCTTCCCAACTCGACTGGCAGTAGGTCTAATATAAACTCGTGTTCTAATAGATAAGAAAATTTGAATCTCAAGTAATAACTTAAGAATTTTGAACGAATAGTGATCCTTAGCTTGGTCCGCAGAGTCCACCAGAATTCCCATGCACTACAAGTTGTTATTACGTTGGTCACCGTAATAATAAATTGCCTTGCATTGTCATCCTAGCGTTCTCTCGTACGAAGCAGCCGATCAGTAAGAGAGGAAACACTATTGTCAATATACTTTCAACATAGAAGGAAACTTCGTGATAGTTCACGTGTCAACGTTCGTTGTCATTACTCCGCAGAACGGCACGACATTAAATGAAATAGAGATAACAACTGGAGGGGCACCTTCAAGATAAGTACTTCATGTTCCTTGTCTGGACAAGAGTGTCGTCAATTATGATTTGTATGAGCCACAGGGGCCTCGTCCCACTAATGGAGTTGTTGTCCAAGGCTGCCACCTCCGCCTCATCGTCACTATTGAATTTAGGCATTTTAGCATCTACGAGGAAGCAACCATTCTTCCATGGGATCAATGCTTTATGGTCTCACTCAGGAACCACGTTCGTTATAAGCTCCGCAATAGACGTGAGGTCGATATTCTCATGGGAGATGTTTTGTATAAAATATGTTATGTTTTGAAATAGAGTAGGATGTCGTGTCTTAACCATGTTATGTGAGTCAAGGATGACAATGGAATTCGAAGTCGAAGGCATTTTTTTTTTCAAATATTTCATGCAACATATATATGAACAACCTATATATATAATCATGTAAAATCCTATCAATCAAGGATTTCTATCTTGTATAAGCTGAACTTACAAACTGTTTATAATGCGTAAACGGATAATGTAATGTATTGTAGGCACATAGTCTATTAATGTATTGTGTCTAATTCTCATAGACTTCACCCATGGAAATGGGTATCAACATGTAGTCAAATAAGCATGTAAGTCACAATCAATGTAATCAAGTAATCATCCTAGTCTTCCCAGACTATCCCACCAGTCTCTCAGACTGAACTCCCTAGTTTCTCAAACTAACTCCCTGGCCTCTAAGACCAAATCTTCCCAGTCTCTAAGACTAACTCCCTGGCCTCTAAGACCAAAACCTTCCCAGTCTCTAAGATTGAACCCCTCAGTCTCTAAGACTGAATCTCCCCAGCCTCTAAAACTTGATGTGTAGGAAGCGGTATGTTAAAAACTTGAAAAAAAAATGGTTAAATAAAGACCGATTCAAAAACTAAACTTTTTGGACATGCTTTGGCCTAATAGGTATCGGTACTCTCGCCGATAGGTCCCCAGGTAGGCAACGGGTCCTTTTATTTGGATTTATACGAATGCCAGCCTAGACAGGAGTTCTCAGTTAACGATACTTAACCCTTCCAGTTACTACATGTCCGACACGAAAAACACGTGTTTTTAAAAGAAACGTTTGTACCCTGGATCTGAAAACTTATGTATGCAATGAAAAAAAATGTTTTTGTGAGAGCCCTGATGATCATAGTCTAGACTCGAGAAAGAATCCTAGTTCGCTATGATCGAGGCTCTGATACCAAGCTGTCACACCCTGGCTTTTGCGGAAGCGTGGGTTTATTTGGTGTGACTTCTTAATACCATAGCAACAATCACAACAATGCTATATGATAAAATACAAGATGTTCATCCATTAATAAAAATGAAAAAATACCACCATAACATTGTTTAGAAACAGCGACATTTGAAATAAGTTACAAACCACAAAATATTTAAAACGTTTTCATAGGACACCAAAAGACTTTAGATAAGGCTAGGTTTAGAGACATGTAACCCGTCCAGGAATAGGTTACATCTCTTAAACTTCACAACTCTGGATGACATCTATTATCCAACGCAGCTAGACACATGCATACCCTGCCAGATCCTGCTAGTTCCCTGAAATACATGTAGTTTGAAAAATCAACAAAAAGTTGAGCGAGTTCATGTGTAAGTCTGTGTATATAAGCCTTTAAATTATGTCTTGTGTATATAAATGTCCCTTTGTAACGATGTATGTATAATCCTTTGTAAAAGGTGTATGAAAGTCCCTTTGTAACGATGTATGTATAATCCTTTGAAATATGTCTGTATGTATAAATGTCCCTGGTATGTAGCAATAAGGAAAAAGAGATCACCACTGGGTTGCAAAGCCATTGGTATGTGTGAAACGGTGCAGGAAGACTCAAACCTAGCAAATTTGTACCGGGCTTCCGGCTGGAAGACATAGTCACCTCTATGGGTCACCCTGACCTCATGGGTGTGGGCTCGCTACACCCAAATAGATCTATCACTCATGTCCCTTGGTCCTAACAACGAGGATTAATGGCCTTAAGTTTGGTGCCTCACCCTTCACATGATCTAGTCTAGTAGTAAAACCCACCTTAAGCTAACCATACCATGTATAAAAATGTCTGAAATAGTTGTAACATACTTGGTACTCGTTCTCACCAAGAGTGCTTCTTGTATTTTTGTATTCTCAAATTGCATCATACTTGGTACTCGTTCTCACCAAGAGTGTTTCTTGTTATTATACCATTTGTAAACATTGTAATATTTGTAACATGTATTTTACCCCAGCCTCTAAGGCTGAACCTCCCCAGCCTCTAAGGCTGAACCTCTAGTATAATCCATTCGTAACATAATTTAGAATTATGAGTTTTTTTGTTCGTTCAAAACTTTGTAAGTTCTTGCAAAACGTACATGTCTTTCCACCTCGAAAACATTAATAAAAATGTAAAACCGTAAAAGATGGGTTTTTGAACTCACTTGTCTGTAAACATTTAATACCATGTATAAAAACGTCTGTAAGTGTCTGTAATAATTGTAACATGTATTCCACCCCCGAAGTATAAAACTGAAAACAGTTAAAAGAAAAGGGGGAACATGAACTCACCTTGATTTCGAGTAAGTCCAAATAAATATGCTAATGTGAAAGTTCTTGGGAATAAAATTCCACGTCACTCTAATTGTTTGAACATGCAATAATATGGAATATGTATCAACAATAATGTTTAATCGAATGAGCGGAAATCCTAAATCTCTAGGATTCGGTAGGATTTTGTCTAAAAGAAATATTGTGATAATTATATAACTAATTATAAAAAAATAATTAATTTAAACCAGAATAATTAAAATAACATTTTTAATTATTCGAACTTGAATATTACTGATTTAAAATAATTATTATGGCCTTGGAATCATTTTAAATAAATAAAATGAATTAAAATGATAAGATAACAATAAATAAATTTATATAAGTTTAAAATAATGCATCTTTTGTCATAAGAATAATTTTGGATCAAAATTATATAGTTATATAATTTAATTACATTAAATTAAACTATATAAATAAGTATAATTGAACTAATTGGACAAATAAAAACTAACCGGTATTGATTAGAACGAAGAATCGGCTATTCTCCGGCGAAGTTCCGATCGGGCTTCGTAAAAAAAAAAATATATATGTTTAAGTATTTTAATGGGTGTGGAATGTTTATAAGAATTCAGAGGGTTTAAATAACCCATCAATTTGACACAATTTCAACAAAAATTGGCGAATTATCGATCCACTTTAAATAAAAAAAAAACATTCCGTCATCGAGTGCGTTAAAGTCAAAAATATCGAGCTTGAAATTGATTCCTACTGAAATTAATTCGTTTTGGTTTTTGTCGACAAAGAAAATTTGACAAAAAAACAAACCTTTTAATATTTAATATTTAATTAATAATATTATTATATTCTAAATAAAACAAACGTTTTTAATATCATTTATTAATATTTAATTAATAATAATATTATATTCTAAAGTGAGTATATATGAATTAATGTTCTAGATATTATCAGCTCTGTACAGAGGATAAACTGGTTAAGACACTTCGGTTTCAAACGCATGGTCACGAGTTCGATCCTCACTTATACTGGTTCCAGGGGATTTATCCCTTTTTAAAACGGTTTTTGTCAAAGTTACACTTAGGTCCCTGTAGTTTCATTTTGTACGAAAATGGTCCCTCAAGTTTCGAAAGTTTACAAAAACAGTCCCTATACTTTTATCAGAAGTACATAATTGGTCCCTGAAGTTTCGCAAAATGACATAAATGGTCCCTGTAATAGTCAGTTAGTTTAACTAACTAGGTTAGTGTTTAAAGAAAAATTTATTATAAAGGGACTAACTCAGTTAACATATTTTAGTTAAAAGAGTTAACTGAGTTAAGCTTTTAAGAAGAAATCCTTATATGAAAGTTAACCAGGTCAGGATATTTAGTTAAAATGAGTTTAAGAAGATTAACTGTAGTCCCTAGAGTTTAAGTTTTAAAGAATGACCAAATGAACCTTAGACTTTTATAATTAAAATAAATTATATTTATTTCTTTTATAAATAGGTTTCAAAAATGACCAAAAGAATCCTAAACTTGTAGTTTGAAATAATTGCACTTTAACCCTCGTATTTATATAGTTTCAAAGGATGTCAAATAGGTCCCTCAACCTATTGTTTGTCTATGTGTTGGCATTGTCAGCATGTTTCTGAGTTATCCATTCACTGTGCTAACTGTGTGTTGTGCATCAAGTTTATCACTAAAGCTTGTGTGTAATAAATGGAGTGACAGTATGAATGTGATGCATATGTATCTATGATGCAGAACTCATAAAGCAGTTTAATTCAACAGTCGTAGTCAAGCACAGTCATTAAGCACATAATTTAATATTAATTAATTGTATGGATACCTATAATTGTGAGGGTTGTCACAAAATTATTCTCAGATATTGAAGTTCCGATTCAGAATGTGATTTCAGAAAAGATTGATAAAGTTTACAAATTAGTAGAAATTGAAAAATTTACTGGAAAGAGCAAGGAAATTTTTATAACAAACCTAGTTACAAAAAGAGAAATATGAAGGCTGGGTTGGGTTATTGTCATACCCCGATATTTCCACGTATTACCGGTGGGCCCGGTGGGGAGTATCGTGACGTAGTTGATATCATCATAGTCAAACAACACAAATTTATAATGCACAGTGGAAGCAAAAGATAGATTTATTTTAACTGAATATAATGTAATATTAAGTATCACAAAATAGTTGAAACGGATCCACAGGCGGATCAAAAAAAAAGGAAACTTTGTTCAACAGACTTTAAAGACATCTAGAGCTTGCGAGACTTGATTATTGATGCCTGGAGTAGCCAGCCTATTTCGTATAGTACCTGCACTTAGCCTTTTTGGAAAATACGTCAGTTTACACTAGTAAATACAACTTAACTGACTCATTTTGAAAAGAGTTTGAAAATTAATTTGAGTGCACTTAGGCAAAAATATCTTTTATAACTTGGGACAATTATTTAAAATAATCTTGTATACAGTTTTACTTATTTGTCGTCCGTCAGGGCCGGTTTATAGGGCCGGTATAGATTAACTGACACGCCACATGTATAATACCCACAAGGTTGATTCCTTTAAGTGGACTACCAGTTTTTACATATGCAATTGTCAGGTGTACGCCTACACCCCGTGCTTAGGTCGTGGCCATTTCTTTGAATGATGCCAAGGATATCCGGGACATGGTCATTTAACCCCCAAGGGCCATACACCAAATAATACAGATTAAAACAGGTTATGTAAATACATTAATCACAATCCGATTTAAATGACTACATACCCGACCAAGCGGTATTATTATAATACTGTATCCCAAGCCCGTATAGAGAAAATAAGTTAAGAGTATTTACCTGAGCAAAGTATAAATCAAATACAGCAAGTGCACATAGCTTTTACTGGGCTCCTAATCTGGAACGAAGGTTTTTAACAACCTATTAGAATCCTAACGGGTCTTTAATTAAGTTTAGACTTTAGACCGGTTAGTTTTCAAAAGGAAGACACGGTTCAAACGCATGATGAAGCGAAGACCGGTTTAGAATGTGGTTTTGACCCGACAAGCTTGGACACTTGTTTAATATGGGTAAACTAAACACATTCTGGATTTTGAGATGAAAACGATATGGTTTGACCCGTTTCGGCTAATATATGCAAACTAGTTACATAAGCCGGTCCGAACGCGAAAAGTGCGTAACGGGTAACCATATGAGTCATATACAAGTTTCCTAAGTTAATATGCCTTAAATATGTTGTGACATTAGTAAGATATCTTCTATTATGCCCAAAACGGATTTAAACTCAAATTACGCCCCGTAGGGGTATTTCATCCATTAAATGTGACTAAATGGTAGCAAGAGTCACATGAACTTAGTGTAAGTGTGGTCGTTTTATTATTTAGTCACATGAGTGATCCACTAAGGCCCAATATGATCCATTAAGAAATATATTATCTACTATTGCTCATTGTGATCCACTAAGGCCTAATATGGTCCATTAAGACGTATATGATTTACCATTGGCCGTTGAGATCCATCAAGGCCCAACATGGTCCATTCAGACATATAGGATTTACTATTGTCCATTGTGATCCATCAAGGCCCAATTAAGACGTATATGATTTACCATTGGCCGTTGAGATCCATCAAGGCCCAACATGGTCCATTCAGATACTATTGTCCATTGTGATCGATCAAGACCCAATTAAGATGTATATGATTTACCAGGGCTGTAAACGAACCGAACGAACATGAACGAGGCCTTGTTCGTGTTCGTTCGTTAAGGAAATAAATGTGTTCACGAACGGTTCACGAACACTTAACGAACGAGATTTTATGTTCGTGTTCGTTCATTAAGGAAATGAGCGTGTTCACGAACGGTTCACGAACACAAGCGAACACAAATAAATTTGGCGAACGCGATGAAGGATAAAGGTGGATGGCCCAGAGAGTAGCACTAGAACTTGAATCCCTTATTGTGGAACGGAGTAGATCATATTCGTCGATGTAAATAATGAGAAAAGAAAGGGAAATGGTGCATAAACAAGGTGAAAGAGGGTTTCCTAGTTTAATTGTTAGGGTAATGATATAAATAAAAGTTTAATAGTATAAAAATTATAGATAAAATATATGAAAGTATAAAAATCTTTAATTAAAACACGAACATACGAACATAAACGAACGCAAATGAACGAATGTTCACGAACACCTTACCGAACGTTCACGAACACAATTGAACGAACGAGACATTTGTTCATGTTCGTTCATTTAACTAATCGAACGGAATTTCTTGTTCATGTTCGTTCGTTTATTAAACGAACGAACATAAACGAACTTCCCGCCGAACGGTTCACGAACTGTTCGCTGAACGTTCGGTTTGTTTACAGCCCTACCATTGGCCGTTGAGGTCCATCAAGGCCCAACATGGTCCATTCAAACATATAGGATCTACTATTGTTTATTGTGATCCATGAAGACCCAATATGATCTATTAAGACATATATGATCTACTATTATCCATTGTGATCGGTGAAGGCCCACTATGGTTTATTATGACATGTATAGATTGTCCATTGTGATCCATTAAGGCCCAATATGATCCAATAAGACATGTATGATCTACTATTGTCTATTGTAATCCATCAAGGCCCAATATGTTCTATTAAGACCATGGTTGTAAAAATCCCGACTAATCACCGATTAATCACTAATCGGAGGTTCACCGATTAATGGCCGATTTATCGCTAGGCGGTCAATGACGGTCCTATTCTAGCCAAATTTTGACCAAACGCCGGCCAAATTTTGACCAAACCTTATAAATTCCTTCCAAATACTTTAAAAAATGATCAATGAGGGGTTAAAACATGTCTACATTAAAAAAACTACGTATAAAAGTGTGTGTGTATATATGTAACTAAATATTACTATAAAAATCTCAATCCGATTAATCCCTGTTAATCCTGATTAATCGCTAGTCGGTACCCCACCGCCCGACTAGCGCCTAGCGATTCTTACAACACTGATTAAGACATATACAATCTACTACTATCTATTGTGATCCATTATGACCCAATACCGTCTATTAATACAGATTTGATCTACTATCGTCTGTTGTGATCCAATATGGTCTATTAATACATGTATGATATACTTTTGTTCATGTAATCCATTAAGGCCCGAATATGGTCTATTAAGACATATATGATATATTATTATCCATTAAGAAATATATTATCTAATATTGCCCATTGTGATCCATTATGGCTCAATATGGTCCATTAAGATATATATGACCTACTATAGTTCGTTGTGATCAATTATAGCTCATTGTGGTCCATTAATACATCTGTGATCTACTATTACATGTTGTGATCCATTAAGACCAACCATGGTCCATTAGGACATATATGATCTACTATTTAGCCGTTTGATCCATTAAGGCCCAACTATGGTCCAATAATTTTCTCCAAACTGTTACCTGTTGTGATCCAGTAAGACCAACTATGGTCCATTAGGACATATATGGTCTACTACTCTACTATTGTCCGTTTTGATCAATTAAGGCCCAACTATGATCCAATAATTTTCCCCGAGAAAAAAACTCACGAGATTATGTTGTTTTTTACCTGACCCATTTTGATCCTTCACTGTTTTACAACAAAACTATGTCATGAACAACTAGACATTTATAAATCAAGAATACAAAATACAAGTTAATTAATTCATTTCTCGATGATGAACTCTTGAATCTACACCGGTATGTCTAGCACCACCTTGTAATTTCAGCAATACTTGATCACCAATTTTGAGTGACGTCACTAGAATTGCTATTACTTCATTTCCTAAACCAAAACGAATATATTTAGCCATCCAGACCTACATATGATCAATATGAACCGAACTGAAAACATACAAACCTTTGTTGGGTGGTACGAGTCCGACAATGTAGAATGCTGTAACAAGTTTCCTCATCTAGATCAACTTGTGAAAACACAAAATCAAAATATAATACAACAAAAAACCAAACCGTTCTAAAAAGGTTTGATTTAGTTTTGAACCTTAGCAGTCCAACTACTATTGTTCGTTGTATGCCATCTTGATCAACTACAAGGATCTCTTCCTTGTCTTGAGCTCTGAAAGGTAGCAAGTTTTTCCTCCTGAAATCGCCACATAGGCATGGACGGTACCTTGTAAACGTAGGTAAGATATTAGTCACTCTTGATAAAAAAATGATGTAAATTAACAACTCCCAACAAAAAATCACAGCGTTGACTGGGCCTGCTGGCAAGGTAGTTTGAATTTAAGCACTGTGAGTGAAGAAGAAATAATCCTCTAGCAAAAGATCCAACCTACAAAAGAATATTTCAGGAATTTATTAAAAAATATCAAATTATAAAAGAAAAAAATTTATTAAAAAATATCAAATTATAAAAGAAAAAGAAACCTAGAAAACTAGAATATAAGGGCTGAGAATACCAGATCACCTTCACTAGGTTTCATGAGGATGCTGACCCACATCACAGAGAGGCAGATCTCGCAGTACTAGAGAGGATGTAAAAAAATGCGGTTCGTGATCGTTTAAATTAAAAGAACAGCGAAAACAAGGCAGAATGATAGAGAGGATGCTGACCCACATCACGGAGAGGTAGATCTCGCAGTACTACACTTTGAGCTAGGGATGTAAACGAGCCGGGTCGAGCCCGAGCTCGACTGGGCTCGAGCTCGGCTCGTCATGTTTTTTGAAGCTCCTGCTCGGCTAGCGAGTAACAAATAACATTAATAAATAGATAGTCAAGGGAGTTAATATTGCCACATAACTTAGAGTAAATTTACTGATTACCTTGTTAGCTCAAAGAGTGCAGCAAGCTCAACGGTTGAACTTATGTTTAGTTCTGAACCGTAGCCGTCGGAGCTTCCGTCATCAGACTGTTGTGGGTTCGACGCCCTTATTATTTTCGCGAGCTTCAGTTGAGACTGTCGGAGTTGGTAGAAGCGTCGCCGCCCGTTTATCAACCTTGAAACCCTTATTGTTGTCGCGAGCTCCATGTCCATGTATAAACATCGCATGTTTGACAACTCAGACCGGCCGCGATCAGGCCTGCTGACCGGCTGCGGACATGCCTGCGTACCCTCTGCGAACAGGCCTGCGTACCGGCTACGAACAGGCTGCGAGCAGTCTGCGAATAAGCTATGCACCGGCCTACGTAACCGGCTGCGAACAGGCCTACATACCGGCTGCAAACAGGCCTGCGTACCGGCTCCGAACAGGCTGCGAATAAGCTATAGACCAACTGCGAATTGGCTGCAGACTGGCTTGCGAATAAGCTGCGTACCTGTACCCGTTATATTATTTAGTTTTTATATATGCAGAACATGTTCTTTTACGTGTGTCGAAAACCATATGCAGCAGCAACTGACAAGTAATCAATACCTACAAAATGAGACCAAATGATTGATTATGTATTTATGTTATGCACAACCTAAATCAGGTTATATCAGGTATTTCAAAAAACAAATGCTCTTTGAAAACATTTTGTTCTCAAAAGTCAGTACTACGTGATGATCTAGTTTTCTATCACAAACTAGTTGGGTATAAGCTAAAAGAGAAAACGTAACAAGATAAAAGCAATTCACTGCCTCCAAAACATCACCGTGGTTCCTGTAACCATGGTGTTATAATACACCACAGCTTGTAATAAACAAAGTTCATTTTGACTTGATATCCATTTATATTATCCTTTTTCCACATTAGCCGCCATAAATTAATGATCCGAAAAATTAAAAGTAGAACAAAATTTTGATGAAATAAAGCCCAAAAAAGTGAAAGGAGGTTACCTATGAGTGTTTAATGCTCTTACGTCTTACTCCCTTGGGAATGTTCAAGGACTTCATAACTTCAGCTGGAATAACTTAATAACTAATCAAGATTTAACTAGCAAGGAAGAGCATTTGTTCAAAAACTATAATAATAGCAACTGTTTTTAGTTTATATTGTCCGGTTACACCAGCCAATAAGTGAAAGTGGCCCCTTAGTTAACAGAGCGCTCTGACTACAGGTGCAGTGATGCAGAAATCGAGTTTTGAACCCAAACCGGTTGGTGTTGAAACCAGTTCAGGTTGGGTCAAAGATGGTCAAATCAGGTTTTTGTCCAAACCAGTTCGGGATTGGGTTTGACCGGTTTGAAACCAGGGTTATGACTGGTTTGAAAGTATGGGTTACGAACAGATTTCAACCCTACGGTTCGTGTCCATACCGGGTTCAACTAATCGGGTTCGATTTGGGTTCAAAACCAGTTTGGGTTAATGATTCAACTTCTGAATCTGCATGTCCATTGCATAATATTTAAGTTGTTTTTATTGGAAATGCATGGATTGCTTCATTCACAATCGGTTTCAAGTGCTTCATCTAAAGTTTGCTCTTACAACCATATAATGCATTTTTATGGTAAAATAAAGATCCAATGAAGAAAACCGTGAATGCAAACACTTTTTCATGACTACATCCCAATAATTTGGAATACCATATGCAAAGTATAGTAGTGTAACAACTGTTAACTTGTTCACAATTCAGATGTGTAGGAGATGTAACAAAAATGAAGATACAGATGATGAGCAATATACATATAACACTATTAAAAATCATGTGTGTGTGTATAATAAATCTCGCGAGCTGATCACGAGCTGAGCCATGTCTAGCTAGGGCTCGGCTCGTTTACAACGGAGCTTTTTTTGAGCAAGCTTCGAGCGAGCCACAAGCTACGAGTTTTTTGAACAGCCCTAAGAGTCATAACGTCATATCATTATTTCAAAGTACAGAATAATTTAAGGAAAAAATGACAAAAAAGAGAATACCATCAATTCTTTGAAGAAGTTTCTTCACTTTATGTTTGCAACCATCACATTGTAGATTAACTCTAAGAATTCAAGTCTAAAGTGGAGAAAAAAGGAACAGAAATATATTAATCAAAATGTAACACTGTCATTAACACAAAGCCACTTACAGTGGCCAGAAAATAGAGGTCATCTAATGTAGCCGGAGTTTGGGTTAAAGAGCGTGTACCTCATTATCAAGTACTTTCGTCAGGGATTATCTAATGTCGCCGGAGATCGGGTCCGATGCGCCACCAACAACCACCATACCATTCGCCAGAACCACTATCGTCTCAATGGACGATGGTCTTCATTGCTGTTTACCCCTATCATCGCAGTCGTCATCGATACCGGCTACCGCCGGAGTGTGGGCGGATCACTCTCTCTCCTAATTCTTCCTCCAGATATGTCTCTCCCTATCCGTGTGAGGAAGATGGGTTAGGGTTTTCATATGAGGGAGGATTAGTGACGCGTGTCTCAGTGAGTGATGGGTATGAGTAGACTGACTGAAAGATGGAGAGATTAGCAGGGAATTGAAAGGGTGCTACTATTCTCACCCCCCCTAATTACTTTTCTCACCCCCCTTCCCTCACATACGATCAGGTGGGGCCTGCGTGGGACCGACGGTTTTCCTCTCACAAGGGGGGGTGTAATCAGTAAAGGAGGGGGGTGTGTATAGAATTAGCCAATTGAAATTTTTGGGTGAATTTTGCGGGTAACCTAACACTGTCACACAAAGTAATGAAAGTGTGATCATAGAGTACTTATAGTCACGCTTATCATCACTCATAACTTTTAGCTACACATAAAAGTTTACAAGTGGCTACTAAGCACTACTTTTTGGTCACACAAATTCATGAGTCGCGATATGTAATATCTTTTAGCCACATCATTAAAAATCTATTGTGACAGTTAGTAACATTTTGTCACACTTTTCTACTATGGCCAGTGACTGTCACATTTTTTATTGAAAGTGTGAGTAAAGGTCTATAAAAGATGTGTTTTCGTCACATAAATTAAAAAAATATACAAATACAGTGGTGTTAGGTCGCATTTGGCCACACTTTTCAAGTTGTGGCCAGACTAGCTAGTAAATGTCACTTTTTTTCGAAAAACGTGGCTAAAAGTTTTTACCTGCTATACGATGGTCACATTAATAATATAATGTGTGACTAAAAGTGTTTTAAACTATTATAAATGACCTTTAGCCACACATTTATTCAAATGTGTGGCAGGCCGGTTTTGGAAAAAGTGTAGCCGTATGCCATTTTTCACGTAGTGATATTAATGACAAAACAGGTTGCATAGCTTCTTCATCGCTAATTATGCATTAATTTGAAAATAAGCTTTCTGTTGACTTTTTGAGATTAACTTTGACTCGACAATTGACCTAGTTAGAGTGGGAATCAGAGGGTGCCCTTTTAAGGGTTTATTGCCCACATAATTACCCACTCATAGGTACTTTCAATTTGGACTTTGACTGGACAAATTAAGATTAATGACGAAGTCAAATCTTAATTACGACGGTTTGACTTTAGACTAATTAACTAAGCAAAACTGAATTAAGGAAGGTTAATGATGCTTACCAAGGTCCTATGCACGACTAATGATCACTAGGAAGGGTGCTTGAGCTCCAGGTACCTCCAGAAACCAAGTTGTGAAGCTTTCAAGTGAATGAGCAATTGAAGAACCCAACTCATGGCCTTTATATAGGTTTCTTAGAGCTTCAAGATCATTCCAACAAGGTCTATGGATGTTATGAGATCATACCAAGTGTCCCTAGGCCCTTAAAAACCATCAAACAAGCCCATAGAATCGAAAAATGGTGAATTGAGGCGGTGTAACAGGCTGAAACTGGCAGCTGTGAAGTTTTTCTGCATCTGGGCACCTTAGGCGGCCCGCGTAAGGTTTATATCATACCTTACGCGCCCCGTGTGAGGGTGGTGTCCGGTTCACAAGTTTGGCTGAATTGCATTTTTGGTCCCTGGTCCTTCCAAACGTGGTTTTAACTTCAAATTTTGCACTTTTGGCCCTCTAACTTGACTTTTAAGGGCTCCAAGGTATAAACAAACATTGTTAAGTCCTCGGTTAACTTTATGATCACCTGTAAAGCCTTAAATTTCAATGTTGACCCTTTTAACCCCTCGTATACGAATATTGTCATAACTTTCTCATACGATAGCGAAACTTGGTAAAATTTGTATCACATATTCTCGTGAGTATAATTAATCATTACAAAGCTTCAGGTTTGCTAAAAGGTCACTCAGAGGTATACTTTAAACATGTTGACACATTTAACCCCTGTAGTTTGTAATTCCTCACTTTCTTTCACAATTAGCTTTGTATGATCCATGATTTATCCGTTTAAGGGTATAATCACCATGTAGGGTTATTTAGAGGTATATTTATCCATTGTTGACATTTGGAATCCTTTTATACACATAGATTCCTTGTTTGTCAACTTTAGTCCATCTAACTTAATTCTTTACACGTTTAAAGTCCATGACACGTGTCAATACATTATTGGACATAAATTTACGAGGTGTTACATCCTCACCCCCTTAAAAGAAATCTCGACCTCGAGATTTACTGAAATAAATGAGGGTATTTTTCTTTCATTGTGGACTCTACCTCCCACGTATACTCGGGACCTCTGCGGGCATCCCATTTAACCTTTACAATCGTTACATGCTTCCTTCGAAGCTTCTTAACCTGTCGATCCTCAATCGACAAAGGTTTTTCAACAAACTTTAAGCTCTCATCAATATGCACATCTTTATGTGACATGACTAGTGACTCATCAGCTAGACACTTCTTCAGATTGCAGATGTGGAATACATTATGAATACCACTGAGCTCTTCAGGCAAGTTCAACTTATAAGCCACTGTTCCGACACATTAGATAATCTCGAATGGTCCTATGTACCTCGGGCTTAACTTGCCTTTCTTTCCAAATCGCATTACCCCTTTCCAGGGTGATACTTTAAGTAGTACATTGTCACCTACCTCGAATTTCAGAGGTTTACGCCTTAAATCTGCGTAGCTTTTCTGCCTATCTCTGGCAGCTTTGAGACGATCTCGTATCTGTACGATCTTGTCTGTCGTCTCTAGGACTATATCAGGTCCTGTTAGTTGGACATCTCCAACTTCTGCCCAGCAAACGGGCGTCCTACACCTCCTTCCATACAAGGCTTCAAATGGTGCAGCTTGGATACTAGAGTGATAGCTATTATTGTATGAAAATTCTATCAATGGAAGATGATCATCCCAACTTCCTCCTAGGTCAATTACACAAGCTCTTAACATATCTTCCAGCGTTTGAATTGTTCGCTCGCTTTGACCATCCGTCTGAGGATGGTATGCCGTGCTGAAGTTTAATCGAGTGCCCAGCGATTGCTGAAAGCTTTTCCAAAAGTGCGACGTATACCTTGTATCCCTATCGGAGATGATAGACACTGGCACTCCGTGGAGATATACAATCTCGTCCACGTACAGCTGAGCTAACTTATCTAAGCTATGTGTTTCCTTAATAGGTAAGAAGTGGGCTGACTTAGTCAATCTATCTACTATCACCCATATAGTATCATTTCCTTTCTTTGTCTTTGGCAACTTGGTGATGAAATCCATTGTCACCATCTCCCACTTCCATGTGGGAAGTTCAGGCTGTTGTAGCAAACCTGACGGCTTCTGGTGTTCAGCTTTGACTTGCGCGCACGTCAAACATTTGGCTACATAGGTAGCTATAGACTTCTTCAAGCCTATCCACCAGTAATTTGCCTTTAGATCCTGGTACATCTTGTCAGCTCCAGGATGAACGGAGTACTTAGAACTGTGGGCTTCCTGGAGGATAACATCCCGAAGTCCTCCATAAACTGGAACCCATATTCGTCCATTTAACCTTAGAATTCCGCCTTTGCCATAGGATAACTGTTCTTCAGTTACTCCTAGTTTTTCATTAGGATAGTTAGTTTCTAGCACAGCTTCCTTCTGTGCAGCTAACAACCTTTCATTCAAACTATTCTTTAATTCAATGCTCTTGGCATTGATTCTTATGGGCTTTACTCGTTCCTTTCTACTTAAGGAATCTGCGACTACATTTGCCTTGCCAGGATGGTATCTTATCTCACAGTCATAATCATTCAAAGTTTCCATCCAACGTCGCTGCGTCATATTCAAGTCCTTCTGATTGAACAGATGTTGAAGGCTCTTGTGATCAGAATAGATCACACATTTAGTTCCATACAAATAATGCCTCCACAGCTTTAATGTAAATACCACGGCACCCAGCTCCAAGTCATGGGTGGTGTAGTTCTTCTCGTGCACCTTCAACTGTCGAGAAGCATAGGCAATGACCTTGCCTTTCTGCATGAGCACACATCCCATACATGTGTGCGATGCATCACAATATACTACAAATTCCTCTATTCCATCAGGCAATGTCAACACAGGTGCATTGCTCAACTTTTGCTTAAGGATGTCGAAGGATTCCTGCTGCTTAGGACCCCAATCAAACTTAATATTCTTCCTAGTCAACGAAGTTAGGGGTGCAGCATTCCTTGAGAAAGTTTCAATAAAACACCTATAATAACCTGCTAAGCCTAAAAAGCTACGAATCTCAGTGGGCGTCTTTGGCTCTTGCCAATTCATGACAGCTTCAACCTTAGCGGGATCCACTTGGATACCACACTCACTAACCACATGTCCAAGAAACTGGACTTCTTGATGCCAGAATTCGCACTTTGAAAACTTGGCGTAGAGCTTCTCCTGCTGAAGTAGTTCCAGAATACATCGAAGATGCTTCTCATGGTCAGCTTGATTCCTTGAATAAATCAGAATGTCGTCAATGAAGACGATGACAAATTTATCTAAGTAGGGTTTGCACACGCGATTCATGAGATCCATGAATGCGGCTGGTGCATTAGTGATCCCAAAAGGCATCACTAAGACCTCGTAGTGACCATAACGAGTTCTAAATGCAGTCTTGTGCACATCTTCATCTTTAACCTTCAGTTGATGGTAGCCTGACCTCAAGTCGATCTTGGAGAAGTAACTTGCTCCTTGAAGCTGGTCGATCCTGGGCAATGGATACCGATTCTTGATAGTAACTTTATTAAGCTCACGATAATCGATGCACAGGCGCATTGAACCATCTTTCTTCTTCACAAAGAGGATTGGTGCTCCCCAAGGAGACGAACTGGGTCTAATAAAACCTTTGGCTAACAAATAGTCTAGTTGGGTTCTCAGCTCTTTCATTTCTGTTGGTGCTAACCTATAAGGCGCTCTCGCGATAGGTGCTGCTCCAGGAATGATGTCAATTCTGAATTCTACTTGCCTATCTGGTGGTAAACCAGGTAGTTCTTCAGGAAAAACTTCAGGGTATTCAGAAATGATGGGAATATCTTCAATCTTAGGCTTCTGCTCATCAATGGTTACCTGTGCCATATAAATGACACAACCCTTCTTCAAGCACTTAGATGCCTTGAGCATGGACACTTGCTCAGGCAATCCATACTGGGTATCTCCCTGAATGGTAAGTGGCTCACCAGACGAAGTCTTGATCACCACTTGCTTCTTGTTGCACACAATCTGAGCTTGGTTGTGGGATAGCCAATCCATGCCTATAACTATATCGAACCCGGCTAACTTCAAAGGAAGTAAGGATAATGGAAAAGAGTGGTTCCTAATGGATATAACACATCCATCTAACACAATTGATGCGGTTTCTATGGTTCCATCGGCTAATTCAACCTCATATTTTACGCTTAGGGTTTTAACAGGTAAATTCAATAGTTTACAAAACTTATCATCTACAAATGACTTATCAGCTCCTGAATCAAAAAGCACTCTTGCATAAACATCATTAATAAGGAAGGTACCTGTGATCACGTTATCATCCTTAACTACTTCCTTAGCATCCATCCTAAAGACCCTTGCATTGGTCTTTTTCCCTTCCTCAGCTTTCTTTGCAAATTTCGGGCAGTTGGACTTTATGTGCCCTTTCTCATTGCAGTTGTAGCACGTTGCGTCCTTGATTTTCTTGCAGTCTAAGGTCTTGTGCTCACTTGACTTCCAAATCCCACAAGCTCTCGGCTGTGACTGGGATTTCGATTCATGTCTGCACCTCCCGAAATGGTGCTTCTTACAGACCTTGCACTTGGGCTTATCGCCTGACTGTTGACCATCTTTCTTGGCTCCAAAACCCTTTTTGTGGTCATTGTTTCCCTTATGCTTCTTGTCTGAACGCCGCGAGTTATCATCCTCACGCTTCCTCTTCTCAGTATCAGTGTTTCTCAGCGATCTTTGCCTGATCGCGTCCAGAGTGAGAGACAATGATATATCGGCTGCAGACCGAAAAGTAGCTGGTCGAGAGGCCTTCACACTTGCCTTAATTTCTGGGGCTAAACCCCCAATGAACCGAGCTATCCTCTTGGGTTCCGGTGTTACAAGATAAGGGACCAACCTCGACATCATGTTGAAGCTTGTCAGGTAGGCTTGACAATCCAGGTTTTTCATAACCAGAGATAGGAAATCAGACTCGATCTTTTCAACCTCATGCTGAAGGCAGTAGTTTTCCTTAATCAATGCCACAAACTGATCCCATGACAGGTTGTACAATGGGATTTTCCCGGCTGCTTGAATCAAAGACCTCCACCATGCTAGTGCCTCGCCCTTGAATGACTGAGACACAAATTTCACCACATCCTTATCAGCACAACCACTGATATCTACCACAGTGTCCATCTCGTCTAACCAGGTCATACAATCAATTGCCCCTTTCTCCCTAGTGAAATCCCAGGGTTTGCAGGAAACAAAGTACTTATAAGTACCGGACTTGTTACGTGGTTCATTATCGAACACTATTCTCTTGGATGGAGCACTGTGTTGATTAGATGAATGTCGATCATCATCTTTCTTTGGCTCATCTTTCTTAGAGGGTGGCTTGCTATGAGCCTCTGAATGAGTCTTAAGCTTGGAATGCGGTGCGGATAGGGTCCTACTTCGAGTCCCGCTAGATTCATTATACTGTCGCTCTATAGTTTTTGTAACAGCATTATCTATTAATGCTTGCAGCTCCGCACCGGTCACATGTATCTTAGTATTTTCATGGTTTTCCACCGGATGACTGTTTACCTCCTCTGACCTAGCCATGTAGCTTTGATTGCTACATAAAATCAAATAAGGACAAGGTTTATTGGAAGTCTATACAGCACTATCGTTCTTGACGATTTATTAACCAATGTTTTAATAACTATTTTTGGTTAATTTTCTAAATATATTCATATTCAGGATCTTTATTACAATCCCTAATTATAATCTAATAACAGCACAAAAGGCCTAGTCACGTAGACAAGTTTAATTTATAAGCCCAGATTTTATGGAACCGAGGCATTAAGGTTTGAATCAAAGTTCGTTACCTTTTCTTGACAGGGAGTTGTAGGCTACCACTGTCTTTAGTCTTAGAGGACGTTAATTATAGCCCGTAGGCACTTCATCTTTAGAGGGATGATTATTTTAATAAGGAAAATTGGAGTAATCCAATTTAAGGATGACTTATGCGATTTTATCGAATCACATTTTTGCCACCAATGTTAACATGTCTTCAGATGTTAACAAGGATTTGAATCTTTTGATAGGTTTTACCATCTTGGCCATGTCTGCAACGACATTTAGGCTAGGTTTTACCTTTAAGATTCTTTTTACTATTTAACGCAGAACAATCCTTAATTGAGATGTTAACAAGTATCTGAATCTAATTGAGGAACTACCATCTTGGCCCTGTCTTAAGATGACACATGAGCTAGGTCTTGTCCTTTTAGATTTTGCCATTATGTTATAATGGTAGATCTTATAAAAGGAGTGATATTTTAAATCTAACCGCTCCACTAAAATTTAGACAAGTACATGGTTGCCCTAAACGAGACTTCTAAATGAAAAGACTTGCCCATGCAAGGGCTAATCAGAAAAATAACAAAGGAAACAAGTAAGGACAAAATAAAACGAATTAGGATTAGTCCTAAGTTCTTTGTCTAGACTCGAGAATCAAAGATTGTGCAATTGTGTAACTGAGATTAAACACAAAAGGTTAGTGTTTAATTCACTCAGTGTTGGCTCTGATACCAACCTGTCACAACCCGATATTTCCACCACTACGCCAAAAAAGGCTTACGGCCACACAAAAAAAGAGTGACCATAAGCCTTTTGTCACACTTTTTTTTTTCAACTCAAGTGTGACCAAAGGTCCAGTCATCATAGGTATCATACGGCCACATTCACGTTTAGTGGCCGTAGCAACTTTAAAGTGTGGCTAAAGGGTACCACTATCTCTTGCTGGAAATCAGACATTATGTACAATAAGTGTGGCTAAAGGGTAACAACAGCCACATGAATTTATTGTAAATGTGGTTGTTTCTATTATATACTCACTTAAAAGTTTGTTTTAGCCACATCAATTAAAAAAAATGTGGCAAAAAGAGTTGTTGTAATTAAGCATTCCATTTATTAAGTAAGACTAAATGTTTGGAACGGCCACATGAACTCACTGTAAGTATGGCCGTTTTATTATTTAGTCACATCTGTTTACTATAACTGTGGCTAAAAAATATTTCTAGACACTAAAAACAACTTTGTAATTTTATATGTGACTATTGTCTAACCTTTAGTCACACATAAAATTTTGTAATTTTAAGTGTGACTATTGTTTAACCTTTGGTCACACATTTTTTTTTTCACATGACATATGTTATTATTCCGTCACACAAAAGTAATAAAGTGATGATAGCGTGGCTAATGTTTATGTAAAGCTACATGAAGTTTTGTGGTTTTAAGTGTGGCAATGGCTAACATTTGGTCACTTATAATTTACTTTCTCATGACATTTGCTATCATTTCGTCACATAAAGTAAGGATAATGTGGCTAATGATTATGTAAAGCCACATAAAACTTTATGATTTTATGTGTGGCTATCATCTAACCTTTGGCCACACAAATTAATTTTGTGCATTACTGATGCTATCATTCTGTCACATAAAAAAATCAAAATAAGGATGGTGTGGCTAAAAGTTATGTAAAGCCACATGAAATTTTTTTTCTTTCTAAGTGTGGCTATTGTGTAATCTTTAGTCACACATAATATTTTTTACCCATGGCGTTTGCTAATATTTCGTCACACCAAAATAAACACAATGGCGATGGTGTGACTAATGATCAAGTAAAGCCACATGAAATTTTGTAATTTTAAATGTGACTATTGTCTAACATTTGGTCACACATAATCTTTTTTACCCATGACAATTGCTAACATTTCGTCACGACAAAATAAACAAAGTGACGATGATGTGACTAGTAATTATGTAAAGCCACATGAAAATTTGTAATTTTACTATGTGACTATTGTTTAATCTTTGGTCACACATAATTTGTTTTTACATAACGTTTACTATGATTTTGTGACACAAAAAGATAAAATGACAATGGTGTGGCTAATGTTTATGTAAAGCCACATGAACTTTTGTGCTTTTAAGTGTGGCTTATTATGTATATCCAAATAATAAAAAACAATAATAAACATGAGAAAACCTAAAACCAAATAATATTAAAATTAATAAACCAAAATCTGTGCACGATAATACCAAAAACTAAACTTCTAATCAAAAACTATCTACAAATGTTGCAAAAGGAAATGATTGTAAACATAAAATAAGTACTAGTTTAAAGTGTTTTTCTTGTTCTTCTTGCTCCCTGTTTTTTGATGCCATCTAGCGTTGTAAAACATATCTTTTGCTTTTTAGCGACTTGAGTTGTAGTGTTTTGTGTTTGAATGCTTGATAGATTTGGTATCTGAAGCAAAAAACATGAAAACAAATATCAATAGCTAGAGTAATTAATCATATATTAATAAAGAACAAACCTTTTGGCTAGTTTTGACAAGGTATTTTGGCCAAGCAACAAAAGTATTTAGTGCATCCCCAACTGTTTTGACCTCACATGATTCTACCGGCTGCTTCTTTTACAACTTTATCAATAGAAACTCTATAGCAATTATCTTGTAGTGGAACTCCATGAATGCTTTGTTTTCCCGTTGACAAATGAATTGTACCATAAGCCACACAGTTGTTCATATTTATAGTATATAGAGTACACTTGATCTACAAAAAAAATATTTTATATTAACATCTTAAGGTTAAAATCAATATAATAATGTATTTCGTAACACATACCTCTAGGACATTTGTTGAATGTGTATTATGTATATTTTCTTGTGATTCCAACTGCGATGATGTCCCAAGAAGTGAAGTCTCTTGCGTAGACAAAACATCTTTTTTTCTAGTTTTCACATTTTCCTAAAAACATTGAATTAATTAAGTTATAGAAAATCAACAATCACACATAAAAACTATAAAAAATACGAAATTGTCAAACACTTACCGTTATCATTTCTTTTTGCACCATTTTAGAAGTGTTAGCATGAGAAGTGACTTCTGTTTGCACTACTTTACTTGATATGTTAGATGTGGTAACATTAGTATTGTCCTTTGATCCAGTACTATTGTTCATAGATTTTACCTACAATTCAAATAAATGTGTTATGAAATATCAATAATTACATGGGAAATTATAAAAAAAATAATGAAATTATCATACTTACCGTTGGTGCCATTTCTTTTTGCACTATTTTAGATGCGGTAGCATTGGCCTTATGCTTTGATCCGTCATGTTTATCCAAAGAATTTACCTACAAAATGTAACAAGGAAGCAATACAGATAATACGATTCGATAAAACAGGGAAAATTTCTAAAATTGTAATGCACATGGTAAATTTATATAAATAGGTTGCTATTTATGGTAGCTAACAATGGTTAATATTTGAAAACTATTAAGGTATTAATTTGCTAATAAAATAAGTCACTTACTTGTGTTTGTGACATTTTGTCTGCAGATAATGAACATATTTGTAATGTTTGTCATTGTGCAGCCAGATGAGCTAAAACTTGATTAAGTGTGTTATTTGTTTCTGCCATCTGCATCGAAAGGGTCTTAATTTGTTCATCTTTTTTCCCACGCTCAAGTCTCTCGTTATGTAGTTGAAACTCCAGTTGTGCAATTCGTTCTTTTGATGATCCTTTTGTTCGAGGACTCTGCCAATATCTACTAGAAGTCACTCCATAACCAACATCTTTTAAATATCCACCTTTTTCTTTGCCAAATACTAATGTGAGTGCATCCGTGCCCGGATCAAGGTTCACGGATCCATCTTTAATTTGCGTTTCAGTGTCAATCTGTAGAAATTGTTAACAAACAAACATGTATTATAGTAACTAAAAATAAACCAAAAAAGTTTAAAGTTGAACTTACTATTTTATTAGCTATGTCTTTTACATCAACATTCTTGTATTCTCCGTTTTTGTTTTCCCTTGCTTTCCTCCACATTAAAGCACGAGAGGGGATCTCATCAACTGAAAGTTCGTTATTTTGTACCTTGTAATATATACAACAAAAATAATGGACACACACATCAGACATACAAACAAAAAATCATTATAAGCACAAAAAAAAAAAACTTTAATTGAAGAAATGAAGTTACCAGTTTGTCTCTTAGATAAGCATACCCTCCTCGTCCCAAGTGATGATCATAAACGTATTTTGATCGTGCTGTTTTTCTCTTATTTGACACGTCCTTACAACAAAATTTGTAATTATTTCATTAGAGTTTAAAATTATATTTAAAATAAAATAATGATGAACATTAGAATAAAAGATTAAAACCTTAAACTCGTCTGATTGTGTATATGTTACAAACTTGTCCCAGTCTGTTTGCTCCACCATTGAACGATACCTCTTAGGAATTCGTGCAAGTTTCTTTGGTTTACCTAAGTTAGGTACTATGTATCCCGCATACACTTTTCTTCTAAAATTTCGAAGCAGGTCACCAAGCCGAGTCATTACAAAACGCCTACGACATGCATCAATGTCATAAAAACGCTGCAATATATAATACAAGTTGTATGTTAGTCACATGAAAATGTAAAAATACATTTATAATTAAGAGAAAAGAATTAACCGTTATTTCCTCCCACAATTTATCCTTTACTTCTGTTGGCACTGTTTTCCATGCTAAAAACCTAAATCCGACATATTCTCTTACTAGGTCTCCCAAAAAACTTGAAAATTCTGATCTATATTCCCCAGAAAACTTCTCCAATTCATCAAATGTAACTTTGTGTTTTTTTCCACCCGAGTTTGTAAATGCTGTTCGCATTTTTGGTAACCTGGTCAACCCCCTCTTCGGTGTTTTTGTTTTGTGTGCTGTCAAATCCATATCCGAGAAATCGCTTTCTTCTTCAACTTCCATGATTTCTTCTTCAACTTCCATGATGCTAGAAATGAGTTTGACAAAAGTTGTTATTATATACAATAAAGAGAATGAATAAATTTTCCAGAAATGAGTTTGACCCGTTCTGACCCGAACCCGTTCCGACCCGATGGGATAGTTTTAGGTACAAACACATCCCTCACTTTCAATAAACTCTTTTCATATTCAAGTTTGATTAACGTTATACAATAATAAGCTGGCACACAGGTCTAAAGAACTGTTTATCAAGTTTTTGCGTGTACTATTTTTTTACAATCAATGATATGAACAACAAAGAATGCAGAATTAATGTCGTGGGATTAACGTTATACAATAATAAGCTGGCACACAGGTCTAAAGAACTGTTTATCAAGTTTTTGCGTGTACTAATTTTTTACAATCAATGATATGAACAACAAAGAATGCAGAATTAATGTCGACAATGTGAGAATATCAACTGCAAAACCACACAAAATCATCACCAATTACATTTCAAGACTACTTTTACATTATATATATGCTAACTCAACACATTGGCCAAAAGAACTGTGTATCAAGTGCCTGTGTGTACTAATTTTTATAACAAATGAATTGAGCAACAAAAAATCCTTTTTAATGTCAACAATGTGAGAATATCAGCAGCCAAAACCACATAAAAATCATCACCAATTGCATTTCAAGACTACTTTTACAGTTTACATATGTTAACTTAACACACTGACCAAGAGAACTGTGTAACAAGTGCCTGTGTGTACTAATTTTATAACAAGTGTATTGAGCAACAAAGGATCCACTTTTATTGGCATATCAACAACAAAAATCATCACCAACTGCATTTCAAGACTACTTTTACAAGTTACATATGCTAACTTAACACACTGGCCATTTTATAACATTTATTGTCAACAATGTGAGCATATCAACAACTAAAACCATACAAAAATCATCCCCAAATGCATTTCAAGACTACTTTTACATTTTGCATATGCTAACTTAACACACTAGCCAAAAGAAGTGTGTATCAACTATCAAGTGTCTCTATGTACTAACATTTATAACAAACTAACTGATACAAAAAGAATCCAACCTTATTGTCAACAATGTGAACATATCAACTGCTAAAACCACACAATATCACACACAAAAATCATCACAAATTGCATTTCAAGACCATTTTTATAACATCTAGTAAAAACTGTTAACCTAAAGATCAAGAATATACCAAGGTTATCAGCAGTAACACCCTTCTTGTTGGCGAACCGAAGCCGAGGATCAAAACTCACATAATCAGAGGAGAGATTAGATGGATTCAAAGAAAATAGGGTTCTTGCACTTACCTTAATCAGAGGAGAGATTTGATGGATTCAAAGGAGATGCTTCGTGTCTGGTTTCTTTCTCTCTTTATCGTAATGCCAAAACAAGAAGTTGGTTAAACAAAAACAGAAGAGGGGTATTAGTACGAGATCTGGGTATGAATTTTGGGAGGGGAATCCATTTAGGGTTAAAGGAAAATAGGGGGAAAACTAAAAATGAACATGTTTTAGGTTGGATACACAAGAGAAAGAGAGGGAAATTAGAATTTTTGGGAAGTAGTGGGAAACGAAAATTAAAATTATATTTTTAGATATGATATTATTATATGCAATTATGTTTTTTAAGTAAATTTTAATTTTAATATATTAAATTCAGAAAAAAAAATTAAAAAAATCGGGTTAAACGAGTCATGTTCGGGTTCATATGTATGATACGATTTTCGGGTTCGGGTCGGGTTGAACCTGCCAACCCGCGAACACAACCCGTTTAGCACCCCTAAATAATAGACCTAATCGTAATTATTTAATAATGATCATACTAATTTAGTCCCTATTGGTCAATTTTCCTATGGTTCATGTTGTTTTTTGGGTCGTGTCCGAAATTCATACCCATACTTAGGGGTGCAAACGAGTCGAGCCGAGCCCGAGCCCGATTGACTTATGTGAGCTCGAGCTCGGGCTAGATAAACAAACGAGCTTTGTTTTGAGGCTCAAGCTCGACTCAGGCTCGATAAGGCTCGGCTCGTTTCATTAGGCCTAATTGACCTTTATTAAGCTCTACTAACTATCATTGAAGCTAACTGACAATCATCAGACCTAGTTGACTTTCATTGGACCTAATTGACCATCATTGAGCTAAAAAACTGCAATTAACCATCATTTGGCCTAAATGACCATCATTGGGTCTATTTGATCACCACTGGGCTTAGTTGGCCATCACTGAGCCTTAACAACTCTAACTGACCTTCATTGAACCTAGTTTACCATCGTTGGGTCTAATTGACCGTCATTGGGCCTAATTGACAATCATTGAGCTCAACAACCCTAACTGACCATCGTTGGGTCTAATTGACCGTCATTGGGCGTAATTGGCCATCATTGAGCTTAACAACCCTAAATACCCTTCGTTAGCCCTAATTGACCTTTATTAAGCTCAACTAACTATCATTGAAGCTAACTGACAATCATTAGACCTAGTTGACTTTCATTGGGCCTAATGGGCCGTCGTTGAGCTTAATTGGACCTAATTAACCATCATTTGGCCTAAATGAGCATCGTTGGGTCTATTTGATCACCACTGGGCTTAATTGGCCATCACTGAGCCTTAACAACTCTAACTGACCTTCATTGAACCTAGTTTACCATCGTTGGGTCTAATTGACCGTCATTGGGCCTAATTGACAATCATTGAGCTCAACAACCCTAACTGACCATCGTTGGGTCTAATTGACCGTCATTGGGCGTAATTGGCCATCATTGAGCTTAACAACCCTAAATAGCCTTCGTTAGCCCTAATTGACCTTTATTAAGCTCAACTAACTATCATTGAAGCTAACTGACTATCATTAGACCTAGTTGACTTTCATTGGGCCTAATGGGCCGTCATTGAGCTTAATTGGACCTAATTAACCATCATTTGGCCTAAATGAGCATCGTTGGGTCTATTTGATCACCACTGGGCTTAATTGGCCATCACTGAGCCTTAACAACTCTAACTGACCTTCATTGAACCTAGTTTACCATCGTTGGGTCTAATTGACCGTCATTGGGCCTAATTGACAATCATTGAGCTCAACAACCCTAACTGACCATCGTTGGGTCTAATTGACCGTCATTGGGCGTAATTGGCCATCATTGAGCTTAACAACCCTAAATAGCCTTCGTTAGCCCTAATTGACCTTTATTAAGCTCAACTAACTATCATTGAAGCTAACTGACAATCATTAGACCTAGTTGACTTTCATTGGGCCTAATGGGCCGTCATTGAGCTTAAAAACCGTAATTAACCATCATTTGGCCTAAATGAGCATCGTTGGGTCTATTTGATCACCACTGGGCTTAATTGGCCATCACTGATGTAACCATCTTGGTTTTCACACATGTTTTTGTTTTGACTTGCATTGTAACAATTACCTTATTTGGAATGAAACTTATTTGATCCTACTTGATTTGTGCTCATACATGCTTATACCGATACAAACACGTGAAACAATTGCAAATTTGTTGAGTTTTTATGCTATTAAACACGGTTACATAAACTATAAGCGTTTATTGTGACTAATTATTTGAAAGTACAAGTCCAGGGACTAAATTGTCATTTTTGAAACTTAATTTATAAAAGAAATAAATATATAAAAATTGTTTTAAAAAGTCTAGGGTTGATATGGTCATTATTGAAACTATTTTAACTGAATGGTCTAACCGGGTTAACTTTCATATAAAGATTTCTTCTTTATACATTAACTCAGTTAGGATATTTAACTGAACAGTACAGGGACCATTTGTGTCAACTTCCAAAACATCAGGGATCAATTATGTACATTTTATGAAAGTATAGGGACTGTTTATGCAACTTTTAGAAACAACAGGGACTACTTTTGTAAAAACTGAAACTTCAGGGACCAAAGTTGTAAATATTTCAAAAATCTGTCAAAAAGGGGGTTCTTCTTTAAAGAACCGGCCCTTTGCAAGGATCGAACTCGTGACCTATCGTTTAGAACCGCAACGCCTTAACCAGTTTATCCTCCGACTAGAACCGCAATGCCTTAACAGTACGGGTCGAAACGGTATGGGTTGAAACGGTACGCGTCGAAACGGTACGCGTCGAAACGGTACGGGTCGAAACGGTACGCGTCGATCCCTTATCGCTGTTTTCGATCAAACAAACCTTGAACAAATAATCAGCGAAACGGATCCGTCGAACAGATTCTGCGGAAAACTGTCGATTCTGCAAGTGTAAATGCAGTGTAAATGACTGGATTCTGCGCAAAACAACAAATTTAGATCAAACAAACCTTCGAAACGGTACGCGTCGATCCCTTATCGCTGTTCAGCAGCCTTGTTTCGATCAAACAGCCTTGTTTCGAAACTGGATTCTGCGCAAAACGACAAATTTAGATCAAACAAACCTTCGAAACGGTACGCGTCGATCCCTTATCGCTGTTCAGCAGCCTTGTTTCGATCAAACAGCCTTGTTTCGAAACTGGATTCTGCGCAAAACGACAAATTTCGATCAAACAAACCTTCGAAACGGTACGCGTCGATCCCTTATCGCTGTTCAGCAGCCTTGTTTCGATCAAACAGCCTTGTTTCGAAACTGGATTCTGCGCAAAACGATAAATTTCGATCAAACAAACCTTCGAAACGGTACGCGTCGATCCCTTATCACTGTTCAGAAGCCTTGTTTCGATCAAACAGCCTTGTTTCGAAACTGGATTTGTGTATTTCTCCTCGGGTACGTCTCGTTTTCTCAACAGTTTCATCCCTAGGCACTCTGTATAGAACCTGCAAACACATTTCAGGCGTATCCACATATTAATTATTAACAAAAAAGATAAAAAAATAATATGTAATATAAAAAGTTACTTTATTGTTCTGTCCAAGTCACCAACACGATAAACAACGTGAAGCATTCTTCTCTTGTCGTTTTTTACCCATTCCAACGCATTTTCTTGCGTAGTTGCTGTGCTTCCTTGAGCCATGTTTACTATTGTTTTAGATGCTGATTTACTGTTTACTTCTTGTCTAAATATCTTAAAAGCTTTAAGACCGAAGTTTTTTTACTGTGATCCCGCTGGACAAAACATAAAAAGCCACATGGTAATATAAGATATTCACAGAGTAACAGACTATGAACTACCACTATATACTATCTATCAAATGAAAGTCTTCTGTTAATCTATTTATCATCACAGATATACAAAATTAAGTTCAGTCAGCCTTGCTTTTTTAAGCACCTTGAGGGCGCTACCCCATCGGCAACTATGCATATAACCAATATAAGGTTATATTAATTCCACCAATCAACATAATATTATATTAGCTTCTGTCTTTATTCGAATAAATTCCTACATGTTCTTCAACAGCAAATCGAACGAAACACACAAATTTCCACAAATGAACTAAAATTCGTTAACTGGTATGAAAGCCATAAACTAAGCCTAGTTATACAAATGTCACAGATTTGCGCAGACTATCAAAGATTTATCCGTGCCTTCGTTTAAAAAACACTCAGTGCGAATCATGTCTATGTAGATCTGTGAATAATGTGACTTGTCAAACCATGCGAATCAGCAATCAGATTTAATTCAAACTTGTGCAAATTCTGTATCAGATCTGTGCAGACTCGTTGAACTGATTCAAAAAAATCGCCTAAAATCCAGGCATAAACGAGGATCGAACCCACGACCCCTTGATTGCTTCACACGCACCAAAACCAATCCACCACTTCATCCGCTTGTAAATTAATTGGTTTTTAATTTATAAAAACACCAACTTTAATCGTCCTTTTTATTTAAAAATAACCAAAATAGAGTAAATCTACTGTGATTGTATTGTATCATCGCAAATCCCAATTAATATTAGAATTAGAAACAAGGCTACATCATACGTAACCCTACTGTTTGACAATTTTGAAGGCTGCATGTTGGACAATTTTGAAGGCTGCATATATACAAACCCTGTTGTTACGAAAACAAGGCTGCATCATACGAAACTACAAGGCTGCTGTTCGACAATTTTGAAAGGTGTTCAACTAATTTATGCATGTTCTTTAATAAATATTGTTTAAACATATTCAACAGATATATGATTTGTTGAACTACAGAACCCTACTGTTCTTTAATTTATGCATGTTCTTTAAATACAGCCCTGTATTTATTGCTTGGTCGGTGATCAGGCAATAAAATTTGACAATCATAAGGATGCGTATATTATATAATGTTTCTCTACATTAGGGATGAGCTCGGTCCGGTTCGGTACCGAACCGGTACCGGTACCGAAAGAACCGGTACCGCAAATCCTCAAAAGTGGGTACCGGTACCGAATATACCCGGTTCGGTACGGTTCGGTACCGGTATTTGAGGGTAAAAACGAGCAAAATACCGGTACCGAACCGGTACCGAAAATGTCAAAAGTGGGTACCGAATCGGTACCGAAAAGGTACCCGGTTCGGTACCGGTACCGGGTCCATTTTGCTCATCCCTACTCTACATACCTTGTCGTATTTTTATTCTAATGTGTTTTTACTCTACTATGCTTATGTACCAGGTCGTGATTAAAGGATGGATAAGTCTTGGATGTTAACCGATAGAACCAAAAAACCATATATGGATGGAGTTGCAGCATTTCTAGATTACGCAGTTCGCAATTTGAAGATGTCGACGAACATCGACCCAAAAAAAACTAAACAAAAAACAAAAATTCCATGTCCATGTATAAATTGTTTAAACCACTACTCTCTTCCTTTGGATGAAGTGGATCATCACTTGTTCAATAAGGGAATTGATCCAAATTATACAAGGTGGATAAAACATGGAGAAAAAGATGAGCCAGTTAAAAATGTGCTTCATACAGAGTATTTTGACACCGAAATTCCAACAGATGCCACGGAAACAATAGAAATGGTAAATGCCACAGAAGATAATTTCACAGAGGACTATGAGAAGCTTCAGGAACTACTTGTTGATGCTGAGAAGCCCCTTTATAAAGGATGTCCTAACTTCACAAAGTTGTCCGCACTAGTTCAACTAGTCAACTTGAAGAGTAAGCATGGAGTCTCAGATAAGTGCTTTACTGAACTTCTAGCTTTGTTGAAAAAGATGCTACCTGAAGGTAACGAAATGGTTAACAATACATATGAGGCAAAAAAGACAATGAAGGCAATGGGTTCAGGATATACAAGGATACATGTATGCATCAACGACTGCATTCTTTACAGGAAGGAGTACAAAGACTTGGTTGTATGTCCAACTTGTGGGAAGTCAAGGTGGAAGGTGGATGAGAACACTAAAATAATGTATGAAAATATTCCTGCAAAGGTAATGTGGTACTTTCCCATAATACCACGATTGAAACGACTCTTTCAAGCTAAGAGTATAGCAAAAGATTTATTATGGCACGCCACTAGTTCCAAAAAACCCGGTGTTTTACGCCACCCATCAGATTCACCTGCATGGCAAGCCATAGATAACCAATTTCCCGAAATTGCTGACGATCCAAGAAATCTTCGGCTTGGCATTTCCACAGATGGGGTTGACGTAAATAGAGGTAATAGAAATCATAGTGTTTGGCCGGTTTTAGCTGTCATTTACAACCTTCCGCCTTGGTTGTGTATGAAAAGAAGGTTTATCATGCTTTCGGTACTAATATCGGGAACGCCTGGAAACGATATTGATGTGTTTTTGGATCCTTTGATTGATGATCTACAACTCTTATTTGAAGAAGGAGTTGAAACATATGACGCCTATGCACAAGAAAAATTTATCCTACGTGCAGTTGTTTTATGGACGATTAATGATTACCCTGCTCTTGGTACACTATGTGGCTGCCCTTATAGTGGATTCCATGGTTGTGTAGTGTGTCGAAAAGAAACTCAATGTTGTAGACTTCCTTTCTCATCCAAGCAGAGTTATGCTGGTCATAGAAGATATCTACCATATAACCATCCTTTCAGAAAGCAAACGAAGGCGTTCAATGGAAAACAAGAATGGGGAACTACTGCAAATCCTATGACTGGGGAAGAAATATTCAACGAGGTTAAATACGTTAAGAATATATGGGGGAAAGGATTTAAGGATAAAGTATCAGGAATCCTAGAAACTTCTACTGGAAGAGGGGGGAAGACAATTAAGAGAAAAAGGAACACATCAAAAGAGGGTGATAGTTCAAATTCCGGACATAAAGAACCGACCTATTGGAAGAAATTCAACATATGGTATCGACGACTTAGGTATTGGCGGTATAATTGTGTCCAACATTGTATTGATTTCATGCACATTGAAAAGAATGTTGCTGAGAGTATTGTCGGAACATTGCTAAACGTTCCAGGAAAGACGAAAGATGGATTGAATGCTCGATTGGATCTGGCGCATTTTGGGTTAAAACAAGAGTTGCAGGCTAAAACACAAGGCAACAAAACAATACTTCCTGCAGCATGTTACACATTAACGAAAGATGAAAAAGACAAGTTTTGTGAAACATTATACAACTTAAGGGTTCCACAAGGGTATTGTTCTAATTTTTCTAGTTTGGTGAATCGAAAGGATAGGAAACTTGTGGGACTTAAATCACATGATTATCATATGCTTATGCAACAGTTTTTGCCCATTGCAATACGGTCTATCATGCCGGAACCCACAAGATATGCTATTATCAGGTTTTGCTTTTTTTTCAAATCAATATGTAGCAAAGAAATCAAGGTAGAAGAACTAGATAAGTTGCAAGAAGAGCTTTGTGTGACACTGTGTCTGCTCGAGAAATATTTTCCCCCATCCTTTTTCGATATTATGATTCATTTAACTGTGCACCTTACTAGGGAGGTAAAATTATGCGGGCCAATATGCTTTCGGTGGATGTATCCCTTTGAAAGGTGCATGAAGGTTATTAAAGGGCATGTGCGAAACAAAACTTATCCAGAAGGATGCATCGCTGAGGAGAATATTGCAGAAGAAACAATTGAGTTTTTCAGCGAATACCAAAAAAACATGAAGACTATTGGCATTCCACCATATAAGTATAAGACATCTGAAAATGATAACGGGGAAGGAAATCCTTTGTCAGCTGGTAAACCAGTTCTGGTTTCCCCGGAACTCTCCTTGAAAGCACATTTCTATGTATTGCAAAATACGCCCGAAATTGTGCCTTATATTGAGTAAGTATAACTAACATGTTTGTTTTTTTTTACATTAGAATCTATCAAATATGATACTAATTTATGTACTTGTACACAACATATGACCTTTTTTAAAAACCGACATGGTGGTAAACCACAAGCGTGGCTGGAGAAAGAGCATAACACAACGTTTGGTCACTGGTTACGTAACAAGGTAATTTAAATTTTAGCATAATATTAGTTTTTCCTTTATTGTAGTTTGTGCAAGGTGAATCTCATCCTAGTAATGAAATTTAGGTTGAAAAAGAGTTAGCGGTTTCCACAGAAAGTATATCAGAAACCGTAAAGTGGATTTCACATGGAGCACACAGCAACGTATTAAAATACGATGTATATGAAATCAATGGCTATACATTTCGTACAAAAGCTCGTGACGGTGGAGTTTACCAAAACAGTGGGGTTGGTGTAGAGGCAACTGACATGCACATTTCTAAAGAAGTAGTAACCTACAGAAAAAACTTCTATTATGGGTTATTACGAGAGATCTGGGTACTAGATTATCATATTAAAAGAATTCCTCTTTTCTTGTGCGACTGGGTTGAAAATAGAAATGGGGTCAAACAAGATAGTCTTGGTTACACGTTGGTCGAACTTAACAGATTAGGCCACAAGGATGATCCGTTCATATTGGCCTCACAAGCACGACAGGTGTTTTATGTTAAAGACCAGCTGGATAAAAAAATGTCTATTATCTTTATGACACCTCCCAAAAACTATAGAGATTCGTATGACGACGTTGATGAGGAATTTAGTACTGTAATTTTTCCTCTGAATGATAATATATTGCCACGTGTAGATCCACTTGACATGGGTAATGAATCCCGCGATGATTATTACAGAACCGACTGTAACGGTATAGTTTTACGTAATGCCGATTGAACTATGTCATGGTTATCATTACATTAGTCATTTTCTTTGTTTTTTATTTAGTGAATAATATGTAAAAGTGCTGAATTGTAATGTTTTGAATGATAATATTATAACCGTTGCCATATATATATATATATATATATATATATATATATATATATATATATATATATATATATATATCATCCGAACCCTACTGTTATGAAAATGAGGCTGCATCATCCGAACTAATTTGTGAAGTTACATGAAGTGACTTTGTTGACCAAGTTGAAGTTGGTTTCTGTTTTGGATTAATTTCATTTAGTTTGGATTAATTTACTTATGTTGTGATTATATTTTTGTTTAAATTTTACACATGTAACTTCAAAATGAAAAATGATTGATAATATTACTAGATTAGGATATGATGTTTGATTGGCTAGGGTACTCGAAAGGCCGAAAGGACTCTAACGATAACCATGGAAAAAATACAAACAGTACAATCAAAACAAAATGAAACAAAAGATATAGCCGGCCATCAGACTAGGTGTCGGGATCTGGATTCAGATGCGGCTCCTTCTCAAGTGCTGGTGGATCCTATAGTGGCATTGGCGGTGGAGGTAACCCGATGCCCACATGCCTCACTACCCGCCGCTTTGACTCGATTATCCAGGACCTTTACATCTCCCATAATCTTCTGCATCAATAGGTTAAGCGACCTAACTCTTAAGCGGGTCGAAAGTCATGCAGATGGTATTCACATGCATAAACCTCATACGTTGCTTAACTCAAAAGGTTCTGATTGTAATTGGAGTAATATAACATCAAACCTTCAAGCAAATACAACTTTTCGTTAACTTATTATCTAATACAAGTTCTTTTGTTCAGATTTAAAACAACTAAATAATAAGCAGAAACATTTAACCAGACCTAAAATCTAAAAATATCAAAATATTATAACCGAATAAACCATTAAACCTCAGCTTAAAATCTCATTAGCCTTGTTATACAACTCTGCATCAGCTGGCACCTTGAGAGCCTCCTGCCGCATTCAAACCGCCTGTGCATATTTTTTTTCTGCATTTACCTCCAAAAGAGGTTCAGTTTCTGGTTCAACAAATATTGTTTTCTTTTCATAGTTGTAGTCAGACTGCCGGACTGGATAAGCATGGCGTTTTGGGTTGTTGATGTTTACATGGAGATTATGTATGTAAGGTTGAAGATGTGAATGTTTGAGCAAATCTGCAGTCTGGAATTAAGTGAAAAAGTATAAAAAAATAATTAATTCAAAAATGAAATAATGTTAATGGTGTCAATTTTAATCCATTTACTTATGATTGGGTTAATCCAGGCTATGTTTTCTTTTAACCAATGAAATAAAAAAACAACTGCTGAAATAAATATTTTTGTAATACAACTTGAGAGTCATGCCAAAACTCTTAAGTCATTTTATTTTTAATATTGAAGTAATATATATTTTGTAATCATAAGTTGACCCAACTGGTCCTATGTTAAAGAATTGCCCGTATATGACCCGGTTCATTTTGACCAGAGTCTAATTTTGACTCATTGACAACCCACCCATTACCCATCTCTAATAATGTAAAGAAAAGGGTAGAAAGAAGAACAAGTTTGCATACACTTGGTCGTGTTTATGGATTTTTCGGAAGCATGCTTTTAACAAGCCCTCGACTATAAGAAAAGAAAAGAATATAAAATTGGCAAAATAAATACATGAAAGATAGACTTTGTTAAGACTATGGGGTATGGGGCGGGGGTTGGGTACAAACGCCCAAGTCACCACCCCGGGTGGGCTTGGGTTTCGGCGTGGCCCCTTGGGCGGGGGTTTCAGCCCGGGCGTTGGGCAGGCCTAGCGGTCTTCCGTGGCCGGCTTTCATTGGCTGGGTTGGTTAGGCTATAGGTGGCTAGGATTTAAATTTAAAAAACAACCGTTTGGCTAGGCTTTTTTTTTTTTGTGTGTATTTTTATAATAATTGAAAAAAAATTATAACACGTGGCCAACCCACGCGGGCTAGTCACGCCCCGCCATACCGACCCAACATGCAACTGACCAGCGGTGCCCCTCGAAGTCCACGTGTCAACCTATGCCCCAAACCCCCGCCCCACCATACCCCACGGTCTAAAAGCTCAAGAAAAATAAAACACTCACAATGCACAAGAATACATGGTTGGAAGTGGAGCGACTATTGATTTGTTTATTTTGTTGATTAAAGCTTGCATATCCTGCTCAGAAATTTCATTTCAAAGTAAACAATTAGTTCATTTAAGCTGATAAAAACTAAAAAAAACAACCAACTGTAATGGTGGAAGGGATGGTATAACGTGATGTTTGCCATTGCTCCTATAACAATTGCAACAATGCCATTTCTAGAATCTTTTATGATAATTGCAAAATTCTCGTGTCTTTAATTGTTCTAACTTCTAAAGAATGTCGGGCGTGGTACCCAGTTTTGACCCATGCTGAAATAAGTTGTTCTTAACGATGATAAAGTTACTTGCTTGTCGACTTTTTGGTTAAAAAATATCACAACTAACTTTTGTATATTGTGTCCTACTATAAACTCTTAAGTGCATTTGATTTTAAATTCTGTTGACTTTATCCAACATTTGACTTTTGAATATAACTCCCACTGAATTTTGTCATAAGATAGCAGATTTAAGATCATTATAATTCATAACCCATATATTGACTTTGACTCCCCCACCCCTTCGCCTGCATACATCACCATGCTGACCTGTAGTAACTTTTTTTTGTCTTTCTTGTTCAAATAAGCGAAAGATATACTTACCATTCCATGTATCGTTGAACGACCAATAATTGGTTGGTTAGTCTCGTTTTCATGATCTGGTAGATTTCTCCATTCCAATATGAAAGGTGTTTTCATGACATGTTGAGGTGCTCCTGGCCACATGGCACGACCATATATGTTCGTATACTCTGCTTCACTCATTTCGACCAACCTTTTTTTTTTTTTTTGAAATTTGGGTGAGCATAGCTCTTCTCAAGAAGACGTCCTTCATTAGGCGACACGTTTGAATCCTTGTTGAGAGTACATTAAAAAATAAGTACAAACTTATAAGAGTATGCGTACTGAAATACTGCTTTATATGCCTTCCTTCTGAGTAGGGGTGCAAACGAGCCGAGCCACTCGTTTAACTTATGAGAGCTCGAGCTCGGCTCAATTTTCTATTTGTTAGTTAATTTATATTTATATTAATATTAATAATAATTATAATTATTATTTTATATTTAATTTAGTTATTTTTTCATAACTTTATTATTATTATTATTTAAATATATATCTAATATGGTAATAATAAATTATATAAACAATGCTTAGGCTCGCGAGCCGGCTCGAGCTCGATAAGCGAAGCTCGGGCTCATTTACTAAACGAGCATTTTTTTAGGCTCGAGCTCGTTTAAGCTCGGCTCGTTCGAGCTTTCTTTTCGAGCCGAGCTAAACTTAATAGTGGGACCTCAACGTGTCCTCAACCGCAACAACTGCAGCAAGCTCAGTAGGCGTTTAACCATTAAACATATATGTAGTCATGATTACAGAATACAAATAAGTTATAGTTGGTTTTCAAACAATCACCTGATAGAGATTAGCTTATGCAACCCTTGGATGTTTGGCTTTCACTTCCTCTGTTTAAAATGAACACAATATTTTAAGGAACACTTTAAGAATATATTGAGCTGGTGTATAAAACAAACATGCCACCCATTTGTTTACGTTACTTGTATCTACACGAGAAACTTAAAGATCACTTAAAAATGATCATGTATTCTGCCAGTAAGAATGTATGTTTTTGTATAAAATTGAAAAGCTGAAAACAGAGGCATAAAGCTGATGCCCAAAGACTAACAAGAATATGTTATATATTCAATGTATGGAAACACGAAAATGCTCTGGTAATAGAACTCTATGGACACGATGTGCGTGGGGAGTTTAAATCAGAGGCTGACCCTTTTAAATATGCTAATCATTGTTATATACCAAGTCCTCAAAAGTATCAGCTGTGAAACATGAAAAATTGATAATATCACTGATATTTGTGGCTTTGGATAGGAATGCACCAGCAGCCATTGACAGCAAGTTAATGTATATATGTTCATTTAGGCCAACTAGCAAACAATTAGAATATAGAAAGAGAATGAAAAACCTTGTTTGAAAAGTCTTTGCTGAAAAACATAAAAAATGTGAATCAAACAAAGAGCGTCTGAGGCGACGCAAGTAGTTTGGTCTTGTGTAAGAGGACGTAGAGACCAACCACTGCATTGAAGTTCCTGAAAGAAAAAAGAAAGTTAAAAGTGTTAGAAATGTGTGGTGGGATAAGCTGAACATTCAATTAACAACCAAAACTGGTGTAAATAACCACAACCAAGGGCTCACTAACCTCCAATTCAAACACCAACAATAATCACAAATATCAAGTCCAGTTAACATCTTCCTAGGGTTTTAATCATAACAAAATCACTCATGTTTAACCTAATTTACATCAAATTGTAAACTAAAACTACAATACTCCTTCCAAACAAACAACGTGCCCTAAAAAATTAACACAAAATTATCAACACAATAACATTCTGTTTTATAAAATCTAACTTTACACTCTTCTATTGGAACAACAGAATCTGCAAGTCATATGAGCATGGTGAAATTGAATGCAAGAAACAACATGAACTCCGGTTTCCTGCTTGTCATCAGAATCTTCTTCTGTGTGTGCAGTTAGTTATGAACTATCTATGACCTGGTTGAACTTTACAGCCCTAAATTATTATTGAATAAAAAAAAAGTCAAAAAGAGTGGCAACTGGTGAGTAATCCAGGTTACGAAAAGGAAACAAAGCCCTAAACCATTGCCATTCATCTCTCTCTGAGTCTTCATATCCCTGTTGCCTCTGCCGTATAAACCCATTTGAAGAACTGGTCCAGCCTGTGACAACCACTCGCCTTTGTTTTGTCTTTTTGGTGAGCGCCATCGCCATATCTCTGTTGCAGCATGCTGTTTGAGCCCTTCTTGTAAATTCTCCTCTTTTCGTTGTTTGACAACACTTCATTATCTATAACACACAAAACATTCACTTTCACACCAACAATAAACACAAAATCTATAACAACCTACAAATCCAATGCGTAAACAAGTCACATATGATTTACTACCATTATTAATTCCAGCAAACTTCTTGTTAATATCTTCATTTCCTTGATTCTTATCAGGGTGATATTTTAAAGCAAGCTTTCTCATTTAATGTGATCATCTGATGCACCTTTGGGAACTTGAAGTATATCATAGTATTTTTTACTGTAACAATTAACAATAGCTTAAACGAGGATAAACATGAACGTGAATTTGAAATTTGAAGTTAAGAAGAACGCTTACGTGACATTAGCGATCAGTGAAAAAAAAACTATTTGACTTTCGATCTCTCTTAGGGCATGTTTGGCTAAGCTTTTTGAAACAATTTATTGACTTATTGGCTTTTTGAAAAGTCATAAGCTTCAAAATGATGTTTGGCAATGAGGGTGTATGTGAGGGGGAAAAGCCAATAAGTCAATAAGTCACAAAATACTGACTTTTTCAAAAAGCCAATAAGTCAATAAGTTGTTTTAAAAAGCTTAGCCAAACATGCCCTTAGTCTCCACTGAAGATGTTTCCGAATTACCTCATCTGCACCCAGAGGAGGAAAGTGAAAATCGATATGAGTAATTTCATTCTAGCTTGCTTCAATCATACACTTAATTTGGGCAGCGGAGGAGAGCAGATGAGGGGAGAGCGTTGATGGTACTTGGTAACTAATACTGGTTAGGGTTTTGTAGAAGTTGGAATTGGCAGTGGAGATCTCCAGAACTTGGTGGGTTAATTTAGGTTTTGTGGAGGTGGGGAATTTTGGGGGTTTCGAGGAAGAAGGAAATGATTGGTCACACATAACATTTTACCGTGTCCATTTACTCAAAATTTAGCCACGCAAACACACTTTATCGTGAAAGAATATCACAGATGATTACATTTGGCCACACAAATTTGCAAGTGGCTATATGTGTATCTTTTAGTCACGACATTAAAATCCAGTTGTGACAGATGGTTATATATAGCCACACCTTCCTACTGTGACTAGTAATTGTCACATTTCTTATTAAATGGGTGACTAAATATTTCAAAAAGACATGTTTTCGTCGTATGAATCAAGAAATCAAACAAATAAAGTGGCAATAGGTTACATTTGGCCACACTTTTCTAGTTGTGGCTAATAAATGTCACAGTTTTTTGTAAAAGTGTGACTAAAGGTTTTGATCTGTTATACAATGGTCACATTAATAATAAAATGTGTGACTAAAGTTTTTGAATTGTTATACAATTGCCACATTAATAATAAAATGTGTGACTAAAAGTGTTTTAAAATATTATAAGTGACATTTAGCCACACATTTAATCAAAACTGTGGCAGACCTGTTTTTGAAAAAGTGTGGCTAAAGCCCAGTTTTGACGTAGTGCACGTATTACCGGTGGGCCCGGTGGGGAGTATCGTGACGTAATTGATATCATCATAGTCAAACAACACATATTTATAATGCACAGCGGAAGCAAAAGATAGATTTATTTCAACTGAATATATTGTAATATTAAGTATCACAAAATAGTTGAAACGGATCCACAGGCGGATCAAAAAAAAGGAAACTTTGTTCAACAGACTTTAAAGACATCTAGAGCTTGTGAGACTTGATTATTGATGCCTGGAGTAGCCAGCCTATTTCGTATAGTACCTGTACTTAGCCTTTTTGGAAAATACGTCAGTTTACACTGGTAAATACAACTTAACTGACTCATTTTGAAAAGAGTTTGAAAATTAATTTGAGTGCACTTAGGCAAAAATATCTTTTATAACTTGGGACAATTATTTAAAATAATCTTGTATACAGTTTTACTTATTTGTCGTCCGTCAGGGCCGGTTTGTAGGGCCGGTCTAGATTAACTGACACGCCACAGGTATAATACCCACAAGGTTGATTCCTTTAAGTGGACTACCAGTTTTTACATATGCAACTGTCAGGTGTACGCCTACACCCCGTGCTTAGGTCGTGGCCATTTCTTTGAATGATGCCAAGGATATCCGGGACATGGTCATTTAACCCCCAAGGGCCATACACCAAATAATACAGATTAAAACAGGTTATGTAAATACATTAATCACAATCCGATTTAAATGACTACATACCCGACCAAGCGGTATTATTATAATACCGTATCCCAAGCCCGTATAGGGAAAATAAGTTAAGAGTTTTTACCTGAGCAAAGTATAAATCAAATACAGCAAGTGCACGTAGCTTTTACTGGGCTCCTAATCTGGAACGAAGGTTTTTAACAACCTATTAGAATCCTAACGGGTCTTTAATTAAGTTTAGACTTTAGACCGGTTAGTTTTCAAAAGGAAGACACGGTTCAAACGCATGATGAAGCGAAGACCGGTTTAGAATGTGGTTTTGACCCGACAAGCTTGGACACTTGTTTAATATGGGTAAACTAAACACATTCTGGATTTTGAGATGAAAACGATATGGTTTGACCCGTTTCGGCTAATATATGCAAACTAGTTACATAAGCCGGTCCGAACGCGAAAAGTGCGTAACGGGTAACCATATGAGACATATACAAGTTTCCTAAGTTAATATGCCTTAAATATGTTGTGACATCAGTAAGATATCTTCTATTATGCCCAAAACGGATTTAAACTCAAATTACGCCCCGTAGGGGTATTTTGGTCATTTTAAAGGTTATAAAAGAGTTTAAATGTAAATCTGAGTTTCAGGTCTGATGTAATCAGTAAAAATACTTAATTTACTAAGTTATATCAGTAGGGTATAACCTATATGTGAAAATTTTCATTTCTAACCATACTATGCACCGAAGGGGCATTTTGGTAATTTCACCTAAGGTTTAAAGGTCAAATCTGGAAATCTAAGTTTAAAACTTTTGCTTACTACTAAAGTATAAAAATTTATTTAAAACATCAGTAGGTATCAAGTCTTATATATCTAAAATGGTTTTAATACATACTATGTGCTAAAAACGCTTAAAAAGGCGATTTTGAGCTATTTCCGGGTTCTTAAAGGAAAGCTGATATTTTTATTATTACAGAAGGCTCAAAATGTTTTATTTATCATATTAGATCAATAGAAAAAGGTTTGGTATCAAAAGGTTTTGTAAAACTCATTTTATAGCCCAAAAGGGCAAAACCGACAATAACCGAATCAAGCTTAGAACTCTAAGTTATGCTCAGCCTAAAAATAAATAAAAATCTCCAAAAATCCCAAAATATTATTTTATATCAGTGGGTAAAAATTTTGGTACCAAAAATCGGGTTTAGATAGGCTATGTGCTAATTACACCGTTTAATTACTAAAAAGCTTTCTAACTACGCTAATGAGCATAACTCTCAATCTAGACCTCAAACTGATGTCAAATTTTAGGTACAAGTTTATAAATCAGTAATGAAGGTTTCTACTCTCTTACATTTTCAAAAATCACGTTTTAAGGTCATATGGGCATAATAGTCAACATTTAGGCATTTAACGGAATTATGCATATGAATCGGATAACTAATGAACCAAGTTGTATAATCACAGAAGGTTATACTTATGTGAAACCTGGTCCTAATAAGGCTCTAAGACATTTCTAAACTATGCTCTAATGGGTCAGAACTGAAAGTTAAAGCAAAAGTCTACTTTTGCGACTTTCGGTTCCGAACCGAGCTTAAACTGAAAATTGTCGAGTTGAACATGTTTAGACATGTTCTTACATTAATTACCAAGTTATATTAATGACAAAACAGGTTTCATAGCTTCTTCATCGCTAATTATGCATTAATTTGAAAATAAGCTTTCTGTTGACTTTTTGAGATTAACTTTGACTCGACAATTGACCTAGTTAGAGTGGGAATCAGAGGGTGCCCTTTTAAGGTTTTATTGCCCACATAATTACCCACTCATAGGTACTTTCAATTTGGACTTTGACTGGACAAATTAAGATTAATGACGAAGTCAAATCTTAATTACGACGGTTTGACTTTAGACTAATTAACTAAGCAAAACTGAATTAAGGAAGGTTAATAATGCTTACCAAGGTCCTATGCACGACTAATGATCACTAGGAAGGGTGCTTGAGCTCCAGGTACCTCCAGAAACCAAGTTGTGAAGCTTTCAAGTGAATGAGCAATTGAAGAACCCAACTCATGGCCTTTATATAGGTTTCTTAGAGCTTCAAGATCATTCCAACAAGGTCTATGGATGTTATGAGATCATACCAAGTGTCCCTAGGCCCTTAAAAACCATCAAACAAGCCCATAGAATCGAAAAATGGTGAATTGAGGCGGTGTAACAAGCTGAAACTGGCAGCTGTGAAGTTTTTCTGCATCTGGGCACCTTAGGCGGCCCGCGTAAGGTTTATATCATACCTTACGCGCCCCGTGTGAGGTGGTGTCCGGTTCACAAGTTTGGCAGAATTGCATTTTTGGTCCCTGTTCCTTCCAAACGTGGTTTTAACTTCAAATTTTGCACTTTTGGCCCTCTAACTTGACTTTTAAGGGCTCCAAGGTATAAACAAACATTGTTAAGTCCTCGGTTAACTTTATGATCACCTGTAAAGCCTTAAATTTCAATGTTGACCCTTTTAACCCCTCGTATACGAATATTGTCATAACTTTCTCATACGATAGCGAAACTTGGTAAAATTTGTATCACATATTCTCGTGAGTATAATTAATCATTACAAAGTTTCGGGTTTGCTAAAAGGTCACTCAGAGGTATACTTTAAACATGTTGACACATTTAACCCCTGTAGTTTGTAATTCCTCACTTTCTTTCACAATTAGCTTCGTATGATCCATGATTTATCCGTTTAAGGGTATAATCACCATGTAGGGTTATTTAGAGGTATATTTATCCATTGTTGACATTTGGAATCCTTTTATACACATAGATTCCTTGTTTGTCAACTTTAGTCCCTCTAACTTAATTCTTTACACGTTTAAAGTCCATGACACGTGTCAATACATTATTGGACATAAATTTCTGAGGTGTTACAGTTATAAAAAGAAACAAAACTGGAAAAAAACTGAAAAACCAAATTATCAGAAAAAGATGAACCTTGTTCACGGAACAAGTTCTAAAGAAGAGAAAGAACTCAAATTTAAACGACAGTCTAATGAAGAGTTCTATGCTCAGAAAAAGCAACAATAACAGGTAGGGCTGCAAACGAACCAAACATTCGGCGAACAGTTCATGAACCGTTCGGCGGAAAGTTCGTTTGTGTTCGTTCGTTTATTAAACAAACGAACACAAACAAGAAATTTCGTTCGTTTAGTTAAATGAGCAAACATGAACAGAGGGCGCATTCATTCATTTATGTTCGTGAACATTCAGTAATGTGTTCGTTTGTGTTCGATAGTTCATTAGTGTTTTTAGCTTTTATATTTTATTTAAATACTTTAAAATTCCGACAAAAAAATATTTAATAAGTGTCAATTATTATATATTTTGTTCAAAAAACGTTTGTTTGTGTTCCTTTGTTACCATTTGTGTTCATGAACGTTAGTTTGCACTCATTTGTGTTCATCATCGTTCGTTTTCATTCGTTGCCTAAAATTAACAAACAAACACAAATGAACATGAACAAGTTCATTTCCTTAATAAACAAACACGAAGATAAAATCTCGTTCGGTAAGCGCTCATGAACTGTTCGTGAACACATATATTTCTTAACAAACGAACACAAACAAGGACTTGTTCGTGTTTGTTCGGTTCGTTTACAGCCCTAACAACAGGCCAAAGATGTTTCCACGAAAACATGTTTCAAATGTCATCAAACTGGACATGTTGGTCGCAAATGTCTAAATCTAAAGCCTGTTGATGTTGAAAACAAAAAGAAGTCTGAGTTTGAGAAATAGTGGTTAACCAGGTTTGATTCAAAACAAACTTGGAGGTACAACACAAACAAGTTTGCTTCAAATCAAACTTGGAAATCAAACCCGATTAGGTTTGATTCGAGAAAATCTTGGAATTATCAAGTAAAGCCAAACAAGTTTGTTTCAAACCAAACTTGGAAATCAAACCCGACCAGGTTTGATTCAAGACAAACGTCAAAACAAAATACACCCAGATTTAAGACTACACAAAGTTGGTTTAAAACAGCTGATTTGACAAAGCCAAACCAATTTTGGAAGTCTAAAGCTTATTTGTCAAAAAGAAACATTCAAAATGATTCACATTTTTACAAAAGAAATGTTTCAAAAGGTAAAATTTGGGTTGTAAAGAAACAGACTTCTAAAACTGAGAAAATTAAAGAAGATGTTTTTGAAAAGAATGACAGAAACTATCCAGTTTTACCTGGAAAGAGTTATGTGCAATTGCCTGAGTCAAAACAAGCTTGGGCTGCATTATTCAAGTGATTGAATTGGTTGAATGTGCAGGTGCTCCAGAAAGCAGAAGATTGTCAGAATGATCAAAGGGGCAGCCTGGCATAGGAGGCTGAACCCTGCAACTGAAAACAGGGAGTTTGTTTGTTTTCTGTACACAAATAAACCATACAAAATCCTAAAAATTGAAAAACTTAAAACGTAAAAAATATGTATTTGTTTTGTCAAAAATTGAAAAATCAAAAATATGTTTGTTTTTTAATTTGTTAAAAATAAAAAAAATTTCTAAATGTTAATTGAATATGTCGAAACCCTCACGGCTGAACAAACATGATTAATTTCACAAGATTGAAAAATGGTTTTCAAACTGTCAAATATCAATGTGTTGTAAATCATGGGGGTATTTTTTCCAAAACAGAACATATAAAGCAGAAAATGGATGGCGAGACAAAGTTATCTGCATTGAGTTGTCAAATTTTCTTTAAATGCTTTGAATTTTAGGGGGAGTAAAAATTTTAGAAAATACAAAAACATTTGAAAATTTGAAAAAGACAAAAACAATAGAAAAACCAAATGAGTTTTGTGTAAAAAGAGGAAATGATAGTATATCAGTAGACAATCACAATACGCTAAAGAAATGGAAAGTTAAATGTGATAAACGATCTCACTGATGATATGTCAGTAGGTTTTTACACATTTAGTAGATTGATTTTGAGATATAAACCTATATATCAATAACTTACTTGTCTCGTTGGGGAACATCTCTCGGATATATGGGTAACCCCCGAAATCTTGTTTGAAAGATTGCCTGATTCTGAGATACTAGGTCTTTATACTGTTTGATATCTAGGGTATTAAACCTGGTCTTCTGATTTTGTGTCAGCAATGGCCTAGACCTCGTATAATACTTTCGCATGCTTAATAAAGCCTTCCCTCTGCATAAAAATTGAAAAAATATTGAAAGATATATATCAATTGCAGTTGTAAAGAAGATCCCCAAGGGGGACACACCTAAAGTCGAGCCTTCATCTCTTTGATTGAACGATGGTTCATACCTGAGCTCTCAAGGTCTCGCATTAACCCAATTACATATATCATTATGGTATATTCACCTGTAAGACTGAATTTAGGGAATTTTGATACGGGAGTATATTCTGAGATGGGACACGCGAATAAGTTTAAGTGTTTAAAACACTAAATCTTATATCTCGAATCAGTTGAATTTTGTGTGAGAATTTAATTGGACCAATATACTGACAATCTAAGTGAATTGTTTAGAACTTAAAGTGTATAAAGCTCAACAGTGCTACTGATTTTTCATAAACTGATATGATCATCTGACGCAAACTCAAACAAAAATATTGTTTGTAAATATTTCTTTACTGCTTTCATTGAAGAAAAATTACAAAAAAGATTTTAGGCGTGTTTTAGCATAAATTATGAAAAATACAAAAAGATTTTAGAAAACCAATGTCTGAAAGTTGAGTTTCAAAATCTGAGTATGCTGAACATGTTTCTAAAAAATAAACAAGTTCATTAATTTGAAACTTGAGGTTTTAGATTTGAAAAATCTAAAAACAGTTTGTGAAATCTCCAAGGTTATTAAGTTGGAATTGGATGATTATTCGTGAGGTTTTTGGATACTTAAACTGTTTATCTATACTTAGAGCCAGGTTAACGATTTTGAACTTAAATTGTCAAATATCTTACAAACGGTTGAGATGTGCAGATAGTATAACAGACTAAGATCCTGATAGCTGAGTTTAAGAGGGAGTCTGAAGACGAGCTCAAAGCAAGGGAGAGTTTGTAGAGTCAGGTGATGATCCTAGTAGCTGAAAGCACAGAAGCTTAAAGCAAGGGGGAGCCTGAGCTGAACGAAAGGATGAGCATATAGAGCTGTTAGAGAAAAATAGGGAGTCTGTGGTTGCTGACAATGTCAAGGACTTCGTGAAGACTCAGAGAGGGACAAAAGGCTACGAGATTGACTGCAGCAATATCCAAGGGGGAGTATGTGAGTGCATATGTCTATCCCTTGCGTCAATCACGTATCGTAGCTTAAACAGATGAACAAGACTGGTGCTGAAAGGAGCAAAACATAAAGTTGGTACATGTTGAAGTCCATCCGGACGGATGGACATAGGCTATCCGAATGGATGGAACCAAGTCCATTCGGAAGAAGCTCATTCGAAAGAAGTTCATCTGGATGATGACATCCGCTTCTGAAGTCCATCCGGATGAAGGCCATCCACTAGGTTAGTTGTCCGGATGATCTGTGCCTATAAATAGATGTGTTGGGTCTTGTCATTAAGAACTTTTGCTGACTTGAGAGGCGAAGCTCTGTCAGTTTGATTTCAAGGTGTAAACACTGTTATATCAGTTAATAGAAATCATTGTTAATTACTTCTTCGTGTTTTATCCACACACGTGATTGGATTCCGCACATTTCACGTGTTGGTACGCACTCAACGATCAACTGATTCGATCCAAATCCTGAATTCCCAGTCACTATGCACATGTTTATAAAAAACCATCTACTCAGCTAACAACAATTATACACGAGTGTATAAAAAACAATCACTGTACACGTGTGTATAAAACCCAAATTGTTCAGCGAACAACAAATAGTCATTATACATTTGTATATAAAACCAAAAATGTTCAGCGAACAACATACAATCACTATACATTTGTGTATAAAACACAAATTGCTTGGGAACAACAATTATACACATGTGTAAAACATATAAACACTATAGCAAGACCATACTCAAATTAAAGAAAATAAAATGCTTGTTTTTATGTTGTAATTGTTTTAAAAAAATATCAACGTATAAAAAAATTATGGTCATTTAAAAATTATGGGGGTATTTTATTTCAAAATCTAAAAATCACGTAGAGAAAGAATATTCTTTACTTCCTATAATACCCTTTGAAATAAAAAAATAAAAAGTAACTTATCGAAAGTTACGCGTGAACATATCTCTCAATAAGATATACATTAACAAAGATCCGTATTGTCAAAATAATAAATCACCAAACTCTACATGAAATATCAAACTACTATCTTGGTGGTTTAGTGGTATGTTGCACATCAAAACTGCTAGAAGTTTAAATCATACAAGTTGCATGTATTGATGTTTTTATCCGTGAATATTTAGAAATTACACTTAAAGGAATATCTAACAAACTAAAACGCACGTTCGATGTAGTACTAATGATTTGACCTGAATTTCACATTGCATATGAACATAACACATATTTTCAAACATTAACTCTCAAATTTATTCAAACTTTCATACACCTTATCTTCAAACTTTCAAACCTATTGACTTCATACTTTCAAAGATGTAGAAATACTTGAAATAGAAGTATCACCTACAACCATAGCTACTGATGAAAAAATATATAAATATAAATAATTGTATTTTAAGTTTCTTGTTAGATTTTTAATAACAACGAATAATTTGTTTTGATGGTGTGTGCCGACAAATGCAGATTGGTTGCAGGACTAGAATCTCTTACTTTCGTCGGTTTTTGGGTGGAACCAATAGGGATGGAGTATTCATAGGGAAATCAAGTGCTAGGTTTTTTATGCTTGTACTCGCTCATTTTCGGTTGTTGTTGTTGGTTCCCAGATTACCTATAGATTGTCATCAGTCTTCCGGTCTATAAATAACATCTAAGTGAAACCAAGAATGTCATATTGACATCAAATAAACCAAAGAAAATGTCCACAATGCTTTTCCATATCAGTAACTATAATTTCTTTAGTTCGTCCAGAGGCCAAACCTTCTTATTTTATAACTTTTTTGTTTATTTCATATCCAAAATGTTGGAGCTGTTCCTCTTAAATTAAAATGTAGTAATAATATTCTTGGAATCTTTCCTGTGTACGTGGTATATTCGTTGATGCATGGTAGGACACCTTCCAAACCCAAGATCAATGTATTTTGTGGTTTTTAGTGCGCCAACATGATAGCGTGGGTAGGTGTACTAGTGCAAGGTGATATAATTTGTAGTATTTGAAATGTAATATATAAGGGAGGGTTCATTGGGGAACATAAAAAATGTGGGGAACTGGGAACCATGCATTTATCATGTTAAAAAATCATTTTTTTAAATCCACGTTTTTCATTATAAATACATGTGGAACCATTTTTAATAAAAATTCGAGCACTAAAAATAAAAAAAAATGTTTAAAAACAGTTAAAAAAGGTTAATTTTTTTTACAAAAATGTTTTTTTGTTGGAATAGCTTCTATACATTTTTATAATGAAAAGCACTAGAAAAAATAAAAAAAAATGATTTTTAACATGTTACGTTGAATTTTTAAGATCTATTTAACATGTTAAATGCACTATTCCCTGGTTCCCCAATAAAGTTCACACGTAACGTGTATATATATATATATATATATATGGAGATATATATAGGGAAATTATAGAGGAAAATCTTTATTGAGTTAAGTATAAAACCCAAATTGTTCTGCGGACAACAAACAATTACTATACATCTGTGTATAAAACCCAAATTGTTTAGCGACCAAAAAACAGTCAATATACATTTGTGTATAAAACCCAAATTGTTTAGCGCACAACGAATAGACACTATACATCTGTGTATAAAACCCAAATTGCTCAGGAACAACAATTATACACATATGTATAAAATACAAACAGTCACTATGCACCATCGACACTTTTAATTTTTTAAAATTAAAAAAACTATAGCAAGGCCATACTCAGATTAAAAAAGAATAAAATGCGTGTTTTTATTTATGGTGTAATTGTTTTAAAAAAACATTAACGTATAAAAAGACTATGGTCATTTAAAAATTATAGGGGTAGTTTATTGAAATGTCAAAAAAAAAAAAAAACAATTAGGGAAAGACTATTTTTACTTCCTAAATACCCCTTTGAATAAAAAAAATAAAAGTGACTTAATGGAAGTTATACGTGAACATATATGCCAATAAGATAAAAAATAACAATGATCCGTATTGTCAAAATAATAAATCACCAAAGTCTACATGAAATATCATACTACTATCTTGGTGGTGTATGTATTGATACTTTTATCCGTATAAATTTAGAAATTACCCTAAAAGAAATAGGTAACAAACTAAAACGTACGTTATATGCCGTAATAATGATTTTACCTGAATTTCACATTGCATATGAATATAACACATATTTTGTGACAAACTGCAAAATAACGGTAATTCGGTACAACCTTATCACTGTTTACATATTTAAGTATGTGCATTAGACTTAACTTTTATATGATTGAGTCTTATAAAGTGTAGCTATCCCAAGACAAACAATTAGAGTTCATATCATATCATCATATTCGCGGGTCACGTTACAATACAAACTATGTCCGAAAACGTTGGTAGACAATGCGAGAACACTATTCATGCCAGGAGAGTTACAGTTCTCCCTGAAACGACAAAAACAGGATATGAAAGCATATCCAAACTAATACTCATACAAAATCCAAAATCGGAAAACAACTAGTAATCTTATAACTTTCCGAAAAAATGCATAAACATTTACAATGTCCGATCCGATTTACAAATGCTACAATTTACATTAACCGGGCACCAATATATAATTATTGGAACATTGTAGGGTTATTGAATCATACTAATGGTCATCAACCATAACAAGGATACTTTATATATTACAAGGATGTACAAGTATCATTTACCATGTATGGTTACATAAAGTGCCAATAATTTATCCAATAATGAAACTAGTGCTGATTTTAATATCTAAACACCATTTAAACTAGTCTATTGAACTAGTTAACACGTTTTAACATCCTAAACAACAATTAGATCCCTAATCCTCATCACTTATCATAACCATCTAAATATCTAGAAAGATAGTCCAACACATGTGCATGTGGATAAAATAATCACCAATAGCATGCTCTACCCCCACCCCTATGTTGACAACAATGCTGAGGGCCCACATGCCCTCAGCTTATGTTGATTAGGAAGCATGGGCCTTATGGGTGTCTTGACAAAAAAAAATTGTATGTAGTTTATAAACTCTTCAAGTCCATAAGATATCCTACATATCCTCATACTTCACACATACTAACACACACACACACATTTAACATTTTCACTCATGTCTCCCATCTCCCTCTAAAAATTCGGCCAAGGCACGCCACCACCACCCTTCCATCTTCAACAATCTTCAAGTATTTTTCTAGTGACCATCCATGGATTCCAAGATTGCATGAAGTAGCATCAATTCTTGAAGATCATCTAGGAGCATTTTTACACATCATGAAACTTGTCATCCTCTTCTTTTCTTCCTAAGAACTTCCATAGCATAGAGCTAGTAGTAAGTTTTCTTCATAAGAACTTCCATAGCCTAGAGCTAGTAGTAAACATCTTCTACCCACATTTAAGCTTCATGTTATGTAGATTATGGAATTATAAGAAACTCGTCTTAAAGCTCATCTTAAAAATACAAGAAACCCTAAAACTAAAACTATAATATACCTTATATTGTCACACCCAGGCCTGCAGCGGAAGTGCTCACGGGGTGCAATAGATACATGGTACGAACACTTTATTTAAAAAGGTACTGTATTATACAACACAAGCATCGGTAACAACGTTTGATTACACTAAGTTTTAATGTACATGAATTAGCTTTACATGTATTATACAACACAAGCATCGGTTACAACGTTTGCTAAGCATGCTTCTATCTACAGTAATATCTGATCAACAACACTTGAAATCCATACGCACTTTAATTTACTCTTCTTTAGCTTTACCTGAAAAATATGTTAAGTTTGGACAATCAACTACAAATAGCTGGTGAGTTTCACTGTTTTAGTTTGTTTCACAATTTGGTTTGAAATGATTAATTATGCACGTTTGACATGAAATTAACAAAGCCTGCAAGTGAAAACTTGACTGTTCTCAAGTGTCGTGTCCCACAACCGACACCTTAGCACTTTACCTCCCCAGGTAGCTATGTCTAACACCACATAGCGTGTTCACAAAAGTGCATGGACATGTGCAATTGAAGTAGAACCCATGACATTTGTGCCAGATCAATTGGGTTTGTCAGCCAATAGTACTATTCACACATGCATCGGCTTTTGTTGATCACTTGTGCTTGTGGGGACTTTTCGTGTGTTAGTATAACTAAGATAATTCACATCACAACATGTATGTATGTGCAAGTATGTACGTATGTAACACGCATTTCACCCCAAGTAAAACAATAAAACAGTTTCAAAGCGGGGCAGTGAAAACACACATAGTATATAAGCACAGCAATCACAAGATGTGTATGTATTAAGGCTCCATCACTTCAGTCCTAGTATTAGTTTGTGCTTGGTTAAAAACTGAATACATGGTTCAAATCGGTAATTGCAATAACTCGGGCTCAGATGAGAATAATCATCTAAGATCGACCTATAGCATAACAGTAGGGCTGTGGGTATTATCTTAGTGTCAGATTTCAGTTTGGCCTCCGTGCACCGTTTTGCGTGCCGGTCGAAGTCGCTTGTTTTAGATGTTCGGAAAATGGCATGATCATATGGGATTTACTAATGAGTTGTCTATTAGCAATGATTAACTTTATATTAAGGGAGTTAGGTCGTTTGGGGATCCCAGGTTGCCCAATTTTAAGTTTCTGTTTTCTCTGTCGGGGAATCTCCCAAACTGGCGTGTAATGTACCCCAAGTGCCCATTTTGCCCCGAAACAGTCTAGAATGACTCTAGTGTTCCACTTATTGCCAATTTAGTTGTTGGTCAGTTCACTGTTCCGGCAGTTTCTTTATGCGTTTAAAGTTACCGGTTTTGTATAAAATAATGATGTGTATATGTGGTTAGCCGGTTAACCGGGGCCGGCAACCACTGGTAATGTTTGCAGAGTTGATCGAGAGGGAGAGAGAGTGGTGGAAGGGTTAGAGGTTTGTTTGGGGGTGTGTGATGTCGGAGAAGGAATAGTGTGGCCAGAATATATTCTACGGCGGTCGGAGATTGGAGAGAGGAGGGAGCATGAGTGTGCGGCTGTTGTTATGAGAAATGGGGATTTAGGGTTTTTGTGTGGAATGAAAATGAGAGGTTAGGGAAAAATTATCTTTAAGTAGGTAGGATTTTAGGGGAGTGGGGTTGATCTTGCGCTTGGCCTAAGTGTATGGATCCGTTTAATATTAGGGGGCTGTTTGGCTAAGCTTATTTTAGTGACTTATTTACTTATTTACTTTTTGAAAAGTTAAAATGTGTTTGGGTTAGGTTATTATGTGAGAGGAATAAGTAAATAAGTCAAAAAAATAAGCTTAGCCAAACAGCCCCTAGGTGTCTAGCTAAGCCCAAATGCTCGTTTTAATTTACGAATATTTACAACGGTTAGTAAATTACGCATGTCTAATTATAGACACGCAGATTTGGGCTATCCGTTAAATGGTCGGTTCCTCTCATCGTGCGTTATTATTTGACTAATAATAATAATAATACATAATTAATAACAAATACGTATATTATTAAAATACTCTTCTCTTACCGATGAGAGTACGGGTTGTCACATTCTCCCCATGTTACAGGAATTTCGTCCTTGAAATTTAAGTTAGGTCATACGACCCGCTCTATTCATAGATTTGTCAATAACCTATTATCATACGTAAGTACACGTAGTTTCACGAAAGTCTACAAAACGATTCATGTAAGACACATAGCAAATAAAGTCATGAATCACGTAAAGTCACGTAATTTGCATAACATGAAAATTCTCATAGTTTATATTCCACAATTTGGATGAATGTACAAAACGTATGACTTACACACTCCATTCGTTTGCATTGTCCGTTCTAAGCTGTATCGAGCAACCTACAAAGCATGCAGTAGGGTGTCAACGTAAAGTTGGCAAGTTCATAATTTGTCCAGTTTTAGTTCCAAAAACGGAAGTTGTTTAGATAAAACATTTATAATCACGTTATGGGGAGCTGCCCCATCTGTAAGCTCACTAAACTGTAGATACCGAAACTGGTGGACGTTGAGTTGTTGTGCCCCGTTTGTCAATGTCTATCATCATTGACCAAGTTGCAAGGCTTACTAGTTCACGCCCGATCCCTCTATTCACGGTGTGAGGTTTGTCAAACCTAATAGCGCTATAAACTAATATCCCGTTCGCCCCCGGTGATTAATCGGTATTGTAAGTGGGGACTTTCCATGATAGAGTTTGGCTTAGTTTTTCTAGTTGTGATTTATAAATAATATCCAAACGTATTCCCTCAGTCCCTCCTCGGGAATAGCTGTTTAAAAGTATCCTTTTCAAGGATAGTAGTTCATTTGTGTCCCTCCCCGGGACGCATGCTTTTTAGTGTGTGTGAACTCACCTTGGTTTGCTCGGCAGATAGTTTTACTTGTTTTATCTGTTGGTCAACCACGTCCTATCATGGTTATCAATACTAGTCAGGTTTGTATTCAGGTGACATTACATATACACGTATTTAACACGTAGTGCATAAATAACATGTATCACATAACAGTCATGCGAACCTCATATAACACAAATTCCAAGTATGTGAATAATGACATATATATCCCACTACCTGTAGTCTAAGTGTGCGGCCCATTAAGCATTTAACCTAAAACATGAGTGTGCGACCAGATTTATTTGTGCGGTCCAAATATACCCAGTCCATTACTAGATTGTGCGGCCCAATTGAATTATATGGCCCAATTGAATTATACGGCCCAAGTGTACGAGTGTGCGGTCACGTTGAAAGTGTGCGACGTAAAGTTAAGTGTGCGGCATACAATTGTGCGACTGTGTAGTGTGCGGTCGTTAATGGTGTGCAGCCCACTAAGGATATGTCATCCAACACCGTGTATGGCCCAATACGAAATGTGCGGCGCACATGAGGGTGTACGACCTCCTCATGTGTGCGGTCATGCAAAAGCTAAGTTGTACTCCGTGCATCATGTGTTTGTAATCTCAGAGTTTGCGACCAAGTAAAATAATCCAAATAGCATTCCTTTCTAATTTCACTCGATCCAGACATGAACAAATATTTCAACATCACTTATATGACTTTCAATGTGATATTCTATCAACATACAATAGGGATTTTTACATAATTTCTTATTGACAAATGGATCCATACCTTAACTTAATCATTCACAAATCATGCCACACTAAATCATCACAATGTTAATATCATACCAATCCCTAGTTTTCTTGTGACCAATTCTATGGTTTTAAATATTATCAATAATCGTCATATTCTTATCGATCTAACATCACATAACCATTACAAATCGCATATCGTCATACTCAGAAATTTCAAGGATTCATCTATATTCCTGGTTTTAATATCCATATCAAATAGACTTTCACAGCCACGATATATATAATTATATATATACAACCCCAAATCAAATAAGTCAACAAACAAAATGTTCAGATTAACACAAACAGTTGTCATAAGAATATTATCAAAGGTCCTATCGTCACCAAACAAATAGATAGCAGACTTTTTAATCAAACAATTATAACAGCAAACATACACCTTATATTTACAATCACCCTATACACCAAACAGTTAGCAAAACTTGTACATACCAAGAGCCACAGACCATCAAAGACACATATACGTATACTAACCAAGGGACTGTGGTGTCGGCTTGTCGCTGCTCTGACCCGAATCTCGAACCGACTACGGACAGCATAAGAACCGAGCAGAAAAACCCAACCTGAAATTGAACTACTCGTGCTACAGCCAATGGCGTCGGCATCGGTCAACCTTTATCATCATCAGCGTAAATATCATCATCTTCTTCATGTAACATCATCATCAGACAAGATACAACGGTCGACCAAACCGACCAGAACACCGAGAGAGAGGGAGGAGCGAGAGTGATATGTATGTGTGGTTGGCCGGTTAACTGGCGCCGGCAGCCGCTGGTTATGTTTGCAGAGTGGATTGAGAGGGAGAGAGAGTGGTGGAAGGGTTAGAGGTTTGTTTGGGGGTGTGTGATGTCGGCGAAGGAATGGCGTCGGCCGGAATATATTCTCCGGCCGTCGGAGATTGGAGAGGGGGGGGGGGGGGGGGGGGGGGGGGGGGGGGGAGCAGGAGTGTGCGGCTGTTGTTATGAGAAAATGGGTTTTAGGGTTTTTGTGTGGAATGAAAATGAGAGGTTAGGAAAAAAATTATCTTTTTTAAGTAGGTAGGGTTTTAGGTAGGGCTGTAAACGAACCGAACGAACACGAACAAGGCCATGTTCGTGTTCGTTCGTTAAGGAAATTAACATGTTCGCGAACAGTTCACGAACGCATACCGAACATAAGTTTATGTTCATGTTCGTTTGTTAAGGAAATTTCAGTTGTTCACGAACAGTTCGTGAACACTGGTCTCGAACAAAACGAACGCAATCAAATAAAAACGAACGCAAACGAACATTTAACTTGAAAAAAAAACATTGGTATCCTTAAACAGTGGATATAAGTAGTTAAATACAACTATCAAATGATAAATCAAAACACAACTAGTCTACTACACCACCAAACGATGAATAAAATTTAACTAACTTAGAGCATTCACAATGGATCCTCTATATGTATGTGAGTGTAACCTCTATATTTGTGAGAGTGGTTGTAAATTGTTGTGAGTGAAGGAGAGAGAAAAAACAGAAAAAGTTACTGTTGATCAGTAAAAATTGGAGAAGATACTGTTCACCTCTATAATTTTGTAATATTTTTGAAAGTGGTTATGAGTGAAGGAGAAAGAAAAGGTAATGGTAAAAGTATAAAAATATTATTTAATTAAAAAGAAGAGAGAAAAGGTAGTGTTTCTAGTGCAATTATAAAGATGGAGCAAGAGATTTGATTGTGAATGCTCTTAGACATAATTATCCCTAAAAATGTCTTAGAATGTCCAAATTTTAGCTAACTAAGAAAAAAATAGGGTTTCAAGTTTTCAATATGCTTAGATAAAAGGTCTATTGTTTATTATTTATTTAATATAATCAAACGAACACGAACGAACAAAACCGAACATATTACCGAACGTTCACGAACGCAGTCGAACGAACGAGACCTGTGTTCGTGTTCGTTCGCTAAGCTAACCGAACGAAATTATTTGTTCGTGTTCGTTCGTTAAGCTAATCGAACGAACATAAACGAACTTCCCGCCGAACAGTTCACGAACTGTTCGCTGAACGTTCGGTTCGTTTACAGCCCTAGTTTTAGGGGAGTGGGGTTGGTCTTGGGCTTGGTCCAAGTGTATGGATCCGTTTAATATTAGGTGTCTAGCTAAGCCCAAATGCTCGTTTTAATTTACGAATATTTACAACGGTTAGTAAATTACGCACGTCTAATTATATACACTCAGATTCCGGCTATCCATTAAATGGTCGGTTCCTCTCGTCGCGCGTTATTATTTGACTAATAATAATAAATAATAAATACCTATATTACTAAAATACTCTTCTCTTAACGATGAGAGTACGGGTTGTCACACACAGAGACCAAAATAGTAATTTGCTCTATATAAATTAATTAATATATAATATAGATAATATCGTTCTATATTTACATATTATTAATTAGCAATATATTAATGCATAGAGGTTTTGTACCTCATGCTTTTGGTGGTTTTAAAAAAAATTAACACTATACTTTTAACCAATAACTTTGATTTTTTTACTTTCAACCAAAAGTTTTCATCTTTTTCAATTTAATCTCACAACTTTTTTACTTTAAATTTTGGCCCCCCATACTTTATATACTCCTCAAAACTTCCGTTTTATGTTTCATTGTAAATTTTACGAGTTAACACGGCGTAATGTACGTGTGTGATTCCACGTTTTTACCTTTTGTTTTACACTACGCTCTAAATTTTGCGAGTCAACATGGTGCAACGGTGCGTGTGTGGTTCAACGTTTTTACATCGTCTATTTTTTCCTGTTTGATAGGTTTTGTCGCAACGTGCAGGTCCTATATCGACTTAGTTATTATTTTCTGTGTTTTACGTTTCGGTCTAATTTCTCTGCATTAACACACTGGAACTTCAATGTTGATGATCGTTGGTGGTGGTGTGACATTAATGTTATTTGTTACGATTTTTTTCCCCCGCCGCAACGTTGGGGAACTTAATACTAGTTATACAAAAAGAGTACTTTATAAGATGTTTAACGTAAATAACATTGTGTAATAAAAACTTGACAAGCACATGCCTCAAATGTTATATAACATTGAGTATTACGCAAAAGTAGGGGTGTTCATCGAATCGAATATCGAATTTTCGAATTATTCGAATCGAATTAATCGAATTGTTCGAATAATTTTTATTTTTCCTTGAATTCGTATTCGATTCGAATTCGATTAAAACCTACCGAATTCGATTCGAATTCGTATTCGAATAAAAAACCCAATTCGTATTCGATTCGTATTCGATTAAAAATTCGAATTCGAATCGAATTCGAATAAATTCGATTTAATCTAGTTTCTTTAAAAACATGTAAAAAACTTTCATAATGAAACATAAATTTTAAAGCAGCTATAAAGCATGATATCACATTAAAAAGTTCCAAATAAAGTACCACAAGTCTAAAATTCAAAACGAGAAGTCGGAAATAACCACTCCACATTACAAGTTAATATTTTTACGCTTAAAAATCTATTGATAGATTTGTTACTTAGGTTTTAGTTATGGGCCATGTAGTGGGTTTGGTAATAGGTAATTTTAATACTTGGAAAAAAATTGAAAATAATTTATAGTATAGCCTAATCAAAGTTATATATGTATTATATATAAAAATAATAAATAAAAATGTATAATTTTTATTCGAATTTCGAATCGAATCGAATTTGAAATTATAAATTCGTATTCGATTCGTATTCGATTTACTTGACTCGAATTGAATCGAATTCGAATTCTTATAATCGAAACGAATTCTTTATAATCGAATCAAATTTAAACGAATTTCGAATTTTTCGAATTCGAAACGAATTCTGCACACCCCTACGCAAAAGTGGGATATATAAATACGACAGTTACAAACAAATTTTACTAATATTTTTAGTGAACCAAAAACAGCGTTTTAAGGAAACAATTTTTGAAACAGGCCAAGGATATCCAGTTTAATGGCTGTTCAAGCAAAATAAAAAAAGAACAAAAAGAAAAACAGAAATAAAATCTAGTTTAATGAAGAAGATTAGAAAAGGTGGATAGAAAATATCCAATATAAAAACGGAAGAAACAACGAGGAAATTGGGGGTAGAGGCGTAGAGCTCAGGATATTGACAAAAAAGTTTTAGTGTTTGATCAGGATATATTATAAATAAAAAAAAATGATTTTAATTTAATCTTTTCGTTTCAAGACATTAACATTAAACCTTTCAGACACGATTACAAACTAATGGCAGGTAGACGAACAACAAGTTGCGCCGCTACCTTCTTCTGAATAGCAAACCTTACCCTGCTAAACACAAAATTCTGCCCCTTAACATGCGCGGTGTTACTGCTTACCACCTGTTGAACCCGCTTGAGGAACCGCACCGCGTCAGGGGAGAGAGCGCCAGAGGTATCGAAAGCGTACAGGACGAACACGTGCTGATTCTCGATGCAAGCTTTTTCATGCTTAGCTACTTTGCCCGCCTCTGCCTTGGTTATCGTATGTCCCGCCACAAACCCGTGGTCCCTTAGCCCAACGAGGGGGACACAACGCCTTGCTTTTAGTTCTTTCTTATTTTTTTTCTTCGTGACGTTGCTGGTTTACGATCAATGACGATATTTTGAAATACGCAAACAGAAATATTGAAAATATGACAATTGAACATCTCCTATTCCAGCCCAAACATACATATTCAAATTATAAAAATCAAATAAAATATGGAGGGTGAGGTAATACATCTCCAAATGTCAAATGCAGTATTTAAATTGAACGAACCAATGCCCGATTCCAAAGCATATACTATTAGAAACAAATTAAGATTTTTTTTTCCGAATCACAAACCTACAAAGTAATATTTTCTTTAAACGGCAAACTAACCTACTCCATATTTAAACCTCTACCTCAGGATCAGGGGCGGACCTAGCATAGAACAATGGGCAACCCCCGTTGCCCCTTGACGCTCCGGCGGTAGTGTAAAATTAGTGTAAATTTTGGAAAAATTTGACGTTTTTTCGATTTCACTGCCACTTTTTATAGAAACGTTGCCCCTTTAGCTTTTTTCTAGATCCGCCACTGCTGATACTGATAGAGGACCCAACAAAGTATTGAAATGGAAAATAATACGGGTGGAAAGGTTACGCTGTCGGCTAAAGGCTAAACGAATCCGGACTCATACTTTCTACAGAAATTTAGATGTGATCTTGAATCAATAACCACTTAATTCTTTCAGGGTGGAATAGAGTAGTTGTAAGACTGAATAAAATAATAAAGGAATGGGGTACCAACCCTTTTTTACGCCCCTGTTGGTGGACAAATAGAACCCAATTAATTGCTTATAGAAAAATATCATATCACCCTTTTTTTTTTCTTATAAAAAGCAAATTTTATTTAGAATCACATATGTGCATTGATGCCTATTGCTTTTGTCTTCCTTTATGTACAGAAGCTCATTGTTAACTTTTAAAGAAAAGGGTCTCCTTAATTCAGTCCTTTGTACCTTACTTGCTATAGTATGCAACTTCACTCGTGATTTGGGTTTGGATTAATATTCATTCATCTTAATTTGCTTTCTAAAAATACAAAAGTACACAAGTTTTTCCAAGGGTTTGGGAAAAACAAATATGTTACACACTTTCTCAGTTATATACACACTTTCTCAGTTATATAGTAAAAGTTACTTGTGTAGAAACATATTTTTTGATTATTTGTTAAATATTTTCGTCGTTTCAAATCTTCATGGTGTGTAATTATGAGGATAAAGGTTTTATAATTTATTAGGAAAAAGTAACGTTATAACTATATATTAAATTAACTCAATAATTATACATATATTAAGCTAATGAATAGTAGCTGTCACATCATAATAAATAGTAAACTTTCCTTATTGGTTCTTTTGTTGACTTTTTTCCCCTATACCCTTTTTAAGTGTGTATATATATCCATTTTCTTCAAAGTTAGTTAGATTATTCATCATGGTGGAGTGGTTTTGTGGTTGTATGTGTTTTAAAGAGACTCAAGTTCAAATCATGGGGTTTTTTTTTTTTTTTTTTTTTCCATTTTATGCTTACATAACTTCACGTCATCTTCCTTTTTCTCCTCTTTCACACGTTTTTCTGATTGTATTTATACAATTCTTATTCCTTATTTGTTAGGTTAGTGGATGCTTAGACATCGCAATAGTCGCCATCGCCAGGAGTTACTAACTCGCTTGCTACCAACAGCTCTGTTGTATGAAAACTCAACTTGTCAACTTAAAAATAAGACACTAAATAGCACAGCTTTAATAACAACCAAGTATTTAGTCGCAATAAATAGTTTTACAATGACTTAGTTTTGCCGCGGCGCAGCATTAAAACCTAGTTGTTTTAAAACTACGGGTGGTAATCTATTTCGTTCGACCTAACCATATATTTGTAATCAAAGGGCTTTTAACCTAATGGTATGTCGATGTGATAAACTGAGGTTCCACCTTACAGATTGACGGTTCGGGTCCCACTGTACAAGTAGAATTGAGAGTTGATTAAATAAGTATACGACTTGTTTCGGAAAAACCCACAGATTCAAAATTTCTCAAACTTTAAACAGAAAATATATTACTATTACTATTCTAGTCGGTGGGGTGACCCACTGGCTTTGCCTTACCCTCCTAAACTTTTACAATTTTGCGTTTCAAGCCCCTCAGTTTTGCTACCCCCTCTAAACTTTTACAATATTTCATTTCAAGCCCCTCAACTTTGCTACGGCCCCTTCACCTTTGGAGTAATCAATTTTAGTCAACCACGGGCTTTGCCTTACCCCCATAAACTTTTACAATTTTGCATTCCAAGCCCCTCAGCTTTGCTACCACCCCTAAACTTTTACAATATTTCATTTGAAGCCCCTCAGCTTTACTACGACCCCTCCACTTTTGGAGTAATCAATTTTAGTCTCTTATCTAACTTTACTATTCTTCTACTTTAACAATTGGCATATTTCAAGCCCCTCAGCTTTGCTACCCCCTCTAAACTTTTACAATATTTCATTTCAAGCCCCCCAGCTTTGCTACGGCCCCTCCACTTTTGGAGTAATCAATTTTAGTCCCCCACGGGCTTTGCCTTACCCCCCTAAACTTTTACAATTTTGCATTTCAACCCCCTCAGCTTTGCTACCCCACCCCCCTAAACTTTTACAATATTTCATTTGAAGCCCCTCAGCTTTGCTACGACCCCTCCACTTTTATAGTAATCAATTTTAGTCTCTTATCTAACTTTACTATTCTTCTACTTTAACAATTGGCATATTTAGCCCTTAGCTTTTTACTAATGTCTATATTACTTAAAGTACAAAGTCGGTGAAACCACCACTCTTTGACTTTCAAAATTTCCACTTTTAGCTTATAGTTTTGTAATTCATATTTTTTGCATATAGAATTTTCCTTTTTTTTACTCTCTACTTTTGTAACTTGCATTTTTTACCTTTACTTTGGTAATTTACGTTTTTGGCACATATGCTTTATACCAACCCCTCAACTTTTAAACTTTGCTTTTTACATTTTGACGTAAATTTGGTATACACTTTCGGCCTTTATTTTGTATGTTTCCTACATATGAATCAGGTCACATATAATATGTTTTTACTTGATGGTATAAATTCGAGTTAGTCGAGTCGCATATAATACGTTATGATTGTATAGTATAAACTCGATTTGCTTTACATTTTAATCCAATTGCAACACATCTATAGTTTACATTGAGTTCAGTCGGATACGCCGAAACGCACATTATTATATGATTAACACATCATATAACGCTTGGACTAATCCGTTCCACGTTTGCGATGTACCCGCGCCGCAACGCGCGCGAGTCTTATTACTATTAACTCTTAAACTACAAAGTCGGTGAGTACGTCGGTGCCTTTTACATTTCTGCTCCTTCTGTTTTTACAATTTAACCCTTCTTCTTTCCTTTGATTGGTAGCCTCGGCTCTTCTGCTTCTGCATATATGATATAAGCCCTTTTAGAAGCCATTTTCCCGTTAGTAATTGGTTGACGTTAATAGATGCTTTTTCTTTATTTCTCTCACACGATGGTACCATCAACGAGATGGAGGAAACCATCGCTACTTCTCCGGCGAAAGGGAAGGTATACGACGAAGAATTTGATGTTCGGCTTCAACGAATTTGACGACCGGAACAACGAGGCTTCACCGGAGCTTTATAAATTCGTATCAGTTTCTCGAATGTAGATGAAATTGGCACCGGCCATTGTCGGTGCTGGTTGATGTTCCTGAGTTCCTCACTAGCCATAAGGAGGAGCTGAGGGAGAACCATAAGGAAGGTAACAATGTTGTTAGACTTCAAAAAGGTTGCAATAGGTTTAATGCAACTTCACCTAATGCAGCTTCTGATAAAAGGTTGCATTAGGCCTAATGTAACATTTTCAAGGCCTAATGCAACATTTTATTGGGGTTGCAATAGCTTCATTTTCTTGTAGTGCCGATATTTTTATGCTGACTGTTTTTCACATATGTTTCAGGTTCTATGATGTGACGATTGTTGATTGTTTGCTTCACATAGGATGGACACATGCTTTAGTGACTTAATACTTGAAAGATAATTGTTGTACTTATTTGGTTTATATCAAAACAACGAATCAATTAACGAAATAAAACAAAACTTCAATTACCATGTGTTATAAAACAATGATTCTGTTACGACACTCCCCGACGTTTCCGCCGTGGTTTGTTGTATTACGCGGTCGGGGTGTGACATTTAGAACATATATTAATTTATAAAATAATCTGATACTTCTTTAATAATTTACATTTATAACTTTTTTCTAAAAACATAAGTACGTAATTGTGTTTGATATTTTTTACTCGACATTCCGTTATAAGTTTTGCTAAAAACGAAGTTGTACTCAAAATAAATTATTTATTTGGAATCATAAAATGGTACAATGATAAACTAAACTGTTCTAATGGCTTGACTTTCTAAACAACATGCCCTATTTTCAAATCAGTTTTAATTTACATAATCATTTGCTCGGTTTTGATGCAACGTATGACGTAAAAAAAAACTAGTATATATTATAAGTAATTGAAATTTTTTTTATAAAGGGTACTCCCAAATATACACCACCCATCAAGTAAAAGGTACGGGAAGGGGGGGGGGGGGCATTTAAAACACCCTTCGTAATCCACCTTCATTTCGTCAAGGAAAACAAACAAAAGTCCCTGTTCACAATGAATGGTTTTGGCATTTTTATTTTTGTTGATAAACAAGACAGCTTAACTACAAGAAAAGTCACCATTAGCGGCGACGTATCGCCGCTAAAGTTTTTGTGGCTTGCTCCGATTTCTTATAGTGCTTGTTCACATTAAATGAAGGAATACATATATGAAGTGACTTGTCCTGTGTAAACCAGGGGCGGATGTAAAGAGGAACAAGGGGTAGCCTCCGCTACCGCTTGGTCGGAAAATTTTTGACGTTTTTAGTGTAAATTTTGGAAAAATTTGACGTTTTTTCGATTTCGTTACCGCTTATTTATAAAACGTTACCGCTTATTTATAAAACGTTACCGCTTGGTCGGAATCCTAGATCCGCCACTGGTGTAAACACCAAAAAGAAAAAGCAACGCAGCATCACACAATCAGAAGGTCATATCCTGAAATGTAATAAAAAAATCCAAAAACAAATTGCATCGGAAAACACTCTTATTTAACATATGGTAAGTTCTCTCTTTTAAAGTCCAATTTTCATTGATGACCTTTATGGAAAGCATTTGACATTTTTCTTATCTAAGTTACTACATCCCTTAGACCATGTGTAGTGGGGCGTTTTGTTTTAAAAAAAATTCAAAAAAAACACCCGAAAACGCCCAACGCACCATTACATGGGGCGTTATTTTTAAAAATTTTTGAAAAAAATTGTTCCAGGCGTTTTATTTAAAACGCTCAACATACAAATTGATAGTGGAAGAGGAGTTTGAAGTGGCCAATGGGAGTGGAGGAGAGTTTGACTAGCCAATACATTTCTCTTACAACTTTTGAAAATGGAAGTGGCCAATGTGTATTTCATGTGTTTTTTTTTTTCATTAAAAATAATATGGGCGTTATTGGAATAATGCCCCATTACACCTCTTTTGCTATAATGCCCAACGCTGACTAGGATGCCACGTGTCGGATAATGCCCCATGGTGGGGGCATTATTTTTGTTCACCACTACGGGTGGTCTTAGGATTAAGTTTTAAAAAATATGGGTTTATGTACTTTATACATTGTATATAGAAGTCATTAATTTTTCTCATTTACGATTATTGACAGCCTCCAAATTTTGAATATATTTTAGAGATGTTCACATTTTCATAATTCTATGTTTCCGGATATCGAGATATATCTTAGAGATTTAAAATTTCACTACCCCAATGATATACGGTAGACTTTGAGACACATTTTTATACATTGTTTTCTTCTCTCTATCACGTATTAGCACTGCAGATACCTTAACTAGAAACCCAATGATTGCAAATTCAACGAAGAGAATACAACCAAACTTATTTAGAAATTAAACGATAGCTAAATAAAACTTGATTCGAATAAAAAGAAAACAAATAGAAATGATAAACAGCTTAATGATAACGAACCGAACTGACAACAAAGAAACAAAATACGTACAATTAAGTTCGAATCGAAATATATCACAAGTAGTTATCAAAACGATTTTACTTTGAGAACCTTAAAATAATACATATGTCATCATAAACACAGTCGGAAATTAATGTAATCACCAGCACATATAAATAATCGTTAATAACATATCATGATTAACTTATATAGTGCAACCACGTATGATTACAGTATATTTAAAAGTATCATTACATAAACATTTAAGTGTAGAATCATTAATACATACACAAACGACTTTATCTTTTCACTATTACAACGAACGAGAATCCAATGATACGTTAAATTTTACTGTTAAAATTGTGTACTTAAACTACATAACCACTTTCTCCTTTTTATTTATTAAACTGCCAATCCTTATTTTACCAAATTTAGAAATTGAATAAGGTGACACAGGTGACCCAATACAAATGTTCACTTATTAAAGGATGTGCAATATTGACGCCAATGTGTGAAGAGAGGGTAACAGACCTTGCAGTTTTGAGAGGGAGACATAAGAGAAAGGGCATCGGTCCATGAGGAAGGTTGGGTGGGAGGATGACCAAAAAGTCTGACATGGATGTATACTCACGAAAAAAAAAACGACTATCTTGAAATATACGAATTAAATGATAATGGTCCATGTTGAATAACAAACTAATAAATATAATTATATAGAAATATTTTATTCTATTGAATCTGCGGAGAAGTTACATATATTTGACCTTTACATGTCTGGCAAAGCATAAATACCATTCAAATTGATGAAAATAAACTAACCAGGCAGAAGAAATACTCCTGTTGATGAAATGGAACACAAACTTCTTGTTGTTCTATTTTGCATGTTGTTGATTTCAACTGTTCCGGCAACGGTGACCCATGAATCTGCACGGAGGGGATTGGGAGAACGTTTGTACCGATATATCTTTTTGGGAACCCCAGAGTCACCTCCATGTCATGGAACTCCTCCGCCGGGTACCCAGATTATGTGTTCAGGTTCAGAAGACGATAAGAATTAAACAAATATGAAATATATTGGTGTTTGTGGTGTTTGGTGTCTTTTTTTGGTCTTTATGTTCAAGTGTTGTTTTTCTTATCATTGAATTTCTAATACCTCACATCCTAAAGTACGAGGGTAGTTTAGTAACAAGATTATTTGTTCAGATTCAGAAGACGATAAGAATTAAACAAATATGAAATAAATTGGTGTTTGTGGTGTTTGGTGTCTTTTTTTTTGTCTTTATGTTAAAATGTTGTTTTTCTTATTATTGAATTTCTAATCCCTCAAATCCTAAAGTACGAGGGTTGTTTAGTAATAAGTTATTAGATAGTTTACGTTTTAAGTTGATAACTTATACAAGTGCGGGGACTGGAAGCGAACAATCGAAAGATTGTAACCTACACTAAAGGAAAAGGCGCCTCTCCGTAGAGACACGCCTCTTCACATCGACGCCAGCAACACAGGAACAAGGAGACGCAACTCTTCATCAAAGAACACATCCATTCATCGCACCTGTTCGTTTAGTATATATAGGGTTCATGTGTGTCAATTGTATTCACTACTCTCAATCAATACAAGCAAGATTAGTATTCTCTTGATTCTCTATACTCTCGTATACAAAACCTATGATTCGCAAGTTCGACAGAGCACACGTTTCAAATATGGGAAGAAGAAGAACCCGATTGGAATCATCATAACCAGGTTTTCGAATTTTTCTTTAGGTTTTTGTATTCGTTTCAGAATTGAATTGCATATTGATTGATTGATTGATAGATTGATAGATTGATTGATTGATTGCAATCAAGGATCTTGTTTGTTTGAATTTTTTTTGAAATTCAATTCTCAAATGAAATCAGGGAGAATCGAGTTTTTCTATTAAATCAAATCAGTAAGAATTGAGTCTGCCATTTTTGAGGGATTCAAAAAAAAAAAACAAAAAAAACAAATACGTCTTTCAAAAGGGACATAAATTATGTTTTAGAAAAGAACGCAATTCAAAACTAATCTCAAATAGCAAGTTAGAATTCCACAAAACCTGTGTTGTACCAATCCTTCATGGTACAAATCCTTCGTGGTGAAAATTTAGCTTCGTGGCACAACGTTCGTAGTACATAACCTTCGTGGTAACAAGACCTATGTGGCAAATAAGACTTGTGTGACAAAACAAAACCTGTGTGGTTCAAGCATAAAGAAAGATTGAGGAATTGCAAGAAAATCTTGAAGTAAAGCAAGGAAGATAGGAAAGAAAAAGTCTAAGAACAACAAAAGATATGATCTTCCAAACGTTACCGAGGGATATTTGTTGACACACAATGTCTGCTACATATGCCATCGAGTCGTGTCGAGTATGTAATAGGATCTAAATGTTAGATTATTCAGTTTATGCTTTATAAGTGCATCCGCACTGATGTGTCAAATTCGCACGGATAGGCTAGTTCGCATGAAGGAACTTCAAGTAGTATAAATAGTCGTGTGGTCCAAGTCATTTGTAGATTTTGCAGACCAGACGACGAAGCCCTGTCGGATTTATTTCTTGACTGTAACCGTTGATATATTAATGAAATCATTGAAAATTAACAAATCTTGTATTGTCGCCTAATTGTAATGAATTTCGCGCATTATGACTAGGTTATAGATATCACCTGAGCAAAACGTTAATGGAAAACGGTCCTCACAGGTGGTATCAGAGTTTGGAGGATGATATCTGAGACATTCTACAAGATCTAGACATTGAAGACTTTTTTCTACTCATTTTCTACACATTTTCTTTGATTTTTACATCCTCCACGGTTAAAATCAACTAATTTTTCTAAAGGTTGTAAAAAATACACTTTTAACAAAGCCTTTAAAATTTTAGCTTTAAATTCAACTGGAATCATGTTAAAATTGTCAAAAAACGAGAAATCCTGAATTTTTCTCTCGTACGAATGAACTACGTCCGCACGGAAGTAAAATTCGTCTGTCTAAAAATCTTACATTCACACGAACGTAACTGATTTTTGTTGAATTTGTGTTTAATTCGTATGAACCAGGTACATCCGCACCAGTTTATTCATCCGTACCAAAGGGAATCTTTTTCAATTAGTTTCTTGCACATCCGCACGAAGTACTCTTTCGCACCAAAGTTTTTACATCCGTATGAAATTGCTTTTACCATGGAGAACGAGTTTTACAACGCATTTGCCACAACCCCCATGACTTTGGTTCAAAACCACAATTTGGACAACGAAATGGGAGCCATGACCAAGCCGCCAAAGCTTATGTGTATGGATGATTACAAAGGATGGCATGACCGATTTGAAAATTGGGTACAAGCTAACTACCTGGATAGTTGGTATTCGATAGAAGAAGAATACACCGTTCCCACCGAGGAGAATGGTCAGAAGATTAGCCTAACCCAGATCACTCAAGCAGAAAAAGAAAAGTTCGTGGGAGAGAAAAAGATGTTGAATCTTCTTCAACGAGCTATCAAGGATGATATATTCACGTTACTTCAACATCAGGGAACCCTTTGAGGCTATACCTCATGGTCATAAGGTTTGGTTAATTATATGATGAGTCACTTTTATGTTCTTTTTAAAATGACCAAAACGCCCTTTTTGCGCATTAAATAGTTTTAAGCATATGTAACCAAGGTTTTGACATCTAAACTGATGTTGTAACATAATCAAACATGTTTTGACATATAAGACTCATCATAGGACATATTTGACCATCCGATCCTATAATTACGCTTACGACCCGTTAAAGTGGCGTAAACCACTTTCACGAGTCTTAACGGGTCAAAAAGCACTTAGGACCTTTTCAAATCAGAATGTTAAGTTTGTTGAACCATATCATACGAGTCCCAACACTCGTTTGGTTTGAAAGACTTCATTCTATCCGAATCCTTCGACTAAAGTCCTGACACACTAACATAGTTATCCGATATTAGGACACACTTGAATTCTTGATCCTTTGAGCTTTGTTTGATCATTTGAACAAGACTTATACGCAATCCCAAGTGAGTACATAGTCCCCTCTTTTACATTTTCAAATGTTTTGGGGTGATTCATATGTGCCTATCACTACTTTCTTGTTTTCATGACATTATACATGGTTTAATTATCTAGTACATATAGTACATGATTTTAAACACATTTCTTATGGTATATTGACTTAGTATATCTTGAACATGATTTCAAAGACATTTTACTTCGTATGTTGACTTAGCATACCTAGTGCATGATTTCAAAGACATTTTTACTTCGTATATTGACTTAGCATACTAGTACATGGTTTCATAGACATTTTGCTTGATATATATTGACTTAGTATATCAAGTACATGGTTTCAAAACATTTTCATGACATGCTACATTGTTCAAGACATATTGATGCGTTGAATATACAATGATACATTCATTAACATTGATCACGCCGACCGGTAGTATGTAATGTTGCCATAGGATTGACAATCTCGTTCCCGCTTCCTAGGTTTGTTTGGAAGTGACCTTAGGGAATGACATAATCCGATGAACATTTGATAGACCTTTGTCTTTATAAGGGTCTATCTAACAGTCAACAAGGCTTGAATGTATTCGCCAACAATCCATACATATATGTTTACACAATAAAATTAATGATTTTATAAGACAAAGCCTTTAATTAAACAAAACCTTTGTGTCACACCCCAACCGATGGCGGAAACATCAGGGCGCGACACTGAGCGAAACAGATTGTTCATGAGAATCCACAACAACTATTAAATTACCAAATCCTTAACGTTAATATCCCATACTACTAACCGATAAAGTAAAAACAGTTATTACAGATAATTGTCTCAAAAACAAGAAAACTGTTCTGACAACTCAGATTTTTATTAGGTTCGTTTTTAGACCCCATCCTAGCTTGATTCATCAAACACAGCATTCCTAGCATTTAAGCACCTGTCACATACGTTAAAATAAAGTCAATACACATAGTGTAAAGGTGAGCATACAAGTTTGATAGTATAATAGAGTTCGAAATCGTTTACGCATAACCAGCATGTTCAACGTATAATGTGAAGCATGTAAGTTATCGACAAAGATCTTATCAATACCAATGACTGCGAGTTTACTGCAAGTAGCGAGTGCGCAACACATGTTCACCACTGTGAACACGTGAAGTAAGATCCTTAACAACCCCTGAATGAACAGGTGCTGAGTCCAAAGTATAGTACTATCGTTGCTAAGGCAGGTAGACAGCAATCGATGTGTAAACAAAACAAACAGGCATTCATCGAGTCACGTATAACATACTGTAATGGTTTAGCGTTATAGTGTTTGCGTTGTGTGTTTGATGTGATTTGAATATATGTAACTTATGTAGCACCCAAAAGTGCATAAGCAAAAAGGGTTCGAGTATACTCACAGCGATGATGGATTGAAGGGAGCGCTAGGGTGAGATTAGCCTGAACAGTTAACGGTAGCATAAGCGAAGAGCGGTGCATAAAATGGTGCGAGATCACAAGTGTCGAGTGGTAACCCGGTCGGATGGCGATCCGGCCGGATGGTCATTCGATTGGATGTCAATCCATTCGGATGGTCATCCGGTCGGATGGCCATTCGGTCGGATTGACATTTGTTGATGTGTTTGTGTATGATGGCTTGACCTTTGAAGTTTTCGTTGTAGCATTTTCCAAAACAAGAAAGGTTTCTACCATCCAAGTCACCCGTGCGGATTGCAGTTCGATCGGATGGCAATCCGATCGGATGGCAGTTCACATGGTGACTTGTTCGTTTTGAAAATTGTTAAGTGTGAAAGTTTGCGGTTTGATCGAGACGGTATGACATCAGGTTAAACAATAGGAACTCCATCAAGCCCGAGTCATCCGATCGGACGGGAATCACCCCAATCTGATCTGTTGACTGATCCTGACGGTTGTTCGTGTTTAATCCGAAATCAGTTGTCTTTCTGTAGGACGCAGATCTTGAACCGACACATTACTAAGGATGAGTAGAAGATCAGAACGAGGTCCGGTTCTATCGGTATTGAGTGCATTGATTGTAAAAGAGTTGAAAGGAAGTAGTTAAACCATCTTTCAATCCTTTCATCCTCGAGAGTGTTTAGGTTTATATGAAAACCTTGTTAAATCTTGTGGAAATCCTTTAGATATGGGTTGTTTTTGGTGGAATGAGGTCAAACTATGAAGTTCATAAGAACTCCATGATGATATCACCCTAAAACGCCTCAAATCAGTAGATTTCACGGTTAAAAGTGAAGATTCAAGGATGAAAAAGATGAGGAATTGCGTGTAGATCATAGAAGTACAAAGATTGAGTTGAGATCTTACCAGAATCGTGAGAAATCGAGAGAAAAGTGGGTTGGAATGGACTGGTTCGAGTGAGGGTGCTGTCACATCAAATGATGTGATAGGAGGGGTATTTATAGGGTTTCCAAAAGGGGAAAGAGCACAGGTGTCGAATGGGTCACCGATCGGATGGCAGTCCGATCGTATGGCGACCCAATCGGTTGGCCATCCGATCGAGTGGTCACTCGATCGAGTGGCTCCGACGAGTTGGATTTCGTGTTTTCGTTTCGTGCGTTGAGCGTTGCGATTCGTTTCGAGTGAGAGATGCGATAGTATTAACCATTAATCCTAACTACTATATCTAACATACAATCACTATAATTAACTTGCGTTTAGCGTTTGCGATCGGATTGCGATGTGATAGAGTTGCGATTGCGTTTCGATTAATCACCACAAAACATAAATAAACAAGCACAAGTAACACATAAGTAACACACACACGTAAAACAATATCCAGAACGCATAATTCGGGTTGCGATGCGATAAGTCGATTAGCGATAGATCGATTAGCGATTAAGAATGCGATTAAATTACGATCTATTAACATGTACTCCACATAATACAACTAAAGCGATTCAAATACAAAATTAGTATAAGTCAAGGTAGTCAAGTCCGTAGTTGTGCAAGGAGTGACAGATCACAATTAACAACCTTTTCTTCCTTTGACTTTGACCTTGACTTTGACTTTGACTTCTGGGAACACGGGGTGTTACACTTTGTTCATTCAAAAACATTTTTTTATACATGATATTGGTTTATACAATACATTGTTTTATACAAGACATTGGTTTATACAAAACATTGGTTTATACAAAACATTGGTTTATGGTAAGTGACTTAGATAACGAAACGTGTGTAATATGGTAAAAGCATGGTGGATACGCCGTTGGTACTTCCTATATATAAGTGCTTTTAATATATTGCATATCGTAGCGTTTTCCAAATCACATCAACAAAGACATGACAAGGACATTTTCATTTGGTTATTTACTTAACCATGCATCATTTCTTTTAAATCATTTGATTTTCATATGATTTCATAAAAGAAACATTTTTGTTAAAGGTTCATGGCTACTTTTGTAATAGTTAAACATTTCTTTTAACATTCAAAGTTATGAATCTTTATCACAAAACCTATGTCCTCACAGGCATTTTTATGCTGACATTTTATTTTCACATATGTTTCAGGAGCGAATGTTTGACTTTGAGCATGCTTCACACAGGGCAGGCTTGGGCCTTAGTTTACTTTAAAACATGAGAGACAATTGTTGTGTTTTTATTTTATTTTCCCAAGACAATGTAAACAATTAATTCAATAATACAAAACTTTATGTACCATGTGTTGTGAAACAATAGTTCCGTAACATGACTCCCCGACGTTTCCGCCGCGGTTTGTTGTTTTACGCGGTCAAGGTGTTACAGTATACATATACAAGACAATGTTAAAATTATTATTTTTAACAAGCTTTGACAAGTGTGTGTGTGTATATATATATATAAATAGGATTAGGTTCAAGAGTGAACACTAGTGTAGTTTGCGAACTGAGAGAACTAATCCTGGCCATACATGTGTGTAGATCAATGGCCAGGATTTGATGATGAAATACACTAGTGTATTTTACGATTTGATGATGAAATCCTAGCCATCCACGTGTGTAAATCAATGGCCAAGATTTGTTCACTCAGTTCGCAAATACATTAGTGTTCACTCTAGAACCCCTCCCTATATATATATATATATATATTCTTAGGATCCTGTAAAAAAGACATTTTTCATGAGAAGAATGAGAAGTTATAAGAATTGACATGTAGGCATCATGTTTTCGACTTGGGCATAATGTTCTTGGTTGTTTTGGCAAGAAAAACATCAAACATAACAATTTAAGACACAACGCAAAGTAGTGTGTTTTAAGTGTTAAGCAGTGTGTTTTAGTTGTGTTTTAAATTTCACGCCCATAATACGTTGGATTGTGTTTTGAGTTGTTATGTTTGGTGTTTTTCTTGCCAAAACAAGCCAAAATATCATACCTAAGTCCAAAACATGATGTCTACATGTCAATTTCTATGTCTTCTCACACTTCTCACGAAAAAGGTCTTTTTTAAAGGAACCTCACCCTAAATATATATATACAAATATTTATTTTTAAGAATAAATATATATTGTGTAAACAAAGCAATCGTGTGGGACAAGAGTACATACAAGGGGCAAGTCCCCGGATATTACAAGGACAAGTGCAAGTTGTCGTGTGGGACATAAGTACATGCAAGGGGCTAGACCCCATATATTACAAGAACGAATACAAAACAATCGTGTGAAAAAATAATCTCTCGCATCATACTTTGCACGTTGGGATCAAGCTCGGTTATATATTCACGACTAATTGAGTATTCGGAAGAGCAGTTTGGGGAAGCCTCTTTATGCCATCTATTCAAAATGTATTGTTTTGGAAATTCCCTAATGTCCAAACTTCTCAAAACATAGAATATATGTCTACATAGCAAACAAAACTGCTCAAAACGCCTGTATGAACAACTGCATGTGCAATCAGACTTACGGTACAATACCTGAAAAACACCAAAAAAACTACCTCTATAACGCCATGCAGATAATGTTTGTATAAAAAAATTAAAAAAAAAACACAGCAACTTGATAAAAAAAAACAAATTAAATGTTATAATAGAATATGATAAACGCCATGTACAGAAAACGCCATATAAAAAACAAAAACGCCATTGTTTATCTCAAATAAGGATGTACAAGGCTGCTGGAAATCATTTATGTAAAACTTAACAAACCCATCGGGCTGATCTTCGTAACGTTGATTTATGGAATCCGCAATTCCGATTAGCTCAGCTTGAAGTCACAAAAAATATTTTTCGTGTATATGTCAGCAGTTTGGCCCTCCAACACTTGGTAATTACTCTTCAACTAGGGTGTTTGTATCGAGATTCATGATTATTTTTCCGGTGCGTGTGTCGCTGTGGTTCTATTGCAGTTTTGTAATGAGTCATGAACTCAACAATAGTAGCTTTTGAATTGTACACTTGACCAAAAAAATGATTCTCACTCCCCGACCTCGATGTCGTTCGCATAAGGCCCGATAACTCTTCCATTCTAGAGTATGCTGGGATCCAAGATTCCCCGAATGCAAAAATATCAGATAGCCAGTCATTATCTGCTAAATTGAACTCTCCGATAACCACTTCCCATTCTGATTCAAACTCTTCGGGTGTAAGAATATCCGCCCACACAACACCACAAATACGTTCTTTGAAATTGGTGGAATTGCATAGCCTAACACGAACCTATGTATAACACGAAAAAGCCATGGGAAAAAAACATATATATGTATATATATATATTACACACAGACAAACTTACATGAAAAACAGAAACGAGGTTAAAGAACGCCATACATCTTAAAACGCCAAAAATAAAAATAAGGAAATCAACCTTCAAAGAAAGTTTATGCATCACATGCTACATGCATAACCGATGCCTCGTGTCAACAAATACAACAAAAATAGCCTTCTTCATTGCTGGATATTGGTCAGTGACAACGACTCTTGGTTGAGAACCAACAACTTTAAGAAAAACTCGCAACAACCAAATATACGTATCAACAGTTTCTGATGCCAATAATGCAGCACCAAATGTAACATTGCAGTGGTGATTGTCTATACCGGTGAACGTTACAAACACCATAGCGTATCTGCATATGAAAACGCCATGAGAAATGAAACGATAATAAAAACGCCATTGCATGAAAACTCATAAAACGCCAATGCATGTAAACCAGTGAAAACGCCAAAAGAACAGAAGAAGTTGAATTAGAAAAATATTACTTGTTGGAACGATACGTGGCGTCAAACGAAATCACATCACCAAACACGTGGTAATTACGTTTGGCTTGATCGTCACACTAAAAAAGTCCCTTCAAACGATTGTTTTCGTCTGTGAAGTAATTGTACGAGAAATTAGGCTGGGACTGTTGTTTTTCATCCAAATGTCTCACAACCATCTCGGCATCTTATTCCCCTATAAACAAATTAATTTTCCTCTTGCAGTTCTGAAATTCAACTTTACTTGCACCAACGTCTTCAAAACCGCCAAAACAAGTCTTCATAACATTAAACGCCTTAACTGAACCCAAGTTCAACTTAGAAATGCTGTGTATAACATGCTTCTCGAGCTGAGTGAGGTGTCGTTCAGTTGGAAGAAAATGCTTATCAGGACGTTCAACAAGATCATGGTTGTGCTCCTCGACAAACTTATAGACCTTCAATGATCCAGCCTAAAAAATTACACATAATAGTGCACCACAGTCAGTCCTCTTTGAAAAGTTGGATCACACTAACCGTTCCTTTTGATTGGGGTCCAATGTATCAACCTTCTATTCCTTATATACCCCAGCTCTCGTACACATATAATACTTAATATGTCTTACACCTTTGGCGTTTATCTTTTCAGTACCTTTCCTGACTGAAAAACCACAAGCCTTAGCATACGTAACATACATTGAATAACAATCATCGAGGCTTGTGAATGTCATGTCCATTCTGGGCTTTATTTCCTCACTAACGTCAGGAATGAAAAATGGTAAACTAGTTTTGGGGTAAAACCTTGCATTTGAGGAAGCACATTTGTCTGAGAAAACACAATGAGGAATAAATTTCAGAAAGACGCCATTAAAAATAGAAAATGTTTCCTGATAACAATTACGATGAAAACACCATTAATTGAATAATAAACAAGACATAATAAACACATAATTTGAAAACTCCATAATAAAAATGCCATAATACATACACCATAACTTGATTGATTAACAATTATGATAAATTAACAAATACTAATGAAACGTGATAATCAAAACGCCATGACATGAATAATTAAAAACAATTAACAACATGAATAATATAACATGATAAAGAAAATGCCATAGTTAACAAAACTGATGTTTACACAAATTAACAAATAGTAATAACTGATGTTTACAAATACTACTAAATAATATTCAAAACTAATCAGATGTAAAACGCCAATGATCGTAAAAACATAAGAAAAATACTAGATCCCAAACGAGAATTAAAATTAATAATGAAGACTCCAATTATCAGTTCTTACTAATTGTTTTACTACCAACGAAAATGCGAATAAATTGGATACATGAACAATGCCATTAAAAGCATAGAACACATTATGAAATATTAATTTGAAAAAAAAAAACGATGAAACAAGCATAAAAGAACAAAACGCCATATCTGTTGTATATGTGTTGCATGATTTGCTGGAACAAAAATATGAGACGTCATCGAATATTACTTTGTCGAACATAATCCACATTAGACGCCATAGATCTGAGAAAGCTTGGAAAGGAGGTAACAGCTAATACGAAAACTTTGGAGTTTTAATTTGTAACAGATTTATAATGCGAATAAGGAGGGAACGTACAAAAGGACAATCGTACCCCTGCATATCAATTAGCGCCCCCTGCCATGTGTTGGGCCAGGATCCGTTCTTACCATTCTCACACTTTAGGGCGTTTTCTCCTGATCCCGTACCTATATATATATATATATATATATATATATATATATATATATATATATATATAAACAACCATACGGATAACCAATCACCAACACATCAAAACAAACAATGGTTTTCTACCAAACAAAACAAGGTCAAGTCTTAACAAGGTTTATGATGAAAGACTTGTACATGATCAAACAATTGGACCTATGTGCCTTAACGAAACTAGGACACTTGTAGGTTGGATTCAAACAAAGAAAAATAAGTGATTGCTAGCGCTTTGCACGGATGCAGACTGTGAGTCACGACCCCTCTTTTAAATTTTTTTACTTTTAAAATTCGGGGGAGATACATGTTACACAATGGAATGATAGTTAGGGAATGAAATCACTTAGATCATGTGTGCATAATCACAATAGAGATCGAGGAACAAAACTTGTAGATCTGTCGAATCTAGGCATGTTCCACTCTTGGTCCATGAGACCCTATGAGATTTCTTTTGTGTCTAACTAGATAGGCATCTGCATCACTATGGAGTTAGTGGCCCGGCAGTGCCTGATCACAATATCGAGGTTTGTTTACTATCTTATGTCGGCACGTATGTTAATGTCCTTACAAAACATTAATGATCAACAAATTTCATTGACACCATGCAAACCAGTTTTTCATACAAAGATTATTGAATGTATTTAAGATTCATTCGTGACAAAACAAAACATGTGAACTCACCGACATTATTGTTGACATTTTTCTTAACATGCAGAAACATTGCTCGGTTCTGAGGTCAAGGATAAGTGATACAAGAACGATGCCTTTTGAGGGGTTTACCTCATATATCCCGCCCTCATGCAGAATACAGGTGTCAAAGCCTTGTTTTAGAAATCTATATTTTATTAAAAATCATTTTGTGAAAATGAAGTACTTGGTTTGTATTTATGAACAAAACACTTTGATCTTGCATTTTCAACTCAGGAAATATATATATATATATACATATATATATATATATATATATAGGGTGGGGTTCTATAGTGAACACTAATGTATTTGCGAACTGAGTGAACAAATCTTGGCAATTGATTTACACACGTGGATGGCTAGGATTTCATCATCAAATCGTAAATTACACTAGTGTATTTGATCATCAAATCCTAGCCATTGATCTACACACATGTATGGCCATGATTAGTTCGCTCAGTTCGTAAACTACACTAGTGTTCACTCTTGAACCTAATCCTATATATATATATATATATATATATATATATAGGGTGGGAGTTGGCTACAAAGTCCATTTTTCCTACAAAGTGTACAAAGTCATAAAAGACCACAATTTCAGCCATAAAACACACTCAAAACCCACAAATAATAAAGTGAAGCTTACTAAAACGCCATATTTGTGGGTTTTGTGTTGTGCTTTGGATGATAAGGCTTTGATTTTCGAATGACTAACATTAGTGTGTTTTATGTTGATTATCATGTTGTGTTTTATATTCATAGTTCTACGATGGTGTGTTTGAAGTTTTTATAGACTGTTAGGGTTTGGATATTGTGTTTTAGTGATCTTCGCTCTGTTATTTGTGGGTTTTAAGTGTGTTTTATGACTGAAATTGTGGTGTTTTATGACTTTGTACACTTTGTAGGAAAAATGGATTTTGTAGCCGAACCCCACCATATATATATATATATATATATATATATATATATAGGCATGGTTGTTCACTTTTAATCATGTAGAATGTTTACACTATCGAATCCTATGAAAACCTTTCACAGTCACATTAATGTGCATCCGCTAGGAGCAGGGTGTGACATGCCTTACTTTTTAACAAGATAAAATCAAGGTATTTTAAGGTAACTATACATGCTTCAAAACAGTCAAGCTTTCTCTATCTCAATATTTTTTTTAATTTAAAAAGTGACTTAATGAAAGTTATGCGTGAACATATCTCCCACTAAGATATACAACAACAAAGATCCAAATTTTCTAAATAATAAATCACCAAACTCTACATGAAATATCATACTACTGTCTTAGTGGTTTAGTGGTATGCTTTAAACCAAAACTGATAGAAGTTTAAATCATACAAGTTGCATGTATTGATGTTTTTATCCGTGAAAATTTAGAAATTAACCTTAAAGAAATAGATAACAAACTAAAACGCACGTTATATGCCGTATTAATGGATTTGACTTGACTTTCACATTGCATATGAACATAACACATATTTTCAAACATTAACTTTAAAATTTATTCAATCTTTCATACACCTTATCTTCAAACTTTCAAACATATTATCATAAGACTTTCAAACACTTAGAACTACTTGAAATAGAAGTATCACCTACAACCAAAACAAATGATTAAAAAATATATAAAAATCAATAATTTTATTTTAAGTTGCTTGTTAGATTTTTAATTAACAATGGATAATTGTTTTGATGGTGTGTGCTGACAAATGCGGATTGGTTGCAGGACATGAATCTCTTACTTTCGTCGGTTTTTGGGTGGAACCATTAGAGATGGAGTATTCATAGGGAAATCAAGTGCTAGGTTTTTGACGCTTGAACTCGCTCATGCTTTTCGGTTGTTGTTATTGGTGCCCAGATTATCTATAGTTTTTCATCGGTCTTCTAGTTTATAGATAACATCTAAGTGAAACCAATAATGTCATATTGACATCAAACAACCCGAAAAAATGTCCATAATGCTTTTCGATATTAGTAACTATGATTTCTTTAGTTCGTACCAAGGCGAAACCTTCTTATTTTATAACCTTTTTGTTTATTTCATATCCAAAATGTTGGAGCTGGTGGTCTTAAACTAAAATACAGTAATCATACTCTTGGAATCTTTTCCTTGTACGTGGTATATTCGTTGATGCATGGCAGGTCACCTTGCATACCCAGGATCAACGTATTTTGTTGTTTTTAGTGTGCCAACATGATAGTGTGGGTCGGTGTACTATAATTTGTAATATTTGAAATGTAATATAGAGGGGAGGGTTCATTGGAAAACACAAAAAATGGGGAACCGGGAACCATGCATTTACCATGTTAAAAATCAAATTCTTTTTTAAAAAAAATCGACACAGATCACTATAAATACATGTAGAACCTTTTTAATAAAAAAATTCAAAAACTAAAAATATAAAAAAAATGTATAAAAAACAGTTAAAAAAGATTAATTTTTTTTACAAAAAATGATTTTTTATTTGAATAGCTTCTACACATTTTATAAGCAAAAGCATCGAAAAAATTTAAAAATAATTTTATTTTTAACGTGTTAAGTTGAATTTTGAAGATATATTTAACATGTTAAATGCATTGCTTGGTACATTTTTAGTGTTCCCGTGTATATATATATATATATGGGAAGTTTCTATGCAGAATACTAAATATTGCGAGAACACGCAGAACAAAATTTATCATCCATTTTTTCAACCATAAAAATCTAACAAGTAAAGGAAAATGTTACAAATGTAAGACTTATTGTTTTTCATACTAGAATTCAAAACAAAAAATGATTTTTTTTTTAGTTTTTATATAACCTACACATATGTAGGTTATCTATAGGTTAAATTACCTACATGTATGTAGGCTATATGTAGGTAAAAACTAATGGTTTTCTTACGTATATAACATACATATATGAATGTAAGAAATACAAAATTTAAATAGGAACCTTAAATCCCAAAATTTTGTGATGTAGAGTTTTTTTTTGTTCTCGCAATAATTAGTGTTCTGTAATGATTCTCATCATATATATATATATATATATATATATATATATATATATATATATATATATATATATATATATAGGGTAAGGTTCATGCGAGAACCGCGAGAACCAATGTGAACACAACCTAAAATAGCTAAAAAAACCTAACCCCCCCCTCCCCCAAAAAAAACCTAAACCCCCCCACCCCCTAAAAAATAACCTAACCCCCCCCCCCCCCCCCCCCCCAAAAAAAACCTAACCCCCCCACCCCCAAGCTAAATGCTAAAAACTAAAACCCGAAAAAAAAAACATAACCCCCCCCACCCCACCCCAAAAACCTAAACCCCCTCCCCCCCAAAAACCAAAACCCCCCCACCCCCCCCCCCCCCCCAGCTAAAATGCTAAAAACTAAACCCCAAAGAACCTAAAAAAATCTAAAAAAAAAAATCTAATTTTTTTTTTTAATATTTTTTAAGTTAAAATCGCTAATTTTAGTAGCCAAAAAAAAATTTTTTTTTTGCTACTAAAAGTACCGATTTTTTTTAAAAAATATTAAAATTTTTTTTGTGTGTTTTTTAGCTATTTTTAGGTATTTTTGGTTGTGTTCACATTGGTTCTCGCGGTTCTCGCAATAAGGGGTGGTTCCTAACGGATCTTTGTCCTATATATATATATATTTATGAGAAGGATCCATTAGGAACCACACTTTATTGCGAGAACCAATGTGAACACAACCAAAAATACCTAAAAATAGCTAAAAAACACACAATTTTTTTAATATTTTATATAAAAAATTGCTATATTTCGTTACAAAAAAAAAAAATAAATTAAAAAAAAAATTTTAATTTTTTTTTGCTACTAAAAGTAGCGATTTTAATGTAAAAAATTTAAAAAAAAAATTTTTGTGTCTTTTTTAGATTTTTTTAGCTTTTTTTTAGGTTTTTTGAGGGTTTAGTTTTTAGCATTTTAGCATGGGTGGTGTAACACCTCGAAAATTCACGTCCTATAATGTGTTGACACGTGTCATAGGTTTGAACGTGTGAAAGAATGTTCTTGAAGGACTAAAGTTGACAAACATAGAAACTATGTGAATTTGAGGGTTCAAAATGTCAACAATGAATAAATATACTTTACAGTAACCCTACATGGTGTTTATAACCCTAAACGAATAAATCATGGATCATACGTAGCTAATTGTGAAAGAAAGTGAGAGATTACAAACTACAGGGGTTAAATGTGTCAACATGTTAAGTTATACCTCTGAGTGACCTTTTAGCAAACCCGAAGCCTTGTAACGATTAATTATGCTCACTAGAATGCACCATAAAAATTTCATAAAGTTTCGTTAGCGTATGAGAAAGTTATGATGAAATTCGTGTGTGAGGGTTAGAATCGTCAACGTTGAAATTTAGGGTTTTTCGGGTGATCACAAAGTTACCCGAGGACTTGGCAAAGGTGGTATAAGTATTAAAGCCCCTAAATATAAATTATAAAGGCTTAGAATGCAAAGAACAGTGCGAAAGCGATGTTTGGAAGGACCAGGGACCAAAATTGCAAAAATGGGAAGCCTGATGTCAAGCTTGCGCATCGCAACACTATGAACCTTACGCATCGTAAGAAGTCTTGCGCATCGCAAGACTTAAAACCTTACGATGCGCAAGGCATGCCAGCGACCAGATACATGACAGATGGCTGTTTCAGCCTTGTAACCGACTCTTGAAGCTTGTTTACAATACCATGGGCTGCCTAAGCTTGTATTGAGACCCTAGGGACACTTGTAACTGATCAATGATCCCCTCATAGCCTTGTGTGTCAAGATCTTGAAGAATCAAGACCACTATATAAGGCCACATTGATGCAACTTTGTTCTTGCACTCAAAACTCAACTTCTGGACATTCTTGAAGCTCAAGGGCCTTCTCTAGTCATCACTAGTCGAGCATAGGACCTTGGTAAGTGTCTATAACCTTCCTTATTTAAGTTTTGATTAGTTTTAAGCTTAAAAGTCAAACCGTCGTAACTACGGTTTGACTTATCGTTAGATCATTATTAAATCAGTGTATAGACAAATCAAAGGTAGTTATAAGTTGGTAATTATGTGGGCTTTAAACCCTTAATATGGCACCCTCTGATTCCCACTCTAACTAGACCATTTGTCGGGTCAAACCTTAACCGAAAAAGTCAACAGAAACACGTTTTGCAAATAAACGCATAATTAACAATAGAGATGACATGTAACCTGTTTTACCACACTAATAACTTGGTAACAAGTATAAGAACATGTCTAAGCATGTTTGGTCCGACAAATCTCAGTTTAGAACCGGTTCGGAACCGAAAGGCGCGTATGTTGACTATTGCTTTGACTATCAGTTCTGACCCATTCTAGCATGATTTAGATATGTCTTAGAGCTTCATTAGGACCGGGTTACATGATAGTATAACCCTCTGTGTTTGGTTTATTGATTTAACGGTTCGTTTGCACGTTTCCGTTAAATTGCTTAAAGTTGACCATAATGCCCTTTCGACCATAAAACGAGATTTTTGATAATGTGAGTGGACAAGAACCTTGTCTACTGATTTATAAACATGCTCTCAAAATTTGGCATCGATTCGAGATCTAGATTAGGAGTTATGCGCATTAGCGTAATTAGAACGCCTTTTATTAATTAAACGGCGTAATTAGCGCATAGCCTATCTAAACCCGATTTTTGACACCAAACCTTTTACCCAGTAATGTAATATAATATTTTAGGATTTTTGAAGATTTTTAATTATTTTTAAACTGATCCTAACCAAAGGTTATTGCCTTGATTCGGTTAATACCGATTATGCCCTTTTCGCCATAAAATGAGTTTTTCATAACATTTAGGCACTGGACCTTTGGCTACTGATCATATATGTTAAATGAAGTATTTTGAACTCTAAAACCTGATTAGAAAACTCAGATTTCCTGTATAACCCGGAAATCGCTTAAAACGGCTTTTTAAGCGTATTAAACGCATAGTTTGGGTTTAAAACCATTTTGTCATATAAGACTCGTCACCAAATGATATAACCTGTTGAAATAAGTTGTTTTACTGATTGTAATAGACCCGAACCTCAGAAGTGTATTAAATCTCTTTTATAAACTTTAAAATGACCAAAATACCCCTACAGGGCTTAAATTGTGATTAAACTCGTTTTGGGCATTATGGAAGGTATCCTACTGATATCACAACATATTTAAGGAATGTTAACTTAGGAAACCTATTTAGGACTCTTACGGTTACCCGTTACGCTTATTACGCGTTCGGTTCGGTTTATGTAACTAGTTTACATAAATTAGCCGAAACGGGTCAAACTTTATCGGTTTTATCTCAAAATCCAGAATGTGTATAATATACCCATATTAAGCAAGTCTTCAAACTTGTTGGGTCTAAAACCACATTCTAAACCGGTCTTCGCTTCTTCATGCGTTTGAACCGTGTCTTCCTTTTAAAACTAACCGGTCTAAGCTAAGGCTTAATTAAAGACCCGTTAGAAATCTAATAGGTTATTATAAACCTTCGTTCCAGATTAGGAGCCCAGTAAAAGTACTTGCATTTGCTGTATTTGATTGATACTTTGCTCAGGTAAATACTCTTAACTTATTTTCCCTATACGGGCTTGGGATACGGTATTATAATAATACCATTTGGTCGGGTGTGTAGTATTTAAATCGTATTGTGATTGATGTATTTACAACCCGTTTAATATGTATTATTTGGTGTATGGCCTTTGGGGGTTAAATGACCATGTCCCGGATATCCTTGGCATCATTCGAAGAAATGGCCACGACCTAAGCACGGGGTGTAGGCGTACACCTGACAGATGCATTATGTAAAAACTGGTAATCCACTTAGAGGTATCATCCGTGTGGGCATTATACCGGATCTGGTAATCCACTCAGAGGTATCATCCTTGTGGGCATTATACCGGATCTGGTAATCCACTTAGAGGATGATAGCCTGTGGGCATTATACCTGTGGCGTGTCAGTTAATCTGTCCTGATGGACGACAAATAAGTAAAACTGTATACATGATTATATACAAATAATTGTCCCAAGTATAAAAGATTAATTTTGCCTTTGTGCAATTTGATCAAGTATAAAAGATTAATTTTGCCTTTGTGCAATTTGATCAAGTATAAAAGATTAATTTTGCCTTTGTGCAATTTGATCAAGTATAAAATATTAATTTTGCCTTTGTGCAATTTGATCAAGTTAAAAAGGTTAATTTTGCCTCTGTGCATTTTAATCGAGTTATAAAGATATTTTGTGCCGAAGTGCATTCAAATCAATTTACAAACTCTTTTCAAAATGAGTCAGTTGAGTTGTATTTACCAGTGTAAACTGACGTATTTTCCAAAAAGGTTAAGTGCAGGTGCTAGACGAAATAGGCTGGCTACTCCAGGCATCATTACTCAAGTCTCGCAAGCTCTAGATGTCAAAGTCTGTTGAACAGTTTTCATTTTATTTTGATCCGCCTGTGGATCCTATACTTTCCGTTGTAATACTTGGATATTACTTTTTATTCGGAATGTAATATATTTATCTTTTGCTTCCGCTGTGCATTTATATAATTGTGTTGTTTGACTATTGTGTTGCCAACTACGTCACGATACTCCCCACCGGGCCCACCGGTGACACGTGGAAAGTCGGGGTGTGACAGGTGGGGGGTAGGAGGGGGGGGGGGGGTTAGGTTTTTTTAGGTTTTTTTTTGGAGGTTTAGTTTTTAGCATTTAGCTTGGGAGGGGGGGGGGGTGGGGGTTAGGTTTTTTTATTTTTTTTTTTAGGTTTTTTTTGGTGTGTTCACATTGGTTCTCATGGTTCTCACAATAATGGTGGTTCTCAAATAAACCTTACCATATATATATATATATATATATGAAAAGGATCCGTTAGGAACCACCCTTTATTGCGAGAACCGCAAGAACCAATGTGAACCACAACCAAAAATTCCAAAAAAAAATCTAAAAAACACCCAAATTTTTTTTTACTATTTTGTTTGGAAAAATCGCTATATTTCGTCAATAATAAAAAAAAATTTCAAAAAAAAAAAACCGAGTAACAGTTATCTATGCACATGTGCATATGTATCATTTCTTTGACGAATTCCGCAATTCATTACAAATATTAGACAATTGCACTTTCATTTACACTACCATATGTAATACACTACCTTTTACATTACCAATATTAGAACTGCACATGTGCATCTATATGTATCAACATGAAATAATGTGTTTTGGTACACTACTTTGAGTACACTTCCCTTTTCATCTATCATACCATCCATAATACACTACCATTACATCCTACCATCCAGAATACAATACCATTACCTCCTACCATCCATAATACAATACCATTACCAATATTTTCACTTTATTACATGTATATAAACATCATTTATACCATCCAATCAACATATTACATCACAAAGTGACAACTATAACCAAACCATCAATCACTAGATATAACTAATCAAAAAGCATGTATATGGGTTTACTTCTCCATTCAAAATCACAAACTTTTTGTACCAAAACACGTTATATAATGGTTATACATAATGATGCACATGTGTATTTTAAATATTGATAATGTAAAAAATAGTGTATTACGGATGGTATTGTAAATTAAAGTGCAATTGTCTATTACTGATAATGTATTACGAAATTTGTCGAAGTAATGATACGTAAGCACATGTGCATGGATAACTGTTACGAAAAAAAAAAAATTTTGGTAACGAAATATAGCAATTTAAAAAAAATATTAAAAATAACAAAAAAATTTTCAGTGCTTTTTTGATTTTTTTTAGATTTTATTTTGTGTTCACATTGGCTCTCGCGGTTCTCACAATAAAGGTGGTTCTCAAATGAACCTTAACCTATATATATATATATATATAAGTATAAGTATCCGCTAAAATGAGAACCACCTCGAGTTGTAAGAACCGCGAGAACTATTTGATCCGGGGCGAGGTGGACCAAAATTTTTTTTCATAAACGTAGATGCATGTATAATAAGCACATTTGTAAAAAAAAAATTCAAAAAAAAAAATGTCGTGTGTGTAGTTTTGAGCACCCCAAGTTTGTGTTTACGGGTACCGTAAATTTTCTGGCCAGATTTACGGTACCCGTAAACACAAACTTGTGGCGCTCAAAACTACACACACGACATTTTTTTTTGAATTTTTTTTTTACAAATGTACTTATAATAACATGTATCTACGTTTATGGAAAAAAAATTGGTCCACCTCGCCCCGTACGGTGTAGTTCTCATGGTTCTTACAACTCGAGGTGGTTCTCATTTTAGCGGTCCCCTATATATATATATATATACATATATATGTATATATACATATATATATATATATATAGGGTCAGGATTTAGGGAAAACGGTGAAAAGTGTGAGAACGGTGAGAACTATTTTGGTGTTGACAAGTGGCATTGATGCTAAATTACACTAAGGGTAATACTGTCAAAAAAACCCAATCACATGAACTAGGAGTTCAAATAAAACACCATAAAAACACCAAATTCAGAAAAAAGCCATGAAAATACCCATTTAAAAACGCCATAAAACACCCAGTTCAGAAAAACGCCATGAAAAACTCAGTTGAAAACGCTATAAAACACTCAGTTCAGAAAAACGCCATGAAAATAACTAGTTAAAACGCTATAAAAACACCTAGTTCAGAAAAACGACATAAAACTACTTATTCTAAAACGCCATAAAACACCCTGTTCAGAAAAACGCCATAAAAACCCAGTTCATTTTTTTCGAAAAGTATATTAATAGTATACTCGTTGGAAAGATAAAAAAACGATGAGTTTTATGGTGCAATTTTTTTGGAAAAATAATCACGTATAAAAAAGTTATTGGCGTTTAAATATGATGATGGAAAATGGCATGTGAATAGCATGTGCACCCTTGTTTGGATCTTCCAATTTTACCCCTCCTGTTAGTTATAAGTTTCCCATTATTTACAAAAATACCACCGCATCATCTTAGCCACAAATCACAAGGTTCTTATGGCTGAAAATCGTTATCACTGTTCTCACACTTCAAATCGTTTTCTCTTGATCCCATTCCTATATATATATATATAGGGCCGCTAAAATGAAAACCACCCCTAGTTGTAAGAACTGCGAGAACCACTCTCCACCAATCAGATAATGACAAACAAAAAGATAATATAGTCATTTAATCAAAACCATCAAATCATTTCTCTCTCCTCATTAAAGTCTCTTTTTAGAGTCTTTTCAATTTCTCTCTCTTCACATTTCTCTCTCCTCTTTTTGTAACTTTATAAAAAAGTTTTTGTAAAAAAAATTGTAAAAAAATTTTTGTTAAAAAAAATTTAAAACCGTAAAAAATGTAAAAAAGTTTAAAAACGTGTGTATAAAAAAAGTTTTTGTAAAAAAAAAAAAGATTTAAACCGTAAAAAAAATTCGTATAAATTTTTGTTCTTTGTTAAAAAGTTTTTGTAAAAAAAAATTGTAAAAAAGTTTTTTGTAAAAAGAAAGTTTAAAACCGTAATAAAAGTTTTCGTAAAAAAAAGTTTAAAACCGTAAAAAAAATTTAAAAACGTGTGTGTAAAAAAACGGCGCGTAAAAACGAGGCGAAAAAAGCGGCGCGTAAAAAAAAGCACTTAAAAAACGGGGTGTAAAAATAGCGCGTAAAAACGGGGCGTAAAAAACGGCTCGTAAAAAAACCAGGTCATAAAACGACGCGTAAATACGGGCGTGAATACGGGGGCGTAAAAAACAGGGCGTAAAAAACGGCTCGTAAAAAATCCGGGTCATAAAACGACGCGTAAATACGGGGGCGTAAAAACTCGTAAAAACGTTTTTTGTAAAAAAATCCTGACAAAAATTGTTTTTTGTAAAAAAAAAACAGCGCATAACAACGGGGCATAAAAAATGGCTTGTAAAAAAACCATGTGATAAAACGACGGGTAAATAAGGGGCGTGAATACGGGGCGTAAAAACGGCGCGAAAAAACGGGATGTGAAAAACGGCGCGGTAAAAAAAGTGCGTAAAACCGGGCATAAAAAAACGGCGTGTAAAAAACCGGTCGCAAAAACGGTGCGTAAAAATAGGGTGTAAAAAATGGCGCGTAAAAGCGGGGCGTAAAAAACGGCGTGTAAAAGCGGGGCGTAAAAACGGCGCGTTAAAAAAACGACGCGTAAAACCTGGCATAAAAAAATGGCGTGTGAAAAAGCCGAGCTTAAAAACGACGTGCATAAAATTGTTTTTGTTTAAAAATCTGGATCTAAAATGGTTTATGATAAAAAAAAATTGTTTTAAAAAAAATAAGTAATATAATAATAAAAAAACAATAAATACAAAAAGACAAAAAAGAGTAAATTTACTAAACTATCCTTTTGCATTAAAATATTAAAAACATAATAAGACAAAAAATGTTTAATATTAGTTTTAATTACTTTTAATCTCATCCATCCATCTTGAAGATCTAATGGTTAGAAAGTGGTTCTCTCGGTTCTTACAACTGGGGATGGTTTTCATTTTAGCGGTCCCCTATATATTTATATAAAGAGTAGGATTCAAGATTGAACCTAGTGTTTTTTGTGAAAAAATGAACCAATTTGGACCATTGGTTCTTTTTTTATAGATAGTAAAGTTTAAATTTCACTCTCCTATTAGAATTAAATGCTTTCTCTCTTTAATTATACACATGTGTATGTAAAATGTATGTACAATAACAATGTTTCTTGGTTGTGTATAAAAAACAAATAGTCACTCTGAGTGCATATGTCTATCGCTTGCGTCAATCACGTATCGTAGCTTAAACAAATGAACAAGACTGGTGCTGAAAGGAGCAAAACATAAAGTTGGTACATGTTGATGTGGCACCCGAGGAAAATTCGCAGTCATCTTGATCTAACACTCTATCGCTTTGAGTTACTTATCAAATTTCGGGACGAAATTTCTTTCAAGTTGGGGATGATGTGACAACCCGAGATTTCAAGGTCTTTCCTCTACGCATCATTTGTTTCACAATCCCGTTTTAATAATTCATTTTACGTTGTATTATGTGCGCGATATTTGAATAATTAGAGTATTGTTACGTTTGAGTGTTACATGAAAAACTTAAGAGTTGTTAAGTGTTTAGTCATAACATGTTCATGTTCAACTCTGGATTGCACAACACACTTGTTTATGAAACACACTTGACGAAGAATTACACTTGACGAACAACTAGAGTTCTTCATCATATGCCGCCCTCGACGAAGGAGGATTCTTCATCACCAGCACTCCCTGGCAAAGGAGGGTTCTTCGCCAAACAGGTCCTGCGCCAAAAAGGGCCCTCGGCCCAGATGTATTCATGGCCGGAATGGGTCTGACGGTCATTTTTATCATATAACATTTCATAACCTGTAACCGCAAACACAAAAACCCTATCCTCTCCCTCTCGAAACTGACGGCAGCCCTTGTTGAAGCTCTTTCTCTCGTTTGTTCTAGCATATGATCATGTACTCACAATCGTTCGGTTAGTATGTTTACCTTTGCTACAATACGTGATTCCGGATTTCCTTCGGTTATGATTAACTTGTTGATTAATGATTGTTGTGTACAAACTGAATTGATCATGGACATGTGTGTGTATGTGCACTGATATGAATGATGATTGAGGATTAGTGTTGTTTTATGATTGTGCATGATAAAAGGTTTTCGATGTTAGCGTGAGGTATGAGGTTCACCGATTGTTGATGATGTTTTGATTACGAACTGGGAGTCATACACCCGAGAGAAATTGTTGGGTGATATGTTATCCACTTGATCGTATGGTTGTTGTTAATGTAATCTATGAGTGTGATTATTAAACTATTAGATGATGATTAGGGCACGTGTTTTGATGCTATCGTTGTGGTGTTGTTAGTTTTGACGATGAACAACAATTAGGGTTGTTTTAACTTGAAAGATAACTGTTGTTTAATCCATTAATCATACCAAAAATGTGTTAACTGTTGTTACAAGGTTAAAGGAAATGTAACCGTCTGTGAGGGCAGCGACGAAGGACTCCCCTCACGAAGAACCTGACTCGACGAAGAACCTAGTTCTTCGTTGAATGGTTTTGACGAACCACTAGGGTCCTTCGTCACACTCACTCCTGACGAAGAATAATTCTTCGCCATAAGGTTCTTCGCCGTGAAGAGCAACTGGGAAGAACAGTGAAACAATTTGCGTTGAATATGATATTGGATATTGTGGTTATAAACTCTAGGTGTTGCATGTTAATAATATTAATCAGGAATGAGTAACTTGATTTGGCTCAAGTGAGTAGCCAACCCACTTGTTGAATGTTATTATGCGTTATGCACATGGGATGTGGACTTGCATGCGATTGAGTACTTGCTATGTGTTATATGGTGATCTGTGCGATGAATGCAAACTGTGAAAATACGTGAATTACTTGATTACGAAATTGATTTCATTGGTAACCACGGTAGGGTTGGTTGACTAACTAGAACGGGTAACTTAATATACCGAGCAAACCTTAGGTGAGTTCATTTCTCTTGAGCATGCGTCCCGGTGGGTGGGACAATCAAACGGGTATTCTTGAGAGGAATAAGTCGTTCTGGGTAAAAACTGGGATGTTGGATAATACACTCATTTCCTATCACCTTAAGTCCCATCTTATACCGAATAGTTACCTGAGAGGTAACGAGGTATTAGTTGATAGCGTTATTAGGCTTGGCAACCTCACACCGTACCTGAGAGGACGGGCGTGAACTAATGACCTTAATCACGACCAATGCTTAGATAGGGGCATTGGGGACGGGCAAAATAATCTGGAGCCATCTGTTACGGTACTCGAGTTATTATTAACATTATCAATAAACTGAACTAAACACTTAGTAATTAACGTTTTCGTAAAACTATGAACTCACCAGCGTTGTCTGATACACTTGTTGCATGCTCGCAGGTCGTTAGATACTATGGACAAAGAACTTGCTATCTGGGATTGCTGGAGTGGTCATGGGTCGTACTGCTTGAGTATTCATGACGGGTTTACTGATTTTGCTTACATTTGGTTTTGAAACATTTAAACAATGATTTACTATTTGCTTCCGCTGAACATGTTAAACTTGGAGTATGTTTATGAATGCTTTATTATAATGAATGGAAACTTTGTTTACTATCTTGATATTAGTTCAATGTGATTAGTGGCTAGATCCTGGTACGTCACACGCCTAGCGGGGTTTCCGCATGTGGTATTTTGGTGGTGTGACAGTTTGGTATCAGAGCCACTGGTTATAGTGAACTAGGTTTTAAAATGTTCTTATAAAAGCAGACTATAACCGAACAGTTCAGATATCCACCATGACACTCAGCTCCAGATTGCAAGGTTCGTCTCTCGTTTACTTATTGCATAGCATATCTAGTGTACACTTATGTATGACATTGCATGTGAATGCACACTTAGCACTACAGTATGAGTTCCTGTGTTACTAGCCTACGTTATGTGCTTGATAGTGTAACACTCCTCTAAACCTTCATGATCTGTGTTATGGTGACTTTTGTCTTGCTACTCGAATATGAGGAACCTTTTAGCACGAGTTGAGAGGAGCTGAGATAAACATGCAAATCGCATTGCTATTATGGGTTCACACATAATAATAATGTGGGGTGCATGTGAGTCTCAGCGAGGCATAACGAGTGTGAAAGGGGTTCTGCTCTGTTGTCTGACGTGCTGATAGAACTAGATAATATGTGGAAGTCATAATGATGTTTGACTCCTACTAAATCCCGACTACTAACCTCTTCTACTTATTCGATATAGAATCATAAGTGGACGAAATGGTGGACGTGGCAACATTATTATGTCTCAGGCTGAATTAACTGATTTGATCAATACTCGTGTGGCTGAAGCCTTGGCGGCTCAGCAGGCTGTTACGACATGTGCCAAATACTCTTTATCCTTGTGTCGCGAACTCGACTCTTACTTGTGTGTTATATTTTCTTTCGTCCTTAGGTCAACAAGTGAATCAGAATTAGAACAATCCGCCTGTTTGCACGTTTAAGACGTTCATGGATTGTAAGCCACAGACGTTCACTGGGACTGAACGAGCTGTGGGACTGCTACGTTGGTTTGAGAAGGCAGTGTTGGTGCACTTATGTCTGCACTTTGTCTGTATTCGGTCACGATGTAAAACGATGTCTTTATAGTCCTGTAAGTTTGACCAAGTCAACCATCCTCCTGTTTGACTTGGCCAAACAGTCAACATTATGTTTGTAAGATGGCTGAGTCGAAGGATAGTCATCGAAGGATCATTTATATCCTTCGATGATGATCAGCTCGAAACCTGAACCTTCGATAGATGGACCACGAAAGATCACATCTTTCGAGGTACATCTGGATCTTTCGAACTGTTTCTGGTCGACAGATGATCGTTCGACCAGTCTGCATGATCCTTCGACCAGACCTGATGTGTTTGGGTATAAATACCCGTGTGTTGTGTTCATTTCGATAGTTAGACATAGATAGACACTTAGACAGATCAGGAACACACACACACTAGAGAGAGTTTGCAGAACTGATTTGTAAACCTTGTGCTTGTAACGGACCTTTCATACGCATTAATACAAGTGGTGTTAATCGTTGAATATTGTGTGTCGTGCTTTTACATGTTCTATCTCGGTTTGCTATTTCGGTTGGATTCCGCACAACCGGAGTGGTTCGTATACAAGGATTAGGCGACTAGATCCTCCCCTAGCCGGACCTACAAGTGGTATCAGAGCCTTGGCTCTTATCCTTGTTAAAACCGAGGTGTTCTTGGTGTTTCTCGGGTTTTAAAGTTCATATTTTTCTGGAAATATTGCTGTTTTTGCTGATTGTTCGTATAAAAACCTTGTCACATCTCATTGTCACATGTTAAAAATGGGTTTTTAGTGAAGTTTCAAGTAAAAACGGGTTTTGGATAGTTGTCGGTTTGCTGGAAATTTAAATATTTCTGGATTGTTCTTCATTGTGTTCTTCATAATATTACACATTTGATCTTTAAATTTTTAAACTTCAAAGTGTTTGTGCATTGGAAAGTGTAAACTGATTAAAATATTGGGATCATTACCCGGTTGGTGAAAACCTGCATGCTCAGACCTGAAAGATATGGTCTGACCATACTTTCTGCAGAAAGTTTCTACCAACCCGTCAACTTTACACCAAACTGTCCGATTTGTCAACTGTGTCAGAGCTGGTTCGAAAGATATCCTTCGAAGTCGAAAGATCATCCTTCGATCAGTGGAGGTTCGATAGATAATCATCCTTCGAACCAAGGAGTATTTTCGAAACATACATCTTTCGGTCTACTACTCATTCTCGAAAGACAAGGATCCTTCGACTGGGGAGTCTTTCGAAGTCATTGTTCGACACTCAACAGTGTTCATCTTTCGGTCTACAGTACGTTTTCGAAGGATAAGGATCCTTCGGTGGGGAATCTTTCGAAAACATTGATCCTTCGAACCCAGTTGATCTTTCGAACAGGTGTTGATCTTTCGACCCTTAATCTGTTTGTGTTTAACAGTTTGTATTGTTCAAGTCTTTTGAGCAGGTATCCTTCGGCTGATCAAAATGAATTCGATGTGGGGCGTTCCGGTAAATGCAGAAATGTATTTTGGCACTCCAGCTCCGGATTCGGGTTCGCAAGCTAATGCTACATCTACCGGTCAATGGGCTTTTGTATCAAATCAAACGCCAAGTGTTCAAAGCATTTTACTAAGCGAAAGTGAAACGGGAAGTTTGAATAGGCCTCCAAAGTTGATGCATTTAAGTGAATATCCGGGATGGTTTGACAGATTTCATACATATGTCCTTGGTCAAAATACAGAGTTGTGGTTGCGGTTCATCACAGATTTTGATCAAACAATAGAGGTTGCTGCATCATCTGCTGCCACATTTGCAGATCTTAACGAAGATCAAAAGAAAGTCTATGATTTGGAGAAGAAAGCATATGCCATCCTTACTCAGGCATTAAACAAAGATATTTATCATCAATTCGTCAGTTTCAAGACAACGAAACAGTTGTGGGACGCATTGAAGATAAGGGGCATAGGAAATGAAGCTACACGTCAATTAAGAAAAGATCTGCTAAAGAAAGAGTTTGATGGTTTTGTTTGTATGCAGAATGAATCTCTAGGAGATTTGACAAGTCGATTTACCCATTTGCTGACTGAATTGGCAAATACTGGGGTTGTGACAACTTCAGTAGAGATAGTGAAGAAGTTTGCAGATGCACTGCCACCTCAATGGAATAATTTCATAGAAATCATGAAGTACAATGGCACTTTGGATACAACAAGCTTCGGTGATTTTGCTCAACTCCTGGAAAACAAGAATCAGGAAGAAACTCTAAAGGCAAAAAGAGTTGCAGTGCCACAAAATCCTGAAATTTATTATGGAACTTCTAGCACTTCTACAAAACCTTCTTCACACGCTCCAATTCAAACAGCATTTGTGTCTAGCACGAGCTTGTATGGTACTCCTCCTCCAACAACAGATATGTTTGGAAATCCGCTTAATCCAGCTCCTCAACCAGCACCACAACAGCAACAGCAAATCAGAACAACTGATATATTCGGAAATCCTCTTCCTCCTCAACAGCAACAGCAAGCTTGTTATGGAAGTACATCATCTGCTGGTCAACAATCAAAGCCAAATACAGTACGGCTCGACACCTCAAGCTTTTCAAAAGTTAGTGTGGAAGTAGCAAAGGAACATATGGAGCTGCTAAACACTGTTGTGAGCGCATACTGTGGATTAGTGGAGGGTCAGATTGGTAATATTAATCTGACACAAGAAGACTATCAGCAGATAGATAAAGAGGAGATGGAAATGATGGATATTAAGTGGGCCTTTGCCAGTGCTGTTAGGCGAGCAAAGGATTTTATGGAAAGAACAGGACGAACCAGCTTGGAAAGCAAGAAAGATACCAAGTATGGGTTCGACAAGCAAGCTGTAAAGTGTTTCAACTGTGGTGAACGTGGCCATTTCAAGCGTGAATGTACAAGGCCATCTCAACATGGGAACCAGAATCCCTTCAGAGGTCAAGGCAACCAGCAGAACCAGAACAGGAACAATGTTCGCACAATGGTGCCTGTCAACAATCAGACTCAGGCAGGACCATCAAATGCCAACCAGGCACTTGTGGTTCAAGTAGATGAAGGTTGTGACTGGTCACTACAGTTGGGAAATGATGCTCCGGATGGAACGGCGTGTTTTGCTGAGATTGTCAAGGATCTTAATCACACCAGTGGTGGAGAATCTTCCGCCAATGGTGGTGACTCCTCTGAGGATGAAGACTCTTCTGGTTACAGCAGAAGTTCGGATGAAGAATCCTCGAGCTCAGGTGATGATCATGTGGATGAGACATCAAATGCGTCAATCGATGCAAATATTGATGAGCTGTTGGAAGAAACTGCAGCAGGAATTCAAAGAAGATCTATCTTGGTGGATCAAGCTGCTTATTCTTCGTCTTCTCTCCATTCAGCCTTTATGGCGAATGTCGACAGTTCATCAAGTCAGGTATGTGTCGATGAACCCACTTCTGTTAGCTGTGATAATTGTGATAGTTTGCATGTGAGATGTGCTGAGTTGGAAGCAAACATGTCTGAGTTGCAAGGCAAACACGATGCTTTACAAGCTAGTTTGTTTGAATTGCAAGACAAACATGTTTCTGTGAATGATAGGTGGTGTGAATTGCAAAGCAAACACGAGGCTTTGCAAAAGAAATATGATGTGACATTTATTCACAATCAGAAATTGACCGTTGATCTTTCAAAATGCACTGAAGCCAATATGTTTTATGGAAACCATGAAAAGGAATTTAAGTCAATGATTGAAACGTTAAAGAAAGATAAAACAGAGTTGACAAAAATGGTTTCCCGAAAACAAACTGACATTAACCTGTATATAACTCGTCTTGAGGTTATGCAAAAAGAAATGGGTTGTGTTAAAACAGAAAGTGAGGCGATCCGACTCAAGTTAGACAGTTATTTGAGTTCTAGCTATGTGTTGGATCACATCATTGATGTTCAGAAAGAAAAACGGGATGTCACATGCATAGGTTACAAGAAATGTCCACCACCCGTGAGAAACAATTTTGATGCTTTGCCTGATGAGGAGTATAGGACTCACTTTGAGCCATCTGTTCCTTTGGACGTTGAGGAATTTGCAACAGGGCTCGGATACAAGAAAGAAGTATCATCCGATTCAGATGTGTCAGCGGATACATTTGTAACTGCTGAACAGAATCAGGATCCTCAAGTTGTGATTGAGGATGCTGATTCTTCTGATGATGAGTCTGATGATACTGATTCGGAAAAGTCTGATGCAGTAATCAAAGAAGAGGACATACCTCTTGAGAATCATATCCTATGTGATCCTCCCACTAAACCTGCTAAGACTGTTCCAACCGAGTCCACATCAGCAAAATAGTTGGAGAGTGTGGATTTGCTGTACACTCTTGTTGGTGATGATAAAATCTATTCAGACAAAGATTTTCCTATTAAAAATGTTAATCAATCTTTAATCAGCAAAGTCTTTGAAAATTCTACAAGTAAGTTTTTGGGAAAGACAGGACCACATGTTACAGTCACACAGTGTCCTCCTATCCCAAAGGCTGAAGTCAGAAAACAATTTGGGAACAAGAAATTACCAACAGTGCCAAAACAGCAAAACCATACCAAAACAAATAATCAGGCACCGACTCAAAATCAAAGGAAGCCGAATCAGAAGAAGAAGAAGAATGTAAACTTTGTGAAATCGAAGGGAACGGACAAAATTGAGAAGTTTGCAAATCAATCTAATTTAGATTTTGTCCAAAAAGCAACTGTGATGAAAAGGAATGAACCAAGTTGTTCAAAACCTAGTACCTCGGGTTCACAAAGTTCATCATCGGCAAGACGACCACATGATACTTCGGGGTTTGTTGAACGAAGATCATGTTTTGAATGTGGTACAATCGGGCATATCGTTCGAAATTGCCCGTATCTTCATAAACAAAAAGGCATAGTTGATGATCCCCGTGACCACATTGACCGCAGGCGATCTGTTTCATCAAAACAAGATCCTCGACTCATAAGAGAAAGGGAAAAGAAACAGAAACGCCAACAGGTCAAGAAAATCGAAAAGGCGATTAAAACCGATGTGGTTCACAAACCATCTGTTTCAGTTAAACCAGATAATTCAAAGTTTTCAAAAACTTCAAACAATCAAACTGGTAATATTCAACAGACCTGGAAACCAAAAACGGTTACTGAATCAGGGGGACCATCACAATTTCCGAATCATCAAAAGGTGGAAGTTATTGTTGTTGATAAGAATGGAAGACCCAAGACCACAATGGCTTGGGTCCCCATCTCCAACTAATCATTTGAGTTTATGTGCAGGGTGTTCCAGGAGGAACTATCAGTAGTCATTGGATTGTTGATAGTGGGGCATCCAGGCACATGACAGGCGACATGAAGCTTCTCTACGACGTCAAATCTATTAGAGGAGGTTATGTTGCTTTTGCTGGAGATAAGGGTGGTTATATTACGGGTGAAGGAATGATTTCGAACGGGGTTGTTAGCTTTGACAAGATCAACTTTGTGCAACAACTTGATCACAATCTTCTTAGTGTTTCTCAAATTTGTGACAAGCAGTTCTCAGTACACTTTGATGCTAATGGATGTTATGTGCTGAAACCCGGCTTCAAAATTCCAAAAGAATGGATTCTCTTGTCGGCTCCAAGGATAAATGATTTGTATGTCCTTGATATGAGCCAAGCTATCACAACGTCTGCACAAGCAACATGTTTCGTTTCTAAAGCCACGGAAAAAGACACAATCTCTTGGCACAGACGAATGGGTCACATTCACTTACGCAAAATGAATCATTTGGTATCAAATGAATTGGTGAATGGTGTTCCTCTTAAAAATTTCCATCTTCAAGACGTCTGTGTTTCGTGCCAAAAAGGAAAACAAACGAAGAAGCGACACCCCACAAAGAAAGTCAACACGGTGGCTGTTCCTCTTGAACGTTTGCACATGGATTTGTTCGGTCCTGTCAAACACAAAAGCATTAGGAATGATCAATATTGCCTCGTGATAACTGATGATTATTCAAGATTTTCTTGGGTGGCGTTCATGGCACACAAGAGTGAAACCTTCGGTATTATCAAAAACTTGATCATTCAGATTGAGAATCTTTACAACTTGAAGGTTAGGCGGATACGTAGCGACAATGGTACTGAATTCAAAAATCATGCCATGGCGGAGTTTTGCACTTCAAAAGGTATTCTTCACGAATTTAGTGCAGCTTATACTCCTCAACAGAATGGCGTCGCTGAACGTAAGAACCGCACATTGATCGAGACTGCTAGGACTATGTTGGTAGAGTCGCAGCTACCCATTCCATTCTGGACTGAAGCTGTGTCTTCTGCATGCTATACGTTGAACCGAGTCCTTACAGTCAAAAGGCACAACAAGACCTGCTTTGAGCTTATCAACAAACGGAAACCAGACTTGTCTTATCTCGAACCGTTTGGAGCTCCTTGCACAATTATCGATCCTCATGGAAAGTTTGGGACAAGATCTATCGAGGGATACTTTCTTGGGTATTCCACCCCAAACTTAAGAGTCTGGAATCTAGAGACTAAAAGGGTTGAGGAATGGTCTGAAGTCAGAGTACAAAGGCACACATTACCAGTCAGAAATCCTGGTCAGCCTTGGATGTTTGAGTACGATGACTTTTTCAATTCGATCAATGTTGAAGCCGTTGAAGAAAGTGCTGCGGCAAGGATGTTTTTCGAGAGCGACAATGCAACAGATTCACCGTTGGTTCGTCCCATTATAGTCAATCAAGAACCATCTTCAGTGAACAATAATGCTCTCGACAATGAGGATTTTCATGATGCTTCCGAATTGAACGAATCTTCAGAGGATGATGAATATCTAGATGCAGATCAAGAAGCTCCAACAGCAGTTCATGGTATTTCAGAGGGTACTCCTCCAGTGGTTGTCCCTCGAACAGCTGAAACTTCTGCATCATCCTCTTCGTCAATTCCGGGCCTTGAACTGATTGTTGATGTGAATCTCAACAATCTGGGTACAAACATTCCAGTTCAAGATAATCCAGAAACAAGGATTCACAATATCCATCCTCAACAAAACATCATCGGGAATGTAAAAAGTGGCGTTCAAACAAGAAACATGTTGCGAAACAACAACAATGCAGGCTTGTATGCAACTATCCGAGAATCTGGTCAACAGAATGATTGGTCTTTCGCGTGTTATGTCTCACAGGAAGAGCCAAGAACTTGGAAAGATGCTTTGAAGGATAGCTCATGGGTTGAAGCGATGCAGGAAGAACTGCAACAATTCCAGAAGCTTGGTGTCTGGAAACTCGTAGAGAAACCTGCTGGATACAAGAAGATTGGTACCCGTTGGGTGTTTAAATGCAAAAAGGATGACCGTGGGATCGTTATCCGGAACAAAGCAAGGCTAGTCGTTCAAGGTTTTCGTCAGATTGAAGGGATCGACTACAACGAAGTGTATGCACCTGTTGCACGTCTTGAAGCAATTCGGATTTTTCTGGCTTATGCCTCATTCAAAGGTTTCAAGGTATACCAGATGGACGTGAAAAGTGCATTCTTACATGGTGTGGTAGAAGAAGAGGTGTACGTCGAACAGCCTCCAGGTTTTGAAGATCCTATCCATCCCGATCGGGTTTGGTTGCTCAACAAAGCTCTCTATGGTCTTCATCAAGCACCGCGAGCTTGGTACGCAACCTTATCTAATTATCTGCTGGAGAATGGATTTCGCAGAGGTCTAATCGACTGTACTCTTTTCATCAAAGAACAAGATGGAGATCTTCTACTGGTTCAGGTATACGTTGATGATATTATATTTGGGTCTACTAATGATGTTTTGTGTAGGGATTTCGAGCGTGTAATGCAGGATAAATTCGAGATGAGTGCTATGGGGGAAATGACCTTCTTTTTGGGTCTACAAGTACAACAAACCGAGTCTGGGATATTCATCCATCAGACTAAATATGTTGGTGACATCTTGAGCCGGTTCCAGATGTCTGATGCAACGCCCATCGGTACCCCATTGCCACAAAATCACGGAATTACTCCAGACTTGAAGGGTCAAGATGTTAGCCCCTCTCACTACCGCGCGATGATAGGATCCCTTATGTACCTCACAGCATCAAGACCAGATATAATGTACCCAACGTGCCTGCTTGCCAGATATCAAGTGAACCCGAAGGCCTCACATCTTGCAGCTGTAAAAAGGATATTTCGTTATTTGAAGGGTTACCCTGACACCGGTCTATGGTACCCTAGGGATAATAACTTTGACTTGATCGCATTCAGTGATTCTGATTTTGGCGGATGCAAAATCGACGGCAAATCCACAACGGCTGGATGTCAGTTTTTGGGAAATCGCCTAGTCACATGGCAGTGCAAGAAGCAGACGTGCGTCGCTACATCAACATGCGAAGCTGAATACATTGCTGCCTCAAGTTGTTGCTCCCAAGTCTTGTGGATACAACAACAAATACGTGATTACGGTTTTGAATTCCTAACTACTCCTATTTACGTTGATAATTCTGCTGCATTACAGATCACTAGAAATCCTGTGCAGCATTCAAAGACTAAGCACATCGAAATTAAGTATCACTTCATACGTGATTGCTTTGAGAAAAGGCTAATCGATGTTGCTTACGTCCACACCGATGACCAACGTGCCGACCTTTTTACCAAAGCTTTTGACAAATCAAGATTTGACTATCTTTTATTGGTAAACGGCATTAAGGTCAAGCGAGAGTAATCCACATCGGAAAATCATTTTTGTAAATACCTTTGTGTTTTAAATTTGTCTTAGTTTATTGATTTTAGGGGGAGTAAATCCAAATTTGAAAATCCAAAAACATTGAAAAATTTCAAAAACACAAAAACAATAGAAAAACAAAAATGAGTTTCCTGGCGAGCAAAAGAGAAAATGATAGTACATCAGTGGTCTGTCTAAACCTCTTTAAAATGAAATGAAAAATGAAAAGCGATAAGCAGCTCTATATAAGATGTATCGGTAGGCTCACAATCATTTTAAAGTGTGCAGGGTGATATAAACTTAAATCGACTGAAGACTGGGTGGGAACCATTCATTGGCATATGGTCTTGGTACCGAAATTTCGTTTGAGAGATTGCCGAGGTTCTGAGATATTCGGTCTTTATGCTGCTTATCATCTGGGTATCATGGTTGTATCTTTTACCGAAAAATAACGGGGACGCAAGTCTAGATCTTCCATGATACTATACATACGTGTACATATTGCATACGACCTCAATAAGTGATCAACAATCACATGTCCACTCAAAATAAGTGATAAAATATCACAAATTCTTTCCGGGTGTCAAGTTCGTCTCTCTGCTGTACGAAAGTACTGACCTGTTCACGGACTTGCTCCTGTGCCCTCATGCATCGAAAATCAAGTTCCTCATCAATAAGTGATTATATCACATAGGGCTTGTTTTCAAATCAAAATAAGTGAGAATCTCACATCATATACGGTCAAACAGATGATAATCGGTATACTCACCGGTAAGATGAACCCTCGTGCATACCTTGATACGGGAATGTGTCGTGATGTGGATGAACACCGGTCGGTAAGTATAAATCATACCTTAACGTATCCCCTCGTCATGATTACATCTGATAAGTTGAGCTTAAGTGGACAACAATACCGATAATTGTTATAGGATGCTTATCTTAATGTTATCTAATTGAACAAAGAGAGTGTTTTGACATGACCGTACACTGATATGATTCTCTTACCCTCGAAACTCGCAAAAAGAATGTCTGTATATATTTATTTACTGCTTTCAGTCTTTACATTTGAAATATTCAAAAATACCAAAAAGATTTTAAGTGTGTTTTAATATAAACTTTCAAAAAGCCAAAAAGATTTTATTTCTATCTTAATTTCGATCGTACGATGTTGGAACTCGAGTCTTCGTTACCTGAAACCTGAACGAAAACCGAAAATGACTAAATCTTCATAAACGGTCGAAATTTGCAAGAGTTGAAAGTTAAAATTGAAATTGATAAAACTCTTTAAAACTTTCAAACTGTCGGACGGTGTTTGTTTAAACAATGGTCACATGTGTGTCGTTTACTTATGATATTCCAGGCGGTTGTTCTCATTACGCGTTTAGATTTCTTGCATGTGCAGATTCTAAAGGCTAGGAGAACATGGTCGATGACAAGCTTCGGAATGAAGACACGACGTGAAGGCACTCAAATGATGAAGATGATCGAGTTGCCGCTGACCATCATCAACACCACAAGGATCTCACTTCATAAAGATCAAGACTTTCACGAGCATAACTCAAGGGGGAGCTTATGTTAAGGGGGAGTTTGTCAACACACTTCCTACATGAAATGGGGAGTTTGTTGATACACTTTCTGCCTTCAAAACGTGAAGACTTTGAAGATCCTCCGACATTGAAGACTTGAATAGAAGTCAAGGACTTGAAGACACAAGAACTTACAAGAATGAAGATCGAGACAAAGCAACAGCCGATTGTTGATAAGCCAGACAAAGCTACAGCCAAGGGGGAGTTTGTTGGTGCACTTATGTCTGCACTTTGTCTGTATTCGGTCACGATGTAAAACGATGTCTTTATAGTCCTGTAAGTTTGACCAAGTCAACCATCCTCCTGTTTGACTTGGCCAAACAGTCAACATTATGTTTGTAAGATGGCTGAGTCGAAGGATAGTCATCGAAGGATCATTTATATCCTTCGATGATGATCAGCTCGAAACCTGAACCTTCGATAGATGGACCACGAAAGATCACATCTTTCGAGGTACATCTGGATCTTTCGAACTGTTTCTGGTCGACAGATGATCGTTCGACCAGTCTGCATGATCCTTCGACCAGACCTGATGTGTTTGGGTATAAATACCCGTGTGTTGTGTTCATTTCGATAGTTAGACATAGATAGACACTTAGACAGATCAGGAACACACACACACTAGAGAGAGTTTGCAGAACTGATTTGTAAACCTTGTGCTTGTAACGGACCTTTCATACGCATTAATACAAGTGGTGTTAATCGTTGAATATTGTGTGTCGTGCTTTTACATGTTCTATCTCGGTTTGCTATTTCGGTTGGATTCCGCACAACCGGAGTGGTTCGTATACAAGGATTAGGCGACTAGATCCTCCCCTAGCCGGACCTACAGGCAGAATCGGTGTTCGCGATGTGTAACTGTCCTGCTGGGGACAAAGTGAAGTATGCTTCAGGCACGCTTGAGGATGGTGCCTTGACTTGGTGGAATTCCCAAGTCCAAATGCTGGGTATCAAAATGGCAAACGCGACTACTTGGGACGACTTCAAGGAGCTCATGCATGAAAAGTACTGTCCTCGAGATGAGATTCAAAAGTTGGAGAACGAGTATTATAACTTGAAAATGGTGGGATCTGAGATCGAGGCGTACACGAAGCGATCCCACGAGCTTGCGAATATGTGTCCTAATTTATCTCGACCACCACCTCGTAGAGTTGAGCTGTACATCAACGGTCTAGCACCGCAAGTCAAGGGTTTAGTCACTGCAGTGGATCTTGACAACTTGCCTCGAATCATACGCCTAGCCCACAAGATCACTGATCCGGAGGTGGAGCGTGGCTCGCTACCACCACGTGTTTCTACTACCGCCACTACTACTACAACTACTACTCCTGCTACTGACAGCAAGCGCAAATGGAATGATGTGGACAGGGTGTCCAACTCGAATCAGTCACAGAAGAAGCCAGACAACGGTAGCAACCGCAGTTTTAGTCAGTCATCCTCAGTTAATCAGAACCAGACCAACAATTTGAGACAGGGGTCATACGTAGGGAAATAACCAAAGTGTGTCAAGTGCAACTTTCATCATCGAGGACCATGCACTCGAATTTGTCACCGGTGCAACAAAGTGGGGCATATGGAAAGAGATTGCAGGGCCCCGCTCCCTAAGCAGCAGCAACAACCCCCACAGCAGCAGCAACAGCAGGATAGGCAGCAGCCTCAACAAAACCAAGGTAATCGCAAGGGATGTTTCTAGTGTGGGGATGAGGGCCATTTCAGGCGGGATTGCCCTTAACTGAATCAGAATGCTGGTAATAACAATAACAAAGATGGGAACAACAACGACAACAACGGAAATAACGGTGGGAATGGTGCACGAGGAAGATTGTTTACCATTGGTGCTGGGGAAGCTAGGAATGATGGCAACGTGGTGACCGGTATGTTTTTTGTGAACAATCTATTTTCTTATGTTTTATTCGACTCTGGTGCCGATTGGAGTTATGTGTCTTTGGGGTTCAGTTGTCAGTTAGGATTGAGACCTACACCTCTTGTAAACAAACACGTTGTAGAGTTAGCTGATGGCAAATCGATTGAAGCCTCACATGTTCTTTTTGGGTGTAAACGCGATCTCATGGGTCAGGTGTTTGACATTGACCTACTTCCTGTTACTCTTGGAAGCTTAGATGTGGTCGTTGGTATGGATTGGTTGTCTAAGCATCAAGCGGAAATTCTCTATAAAGAGAAGATCGTGCGTATCCCACTCCCCAGTGGAAAATCTCTGTCAGTTCAAGGTCATCGTAGTGGTGCAATGGTTGGCATCATCTCAGCCATGAAAGCCCAGAAGTGTCTACGCAAGGGCTACCCTGTTGTTTTAGCACTTGTTACTGATACTCAACCTGAAGAAAGGAAGATCGAGGACCTGCCAATTGTTCGTGAGTTTTCCGATGTATTTCCTGAAGAACTTCCTGGTTTACCTCCACACCGTCAGGTGGAATTTCATATTGACCTTACGCCAGGGGCAGCCCTGATTGCTCGTGCTCCTTATCGTCTTGCACCAGGAGAGTTGCAAGAACTGTCAAACCAACTTTAAGAACTGTTGGATAGAGGTTTTATCCGACCCAGTTCTTCACCTTGGGGAGCCCCAGTTCTGTTCGTGAAGAAGAAAGACGGTTCCTTTCTGTGACAACCCGAGATTTCAAGGTCTTTCCTTTACGCATCATTCGTTTTACAATCTTGTTGCCACAGTTTATGTTATGTTATATCATGTGCACAATATTTGATTAACTGTAATATTGTTACGTCTGAATGTTGTTTGAAAACCTAAGAGGTTTAGTCATAACATGCTTATATTTAAGCTTGGATTACACTAACATACTTGTTGTGGAAAACATATATTACACTCGACGAAGAACTAAACCTTCGTCACATGCTGCCCACGACGAAGGAGTATCCTTCGTCACAGTCATTTTTTACGAAGATGATTCTTCGTCACACCCGCTATACGGCGAAGATTATGCTTCGCCATAAGGGGGCTTCGGCCCAGGTCATTAGAGGCCAAGTACATTTCGAGTATAACCTCTGATAAGCGTAACCGCAAATCAAAAACCCTAAAGTCCTCTCTTGTTGTTCTCTGTGCGACGGCAGTAGGAAGTCTCGAAGCTTTTCCATCTTGATCTATCTAATCAATCCGGTATTACGGTTAGTGTCTTGGTCTCATGTAATGGATTAATTCTGATATGTGTATTGTGTTGTGATGATTTTATAAGTATATGTAGGATCTTATGTGCATGATGTTCCATTGTTGATCGACTGTTTGAACAATGATTACGTAACTAGGGTTTGTGTGTTTCAATGATCATTGCTCGATTAGAATTATGTGTGAAACGGAAACTGCTATGATAAGATGGTCGATGTTTGTTTCTATTTAAGGTTGTTTAACTTGCAAAGTAATGGTTGTTTGATCCATCGATCCTACTGGAAATGTGTAAATATTGTTATATGATTAAGATATATGTTAAGTCATGATGTTGTAATCCAATGATGATGTGGTGGGATTATTGTTTTGATGATTGAGCGGAAATTAGGGTTTGTCAAACTTGTAAAGAAACCGTTGCTTAATCCAATAATCAAGCCAGAGAAACTGTTAACTGATGATATGTGAACAAGGCTTCGTCAAATGATTATCGGACGAACCTTAGTAATACATCGTCCCATCCTAGTTTTGACGAAGATTTGATACTTCGTCCCATCGGGCCTCGATGAAGAATTGATTCTTCGTCACATATAGTTGTTCGACGAAGATTGATTCTTCGTCACATGTGATTGTTCGCCGGGTTGGTGCATGGTCAGAACAGTAGATCGGTGGTGTCTATGTTATTGGCATGTGTTGTGATTTTCTGTTTAAGGCATGATGGTAATGTTAACCAGTGTAAGGGTCTTGGCCTGACTCGTATGGGTAGTCAATCCATATGTTAAATGCTATCCTGATAACTGAGTACTTGTTATGCAATGTGAGGTGATCATGTGATAGATGCAAACTGTGTGAAATAAGTTACTTGTTTTATTATGTAACTGATGTTGATTGGTAACCACGGTAGGGTTTGGGTTGACCAACTTGGACGGGTAATTTAACATACCGAGCAAATCAAAGGTGAGTTCATTCCTCTTGAGCATGCGTCCCGGTGGGTGGGACAGTCATTGGGTATCCCTGAGAGGGATAGGTTTTCGGGTAAATCAAATGGGTATTCCTGAGAGGAATACGCCTTGTGGATAAAATCTGGAATGTTGGATAATACACTCATCCTATCACCATTAAGTCCCATCTTGTTTGTTACCTAAGAGGTAACGGAGTATTAGTTGGTAGCTCTATCTAGGTTTGGCACCCTCACCCAGTACCTGAGAGGTCGGGTGTGAACTAATGACTCAGTCATGCCCAATGCTTTGATAGGAGCATTGGGGAACGGGCAAAATAAATCTGGAGCCGTCTTGTATTCGAGTTATTATCAACATTGTAATTAATGAGCTAAACAAAACACTTGGCAACCAAGGATTTGTAAAACTATGAACTCTCCAGCGTTGTCTGATACACTTGTTGCATGCTCGCAGGTCGTTAGGCACTATGGACAAGGAACTTACTATCTGGATGGCTGGAGTGGTCATGGGTCATACTGCTTGGATATGCATGATTTGCTTATTGATTTGACATACATTTGGTTTTGGAACATGTAAACAATGAATCACTATTTGCTTCCGATGAAACTATTTAACTTGGATTATGTTTTATGAATGTTTTAACTTAATGAAAGGGAATCTTGTTAAATATCTTGTGGTTAGTTCAATGTGATTAGTGGCTGGATCCTGGTACGTCACACGCCTAGCGGAGTTACCGCATGTGGTATTTTTGGGCTGTGATAGTTTGGTATCAGAGCCACTGGTTATAGTGAACTAGGTTTTAAAACGTTTTTATATATAAAACCAGACTATAACCAAACAGTTCAGAAAAATCGACCATGACACTCAGCTCCAGATTGCAAGGTTCGTCTCTCGTTTATTTATTGCATATTGTAGTTAGTGAACACTTGTGAATGACATTGCATGTGAACACACACTTAACACTATAGTACGAGTACTTGTATTGTACCCTACGTCATGTGATTGATAGTGTGATACTCCTCTAAATCGTCATGTTTGGTGTTTTTGTCTTGTTAACTCAAAATTGAGGAACCTTTTTAGCATGAGTTGGGATGAGCTGAGTTAAACATGCAAATCACATTACTATTTTGGGTGCACACATAATAATGAATTGGGGTGCATGTGAGTCCTAGTGAGGCCTAACGAGTGCGAAAGGGGTTCCGCTCTGTTGTCTGATGTAAACTTAGTAGTCTGTAGAAGTCATCGTGAGGTTTGACTCCCCCTTTATCTCGACTCTTAACCATTTCCCTTTTATTATATAGAATCATGACCGGACGAGGCCATGGGCGTGGTCACATTGCGATGACTCAGGCCGAGTTGACAAACTTGATTAACACATGTGTGGCTGAGGCTTTGGCAGCCTATCAAGCTGGTACGAAATGTGCCAAATATTCTTTATCCATGTGTCATGAACTCAAATCTTATCTGTGTGTTGTATGTCCTTTCGTCCTTAGGTCAACCAGTGAATCAGAATAAAAACAATCCGCCTGCTTGTACGTTTAAGACGTTCAGGGATTGTAGGCCACAGACGTTCAGTGGGACTGAAGGGGCTGTGGGACAACTGTGTTGGTTTGAGAAGGCAGAGTCAGTGTTCGCAATGTCTAACTGTCCCGCTGGGGACAGAGTGAAGTATGCTTCAGGCACACTCGAGGATGGTGCCTTGACTTGGTGGAATGCCCAAGTTCAGATGCTGGGTATTGAGATGGCGAATGCCACTACTTGGGAGGATTTCAAAGAGTTGATGAGAGAGGAGTACTGTCCTCGTGATGAAATACAGAAAATGGAAAACGAGTACTACAACTTGAAGATGGAAGGATCTGAGATCGAGGCGTACATAAAGCGATCACACGAACTTGCGAACATGTGTCCTAACTTGTCTCGACCCCCACCCCGAAGAATTGAGTTGTATATCAAGGGTCTAGCACCAGCCTTAAAGAGTTTGGTCACTGCTGCAAATCTCAACAACTTACCCCAGATCATCCGCTTAGCTCACAAGATCACAGATCCGGAGGTGGAGCGTGGCTCGCTACGACAACGTGTTTCTGCTACTGCTACTACTACCACAGCCACTACCCCTGCTACTGATAGCAAGCGCAAATGGAATGATATGGACAAGGTGTCCAACTCGATTCAGTCACAGAAGAAGCCAGACACAGGTAGCAACCGCAGTTTCAGTCAGTCATCTTCTGTTAATCAGAATCAGGGCAACAATTCAAATCAGGGTTCCTACGCGGGAAAGCTACCAAAGTGTAACAAGTGCAATTTCCATCATCGTGGGCCGTGCACCCGGGTATGTCACAGGTGCAACAAGGTGGGTCACATGGCTAGAGACTGTAGGGTCTCACTTCCAAGACAGCAGCAGCAACAACCCCCACAGTAACAGCAGCCACAGCAACAGCAGCCACATCAACAGGAGAGGCAGCAGCCTCAACAGAATCAAGGAAATCACAAGGGTTGTTTTCAGTGTGGAGACGAGGGTCATTTTAGATGGGATTGCCCTCAACTGAATCAGAATGCTGGTAACAACAACAACACTGGGAATAACAATAATGGGAACAATGGTGGGAACGGTACGCGTGGAAGAGTATTTACCATTGGTGCGGGGGAAGCTCGTAATGATGGCAACGTTGTGACCGGTACGTTTTCTATGAACAATCTATTTGCTTCTGTTTTATTCAACTCTGGTGTCGACTGGAGTATGTGTCCTTAGGGTTCAGTTGTCAGTTAGGATTGAGTCCTACACCTCTTGTAAATATGCACGTAGTAGAATTAGCTAATGGTAAATCGATTGAAGCTTCACACGTTCTTTTTGGCTGCAAACTTGATCTCATGGGTCAAGTGTTCGACATTGACCTACTCCCCGTTACTCTTGGAAGTTTTGATGTGGTCGTTGGTATGGATTGGTTGTCAAAGCATCAAGCGGATATTCTCTGTAAAGAGAAAATCGTGCGTATCCCTCTCCCCGGTGGAGAGTCTTTGTCGATTCAAGGTCATCGAAGTGGTACAATGGTTGGCATCATCTCAGCCATGAAAGCCCAGAAGTGTCTACAAAAGGGCTACCCTGCTATTCTAGCTCTTGTTACTGATTCACAACCTGAAGAAAAGAAGATCGAGGACCTTCCAGTTGTTCATGAGTTTTCTGACGTGTTCCCTGAAGAGTTACCTGGTTTACCTCCACATCGTCAGGTGGAATTTCAGATTGGCCTTACGCCAGGAGCAGCTTCGATTGCTCGAGCTCCCTATCGTCTTGCACCAGGAGAGTTGCAAGAGCTGTCGAATCAACTTCAAGAGCAGTTGGATAGAGGTTTTATCCGACCCAGTTCGTCGCCTTGGGGAGCCCCAGTTTTGTTTGTGAAAAAGAAGGATGGATCTTTCCGTATGTGTATTGATTATTGGGAACTCAACAAGGTGACAGTAAAAAATCGTTATCCTTTGCCTCGTATCGACGACTTGTTTGACCAGTTGCAAGGGTCAAGTTTTTACTCGAAGATCGATTTAAGGTCGGGCTATCACCAGATGAGAGTCAGAGAGGAGGATGTTCCTAAAACAGCTTTTCGAACGCGGTATGGCCATTTCGAGTTTCTGGTTATGCCATTCGGGTTAACTAATGCACCATCGGTTTTCATGGACCTTATGAATCGCGTGTGCAAACCGTATCTTGACGATTTCGTCATTGTGTTTATTGATGACATCTTGATCTACTCTCAGAGCAAGGCGGACCTCGAGCGACACTTGCGTCTTATTTTGGAGCTTCTGAGGAAGGAGCAACTTTACGCGAAGTTTTCCAAGTGTGACTTCTGGATTCGAGAGGTACACTTCCTTGGCCACATTGTTAACGAATCAGGGATACACGTGGATCCCGCTGAGAGGGATAGGTTTTCGGGTAAATCAAATGGGTATTCCTGAGAGGAATACGCCTTGTGGATAAAATATGGAATGTTGGATAATACACTCATCCTATCACCATTAAGTCCCATCTTGTTTGTTACCTGAGAGGTAACGGAGTATTAGTTGGTAGCGCTATCTAGGTTTGGCACCCTCACCCCGTACCTGAGAGGATGGGTGTGAACTTATGACTCAGTCATGCCCAATGCTTTGATTGGAGCATTGGGGAACGGGCAAAATAAATCTAGATCCATCTTGTATTCGAGTTATTATCAACAGTGTAATCAATGAGCTAAACTAAACACTTGGTAACCAACGTTTTGTAAAACTATGAACTCACTAGCGTTGTCTGATACACTTGTTGCATGCTCGCAGGTCGTTAGGCACTATGGACAAGGAACTTGCTATCTGAATGGCTGGAGTGGTCATGGGTCATACTGCTTGGATATGCATGATTTGCTTATTGATTTGACATACATTTGGTTTTGAACATGTAAACAATGAATCACTATTTGCTTCCGCTGAAAGTATTTAACTTGGATTATGTTTTATGAATGTTTTAACTTAATGAAAGGGAATCTTGTTAAATATCTTGTGGTTAGTTCAATGTGATTAGTGGCTGGATCCTGGTACGTCACACTCCTAGCGGGGTTACCGCATGTGTTATTTTGGGGGTGTGACACTTTCGTATGTGTATAGATTACCGCGAGCTTAACAAAGTGACAGTTAGGAACCGTTATCCTTTACCTCGCATTGATGATCTGTTTGACCAGCTGCAAGGGTCAAGTTTTTACTCAAAAATCGACTTAAGATCGGGCTATCATCAGATGAGAGTCCGGGAGGAGGATGTCCCTAAAACAGCTTTTCAGACGCGGTATGGCCATTATGAGTTTCTAGTTATGCCATTCGGGTTGACAAACGCACCAGCGGTTTTCATAGACCTTATGAATCGTGTGTGCAAACCGTATCTTGACGATTTCATCATTGTGTTTATTGATGACATTTTGATATATTCTAAGAGCAAGGAGGATCATGAGAGACACTTGCGTCTTATCCTGGAGCTCCTGTGGAAGGAGCAACTCTACGCGAAGTTTTCTAAGTGTGACTTCTGGATACGGGAAGTACACTTCCTTGGCCACATTGTTAACGAAATAGGGATACACGTGGATCCTGCTAAGATTGATGCTATCAAGAATTGGGCGGCACCGAAGAATCCTTCGGAGGTGCGACAATTTCTCGGTCTCGGAGGGTACTATCGCAGATTTATCTAAGACTTCTCGAAGATCGCTCAACCTCTTACCTCATTAACATAGAAAGTTGTTGCGTACACTTGGGGAACGAAGCAGGAGGATGCTTTCCAACTCTTGAAACAAAAACTCTACAGTGCACAGATCTTGTCTCTATCTGAAGGTACCGAGGATTTTGTGGTATATTGTGATGCTTCTATCCAGGGTCTCGGTTGCGTGCTGATGCAACGCGAGAAGGTGATAGCTTATGCTTCTCGACAACTGAAGGTTCATGAAAAGAATTACACAACTCATGACTTGGAGCTAGGAGCTGTAATCTTTGCGTTAAAAATTTGGAGGCATTACCTGTACGGTACTAAATGCATTATTTATACCGACCACAGGAGCCTTCAGCATATCTTCGATCAAAAAGAGTTAAACATGCGACAGCGTCGTTGGGTGGAACTCTTGAATGACTACGATTGTGCCATCAAGTATCATCCGGGCAGAGCTAACGTTGTAGCAGATGCCCTTAGTCGAAAGGAAACGAAAACCAAACGTGTCTGCGCCTTGCAGCTTACCGTCCATTCTAATTTACCTGACCAGATCCGTTCTGCTCAAACTGGAGCGTTGAAAAAGGAAAACATTAAGGCTGAGTATTTGCGAGGCATGGAGAAACGACTCGTGGAGAGGTCTGACGGCATTTATTATTTTATGGAACGGGTATGGGTGCCATTGTATGGTAATCTTAGAGAGCTCGTGATGGACGAAGCGCACAAGTCTCGATACTCTGTTCACCCAGGTTCGGATAAGATGTATCAGGAACTCAAAGTCTTATATTGGTGGCCGAAGATGAAAGCTAACATCGCGACGTATGTGAGTAAATGTTCAACTTGTGCGAAAGTCAAGGTAGAGTATCAGAAACCCTCAGGCCTGCTTCAGCAACCAGAAATACCCATGTGGAAATGGGAGCTAATTGCTATGGATTTCGTCACTAGCTTACCTAGAACTCAAAACGGAAACGATACCATTTGGGTGATCGTTGACCGTCTCACGAAGTCAGCACACTTCCTAGCAATCAAGGAAACTGATAAGTTCTCACAACTTGCCGCTGTTTATCTAAAGGAGGTGGTTTCTAGGCATGGGGTGCCAACCTCTATTATCTCTGATCGTGACCCGCGTTTTATATTAGATTTATGGCAGTCGATGCATAAATTATTCGGCTCACGTCTCGACATGAGTATTGCTTATCACCCATAGACGGATGGTCAAAGTGAACGGACCATCCAAACACTTGAAGACATGCTGCGAGCATGTGTGATCGATTTTGGTAAGGGTTGGGAGAAACACTTGCCTTTGATAGAGTGTTCTTATAACAACAGTTACCATTCCAGCATCCAGGCAGCTCCGTTCAAAGCATTGTACGGACGGAAATGCCGTTCTCCTCTCTGTTGGGCTGAGGTGGGTGACAGCCAAATCACAGGTCCGGAACTTGTACTCGAAACTTCTGAGAAGATTGTCCAGATCAGAAATCGTATGGCGGCAGCGTGCGACCTCCAGAAAAGCTACCCTGACAAGCGTAGGAAACCTTTGGAGTTCGCTATAGGCGATCATGTTATGTTGAAAGTCTCACCCTGGAAGGGGGTGGTACGCTTTGGGAAACGCGGCAAGCTTAATCCACGTTAAGTTGGGCCATTCAAAATTCTGGAGCTAATCGGTAAGGTGGCCTACAAACTTGAGCTACCTGCTAAGTTGGGTAACGTAGATGATGTATTCCATGTCTCACAATTAAAGAAGTGTTTGTCCGATGAAACACTTGTGGTACCACTTCAGGAACTGAAAATCGACGACAAATTGCAGTTTGTCTAAGAGCCCATTGAAATTATGGACCTGGAAGTCAAGGTCCGCAAGCATAGTCGAATCCCGATTTTGAGAGTCCGTTGGAACTCAAGACGTGGACCGGAGTTCATGTGGGAACGCGAGGATCAGATGAAGCTCATGTATCCGCAACTTTTCCCAACTGACCAGTCTAATCTTGATGCAACTGGTGAATTTCGGGACGAAATTCCCTTTCAAGTTGGGGATGATGTGGCACCCGAGGAAAATTCGCAGTCATCTTGATCTAACATTCTACCGCTTTGAGTTACTTATCAAATTTCGAGATGAAATTTCTTTCAAGTTGGGGATGATGTGACAACCCGAGATTTCAAGGTCTTTCCTCTACGCATCACTTGTTTCACAATCCCGTTTTAATAATTCATTTTACGTTGTATTATATGCGTGATATTTGAATGATTAGAGTATTGTTACGTTTGAGTGTTACATGAAAAACTTAAGAGTTGTTAAATGTTTAGTCATAACATGTTCATGTTCAACTCTGGATTGCACAACACACTTGTTTATGAAACACACTTGACGAAGAATTACACTTGACGAAGAACCAGAGTTCTTCGTCATATGCATCCCTCGACGAAGGAGGATTCTTCGTCACCAGCACTCCCTGGCGAAGGAGGGTTCTTCGCCAAACAGGTCCTTCGCCAAAAAGGGCCCTCGGCCCAGATGTATTCATGGCCGGAATGGGCTTGACGGTCATTTTTATCATATAACATTTCATAACCTGTAACCGCAAACACAAAAACCCTCTCCTCTCCCTCTCGAAACTGACGGCAGCCCTTGTTGAAGCTCTTTCTCTCGTTTGTTCTAGCATATCATCGTGTACTCACAATCGTTCGGTTAGTTTGTTTACCTTTGCTACGATACATGATTCCTGATTTCCTTCGGTTATGATTAACTTGTTGATTAATGATTGTTGTGTACAAACTGAATTGATCATGGACATGTGTGTGTATGTGCACTGATATGAATGATGATTGAGGATTAGTGTTGTTTTATGATTGTGCATGATAAAAGGTTTTCGAGGTTAGCGTGAGGTATGAGGTTCATCGATTGCTGATGATGTTTTGATTACGAACATGGAGTCATACACCCGAGAGAAATTATTGGGTGATATGTTATCCACTTGATCGAATGGTTGTTGTTAATGTAATCTTTGAGTGAGATTATTAAACTGTTAGATGATGATTAGGGAATGTGTTTCAATGCTATCATTGTGGTGTTGTTAGTTTTGACGATGAATAGCAATTAGGGTTGTGTTAACTTGAAAGATATCTGTTGTTTAATCCATTAATCATACCAAAAATGTGTTAACTGTTGTTACGAGGTTAAAGGAAATGTAACCGTCTGTGAGGGCCGCTACGAAGGACTCCCCACATGAAGAACCTGACTCGATGAAGAACCTAGTTCTTCGTTGAATGGTTTTGATGAACCACTATGGTCCTTCGTCACACTCACTCCCGACGAAGAATAATTCTTCGCCATAAGGTTCTTCGCCGTGAAGAGCAACTGGGAAGAACAGTGAAACAATTTGCGTTGAATATGATATTGGATATTGTGGTTATAAACTCTAGGTGTTGCATGTTAATAATATTAATCAGGAATGAGTAACTTGATTTGGATCAAGTGAGTAGCCAACCCACTTGTTGAATGTTATTATGCGTTATACACATGGGATGTGGACTTGCATGAGATTGAGTACTTGCTATGTGTTATATGGTGATCTGTGCGATGAATGCAAACTGTGAAAATACGTGAATTACTTGATTACGAAACTGATTTCATTGGTAACCACGGTAGGGTTGGTTGACTAACTGGAACGGGTAACTTAATATACCGAGCAAACCTAAGGTGAGTTCATTTCTCTTGAGCATGCGTCCCGGTGGGTGGGACAATAAAACGGGTATTCCTGAGAGGAATAAGTCGTTCTGGGTAAAAACTGGGATGTTGGATAATACACTCATTTCCTATCACCTTAACTCCCATCTTATACCGAATAGTTACCTGAGAGGTAACGGGGTATTAGTTGATAGCGCTATTAGGTTTGGCAACCTCACACCGTACGTGAGAGGACGGGCGTGAATTAATGACCTTAATCACGACGAATGCTTAGATAGGGGGCATTGGGGACGGGCAAAATAATCTGGTGCCATCTGGTATGGTACTCGAGTTATTATCAACATTATCAATAAACTGAACTAAACACTTGATAATTAACGTTTTCATAAAACTATGAACTCACCAGCGTTGTTTGATACACTTGTTGCATGCTCGCAGGTCGTTAGATACAATGGACAAAGAGCTTGCTATCTGGGATTGCTGGAGTGGTCGTGGGTCGTACTGCTTGAGTATTCATGACGGGTTTACTGATTTTGCTTACATTTGGTTTTGAAACATTTAAACAATGATTTACTATTTGCTTCCGCTGAACATGTTAAACTTGGAGTATGTTTATGAATGCTTTATTATAATGAATGGAAACTTTGTTTACTATCTTGATATTAGTTCAATGTGATTAGTGGCTAAATCCTTGTACATTACACGCCTAGCGGGGTTTCCGCATGTGGTATTTTGGGGGTGTGATAGTTGAAGTCCATCCGGACGGATGGACATAGGCCATCCGAATGGATGGAACCAAGTCCATTCGGAAGAAGCTCATTCGGAAGAGGTTCATCCGGATGATGTACATCCGCTTCTGAAGTCCATCCGGATGGAGGCCATCCGCTAGGTTAGTTGTCCGGATGAGCTATGCCTATAAATAGATGTGTTGGGTCATGTCATTAAGAACTTTTGCTGACTTGAGAGGCGAAGCTCTGTCAGTTTGATTTCAAGGTGTAAACACTGTTATATCCGCACATTTCACGTGTCGGTACGCATTCAACGGTCAACGGATTCGATCCAGATCCTGAATTCTCAAGTGGTATCATAGCGGGTGTTTGATTGCACGGATTGAAGACACGAATATTCAAGTTTCTACATCAGATTCAGAGCCAAAATCTTCATCTTTTTCTCATATTTTTCTTCTACTCACCTTCTACATTTCTTTTGAATTTAAAACATCAAATTCACAAAGATTTCACGATTGAAATTGGCTAAATTTTCAGTATGTTGTGCGGAAATCAGTTTTAACGAACCCTACAAAGTTTCAGATCGAAATTCAAACAAAATCATACTCAAATCAGTAAAAATCATGATTTCGTAACTAAGTTTGCTGATGTCATCGTTCATCCGGATGGATAGAAGTGTTCACCCGGACGTATAGGATTATTAGTTGTTCATTCGGACCAAAAGCTCATTCGAACTAAAAGTCCATCCGGACCATAGTTCATCCGGATCAGTCCATCCGGAAATCGTTCATCTGGAACAATAGTCCAACCAGACGAGTATCCATCCAGACACTTGTTCATCTGGATCACGACCATCCGGACGACTAGTGTGTTTTTCTTTATTTGTCAAGTGTTTGCTTGTTTGCAGGTTGTTCAAAGATCAGAATCATGGCTGAAGAATTTTATAACACATTCTATAATGCGTTCACTTCAGAGTTGTAGGATCGAGTGCTGACCCGAACGAGTCAATCGGAGGTGTTCTAATCCGTTTCAGGTGCGGAATAACAAGAAACGTACACGAAAAACAGCTTGTTATACTAAATCTTGCCTTGTATATTGATTTCACACTGATTACAAGTCAAACGGCACTTCGGCAGCAGTTCGTTACCGGAAACAAGACGTCACTCCTGATTTCGCTCATCAGCCACCTATATATAGGGATGGGATTTCGCTCATAGGACACATGTCCATATAAGCGAAATCACTTATGTACATAAGAGCGAAATCACTAAAATCTATAACAATCTGATTTCACGCATGCAATCTAGTTTGTCTTCTAGTGAGGTGATGCAATGATGATGTCATCTTGATGATGTCATCATTGTATATAATGATATCACACTTGTTCAGATCCGCAACGCAACTGAGACTCGATATAAGACGAAGTCGGCAGATGAATGCACTAACAGACTCCCCCTCAGATGTTGACGAGTCTTAAGTGTCGAGTCTTCTCATTCTTCAGTCTTTATCAGTCTTTGGACTTTCTTCATGATCTCTAACTGGCTCTATCCTATCTCCAATTCTCTTTCAGGATCTCTAGCTCCTAGCTCTTGCATCTTCAGACTCTCTTTCTCTAACAGACTCCCCCTCAACTTGTACTGGGATCATAGTCTAGGTTTCACAGGTTCAGGTATCGTAACCTGACTCACCTGCATATTCTCTACCCAACACATAAGTTTTATACAAGATAAGATATAACAAATTTAGAAACTTTGCTAATCTCTTGAAGACACAACCCTGAATAGAAAGATTTAACACGTAAATTTCTGATGAACCACATGAATATATATCATTTTCATTTCAAACATCTTTAAACAAACTTTCCCAAACCTGTTCGTCATGTTCAGCACTCGGAATTTTGAAAATCAGCTTTCCAACATCAGTTGTCTAAAATCTTTTTGAATTTTTCAAAATTTATGCTAAAACACACCGAAAATCTTTTTGGAATTTTGTGAAATAATCGAAATGAAAAGCAGTAAAGAAATATTTACAAACAATATTTTTATGAGTTTGTGTAAGAGGATCATATCAGTTAATGAGACAAATCACCAACACCGTTAAGCTTTAAACATTTTATGCTCTAAACGATTCACGTTGATTGACGATATTGTTGTCCACTTAAACTCAATCTAAAAACTTTCGAAATGCTTACCGATACGATTAAGGTATATTAATTTTGCACTAAATTCTTATGGACCCCACGATCTCAGCATATCCCCTCATCATGCAATACACTGACTCAAGTAATGCCTTTAAACTTTTATCAACTGTGATTTGTGCGAAAACAAAGCAGAATGTTTAAACATTAACAATCAGGTCGATACTTCCGTATACGCAGAGAAAGTCCAATGTTTAAACAAAATAAGAAAAATAAAACAAGTTGAAGTTGTTTAGGCTTTAACCACCAGGTCGATACTTCCGTATACGCAGAGGAGGTCCAAAGCTTAAACGAAACACCAAAGAAAATAAAGCAGAACGTTTAGGCAACAACATCCAGGTCGATACTCACGTATACGCAGAGGATGTCCGATGCTTAAACAAAATAAAGAAATAAAACAAGTTTAAATCTTTTCAAAATGAAATGCACAAACACAGTGACTTTTTAGCAAAGTTGTGAAAGTTCACAAACTTAACCAGTTTTATGTCTTTCGACAATCAGCGATTACTGAGTAGGCACACAGTCAAGAAGGACAAAACTAAGTACTATGCTTTCAACCATGTTTCCCACTAGAACTAGGCTTTTTCATTTAGGTTTGTATCGTTATCGCAAATCTACTAGTCTAGCTGAGCCTATCGTCACATCTTTAGTGAGACCATTTATCACATTTTATCTTTCCATTTCTTTAGCATGCCGTGACAATCCAACTGATGTACTATCATTTCCTCTTTTATACAACAAAACTCGTTTTTCATTTTATCATGTTTTTAACTTTTTCAAATTTTCAAATGTTTTTGGATTTTCTGAAATTTTTACTCCCCCTAAAATGCAAACACATTTTAGGAAATTTGAAAATAAACTGTACAATAAAATGACAACTGATATCAAATTGCTTCAATTCGCCATCCACTTGGCATAAACAATCAGAACTCCCCCTATCAACAAACTATTTTCCCATTGTGATTTCAAAACACTTAAGTTTGTTTTAATCAAATGGTTTTTCCGGAAAATAAATTTTGTTGATTTTACCACTTGTAATTTAGGGGATCAATTCATCACATTGTTCTCCAAAATACCACTTTTAAGTATGGTCCAATCAAGTTCAACTTAATGACTTTGATTAACCACTTGAAGATGAAAATCTCCTTCAACCACTTGCAGATTCACTTCACCAACTATAACCACTTGTAAATCAAAATATAACAATTTAAATATACCACCTGTATTTTACCAACTGTACCACTTGTAGAATCATTTGCTAAGAAAGATGCCGATTCCTGCTCCATTCTTACCAACCTGGGAGCTCCGGCAAGTCAGATTTTTCAGTTTGGAAAAACTTTCCCCCAAGGCTGACCATCCTTGGGAGATTCTGGGACACATCTATCCCACCAACATTTTGATTTATAAAAATCTTTTGCAGTTTTAACCTTCCCATCAACCATCTTCCCGAAAATATGTTTGACTTTTCCATTGAAAGTCTTCTCAACATCAAATTCTCCCTTATCAGCGAAGAATTGATTTGAGATCTCTACCTTTCCCACTTTCTTCATCAAATTTTCCTTTGACAATGGAGGAAAATCTTCATTGTTCACCTCTGGAACGGAATTCACAACCTTTTTATCAACCAAAGACTCCTCTGATTTTATGGAATCAGATTCATTGTCAGAATTACTCTCAGATTTAACCACCCACTTTTGCTTGTTCATATCACCTTTTCTTTTGTAAAACCGTTTTGAACTTTCTCCTTCCTCAGAAGTAGAATTTTCAAACTTTTTAACAATTTTTACAGGTTGTTCTTTCTTATCAACACAAGTCTTTCTCAGAACAGAGTTAGAAGAAACTTCCTGTTTTTGGTAGTTGGTCTTGGGGCAATTCCAAGCTATATGTCCAACTTCTTGGCATTTGAAACAGGTTCTTCTGTCAACTCTTTCAGTAAACCTTCTCACATTCTTCTTCACTTCAGCAAGAAACTCCTGGTTTGACTACTTCCAGAACGGTTTCTTCTGTTCATCTTCAGCACTTCCACCTGAAACAAATTTTGTTTTTGGTTTATAAGTTTTCTGATTTTTATAATTTTCTGAAGAATTGAAACCAAGACCTTTCCTTTTGAGATTATTGTTATGGTTTGGTTTCTTTTGAAAACCATAACCAGAACCGTAACCCTTTTTCTTGTTCAATCTCTGTTGGACTCTTGAAGTATAAGGTTTAGGTTTTCCAGAAAAATTTCCATCTTTAATTTCAGAAATGTTAATTTCTGTTAATTTGAAAACCTTGTTAATCAATTATGGTTTAACGCCTCTTAATGGAAATTCTTCATCAGAAAATAATTTGTCCAAATCATGCAAAGTATATGCTACTTTGAATGTTTCATCATTCAAATTATTCTTTGATAGAAGAAATTCTTTGTTGTAAACCCGTTTGACTGGTGAACTCGGACTCTTTTCTGACGAATTTGGACTTTCAGACTTAGACTCCGGTTTTGACTCTTCATCCGTATCCAACACCTGATCGACAACTTTCTTTAATAACTCAGACTCATGATCAGTGTCAGACGCTGTGAATGTAACATCAATGTTATCTGGTAACTCATCAATGGTTTCAGATTTTAACTTGATGTTTAGAGCCTTAGTTACACGTTCCTCATTTGGCTTTCAGGGAGAATAAGTTTCATGGACCGGAGGCGGACATCTGTTATACTTGACACTTGGTTTCTTACCAGTATCAGTATCTTCAGTCTTTTTATCCATGAATGCTTCAAGACCTGCAACAGTAGGATAAACACGATCAATCAAATAATCACAAGTAGTATAGCTTAGCAACAATCGTTTAATCCTTTCACTCTCAATCTTTTCAAGTTCTACTTCTTTCTTCAATTTAGCACAATCTTCGATGTACTCATTGATGACGCTCTGCTTTGTCATTAATGTTGCACTCATTTTATCCATTGCTTTTTCAATTTCTGTATTCGTCTTTTTCAGACGATCAACTGTGTTGTTGAGCACATCATATGACTCCTTAATGTACTTCACATCAGACAGTAAATCTTCTTTAATCTTCTCCAGATCAACAATCTTCTTATCTTTCTCTTCACAACCTTTGCAAGAATCTGAACATTTCAAACATGGTTTTTCAACTTCAACCATTTTTTCAACTATCTTTTCAACTTCAACAACTTTCTCTATTTCAACAAACTTTTCTACCTCGACAATTTTCTCAACTTCGACCAGTTTTTCAACTTCGACTACTTTTTCAACCTCAACAATCTTCTCCACCACTTTCTCCACTTCAACGATTTTCTCAACTACTTTCTCAGTCACTGGTTCAACATTTGCTTCTCCAGCTTCTGTCTTTGTCTTTTCATCAGCTTGCATTTTTGCTGCTTCCAACTCTCTCTTCAATCTTGCAATCTTCTTTTGATTTAGCATCTCCATTTTATCTGCAAAAAACAAATTAAAACCAGTAGAATCAATGCCTTTTCTACCTCTGTTGAGATATTCTTCCTCATCATCGGTATCCACATCACTTCCAAGTTCTGGAAAAATTGGGATTCTTTTCTGATTAGTCTCATCTTCACCCTGAATTCTAGCAACAAAGCCTGAACCGGATGGAATGTATTTATCCCAGTTAAAACTCTCTGCAGCTAGACTTGAACCTTGTGGAATGTAGTTATCCCAACTAAATCCCTCGGCAACAAACTCATCATCTTGATCAACTATCCCAAAATAAGCTTTCTTATTTGCATCTTCGATCATTTTCCGTTTGACATCAATAATTGGTCGAGCATGTGCAGTTTGTGGTTCCTTTTGTTGAGTAATATGATGAAAAATTGATTTCTGATAATAATTGTTCTTTTCTTGATTCCTGGTTGCTTCTTGGTTTTTGCATTCTCGTTTAAAATGACCTTTTCCTTTTCAACGGAAACAAGTAACTTTCGATTTGTCAAATCCTAACTGAGAAGTAGCCATTCCTCGAAATTCATCTCTGCCAGTAATTTCTTGAAACTTTTCAGCTCTCCTCCAAGCACTCGCTAAGCACCATTTTATATCCATCAGCTCAAGTTCTTCAGCATCTATTTGGTCGTAATCTTCTTTGGTAAGCATCGGATTACCAATCTTTCCAGCAATCAAACTTTCATAAGATTCTAACATAGCAATCAATGATGCCATGTGTTGCTTGGCAGCTTCCAGAGACAGATTCTGACCATTTTGAATATTCAATGTAACATTGCACTGAAGATTTGTTGAGTTTTGTTGTTGAGAACTTGATGTTGTGCAGTTTGGATCAAAACTTGAATAAGCAGACGAAGATCCACCACTTTGAATCACATTACTGCTCTTAGTTCCAGACGAACTGTCAGCACTATAACCAGTTTGAATCTTTGGGCTAGGACTAGAAGTAGCCTCAAATTTGTTTCCTCGATAATACAAACTGACATCTTGTTTGGCATTCAGATTTGTCATGATAGCCGTTTTCTGAATATCCAACTCATGCTCTTCAATCTTTTGAATAAACTGTGCCAAATTCATACTCTGAGACTTTCTTAAGTGTTTCACAATCATCAAATAAGTTCCCCACTTATGTTGTGGTAGTGCTTCAGCAAGTTTATCAACCCATTCCTCATCTTCTTTCTTTATATCCAATCTCTCCATTTCCAAAACAAGATGACAATATCTGTCAATGGTTGTTTTTGTGGTTTCATTGTCAAAGGCTACAAACATGTCAAAAGATTTCTTCAGTAAAGCCTTTCTATTTTTAATCATATCTGCACTTCCTTTGAACTTTTGAATCAATGCTTCCCAAATAGATTTAGCTGTACCATTATGTTGGAGTAAAACAAAGATATCTTCCTTAATCGCTTGTTGAAGAATACTGATCATCATTTTCTCACTTGTAAATTTCAATTTGTCACTCTCTGTATAGTCTTCAATTGCCTTTACAATCCCACGTTCATTCCTTGGTTTCTCATAATCTTTCAATAATGAACACCAAGCATCAAACTTATACGCCTGTACCCAGTTCTCAAATCGATTCTGCCATCCTTTAAAATCTTCAATGTACATAAGTTTTGGTGGCTTTTGATGAGTTCCCGTCTCATTTTCACTGTATAAAGTCTCTGCAGCTGTAACGGGAGCGACTGGCATAGCAAACGCATTGTAGAATTCCTCTTCCATGTCTTCGGAAAATTTGATATACTCTGGCAAACATCTGAATGAAAAACAAACAAACGATCAGTTTAAACGAATTGAATACGTAACAATGTGTGCTGATGAATCTAAGACTCGTTGTCGAAGACTTGTGAACTCGTTTCAATACAAGATGAATAGATGCACACTTCTTTACTCAAATGGGCCTTTAACTCGTAATTAGACACCTTGATTGGACTGTGAAATTAAACTGCTGTGATACACCTTTTGATAGGCTTACAATAATTTGGGCTTAGATATACTCCAATTGGGCCGAAACTTGAATCCCACAACACTATTATAATGGATCGACACAAGTTTGGAACAAAACAAATATCAACTAGCCGACAAATTTGTTTACTTTCAAATGTCTTGAACAACACAAATTTGACCACCTCGAAAACTTCTTAATTGAACCGACTAACTACTGACAACCTCGTGAAGACTGATCACCTCGTGAAGACTGACACAAGACACGATGCACTTTTTCCAAAAACAACCTCTTAATACTTGAATAGATGTCCGACAAATTTAAGTTTGCATGAAATCTGATTGGAGCTTTTGAACTTGAACGACAAACTGTTTAAATGTTTACTTAATTCTGATTGGACCAAACAATTTTATGTTATTATCAAACCACTTTTGCCGACAATCACATGCAACTTTTGCAAAGCCCAACAACCCACTTAAAGATCACATGGGCCAGAACTCTTTATCACAACTGACAACAACACATGCACACTTTGACCATTGTTTTAAAAACACATGGATCGGTAAACACTTTAACAAAATGACATCAATTCTCGTGGTAATCTTGTCACATGCAAACTGACACCTATATCACACCACTCAATGGCCGAAGAGTTTTACAATGCTTTTGCAATAACAGTCAATTACGAATGAAATTGCAGGTTGGAATGATATCACAGGTAATCTGGAACGAAATCAGAGGTCTTGTGTGTCCCTATAAGCGAAATCAGGGGTCTATGGGTGACACAAGAGCGAAATTAGGTTTATGTTTGTGACACAAAAGCGAAATCAGGTTGTCTGGGTGGTCATAAAAGCGAAATCAGGATATCTGGGTTGACATAAAAGCGAAATAAGGTTTATAGGATGGACATTGGAGCGAAATCAGGATATCTTGTGTACTAAAAAGCGAAATCAAGTGTTCTTATAAGCGAAATCAATCAAATGTCCATAAAAACGAAATCACTTCGGGAGACATTTTGGTCCATTTTTACTTCGAATTTCAGTTCCAAACTTTCAAGGATTTGTCTATGTCCAATTTCAAACAGTCTGTGAAAATTTTGTCCGATTCTAACCGTGAAATCTTCCCGAACAAATAAAAGAAAGTGTAGAAGTCAGAAATAGAGATGAAAACAAGCTGATATATGCAGAACTCCTCGTCCTGAGCTCTGATACCACTTGTAGGATCGAGTGCTGACCCGAACGAGTCAATCGGAGGTGTTCTAATCCGTTTCAGATGCGGAATAACAAGAAACGTACACGAAAAACAGCTTGTTATACTAAATCTTGCCTTGTATATTGATTTCACACTGATTACAAGTCAAACGGCACTTCGGCAGCAGTTCGTTACCGGAAACAAGACGTCACTCCTGATTTCGCTCATCAGCCACCTATATATAGGGATGGGATTTCTCTCATAGGACACATGTCCATATAAGCGAAATCACTAAAATCTATAACAATCTGATTTCACGCATGCAATCTAGTTTGTCTTCTAGTGAGGTGATGCAATGATGATGTCATCTTGATGATGTCATCATTGTATATAATGATATCACACTTGTTCAGATCCGTAACGCAACTGAGACTCGATATAAGACGAAGTCGGCAGATGAATGCACTAACACGAGTCAACAGAAACAACAAATGCTACACCGAAAAGCATTTCGAAAGCCATAAATGCTAATATAAAACATGATAATTTTTATGGAACACATTCAAAACCACCAAAACTTGATAATATTGAAGATTATACGTGGTGGAGAGAGAGATTTCTGAACTGGGCAAAAGCATTTTCTTATGAACATGAGAGTTGGTTCTGTTTGGAATTTGGATATCATAGGCCAATAAATGATAAAAATGAAGAAATTCCACTTGTAAGCTTACAAGATGAAGACAAAAGAAAATTTTCTTAGGAACAAAAAATGATTGCATTAATTCAACAGTCGATAAGAGATGATATTTTTGCACTACTTGATCATGATGGTTCATCAAAATCAGTGTGGAAAGCTTTACGAGTGAAAGCTGAGGGAGGAAAGCAAATCAAAAAGAATAAAATATAATTGCTTAAAAAGGAATTCAATTTGTTTGATAGTATAAAAGGTGAAATAGTGAGAGAAATGATTGAAAGATTTTGTCACCTGAAAATTGAGCTTAACAGGTTTTGGGATAACAAAACCCAGAGAAGAAATTGTTGATGAAGTTATCGAAACTTTACCACGTGCAGATCAATGGCAAACCTTTGTCTTTATTTTGAAAAATGATCCAATGTTTGATGAGATTACTTTGGATGTATTGATAGAGAAGATTGAAAGTCATGAACTTAAGTTGCAAAAACAGAACAAGATGAGCAATTCTACTTACCAGCAGAATGTGGGTCTTTACTACAAAGGAAGTTTACCTTCAACCATTCAGTCATCTAAGCCTGGCACAACTTTCAGCGTCAAAAAAAGAAATGATTCACAAAAGAGTTCATCAAGCTATGATCCAGGTTATCATTCTTCTTCATCAGCTTCAAATGTAGTAGAAACTGATGAGATTCATTGCAATATTGCTTTAAAGCTGAAAAATTCTCCAACAATGAGCATTAGTGCTGCTAAACAACAAATGAATTTCTTAGCATCTATTCTGGAGTCATATGAGAGTCTAGTGGCGGGGAGAATCGGAAACCCCGAAATGACAAAAGACGATTATGACCAGATAGACCCAGGGGAGATGGAACTTACGGATATCAGATGGTGTTTAGCTAGTGGCATCAGAAGAGCTCAACGATTTATGGAGATCATAGGCAGGCAATGTCTTGAAGGTTCAAACATAAAACTTGGATTTGACAAGTCAAAGGTCACATGCTTTCGATGCAAGAAGAAAGGTCATTTCAAAAGAGAATGTGTTAATCGAGAAGTAGCTGATCATGCTAATCCATTTCATGTTGATTATTATAAGAAGGCCATCTACCATCGCAACAACAAGCAGCTGTCAAGAACAAACCAAAAGCAAATTGAAGAATGGTCATAAAAAAAGATAAAACTTGCTGCTCATGTTATGATTCATAATGATGAAGGATTTGACTGGAGCAAATATATACCGAAAGAAGATAATTTAGCATTGGTGGCTGAAGTGAAAGAGAGTGCACTGGATGCTGAGGTGAAAGAGAGAACAAAAGAAGAAATTCTGCAAGAAAAAACGTCAAGAGAAAGATTTTTTGTAGATTGCATAATAGAAGAAATGAAAAAAAAGTACGAAGAAGCTCGAAGTTATAAAAGATGGGATAAGAAAAAAGAGTGTTATATCAATCGCAAAGGAGATCCGGTTGTTCATAAACGCGAGGTGGTGTATAATGATGTGCTTGCTGTTATTCCTCTGTCTGGCGAATTCTAATCAAACATAGAAAAAGAAAAAAATTATCTCAAGAAGCTGGATAAGATAATCAGGGGAGTGATGACAGCCAGTTTGCAGAAGAGAGATGAAGAAAGAATGAAGAAGTATGTTGAGAAGATGGTGGAAGAGGTAAAAGAAATAGTAAGTAAAGATGATGGTGAAGGTAAACAGAAGAATGAAGAGGTGAAAGAAGAAGAAGCTGGTAAAGAAGATCAGAAACCAGCAGAAGAAGTTGTTATTGAAAAACATCAAGATGAAGAGAATTTGAAGAAGTAATAAAAAGTTGATGATGAGAAACAAGAGAAAGCTGATGAGAAACTGGTTGCTGAAGCTGTCACTAAGGAACATCTGATGAAGGAAACAGATCAGAAGCAGAAGGCAGAAAAAGCCGAGGTGTCAACTACTGAGGTAAATACTTCAACTGAATTTTCCGAAGGTTTAAATAAAATTGTTGAACAGTTCAAGAAATGCATAAAAAAGTGCAGTGCTTGTACTGAAATAGATGAAAAATTCAGAATAAGAGAAATAGAATTTACTAAAATTGAAAAAGTTTTCAAAGATAAATGTAAAGAAATGTTTGAAAAAGAAAAGGTATTAATAGATAATGATGAAAAGCTGACACAAAAATGTAAGGTTTTAGAAAAAGAAAATAAGATTTTGAAAGAAAAGTGTTCAGCTATGACTGAAGAGTTATTACAAAAAGAAAATGTTAATCAAGAAATGAAAACAGAGTATGATTCAATAAAACTTGCATATCACATTACAAAAGAGTCATATGAAGCAGTGAAAAGTCAAATGAAACTTGTTCAATCTAGATTGAAACATTGTTCTGAAACATCTGAAACGCTTAAAAAACAGTATGAAATAAAGCAACAAGTTGTAAATTCATATATTGAAGAAGTTGCTGAGCTTAAGAGAAAAATGGCTGATTTAGAACAAGATAATAACAAGTTGCATAGTTATCATGCTTCATCATATGTTCTTGAATGTATTTTTAACAAAAACCGGATGATAATGATTTTGAGAAAAACGAGAAAGGAATTGGCTCAGAATATCATCAGGTTCCACCACCGTTTGAGAAAAAGTTCACATTCTATGATGATGAGAAGGTGGAAAAAGCTTTCAACATGGTTAATCAATTGCCAGATAATATTGACTTAACCTATTCCAAATCTAATGATTCTGGTGATTCAGAGGTGTTAGGTAAGGTCATTGAAACTGTTTTGCAAGAGGAGTCTACCAAAACAGATAAGACCGAATCACAATATGAAAATGAGGGAAGTTTTCATGATAGTTATCTGAAAAATTCAAAATCTAAGAAAAATGTGAATGATGATCTGCTAGGATTGGCTTATACCATGATTGGATCGGATAAATTATTCTCAGATATTGAAGTTCCGATTTAGAAAAGATTGATAAAGTTTACAAATTAGTAGAAATTGAAAAATTTGCTGGAAAGAGCAAGAAAACTTTTTATAACAAACCTAGTTACAAAAAGAGAAACATGAAGGCTGGGTTGGGTTATAAAAAGAAACAAAATTGGAAAAAAACTGAAAAACTAAATTATCAGAAAAAGATGAACTTTGTTCACGGAACAAGTTCTAAAGAAGAGAAGGAACTCAAATTTAAATAACAGTCTAATAAAGAGTTCTATGCTCAGAAAAAGCAACAACAACAGGTAGGGCTGCAAACGAACCAAACGTTCGGCGAATAGTTCGTGAACCGTTCGGCTGGAAGTTCGTTTGTGTTCGTTCGTTTATTAAACAAACGAACACAAACAAGAAATTTCATTCGTTTAGTTAAATGAGCAAACATGAACAGAGGGCGCGTTCGTTCATTTATGTTCGTGAACGTTAAGTAATGTGTTCGTTTGTGTTCGATAGTTCATTAGTGTTTTTAGCTTTTATATTTTATTTAAATACTTTAAAATTCTGACAAATAAAATATTTAATAAGTGTCAATGTATTATATATTTTGTTCAAGAAACGTTTGTTTGTGTTTGTTTGTTACCATTTGTGTTCATGAACATTAGTTTGTGCTCATTTGTGTTCATCGTCGTTCGTTTTCATTCGTTGCCTAAAATTAACAAACAAACACAAACGAACATGAACAAGTTCATTTCTTTAATAAACAAACACGAACATAAAATCTCGTTCGGTAAGCGTTCATGAACTGTTTGTGAACACATATATTTCTTAACAAACGAACACAAACAAGGACTTGTTCGTGTTCGTTCGGTTCGTTTACAGCCCTAACAACCGGCCAAAGATGTTTCCACGAAAACATGTTTCAAATGTCATCAAACTGGACATGTTGGTCGCAAATGTCTAAATCTAAAGCCTGTTGATGTTGAAAACAAAAAGAAGTCTGAGTTTGAGAAACAGTGGTTAACCAGGTTTGATTCAAAACAAACTTGGAGGTACAACACAAACAAGTTTGCTTCAAATCAAACTTGGAAATCAAACCCGATTAGGTTTGATTCGAGAAAATCTTGGAATTCTCAAGTAAAGCCAAACAAGTTTGTTTCAAACCAAACTTGGAAATCAACCCCGACCAGGTTTGATTCAAGACAAACGTCAAAACAAAATACACCCAGATTTAAGACTACACAAAGTTGGTTTAAAACAGCTGATTTGACAAAGCCAAACCAATTTTGGAAGTCTAAAGCTTATTTGTCAAAAAGAAACATTCAAAATGATTCACATTTTTACAAAAGAAATGTTTCAAAAGGTAAAATTTTGGTTGTAAAGAAACAGACTTCTAAAACTGAGAAAATTAAAGAAGATGTTTTTTAAAAGAATGACAGGAACTATCCAGTTTTACCTGGAAAGAGTTATGTGCAATTGCCTGAGTCAAACCAAGCTTGGGCTGCATTATTCAAGTGATTGAATTGGTTGAATGTGCAGGTGCTCTAGAAAGCAGAAGATTGTCAGAATGATCAAAGGGGCAGCCTGGCAAAGGAGGCTGAACCCTGCAACTGAAAACAGGGAGTTTGTTTGTTTTCTGTACATAAATAAACCATACAAAATCCTAAAAATTGAAAAATTTAAAACCTAAAAAATATATTTTTGTTTTGTCAAAAATTGAAAAATAAAAAATATGCTTGTTTTTAAATTTGTTAAAAATAAAAAATTCCTAAATGTTAATTGAATATGTCGAAACCCTCACGGCTGAACAAACATGATTAATTTCACAAGATTGAAAAATGGTTTTCAAACTGTCAAATATCAATGTGTTGTAAATCATGGGGGTATTTTCTGCAAAATAGAACATATAAAGCAGAAAATGGATGGCGAGACAAAGTTATCTGCATTGAGTTGTCAAATTTTCTTTAAATGTTTTGAATTTTAGGGGGAGTAAAAATTTTAGAAAATACTAAAACATCTGAAAATTTGAAAAAGCCAAAAACAATAGAAAATCCAAAATGAGTTTTGTGTAAAAAGAGGAAATGATAGTACATCAGTAGACAATCACAGTACGCTAAAGAAAGGGAAAGTTAAATGTGATAAACGATCTCACTGATGATATGCCAGTAGGTTTTTACACATTTAGTAGATTGATTTCGAGATATAAACCTAAATATCAATAACTTACTTGTCTCGTGGGGAACATCTCTCGGATATATGGGTAACCCCTGAAATCTTGTTTGAAAGATTGCCTGATTCTGAGATAGTAGGTCTTTATACTGTTTGATATCTGGGGTATTATATCTGGTCTTCTGATTTTGTGTCAGCAATGGCCTAGACCTCGTATAATACTTTTGCATGCTTAATAAAGCCTTCCCTCTGCATAAAAATTGAAAAAAAATATCGAAAGATATATATCAATTGCAGTTGTAAAGAAGATCCCCAAGGGGGACACACCTAAAGTCGAGCCTTCATCTCTTTGATTGAACGATGGTTCATACCTGAGCTCTCAAGGTCTCGCATTAACCCAATTACATATATCATTATGGTATATTCACCTGTAAGACTGAATCTAGGGAATTTTGATACGAGAGTATATTCTGAGATGGGACACGCGAATAAGTTTAAGTGCTTAAAACAATAAATCTTATATCTTGAATCAGATGAATTTTGTGTGAGAATTTAAGTGGACCAATATACTGACAATCTAAGTGAATTGTTTAGAACTTAAAGTGTATAAAGCTCAACGGTGCTAGTGATTTTTCGTAAACTGATATGATCATCTGACGCAAACTCAAACAAAAATATTGTTTGTAAATATTTCTTTACTGCTTTCATTAAAGAAAAATTACAAAAAGATTTTAGGCGTGTTTTAGCATAAATTTTGAAAAAAATACAAAAAGATTTTCGACAACCAATGTCTGAAAGTTGAGTTTCAAAATCTGAGTATGCTGAACATGTTTCTAAAAAATAAACAAGTTCATTAATTTGAAACTTGAGGTTTTAGATTTGAAAAATCTAAAAACAGTTTGTGAAATCTCCAAGGTTATTAAGTTGGAATTGGATGATTATTCGTGAGGTTTGTGGATACTTAAACTGTTTATCTATACTTAGAGCCAGGTTAACGATTTTGAACTTAAATTGTCAAATATCTTACAAACGGTTGAGATGTGCAGATAGTATAACAGACTAAGATCCTGATAGCTGAGCTTAAGAGGGAGTCTGAAGACGGGCTCAAAGCAAGGGAGAGTTTGTAGAGTCAGGTGATGATCCTAGTAGCTGAAAGCACAGAAGTTTAAAGCAAGGGGGAGCCTGAGCTGAACGAAAGGATGAGCATATAGAGCTGTTAGAGAAAAAGAGGGAGTCTGTGGTTGCTGACAATGTCAAAGACTTCGTGAAGACTCAGAGAGAGACAAAAGGCTACGAGATTGACTGCAGCAATATCCAAGGGGGAGTATGTGAGTGCATATGTCTATCCCTTGCGTCAATCACGTATCGTAGCTTAAACAGATGAACAAGACTGGTGCTGAAAGGAGCAAAACATAAAGTTGGTACATGTTGAAGTTTATCCGGATGGATGGACATAGGCTATCCGAATGGATGGAACCAAGTCCATTCGGAAGAAGCTCATTCGAAAGAAGTTCATCCGGATGATGTCATCCGCTTCTGAAGTCCATCCGGATGGAGGCCATCCACTAGGTTAGTTGTCCGGATGATCTGTGTCTATAAATAGATGTGTTGGGTCTTGTCATTAAGAACTTTTGCTGACTTGAGAGGCGAAGCTCTGTCAGTTTGATTTCAAGGTGTAAACACTGTTATGTCAGTTAATAGAAACCATTGTTAATTACTTCTTCGTGTTTCATCCACACACGTGATTGGATTCCGTACATTTCACGTGTTGGTACGCACTCAACGGTCAACAGATTCGATCCAGATCCTGAATTCTCAGTCACTATGCACATGTTTATAAAAAACCATATACTCCGCTAACAACAATTATACACGAGTGTATAAAAAACAAACAATTACTGTACACGTGTGTATAAAACCCAATTTGTTCAGCGAACAACAAATAGTCATTATACATTTGTATATAAAACCAAAAATGTTCAGCGAACAACATACAATCACTATACATTTGTTTATAAAACACAAATTGCTCGGGAACAACAATTATACACATGTGTAAAACATATAAACACTATAGCAAGACCATACTCAAATTAAAGAAAATAAAATGCTTGTTTTTATGATGTAATTGTTTTGAAAAAATATCACCGTATAAAACATTTATGGTCATTTAAAAATTATGGGGGTATTTTATTTCAAAATCTAAAAATCACGTAGAGAAAGAATATTCTTTACTTCCTATAATACCCTTTGGAATAAAAAAAATAAAAAGTAACTTATCGAAAGTTATGTGTGAACATATCTCTCAATAAGATATACATTAACAAAGATCCGTATTGTGAAAATAATAAATCACCAAACTCTACATGAAATATCAAACTACTGTCTTGGTGGTTTAGTGGTATGTTGCACATCAAAACTGCTAGAAGTTTAAATCATACAAGGTGCATGTATTGATGTTTTTATCCGTGAATATTTAGAAATTACACTTAAAGGAATATCTAACAAACTAAAACGCACGTTAGATGAAGTAATAATGATTTGACCTGAATTTCACATTGCATATGAACATAACACATATTTTCAAACATTAACTCTCAAATTTATTCAAACTTTCATACACCTTATCTTCAAACTTTCAAACCTATTGACTTCATACATTCAAAGATGTAGAACTACTTGAAATAGAAGTATCACCTACAACCATAGCTACTGATGAAAAAAATATATAAATATAAATAATTGTATTTTAAGTTTCTTGTTAGATTTTTAATAACAACGAATAATTTGTTTTGATGGTGTGTGCCGATAAATGCAGATTGGTTGCAGGACTAGAATCTCTTACTTTCGTCGGTTTTTGGGTGGAACCAATAGGGATGGAGTATTCATAGGGAAATCAAGTGCTAGGTTTTTGATGCTTGTACTCGCTCATTTTCGGTTGTTATTGTTGGTTCCCAGATTACCTATAGATTGTCATCAGTCTTCCGGTCTATAAATAACATCTAAGTGAAACCAAGAATGTCATATTAACATCAAATAAAACAAAGAAAATGTCCACAATGCTTTTCCATATCAGTAACTATAATTTCTTTAGTTCGTCCAGAGGCCAAACCTTCTTATATTATAACTTTTTTGTTTATTTCATATCCAAAATGTTGGAGCTATTCCTCTTAAATTAAAATGTAGTAATAATATTCTTGGAATCTTTTCTTTGTACGTGGTATATTCATCGATGCATGGTAGGACACCTTCCAAACCCAAGATCAATGTATTTTGTGGTTTTTAGTGCGCCAACATGATAGCGTGGGTAGGTGTACTAGTGCAAGGTGATATAATTTCTAGTATTTGAAATGTAATATATAAGGGAGGGTTCATTAGGGAACATAAAAAATGTGGGGAAATGGGAACCATGCATTTATCTTGTTAAAAAATCATTTTTTTTAAATCCACGTTTTTCATTATAAATACATGTGGAACCATTTTTAATAAAAATTCGAGCACTAAAAATAAAAAAAAAATGTTTAAAAACAGTTAAAAAAGGTTAATTTTTTTACAAAAATGTTTTTTTGTTGGAATAGTTTCTATACATTTTTATAATGAAAAGCACTAGAAAAAATTAAAAAAAATTGATTTTTAACATGTTAGGTGAATTTTTAAGATCTATTTAACATGTTAAATGCACTATTCCCCGGTTCCCTAATAAAGTTCACACGTAACGTGTATATATATATATATGGAAATATATATAGGGAAATTATAGAGGAAAATCTTTATTGAGTTAAGTATAAAACCCAAATTGTTCTACGGACAACAAACAATTACTATACATCTGTGTATAAAACCCAAATTGTTTAGCGACCAACAAACAGTCAATATACATTTGTGTATAAAACCCAAATTGTTTAGCGCACAACGAATAACCACTATACATCTGTGTATAAAACCCAAATTGCTCAGGAACAACAATTATACACATATGTATAAAATACAAACAGTCACTATGCACCATCGACACTTTTAATTTTTTAAAATTAAAAAAACTATAGCAAGGCCATACTCAGATTAAAAAAGAATAAAATGTGTGTTTTTATTTATGGTGTAATTATTTTAAAAAAACATCAACTTATAAAAAGATTATGGTCATTTAAAAATTATGGGGTAGTTTATTGAAATGTCAAAAAAAAAAAAAAACAATTAGGGAAAGACTATTTTTACTTCCTAAATACCCCTTTGAATAAAAAAAACAAAAGTGACTTAATGGAAGTTATACGTGAACATATATGCCAATAAGATAAAAAATAACAATGATCCGTATTGTCAAAATAATAAATCACCAAAGTCTACATGAAATATCATACTACTGTCTTGGTGGTGTATGATTTGATACTTTTATCCGTATAAATTTAGAAATTACCCTAAAAGAAATAGCTAACAAACTAAAACGCACGTTATATGCCGTAATAATGATTTGACCTGAATTTCACATTGCATATGAATATAACACATATTTTGTGACAAACTGCAAAATAACGGTAATTCGGTACAACCTTATCACTGTTTACATATTTAAGTATGTGCATTAGACTTAACTTTTATATGATTTGAGTCTTATAAAGTGTAGCAATCCCAAGACAAACAATTAGAGTTCATATCATATCATCATATTCACGGGTCACGTTACAATACAAACTGTCACACCCCGACCGCGTAAAACAACAAAGCGCGGCGGAAACATCGGGGCGTGTTGCAACAGAATTAATGTTTCATAACCATGGATACCAAAAAGTGTTTCGTTTTATTAAACATTGAATAATTACATCATCTGGTAATTTAAATACACAATTTAAACATAGTCTATCATTGTTATTGAGTCACTAAGGCCTTGTCCAGTCCTATGTGAGCATGCATCCTATCAATCGATATCTTTCAACAATACCTGAAACATATGTGAAAACGAGGTCAGCAAAGAAATGCTGGCGAGATACATAGGTTTTGTGAAAATAAGATTCATGACTTCTGTTTAAGAAAATGTTTAGTCATGAACCTTGTAATTTGCTTTGTTTTTGTAAATCATTTGAAAAATAATAAGTTCAGTTGATATGTATCAATAAGAGAATAATGCATGATTTAATGAATAACCATGTAAAATGAGTTTGTATAAGATAAGTTGTTGGTAAATCAATGTCTTGTGAAAAGTATGTTATTTGTATAAAATGTTCTATGTCTCAAACTGAAATGATTCAAATAACGCTACAATATGTAATACCATACAAACACTTATATATAGGAAGTACCAGCGGCGTATCCACCATGCTTGTATCATATTACATACGCATCGTTACTTAATCACTTACTCAAACCAAACCAACAATTGTAAACCATGTAATGTGTAACTAAAATGATATGTATGGCTAGTGAAATGTATCAACTAAACCATATGCACAAGAACATAGTATTGAAATAAAACTTGGTTTAAATCAATACTATGTTTCGTGGAAATGCATGATCAAATGTAAATCATGTCCAAATGTTGACCCAATTGTTAAAACTTGTTCTCGTTCTTAACAAACCCTTACCAAAGGGTAAGTTAATATTTTAATTGTGAAACTACTTTATGGTCGATTCTCTAATAACATTCAAACCTTCTTGACTCGATCTCGTTCTTAACAAACCCTTACCAAAGGGTAAATTAATACAACTCGCTCTCGCTCTCGTTCTTAACAAACCCTTACCAAAGGGTAAGTTAATAATTACAGATTCAGTCGCTACCCACAACCCCCACACATAACAATGGGTGCAGTAAATAACGGGATTTGTCAGATCCTATGGTACCATAACTTAATACTGGTCGGCTTGATCATTGCTAATGAATGTCATCGGTTATGTAAACTACAACCAACAAGTTTGTTCACTTTTTGAAATCATTATTAGTTTTTGAAATCATTGTATTCGTTCTTGAAATCATTGTTATCGTTCTTGAAACCACATTGTAATTGTTATTGAAATCATTGTAATCGTTCTTGTAATCATTGTTATCGTTCTTGAAATCATATTGTAATTGTTATTGAAATCATTGTAATTGTTCTTGTAATCATTGTTAAAACATTTAGCACGTATGAGTCACCCCAAAACAGTTGAAAACAGTAAAAGAGGGGAATAATGTACTCGCCTGAGAGTGCTTAGGAGTCTTGAACAACTACCAAGTAAGCTAGAGGAGTCCCGGAAATCAAACGGTACCTAATATAGGTAACTACATAATTAACCCGGACCTAAATCGGAAGACTGGGTAGCAGGAGGGTTTGTAAACCAAATGAGTGTAGGAACTCATATGATATGGTTTAACAAAGCCTACATACTAAATGAAACTTAACCTAAGTATTATCGACCTATCGCGACCCATTAAGGTAGCTTATGCTACTTTAACGCGTCGTTCGCGTGAAACGCGTTCGGACCGCCTAACTAGTCCTATGACAAGTATTATATGCCTAAACATGTTACATAATCAGTTATGTGACAAAAGTTTAGATTACATATGCTAAATTACCAATTATACATGAAAAGGGTATTCTGGTAATTTACCTAAGGCATATAAACTACCTATCATACAACTACTTAAACGATGTGACCATAAGGTATAACCTCGGAAGGTTATTCCCTATATACTATGGTCACCTAATGTATTTGGTCGGATCCTAATGATCGACCAAACTGGGTCGGGTTCGAAGGTATAAGCGATTTATCAGATCGCTTACCCTTACGACCCTAGACAACGTGGTAATCAGTAGGCATAGTCCCAAGGGACTATAACCATCGTGATTACAATCACGTTGCGAAGTTCAAACGAACTTCGCATTGACCATAAGCTGGTCAACGCTGAAAGTCAAACAAAGTTTGACTTTCGGACTCGAAAGCAATAAAAGAACGAAAGAATACTAACCCAGGGTCCCCGAATGCTAATCCCGATCCAAGAATCTCAGGTATGAAACAATGGTTTCAACTTAGAGCTTCTCAAATCAGAATTCTAGTGGGTTTAGCAATGGGTGGGGTTGGGTATTTATAGTATTCGGTCCACCGTTAAGATCATTTCATGGAAACCGTGCTTTAATCGCATCCGTACAAGTGTCGGAAAGTTGTGGTGGTTAAAACTTGGTCCTTATCATCTGACTAAGCATGTGTGGATATGTGGTTGTGGTTAAATATGCTGAAACAGGCTGTTAAATGCAGAGAACCTGGTCTGGGGGCTGCTTTACGGACCTCAAGGTCATTGATGTTGAGGTCCGTAAGCTAACTTTGGCAGAATTACAGTTTTAGTCCCTGATGTGTAATAAGGCCATTTTTGACACGTTTAAGGCCCGTTAACCGCATTTCAAAGCTCTAAAATGAAGTTAAAGTATAGGGAACTTAAAATGTGTTCAAAAATATGTCGGATGTCGGTTCGTTTAGCCGTACGAACGCGATGTTCGCTTAATTACGACGGAATGCGCACAAGCGCGAAAAACGATCCAAATGACGCGACAAATGGATTTTTCTTATGGCGAACACTAAAATATAATATAGTCATGCTTACATAAATTTTTGGATGTCCAGATGTATTCAGAACGTAAGTTATGCGCGAAAATGCAAACTTGTGCACTTTTTGACACTTTTAGTCCCTGAATGAGCCAAAAGTTTATTTTAGCACACCGAACCCCTCAAAGCCTATTTCTAAGCTATTTAAAGGATATTTAAGGTGTGTTTAACTTATGGTCATGTTTCGGAATGTCTGTTACAGTTCAAATTGGCATACTTTCGCAGTTTGTCAAATTTAGTCCCTGTAGACGAATTAACTTGTTTTTGCCATACCAAAGCCTTCAAAACTTATTTCTAAGTTATGTAAAGGTTATTTAAGGTATGTTAAGCCTATGTCACTATTCCGGAATGTTTGTTGCATTAAACTGGTTATATTTACGCATCGGTGCGCGTATAACCCTCCAGAAAGCGGTTTAGAGTTTGAATTCGAACAAAATTTGATATGTGCAAATGATACACATATTTTTACAAATCCCAAGTATGAAATACAATATTTCATTGGTTTGGTATTTGTTTGATGGCCGTGGAGGCACAGGTGTTACAGTCTCCCCTACTTTAGGAAATTTCGTCCCGAAATTTATTTAGAGGAAACTTGTGAGAGTTTAAAACATGAAGTTGAAAAGATCGAACAACATTAGTTAGGGTTCTGAACTTCTAGTAACTTTAATAACATCATGCTCGCAATGTAAGAGGGACACTTATATACAAGTATATGAAGCGCCATTGGTGCGTCCACCGTACCTCCATTACATCGTTCTCATTTTGTTATTGTTGTCACTATCGGTTCTTACACATAATAAACCTTTCTGGGTTTATGTGCACCAAATTTCATAATTATGTACGCGTCCATAATTAGACAATTCCTTGCACAGTTCACACAGTCTATTTTATAATGTGTAGGGTAAAACCAAATGAACAATCCTGTGATGAGTATGACTAGACCGCCATAGAGTCCTTTTAATTAAATCAATAAATGATCTAAATAGACTATCAAGGAGTCTGTTCAGTCACATCACTGGATGTCGTTCTTTAACCAAATTGTGAATCAATCTTTTTGACTAGACCACCAAAGGGTCTCTTATGAATCATGGAATAGTACTATATAATCCAAGGGTCTTAACTATTACATAGAATCCCCTTAAGGATTTAAGGTAGTACCCTTTTGAATATCCTACCATGAACCCCTCATATATATATATGAAAGATTCTACGAGGATTTTGAAAAATCGGATCACACAAAAACATAGAGGAGAACACATTAACACATAATCACATAATTGTATACTCGTTCAATCGCATAATCGTTCAATTGCATAATCGTTCAATTGCATAATCGTTCAATTTGTTATCTTTGGACACGGGTATTTAAAGCATACCGGGAATCCAATCCATGGATTTCCTATGGCACTTTAAATATTTTCAAGAATCTAACTATGAAGATAGGAAGATCTTAAAAGGAATTCGGTTTGTCCTAATTGAGTTGTAATGTACATTTTAAGGTGTACCAGGAATTCAATCAGGGCTCCGATGTCAACGAAGGTGTTGATCGTGATCGATTCAGGACATGAATAGATCAAGATGTCATCAATAACAACAATGACGAACTGATCCAAATAAGACTTGCAGACTCTATTTATTAAGTCCATGTAGATGGCTGGAGCATTTGTCAATCCAAAAGGCATGACTGTAAACTCGTAATGGCCATACTTCGTGCAGAAAGCCGTTTTGGGAACATCTTCTTCGAGAATACGAAGTTGATGATACCAAGAACGCAAATCGATCTTGGATCAGCATGAAGCGCTCTGCAGTTGATCGGAGAAATCATTGATTTAAGGTGGGGGATATCGATTCTTGATGGTAAGCTTATCAAGCTTATGATAATCGATACACATTCGAAAAGATCCATCTTTCTTTTCACAAAGAGGACAGGAATTCCCTAAGGTGAAAAGTTCGGATGGATAAATCCTTTATCAGACAACTCTTGAAGCTGTTTTGATAATTTTTGCATCTCGAACGGTGAAAGACGATAAGATACTCTAGATTTAAAAGCAACAAGTGTTTGAGGTTCTTAGGGAGATCACAAGTGATCATAAAAATGACAGAACCACACGAGTAGTTTTGTCTTTGTGTTGACATCATAAGGTTGGATCAAACATTCATACAATTGCATTAGTTAAAAAAATAAAACCACCAATTTTATTTATATAACAACCGCATTGTCTTTAAATGTTACAAGATGACAACCACAGGAAATACAAAATGCTAAATGTTCACTCCTTCATCATTGAGTGCCTCGTTGATGTTAAACACTCGACCGCGTGCTGGATTCACATTGACGTTCGCATTCGGGTTTGCGTTAGCATTTGCATTCACTAGTCTTGGGCAGTTGTGGCGGAAGTGACCAATCTCTCCGCAGTTGAAACATGACCCCAGTGGGAATCTCGCAGCATTCCCTTGAACCGGAGCTTGAACCTGAGCAGCCTGATTTGGTCCCAAACGACAAACTTTGGCCAAATGCCCAAGTTTACCGCACGTCGTGCATTGCCAGCAAACTTGTTGTACCGCGTGATGACCATTGCAGCGTGCACAATAAGGTGCAGTACCGGCATATGCTTTCTTTGCAGGTGGCTGAGCTGGTGGGTTCCGCGGGTTCTGAGCAGTCTGTGCTGTAACAGCAAAGTTCTGACCACCCTTTCGCTTTCTTGATTCCTTTGTCGTCTCACCTTCCTTAACCTTCTTGTTTTGACCTTTCTTGCTATCCTCCTCGTCAGCTGACTGTTTCTTGCCCTTGTCACCCTTCCTGTGCAACTTGTTCTTCCGAATCTGCGACTCAGTCAATGTCGCTGACAACTCGATCGCCTGACGGAGTGTGGCAGGGTTACTACCAGTAAGGATGTCTTGTACCGAGTCAGGTAGGCCGTTGATGTACCTTTCGATAGCCTTGTCGAGTGGGGTAACCATAGTCGGGCAAAGCAGACTCAACTCTTCAAACCTATCAGTATACGCCCTGTGCTCACCGCTATCTTGCTTCAACTCATCAAATTCCTTCTCCAAAGCTCGCAGCTCATGACGAGGACAGAATTCCCTCATCATAAGGGCCCTAAGTTCAGCCCATGTCTGTGCTAGGGCAACTTCTGCACCACGATCCCTCATAATCCCGTTCCACCATGTGAGAGCCCTCTTCTGAAACACACTCGAAGAAAACTCGACCTTGCGATTGTCAGGACACTGCACGTGGCGGAAAGTATTCTCAATGCTCTTGAACCATTGAAGAAGCCCAGTCGCTCCTTCAGAACCACTAAACTTGAGTGGTTTAGCCTGGTTGAAATCCTTGTATTTGCATGGAACATTGTTGTTGTTGTTGGCTTGGTTCCATTGAGCAAAGAGGTTTGGGAATTGAGCAGCCATTTGCTGCGCAATGATTTCTGCCAATTCGGCAGTCGCTATCTGGCTTTCGCGTCGAGGAGGCATTCTAAAAGAGGCAACATGAAAAGAAACGAGTGAGAGAATTAGACGAAAAGAATGAGATGAAACAAATCTGATGAAAGCAAGAATAGTGGTCATTTGTTTGTTACTACAAAGCAACAAACGACACACAGTGACTAACCAAAGTAAATGGATCAAAAATAATGTATCGCGAAGACATGCTCGCCTATAAGTGAACACTCATCCCAAGAATTCCCAGGTAAGCACAACTGGTCTCGCGTCTGATGAGATGTATACGAAGTGCTTGCCTAGACAGAAAACCCAGAATACAGGCATTCACCCTTCCAGTTTGCACGTGTTCACATTATTTAAAACCCAAAACCTTGACGAGATTTTGAAAACTCAAAGGGATTCAAAACCTTACAATAGAGGGTTCAAAACCTAGAAATCAATCATCCTAGAACAGATGATTAGTTTTCAAAGCGGTTTTGAAATTTATGTTCTTGTTGTGGTCGTCGCCTAAGGATAGGTGACAGTATTGTTTTATGACTAAACGCAAGTAAACTCGCGTTAGGGTCCTAGAAAGGTTATAGACTAGGTCAAAGCATTACTAATAACCTAATTCCCTATAACCATTGGCTCTGATACCATCTTTTCTGTCACACCCCGACCGCGTAAAACAACAAAGCGCGGCGGAAACATCGGGGCGTGTTGCAACAGAATTAATGTTTCATAACCATGGATACCAAAAAGTGTTTCGTTTTATTAAACATTGAATAATTACATCATCTGGTAATTTAAATACACAATTTAAACATAGTCTATCATTGTTATTGAGTCACTAAGGCCTTGTCCAGTCCTATGTGAGCATGCATCCTATCAATCGATATCTTTCAACAATACCTGAAACATATGTGAAAACGAGGTCAGCAAAGAAATGCTGGCGAGATACATAGGTTTTGTGAAAATAAGATTCATGACTTCTGTTTAAGAAAATGTTTAGTCATGAACCTTGTAATTTGCTTTGTTTTTGTAAATCATTTGAAAAATAATAAGTTCAGTTGATATGTATCAATAAGAGAATAATGCATGATTTAATGAATAACCATGTAAAATGAGTTTGTATAAGATAAGTTGTTGGTAAATCAATGTCTTGTGAAAAGTATGTTATTTGTATAAAATGTTCTATGTCTCAAACTGAAATGATTCAAATAACGCTACAATATGTAATACCATACAAACACTTATATATAGGAAGTACCAGCGGCGTATCCACCATGCTTGTATCATATTACATACGCATCGTTACTTAATCACTTACTCAAACCAAACCAACAATTGTAAACCATGTAATGTGTAACCAAAATGATATGTATGGCTAGTGAAATGTATCAACTAAACCATATGCACAAGAACATAGTATTGAAATAAAACTTGGTTTAAATCAATACTATGTTTCGTGGAAATGCATGATCAAATGTAAATCATGTCCAAATGTTGACCCAATTGTTAAAACTTGTTCTCGTTCTTAACAAACCCTTACCAAAGGGTAAGTTAATATTTTAATTGTGAAACTACTTTATGGTCGATTCTCTAATAACATTCAAACCTTCTTGACTCGATCTCGTTCTTAACAAACCCTTACCAAAGGGTAAATTAATACAACTCGCTCTCGCTCTCGTTCTTAACAAACCCTTACCAAAGGGTAAGTTAATAATTACAGATTCAGTCGCTACCCACAACCCCCACACATAACAATGGGTGCAGTAAATAACGGGATTTGTCAGATCCTATGGTACCATAACTTAATACTGGTCGACTTGATCATTGCTAATGAATGCCATCGGTTATGTAAACTACAACCAACAAGTTTGTTCACTTTTTGAAATCATTATTAGTTTTTGAAATCATTGTATTCGTTCTTGAAATCATTGTTATCGTTCTTGAAACCACATTGTAATTGTTATTGAAATCATTGTAATCGTTCTTGTAATCATTGTTATCGTTCTTGAAATCATATTGTAATTGTTATTGAAATCATTGGAATTGTTCTTGTAATCATTGTTAAAACATTTAGCACATATGAGTCACCCCAAAACAGTTGAAAACAGTAAAAGAGGGGAATAATGTACTCGCCTGAGAGTGCTTAGGAGTCTTGAACAACTACCAAGTAAGCTAGAGGAGTCCCGGAAATCAAACGGTACCTAATATAGGTAACTACATAATTAACCCGGACCTAAATCGGAAGACTGGGTAGCAGGAGGGTTTGTAAACCAAATGAGTGTAGGAACTCATATGATATGGTTTAACAAAGCCTACAGACTAAATGAAACTTAACCTAAGTATTATCGACCCATCGCGACCCATTAAGGTAGCTTATGCTACTTTAACGCGTCGTTCGCGTGAAACGCGTTCGGACCGCCTAACTAGTCCTATGACAAGTATTATATGCCTAAACATGTTACATAATCAGTTATGTGACAAAAGTTTAGATTACATATGCTAAATTACCAATTATACATGAAAAGGGTATTCTGGTAATTTACCTAAGGCATATAAACTACCTATCATACAACTACTTAAACGATGTGACCATAAGGTATAACCTCGGAAGGTTATTCCCTATATACTATGGTCACCTAATGTATTTGGTCGGATCCTAATGATTGACCAAACTGGGTCGGGTTCGAAGGTATAAGCGATTTATCAGATCGCTTACCCTTACGACCCTAGACAACGTGGTAATCAGTAGGCATAGTCCCAAGGGACTATAACCATCGTGATTACAATCACGTTGCGAAGTTCAAACGAACTTCGCATTGACCATAAGCTGGTCAACGCTGAAAGTCAAACAAAGTTTGACTTTCGGACTCGAAAGCAATAAAAGAACGAAAGAATACTAACCCAGGGTCCCCGAATGCTAATCCCGATCCAAGAATCTCAGGTATGAAACAATGGTTTCAACTTAGAGCTTCTCAAATCAGAATTCTAGTGGGTTTAGCAATGGGTGGGGTTGGGTATTTATAGTATTCGGTCCACCGTTAAGATCATTTCATGGAAACCGTGCTTTAATCGCATCCGTACAAGTGTCGGAAAGTTGTGGTGGTTAAAACTTGGTCCTTATCATCTGACTAAGCATGTGTGGATATGTGGTTGTGGTTAAATCTGCTGAAACAGGCTGTTAAATGCAGAGAACCTGGTCTGGGGGCTGCTTTACGGACCTCAAGGTCATTGATGTTGAGGTCCGTAAGCTAACTTTGGCAGAATTACAGTTTTAGTCCCTGATGTGTAATAAGGCCATTTTTGACACGTTTAAGGCCCGTTAACCCCATTTCAAAGCTCTAAAATGAATTTAAAGTATAGGGAACTTAAAATGTGTTCAAAAATATGTCGGATGTCGGTTCGTTTAGCCGTACGAACGCGATGTTCGCTTAATTACGACGGAATGCGCACAAGCGCGAAAAACGATCCAAATGACGCGACGAATGGATTTTTCTTATGGCGAACACTAAAATATAATATAGTCATGCTTACATAAATTTTTGGATGTCCAGATGTATTCAGAACGTAAGTTATGCGCGAAAATGCAAACTTGTGCACTTTTTGACACTTTTAGTCCCTGAATGAGCCAAAAGTTTATTTTAGCACACCGAACCCCTCAAAGCCTATTTCTAAGCTATTTAAAGGATATTTAAGGTGTGTTTAACTTATGGTCATGTTCCGGAATGTCTGTTACAGTTCAAATTGGCATACTTTCGCAGTTTGTCAAATTTAGTCCCTGTAGACGAATTAACTTGTTTTTGCCATACCAAAGCCTTCAAAACTTATTTCTAAGTTATGTAAAGGTTATTTAAGGTATGTTAAGCCTATGTCACTATTCCGGAATGTTTGTTGCATTAAACTGGTTATATTTACGCATCGGTGCGCGTATAACCCTCCAGAAAGCGGTTTAGAGTTTGAATTCGAACAAAATTTGATATGTGCAAATGATACACATATTTTTACAAATCCCAAGTATGAAATACAATATTTCATTGGTTTAGTATTTGTTTGATGGCCGTGGAGGCACAGGTGTTACACAAACTATGTCCGAAAACGTCGGTAGACAATGCGAGAACACTATTTATGCCAGGAGAGTTACAGTTCTCCCTGAAACGACAAAAACAGGATATGAAAGCATATCCAAACTAATACTCATACAAAATCCAAAATCGGAAAACAACTGGTAATCTTATAACTTTCCGAAAAAATGCATAAACATTTACAATGTCCGATCCGATCTACAAACGCTACAATTTACATTAACCGGGCACCAAAATATAATTTTTGGAACATTGTAGGATTATTGAATCATACTAATGGTCATCAACCATAACAAGGATACTTTATATATTACAAGGATGTACAAGTATCATTTACCATGTATGGTTACATAAAGTGCCAATAATTTATCCAGTAATGAAACTAGTGCTGATTTTAATATCTAAACACCATTTAAACTAGTCTATTGAACTAGTTAACAAGTTTTAACATCCTAAACAACAATTAGATCCCTAATCCTCATCACTTATCATAACCATCTAAATATCTAGAAGGATAGTCCAACACATGTGCATTTGGATAAAATAATCACCAATAGCATGCTCTACCCCCACCCCTATGTTGACAACAATGCTGAGGGCCCACATGCCCTCATCTTATGTTGATTAGGAAGCATGGGCCTTGATGGGTGTCTTGACCAAAAAAATTGTATGTAGTTTATAATCTCTTCAAGTCCATAAGATATCCTATATATCCTCATACTTCACACATACTAACACACACACACACTTAACATTTTCTCTCATGTCTCCCATCTCCCTCTAAAAATTCGGCCAAGGCACGCCACCACCACCCTTCCATCTTCAACAATCTTCAAGTATTTTTCTAGTAACCATCCATGGATTCCAAGATTGCATGAAGTAGCATCAATTCTTGAAGATCATCTAGGAGCATTTTTACACATCATGAAACTTGTCATCCTCTTCTTTTCTTCCTAAGAACTTCCATAGCATAGAGCTAGTAGTAAGTTTTCTTCATAAGAACTTCCATAGCCTAGAGCTAGTAGTAAGCATCTTCTACCCACATTTAAGCTTCATGTTATGTAGATTATGGAATTATAAGAAACTCATCTTAAAGCTCATCTTAAAAATACAAGAAACCCTAAAACTAAAACTATAATATACCTTATATTGTCACACCCAGGCCCGCAGCGGAAGTGCTCACGGGTTGCAATAGATACATGGTACGAACACGTTATTTAAAAAGGTACTGTATTATATAACACAAGCATCGGTAACAACGTTTGATTACACACTAAGTTTTAATGTACATGAATTAGCTTTACATGTATTATACAACACAAGCATCGGTTACAACGTTTGCTAAGCATGCTTCTATCTACAGTAATATCTGATCAACAAAACTTGAAATCCATACGCACTTCAATTTACTCTTCTTTAGCTTTACCTGAAAAATATGTTAAGTTTGGACAATCAACTACAAATAGCTGGTGAGTTTCACTACAATTTGGTTTGAAACGATTAATTATGCACATTTGACATGAAATTATACAAAGCCTGCAAGTGAAAACTTGACTGTTCTCAAGTGTCGTGTCCCACAACCGACACCTCAGCACTTTACCTCCCCAAGTAGCTATGTCTAACACCACATAGCATGTTCACAAAAGTGCATGGATGTGTGCAATTGAAGTAGAACCCATGACATTTGTGCCAGATCAATTGGGTTTGTCAGCCAATAGTACTATTCACACATGCATCGGCTTTTGTTGATCACTTGTGCTTGTCGGGACTTTTCGTGTGTCAGTATAACTAAGATAATTCACATCACAACATGTATATATGTGCAAGTATGTACGTATGTAACACGCATTTCACCCCAAGTAAAACAATAAAACAGTTTGAAAGCGGGGCAGTGAAAACTCACATAGTATATAAGCACAACAATCACAAGATGTGTATGTATTAAGGCTCCATCACTTCAGTCCTAGTATTAGTTTGTGCTTGGTTAAAAACCGAATACATGGTTCAAATCGGTAATTACAATAACTCGGGCTCAGATGAGAATAATCATCTAAGACTCGACCTATAGCATAACAGTAGGGCTGTGGGTATTATCTTAGTGTCAGATTGCAGTTTGGCCTCCGTGCACCGTTTTGCGTGCCGGTCGAAGTCGCTTGTTTTAGATGTTCGGAAAATGGCATGATCATATGGGATTTACTAATGAGTTTTCTATTAGCAATGATTAACTTTATATTAAGGGAGTTAGGTCGTTTGGGGATCCCAGGTTTCCCAATTTTAAGTTTCTGTTTTCTCTGTCGGGGAATCTCCCAAACTGGCGTGTAATGTACCCCAAGTGCCCATTTTGCCCTGAAACAGTCTAGAATGACTCTAGTGTTCCACTTATTGCCAATTTAGTTGTTGGTCAGTTCACTGTTCCGGCAGTTTCTTTATGCGTTTAAAGTTACCGGTTTTGTATAAAATAATGATTTTAATTCTTAAAATCATTATTCTGTTTATATAATTTATAAAACTCTGAAAAATTTCTATACAAATTAGTAAAAACATATAGAATTCTGGAAACATATTTACAGAATTTGTAATCAATTTATTAATTTTAATCAATTCCCGAAAAACTATATTTTCTCTGATAAATTGGCGACCAATATGATCCGACTTCTGAAATTTCCCAAAAACTCACAGAAGTGTCTTAAAGTGTCCAAAAACTTACTGGAAAAATTTTGGAATTTTCTGAATTCGTTACACCGCGTTTCCAGCTGCTAAAACTTCATCACAACGTGATTTTTAAAACCAAAATCAAACTCATTCAATGTTCCCCAAAATTTCCCAGAAAGTTTCCATAATAAAATCCACATCCAAGTAATATTTGGTGATTTATTGAGCTTGTTTAGTGTTTTGTCTGAATTTATTCCTGTAAAACAAATAAATATTCACCAAAAATCACCATAAATTTAGAAAATTCTAATAATTTACTGGGGACTTATTTTCAACCCATATGATCATTCTGCAAATTTTCAAGTTCAATGAACACCCACGGACAGAGTTATGCTATACATAATTTTTTACCCCTTAAACTCGGTTATTCGAAAATTATACCTAGCGAAACTTGCATTTTCACGCAACCCCTGTGTATCCAGAAGCAAGATAAGCTTATGTTCGGTACCTATACATCAATAAAAACACAATTATGCAAAACCCATTTCAATCCAGCCTTGGTTTCGTTATTTTTCGATTAGGATTTGTTTGGTTTGATTCTTGTCGAATAATCCATGTTTGGTATCACAAATCTTGTTTTTAACCAACCGAAAACCATGTATGATCTTGACACATTAAACTCAGTTTAGAACAACCTTAAATGATTAAGAACTCATGTTTTCGTTGATTAAAATCTTATTTTTTTGTCATAATCATGTTTTAACAAGATTTTAACAATAAAAACTTATCAAAATGAAGTTTATACCTTGAGTTCTTTCTTGTTCTTGGCTATAAATTCCGTGGCTCAGCTGATATGGGTGTTAGTATGTGTAAAAAGGTGTAGAGATGTGTGGGTTTTGGATAAAAAAAGGTCATTTTTATACTAATAAAGCACATTGGAAGTCCCTAGGGGGCCCACACTTGATATTAACCATGATTTAGGTTTGTTTTTGGGTCTTAAGCGCATCCTGGGTCTGCCAAACTGGCTCTTTTTTGCGCGTTTTCCCTCAGTTTTTCATGTTTTTGAAAACCGAACCCACCGACAATGAAACCCGTACACTTTGATATTTTGACTTAGAACAACTTATATTTATGTTAAATATGTGTTTTTAGGCTTGACTGACTGTTCATTGCATGTTTAGTCGTTTCCGGTTGCGTTAAAATCAAGGGCGTTCCACTAACCAAGAGTTGTTTTGTTTAAAGTGCCAACTACCTGATAAGGCCTCAAATCTTATGTTAAAGTCTAAATATCATTTTTAAGTGTTTTCGTACCCTTAGAATCGTCTATGGCACTATCGTTTGCGTTTGAATCGTAGATGTACCGTTTGCGCACTTTTAAACGGAAATCCTCCGTTTAGCCTGTTTTTAGCACACAGATGCATCCACATCGCACTGTTAGGTAATATTGTTTGTATGTTAAATATAACGTACCCTCAGATTCATCTAAGGCATGATAGGTATCTTTTTGTGAATCGTTTAAGTTGAACGTACAATTATGGTTTTACGCTCAATTAGGGTTTTGGCACAATTAGGGTTTTACGCACAATCAGGGTTTTGGCACAATTAGGGTTTACCTGATTTTGTCGTGGTTATCACATTCTCCACCGGTTAATAAATTTCATCCTCGAAATTCAATGTATTTAGTTGGGGAAAAGGTGCGGGTATTTCCTTCGGAATTCATCCTTCCACTCCAACGTGTATTTAGGCCCTCGCTGCGAGTTCCACTGGACATTCACCAGGGAGATTTTGTTATGACGTAGTTGTTTGGTCTTCCTATCTACGATTTATACCAGTTCGTCCACGAAGTGGCGTTTGTCATCAACGTGCACGTCTTCCAATGGTACAATAGCTGCTTCATCCGTGAGAGACTTCTTTAAGTTTGATACATGGAAGACAACGTGAATGGCCCTTGGTTCAACCAGTAATTTCAGTCGGTAAGCTTTAGGCGGTCCAACCTTGGCAATAATCTCGAACAATCCAATGTATCTCGGAGCTAACTTTCCTACCTTTCCAAACCTTACCACTCCTTTCCATGGCGACACTTTTAACAGTACTTTGTCACCAACTTCAAACGACAACGGTTTCCAGCAAACATCGACGTAACTTTTCTACTAAACTCGTGCTGCTTTCAGTCAGTTCGTATCTTATGCACCTTGTCTGTTATCTCTTGTGTGGATTCGCCCTGAGGATCGATTCCTTAACCATTGAATGCGTAGAACACGTATCTTGTGCGGTATCTAAGTACGCGTGTAGATTAAACATAAAGAAGTAATTAAACTTGTTTTCTATTGATAAAATGAAAGTTCAGAACCATGAAAAAAAACTGCAAGAGTTTCCCCTCTTAATCAGCCAAAGTCTACAAATGAACAAGACTCAAACCTATTTATAGGAACAATTCATCCGTAAGTAAGTAACTACGAATGGGCCTCCATTCGTACGGATGCACATGTACGAATGGACTCAATGTTAAGAATGGACATGAAAGTTACGGATGGACTTTTCTACGAATGAACTTGTTGATTCGTCCGAATGGACTCTATGTCCATTCGTACGAATGGACTTTAACACTCATAAACTTTATGGTTTACTCATTTCAGCACCAGTCTTGTCTCATCTGATTAAGATAGGATACGTGGTTGATGGAAGCGATAAACATATGCACTCAAAGACTCCCCCTTGAATATTGCTACAGTCAATCTCGTAGCTTTCTATATCTCTCTGAGTCTCCACAAAGCTTTAACAACTTTAGTTCCACATACTATCCCTTTTACTCTAGCAGACACCCCTTGGATCTGCTTACAGCTTCAGCTGCTCCCCCTTTCAGCAATCTCTCTCTTCAGGCTCCCCCTTGCTTTAAGCTTCCTTGCTTTTAGCTTTTGGGATTGTAACCTGGCATAATTCATATGACAATTCAAAACACTCATGAGAGAATTTCTAATCATTTTAGGATAGAGAAACCTAGCTCTTCTCACAGATATTTTGACAATTTAAGCTTTATAGGTTTACCCAGGATTTGTAAAGTAGCTCTATTGTAGGAAAAAATTACCTGGCTCTCCCCCTATCTAATAACTTCTATATATATTTGACAATGAAAGAATCCTAAATCCTTTGTAACTGAGAGGGTTTATTTGATTATCTAACAAGTCCAAATTAATGACCTTGGAAATTTTCACAAACTATTTTTGAATTTTTCAATTAAAACTTTAAGTTTAAAATTTATGAACTTGTTTATTTTCAGAAACATGTTCAGCATACTTAGACTTTGAAACTCAGCTTTTAGACATCGGTTGTCGTAAATAAAGTAGAAACAAAATCTTTTTGTATTTTTTCAAAGTTTATGCTAAAACACTCCGAAAATATTTTTGTAATTTTTCTTTAATGAAAAGCAGTAAAGAAATATTTACAGACATATTTTTGTTTGAGTTCGCGTCAGAGGATCATATCAGTTTATGACAAATCACTAGCACCGTTGACCTTTTAAAAACTTTAAGCTCTAAACGATTCACTTAGATTGTCAGTATACTGATCCACTTAAATTCTCACACAAACTTCAATTGTTCCGAGATACGAGATTTAGTGTTTTATGAACTTAACTTATTCACGTGTCCCATCTCAGAATATACTCCCGTGTCAAGATTCCCTAAATTCAGTCTTACAGGTGAATATACTATAATGATATCTGTACTCTGGGTTAGTGCGAGACCTTGAGATCTCAGATATGAACTACCGTTCAGTCAAAGATATGAAGGCCCGACTTAGGTGTGTTCCACTTAGGAATCTTCTTTACAACTGCAATTGATATATATCTATTGATATTTTTCAATTTTTATGCAGAGGGAAAGCTTTTTAAGCACGCAAAGTATTATACGAGGTCTAGGCCATTGCTGACGCAAAATCAGAAGACCAAGTATAATATCCTAGATATCAATAAGTATAAAGACCTAGTATCTCAGAATCAGGCAACCTCTCAAACGAAATTTCGGAGTACCAACTCCATATATCCGAGAGATGTTCCCCAAGATATAAGTAAGTTTATTGATATTTTGGTTTATATCTCAAAATCAATTAAACAAATGTGTAAAATCCTACTGGTATATCATCAGTGAGACCGTTTATCACATTTAAACATTCCATTTCTTTAGCATGTTGTGATCATCTACTGATGTACTATCATTTCCTCTTTTTACACAAAACTCTTTTTCAATTTTATCATGTTTTTGGCTTTTTTAAAATTTCAAATGTTTTTTTTATTTTCAAAATTTTTACTCCCCCTAAAATCCAAAACATTTAAAATTTCAGGGTTACTTATCAAATTTTCTTTAAAATGTAACAAACCGATGCAGATAGCTTCATCTCACCATCAATTTTCTGCATCACACGCTCTATTTTTGAATAAACACCCCTATGATTTACAACACATTGAAATTTAACAGTTTGAAAACCATTTTCAACCACTTATGAATTAAATCATGTTTCTTCAGCCGTGAGGGTTTCAGCATATTCAATGAACATATTTTTCAAAAAATTTTTGATTTTAAGAAATTTAAAAAACAAAATTTTTTTTTCGTTTTTTAATTTTTGATAAAATAAAATCGAATTTTTGGTTTTTTATATTTTTCTATTTTTAGGGTTTTTGATTTAAATTTTATTTATATACAAAAACAAATACTCCCTGATTCTTCAATCACAGGAGTCTGCCTTCTCCCATGTCAGGTTGCTCTGCTCATTGTATTGACATTTAGCAAACTTCTGGAGCACCTGCATATACAAACAACTCAATCATTTGAATAATGAAATCCAAGCCTGTTTGACCTTGGGTATTGTGACACAATAAGAATTGTTCAACTTTGGAAAATCTTTATCATTTTTAACAAACACTTTTTTGTTCTTATTTTCGATTTTTAGTTTATTATCACTTACAAAAGTCTGTTGTTTCTTGACAACCCAAATTTGTCCATCTGAAAGATTCTTTTGATAAAATCTTGAATCATTTTGAACATTTCTTTTTGACAAATCATTTTTAGGTTTCCGGATTTTTTTTGGTTCAAACTTGGATGCTTTTTTGCTTCCAAGTTTGCTTTGACTTTGAAATCTCCACCTTTGGTTTCCAAAACTGTTTTTCCTCAAATTTGGGTGTCTTTGATTTCGATTTCCAAGTTCATTTTGATTCAAACTTGGTTGACTTCTGTTTTACAGCCTCAACTTTCTTTTTCTCAACATCAACAGGCTTTAGATTTGGACATTTGCAACCAACATGTCCAATTTGATCACATTTAAAGCATGTTTTCTTTGAAACATCTTTAGCCTGTTGTTGTTGCTGCTTTTTCTGAGCATAAAACTCTTCATTAGATTGTCATCTAAATTTGAGTTCTTTCTCTTCCTAAAAACTTATTCCTTGATCAAAGTTCATCTTTTTCTGATGATTCGACTTTTCAAGACGTTTCTATTGATTTTGTTTCTTTTTATAACCCTACCCAGCCTTCATGTTTTTCTTCTTGTAACCAGATTTGTTATAAAATGTTTTCTTGCTCGCTTTTTCGGGAAATTTATCAATTTCAGTTTTCTCGATTTCTACCAGTTTGAAAACTTTGTCGATCTTATCCTGAATAACATTTTCAATCGAAAACTCAACATCTGAGAATAATTTGTCCAATCCAATCATGGTATATGCCAATCCTATTGGATCATCATTTTCGTCTTTCTCAGATTTTGAATTTTCAAATAATTTTTGTGGAAACTTTCTTTATCTTCATCATGTGACCCGGACTTATCTGTTATGGTTGACTCATCTTTCATAACGCTTTCAACAACCTTACCTATCACCTCTGAATCACCAACTTCATCAGATTTGGTGTAAGTCACATCAATATTGTCAGGTAATTGGTCAACAATGTTTATTGCTTTTGCCACTTTCTCATAATCATAGAATGTAAAATTATTCTCCAACGGTGGTGGCACCCGATGAAATTCTGACCTAATTCCCTTTTTGTTCTTTTCAGAATCTTTATCATCTGGTGTGATGTTGAAAATACGTTCCAGAATGTATGAAGAAGCATGATAACTTTGAAGTTTATTAACAACCTTTTCTTTTTCAGCCAATTCTTGTTTAAGTTTAGCAACTTCATCAATATATTGATTTAAATCCAACTGTTTATCTTCATACTTGGCTTCAACAAGTTTTGTTGTTTTTAAACATTTTGACAATCTCCCATCCATACTTTTAGCTTCTTTTACAATATGATATGAAAATTTCATTCCATCACATTCTTTGTGCAACTCTTGAATAGGATTAGGATCAAATACAAAGGCTCCTAATTGTAAGAAGGGTACAAAGGCTCCTAAAAAACCCACTACACAAAAAAAAAAAACGTAAACATCCACCACCACCTAAAAACCTAACCCCCCACCCTCACCCCATCACCCACCCCAAAAAAAATTACCGAGGGTGGGGATGGGGGTTTAGGTTTTTGGGTGGTGGTGGGGGTGGGGGTGGGGGGGGGGGTTTAGATTTTTATGTGGTGGGGCGGTGGGGGTTTAGGTTTTTGGGTGGTGGTGGGGTGGGGTGGGGGTGGGTGTTTAGGTTTTGGGTGGTGATGTAGTGGGTTTAGGTTTTAGGTTATTTGACACTTGTCACTCTATAAATCCTTCTTACACTTCTTACAATTAGGAGCCTTTATAGAATAACTTAACCCCTCTTGAATAATATTATATTTTTGTAAACACTCGTTGCAATCTGCTGAACACTTTTGTTTTAACACTTTGTTTTCTTTTTCAAGAATATCACATTTTTGTGTCAGTTCTTCTACTTTTTGTTTCAAAAATATTTTTGTAACATTTGTGCCTCTACGACCATCATACAAATGCAAATCCAATGAAATCTTGTGTTTCATTCTCGGTATTTGTACAATTACATGTGACAATTTCACATTTCAATTCTAGTTCGATTTCAAGCTCTAAATCGCTTTCTGGAAAGTTATATGCAAACTGATGCGTAAACATAATCAGTTTAACGCGACAAACACTCCGGAACAGTGACATAGGCTTAACATACCTTAAATAACCTTTACATAACTTAGAAATAAGTTTTGAATGGTTTGGAGTGTCAAAAACAAGTTTATTCGATCATAGGGACTATTTGTGACAAACTGCAAAAGTCTACCGATTCTTATAACAACGAACATTCCAGAACTTGATCATAAGCTAAACGAACCCTAAATATCCTTTACATAGCTTAGAAATAGGCTTTGAGGGGTTCGGTATGCGAAAATACGCTTATTTGATCATCAGGGACTAAAAGCGTCAAAAAGTGCATAAGTTTGCATTTACGCGCATATCTTATGTTCTGAACATATTCGGATATCCAAAAATTTTTGTAATCATTAAAATATTTAATTTTAGTGATTGGAATGCAAAAATACCATTCGTCGCGTAATTTGGATCGTTTTCGCATCCGTTCGAGTTTTCGTCGTAACTAACCGAACAACGCGACCGTACGACCAAACGAACAGACATCCATGATATTTTCAAGCATATTCCATGCCCCCTATACTTTAACATCCTTATAGAGCCTTGAAATTGGGTTAACGGGGCTTAAACGCGACAAAAAACAAGTTTTGAGTCACAGGGGCCTGTTCTGTCAAAAGTTAAAACTTTCTGTCCGAAAGCTCTCACCTGGGGCGAAGCCTGAAGCTCCTGTCTTCGCGGCCCGTGACAGCTGGAGCTGGGCAGAAACCAGTTTTCTTCAAACAGCAGCTGATTCCTTGGTTTTAATCCTAGTTTTTGGATACATGGAGCTTGTTTTCAGTATTTAAAACAATGGGCAACATGTGTAGGGCTAGGATCAAGCTTTGATCCACTCAATAACACTTGGAATGATCTTGTGGTGGCATGATTTCCTATAAATACCCATCAAATTTTCACTTCCAACTTGCTCATTCATATCTTTTTCTACATCTGCTCTTGGAAGGCTATCACTCTTGTTGAAGGCCTCCTACATCAGTTTTCTTTGTTCTTAATCCAAGCTTGGACCCTTTGTAGGTCTCCTTCATGCTTGGTTATGCATTTCAAGCATGAAAGTCAAACAGTGTTTAACTTTCTACTTTGACCATGAATTGGTCAAGTCAAAGTTCGTTTGAACTTTGTAACGTGAGCGTAATCACGACGGTTATGGTCCCTTGTGACTATGCCTACTGATTACCACGTTGATTAGTCGAAGTGATGAGTCAAAGTTTCTGTCAAAATACGTATTTATGCGTATTTTGCGACGAATCTATTTTCGGGTATCAAAACACTTTGTTTTGATATCAAAGTTATTTTCTAACTTAGTTAAACATGTTTTAACATGTTTAACCCGTCACTTTTAGTCTAGTGCTTGTATAGGGTCGTAAGATAAGCGGTATTGACAACCACTTAGACTTTCGAACCCGACCCGTTTTGTCGATCATTAGGATCCGACCAAACATATTTTGTGACCATAGATGTATAGGGATGTAGGATCGGTGAATCGATCAAATGAGTCGATCAGAAGAGATCTCGATCAATACGAAAGGCGGAATCAGACGTATCGATGTTATTTCCGCTAGATATGCACGTAGAATCACTTTAACTGTCACTTGTATTGATTTGACAAGGTTACACAAGCTGGCGACACTTCGGCAGAGCTTCGCTACCGGAATCAGAATGTTTCAAATGAAGACCCAAGACCTCCTATTTATAGGAAACCCAGACCGCACGAAACATCTTCATACGAGCTGGCCCAGGTCGCACAACCTGGCTAGGTCGCACGAACTGATCACTTCATGCGAAGTGACTGGTTCAGACCTGTTTCCCATTTCTCTCGTACAACGTGTCCTGGTCTATCTATTCTATTACATGTCTCAATACAAGACATAAGACGAAGTCAACAGACATATGCACTAACAAACTCCCCCTTGGATGATGACGAGTCTTCAGGGTGTCGAGTCTTCAGTCTTGATCAGTCTTCTCGCTCTCTCCAAAGTATCATTCTCTGTAAGCATCCTCATCAATCTCTATCTTCTTTTCCCAGAATCTCAACCTGGCTCTATCCTCTCTCTAATTCTCTTTATCAGGTCTCTTGATTCTTTAAGTTTATCTTCTTCTTGTTCACAGGTTCAAGAATGTCTCCTGGCTCTCCGTAGCAACAGGATCAGGAACCTGGCTCTTACGACTTCAGACTCCCCCTTTCGATAAGCTGGGATCGCAGTCTGGAATTTACTATCTTCAGGCTTTGATCGGAAACATGGCTCTAATCTGCATACGCTTATGCGGAAAATCCTCAGGAATCGAAACTAGCTCTTTCAAAGCTTTTTACCTGCACATACTCTACCCAAAACATAAGATGTTTTATTTATAACAATTTTAGTTATAATCTCTGCTAAACCACTTGTATTCATAACAATCAAATTTGGTTTCAAATTAATGAACCATTTAATCATTTCAAAATCATTTCTCATTTCAAACAAACTCTTCCAACCCTGTTGTTCATCATGTTTAGCACCTGGAATTTTGAAAATCAGCTTTTCAATATCAGTTGTCGAAAAAAAGATGAAATAAAATCTTTTTGAATTTTCAAACCTTTATGATAAAACACACTGAAAATCTTTTTGGATTTTGAGAAATAAACTATATACAGACATATTTTTGTGAGTTTGTGTAAGAGGATCATATCAGTTTATGACAAATCACTAACACCGTTGAGCTTTAAACACTTTAAGTTCTAAACGATTCACTTAGATTGTCAGTATACTGATCCACTTAAATTTTCACACAAAGTTCAATTGATTCGAGATACGAGATTAGTGTTTTAAGAACTTAAACTTATTCGCGTGTCCCACCTCAGAATATACTCTCGAATCCAGATTCCCATATTCAGTCTTACGGTGAATATACCTAGATGATATCTGTAAAAGGTAAATGCGAAACCTTGAGAGCTCATATTTTTGTTAGAGATGAAGGCTCGACTTTAGGTGTGTCCCCCTTGGGGATCTTCTTTACAACAGCACTTGATCTTTTATCTTTCGATATTTTGTCAATTTTTATGCTGAGGGAGTGCTTTTATTTCAAGCATACGTAAAGCATTATACGAGGACTAGGCTATTGCTCCCGCAAAATCAGAAGTCCTGGTATAATACCCCAGATATCACTAAGCAAAAGACCTAGTATGTCAGAAATGGGTAATCTTTCAAACAAGATTTCGGGGGTTACCCATATATCCGAGAGATGTTCCCCACGAGATAAGTAAGTATGATATTTAGGTTTATATCTCGAAAACAATCTACTAAATGTGTAAAAACCTACTGGCATATCATCAGTGAGACCGTTTATCACATTTGACTTTCCAATTCTTTAGCATGCTGTGATTGTCTACTGATGTACTATCATTTCCTCTTTTTCTCAACAAAACTCATTTTTGATTTTTCAACGTTTTTGGATTTTTCAAATTTTCAAAATTTCTAAATTTTTTACTCCCCCTAAAATAAAAAAAATATGTTTCAATTTTTTGATTTTCTGGGAAAATTTGAAAATGAAAGCAATAAACTGTACAAATAAAATGACAAACTGATGTGAATTGCTTCAATTCGCCATCCACTTGGCGTAAACAATCAGAACTCCCCCTGACAACAAACTATTTTCCCATTATGATTTCAAAACACTTAAGTTTGTTTTAACCAAAATGGTTTTTCCAGAAAATTAGTTTTGTTGAATTCACACACCATGGGGATTCATTCATCACTTTGTTTTTTCAACCACTTGTAAAAACACTTTTCCTTTTCTTTAACCACTTGTATGAATAGTTAAATCAAGTTCAACTTAATGACCTTGATTAACTACTTGTAGGTTCTTATCAACAATACTACTTGTAAGTAGAAATATAACAATTTTAAATTTCTCAAGAAAGATGCCGATTCCTACTTCCCAATTACCAACCTGGGAGTTCCGGCAAGTCAGGATTTTTAATCAAAGAATACAGACACCCAAGCCTGACTAGCTTTAGGTGTAATCGGTTCAATTTCGCTTGGTCTTTGGATATTCCTTTTTGATTCATAGAAATCTTTTACCCCTTTTGCCCTACCATCGACCATTTTTCCAAAAATATGTTTAACTTTGCCATTAAACGCCTTTAAATTTTCAGCCCGTAATGGTGGAAAGTTGACATCATCCATTGGCGGAACTGAATTTTCTCTTTTTAGCTCAACTTGTGGCTCCTCTGACTTTAACAAATCAGCTTCATCACCAGAAAGTGCTTCTGATTTCTTAACAACCCACTTGTGGTTGTTCAGATTCACTCTTCTTTTGTAAAAATGTTTCGAACTCTCACCAACCTCAAATTTTGAATTTTTAAACACTTTAAATTGTTCGGTTGGTGGTTCATTTTCAACCAACTTTTCTTTCAAGTTTTCAGAGACTCCCTATTTTGTTTGCGTTGCCTTTGGACAATTCCATGCAATGTGCCCAACTTTTCTGCATTGATAACAGGTTCTATTTCTTTCTTCTGAGCAACATCATTATTCATTCCCTCTTGCTTCTTAGCAAGGAATTCTTTGTTCGTCTGCTTTCTGAACAAATTCTCTTTTTCTTCTTCAAAAGATGTTCCTGAAACAAATTTAGTTTTTGGTTTAATTTCTTTATAATTTTTATGATTTTCTGGTGGAATAAAACCTAATCCTTTCTTTTTGAAATTACTGTTATGGTTTGGATTCTTTCGATAACCCAAACCAGAACTGTAACCCTTTTTCTTGTTCAATCTTTGTTGATCTATTGAAGTGTATTTTTTAGGTTTTTCAGTAAGATTTACATCTTTTATTTCAGAAATATTAATTTCTGTTAATTTGAAAACCTTGTTAATCATTTCAGTTTTAACACCTCTTATTGGAAATTCTTCATCAGAATATAATTTGTCGGAGTCATTCAAAGTATATGCTACTTTGAATGTTTCGTCATTCAAATTATTTTTTGATATCAGAAAATCATTATTGTAAACCCTTTTGCCCTTTTCAACTTTTGGACTTGAAGTGTCAGACTTAGACTCCTCGGTTTCATCTTTATCTAACACCTGATCGACCACTTTCTTAATTAACCCGAACTCATGATCTGTGTCAGATGCAGTGAATGTGATGTCAATATTATCTGGCAATCCATCTTAAGGTTCAGATTCCCACTTTAAATTGGTTGCCTTTTTGACTCTTTCTGAATTAGGATTTCGTGGAGAATATCCTTCTTCAAGCGGAGGTGGACACTTTGTATAATTGGTACTATGTTTCTTACCAGTATTCTTTACTTCAGATTTCTTTTCTTCAAACGCATCCATTCCTTCTACTGTAGGGTAAATCCTGTCAATCACATAAGAAGCACATGAATAACTTTTCAATAACCTGTTTACCCTCTCAGTTTCTATCCTCTGAGTTTCCAATTTTTGTTCAAGTTCAGCACATTTCTCAATGTACTGATTCATGATTTTCTGCTTTGTCATGGACGCTCCTTTGAGTGTCTTCATAGCCATCTCTTGTTCATCGCTTGACTTGCTATATTGATTCATAGCTTTGTTTAAAACATCATAAGATTCTTTCAGTCTGTTCATGTTATGAATCAATTTGTTGTTGTGCCTTTTCACAGTATCACAATTTTCACACTTCTCAGGCATCTTTTTAGTATCTGCTTCCTTCTCAACCTTGATAGTTGGAATTTCTTTAACCAGCTTCTTTACTACTCGAACATTTTCCTCAGGTTTGACCTTTTCTTCAACAGTTGCTGCCTTATGGTTCTTCTTTTTCGCAGCTTGTCTTTCTTTGATCTCTTCTATTTTACCTGCAAAATACAAATTATATCTATCAGGTGAAAATTCTCTTTTATAATATTCAAGTTTTCGAATTTCTTCACTGTCATCAGCACTCTCTTCATCTGATAAGTGATAAAAGATTGGAGCTTTTTCTGAAGCCTCTTCTGTTGAAACTGGTTCTTCTTCTTTCTTTTTAGGACTGAATTGCTAAGATTCGTAATAAACATACGCTATTTCATCTTCAGCAGTTGAATCTTCAAAAATTTGAGCAACAAATGCTTTAGAATCTGAAGTTCTGTTAGGATCATAATGATCCCAATTAAAATCTTCTGGAATTCTTTCATCTTCTTGATGAACTAGATAACTTTCTTTGATGGCTCTTCGATCAGATCCTTCCTAGCATGTGAAGTTTGTGGCGATTGTTGTTGATGCAGCTGTAGAGCAATTTGATGATAAATCGCTTTTCGATGATAATCATTGTTGCCAAATGGATTTTGAGCTCCACTTGCTTCGCGATTTGTGCATTCTCACTTAAAGTGCCCCTTCTCCCTGCAACGAAAACAAGTAACTTTAGATTTATCAAAACCTAAAGGTGAAGTTCCAGCATCACGGAAATCATCTCTTCCAGTGATCTGTTTAAACTTCTCAGCTCTTCTCAACACACTAGCCATACACCACTTTATATCCATTAGTTCCATCTCTTCAGCATCAATCTGATCATAATCCTCTTTGGTCAACATTGGATTACCAATCCTTCCGGCTACCAAACTTTCATAAGACTCTAATACGGTCACCAATAAAGACATATGACCTTTGGCAACCTCTTTCGAGAAATTCTGACCATTCTGAAGATGTAATGCAATGTTACATTGTAGTACTTGGCCATTATTGGTTGTTGAAAAATTTGGATCGAATGATGGATATGAAGAGAATCCGTTATTGTTGTTTGATCCTTGAGATGACCCTCCAGAAGAACTGTTTGCGTTAAATGCAGTTTCGATCTTTGGTGCAATGTTGATCTTATCAATCGTACTTCCTTTGTAGTATAGACCAATGTCCTGTTCACCATTAGAATTCTTCATTTTTGCCATTGTCCGTTGTTCCATCTCTTGAACTTCGAGTTTTTCAATAAACTTGCTCAGTGATAGATTCGCAAATTCACCATTGTTTTTCAAAATCATAAGATATGTGCCCCAAACATCTTGTGGCAATGCATCAGCCAACTTTTCCACCCATTCTTCTCTATCTTTCTTGATATCCAATCATTTCATGTTAACCATCAAATTGCAATATCTTTCTATAATCATTTTGGTGTTTTCAGTTTTCAATCCATGAAATAGATCAAATTCTTTCTTCAAAAGCGATTTTTTGTTCTTGATCATGTCTAAACTTCCAACAAACTTCGTTTTTAGTGCTTTCCACATTGAGTGTGCACTTCCGTTGTGTTGCAATAAGATCAAGATGTCTTCCTTAATAGATTGTTGCAATATACTGATCATCATCTTTTCACTTTTGTATTTCTTTTTCTCTTTATCATCTAAATCTTTAATAGCAACAATTTCTCCGTATTCATCAATCGGTCTAACATATCGTTCTTCAATACATTCCCACGCCTCTAACTGATTCGCTTGAACCCAATTTTCAAAACGTTCCTCCCATCCACTATACTCCTCGATATTCATGAGCTTAGGCGGTTTTTGCATGGTGCCCATTTCATTTTCTAAGTTCACGTTCTGAGCCATAGTGACCGGGATAGCAAATGCATTGTAAAATTCAGAATCCATGTTTCGATGTAAAAGATATACCAAAACACAAAGTTCAAACGATCTGTCAAAATCAAACGATCTGAGATAAATCCGTGTGATCTGACTCAACTTGTGCGATCTGGCTTTGATCTCCAAATGAACTGATACCCCGTACGACCTGAAACACTTTCAAACGGTTTGATAACTTCCAAACGACCTGGGTCACTTCGTGCGAGCTGAGTGAATCAAACCGTGCGACCTGAATGATATATATCAAACGATCTGGTCACTTCAAGCGACCTGGAAAACAACTTGTGCGAACTGAGATGATTTCACACGATCTAGATGAAATTCACGCGATCTGGTCCAAAATCCAAACGATCTGATACATTTCGTCAATTTGATCAGATTTTAGGTTGATTTTACGGTTTAAATTGTTCACATATTGATTAAAACAGTTTTTTACGTGTTATATCACAAAATCAGATCATTTTAACCGTGAATTTGTTGAAATTTTTAAGAAAAAGTGTAGAAACTGAGTAGAAATCAGTTGTTTTTGACGAAATCAAGCTGAAATGGTAAGAACTCTTCCTCCTGAGCTCTGATACCACTTGTAGGATCGGTGAATCGATCAAATGAGTCGATCAGAAGAGATCTCGATCAATACGAAAGGTGGAATCAGACGTATCGATGTTATTTCAGCTAGATATGCACGTAGAATCACTTTAACTGTCACTTATATTGATTTGACAAAGTTACACGAGCTGGCGACACTTCGGCAGAGCTTCGCTACCGGAATCAGAATGTTACAAATGAAGACCCAAGACCTCCTATTTATAGGAAACCCAGACCGCACGAAACATCTTCATACAAGCTGGCCCAGGTCGCACGAACTGATCACTTCGTGCGAAGTGACTGGTTCAGACCTGTTTCCCATTTCTCTCGTACAACGTGTCCTGGTCTATCTATTCTATTACATGACTCGATACAAGACATAAGACGAAGTCAACAGACATATGCACTAACAAGGGAATAACCTTTCGAGGTTATAACTTATGGTCACTTAGTTTAATTAGTTGTATGATAGGTAGTTTATATGCCTTAGGAAAATGACCAAAATGCCCTTTTCATGCATAATTTGAATTTAAGCATATGTAACTTAATTTTTGACACTTAAACTGGTTATGCAACATATTTAAACATGTTAGGGCATATAATACTTGTCATAGGACTAGTTAGGCGTCTCGAACGCGCGTTTGCGCGGACGATGCGTTAAAGTAGCGTCGACTACCTTAACGGGTCATAAAGAGTCGTAAGCACTTAGGATAGGTTCCGAATCAGAATGTAGGCTTTGTTAAACCATATCACATGAGTTCCAACACTCATTTGGTTTACAATACCTCATTCAACCCGATCTCCCGATTTAGGTCCCGATTATTAACATAGTGATCCGATACTAGGTGCCACTTGATTCCTTGATTGCCCGAGCTTTGTTAGGACACTTAATCAAGGATACTTGAAATCTCATGTGAGTACGTAGTCCCCTCTTTTACTGATTTCAATTGTTTTGGGGTGATTCATATGTGCTAAATGCTTTTCAATGTTTTCATATACACATGTTATGGTTTATATAAAACACGATGATTTCAATAATGTGAACAAACATGTTGGGGCGTTAGTCGAAAGACATTCGAATGACATTCATTAACTGTAATTAAGCCGACCAGTAGTATGTTATGGTACCATAGGATCTGACAAATCCCATCACTAGGCTATTCACTGGATTTGGTGGGTAGTTTAGGAACGACAGAAACTGTTTTATGGTTAACAAAGCATTTGTTGATTTGTTAATCCTGTTAAAGAGGTATTTTAGGGCCTATTAAAAATACCCCATGGGTGGTATATCGAGTTACGCAGGTTTGAATGTATTCTTTAAAGAACGACCAAAAGTTGTATTTCACAATTTGAAACACGAACGATTGAACAATGGTTTATAACACGAACGATTTGAACGATAGAACGATTTGAACAATTTGAACGATTGGTTTATGGTAAGTGATTAGATAACGGGACGGGTGTAATGTGATAAAAGCATGGTAGATACGCCGCTGGTACTTCTTATATATAATTGCTTTTATCATATTACATTCCGTGGCGTTATCTAGATCACTTGAACGAATGTTTTCAAACGATGTCACAGTACGAGGTTTTCTTAAAGATATAAACCATACGAGTTTTCATACAAGACGATTTACTACTTAGTTTTACAAAAGACAAATGTTTTCAGTCAAGATTCATGGCTACAATGGTTTTGGTTTACTTATATCATCTTGTAAAGATGATAAAACATATTGCAATATTAAACACTTTTTGATTTCAAGTTACATACTCGACAGCTCTCGTAGTTGGACGAGGTATTGCAATATGGATTTAAGCCATGAATTTGACAAACAAAACATATGTACTCGCCGGCATTTTTATGCTGACTATTTTCACATACGTTTCAGGTTATATGATGGGATGATTGTTGATTACTTGCTACACATAGGATGGACGCGGGATTTAGTGGCTTAAAACTTGAAAGACAATTGTTGTAATTATTTAGTTTGAATTAAAACATTGAGACAATTAATGTAATAAACTACACTTCAATTACCATGTGCTGTGAAACAATGATTCTGTTACGACACTCCCCGACGTTTCCGCCGCGGTTTGTTGTTTTACGCGGTCGGGGTGTGACAAAAAAGTTGGTATCAGAGCCCATGGTTATAGGGAATTAGGTTATTAGTAATGCTTTGACCTAGTCTATAACCTTCCTAGGACCTTAACACGAGTTTACTTGCGTTTAGATCTTAAAACAAAACCGTCATCTATCTTTAGGTGACAACCACAACAAGAACACGAATTACAAATCCGTTTTGAAAACCAATCATCTATTCTTAGGTGATTTATTATAAGGTTTTGAACCTTCAAAATTTTCAAAATCTCGTTAAAGTTTTGGTCTAAATAAATTGAACACGTGCAATCCGGAAGGGTGGATGCCTGTACCTCGAGTTTTCTGTCTAAGGCTAGAGTGTTCGTACAACTCCACATAATCGGACCAGTCACTCTTACCTGCGAACTCTTGGGGTGAGTGTCCACTTATAGGCTAAAGTATGTCTTCGCGATACATTATTATGACCCGTTTACTTTGATTAGTCACCGTGTCGTTTGTTTGTTTTAAGTTATGAACAAATGATCACAATCCTTATGCCTTATCGATATTCTTTTAAGCATTCAATTTTTACTATCCAATATCATCTCACTCGTTTCTTTTCATGTTTCTTTGCTCTTTTAGAATGCCTCCTCGATGTGACCAAACTCAAAATGCCGCCATGGCAGCCTTAATCACTCAGCAAATCGCTGCTGTACTCCCAAACCTGATAGCCCAGATAAACCAAGCAAACAATAACAATAACAACAATGCACCCACTCCGTGCAACTATAAACAGTTCAACTCAGCTAAGCCACTTACATTTACTGGGTCAGAAGGGGCCATTGGGCTCCTACAATGGTTTGAGAGTCTCGAAAGCACGTTTCGTCATGTACAATGCCCAAACGAGCGAAAGGTTGAGTTTGCATCAAGTGTATTCCAGAAAAGAGCACTTACATGGTTGAACGGTGTAATGAGGGATATGGGTGCCGATGTGGCAATGGCACAAACTTGGGAAGAGCTTCGAGCTCTAATGATGAAGGAATTCTGTCCTCGTCATGAACTCAGGGCATTGGAAAGGGAATTTGATGATCTTAAACAAGACAACGGTAAACATCGAGCCTACACTGATCATTATGAGGAGTTAAGTTTATTATGTCCAACTGTGGTTACGCCTTTGGATAAGGCAATTGAGAAATACATCGATGGCCTTCCTGACCCAGTTCAGGACATTGTTACTGGTAGTAATCCTACCACAGTTAGACAGGCCATTGAACTATCCGCTACCCTAACTGAATCTCAGATCAGAAAGGGTATACTTTTCTAAAAAGGCGACAAGAAACACGCAGTTAATACTACTCAAGAGGAAAACAAGGGAAACAAAACTGAATCTTCTAAGAAGCGTAAGGCTTCACAAAACTATGCGGTTGCTGCTCAACCCAACCAAAACACTCACAACCAACCAGCTCAACCTCCTACAAGGAAACCTTATGCCGGTACTGCACCAATATGCAACAGGTGTAATGCACACCACCAGGCTCACCTACAGTGTTGTCAGTGTACAACATGTGGGCGACTTGGTCACCAGACAAATGCTTGTCGAACTAACCCAAACCAAGGTGGTCCAAACCAACCTCAAGCCAACCCTACTCAAGCTCGTTTTCCACCTGGTTCTTGCTACAACTGTGGCGAGATGGGCCACTTCAGGAATAATTGCCCAAAGCTTAATAATGCAAATCCAGCCCGTGGATGAGCATTTGGCCAACTAGAAGACGATGCCGCTTTGAAACAACTGAACTTTATGTTTTATTTCTTGTTTATCCTAGACTATGAAACAATTATGTTGGTTTATAAATAAATCTTTATTTTCATTTCGATGTACGAAATCAAATGTGGTTACATATGTGTATGATATACCCCTACGATACCGACACCAAGGAACCGTATTCCTTGCAAGACAAACAACTCTCATAGTTCTTCCATTTTAGTGACCGCTCGCGATCTCCTCAAAAATCCTAAGTACTAGTTTCTTTTAAGAAACAAAGTACAAGGTACAAGTTACAACTCTGGACGAATACTCAAAGTATCACTTTAAATCCTTGCTTGGATATCTAAGGGTACTTTCCTTAAGTCCTTAATTGGTCTTATGCGATATGTCTATGTACATATCATTTCTTTCTGATTTCGCAACAATATTGTAAGTCCCAAAAACTATCAACCGGATATCAAAATCACAATCAAGAGTGCGGAATACTGTTGAAAGTGATAAGAACTAGAACTTGAATGATTGAATAGCTAAAGTGCACACGGTTTCTAGGAACCGTCTGGTACACCGAATTTGAAATATGACAAGAAGAATAGAAAACAAACAGCCTCTCTAAAAATGTCTAACCTAATAATGAACTAGGTTCACCCTATTTATAGTTACATAGGGTGACCTAGTTATAGACTGGGCCAGGCCCACATGCACAAATAATAACCAAACAGGCCCAAATCACTAAATAGCCCACATGGCTTATCCCAATATTATCTAACCCACTACAAGGTTAAGCCCAATAGCCTATAATTGTGTTTGATAAAGATAAGCGTAAACCTACCCAATTATAGGGCCTTACAATATCCCCCTAGGTTTATGGTGTCTTTATCAAACTGTTGTCTTCATCATGAATCTGTGGGAAGATGCTTTATCTCTTAATCTTCAAACTTGGGCTCGTTGTTCTTTTTAATCACGATCAGCTTTGCTTGAAAATCTTGTTGAAAAGAATGCAAGAGGAGGATTCTAAGAAAATATTTTCTTTGTCAATATCTTCTCTTTCAAGCAGGTTTATATGTACTTCTTCAAATGTACTATCATTGTCAGATGATGACTCGTATCTGGTTCTTCTGACTCAGGCACATCTTGTTGTTGTGATGCTTCAAGCTTTGTCAGCAGCCAACAACATCTCAATCTCCAGCAACCCCTGTTTCTTGATTTGAATTTTAAATTCTGCACATACTCAGAAAATCATAAGCAAACATTTATGTGCCACAGAGGAAACTACCACATGAACATTTTGGTACATTCAAGTATTTGTACTCGGATTTCACAATTCAAATTTTATTCAATTATGATGATCAATCAAATATTCAAGAACGGTTAAAATTTTTAATAAAACAAAAAACACTCAATTTTTGGATTTTTTTGATTTTATAAAAATAACAGTATAAACTAAAACACAAATAAACAAAGAAACTAATATACAATTACAATTTGCAATGGGATCAAATCACAGTGTTTCAGGCTAGACTACATTTATCAACACTAATTTACTTTGGTAGATCCGAGCGATTGCCAGTATATTTGTCCACTTAAACTTATCTCCTTAGGCCTTTTTCATATAACTGTCTGCAACTGATTTATCATGTTTTTGAATTTAATTTATATGAGCACTCAATTCAATCACAATCAAATCCTGGAATTTTAATCAGAACACGCTATCATACATGCAGTTTCCCTACCACATATTTCACAAGCCCGTTCTAGGATTCTGAAACCTTGACTGGGACTGGATTGAGAAGAGAACATAATAGATCATTTGTAGAGATGGATATAATATACAGATCAAATGAGTTTTCTCAGTTTGATATAGGTTTTTCGGGTTTCTTTTGGGCACTAGAGGGCCTCTTTCAGGTGTATTTGATCTATAGCACGACAACGTACAGCTAGGTCTTTGCTCACGCAAAACAGAAGCTGACGTTGCCTAGCACCTCCAGGTCTTTGCTTACACAAAACAGAGGAGATACACGAGTTGGTCAGAAAAGATTTCAGAACTAGAACGAAATTGTGTGTATCGGGACGTCACACACGCATTCAAATAGCCATGTCCTAATTCCAAGTTATGTTCTTTCCTGAGGTCATAGAATAATATTAGTGTTCTTGCACAGAACCAGTCAAAGAATCCAGCCATCAGGATAAAGCCTACCAACATATCGCTCTAGAGTCAGACCATTTCAATATTGGTCTTACATGAGTCAGCCTTAATCCACAAAATGAAATTATTTCATTTCCCATATATGCAACAAAATATTTTTTGATTTTTCTGTTTTTCGAATGTTTTTGTATTTTCTCAATTTTTTTACAGATATCTCTGGATATCCCCCTAAATTTGTGCGTAAATCTTAAGCGCAAATTTACCTAACAATGAAAACGTATATACAAAGAGAAACACACAAGAAAATGAAAATATTTTTGTTGTTTTTGCCTAACCGTTCCATCATAAGATTCAACATTAATCAATACTGAAGTCAGAATACGAAATTCAAAATTGTACCTTTTAGCTGATCTTGTCTTACTTACTTCTATTATCTCCTTCAAACGAAACATATCAACTGTAAAGAAATATACATTTTGCAACAGTGAAACGTCACCCGTTATGTCTTTGGAACAACCGTTATCAACATCCAAGGATTGTCAACAACTCATCCTTGGTTGTCCCTGAAAAGTAAGGAGATTAGTAAGACATTGGTACCCAGGCCATCGTGGTCCTGGGTATTCCTGAAGCATCAACATAAGACACTTCTCGAAAGCACATGCCCCCTTTTGATTCAAGGACTGGTGATGTCGCTGCTTTGTGTTTTGCCTTCCAAACTTTTTTAGGCTTCTCTAATTTCTTAGGAGCCTTGGGCAAAACAGTTTGCTTTTCAACCTTTTTATTTTTCAGAACTTGTTTAGGTTTCAAAGCTTGTTTTCGTTTAGCTTTTGCAGCATTCCAATCCCCATCAGATGGTTTAACCTAGGGATGCTTATTCATCGTTGCCTTAGGCTTTTCAACCTTCATCGGCTTAGAATAAGATCTATCCCTAGGTGTAAACTTCTGATGCTGTGCATATTATGGCACATAGGGACGATGTGTGCAATTCCTTGCAATGTGACCGGGTATGCCATAGTTGTAGCAGGTTTGCTTCTTTACGTAAGGAGCATATCCCGATCCATTCCATCCAACCGATGCTGAGTATGAGTTATACGATTTGTTGGATGATTTGTTTGCAGTGTGCTCAGCCTTTCTTCCCTGCTTCATCTGTTTGTGTTTACAACAGTTATCACATTTACTGAATTTAGCATTTTGTTTTTTAACTGTTGGCTTTGGAGGCACATATTTATCTGAAGGGCCTCTCAAAGCTGGCTCAGAAATAGCCTTTCTCACATAAGGAGGAGCATCAGCGGAGAAATTTGATGTTTTTGGACAAACATCGTCAGCTTTTTGACAAACAACGTCATCCTCCTCAACCCAATCCTCTACTATTACCTCATCTGCACATGAAGTAGATGCATCAGTAACATTCACTTGCTCACAAACAGTGTCAGTTGAATCCGTAGTAGCACTTTCAGTCTCGAGTGACACTGTTTGTTCAGTAGTTTCAGAACCATGAGTATTTAATGGCTGAGTAAAGGCTTCTGTTGTTGACTCACCACTAGATTCAACAGAAGCTTCTGAAGTGGATTCTTATTCTACTTGTATCTGTTCTGATTCAACTTCTTCAGGTGATTCGTGACTAGACTCGGCAGAATCAACTAACTCTGACTTTTCACAGTTAGCTGTCTCTGTGGAGTCACATGACGAATCAGATGGAGCAGTTAAATCAGTTTGTTTGCGAGACCATTCAAAAAACTCATTCATCATAGCAAACTGAAGATTGGTCAATTTAATTTGAGACTCTTACCTTTTATTTTGCAATTCAGATGGTTTTTGAGAAATTGTTGATTCAGTATTATCTAACACTTGAAAATGCTTATCAACATCAGCATTTTTCTCAAAATTTAAAGTCTCGGTTTGGTTTGAAACATCAGCAGGTTTCACGAAAGTTTTATCAAACGCCTATTTTTCTAGAATAATTCTGGTTTTATCTGGCCTTGTGATTTTAACTTTCTTTGGCATAACAGGCTCTGCCTTCCTATCCCCGGGCTTCCCATATTCCATTTCAGGCAAGTCGGCTATTTCCTCCTCAGTCATAGGAATAGAGGTGTAATTGTGATTGTATGGTGGAGGTATGCATACAAATCCCAATCCCTTATTCCTTACTTCCTTTTTACTGTATTTTAACTGTTGATTGATCATTTTTTCGACCTTTTCACTAAACACATCAAACTTCTTAAAATTAAATTCCGTGTTTTCAAAAGTTGATTTTAAATCATTAAGTTCAACAGTTAATTTTTCAGACAACTCTTTGAAGTGGAGATATCTACAATTTGCTTCACTCAGATCGCTATGCAACTTTCGGATATCACGCTTTTGCGCCTCCACCATATCCTTATACCCACCTAGTTTCTTTTTAATTTCATAACTACTAGATCTGGTATATTGAAGTTGCATAACAAGCGATTCTGCCTGCTCTTTGAACCCTTTAACCTTTTCCCTACATTTAGGAGTACAGCAGATATCGTCTACACATACATCGTTGATTGTGTGAGTGAAATTATGAATTTGAATACCTGCATCAAAAGTGGATGAGCAAACTACAGCAGATGAGTTGCCTTAAGTAGACTGATTGTCAGCATTGTCATATGACTTGATAAGTGAGATCAGCTCATCCGGCCTCATTTTGTAACAGAAGCAGTCGGTTGTCAGTATTATCTGATTAACATTGCTAAACCAACTGTAGTTCGCCTGATCTGGAATCCTTTTTATAGCATCCAGAAGCTTTCTGTTGCTCGTGTGAGTAGACACCACCATCTTTGCCTTCTCCATTTCAGAGAGCAATTCAGCAAACCGGCTTGTAAGTGCTTCTATAGATTCACCATATGAGTATCTGAATCCTTGGAGTTCCTGCTCAAGCACCTCTCTCTTAGAAAACATTTTAAGATTCCTCCGAAAATGTGATCCCCCAAAGATGTGATCCCCCAAAGATGTGATCCCCCGAAAATGTGATCGCTTAACAGAAACCCTTTACCACACGCACGAATCAACTTTCTGTACCGCGCCTCCAAACATGTTACCACTTGTTACCAAACAATAACCAAGCCCCTCCTTTTTTTATTTATTTTAATTAATAAACCCTTTTTATATAATAAACCTTTTTTTTTAAGAATTCTATATTAAAAGAAAATCTAATAAAATATTATTATTATTATTATTATTATTATTATTATTATATTATTATTATTATTAATTGAGTAATGATGACTCAATGATTATTATTAATATTATTAATATTATTAAAATCAAAACCTAAAATCAAAACAAAAAAATTTACTGTATGCGTTTCTTCTTCGTTAGACACCAGAAACCAAAACCCTAAAACTTTCAGCAGCCAAGTCCGTCTTCTCCGTTTCAAACTATCGTAGTGACTGGTGGATGAGCGGTGGTTAACGACAATGGTGATGACAGAACGTGTATGGTGTGAAGGATCGGCGGAGGTGGTTTGTAGACGAAGATGGTTGTGCGATTACAGGTGATCGATGATGATGTTTATGTATCGATGAGTTGCAGTTGACGTAAAACGGAGTAAGATGCTGAACGCTGAGGAGTTACAGGTTCCGAAATGGTGAACGATGATGAAGTTTGAGGTTATGAAGGTGGTGGTCGTGATAATAGTGAACGGCGGCGATGGAGTGAAGGTGGTCCGACGGTAGGTTGACTGTGGATAATGGTGGTCGTGATTATGATGATTAGAGTGGTGAAGTTGTGTAACAATGTCGAACCCGAAGCCGCAAACACCGATGATCGGAGTGATCGGATGGTGAACTATTATCCGAGACGTATGCGGTGGTGATGATGATAATCGATGGACGTTGTGAACGATGATTACGGTGATTGCGACGGTGTACGGAGTTGGTAAAGATCACGTTGCAGGTTGCAGGTTGTTTGCAGATGGTGGTTGGAGATGTAGCAATAGAGATGGAGACCGGAGGTAGTGATGTGGTGATACTTGAACGATGATAGATGGACGATGATTGACGGGGGTGTTAACAGTGATGGTGATGAAAGAATGATTTGAAAATGATTGATCCGATCGCACAAGATAGAGTCGCACAAGATCGTAGTCGCACAAGGTCGTAGTCGCACAAGAATTGTAGTCTTGAAGGAGACTTGATTGCACAAGAAAGAAGTTCAGTCGCACAAGAATAATAATCGCACAAGATAAATTGACTTTGTTGCACAGTTGTTGAATTGATCGCACAAGAATTGAATAAAAAATGATGATGATAACTATTGGCACATTAACTTGATCGCACAATATGTAGTAGCTGTGTAAGGGTATTATCTAGTGTAGGTTTGCGTCTGTCTTGAGTTATTATATTTGTTTTGGGTGTGAACTATATAGTGAGCTTGTATAGTTGTTTTGATGTCGATGGGGTATGGGCTTGGCCCAATGTAAAAGGATCTCCTATGCATGTATAAATAGAGGAGTCCTTAGTCGTTTTGGGTTGTTGATTCATTGGAAAAATTTTGCTATTGTGCGATATCAAGTACCAGATGATCTTAGAATCGTGTGCTTGTTTTGCTTCGAATCAATACATCTTGCTTTCAATCTTTCACATCTCACTTGTATTTCTGCTACTTGTTTGGTGTTTGATATCCGATTGTAGTGACTCTGGACTTACAATTGGTATCAGAGCCTAAGTAGTCTCATGAAGGCTCGGTTGGATCAGATATCTTGAAGATTGAAGGCTGATTTTACTGCTGATTGTGCTCGAAGTTCGACAGAAAAGAAATGGCTCAAACTAATCAATTGGGATTGACTGAAACTGCTGCTATTAACCAGGATCTAGATAACATTATTGGAACTAATAACAGGGTTCCAGACTCATTTCTGGTGGATCCTTTTCAGAATGGAAATTCAGGTTCATCCAATATATGAGGATCAAGGATCCAAAGGCATGGAGGTCCATCTGCAACGGACCAACTGTGATCACCTATGTTGTGAATGACACTGAGGGAACAACTGCTCCTAAGCCTGAGGCTCTATTTACTGACGAGGATCGTGAAAAGCAAGACATTGACAACAAAGCTCTTGCAATGCTGCACTCTGCTCTTGCACCTGAAGTTGACATTGGAGTTCGTGATTGCAAAACTGGTAAGGAAATGTGGGATGCTCTGCTGGCTATCTATGAGGGAAATGAAGAGATGAAGGAAAGTCGAAGGGAAATGCTTACCCAGAAGTTCAACCTATTCAATCACTCCCCAGGGGAAACTTTGAAAAATCAAATCCAAAGATTTGTTGCCTTGGTCAGTGATATGAAAACTCATGATATCAACCTTGAAAAGTCTGTTACTAACAAGAAACTGCTTAATGCTCTTCCAAGAAATTGGGATACCAATGTAACTCTCATTAAAAGAACAAGGGACTTAGCTAGAATGACTCTCTCTGAATTGATTTCATTGCTAAAGTCTTATGAAATGGATAACAAACAAAGGCTCTACAATCACACTGCTAGTTACAACAATGCTGGGGTGTTGACAAATAGTGCTTTGATGACTCAGCAAGGAATGAGCTCGCTTCCAGGACCCTCCACTGTGCAGTTCCCTGCTAATCTTGGAACTTTTGTTAACCAATCTGGCTACTTTCCTGTTGTTGCTCAACAAGTGAATCAAACTTCATCTGCTGCACAGCCCACTAATCCATCTACTCCTACACCCACTCAATTTCTTTCTAATATTACTACTGCTTTTGCTGCTACAAACTCCTCAGTTGCTACTTCAAGGGATTTTGAACAAGCTATGGCTTTCATTACAGGGGTTATGAATGGTTATCATGATTTTATTGCTGGAAGGGTAAAGAACAACATCGACTCTGCTGAACTGTTGGAAGTCCATCCTGATGATGTTGAGGAAATGGATATCACTTGGCAAATGGCCATGGCAGTGTTTCGTGCCAGGAATTTTGTGAAGAAAACTGGTAAAGGCAGCTGGGACAAAATTGATGGTGAGATTGGTTAGAATAAGGCTAAGCTCCGGTGTTACAACTGTGACACCTGTGTTTGTAATCTTTGTAAACAGTTCAGTTATCAATAAAACGACGTTATTTAATCCCAATGTTTGTTTGTTTATGTTTGACATTTTTCATGTTTTGACTTTTGTTCAATTTCAAACTCTATATCGCTTTCTAGAGAATTTAACACAAACTGGTGCGTAAACATAATCAGTTTAACGCGACAAATACTCCGGAACATCAACATATGCTTAACATACCTTAAATAACCTTTACATAACTTAGAAATAAGTTTTGAAGGCTTTGGTATGGCAAAATCAAGTTTAATCGCTTACAGGGACTAAATTCGACAAACTGCGAAAGTACGATGATTCGTACTGGAACAGACATTCCGGAAAATGACCATAATTTAAACATACCATAAATATCCTTTACATAGCTTAGAAATAGGCTTTGAGGGGTTCAGTGTGCTAAAATAAACTTTTGGGTCATTCAGGGACTAAAAGCGTCAAAAAGTGCACAAGTTTGCATTTTCGCGCATAACTTACGTTCTGAATACATCCGGACATCCAAAAATTTATGTAAGTACTAAAATATTTTATTTTAGTGTTTGGCATAAGAAAAATCCATTCGTCGCGCAATTTGGATCGTTTTTCGCGCTTATGCGCATTCCGTCGTAATTAACCAAACAACGCAATCGTACGGCCAAACGAACCAACATCCGACATATTTCTGAGCATGTTTCATTTTCCCTATTCTTTAACATCCTTATAGAGCTTAAAAATGGGTTTGACGGGTGTAAGAAGTGCCAAAACACGACGATACGCGCACAGGGGCCTGTTCTGCCAAAAATGAAACTGCTGGTCTGCAGAAGGCTTACGGACCGTAAGGCCCTACCCATACGGTCCGTAAGGACCCTCCAGAACCTCAGAATGTGGTTAACAGCTGTTTACAGCTGTTAAGCACTCACTAAACCACTTGCACATGGTTTTGGACAATACTAGGGGCTCAAATGGTTTTATAAAACCATGGTCTTGAGGTGTATGGCTAAGATCAAAGCACGGTATTCGAGGAACGATCCTAATGGTCCTAGAAATCCTATAAACACCCCCCATGTCTTGCTCAAAACCCACAATTTGAAATCTGAATTGTTCTCTAAGTTGTTGTGTTTAACACTTCATACCTGAGAATATTCGGATTCAAAACTTCCATTCTTGGACCCGTTGTAAGTCCTCTTTCGTTCTTTTAACGTTTCCTGCGTTGACCAGTTTATGGTCAACACGAAGTTCGGTTGAACTTCATAACGTGAGCGTAATCACGATGGTTATAGTCCCTTGTGACTATGCCTACTGATTTCCACGTTATCTAGGCTCAGTGACGAGTCGTAGTTTCGGCCAAAATGCGTGTTATTGTGTATTTTGTAACCAAACTACTTATAGGTATCAAAACCGTTTGTTTTGATACCAAACTTGTTTCCTAACTTAGGTAAGCATGTTTAAACATGCTTAGCTCGTCACTTTTAGTTTTGTGCTTGTCTAGGGTCGTAAAGGTAAGCGATCGAATCAATCGCTTATACTCTCGAACCCGACCCGTTTGGTCGACCATTAGGATCCGACCAAACACAATAGGTGACCATAGTTGTATAGGGAATAACCTTCCGAGGTTATACCTTATGGTCACTTCGTTTAGTTAGTTGTATGATAGGTAGTTTATATGCCTTAGGTAAATGACCAAAATGCCCTTTCTACGCCAAAATTCATTTTAAGCATATGTAACATAACTTTTGATATCTAAACTGATTTAGCAACAATATTAGACATGTTAAGGCATATTTTACTTGTCATAGGACTAGTTAGGCGGACCGAACGCGTTTCACACGAACAACGCGTTAAAGTAGCATAAGCTACCTAAACGGGTCGTAATGGGTCGTAAGCACTTAGGTTATGTTTCATTTTAGTATGTAGGCTTTGTTAAACCATATTACACGAGTTCCCATGCTCGTTTGGTTTACGAACCCTCATTCTATCTAATCCTCCGATTTAGGTCCGGTTTATTAACATAGTTACCTATATTAGGTGCCGTTTGATTTCCGTGATCTCTAGCATTGTTTGGTTGTTACTCAAAATACATTACTCACCATACATAACATTTGTTACACATTACTTGACTACATTTGGACTTTTAACATTTGATATGGTTTGTACAAGGACTTTTTGACAATTGGTTTAAACGTAGACTTTATACATTGGTGGTTTGTTTAAGTGACTTAAGTAACGAGATGCGAGTAGTATGATACAAGCATGGTGGATACGCCGCTGGTACATCCTATATATAAGTGTTTGTATTATATTACATATCATAGCGTTATTTAAATCATTCATCTTGGACTTATACATTTTACACAAGTAATATGCTTTTCACAAGACTTTGGTTTACAAAACAGTTCATTCTATACAATTCATTTTACTTGGTTATTCATTTAACCATATATTATTCTTTTATTTATACGTATCGTCTGATCTTATCGCTTTTCAAATGATTTACAAAATAAAACAATTTACAAGGTTCATGACTAAATCTTATTAAACATTTTCCTAAACTTAAGTCATGAATCCTATTTTCACAAAACCTATGTATCTCACAGGCATTTTTATGCTGACGTACCTATTTTCACATGTGTTTTCATGAGCTTTTGCATAGGATGATCGAGACACATTTAGGCGGACCTGTGCCTTAGTGACTTAAAATGAAGCAAGAACTAGTTAAATTGTGTTATGTACTCTTTGTTTCTTGTATTAAGACAATGTAACTCTTTTGTTTAATAAATAAAACGTAACTTTAATTTCCATGGTTGTGAAACAATGAATTCTGTTACAACACTCCCCGACGTTTCCGCCACGTTTTGTTGTTTTACGTGGTCGGGGTGTGACAGAAAAGTTGGTATCAGAGCCAATGGTTATAGGGAATTAGGTTATTAGTAATGCTTTGACCTAGACTATAACCTTTCTAGGACCCTAACGCAAGAAGATTTGCGTTTAGATTTTAAAACAAAAACTGTCACCTATCCTTAGGTGATAACCACAACGAGAACATCAATTTTGAATCCGCTTTGAAAATTAATCATCTGTTCTTGGATGATTGATTACTAGGTTTTGAACCCTCTGTTACAAGGTTTTGAACCCCTTTGAATTTTCAAAATATCGTCAAAGTGTTGGGTCCTAAATAAAGTGAACACGTGCAAACTGGAAGGGTGAATGCCTGTACCCTGGGTTTTCTGTCTAAGGCTAGAGTGTTCGTACAAATCCACATAATCGGACCAGTCACTCTTACCTGGGAACTCTTGGGGTGAGTGTTCACTTATAGGCGAGCATGTCTTCGCGATACATTATCTTTGACCCATTTACTTTGATTAGTCACAATGTGTCGTTTGTTTGCCTTGTGGTAACGAACAAATGACCACCATCTTTGCTGTTGTCAATTTTTGAATCATCTTATTCTTTTCATCCAATCATCTCACTCGTTTCCTTTCATGTTCCTCTTTTAGAATGCCTCCTCGACGCGACAATCAGATAGCAAATGCCGAACTGGCAGAAATTATCGCACAACAAATGGCTGCTGCGTTCCCAAATCTTATTGCTCAATGGAACCAAGCCAACAACAACAATCATGCTCCATGCAATTTCAAGAGTTTCAACTCGGCTAAACCGCTCAAGTTTAGTGGTTCTGAGGGAGCAACTGGGCTTCTTCAATGGTTCGAGAGCATTGAGAATACTTTCCGTCACGTTCAGTGTCCTGAAAATCGCAAGGTCGAGTTTTCTTCGAGTGTGTTTCAGAAGAGGGCCCTTACATGGTGGAACGGGGTTATGAGAGACCGTGGTGCAGAAGTTGCTCTAGCACAAACATGGGCTGAACTTAGAGCTCTTATGATGAGGGAGTTTTGCCCTCATCATGAACTGCGAGCTTTGGAGAGAGAGATTGATGACTTGAAACAGGACAGTGGCGAGCACATGGCGTATACTGATAGGTATGAGGAGTTGAGTCTGCTTTGCCCAACAATGGTTACCCCACTCGACAAGGCTATCGAAAGGTACATCGATGGTCTACCTGACTCAGTGCAAGACATCATTACTGGTAGTAACCCTACCACAGTCCATCAGGCGATCGAGTTAGCAGTGACATTGACTGAGTCGCAGGTTCGAAAGGGAAAGCTGCACAAAAAGGGTGATAAGGGTAAGAAGCAGGCGTCTGACAAAGAAGATAGCAAGAAAGGTCAAAACAAGAAGGGAAAGGATTTTGGTTCCTCAAGGGGGTCTAGGAAGCGAAAGGTTTCCCAAAACTATGCCGTTACTGCACAGGCTCAAGCTGCACCAAATCAGCCTGCGCAACCACCCGCCAAGAGGCCTTATCTTGGCAATGCACCTTTGTGCAACAGGTGTAACGGCCATCACCTACCACATCTCCAATGTCGTCATTTCACTAACTGTGGAAGAAATGGTCATCTTGCCATTACATGCCGCATTCCTGTCAACCAGAATCAGGCAGTTCAGAACCAAGCCCAACAAGTTGCTCAGCCTCTTGCTCAGCAACAAGGTCAAGCTGCACGACCTCATTTCCCTCCTGGTTCGTGCTATAATTGTGGGGATCTGACCCACTACAGAAATCGGTGCCCAAGACTAGTTAACACAAATCCGAATCAGAATCAGGCTCAGGCTCGAGGTCGAGTCTTCAACATGAATGCACAAGAGGCACAAGCAGACAATGAAGTGGTGAATGGTACATTCTTAGTTAATAATCAGCCTGCATCTGTTCTTTTTGATTCGGGTGCGGATAAGAGTTTTGTGTCATTATCTTTTGAGCCATTGCTTCGCGTGTCTAGAACGAAACTAGGTAAACCCTTGACAGTAGAAGTTGCTAATGGTGAACCCATTGTTCTTGATTCTGTTCTTCGCAACTGCCAGTTGAACCTTAACGACCATCTTTTTCCTATTGACCTCACGCCTATGAAACTTGGAAGCTTCGATGTTATTGTGGGTATGGATTGGTTAGCCAAGCATCGCGCATAGGTAGTTTGTTTTGAGAAGATTGTTCGTGTGCCGCTTTCGACAGGTGAGATCCTACAGGTTCGTGGTGAGAAACCTACTGGTGGTCTCAAACTCATGTCTTGTTTTAAAGCTCGGAAGTATCTGCGAAAGAACTATGTGGCCTTTTAGGCACATGTTGTAGCAGATAAGGGCAAAGGTAAGTCTATTCAAGATATCCCTGTTGTTTGGGATTATCCTGAAGTGTTTCCTGAAGAGTTACCTGGTCTACCCCCAGCACGCCAAGTTGAGTTCCGTATTGATCTCGTACCTGGTGCAAATCCCATTGCCAGATCTCCATATCGTCTTGCACCGTCTGAGATGCAAGAATTGTCTAAGCAGCTTCAAGAGCTCTCTGACAAAGGTTTTATCTGTCCTAGCTTTTCACCTTGGGGTGCTCCCGTTCTTTTTGTCAAGAAGAAGGATGGATCTTTTAGGATGTGTATCGATTATCGTGAGCTTAACAAGCTTACCATCAAGAATCGATATCCCCTACCTCGCATTGATGATCTCTTTGATCAGTTACAGGGCGCTTCTTATTTTTCGAAGATTGATATACGTTCTAGGTATCATCAACTTCAGGTGCATGAAGAAGATATTCCCAAGACAGCGTTCCGCACTCGTTATGGGCATTATGAGTTCACAGTTATGCCATTCGGATTGACTAATGCTCCTGCTGTTTTCATAGACTTAATGAATAGGGTCTGCAAGCCTTATTTGGATCAGTTCGTCATTGTTTTTATTGATGACATCTTGATTTATTCTAAGACACGAGCTGAACATGAGCAACATCTTCGTCTTACTCTGGAACTCCTGAAGAAAGAGCAACTTTTCGCCAAATTCTCCAAGTGCGAGTTTTGGCTCAAGGAAGTTCAATTTTTGGGGCATATTGTCAACGAACAAGGTATTCATGTAGATCCCTCCAAGATCAGTGCGATTAAGGATTGGGATACGCCTACTACTCCTACTGAAGTTCGTTCTTTTCTTGGTCTGGCGGGTTATTATCGCCGCTTTATTGAAAATTTCTCGAAGATTGCAGTTCCTCTAACTGCTCTAACTCAGAAGAACAAGCCCTTTGATTGGGGATTCAAATAAGAGGAAGCATTTCTAACTTTGAAACAGAAACTTTGTGATGCGCCTGTTCTGACTTTGCCTGAGGGCAATGATGATTTCGTCGTTTATTGCGATGCATCTAAATTGGGTCTGGGCTGTGTTCTCATGCAAAGGAACAAAGTCATAGCATATGCATCGAGGCAGTTGAAGATACATGAGAAAAACTACACCACTCATGATCTTGAGTTAGGTGCAGTTGTCTTCGCTCTTAAGATCTGGAGACACTATTTGTACGGTACAAAATGTGTGGTTTTCACGGACCACAAAATTCTTCAGCATATCTTCAATCAGAAAGAACTCAACATGAGGCAACGACGTTGGGTTGAGCTTCTAAACGACTATGACTGCGAAATTCGCTACCATCCTGGTAAGGCGAATGTCGTAGCCGATGCATTGAGTCGTAAGGAACGTACTAAGCTTCATTGTGTTCGTGTTCAATCTGATATTCAAGCTCGATCCGATATCCAATCACGCATTTCTCAGGCTCAACACACTTGTGTTTCACAAGGTTTGATGGGTAAGGAGTTACCCTATCACATAACACCTGATCTGGAACTGAAGGACAATGGATCGTATTACTTCATGGACCGTTTGTGGGTCCCAAGCCAAGATGATCTTCGCACCTTGCTTATGGATGAAGCCCATAAGTCTCGTTATTCTATTGATCCTGGCTCAGATAAGATGTATAAGGATCTTCGTATTCAGTATTGGTGGCCTGGTATGAAGAAAGACATTGCCTTATATGTATCAAAATGCCTTACTTGTCTTAAGGTTAAGGCTGAACATCAACGTCCTTCTGGTTTATTGGAGCAACCAGAGATCCCAGTTTGTAAATGGGAAAACATTGCTATGGATCTTGTTACCAAACTTCCACGCACAAAGAAAGGTCATGATGCCATCTGGGTAGTTGTTGATCGTCTTACCAAGTCAGCGCATTTCTTGCCAATCCGTGAGGATTTTTCTGCTGACAAACTTGCTAAAATCTATGTGGATGAAATTGTATTATCATCCGCAAACGGATGGTCAATCTGAAAGAACAATCCAGACTCTGGAGGATATGCTTAGAGCTTGTGTGATCGATTTTGGTGGTAGTTGGGATTCACATCTTCCGTTAATTGAATTCTCCTACAACAATAGTTATCACTCCAGCATCAACATGGATCCTTTCGAAGCTCTCTATGGTCGAAAATGTCGTTCACCAGTCTGCTGGAATGAGATTGGGGAGGCTCAGCTTACTGGATCTGCCCTCATTTTAGAGATAACTGATAAGGTTAAGAAAGTTCGTGATAACCTTCAGACAGCTAGAAGCCGTCAAAAGAGTTACGCGGACCAAGGACGCAAGCCCATGGAATTTCAAATCGGTGATCGAGTATTACTTAAGGTCTCACCTTGGAAAGGTGTGATCAGATTTGGAAAGAAAGGAAAACTTGCACCTAGATACGTTGGATCATTCAAGATCGTCGAAAGAATCGGTAAGGTAGCCTATAGACTTGAGTTACCTCCTGAACTTGGAAATGTTCATCCAACCTTTCATGTGTCCAATCTCAAGAAGTGTTTAGCTGATGAGAACCTCCACATACCACTTGACGAAATTCGTGTTGATAAAACACTGAAATTTGTTGAGAAGCCAGTGGAAATCATGGAACGTGAAGTCAAGTGGCTCAAACGCAAGCGCATTCCATTGGTCAAAGTTCACTGGGAATCTAAACGTGGACCTGAGTTTACTTGGGAACGTGAAGATCAAATGAAGGCGAAGTATCCGCATCTATTCCCACGAGTTTCCTCTAAATAAATTTCGGGACGAAATTTCCACAAGTAGGAGAGACTGTGACACCTGTGTTTGTAATCTTTGTAAACAGTTCAGTTATCAATAAAACAAGGTTATTTAATCCCAATGTTTGTTTGTTTATGTTTGACATTTTTCATGTTTTGACTTTTGTTCAATTTCAAACTCTATATCGCTTTCTGGAGAATTTTACGCAAACTGGTGCGTAAACATAATCAGTTTAACGCGAAAAATACTCCGGAACATCAACATATGCTTAACATACCTTAAATAACCTTTACATAACTTAGAAATAAGTTTTGAAGGCTTTGGTATGGCAAAATTAAGTTTAATCGCTTACATGGACTAAATTCGACAAACTGCGAAAGTACAATGATTCGTACTGGAACAGACATTCCAGAACATGAACATAAGTTAAACATACCATAAATATCCTTTACATAGCTTAGAAATAGGCTTTGAGGGGTTCGGTGTGCTAAAATAAACTTTTGGGTCATTCAGGGACTAAAAGCGTCAAAAAGTGCACAAGTTTGCATTTTCGCGCATAACTTACGTTCTGAATACATCCGGACATCCAAAAATTTATGTAAGCACTAAAATATTTTATTTTAGTGTTTGGCATAAGAAAAATCCATTCGTCGCGCAATTTGGATCGTTTTTCGCGCTTATGCGCATTCCGTCGTAATTAACCGAACAACGCAATCGTACGGCCAAACGAACCAACATCCGACATATTTCTGAGCATGTTTCATTTTCCCTATGCTTTAACATCCTTATAGAGCTTAAAAATGGGTTTGACGGGTGTTAGAAGTGCCAAAACACGACAATACGCGCACAGGGGCCTGTTCTGCCAAAAATGAAACTGCTGGTCTACAGAAGGCTTACGGACCGTAAGGCCCTACCCATACGGTCCGTAAGGACCCTCCAGAACTTCAGAATGTGGTTAACAGCTGTTAAGCACTCACTAAACCACTTGCACATGGTTTTGGACAATACTAGGGGCTCAAATGGTTTTATAAAACCATGGTCTTGAGGTGTATGGCTAAGATCAAAGCACGGTATTCGAGGAACGATCCTAACGGTCCTAGAAATCCTATAAACACCCCCCCATGTCTTGCTCAAAACCCACAATTTGAAATCTGAATTGTTCTCTAAGTTGTTGTGTTTAACACTTCATACCTGAGAATATTCGGATTCAAAACTTCCATTCTTGGACCCGTTGTAAGTCCTCTTTCGTTCTTTTAACGTTTCCTGCGTTGACCAGTTTATGGTCAACACGAAGTTTGGTTGAACTTCATAACGTGAGCGTAATCACGATGGTTATAGTCCCTTGTGACTATGCCTACTGATTTCCACGTTATCTAGGCTCAGTGACGAGTCGTAGTTTCGGCCAAAACGCGTGTTATTGCGTATTTTGTAACCAAACTACTTATAGGTATCAAAACCGTTTGTTTTGATACCAAACTTGTTTTCTAACTTAGTTAAGCATGTTTAAACATGCTTAGCTCGTCACTTTTAGTTTTGTGCTTGTCTAGGGTCGTAAAGGTAAGCGATCTAATCAATCGCTTATACTCTCGAACCCGACCCGTTTGGTCGACCATTAGGATCCGACCAAACACAATAGGTGACCATAGTTGTATAGGGAATAACCTTCCGAGGTTATACCTTATGGTCACTTCGTTTAGTTAGTTGTATGATAGGTAGTTTATATGCCTTAGGTAAATGACCAAAATGCCCTTTCTACGCCAAAATTCATTTTAAGCATATGTAACATAACTTTTGATATCTAAACTGATTTAGCAACAATATTAGACATGTTAAGGCATATTTTACTTGTCATAGGACTAGTTAGGCGGTCCGAACGCGTTTCACGCGAACGGCGCGTTAAAGTAGCATAAGCTACCTAAACGGGTCGTAATGGGTCGTAAGCACTTAGGTTAGGTTTCATTTTAGTATGTAGGCTTTGTTAAACCATATTACATGAGTTCCCATGCTCGTTTGGTTTACGAACCCTCATTCTATCTAATCCTCCGATTTAGGTCCGGTTTATTAACATAGTTACCTATATTAGGTGCCGTTTGATTTCCGTGATCTCTAGCATTGTTTGGTTGTTACTCAAGGACTTCTAAGCAATCTCAAGTGAGTACATAGACCCCTCTTTTACAGTTTTTCAAACGTTTTGGGGTGAAACACATGTGCCTACTTGTTACTTTCGTGCTTTCCATGTTTTCATATCATATGCTTGTTATGTTCATTAGTACACTTATAGTACATGATTTACATTACATTGTCTTACTATGTATGTTGACTGAGCATACTTAGTACATTGTTTTACTTGACATTTCTGCTATGTATGTTGACTGAGCATGCTAGCACATTGATTTACATGACTTTTCTGCTTTGTATGTTAACTTAGCATACCTAGTACATTGTTTTCATATAACATGTTTACATTCGATATGACATTTGGTTTGTACAAACGGGACTTAAATACGTTCATTAACATTAGCTACGCCGCTCGGTAGTAAGTACTGGTACCATAGGACTTGACAAATCCCGTTCCTGACATCCTGGGTTTGTTTGGGTGTAAGGAATGACTGAATCCGAAAACATTTCTTTTGATAACCTTGACTTAGGGTTATCCGTCTGTCTCAAGGCTTGAATGTATGCGTTAACTTACCACATAAGTGTTTGTATCAATATAACATGCATTTACTTTGCAAAACATAACTTTTTGATATATTAAAAATACTTTGTTTTGTACATTTTTACATTTGGTTTATGTAACAACACATTACTCACCATACATAACATTTGTTACACATTACTTGACTACATTTGGACTTTTAACATTTGATATGGTTTGTACAAGGACTTTTTGACAATTGGTTTAAACGTAGACTTTATACATTGGTGGTTTGTTTAAGTGACTTAAGTAACGGGATGCGAGTAGTATGATACAAGCATGGTGGATACGCTGCTGGTACGTCCTATATATAAGTGTTTGTATTATATTACATATAATAGCGTTATTTAAATCATTCATCTTGGACTTATACATTTTACACAAGTAACATGCTTTTCACAAGACTTTGGTTTACAAAACAGTTCATTCTATACAATTCATTTTACTTGGTTATTCATTTAACCATATATTATTCTTTTATTTATACGTATCATCTGATATTATCGCTTTTCAAATGATTTACAAAATAAAACAATTTACAAGGTTCATGACTAAATCTTATTAAACATTTTCCTAAACTTAAGTCATGAATCCTATTTTCACAAAACCTATGTATCTCATTGGCATTTTTATGCTGACGTACCTATTTTCACATGTGTTTTCAGGAGCTTTTGCATAGGATGATCGAGACACACTTAGGCGGAGCTGTGCCTTAGTGACTTAAAATGAAACAAGAACTAGTTAAATTGTGTTATGTACTCTTTGTTTCTTGTATTAAGACAATGTAACTCTTTTGTTTAATAAATAAAACGTAACTTTAATTTCCATGGTTGTGAAACAATTAATTCTGTTACAACACTCCCCGAAGTTTCCGCCACATTTTGTTGTTTTACGTGGTCGGGGTGTAACAACAACTGTCATGAGCCTGGGCATTATGCTAGAGAGTGCAAATAGCCAAAAAGGGAAAAAGTTGATTCAAATGTCACTGTCACTGTTAGTTCAGCAGCTCGACCAGCTCCAAACGTTGTTTCAACTTCAAACATCACTGTTACTCGTCCAACTCAAGGCTCACCCTCAAACACTACCGCCATAACTCAACCTGCTGAACCAGTTGCAACTCCTGGAAATGCATTGGTGGTTCAGGAAGGAGGAGGATTTGACTGGAGCCAACAGATGAACGATCTGCAGATCACTACAGACACTTTGTACCAGCAAAATCAAGCTCTCATGGCAGAAGTGAAAGAAGATGCTAACTCGGCTGCTGAAGATGCTGAGGAAATGATTTATCATTCCCTCATGGCTCAAATGAACGACTACACTCCTTCTGAGACTGAGGTATGTGTAGATGATGTGTGTTGTACTTTAAAATATCGACAGAAGGTAAAAGGTTTTAAGGAACATGCCGAATCGCTTACTATGCAACTTCAATATACCGGATCCAGTAGCTACGAAGTTAAAAAGAAACTGGATGGGTATAAAGAGATGGTAGAGGCTCAAAAACGTGACATTAGAAAGTTACATAGTGATCTAAGCGAAGCGAACTGTCGATATCTCCGCTTTAAGGAGCTATCTGAAAAATTAACTGTTGAATTAAACGACTTAAAATCGACTTTCGAAAATACAGAATTTAATTTTAAGAAATTTGATGTTTCAAGCGAAAAGGTCGAGAAAATGATAAATCAACAGTTAAAATATAGCAAAAAGGAAATGAGGAATAAGGGGTTGGGTTTTGTATCCATACCCCCACCATACAACCATAACTATTCCTCAATTCCTATGACTGAAGAGGAGATAGACAATTTACCTAAGATGGAATATGGAAAACCAGAGGATAGAAAGTCTGAGCCTGTCAAGCATCGAAAGATAAAAATCACCAGGCCTGATAATACTGAAGTCATCTTAGAAAAACAGGCCTATAATCAAACGTTTGTTAAATCAGAAAATGCTTTAAATCACACTGAAACCTTAAACTTTGAGAAAAATGCAAGTGTTGATAAACATTTTCAAGTGTTGAAAGGGGAAGAATCATGTGAGTCAAAACAAACTTGTGAAAATAAATCTGTCACAAAAGAGCCTGAAGCAAAAGAGCCTAGAGTTAATGTAGACAACATTGAATTTGCCATGTTAAGAGGTTTAACTGAGTTTATGAAAGTATTCAATAGGAGCAAACAAGGTGAATCTGCTTCGTCATGTGACACATCTTGCGACACCTCTGAGACATCCACTTCTGAAAAATCAGAAATGGGCGAATCACCTAGTGTCCACAGTGCATCACCTGAGGAAGCAGAGGCATCTCAAACTGAATCATCAGCTTCATCTGATTTAACCAGTGAATTCTATGAAAGGACTGATTGTGATAATTCAGAGTCAGTTGCTTCAGTGGAATCAATAAATGAATCATCTGAAAAAGTTGATTCAAATTCGATCAACGAAGAATCAGAAACAACATCAGGAGCATCTGTTGAGTTGGATGGTAATGAAACCACAGCAGCTCCTGCTGAATGTTCAAAAGAAAATAATTCTGACTCTTCAGAACCAATTGTGTCACAAGAAGCTGAGAGCAATTCTGCAGCATTAAGTGACACTGTTTGTGAGAAAATTAATGATACTAACCCTGTTGCTTCAAATGCAGACCAAGTAATTATTGAAGATTGGGTAGATGGAGATGATGAGGACGACGTTGCTTTTAGAGTTTTAAAAAATAAAATTCAGAAAAACAATTCTTTAATTTCTGAAAAGTCAAACAATATTTCAATTTCTTCTGATGCTTTGAATTGTATGGGCTCTGTTTTAAAGAGCGATGAATGTTCTGACATTTATTTTGGTTCTATTTGTGTGGATTTGAATTCAGTTGTTTTGCCTAATAAAGTTGATAAATCTAAAAATATTTTGGTAAAACAGACTAAAGGAGGAAATGAAGCTAAATATGTTTCTCCAAAATCAAGATCAAACAAGCAAACTAAGTGTCATTCTGTTTCTAAAGACAAATCTAAACCTGTCTTGTTTGCATCTCAGGAACCACACAAGCCCTCAGGTTCTGCAAAGTCTGATGGATGTCAAGCAAAACCACATGTGAAGCGACAAATATGTTACACATGTGGAATTGCTGGACATATTGCAAGAAATTGTCAGCATCGTCCTGATAAACTCAAAAGGAGAGAGCATCAGAAGGCTCCAAAAGGGAGTGTCAAGCATCCAAAACAGGATAAGACTTCAAAATCTAAATCTGTTAGGAAGCTGAACTCCAAAATGAAGCCTTCTGATGGAGATTGGAACAAAGCTAAACAAATGAAAATAAAATCAAATAATTGCATTCCAAACTCTAATTCTGTTTCGCCTAAAGCATCCAAGAAATTGGGGAGTTCTGGGTAAGTTTGGAAACCCAAGAATAATGTTCCAAACAACTCTCCTGAATCATCATGCATCAATAATAAACCTATCTACTCTAAAGAAAAGTTGATTTGGATGGAAGTAACGTACTTTAATGCACAGGGTGTACCCACCACAACTATGGCTTGGGTACCAAAATCTAACTAAACCCGCGTGATGTGCAGGAACGGCTATGGAGGGCTGTCATTCGACTCTGGGTCATTGACAGTGGCTGTTCCAGGCATATGACTGGTGATCTCTCCCAACTTTCTAATCTTGAAGAATTTAATGGAGGATATGTTGCTTTTGCGGGTGGCGAGAAAGGAAAGATCACACAAAAAGGCACAGTCAAGAATGGTGATCTCTTTTTCAAAGATGTCAACTGCGTTCCTGAGTTGAAGCACAGTCTGCTAAGTGTTGCTCAAATATGCGACAATGGTTACTCAACTCATTTCACTGATAAACACTGTCTTATTCTGAAACCAAGAATGGTCATTCCTGATGAATGGATTTTGTTGAAATATGAACGAAAAGGCAACGCTTATGTCATTGACATGAATAAACCTCCTACTGAAGGTGTTTCCTGTTTGTTTACCAAAATCTCTGAGCACAATGCTATGCTGTGGCATCGTCGTTTAGGACACTCTAACGTGAAAAATCTAAACCGTCTTGCAAAAATGGGGTTGGTAAGAGGTCTACCTGTAAAAGACTTCATAACTTTTGAAAAATGTGTTTCTTGTGCAAAGGGTAAAAAACATCGAAAACCACACTTTCCCAAAACTGTAAACACTATTAACAGTGTGATGCAGCTTCTTCACATGGATCTCTTTGGTCTAGTGAATGTGCTCAGTCTGTCTGGAAAGTCTTACTGTCTTGTAATTACTGATGATTACTCACGGTTTACTTGGGTTTTCTTCTTAGTTAACAAAAGTGAGACTGCAGAATTAATCAAGAGATTCATAATCTTTATGGAGAATAAGACTGGCAAGAAAGCGAAAGGGATTCGAACCGACAATGGAACTGAATTCAAGAATGCTGAGTTGAATTTCTTTTGTGCCGAGAGAGGAATCACTCGACAGTATAGTGCTGCTAGAACTCCTCAGCAAAATGGAGTTGCTGAAAGAAGGAATAGAACTTTGATTGAAGCAGCTCGGACTATGCTTTGTGATTCGAAACTTCCAGTTTTCTTCTGGGAAGAGGCCATTAACACTGCGTGCTACGTTCAAAACAAAGTTGTTATCAACAAAGCACGCATGAAGACGCCTCATGAAGTGATGTTTGGCGAGAAACCATACGTGGGGCACTTTAGAGCTTTCAGTTGTCCATGTACTCTTTTGCACCTGGAATCCATACCAAAGTTTGACGCTAGGGGAGATGAATTCTATTTCATTGGATATGCTGGGAAGCCTGCTCATGAAAACAAGACGGCATATAGAGTGTACAACAAGAAGACTAGACAAATCATTAAGTCTTATGATGTGCGGTGGCTTGAAGAAAATCAGACAGACGCTGGAAACGGGCCATTTACTCTTTATAATTATGCCTATCTATTCAAATCTTTTGATATTCTTGATGATCCTCCTGTTACTCATGCAGGTACTTCTGGTTCAACTAATGTCGTCTCTCGACCTTCAATTGTTCCACATAATGCTGAAGAAGAGGGGGATGTTGAATTTGAGGGGGATTCTACAGCTGTGGGGGATCACATACCTGCCGTCTCATCTTCAACATCTACACCTGAGATTCAAGTGGCTCCGGATTATACCAACATTCTTAATGATGGAGGGGAAGGGTTGGACTCGTCTGATGAGGAGGACACACACATAGATCAAAATGACATGTTTGATGGTCCCATTCTTGAAGAGTTTGTCGCAAATGGTGCAGACGAAGAGCTAGTCTCTGACCAAACTGAGTCAGTAGCAGTTGATCATTTAACGAATGTATCTCCAACTGGGACTGCACCAGAAGTTGCTATTCCTGCCAGTGTCCATCGTGATCATCCCATTGAAAATGTGATTGGACCAGTAGAGGCGGGAGTGTTGACTAGAAGTCAGTCAGGAATTATCAACAATTGTTTGTTTTCGTGTTTTATCTCTCAAATCGAGCCAAAGACAACTGTTGCGGCTCTTTTGGAAGCTAGCTGGGTAGATGCGATGCAGGACGAGTTGAATCAGTTTGAGAAACTGAAAGTATGGAAGTTGGTTAATTTACCTGCTGGAAAGAAATCACTCGGAACTAGATGGGTCTATCGCAACAAGAGAGATGATAGCGGAGTGATTGTAAGAAACAAAGCAACACTGGTCGTCCAAGGGTTTAGACAGATAAAAGGCCTTGATTACGATGAAGTGTATGCTCCCGTGGCTCGACTGGAGGCAATCAGAATTTTTCAGGCATATGCCTCTTACATGGGATTCAAGGTCTATCAAATGGATGTTAAGACGGCGTTTCTCTACGGCAAAGTAAAAGAAGAGATTTATGTGTCACAGCCACCGGGCTTTGTGAACAAATAGTGTCCTCGTCACGTGTATACGCTTGATAAGGCTTTATATGGGTTACATCAGGCTCCTCGTGCTTGGTATGCTACTCTGACAGAGCATTTGCTCGCTCATTGATACACTCGGGGTGTGATTGATCAGACACTGTTCATTCAAAAAGTGAGAGAGGATCAAATCTTGGTGCAGATCTATGTGGACGACATCATCTTCGGATCCACTAGTGATGCGCTGTGCAAGGAGTTCGAAGAATTTATGAAGAAGCAATTTGAAATGAGTGCGTTGGGAGAAATGAGTTTCTTTCTGGGTCTGCAGATTCGACAGGATTCCAAAGGAATTCTCATCCATCAAGGAAAATATGTCGATGATATTCTTGCTAAATTCAAACTTCAAGATGTCAAACCTGCAAACACTCCTATAGCAGAAAGACCAGTAATGACAGAAGATACAGAAGGGGAAGCTGTTGATGCTACACTGTACCGGTCGATGATTGGCTTGTTGATGTACTTGACAGCCAGTAGACCAGATATCATGTTTCCTGTGTGTCAGTGTGCTCGTTATCAGGCTGCTCCTAAACTTTCTCATTTAAAAGCTGTTCAGAGGATCTTTTGATATTTTAAGGGCAGGCCTCGGCTTGGACTTTTGTATCGAAAAGAGTCTCCATTTGATCTGTGTGCTTTTTCTGACAGCAGTTTTGGAGGTACTGGTCAAGACATGAAGTCTACGTAAGCTGGATGCCAGTTTCTGGGGGATCGCCTCATCTCCTGGCAATGCAAGAAGCAGCAAACTGTCTCTCTATCTACTGCAGAAGCGGAATACGTGGCCGCTTCAGCCTGCTGCTCACAGGTTATCTGGGTCCAACATCAGCTGGTGGACTACGGTTTGAATTTTTCCCAAACTCCCATTTATTGTGACAATGATGCAGCTATCCAAATAGTGAAAAATCTGGTGTATTTTTCAAAAACCAAGCACATTGCCATAAAAATTCACTTTATTCGTGATTCTTTCAACCAGGGTTTAATTAAAATGGAACAAATTCATACTGACGACAATGTCGCAGATATTTTTACAAAACCGGTTGATAAAGCACGTTTTCTTGCTCTTCTCGAACTTCTCAAAATGGTCGAATTCGAGGATTGACCGCGGTCACACAAAAAAATTTTTCTTCGTTTCTGTAAATTTATTTCTTAAAATAGCTTTTCTTTCATTTTAAGCAAAAATTTAGGGGGATGTAGTCTCTCAGAAAAATACAAAAACATTGAAAAATCCGAAAAATACAAAAACATTGAAAAATCAGAAAAATACAAAAATAGCTCTTTGCTTTTACAAAAACATTGAAAAATCCAAAAAATACAAAAACATTGAAAAATCAGAAAAATACAAAAATAACTCTTTGCTTTTGGCATGCCTTGGCTACAAACTGGGAAATGAAATAATTTCACTATATGGATTAAGGCTGACTCATGTAAGACCAACATTGAAATGGTCTGACTCCAGAGTGATGTGCTGGTAGGCTTTATCCTGATGGATGGACTCTTTGACTAGTACTGCGTAGAACACTAATATCTATTCTATGACCTCAGGAAAGAACGTTCACTTGGAATTAGAGCATAGCTATTTGAATGCGTGTGTGATGTCCCGATACACACAATTTCGTTCTAGTTCTAAAATCTTTTCTAAACAACTCGTGTATCTCCTCTGTTTTACGTGAGCAAAGACCTGGAGGTGCTAGGCAACGTCGGCTTCTGTTTTGCGTGAGCAAAGACCTAGCTGTATGTTGTCGCTCTGTGGATCAAATACACCCGAAAGAGGCCCTCTAGTGCCCAAAAGAAACCCAAAAAATAAAAACCTATATCAAACTGAGAAAATCTCATTTGATCTGTATATTATATCCATCTCCGCTGATCCATTCTGTTCTTTTCCCAATCCAGTCTAGTCAAGGTTTCAGAACTCTAGAATGGGCTTGTGAAATATGTGGTAGGGAAACTACTCGTATGATAGCCTGTTCAAATCTAAAATACCGGGATTTGATCGTGATTGATTTGAGTGCTCATACAATTTAAAAATGAAAACATGATAAATAAGTAGCAGTCCGTTACTTGATAAAGGCCTAGGGAGATAAGTTTAAGAGGAAAAACATACTGGCAATCGCTCAGATCTACCAGAGTAAATTAGTGTTGATAAGTGTAGTCTAGCCCGAAACTCTGTGATTTGATCCCGTAAGAAAAGTGCATGCAAAAAATTGGGGTGTAAGATATTTTGCTTGTAAATATTTCTTTTTGTTCCTATCGTGTAAACATTTATCTCTGTGTTTTCTTGGTTATCATTTTGTTTATTTACATAAAAATTTTGTGGCCGTGTTGTTATGAATCGAGGGAGATCGAATTCTCATACAATATCCTTAGCACAAAAGGTTTAAAAGGTAATTTTTCCTCGGGATCTGAGCTAGGCCCACAGTAAACTTGGTGGGCCCACAAAATCCAAAACACTCTTCGAAATTGAGAATCGGTAAACAAAAGAATAAAAGGGGGTGTGGTATGATGGCTGGGCCCACCGCATACTTGGTGGGCCCCCTTGGTTGAAAATCAAATCATATAGGGTTTAAAATCTTGTGCAACGGCTGTTAAATTTTTTTACAATCATTACTGTTGAAAAGTAATTTCTCTCAAAAAGTTCAAAACTACGATCGCACAAGTTCATCATCTTCTTCATTCCACTCACAGTCATGTCCAGTCAGAAAGAAAAAGGAAAAGGTCAGTTCTTCTGTCTCAAACTTTCTTGAATCTCTGTTTGTTGATCGACATTGATAGGTGAGTAATTAGGATTGTTTGGTTTATTGGTTGAATGATGATGATGATGTTTGCTTAGAAGGATTCTTCTGTTGAAATTGAAAATTTTTGGGTTTATAAGGTCTTAACAGATTAAGTTTTGACTAAAAAATGGTTTAGAACCCTAAGATTCAACCGGAATAGCTTGTTTTGAAACCCTAGAAAATCGCTGGAAGGTGCAGGACTTGCCGGAGAAGACAGTCGGAGACGGCGAGTGAACCACACGCGCCGTCTAAGCGAATCGCACAAGTCTGAAGGACTGTTTTACCCTTAAAGCTTTTAAGTGAAAATTCTTTTTTGCCCCTGTGTTTAAAATATCTTGTGCGATTGAAACATCTTTGACTTTTGTTGACTTTTCTTGTGCGATTGACCGTTTTGACTAGATCTTGTGCGATTGACTTTGATTGACCAGGTCTTGTGCTTTTGACCCTTGTTGACCGGTCTTGTGCGATTGGCTTTGTGTGTTTTATTACAAAATTGCCATCGCACAAGATCTGTCTAATCGCACAAGAGACTCTCAATCGCACAAGGTAATATTTGTTGGGCCTGATCCAATTCTTTTGGGCCATGTTTACACAGTGAGTCTGTTAACTGTTTATATTATAATTTTTGTGAATTCGTTTAAACAAAACATATTTGTTTGTTTTATTTTTAAGAATTCTAAAATTATTATATATCAGTTGACTCAGTTTCACCAAGTTTACGGTCAATCTCAGTAATCTTTAAGAATTTTGTGTGTATGTCCGCATTGATTTATTTCCTTGTATGCAGATACGGGAAAGAAAGCCAAAGGTCCTCACGTTCCAGCATGGGAAAAGACGATGAACATCGCATGCTATTTATCAGATCCTCCAAAGGGATTCGAGACGTACAAGTCGTTGATTGTGGGCCTAAACACTTGCAGATTAGCACATTCTCTCCGGGAAAATCCAGTCATTCGTGAAGATTGGATCAAAGATTTCTGGGATAACTCAACGGCGAAGAAAGGTGACTCCGTGATCATGTCGAAGGTTCAGGGTACAGAAGTTTCAGTCAGTGAACAAGATATACGTGATGTGTTGCTATTCGGAGATGCAGCTGATGATCCAACATAGTATTCTAAGGAAAAGTTCATGGAAATTTTGGTTAAAATGAGCTATGAGGGAGCAACTCCTCCTCCCACGATCAAGAAGTTGTTGCATCCGTACTGGAGACTTTTGGCACACATTTATCTAGTCTGCATCAGTGGGAACAAGAGTGGTCTTGACAAACTGACGTTGAAGCAAACTTCTGCAGTGGTTTCGTTTGTTGAAGGATGGAACTACAATTATTCAAGAAGTGTTTTTGATGATATGTTTGCAAATGTAAAGACATTGAATGAGAAGTACTGGTACAAGTTCCCAAGATTTATACAGATGATCTTAGAAAAGAAGTATCCTAAGTTGCCAGTCACTGTGAAAACATATGATGCCAAGATGATGAATCATTTGGTATTTACATGGATAAACCAAAGGTCTATAGATAATGTTGGGGTGAAGTATGAAAACAAGCGTGCATTAGAAAAATTTGGAGTTTTTGCTGAGATTCAAGAAGCAGCACCGACTCAGATAAATGCTATTGTGGCTGAAGAACATGATGTAGAAATAATTGAAGCTCCTATCGGTGTTCAAGAGCCGATTGAGAATGTTGACTTGACGGGTATTGAAAGTGAGGAAGATGTTGGAAATGACAGGATGATTGATGATGAAGAAATAGACGAACATGTTGATGAAAGTGAAACAGAGACAGAGATCATGGATGAAGGCATTACAGCAGAAAATGAAGAGATTAGAGAACCAGTTCATATGAGCCCTCCTCGTGTTGAACATGTGTCTACAACTGAAGCTGCTGCTGGTGATCATTCTTTAGAAGAGTCTACCGCTGATCTTCCTCCTAGGAAACGAAGCAGAAGGGATCCTAGGCTCAGCGGTGAGGAAAATATCAAACTTGTTTTCTAACTTAGTTAAACATGTTTTAACATGTTTAACTCGTCACTTTTAGTCTAGTGCTTGTATAGGGCCGTAAGATAAGCGGTCTTGACAACCGCTTAGACTTTCGAACCCGACCCGTTTGGTCGATCATTAGGATCCGACCAAACATATTTTGTGACCATAGGTGTATAGGGAATAACCTTTCGAGGTTATACCTTATGGTCACTTAGTTTAATTAGTTGTATGATAGGTAGTTTATATGCCTTAGGAAAATGACCAAAATGCCCTTTTCATGCATAATTTGAATTTAAGCATATGTAACTTAATTTTTGACACTTAAAATGGTTATGCAACATATTTAAATATGCTAGGGTATATAATACTTGCCATAGGACTAGTTAGGCGTCTCGAACGCGCGTTTGCGCGGACGATGCGTTAAAGTAGCGTAGACTACCTTAACGGGTCATAACGAGTCGTAAGCACTTAGGATAGGTTCCGAATCAGAATGTAGGCTTTGTTAAACCATATCACATGAGTTCCAACACTCATTTGGTTTACAATACCTCATTCAACCCGATCTCCCGATTTAGGTCCCGATTATTAACATAGTGATCCGATACTAGGTGCCACTTGATTCCTTGATTGCCCGAGGTTTGTTAGAACACTTAATCAAGGATACTTGAAATATCATGTGAGTACGTACTCCCCTCTTTTACTGATTTCAATTGTTGTGGGGTGATTCATATGTGCTAAATGCTTTTCAATGTTTTCATATACACATGTTATGGTTTATATAAAACACGATGATTTCAATAATGTGAACAAACATGTTGGGGCGTTAGTCAAAAGACATTCGAATGACATTCATTAACTATAATTAAGCCGACCAGTAGTATGTTATGGTACCATAGGATCTGACAAATCCCGTCACTAGGCTATTCACTGGATTTGGTGGGTAGTTTGGGAACGACAGAAACTGTTTTATGGTTAACAAAGCATTTGTTGATTTGTTAATCCTGTTAAAGAGGTCTTTTAGGGCCTATTAAAAATACCCCATGGGTGGTATATCGAGTCACACAGGTTTGAATGTATTCTTTAAAGAACGACCAAAAGTTGTATTTCACAATTTAAAACACGAACGATTGAACGATGGTTTATAACACGAACGATTTGAACGATAGAATGATTTGAACAATTTGAACAATTTTGGACGATTGGTTTATGGTAAGTGATTAGATAACGGGACGGGTGTAATGTGATAAAAGCATGGTAGATACGCCGCTGGTACTTCTTATATATAAGTGCTTTTATTATATTACATTCCATGGCGTTATCTAGATCACTTGAACAAATGTTTTCAAACGATGTCACAGTACGAGGTTTTCTTAAAGATATAAACCATACGAGTTTTCATACAAGACGATTTACTACTTAGTTTTACAAAAGACAAATGTTTTCAGTCAAGATTCATGGCTACAATGGTTTTGGTTTACTTATATCATCTTGTAAAGATGATAAAACATATTGCAATATTAAACACTTTTTGATTTCAAGTTACATACTCGACAACTCTCGTAGTTGGACGAGGTATTGCAATATGGATTCAAGCCATGAATTTGACAAACAAAACCTATGTACTCGCTGACATTTTTATGCTGACTATTTTCACATACGTTTCAGGTTCTATGATGTGATGATTGTTGATTACTTGCTACACATAGGATGGACGCGGGCTTTAGTGACTTAAAACTTGAAAGACAATTGTTGTAATTATTTAGTTTGAATCAAAACATTGAGACAATTAATGTAATAAACCTAAAATTCAACTACCATGTGTTGTGAAACAATGATTCTATTACGACACTCCCCGACGTTTCCGCCGCACTTTGTTGTTTTACGCGGTCGGGGTGTGACAATTTTCTATTTTTGTAAATTCAATATTTCTGGGTCTTAAGTTTTTATCCTTCTTAGTACAGGCATTGCATGTTTCCATGCATTTCCTGCACTCTACTTCAGTTTTGATTTCAGATTTATTATCAATTTCATCAATTTTATCAGTTGACTTAGCATTATTAGACGACTTAATAGATTAAGTTTGAGTTGTTGCCTCAACTTGATCTGCCACAGGTGTGTTTTCGGTCGTCTTCTACAGAATCTCATCCTTCATTTTCTGGCTCTCATCAATGATTTCTTCAATAATCTGCTTCTTTTCAACACTGGCATAGATTACCCTTCTTATGCCCTCCTCCATTCATTCTTATAATTCGGATCCTTTAAGATCTTTGATTCCTATACTCCTGAAGTTCGAATAGCAGCAACAAGCGCTTCAAAATTTACCATTTTAGGGTCAACTTCCGGATTCCCATAAGGATCTGCAAAGCATTCTCTCTCATCATCCCATCTATTTGCACACTTTGCTTCCATGAAAATCTCATACACATAACTCAATCTCATCCGTGCATGACGTTCCTCTCGGATTGGTCTCGTCTCAACAACCACAGTAAGTTTCTCTTTTGGAATATATTTATTCCAATTGAATCCTTCATCCTCTTGAATTGTTATAAAGGCTTGCTTCTTCTCTTTAGATGAAACCTCACCAATTTGTTTTTGGTTCGTTCTCGACGGTTGCTCATTGGTATGATGATAAATAGCTTTCTTATAATAGTCTTCATGAAATGGATTCACACTATCATCAGCTTGTCGATTAGTACACTCTCTTTTGAAATATCCCTTCTGTTTACACTTGAAACAAGTGACCTTAGCTTTATCAAACCCCAGCTTCATGTCAGGACCTTCAAGACATTTTCTCCCAGTGATCTCTATAAAACGTTGAGCCCTCCTAATTACGCTAGCCATACCTGATTACGCTAGCCATACACCATCGAATATCCATGAGCTCCATCTCTTCTGGATCTACCTGGTCGTAATCCTCCTTTGTCATATTTGGGTTGCCGATTTTTCCTGCGACCAAACTTTCATAAGATTCCAGAATGGGAGCCAAGAAACTCATATGTTGTCTAGCAAAATCAGTATTCAAGTTTGGAGAATTTTTCCAATTCTGATTCGGGTTAGATTTAGATGACACAGAAGATGAATGATATCCAGAATCATAGCTCGGAGATTTGCTCTTTGAAGAATCACTAGTGTTTTCAGCACTAAATGCCGTACTGATCTTTGGTGCCTGATTGTTCATCAGCATGATTTTACGATAATACAAATCAACATTCTGCTGATAACTTGAACTGGTCATTTTGTTGTGTTTCTGTAAATCCAGATCATGACCTTCAAGTTTTTCAATCAAACCATCCAAAGTGATCTCGTCAAACTTGGCATCATTTTTCAAAATCATTACAAACGTTTGCCAATCATCGACATGCGGTAATGCCTCGATCAATTTGTCGATAATCTCTTCTATGTCCTTCTTGATTCCAAACCTCTCTAGCTCGATTTTCAAATGAAAAAATGTTTCTATTATTTGTCGGACAGTTTCTCCTTTCATGCATCTGAAAAAATCAAACTCCTTTTTCAACAAAGAAATTTTGTTTTTCTTGATATCTTTTCCACCTTCGGCCTTTATTTTCAATGCTTCCCACATTGACTTTGACGTTTTACTATGCTGAAGCAAGAAAATAATATCTTCTCTAACAGATTGTTGTAACAATGTTATCATTCTTGGTTCGTTAGAGTGTTCCTTTTTATCATTATCTGAATATGCTTTAATTTCAAGTAATTCGTTTTTATCGTTTATCGGCTTTTCATATCCCAATGTTAACATAACCCAACTATCATAAGCATAAGCCTTCACCCAGTTTTCAAATCTAGTGCTCCACCAATGATAATCTTCTATATTCATTAGTTATGGTGGCTTTTGATGATTTCTGTGAATATTATCAAAGTTCAAACTCTCGAAAATAACACTTGAAGCAGTCTTTGTCATGGGTGTTGCTTCAGTTGTGAATGCGTTGTAAAACTCATTATGGAATTCATCTTCCATAATTCCTGCAAACAATCAAACAAACAAACACTTGAATTAACTTTGAAAATTAACCAACACAAAATCTTGGTTCGTACGGATGAGGAATCGCTGATTCGTACAAATGTGGAGTGGTCGGTTCGTACGGATCAACCTTGAGTTGATTCGTACGAATGAACTAATAAAATCTAATTTTAAAACTAATCCTTGGTTCAGACGAATGAACTCGATTCGAATGGATGGACGTTATGTCGATCCGGATGAATGGACGTTATGTGGATCCAGACGAATCAACTAGATTCGTTCGTAACTGTTTGAACATGAACAACCATGTTTTTCAGTGATTTGATGATAATTTTGTTAGAAATTTGATCTGAAACTTTGTAGGATTGATTAAAACTGGTTTTCACACAACATATTCAAAATTTAACCAATTTTAACCATGAAATCTTTGTAAATCTGAGTTTAAATTTCAAAAAGAATGAGTAGAAGATGATGAATTCAACTCTGAATCTCATGAATCTGCTTGAATCTTCGTGTCTTCAATCCGTGCAATCAATCACCCGCTCTGATACCACTTGTGGAATCGCCCTAAGGATCAATTCCTTAACCATTGAATGCGTAGAACACGTATCATGTGTTGAATAAATAGGAATCCAAGTACATGTGTAGATTGAACACAAGGAAGTAATTAAACTTGTTTTCTATTGATAGTATGAAAGTTCTGAACCACGAAAACAAACTGCAAGAGTTTCCCCTGTTGATAAGCCAAAGTCTATAAACGAACAAGACTCAAACCTATTTATAGGAACAGTTCATCCGTAAGTAAGTAATTATGAATGGGCCTCCATTCGTACGGATGCACATGTACGAATGGACTCAATGTTACGAATGGACATGAAAGTTACGGATGGACTTGTCTACGAATGAACTTGTTGATTCGTCCGAATGGTCTCTATGTCCGTTCGTACGAATGGACTTTAACACTCTTAAACTTTATGGTTTGCTCATTTTAGCACCAGTCTTGTCTTATCTGATTAAGCTACGATACGTGATTGACGGAAGCGATAGATATATGCACTCACATCTTCAATCAGTTCAGATCCCGTGAGTTGAGTATCGGCCTCTTCAACCCAACAAAGTGGTGATCTGCACTTCCGGCCATATAGTGCCTCGTATGGTGCTGCTTGTATGATACTATGACAGCTGTTGTTGTTTGAGAATTTGATTAGGGAAAGTTCCTTGTCCCAACTTCCTCCAAAGTCTAGGACACAAGCACGAAGCAGATCTTCCAGTGTCTAGATAGTTTGTTCCGATTGGCCGTCGATTTAGGGATGGTAAGCTGTACTCAAGTCTATATGCGTCCCCAATGCTTCTTGTAGTTATTTCCTAAAGTGTGAGGTAAAGCGGCTATCGCGATCTGAAATAATGGAGATAGGCACTCTGTGTCGAGCTATGATTTCATACGTCTAAAGCTTTGCAAGTTTCTCCATCTTGTAGTTAATGTGTATTAGTATAAAGTGTGCAGATTTGGTTAGCCTATCCACGACTACCCAAATCACATCGTGACCTTGGGGTGTCTTTGGAAGGTGGGTCACGAAGTCCATGGTGATTTGCTCCCACTTCCATTGAGGTAACTCTAGTTGTTGTAGCATTCCCGTGGGTTTTGGTATTCATCCTTGAATCGGGCACAAGTCAAGCATTTACTAACGTACTCCGCCACGTCTTTCTTCATACCTGTCCACCAATAAAATTCTTTAAGTTCGTTGTACATCTTGTCTGTACCGGGGTGAATAGAGTATTTAGATTTATGAGCCTCATCCCTAACCAGTTGGCATAGGTCATGGAGATTAGGAATCCATACCATATTTTTGAAGTACATTACTTCATCAGTTTTCTTATCAAAGTTCTTCTCATTCCCATGCAACTACTCCTTTTCTATTTGACCCCCTGTAAGGCTTCCATCTGCGGAGCACGAATCTGTTCCTTGAGACTCATTTGGACAAGCATCCCCAGGGCTCGTACTTAAGTAGTTTCACTCTATCCTTTCTACTCAAGGCATCGGCTACTACATTCACCTTGCCAGGGTGATACTTAATTTCGCAATCATAATCATTTAGCAATTCCACCCATCACCACTACCTCGTGTTCAGTTGTTTCTGGTCAAATATGTGTCGGAGGCTCTTATAACTGCGTAGACCGTGCACTCTGTACCATATAAGTAGTGCCTCAACATCAGTACAAAAATCACTGCCCCAAGCTCTAAGTCATGCGTTGTATGGTTCTTTTCATGTGCCTTCAACTGTCGTGAAGCGCATGTTATTAACTTGTTAGTTGCATCAATACGCATCCTAGACCCCGTCGCGAAGTGCCACAATATACGACGAAGTCATCGTTTCCCTCCAAAGTGTTAGAATTGGCGCTTCACACAGTTTTTGTTTCAATAGTTGTAAAGCTGTTTCTTGTTCTTCACCCCATTAGTATCTCCGATCTTTTTGAGTTAACACGGTTAAGGGTTGTGCGATACAGGAAAAATTTTCAATGAAGCGGCAGTAATATCCCGCCGGCTCCAAGAATTGGCGGATTTCTTTGGGGAACTTAGGTGCTTGCCAATTCTTAATGGCTTTTATCTTACTAGGGTCAACACGAATTCCTTGTGGATCCACCACATGCCCTAAGAATTGCACTTCTTGTAACCAAAAATCACACTTTGATAGCTTGGCATACAACTTCTCCTGTCTCAATACCTCCAGAATTGTACGTAGATGGTTCTTATGCTCCTCCTTGTTTTTGAATATATTAGGATATCATCAGTAAAGACTGTGAGGAATTTATCCATGTGTGGTTTAAAAACCTGGTTATGAGGTCCATAAATACGGTAGGTGCGTTGGTTAGCCCAAAATGCATAACCAGGAATTCGCAATGGTCGTACCAAGTTCAAAAGGTTGTTTTCTAGATATCTTCCTCTTGAACTTTTACTTGGCGATACTCCGATCTAAGATTGATTTTAGAAAAAGTAACAAGCTCCCTGCAACTGGTAAAACAAATCATCAATCTGCGAAAGTGGATATCAATTCTTGATCGTGACTTTGTTCAGCCCCCGGTAGTCTATACACATCCCAAAGCTCCTGACCTTCTTTTTGACAATCAATACTTGCGTTCCCCAATGGGAATAACTAGGATGAATAAAGCCTTTGTACAACAGCTTCTGCACTTGGGTGGATAACTCTTGCATCTCGAAAAGCGCAAGGCGATATGGTGCCCTGGCGATCGGAGATGCTCCCGGAATTAAGTCGATACGGAATTTGACTTGTCGGTTAGGTGGTAATACGGGTAGTTCTTCTGAAAAACATCAGGGTATATCACGTACAACTGGAATGTCTTCAATGCATCTTTCCTTTAGTTCCACTGCTGCCACATTTGCCATGTACACCGCACATCCCTATCGTACGCACTTCAACACTTTGAGGTGAGATATAAGGGGTAACATATCACCAGATTTTTCTCCTTGAACCTTCATCACTTCATTGTTAGGGAAAAGAATCCTAACAATCTTCTGTCACAAAAAATTTCTGCCTTGTTCTTGGACAACTAGTCCATTCCCACTACTATATAAAAACTCCCAAGTTCTACAGGTAGGTGGTCAATGAGGAATTAGTGGTCGTTAAGGGTTAAGGGACGGTCACGGATAATTTGGTAACTAGTTATAGGTTTACCATTAGAAAGTTCAATAGAATAGGGACGTGTTAGCTCACTAGCCGGCATATTTAATAGTGGTAGAAAGTTAATAGAAACAAAGCTCTTATGTGCACCAGTATCAAATAATACAGAAGCATACTGGTCAGAAACAAGAAAGGTATATGTCACTACATTAGGATCTTGTCGTGCGTTGACAGATCTTATAACAAACGCGCATCCTCGAGCTTGGTTGCAGGTTGAGGCTTGCCCTTGGTTTATCTTCCCTATGGGTCGAGGATTCAGTTTCGGACAATTTTGTTTAAAATGCTCCGTACTGCTGCACTCGTAGTAGGTACAGGGGTATGTCAGTTGTGGGTTTTGTTGAGGTGGTCGTTGTTGACTTGTTTGGTATTAGGTGGTTTGGGAACAGTTACGGGCATAATACAAGGTTTATATATATGAAGCCATCTATTAAAGACACATCTACCCAAATAATTTTTGAAGAACACAACAAAGAATACCGAAGACAGATATTCGGGATAGATTACTGTAGTTTTTTTAAGACCAAGAAGACAAGATTGCGGAACTATCCTAGGGGGAGTTTGGTGATGCATATATCCAATGCCTACATCTAAGTCTTGTGTCTGTATAGTTCTAGAGCAGGTTATTAGTGTATTTGAGTTTGTTTTAAACATTCTAAATGACTCATACTCACATAGGAGTCCTACGTGCGTATTAGTCTCCATATGCAGGAGTCCTACACCCCATGTACTCTTGCGTGGCGTATATAAATGGTCATGGGGTGCATGACTTTATAACTTTTGATTCTCACACATTTGGACTTGGAGAGCATATTGTCAAACTTTGTATATCCAAATGTTATGCTACCCAAATTAATACAGAATAGATAGATTATGAAATCCTACGTGTTCTCATACTTTGAAATGGATTCCTCACATTTCCAAGTGATACTGTTATCATATTATGTGTTTTTACTCACCAAACATGATCGTACAAAAATATAACAGGTCCTTCTTATTAGTTGAAAGCTTGTTTATGATGAGTTGGAAAATTGATTTTGTTGATTAAAATGGAAATGTTGATATTTTTGGGGAAACCATGCCAAAATTTTCTAAAATATAAGTATGGTTAATCATGGTTAAACAAGGATTACAAGGTTAAAAATGGATTTGGTGCACTAATCATGATTATATATAGTTTTGGTGAAAATTAAAAATTAAGGTAAACTAGAGTTTTCAAAAACCTAAAATGGATATTAATGTAAATTTTGGGCAAAATAAATATATTTTGCAAACCATGTAAAATTGTGTATTTATGTATAGTTTGTGGGTTATGTGTATTTAGTAGAAAGATATAGGAAACTATGTCTAACTGAATACCCAAAAATAATACACTACAAAAATATGGAAAGTACCAAGTACATATACATAAACATATATACACATATCTAAAAGGATACATGGACAAAAGTACAAGAATGCATATCCATGAAAATGATATTGGACAAATTTGACAAACGGATAATTGGATTAGTATATATATATATTGAGAGAAAATCTGTAATATCGAGGCTCGGTGATAATGTTTTAAATTTCTGGCTAGTAATCAAATATAAATTTAACTAAGTATAAGAATTATGGATTTTATAAACTGATCATAAAAATATATTATTTTTAAGGAACATTAAAGATACATTTTCACAAAACCATTCTCCAGAAAAACTTATAAAAGACTAAGTGTGAAAATACTCCAAGAAATACAAGTATATATGTATACATATACGTATAAAATACGTACACCATAACACACTTAGTAGAATACAAGGTTACAAGTGTTATACATGTATATACTACGGACAAATACCATACAAGTACCTACTAGAGAAGTATAAAAATAAGTATATACATACTTGGGGTACACGTATACGTACAAATACACAACGAATACATGAATTGGACAACTAAACAAAACATTACACATACATGTATACATATACGAGACAATGTTAAAAATATTATTTTTAACAAGCTTCGACAAGTATGTGTATATATATAGAAACGGGTTCAGGAGAAAACGCTCAAAAGTGTGAGAACGGTGAGAACGCATCCTGGCCCAACACGTGTCACGCCGCTTAGAGAAGGGTGGAGGGGCTTTTTTGTCCTTTCATATTTCTTTTTTTAAACGCGTGTCACTTCATCTTTCCATTTTTTGGCGTTTAATAAATACGCGGCGTTTTTATTGTTTTTAGATCAGGATCATAGTAAATATTTTGGCATTTTAAGTATTGTTTTGGCGTTTTTATTGTTTTTTAGATCAGGATGCAGGCCTTTAATGTAAAAAACATCAGTAATTTTCTTGATTTTGTTATATCAAGTGTTTTGCCATGTAGGATACAGGCCTATAATGTGACAGATAATTATGGCGTTTTGAAAATATAAATAAATTTCAATTTTCAATGTAGTGGCTTTTAATATAAATAAATGTTTGACAATAATGATACCGTCTCTTCATTTTACTGTTTTAGCAATTACTGTTTCTTTCAATTTTCATTGGTCAATTAGTGTTGATTTTTCTAGTAATACTTTGTTTGCGTTTTTTGGCGTTTTATATAGCAAAATCGTGCTTTGCTAGCATTCGTTCTCACAGTTTTTCACACTATCAGGCGTTTTGGTTTTTATAGTTTTTGGCGTTTTATACTCAATTTTTTTTAAATTAGTAGAGAATTAGATAATAAACAACAGAGAAGTAGATAACAAACAATAGAAAATGAAAAAAAAATAAAAAAATTATAATCTAATTTCTCATCCAAATCTTCACTGTCATCAGCCTCTTCTACTTTATCTTTTTTGGCATTTTGAACCTGTTTTTGAATACCTTATGTAGATCCTTATTTTCCTACATAATGCCCGTCTTTAGAAGATGCTTATTTTTTGTGGATCCTTTATGGTGGGTGGATATATACTTGTTTGATGACATGTTGAAGACCAACGCTTGCTCTAATGTATTGATCCCTTCATGCCATCAATATATCCATCAAGAACAAAGTGACATGATGTCATATCAGTGTCATCAGTCTCTTTTTCTTGAATATTTGTCAATCTCATTCAGCAAAAGATTATAGAGATACCCAACTCAGAGAAGAATCCATTCAGTGAAACTTCATTCAGATCAATACTCAATATAGAAGAATCGAGGTTCTGCAACTGTGGCATTTTTAACTATTTTTTTGGCGTTTTTAAAGTGAATGGTTTCTAGGAAATATGGCGTTTTTTTGGTTTTGTGATCAGTTGATTGTGCAGAGACGTCTCTCTTATAGGATGTTTTTGGCACGTAGTTTAGGCGAGATTTTATTTTTAATAAATGATATTAATAAAGTAGCCGTCTTTTCAGTTACTCTGTATTTTTACTGTTTTTTTGTTCAGCTTTTTATGAGTTTTTAGGGTCATAAACTTTCCATCTCCCAAGTTTTGCGTTTTTGAATGGCTTTAAGTAGTTTTTGGCGTTTTTTTTTTTACATTTTTAGCTTTTATTAATACTTCTGCAAACTACTTTCATTATAGTTTGGGAGTTTTTGGCGTTTTTACTACATTATGGCGTTTCACATGCATTATGACTGTTTGGCGTTTTATTGATATAATGTATTTTTTTATTCTAAGTTGAAAAATACATAACAAACAACAGAAAAAGAAAATAAAAAAAATAAAAATAGAAACAATTCATCTTCCAAATCTTCACTGTCACCTGTCTCTTTCTTCTTTGAATCATGTTCGCTGGTGGTTTGGCTTAGCCATGCAGGTGTTGTTGTGGCCGTTTTGAAAGACAAAATGACATAAGTTTTTTGTTTGAATATGTATCTTCAAACAACTCATCAGTGCCATTCGTATTTTCATGCCATTATAATATTTATCAATAACAAAACACAAAAAATGACATAAGTCTGACACCAGCATCTTTTTGTTTATGATTTGTCCTTCTCATGCAGCAAAATGTTATTTGAGTCATAACACCTCAGGGAAGAATGCATTATTCGAAACTTTGGCGTAGAACAATATTTGAATATACAAGAAACGATATTTGCCATTTTTGGCGTTTTACTGAGGAAATAGTGTATCTGAAAGAACCGTCGATTTTTTGGAATCTTTTGATGTTTGAGTGTTTTGGCGTTTTCTAAGATGAATGGTATATAGTAGAAAATATGGCGTTTTTTGAGTAGTTGTGTTTGATGTTTTGGGGATTTTGGCGTTTGTAAGATGAATGGTATATAGTACAAAATATGGCGTTTCAGGTTCTGGGGGGTGTGTTTTTATGTCTGGGATGTTTTTGTTTATATAGGGATGTGTTTTGGTCCGTAATGGCGTTTTATTCATTAGTATGGCGTTTTGGTATAGAAGTGTAAAGACCTTTTAACCCTTAATGAGGCGCGTCCACGTAATAAAATTGATGTTATTTACGAAAATGCCACCGCGCCAATCTAGTCCATAGATTGTTTTGATCGGACGATCCATAAGCGTTCTCACCGTTCTCACACTTTCTACCGTTTTCTCTAAATCCCGACCCTATATATATACACACACACATACATATATTTATTTTTAAGAATAAATATATATTGTGTAAACAAAGCAATCGTGTAGGACAAGAGTAAATACAAGGGGCTAGTCCCCAGATATTACAAGGACAAGTGCAAGCTGTAACACCCTGACCGCTTATAAAACAACCCACGACGGAAACGTCGGGGAGTCACGTTACAAAAATTGTTTCAAACACGTGGTATTCAAAGTTTTGATTTATTGAATTAATAATTTACATTGTCTTTTAAATATAAACAAACAAAAAGAAGTACTAATGACATGTTCTTTGTTTTAAGCAACTAAGGCCCGAGTCCAGATCCTAAGTGTAGTATAGCTGATCATGCATTAGTAATAGAACTTGTAGTATACATAAAGTATACTTTGGTTTTTGAGTAGTAAAACTTGTAGTATACATAAAGTATACTTTGGTTGTTGATAATAAAAGTTGTAGTATACATAAAGTATACTTTGGTTTTTGGGAATAAAATGTTTGGTATTCAACAAAAGATAAATAGTATGGCTTAATTGGAAAACTTTGTATAAATAAGTGTGGTCGTTTAGTAATACATTCAAGCCTATTTGCTGACGTTTTAGATTAACCACGAAGGTATATCTGTTTTGGGTAACTCGGTTTCTGTCATTCCCTAATCAAGCTTCCAAATAAACCTAGGAAGCGGGAATGTGGTGTCAAATCCTATAGCGCTATATCATACTACAGATCGGTTTGATCAAAGTTAATGAATATATTTTAGACATGAATATAATTACGCACCAACAAGAGTCATACAAGTTTAGGAAATCATTGAGTTTAAGCCACATGTAGTGGTTTTGAAATTTATAAAATAAGGTACTACGTATATAAATCATATCGTTTTGAAATCATTGTTCAATTGTATATGCAAGCCCAAATTGTTTCAAGTCTCTCCTAATATTTCGGATAACTATAACTTAGTGTATATCGTGAATTAAACGGAAGAATGGACAGAATGAGGTTTATAAACCAAACAAGTGAAGGATATCATGTAATATGGTTTGTTAAACCTTACATTCTGATCTGGAAGTATCTAGGAGTGTTTTGACTCGTTAAGATTTGTTAAAGTGATTTACGCCAATTTAACGGGTCGTATGCGTAACTACGGGTTCAGATGGTCGATTAAGTCTTATGACGAGTCCGATATGTAAAAACATGTTTATTTATGTTGTATGATCAGTTTATAAGTCAAAACAATGATCATATATGTTTAAAAACTAATGTTATGCCAAAAGGGCATTTTCGACATTTTAAAACTATAAAAAGTTGACTCGTCATTTGACTAACCAAACGACATGACCATAAGGTATAACCTCATAGGGTTATTCACTATATTTCTATGGTCATATAAATGAGCTTGGTCGGATCCTATGGTTGACCAAACGGGTCAGATTCATAAGTCAAAGCGGAAGTCAAACGGCTCGACTTTCGACTAAGGAATAAGCACTAACTAGAAATCACGAGCTAGACATGTCTAATAATGTTACAAAACTGATTTGGTGTCAAATCTTTAAGTTTTAATACTCGAAAACTCTTTCGTCGTAAAATGCACTTTTATGCATTTTTTACTTTTATTTTGTAAAAGATTGACTCATCATTTCGCCTACTAAACGTGATGATCTGAGGGTGTAATCGCAAGGGATTAACACCTTCATTATTACGATCACGTTGAAAGGTTCAATTTGAACTTTGACTTGACCAAAATGGTCATAACCTAAAGTCAAATTGCTTGACTTTTGGCTCATAACTAGCCAAAGGAAATGAAATAGACTAGAAGAAACACTTACTTATGTTAGGAAGAAGATTTGAACTCAAGATAGGAGGCCTCAAATGTAGAAGCAAGCTCCAAGAGAGTTTTTAAGTGAGAAAGAAAGAAAGGTGTGCTTGAAACTCAAGAACTCAAGGCTATTTATAGTAATCTTGGATTCATGAGAGCTTGACAAGTGTTTGATGAGGTGTTAGGATGTTGATTAGTCTCCTAACAAGTGTTCTAACTAGGTTCAATGTGGCAAATTACATGCTAGGTGTCAAAATTGAGGATAGGTGGCAATACTTGGTGATCAAGCAAAATTTTCGCATCTGGGCACCCCTTACAGACCGTAAGGCTTTAGGTCTTAAGGTCCGTATGGCCTTCTAATAAATAAGTTTCTATTTTTTTGTAATTTTGGCCCGCAGACTTGTATTTTCATTTGTTTGCCATTTTTAACCCTCCTAATAAACGCTGAATTTTTGGAGGGTTCGGTTTTGCTTTCCTTTGGTTTTTCCTGAGTAGTCTTGGCAGATTGTTTCTTGTCACCTTTACGAAAGAGTTTTCCCTTCTTCACTTAAGAATCGGTAAGGGTTGCGGCTAGCTCAATAGCCTCCCAGACAGTAGCTAGCTTGCTACCAGTGACTATGTCTTGAACTGGATCAGGTAGACCATCAATGTACTTCTCAATGGCCTTATCCAAAGGCGTGACTATGGTGGGACAGAGTAAGCTTAACTCCTCGTATCGATCGGTATACTCACGATGTTTCCCACTATCTTGCTTAAGATCGTGGAATTCGTTCTCGAGTGCCCTTAATTCATTTCATGGGCAGAACTCTTTCATCATTAGAGCTCTAAGTTCTTCCCACATTTGTGCCATAGCCACATCCGCACCTCTATCTCTCATAATCCCATTCCACCACGTAAGTGCTCTCTTTTGGAAAACACTCGAAGCAAATTCTACCTTGCGCTCATTAGAACACTGACGATGGCAGAAAGTGCTCTCGATGCTTTCAAACCATTGTAGGAGCCCAGTAGCTCCCTTAGACCCATTGAGCTTGAGTGGTTTAGCCGAATTGAACTGTTTGAAATTACATGGTGGGGGTACATTGTTGTTGTTATTGTTATTATTGGCTTGATTGAGTTGGGTCACAAGGTTTGGTAGTATCGCAGCCATTTGCTGAGCGATCATAGCCGCCATTTCGGCGTCTTGGGTAGCGTTGCGACGAGGAGTCATTCTAAAAGATAAGGAAAATATGAAAGGAAACGAGTGAAATTGATAAAGGATAGTAAAAAAGAAACGTTAAAAATATCGACGAATCATAAGGATTGTGATCATTTATTCGTTACTTAAAACGAACAAACAACACAGTGACTAATCAAAGTAAATGGGTCTTTATAATGTATCGCGAAGACATGCTTTAGCCTATAAGTGGACACTCACCCCAAGAGTTCCCAGGTAAGAGTGACTGGTCCGATTAAGTGAATTTTTACGAACACTCTAGCGTTAGACAGAAAACTCAGGGTACAGGCATCCACCCTTCCAGATTGCACATGTTCACATTATTAAAACCCAGGTAAGAGTGACTGATCCGATTAAGTGGATTTGTACGAACACTCTAAGGATAGATGATGATTTCTTGTAAAAGTTTCGCAAAAAAATGGTTTTTTAAGGATGATTAATGGCTTTCCATTGTTTCGTAATCAACTAAGGATAGGTGATGGTATTGTATTAAGAATCTATACGCGAGTTACCTCACGTTAGGGTCCTAGGAAGGTTATAGTCTAGGTCAAAAGCATTCCAAATAACCTAATTCTCTATAACCATGACTCTGATACCAATCTTTGTAACACCCCGACCGCGTATCAAACAACCCGCGGAGGAAACGTCAGGGAGTCACGTTACAAAAATTGTTTCAAACACATGGTATTCAAAGTTTTGTTTTATTGAATTAATAATTTACATTGTCTTTTGTTAGTGCATTATGTCTGTAGCTTCCGTCTGTATTGAGTCTTATGTATTTTGTCTTGTATGTGTATTTTGTATATGTATGTAAATGTATGTATTTGTATCTAGACAAAACAGGGAACTGTACGCGAACTGTTAGGTGCCATCCGTACGTATGGCCATCCGATCGGATGACATCCTCACCTCCCTGTGTTGCCTATAAATAGTGGTTTAGGGCCATTTGTCTAGAACTTTTTGCCAGATTGCTGAAGCAAAGCTCTGTCTGATTTTCATCTGGAACCTTTGTATTTTCACATTCTCTCAATGAAATCAGACATGTTTATGAGTGATATTGTTGTATGTGATTCTCAGACGGTGTCGAGGGATTCCGCACCTCGCCATTGATCGATTCTGCCACGTTCTTTTTCTAGAACCGTTCTTGCGTTGCACTCACAAGTGGTATCAGAGCCACAGGAGGTGGGATCGGAGATAGCTACAGCATTTTCACCTAGATTTCAGCCATTTTCAGCAGATTTCAGTCAAATCTCACCGGAGATTCTGACAATTTCATCATCTTCTTCGACATTTCTTGCTGTTTTACATACTTTCACACCTAAAAATCAGAAAAACTCAAAATTGACCTAGATTTTATGGACAAAATTGACTAAAATTGGTATCAAACTGATCGGAATTCATCATAGAACAATCCTACAAAATTTCAATCCAAAATTCGGACTAAAACACCTTCAAATTGATCAAAAACCATGTCGTGTTCTTCGTGCATGATGACGTCATTCATCCGACCGGATTGGAATCCGATCAGATTGGACTAGATTTGGTTTCATAACATTGCTAACGTCATACTTCATTCGATCGGATTAACATCCGATTGGATAAGTGTTGAGTTTTAAAGGTTTTTAAAGGCCAAGTCATTTCTATCGAACGACCATCTGATCGGATCACCATCCGATCGGATCGCCATTCGACACTTGTGCCATCTGATACTTGACAACTTGGTTCACACTTCATTTGTGTCATCCGATCGAACGGACATTTGATCGGACGGCCATTCGATCCAAGTGCTCAGTTTTTGAAAGTTGTGAAATTTTTCTAAGTGTTTGATTTTTCAGGATTTTCAAGATGGGAGACGACTTCTTAAACCCATTCAGTGACATCTTCACGTATAACAAAGGAGAAACATAAACACAAACACCAACACCAACATGAACCCGAAAAAGGCGATCGCAGATTCTCTAAGCGTCGATAATGCCTACGGAACTTACAACAAGCCACCGAAATTAATGGCAATTGAGGAATACAACCGATGCGCCAACAGATTTGATGGTTGGTTGAGGGCTTTCGCATACAGTAGCTGGAAGTGCATGAAAAATGGGTTCGGGGCTACAAGAAATGATTATGAAAACTTGGCTGAAAATGAACAGGATACGTTTATTGCTGAACAGAAGTGTATTGCCCTACTTCATCAATCAGTACGAGATGACATTATATCTCTGATTGACTATACTAATTCAAAAGATTTATGGGCTAAACTGGAAAAGAAATGTATCGGGGGTGAAGAAATCGTGAAAAACAAGAAAAAATTGTTGAAAAGGAATTTGATTTATTCGCTTGTATGAAAAATGAGAGTGTACGACAGATGATTGAAAGGTTTTGCCATCTGAAGGTAGAATTAGTCAGATATGGGATCACAATAGCCGAAGATGAGATGGTTGAAAAGTTGTTTGAATCTCTGCCTGATGAGAAAGATTGGCAATACTATGGTCTGGTGCTGAAAAATACCAAACCAATGGCAGATATGACTATTGATTTGTTGATTGAGAAATTTGAAAGTCATGAATTAGAGATAAAGAAAATGAACAAAGTGAACAACATGCCATATCAACAGAACGTTGATCTCTACTATCGTGGCAGTATGATTCCAAAAGCCACCTCACCAAGAACCGCCTTTACTGCTGAAAATTCAAATACTGTGACTCAAGAAAAGAACAACAGCAGTTCCTCGTCAAGCAGTGGTTATCATGGAAGTGGTACTTCTTCTTCTGTTCCAAGAAATCAACAGCAACAAAATGCTCCTAAAAATGCATTTCAATGCAACATCGCAGTTAATCTAAACAACGCTCAGAATTTCAACGAGGAGACAATTAAACAGCAAATGGTATTTCTTGCTTCTATCTTGGAATCGTATGAAAGTCTGGTAGCTGGAAAGATTGGAAATACTAATGTTACCAAAGAAGACTATGACCAGATAGATCCTGAAGAAATGGAATTGATTTATATACGTTGTTGCATGGCGAGTGTTATTCGCAGAGAACAACGTTTCATGGAGATCACATGAAGAAATTCGATTGGAGGTCCTTCAACAAAACTTAGTTTCGACAAATCCAAGGTGACCTGCTTCAAGTGTAAGCAGAAGGGGCACTTCAAGCGTGAATGTAAGAATTCTGCAACAGATGAAATAGCGAATCCTTTTCATGATGACTACTACAAGAAAGCTGTTTATCATCAAACCGTGAAGAGCCACCCAGAATGAAACAAATCGAGGAGACTCCAAAAGAAAAATCGAGAGCGTTAGCTGTGATTCAGGATGATGAAGGTTTCGATTGAAGTAAATTTCTGCCAGAAGATGATGCAGTTGGTTTTGCATTTATGGCAAACATTGAACAACAATCAAAGGAAGAACTAGCATATCTTCGTCAAAAGATGATCGCACAAAATATAAAGCAAAAAATCTACGAAGCTTGGAAAGAAGCCAAAAAGGTAAGGCGATGGGATCCAGATCGTGAATGTTATTTAGATCCAAAAGGCAACATATGTGTGGATCCATCAACTGTTGATGTTGAAACTCTCAGAAAATCAGTACAAGAACAGGAAGAACAGGACAAAGCCGAGAGAGAAAGGCTAGAGAAAAAGAAGGTGGATGATGGGGTCATTGACACTACAAAGGAAATGACAACAGAAAATCTGAAGAAAATGGCCGACCAATTTCTAATGGCAAAAGCACTTGAGGTAGATTCCAAGTCTGCTTCTAGTTCTGAGTCAACAAGCAAGGTCAGTTGTAGTGGGTCAAACAATGAATCAGGTAAGATTGATTGTGCTAACACAGAAAGTGTTTGCAGAAATTGCACAAAAGAGTGCAAAGTCTGCAACACACATGCGTATCTCTCAAACAAAAACATCCAGGATCTGGTTGAAAAAGTTGGTAGGACTGAAAAAGAAATTTTAAATCGAGATAAACTGCTTAAAGTTTCAAGTGACAGAATCAAAGAATTAACCGAAAAAATTGAAAAAGATAATAATGATGTTGAACGTTTTTAGAAAGAAAATGAAAAATTAAATCATGAAAACAGAACGATTTCTGAAAATTTTGACAAGTTGAAAAGGTCGGTAAAAGATTCTGATGAACGAAATGGTAAAACTTACAAAGAAAACATTCATTTGTCTGGAGTTCTTCAGGCAAAAGAAAAACAAATCAACCAGCAATTGGATGAGATCTCAAGTCTTAAGCTTTAATTCCAAGAAGCTAAGATTGAAAACGAAAGAATCAATCTAAAGTTGAACAGTTACAACTCAGCTAGCTTTGTTCTTCAACACATTATTCCCAAACCAATTGGGAAGAACAAAGCTGGTGAGGAGATCTACTCGGATGGAACGGGGGTGGGTTATCATCAAGTTCCACCACCTGTACTTAACAAATTTTCAAAGAAAAAATCTGGGTTGGATAAAATTTGTGAAACAAGTGAGAAAACCGATGCTGAAAAACTTCTAGAAACAATTGATGTCACATTTACTTCACAATCTGATGAAGATAGTGTTCAATCTGAAGTTGTGAAGAATGTTGTGGAAAATGTGCTAAAATCAGACAGTGAAACCACCGAAGATGAAGAATGTTTTCTAAACAACTACATTCCGAAACAAAAATCCCAGAACAACTCAAGTGATGAACCTAATCTTGTCATGTACAAGATGTGTGGTTCTGATAAGTTGTACTCGGATTCTGAGTTTCCAATTGAGAATGTGAATGTAGACAAACTGAAGAAAGTTTTTAAACTTGTTGAGATTGATGTTTCTGAGGTAAAGGGGTTAAAAAGTTCCAAAACGTTTTTGAACTTTGAACGAGACAAATCTTACTATAAGAAACCTGTTGCGCCACCACGTTTTAACAAGAACAACCAAAACAGATGGTCGGGTGGTTATCAGGGTGGTAAGAATTACCCAAGAAGGAACTTTCAAAGACAAAAGTTTGTTGAAAAGAAAGTGTTTGTCATAAGCTCAAGCTCAATTTCCGAGCAAGAATCAGAAATCTTTTCTAAAACAAATGAAGAATTTTTTGCAAAGAAGGCCTCAAAGCCGCAGACTGAAGGTACAAGTCGGGCAGTTGATACCTGCACTAGCTTCAAATGCAACGAAGTTGGTCACTCAAAACCTAAGTCTGTGGTTGTTGAGAATCCAAGAAAGAAAAATGATATCAAAGGAAAAGCGCCAATGTTTGTTGAGAAGAATATTTTGAAAAATGAAAACATTAAAGTCAAAACTGAACCTGTAAAACAGCCAGTAAAGAAAAATGACCATTTTTACAAACGGGTTGCTTCTTCACAACAGACATGGAAGCCAAAATCTTAATCAAATGGATCAATTGAGACAATATTAATGGTTTCAGAGAAACAGACTTCAATGACTAAACCTGTCATGAAGTATGTTCCTTAAAAGATAGTTCAAAATGAAACCAAAAAGGAACAAACTTCCACATCTTCACATTTTGAGAAGTTTGATCCTAAGAAGTATGTTCCTCCGACTAATTTGTCAAAAGTTGAAACAAAAGAGGAAATTGAAAGCAAACTGGAAATAAATGATAAAAACTTTCCACCTCTTAAATCATCTGTGAAATCTGATGATGAAGTCAAGCTACCCGAGTCTGAAGAGGCTTGGGAAACTTATATCAGCTGATCACTTTTTAAATTGTGCAGGAGCTCCCGAGGTCTATTTCGAAGTGGATTATGGACAACGGAGCATCCCGGCACATGACGGGGAGAAAGACCCTGTTATATGATGTTAGAGGTTTCAACGGTGGTTATGTCAGTTTCGCGGGAAACCAAGGAGGACGTATAATCGGGGAGGGCACACTATCAAATGGTGTCGTTACATTTGAGAGAGTCAACTACATAGCAGAGCTGGAGAACAACTTACTCAGCATTTCTCAAATCTGTGACAGGATGTATTAAACGCATTTCACTGACAAGGAGTGTCTGATACTGAAGCCGGGATTTGTTATTCCGGAGAAGTGGATCATAATGCGAGCACCAAGGGTAAATGATCTGTACGTGTTGGATATGAGTGTTGCTACGACTACCACGGGTCAACCTCAGTGCTTCGTATCAAAGACTACTAAAAAGGAGTCAGTGCTATGGCATCGAAAGATGGGCCATATTCACCTACGCAAAATGAACTATCTGGTGCATAATGATTTGGTAAAAGGTGTTCATTTGAAGAGTTTTCATCTGGAGGGGGAGTGTATCAGTTGTATGAAGGGAAAGCAACGTAAGAAATCCCATCCGTGCAAAAAGATGAACTCAGTCTCGAAGCCACTTGAAAGACTTCACATGGATCTCTTTGGTCCTGTGAATGTCAAGAGCATTACTGGTGATCTTTATTGTCTAGTGGTCACTAATGATTATTTGAGATTCTCGTGGGTGATGTTCCTGAAGTCAAAAGACAAGACATTTGAGAGTTTGCTGAAACTTTTTAGAAAGATAGAGAATCTGTACCAAACCCGCATTTGCAGATTAAGAAGTGACAACGATACGGAGTTCAAAAACAACAAAATGGAAGAATTCTGCGATAAGAAAGGCATATTGCAAGAGTTCAGCGCACCATACACTCCACATCAGAATGGAGTTGCAGAAACAAAGAACAGAACACTGATCGAAACGGCAAAAACGATGCTAGCTGATTCAAAATTACCAATCAATTTTTAGGGAGAAGCTGTATCAGCCGCTTGCTATACACTTAATCGGGTACTTACAGTGAAGAAGCATAATAAAATGTGTTTCGAGCTGATCAACAATCGCAAGCCAAATCTTGAATATCTAGAGCCGTTCGGATCTCCCTGCATAGTTCTAGACTCTGATGGCAAGTTTGGTTCGAAAAGTTTGGAAGGCATCTTTGTGGGCTACTCTAGTCCACTTAGAAGTGTTTTCGTTCCAAGTCTTGGGAGGATCATCGAAGCACAACACGTTGAATGTCAAGGCTACGCAATGCCTCCGCAGAAGCCCGCAGACTCATGGCGATTCAACTATGATGCCTTATGGGATTCATTTGATTTAGAAGAAGAGCCAGAGTACTTTGATGAATTAGATATCTTATGAGATTATGAAGCGTCTCAGGGGAGACTTCCAGCAAGTTCTTCTAAACGTCAACTTACTTCCAATGACAATGAAGCTGGTCCTAGTAACACTGAAGAGAATGATGAAGTTCAGCAAACTCTGACTACTTCGGAACTTGAACTTGCTCCTGAAAATCAGACAACGACAGTTAATGATGATGATTCAGAGTCTGACTCAGTTAGCCTGACATTTGATCGAGGAGATTCAGAATCTGAGGGAGAGCAAATCCAATCTTCAGATCAGACAGTCCATGTTGAAGAACAAGTTGCGAACCAAAATGTCACAAATTTGGAAGGCGAGGTGAACGTTCCTGGTGAAGTTATACCGAGGACTCTTAGCTATCACCCCGAAGAGTTGATCATAGGAGAGTTGCAATCAGGAGTTCGCACAAGAAGACAGATTGACCATGACCTTACTTGCTTTTATACTAAAATTGCTCCATTACAAACTGAATTCTCACTCAGTTGCTTTATTTCGCAGATTGAACCGGGAACATACAAAGAGGCACTGACGGAAGAATCAATGGTCAATGCGATGCAGGAAGAGCTGGGTCAATTCGAGAAACTAGGAGTTTGGAAGCTTGTGGATCTGCCTGACGAACACCGGAAGATAAACACCAAATGGGTGTTCAAGTGCAAAAGGGATGATCAAGGAGTGATAGTCAGAAACAAAGCTCAACTCGTTGTCCAGGGCTTTAGTCAGCAAGAGGGGATTGACTTCACAGAGGTTTACGCTCCAGTTGCTCGACTCGAGGCTATCAAAATATTCCTTGCTTTTGCTTCATGGAAAGGTTTTAAAGTTTACCAGCTAGATGTCAAATCGGCAATCCTTTACGGAAATGTAAAAGGGGAGGTATATGTCGGTTAGCCACCGGGCTTTACCGACCCAATCCACAAAGACAAGGTTTACTTGCTAGACAAAGCACTGTATGGTTTGCATCAGGCCCCGAGAGCCTGGTATGAGATGCTTTCTCAACACTTTCTTACCAACAACTTTATCCGAGGCAAAGTGGACGCTACCCTCTTCACTAAGGAAGTCGATGGGCATTTACTGATCGTTCAGTTATATGTTGATGACATAATTTTTGGGTCAACAAACGAAGAGCTCTGCAAAGATTTCAAAGAAGTAATGAAGCAGAAGTTTGAGATGTCGTCAATGGGTGAGATGAAGTTCTTCCTAGGGCTGCAAGTTGATCAAATGCCTGAGGGAACTTTCATACATCAAACAAAGTACGTTTACGATGTTCTGGAGAAATTTGGGATGTCCGAGACGGCACCAATGTCCACCCCATTAGGTATGAAGCTGTTGTCGGATGCGGAGAAAATATCTTTTAAAATTGAATGGTATGAAGCTGTTGTCGGATGCGGAGAAAATACTTAGCGTTGATGACGAAACCGAAGCAGAGGATGTTGAAAAGCAGACTACTTTGGTTTGTCGAATTTTTAGCTGTTTTGGTATTTAGGGGGAGATAGATATATTTTCAGAAAATACAAAAACAATAAAAATGCAAAATCCAAAAACATGATATATTTTCAAAATCCAAAAACAATAGAAAACCAAAAAGAGTTTGTGTAAAAATAGGAAATGATAGTACATCAGCTAGACAGTTACGGTATGCTAAAGAAATGTAAAGGTTTAAAGCGTTAAACGGTCTCACTGATGATATGCCGATAGGTTTTTACACATTTAGTAGACTCTTTCGGGATATAAACATAAAAATCATATCTTGCTTATTTCGTGGGGTACATCTCTCGGATATATAGGTAACCCCTGAAATCTTGTTTGAAAGATTGCCTGTTTCTGAGATAGTAGGTCTTTATACTTAGTGATATCTGGGGTATTATACCAGGACTTCTGATATTGTGGAAACAATGACCTAGTCCTCGTATAATACTCTGCACATGCTTTAAAACTTAAAGCCTCACCTCAGCATAAAAATTGATAAGTATTTAAAAATACAAATCAAGTGCTGTTGAAGAGAAGATCCCTAAGTAGGACACACCGCAAAGTCGAGCCATCATCTTTTTGTCTGAACGGAAGTTCTAACCTGAGCTCTCATGGCCTCGCACTACCTTAATACAGATATCATTATAGTATATTCACCTGTAAGACTGAATATGGGGAATCTGGATACGAGAATATATTCTGAGGTGGGACACGCGAATAAGTTAAGTACTTAAAACACCTAATCCATATCCTGAATAAGTTGAAGTTTATGTGAGAATTTAAAACGATCAGTATATCGGCAATCTAAGTGAACTGTTTAATACTTAGTGTGTAATTAAGCTCAACGGTACTTGTGATTTGTCAGCAGCTGATATGATCCTCTAACACGCTCACCAAAAATATGTTTGTAAATAGTTACTGTTTACTTTACATCATTGCATTTCAGTTTAGCTTATAAACCCAAAAAGCTTTTAGTGTGTTTTGACATAAACTTTCTTAAAATCATAAAAAGATTTTATCTTCTACTTTAGTTTACGACAAACCAAGGTGGATAGCTGATCTTCAGAATCTCAGAAGTGAAGCAAAGCAGGAAGTTTCTAGTATGGACAACTGGGTTGCGAGCTAATCTTGAAAGTCTAAGAATTTCAAAGTCAAAACAAGTTCATTAAGTTGACACATGTACAATCTTTCAGAAAAGTGTTTGAATAATTTGAGAAAAATGTCAGTTGTTTCGCTTCAGGTCAACCAAGGTCATTAACTTGGACTTGGTAGACAAATTAAGTACCTAGGGTCATTAATTTGGACCTAGATACTTAAGTGGATTTATAAAACTGACTAAACCTGGTAAAACATCAAAAAGTCAAATCAAAATGTCAAAAAGTCAAAGAGAGTTTGGTTCGGATGACAATCCGATCGGATGGCCATCTGAGTGGTGGTCAAGCCTATAAATAGAGGTCAATAATCTTCTGGTCAACCTCATTCGAACGAATTGCCACTCGCACCTAGGGCTGTCCAAACTGCTCGACGATCGAAGATCACTCGACGATCGCTCGAAAAATGCTCGAAAAATGCTCGTTCGATTCCCGCTCAGTTTGTAAATGAGCCGATCGGATCGGTTCGATTCAAATTCAATCCGAGCATGAGCATAGCTCCGCTCGCTCTTCGATCGCTCGGTTTCGCTCGAATTATTTTTATTAATAAGTTATATATATATTTATATTATAGATTTTATAGATAAAAACCAAAAAAAAATATAATAGCCCAAAAAAAACTAAAAGCCCAAATAACATTCAACCCAACTTAATATTTAATATATAAATCTAAGTATCTAACCCTAAATCTATTCTTCCCTAATCAGTCGTATTCAAATTGCCGCTCTAATCTCGGTCTCACTCTCCGGTCTCCACAGTCACAGACTCACAGTCTCCGTATCTGACCCTCTAATCTCCGACACACATATCGCCGCTGTCTCTAGTCTTCAATCTTCGGACGGTCTTCAACAGTTCTTCAACCTGCTGTTTTTTTTAATCTGCTGTTTGGTATGTTATGTTTCTGTTTGGTATGTTTGTTATAGTAGCATAGAGCAAGATGGAGATCGATGACATTCGACAGTTGGCAAAATTTTGATGTAAACATGGTTGGTGATTAGCTGTTGTTTGTCCCAGGTCCTTTCTAGCTTCTTGCTAGTTGGGCCTGGTTGGTTGTATTCGCACTTTATTTTGTGTTGCTTTTGTATTCGCACTTTATTTTGTGTTTCTTATGTATTCGCACTTTATTTTATGTTGCTTTTGTATTCGCACCACTCTCAAACTCTCTCAACCAATCTCATTTGATTTTCATACTCTTGATTTCCAAGTCACATAGGATTGTTGGCACGCTCAACCTTCACTATGGGAAAGGTAAGTTTCCTAATTTTACCCACAAAATTTTTGTGTTTTTGATGTTTATACGAGGTGTCGGCTCGGATAGGTCTATAAACCTAGATCTAGGCTTGTTTAGGATGTTTTGATACAAACCAAACATAGGGTTTTGTTCGTGGGCCTTAGATCTATAGGTTTACCGTCTCAATTTGATCATTAACACCCTAGATTTGAAGATTAGATGATCAAAGGTGTTCGGCATTCGGATCACTTATTGTCAAATTAAACCCAAACCAGGTCGAATTAGAGAAATCTGAACATAGGGTTTTGTAAATCGGCAAAAACTCTACGTGAAAATATGTTCAATTTTGTGAAAATTGTTAGAAAATTTTGATGTTTTTGAGAGATTCAAACTGTTCTTTATGATAGTTGATCGAATGGCAGTTCGATCGGATGGCAATCCAATCGGATGGCCATCCGATCCAATGCATACTTTTATGTGTTTGAATTTTTCTAAGTGTTGGCTTGTTATACATGTTTGTATATACTTCATCTGTTAAAACAGTTGGTTTGGATAGAATGTCAATACGATCGGATGACAATCCGATCGGATGGCCATCCGATCCAAAACATATTCTCACATGTTTGTTTGATTCAAGAGATTATTTGTTTGTCATTTGGATAAAATGGCAATCCGATCGGATGACAATCCGACCGGAAGGCCATCCGATCCAAATGCACCTTTCCTGAAATTGATGATATTCTTTACGGCTTTGATTCATCTGATCGGATGACCATTCGATCAGATGGATATCCGATCCATCAGTGCTGTATAGTGTGAATTTCCAGAGTTAGAAAAATTTTGATTTTTTTCAAAATTTTTGTCATAATTCACTTGATGTCTCGAAGTACGTGCAGTTTCTAACGTTGATTATTCTTGCAGACAAGAGCATCTGATTGGCATCATTCTCACAATATTTACTGTATCTTGGAATAGAATTATGCAAATATAGAGCCATTCAGAGATATGGCGAAGTTCTTGAGAGATAGTAGGATTAATAAGGCATTAAATGATAGGACGAAAGTGTATGAATCACATGTTAGAATGTTCTGGAAGTCGGTAAGGTATGATGAAAATGAAAAGACGTTTTATTCAGCAGTACAAAAGAAGGATGAGAATGATAAGGACGTTGATGTTGAAGTTAAGTTTAACGTGGGAGACGTGAGAAGAGTATTGGACTTAGGAGATAAGGATGAGGACCCTACTATTGTTCCTGAAAGATTATGCAAAGGCTTATGGTTTAGAATGGGTTTCTCAGGACATCTAAACGGCAAATATCTCAAGTCTATGTTCAGCCGTCCTTACAAATTCTCGGTTCACTATGTGATACATGCTCTATCACACAGAAAAGGAGCTTATGATGAGCCATCAGACTATATCATGAACATTATTACTTGTTTAGTGCTCAACAGGCCTTACAATATTTCACAAGTAATATTTGATCACATGGTTGATAATATAAAGGGTGAGAAGTATATTATGTACCCAAGGTTCATACAAATGTTGATAGATGATCAAGTGAGAGACCTTCCAAAGGATCCAGCTGATGAATTAGATCTACATCATATGAAAAGTGAGACTTTGAGCATATTGAATCATTATAAAGATCTGAAGAAAGATGAACCAGAGCCAAGGGCTAAGAGAATGATTTGTACGATTGATAACCGAAACTATATAGCGCCTGTAAATGATGCTTGGAGGCACGAGAATAGCAACTCAGAGGATGAAACAGATAGTCTAAAAGACACGTATGAAAAGAAGTTGAGGTATTGGTTTGTGAAGGATGGAAAGAGGAAGAGAACTCCAAAAGTCTCTCTAGCAGTGACTACACCTAAAAAATCTACACCAAAGATTGTAGTTAAGGGTATAGTTGAAAGGGGGAGTCACTAGAAAAGTTAGTTTATTCAATGTTATATTTTCTAATGAATGTTTAATACTTGTTTTGCAGGGCCGTCAAAGAAGAAATCTCCACCGAGACTAGTGGATGAAACAATGATAGATCCTACAGGATTGGTGCAACAAGGCGTTGATTTGATGAAAGAATCGTTAGACGATTTTATAAAGAGAAACGAAGAGGCGCAAGCTGCAAAAGAAGCTGAATCTTCTGTTAAGCATGATCAAGCAGAAAGTGTTAAACAAAAGGAAGCTGAAGGCGTTGCTCATAAAGATTCAAGTGATGCTGATGATGAATCATCTGATACAGAACCAGAGATTGATACTTCAAAGCTTGGTGTTGGAAAGGTTACTTTGAAAAAGAAACCTCAGAAGAAGAAAAAGGGTTCTGATGAAGAGGATTCGACATACATTCCTACACCTGAAGAAACAAAGAAACTTCGCAAGAAGCGCAAAGCTGTTCAAACTGGAGTTATTCCAAGGATTGTAAGAGCTAGAAAAGAAACAGCTTCAGTACCTAAAGATCAAAGTGGTAAAGGTTCAGAGTTAGAAAGTGTTAAAGCATCTGAAGTTCAAACAATAGAGGTTCCAGAGATTGAAAAGAATGTGGAAGCTGAGAAGAAAGGTGATGATGATGATGTTGTATTTACAGGAGAAAGAGTTTCTACACCACCACCACCAGTAAATCCAACCATTCACATACCAGATGATCCTGAGTCGTCAAAGCCAAAGAAAACTACTCTTCCTGGTAATTTGAAGGTTTTCCTAACATTCATGGTGAACTCAAGGATGACATTCTTTCTGATGAAGACTATGATATTTTTCATGATGCAACGATCAAGGATCTAACAAAGAAAGTAAGTCTTCTGGAGAAAGAGAAAGCGAAAGCTGAAGCTGAGCGTGACGAATTGAAAAAGCAGCTTGAGAAGCTTGTTGAAGTGAATGAAGAAATGAAGTCTGTTGTGAATGATCATGCAGAAAGGATAAATACTTTGGTTGAAGATGTGGATGATAATGCTAAACTCTTTGAGCAACCCTCTGCAGAGTTTTCTGAAGTGAATCTGAAATACGCAAACATGAATGAAACTAATCAGACACTACATCAAATGTTAGATGAACTTCATGAAGCATCTTCAAATGAAATCAAAGTGTTAAAGCTAGAGGTTGAAGCTCTAAGGGCAGATAAGGCTGTGAAAGATGAACAACTGAATATGTTGTATGCCGTGATAGAACACAACCTTGGAATTAATGTCCAAGCTGTGTACAATGACTTAGAAGTTCAAAGAGTCGAAGAGCGATAAGTTCAAAGGGAGAAAGAGTTGGCTCAGGAAGCAACTCAGAAAAAGAAAGGGTTAGCGATTGATATAGAAGAGACACTTGGTACTTCAAGTCGACAAGTTCAACAAGAAACTGAATGTGCTGATGTGGATATGGTTGATGCTGAAGTGAATGTTGAGGAAGAGAATATGGAAGTTGATCAAGATCAAGGGTTTGTTCTGATTGGTGATTCAGTCTCTCTATCTTATAGCTTTGATGATATAATCCGTTTAGTGAAAGTTGAACAACGTAAGCGGAAAATGAGAGAACCTGAAGTGAAGCTACTTCATTGGAAAGAAGAGGAAGAAGTAGAAGATGAAGAACTGAACGAAATCCTTGATGCAGTTGAAAATTATGATAGTTCATGGGATGATTACAAAGACGATGATGATCAAGGGTCAAAAGGGTTGCTGATTGTAAAGCCTTCAGTCCAACAATCGTTGGATGATCTTCTTAATGATGAAAAGAATGAACAAGTGGAGGATCAGCAGCAGGAGTCTTCTTCTTCTGGAAAACAACATGCTGGTGATCGGGTATTCCTCACACAACCTATTGTTATTTACTTGAATGCTCCATTTGAGGGGGAGATAAAGGTACCGAGGTCCAGGGCTAAAATGTTAGAGGAACTGGGTTTGGATGATGGGAATTTGAAGTTCGACATAGAAGATGAAATTCCTTCATCACCAGAAAATATGAGTTTAAGCTTGCAAATGAAGCTGATAACTTTGATCATGTTGAGATTGAAGAGGGCTCAGATACATCTGAAGAAGATACGCCCTATCACTACTCTGGAGTTGACGACACTTTTCCTACTTTTGCTGAGATGTTTAAAGAACAAAATGAAGATGGATTACGAAGGAAAGTGGTCGAAAAGATAACAACAGAAGGTATTCCTAAAATAGTTCCTCAAGAGACACTGTTAGAAGGCAAAAAGAACTAGTTTAACGTGATGCCAAAAGAAAGGAAGTTCAAGAGACCTATGCAGTACTTCACAGATCATCCAGATAAGTCTTTGGGTGACATTCTTTCATGGGGATATCTTGAAGACTTGCAGGTATATGCCATAAGAAGAGAACAGGGGGTACAGTATTTTGAGTTCTTATCGGATATTCAAACACTCCCTTGGTGGGATGTTGAGGAGTTAGTGCAGACCAAGAACATAAAGCAATTCTATTATGGTCTTGATGTGAAAGTTCATGATCAGAGGTTGTGGAAATATATCAAGCATCAAGCAAAGCACAGATTCGCAGATTGGAAGCCTCAATATCCAAAACAAATCATAAAGATTTATCCAGTGACAAAAGAGAAGGATATTACTTTGAAGATAAAACCGCCGAAATGTCTGAAGAATATGCCACTGCGTGCTATGGAACATGATTTCTATGAAGACTTTGAAGGTTGGATGTACAACCAGAGCACAACAGAAGCGGTGATTTCATTGTTTGATAAGAAGACTGGAGAATCAAGGAGGATCTGTGTGTTGGATCCTATGTGGTTGGTAAACTACTCGAAGAAAGACATTGAGTGCTTGTGTCCTGATAAAGTCCAATCTCTGCAATATCAAAAGATGGCCAACTTATGCTTTGAGAAAGATATCAACTCTGGTAGGTATTGGCAAACGAAGTTCAGAGACCTAGAGTTGGAAGAATTTCTGAAGAAAGAGAAGCGCAGCGAAAGATTTAAGGAGATAGCTGAAAGAGCGGCCATTGTTGGTAGAAGAAAGCTGATGAGACCTCCACCAACTGACCAGACACCAATCGAAAAGGAGGAGAACAAGATCCCAAGGTGGGATAGGAAGCGTGATGGTGATCCTGAATACAGAAAATACTGGAATGAAGTTGGTAGGCCTCTGAGGAGGAAGATGCTAGCTGAAAGAGATGAATAAAGATGACCGAAAGCTAAAGCTAGAAGACACAGCAGGAGGATGACTTAAAGACTATGCAGGAAGGTAGACTACAGCTACATCCAAGGGGGAGTCTGCTAGGGCATTATGTCTGTAGCTTCCGTATGTATTGAGTCTTATGTATTTTGTCTTGTATGTGTGTTTTGTATATGTATGTAAACATATGTATTTTGTATCTAGACAAAACAGGGAACGATACGTGAACTGTTAGGTGTCATCCGTACGGATGGCAATCCGATCGGAAGACATCCTCACCTCCCTATGTTGCCTATAAATAGTGATTTAGGGCCATTTGTCTAGAACTTTTTGCCAGATTGCAGAAGCGAAGCTCTGTCTGATTTTCATCCAGAACTTTTGTATTTTCACAGTTTATCAATGAAATCAGACATGTTTATGAGTGATATTATTGTATGTGATTCTCAGACGGTGCCGAGGGATTCCGCACCTCGTCATTGATCGATTCTGCCACGTTCTTCTTCTAGAACCGTTCCTGCGTTGCACTCACATCTTTGAAATATAAACAAACAAAACCAACTACAAATGACATGTTCTTTGTTTTAAGCAACTAAGGCCCAAGTCCAGATCCTAAGTGTAGCATACTTGATCATTCAATTGTCTTGATGCATAAAGTATACTTTGGTTTTTGGGAATAAAATGTTTAGTATTCAACAAAAGATAAATATTATGGCTTAATTGGAAAACTTTGTATAAACAAGTGTGGTCGTTTGGTAATACATTCAAGCATTTTGCTGATGTTTTAGATTAACCACGAAGGTATATCCGTTTTGGGTAACTCGTTTTCTGTCATTCCCTAATCAAACTTCCAAATAAACCTAGGAAGCGAGAATGGGTGTCAAATCCTATAGCGCTATATCATATTACTGGTCAGCTTGATCAAAGTTAATGAATGTATTTTAGACATGAATACAATTACGCATCAACAAGAGTCATACAAGTTTAGGAAATCATTTAGTTTAAGCCATATGTAGTGGTTTTGAAATTTGTTGAAAAAGGTACTATGTATATAAATCATATCATTTTGAAACCTTGAAAATAGTGAGAGGCACATATGAATGACCCCAAAACATTTAGAAAACATAAAAGAGGGGACTATGTACTCACTTGGATTGCGTAGATGTCTTTGTTCAATTGTATATGCAAGTTCAATTTGTTTCAAGTGTCTCCTAATATTTCGGATAACTATAAGTTAGTGTATATCGTGACTTAAATGGAAGAACATATAGAATGAGGTTCATAAACCAAACGAGTGAAGGATCTCGTCTAATATGGTTTGTTAAACCTTACATTCTGATTTGGAAGTAGCTAGGAGTGTTTTGACTCGTTACGATTTGCTAAAGTGGTTTACGCCACTTTAACAGGTCGTATGCGTAACTATGGGTTCGGAAGGTCGAATAAATCCTATGACAAATCTGATAAGTCAAAACAGGTTTATTTATGTTGTATGATCAGTTTATAAGTCAAAACAATGATCATACATGTTTAAAATCTAATTTTATGCCAAAAGGGCATTTTCAACATTGTAGAAGTATAGAGTTAATTGCCATTTTCGCCCCTGAGGTTTGCGCACAGTTGCCATTTTCGTCCAAAATGAAGGTTTTGTACCATTTTGCCCCCAACGTTTGTAACTTTTTGCCATTTTCATCCAAATACCTAACCAAGTTACTTTATATCTTATTATGGGTTATTTTTAACCTAACCAAGTTAGTTTATACCTTATTATTGGGTATTTTTTAAATTTATCAATTATAAGGGGGTAATTTATAAATTATCTTCTAGTTATTATTTATCAGCCTTTATAAATTATCTTCTAGTTATTATTTTTTAAAAAGATGATCCAACATTAAATTTTAAATTTTACTTTAATTAATGCATATATATTAGAGATGGTCTATTATTAAAGATTCGAATTATAAAAATACAATTCATATGATAACATATGCTTTGTTCATTGTTACGCTTTTATCTATTTCTATGTTTGTATACCTAAATAAGATCACATTGGTGTTAACATTTTTATAATATAACACGATTTTTAGCTGTGTATATATTTTTTTACATTAATAATATAAGCATTTATACTTTAATATGTTTGCATTTACAGTTTAAAAAAAAAAATTAAACTTTAAAAGTCTTGTAATTAAAATGTAATTTTACAGATCACAATTAACAATTCAACGTAGGACTTTCACTAAAATTATTGAACCAAAATCACCTATTGATTTTATTAGGGTTACTAAACGGGTCGTGATGTCACGTACATAAACCGAAACACGACACGTATATTCCCGAATTAATGCAAAAACAACCATTTTAACCCGAAAATTTTTATTTTAATATTGTTTGCATGTTAATGCTTTAATCATAAATGTACATATCATTTTAGTTTTTAAGCAATCATTCTTAAATTGTGTATTCTTATATTTAAACTTATTTATTATGACACAAAAGTAGTCAAAATTTAATTTATTACTAGAAGGTAATTTATAAAGGCTGATAAATAATAACTAGAAGATAATTTATAAATTACCCCCTTATAATTGATAAATTTCAAAAATACCCAATAATAAGGTATAAACTAACTAGGTTAGGTTAAAAATAACCCATAATAAGATATAAAGTAACTTGGTTAGGTATTTGGATGAAAATGGCAAAAAGTTACAAACGTTGGGGGCAAAATGGTACAAAACCTTCATTTTGGACGAAAATGGCAAGTGTGCCCAAACCTCAGGGGCGAAAATGGCAATTAACTCTAGAAGTATATATATAGTTGACTCGTCATTTGACTAACCAAACGACATGACCACAAGGTATAACCTCAGAGGGTTATTTCCTATTTTATTATGGTCATATAAATAGGCTTGGTCGGGTCCTAAGGTTGACCAAACGGGTCAGATTCGAAAGTCAAAGCGAAAGTCAGACCGCTTGACTTTCGACTAAGGAATAAGCACTAACTAGAAATGACGAGCTAGACATGTTAAAACATGTCTAATAATTTTGCAAAACTGATTTTGTGTCAAATCTTTAAGTTTTAATACTCGAAAACTCTTTCGTCGTAAAAGTTTGACTCGTCATTTCGCCTACTAAACGTGATGATTAGAGGGTGTAATCACAAGGGATTAACACCCTCATTATTATGATCACGTTGCAAAGTTCAATTTGAACTTTGAGTTGACCAAAATGGTCAGAACCAAAAGTCAAAGAAAAAGTCAAATTGCTTGACTTTTGCCTCATAACTAGCCAAAAGAAATGAAATAGACTAGAAGAAACACTTATTTGTGTTTGCAAGAAGATTTGAACTCAAGATAGGAGGCCTCAAATGCAAAAGCAAGCTCCAAGAGAGTTTTTAAGTGAGAAAGAAAGAAAGGTGTGCTTAAAACTCAAGAACTCAAGGCTATTTATAGTAATGTTGGATTCATGAGAGCTTGACAAGTGTTTGATGAGGTGTTAGGATGTTGATTAGTGTCCTAACAAGTGTTCCAACAAGGTTGAATGTGGCAAATTACATGTTAGGTGTCAAAGATTAAGGATAGGTCTCAATACTTGTGATCAGGCAAAATTTTTGCATCTGGGCACCCCTTACGGGCCTTACAGTCCGTAAGGCTTTCTGATAAATAAGTTTCTACTTTTGGAAGTTTTGGCCCCCGGACTTATATTTTCACTTGTTTGACATTTTTAACCCTTTTAACTTGTTATTTAAGCTATATGAAGGGTATAAAGGCATATGTAACTTGGATTTTGTTCCGAGAATGTCGTGAATATTGTCTTGCTCGATAGTACAGTTACGTTTCTCGTAAATAAAATATATATTTTATAAATACGAAAACGATTGAAATTGTACAATGGTTGAAAATTGCAAATGTTACGCAAGCAGTCGTGTGGGACATAAGTACATGCAAGGGGCTAGGCCCTGGATGTAACACCCTGACCGTGTATAAAACAACCCACGACGGAAACGTCAGGGGGTCATGTTACAAATTGTTTCACAACACATGGTACTTAAAGTTTCATTGTTATTAATTAATTAAACTACATTGTCTCGGAACATAGAAAAAATTAACAATTATCTTTAGAAGGCCTGAGTCCTTCCTATGTGTAGCATACTTGTGCAATCATCAAACATTCTTACCTGAAACATATGAGAAAAATTTTGTGAACAATGAATGCTGGTAAGTAACATAGTTTTTGTGGTCAAGTTCATGGCTATAATTTGTATTGCCATACGTCGCCCGACTACGAGAGTCGATAAGTGAAAACTTTGCAACCAAACTTTTATTAAATGTGTTTAGTATTGCAATATCTTTTACCAACTATGCAAGTTGGTATTTAAAGTAAACATTTGTAGTCATGAAACTCGGCAAAAATGTTTCTTTGTGAAATCGTCTAAGTAACCAAAGTGTTTTCCTGTAATTTGTATGGTTTATATATATATATATATATATATATATATATACTTGAAAACCCATCGTCATGTTTTGTATAAACCAATCGTCATGTTTAAACCAATCGTCATGTATGTGTGAATCAATGGTCATGTTTAAAATCAATCGTCATATTTTGTAAACCAATAGCTTTGTTTCATGTAAACAAGTGTGGTCGTACGGTGAATACATTCCAGCCTATGTTGACTCGTCGGACAAACCACCAAAGGGTTTGTCAAATGGACAGTTTTTGTCATTCCTAAAACTTCCCCACAAACCCCGGGAAATTTGGAAACGGGATTGTCAATCCTAAGGTACAATAACATACTACTAGTCGGCTTGGCCAAAGTTAATGAATGTACCCTTGTTATGAATAACGCACCACCAAGTTTCACACAAATTGAAGGCATATTGTATATATAAACCATATATGTAGTTTTGAAAACACGGAAAAACCATAGGAACATATGAATCACCCCAAAACATTTTGAAAATGTGAAAGAGGGGACTATGTACTCATGTGACAACCGGTGATTTAAGGTTCTTAATTACATAATTAACGGGCGATTAACGCGATAATGAATAGTGATTAAGAGGTAGATTAACTTAATCAGGCCTTTGGAGTGCCTAGGAACGTCTAAACAGCTTTACAGTGCGCGGACGACGATCTGCGGAGAGATTGCGGAATATTGAACGATAACGAAATGAAACCATACGGAATACTGACCACACTGACAAATACGGAATTTCTACGAATATTTTATATTTATGAATTTAATGTTGTGAATTTATTACGCTTCCGTACATCGCAAAACCTAAACAGGAACGAGAAACGAGACTGCAGGAAACGCACCGGTAACGAAACGGAAGCATCAGAAATGCGTATTACCTTTAAAACTCAAATTTTATGTTATATTTAGCTCCGTAATGAAACTTTAGTAAACGCAGTCGAAACCGGATCAGAAAACGAATTAAAACGACGACAACACGGTTTGACGTGATTTTTATCGTAATTGACGAACGAACACGACAACCGGCTACCGGCGTACATTTACGGGATTTCGGTTATAAAAATATACGTTATTACAGTTTACGGAGCAAGGGCTTGTTAACGGGCTTTAGAAATGCGACGGGCCACTTGAGACGCGTTATAGGGCTTGTGTGCCCTGGGCCCAAGCCCAAAGCCCACTAATTAAATAAACACTATATAAGACTGACCAACCCTTGTATTCTCTCATTTGTTCTCAAACAAACCAGACAACAAACAACACGCACATATAAATCACAAGCCAAACACCCTCTCCTGTTCTCCTTCCCCCCTTCGTTCTTGACTGCCGGCGATCGGAGAAACTCCGGCCGGTGGCGGGGGTTCTCCGATGACTCACACACCCATCACAGCCCCCCCCCCTCTCGGTTACATCTTCGGCGAACCGGTGGTGTCGGCGCCGTTACGGTGGTGACGGCCACCATCTCCGACGACAACCACAACACCACAACCCACTCCCCTCGGTTACACAGACGCAGAGAGAAAAAAAACGGTGAGAGAGAGAGGGGAGCCGACCCTCTCCACCGCTCACGGCGGCGCGTGGAGACGTACGGTAGTCTCCTTCTAGCTATACACCCAGTTACGAGAAGAGATCAAGAAGAGAGAGAGAGAGAGATCGGAGCCACGGACCGGCGGTCGGAGCCACGGACCGGCGGTCAGAGCCACGGACCAGCGGTCGGAGGCTCGGACCAGCGGTCTTCATCATTATCCGACGAGTTCCGGTATGATATTGATCTTGTTCCCCGATTCTTTTCAATAGAGATGATGAGTTTTTGTTTTTGGCGACAAACGCCACTCTCGGTGGCGGCGACCGTCGGCTGACGGCGGATCAATGGCAGCAACAGCGGTGGAGCAGTGGTGAAGCCGGTCTGAGTTGGCTCGGGTTTTTGTTTCATCCCAGTTTTTAGTTCAGGTGGTTCAGGTACCAGGTTCAGCAGACCTTGGTTCGGGTGTTCGGGTCAGCCGCGATTCAAGTCTCGGTCCAGCGGGTTCAGGTCATGGTCACGGTCCAGTCAACGAGATGATACGGGTTTTATTTTCTGGTTTGGTCAAACTGTGGTCAACAGTTTCATGTTTGGGTCAAAGCTTCGGGTCGACTCGGTCAAACCAAGTCAACTCGGTCAAACCTGGTTGACTCGACGAGTCAACTCAGTTGACCTGGTCAACTCGGTCAACCCGTTCGGCGTTCGACACGAAGAATGGTAAGGTTAACGGCGAATTAATTCGAAGTTATATAGTTTTATTTATTTCGTGACAACGAGCTCGAAATGATTAACTATTAGTTCATATCTTTAATTATTCGACAAGACTTATATAAATATTGATTAAATTGTTTGAATTTTGAAAAATAACGACAACTCGTGTTGTCGGGGGCGTCCAAAAACAGAGGAAACTCTGCCCGTTTTTCGAGAAATCCGTAAAACTAACGTGTTTTTATTTTAAGACGAAAGCTGTCAAACTCAAACAACTATTATAAAAACAAAATACAAGTGTATATTACTTTCTACGACACGATACAACTTACGAAAACGGCGATTCGGAAACAATTTCCAACCATAAATATAGTTATTTTAAACATCAAGATTTCGATAATTCTTTTATAACAATAAACATAGTTTACATTTATTTCAAATTTTCGAGCAACACGAAACCGTTTTATAAAAATAAATATAGATTATATTTATTTCAAACATCGAACAATACGAAACCATTTTATAAAAATAAATATGATTATATTTATTTCAAACATCAGACGACATGACTTCGTTTTATAAAATAAATATATTCTTTATATTTCTTCCAAAGATCAAATAACAATGAATTCGTTTTCACAAAAATAAATATAGTTTATATATTTATTTCTAGTATCAAACAATAACGAATTCTCTTATAAAAATAAACATAGTTTTATGTTTATTTCAAACATCAAGCGACTCGTATTCATTTATAAAAATAAATATAATTATATATATTTATTTTTAAACACAAATAACTCGATGATACTTTTATAAAATAAATATAACTTTATATATTTATTTCAACCGCCTAAACGGCAAGTACTCGTATTATGATAATCATCATACGAAACGCGGTATACGTAATATGAGTTTGCTATGTGATATTTCATATAAATATTCTTTAGATACGCGCACAACTTCTCGGAACGACTAAACACTATTTTGTCGATAAATTGAAATTTTTGTATAAATATTTATATATATGTCGAATCTCTCGAAAACTAAGTACTTTCTAGACATAGTAAACTATCAACGACAATAAATGAAACTTAACGAATATAACTTCCTCGTTCCCTTCAAGATAAAAACTTACCGTTGAATCGTTCGGTTAACGATTCGGTAGAGCTCGATGACACGTAGTTTAGTTACTGCGTTTATTTAGAAACTTATAAGATATTCCGTGTTAGGAATATTGTAGAATGCACGCTAGCAAGTCAAGTCTTGGAAACGACATCACGAAGTCGTAATTAGCTAGCTTTGCACAAGGCAATTCAGGTGAGTTCATAACCCCACCTTTTTACAGTTTTACATTTTTGTAAATGTTTTCGAGGTGGAAAGACATGCACGTTTTGCATAAATATACAAAATTCTCGGTGAACAAAGATTTCATATTTTAGACAAAGCACGTTTTGCAGGAACATACGAGGTTTTTGAATGAACGAAAGCTCATATTTTAAGACATGTTACAAACGGATTTCAAGGAACTCAAATGGTTTACAAATGAATCATATTAAATATACCGGATTTACAAACAAATGTGTATTGTCGAAAAGTGAATGATTTTCATGACTAGGGATGGGATCGTCTAGTTATAATAATGGGACTGGGTTGGTCTGCGTTTGAGAAACGGGACACCCAGAGAGTACATGATACAAAAGGAATACATACAATTACAATTGGTATGGTTAGCCTAGGAAAGAACCATAGATCATGTGAATGGGTAGGCGCATACTTGTGACCATTAATCCTCGTTGTAGGACCGAGGGGCATGAGTGATAGATCTATTTGGGTGTAGCGAGCCCACACCCATGGGGACCAGGGTGGCCCATAGTGGTGACTATGTCTTCCAGCCGAAAGCCCGGTACAACTTTATTAGGTTTGAGCCTTCCTCCGCTGTCACACATATCAGTGGCCTTGCAAACCATTGGTGATCTTTTCCTTGTTTGCTTTCATATCGGGGTTTTACAAATTACATACCATGTTTTATTCAAATTCAAAGCATAGGAAAATGTGGGCATGAAGTCAAAGTCAGGGTGGGCATTGACGGTTATACAAACTTTACATATACCAGAGTTTACAAATACATGGTTTTACGAACATAATGCGTTACAAATAAAAAGTTTCCATATGACTTGATAAGAAAATGATTTTTAAATTCGTTTTCTCAATAACATTTCACAAACCGGTTATTCAAAAGATTTACTCAAATCTTTTACAAACAAACTATGAACTCGCTCAACTTTATGTTGATTTTTCGCATGTTTCTTTCTCAGGTTACTTTTCAAAGTTATGGCACGGTTGGAATAGGAGAACCATTGGAAGTTCGAGTACTTAGTGGGCATTCAATTTCTAGAAGTCTTAGCTTTATTTGCTTCCGCTGTGCAATGAAGATACCAGTCCAGTCACGCTAGCTCTGATATTTTCGGGGTGTGACAGATTGGTATCAGAGCTATAGGTCACAGCGAATTAGGTTTCTGTAGTGATACCTAGGCTCTAACCTCACCTTTATCTGGGACATCGATTATTAAGACCTTGAATACATACAGAACGCCTAAGACTCGAATATTGTCTCCAACCGTTGCCGAAAAACAAACAGTCAAAACTTTGTTTTCAAACATACGCTAATGTTGTGTTTTATGCACGATACACAAAACAATTACATACAGTACACAAAACTCTGAGGGTTTAGGAAACATGCATTTAAGACCTTTGGAAAACTTATGTTGAAGTTCATTAAAGGTCATCACGTAGGAACCGCGAATATTAACTCAGGCACACACTATTATCCATATTGTCTATGATATTTTGACTTCCCGAGCAGGCAGCCTACGCATAATGAAACGCTAGTGCACGAGAATACATGGAACAAAATTTTATGTCAACGGATGTCGGGGTACATCGCATTCCACGCGAAACGAAACGCTAGTGCACAGGTATACGTGAAACTTAAGCTATACATCAACGGAGGTTGAAGTACGTCACATACGACTTTCGAGGTGAAGTCACCCAGAAGACACAATGAAACATTTCAGAGGCAATGCTCATCCTGCCAGCAGGAGGACTATCGATCAAGAAGCGGCAGTTTGGCACGCGGTCCTGCAATCACACGAATCACGCCAAGGAGAAGACAAATGTCTTCACATTCCCCCTATTTCAGTTAACGACGAATACGCTATGTCGACATTCCGTGGTAATGTCACCTAATAACCGGTATCACATGCAACCCCAGGTAAAGTCCTTAAATTTCTTTTATCGAAATTTCGACTTTTACATCTAGTGAGTAGATTTTCATATCTCTACTACTCTTAATGGTCATTGCATCACGATCGTTTCGATCATTATAGTGAATACTTATTTGGTTCATTTCTTGAAATTTTATATGTTACGCATGCATCGTTTGTTACGCATGTGGTTTCGTTTCGAATAAGCGTTTCATCAAAGTTCAAATATTATTTCGCTAAACCTAATTATTGGTTTGTGATTCGAATGACCCGCATTATTGTAATTGTTGGCTCCTTTGTTATCAAGTCAACACATTTTCTTGAAATTTCTCTTCTTTTCAAGTTACATACATGGTTTTTCGTTGTGACCATGCCGAAAGTTTTCTTGTCGGTACACATATTTATTGTCGGATTGCGCTAAAACCAAGTTCAATTGTTTGAACTTGTCCATTACACATATTCAATTCAGAGCACCATATGATGTATTGGGAGCATCATATTCAAATTCGTTTTGACAAGCGTTTCAATTGTTCCGAGTCGTAGTAGACTTGTTTGGTCTACGACTCCATTAAGTTGTTTGTTGATTTCGACACCTTGTGGTGGCATTTTCACCTATTTGAAGCTTGCGCTAAACTCGTTTACATATCTCATGCACGGATTTAATTATTTATTTATTGATTTAGATTAAGTCCGCTTTGATTTATCACATTACAATAGTCTTAACACAATCGTGTGCTAAGACAAGGGTACACAAAATTCATTTCATATTCCGGTGTACCTCCTAACGGTCCTTTCAACATCGATCGAATGTTTTGCGATATTCATTGCTTCTTCGTCTTCGATCGAAAACATTATTTCATTGATGTTCCGTTTTCAATCGAAAAAATCCTATGATTTTGTTAGAAACAAATTTTCATATTTACTTCGTTGCGCTTACATTTGACTTCAAACACGGTGAATTTATTTAATCACCGAAATTAATGAATTATTTAAATCACTACGACACCTTGTGGTGTCAGTACAAACTTGTAGCTTGGGCTAATCATGATTGAGCGTTTCATGCAAAACACAGGTGATACTTGTTCGATCACCCCTATGATTGAATTGTTTCATTCATTGCGACACCTTGTGGCATCGGTATGACTTGCAGCTTGTGCTGATCACGATCGAGCGTTCCATGCAAACTATTACGTTTGAGATTGTTTATTCTAAGTTCTTCCAGTGGGTGTTATTGCTTCTAAAACTCATTTGCATGTTGTAAACGTTCATATGTAATTCAATAGGTCGAAGTTCCTGTTCATTGTTGGATCCCTGTTAACTTAGTCACACTAGTGACTGTATCTATATATCTTATTTCCTTTGACATCAACTTTTGAAACACATTTCTTTTAAACCGTTGGGATTCCTATTGCGGAGGAATGTCCTTGAATTCACATGATTTGAATAAGTCTTGATCCGATTTCGTGGTCATCCACTTTGATACTATTCGTATTTACTTACACATGATGTAACTCTAAGGAGTTAACGTAGTCTAAATTTCGAGGACGAAATTTCATTAACAGGGGGAGAATGTGACAACCGGTGATTTACGGTTCTTAATTACGTAATTAACGGGCGATTAACGCGATAATGAATAGTGATTAAGACGTAGATTAAGTTAATCAGGCCTTTGGAGTGCCTAGGAACGTCTAACCAGCATTATAGTGCGCGGACGACGATCTGCGGAGAGATTGCGGAATATTGAACGATAACGAAACGAAACCGTACGGAATACTGAAAACACCGTCAAATACGGATTTTCTATGAATATTTTATATTTATGAATTTAATGTTGTGAATTTATTACGCTTTCGTACATCGCAAAACGTAAACAGGAACGAGAAACGTGACTGCAGGAAACGCACCGGTAACGAAACGGAAGCATCGGAAATGCGTATTAGCTTTAAAACTCAAATTTTATGTTATATTTAGTTTCGTAATGAAACTTTAGTAAACGCAGTCGAAACCAGATCAGAAAACGAATTAAAACGGCGACAACACGGTTTTACGTGATTTTTATCGTAATTGACGAACGAACACGACAACCGGCTACCGGCGTACATTTACGGGATTTTGGTTATAAAAATATACGTTATTACAGTTTACGGAGCAAGGGCGTGTTAACGGGCTTTAGAAATGCGACGGGCCACTTGAGACGCGTTATGGGGCTTGTGGGCCCTGGGCCCAAGCCCAAAGCACACTAATTAAATAAACACTATATAATACTGACCAACCCTTGTATTCTCTCATTTGTTCTCAAACAAACCAGACAACAAACAACACACACACATAACTCACAAGCCAAACACCCTCTCCTGTTCTCCTTCCCCCCTTCTTTCTTGACTGCCGGCGATCGGAGAAACTCCGGCCGGTGGCGGCGGTTCTCCGATGACTCACACACCCATCACAGCCCCCCCTCTCGGTTACATCTCCGGCGAACCGGTGGTGCCGGCACCGTTACGGTGGTGACGACCACCATCTCCGACGACAACCACAACACCACAACCCGCTCCCCTCGGTTACACAGACGCAGAGAGAAAAAAACGGAGAGAGAGAGAGGGGAGCCGACCCCTCTCCACCGCTCACGGCGGCGTGTGGTGGCGCGTGGAGACGTACGGTAGTCTCCTTCCAGCTACACACCCAGTTACGAGAAGAGATCGAGAAGAGAGAGAGAGAGATCGGAGCCACGGACCGGCGGTCGGAGCCACGGACCGGCGGTCGGAGCTTCGGATCAGCGGTCTTCGTCATTATCCGACGAGTTCCGGTATGATACTGATCTTGTTCCCCGATTCTTTTCAATAGAGATGATCAGTTTTTGTTTTTGGCGACAAACGCCACTCTCGGTGGCGGCGACCGTCGGCTGACGGCGGATCAATGGCAGCAACAGCGGCGGAGCAGTGGTGACGCCGGTCTGAGTTGGCTCCGGTTTTTGTTTCATCCCAGTTTTTAGTTCAGGTGGTTCAGGTACCAGGTTCAGCAGACCTTGGTTCGGGTGTTCGGGTCAGCTGCGATTCAAGTCTCGGTCCAGCGGGTTCAGGTCACAGTCTAGTCAACGAGATGATACGGGTTTTATTTTCTGGTTTGGTCAAACTGTGGTCAACAGTTTCATGTTCGGGTCAAAGCTTCGGGTCGACTCGGTCAAACCGAGTCAACTCGGTCAAACCTGGTTGACTCGGCGAGTCAACTCAGTTGACCTAGTCAACTCGGTCAACCCGTTCAGCGTTCGACACGAAGAATGGTAAGGTTAACGGCGAATTAATTCGAAGTTATATAGTTTTATTTATTTCGTGACAACGAGCTCGAAACGATTAACTATTAGTTCATATCTTGAATTATTCGACAAGACTTATATAAATATTGATTAAATAGTTTGAATATTGTTTAAATTTTGAAAAATAACGACAACTCGTGTTGTCGGGGGCGTCCAAAAACAGAGGAAACTCTGTTCGTTTTTCGAGAAAATCCGTAAAACTAACGTGTTTTTATTTTAAGACGAAAGCTATCAAACTCAAACAACTATTATAAAAAAAACACAAGTGTATATTACTTTCTACGACACGATACAACTTACGAAAACGGCGATTCGGAAACAATTTCCAACCATAAATATAGTTATTTTAAACATCAAGATTTCGATAATTCTTTTATAACAATAAACATAGTTTACATTTATTTCAAATTTTCGAGCAACACGAAACCGTTTTATAAAAATAAATATAGATTATATGGATTAGGATCAAATACAAAGGATCCTAATTGTAAGAAGTGTAAGAAGGATTTATAGAGTGACAAGTGTCCAATAACCTAAAAAAACCCACTACACAAAAAAACCCACTAAAAAAAAAAAAAAAAAAAAAAACTTAAACATCAACCACCACCAACCCCCCCACCCCCCCCCCCCTACCCCCCACATCACCCACCCAAAAAAAAAAAAAAAAAAATTTTTTTTTTTTTTTTTTTTTTTTTTTTTTGCCGAGGGGGTGGGGGGTGGGGGTTTAGGTTTTTGGGTGGTGGTGGGGGTGGGGGTGGGTGTTTAGTTTTTTTTATATTTTTTTTTTAGGTTTTTGGGGGGTGGGGGGTTAGGTTTTTTAAGGTTTTTGGAGGGTGGGGGGTGGGGGGGGGTTAGGTTTTTTTAGGTTTTTTGGGGGGGGGGGGGGGGTGGGTTAGGTTTTTTGAGGGTTTTTTTGGTGAGGTATAGTTTTTTTTTTTGTTTTTTTTTGCGGGGGGGGGGGGGGGGGTGGGGTGGGGGGTGGGGGGTTTAGGTTTTTGGGTGGGGGGGGGGTGGGGGTTTAGGTTTTTGGTGGTGATGTAGTGGGTTTAGTTTTAGGTTGTTGGACACTTGTCACACTATAAATCGTTCTTACACTTCTTACAATAAGAAGCCTTTGTAGAATAACTTGACCCTAGATTATATTTATTTCAAACATCGAACAATACGAAACCATTTCATAAAAATAAATATGGTTATATCTATTTCAAACATCAGACGACATGACTTCGTTTTATAAAATAAATATAGTCTTTATATTTCTTCCAAAGATCAAATAACAATGAATTCGTGTTCACAAAAATAAATATATTTTATATATTTATTTCTAGTATCAAACAATAACGAATTCTCTTATAAAAATAAACATAGTTTTATGTTTATTTCAAACATCAAGCGACTCGTATACATTTATAAAAATAAATATAATTATATATATTTATTTTTAAACACAAACAACTCGATGATACTTTTATAAAATAAATATAACTTTATATATTTATTTCAACCGCCTAAACGGCAAGTACTCGTATTGTGATAATCATCATACGAAACGCGGTATACGTAATATGAGTTTGCTATGTGATATTTCATATAAATATTCTTTATATACGCGCACAACTTCTCGGAACGACTAAACACTATTTTGTCGATAAATTGATATTTTTGTATAAATATTTATATATATGTCGAATCTCTCGAAAACTAAGTACTTTCTAGACTTAGTAAACTATCAACGACAATAAACGAAACTTAACGAATATAACTTCCTCGTTCCCTTCAAGATAAAAACTTACCGTTGAATCGTTCGGTTAACGATTCGGTAGAGCTCGATGACACGTAGTTTAGTTACTGCGTTTATTTAGAAACTTATAAGATATTCCATGTTAGGAATATTGTAGAATGCACGCTAGCAAGTCAAGTCTTGGAAACGACATCACGAAGTCGTGATTAGCTAGCTTTGCACAAGGTAATTCAGGTGAGTTCATAACCCCACCTTTTTACGGTTTTACATTTTTGTAAATGTTTTCGGGGTGGAAAGACATGCACGTTTTGTAGAAATATACAAAATTCTCGGTGAACAAAGATTTCATATTTTAGACAAAGCACGTTTTGCAGGAACATACGAGGTTTTTGAATGAACGAAAGCTCATATTTTAAGACATGTTATAAACGGATTTCAAGGGACTCAAATGGTTTACGAATGAATCATATTAAATATACCAGATTTACAAACAAATGCGTATTATCGAAAAGTGAATGATTCTCATGACTAGGGATGGGATCGTCTAGTTATAATAATGGGACTGGGTTGGTCTGCGTTTGAGAAACGGGATACCCAGAGGGTACATGATACAAAAGGAATACATACAATTACAATTGGTGTGGTTAGTCTAGGAAAGAACCATAGATCATGTGAATGGGTAGGCACATACTTGAGACCATTAATCCTCGTTGTAGGACCGAGGGGCATGAGTGATAGATCTATTTGGGTGTAGAGTGCCCACACCCATGGGGACCAGGGTGGCCCATAGTGGTGACTATATCTTCCAGCCGGAAGCCCGGTACAACTTTGCTAGGTTTGAGCCTTCCTACGCCGTCACACATATCAGTGGCCTTGCAAACCATTGGTGATCTTTTCGTTGTTTGCTTTCATACCAGGGTTTTACAAATTACATACCATGTTTTATACAAATTCAAAGCATAGGAAAATGCGGGCATGAAGTCAAAGTCAGGATGGGCATTGACGGTTATACAAACTTTACATATACCCGAGTTTACAAATACATGGTTTTACGAACATAATGCGTTACAAATACAAAGTTTCCATATGACTTGACAAGAAAATGATTTTTAAATTCGTTTTCTTAATAACATTTCACAAACCAGTTATTCAAAAGATTTACTCAAATCTTTTACAAACAAACTATGAACTCGCTCAACTTTATGTTGATTTTTCGCATGTTTCTTTCTCAGGTTACTTTTCAAAGTTATGGCACGGTTGGAATAGGACAACAATTGGAAGTTCGAGTACTTAGTGGGCGTTTAATTTCTAGAAGTCTTAGCTTTATTTGCTTCCGCTGTGCAATGAAGATACCAGTCCAGTCACGCAAGCTCTGATATTTTCGGGGTATGACAAGTCACATGTTGCGTAGATGACTTGTTCAACCGTGTATGCAAAGCTCAAGTGTTTCCTAATGTACCAGATTGTTATATAGTTAGTGTGTATCGTGGCTTAAATTGAAGAACGGATAGAATGTGCTTTTAAAATCAAACGAGCGAAGGATCTCGGGTAATATGATTTATTAAACCTTACATCCTGATTGGATAGTGTCTAAAGGTGTTTTGACCCGTTATGACTTGTTAAAATGGTTTACGCCACTTTAACGGGTCGTATGCGTAATTACGGTGCCAGATGGTCGAATGAGTCCTATGACGACTTTACTAATATTGTATGATCAGTTTAGATGTCAAAAATATTGCTCATATAGGTTTAAAACCATTTTACGCAAAAAGGGTAATTTTGACATTTTAAAAGTATCTAAAGTTGAATCGTGACATAACCTATCAAACGACAAGACCATAAGGTATAACCTTAGAGGGTTATTCCCTATATTACTATGGTCATATAAATGTGCTTGGTCGGATCATAAGTTTGACTAAACGGGTCGGATTCAAAAGTCAAAGTACAAGTCAAACCGCTCGACTTTTGACTAAGGAATAAGCATTAAACTAGAAATGACGAGCTAGACATGTTAAAACATGTCTAATAATGTTATAAAACTGATTTGGTGTCAAAACTTTAAGTTTTTATACTTTAAAACTCTTTCGTCATAAAATGCACTTTTATGCGTTTTTTACTTTTATTTCATAAAGTTTGACTCGTCATTTCGCCTACTAAACGTGATGATCAAATGAGGTAATCGCAAAGGATTAACACCTTCGATATTATGCTCACGTAGCAATGTTCAATTTGAACTTTGATTTGACCAAAATGGTCAGAAACGAAAATCAAAGCAAAAGTTAATTTGCTTGACGTTTGGCTCATATCTAGCCAAATAATGAAAAAGACTAGGAGAAATACTTACACGTGTTTGAGAAGGAAGCTTAGAACTCAGAGAAGGAGACTTCAATGCAGAAGTAAGCTTCAAATGAGTTTTTTTAGTGAGAAAGAAAAGAATGGTGTGAAGAACTCAAAGAACTCAAGGCTATTTATAGTAATCTTGGATCAAGGAGGTGATAACAAGTGGTTTATGTGGTATTATGGAGTTGCTTAGTGTCCTAACAAGTGTCCTAACCAGGTTAGAGGTGGCAAATTACATGCTAGGTGTAAAAAAATGAGCATAGGTGGCTAAACTTGGTGATCAAGGCAATTTTCTGCGTCTGGACACCCCTTACGGACGGTAATCAAAGCCTAACGGTCTGTAACCCACTCTGATGCCAAATTTTGCATTTCTCACAGTTTTGGCCCCTGAACTTTTATTATCACTTGTTTGCCATTTTTAACCCTTCTAACACCTTGTTTAGGTTATGTAAAGGGTATAAAGGCTATGTAACTTGGATTTTGTTCTGGAAATGTCATGAATATCGTTTTTCTCGATCATGCGATTACGCATTTCGTAAATAAATTATACAATTTTACTAAACACAAAAACGATCGAAAGTGTATAATGGTTTTAATTTGAAAATGTTACGCCGGATATTACAAGAACGAATACAAAACAATCGTGTGAAACATGAGGTCGTACAAGGGGCTGGGCCCGGACATACACAAACAAGAATATGATATATATAGATAAAATATATATAAACAACCATACGGAAAATCAATCACCAACGCGTCTAAACAAACAAAGGTTTTCAACCAAACAAAACAAGGTCAAGTCTTAACAAGGTTTATGATGAAAGACTTGTACATGATCAAACAATTGAACCTATGTGCCTTAACGAAATTAGGACACTTGTAGGTTGGATTCAAACATGGAAAAACCAGTGATTGCTAGCGACTTTGCACGGACACAGACTGTGAGTCATGGCCCAATTTTTAAAATATTTTTACTTTTAAAATTCGAGGGAGATACATGTTACACATTGGAATGAAAGTTAGGGAATGAAATCACTTAGATCATGTCTGCATAGGTAGTGTTTCATTAGTAGCCATTAGCCATAATACAGACCGAGGAACAAAAGTTGTAGATCTATCGGGTCTAGGCATGTTCCACTCTTGGTCAAAGAGACCATGCAAGATTGCTTTTGTGTCTAACAAGACGGGCATCTGCATCAGTATGGAGTTAGTGGCCCAGTAGTGCCGGATCACAATGTCAAGGTTTGGTTACCCTCTTATGTCTGCACGTATGTTAATGTCCTTGCAAATCATTAATGATCAACCAATTTCGTTGACACTATGTATAACGGTTTTTCATACAAAGATAATCAAATGTATTCAAGATTCATTTGTGACGAAACAAAACATGTGAACTCACCGACATTATTGTTGACATTTTTCTTAACATGCAGAAACATTGCTTGGATCGAAGGTCAATGATAAGTGTTACAAGAACGATGCCATTTGAGGGGTTTGCCTCATATATCCCGCCCTCATGCGGAATATAGGTGTCAAAGCCTTGTTTTCGAAATCTATATTTTGTTAAAAATCATTTTGTGAACACTTTGATATTGCATTTTCAACTCTCCCTCCCTCTCTCTCTCTCTCTATATATATATATATATCGGCATCGTTGTTCACTTTTAATCATGTAGAATGTTTAGACTATTGAATGCTATGAAAACCTTTCACAGCGACATCAATGTGCATCCACTAGGAGTAGGGTGTGATATGCCTTATTTTTTAACAAGATAAAATCAAGGTATTTTAAGGTAGTTATACACGGTTCAAAACAATCAAGCTTTCTCTGTCTCAATAATGTTTTTTAATTTAAAAGGTGACTTAATGAAAGTTATGTGTGAACGTTTCTCCCACAAAGATATACAATAACAAAGATCCGAATTGTCCAAATAATAAATCACCAAACTCTACATGAAATATCATATTACTGTCTTAGTGGTTTAGTGGTATGCTGCACACCAAAACTAATAGAAGTTTAAGTCATACAAGGTGCATGTATTGATGTTTTTATACGTGAAAATTTAGAAATTACCGTTAAACAAATAGCTAACAAACTAAAACACACGTTATATGTCGTATTAATGATTGGACCTGACTTTCACATTGCATATGAACGTAACACATATTTTCAAACATTAACTCTAAAATATATTCAAACTTTCATACACCTTATCTTCAAACATTCAAACCTGTTATCTTCAGACTTTCAAACACGTAGAACTACTTGAAATAGAAGTATCACCTACAACCAAAATACGCCAGATAGGAATCTCTAACTTTCGTCGATTTTTGGGTGGAACCATTAGGGATGGAGTATTCATAGGGTAATCAAGTGCTAGGTTTTTGACGCTTGAACTCGCTCATGCTTTCCGGTTGATGTTGTTGGTGCCTAGATTACCTATAGATTATCATCGGTATTCCAATCTATAAATAACATCAAAGTGAAACCAAGAATGTCATATTGACATCAAACAAACCAAAGAAAATATCCACAATGTTTAGGATATCAGTAACTACGAATTCTTTAGTTCGTCCCGAGGCCAAACCTTCTTATTTTATAACCTTTTTGTTTATTTGATATCCCAAATGTTGAAACTGGTTGTCTTAAATTAAAATATGGTAATAATGCTCTTGGAATATTTTCATTGCACGTGGTATATTGGTTGATGCATGGTAGGTCACCTTGCAAACCCAACATCAATGTATTTTTGTGGTTTTTAGTGCGCCAACATGATAGCGTGGGTTGGTGTACTAGTACAATGTGATATAATTAGTAGTATTTGAAATGAATATGTAGGGGAGGGTTCATTGGGGAACACAAAAAAAGTGAGGAACTGGGAAACATACATTTAACATGTTAAAAATTCAACTTAATATGTTAAAATCATTTTAAAAAAAATTGAGGCTTATTGTTATAAATACATGTAGAACCTTTTTTAATAAATAAATAAAAAACTAAAAATATAAAAAAAAATTGTTTAAAAAATAGTTAGAAAGAGGTTAAAAAATTTACAAAGATGAATTTTTTTTTGGAATAGCTTCTACACATTTTAAGTTAATTTTTTAAGATATATTTAATGCATTGTTCCACGTTTTTCCACTTTTTTAGTTGTCACACCCCGACCGCGTTAAAACAACAAACCGCGTCGGAAACGTCGGGGAGTGTCGTAACAGAATTATTGTTTCACAACACATGGATTGAAGTTTCGTTTTATTGAATTAAGTTTATTACATTGTCTCAAAATTTAAAAGTAAAACATGAACATATTGTCCTTTATTGTTATTAAGTCACTAAGGCCTCGTCCATCCCTATGTGAGCATGCATCATAATCATCATCAAACTACGGTACCTGAAACATATGTGAAAATACGTCAGCATGAAAATGCCGGTGAGTACATAGGTTTTGTGAGTGTGTTAGATTCATGGCCTTGAGTTCATATTACAATACCTCGTCCAACTACGAGAGTTGTCAAGTGCGTACCTTGAAAACAAAAGAGTTTGATATTGCAGTATATTTCTATCAACTTTTACAAGTTGATATATATTTAAACCAAAACCATTGTAGCTATGAATCTTAACTGAAAACATTAGTCTTTGTAAACCAAGTAGTAAATCGTCGTTGAAAGTTAACATAGTATGGTTTATATCTTTAAGTAAACCTTGTAGTATAACTTTGTTTTGAAAACATTTGTCCAAGTGATCTAGATAACGCAACGACATGTAATGTGTTAAAAGCACTTATATATAGGAAGTACCAGTGGCGTATCCACCATGCTTTTATCACATTACACCCGCCCCGTTACCTAATCACTTACTATAACCCAATCGTTTAGCAGTTCAAATAGTTTCAATCGTTCAAATAGTTCACATAGTTCACACAGATCAAATAGTTCCAATGGTTCAATAGTTCAATTCGTTCACATAGTTCATATAGTTCCAGTGGTTCAAATAGTTCAAAGAGTTCACATAGTTCAATAGTTCCAGTGGTTCATGTTTAAATTGTGAATACTAACTTTTGGTCGTTTTATTGAATACATTCAAACCTGTGTGACTTGTCCTAAACGTTCAACTCGTATTAACAAACCACCAAAGGTTAAGTTAGCAATCATCAGGTTCTGTCGTTACCCACTTTACCCCCATAACCATGGTAAAAGTCTGATAACGGGATTTGTCAGATCCTATGGTATCATATTATCCTATGGTACCATAACGTACTACTGGTCGGCTTAAAAATAATTAACGAATGTCATTCAATTGTATTTCGACCAACGCCCCAACAAGTTTCGTTCAATTATTGAAATTGTTGCGTTAATATAAACCATAGCATTCGTTTAGAAAACTCGAAATCGTTTAGCACATATGAATCACCCCAAAAATGTTTGAAAACAGTAAAAGAGGGGACTATGTACTCACATTGATTTTGAAAGTATCCACAATCTAATGAACTTAACAAAGCTCGGGCAAACCAAGAAAATCAAGTGGCACCTACTAATCGGATCGCTATGTTAATAAATCGGCACCTAAATCGGGAGATCGGGTAGAATGAGGTCTCGTAAACCAAATGAGTATTGGAACTCATGAGATATGGTTTAACAAAGCCTACATCCTAAATCGGAACCTATCCTAAGTGATTTCGACCCGTTATGACCCGCTAAGGTAGTCTACGCTACTTTAACGTGTCGTTTGCGCAAAAGCGCGTTCGAGACGCCTAACTAGTCCTATGACAAGTATTATATGCCCTAACATGTTTAAATATGTTGCATAATCAGTTTAAGTAAAAAAATTTAGGTTATATATGCTTAAATACAAATTATGCATGAAGAGGGCATTTTGGTCATTTACCTAGGGCATATAAACTACCTATCATACAACTAATTAAACTAAGTGACCATAAGGTATAACCTTGGAAGGTTATTCCCTATACAACTATGGTCACAAAATATGCTTGGTTGGATCCTAATGATTGACCAAACGGGTCGGGTTCGAAAGTCTAAGCGGTTGTTTAGACCGCTTGACTTACGACCCAAAACAAGCACTATACTAAAAGTGACGAGTTAAACATGTTAAAACATGTTTAACTAAGTTAGAAAACAAGTTTGATATCAAAACAAAGTGTTTTGATACCTGAGATTAGCTTCGTTGCAAAATGCGTGTAAATACGTATTTTGACCAAAACTTTGACTCGTCACTTCGACTAATCAACATGGTAATCAGTAGGTATAGTCACAAGGGATGTTTGACTTTGACTTGACCAAATTATGGTCAAAGCAGAAAGTCAAATGATGTTTGACTTTCATGCTTGAAAAGCATAAACAAGCATGAAAGAAGCTTACAAAGGGTCAAAGCTAGGAAGATTTGATCTAAAAATATTCAGGTATGAAGCCTTCAACAATGTGAGAGCTCCAACTTAGAGTAAATCAGATCAAATGTGCAAATGAAAGTGGCAAACTTGGTGGGTATTTATAGGAAACCTTGAATCTCTAGGATGATTACAAGTGTTTTTGCAAGAATCAAAGCTTGATCCTAACCATACACTTGTGGCACATAGTTTCTAATACAATGGGAGTCCAAAAACAATCAAATGGTATGCCAAAACCATGGTAAAATCACTGAAATCAGCTGCTGAAACCAGATTCAATGTTTCTGATCTGCAGGTGGGTCGCGCCCCGCGTAGACTGAGGCATCAGTCTTCGCGCCCCGCGAGGTAACTTTCACAAATTGTCAGTTTTAGTCCTTGCAAGCTATAAACTTGGTTTTTGATGCTTTTAAGCCCCGTTAACCGCATTTCAAGCCTCTACAATGAAGTTAAAGCATAGGGAACATAAAATATGCTTGAAAACATCTCGGATGTCAGTTCGTTTGGTCGTACGGTCACGTTATTCGGTTAATTACGATGAAAACTCGAACGGACGCGAAAACGATCCAAATTACGCGATGAATGGTATTTTTGCATTCCAATCACTAAAATAAAATATTTTAATGATTAAAAAATTTTTTGGATGTCCGGATATATTCAGAACATAAGATATGCGCGTAAATGCAAACTTATGCACTTTTTGACACTTTTAGTCCCTATTGATCAAATAAGCATATTTTCGCATACCGAACCCCTCAAAGCCTACTTATAAGCTATGTAAAGGATATTTATGGTATCTTTAGCTTATGATAGTGTTCCGGAATATTCGTTACTATACGAATCGGCATACTTTCACAGTTTGTCAAAAATAGTCCCTGCGATCGAGTAAACTTGTTTTTGGTACACCAAACCCTCCAAAACTTATTTCTAAGTTATGTAAAGGTTATTTAAGGTATGTTAAGCCTATGTCACTATTACGGAGTGTTTGTCTTGTTAAACTGATTACGTTTACGCATCAGTTTGCGTATAACTTTCCAGAAAGCGATTTAAAGCTTGAAATCGAACAAGAATTGATATGTGCAAAAGTCACATGTATTTGTACAAGTCCCAAGAATGAAATACAAGATTTCATTGGATTCGTATTTGTATGATGGTCGTAGTGGCACAAATGTCACAGTCTCCCCTACTTAGGAAATTTCGTCCTGAAATTTATTCGTAGGAGTCTGTCTGTAACATTGTGTTAAACAATTGTCTTGCATGGAATCTAGGGTGTTATCTATTTGTATAGACTAACCCATCAAGGATCTCCACATAAGGCATAACTTTTTCATTCCCTAATGGATACTCCCTTGGTTAAAGCAGGAAGTGGGAACGAGAGATCTAAATTAACCAATAGTTCTGTGAGTATCTTTTAAGAATCTAACTATTAAAACAGAAAGATTCTTGAAAGGATTTGTATTTCATTTCTCCAGTGAATATTCTTCGAAGTGAAAATGAACGGATGATTCATTCTTTCCAATGGATTCTTCGTCAGAACTGGAGATGAAAGATGAATAGATTATTCATTTCCAATGGATATTTCTTCAAAAGCGGAATTGAATGGGTAATTCGTTTTCTCCAATGGATACTTTTATCAGAAACGGAAATGAAGGAATGTATAAGCTGTTCATTTCTCAATGGTTATTTCTTCAGAAGCCAAAATGAATGGATAATTCATTTTTCTCAGTGGGTACTTCGTCAGAAGTGGAAATGAAAGAATTGCTGAATAAATTATTCATTTCCCCGATGGATATTTCTTTGGAAGCGAAAATGAATGGATGATTCATTTTCCTCAGTGGTTACTTCGTCAGAAGTGGAAATGAAAGAATTATTGTAAGGAGTATTCATTTCCCCGATGGATATTTCTTCAGAAGAGAAAATGAATGGATGGTTCATTTTCCTCAGTGGATACTTCGTCAGAAGTGGAAATGAAGGAATCAATACAGGATTATTCATTCCCCAATGGATATTTCTTTAGAAGTGAAAATGAATGGATAATTCATTTTCCTCAGTGGATACTTCATCAGAAGCGGAATGAATCTTTTCATTTTCCTCAATGGATATTTCTTTAGAAGCGAAAATGAACGGATGGTTCATGTTCCTCAGTGGATACTTCATCAGACACGAAAATGATAAAATTAATGCAGGATTATTCATTCCCTCGGTGGATATTTCTTTAGAAGCGAAAATGAACGATCAATTCATTTTCCTCAGTGGATACTTCACCAGAAACGGAATGAATTTATTCATTTTCCTCAGTGGATATTTTTTCAAAAGCGAAAATGAACGGATAGTTTATTTTCCTCAGTGGATACTTTATCAGAAACAAAAATGAATTTATTCATTTTCCACAATGGATATTTCTTCAGAAGCGAAAATGTACGGATAATTCATTTTCCTCAGTGGGTACTTCTTTAGAAACGAAAATGAATATGATTCTCGAATAGATTATTCATTTCCCAGTGGATATCTCTTTTAGAAGCGAAAAATGAATAGCTAGTTCATTTTTCCTCAGTGGGTACTTCATCAGAAACGGAAATGAATATAGTTAACTTTTGTTTCTTGTTTATATTGGCACATGACAAAACTTGCTGTGGTTTCTGTGCACTGAATTCCATAATTATGTATGCATCCATAATTACGTAATTCCTTGCACAGTCTGCACAATTTATTTTATAATGTGTAGGGGATAGAATCGATCGAACAACCTGGTGATAACTAGATTACCATAGAGTTTCTTTGATTAGGTCAACACATAAACACGTAAGCACATAATAGTCACACAATTGTTCACTTGGTCATCAATTTGTTACCAGTTTGTTATTAACTTGTTATTGTCGTCGATTTGTACGTATGCATTTTAAGTACACCAGGAATCCAATCAATGGACTTCAAACAGTACTTTAAACATCCTCGAGAATCTATCTTATAAAGATAGGACAAATCTTATAAGGATTCGATCTCGTTCACAATGAATCGTAATATTCGTATTAAAACACACAAAGAATCCAAATAAGGACTTTGATTTTGCGCTTTAAATATCCATAAGGATCTATCTATGAAGAAGATCCTATAAGGATTTAGAATTCGTATAGCGGTAAATGTTTAGGAACCTTGTACTAGGTATGCTAAGACCACATACGGAGTATAGTGTTTATGAAATCAAGGTGCTAGATATGCTAAGACAACATATGAAGCAAATGGATCCTTGAAAATCGTTGTGATAAACATGCTAAGTCAGCATACGAAGCAGAGTGTTCTCGAAAATCGCGTACTACGTATATTAAGACAACATACGGGCAGATTGTTTTTGAAAGCTATGCTTGGAATCGTTAAAAATATGTTTTTGAAAATCTTTTGTAATGTTTTTTGAAGTGATGTACTAAGTATATTAGGTAAACATTTTTATAAAATGTTTTAAAACCATGTGAGACAATTTTTGAAAACATGCATGAGGTTTTTGAAAACATGCATAATCTTTTGAAATCATATGCTGTGTAAAATATCATGAAGTTAGGAAGATATGACATGTAAGACCAATCGAGGGCTTACGAAAGTATCCTTGGGTATCTTATTAAAGATTTAAAGTGGTACTTTGGGTATTCGACCAAAGTTGTAACTCGTACCTTGTACTTTGTTTCGTAGAAGAAACGAGTACTTAGGGTTTTTGTTGGAGATCGCGAGTGATCACAAAAAATGGAAGAACTACGAGAGTAGTTTATCTTGCAAGGAACACGGTTCCTTGGTATCGGTAATTGTAGGGGATATGTCGTTCATACATGTAACCACATTTGTACATCGTAATGTAAATAAATATTTATTTATAAACCAAAATAACTGTTTCATAGACTTGGATAACAAAGGAAAATAATACACAAAGTTCGATTGTTTCTAAACAGCATCGTCTTCCAGTCAGTCGAATGCTTATCCACGGGCTGGATTTGCATTAACGAGCCTTGGGCAATTGTTTCTGAAATGGCCCATCTCGCCACAGTTGTAGCAAGAACCTAGTGGAAAATGTGCTTGACCAGGGTTGTTGTCAACTTGATTTTGTGCAGCTGCAGCTCGGCAAACCCTAGCTGTATGACCAGCAAGTCCACAATTTAGGCATTTGCGGCATTGCACATTACGTGATGATGAAGGTTACCTTGGTTGCACAAAGGTGCAGTTCCGTTGTATGGCTTCTTAGCAGGGGGTTGAGATGGTTGGTTAGGGACAGCTGGATTGTTTTGAGCAACCACGGCGAAGTTTTGAGAAGTCTTACGCTTCTTTGACTTCTTGGAGGATTCAGTCTGCTTATCCTTTGGTTTTGTTTCATCGGTTGGTTTCTTGTCGCCTTTTTGGAAAAGTTTACCCTTCCTGATCTGAGATTCAGTCTGGGTAGCAGATAGCTCAATGGCCTGTCTAACTGTAGTAGGGTTGCTACCAGTAACAATGTCTTGAACTGAGTCAGTGTCACACCCTGGCTTTTGCGGAAGCGTGGATTATTTTGGTGTGACTTCTTAATACCATAGCAGCAATCATAACAAATTCTATATGAAAATAAAACACACGATGTTCATCCATTCATTAAGTTTGACAATACCACAACGACATTGTTTGAAAATGCTGACCCATAAAGTAAATTACAACCATGACGTGATTAACAGAGTTCACAAAGACTCATCAAAAATACGTAAATAAAAACCCAAGTTTAGAATGGTGTATCCCGTCTAGGAAAGGGATCCACCTCCTAAACTCAACCACTCGGATGACATCTTTATTCACTACGCAGCCTTGACACAACGCATACTCCGCCAGATCCACTAATTTCCTGAAATACATGTAGTTTGAAAAATCAACAAAAGTTGAGCGAGTTCATGTGTATGTCTGTGTGTATAAACCGTTAAAGTACGTCCCAATGTAAAAATGTCCCTGGTATGTAGCAATTAAGGAAAAAGAGATCACCAATGGGTTGCAAGGCCACTGGTATGTGTGAAGTGATGTAGGAAAACTCAAACCTAGCAAATTTGTACCGGGCCTCGGCTGTAAGACACAGTCACCACTATGGGTCACCCTGACCTCATGGGTGTGGGCTCGCTACACCCAAATAGATCTATCACTCATGTCCCTCGGTCCTACGACGAGGATTAATGGCTTTAAGTGTTGTACCCACCACTCACATGATCTGAACGTCCAAACCCTCCTTAAGCTAACCATACCATGTATAAAAATGTCCTTAGTAATCGTAACATGTATTTCACCCCCGAAGTTATAAAACTGAAAACAGTTAAGAGAAAAGGGGGACATGAACTCACAGTACTGCGTCTCCTGAATAGGATCGTCAACCCAAAGCTCTGTCTGCTACGCGACGACCTACACGTACTAATGTCTATTAGACGAACGGGCCGTGCCTTGGCTTAGGGTTTAATGTTTTTGAGTTGCGACTCTTAAGTTTCCGAATATTATTCCAAGTTATAATTATTAGTTAAAATAATTATCTTATCTTTAAATTATATTTTATTATGGAATAATCGTTAAATTGATATTTCGTATTTATACTTCACAAGTATTTTAACTTCGTATTTCCTTCCCAAGGATGGGGGTATTTATACATGTACATTTGTAATTCCGAAAAATATATTTTAAGTCCCACTTAGAAAATATATTTAAATTATTTGTCCAAAAAAATAATGTATTCCCAAAATATATGTATTTTTCCCAAAAATAATATATTTTTACTTCTTTCATTTTCCCAAAATAATATTTTACCAAAAATGTTCGCGTAAGAGTATTTTCTGAAATATTATAAAAGTTACGTTTTAGCGTTTCGTATTGCAATAATAATTGAGTAACTTAAATATTTATTTCGTGAGAGTTTTTGGTATTATTTTGGAGTCGTGATTTCATGGTGTATATAAGTTATATTATTTTATCCTAAAAATAATATAACTAGTTCACAAAGTAAGCAAATGATCACACAAGAGTTTTAGTATAAGATATATATTCTAAATATATATTTATCAAATTTTATTTACGAAAATCAACCTCCGATAGCTTGTATTTTTTTGTAACAACAACTTTGGCGAAGTTTATTTTGAAAACAAGGTTAAAAATGTGTTTGTAAACACTTGCTAGAAAAATATTTTCTAAGTGTTGGATTTTTAGAAAAATTTCGCCAGAGTTTCCTTTGTAAATGGAGGTGCCATGCTTACTAGCATATCATTTTCTTTTCAAAAATTCATTCAAGCAATTCTCAATCAACAATATACAATCTTTATTTACCAAACTAGTCAAAAACAAGCATAAACTATAAACTTATGAACTTGAAAGTTTATAAAAGTGTGTAGTAACTTACTAGCATACTTTGTAAGTCTCGTTACCTTTAAAAATGTGATTCGTTCCTTAAACACTTCATTTTTAACGAGTTTGAATATTCACAACTTCTAGTCATATTTTCTAAAAATATTTCTTTGTGAAATTTTCTTATTACACAAGTGTTTCTACACTTGTTTACCCACTAAAAGTGTGATTAGTTTATGTAAGATCTAAGTTTTATCAAAACTCATACCTTTCACTTGGTTCTTTCGAAAAACCACTCATAGATCCTTAGATCTATAAGATTATAACCCACTTTGATCTTTATTTTTCAAGAAAACATTTTATTTATCCAAGTTCATAGTTTATGTGTGGATGATTTCATCATCCACATATCTCTAACTTTCACATCTTGCTAGTTCATGTTCTAAAACATGATCTAGCAAGTCCATGTGATGAACTATATCATTTCAACTAGCAAACAACAAACAACAAGCATAACAACACAAGTATATCATGATTTTATCATCATTTTAACATTACTTCATCACTAGTTAGTTTATGTTTCAAGACTTTGTTTATGTTCTTAGTGTTTCTTAAGATTTCACCATTCTTTTAACTATTAACCATCAACAACATGAAGAGGATGAAGATCTAAGACACTTACCACTAGCACAAGGCTAGGGGAGTTCTAGTGAAGAAAAGTGGTGGTTAAAAGAAAACGAGAGAGGTCCTTGAGCTTCCGAACACACCAAGCTTGTTTGTATGATCACTAGCACCTTTGGATATGTGTAGATTGCTTGAAGGAAACTTGAAGGTGATGGTGGTGGTGCTTATGTTCTCGGCCGAACACACAAGGAAGAGAAGGAGAGAGTGTTTGCTAAATGTTGTTGTGAGAATAAGAAGATCATAACCCTTGTGCTTCTTTATAAACCAACCATCACTCTTTAACCATTGTATATAATGTTTCTTAATCCACTAACAATCAAATAAAATAATGAAAAGAATCATGAGGGTGTCCCCACTCCCATAACCGGTTTCGAAGGGGGGGGGGGTATAGGGTTGGGTTGTAAGTATTAGTTACATTCTAGTTAGGTTTCAAATGTTTAGTTAGTGTGTTATGATGTGCTATTATTTATAAAATGTGTTGGGGTGTTCGGGGACCCTAACTAGCTCAGAAAAATAAAAACAATGTGTTTGATAATATTTTTGTATTCCGGGTAAAGTCCGGTTGTTCGGTTGGGTGTTGTTCCGTTAAAGTGCTAAATTAATCCATAAAGTGTCTTTTATACTACTTTTAGTGACACATTTAATTCCCAACACTTTGGAAAGTATCTAGGATTATTTTGTCAAGTTTTTGCACTTTACTAGCATTATTAAATGCTGAATTTTTGTTATTAAGTGCAGAATTATGCATTTAGAGTGTGTTTTAGGCGGTTCCCGGCACTATAGCTATCACCTAGTGACGCAATTTTATGGTTCTCACTTCCCTACGCGCTACCCTAGTGTGATACTTTATTCCTGGCTCATACTGGCCTCAAAAACATTGTCTGTCTAAGTGCTGGCATTGTCAGCATGTTTTCTGGGTTATCCGCTCAGTGTGCTAACTGTGCTTTGTGCATCAAGTTTGACACTAAAGTCTGTGTGTAATAAATGGAGTGACAGTGTGAATGTGATGCATATGTATGTATATAACAGAATCAGAAAGCAGTTAAATCCATAGTTGTAATCAAGCATAGTCATTAAGCACAAATTAAATATTAATTCATTGTACGGATACCTGTAATTGTGCGGGTTTTCACATTCTCCCCCCGTTAGAGAAATTTCGTCCCGAAATTTTAGGTTCTGCTTCTAGCTGCAGGGGTCTTGGGGAATAAATGTGGATACTTCTCTTTCATACGATCCTCACGTTCCCACGTGAATTCTGGTCCATGTCTTGCATTCCATCAAACTTTGACGAGCTTGACACTACTCCTGCGTGTTTTGTTAACTTTCCAATCCGTAACCTCAACGGGTTCTTCCGTAAAGTGGAGCGTGTCGTTGATATGAACTTTGTCCGCAGGAATGATCACTGTCTCTTGTGTTGGACTCTTTTTCAGATTAGATACGTGAAATGTATCGTGAACGCCATTAAGTTCAGCAGGTAGGTCCAACTTGTAGGCTACAAGCCCAATCCTTTGCAGGATTCTGAACGGGCCAATGTAACGTGGATTTAGCTTCCCAGGCTTCCCAAAGCGTGCCACACCCTTCCAGGGTGAAACCTTCAACAAGACCATATCCCCAACCTCAAACTCCAGAGGTTTCCTCCTTTGGTTTGCGTAATCTTTCTGTCTATCACGAGCCGCTTTGATGCGCTCTCGAATCTGGTGGATCTTATCTGTTGTCTCTTGAACTAGTTCGGGACCAACAAGCTGTCTATCACCCGCATCAGCCCAGCATAGCGGTGATCGACACTTGCGTCCATAGAGAGCTTCAAACGGCGCAGCTCGAATACTCGTGTGGTAGCTGTTGTTGTACGAGAATTCCACCAATGGTAAATGGTTATCCCAGCTACCACCCAGATCCATTACACATGCTCTCAGCATATCTTCCAGTGTTTGAATAGTTCTTTCGCTCTGGCCATCAGTTTGTGGGTGGAAGGCCGTACTTAGATTCAACTGTGAACCAAAAGCTTCTTGGAAGGACTGCCAAATCCTTGATACAAATCTCCCATCTCTATCAGAGATGATCGAGAGAGGCACTCCATGTCGTGCAACAATCTCCCTCTTGTAGATTTCAGCAAGTTTACTCGTGTTGTCTTTTTCCTTAATTGGCAAAAAGTGTGCAGATTTTGTCAGACGGTCCACGATTACCCAAATCGTATCGTGGCCCTTGGGCATCCTTGGCAATTTCGTTATGAAGTCCATTGAAATCTGTTCCCATTTCCATTTGGGTATTTCAGGTTGCTGTAGAAGACCTGAAGGCTTCTGGTATTCGGCCTTAACCTTGGTGCACGTTAAACATTTGCCAACATATATTGCAACATCGCCTTTCATTCTTGGCCACCAGTAGAATTCCTTAAGATCTTGGTACATCTTATCCGCTCCTGGATGAATCGAGTACCGTGACTTGTGAGCTTCGTCAAAAATAACATTCCTCAAACCACCAAACAAAGGAACCCAAATTCGTTTCATGAAGCACAACGTTCCTTCCCCGTTTGGTACCAACTGTTTTTCCATCCCGTGGAGATATTCGTTTTCCAGATTTCTTTCCTTGAGAGAATCTCTTTGCGCAGCACGAATGCGCAACGAGAGGTCTGTTTGTACAATCATTTCCAAAGCCCTAACCCTTATGGGCTTAATCCTTTCCTTCCGACTCAGGGCATCGGCGACCACATTCACCTTCCCTGGGTGATACTTGATTTCACAGTCATAGTCTTTCAACAGTTCAACCCAGTGTCTTTGTCTCATGTTAAGCTCTTTTTGATTGAAGATGTGCTGCAGGCTCTTGTGATCAGTGTAGATTGTGCATCGCGTGCCATATAAGTAACGTCGCCAGATTTTTAATGCAAACACCACCGCGCCTAATTCCAAATCATGCGTGGTGTAATTTTTCTCGTGGATTTTCAACTGGCGGGATGCACATGCTATAACCTTCTGTCGCTGCATCAACACGCAGCCTAAACCCTGATGCGAAGCGTCGCAATAAACCACGAAGTCGTCCGTGCCTTCGGGTAGTGATAAGATTGGCGCGTCACATAGTTTATTTTTCAATAGTTGAAACGCTTCTTCTTGCTTGTCTCCCCAATCGAACTTCTTGTCTTTCTGTGTGAGAGTGGTCAAAGGTTGAGCGATTTTTGAGAAATCCTCGATGAACCTTCGATAATAACCAGCCAAACCTAGAAACTGTCGAATCTCGGTTGGTGTCTTAGGAGTCTCCCAGTTCTTGATTGCTTCGATCTTTGTGGGATCAACATGAATTCCATCTCCATTAACCACATGACCAAGAAACTGAACTTCACGCAGCCAGAACTCACACTTCGAGAACTTCGCATACAACTTCTCCTTTTTAAGTAGCTCCAGAATGGCCCTTAAGCGTTGTTCGTGCTCATCCTTCGTCTTTGAGTAGATCAAAATATCATCAATAAACACAATCACGAACTTGTCGAGGTACGTCTTACAAACTCTGTTCATCAAATCCATGAATACTGCTGGCGCGTTTGTCAAACCAAACGGCATAACCAGGAACTCGTAGTGTCCACAGCGAGTCCTAAAAGCAGTCTTGGGATACTCTCTTCTTGTATCCTTAACTGGTGATAACCCGATCGGAGATCGATCTTTGAATAGAAACTTGAACCTTGTAATTGATCGAACAGGTCATCGATCCTTGGCAAAGGATATCTGTTCTTGATTGTCAATTTATTCAGCTCCCGGTAGTCGATACACATGCGAAAACTACCATCCTTCTTTTTCACGAACAAGACTGGAGCTCCCCAAGGCGAGAAGCTTGGTCTGATAAATCCCGTGTCTAGCAACTCCTGAAGTCGTGTCGACAACTCCTGCATTTCAGAAGGGGCAAGTCTATAGGGTGCCTTAGCTACAGGCGCGGCGCCTGGAACCAAGTCAATGCGAAACTCGACTTGTCGCTGTGGCGGCAATCCTGGCAAGTCTTCTGGAAAGACTTCAGGATACTCCTTTACGACTGGAATATCTTCTATCCTTGGCTCAGCGGCTTCCTTATCCACGATGTATGCCAGGAAGGCAACACATCCCTTCTTCAAACATTTCCGAGCTTTCAAATAGCTAATGATTCTCAGAGGCGTATCGCGTTTCTCCCCGTGTACCACCATCGTTTCCCCGTTCGCCATTGGGATGCGAATGGCCTTCTCATGACATACGATCTCGGCTTTGTTGCTGGACAACCAATCCATCCCTACTACCACGTCGAAGCTTCCCAACTCGACCGGTAGGAGGTCCAATGTAAACTCGTTTTCCCCCAACTCTATAACACATCCTCTGATAACTTCATTTGCCTCAACTAACTTTCCATTAGCCAGTTCAATTGAATACGGAATGTCTAACTTACTAGCAGTTAACCCAAGCATTTTCTTAAATTCTAGTGATACAAAGCTATAGTCGGCACCAGTATCAAATAGTACAGATGCAAAGCGTTGATTTATAGGGAACGTACCAGTGACAACGTTTGGATCCTGGCGCGCTTCCCTCGCACCAATGTTGAAGACTCTTCCTCGTGCTTGGTTCAGCTTTGGGCATTCCCTTTTAAAGTGCCCAATGTCTCCACAATTGAAACATCCCGGTCCCTGACCGTTACCATTTCCATTTCCACCTTGAGCGTTGTTTTGGTTGCGATTCCCACTCCCAGCTTGGTTTTCAAAATTCCCACGGTTTCCATTTCCGCCATTCCCTCCTTGTTGGCGGTTTCCATTACCATTCCCGTAGCCTCGATTACCACCACGCCCAGCACCAGTTCCGGTCCAACATGTATCCTTCGAGTGGCCGTTCTTCCCACTTGTCTCACATTTCCTTAATCTGAACTGGCCGGAATGATGGCACTGGCATATCTCACACTTAGGCAGAGTGCCCATGTAGCCTTTTCCTCTGCTTTCAACACCGGTTTTGGCCCTAGCCGGTGTGCTTGACTCTCCCTTCTTGCTCATACTGTTGGTACCTTGCTTGAAGTTGGAAAATTTCCGTTTGTTTTCACCAGACGACTCCACATGAGTCTCCTTTTTATTCGGTTCGGAATTTGAAAACTTGTTCAGCCTGATGGCCTCTTCAGTCAGAGATATGCTCAGATCGATGGCTTCAATAATGGTTGTCGGTTTTGATGATGTAACCATGCTCAAAATCTGAGGTGCTAATCTCCAGATAAATCGCTCCACGCGTTTGAACTCGGGCGTGACCATATACGGCACCACATGAGACAAATCATGAAACCTCTGAACATATTCTGCGATTTTAGAGCCCTCCATTTTTAGGTGCCAGAACTCAGTTTCTAGCTTCTGTATTTCAGCCCGCGAACAATACTTCTTCCTCATGAGTTCTTTCAACTCAGCCCATGTTAACGCATATGCCGTCGCTTCTCCTAATGTTTGCACTTGCAAATTCCACCATGATAAGGCACCATCCAGAAAAAGCCCTGAAATGTATGTAACTTGGTGCTCGGGAGCACACTTGCTCATCCTTAGCACAGAATCTGTCTTTTCCGCCCACCTAACGAATGCAACAGCACCTCCAGTGCCGTCGAAATTTACGGGCTTGCAGTCTAGGAATTGCTTAAAAGTACAACCTGTACAAGCAATGTTATTCACAGAAAGCATTAGCAAATGAACCTGGAATGTCCAAATGTAAGGTAATGTGTCTCAGTGACTCAAACATTACCGTGTGGTGGGTTATTGTTTCTTGAGTGATTCCCACTAGTTTCGCCTCGCGAAGCCTCGTAGTCAGCTATGGCCTTTGAAATTTGCTCCTGTAATTCCGCCTCTGTGGTAGGCAACCGTATAGCTCTTCGTGGAGGCATCCTCTAGAAGGAGATCATGTTGGTCAGGTCATAGTAATTATATAATACGCGTATGTAATATCATTCATCAACCACACATAACATCCCATGTTATCACACAACAAGTAAATCAACAATACATGTAATGAGAATACTGCGATTGAGCTATTATAAAATCGAGACCACAATACAATGTTTACAAGTTTTCCAAATGTATCGTACATCTCAAAAGAGACTAGGGGGCCACAACACCCCTGTCTGAACTATCTAGTAATATACATCAACCATAAATCAAATATCAAAAGTCATGATGTCAAAATGCGGTCTTCAAAATGCTGTATAGTCTGGCTCAATCGCTGTCTTCTCACCAAAAATAACACTACCTGCAACAGACCAAAAATGTAGCTATGCTGATGGCGGAGGAGGAGGAGGAGGAAGATAAGAGAAAAGAAAACGGCGCATGTGCACCCAATCCTCCTCTAGTGCACGAATGACGCGCATCAAATAGGCAATCTGCTGCTCGGGTGTAAGAAAACGAACATCCGAATCGGGGGGTAGTGAAAGAGGAGCGTGTGGTGCGGCAAAAGGAGTCTGACAGGGACACGGGGCAGGACGTGGAGTCCTCTCTAACTCCAAAATGCGACGACTCAGCGCATCCTGCTGTAGCTGAAGAGATATAAGTATGTCCTCTCTGGCATATCCGATATGGTACGGGTGATATGGGTCCGACAGTGGCATAATATTGGGCGAAGCCCACAGAAACGGCTCGCCCGAAGGTACAAAAGATGGTGTAGTGTGAGGGAACTGGGTCATGAACGAAACAGATGTCGATACGGGTGGAACAAAGGCAGGCTGCTGCCTCGATGATCCCTCCCCAGGACGTGGTGGAGAAATGTCCTGGAGGAATGTAATGGGTAAGTCTGTGTGGTGGACATCAGAGGTGTGTGGGTGGAATAATGGAATCTCCATAGGTGCGGAAACAGGTGCTACAGGAGGAGTGACGGGTAGCACAAACGGTGGGTAGTCATCATCCTCGATCCACCCGTTACGAGTGTCAGCATAACGAGGATCAATCTGAGGGGCAAACGGTGCATGGTCAGCATGCACAGGGGCCGAAACAGGTACTACTGGTGCAATAATGGGTGCATCAGTAATAGGCACATCAGGAAATGGTGGTACGATGACCGGTGCAGCCACGCCGTGTGGTGCCATGAATGTAGGATCAACGGGGTCGGGCTCTGGCAAGGGATCAAACAAGAGTGGAACGACTGGGGCATCGATGGGGTCGTGTGCAATGACAGGCTCTGGAGCTAACTCGAGTGCTGGATCGGCTGGAGCTGGCTCAACTGGTACAAACTCGACCTACAGCTCTGGGTCTACGTCGTGGGGAACGAGGGGCGCGACAGACATCGCCATGTCTGAGTCGGAGTCCGAGGAGTGGTGCTGTACGCCCTGGGCGTGTAGTGAAGCAGACGCTACAGACTTGAAAGAGTGAGGACCAAACAGATCAAAAGGAGCCTCCTCAATGGGAGCCTCGACTGGAACAACAGGACCAGCAATGTGCACATCAGCAGGAATCTCAGCCAGGGGAACAACGGGGTCGACAATGGGGTCATCAGCAAGAGGAACATCGGCATCCATGAGGGCCACACCATACTGGTCTCCCTCCGGGGGACCGTCTATGAACAAGTCGATGTTGTCATCAGCGAACTCATCGTGTGGCAGATCCTCTAGAGGAACTGCGGCGAGTGGAATGGGGGCAGGGATCTCCGCAAGAGGTAGATCCCTGACTGGAATGGCATCAGCTAGCTGAGCGTCATCAACGAAATTTGGTAGCGCGAACGGCTGAAAATCGTCGTCTTCCGTGCTGTCTGTATCGGATGTGTAGACCTCTCCCTCGGATGGTATCTCATCGTCTGATACGATCGCCATGGGGTCCAATGAATCTGATACTCCAGTGTCTGAAGATGACATGCTGTCTGTAACACAATCACACATATGCACATATATCAACATAAAATCAAGTAAACATGTAAGTCACGATAATGCAAGCAAGTAATCATCCTAGTCTTCCCTAGACTATCCCTCCCAGTCTCTCAGACTGAACTCCTTAGTCTCTCAGACTAACCCTCCCCGTTACGAGTGTCAGCATAACGAGGATCAATGTGAGGGGCAAACGGTGCATGGTCAGCATGCACAGGGGCCGAAACAGGTACTACTTGGTTTTTGATGCTTTTAAGCCCCGTTAACCGCATTTCAAGCCTCTACAATGAAGTTAAAGCATAGGGAACATAAAATATGCTTGAAAACATCTCGGATGTCAGTTCGTTTGGTCGTACGGTCACGTTATTCGGTTAATTACGATGAAAACTCGAACGGACGCGAAAACGATCCAAATTACGCGATGAATGGTATTTTTGCATTCCAATCACTAAAATAAAATATTTTAATGATTACAAAAATTTTTGGATGTCCGGATATATTCAGAACATAAGATATGCGCGTAAATGCAAACTTATGCACTTTTTGACACTTTTAGTTCCTATTGATCAAATAAGCATATTTTCGCATACCGAACCCCTCAAAGCCTATTTATAAGCTATGTAAAGGATATTTAGGGTATCTTTAGCTTATGATCGTGTTCCGTAATATTCGTTACTATACGAATCGGCATACTTTCACAGTTTGTCAAAAATAGTCCCTGCGATCGAGTAAACTTGTTTTTGGTACACCAAACCCTCCAAAACTTATTTCTAAGTTATGTAAAGGTTATTTAAGGTATGTTAAGCCTATGTCACTATTACGGAGTGTTTGTCTTGTTAAACTGATTACGTTTACGCATCAGTTTGCGTATAACTTTCCAGAAAGCGATTTAAAGCTTGAAATCGAACAAGAATTGATATGTGCAAAAGTCACATGTATTTGTACAAATCCCAAGAATGAAATACAAGATTTCATTGGATTCGTATTTGTATGATGGTCGTAGTGGCACAAATGTCACAGTCTCCCCTACTTAGGAAATTTCGTCCTGAAATTTATTCGTAGGAGTCTGTCTGTAACATTGTGTTAAACAATTGTCTTGCATGGAATCTAGGGTGTTATCTATTTGTATAGACTAACCCATCAAGGATCTCCACATAAGGCATAACTTTGTCATTCCCTAATGGATATTCCCTTGGTTAAAGCAGGAAGTGGGAACGAGAGATCTAAATTAACCAATAGTTCTGTGAGTATCTTTTAAGAATCTAACTATTAAAACAGAAAGATTCTTGAAAGGATTTGTATTTCATTTCTCCAGTGAATATTCTTCGAAGTGAAAATGAACGGATGATTCATTCTTTCCAATGGATTCTTCGTCAGAACTGGAGATGAAAGATGAATAGATTATTCATTTCCAATGGATATTTCTTCAAAAGCGGAATTGAATGGGTAATTCGTTTTCTCCAATGGATACTTTTATCAGAAACGGAAATGAAGGAATGTATAAGCTGTTCATTTCTCAATGGTTATTTCTTCAGAAGCCAAAATGAATGGATAATTCATTTTTCTCAGTGGGTACTTCGTCAGAAGTGGAAATGAAAGAATTGCTGAATAAATTATTCATTTCCCCGATGGATATTTCTTTGGAAGCGAAAATGAATGGATGATTCATTTTCCTCAGTGGTTACTTCATCAGAAGTGGAAATGAAAGAATTATTGTAAGGAGTATTCATTTCCCCGATGGATATTTCTTCAGAAGAGAAAATGAATGGATGGTTCATTTTCCTCAGTGGATACTTCGTCAGAAGTGGAAATGAAGGAATCAATACAGGATTATTCATTCCCCAATGGATATTTCTTTAGAAGTGAAAATGAATGGATAATTCATTTTCCTCAGTGGATACTTCATCAGAAGCGGAATGAATCTTTTCATTTTCCTCAATGGATATTTCTTTAGAAGCGAAAATGAACGGATGGTTCATGTTCCTCAGTGGATACTTCATCAGACACGAAAATGATAAAATTAATGCAGGATTATTCATTCCCTCGGTGGATATTTCTTTAGAAGCGAAAATGAACGATCAATTCATTTTCCTCAGTGGATACTTCACCAGAAACGGAATGAATTTATTCATTTTCCTCAGTGGATATTTTTTCAAAAGCGAAAATGAACGGATAGTTTATTTTCCTCAGTGGATACTTTATCAGAAACAAAAATGAATTTATTCATTTTCCACAATGGATATTTCTTCAGAAGCGAAAATGTACGGATAATTCATTTTCCTCAGTGGGTACTTCTTTAGAAACGAAAATGAATATGATTCTCGAATAGATTATTCATTTCCCAGTGGATATCTCTTTTAGAAGCGAAAAATGAATAGCTAGTTCATTTTTCCTCAGTGGGTACTTCATCAGAAACGGAAATGAATATAGTTAACTTTTGTTTCTTGTTTATATTGGCACATGACAAAACTTGCTGTGGTTTCTGTGCACTGAATTCCATAATTATGTATGCATCCATAATTACGTAATTCCTTGCACAGTCTGCACAATTTATTTTATAATGTGTAGGGGATAGAATCGATCGAACAACCTGGTGATAACTAGATTACCATAGAGTTTCTTTGATTAGGTCAACACATAAACACGTAAGCACATAATAGTCACACAATTGTTCACTTGGTCATCAATTTGTTACCAGTTTGTTATTAACTTGTTATTGTCGTCGATTTGTACGTATGCATTTTAAGTACACCAGGAATCCAATCAATGGACTTCAAACAGTACTTTAAACATCCTCGAGAATCTATCTTATAAAGATAGGACAAATCTTATAAGGATTCGATCTCGTTCACAATGAATCGTAATATTCGTATTAAAACACACAAAGAATCCAAATAAGGACTTTGATTTTGCGCTTTAAATATCCATAAGGATCTATCTATGAAGAAGATCCTATAAGGATTTAGAATTCGTATAGCGGTAAATGTTTAGGAACCTTGTACTAGGTATGCTAAGACCACATACGGAGTATAGTGTTTATGAAATCAAGGTGCTAGATATGCTAAGACAACATATGAAGCAAATGGATCCTTGAAAATCGTTGTGATAAGCATGCTAAGTCAGCATACGAAGCAGAGTGTTCTCGAAAATCGCGTACTACGTATATTAAGACAACATACGGGCAGATTGTTTTTGAAAGCTATGCTTGGAATCGTTAAAAATATGTTTTTAAAAATCTTTTGTAATGTTTTTTGAAGTGATGTACTAAGTATATTAGGTAAACATTTTTATAAAATGTTTTAAAACCATGTGAGACAATTTTTGAAAACATGAATGAGGTTTTTGAAAACATGCATAATCTTTTGAAATCATATGCTGTGTAAAATATCATGAAGTTAGGAAGATATGACATGTAAGACCAATCGAGGGCTTACGAAAGTATCCTTGGGTATCTTATTAAAGATTTAAAGTGGTACTTTGGGTATTCGACCAAAGTTGTAACTCGTACCTTGTACTTTGTTTCGTAGAAGAAACGATTACTTAGGGTTTTTGTTGGAGATCGCGAGTGATCACAAAAAATGGAAGAACTACGAGAGTAGTTTATCTTGCAAGGAACACGGTTCCTTGGTATCGGTAATTGTAGGGGATATGTCGTTCATACATGTAACCACATTTGTACATCGTAATGTAAATAAATATTTATTTATAAACCAAAATAACTGTTTCATAGACTTGGATAACAAAGGAAAATAATACACAAAGTTCGATTGTTTCTAAACAGCATCGTCTTCCAGTCAGTCGAATGCTTATCCACGGGCTGGATTTGCATTAACGAGCCTTGGGCAATTGTTTCTGAAATGGCCCATCTCGCCACAGTTGTAGCAAGAACCTAGTGGAAAATGTGCTTGAGCAGGGTTGTTGTCAACTTGATTTTGTGCAGCTGCAGCTCGGCAAACCCTAGCTGTATGACCAGCAAGTCCACAATTTAGGCATTTGCGGCATTGCACATTACGTGATGATGAAGGTTACCTTGGTTGCACAAAGGTGCAGTTCCATTGTATGGCTTCTTAGCAGGGGGTTGAGATGGTTGGTTAGGGACAGCTGGATTGTTTTGAGCAACCACGGCGAAGTTTTGAGAAGTCTTACGCTTCTTTGACTTCTTGGAGGATTCAGTCTGCTTATCCTTTGGTTTTGTTTCATCGGTTGGTTTCTTGTCGCCTTTTTGGAAAAGTTTACCCTTCCTGATCTGAGATTCATTCTGGGTAGCAGATAGCTCAATGGCCTGTCTAACTGTAGTAGGGTTGCTACCAGTAACAATGTCTTGAACTGAGTCAGTGTCACACCCTGGCTTTTGCGGAAGCGTGGATTATTTTGGTGTGACTTCTTAATACCATAGCAGCAATCATAACAAATGCTATATGAAAATAAAACACACGATGTTCATCCATTCATTAAGTTTGACAATACCACAACGACATTGTTTGAAAATGCTGACCCATAAAGTAAATTACAACCATGACGTGATTAACAGAGTTCACAAAGACTCATCAAAAGTACGTAAATAAAAACCCAAGTTTAGAATGGTGTATCCCGTCCAGGAAAGGGATCCACCTCCTAAACTCAACCACTCGGATGACATCTTTATTCACTACGCAGCCTTGACACAACGCATACTCCGCCAGATCCACTAATTTCCTGAAATACATGTAGTTTGAAAAATCAACAAAAGTTGAGCGAGTTCATGTGTATGTCTGTGTGTATAAACCGTTAAAGTACGTCCCAATGTAAAAATGTCCCTGGTATGTAGCAATTAAGGAAAAAGAGATCACCAATGGGTTGCAAGGCCACTGGTATGTGTGAAGTGATGCAGGAAAACTCAAACCTAGCAAATTTGTACCGGGCCTCGGCTGTAAGACACAGTCACCACTATGGGTCACCCTGACCTCATGGGTGTGGGCTCGCTACACCCAAATAGATCTATCACTCATGTCCCTCGGTCCTACGACGAGGATTAATGGCTTTAAGTGTTGTACCCACCACTCACATGATCTGAACGTCCAAACCCTCCTTAAGCTAACCATACCATGTATAAAAATGTCCTTAGTAATCGTAACATGTATTTCACCCCCGAAGTTATAAAACTGAAAACAGTTAAGAGAAAAGGGGGACATGAACTCACAGTACTGCGTCTCCTGAATAGGATCGTCAACCCAAAGCTCTGTCTGCTACGCGACGACCTACACGTACTAATGTCTATTAGACGAACGGGCCGTGCCTTGGCTTAGGGTTTAATGTTTTTGAGTTGCGACTCTTAAGTTTCCGAATATTATTCCAAGTTATAATTATTAGTTAAAATAATTATCTTATCTTTAAATTATATTTTATTATGGAATAATCGTTAAATTGATATTTCGTATTTATACTTCACAAGTATTTTAACTTCGTATTTCCTTCCCAAGGATGGGGGTATTTATACATGTACATTTGTAATTCCGAAAAATATATTTTAAGTCCCACTTAGAAAATATATTTAAATTATTTGTCCAAAAAAATAATGTATTCCCAAAATATATGTATTTTTCCCAAAAATAATATATTTTTACTTCTTTCATTTTCCCAAAATAATATTTTACCAAAAATGTTCGCGTAAGAGTATTTTCTGAAATATTATACAAGTTACGTTTTAGCGTTTCGTATTGCTATAATAATTGAGTAACTTAAATATTTATTTCGTGAGAGTTTTTGGTATTATTTTGGAGTCGTGATTTCATGGTGTATATAAGTTATATTATTTTATCCTAAAAATAATATAACTAGTTCACAAAGTAAGCAAATGATCACACAAGAGTTTTAGTATAAGATATATATTCTAAATATATATTTATCAAATTTTATTTACGAAAATCAACCTCCGATTGCTTGTATTTTTTTATAACAACAACTTTGGCGAAGTTTATTTTGAAAACAAGGTTAAAAATGTGTTTGTAAACACTTGCTAGAAAAATATTTTCTAAGTGTTGGATTTTTAGAAAAATTTCGCCAGAGTTTCCTTTGTAAATGGAGGTGTCCATGCTTACTAGCATATCATTTTCTTTTCAAAAATTCATTCAAGCAATTCTCAATCAACAACATACAATCTTTATTTACCAAACTAGTCAAAAACAAGCATAAACTATAAACTTATGAACTTGAAAGTTTATAAAAGTGTGTAGTAACTTACTAGCATACTTTGTAAGTCTCGTTACCTTTAAAAATGTGATTTGTTCCTTAAAGACTTCATTTTTAACGAGTTTTAATATTCACAACTTCTAGTCATATTTTCTAAAAATATTTCTTTGTGAAATTTTCTTATTACACAAGTGTTTCTACACTTGTTTACCCACTAAAAGTGTGATTAGTTTATGTAAGATCTAAGTTTTATCAAAACTCATACCTTTCACTTGGTTCTTTCGAAAAACCACTCATAGATCCTTAGATCTATAAGATTATAACCCACTTTGATCTTTATTTTTCAAGAAAACATTTTATTTATCCAAGTTCATAGTTTATGCGTGGATGATTTCATCATCCACATATCTCTAACTTTCACATCTTGCTAGTTCATGTTCTAAAACATGATCTAGCAAGTCCATGTGATGAACTATATCATTTCAACTAGCAAACAACAAACAACAAGCATAACAACACAAGTATATCATTATTTTATCATCATTTTAACATTACTTCATCACTAGTTAGTTTATGTTTCAAGACTTTGTTTATGTTCTTAGTGTTTCTTAAGATTTCACCATTCTTTTAACTATTAACCATCAACAACATGAAGAGGATGAAGATCTAAGACACTTACCACTAGCACAAGGCTAGGGGAGTTCTAGTGAAGAAAAGTGGTGGTTAAAAGAAAACGAGAGAGGTCCTTGAGCTTCCGAACACACCAAGCTTGTTTGTATGATCACTAGCACCTTTGGATATGTGTAGATTGCTTGAAGGAAACTTGCAGGCTAAAACCTCCCAGTCTCTCAGACTGCTCCAACTAGTCTCTCAGACTACCCAGTCTCTCAGACTGAACTACCCAATTAGTATCTCAGACTAACTCCCCAATCTTTCAGATTGAATCCCTAGTCTCTCAGACTGACTCCCTGGTCTCTAAGACCAACTCCCTGGTCTCTAAGATCAAATTTTCCCCAGTCTCTAAGACTGACCTCCCTCAGTCTATAAGACTGAACCTCCCCAGCCTCTAAGGCTGCACTCCCTCAGTCTCTAAGACTGAAATATAAATTTTGAAAAGTGTATTTGTGCCTTTTGTTTGTAAAAATGTTTGTACCCTCGATCTGGACGTTTAGTGTATGCAATGTAGAAATGTTTGAAAACATTTTCGTGAGAGCCCTAATGATCATAGTCTAGACTCGAGAAGGAATCCTAGTTCACTATGATCGAGGCTCTGATACCAAACTGTCACACCCTGGCTTTTGCGGAAGCGTGGATTATTTTGGTGTGACTTCTTAATACCATAGCAGCAATCATAACAAATGCTATATGAAAATAAAACACACGATGTTCATCCATTCATTAAGTTTGACAATACCACAACGACATTGTTTGAAAATGCTGACCCATAAAGTAAATTACAACCATGACGTGATTAACAGAGTTCACAAAGACTCATCAAAAGTACGTAAATAAAAACCCAAGTTTAGAATGGTGTATCCCGTCCAGGAAAGGGATCCACCTCCTAAACTCAACCACTCGGATGACATCTTTATTCACTACGCAGCCTTGACACAACGCATACTCCGCCAGATCCACTAATTTCCTGAAATACATGTAGTTTGAAAAATCAACAAAAGTTGAGCGAGTTCATGTGTATGTCTGTGTGTATAAACCGTTAAAGTACGTCCCAATGTAAAAATGTCCCTGGTATGTAGCAATTAAGGAAAAAGAGATCACCAATGGGTTGCAAGGCCACTGGTATGTGTGAAGTGATGCAGGAAAACTCAAACCTAGCAAATTTGTACCGGGCCTCGGCTGTAAGACACAGTCACCACTATGGGTCACCCTGACCTCATGGGTGTGGGCTCGCTACACCCAAATAGATCTATCACTCATGTCCCTCGGTCCTACGACGAGGATTAATGGCTTTAAGTGTTGTACCCACCACTCACATGATCTGAACGTCCAAACCCTCCTTAAGCTAACCATACCATGTATAAAAATGTCCTTAGTAATCGTAACATGTATTTCACCCCCGAAGTTATAAAACTGAAAACAGTTAAGAGAAAAGGGGGACATGAACTCACAGTACTGCGTCTCCTGAATAGGATCGTCAACCCAAAGCTCTGTCTGCTACGCGACGACCTACACGTACTAATGTCTATTAGACGAACGGGCCGTGCCTTGGCTTAGGGTTTAATGTTTTTGAGTTGCGACTCTTAAGTTTCCGAATATTATTCCAAGTTATAATTATTAGTTAAAATAATTATCTTATCTTTAAATTATATTTTATTATGGAATAATCGTTAAATTGATATTTCGTATTTATACTTCACAAGTATTTTAACTTCGTATTTCCTTCCCAAGGATGGGGGTATTTATACATGTACATTTGTAATTCCGAAAAATATATTTTAAGTCCCACTTAGAAAATATATTTAAATTATTTGTCCAAAAAAATAATGTATTCCCAAAATATATGTATTTTTCCCAAAAATAATATATTTTTACTTCTTTCATTTTCCCAAAATAATATTTTACCAAAAATGTTCGCGTAAGAGTATTTTCTGAAATATTATACAAGTTACGTTTTAGCGTTTCGTATTGCTATAATAATTGAGTAACTTAAATATTTATTTCGTGAGAGTTTTTGGTATTATTTTGGAGTCGTGATTTCATGGTGTATATAAGTTATATTATTTTATCCTAAAAATAATATAACTAGTTCACAAAGTAAGCAAATGATCACACAAGAGTTTTAGTATAAGATATATATTCTAAATATATATTTATCAAATTTTATTTACGAAAATCAACCTCCGATAGCTTGTATTTTTTTGTAACAACAACTTTGGCGAAGTTTATTTTGAAAACAAAGTTAAAAATGTGTTTGTAAACACTTGCTAGAAAAATATTTTCTAAGTGTTGGATTTTTAGAAAAATTTCGCCAGAGTTTCCTTTGTAAATGGAGGTGTCCATGCTTACTAGCATATCATTTTCTTTTCAAAAATTCATTCAAGAAATTCTCAATCAACAACATACAATCTTTATTTACCAAACTAGTAAAAAACAAGCATAAACTATAAACTTATGAACTTGAAAGTTTATAAAAGTGTGTAGTAACTTACTAGCATACTTTGTAAGTCTCGTTACCTTTAAAAATGTGATTTGTTCCTTAAAGACTTCATTTTTAACGAGTTTGAATATTCACAACTTCTAGTCATATTTTCTAAAAATATTTCTTTGTGAAATTTTCTTATTACACAAGTGTTTCTACACTTGTTTACCCACTAAAAGTGTGATTAGTTTATGTAAGATCTAAGTTTTATCAAAACTCATACCTTTCACTTGGTTCTTTCGAAAAACCACTCATAGATCCTTAGATCTATAAGATTATAACCCACTTTGATCTTTATTTTTCAAGAAAACATTTTATTTATCCAAGTTCATAGTTTATGTGTGGATGATTTCATCATCCACATATCTCTAACTTTCACATCTTGCTAGTTCATGTTCTAAAACATGATCTAGCAAGTCCATGTGATGAACTATATCATTTCAACTAGCAAACAACAAACAACAAGCATAACAACACAAGTATATCATTATTTTATCATCATTTTAACATTACTTCATCACTAGTTAGTTTATGTTTCAAGACTTTGTTTATGTTCTTAGTGTTTCTTAAGATTTCACCATTCTTTTAACTATTAACCATCAACAACATGAAGAGGATGAAGATCTAAGACACTTACCACTAGCACAAGGCTAGGGGAGTTCTAGTGAAGAAAATTGGTGGTTAAAAGAAAACGAGAGAGGTCCTTGAGCTTCCGAACACACCAACCTTGTTTGTATGATCACTAGCACCTTTGGATATGTGTAGATTGCTTGAAGGAAACTTGAAGGTGATGGTGGTGGTGCTTGTGTTCTCGGCCGAACACACAAGGAAGAGAAGGAGAGAGTGTTTGCTAAATGTTGTTGTGAGAATGAGAAGATCATAACCCTTGTGCTTCTTTATAAACCAACCATCACTCTTTAACCATTGTATATAATGTTTCTTAATCCACTAACAATCAAATAAAATAATGAAAAGAATCATGGGGGTGTCCCCACTCCCATAACCGGTTTCGAAAGGGGGGGGGGGTATAGGGTTGGGTTGTAAGTATTAGTTACATTCTAGTTAGGTTTCAAATGTTTAGTTAGTGTGTCATGATGTGCTATTATTTATAAAATGTGTTGGGGGTGTTCGGGGACCCTAACTAGCTCAGAAAAATAAAAACAATGTGTTTGACAATATTTTTGTATTCCGGGTAAAGTCCGGTTGTTCGGTTGGGTGTTGTTCCGTTAAAGTGCTAAATTAATCCATAAAGTGTCTTTTATACTACTTTTAGTGACACATTTAATTCCCAACACTTTGGAAAGTATCTAGGATCATTTTGTCAAGTTTTTGCACTTTACTAGCATTATTAAATGCTGAATTTTTGTTATTAAGTGCAGAATTCTGCATTTAAAGTGTGTTTTAGGCACTTCCTGGCACTATAGCTATCACCTAGTGATGCAGTTTTATGGTTCTCACTTCCCTACGCGCTACCCTAGTGTGATACTTTATTCCTGGCTCATACTGGCCTCAAAAACATTGTCTATCTAAGTGCTGGCATTGTCAGCATGTTTTCTGGGTTATCCGCTCAGTGTGCTAACTGTGCTTTGTGCATCAAGTTTGTCACTAAAGTCTATATGTAATAAATGGAGTGACAGTGTGAATGTGATGCATATGTATGTATATAACAGAATCAAAAAGCAGTTAAATCCGTAGTTGTAATCAAGCACAGTTATTAAGCACAAATTAAATATTAATTCATTGTACGGATACCTGTAATTGTGCGGGTTGTCACAGTCAGGGAGACCATCAATGTACTTTTCAATTGCCTTATCCAAAGGCGTAACCATGGTTGAACATAACAAACTTAGTTCCTCATATCGGTCCGTGTAGGCTCGATGCTCACCGCTATCTTGCTTAAGATCGTCGATTTCCCTTTCCAGTGCCCTTATTTCATGACGAGCACAGAATTCCTTCATCATTAGTGCTCAAAGCTCCTCCCAGGTTTGAGTTAATGCTACATTGGCACCCCTATCTCTCATCATGCCATTCCACAATGTTAATGCTCGTTTCTCAAAGACACTAGATGCGAATTCAACCTTTCGCTCGTTAGGACACTGAACATGTCTGAATGTGCTTTCTAAACTCTCGAACCATTGTAGGAGTGCAGTTGCTCCCTGAGACCCAGAAAATTTCAAAGGTTTAGCTGAATTGAACGTTTTGAAATCACACTAAGTATTGTAATTGTTGTTATTGTTATTTGCTTGATTTATCTGGGTAATGAGGTTCGGAATCACAGCAGCCATCTGCTGAACGATTGTGGCTTCGAAGGCAACATTTTTAGTTGATCGCGTCTAGGAGGCATTTTCTAAAAAGAACAAGAAAACATGAGAAACGAGTGAGATTGACATTTGAATGGACAAAAGAGGTATCAAAGATATCAACGAAACATAAGGAAGGCGATCATTCGTTCGTTACCTCGAACAAACAAACGACACACAGAGGATGAACAAAGTAAATATGTCCTTATAATGTATTGCGAAGACATGCTTTAGCCTATAAGTGGACACTCACCCCAAGAGTTCCCAGGTAAGAGTGACTGGTCCGATTATGTGGATTTGTACGAACACTCTAGCCTTAGACAGAAAACTCGGGATACAGGCACCCACCCTTCTAGATTGCACGTGTTCACATTAATAAGACCCAAACTTTGATGAGATTTTGAAAACTTTGAAGGTTCAAAACCTTATAATAAATCATCTAAGAAGAGATGATTAGTTTTCAAATCGGAATTGTAATTCGTGTTCTTGTTGTGGTTGTCACCTAAAGATAGGCAACGATATTGTTTTAAGACTAAACACAAGATAACTTGTGTTAGGGTCCTACGAAGGTTATAGTCTAGGTCAAAGCATTACTAATAACCTAATTCCCTATAACCATGAGCTCTGATACCAACTCTTCTGTCACACCCCGACCGCGTTAAAACAACAAACCGTGGCGGAAACGTCAGGGAGTGTCGTAACAGAATCGTTGTTTCACAACACATGGATTGAAGTTTCGTTTTATTGAATTAAGTTTATTACATTGTCTCAAAATTTAAAAGCAAAACATGAACATATTGTCCTTTATTGTTGTTAAGTCACTAAGGACTCGTCCATCCCTATGTGAGCATGCATCATAATCATCATCAAACATCATCAAACTACGGTACCTGAAACATATGTGAAAATACGTCAGCATGAAAATGCCGGCGAGTACATAGGTTTTGTGAGTGTGTTAGATTCATGGCCTTGAGTTCATATTACAATACCTCGTCCAACTACGAGAGTTGTCGAGTGCGTACCTTGAAAACAAAAGAGTTCGATATTGCAGTATATTTCTATCAACTTTTACAAGTTGATATATATTTAAACTAAAACCATTGTAGCTATGAATCTTAACTGAAAACATTAGTCTTTGTAAACCAAGTAGTAAATCATCGTTGAAAGTAAACATTGTATGGTTTATATCTTTAAGTAAACCTTGTAGTATAACTTTGTTTTGAAAACATTTGTCCAAGTGATCTAGATAACGCAACGACATGTAATGTGTTAAAAGAACTTATATATAGGAAGTACCAGCGGAGTATCCACCATGCTTTTATCACATTACACCCGCCCCGTTACCTAATCACTTACCATAACCCAATCGTTCAGTAGTTCAGATAGTTCCAATCGTTCAAATAGTTCACATAGATCAAATAGTTCTAATGGTTCAATAGTTCAATTCGTTCACATAGTTCATATAGTTCCAGTGGTTCAAATAGTTCAAAGAGTTCACATAGTTCAATAGTTCCAGTGGTTCATGTTTAAATTGTGAATACTAACTTTTGGTCATTTTATTGAATACATTCAAACCTGTGTGACTTGTCCTAAACGTTCAACTCGTATTAACAAACCACCAAAGGGTAAGTTAACAATCACCAGGTTCTGTCGTTACCCACATTACCCACATAACCATGGTGAAAGTCTGATAACGGGATTTGTCAGATCCTATGGTATCATATTATCCTATGGTACCATAACGTACTACTGGTCGTCTTAAAAATAGTTAATGAATGTCATTCAATTGTCTTTCGACCACCCCCCCCCCCCCCAACAAGTTTCGTTCAATTATTGAAATCGTTGCGTTAATATAAACCATAGCATTCGTTTAGAAAACTCGAAATCGTTTAGCACATATGAATCACCCCAAAAATGTTTGAAAACAGTAAAAGAGGGGACTATGTACTCACATTGATTTGCAAAGTATCCTCGATCTAATGAACTTAACAAAGCTCGGGCAAACCAAGGAAATAAAGTGGCACCTAGTAATCGGATTGCTATGTTAATAAATCGGCACCTAAATCGGGAGATCGGGTATAATGAGGTCTTGTAAAACAAATGAGTATTGGAACTCATGAGATATGGTTTAACAAAGCCTACATCCTAAATCAGAACCTATACTAAGTGCTTTCGACCCGTTATGACCCGCTAAGGTAGTGTACGCTACTTTAACGTGTCGTTTGCGCAAAAGCGCGTTCGAGACACCTAACTAGTCCTATGACAAGTATTATATGCCCTAACATGTATAAATATGTTGCATAATCAGTTTAAGTGACAAAATTTAGGTTACATATGCTTAAATACAAATTATGCATGAAAAGGGCATTTTGGTCATTTACCTAGGGCATATAAACTACCTATCATACAACTAATTAAACTAAGTGACCATAAGGTATAACCTCGGAAGGTTATTCCCTATACAACTATGGTCACAAAATATGCTTGGTCGGATCCTAATCATTGACCAAACGGGTCGGGTTCGAAAGTCTAAGCGGTTGTTTAGACCGCTTGACTTACGACCCAAAACAAGCACTATACTAAAAGTGACGAGTTAAACATGTTAAAACATGTTTAACTAAGTTAGAAAACAAGTTTGATATCAAAACAAAGTGTTTTGATACCCGAGACTAGCTTCGTTGCAAAATGCGCGTAAATACGTATTTTGACCGAAACTTTGACTCGTCACTTCGACTAATCAATGTGGTAATCAGTAGGTATAGTCACAAGGGACTATAACCATCGTGATTACGCTCACGTTGCAAAGCTCGATTGAACTTTGACTTGACCAAATCATGGTCAAAGCAGAAAGTCAAATGCTGTTTGACTTTCATGCTTGAAATGCATAAACAAGCATGAAAGAAGCTTACAAAGGGTCCAAGTTAGGAGGATTTGTTCTAAAAATACTCAGGTATGAAGCCTTCAACAATGTGAGAGCTCCAACTTAGAGTAAATCAGATCAAATGTGCAAATACAAGTGGCAAACTTGGTGGGTATTTATAGGAAACCTTGAATCTGTAGGATGATTACAAGTGTTTTTGCAAGAATCAAAGCTTGATCCTAACCATACACTTGTGGCACATAGTTTCTAATACAATGGGAGTCCAAAAACAATCAAATGGTATGCCAAAACCATGGTAAAATCACTGAAATCAGCTGCTGAAACCAGATTCAATGTTTCTGATCTGCAGGTGGGTCGCGCCCCGCGTAGACTGAGGCATCAGTCTTCGCGCCCCACGAGGTAACTTTCACAGATTGTCAGTTTTAGTCCCTGCAAGCTATAAAGTTGGTTTTTGATGCTTTTAAGCCCCGTTAACCCCATTTCAAGGCTCTACAATGAAGTTAAAGCATAGGGAACATAAAATATGCTTGAAAACATCTCGGATGTCGGTTCGTTTGGTCGTACGGTCACGTTATTCGGTTAATTACGATGAAAACTCGAACGGAGGCGAAAACGATCCAAATTACGCGACGAATGGTATTTTTCCAATCCAATCACTAAAATAAAATATTTTAATGATTCCAAAAATTTTTGGATTTCCAGATATATTCAGAACGTAAGATATGAGCGTAAATGCAAACTTATGCACTTTTTGACGCTTTTAGTCCCTATTGATCAAATAAGCATATTTTCGCATACCGAACCCCTCAAAGCCTATTTCTAAACTATGTAAAGGATATTTAGGGTATGTTTAGCTTATGATCATGTTCCGGAATGTTCGTTACTATACGAATTGGCATACTTTCACAGTTTGTCAAAAATAGTCCATACGATCGAATAAACTTGTTTTTGGCACACCAAACCCTCCAAAACTTATTTCTAAGTTATGTAAAGGTTATTTAAGGTATATTAAGCCTATGTCACTATTCCGGAGTGTTTGTCATGTTAAACTGATTACGTTTACGCATCAGTTTGCGTATAACTTTCTAGAAAGCGATTTAAAGCTTGAAATCGAACAAGAGTTGATATGTGCAAAAGTCACATGTATTTATACAAATCCCAAGAATGAAATACAAGCTTTCATTGGATTCGTATTTGTATGATGGTCGTAGTGGCACAAATGTCACATTAGTGTTCCCCAATGAATCGCACACGTAATATATATATATATATATATATATATATATATATATATATATATAGGACAAAGATCCTTTAGGAACCACCCTTATTGCGAGAACCGTGAGAACCAATGTGAACACAACCAAAAATACCTAAAAATAGCTAAAAAACACACAAAATTTTTTTTTAAATATTTTTTATAAAAAAATCGCTACTTTTAGTAAAAAAATTTAGATTTTTTTTATTTTTTAGATTTTTTTTTTAGATTTTTTTAGGTTTTTTGGGGGGTTTTGTTTTTAGCATTTTAGCTTGGGGGGTGGGGGGGTTTAGTTTTTTTTTTGGGGGGGGGGGGGGGTTGGGGGTTAGGTTTTTTTAGCTATTTTAGGTTGTGTTCACATTGGTTCTCGCGATTCTCGCAATAAATGTGGTTCTCGCATGAACCTTACCCTGTATATATATATATAAGGTAAGGTTCATTTGAGAACCACCTTTATTGTGAGAACCATGAGGACCAATGTGAACATACCAAAAAAACCTAGAAAAACTTAAAAAAAACCTAAAAAAACCCACCCCCCAAGCTAAATGCTAAAAACTAAACCCCCACCCCCAACCAAGCTGAAATGCTAAAAACTAAACCCCCAAAAAACATAAAAAAAATCTAAAAAACACACTAATTTTTTTTAAATATTTTTTACATTAAAATCGCTACTTTTAGTAGCAAATTTTTTTTAAAATTTTAAATTTTGGTAACGAAATATAGCGATTTTTAAAAAAAAAAATATAAAAAAAAATTGTGTTTTTTTAGCTATTTTTAGCTATTTTTTGTTGTGTTCACATTGGTTTTCGCGGTTCTCGCAATAAATGGTGGTTCCTAACGATCCTTCTCCTATATATATATTTATATGTATATATATATATATATAGGGGACCGCTAAAATAAAAACCACCTCTAGTTGTAAGAACCATGAGAACTACACCGTACGGGGCGAGGTGGACCAAAATTTTTTTTCATAAACGTAGATGCGTGTATAATAAACACATTTGTGAAAAAAAATTCAAAAAAAAATGTCGTGTGTGTAGTTTTGAGCACCACAAGTTTGCGTTTACGGGTACCGTAAATTTAGTTTAAAATTTACGGTACCCGTAAACACAAACAAAACTACACACACGACATTTTTTTTTTAATTTTTTTTTACAAATGTGTTTATAATACACGCATCTACGTTTACGAAAAACAAATTTTGGTCCAACTCGCCCCGTACGGTGTAGTTCCCATGGTTCTTACAACTGGAGGTGGTTTTCATTTTAGCGGACCCATATATATATATATATATATATATATATATATATATATATATATATATATATATATATATATATATAGGGAGAGAATCATGATAAAACTACATATAAATGAGAAAACTAAAAAAATTACCAATTTTTTTACAAATTTTCGCTACTTTTTATGTATAAAAAAACTTAAAAAAAACCCCTTGTAGTGCACATGTGCATTATATGTGTACTTATGTGCATTATATGCTTAAAGTTTGCTTTTGAATTTAGTTTAGCTTTTAGGGTTAGATTTTTTTATAGGTTTAGGATTAGGATTAGGTTTTTGGGTGTGGGGGGTGCGAGGGGGGGGGGGGGGGTTGGTTTTTTCGGGTTTATGTTTAGAGTTTAGTTTTAGTTTTTTTTAGGGGGGGGGGGGTGGTCACACCCTCAATTTCCACATACGGAGTACTACCGCGATGCGTATGACTGACCAGGATCATGCTACCAATCATGTGAATATTGTCTTTCTGGATCATACGATTATGTTTTTCGTTAATAAAATATATAATTTTATTAAATACTAAAATGATCGAAATTGTACAATGGTTGAAAATTGCAAATGTTACACAACCAATCGCATGGGACACGAGTACATGCAAAGGGCTAGGCCCCGGATGTAACACCCCGACCGCGTATAAAACCACTCACGGCGGAAACGTCGGGGGGTCATGTTACAAATTGTTTCACAACACATGTTACTTAAAGTTTCATTGTTATTAATTAATTAAATTACATTGTCTTGGAACATAAAAAAAATGAACAATTTTCTTTAGAAGGCCTGAGTCCTTCCTATGTGTAGCATACTTGTGCAATAATCAAACATTCGTACCTGAAACATAAAACACCCCGGTCGCGTAATACAACAAACTGCGGCGGAAATATCGGGGAGTCATGTCACAGAACTATTGTTTCACAACACATGGTATATAAAGTTTTGTATTATTAAGTTAATTGTTTACATGGTCTTGAAAATAAAACAACAAAGTACAATAATTGTCTTGCAAATTTTAAAGTCACTACCTGAAACATATGTGAAAATAAAATGTCAGCATAAAAATGCATGTGATTAACATAGGTTTTGTGTTGCAGATTCATGGCTTTGAATGTTAAAAGAAATGTTTAACTATTACAAAAGTAGCCATGAACCTTTACAAAAATGTTTCTTTTATGAAATCATATGAAAATCAAATGATTTAAAAGAAATGATGCATGGTTAACTTAATAAACAAACTATTTCATGCCTTGTATAAAATATGTCATGTCTAGTATAAAATATGTCATATCTTGTATTTTGATTAAAGTGTTTTAGATAACGCTACAATATGTAATATAATAAAAGCATTTATATATAGGAAGTACCAGCGGTGTATCCACCATGCTTTTATCATATTACACACGTCTCGTTATTTAAATCACTTACCGTAAAGCAGCAAATGAAACGTCTTGTATAAACCAATGTTATGTATAAGCCAATGTCATGTATAAACCAATGTTGTGTATAAACAAATGTCTTGTATGGTAAACAAAAGGTCTTTGTTTAAACCACATGAAATAATGTCTTGTGTAACCAAAATGTCTTGTAGAAAACAATGTTTTTGAATGAACAAAAACTTGTTTAATAAAAAGTTTTGTTTTATCAACCATTGCTTTTATTGTGTAAATATATATATGGATTGTTAGTGAATACATTCAAGCCTTGTTGACTGTCGGATAAACCCTTATAAGGACAAAGGTTTATCAAATGTTCATCAGATTCTGTCATTCCCTAAGGTCACTTCCAAACAAACCTAGGAAGTGGGAACGGGATTGTCAATCCTATAGTACCATTACATACTACCAGTCGGCGTGATCAATGTTAATGAATGTATCATTGTCGAGTTCAACGCACCAAAATGTCTAGAACAATGTAAGTATGTCGTGAAAATGTTTGAAACCATGTGCTAGGTATGCTAGGTCAACATACGAAGCAAAATGTCTTTGAAAACCATGTACTTGGTATGCTAGGTCAATATATGAAGCAAAATGTCTTTGAAAACCATGTACTAGGTATGCTATGCCAACATACGAAACAAAATGTCGTTGAAAATGTTGGCCCATGTAATCCTTCCTTGAAGAACAGATGATTCAAAAGCCAAAACTGGTTCTCAACATTTGATCCACAATAAGCAGTGTTTGAACCTTATTCCTTCCAATGGCAGTGTTTCTAATAGCTAATGATCCTAAAGACTGTTCTGCTCAACAACTGTTCTATTAAAGACTGTTGATTACAAAGACTGTTAAAGCCTATCAACTGCTCAGACTCATCAGTGATTAGAGCATGATCAGTGGATTGCTTCATCAGTGCTTAGTATAGTTATTCATCAATGTAACAGTGTTTGTATAAATCAGTGTTTAGAGGTTGTTATAGCTGTTAGCTGTCACTGTCTAGGCGACATCAGCAAAGATGCTTAGTGGTTAGGATTTGTACTATAAATAGAATAGTACCTGTATTGTTCTATTAGCTCATTTTCACACACTTCATCTTGTACGAACAATCACTGTGAGCTCAGGCTGAGGGGGAGTTTAGTGTTCATGCATGCATAAGTTGATCTTTTGTAATTTGTTCAACCTTTCGACTAATGAAAGTACGTATAATGAAAACTATCTTTCCTTGATTGTGTTACAAAGTTTTACTTTCATTTCCGCTGCAATTGTTCTCTGATTTATCCTCTTCCATTTACCAACTTAATTAAAACAACACAATCAAGTCAAACTCAGATCCTAACAAATGGTATCAGAGCATAGGACAGTCAAATTCGATCTAACAATCAATTTAACATAAAAGTTCAGCTCAATTTCATTGATACTAAGTTGTTCTTATCAGTTAAAAAACAGAGTACAAGTGTAATCACGTCTAAAGTTGATTATTTGAAAACTTCTGTAAAACAACCAAGATGTCTTCACAATCACAGGACCCTCAAAACACAGGAACACTTTTCAAGCCACCTATGCTTGTCAGATCTGAATACAATATCTGGCAACGTAATATGGGCCATGTGTTAGCACAACAAAACACCAGCTGCTGGAAGTCTGTCATCTTTGGACCTCATGTTCCAATGGTGCCAAGCACTGAAAATCCTAAGGTCCAAGTACCTAAATGCCTTGAAAATTACTAAGATCGGGATTTTCAAAAAATAGAATTAGATGCAAAGGCTTTTAGTATTGTGGCCTCGGCTCTTCCAAATGACATATATGCTGGACTGTTAAATTGTAACATTTCCAAAAAGCTTTGGGATGCACTCAAAGAGCAGTTTGGTTGCACTTAAAGAGAAGTTTGATGGGACAGAAAAGGTTATAGAAAACAACAGGGAGGTTTTAAACCAACAATATGAAACATTCTGTCATGTTAAAGGAGAGTCACTAACCCAACAGTTTGAACGATTTAGTTGTCTCATTAGTGAAGTTAAACTGGTTAATGCTGAATTTGTAAAATCCACTTTAAATAGTAGGTTTCTTAGATCATTAACAGACAAGTGGGACACTATAGCTTTTGTGACTAGAAATTCTATGGGATTGAAAGAGTTAAGTCTGACCCAACTTCATGGTAGGCTTCTCACATATGAGAGAGAGCTGAACCAGAAAAAGAAGTTGCAGGAATTTGGAAAAGTTGCTGATGCTTGCACTTTTGGTAACACAACACTTTTGGGTCAAGAAGATTCTGGTGGTAGTAAGGACCAGAGTTATGATCATTACATTGACATAACTGCAGGTGGAGCCTTCAACTCTGAGCGTTACTCACCCAATTATGCTTTCACAGCTAATGGGGAAAACCAGATCTCTCATAACTTATCCTTTGAACTCAATGACCTCCAACATTTTGATCCCACTGATCTGGAAGAGATGGACATTTTGCACCAATTGGCTTTGCTGAGTGTAAGAACCAGTAAATTTTACAAGAGAACAAGTAGAAAGTTTCTAGTATTGCATGGGAACTTAAAAGTGGGGTTGGATAAGTCCAAAATTAAGTGCTACAAATGTAACATGCTAGGACACTTTGCTAGGAATGTAGAAGTCAAAATAGTGGTCCAATCATAACTTTCCTTAGCCCTAGACCTCAACACATACAAAGCACTGTGCACTATTCCCAATATACCCATGCTCCTCAAATGCAAAATACTACCCATTTTGGACATCCTGTAAACATTGTTCTAGTACAATATGTTCAAACCCCTGTTCCACAAATCCAGTATGTCCAAGCCCCTGTCTCTTAGGTCCTAGTGCAACAACCTGCACCACAACAAACTGCACAAACATCTACCCCAGCAGAGACCAGTCGACATAGTATCTTTACTCAGGGCTTTGTTGATTGGAGCAGTTTGCCTGATGATTTGACTGATGAAAATTTTGCTCTAATTGCTAAATTTGATGTTTCTAATGATGAATTGTGTTTTCTGGCATTAGAGTCAATACCAGAAGGGAAGGAATCTGATGAAGTGGAACCCGGATCTGAAATAGTGGATGAAGTTGCTGAAGCAGTGGTTACTGCAGTTGTTTGTGAATAATTGTTAAAAAAGAAAGAACATGAACCACTGTTGGAACCTCTTGTTGATCCATGGAGTGCTAATGAGGTTGAAAAGGATACCAGTGCTTGTGAAATTGAGTGTGATTGTGCCATGATGGCTGCTGCTAAGGTATCACCTCAGATCCTAAAGGATCTATGTTCAGATAAATGAATTATTGCTTTTGCTAACATAAAAGAGGTAAATGAAAACCTTACAGGCAAGATCTTAAAAGATGAAATACAACTTGAGAAAACTTTTAAAGAGTTGAAAAACAAATTGTTTGAAAAAGATTATGAAATAATCAGTTTGACACATGAACACAGCATAAACAAAGACCAACTCCAAACTATGGTAGAAAAATACCAAGTTTGTAAAAATGAGCTTGAATCTAGGGGTGTGCATAATTCGTTTCGAATTTGAAAAATTCGAAATTCGTTTAAATTCGATTCAATTATCAAGAATTCGTTTCGATTATAAGAATTCGAATTCGATTCAATTCGAATCAAGTAAAGCGAATACGAATCGAATACGAATTTATAATTTCAAATTCGATTCGATTCGATTCGAAATTCGAATAGAAATTATACATTTTTATTTATTGTTTTTATATATAATACATATATAACTTTTATTAGGCTATACTATAAATTATTTTCAAAGTATTAAAATTACTCATTACCAAACCCACTACATGACCCATAACTAAAACCTAAGTAACAAATCTGTCAATAGATTTCTAACCCTTAAATATTAACTTGTAATGTGGAGTGATTATTCATTTATTCCCGACTTCTCGTTTTGATTTGAGACTTGTGGTACCTTATTTGGAACTTTTTAATGTGATATCGTGCTTTATAGCTGCTTTAAAATTTATGTTTCATTTTGAAAGTTTTTTACATGTTTTTAAAGAATCTGAATTAAATCGAATTTATTCAAATTCGAATTTTTAATCGAATACGAATCGAATTCGAATTAGGTTTTTTATTCGAATCGAATTTGGTAGGTTTTAATCGAATTCGAATCGAATACGAATTCAAGGAAAAATAAAAAATATTCGAACAATTCGATTCGAATAATTCGAAAATTCGATTCGATGAACACCCCTACTTGAATCCACCCAAATCACTTGTGAAAAATGGATGGAGTCTTGTAAAGGTTATGAGCTGATGTTAGAAAAGTAGGTCAAGAGCAATGTAAAGTTTGGCATAGGCTTTAGAAAAAATGACCAAACTGAAAACACTGCTAAAATTGATTCTAGCTTAGTTGAAGTAATTCCCAAAAAGAAGGATGGTTAAGAAATTAAAATCACTGATAAAAATGGTAACAAAATCATTTTAGAAAAAACAGAGGGGTCATCAACCTTTGAAGAGGTAGAAAAATACCAATTCAAACCCACATGGTTAAATGAATGTGACATCCTTGAGAATTTCAAACCAATGGACTTTTCCACTATTGAGGGTGTCAAAGCACCCAAGGATAAGGTCATTCCTCTAAAAGACATCCCAACAGAGGTTAAAAACTCTGTTGAAAAGGAAAAAGAAAAGAGGAAAAGAAGAGAAAAGGCTAAAAACTTGTTTTGTGATTTCTATGAGAAAAGAAACCATTCTGCAAAAAAAATGTTTTCATTTAAAAGCTTTTGATATAAACAAAACAAGTGTTATTGAGCCTGCACCTATGTGCACAATTTGTGGAAAAACCAATCATCTTACTCATGAGTGTGCGTACCTCAAAACTTCTGAGGTTAAAAGAAAAGAGTACACCACTAAAACACTTGAGAGTCCATCAAAACCTTCCACCAAAAACAAACAACGTTTTGTGTCTGTCCAAACAGCTGTTACAAAACAGTTGAACAAAACCTCTACTCCCAGAGAAGTGCAAGTGACAGATACACCACCATCAAACCAATTCCTAAGAGGACATGGTCAACCACCATACCAAAGGGTCCCACATATTTATGAGGCTTACAAAAAGCCATCTAAACCCAAAGTGAATAGGCATCCTTTTGGTTTTCAACATATGACAGGAAATGGTCCACATTCAAAAACATGTTCAAAACCCTGATCTAACCATTGTCCATATTCTTGGACTTGAGGCTGACCTATCTGTGACCCCATCCAAAGCCTTATTGGCTTTGGATACCCTCCTGAACTAATTGTTTACTTGATGTGCAGGGAGCTTCTGCATGCTTAGATAGTTTATGGTATGTAGATAGTGGAGGCTCTAGGCACATGACAGGATGTAGAGCCCTGCTCAAAGATTTCAAAAAACATGGATGGGGTGATATATCCTTTGGTAGCAATTCAAAAGGGAAGGTGTTGGGGTCAGGGACAGTTTAGGCTAGGAAGCTCAAGTTTGAGAATGTCAATCTTATTGACAATCTGAAGTTTAATTTGAAATTACATTGCTTGTTTGTAGTTTTAGGAACTAATAAAATTTGGTGAGGATGGAATCAACACCATAAACAAGTCTATTAGAATTTCCTCCTAAAATACCTAAGTAGCAACCATGCTTAACAAAGGGTCACCAAAAGAATTCAAAATTGTTCAAACAACAATACAATCACTTAAATCCTAAGTACTCCAACATCAATTCAACCATCTGCTCCAACTCTGCTATCCTCTGACTCATCTGGTCTCTCACAATCTCATCCAATCCCCAAATGTCCTTATAAGCATCCATCTGACCCCCAAGATCCAGCATCTTTCCCTTCGCCGTCTCTATCTCCCCTCGTAGAGTGGCAATCTGACGATCGCAGTAAGAGCATCTGTCTACCCATACTCCCTTTAACTTCTTTGATGAAGTCTCAGTAACAGTCCTAGAGGTAGATGTTATATCCTCTGAAATACGAAGTCTCTTCCCATGACGTGCGAGAACTGGTAATGGTACGAAGGAAGCTAATGATCCAGACTGAGGAATAATTGGCTCTGGTATGAGAAGTAGAGGAATCTCAGTCGTACGCTCAACAGTATCAGTGTTCGGAGCTGCTAGCGGCTCTAGAGGTCGAGTCGTAATAACAGTGGCATCCCCTACTGGTGCTACTCTGTATGATCCTCCAATCATCGATGTACCCGTGCCCAACTCATTGATTACCGATGCCGTGCCAAATGATTGTCCCAACTCATAGACTGATGAAGGAATCGTCATCAATCCTCGCGTTACAAGTGTGTGCGTAACGTGTGTCTATCTGACGGGCAAAGGTTGTGGTATCGGTGTAATATGACGAAGTAAGACTAGTCATATCAGTAGGCTGAGCAACTGTGTGTGGCTCTAGCAATGGAGAGGTCTCGAATTCTGGCTCACTCTCTGAGTTGTGAATGTCGTTAGTCTAGTGCACGTGTGACATCTGTGACACAATGTAACTGTAGTAAGTAAGTATGTGTTTAGAATGAATATATATATATATATATGTGTGTGTGTGTGTGTGTGTGTGTGTGTGTGTGTGTGTGTGCATGTATATGTATTATCACATAAGGCACAGATAAGCAAGTTAACACGTATACACGTAAGGTCTTAATAACTCTTTTACATGGTTAAGATTCATTCTCATTTTGAAATTTTGGCTTTGAGAACTTTGGGATTCTAAATTCTCAAAACTCTTTGGTTGAAGTCTAGTGTTTTCTAAGAGAACACCTAGTTCACTAACAACAATTGGCTCTGATAACAACTTCTGTCACACCCCAAAAACGTCGCAGCGGAAATGTTACGATCTAAGTTTGACTTAAATGTGTTGTTTTAATAATACAGAATGAAAGTAGATAAATCAGAGAATAATATGCAACAGAATGATGTAAAACTTTATAACACAATTACAGAAAGATTAGCTTTTGTCATAACATGATTTCATTAGTCAAAAGATTGAATACACAATGATTGACTTATGCAAGCATGAACACTAACTCCCCCTCAGCCTGAGCTCACAGTGATTGTTCGTACAAGATGAAGTGTGTGAAAATGAGCTAATAGAATAGGACAGGAACTATTGTATTTATAGTACAAATCTAACCACTGAGAATCTTAGCTGATGTCACCTAGACAGTAACATCTAACAGACTAACAACCTCTAAACGCTAATGTATAATAAACACAGTTACATTGAAATACTGATATGTTAAACACTGATGCTTCTATCTGTTGTTGATGCTTAAGCACTGATGTTGCCGAGCAGTGCTTTCCTCTTGGGTTGATCAGGCCTTTTATTCAGCAGTGCTTTGTCTTCAACAGTACTTTGACAATCAGCAGTAGATAGGTCTTGACAGTATTTGTAATCAGCAGTCTTTAGGATCATTAGCTGTTAGAGCCACTGCCATTTAAGGGAATTAAGTTCATGCACTGCTTATTGTGGATCAACTGTTTGAGAACCAGTTTTGGCTTTCTGAATCATCTGTTCTCTAAGGAAAGGATTGCATGGGCCAACAATCTCCCCCTAGAACAGATGATACCAAAACACTTCCTTATTTTGATCTTTATTCTCTCATCAACTTTTCCCAAACTTGCCCTTTGAATTAGAGCTCAAAGTCCAAGGAATATTCATTATCTTCATCCATATGAAGTTGTTGGTTCAACAGATCATGGAGGCCATTTACATTCAGACCTAATGCATCCTCCCTTGATAGCTTTACAACTCTACCATCAGACTTGAGCAAGGTCAATTCGTGGATCTGTTTGTCAGACTTCCACTTTAGAATTTTTGGGTCTGATGGGTTTCTTGGGAGAATCATTATTTGTGATGAGTTTGGGGATTGAGGTCTGCTTGCCAGCCTTTTGACAGTTTCAGCAAGTTAAGCTTGAAGTTTTATGTGACACCTGGGTCACTGCGACCATCAAACAAAAACCAAATCAATGAAATTTGTGTTTCATACTTGGGATTTGCATAAATATTTGTATCGTTTGCACATTTCAATTCTTATTCGATTTCGGGCTTTAGATCGCTTTCTGGAAGGTTATACGCGACCAGATTCGTAAATATAACCAGTTTAATGCGACAAACACTCCGGAATAGTAACATAGGCTTAGCATACCTTAAATAACCTTTACATAACTTTGAAATAAGTTTTGGATGGTTTGGTATGCCGAAATCAAGTTTAATCGCTTACAGGGACTAAATTTGACAAACTACGAAAGTATGCCGATTTGAACTGTAACAGACATTCTGGAATATGACCATAAGTTAAACATACCATAAATATCCTTTACATAGCTTAGAAATAGGCTTTAAGGGGTTCGGTGTGCTAAAATAAACTTTTGGGTCATTCAGGGACTAAAAGCGTCAAAAAGTGCACAAGTTTGCATTTTCGCGCATAACTTACATTCTGAATATATCCGGACATCCAAAAATTTATGTAAGCACTAAAATATTTTATTTTAGTGTTTGGCATAAGAAAAATCCATTCGTCGCGCAATTTGGACCGTTTTTGCGTCCGTTACGACTTCCGTCGTAATTAACCGAACAACGCAACCGTACGGCCAAACGAACCAACATCCCACATATTTTTAAGCACATTTTAAGTTCCCTATACTTTAACTTCATTTTAGAGCCTTAAAATGAGGTTAACGGGGCTTAAAAGCGTCAAAACGCATCAAAAATCAAGTTCGGAGTCACAGGGGCCTGTTCTGCCATTTTTGAAACTTTGCTGGTCTGCACAAGGCTTACGGACCGTAAGCACAAAGCCATATGGTCCGTAAGGACCCCCCAGAACATCAGAATGTTGTTTAACAGCTGTTTACAGCTGTTAAGCACTCATAACCCACTTGCTAATGGTTTTGGGCAATACTAGGGGTCTAATGGTTTTATAAAACCATGGGCTTGAGGTGTATGGATGAGATTGAAGCACGGTTTTCGAGGAACGATCTTAACGGTCCTAGAAATCCTATAAATACCCCCCAAGTTCACAACCCAAAACCCACACCTTTGAATCTGAATTTGTTCTCTAAGTTGTTGTGTTTATCACTTCATACCTGAGAATATTCGGATCAAAACTTCCATTCTTGGACCCGTTGTAAGTCCTCTTTCGTTCTTTTAGCGTTTTCTACGTTGACCAGTTTATGGTCAACACGAAGTTCAGTTGAACTTCATAACGTGAGCGTAATCACGATGGTTATAATCCCATGTGACTATACCTACTGATTACCACGTTATCTAGGCTCAGTGACGAGTCGTAGTTTCGGCCAAAATACGTATTCTTGCGTATTTTGTAACCAAACTAATTTTGGTATCAAAACCGTTTGTTTTGATACCAAACCTGTTTTCCAAACTTGTTAAACATGTTTTAAAGTGTTTAGCTCGTCACTTTTAGTTTTGTGCTTGTATAGGGTCGTAAAGGTAAGCGATCTAAACAATCGCTTATACTTTCGAACCCGACCCGTTTGGTCGATCATTAGGATCCGACCAAACACATTAGGTGACCATAGTTGTATAGGGAATAACCTTCCGAGGTTATACCTTATGGTCACGACGTCTAGTTAGTTGTATGATAGGTAGTTTATATGCCTTAGGTTTATTACCAAAATGCCCTTTTTATGCCAAAATTTACTTTAAAGCATATGTAACATAATTTTTGATATCTAAACTGACTTGGCAACAATATTAGACATGTTAAGGCATATTTTACTTATCATAGGGCTAGTTAGGCGTTCCGAACGCGTTTTACGCAAACGACGCGTTAAAGTAGCATAAGCTACCTAAATGGGTCGTAATGGGTCGTAAGCACTTAGGTTAGGTTTCATTTTAGTATGTGGGCTTTGTTAAACCATATTACATGAGTTCCCATACTCGTTTGGTTTACGAACCCTCATTCTATCCGATCCTCCGATTTAGGTCCCGTTTATTAACATAGTTACCTATACTAGGTGCCGTTTGATTTTCCGTGATCTCTAGCATTGCTTGGTTGTTACTCAAGGACTTCTAGGCAATCTCAAGTGAGTACATAGACCCCTCTTTTACTGTTTTCAAACTGTTTTGGGGTGAAACACATGTGCCTACTTGTTACTTTCGTGCTTTCCTGTTTTCACATCATATACTTGCTATGTTCATTAGTACATTTATAGTACATGATTTACTTTACATTGTTTCGCTATGTATGTTTACTTAGCATACTTAGTATATTGTTTAACTTTACATTTCTGCTATGTATGTTGACTGAGCATGCTAGCACATTGATTTACATTACATTAGTTCCATATGTTTACTCAACATATGGACACATTGTTTTACATTGCATTTTGTTGCATATGCTCATCCCGCATATGAACACATTATATTACATTTTGAACCGTTTGTAACTATTGACTATTTGAACCGTTTGTAACTATTTGACTATATTACATTGCATTTTGTTGCATATGCTCATCCAGCATATGAACACATTATATTACATTCTGAACCGTTTGTAACCATTTGATTATATGAACCGTTTGTGACTGTTGAACCGTGTGAACCGTATTTGACCATACATAAACATTTCTACAATTGTTAAACATTTCATCTTGGTGGCTATTTGGGTAAGTGATTTAAGTAACGAGGTGACGTGTAATACGATAAAAACATGGTGGATACGTCGCTGGTACTTCCTATATATAAGTGCTTTTATGGTATTACATATCGTAACGTTATTTAAACCATTTCAGTTTAGACATATTACATCTATAATACAATCTTCACATAAACATCATTTTACAAATAACTTAACTTATACAAACCCATTTTACATGGTTACTCACTTAACCATACGTTATTCTTTTATACGTATATATCATTTGATTTATTCATTGCTTTTCAAATGATTTATGAAAGAAAACACTCAACAAGATTTATGACTACTTATTAAACAGTTTCTTTAAACCTAAGTCATGAATCCTATTTTCACAAAACCTATGTATCTCACAGGCATTTTTATGCTGACGTACCTATTTTCACATGTGTTTTCAGGAGACTATTGCATAGGATGATCGAGACACACTTAGGCGGACCTGTGCCTTAGTGACTTAAAACGAAGCAAGAACTAGTTAAATTATGTTATGTACTCTTTGTTTCTTACAATGTAACTCTCTTGATTGATAAATAAAACGTAACTTTAATTTCCATGGTTGTGAAACAATTAATTCTGTTACAACACTCCCCGACGTTTCCGCCACGTTTTGTTGTTTTATGTGGTCGGGGTGTGACAGAAAAGTTGGTATCAGAGCCAATGGTTATAGGGAATTAGGTTATTAGTAATGCTTTGACCTAGACTATAACCTTCTAGGAGCCTAACGTAAGAAGATTTGTGTTTAGATTTTTAAAACAAAAAAAAACCGTCACCTATCCTTAGGTGATAACCACAACGAGAACATCAATTCCGAATCCGCTTTGAAAATTAATCATCTATTCTTGGATGATTGATTACTAGGTTTTAAACCCTCTGTTATAAGGTTTTGAACCCTCTGTTACAAGGTTTTGAACCCCTTTGAGTTTTCAAAATCTCGTCAAAAGTTTTGGGTCCTAAATAGTGTGAACACGTGCAAACTGGAAGAGTGAATGCCTGTACCCTGGGTTTTCTGTCTAAGGCTAGAGTGTTCGTATAAATCCACATAATCGGACCAGTCACTCTTACCTGGGAACTCTTGGGGTGAGTGTCCACTTATAGGCGAGCATGTCTTCGCGATACATTATGAGGACCTACTTGCTTTGATTCAGCCTTTGTGTGTCGTTTGTTTGCTTCGTGGTTCAAACAAATGACCATCACCCATGATTTTGGTCAGTAGTTATAACATCCTATTCTTACCCAATGCCATTTCATTTGTTTTTCTCTCTTATTTCCCCTTTTTAGAATGCCTCCTCGACTCGACAATCAGATAGCGAATGCCGAACTGGCAGAAATCATCGTGCAGCAAATGGCTGCTGCTTTTATTGCTCAACTGAACCAAGCCAACAACACCAATAATGCTCCATGCAATTTCAAGAGTTTCAATTCGGCTAAGCCACTCAAGTTTAGTGGTTCTGAAGGAGCAACTGGGCTCCTACAATGGTTCGAGAGCACTGAGAGTACATTTCGTCATGTTCAGTGTCCTGATAATCGCAAGGTCGAGTTTGCTTCCAGTGTGTTTTAGAAGAGGGCTCTTACATGGTGGAACGGGGTGATGAGAGACCGTGGTGCTGAGGTTGCTTTAGCACAGACTTGGGCCGAGCTTAGGGCTCTTATGATGAAGGAATTCTGTCCTCGTCATGAGCTAAGGGCTCTAGAAAGGGAATTTGATGATCTTAAGCAAGATAGCGGTGAGCATCGAGCCTACACGGACCGTTATGAGGAATTAAGTCTGTTATGCCCGAACATGGTAACGCCTTTGGATAAGGCAATCGAAAAATACATTGATGGCCTCCCTGACTCAGTACAAGACATTGTGACTGGTAGCAACCCTACTACAGTTAGACAGGCCATTGAGCTATCTGCAACCTTGACTGAATCTCAGATCAGGAAAGGCAAACTTTTCCGAAAAAGTGAGAAGAAACCAATCGAGGAATCAAAGACCATGGATGAACAGACTGGATCCCCTAAGAAGTCAAAGAAGCGAAAGGCTTCTCAGAACTTCGCCGTGGTCGCTCACAGTGGTCAAGCCGTCCCCAACCAACCAGCTCAACCCCCTGCTAGGAAGCCCTACAACAGAACTGCACCCTTGTGAAACCAATGTAGCCTACATCATCATGCTGGTGTGAAGTGCCGCATATGCCAAGTTTGTGGACTTATAGGTCATACAGCGAGGGTTTGCCCAATAGCAGCTGCACCAAATCAAGTTAACAACAATCCTGCTCAAGGTCGTTTTCCACCAGGATCTTGCTTCAACTGTGGCGAGATGGGCCATTTCCGAAGAAACTGCCCAAAGCTTGCTAATGCGAATCCAGTGCAGGGATGAGCATCTGACCGAATGGAAGACAACGATGTTTAGAAATAATCACGTCTTATGTATTATTTTCTTTTGTTGTCAAGGTCCATGAAACAGTTGTTATCGTTGTTTATAAATAAAGCTTTTATTTTACAATGCAATATACAAATATTGATGGGGTTGCATGTGTAAATAACATATCCCCTACAATACCGACAATCAAGGAACCGTATCCCTTGAAGAACAGACTACCCCCAAAAATTCTTCCACCTTATGATCTCTTGTGTTTTCCACGAAAATCCTAAGTACCCGTTTCTTCCAAGGAAAACGAAGTACAAGGCGCAAGTTACAACTCTGGACGAATACCCACTCCTTAATGGGGTACCTAAGGATATTCCCGTAAGTCCTTAATTGTTGTATACCTTAATTCGAATGTGGTGATTCCTTGTAATCAAAAATCGAATTTTTAGAAGATCATCCTATCTTTTCAGATAGATGCTTGAGGACGTTGAAATCCATCAGCTGGGTTCCTGGTATGCCTTGAATACCCATGTTCAAATCAACGCCAAGTTAATAACAATCAATAACAAGATAACAACAGTTAATAACCAACAAAACAATTATGTGCTTATGTGTTCCCTTTTATGTTTTTGTGTGATCCAAATTATGTTATCCAAATCCTCGTAGAATCTTCCATATCTTCGTATAAGGGATTCATAGTAGGATACCCAAAGGTACTACCTAAAATCCTTAATGGACTTCTACGTTGTAATTAAGTCCCTTGGATTATAAAGTACTACTCCATAATTAGACCCCTTGAGTGGTCTAGTTAAACAGATTGATCCAAAAATCTGGTAAGGAATATCATGTGATGATATAGATGAAAGGACTCCTTGGTGGCCTAATTAAAAAGATCATCTATCGATCTAATTAAAAGGACCCTATGGTAGTCTAGTCACCCTCATCACAGGTTTGATTTTCTTCCCCTAAACAATTACAAAACAAACTGTGCGGACTGTGCGAGGAATTACGTAATTATGGATGCATACATAATTATGGAATTTAGTGCACAGAAATCACAGCAAGTTCTATCATGTGCCTAGAGTTAACCCTATTCATTTCCATTTCTGATGAAGCATCCGTTGAGGAAAAATGAACTAGCTATTCGTTTTTCACTTTTGAAAGAATATCCGTTGAGGGAAATGAATATCCGTTTGTTTAATCCTTCATTTCCAATTCTGAAGAATACCCGTTAAGGGAAATGACTCCGTTTGTTCATTTTTGTTCTGAAGAGTATCCATCGAGGGAAATGAATATCCGTCTGTTTAATCCTTCATTCCCAATTCTGAAGAATACCCGTTGAGGAAAATGAATCATCCATTCATTTTCGCTTCTGAAGAATATCCGTTGAGGGAAATGAATATCCGTTGATTATTCCTTCATTCCCATTTCTGACGAAGAACCCGTTGATGAAAATGAATCATCCATTCATTTTCGCTTCTGAAGAATATCCGTTGAGGGAAATGAATATCCGTTTGTTAAATCCTTCATTTTCCATTTCCGAAGAACCCGTTGAGGAAAATGACTCCGTTCGTTCATTTTCACTTCTGAAGAATACCCGTTGAGGAAAATGACAGGATTATTCCTTGCATATCTTTGATGATCATTTAACACAAAGTCACAGACAGACTCCTACGAATAAATTTCGGGACGAAATTTCCTAAAGTAGGGGAGACTGTGACACCTGGGTCACTGCGACCATCAAACAAAAACCAAATCAATGAAATTTGTGTTTCATACTTGGGATTTTCATAAATATGTGTATCGTTTGCACATTTCAATTCTTGTTCGATTTCGGGCTTTAGATCGCTTTCTGGAAGGTTATACGCGATCCGATGCGTAAATATAACCAGTTTAATGTGACAAACACTCCGGAATAGTAACATAGGCTTAGCATACCTTAAATAACCTTTACATAACTTAGAAATAAGTTTTGGATGGTTTGGTATGCCGAAATCAAGTTTAATCGCTTACAGGGAATAAATTCGACAAACTACGAAAGTATGCCGATTTGAACTGTAACAGACATTCCGGAACATGACCATAAGTTAAAAATACCATAAATATCCTTTACATAGCTTAGAAATAGGCTTTAAGGGGTTCGGTGTGCTAAAATAAACTTTTGGGTCATTCAGGGACTAAAAGCGTCAAAAAGTGCACAAGTTTGCATTTTCGCGCATAACTTACATTCTGAATACATCCGGACATCCAAAAATTTATGTAAGCACTAAAATATTTTATTTTAGTGTTTGGCATAAGAAAAATCCATTCGTCGCGCAATTTGGACCGTTTTTGCGTCCGTTACGACTTCCGTCATAATTAACCGAACAACGCAACCGTACGGCCAAACGAACCGACATTTGACATATTTTTAAGCACATTTTAAGTTCCCTATACTTTAAATTCATTTTAGAGCCTTAAAATGAGGTTAACAGGGCTTAAACGCGTCAAAACGTATCAAAAATCAAGTTCGGAGTCACAGGGGCCTGTTCTGCCATTTTTGAAACTTTGCTGGTCTGCACAAGGCTTACGGACCGTAAGCACAAAGCCATACGGTCCGTAAGGACCCCCCAGAACATTAGAATGTTGTTTAACAGCTGTTTACAGCTGTTAAGCACTCATAACCCACTTGCTAATGGTTTTGGGCAATACTAGGGGCTCTAATGGTTTTATAAAACCATGGGCTTGAGGTGTATGGATGAGATTGAAGCACGGTTTTCGAGGAACGATCTTAACGGTCCTAGAAATCCTATAAATACCCCCCAAGTTCACAACCCAAAACCCACACCTTTGAATCTGAATTTGTTCTCTAAGTTGTTGTGTTTATCACTTCATACCTGAGAATATTCGGATCAAAACTTCCATTCTTGGACCCGTTGTAAGTCCTCTTTCGTTCTTTTAGCATTTTCTACGTTGACCAGTTTATGGTCAACACAAAGTTTGGTTGAACTTTATAACGTGAGCGTAATCACGATGGTTATAGTCCCTTGTGACTATACCTACTGATTACCACGTTATCTAGGCTCAGTGACGAGTCGTAGTTTCGGCCAAAATACGTATTCTTGCGTATTTTGTAACCAAACTACTTTTGGATATCAAAACCGTTTGTTTTGATACCAAACCTGTTTTCCAAACTTGTTAAACGCTCGTCACTTTTAGTTTTGTGCTTGTATAGGGTCGTAAAGGTAAGCGATCTAAACAATCGCTTATACTTTCGAACCCGACCCGTTTGGTCGATCATTAGGATCCGACCAAACACATTAGGTGACCATAGTTGTATAGGGAATAACCTTCCGAGGTTATACCTTATGGTCACGACGTCTAGTTAGTTGTATGATAGGTAGTTTATATGCCTTAGGTTTATTACCAAAATGCCCTTTTTACGCCAAAATTTACTTTAAAGCATATGTAACATAATTTTTGATATCTAAACTGACTTGGCAACAATATTAGACATGTTAAGGCATATTTTACTTATCATAGGGCTAGTTAGGCGTTCCGAACGCGTTTTACGCGAACGACGCGTTAAGTAGCATAAGCTACCTAAACGGGTCGTAATGGGTCGTAAGCAGTTAGGTTAGGTTTCATTTTAGTATGTGGGCTTTGTTAAACCATATTACATGAGTTCCCATACTCCTTTGGTTTACGAACCCTCATTCTATCCGATCCTCCGATTTAGGTCCGGTTTATTAACATAGTTACCTATACTAGGTGCCGTTTGATTTTCCGTGATCTCTAGCATTGCTTGGTTGTTACTCAAGGACTTCTAGGCAATCTCAAGTGAGTACATAGACCCCTCTTTTACTGTTTTCAAACTGTTTTGGGGTGAAACACATGTGCCTACTTGTTACTTTCGTGCTTTCCTGTTTTCACATCATATACTTGCTATGTTCATTAGTACATTTATAGTACATGATTTACATTACATTGTTTCGCTATGTATGTTTACTTAGCATACTTAGTATATTGTTTTACTTTACATTTCTGCTATGTATGTTGACTGAGCATGCTAGCACATTGATTTACATTACATTAGTTGCATATGTTTACTCAACATATGGACACATTGTTTTACATTGCATTTTGTTGCATATGCTCATCCAACATATGAACACATTATATTACATTTTGAACCGTTTGTAACTATTGACTATTTGAACCGTTTGTAACTATTTGACTATATTACATTGCATTTTGTTGCATATGCTCATCCAGCATATGAACACATTATATTACATTCTGAACCGTTTGTAACCATTTGATTATATGAACCGTTTGTGACTGTTGAACCGTGTGAACCATATTTGACCATACATAAACATTTCTACAATTGTTAAACATTTTATCTTGGTGGCTGTTTGGGTAAGTGATTTAAGTAACGAGGCGACGTGTAATACGATAAAAACATGGTGGATACGCCGCTGGTACTTCCTATATATAAGTGCTTTTATGGTATTACATATCGTAGCGTTATTTAAACCATTTCAGTTTAGACATATTACATCTATAATACAATCTTCACATAAACATCGTTTTACAAATAACTTAACTTATACAAACCCATTTTACATGGTTACTCACTTAACCATACGTTATTCTTTTATACGTACATATCATTTGATTTTTTCATTGCTTTTCAAATGATTTATGAAAGAAAGCACTCAACAAGATTTATGACTACTTCTTATTAAACACTTTCTTTAAACCCAAGTCATGAATCCTATTTTCACAAAACCTATGTATCTCACAGGCATTTTTATGCTGACGTACCTATTTTCACATGTGTTTTCAGGAGACTATTGCATAGGATGATCGAGACACACTTAGGCGGACCTGTGCCTTAGTGACTTAAAACGAAGCAAGAACTAGTTAAATTATGTTATGTACTATTTGTTTCTTACAATGTAACTCTCTTGATTGATAAATAAAACGTAACTTTAATTTCCATGGTTGTGAAACAATTAATTCTGTTACAACACTCCCCGACGTTTCCGCCACGTTTTGTTGTTTTACGTGGTCGGGGTGTGACATTTTAAGGAAGCATCATCTAATCCATACAACAATTGATTTTTGATAGCCTCTTTTCTAATATCAACTTCTCTCTTCTCATCTTCCCCATCTATCTGCTGCTATCTTTTTCTTTGGTTTAAGACTTTGATGGATACATCAGATGATGTGAACAGCTTTGTAAGAGAGATGGTCTGCTTTTGAGGCTTATTTGTGGTTTGATCTTTGTACACTGGCTTCTTGGGAGCTGTAGGATCTGATTCTCTTAGTTTTTCCAACTTATCATAAATTTGATCAACATACTGCTTGGACCATCTTCTAATGGCCCTTGCAGTCCCATACTTGGCTGCTACAAGCTCAGCTCTCTTCCTCTTGTATTCCAAGGCAAGATCTGCACTGGATTTCTTAAACTTGTTCTAGTTGGGAGTAGTCTTCCTCATTTGAGGATCATTTTCCATTCTTTCACGTCTGTTTGCTTCTTCTTTAAGAGCTGTGAGAGGCCAGTCTTTGAACTCATTGTAACAACCCGATCTTCCGGGTCATTACTTATCATCTGTCAATTCTTGCTTAATTATTTGTATTCTCAAGATTTCCGATTATCGCTATGGGTCAATTATTTTAAACTATATTTTGAAACACATTTTAAACGCATACTACACGCATACTATATTTCTTATTTAACGCTATTTATCGCATTTAAACGCTGGTTATCACAACGCTTATCACAACGCAAACTCAAAACGCAGATTGGTTATTTATTTACCTGTATTACTTGTGTGTGCATTATTTGATTACTTGTTTGTGCTTATTATTATGTGTATGGATACTCGCAAACGCTATCGCAACGAAAAACTCTACGCAAACGCAACGCATAGTCGAAACGCAGATTTACTTTTATGCTTTTTAGTACTTTATAGTATGATTAGTTGATTAAATATTATGTGGTTATCAACGCAACGCTATTACACTCAAACGCTTACTCGCAATTCGCTTAAACGCAATGCTTAACGCACGAAACGAAAGTTGGAAAACTAACTCGCACAACACGGCTGTCCGAATGGACATCCGTCCGGATGACCATCCGATCGGATGACCATCCGACCGGACACCCATTCGACACCTCGCACTCTCTTGCACCGACTTACTCCTCTCTCACGCCTATAAATACCACCCATACTCTACTGTTCATTGATTTGACACCTCCATCCGACCAGCACGCACTCAAGTCGCTCCAAGTCAATTATCTCTCAATTCAAAGCTATTTCGTAAGTATTTCTACCCAAATCTTGTACAATCATCATCACCAATCACTTCTTCATCATCTTTTCACTACTAGAAAAATTAAAATTTCTGACACCATTTTCCGTAGGAAATGCGTCATAACTTGCGATTTTCTACGAATTTGTGACAAAATGCGTATGTAGGAAAACCACTCGTAGGAAACTGGTTTCTTATACATTTTCTACGCATTTTCCTACCCATTTCTGACAGAAAAGGGCCGTCACAAATTGCTACACGTTTTCTACGCATTTTCCTACTCATTTAACGGAAGTTAATTTTTAATTTTTGCTACACAATTGTCACGAAATTTAATTTTTATATTTTTTCATAGTTTATGACAAATTTCCGACTACCTATTTCCTATGCATTTCTGAGGAATTTGTAACAAATAAAATGAAAAAAGAAAAGGTTTTTGGCGATGGATTTTGTGTGTAGGTCCCGAATTTTGAGGATCTAATACGAAAACCGAATCCTTTTTTATCACAAACACGGTCACGAGTGCGGAATCCCCGTGACTATGCCAAATCAAACACAGAAAGTAATAACACGGTATAACCAACGAAACATAATCAGTTGATTAAAGTGGATGAGAACAAGATCAAACAAATACACACAAAGTTTGACAGTAGTTTTTCACAGGGTATGCTCTCACCTAGTTTCAAAGTGAAACTGAGAGGTGTTTATATAGTAGCCTGGGCCCAAATGTCGACGAAACATCAATTAGGCCTGACGAAACCTCAATTGGGCCTTACGAAACCCAACAATCGATGAAACTCTAGGAGTTTCGTCACTGTTCACGACGAAACCTTCAGTTTTGGACATTAAGGGGGTTTCGTCATGATGTGTTCGACGAAACCTGGGGGTTTCGTCGAAGGCTGCAAAAGTTGTAATGTTTGCTGTAAACAGACAGCAAACAGCAAACAACTTATAAACACATAAACATACACAAACAGAACACATATGAAACATGTGTTGTCATTATAACATTACATACCAAACGGAGACAAATGTGTCAGACACAAGTAGGATAGGAGGATATCCGACTTGGTCGACGGCGAATACAGACTCGATAAACGACAAAGACCGTATAAATTACATCGTAAATAAAGACTAGTTACAGACACAAAAAGTGCACCAACATTGTGTCACAAACCCGTCAGTAAAAATATGTTTTGTTTAAAGAAAATGTTTTTTTCTTTTTTTATTCTATTTATAAATCATCCGAGAGATCTGATACAAAAGCAAATAGAACTAAAAACTATACAAATTCAATAACATTAATCATAAATTTATACAAATTTACAAACAAAAAATGTATAAAATCTACGAACATAAAGAAAATAAAATTACATATTCATCGGAAGCTTGTTTTGTCTTCATCTCTTCTCTAAATTTATGCTATGGCTTCACTATCTTAGCGTATGTGAACCTTTCGAATCCGGTAGCAATTGCTAGGTAGGTTTGGGTTGAGGCTGCCAGATTAGGAGTTCCTACTGGAGTAGTCTCGAGTAACGGCTACCAGATTAGGAGTTCTTAAAAGAGGCATTCAAAGTTCAAACCTTATAGTCCTACTTCAGGCTATGAAAAGCTTCAGAAGATGTAATCATATAACCACCACCGCCAGTGGCGGAACTGCCGGTGCTCGCTCCTTTCGGCCGCCGGGAATATCAACAGCCGGCTCCACCGGCTTCCTCTTTCACTCCCGTTCTCTGCCTCTCTCTCTCTCGCTCGCTCGAACAACGACCCGACAACCTCCACCACGCCACCGCCGCCTACAGTTGTCGCCGATGATGGAGATGTGGGTGATTCTGGTGGTTGAACTGAAGCAAAAAGGGTGGGGGCAGGGATCTTGGGGTGTGCGTGTTTGACGGAGCAAGAAGGGGGTGTCGGAGGGGTATGTTCGGCCGGTTAATCGGGTCGCCGGAAGTTTGGCTCCGGTTACCAGAGCTTTAGAGAAGATAGAGGCACTGTGATAGTAAGCGTGTTTTAGTTCTAGGGTTCCCAAATGAAGTTAAAGAGTATAATGCCCTTTCTATACCTAGGGTTATATTAGGTGGGTCGGGCCCCGGGCCCAGTGGCGTCTTTTGAGTGGCCCAATCGTGTTTTCTGAAGCCCGTTTTTGCACTTGAACGTCGTGTAGCGTCGTGATTTATAATGTTAAGTCGAAGCACTCAAAATCACGTCGAAAATCGATATTTTGACGCGTATTTCGTAAATTACGTTATAACACGTAAAACGTGTCGTTCGTCGTTTCTTGTCTGTTTTGCGATCCGTTTTCAACTACAGATAATAAAATTTGAAAACGAAGATAAAAATATCATAACATATTAATATCGAGACATAATTCGAGTCCGGTGCTTCCGTTTTGTCGCTGATTGTCGGTGTGTCGTTGTTTCCGCATTTTTCATTCACGTTTGCGTTTTGTGTCATTCGAAAGCACGATATTTTCACAAAACCCCATTCATATGTTTAAATTATACGTATGAACTTCGTATTTGTCGGCGTTGTCAGTATTTTGTACGGTGTCAGTTCGTCATCGTTTAACGTTCCGCGAATCTTCCGAAAATCATCATACGCGCATTGTAGCGTCAGATAAGCGTTCCTAGGCATTTCAAAAGCCTAATTAAGTTAATTCGTGTCTTAAATACTATTTATTATAGTCTAAACGCTTATTAATCGTGTAATTAGAAGTCTTTAATTACCGGCTGTCAAACCGCCGCCTTGCCGGCTCCTCTCTGTGTGAGTGTTTGGATTGACCTTGTGCGTTATAAGGGCATTTATATTATAATGCCAAATGAGGTGCAAATGAATTGGATAGTAATGATTGAAAGGCTATTAAGAGATGTAAGCTCAAGTGTGGGGTAGGGGTGTTCACAGTTCGGTTTAAAATCATTAGGAACGGTTTGGTTTACAGTTCCCATCGTATAAAACCAGATTGGACTGTAAGACTTAATAATACATATTATATTAATATTTTATATTAGGACAACTATGAACAAGTATTGACCATTTTGCTCGCCGGAGGGTCAACTGACCCCCTGACCCTCCTGTAGTTCCGCCCCTGAGGCCCAATATGGTTCGATACACATATATGATCTACGATTGCCCATTGTGATTCTTTAAGACCAAATATGATCCATACCGAACTGAAAGTACCGGTACCGAAAACACCAAATAGCGGGTACCGAAAATAATTCGGTTTAAATTTAAATATTTAAAATATGGTAATAATAAAACTAGTTAAATATTTAAATATGGTAATAAATTTTCCATCACAAATGCGTAGCAAGTTGCTACACATTTCCAACGCAATAAATTTTCCATCACAAATGCGTAGCAAGTTGCTACACATTTCCTACGCAATAATTAATAATAATGCTGATTAAACATTAAAATATAATCTAAGTATAATAAGAAATATTTCGTCATAAATGCGTAGCAAGTTGCTACGCATTTCTGACGCAACAATTAATATTTAAATGAATTTAACATATAAATCTAATTACAACAAATAAATAATAGTTCCGTCGGAAATGCGTAGCAAGTTACTATGCATTTCTGACGCAATAGTTAATAATAATAATAATTAAACGTTTAAATATAATTCAAATACAAATATAATTCATCCGTCGTAAATGCGTAGCAAGTTTCTACGCATTTCCGACACAATACATAGAATTAGTTTTTTTGTCACTATTGTGTCGCAAATTGGCCAAAAAAATCAAGGTCTTTTTTCCGTAGGAAATGCGTAGTAAATGTGTCAGAATTTGCGACACATTTTTTTGCGTAGGAAATTTCCGTAGCAAAATGACCACTTTTCTAGTAGTGTTTTCATCAAACTCACGCACAAACACTAACTTTTCTCTTGAAATCGCCTGGTTTGGACCTCTTGAAGGTGTACTTCACTCATCTTGCTTATGCAAACTGTTGTGGAGCACCAACTCATCAAGATTGGTTCAGATCTAAGAGATTTCCACAACTTTTCAACTAATCTTTGCAAGAATTCACATTTCTCCATCTGTTTTCAAACTTTTCTTTCAACTCTTCTACACTATTCTACTCAAAACCGATGGAACCTAAGTTCATGCCGACTCTATACTTGTTCCTTAGTCGAGAGCCGGCTTGACAACTGATGTCCACCTGAGAGACGACTGATTGACGGACCAGACATAAAACTCCGTCAAGAATAGTGAGTCTGATCGAATGGGGTGATTCCCATCCGATCGACTGAGCTGGGCTTTGGTGTGATTTCTGTTGTCTGATACGTCATCATGCCGTCTTCGTTGAACCCCAAACTTTTTAACATAGAAAATTTCACAAAGTTTTCAAATAACAGATTGCCACTCGAATGGCCATCCGATCGTATGACCATCCGATCGAATGACCATTCGACCAGATGAACTGTTCCTTCATAATTGTCACACCTCGACCGCGTCAAAACAACGAAACCGCGGTGGAAACATCATGGAGTGTTGTAACAGAATTATTGTTTCACAACCATGGATACAAAAAGTTTCGTTTTATTGATTCATTAGATAATTTACATTGTCTTAAAACCAAACAAACAAGTTACATATCGGCTATCATTGTTATTATGTCACTAAGGCCTCGTCCAGATCCTATGTGACTTATGCATCCTAGCAATCAACATCAAGCAACATCACCTGAAACATATGTAAAAACAAAGTCAGCAAAGAAATGCTGGCGAGCACATAGGTTTTATAAGAGTGTCGGATTCATGGCTAGTTTACATGTTGCAATACCTTATTAAAAACCTTGTTTGAAAAGTGCATAATATTGTAGCATAATTAACCGTCTCAAATCAAGATGGTTATAACTTATAAAATCTCGTAGCCATGAATCTTAACCCCAAAACATTTGTTTAAATTGACCAAATTGTAAAACATCTCGTAAAAACTTGTTAATAAAACTCGTATGGTTTATATCTTCTCGAAAACATCGTTATGTGACATCGTTATGTGACATCATTTTAACCTCGTTTACCTAGGTGAACTAAATAACGCCACGGTATGTAATATGATGAAAACACTTATATATAAGAAGTACCAGCGGCGTATCTACCATGTTTTCATCACATTACACCCGTCCCGTTATCTAAACACCAACCAAAACCAATCGTTTATCCAACTCGTTTAATTTGTTCAAATCGTTTCAAAGTCGTTTAACTCGTTTAAGTCGTTTCCAAATCGTTTAATTCGTTTAAATCATTCTCGTTTTAATTGTGAAACTACTTTTGGTCGTCTCGCTAATAACATTCAAACCTTCGTGACTCGACTATCTCGCTTCTCGCATTAACAAACCACCAAAGGGTAAGTTAACAATCATCAGGTTCAGTCGTTACCCACATAACCCCCACACATAACCATGGGTGCAGTCTGATAACGGGATTTGTCAGATCCTATGGTACCATAACCTAATACTGGTCGGTTCGGCCAAAATTAATGAATGTTATTCGTTATGTAAATACATCCAACAAGTTTGTTAACATTATCGAAATCGTTATTAGTTTTATATAAACCATATCAATCGTTTTTGAAATCATCGTTAAAACCTCGAAAACATTTAGTACATATGAATCACCCCAAAACAATCGAAAACAGTAAAATAGGGGAACTATGTACTCACATTGAAGTGCAAAGTGTGACACTTCGGGTTTTCCCGAGCAACCTCATTGCTTAGCTATAGGTGTACATATACTATTAAATGAATATTTGCGAATTATCTTGAAGTATTATGTGATGCTTGTATTAAACTATGTGTATGTAATATATATATGTGTACGTATAAGTGAACCGAGACCACGAACCCGACTCGAGACCACTCGGTCTCGAGTGAACGACTGGGCCGGTTGGGCCATGCACCCCTAAAGTCCACTCGAACCTATTAGGATGCACCTACATGAATCGGGTATATAAACTATGTTGATGGCCAACCTTGCCACTTTTCAATCACCATCCCTTCACACTCTCCTACACCCTCTCTCACTAAAACCCTAACAACACAACCTCTCCTCTCCTTCTCTCTCGGATCAAACCGGCGATAACCAAGCCCTCAGATTAGCTTGTGTTCTTCACTCGGAGAATACCGGACGACAAACCTACTCGCCTTCACACACTCTCTATCAACCGGTTAGTGTTTTAGATCTTTACTAGGTGTTTTTGTGTATAATGATGTGACTTACTTTGAATGATTGAATGATGAATGAGATGTGAACTAATTGTGCTTTGAATGATAAATAATTGATGATACTTATGACAATCCGATTCATGCTTGATAAAATAGGACAAACATTGTGTTTAAATGGTGGGTTACAAGATTGTCTTGATATCTAGAGTATATGTTACATGGTTCTTATTCACAAGTCTTATGTTATATGTTGAAGAATTTAGGATATATGCACACGCTTTGAATATAGAGATGAATGATAAAACCCTAGTGATGAACTATATGAATATGACATGAATATGTGTTGAATGTGTTTGAATGTTGAATATGATGAACAATGTTGAATATGAGATGAATATTTGAAATCTGGTTGTTTGATCTATTTTGTTTTGAAATTAGACAACAAAACATGTTTATGAAATTCTATTGGCTAGTACACAATTACATGAAATTGCAAGATTATTGGTTAGTACATCAGATGTTCTAGAAGAACTTCATGTGCACGTATCCAGGGTTGCGAGTCAAGACCCCCGGTTGCGACTCGAGACCAACACGTGACAACTCGAGACCACAGCAGTTGCGACTCGAGACCATGTCCAAGCAACTCAAAACAGACTTCAGGGACTCGAGACCATCAAGGTCTCGACTCGAGATCTTCTGATTGCGACTCGAGACTGGACTCGAGATCCCTGAGGTTGCGACTCATACCAGCACTACTCGAGACCAGGAGCCCACGACTCGAGACATCCATGTTGCGACTCGAGACCGCGTGTTCTCGAGTCGAGACCACCTTGTCTCGTCTGGACTACTTATCTACGTTAATGGGCCGAACTGTATGAACTGTTCATGTTTGATTTCTGTTTAAATGGATTATGTGCTGCTGAACATGCAATAGAACTGGCCCAATAACTTTATGAGTATGTATGCTATGTGTTAGAATACGTGTAGAATATACGTGACTTCTTTGTACCCAAACCTGACCTATACTGGTAACCATGTTAGGACGTGGTGACCAACGTACTTGACCAAGTAAACGGTCTGCCGAGCAACCCAAGGTGAGTTCACAACTTAAAGCATGCATTCCCGGTGGATTGGGAAACGGAACTAAATACAACACTATCCCCTTGTAAGGGATACAAACTTACTTTTCTTCCCTTGTTACTGGGATACAAACTTAGTTAATTATTGTTTATACGGTAATGCAACAAGCAACACTAAACGAAACTCTATCACTTAAGTCCTCACTACTTAATACCGATTAATCGCCGAGGCCTGGCGAACGGGTTATTAGTTGATAGCGCTATTTAGGTGTAACCAGCCTCACACCGACCCTTGTTACTGGGAACGGGAGTGAACTAATGTACTCTGGCAAACCGTCAATGATGATAGAACATTGACAAACGGGGCACTGCGAAAACGTACGGTTAAGTAAGTATTCGGTATTGTAAAACAGTTTAGTCGCTTACCTATGGGGTAGCTCCCCATCGCATGTATAAACGGATAAATTAACTGGTGAAACAAGTTTTTGGTAATTAAAACTGGACAACTCGTGGACTCGCCAACATTTTTGTTGATACCCTACTGCATGCTTTGCAGGTAACCAGTGACTCAAGAGCTTGCAGCTTGGGAGTGTGTAGTGGTCGTCCAGCCCATGTGTTGGGTTCTAAATAATCTTGAACTCCGAACCTTGTTTTGAAACTATTTGGTTTATGCTTCCGCTGTTTACTTAAACTGTATTTGAACCTAAACTTTTAAAACTTCGAACTATAATGTCACTAACTAATGTGGTTGGTGAATATCTTTACTATTGGCCAATGCTCAGTATAATTGGTGGCTGGATCCTGGTCAGTCACACCTCCAAGCGGTGGTACTCCGCATGTGGATTTTGGGGGTGTGACAGATTGGTATCAGAGCCATTGGTTATAGTGAACTTGGTTTTAAAAAGAAAGTCTTTTTGAGAAAAACCAGACTATAACCCGTGACTCGTGACGACACTACACTCCAAAGGCAAGACTCAACGTATTAGACTTCATAGCTCGGACTTGTGTTTACTTACTTGTTTATCTTATGTTGACTGCTCTACTATACATACTAGTGTGCCTAATTAGATAGATACACATCCCTCTTCTATCTCATTCTCGCTACATTATGACATCACACTCATACTGTGTTTTCTGGTTATGTAGACAATGAGTGGACGCGGAAGAGGAAACGTTAACATGACTCAGGCTCAGTTCACCAACTTGCTCAACACGGTGGCTGCAGCTTTCGCAGCCCACCCTGGAGGTAAACTCGTTACTTTAGGATGTTTAGATCCTACCCCCACATCGTCTTTTCACCCCTAAGCCTATTCGATTCACTTCTCACGACAGGTCAGCCTGCGCAGCCACGTGTTTGTACTTTCAAAACCTTCATGGATGGCAAGCCTCTCCCTTTCAACGGCACTGAGGGTGCCATAGGCCTTCTGCACTGGATTGAGAAGGCTGAAGCTGTCTTTGCTGTCTGCGATTGTCCCCCTGCTAACTGGGTTAAGTTCGCGACTGGTACGCTCGAAGGAAACGCGCTTTCATGGTGGAAAGCACAGATTCAGATGCTTGGCCTGGAAACTGCTAATGCTACTACGTGGGAAGATTTCAAGGACATGATCAAAGAGGAGTACTGTCACAGGGATGACATCCACAAACTCGAGAACGAATACTATGAGCTCAAGATGGTAGGATCAGAGATTGAGACCTAAACCAAGCAGTCCAACGACTATGCCACACTTTGCCCAAACATGTCCTGACCTATGTATCGAAGGATCGAATTGTACATCAAAGGCTTGGTCCCAGAAATCCGGAGCCATGTGACCTCAGCCAACCTCAATACCATACAGCACGTGGTCCGTCTTGCTCACAAACTCACCAATCAGGCTGTGGAGGAGGGCAAGTTGCCCAAGAGGATCAGTGCTACTGCTGGAACCTCTAGCGATAACAAACGAAAGTGGGATGGAAGTCAGGGTAAGGATGCTAACCCCACTCAGGCCCCAGTTCAACAAAGGAAGAATGAAAGCAACAAGGGCCCTCAGCAACAGGGTGGCTATTGAGGAAACCACCCCAAGTGTAACAAATGTAACCGACACCACAGTGGGCCATGTGGCAAAAGTCAGTGTCGGCGATGCAACAAGATGGGGCATGAAGCCAAAGACTGCCGGAGTCAGTTTCCAGCTAGGCAGAATCAACAACAACCACAACAGCAACAAGGAAACAACCGTGAATGCTACAAATGTGGGGGCAATAGGGCACATGCGAAAGGATTGCCCTTAGTTGCACCAGAATCGCAACAACAATAATCAAGGTGCTGGGAAGAACAACAACAACCAGGGAGCTGGAAACAATGCAAGGGCATTCGTGATTGGGGCTGCTGAAGCAAGGAACGACCCCAACGTGGTGGCGGGTAAGTTCCTACTTAATGATCGTTATGTTTCCATATTATTTGATTCCGGAGCAGATGCTAGTTATGTATCCCTACGTATTAGTAAGAAGCTTAAGTCCACTCTTACACCGCTAAGCTCTAAGCACATCGTTGAAATAGCTAATGGTAGAAACCTCGAGGCCTCACACGTTATTCGTAACTGCAAACTAGAATTGTCTGGTCGGACCTTCCGTATCGATATCTTCCCCATCATTCTCGGAAGCTTCGACGTCGTCGTTGGTATGGATTGGTTATCCAAGCATCGAGCTGAAATCCTCTGCCAAGAGAATGCTATTCGTATTCCCCGTCCTCCTGGCAAACCCCTTATCGTCCAAGGCGACAAAAGCGGAGAAGTCACAGGCATCATTTCATTCTTAAAAGCCCAGAAGTGTTTACGAAAGGGGCACACCGCTATCTTAGCACTTGTTGCCGACATGCAGAAAAAGGAAAACAGGATTGAAGATTTTCCAGTTGTACGCGACTATCCTGAGGTATTCCCGGAAGAACTACCTGGACTCCCTCCTCACCGTCAGGTCGAATTTCAAATCGAACTAGCTCCCAGGGCAGCACCTATAGCTCGTGCACCTTATCGACTAGCCCCCGCCGAACTAAAGAAACTTTCTACTCAACTACAAGAACTATTGGAAAAGGGTTTTATCCGTCCTAGCTCGTCACCCTGGGGAGCCCCAGTGCTTTTTGTCAAAAAGAAGGATGGCACATTCCGAATGTGCATTGATTACCGCGAACTGAACAAGGTCACCATCAAGAATTGTTATCCACTTCCCCGTATCGACGACCTGTTCGACCAGCTGCAAGGGTCGAGCTATTATTCTAAGATCGATCTGCGATCGGGCTATCATCAGCTGAGAGTCCGCGATGAGGACATCTCTAAGACTGCCTTCAGAACCCGCTATGGCCACTACGAATTCCTTGTTATGCCTTTCGGAATGACCAACGCGCCTGCGATCTTCATGGATCTCATGAACCGAGTGTGCAAACCCTACCTAGACAAGTTCGTAATTGTGTTTATTGACGACATCCTAATCTACTCGAAGAATCAAGAGGAGCATAAACGACACCTGCGTCTTATTCTCGAACTCCTTCGCAATGAGCAACTGTACGCCAAATTCTCGAAATGTGATTTCTGGCTTAGAGAAGTCCATTTCCTTGGGCACATAGTCAATCAGGATGGGATTCACGTCGACCCCGCTAAGATCGAATCCATTAAGAATTGGCCGATACCCAAGACTCCAACCGAAGTTCGCCAATTCTTGGGATTGGCAGGATACTATCGAAGATTTATCAAGGGATTCTCTAAGATCGCTCAACCACTTATGACACTCACTCAGAAGGGTGTTGCTTATAAATGGAAAGATGCGCAGGAATCTGCCTTTCAGGAACTAAAGAAGAACCTCTGTAGTGCTCCTATTCTTTCCTTACCTGAAGGTACCGACGACTTCGTTGTTTACTGCGACGCTTCTATTCAAGGACTTGGCTGCGTACTGATGCAACGCGAGAAGGTTATTGCTTACGCTTCGCGGCAACTCAAGATCCATGAATGGAACTACATGACACATGACTTAGAATTCGGGGCTGTGGTCTTCGCGCTCAAGATTTGGAGACATTACTTGTACGGTACTAAGTGCACGATTTACACTGATCACAAGAGTCTCCAACACATAATGGAACAAAAGGAGTTAAATATGCGGCAACGCCGATGGGTTGAACTCCTAAATGACTACGAGTGTGCGATTAAATATCATCCAGGCAAGGCTAATGTGGTGGCAGATGCCCTCAGCAGGAAGGAAACCAAACCTAAGCGTGTTCGTGCCTTACAGCTCACCATCCATTCGAACCTCCCTAAGCAAATCCGAAACGCTCAGGTCGAAGCGTTGAAAGCCGAGAATGTCAGGGCTGAGTCCCTGCGAGGATCAAGGAAACGGTTAGAACAAAAAGAAGATGGTGCTTACTACGTAAACGGGCGAATATGGGTCCCACTTTATGGGAATTTACGCGAACTTGTAATGGATGAAGCCCACAGGTCCCGTTACTCAGTACATCCTGGTTCGGATAAGATGTATCACGACTTAAGAACTACATATTGGTGGCCTGGCATGAAAGCCCATATAGCGAGATAGGTCCGCAAATGTTTGACCTGTGCGAGAGTCAAGGCTGAGTATCAGAAACCATCGGGCCTACTCCAACAACCAGAGATCCCGCAATGGAAATGGGAGCAAATTTCCATGGATTTTGTTACTGGCCTGCCTAGGTCTCAGCGCGGAAATGACACCATTTGGGTGATAGTAGACCGATTAACTAAATCTGCCCACTTTTTGGCTATTAAAGAAAAAGACAAGTTCTCTACCTTAGCAGAGGTATACTTAAAGGAAGTGGTTTCAAAGCACGGGGTGCCAACCTCTATTATTTCCGATCAAGACGCGCGTTTTACTTCTAAGTTGTGGCAAGCTATGCACAAATCTTTTGGCTCACGCTTAGACATGAGCACCGCTTATCACCCACAAACGGATGGGCAATCTGAACGCACCATCCAAACCCTGGAAGACATGCTTAGGGCATGTGTAATCGATTTTGGCAAAGGTTGGGAAAGGCACCTACCATTAGTAGAATTCTCCTACAACAACAGCTACCACACCAGCATTCAGGCAGCACCCTTTGAGGCATTGTACGGTCGTAAATGCCGATCGCCTCTCTGCTGGGCGGAAGTTGGTGACAGCCAGATCACAGGACCAGAACTTGTGGTAGACACTACAGAAAGGATTGCCCAAATCAGACAACGCATGGCGGCAGCTCGTGACCGTCAGAAGAGTTACGCTGATAAGGATAGGAAACCGCTAGAGTTCCAGGTTGGTGACCGGGCTCTACTTAAAGTCTCACCCTGGAAGGGTGTGGTTCGTTTTGGAAAACGGGGCAAGCTTAATCCGTGATATGTCGGACCATTCGAAATTACCGAAAAGATCGGTAAGGTCGCTTACAGATTGAATCTGCCTGAAGAACTGAGCGCTGTGCACAACGTCTTTCACGTGTCTAATCTGAAGAAGTGTCTGTCAGATGAAACACTCATCATTCCTTTCAAGGAACTCACTATTGAAGAACAGCTACACTTTACTGAGGAACCGATTGAGATCACGGATCGAGAGATCAAAACCCTCAAACGTAGCCAGATACCTCTCGTACGAGTTCGTTGGAACTCGCGACGTGGCCCAGAGTTTACCTGGGAGCGGGAAGACCAGATGAAGCACAAGTATCCCCAGCTGTTCCCTAATGAAACCCCCAGCACTGAAGCTACAACCGAATTTCGGGACAAAATTCCAAACTAACCGGGGGATGATGTGACACCCCGTTGAAACGCTCTCACTCATACTACCTTGTCAGTGGCTGCCTTAACTTTCGGGACGAAAGTTCTTAAAACTTGGGGATAATGTGACAATTCGGGTTTTCCCGAGCAACCTCATTGCTTAGCTATAGGTGTACATATACTATTAAATGAAGATTTGCGAATTATCTTGAAGTATTATGTGATGCTTGTATTAAACTATGTGTATGTAATATATATATATGTGTACGTATAAGTGAACCGAGACCACGAACCCGACTCGAGACCACTCGGTCTCGAGTGAACGACTGGGCCGGTTGGGCCATGCACCCCTAAAGTCCACTCGAACCCATTAGGATGCACCTACATGAATCGGGTATATAAACTATGTTGATGGCCAACCTTGCCACTTTTCAATCACCATCCCTTCACACTCTCCTACACCCTCTCTCACTAAAACCCTAACAACACAACCTCTCCTCTCCTTCTCTCTCGGATCAAACCGGCGACAACCAAGCCCTCGGATTAGCTTGTGTTCTTCACTCGGAGAATACCGGACGACAAACCTACTCGCCTTCACACACTCTCTATCAACCGGTTAGTGTTTTAGATCTTTACTAGGTGTTTTTGTGTATAATGATGTGACTTACTTTGAATGATTGAATGATGAATGAGATGTGAACTAATTGTGCTTTGAATGATAAATAATTGATGATACCTATGACAATCCGATTCATGCTTGATAAAATAGGACAAACATTGTGTTTAAATGGTGGGTTACAAGATTGTCTTGATATCTAGAGTATATGTTATATGGTTCTTATTCACAAGTCTTATGTTATATGTTGAAGAATTTAGGATATATGCACACGCTTTGAATATAGAGATGAATGATAAAACCCTAGTGATGAACTATATGAATATGACATGAATATGTGTTGAATGTGTTTGAATGTTGAATATGATGAACAATGTTGAATATGAGATGAATATTTGAAATCTGGTTGTTTGATCTATTTTGTTTTGAAATTAGACAATAAAACATGTTTATGAAATTCTATTGGCTAGTACACAATTACATGAAATTGCAAGATTATTGGTTAGTACATCAGATGTTCTAGAAGAACTTCATGTGCACGTATCCAGGGTTGCGAGTCGAGACCCCCGGTTGTGACTCGAGACCAACACGTGACAACTCGAGACCACAGCAGTTGCGACTCGAGACCATGTCCAAGCAACTCAAAACAGACTTCAGGGACTCGAGACCATCAAGGTCTCGACTCGAGATCTTCTGATTGCGACTCGAGACTGGACTCGAGATCCCTGAGGTTGCGACTCATACCAGCACTACTCGAGACCAGGAGCCCACGACTCGAGACATCCATGTTGCGACTCGAGACCGCGTGTTCTCGAGTCGAGACCACCTTGTCTCGTCTGGACTACTTATCTACGTTAATGGGCCGAACTGTATGAACTATTCATGTTTGATTTCTGTTTAAATGGATTATGTGCTGCTGAACATGCGATAGAACTGGCCCAATAACTTTATGAGTATGTATGCTATGTGTTAGAATACGTGTAGAATATACGTGACTTCTTTGTACCCAAACCTGACCTATACTGGTAACCATGTTAGGACGTGGTGACCAACGTACTTGACCAAGTAAACGGTCTGCCGAGCAACCCAAGGTGAGTTCACAACTTAAAGCATGCATTCCCGGTGGATTGGGAAACGGAACTAAATACAACACTATCCCCTTGTAAGGGATACAAACTTACTTTTCTTCCCTTGTTACTGGGATACAAACTTACTTTTCTTCCCTTGTTACTGGGATACAAACTTAGTTAATTATTGTTTATACGGTAATGCAACAAGCAACACTAAACGAAACTCTATCACTTAAGTCCTCACTACTTAATACCGATTAATCGCCGGGGCCTGGCGAACAGGTTATTAGTTGATAGCGCTATTTAGGTGTAACCAGCCTCACACCGACCCTTGTTACTGGGAACGGGAGTGAACTAATGTACTCTGGCAAACCGTCAATGATGATAGAATATTGACAAACGGGGCACTGCGGAAACGTACGGTTAAGTAAGTATTCGGTATTGTAAAACAGTTTAGTCGCTTACTTATGGGGTAGCTCCCCATCGCATGTATAAACGGATAAATTAACTGGTGAAACAAGTTTTTGGTAATTAAAACTGGACAACTCGTGGACTCACCAACATTTTTGTTGATACCCTACTGCATGCTTTGCAGGTAACCAGTGACTCAGGAGCTTGCAGCTTGGGAGTGTGTAGTGGTCGTCCAGCCCACGTGTTGGGTTCTAAATAATCTTGAACTCTGAACCTTGTTTTGAAACTATTTGGTTTATGCTCCCGCTGTTTACTTAAACTGTATTTGAACCTAAACTTTTAAAACTTCGAACTATAATGTCACTAACTAATGTGGTTGGTGAATATCTTTACTATTGGCCAATGCTCAGTATAATTGGTGGCTGGATCCTGGTCAGTCACGCCTCCAAGCGGTGGTACTCCGCATGTGGATTTTGGGGGTGTGACACAAAGTATCCTCAATCTAAAGAACTCAACAAGCTCAGGCGAATCAAGGAAACTCAAGCAGCACCTAGTAATCGAATCGCTAGTCAAATAAACGACGCCTAAATCGGAAGATCGGACAGAATGAGGTTTCGTAAACCAAATGAGTATTGGAACTCATGTGATATGGTTTAACAAAGCCTACATTCTAGATCGGAACCTAATCTAAGTGCTTTCGACCCGTCGCGACCCGTTAAGGTAGCTTACGCTACTTTAACGCGTCGTGCGCGCAAACGCGCGTTCGAGACGTCTAACTAGTCCTATGACAAGTATTATATGCCTAAACATGTTTAAATATGTTGCATAATCAATTTAGGTGACAAAAGTTAAGTTACATATGCTTCATTACCAATTATGCATGAAAAGGGCATTTTGGTCATTTAACTAAGGCATATAAACTACCTATCATACAACTATTTAAACTAAGTGACCATAAGGTATAACCTCGGAAGGTTATTCACTATGCAACTATGGTCACTAAACATGCTTGGTCGGATCCTAGAGATCGACCAAACAGGTCGAGTTCGAAAGTCTAAGCGGTGGTTTAGACCGCTTGACTTACGACTCTAAACAAGCACTATACTAAAAGTGACGAGCTAAGCAAGTTAAAACATGCTTAACTAAGTTAGAAAACTGGTTTAGATATCAAAACAAAGTGTTTTGATACCCTAGAGTAGTTTGGTTGCAAAATACGGTTAAATGCGCATTTTGACCGAAACTACGACTCGTCACTACGCCTAGTCAACGTGGTAATCAATAGGTATAGTCACTCAGGACTATAACCATCGTGATTACGCTCACGTTGCAAAGTTCAAACGAACTTTGTGTTAACCATTGACTGGTCAAAGCTGAAAGTGAAACACTTTTTGACTTTCATGCTTGAAATACAAGAACAAGCAAGAAGAGGACTTACAAAGGGTCCAAGTAGGTGTTTTGATTCAAAATTACTCAGGTATGAGGTGTTTAAACCTCAACTTAGAGCATAGATTGAATCAAGGTGTGAAGAACCCAAATGAGGAAGCTTGCTATTTATAGGAAGGTAAGATCAATAGGATCATTCCATGTGTTTAGAGGGTGTAATCTTGGCCATACATGTGGGCACAAGGTATTAGAATACAATGGGAGCCGAAAACCAGCTCCAGGTATTGCAAATGTTACATTAAAACCCCTGAATTTGGACCAGATTGCTGAATCTGATGTTTCTATCTAACATGGCCTCACGGCCCGCGTAAGAATACATCAAACCTTACGCGGCCCGTGTAAGGATGTTTCACAGAATGTCAAAACAGGTCCCTGCACTTCAGAAAATTGGATTTGATGCATTTTTGACACGTTTAAGCCCCGTTAACCTCATTTCAAGGATCTAAAATGAAGTTAAAGTATAGGGAACTTGAAATATGCTCAAAAACATCTCGGATGTCGGCTCGTTTGGTCGTACGGTTGCGTTGTTCGGTTAATTACGACGGAAGTCGTAACGAACGCAAAAACGATCCAAATGAAACGACGAATGGAATTTTATCATGCCAATCCCTAAAATAAAATATTTTAATGATTAAATAAATTTTTGGATGTCTGGATATATTCAGAACGTAAGATATGCGCGAAAATGCAAACTTGTGCACTTTTTGACGCTTTTAGTCCCTATTGATCAAATAAGTTTATTTTAGCATACCGAACACCTCAAAGCCTATTTCTAAGCTATGTAAAGGATATTTATGGTATCTTTAACTTATGATCAAGTTCCAGAATGTTTGTTACTATACAAATCGGTATAGTTTCGCAGTTTGACACAAATAGTCCCTGCGATCGAATAAACTTGTTTTCGACACACCAAACCATCCAAAACTTATTTCTAAGTTATGTAAAGGTTATTTAAGGTATGTTAAGCCTATGTCACAATTCTGAAGTGTTTGTCGCGTTAAACTGACTGCGTTTACGTACCAGTTTGCGTATAACCTTCAAGAAAGCGATTTAAAGCTTGAAATCGAACTCGAATCAAATCATAAAATCATCAAACACAAATACACACATAATAACACCAAAACAAATTGTTTTATTAATAATTGATAGTGTTTTACATTGTACATCGATTACAGAACACAGTTGTCACAGTCTCCCCTACTTTAGAAAATTTCGTCTCGAAATTTTAACTAGAGGAAACTTGTGAGAACAATTGCGGATATTTCACTTTCATTTGGTCCTCATATTCCCAAGTAAACTCTAGGCCACGTTTGGATTCCCATCAAACCTTGACCAATCAAATCCGTTTGTTCTTCAACTGTTTAACAGCACGGTCCGTTATCTCCACAGGTTTCTCGACAAAGTGCATCATTTCATCGATTTGGATTTCGTCGAGTGGAATGTGAAGGTCAGCATCGGCAAAAACACTTTCGCAAATTGGACACATGAAAATTCGGATGAATATTTCCAAGCTCTGGAGGTAGCTCTAGTCGATAGGCAACCTTTCCAATTCTTTCAACAATCTCAAATGGTCCAACATATTGTGGTGCAAGTTTCCTTTCTTTCCAAATCTCACCACTCCCTTCCAAGGTGACACCTTGAGTAGGACACGGTCTCCGACTTGAAATTCTAAGGGCTTGCTTCACAAATCCGCATAAATTTTTTGACGGCTTCTAGCTGTCACAAGATTATCACGAATTTTCTTAATTTTGTCTGTCGTTTCCAGAATGAGTTCAGGTCCAGTAAGCTGAGCTTCACCGATCTCATTCCAACAGACTGGTGAACGACATTTTCGACCGTATAGAGCTTCGAACGGTGCCATTTTGATGCTAGCATGATAACTATTGTTGTAAGAGAACTCGATCAATGGAAGATGAGAATCCCAATTACCACCAAAGTCTATCACGCATGCTCTAAGCATATCCTCCAAAGTTTGAATCGTCCTCTCAGATTGTCCATCTGTTTGGGGATGAAAAGCAGTGCTTAGATTTAGTTAGGTTCCCATAGCAGATTGCATGGTCTTCCGAAAATGAGATGAAAACCGAGCATCACGATCGGAAATGATATCCAAAGGAACACCATGTCGTGATACAATCTCATCAACATAAATCTTTGCAAGTTTATCAGCAGATAGATCCTCGCGAATCGGAATAAAATGAGCTGACTTCGTTAATCGATCGATAACAACCCAAATAGCATCATGACCTTTAGACGTACGCGGTAACTTAGTGATGAGATCCATAGCAATGTTCTCCCACTTCCATACCGGTATTTCTGGTTGTACAAGCAAACCAGATGGTCACTGATGTTCAGGCTTGACTTTGAGACAAGTTAGGCATTTCGATATATACAAGGCAATATCCTTTTTCATACCAGGCCACCAGAACTGAGTACGAAGATCCGTGTACATTTTGTCAGCACTAGGATGGATAAAATATCGGGACTTGTGGGATTCATCCATCACTAAAGTTCAAAGATCGTCTTGCTTCGGGATCCACAGACGATCCTTGAAATATAGCAAACCATCGTCCTTCGTTTCGAGTTTAAGCTCAAGTTGAAGCAGTAGTTCATATTTCAATAAGCCTTTGATCACACAAGATCGTTGAGCTTGAAGGACACGAGATTGAATATCAGATAGAGTTCGAACAGAATTGAGCTTGACTCGCTCCTTTCTACTTAGCGCATCGGCTACGATATTCGCCTTACTAGGATGGTAGCTAATTTCGCAATCGTAGTCGCTCAGGAGTTCAACCCAGCGTTGTTGCCTCATATTCAACTCCTTCTGATTGAGAATATGCTGGAGACTTTTGTGGTCTGTGAAAACCACACACTTCGTTCCATAAAGATAGTGTCTCCAGATTTTAAGCGCGAAAACTACAGCTCCTAACTCAAGATCATGAGTCGTATAGTTCTTCTCGTGAATTTTCAGTTGTCTTGACGCATAAGCTATAACTTTACCTCGTTGCATAAGAACACAACCAAGGCCTAAATTAGACGCGTCACACTAGACAACGAAATCATCGTTTCCTGCGGGCAAAGACAGGACAGGAGCATCACATAGCTTCTATTTCAGCGTTTGGAACGCTTCTTCTTGTTTGGGTCCCCACTCAAAAGGCTTATTCTTCTGAGTCAAAGCTGTGAGTGGAACCGCGATCTTTGAGAAGTTCGAAATGAAACGTCGATAATACCCAGCAAGACCAAGGAAAGATCGAACTTCTGTGGGTGTCGTCGGTGTGTTCCAATCCTTAATTGCAACAATCTTGGATGGATCCACATGAATACCCTGCTCGTTAACAATATGACCCAAGAACTGAACTTCCTTAAGCCAGAATTCACACTTGCAGAATTTAGCGAAAAGTTGTTCTTTCTTCAGAAGTTCCAGTGTCAAACGAAGGTGTTGCTCATGATCAGCTCGAGACTTCGAGTAAATGAGAATGTTGTCAATGAACACGATGATGAACTTGTCTAAATAAGGTTTACAAACCCTATTCATTAAGTCCATAAAGATAGCTGGGGCACTCGTCAAACCAAAAGGCATGACAGTAAACTCGTAGTGCCCATGTCTTGTACGGAAAGCAGTTTTAGGAATAACTTCTTCGAGAACACGAAGCTGATGATACCCAGAACGCAGATCGATTTTGGAAAAACATGAAGCACCTTGCAGCTGGTCGAAGAGATCATCAATTCATGGTAGGGGATATCGATTCTTGATGGTAAGCTTATTCAGCTCACGATAATCGATACACATTCGAAATGATCCATCCTTTTTCTTCACAAAGAGGACAGGAGCACCCAAGGTGAATAACTCGGTCGGATGAATCCTTTATCAGATAACTCTTGAAGCTGTTTCGATAACTCTTGCATCTCAGACGGTGCAAGACGATAAGGTGCTTTCGCAATCGGGTTGGCATTGGGTACAAGGTCAATATGGAACTCGACTTGACGAACTGGAGGCAAACCAGACAGTTCATCGGGAAACACCTCTTGATAGTCACGGACAATCGGAATATCTTGAATACTCTTGCTCCTGCCCTTCTCCTCGGTGACATGTGCCAGAAAAGCAACATATCCTTTTCACAAATAACTTTGAGCTTTCATACACGACATGAGTTTCAAGCCACCAGACGGCTTCTCGCCACGAACTTCCTGAACATCGCTAGACGAAAGAGGAATACGAACGATCTTATCAAAACAAACTACCTCAACATGAAGTTTAGCTAACCAATCCATCCCTACGATAACGTCGAAACTCCGAAGTTGCATCGGTATGAGGTCAATAGGAAAAAAATGGTTATCGAGGTTCAATTGGCAATTACGAATAACAAAATCGAGTACGAGGGGTTTACCAGTAGCAACCTCGACAGATAAGGGTTTCCTCAGTTTAGTTCTAGGTATCGCAAGTAGTGGCTCAAAAGATAATGAAACAAAACTCCTATCAGCACCAGAATAAAAAAGAATAGATGCAGGTGGATGATTAACGAGAACGTACCATTAACAACCCGTTATTAGCACGCGCCTCATTGGCATTCAGATTGTACGCTCGTCCACGAGCGGGATTCGCATTGGCATTTGCATTTGCATTCGGGTTTACCAATCTCATGCAGTTGTTGCGGAAGTGACCAAACTCTCCACAATTAAAACACGAACCCGGTGGGAATCTAGCAGCATTCCCCTGAACCGGTGCTTGAACCTGAGCAGCTTGATTCTGACCCAGACAAAAAATGTTGGCCAGATACCCAAGTTTACCACACGTGGTGCATTGCTTGCAAGCTTGTTGTGCAACATGATGATCGTTGCAGCGAGCACAGTGAGGTGTGGTACCAGCATACGCTTTCTTCGCAGGAGGTTGAGCTGGTGGGTTTTGAGGGTTCTGAGCAGTAACGGCAAAGTTCTGGGAAGCCTTGCGCTTCCTTGATTTCCTTGATGACTCACCTTTCTTACCCTAACCCTTTTCCTTGTCTTTAACAGAATCGGCCGACTTCTTCTTGTCACCCTTGCGGGTAAGTTTAACCTTCCTGACTTGAGACTTAGTCAGGGTAGCAGACAACTCGATCGCCTGACGAAGAGTAGTAGGATTACTACCCGTCACAATGTCTTGCACGGAATTGGGTAAGCCATCAATGTACCTCTCGATTGCTTTCTCCAACGGGGTAACCATAGTGGGACACAATAAACTCAACTCTTCATAACGATCCGTATACGCACGGTGTTCACCCCCATCTTGCTTTAGATCATCAAACTCTCGTTCCAACGCTCGAATCTCATGACGGGGACAGAACTCTTTCATCATGAGAGCTCGAAGTTCTTCCCATGTTTGTGCCAATGCCACTTCAGCACCCCTATCACGCATCACTCCGTTCCACCACGTAAGAACACGCTTCTCGAACAGGCTTGATGCAAACTCAACCTTACGCTCATTCGGACACTGCACATGTCTGAATGTGCTCTCGATACTCTCGAACCATTGCAGGAACGCGGTTGCTCCTTGAGACCCAGAAAACTTTAACGGTTTAGCCGAGTTGAAATTCTTGAAATTACATTGAGCATTATTGTTATTATTGTTGTTGTATAATTCATGGATCTGGGTCACTACGCCTGGAAGCACAGCAGCCATTTGTTGAGCGACAAGGGCTGCGACTTCTTCGTTATTTAAAGGTTGTGCATCACGTCGATGAGGCATTGTCTAAAAGGAAACATGAGAAACGAGTGAGGTTGACAATTGGGAAAAACAAAAGAGGTGTTGAAAAACATCGCCAAAACACAAGGAGTGTGATCATTTGTTCGTTACCTCGAACAAACAAACGACACGCAGTGACTAATCAAAGTAAATGGGTCAATACAATGTATCGACGAAGACATGCTCGCCTATAAGTGAACACTCACCCCAAGAGTTCCCAGGTAAGAGTGACTGGTCCGATACTGCGGATTTGTACGAACACTCTAGCCTTAGACAGAAAACTCAGGGTTCAGTCATTCACTCTTCCAGTTTGAACATGTTCACATTATTAGACCCAAACTTTGATGAGATTTTGAAAAACTTAGAGGGGTTTAAAACCTTATAACAAAGGGTTCAAAACCTAGTAATCAATCATCCAAGAACAGATGATTAATTTTCGAAGCGGATTCGGAATTTGTGTTCTCGTTGTGGTTATCACCTAAGGATAGGTGACAGTTTTGTTTTAAAATCTAAACGCAAATAATCTTGCGTTGGGGTCCTAAAAGTTATAGTCTAGGTGAAAGCATTACTAATAACCTAATTTCCTATAACCATTGGCTCTGATACCAACTCTTCTGTCACACCCCGACCACGTCAAAACAACGAAACCGCGGCGGAAACGTCGGGGAGTGTTGTAACAGAATTATTGTTTCACAACCATGGATACAAAAAGTTTTGTTTTATTGATTCATTACATAATTTACATTGTCTTAAAACCAAACAAACAAGTTACATATCGGCTATCATTGTTATTATGTCACTAAGGCCTCGTCCAGATCCTATGTGACTTATGCATCCTAGCAATCAACATCAAGCAACATCACCTGAAACGTATGTAAAAACAAAGTCAGCAAAGAAATGCTGGCGAGCACACAGGTTTTATAAGAGTGCCGGATTCATGGCTAGTTTACGTGTTGCAATACCTTATTAAAAACCTTGTTTGAAAAGTGCATAATATTGTAGCATAATTAACCGTCTCAAATCAAGATGGTTATAACTTATAAAATATCGTAGCCATGAATCTTAACCCTAAAACATTTGTTTAAATCGACCAAATTGTAAAACATCTCGTAAAAACTTGTTAATAAAACTCGTATGGTTTATATCTTCTCGAAAACATCGTTATGTGACATCGTTTTAACCTCGTTTACCCAAGTGAACTAAATAACGCCACGGTATGTAATATGATGAAAACACTTATATATAAGAAGTACCAGCGGCGTATCTACCATGTTTTCATCACATTACACCCGTCCCGTTATCTAAACACCAACCAAAACTAATCGTTTATCCAACTCGTGTAATTTGTTCAAATCGTTTCAAAATCGTTTAACTCGTTTAAGTCGTTTCCAAATCGTTTAATTCGTTTAAATCATTCTCATTTTAATTGTGAAACTACTTTTGGTCGTCTCGCTAATAACATTCAAACCTTTGTGACTCGACTATCTCGCTTCTCGTATTAACAAACCACCAAAGGGTAAGTTAACAATCATCAGGTTCAGTTGTTACCCACATAACCCCCACACATAACCATGGGTGCAGTCTGATAACGGGATTTGTCAGATCCTATGGTACCATAACCTAATACTGGTCGGTTCGGCCAAAATTAATGAATGTCATTCGTTATGTAAATACTTCCAACAAGTTTGTTCACATTATCAAAATCATTATTAGTTTTATATAAACCATATCAATCGTTTTTGAAATCATCGATAAAACCTCGAAAACATTTAGTACATATGAATCACCCCGAAACAATCAAAAACAGTAAAATAGGGGAACTATGTACTCACACTGAAGTGCAAAGTATCCTCAATCTAAAGAACTCAACAAGCTCAGGCGTATCGAGGAAACTCAAGCAGCACCTAGTAATCGAATCGTTAGTCAAATAAACGACACCTAAATCGGAAGATCGGACAGAATGAGGTTTCGTATACCAAATGAGTATTGGAACTCATGTGATATGGTTTAACAAATCCTACATTCTAGATCGGAACCTAATCTAAGTGCTTTCGACCCGTCGCGACCCGTTAAGGTAGCTTACGCTACGTTAACGCGTCGTGCGCGCAAACACGCGTTCGAGACGTCTAACTAGTCCTATGACAAGTATTATATGCCTAAACATGTTTAAATATGTTACATAATCAGTTTAGGAGACAAAAGTTAAGTTACATATGCTTCATTACCAATTATGCATGAAAAGGGCATTTTGGTCATTTACCTAAGGCATATAAACTACCTATCATACAACTATTTAAACTATGTGACCATAAGGTATAACCTCGGAAGGTTATTCCCTATGCAACTATGGTCACTAAAAATGCTTGGTCGGATCCTAGAGATCGACCAAACGGGTCGAGTTCGAAAGTCTAAGCGGTGGTTTAGACCGCTTGACTTACGACTCTAAACAAGCACTATACTAAAAGTGACGAGCTAAGCATGTTAAAACATGCTTAGCTAAGTTAGAAAACAGGTTTAGATATCAAAACAAAGTGTTTTGATACCCTAGAGTAGTTTGGTTGCAAAATACGCTTAAATGCGCATTTTGACCGAAACTACGACTCGTCACTACGCCTAGTCAACGTGGTAATCAGTAGGTATAGTCACTCAGGACTATAACCATCGTGATTACGCTCACGTTGAAAGTTCAAACGAACTTTGTGTTAACCATTGACTGGTCAAAGCTGAAAGTGAAACACTGTTTGACTTTCATGCTTGAAATACAAGAACAAGCAAGAAGAGAACTTACAAAGGGTCCAAGAAGGTGTTTTGATTCAAAATTACTCAGGTATGAGGTGTTTAAACCTCAACTTAGAGCATAGATTGAATCAAGGTGTGAAGAACCCAAATGAGGAAGCTTGCTATTTATAGGAAGGTAAGATCAATAGGATCATTCCATGTGTTTAGAGGGTGTAATCTTTGCCACACATGTGGGCACAAGGTATTAGAATACAATGGGAGCCGAAAACCAGCTCCAGGTATTGCAAATGTTACATTAAAACCCCTGAATTTGGACCAGATTGCTGAATCTGATGTTTCTGTCTGACATGGCCTCACGGTCCGTGTAAGAATACATCAAACCATACGCGGCCCGTGTAAGGATGTTTCACAGAATGTCAAAACAGGTCCCTGCACTTCAGAAACTTGGATTTGATGCATTTTTGACATGTTTAAGCCCCGTTAACCTCATTTCAATGCTATAAAATGAAGTTAAAGTATAGGAAACTTGAATTATGCTCAAAAACATCTCAGATGTTGGCTCGTTTGGTCGTACGGTTGCGTTGTTCGGTTAATTACGACGGAAGTCGTAACGAACGCAAAAACGATCCAAATGAAGTGACGAATGGAATTTTATCATGCCAATCACTAAAATAAAATATTTTAATGATTACATAAATTTTTGGATGTCCGGATATATTCAGAATGTAAGATATGCGCGAAAATGCAAACTTGTGCACTTTTTGACGCTTTTAGCCCCTGTTGATCAAATAAGTTTATTTTGGCATACCGAACCCCTCAAAGCCTATTTCTAAGCTATGTAAAGGATATTTATGGTATGTTTAACATATGATCAAGTTCCGGAATGTTCGTTATTATACAAATCAGTATAGTTTCGCAGTTTGACACAAATAGTCCCTGCGATCGAATAAACTTGTTTTCGACACACCAAACCATCCAAAACTAATTTCTAAGTTATTTAAAGGTTATTTAAGGTTTGTTAAGCCTATTTCACTATTCCTAAGTGTTTTTCGCGTTAAACTGACTGCGTTTACGCACCAGTTTGCGTATAACCTTCCAGAAAGCGATTTAAAGCTTGAAATCGAACTCGAATCAAATCGTAAAATCATCAAACACAAATACACACATAATAACACCAAAACAAATTGTTTTATTAATAATTGATATTGTTTTACATTGTACATCGATTACAGAACACAGTTTTCACAATAAATTCCAATGTTTTTCAAACTTTTCAAACAAACAACAACTCACTCGAATGGCCACCCGTTCGAATGGTCATCCACTCGGATGACCATCCGACCGGATGATCATCCGTCCAGATGGGTTTTACTCATTCGTTCGAATCACCATTCGACACTATGTTATGCACCGTTCAACGCTTATGCTACTGTTTAACATTCATGCTAACTCCAACGCGCTCCCTTCAATCCAAGTCTGTGTTTACTAGCTAAACACACACTGTGAGTATACTCGAACCCTTTTTCGCTTAACGCACTTTTGGATGTTACATACGTTCTATATCAAAACACAACATACACTATACTAAACGCTTTACAAACGCTAACCGCTCTCGCATGTTATACGTGATTCGATGAATGCTTGTATGTTATGTTTACACATTGATTTCTATCTGCCTGCCTTAGCAACGATAGTACTATAGTTTGGACTCAGCACCTGCTTATTCAGGGGTTGTTAAGGTTATTACTTCACGTGTTTATAGTGGTGAATATGTGTCGTGCATTCTACAACTCGCAGTCATTGGTATTGATAGTATCTTTGTCGATAGCTTACTTGATTCACAACTCTACGTGATACATGCTGGTCATGCGTAAACGCTTTCTATACTATATGCTATTCAAACTTGTGTCCTCACCTTTACATTTTATGTATTGACTTTATTTTAACGTATGTGACAGGTTGATTAGGATGCTTGCTGTGACGAATCAAGTAGGAAGTCTAGAAACTTCACCTAAATAAATCTGAGTTGTCGGAACAGTATTTGTTTTTGAGACATGTTACCAGTAATGACTATTGTTACTTTATATGTTAGTAGTAAAGGATATTAACGTAAAAATATATTTTCACTAATAGTTGTTGTGGATTCTCTTGAACAATCTGTTTCGCTCAGTGCCACGCCCCGATGATTCCGCCATCGGTTGGGGTGTGACAGATTGGTATCAGAGCCATAACTATATGGAATTAGGTCGCGTCATAGGATTGACCTAGTCTATAGTCTAAGTACCAACAAACCAACTTTGTGCGAACCTAGTTGGGTTTTGTACAAGCCTACTTTTGATACTCTCATTTGAACTCGCAAAAACTACACTGCGTGCGAATCACGCATACTACAGCTTCACGCAAAGACAGCCTTTCCTAAGGCTGAAACACTACTTGCCTTTCCTAAGGCTGACACAATACAAACATTTTTCAAAACCCTACTTAACACGAACGAGTGATTATATCGAGATTAGGTGTGAAAACAAGAAACTCTCGATGAGATCACCAACTCTATGCGTATTTTTACTCTCAGCCCGAGAATCTTTCATTGAGTCAGGAGTGAAATCCATATTTCGACGAAATTCTCCATCTCTACCTCGTGGTTTTGCCACACTATCAGGAACGAAGTTGTTAAGTTAGGGGTGAAACCCGCATCTTAATGACACGTTCCACTCTCTAAGATGTTTTTACGAAACTCTCACCAAAGTCTTAACTGTTCCAACAATTCGAGTCACTTAGTAACTGGAAGGATGAATGTCGTTCACCGTAACACGGTGAGAGAGCATAGTCTAGTAGGCCAAAGTGTGTACTCGAACTTACCATGAATAGTTGAATCACTTTGGGTAGTCGATGTCTAACACCCAAGACGCTCAATTTATTTAAAGCTGCAAATGCCAATTTTTACGAGTTATCGAAGTTTATTGGGTTTGTTATGTTTACTGCGTTTTAAGTTTATGTTTTAAGGTTTCGATTTACTACTCCCTGCTATACCAAACGCGCACAACTCGCAAAGCTTTCCTTAATCTAGAACGCTAGCTAATCGCGAACGCAACTAAAACGCGCAACTCTTGTAATCGCAAGCTCTCACACGCCATAGTACTTGCTGATGTACGCTACACTTATCGCTTACGCTACTCGCAACTCTCGAACGCGCTACGATAATCTCAAAAACGCTTACGCTTTGAACTATAGGTGAATACGTGCAAAATATGTAGGTGAATACGTGCAAAATATGTGCTTACATGAACCACGTGTTAGTATGGGATAACATGTGTCCGTGTGCTTATGTGCTTATGTGCTTATGTGCTTACGTGCTTATGTGCCTACGTGATTATATGTTTCTATGCCCTATGTGTGTAATAATAATAATAGTAAATATATGGTGTGAAACGCTAAACTATTATCTACGACCCGATATAATCGAATCTCGTCTAAATCATATGACGATGTCTGTTGCGGACAATGTCATCATTTGGTTCGCATACTCAGCGCAATGTTCGCCGAAATCAGGCTGACAAGCGCATTGCATCCCTGGTAGCCAAGGAAATGGCTAAAGTCATACCTCAGATCGTCAGTGAGATCAACGAGGTTAGCAGCAAGTGCTATGTTGAATCTAAGAATGACTCTCCAAAAGCTACTTTTAGCTTCAAGCAGTTCAAGGCATGCGGTCCTAAAGACATCACTGGCAAAGATGGACCCAATGCTATGTTTCAGTAGTTTGACTCTATCAAAGTCACTCTTCATCAATCAGGATGCCCAGACAACCTCTGCACTGTGAACGCTACCGGAGTTTTCTAGTCTAGAGCACTGGATTGGTGGACTGCTGAGCGCAACAGGCGCGGTAACGATGCAACCTATGGACTCTCCTGGGAGGAACTGATGGAAGTCATGATGAAAGAATTATGTCCCCGCACAAGCTCCAGAAGCTGGAGAATGAGTTTTGGGGTATCAAACAAGATGGAGGTGACAACGCTGGTCTCACCGCTCGCTTCAAACAACTCAGTATTATCTGTCCTAGCCAGGTGGCAACGCCTGAGATGACAATCAAGAAATATATTCGAGCTTTACCCGACTGTGTAGCTGATTTTGTCCAAGCAGCTAAGCCCGCAACTAATGAAGAAACCTACCAACTCGCCGCTGAAATCAATGATAAGCGAGTTTTAGCTGGAGTTTTCAAAACTGCAACCAAGAGTCTTCACCATGCTACTAACTCTCAAGCTTCGAAGTCTAATCACCATGATCGCAAGAGGAGAAACAACAGCAACAACAAGAACAATGCAATGGTTTCATCGCCGTCCAACCCTCAGCCTTAACAAGCTATAATTACCAACGCACCGCCTGCTAAGCGTACGTACACTGGTACTCATCCTTTGTGCCCTACGTGCACTTATCATCACCCAGTTGGGATAGCTTGTCGCTTTTGTGTTCACTGTAATATCTATGGACACTTCACCGCCAATTGTCGCACTGGCCCTCGCCAGCAAGCTCTTCAAGCTCCTGCCTTACCGCAAGCTCAACCCCGTGCTCCTCAAGTGAATCAAGCTCTACCTGCACCAGCTGCCAATGCCCGTGCTTGCTATGCATGTGGTGATCCTAACCACTTTGCTAATGTCTGCCCAAATCGTGTTGTCAAACAAGAGTAGCAGCAACCACAACAACCAACGCAACAGCAACCTCAGCAGTAGCAGCAATAGTCACAACCAGTAGCAGCCCGCGGCAGAACCTTCAATATCAACGTCCACCAGGCTCAAACTGACAACAATGTTGTCAATGGTATGTTTCTCGTTAACGGTATTTATGCTTCGTGTTTATTTGATACTGGAGCCGATAACTGTTTTGTGTCGTTTGAATTCGAAAAGCTCCTAAAACGTAAACGCACTAGACTCCCAACGACGTTTGATGTAGAAATCGCCACCGGAAGAACCGTCACTGTCGATTCTGTTTTATGTGATTGTACTCTTGAACTCAACAATCACATCTTCCCTATCGATCTTATCCTGATGCAGCTTGGTAGTTTCGATGTCATAGTAGGCATGGATTTCCTTTGGAAAAATCGTGCTGAAGTCGTTTGTTTTGAAAAGATGATCCGTTTTTCTCTTTCAAACGTTGATCAACTATGTGTTTATGGCGAAGTATCCTTGAAGGAATTGAAGCTGATGTCTTGTATTCAAGCAAGCAAGTATCTCCAAAAGGAATACGTTGCTTTCTTGGCTCACATTGTAGTAGCAGAGAAGGAAAAGGAAAAGAAAACTGTGAAAGACGTCCCTGTTGTATGTGAATTTCCTAACGTTTTTCCTGAGGATTTACCTGGTTTACCTCCTACCTGCGATATCGATTTTCGTATTGATCTCATTCCAAGTGCTACACCTATTGCGAAAGCTCCTTATCGCCTCGCACCTTCCGAGATGCGTGAACTTTTGAGTCAACTCTGAGAATTACTTGATAAAGGCTTCATACACCCTAGCACATCGCCATGGGGCGCGCCTGTCCTTTTTGTGAAAAAGAAGGATGGATCGTTCCGTATGTGCATCGATTATAGGGAACTCAACAAGCTTACAATCAAGAATCGATACCCGCTCCCTTGAATTGACGATTTGTTTGATCAATTGCAAGGTGCTATGTGTTTTTCTAAGATCGATTTATGTTCAAGTTACCATCAGTTGCGTATTCAAGAGGAGGATATTCCAAAAACTGCATTCCGAACTCGTTATGGTCATTACGAATTCGTAGTTATGCCTTTTGGTCTTACCAATGCACCCGCAGTTTTCATGAATTTGATGAACCGTGTGTGTAAACCTTTCCTTGATCGTTTTGTTATCGTTTTCATCGATGACATCCTTATCTATTCAAGGTAGAAAGCTGAACATGCACGACATCTACGTTTAGTTCTCGAGCTTCTCCAAGGAAATCGCCTCTATGCCAAGTTCTCCAAGTGTGAATTTTGGCTTGAGGAGGTTCAATTTCTTGGTCATATTGTTAACAATCAAGGTATTCACGTCGATCCCGTGAAGATAGAAGCTGTTAAAAGTTGGATTACACCGAAGTCACCATCTGAAGTTCGTTCATTTTTAGGATTGGCTAGTTATTATCGTCGATTCATTGCTGATTTCTCCAAGATCGCTGTACCGCTTACCGCTCTAACCCACAAGGATAAACCTTTTGTTTGGGGTTCCGAGCAAGAGGAAGCCTTTCAAACTCTTAAGCATATGCTCTGCAATGCTCCTATTCTTACTCTACCCGACGAAAACGATGATTTTTTCGTTTACTGCGATGCCTCTAACCTAGGTCTTGGTTGTGTTTTTATGCAACGAGACAAGGTTATCGCGTACGCGTATCGACAACTCAAAGTCCATGAGAAAAACTACACGACGCATGATCTCGAACTAGGTGCAGTTGTTTTTGCCTTGAAGATTTGGCGACACTACCTTTATGGTACCAAGTGTACGGTCTTCACCGACCACAAGAGCCTACAACATATCTTCAACCAGAAAGAGCTGAATATGCGCCAACGCAGATGGGTCGAATTTCTCAACAACTACGACTGTGAGATACGTTACCATCCAGGCAAAGCTAACATCATGGCCGATGCCCTTAGTCGACGAAGCTATGTGTATAGCGTTCGTGACTCTCAATCCCAAAACGACCTCGAGACTCTCATTCGCGAAGCACAGAATGCTTGTTTTGTGGAAAATACTTTGAAGGAAGAAAGGATACTAGGTACCGAAAAACAGTTAGTGAGAAATTCGAATGGTATCTTCTACTATCTCGATCGCATGTGGATCCCTAGTCGCAATAAACTTCGGCAGTTGTTGATGACTGATGCCCTCAAATATCGATATTCCATTCACCCCGGTGCCGACAAAATGTACCAGGACCTTCGCTCCAGGTACTGGTGGTCGGGAATGAAGAAAGATGTCGCTCTATACGTTTCGAAATGCCTAACTTGCTTGACAGTCAAGGCTAAACACCAACGACCCTCTGGCTTACTCGAACAACCCGAAATCCCCATGTGGAATGGGAGAGTATTGCTATGGGTTTTATAACAAAACTCCCTCACACTCCCATTGGTCACGATAGCATTTGGGTTATCGTGGTTTGTCTTACGTAATCTGCCCATTTTCTGCCAATACGAGAAGACTATAAGGTGGAACGATTAGCACGAATCTATACCGACGAAGTAATTTGTTGACATGGGACTCCTCATGACAACATCTCTGACAGCGATGGTCGATTCACCTCGCGCCACTGGGAGACTTTTCAATCTGCTCTCGGTACTATCTTAATCTCAGTACTGCATTCCATCCCCAGACCGACGGTCAGACTAAGCGCACGATATGCACCCTTGAAGACATGCTTCGTTCGTGTGTCATAGATTTTGGTGTTAATTGGGATATGCATTTACCTTTAGTTGAATTCTTGTACAATAACAGTTATCATGCTAGTATTCAAATGGCACCTTTTGAGGCATTTTATTGAAGGAAATGTCGTTCGCCTATTGTATGGCACGAGATCGGAGACGCACAGATTACCGGTCCCGAGTTACAACAAGAAACGACACAGAAGATCCTCCAGATACGAGACAATCTCTTGAAAGCTCGGAGTCGTCAAAAGAGTTACGCCGATAAATGCTGCAAGCCCCTTGAGTTCGAAGTTGGTGATCACGTACTCCTAAAGGTTTCACCTTGGAAGGGGGTGATCCGATTCGGCAAGAAAGGAAAGCTAGCACCTCGATACGTTGGACCCTTTAGAATTCTGGAAAGAATTGGCAAAGTGGCCTACCAACTCGAATTACCGGAGGAACTCAACAACGTACATCCGACTTTCCACGTCTCGAACCTCAAGAAATGTCTAGCTGAAAAGAATTTGCATGTGCCTCTAGAAGATCTGCAAATAAACGAGACTCTTCACTTCGTGGAAAAGCCTGTTGAAATCATGGATCGAGAGACCAAGAAGCTTAGACGCTCACGCATTCCCATAGTCAAGGTCAGATGGGAACACAAACGCGGCGAAGAGTTCACTTGGGAACTTGAGAGGGATATGAAGGCTAAATACCCACATCTATTTGTTACGTCTACTACTTAATTTTGGGGCGAAATTCCCTAAAGTATGGGAGACTGTAACAACCCAATCTTCTGGGTCATTACTTATCATCTGTCAATTCTTGCTTAATTGCTTGTATTCCCGAGATTTTCGATTATTGCTATGGGTCAATTAATTTAAACTATATTTTGAAACGCATTTTAAACGCATACTACACGCATACTATATCGCTAATTTAACGCTATTTATTGCATTTAAACGCTAGTTATCACAACGCTTATCACAACGCAAACTCAAAACAAGGATTGGTTATTTATTTACCTGTATTACTTGTGTGTGCATTATTTTATTACTTGTGTGTGCTTATTATTATGTGTATGGATACTCGCAAATGCTATCGCAACGCAAAACTCAACGCAAACGCAACGCATACTCGAAACGCAGATTTACTTTTATGCTTTTTAGTACTTTATAGTATGATTAGTTGATTAAATATTATGTGGTTGTCAACGCAACGCTATTACGCTCAAACGCTTACTCGCAATTCGCTTAAACGCAACGCTTAACGCACAAAACGAAAGTTGGAAAACTAACTCGCACAACACGGCTGTCCGAATGGACATCCGGTCGAATGGACATCCGTCCGGATGACTATCCGATCGGATGGCCATCCGACCGGACACCCATTCGACACCTCGCACTATCTTGCACCGACTTACTCCTCTCTCACGCCTATAAATACCACCCATACTCTACTGTTCATTGATTTGACACCTCCATCCGACCAGCACATACTCAAGTCGTTCCAAGTCACTTATCACTCGATTGAAAGCTATTTCGTAAGTATTTCTACCCAAATCTTGTACAATCATCATCACCAATCTCTTCTTCATCATCTTTTTCATCCAACTCACACACAAACACTAACTTTTCTCTTGAAATCGCCTGGTTTGGACCTCTTGAAGGTGTACTTCACTCATCTTGCTTATGCAAACTGTTGTGGAGCACCAACTCATCAAGATTGGTTCAGATCTAAGAGATTTCCACAACTTTTCAACTAATCTTTGCAAGAATTCACACTTCTCCATCTGTTTTCAAACTTTTCTTTCAACTCATCTACACTCTTCTACTCAAAACCAATGGAACCTAAGCTTATACCGACTCTGTACTTGTTCCTTAGTCCAGAGCCGGCTTGACAACTGATGTCCACTGGAGAGACGACTGATTAACGGGTTAGACATAAAACTCTGTCAAGAACAGTGAGTTTGATCGAATGGGGTGATTCCCATCCGATCGACTGAGCTGGGCTTTGGTGTGATTTCCGTTATCTGATACGTCATCATGCTGTCTCCGTTGAACCCTAAACTTTTTAACTTTGAAAATTTCACAAAGTTTTTAAATAACAGAATGCCACTCGAATGGCCATCCGATCGGATGACCATCCGATCGAATGGCCATTCGACCAGATGAACTATTCCTTCATAATTCCCAATGTTTTTCAAACTTCTCAAACAAATAACAACTCACTCGAATGGCCACCCGTTAGAATGATCATCCGCTCGGATGACCATCCGACCGGATGACCATCCGTCCGGATGTCCATCCGTCCGGATGACCATCCGTCCGGATGGGTTTTACTCATTCGTTCGAATCACCATTCGACACTCTTTTACTCACCGTTCAACGCTTATACTACTGTTTAACATTCACGCTAACTCCAACGCGCTCCCTTCAATCCAAGTCTGTGTTTACTAGCTAAACACGCACTGTGAGTGTACTCGAACCCTTTTTCGCTTAATGCACTTTTGGGTGTTACATACGTTCTATATCAAAACACAACGCACACTATACTAAACGCTTTACAAACGCTAACCACTCTCGCATGTTATACGTGATTCAATGAATGCTTGTATGTTATGTTTACACATTGATTACTGTCTGCCTGCCTTAGCAACGATAGTACTATAGTTTGGACTCAGCACCTGTTTATTCAGGGGTTGTTAAGGTTATTACTTCACGTCTTCACAGTGGTAAATATATGTCGTGCAATCTACAATTCACAGTCATTGGTATTGATAGTATCTTTGTCGATAGCTTACTTGATTCACAACTCTACGTGATTCATGTTGGTTATGCGTAAACGCTTTCTATACTATATGCTATTCAAACTTGTGTAATCACTTTTACATTTTATGTATTGACTTTATTTTAACGTATGTGACAGGTTGATTAGGATGCTTGCTGTGACGAATCAAGTAGGAAGTCTAGAAACTTCACCTAAAGAAATCCGAGTTGTCGGAACAGTATTTGTTTTTGAGACATGTTACCTGTAATGACTATTGTTACTTTATATGTTAGTATTATGGGATATTAACGTTAAATATATTGTCACTAATAGTTGTTGTGGATTCTCTTGAGTAATCTGTTTCGCTCAGTGCCACGCCCCGATAATTCCGCCATCAGTTGGGGTGTGACAGATTGGTATCAGAGCCATAACTATAGGGAATTAGGTCGCGTCATAGGATTGACCTAGTCTATAGTCATCATCATCATCATCATCATACTCAGTAAATCCCACCAATAGCAAAGCAAAGGTAGGGTCTGAGGAGGGTAAGATGTAGACAGCCTTACCTCTACCCCGAGGTAAGTACCAATAAACCAACTTTGTGCGAACCTAGTGGGGTTTTGTACAAGCCTACTTTTGATACTCTCATTTGAACTCACTAAAACTACACTTCGTGCGAATCACGCATACTACAGCTTCGCACAAAGACAACCTTTCCTAAGGCTGAAACACTACTTGCCTTTCCTAAGGCTGACACAATACACACGTTTTCGAAAACCATCGCATAACACGAACGAGTGATTATATCGAGATTAGGTGTGAAAACCAGAAACTCTCGACGAGATCACCAAATCTATGCGTATGTTTACTCTCAGCACGAGAATGTTTCATTGAGTCAGGAGTGAAATCCATATCTCGATGAAATTCTCCATCTCTACCTCATGGTTTTGCCACACTATCAGGAACGAAGTTGTCATGTTAGGGGTGAAACCCGCATCTTAATGACACGTTCCACTCACTAAGATGTTTTTACGAAACTCTCACCAAAGTCTCGATTGTTCCAACAATTCGAGTCAAGTAGTAACTGGAAGGATGAATGTCGTTCACCGTAACATGGTGAGAGAGCATAGTCTAGTAGGCCAAAGCGTGTACTCGAACTTACCATGAATAGTGGAATCACTTTGGGTAGTCGATGTCTAACACCCAAGACGCTCAATTTATTTAATGCTGCAATCGCCGATTTTTATGAGTTATCTAAGTTTATTATGTTTATTGTGTTTGTTATGTTTACTGCGTTTTAAGTTTATGTTTTAAGGTTTCAATTTACCGCTCCCTGCTATACCAAACGCGCACAACTCGCACAACTCTCCTTAATCTAGAACGCTAGCTAATCGCGAACGCAACTAAAATGCGCAACTCTTATAATCGCAAGCTCTCACACGCCATAGTACTTGCTGATGTACGCTACACTTATCGCTTACGCTACTTGCAACTCTCGAACGCGCTACGAGAATCTCAAAAACGCTTATGCTTTGAACTATAGGTGAATACGTGCAAAATATGTAGGTGAATACGTGAAAAATATGTGCTTACATGAACCACGTGTTATTATGGGATAACATGTGTCCGTGTGCTTATGTGTTCATGTGCTTATGTGCTTACGTGCCTATGTTGCATTCGACTTGACAAATTGCTGTCACCTTTCCCTTTACTCTCTTCTTTTGCAATGTATTTAACTTGTTTGGCTTTCAATTTCAAATACTCATCAAAGTTCCTTGGAGTTCTAAAGCCATGAAGAAATGGGAAGGTTTTCTTGGATGGATCATCCTCTGCATAAAATCGTAACATTTCATTTTGAACTGCAGGCAGTTCCAGAGGGTATTGTACTGCTAGTGGTATGTCTGGTGGGATGTGATTAGTGTGTGGTTGAGTAAGTGGATTTGATGTTGGTGATGGAGGTGGTATTAATGGTTTGGGTGAAGTTTGGATGAATGGAGCAGATTATAGTGGAATTGGTGCAGGTATTTCTTTTTCATCTTTTTCTTCTTCATGCACCATGAATTTCTTCTTTCTTATATAAACATATTTTGGAGGAGGAGGAGTTTTTGAAGGAGAATGGGCTATAGGTGTAAAGGTTGATTGTGATGGAAATTGAAATTTGGTAGAATCAGTGGATTGACAAACAGCTGTTAGAACAAGTGGTGTTTCAACCGCTGTTGTCTTAGCATCTGTTGAAGCATTTGTTGCATCAACATCTATTGCAGTGGAAAATGGTAATGGTGATGTGAGTTTTGTTTTCTGCTTTTTGAGAGGTGGTTTTTGTGGTGAGGGTGTTGGTTTTGGTGTAGCAGTGGGTGGCTTTTTGGTACCATTAGTGGTTTTGAGACCAGCAGTGGTTGGCTTTTTAGGGTTAACAGTGGTTTGTTTTTGTGGTGGTGAAGGTGATCTAGGATATGTGGCAAGGGGAGGTTTGTTGTGTTTATGTGATTTTCTTTTGTCTGAGGTGCCAAGATCCTTTGTTTTTATTTCATATTCTTTCAACTCCTTTTGTTCCTTTTTCCAAACCCTTTCCTTTGTTTCATTTTGATTCTGTATAGTCTTCTTTCTTACAACTTCATCATCTGCTTGAATGTTCAGAGTTTCATCAACTCCATTTTTCTTTTCTTTGACAGATGTTTTAGCATATGTTACTGAAGACTTCTTTGCAGGCTCTTGCTTTTGTTTTGGCTTGTTTCTTGGAGTAGGCTTGCCAAAATTTTTCATTGAGTTATCTTTCTCCCCCTTTTTGGCATCATCTTGATCATCATCTTTTTCGAAGATAGGTGCAGGGGCAGTGCCAGTTATCTTTGTCAGGGCTTCTTTGATACCCTTGATGTCAGCCTAAGTATCCTTGTATCTTGCTTCAACCATAACTCTGATAAGTTTCATGTGTGAGTTATGTTGAAGTTCAGCAAGTTCCCTTTGAGCAGCAAGGATAGGTTGAACTGAATTCCAGAGTTCTTGGGATAACTGCTGATGTGTTGGTTGACTTTTGGAAGCTTCCACCAGTGTTTTTATTGATTCATTCATTGCAGTAACAGTGGTTTCAATGTTGGAAATCCTCTCCGTCAAATCTTGATATTTTAAACCATCACCCAACTTAATGGGATCATCTGATTTCCCACTAGTGGTGGTTGTATCTGTTTTTGAAATAGGAGGAATCTCCAAGTATTCATCAACAGATGCCCCTTGTTCTTGGTTCTGGGGACTTCTCTCTTCATCAGTGGTTTCCTTAGTGATCACACTAGTGGTTAAGTTTAACTCACCAGTGGATACCATGGTATCCATAGAAGAGATTGCCTTCAAGGGAGTCTTACTTATGAAACTAATGTCCAGATGTAGATCAGTGGATCCAACATCTGTAGTAGCTGCTCAACTTGAACTACCAACAAGAATTTCTTGAAATTCAAGTGGTGTAGCCTCCTCAGCTGTTTGTGGGTTAGCCAATTAAATTGGTTCAGACACAGCCATTGTAGAAGTTGTACTCTCAGTAATGTGTCTGTGAGAGGGGCTGCTTTGTGTGTGAATTTCAATGGCCTCAAACAGAGGTAATATTGTAGGTGGAACTGGAGAAGTAGGGAGTGGTGTTGCAAGAGAATTTTCCCTGGGAGAGTGGCTGATAAGTATACTCTCAAGTGAGGGTAATACGTCATATTGTGGAGTCCCTGTGCTTACAACATGTTCCTTTTGTGAGGAATCATGAGGAGTTGTGGTTTTAGGTGGAGATCTTTCCAACTGTTGTGAGGAAGTAGCAACAATTGTTTCTAGTGACTTTTGTGTTGTCACAGGGTGAACCTCTGGGATCTCATCTTCCAGAGGACCCTTATTTGATGGTTTGGTAGGCTTGGTCGTTTTCTTTTTGGTCTTTTTGGATTTTGTTGTTGGGGGTTGCACATCAGTGGTTGTGCTGTTGTGTTCACCATGAGCAGTGGGTTCAGCAACAGAGGTTTGAGCAGCAGATGTGGACTCATCTAAAATTTGCTCAGACCTCTTTGCTTTGTTTTAGGTACTTTTAACTCTTTTGCCATAAGGCGAGTAAATGTTTCAGAAGTAAGACTGTTTATGTTGAAAGGTGTTCCTTGTTCAAAAGCTTTTGCAGGAATTTTTTGTTTTAAATAATAGCTTAAGAACCTTGGGAACAAAAGGAAAGCTGTGGTTTTCTTTTCTTTAACATTTTCACATTATTGGCCAAATCAGTGAATAATGCCTAGTAGTAGTTAAAATCTAATTTTGACATTATTGCATACCCCAAGTATTGAATTTTTAAAGGAATTTCATTGAAGGCAGTTGTTTTATTTATTAAGCAAATGAGCAGGGTGTGGAACAAAAATTTCATTGGTGGTGGAAAATTTCCTTTTTGCATTGTTGCTTTTGTCAATTGTCCATCATACCCTCTTTTGATCAAATCCAATTAATACTCATTTTTAGGAAACGAAGTGCTACCTTTTAAATCATTCATCTGAAAAACCTCTGAAATGGTTTCTAGGGTTATTGGTACCAAGACATCTCCTACTTTTAAAGTGATTCCCCATGCATTTTTATCTGTTTCTTGTAGTTCAGCATTTTTCCAGAAATCACATAGGGTATCTTGATAAATGGGTGCATCACAAGTAAGCAAAGTTTTGTACTTTGAGGATGACAGGATGTCGATTATGGAGTGAAACTCTGTATTTTTGTTTATTTTCTCAAATGTACAGAGGTAATTGTGAGTCTGTTTGATGATAAGAGCCATGTTTGGAAATAGAAATCGCGAACAGTTGAAAGAGAAATGAAGAAGAAGATGGTAACCGCTTTGGAGAATTTTGAATTTGATACGGCAGTGAAAGCTCGGTTTGGTGGTTTAATCAGGGTTTTATAAAAAGGAAAGTGAATGCTGACGTGGCAGCGGTTTCAAAGATCTGACGGTTAACATCTGCCCACGTGGCAACCTCTGATAGACAAAATGGATGACAGTTGTTTGGAAACCACTGATGGGTGTAGGACCGGTTTTGACTCCGAAACGATTGCGAAACGAACGTGAAACGTGCGGAATCCGTACACGAACGTGACCTAAACACACGAGACGTAATATAACTGTGATTCTATTATAAATCTGATATAGTACAACACCTTGAATCACAATAACAACACTTTCTCTCTCTAGATTCTCTCTCTAGAATCTATGCTCTCCTAAGCTCCAAATGCCAAAAGTCCCTAAACTTTGACATAAGAATCTATTTATAGGCCTTGGCTTTTAATGAGATTTCTCATTATTACAATTATGCCACCTTGCCTTTTTGCTAACTATTACAATATAAAGCTTTGATTTAAACTGTTTCTGCTACGAATTTGATTGACGGAGGCGATAGACACTTAATGCACTAACAGACTCCCCCTTGGATATTGCCGTAGTCAATCTCGTAGCATCTTGTCTTTCTCTATCTTGAACAGAATCCCCGTGGATCTGTCTTTGAGCTTCCATTGCTCCCCCTCTCGGTAATCTCTTTCTTCAGGCTCCCCCTTTAGTCAAGCTTCCGTGCTTTTAGGGATCGACACCTAGCTTCTCAGCTACAAACTCCTCCTTACTTTCAGTTTGTCTTCAGACTCCCCCTTAGACTCTGCTCTCGGGATCGTAGTCTGGACTTTTCCTGCAATCACTCATACAACTATAAGCAACAATCATATTAAACTTCCAGATATTGTAATCTTGACAATTCAATCTTCTCAAAATCACTTCTCATGAATTTGGCAGTTTCATCGAATCGAATCGGAAACTAGCTCTTATAACAATATAAGTATCCAAATCCCCCACAGTTAATCATCCAAGTCCAACTTAATGACCTTGGAGATATAACAAACTGTTTTTGATTTTTTTTTTTTAAAATTCAAGTTTCAAATTAATGAACTTGTTTTATTCTCAGAAACACAATCAGCTTACTTAGATTTTGAAACTCAGCACTCAGACATCAGTTGTCGAAAATAAAGCAGAATCAAAATCTTTTTGTATTTTCTGAAAATATAAAGCAATAAAGAAATATGTATAAACATATTTACAGACAATATTTTTGTTTGAGTATGCATCAGAGGATCATATCAGTTTTTGACAAATCACAAGTACCGTTGAGCTTTAAAACACTGTAAGTATTAAACAATTCACTTAGATTGTCGATATACTGATCCACTTAAATTTTCACACAAACTTCAACTGATTCAGGATACGAATTAGGTGTATTAAGAACTTAAACTCATTCATGTGTCCCACCTCTTGAATATACTCCCGTATCCAGATCCCAATATTCAGTCTTACAGGTAATTATAACCCAAATGATATCTGTAAGGGGTTATAAATTATGAAGAATCATGAGAGCTCAGGTCAGAACTACCGCTCAGCAGAGAGATCATGACTCAACCTTTGGGTGTGTCCCCTTTAGAGGATCTTTTTTACAACAGCATTGCTAAGCAATTTTATTGTCTTATCATATATGCTGAGGGTGATGCTATGTTTCAAGCATTTGCAAAAAGTATTATTCGAGGACTAGGTCAGAACTTCCATTCAGCAGAAGTCCCGGAATAATACCCCAGATATCACTTAAGCATAAAGACCTAGTATATCAGAAAAAGGAACCTTTCAAACGAGATTTCAGGGGTTACCTATATATCCAAGTAGTGTTCCCCACGAAATAAGTAAGTTTGAATTTTGGTTTATATCCCGAAAAAGTTTACTAAATGTGCAAAAACCTACCGACACATCCACGGTGAGATCGTTTAACACATTTAAACTTTCCATTTCTTTAGCGTACTGTGATAGTCTACTGATGTACTATCATTTCCTCTTTTTACGCAAAAACTCAATTTTTTTAATTTTATCATGTTTTTTACTTTTTCAAAATTTTCAAATGTTTTTGTATTTTCTAACAACAATATATCTCCCCCTAAAATGCAAAACCATTAAAAGAAAATTTGACAACCAACACTGATAGCTTTGTCTCGCCATCCATTTTCTGCTAACGTGCTCTGTTTTGCAGAAAAAGCAGTAAAGTACCAACAATTACCCCCATGATTTACAACACATTGATATTTACAGTTTGAAAACCATTTTTTTTTCAATCTGGTGAAAGTAATCATGTTTGTTCAGCCGTGAGGGTTTCGGCGTATTCAATCAACATTTATTCTAACAACATTAAAATCAACATATTTTTAGTTTTAAATTTTTCAATTTTTAAGATTTTGAAAATATTGTTTATTTATGTACAGAAACAATCAAACTAAACTCCCTGTTCAACCAAACCAGGGTCCTGCAACCTCTTCCTGTGCCAGGCTGCTCCAACTACCATTCTCACAATCTTCAGCTTCGTTGAGCACCTGCACATTCAAACTTTATCAATCATTTGAACAATTTAGCCCAGGTCTGTTGGACCTTAGGCATTTCAACACAATAATGTTCATTTAATTTCGGAAACTCTTTGTCATTTAAAACGTTTTCAATTTTGACTTCAACTTTTTCATCTTTTACCATCGTTACTTGTTTCTTAGCACTCCACATTTGACCTTTCGGAGTACCTCTTTTGTAAAAAAAATTCTCTTTTTGAACCTTTTGATTTTGAATAACATTTTTAGGTTTCCAAAACTCTTGAGGTTTTGTCATATCAACAGTTGTTCTCCAACTCTGTGTTGTTCTGAATCTGGGTGTGTGAGAATTCCAGGTCTGTCTTGAATCGAACCTGTTCATGTTTGATTTCCAATTTTGATTTGAAGCAAACTTGTTTGTATTGTACCTCCAAGTTTGTTTCGAATCAAATCTGGTTGACCTTTGTTTCACATTCTCAGATTTCTGTTTTTCAACATCAACAGGCTTTGGATTTGGACACTTTCGAGCAACATGTCCAATTTGATCACATTTAAAACACACTTTCTTTGAAACATCCTTGGCCTGTTGTTGTTTCTTTTTCATAGCATCAAACTCCTCATTAGACTGTTGTCCAAATTTGAGTTTTTCTTCTTCTTTCAAGCTTTTCCCTTGAACAAAATTCATCTTTTGTTGCAAATTTTGTCTTTTACTTTGATTCCAATTTTGTTTCTTTTTATAACCCAACCCAGCCTTCATGTTTTTCTTCTTAAAACCAGGTTTATTATAAAAAGATTTATGACCTTTACCAGCAAACTTTGAAATCTCAGACTTCTCAATCTCAACCATTTTGAAAACTTTATCAACCTTTTCTGAAATCACATTCTGAATCGGGAATACAACATCTAAGAATAATTTGTCTGATCCAATCATGGTATAAACCAATCCTTTTGAATCATCATTCAAATTTTTCTCGGATTTTGTGTTTTTCAGATAACCATCATGAAAATTTCCTTCATCTTCATCCTGTGATTCAGACTTACCTTTTGTAGACTCATCTTTCAAAACGCTTTCAACAACCTTACTTACCACCTCTGAATCATTAGCATCATCAGATTTGGAGTAAGTCACATCGATACTTTCAGGTAACTGGTCAGCTATGTTCAAACCCTTTGCCACCTTTTCCTCATCATAAAAAGTATAATTGTTTCTCAATGGTGGTGGTACCTGATGAAACTCTGAACCAATACCCTTTTTGCAATTGTCAGTATCTTTGTTATCTGGTGTGATGTTGAAAATGCGTTCGAGAATGTACGAAGAGTTATGATAACTTTGAAGTTTTGTAACAACCTTTTCTTTTTCAGCCAAGACTTGTTTAAGATTAGCAATTTCATCAACACATTTGTTTAATTCAATTTGCTTTTCTTTAAACTTTCTTTCATACATTTCTTTAGTGACTAAAGTTTCTGACAATCTTTGATCAAAACTTTTGACTTGGCTCTTCAAAGTATCATAAGCTTCCTGTACTCTCTGACTTGACCATTTTAAAGAATCATACTGTTTTTGTAAATCAAGAAACTTAGTTTCTTTTCCAACACAATCGACACATTTTGCTACACACTTTTCTTTCAAAAACTTATTTTCTTCTTCAAGACCATGACGTGTCTGTGTTAGTTTTTCAATTTTTAATTTCAAAATTTCTTCTGTTTCAATCCTTTCATTACATTTCATTTTTAAAACATTTTCAAGTTTGTTCATTTCATTATATTTTGTTTTTATCAGTTCATCTTTTTCAGTACAAGCTTTGCACATTTCTATGCAATTCCTGCACTTGTTTTCTTTTTCATCAACCATTTCAACATTCGATAGATCAGAAGATTTTCTAACCTCAGTCCCATTCAGCACCGGTTCTTCTGACTCAGCTTTCTGATCTTCCTCCTTTTCTTCTTTATGAAGTTCTTCATTCTTCTGCGCTTCTTCAGCTCTCTGTTCCTCTCCAGCAAGCTTTGCAACAGTCTTCACTTCTTCAATCATCTTCTTCAATTCTTCTTCTTTTCTTTTCTTCAGTTCTACCACCTTCGGTAAACTTGCTTCAAAAACTTCTTTTAACTTGTTCATCAAATTTGGCAAATAGCTTTTATCAGAAAGTCTTCTTGTGTTGAAAGTACCCTCACTTGGAAACACATTGGTTACAGCATCAAAATCCACTTTTGATGGATCAACTACTAGATTACCCTGTGGATCCATATAACACTCTAGTTCTTCATTCCATCTCTTGGCTCTTTGTGCTTCCTTAAATGGTTCATACAATTTGCCAATCTCCCATCTCGCACTGTCTCTTCTCCACCATAGATCATGATCACTATATCCTGACATCTTCAAATAATTTCTTGAAATTCACAATTTGTATATCTTCAATTACCTTGAATAAAAACAAACAAACAATCAGTCTAAACGAACTGAATACGTAAAATTGTATGTTGTTGAAATTAATCTAAGACTCGTGTCGAAGATTTGTGGACTCGTTCCAATGTTGTTCGGTTGAAATCACTGAATGATTGAGACGGAAAATGATTTGGTTCAAAGAACTTTCAAATTTCTGATTTGGGCTGATGATGATAATGAAACTTGGGCCAATAACAAATTAATGATGATTGGGCCGAAACCTTGATACAATATGTATAACAAATGGCCGACAACAATTACTACTAAATCAATTCCATTGAGCCGCTAAAATCAATGTCACATGAGCCTTTAATATGTATCACCTGCAGCCGACAACAACTTTAGCAATTGATTAGTGATTGGGCCATCAACTTTGGACAATGATACTCAATCACATGAGCTGTTGACACTTAGCATTTGATTTCTACAAACTATTATATGCACATGCAATTGATATTATCAATAAGATTGTGGCCGTTGGTTTTGTTCACGTGCAAACTGATACAATTAATGAATCACATATCCCACAACACTTCTTGTCCGACAATTTTAATTCTCCACTCAATCTGATTAGGCCAATATTTACACTATGCCGACAACTTTAACATCATATGCAAACATGTTCCGATGATAAACTTCTGAACTGACTTCAATGTTCTCATAAAATCACATGCAATCACACATGGTTCTTATCACTTCTTGTAGACTGACACAAGACACAAGATATCTTTTCCCGATGTACCCTCGTTTAATGATTTACACAAAACACAATGTACTTTTCACGTGATAAACAGTTCAAGCGAAACCAGATAATACAATTTCAAGCGAATCCCAATTCAAGCGAAATGGTTTAAACTGAAAAGACCAGTTCAAGCGAAATGCTATAATCCCTGTTCGCTTGAACCTTTTAAGCGAGACCTGATTATATGTTCTTTTCAAGCGAAACCTAGCTGGTTTTTCAAGCGAGACCAGGCTGTTAATCACGAAGTCGAACAGAAAAACTCGAATTTCTCCTAATTGGCTAGGAGTTTGAATCTGAAAATTGGTAGGGTTGTAAATCAAGTGTTTTCGCACAACATATCCAAAAATCAACTGATTCGGACCGTAAAAACCTGTTCAATTTGACGAAAAACAGTGAAAAACGTGATGAAAGTGAAAAAGATGAAGAAATGATGAAATTCGAATCCGAAATCGATGATTTTCTGCGCGTAAACGTGTGATAGATCAGTGCAATCGAGCTCCTGCTCTGATACCACTTGTAGGACCGGTTTTGACTCCGAAACGATTGCGAAACGAACATGAAACATGCGGAATCCGTACACGAACGTGACCTAAACACACGAGACGTAATATAACTGTGATTCTATTATAAATCTGATATAGTACAGCACCTTGAATCACAATGACAACACTTTCTCTCTCTAGATTCTCTTTCTAGAATCTATGCTCTCCTAAGCTCCAAATGCCAAAAGTCCCTAAACTATGACATAAGAATCTATTTATAGGCCTTGGCTTTTAATGAGATTTCTCATTATTACAATTATGCCACCTTGCCTTTTTGCTAACTATTACATTATAAAGCTTTGATTTAAACTGTTTCTGCTACGAATTTGATTGACGGAGGCGATAGACACTTAATGCACTAACAATGGGCAATATCAGTGGTTGGGAACAGTACATGAAAATATTAGTGGTTGATTTTTATCTATCTGCGGATAGACATCAGTGGTTAAAACACTGATGTTTAGTTAACAGTGGACAATAAGGAAATGAATAAATCGAGATTGTCTTCCACCAGTGGGTGAATTTTCAACAAACAGAGGTTTGAAACAATAGTGGATATGGACAGAATTTTAAAGAATTTATGAAAAATTTCCATTTTAACTATTTTTAAGGATGAATTTTTAATTTTCTGAAAAACATTTTAATGCTTTTTATGCAAGAATAAGAAGATTTTAGCCTTCTAATCCAAGTTAAGCATACTAATTCTAGAGATCAAGCTTTCAAAGGTGGATGTGTCTAATGCTTTTGTTAGCACATCTTCCAGCTGATCTTTAGTTGGAACATGGTGCAGAGAAATCAAACATTTTTCATAGCAATCTCTCACAAAGTGATGTCTGATGTCAATGTGTTTGGTGGTTGATTGAGAAACTGGATTTTTGATGATATATTCAGCTACTTGACTATCCAACATGAGAGGAGTCTTTAAAGCAGGTATACCAAAGTCCAGCAACTGATTTTGAAGCCACAAAAGTTGGGCTGACAGCTTGCAGCAGCAATGTACTCTGCTTCAGTAGTGGATGTGGAAACAACTGCTTGCTTTTTGCTTTGCCAAGACACTAAGCAATTGCCTAGGAATTGACACCCTCCTGATGTGGACTTCCTGGTGGTGTTGCATCCAGCAAAATCACTGTCTGAATAACCTGAAAGCTTAACATTCCCATTAGCAGGGTACAAGATACCAAGTATGGGAGCACCTTTTATGTATCTGAATATCCTTTTCACAGCAATGAGGTTAGACTTCCAAGGAGCTGACTGGGATCTAGCACAAACACATGTTGCAAACATGATGTCTGGCATTGAAGCAGTTAGGTACAATAAAGACCCAATCATGCTTCTATACAAGGTCTGATCAAACAAGTCATCTTTTTCATCAGACATGACAAGCTTTGTGGTTGCCATGGGTGTACTACAAGGTTTACAATCATTCATCTCAATTTTTTTAAAAAGATATTTTACACATTTGTTTTGATGAATGAAAGTACCATTTTGCAATTGCTTAACTTGGAGACCAAGAAAGCATTGTAGTTCGCCCATTGCACTCATTTCAAACTCTGCTATCATGAGTTGTCTAAACTCTTCACACGTTGCATTGCATGTGCTTCCAAAAATGATGTCATCCACATAAATTTGGACAATCATCAAATCTTTTCCTCTCCATTTTAAAAACAAGGCTTTATCAATTTTACCTCTTGTGAAACCAATAGAGATGAGAAAAGTGGAAAGAGTTTCATACCAGACCCTTTGTGTTTGTTTCAAGCCATATATAGCTTTATTAAGCTTGTAGACATGATCAGGATAAAATGGATCTTCAAAACCAGGAGGTTGGAAAACATATACCTCTTCCTGAATTTTGCCATAAAGGAAAGCACACTTTATATCCATTTGGTACACCTTGATGTTGTGGTTGACAGCAAAGGCTATGAATAATCTGATGGCTTCAAGCCTTGCCACAGGAGCAAAGGTTTCATCATAGTCAATGCCTTCTTCTTGTCTATAACCTTGAACCACAAGCCTGGCTTTGTTCTTGACAACAATGCCCCTTTCATAAGTTTTGTTTTTGAAGACCCACTTTGTGCCAATTGGACTTACATCCTCAGGCAGTGGTATAAGTTCCCATACTTGTTGTCTTTTAAATTGTTGGAGCTTTTCTTGCATGGCTTCTACCCAACTATTGTCTTTCAGTGCCTCTTGGTACATGACTGGTTGATGGAGAGATAGAAAACCTGCAAAAAGAAAAATGTTTTGGGATTGACTTCTTGTGAGAACCCTTTCATTGAACTTGCCAATCACTTGATCAGGTGGATGAGAATTAAGGAAGATTAGATCCCCCTTGTATGGTACAATGGCATTTAAAGATGAAGGCTGCAAATCTGAATCATCTAAGCTAACATTTGTTGGTGACTTTGATGATCCAACATCTGTTTGAAATGGAGGTAGAGGAATAGGAGGAATGGGTGTGACACAATGTTGATTTTTATCCACTGTTGATGGATTTTTATCAACAATGGTTGGGGATGAGATGGCAAAGGTTAAAGGGCTACTTTGGTCAACAACTGTTGATGCAGCAGTGGATGAGCTTTGACAGCTGTTTTGAACATCTGCTGCTCTGGTGGTGGATGTGATTTTGTATTATGGATCACAACATCATATACATAGTCTTGTGGTGGAGATTGTGGGGTACCTACAGGGTTAGTCTTGACAGACACATCTTCAAATGTAAATTTATCAAGATCAAACAATTTAGCAGGGTTTGCTGGTATTTTTAATGATGAAAGTTCATTAAACATTACATTCAAAGTCTCTTCCACACACTTAGTTCTTATGTTAAACACTTTTTAGGCCTTAGCAGTGGTTTAGTATCCGAGATGGTAACCACAATCTACTTTGGCTGCAAACTTTGAAATTGAATCTTTTTTATTTTAGGATAAAAATGGGCAGCCAAAGATTTTGAAATCTGTTGATAATTAACTTTCATTATGTGACAACCCGCACTAAACCAGGTATCCGTACGACTTAATTAGTAATTAATTACTGCTGAATTACTGTGCTTACTTGAACTTGTGAATAAACTGCTACTTGAATACTGATACATGTACTTACTTGCATCATACTTGCTTGCTGTCACTACATTATTTACATGCTGAACCTTAGTGACAAACATGATGCACAAAAAGCACAGTAGCACTATAACGGATAACCTATTGAACATGCTGATAAAGCCAGCATCAGGCAAACACTGCCTCTAAAGGCCTGTAAGAGCCTGAAATATTTTGCTACACTAAGTGGTGAGTGTAGGGATACAAGGATTGTAGAACTGCGTCTCTAGGAATAAGTCACTATGACTTGATGTGCCTAAAACGTACTCTAAGTACAAAACTCAGCACTTTACAAAATAATTCAGCTTTTAGCTAACTAATAAAGTGCCAAAACATGAGAAAAATAACACTAGACATTTTCCAAAGTGTCAGAAATGAGTTGTGTCACTAAAAAGGGTATTAACGACACTTTAAGATTTATTAAGCACTTTAACGGATTACTATCCAACCGAACAACCGGACTATACCCGGAGCAGGAAAATATTGTTATTTTCGTTATTTATCTCTTTCTGAGCCAGTTAGGGTCCCCGTATGCCCTAACACCCGTCATAACACACTACACATTAGTAACTGGGTTAAACACTTAACTAACTTGGTTTAACCTAACTAATACTTACCTATCTAGTTGGAATCGGACCAAGACCCCCCCTCCTAACCGTCCCCAACTAAGGGGGGACACACTTGTCCTTGCAAGATTATTAAAATCTTGTTTTCTTAATATCTTCTAGACACATTAACCATTGGGTAATTAACATTAGAAATGTCTATAAGTAACTAAGCTTAAACCATTTGTCACTTAACACTTCACAACTCACCAAAGCTCTCTCTTTCTCTCTAAATAAGTCACGGTCGAACACCCCCCCTCCCCTACATCCATTTTTTAGTTTAGTTCACTTCATTCCAACATCATACAAGCTTCAAGGATCACGCATTAGGAGGCTTGGTGCACTCGGAGTTTGAAGGACCTCTTTCTCTTGCTTTTATCCACGCCATTTTCGTCAAGATTCTTCCCTAGCCTCGAGCTAGAGGTATAATGCTTAAAACTCATATTTGAACTAATCTAAGGTGGTTAATAAGATGTATGATGATTAAAACTCGAAATCTTACAAGTTGATGCTTTAAAGTCTACTAAAAATGCTATAAGTATTGGATAAAAACTCACATGTTGTGTAAATGTTGTAGTAACTGAAAGTTGTGATTATTTAGACCCGATCTATGTTGTGGTAGCTCGGATCATCGTTTAACCCGGTGTAGTCATGTTCTTGGATCATGACATAAGACTATTTTAGAAGTAACAAGGGTTAAAAGGTGAAACTCTACCACACATGAAACATGAACTTGTGTAAAAATGTTTTACTTGTGAAATTGTGTTTAAAACTAGCAGATCTACGCATCTGCAAGTGGTATTTTCAAAGAACCACGTATCAAAGAAATCATGTATTTTAAAAGATGGATTTTACACTAACAAGAATGATTTTTAAACCACAAGTGTGTAAACACTTGTGAAATGAAAAGATCCGACAAAATAACAGTTTTTGTAAAAGATGACTGGAAGTTGTAAAGATGGATTTTCTCTAAAAACGAGGTTTTTACAAGATCAAATTACCTTATATGAAGATCTACTAAATTTAAGGGGATTTACACCACAGTTTTGGGAAAAACTGCAAGTTCATGTAATTTTTGGCAATTTACACATATGTTGATTAGTTGTTGTGATGAAAGTTGTTCTGATCAAATAAAGAAAATTGTTGAGTTGATTTGTTAAAGAAAATGATACGCTTGAAAGCGTGGCCACCTCCAGTTACAGAGGAAACTCTGGCGAAATTTTTCTAAAAACCTAACACTTAGAACTATTTACACTACAAGTGTTAGAATTATTTTTGACATGTTTTCGAAATATAAATTTCGCCATGACTTTATTTACTAAATATTCGGAGGTGGGATTTTCACAAACTTTAACGTGATAAATATATATTTTTCACACACTGTTTATGATTATTTTTGTGAAAATACATAAATATTATTTTTAGAGTAAAAATAATATTTACGAACGTTAACGAATCCAAAATAATATGAACGCTTTCACCATGAATATATAAGTTACACCGGTAATTATATTACCACTCGATTGTTAAACGTAACTTACGCACTTACAGAAATATTTTTGAACGCGTATTTTAACAACGTATTATTGGAGAAAAATACTTATATTTTGGAATTGGAAATATATATATATATTAAGTGAGACTTAATAAGTTTACGAACGCACATGTATTAAATCCCCATCCTTGGGAAGAAAAATAATTACCAAGTATTTACAAAATGTAAACACGAAATAGTTGTCTAACTATTTCCCAAAAACATAAACCATGAAGCTAAGGCACGGCCGTCCGTCTAATAGAATTAGTACGTGTAGGTCGTCACACAGTTGCGTGAGCAGGAGATACTTGGTAGAGACGCTTCACTGTGAGTTCATGTCCCCCTTTTCCCTTAACTGTTTTCAGTTTTCTTAACTGCGGGGGTGAAATACATGTTACTATGATTACGAGTACTTTATACACGGTATGGTTAGCGTAAGGAGGTTTACTACTCAGATCATGTGAGTGGGTAGGAGCAATATGAGGCCATTAGTCCTCATGTCGGGACCGAGGGACATGAGCGGTAGATCTATCTGGGTGTAGCGAGCCCAGCCCCAGGCCAAACTAGAAACGGACCTTGGGGTGACTTTGTCCACATACTAATGCCGTGGCGAAATCTGCTAGGTTTGAGTCTCCCTATTTGCACTTCACATATATCAGTGGCCTTGCAAACCATTGGTGATCTCAATTCCCTTATTTGCTACATACCAAGACTATTTTTATACTCACAAAGGTTTACTTACTCACTTACACATAAACTCGCTCAACATTATTGTTGATTTTTCAACTTACATGTATTTCAGGAAATTAAAGATCTGGCGCGGTATGTTATGTTTTCCCGCTGCATATGGGTTCCGAGGTCATCCGGGTTTAGGAAATGTGACTTTTTCCTGGACGAGTCACAAATCTTAAACTGCGTCGATTTCATGTTAATGGTTATGTTCTTAAAGACAATGTTTTATGTTATGAGGTTGTAAGTCCCTAAGACAATGTTATGTTACTCTGGTTTTAAAACTTAATCGAATGGATGATCTTGCATGATTTTATTTCATATAGCTTTGTTATGGTTAAGCTATGGTATTAAGAAGTCACACCAAAATTAACCACGCTTCCGCAAAGCCAGGGTGTGACAGCTTGGTATCAGAGCTCTGATCATAGCGAACTAGGATTCTTTCTCGAGTCTAGACTATGATCACTAGGGCTCTCACGAAAACATTTTACTGCATACCACTTAAGTCCAGATCCAAAACTTTTTACAAACAAATGTTGAGCACGTTGATTTATTATAGGCTCAGCCTGGAGGGCTGAGGCTCGGTCTGGAGGATCGAGGCTCGGTCTAGGTGACCAAGGTAGTTGGCTAGTGAGGCTAGGAAGAGTAGGCTCAGTCATGAAGGCTGAGGCTCGGTCAAGGGGACCGAGGCTCGATCTAAGAGGTCGAGGTGGAGGATAGAGCAGTCTTAGAGACTGGGAGGAATTTGGCCAGTGGAACTAGGAGAATTATGTGATATCTTCCTTGGTGACTTATGTGATTATCTGATTGTATGACTGATTATTTGAGCATATTTGTGTTTATGGACTCAGCCGGTACTGGCGATTCGGACACCACTGGACCCATACCTATCGTATCTGATGACCTCACATCCTCCGAGCACGAGGTGTACACATCTGACTATACCAGTACTGACGAGGATGATTTCCAGCCTTTCGCACTACCCGATGGTGCTGATGAGCTTGCAGATGACCCTCCCGCTGAGTACCTACCTCTAGTAGAGATTCCGGCCCCTATACCCTTAGCCGTTTATCCAGCATATGATTTTCTTCTTGACGCCGAGGCTGATGGCGATATTGACCTGTTTGAGGATAAGCCCTTTGAGGATGAGATCCAGGGCGAGGCCCTTCTTCCTGCGGACGATCTTCTGATGATCGCTGACGTTCCCGCTGAGGATTCGCCTGCACATTCTCCTGTCCCAGACTCCTTCGAGTCTGTGGCATCCGCACCTTCTCACACATTGAGCGCACAGCACTTTGCGCATGATTCTGATCCTGACCAGGCATCCTCTTTTGCACCTATTCCCAGCTTTGCGTTTGACCATGATGACATAGAGGATTCTGATCCTATCTTCGACCCGGATCATGATATCGAGTTTATACCTATGGATCAGCCCATGGAGGATCCAGCTGACCCAGTAGATCCTATCGACCCCGAGTTTGACTTCGAGATGGCTTTTGATGATCCCGAGCCTGCCGTCGCCCCTGAGCAGGCAGCCGCTCTAGACCCCATACTTGAGCATGATCCCGTACATGCTGGCATCCTTATTGAGCCTGTTATAGCAGACCCACCTGTTGATGATGTCCCCGTGGATGTTCCTTTGTTAGAGGGCGATCATGTTGTTGTTGATCCTGTTGTTCCTCTACCTGTTGACCATCCTGTTGAGCACATTGCACCTGTTCACCCTTTTGTTGCTCCCCCACCTGATCCCATCCCACTAGAGCCCGAGCATGCACTGTTCGCGGCACACATGGATCCACCAGATGAGCATGCACAGCACGGTTGGATACCTGCTGATGAGGATGTTCCACCTTTTCCCCCTCAGATCCCTGATACACGACATGTTGATTTTTCTTTTCAGGTTCCTCAGTTTGTACCTCCAGCGAGGACTGGAGAGGGTTCTTCAGCCCATCCTTTTGGGCATGTACCGATGTCTATCCCCTTCATGCCCCAGATGTCATCTGTTCCACCCACTGTTTCTCCATTTCATGTGGCACCTTTTGATCCCACCAGTGAGTCGTTCCTTTGGGCACCAGACTCTGCTATGCCACCTACTGACCCCTACCATTCTTTCCACATGGGGTATACTATCGAGGACGTTTTGATGTCTTTTGTCGCCCAGCACGAGTCACACACGCAGCGCATCCAGGAGCTTGAGAGAGCTCAGCTGCCACCATGCCAGTGCCATGGTCAGACACACTCTCCTCTGCAGCCATTTCGACCCCTACCTCCAGATTATGCTGCCCGTCTCTTTACACTAGAGCAGCAGGTTGCTTCTATCATTCGTACCCAGCGAGCCATGGAGGAGGACTGGCTCCAGTTACGTCGTTTGTTTTACACCCACTTTCCCCCTCCTCCACCACCATCTGTATAGAGCTCATCAGTGCTGTTTGGGTAGACGAGGGTGAGAAGACGGCGATTGTTGGACTGCACATCATTTTTGGAGACTACTTTATGATCCTGACTTTTGTTGACATGTATTTGACGTATTTGACGTATTTGACGCTGACATGATATAGTTTTTGGACAGGGGTGATGTAGCCCCTAGTTGATTGATGATTGTATGACACAGGGATGTACTGATACACTTACTATGTGGTCTCGATATATGGCAATCGCAGTATTCTCACCATATTTGATTCGCTTGATTGCTTATTTATATTTTTATGACATGAGATGTTGTGTGATTGGTATTTGTGGTGTGTTGATAACATGAGATGTTATGTGCTATTACTATTACTATATACGTACGTTTTACTATGGCCTGACCAACGTAAACCATCTTTTAGAAGATGCCGCCGAGACGTGAGACACACATGCCTACTAATGAGGCAGAACTCCAGCAAATTATCGCTGCTGCCATTGCACAATACGCCGCCTCTCAAGGAGGGACTAGTGGAAGCAACTCTGGCAACACTGGCAACAACAATAATCCACCTCATGGATGCACCTACAAGCAGTTCTTAGACTGCAAGCCCGTAAACTTTGATGGCACAGGAGGTGCTGTCGCCTTTGTTCGTTGGGCTGAGAAAACCGAATCTGTTCTTCGCATGAGCAAGTGCGCGCTGGATCAGCAAGTCACCTATATCTCAGGGCTGTTTCTAGATGGAGCCCTATCCTGGTGGAATCTACAAGTTCAGACACTAGGCGAAGCTGCTGCCTACGCGCTGACCTGGACCGAACTAAAGGAACTTATGCGCAAAAAGTACTGTTCCCGCGCAGAAATCCAGAGATTGGAGACCGAGTTTTGGCATTTGAAAATGGACGGTCCAAAGATCGCAGAATACGTTCAAAGGTTCCATGACTTATCGCATGTGGTACCCTACATGGTCACTCCTGAGTTCAAGAGAATTGAACGCTTCATTTGGGGACTAGCTCCTCAAATCATAAGCATGGTAACCTCATCCAAGCCTGCGACCATTACTGAGGCGATTGATTTGAGTGTGGCTCTCACAGAGGAGGCTATTCGCCTGAACAAGTTTGATGATGCTGAGCATAAGAAGAAAGAGACTCACGTCGAGTCATCAGGAGGTAACAAACGGAAGTTCTCAAACTTCAAGCAGGGCGCCAGTGTGGCGGATAAGAAAGGAGGATCAGGCACGCCAGCTCAGGTTACAGCTGGTAGTGGAAAGAAAGGAAGAGGATATCAGGGCACCCAGCCCAAGTGTAATATCTGTCAACGCCATCATACTGGCCATTGTAGTGTGAAAGTATGCGAAGCATGTGGAAAGCCGGGCCACTTGAAGGATTCTTGTTGGGCTAGTGCTGGCCGGGGACGCCAAGGAGGATTTGGGAATAGGAATAATAATCGTGGTGGTAATCGCCCACAAGGAAACTATGGAGGAAACGGGAATCGAGGCAACTTTGCGAATCAGGCTTGCAATGCAAACCAAAACAACAACCAAACTGGAAATGGAGGTGGAAACGGGCAAAGACTTGGATGCTATAACTGCGGTGATATCGGGCATTTTAAGAAGAACTGCCCAGAGTTAAACCAAGCCCGTGGAAGAGTGTTCCAAATCGAAGCTAGGGAAGCGCGCCAGGACCCCAATGTCGTTACTGGTACGTTCCCTGTAAATCAACGCTATGCATCCGTTTTATTTGATACTGGTGCCGATTATAGCTTCGTGTCGTTAGAATTTAAGAATATGCTTGGGTTAGCCGCTAATAAGTTAGATATTCCCTACTCAATCGAATTGGCCAATGGGAAGTTAGTAGAAGCCAATGAAGTTATCAGAGGTTGTGTGATCGAATTAGGAGAGCGTGAGTTTGCTTTAGATCTACTACCAGTCCAGTTGGGAAGCTTCGACGTGGTGGTAGGAATGGATTGGTTATCAGGCAACAAAGCTGAGATAGTTTGTCACGAAAAGGTCGTTCGTATCCCCACCGAAGATGGCGAAACAATTGTGGTTCACGGAGAGAAGCGTGATACGCCATTAAGAATTATCAGCTGCCTGAAAGCGCGAAAGTGTTTGCAGAATGGATGTGTTGCCTTCCTGGCACACATTGTGGATAAGAAGGCTGCTGAGCCAAGAATCGAAGACATCCCTGTCGTGAGGGAATATCCAGAAGTCTTCCCAGAGGACTTACCTGGACTGCCACCTCGGAGGCAAGTAGAGTTTCACATCGATCTAGTCCCAGGCGCCGCGCCTGTGGCTAAGGCACCGTATAGACTTGCTCCGTCTGAGATGCAGGAACTGTCGACACAACTTCAAGAGTTGTTAGACAAGGGATTTATCCGACCAAGCTTCTCGCCTTGGGGAGCTCCGGTCCTGTTTGTCAAAAAGAAGGACGGTAGTTTTCGAATGTGCATCGACTACCGGGAGCTGAACAAGCTGACGATCAAGAATAGGTACCCTCTGCCAAGAATTGATGATCTGTTTGATCAACTGCAAGGCTCAAGCTTTTATTCAAAGATTGATCTTCGATCTGGATACCATCAGTTAAGGATACAAGAGGAAAGTATCCCAAAGACAGCCTTCAGAACTCGTTATGGACACTACGAGTTCCTTGTTATGCCGTTTGGTTTGACAAACGCACCTGCAGTCTTTATGGACTTGATGAATAGAGTTTGCAAGCTGTACTTGGACAAGTTCGTGATTGTGTTTATCGACGACATCTTGATCTATTCAAGAACAAAGGCCGAGCACGAACAGCATCTAAGAGCTATTTTGGAGCTGCTAAAGAAGGAACAGCTGTATGCCAAATTCTCCAAGTGCGAATTTTGGCTACGTGAAGTCCAATTCCTTGGGCACGTGGTAAATGGAGATGGAATCCACGTGGATCCAACCAAGATCGAGGCGATCAAGAATTGGGAAACGCCAAAGACGCCAACCGAGATTCGACAATTCTTGGGTTTGGCTGGCTACTATCGAAGGTTCATTGAGGATTTCTCAAAAATCGCTCAACCATTGACGCTCCTCACCCAGAAAGATAAGAAGTTTGATTGGGGAATCAAACAGGAAGAAGCGTTCCAGATACTGAAGGATAAGCTCTGCAATGCGCCAATCTTAGCACTACCGGAAGGTACAGATGATTTTGTGGTATACTGTGACGCTTCGCGTCAAGGATTAGGTTGTGTGTTGATGCAACGCCAAAAGGTTATTGCTTACGCATCGCGTCAACTGAAAGTGCACGAAAAGAACTATACCACACATGATTTGGAACTTGGCGCAGTGGTATTTGCACTAAAGATCTGGAGACACTACCTTTATGGTACAAAGTGTACAATATTTACAGATCACAAGAGCCTACAGCACATATTCAACCAGAAGGAGCTGAATATGAGGCAAAGGCGATGGGTTGAGTTGCTGAACGATTACGACTGCGAGATAAAGTATCATCCAGGGAAGGCGAATGTAGTCGCCGATGCCCTAAGTCGAAAGGAAAGGATCAAGCCCATAAGGGTTAGAGCTTTAGAAATGATTATCTAAACCGATCTTTCCTTGCGCATTCGTGCCGCGCAAAAGGAAGCTCTCAAAGAAGGAAACCTTGAAGAAGAATATCTCCGTGGGATGGAGAAGCTACTGGTACCAAACGAGGAAGGAACGTTATGCTTCGAGAAAAGGATTTGGGTTCCTCTGTTTGGTGATTTAAGGAAAGTTATTTTCGATGAAGCTCACAAGTCGCGGTACTCTATCCATCCTGGAGCGGATAAGATGTACCAGGATCTCAAAGATTATTATGGTGGCCTAGGATGAAAGGCGATGTTGCTGTTTATGTAAGCAATTGTCTAACGTGTGCTAAGGTGAAAGCGGAATACCAGAAGCCTTCAGGACTTCAGCAACAACCTGAGATTCCCAAGTGGAAATGGGAACAAATCTCAATGGATTTTGTTACGAAATTGCCAAGAACGCCAAGAGGCCACGACACTATTTGGGTGATAGTGGATCGATTAACGAAGTCAGCACACTTCTTACCTATCAGAGAGAAGGATAATACGAGCAAATTGGCTGAAATTTACATGAGAGAGATCGTCGCACGTCATGGAGTACCTCTCTCAATCATCTCTGATAGAGACGGAAGGTTTGTGTCAAGGATATGGCAATCCTTCCAAGAAGCCTTTGGCTCACAATTGAATCTGAGCACTGCGTTTCATCCGCAAACTGACGGTCAGAGCGAGCGAACGATACAGACTTTGGAAGACATGCTGAGAGCGTGTGTTATGGATTTGGGCGGTAGCTGGGACAAACATTTGCCTTTGGTCGAATTTTCATACAACAACAGCTACCACACCAGTATTGGTGTCGCGCCATTTGAAGCCCTTTACGGACGCAAGTGCCGATCACCCTTATGTTGGGCTGACGCAGGTGATAGGCAGCTTGCTGGTCCCGAAATCGTCCAAGAGACGACAGACAAGATTACGCAGATTCTTAAACGCATCGAAGCAGCTCGCCACAGGCAGAAGGCCTATGCGGATCCAAACCGGAAACATGTGGAATTCCAAGTTGGAGAAATGGTTTTATTGAAAGTTTCACCCTGGAAGGGTGTGGCACGCTTCGGAAAGCGTGGGAAGTTAAATCCGCGCTACATTGGTCCCTTCAGAATTCTGGAAAGAATAGGACTAGTAGCATACAAGTTGGACCTACCTGCTGAACTGAATGGTGTTCACGATACATTTCATGTATCCAATCTAAAGAAAAGTCCAACTCAAGTCACCGTTGCCATTCCCACCGACGAGATTCATATTGACGACACGCTCCACTTCGTTGAAGAACCTGTTGAGGTCACGGATTGGAAAGTTAACAAGACCCGCCGGAGCAGTGTCAAGCTCGTCAAAGTTCGTTGGAATGCCAGACATGGTCCTGAGTACACCTGGGAGCGCGAGGACCGGATGAAAGAGAAATACCCCCACCTTTTTCCTAAGAACCCTGCATCTACAAGCAGAACATAAATTTCGGGACGAAATTTATTTAACGGGGGGAGAATGTGACAACCCGCACTAAACCAGGTATCCGTACGACTTAATTAGTAATTAATTACTGCTGAATTACTGTGCTTACTTGAACTTGTGAATAAACTGCTACTTGAATACTGATACATGTACTTACTTGCATCGTACTTGCTTGCTGTCACTACATTATTTACATGCTGAACCTTAGTGACAAACATGATGCACAAAAAGCACAGTAGCACTATAACGGATAACCTATTGAACATGCTGATAAAGCCAGCATCAGGAAAACACTGCCTCTAAAGGCCTGTAAGAGCCTGAAATATTTTGCTACACTAAGTGGTGAGTGTAGGGATACAAGGATTGTAGAACTGCGTCTCTAGGAATAAGTCACTATGACTGGATGTGCCTAAAACGTACTCTAAGTACAAAACTCAGCACTTTACAAAATAATTCAGCTTTTAGCTAACTAATAAAGTGCCAAAACATGAGAAAAATAACACTAGACATTTTCCAAAGTGTCAGAAATGAGTTGTGTCACTAAAAAGGGTATTAACGACACTTTAAGCTTTGTTAAGCACTTTAACGGATTACTATCCAACCGAACAACCAGACTATACCCGGAGCAGGAAAATATTGTTATTTTCGTTATTTATCTCTTTCTGAGCCAGTTAGGGTCCCCGTATGCCCTAACACCCGTCATAACACACTACACATTAGTAACTGGGTTAAACACTTAACTAACTTGGTTTAACCTAACTAATACTTACCTATCTAGTTGGAATCGGACCAAGACCCCCCCCCTCCTAACCGTCCCCAACTAAGGGGGGACACACTTGTCCTTGCAAGATTATTAAAATCTTGTTTGCTTAATATCTTCTAGACACATTAACCATTGGGTAATTAACATTAGAATTGTCTATAAGTAACTAAGCTTAAACCATTTGTCACTTAACACTTCACAACTCACCAAAGCTCTCTCTTTCTCTCTAAATAAGTCACGGCCGAACACCCCCCTCCCCTACATCCATTTTCGAGTTTAGTTCACTTCATTCCAACATCATACAAGCTTCAAGGATCACGCATTAGGAGGCTTGGTGCACTCGGAGTTTGAAGGACCTCTTTCTCTTGCTTTTATCCACGCCATTTTCGTCAAGATTCTTCCCTAGCCTCGAGCTAGAGGTATAATGCTTAAAACTCGTATTTGAACTAATCTAAGGTGGTTAATAAGATGTATGATGATTAAAACTCGAAATCTTACAAGTTGATGCTTTAAAGTCTACTAAAAATGCTATAAGTATTGGATAAAAACTCACATGTTGTGTAAATGTTGTAGTAACTGAAAGTTGTGATTATTTAGACCCGATCTATGTTGTGGTAGCTCGAATCATCGTTTAACCCGGTGTAGTCATGTTCTTGGATCATGACATAAGACTATTTTAGAAGTAACAAGGGTTAAAAGGTGAAACTCTACCACACATGAAACATGAACTTGTGTAAAAATGTTTTACTTGTGAAATTGTGTTTAAAACTAGCAGATCTACGCATCTGCAAGTGGTATTTTCAAAGAACCACGTATCAAAGAAATCATGTATTTTAAAAGATGGATTTTATACTAACAAGAATGATTTTTAAACCACAAGTGTGTAAACACTTGTGAAATGAAAAGATCCGACAAAATAACAGTTTTTGTAAAAGATGACTGGAAGTTGTAAAGATGGATTTTCTCTAAAAACGAGGTTTTTACATGATCAAATTACCTTATATGAAGATCTACTAAATTTAAGGGGATTTACACCACAGTTTTGGGAAAAACTGCAAGTTCATGTAATTTTTGGCAATTTACACATATGTTGATTAGTTGTTGTGATGAAAGTTGTTCTGATCAAATAAAGAAAATTGTTGAGTTGATTTGTTAAAGAAAATGATACGCTTGAAAGCGTGGCCACCTCCAGTTACAGAGGAAACTCTGGCGAAATTTTTCTAAAAACCTAACACTTAGAACTATTTACACTACAAGTGTTAGAATTATTTTTGACATGTTTTCGAAATATAAATTTCGCCATGACTTTATTTACTAAATATTCGGAGGTGGGATTTTCACAAACTTTAACGTGATAAATATATATTTTTCACACACTGTTTATGATTATTTTTGTGAAAATACATAAATATTATTTTTAGAGTAAAAATAATATTTACGAACGTTAACGAATCCAAAATAATACGAACGCTTTCACCATGAATATATAAGTTAGACCGGTAATTATATTACCACTCGATTGTTAAACGTAACTTACGCACTTACGGAAATATTTTTGAACGCGTATTTTAACAACGTATTATTGGAGAAAAATACTTATATTTTGGAATTGGAAATATATATATATATATTAAGTGAGACTTAATAAGTTTACGAACGCACATGTATTAAATCCCCCATCCTTGGGAAGAAAAATAATTACCAAGTATTTACAAAATGTAAACACGAAATAGTTGTCTAACTATTTCCCAAAAACATAAACCATGAAGCTAAGGCACGGCCGTCCGTCTAATAGAATTAGTACGTGTAGGTCGTCACACAGCTGCGTGAGCAGGAGATACTTGGTAGAGACGCTTCACTGTGAGTTCATGTCCCCCTTTCTCTTAACTGTTTTCAGTTTTCTTAACTGCGGGGGTGAAATACATGTTACTATGATTACGAGTACTTTATACACGGTATGGTTAGCGTAAGGAGGTTTACTACTCAGATCATGTGAGTGGGTAGGAGCAATATGAGGCCATTAGTCCTCATGTCGGGACCGAGGGACAGGAGCGGTAAATCTATCTGGGTGTAGCGAGCCCAGCCCCAGGCCAAACTAGAAACGGACCTTGGGGTGACTTTGTCCACATACTAATGCCGTGGCGAAATCTGCTAGGCTTGAGTCTCCCTATTTGCACTTCACATATATCAGTGGCCTTGCAAACCATTGGTGATCTCAATTCCCTTATTTGCTACATACCAAGACTATTTTTATACTCACAAAGGTTTAGTTACTCACTTACACATGAACTCGCTCAACATTATTGTTGATTTTTCAACTTACATGTATTTCAGGAAATTAAAGATCTGGCGCGGTATGTTATGTTTTCCCGCTGCATATGGGTTCCGAGGTCATCCGGGTTTAGGAAATGTGACTTTTTCCTGGACGAGTCACAAATCTTAAACTGCGTCGATTTCATGTTAATGGTTATGTTCTTAAAGACAATGTTTTATGTTATGAGGTTGTAAGTCCCTAAGACAATGTTATGTTACTCTGGTTTTAAAACTTAATCGAATGGATGATCTTGCATGATTTTATTTCATATAGCTTTGTTATGGTTAAGCTATGGTATTAAGAAGTCACACCAAAATTAACCACGCTTCCGCAAAGCCAGGGTGTGACACATTATTGGTTTAGACCTGAATTTCTGTATGAATTGAACCCTGACCCTAACACCATCTCCTTTTGTTTCATTATCAAGGATTATATCACCTTGAGAAAAAAAAATGAGTAGGGCTCTATATCCTGTCAGGTATTGAGCTTCTACTATCTAAAATAAGTAAACACAAAATATATCACTCTTAAAAAATGAGAATAGTGATATATATCCTGAAATGTACATGAAACCTTTACTATGTAAAAACAAATAAAAGCCTCTTGATGAGTGAGTCAATTAGATCTGGTGAGTGTCCAAAGATAAGATGGCTTTGGATGGGGTCAGAGTCATTCCATTCTCAGGTTTAGGAGAATGATCAGTGGTTTGAGCAGATTTTATAACATCTGCTGAGGACCATTTCCTGTCAGATAGTTGTAATCATGAGAATGCTAGATCACAATGGTTTAGAAAATCTTTTGTAGACCTTATTGCCATGTGATATTTATGAAAATTTTTGCCTATGTCCTCTTGAAAAATTGTTGACTGGTGATGCTTCTGTTACCTGAACTTTTCTGGGAGCAGAGGTTACACTTAGCTGTCTGGTAACAGATGTTTGAGTAAGGATGGATGTTTGTTTGGTGTTCCTTTTGTAGTACTAACCTGTGGACTCTCAAGTGTTTTGAATTTATACTCTTTTCTTTTGACTTCAAAAGTTTTGAGATAAACACACTTTTGAGTTTGGTGATTTTTCTTCTTTCCCCTTTTATCCCTTCCATAGGCAAATGTTGTAACATTTACTAGAGGGTCTTTTAAGGAAGAATAATCAATCCATAATCATTTTCAGCAATGATTTGGGAGACTTGGTCATTTTTGCACATGCTTATGCCAAAATTTCACATTACTTTTGATCTGGTTTTCTTAACATCAACACATAACCTTTGCAGGATTTTACCCTTTCTTCACAAGTGATTTGGGTAAATTCAAGCTCCTTTTTACAAACTTGGTATTTTTCTACCATAGTTTGGAGTTGATCCTTGGTTATGTTTGATGTATGTTTTGAGACTGCTGATTTTCTTTTCAATATAAAACAATTTTGATTTTAACTTTTAAAGGTTTTGCAAAACTGTTGTTCACCATATAAGATCGTGTTCCTAAGGTTTTTGTTCACCTCTATTATGTTAGCAAAGGCATAAATGCATTTATCTAACATGAGTCTCTAATGACTTGAGGTGAAACCTTAGCAGTAGTCAATCATGGAACCAACACAATTTTTATCATAAACACTGGAATCCCATGAAACAATGAATAATTATGCCCAATCCGAAATTTCCAGATATTATCTCTTGATCTAACAACCATCGGTGGTTTATATAGGCTTCCAATGTTAAAAGGATTTTGTGTGATTTATAACATCTTGGTTGTTTAACAAGGTTTTTGAATAATCAACTTTGAACGTGATTACACTTTACTCTGTTTTTTCAACAAATACGAACAACTTTGTATCAATGAAATTGAGCTGAACTTTTATGTCAAATTGATTGTTAGATCGAATTTGACTGTCCTAGGCTCTAATACCAATTGTTACGATATGAGTTTGACATAATTGTGTTGTTTTAATAATATGGAATGAAAGTAGATAAATCAGAGAATAATATGCAGCGGAATGATGTAAAACTTTATAACACAATTATAGAAAGATTAGCTTTTATCATAACATGCTTTCATTAGTCGAAAGATTGAATACACAATGATTGACTTATGCATGCATAAACACTAACTCCCCCTCAGCCTGAGCTCACAGTGATTGTTCGTACAAGATGAAGTGTGCGAAAATGAGCTAATAGAACAGTACAAGAACTGTTCTATTTATAATACAAATCTAACCACTGAGCATCTTAGCTGACGTCACCTAGACAGTGACATCTAACAGACTAACAACCTCTAAACGATGATGCATAATAAACACTGTTACATTGAAATATAGATACGCTAAACACTGATGCTTCTATCTGCTGTTGATGCTTAAGCACTGATGTTGCTGAGTAGTATATTCCTCTTGGGTTGATCAGGCCTTTGATTCAGCAGTGCTTTGTCTTCAATAGGACTTTGACAATCAACAGTAGATAGGTCTTGACAATATTTGTAATCAGCAGTCTTTAGGATCATCAGCTGTTAAAGCCACTGCCATTTGAGGGAATTAAGTTCATGCACTGCTTATTGTGGATCAACTGTTTGAGAAGTAGTTTTGGCTTTCTGAATCATTTGTTCTCTAAGGAAAGGATTGCATGGGCCAACGGGAAATACAAACATGGCGGTGATGGAGGTTGGTACCTGTGAATGCACTATGTCTGTAGCTTTCGTCTGTATCGAGTCTTTTTTTTACATGTTTGATGTTTATATAGTGTTTAAAGTATGTTTTGTATGTTATCTGGATGAAAACCTCAGTTTAGTATATGTTGTAAGTCCATCCGGACGGATGGAGTCCCTCCGGACGGATGGACATCCCCATCCGGACGATGGGCAATAGTATTGGTGGTCATCCGGATGGGCAAGTCTATAAATAGGGTGCTTGGGTCCTCATTTGCAACAGATCTCTAGGCACCTTAGGCGAAGCCCTGTCGAATTCTCTTTGGCTCTTGTAATTGCTTTGATTAACAATGAGAATGATGTTAAACGGTGTCTACTGTGTTTCTCTCTCTCCTACTACATTCTTGGATTCCGCATGAGGCTGTAGTTGTTAGATCCGGTCTGAGCGCATTCGTAGAACCGAACTCCCGGTCCTCACAAGTGGTATTAGTGCTTGGAGGCCAGATTCGGAGAAGATTTGCAACGAGATACCAGAGATCTACATCAGATTCTTGCCATTTCTGATCTACAATTCTCAATTTCTACTCACTTCTCATTTTTCTTAACTTTATCATAGAAAAACACATATTAAACACTGAATTCATGGACAAAATTACCTAAAATTTGGACATAATGTGCGAAATGTGTTTGTGATTAATCCTACAAAGTTTCAGATCTTAATTCGGACTAAAACACATCAAAATCAGTGAAAAACTATGAACTTTCGAACCATGTTTGCTGACTTCATCATCCATCCGGATGGATAGATAGCCCATCCGGACGGATAGACTGTTCTCGATTGAAGATTGTTCTTAGTGTTCTTGGCCATCCGGACGGATAGACATCCATCCGGACGTATAGGCTTTGTTATAGTTCATCCAGAAACTTGCTCATCTGGAAGAGCTCATCCGGACACAGTCCATCCGGACAGAGTTCAATTGTTGTTTTGTCCATCCGGAAACTTGTCCATCCGGACCAAGTTCATCCAAAGATCAGTGTTATACTGTCCATCCGAACCACGACCATCCGCATCAACAGTTATGTGTTTACTTTACATTCAAAACTGTTTGATTTATGTTGACTTTTCAGGTACTTGCAATCATGTCTGACGAATTCTTGAACCCGTTTTATGATGCTTTCAATACATCAGCACCGGTATCTACATTTACATCCAACCCGAAGAACGTGTCAAGTGTCATCTCCGAGACACTAAACGTAGTCAATACGTACGGTAACTACCAAAAGCCAACTAAGCTAATGAATATTGAGGAATACAATCGATGGGCACCGAGGTTCATTAACTGGCTAAAGGCTTACGCGTACGAGAGTTGGAAATATTAGGAGATCAGGTAACCTATACCAGTCACACCACAAGGAGAAAGAATTCCATTTACAGCATTGCAAAAACAAGATCAGGATAGTTTTGCTGCCGAACATAGTGGGATAGCTCTTATTCACCAATCAGTTCGTGATGACATCATTTCTTTTCTTAGATATGATAATACAACTAAAGGGTTGTGGGAGTGGTTAAAAAAGAAGTGTACTGGGGGTGACGAGATTGTTAAAAACAAGAAATCGTTGTTGAAAAAAGAGTTTGATTATTCTAGTTGTATGAAAGGTGAAGTTGTAAAGCAAATGATTCAACGTTTCTGTCACCTGAAGGTTGAGTTGGATAGGTTCGGTATTACAAAGACGGATGAAGAGGTTAATGAGAAGCTGATTGATGCACTTTCAGATGAGGATGACTGGAGTTATTATGTGTTGATACTGAAAATCAATATGAATCTGAGTACAATCAGTCTTGATGCACTGATCAAAAAGTTAGAGGGACACGAACTAGATATCAGAAAGCAAAACAAGTCGAATACCTCTAACTACCGGCAAAATGTGAATCTCTACTACAGAGGTAGTCTTCTATCACCAAATGTCCAGTCACCAAAGATAGGGACAACGTTCAGCATCGGTAGTTCAAACGAGACACCAAGCAGTGGTTCTAGCAGTGGATCGTCAGGGAGTAGCAGATTTGGTTATCAAGGTTCAAACTCTACTCCACAATCATAACCTACACCAAACGTTCAACAGAATAAAAGTAATTCCAACACCAATGTAGTTCAATGCAACATAGCTGTAAATCTTAGCAATGCACAGAGTCTAAGTGCAGAAACAGCTAAACAGCAAATGGTGTTCCCCGCATCTATCCTCGAGAGTTACGAAAGCTTGGTTACTGGCAAGATCGGCAACTCAGTGATGAAAAAAGAGGACTACGATCAAATTGATCCCGAAGAGATGGAGCTAATCGACATACGCTGGTGCATGGCCAGTGTAATCTGTCGTGTTTATGGAAATTACGAGACGTGAGTGTGCAGGTGGTCCAAATACCAAATTAGGTTTCGACAAGTCAAAGGTCACCTGCTTCAAATGAAAACAAAAGGGGCATTTTCAAACGTGAATGCCAAAACCAAAGTGTAAACGATATTGCTAATCCATTCAGTGAGGATTATTACAAGAAAGCAATCTACCACCGGAATAAGGAACAACCACCGAAAGTCAACCGTCCGCAGATTGAAGAGGGATCATCGTCAAAAGACAAAACCAGGGCATTGATTGTCACGTAGGAAGATGAAGGGTTTGATTGGAGCAAGTATATTCCTGATGAGGTTCCGAGTGCATTGGTTGCTAAGTGGGTGTATAACCAAGAAGAAGATATTGCTCGGAAGAAGCTTAGTGAGAATGAAATTATCTACAAAGATGCAAAGGAGTACAACATGCAGGATAAGGAGAGATAGTGTTACTTGGATTGAGAGGGAAACATTGCAACTGATCTAGCAACAATCGATTTTGACGCACTAGTCAAAATGATTCCGATTGTCGAGGAAGAGTACGCATAAGTGCTTGTGGTTGTGAGAAAAGAAAAAGTTGAGAAAGAGGCAAAGTTGAATGTTGCTAAGAATGGTCCATAGATCATTGACGTGAAGCAGGAGCTGACAGCAGAAAACCTGAGGAAGATGGCAGATAATGCTTTAATGGCCAAATAAAACGAGGCAGAATCTTCAACCGTGTCTGCCGAGTCATCAAACTAGGTTAGGTCTTTAAATGAGAATATGCAGAATGGTAAGTCCATTGATGAGAAGTGCAGTCATCGCATAAGAATGTGCAAAATCTGTGCTGAAAAAGAAACTGTTTTGAAAACCAAGATTGATGATTTCACCCAAACAGAAAAAGTTTTGAAAGAGGCAAATCATAAAATTGATTCGTTGAAAGATGAACTTGTTCTAAAAGACAAATTAATCAAAGGTTCTAAAGATAAAATTGAACTTTTGGAAGAAAATATAAGAAAGGGTGAATCAAAAATCGAAGGATTTCGAAAAAAGAATGAAACGCTCACTTTCGAATCTAGATCAATTTATGAAGCATATGATGAACTTATAAGAGTTATTTCTGAGGCTGAAGATCGTGATTATCAAAGAAGATAATTAAACATTAAACTGCAAAATACTCTTGAGGAAAAAGAAAAATCAATCAACATGTTTCTTGATGAAATTGCAAAATTAAAACTTCAACTTGAAGAGACTAAAATTGAAAATGAGTGTATCAATTTGAAGCTGAAAAGCTATTATTCATCCAGCTTTATTCTTGACTATGTGATTCCAAAACCAATTGGAAAGAACAAAGACGTCGAAGATGTTTATAGCAATGGAAGCGATATCGGGTATAACATCGTTCCACCACCCGTAAATGGTGATTTTTCTAGAATTAATTTGGCGGTGGACAAAGCTTTAAACATCAAAATATTGCTTTATGCATAAACGAGAGCGTTGCGTCAGAAGTACTAGTAAACTCACCGGTAAGACACACTGTGTCAACAAAACTGCAGAAAACAGTCAGACATTAGAATTGAGGCCTAGGTGTAGGTCCAACAACAAGAATACATTAAAACCCAAGAATACGTATAAGGGTTTACATATATACCATCCGGAAGCTAAAATACGCACTAAAAAGCACCCGAAACGCACTTTAAGTGCAGAATTTATCTAAATTCAGCTCAAATAAGCTTTTAAGCATATAAAAATCATGCAGAATTTACGTTTCATTATTCAGAATACTTCCCCAAGTGTTGGGAATTGAAAGGGTTACAAAAGATACTTGAAGGATACAAAACGGTGCAAATTAGCACTATAACGAACCAGTATTCAACCGAACAACCGGACTCTACCCGGAACATCAAAATATTATTAGAGGCATTATTTTAACATTACCAAGCTAGTTAGCGCTCATGAACATCATATTACATCCCTAAACACCCAAACACACTCAATACAAAGTTTAGTACTTAACATGTAACTAGAAGAAGTAACTTGGGATTGAAACTCAACTAAACCAACCCCCCCCCCCCCATGACCGGTTCTAGACAAGGGGTACACACCCCTTAATTTCTTTTAATATTTTACTTGATATGTTGTGTTGATATGGAACACAATATCCATAGGTTAAAATGTTTAAATGGATTATAAGAGAACATGTAAGGCCATAACTTCTCATTCCTTCACACACCAATACACACACTTCCTCCCTTCCTATCTTGCTTGGTCACGGCCAAGAACAACCCCACCATCACCACCAGCATTTGCTCATCTTCAACCATTCTAAGGGTGTACAAAGGTGTTAGTGATCATACAACGAAGCTTGGTGTGTTCGGAAGTTGAAGGACCACTCTCGCCTTCTCTTATCCACCACTTTTCTACATTAGAACTCCCCTAGCCTTGAGCTAGTGGTAAAACTTAGATCCATTCTTTATTCATATTATTCATGTGACACCTGTGTCACTGTGACCATCAAACAAATACCAAACCAATGAAATATTGTATTTCATACTTTGGACTTGTATAAATATGTGTACCTTTTTGCACATATCAACTCTTGTTCGATTTCAAGCTCTAAATCGCTTTCTGGAAGGTTATACGCGCACTGATGCGTAAATATAACCAGTTTAATGCAACAAACACTCCGGAACAATGACATAGGCTTAACATACCTTAAAATACCTCTACATAACTTAGAAATAAGTTTTGGATGGTTTGGTATGCCGAAATCAAGTTAATTCGCTTACAGGGACTAAATTTGACAAACTGCGAAAGTATGCCAATTTGAACTGTAACAGACATTCTGGAACATGAGCATAAGTTAAACATACCATAAATATCCTTTACATAGCTTATAAATAGGCTTTGAGGTGTTCGGTGGGCTAAAATAAACTTTTGGGTCATTCAGGGACTAAAAGCGTCAAAAAGTGCACAAGTTGGCATTTTCGCGCATAACTTACGTTCTGAATACATCCGGATATCCAAAAATTTATGTAATCACTAAAATATTTTATTTTAGTGTTTGGCATAAGAAAAATTCATTCGTCGTGCAATTTGGACCATTTTTGCGTTCGTTACGACTTCCGTCGTAATTAACCGAACAACGCAATCGTACGGCCAAACGAACTGACATCCGTTATGTTTTTGAGAATGTTTTCAGTTCCCTATACCTTAAATTCATTTTAGAGCTTTGAAATGGGGTTAACAGGGCTTAAACGTTTCAAAAATGCATCGAAAACCAAGTTTGGAGCTGCAGGGGCCTGTTCTGCCATTTTTCAAACTTTCTGGTCTGCAAGGTCCTTACGGACCTCAACACTCAGGACCTTACGGTCCGTAAGGCTTCCCCAGACAGCAGAAATGTAGAAACATTGCATCCAGTTCATTCCACTTGTGCACATGGTTTTGGGGCAATACTATGGGCTCAAATGGTTTTCTAAAACCAGGGTCTTGAGGTGTATGGCCAAGATCAAAGCACGGTTTCCAAGAAACGATCTTAACGGCTCTCCGAATCCTATAAATACCCCCTCAAGTCTTGAGCAAAACCCACTTGATTTTCTTGAAAGTTCTCTAAGTGGTTGTGATATTTCACTTCCTACCTGAGAATACTTGAGAAATCAAAGCTTTCGGGGACCCTTTGTAAGTGTTCCTTCGTTCTTTTCTTTCTTTTAGTGTTAAAAGTCAAACTTTGTTTGACTTTCTGCGTTGACCAGTTTATGGTCAATGCGAAGTTCGTTTGAACTTCATAACGTGAGCGTAATCACGATGGTCATAGTCCCTAGCAATGTTGTAGAAGGCGCTAGGCGCTAGTCGGGCGGTGAGGTACAGCCTAGGGATTAATCGGGATTAACCGGGATTAATCGGAATGGGATTTTTATATGTATTTTTTCAAAATTATATATATATACCCAATAATATAAAAATAATACTTCAAAATTCACATAAATACTTCAAGTTTCAGATAGTATGGTTCGATTTTGACCGATTTTGACCAATTCTGACCGACTAGGATCGCCTAGGACCGCCTAGGACCGATTTTGTCCGATTAATCCGATTAATTGACCGTCTAAGACCGACTAGGACCGACTAGGACCGCCTAGGACCGCCTACGACCGACTTTGACCGATTACCGATTAATTGACCGACTAGCTTATAATTAATCAGTTGGTGACCGCCTAGCGCCTAGGCGGCGATTAATCGGCCGCCTAGGCCGATTTCTGCAACAGTGGTCCCTAGTGACTATACCTACTGATTACCACGTTATCTAGGCTCAGTGACGAGTCGTAGTTTCGGCCAAAATGCGCATTCGTGCGTATTTTGTAACCAAACTACTATTGGGTATTAAAACCGTTTGTTTTGATATCAAACCTGTTTTCTAAACTTAGTTAAGCATGTTTTAACATGCTTAGGTCGTCACTTTTAGTTTAGTGCTGATATAGGGTCGTAAGGTAAGCGATCTAAACAATCGCTTATACTTTCGAACCCGACCCATTTTGGTCGATCATTAGGATCCGACCAAACACTTTAGGTGACCATACTTGTATAGGGAATAACCTTCCAAGGTTATACCTTATGGTCACGTCGTTTAAGTAGTTGTATGATAGGTAGTATATATGCCTTAGGTAAATTACCAAAGTGCCCTTTTTATGCATAATTGACATTTAAGCATATGTAACCCAAACTTTTGTCACTTAACTAATTATGCAACAAAATTAAACATGTTTAGGCATATAATACTTGTCATAGGGCTAGTTAGGCATTCCGAACGCGTTATACGCGAACGACGCGTTAAAGTAGCATAAGCTACCTAAACGGGTCGTGATGGGTCGTAAGCACTTAGGATAGGTTCCTTTTAGTATGTAGGCCTTATTAAACCATATCATATGAGTTCCCACACTCATTTGGTTTACGAGACCTCATCCTATCCAATCTTCCGAGTTAGGTCCGGTTTATTTATGTAGTTACCTATATTAGGTACCGTTTGATTTCCGGGACTCCTCTAGCTTGCTTGGTAGTTGTGCAAGACTTCTAAGCACTCTCAAGTGAGTACATAGTCCCCTCTTTTACTGTTTTCAACTGTTTTGGGGTGAAGCATGTGTACCTATATGTTATTTTCATGATTTCAAAGTATAATTGATTATACATGTTATTACCTATCATTTGACAAACTAAATGACTATCTATGGTTTAAACACTGATTTCTCAAAGAACATAAAATAAATTGTTGAATTGTACTTATTTTATGTTCACCAGACCGATTGGTGGTATGATATAGCGCTATAGGATTAGACACCCCATTCCGGTTGTTATGGAATGTCTGAAACCAATTTGTTTCTCCATCCAAATAGGGATTGCCTTTGTGGCATCCCTATAGTCTCAAAGGTGTATTTTGATGCACTAGGTCTGAATGAATTCTTAAATCACAATTTTATATGTATATTTTGATATACTCCCAAAAGTATAGTTTGATATACTCTCATGTGTGGTATTGTACAAAACCAACATACATTTTGTTAATCATCCAAAGCATATTTTGATATGTTATTTACAAAACCAAAACATAGTTTAATATGTTATTTATCATATCCAAAGCATATTTTGATATGTTATTTACAAAACCAAAACATAGTTTAATATGTTATTTATCACATCCAAAGCATATTTTGATATGTCATTTACAAAACCAAAACATAGTTTACTATGTTATGTATAAATCCAAAGTATACTTGTAATATACTACTGAAGACTATCATTTTAAACAACTAAAGTATATTTAATGTACTATCTATCTAACGATTGGGTTTGGTTAGTGTTTAGATAACGGGACGGGTGTAATGTGATGAAAACATGGTAGATACGCCGCTGGTACTTCTTATATATAAGTGTTCTCATTGCATTACATACCGTGGCGTTATTTAGTACACTTGGGATAACGATCTTGGAACTGAAATATATTTTAATATATCTTACTTATTCAACTTTCTTAAAACCAAAGTATATTTTTATATATACTATAAACCTTTTTATCAAAACATTGTTTTTCAAACAAAATAACTTATACAAACTCATTTTACATGGTTATTCACTTGACCATACATTATCCTTTTATACATATATATATCACTTGGTTTATTTATCACTTTTCAAATGATTTACAAGACAAAACGATTTACAAGGTTCATGACTAAACATTTTCTTAAACTTAAGTCATGAATCCTATTTTCACAAAACCTATGTATCTCACAGGCATTTTTATGCTGACGTACCTATTTTTACACATGTTTCAGGTGCTGTATTGTGATGATTGTTGATACACGCTACACTTAGGATGGACTCGTGCCTTAACAACTTTAAAACTTGGAAGATCTTAGTTGTACTTATTTGATTGTATTAAAACAATGAATTCATTTATTCAATAAAACAAAATTATTTATTCCATGGTTACGAAACAATGATTCTGTTACAACACTCCCCGACGTTTCCGCCACGTCTTGTTGTTTTACGTGGTCGGGGTGTGACAGAAAAGTTGGTATCAGAGCCAATGGTTATAGGGAATTAGGTTATTAGTAATGCTTTGACCTAGTCTATAACCTTCCTAGGACCCTAACGCGAGTTTACTTGCGTTTAGTCATAAAACAATATCGTCGCCTATCCTTAGGTGACAACCACAATAAGAACAAAAAATTTGAATCCGATTTGAAAACTAATCATCTGTTCTAAGATGATTGATTGCTAGGTTTTGAACCCTTTGTTATAAGGTTTTGAACCCTCTAAGTTTTCAAAATCCCGTCAAAGTTTGGTCTAAATAATGTGAACACGTGCAAACTGGAAGGGTGGGTGCCTGTACCCTGGGTCTTCTGTCTAAGGCTAGAGTGTTCGTACAAATCCGCAGTATCGGACCAGTCACTCTTACCTGGGAACTCTTGGGGTGAGTGTCCACTTATAGGCGAGCATGTCTTTGCGATACATTATATTGACCTATTTACTTTGATTAGTCACCGTTTCATTTGTTTGCCTTAGGTAACAAACAAATGATCGCAATTATATGCATAGTTATTCTGTTTTCCTTTCCCTTGTTTCCTCCCATGTCTCCTATTTTCTTTATGGTGCCTCTTCATCACAACAACAATGTCCGAACTAGGTGCTGCAATTGTCCATCAATTAGGCGTCGTACTACCAGAAGGCCGTTGATTTAGGTATCACCGTGACTCATTTCAGGGATGAAGCCATACAAGGGAACCGCTCCTTAGAGCAATCGATGCCACCATCATCATCTGAATCAAATACCTTGTTTCCAATGTACCCACGGTGGACGATGGGGACATTTGGTTAACAAGTGTCGCTTTGCAATCCAAAGCAAAGCTGTTACAAATCCTGCTGCTCAACCTTCAAATTCTGCTTCATATGTCGCTTGGCATATCTAGCACCTTAACCTCATGAACTTTCTACCTTGTGTATCGAATTAAGCACGCCTAGTGCAAGGTGTCGAAACACCTCTCGTTACACAAATTCTAAAATCCAAAATATGATCTTTCTATCCTCATAATTAGATCCTTATGGATAATTATCGTTTAAATCGGAACCCTTAATTGAATTATTCGTATGTCTTAATACGTATATTACAATTCAATAAGGATAAATCGGAATTTCTATTAAGATTTTCCTATCTTCATAGATAGATTCTTGAAAATGATTAAAGTGCCAAATGAAATCCACGGATTGGATTCCTGGTGTGCTTTAAGTATCCGCATCCAAAGATAACAAGTTAAAGGTCAAGATAAACAATTATGTGATTATGTGCTTATGTGTTCCCTTTTATGTTTTTGGTGTAATCCAAGTTTTTGTTATCCAAATCCTCGTAGAATCTTCCATATCTTCGTATAAGGGATTCATAGTAGGATATCCAAAGGTACTATCTTAAATCCTCAATGGACTTCTACGTTATAGTTAAGTCCCATGGGTTATAAAGTACTATTCTATAATTGGACCTCTTGAATGGTCTAGTTAAACAGATTGATTTTGAAAATCTGGTTAGGAATATCATGAGATGATATAATTGAAAAGATCCCTTTAAGCGGTCTATTTAAAAAGATTATACAACGGTCTAGTTAAGAAGATCATGTGTTGATCTAGTTAAAGAGATCATTTGTCGATCTAATTAAAAGGACCCTATGGTAGTCTAGTCACACTCATCACAGGGTTGACTTTCTTTCCCTACGCATTATGAAATGCACTGTACGGACTGTGCAAGAAATTTCGTAATTATGGACGCGTACATAATTATAGAATTTAGTGCACAGAAACCACAACAAGTTTTGTCATGTATCTAGAGTTAACCCTGTGCATTTTCGTTTCTGAAGAAAATGACTCATTCCGTTCATTTTCGTTTCTGAAGAAATTGTGGAAAATGACTCATTCCGTTCATTTTCGTTTCTGAAGAAATTGTGGAAAATGACTCATTCCGTTCATTTTCGTTTCTGAAGAAATTGTGGAAAATGACTCATTCCGTTCATTTTCATTTCTGAAGAAATTGTGGAAAATGACTCATTCCGTTCATTTTCGTTTCTGAAGAAATTGTGGAAAATGACTCTTTCCGTTCATTTTCATTTCTGAAGAAGTTGTGGAAAATGATTCATTCCGTTCATTTTCGTTTCTGAAGAAATTGTGGAAAATGACTCATTCCGTTCATTTTCGTTTCTGAAGAAATTGTGGAAAATGACTCATTCCGTTCATTTTCGTTTCTGAAGAAGTTGTGGAAAATGACTCATTCCGTTCATTTTCGTTTCTGAAGAAGTTGTGGAAAATGACGCATTCCGTTCATTTTCGTTTCTGAAGAACTTGTGGAAAATGACTCTTTCCGTTCATTTTCGTTTCTGAAGAAATTGTGGAAAATGACTCTTTCCGTTCATTTTCGTTTCTGTAGAAATTGTGGAAAATGACTCTTTCCGTTCATTTTCGTTTCTAAAGAAATTGGGGAAAATGACTCATTCCGTTCATTTTTGTTTCTGAAGAAATTGTGGAAAATGACTCATTCCGTTCATTTTCGTTTCTGAAGAAGATGACTCATTCCGTGCATTTTCGTTTCTGAAGAAAATGACTCATTCCGTTCATTTTCGTTTCTGAAGAATATCCATCGAGGGAACTGAATATCCTTGTTTGTTCCTTCATTTTTCCATTTTCTAAAGAATGCCTGTTGAAAATAACTCCGTTCATTTTCCATTGCTGAAAAATGTCCGTTAAAGAGAAATAACAGGATTATGCCTTGCTTATCTTTGATGGTTATTTAACACAAAGTCACAGACAGACTCCTACGAATTAATTTTGGGATGAAATTTCCTAAAGTAGGGGAGACTGTGACACCTGTGTCACTGTGACCATCAAACAAATACCAAACCAATGAAATATTGTATTTCATACTTTGGACTTGTATAAATATGTGTACCTTTTTACACATATCAACTCTTGTTCGATTTCAAGCTCTAAATCGCTTTCTGGAAGGTTATACGCGCACTTATGTGTAAATATAACCAGTTTAATGCAACAAACACTCCGGAACAATGACATAGGCTTAACATACCTTAAAATACCTCTACATAACTTAGAAATAATTTTTGGATGGTTTGGTATGCCGAAATCAAGTTAATTCGCTTATAGGGACTAAATTTGACAAACTGCGAAAGTATGCCAATTTGAACTGTAACAGACATTCCGGAACATGACCATAAGTTAAACATACCATAAATATCCTTTACATAGCTTAGAAATAGGCTTTGAGGTGTTCGGTGTGCTAAAATAAACTTTTGGGGCATTCAGGGACTAAAAGCGTCAAAAAGTGCACAAGTTGGCATTTTCGCGCATAACTTACGTTCTGAATACATCCGGACATCCAAAAATTTATGTAAGCACTAAAATATTTTATTTTAGTGTTTGGCATAAGAAAAATTCATTCGTCGTGCAATTTGGACCATTTTTGCGTTCGTTACGACTTCCGTCGTAATTAACCGAACAACGCAATCGTACGGCCAAACGAACTGACATCCGTGATATTTTTGAGCATGTTTTCAGTTCCCTATACCTTAAATTCATTTTAGAGCTTTGAAATGGGGTTAACATGGCTTAAACGTGTCAAAAAATGCATCGAAAATCAAGTTTGGAGCTGCAGGGGCCTGTTCTGCCATTTTTCAAACTTTCTGGTCTGCAAGGTCCTTACGGACCTCAACACTCAGGACCTTACGGTCCGTAAGGCTTCCCCAGACAGCAGAAATGCAGAAACATTGCATCTAGTCCATTCCACTTGTGCACATGGTTTTGGGGCAATACTATGGGCTCAAATGGTTTTCTAAAATCAGGGTCTTGAGGTGTATGGCCAAGATCAAAGCACGGTTTCCAAGAAACGATCTTAACGGCTCTCCAAATCCTATAAATACCCCCTCAAGTCTTGAGCAAAACCCACTTGATTTTCTTGAAAGTTCTCTAAGTGGTTGTGATATTTCACTTCCTACCTGAGAATACTTGAGAAATCAAAGCTTTCGGGGACCCTTTGTAAGTGTTCCTTCGTTCTTTTCTTTCTTTTAGCGTTAAAAGTCAAACTTTGTTTGACTTTCTGTGTTGACCAGTTTATGGTCAATGCGAAGTTCGTTTGAACTTCATAACGTGAGCGTAATCACGATGGTCATAGTCCCGAGTGACTATACCTACTGATTACCACGTTATCTAGGCTCAGTGACGAGTCGTAGTTTCGGCCAAAATGCGCATTCGTGCGTATTTTGTAACCAAACTACTCTTGGGTATCAAAACCGTTTGTTTTGATACCAAACCTGTTTTCTAAACTTAGTTAAGCATGTTTTAACATGCTTAGCTCGTCACTTTTAGTTTAGTGCTTATATAGGGTCGTAAGGTAAGCGATCTAAACAATCGCTTATACTTTCGAACCCGACCCATTTTGGTCGATCATTAGGATCCGACCAAACACTTTAGGTGACCATACTTTTATAGGGAATAACCTTCCAAGGTTATACCTTATGGTCACGTCGTTTAAGTAGTTGTATGATAGGTAGTATATATGCCTTAGGTAAATTACCAAAGTGCCCTTTTTATGCATAATTGACATTTAAGCATATGTAACCCAAAATTTTGTCACTTAACTAATTATGAAACATAATTAAACATGTTTAGGCATATAATACTTGTCATAGGGCTAGTTAGGCATTCCGAACGCGTTATACGCGAACGACGCGTTAAAGTAGCATAAGCTACCTAAACGGGTCGTGATGGGTCGTAAGCACTTAGGATAGGTTCCTTTTAGTATGTAGGCCTTATTAAACCATATCATATGAGTTCCCACACTCATTTGGTTTACGAGACCTCATCCTATCCAATCTTCCGAGTTAGGTCCGGTTTATTTATGTAGTTACCTATATTAGGTACCGTTTGATTTCCGGGACTCCTCTAGCATGCTTGGTAGTTGTGCAAGACTTCTAAGCACTCTCAAGTGAGTACATAGTCCCCTCTTTTACTGTTTTCAACTGTTTTGGGGTGAAGCATGTGTACCTATATGTTATTTTCATGATTTCAAAGTATAATTGATTATACATGTTATTACTTATTATTTGACAAACTAAATGACTATCTATGGTTTAAACACTGATTTCTCAAAGAACATAAAATAAATTGTTGAATTGTACTTATTTTATGTTCACCAGACCGATTGGTAGTATGATATAGCACTATAGGATTAGACACCCCATTCCTGTTGTCATGGAATGTCTGAAACCAATTTGTTTCTCCATCCAAATAGGGATTGCCTTTGTGGCATCCCTATAGTCTCAAAGGTGTATTTTGATGCACTAGGTCTGAATGAATTCTTAAATCACACTTTTATATGTATATTTTGATATACTCCCAAAAGTATAGTTTGATATACTCTCATGTGTGGTATTGTACAAAACCAACATACATTTTGTTAATCATCCAAAGCATATTTTGATATGTTATTTACAAAACCAAAACATAGTTTAATATATTATTTATCACATCCAAAGCATATTTTGATATGTTATTTACAAAACCAAAACATAGTTTAATATGTTATTTATCGCATCCAAAGCATATTTTGATATGTCATTTACAAAACCAAAACATAGTTTAATATGTTATTTATCGCATCCAAAGCATATTTTGATATGTCATTTACAAAACCAAAACATAGTTTAATATGTTATGTATAAATCCAAAGTATACTTGTAATATACTGCTGAAGACTATCATTTTAAACAACTAAAGTATATTTAATGTACTATCTATCTAACGATTGGGTTTGGTTAGTGTTTAGATAACGGGACGGGTGTAATGTGATGAAAACATGGTAGATACGCCCCTGGTACTTCTTATATATATGTGTTCTCATTGCATTACATACCGTGGCGTTATTTAGTACACTTGGGATAACGATCTTGGAACTGAAATATATTTTAATATATCTTTCTTATTCAACTTTCTTAAAACCAAAGTATATTTTTATATATACTATAAACCTTTTTATCAAAACATTGTTTTTCAAACAAAATAACTTATACAAACTCATTTTACATGGTTATTCACTTGACCATACATTATCCTTTTATATGTTAAAGAAAATGATATGCTACTTAGCATGGACACCTCCATTTACAAAGGAGACTATGGCGAAATTTTCTGAAAATCCTAACACTTAGTAAATATTTTCTAGACAAATGTTTGCTAGTGTGTTCTAAACTATGCTTTTCGAATATAAACCTCGCCATAATTTCTGTAACAAAAATACACATACAACATACAAGATACATAATTCGGGTGCAAAATACAAGAAACTTATAATTATTTTTGAGAAAATAATATAAGTAAGACACATAGTTAAAAATATAAATTATTTTTAACACCAGAATACGTATACAAAAGATAATGACGTGTACTTGTGCGATACAAGTCTAGTGACTAACGTTAAGAAAACACGTATAGGTCACGACGTTAATTAAGCAAATCCGGTGAAGTTTATGACGCAAGGAACGCAAAGTTGTGAGTTCATGCTCCCCCTTTTCTTTAACTGTTTTTGGTTTTTATAACTTCGGGGGTGAAATACATGTTACAAATGTTACAATGTTTACAAGTGGTATGATAGGTACAATAACATTCAAGTGAAACATTCTAGATCATGTCCCGAATAGGGTACCATAAGCACCATTAATCAACATATACATTCAGACCGCGGAACAAAAAGGTTAGATCTAATGGGTTTCAGGCAACCCCACTCTTGGCCTACTTCTACCAATGAGTGCTTCTGTGTCTCAGTCAAAGTCGAAAAAAATGCCTAGGTTTGGTGGCTTCCTATGTCGTGACACATGTTAGTGGCCTTGCAAACCACTAGCGATCTCACACATTCAAACATTCATAATACGGAGATACAGATACGTGTTACAAATACATTCAAACATTCATAGTACAGTTACAGATACGTTTTACAAGTTACATTCAAACATTCATACATTCTACAAGTTACATACCATGTTTTCATTCAAGTATTTAAACATACAAAACAATCACTGCATGAATTCACACCAACATTATGTTGACGATTTTTCCAAAACTCACATGTATTTCCAGTAACTAAAAGTGGATGTGCGCGCGGTCTTACTCATGCTCGTGGATGTCGTTTATGTTTGTCTTAAATAAGTTGTAAACTTTCAGACAATGTGTCGTTTCGTGATGTAAACTCTTAACTATGTTTTCCGTTATGTAATGGTAATGACATTTGAAGTTATTTTTATGAGCATGTAGTATGTTTACCTTTCGTATGCAATGAGAACCTTTCATGATCACACCTCGTGCTTCCGCCGCAGAAAGGGGTGTGACAGATTGGTATCAGAGCTGCGATTGTAGTGAACCAAGATTCCTTCTCGAGTCTAGTCTACAATCTCTAGGATCCTTTCACGAAAACGATTTTTCAAAGAGTTTTCATTGCATATAACGTCCCGCGACATCCACTACCTGAAACTGTTTACAAAGAGTCAAGAAAAGACACTACGAGACTTAGGGTGCACTAGAGTAGCACTTATCTATGATTAAGAATTACTTGCAATAATGTGTGATACCTGATATATACATATACTAGAAGTAGAATGTTACAAGTATACGTGACTTTACCTGAAAACAATGGCCTATCTGGAGGAAGAGATACGAGGATGAAACGAACTGTGCGGACTGTGCAAGGAGTTACGTAATTATGGATGCATACATAATTATGGAATTCAATGCACTGGAATCATAGCAAGTCTTGTCACGTATAGATTCCCTCAGTACAAGAAAAGGTCAAATGTGAACACCAGCCTATTAAGTACTATGCTAGAGTAAAAGTTGTTTGATGTCACTTATGTGGTATATGCCTGTATATATATACTACTACTGTCTCGCATGACGATATCAAACAAATGTTTAACCCTGTTGTGTTATGTTCTGTCAGAACATGGCACCCAGGAAAGCTGTGAATGCTCGCAATGATGATCAACCTCCTCCTCCTCTCCTACCGAGGACTGCTGAAGAGCTCAACGCCCTACTGGAAGAAAGGATCTCCGCTGCTATCGCCCAATACGAGGCGAACCGAACTCAAGACAGTGGAGGACCAAGCAACACTAGACGTAATGATGGAGATTCGTCTGGAGGAAACGTAGCTCAAGGTAACCTTAAGATGATTTACTAAGCATGGAGAAATTTATGAACGGTCTTTGTTTCATTATTTCTTCGATTGCTCACGTGTGAATTGGTTGAATCAATTCCAGGCTGCACTTTCAAGCAGTTTCTCGACTGCAAACCAATGAACTACGACAGAACTGGAGGTGCAGTGGCGTTTGTACCCTGGACGGAGAAAACTGAAGCCACTATCCGCATGAGCAAGTGTACCGCGGATCAGCAAGTCACTTTTGCTACTGGATTGTTTGTTGATGAAGCTTTGACCTGGTGGAATTTGCAAGTCCAGACTCTGGGCGATGAAGCTGCGTATGGCCTAACTTGGGATGAACTGAAGGAAAGAATGAGAGAGAAGTATTGCTCTCGTGTTGAACTCCAAAGGTTGGAGACTGAGTTTTGGCATTTGACCATGGAAGGTGTTGACATCACTGGTTACACCCGAAGATTCCACGATTTGTCTAGGGTGATCCCGTACATGGTGACTTCCGAATTTAAGTGCGTTGAACGCTACATTTGGGGATTGGCCTCAGAATTTCGCTGCATGGTAACTTCGGCCAAACCTCAAACAATCACCGAGGCTGTAACTCTGGCTGTCAGCCTTACTGAAGATTGTGTTCGTATGAAGAAACTATCACTGAAACCAACTGAGAAGACCGAGACGCATGCTGAGTCGTCTGGTGACAAGAATAGAAAGCATTCAAATCTGAACCAAGCAACCTGCAGCAACAACAAGGGTTTGTACAACAAGAAGCGTGACACTAACCCACCTATGGAGGCAAAAACCTTCGCGGCTGCAAGCAATACAGGAACTAAGAAGTATCAGGGCACCCTGCCCAAATGCAACCGCTGTGACTTTCACCACGTGGGAAATTGTCGCGTTGGGAAATGCGAGAACTGCGGGAAGCCAGGCCATCGTACTGAGGATTGTTGGGGAAAAGGTATTGGAGGCCGCAATGGTAATGGTAATGGAAACAATGGTGGGAACGGCAACGGTAACCGGAATGGTAATAGAGCTGGGCGTAACCAAGGATGCTTCAGTTATGGAAGCAATGATCATTTCGTGAAAGACTGCCCAAAGGGAAACAATGCTCAGGCTCGAGCATTTGTGATAGGAGCAAAGAACGCACGCGAGGACCCTAATGTGGTCACCGGTACGTTTCTCATTAACAATCACTTTGCATCCATATTATTTGACACTGGTGCCGACTATAGCTTCATGTCTGTGGAATTTAAACGCATGCTCGGAATAGAATCTAGTAGATTAGATATTCCTTATTCTATAGAGCTAGCCAAATGTAAACTTGTTGAATCGGGCGAAGTTGTTAGAAGCTGCACACTAGAACTTGGTGAACGAAAATTTAGCATCGATCTCTTACCTATTCAATTGGGTAGCTTCGATGTATTGGTCGGAATGGACTGGTTGTCTAAGAACAAAGCTGAAGTTATTTGTCACAAGAAAATCATTCGCATTCCTTTGGCGAATGATGAAACTCTCATTGTACATGGAGAAAGACGAAACGCGCCTCTGTGAATCATCAGTTGTATGAAGGCACAGAAGTGCTTAAGGAAAGGATGTATCGCTTTCCTAGCACACGTTGTAGATAAGATGGCTGTGGAGCCAAAACTTGAAGACATTCCTGTGGTGAAGGAATTCCCTTATGTTTTTCCTGAAGATCTACCAGGACTACCTCCGCAACGACAAGTCGAATTCCGTATAGACTTGGTTCCAGGAGCCGCTCCTATAGCCAAGGCACCCTATCGGCTTGCACCATCCGAAATGCAAGAATTATCCACACAACTCCAGGAGTTGTTGGATAAAGGATTCATAAGGCCAAGCTTCTCACCTTGGGGAGCTCCAGTATTATTCGTGAAAAAGAAGGATGGTACACTGCGGATCTGTATCGATTACAGAGAACTGAACAAGCTCACCATCAAGAATCGGTATCCACTACCGAGGATTGATAACTTATTTGATCAATTACAATGGTCAAGCTACTATTCCAAGATCGATCTTTGATCTGGATACCATCAATTAAGGATACAAGAATAAAGCGTGCCAAAGACTGCATTCAGAACACGATATGGGCATTATGAATTTCTTGTGATGCCATTCGGATTGACGAACGCGCCAGCGGTGTTTATGGATCTGATAAACCGCGTATGCAAACCATATCTCGATAAATTCGTGATTGTATTTATCGATGATATCCTGATTTACTCGCGAACGAAAGAAGAACACGAGCAACACCTCAGAACCATTCTGGAGCTACTGAAGAAAGAGAAACTTTATGCAAAATTCTCAAAGTGCGAATTCTGGATTCGCGAAGTACAATTTCTGGGTCATGTTGTGAACGAGAAGGGCATTCATGTAGACCCATCCAAGATAGAAGCCATAAAGAATTGGGAAGCCCCCAAAACCCCAACTGAAGTTCGACAATTTTTGGGCTTAGCGGGCTATTACAGATGATTTATTGAGAATTTCTCAAAAATAGCTCAACCGCTGACTTCCCTTACGTAAAAAGACAAGAAGTACGAATGGGGTAACAAGCAGGAAGAAGCCTTCCAACTTCTCAAAAACAAGCTATGCGATGCACCGATATTGTCCTTACCCGAAGGCACTGAAGACTTCGTGGTATACTGCGACGCTTCGCGTCAAGGCTTGGGTTGCGTGCTTATGCAATGCCAGAAAGTCATCGCTTATGCTTCAAGGCAGTTGAAGGTGCATGAAAGAAACTATACCACTCACGACGTGGAGCTAGGCGCAGTGGTATTCGCCTTGAAGATCTGGCGACACTATCTATATGGTACTCGATGTACAATCTTCACATATCACAAAAGCCTACAACACATATTTGATCAGAAAGAACTAAACATGCGCCAGCGACGTTGGATCGAGCTGCTGAACGATTATGACTGTGAGATAACGTACCATCCTGGAAAGGCAAACGTTGTAGCAGACGCATTAAGCCGAAAGGAAAGGGCTAAAACCCTAAGGGTTCGAGCGTTGGAAATGACTATTCGAACGAACCTCACTACACGCATTCGTGATGCACAACAAGAAGCTCTTAAAGGAGAAAACCGTAAAGCTGAATACCTCCGGGGTATGTTGAAATACATGGTGCCAAATGAAGAGGGAGCCTTATACTTTAAGAAGCATATTTGGGTTCCTCTCTATGGTGGCATACGAGAAGTCATTCTTGACGAAGCACACAAATCGAGATATTCGATCCATCCAGGATCAGACAAAATGTATCAAGACTTGAAAGAATATTATTGGTGGCCGAGACTCAAGAGCGATGTTGCTGTTTATGTTGGAAACTGCCTAACCTGTGCTAAGGTTAAGGCTGAATATCAGAAACCGTCCGGCCTACTACAACAACCAGAGATACCCATGTGGAAGTGGGAGCAAATCTCGATGGACTTCATAACGAAATTACCCAGGACAACTAGAGGGCACGATATGATATGGGTGATAGTCGATCGGTTAACAAAGTCTGCGCATTTCCTACCGATCCGAGAGAAAGATAGCACTGGAAAGCTTGCTGAGATATACTTAAAGGAAATTGTGGCACGTCATGGGGTGCCTATCTCAATTATTTCAGACAGAGATGGCCGCTTTGTCTCAAGAATTTGGCAATCCTTTCAGGAAGCCTTTGGATCTCAGCTAGACCTAAGCACGACATTCCATCCACAAACAGACGGCCAGAGCGAACGGACTATACAAACGTTAGAAGATATGCTCCGCGCATGTGTCATGGATCTAGGCGGCAGCTGGGATACTCATCTACCTTTAGTTGAGTTTTCCTACAATAACAGTTATCACATGAGCATAAAAGCCGCACCGTTCGAAGCTCTGTATGGCCGCAAGTGCCGATCGCCCTTATGTTGGGCAGCCGCTGGAGATAAACGTATGGTTGGTCCTGAACTTGTACAAGAGACAACCGACAGGATTATGCAGATCCGAGAGCGTATTAAGGTAGCTCGAGATCGACAAAAGAGCTACGCTGATCTGAAACGAAAACCACTAGAATTCGAGGTGGGAGACAAAGTTCTGTTGAAAGTCTCACCCTGGAAGGGTGTAGTAAGATTTGGAAAGCATGGGAAGCTGAATCCATGATATATCGGACCATTCAGAATCTTACAAAGGATTGGTACCGAGGCACACAAGTTGGAATTACCGGAAGAACTAAATGGAGTACATGATACGTTCCATGTATCCAATCTCAAGAAGAGTCCAACACAAGAAGACGTGATCATCCCTGTGGATGAAGTGCATATTGATGACGCCCTCCGATTTACAGAACAACCCATTGAGGTTACAGACTGGAAAGTCAACAAGACCAGGAGGAGCACTGTTAAACTTGTCAAAGTACGTTGGAACTCTAAACACGGACCCGAGTATACGTGGGAACGTGAAGACCAGTTCAAAGAAAAGTACCCCCACCTTTTCAAGAAGACTCCTGCGAGAGTTAGCTCAGCCTGAATTTCGGGACGAAATTCTTTTAACGGGGGGAGACTGTGACAACTGGCACAAAACCGGTAATTTCCGTACACTTTAATTATTATTTAATGACTGCTATTATGTGCTTAAATGTCAACATTGTCTGAACACATACTAAACAAGTGAATTCATGCACGTTTTATACTACAAAATATTGCTTTATGCATAAATGAGAGCGTTGCGTCAGAAGTACTAGTAAACTCACCGGTAAGACACACTGTGTCAACAAAACTGCAGAAAACAGTCAGACATTAGAATTGAGGCCTAGGTGTAGGTCCAACAACAAGAATACATTAAAACCCAAGAATACGTATTGACATTGTCTGAACACATACTAAACAAGTGAATTCATGCACGTTTTATACTACAAAATATTGCTTTATGCATAAACGAGAGCGTTGCGTCAGAAGTACTAGTAAACTCACCGGTAAGACACACTGTGTCAACAAAACTGCAGAAAACAGTCAGACATTAGAATTGAGGCCTAGGTGTAGGTCCAACAACAAGAATACATTAAAACCCAAGAATACGTATAAGGGTTTACATATATACCATCCGGAAGCTAAAATACGCACTAAAAAGCACCCGAAACGCATTTTAAGTGCAGAATTTATCTAAATTCAGCTCAAATCAGCTTTTAAGCATATAAAAATCATGCAGAATTTACATTTCATTATTCAGAATACTTCCCCAAGTGTTGGGAATTGAAAGGGTTACAAAAGATACTTGAAGGATACAAAACGGTGCAAATTAGCACTATAACGAACCAGTATTCAACCGAACAACCGGACTCTACCCGGAACATCAAAATATTATTAGAGGCATTATTTTAACATTACCAAGCTAGTTATCACTCATGAACATCATATTACATCCCTAAACACCCAAACACACTCAATACAAAGTTTAATACTTAACATGTAACTAGAAGAAGTAACTTGGGATTGAAACTCAACTAAACAACCCCCCCCCCCCCCCATGACCGGTTCTAGACAAGGGGTACACACCCCTTGATTTCTTTTAATATTTTACTTGATATGTTGTGTTGATATGGAACACAATATCCATAGGTTAAAATGTTTAAATGGGTTATAAGAGAACATGTAAGGCCATAACTTCTCATTCCTTCACACACCAATACACACACTTCCTCCCTTCCTCTCTTGCTTGGTCACGGCCAAGAACAACCCCACCATCACCACCATCATTTGCTCATCTTCAACCATTCTAAGGGTGTACAAAGGTGTTAGTGATCATACAACGAAGCTTGGTGTGTTCGGAAGTTGAAGGACCACTCTCGTCTTCTCTTATCCACCACTTTTCTACATTAGAACTCCCCTAGCCTTGAGCTAGTGGTAAGAACTTAGATCCATTCTTTATTCATGTTATTCAAGTGGTTAATAGATGTATTATGAAGAAAACATATGAACACCATAAAATCTTGCACTTAAAACTTGAACATAAGCTTAAACAAGATGATACATGAAGAAATGATGTTAGAATGATGTTGTTTGGTGTATGATGATTATGTGCTGATATGAAGGACTTATAATCTGCTGTAAGTAATCGTTGTTTATCGCTAAACATGTTAACGGAATCAATCGAGCGCGCTTTAGAATGTTAAAAACTTAAAACAGAAGGCTGTTTGGTGATTACAGCCAACTTCTGTTGGCTGTAACAGAACCTTAATGAAACAAAAAATGTATTTTCTGAAGTCTAGATTTATGTATTATGAAATACGGTTCTAATGGCACTAGAATCATAATTTTTGGACTTCGTTTACTATTTTTAAAGTGTCGTTTTGTAACAGCAGCTAAAGCTGCATTTTTGCTGCTGAAAATATGTGTTCTGTTTTCCACCATAACTTGAAATCCGTGTAGAATTAGATCATGAAATTTGTACTGTGGATGAACACCGATGTATTTGTAATTCTCTCACTGGAATTTCGTAAATCGGACTCTCGATGAATTTTAAATAAATTATTCCGTGGACTGCAGTCAGAAAAAGATAAATCTGATTGCAGTTCGGAAAATGAATTTTTATAAAATATTGGTAATGAATTGGATCTCGAGATTTTTACACAATAATATTTGGGTCGTTTAAGCCATTCTGTAAAAGTTTGGGAATTTTTGGAATAAGTTAACTATTTTATTAAAATCCCCGAAAACAGCCCAGTTTTGAAGATTAAAGCTGAAACGACATAAGTAGTAATTTGCGTGTCTAAATGTCGGGTAGGTTATTTGAGAACGACCTAATGTGTTATATGTTAAAGAAAATGATATGCTACTTAGCATGGACACCTCCATTTACAAAGGAGACTATGGCAAAATTTTCTGAAAATCCTAACATTTAGTAAATATTTTCTAGACAAATGTTTGCTAGTGTGTTCTAAACTATGCTTTTCGAATATAAACTTCGCCATAATTTCTGTAACAAAAATACACATACAACATACAAGATACATAATTCGGGTGCAAAATACAAGAAACTTATAATTATTTTTGAGAAAATAATATAAGTAAGACACATAGTTAAAAATATAAATTATTTTTAACACCAGAATACGTATACAAAAGATAGTGATGTGTACTTGTGCGATACAAGTCTAGTGACTAACGTTAAGAAAACACGTATAGGTCACGACGTTAATTAAGCAAATCCGGTGAAGTTTACGACGCAAGGAACGCAAAGTTGTGAGTTCATGCTCCCCCTTTTCTTTAACTGTTTTTGGTTTTATAACTTCGGGAGTGAAATACATGTTACAAATGTTACAATATTTACAAGTGGTATGATGGGTACAATAATATTCAAGTGAAACATTCTAGATCATGTCCCGAATAGGGTACCATAAGCACCATTAATCAACGTATACATTCAGACCGCGGAACAAAAGGTTAGATCTAATGGGTTTCAGGCAACCCCACTCTTGGCCTACTTCTACCAATGAGTGCTTCTGTGTCTCAGTCAAAGTCGACAAAAATGCCTAGGTTTGGTGGCTTCCTATGTCGTGACACATGTTAGTGGCCTTGCAAACCACTAGCGATCTCACACATTCAAACATTCATAATACGGAGATACAGATACGTGTTACAAATACATTCAAACATTCATAGTACAGTTACAGATACGTTTTACAAGTTACATTCAAACATTCATACATTCTACAAGTTACATACCATGTTTTCATTCAAGTATTTAAACATTCAAAACAATCACTGCATGAATTCACACCAACATTATGTTGACGATTTTTCCAAAACTCACGTGTATTTCAGGTAACTAAAAGTGGATGTGCGCGCGGTCTTACTCATGCTCGTGGATGTCGTTTATGTTTGTCTTAAATAAGTTGTAAACTTTCAGACAATGTGTCGTTTCGTTATGTAAACTCTTAACTATGTTTTCCGTTATGTAATGGTAATGACATTTGAAGTTATTTTTATGAGCATGTAGTATGTTTACCTTTCGTATGCAATGAGAACCTTTCATGATCACACCTCGTGCTTCCGCCGCAGAAAGGGGTGTGACAGTGGTAACGGGTATTGGGGTGGTAAATCAAACTAGAAAAGAAGTTTTCAGAAATCAAAATTTGTGAAGAAAACGACCTTTGTAAAAAGTTCAAGTTCAAGTGCTGATGAAGAATCAGAAATTTTCACAAAACCAAATGAGCAGTTCTTTGCTAAGAAAGCAACACAAAAACAATCTGAGGGCACAAATTGGATTTCCGATAACCGAACTTGTTTCAAGTGTAATGAGACTGGTCACATTGCACAAAAGTGTACCAAGATCAAGCCAAGGACTGTTATTGTTGAGAACGAACGGAAACCTAATGATGTAAAAGGCAAGGCTCACATGTTTGTTGAAAAACCAATAAAACAAGTTTTCAAAACTAGAGAAACTGGTAAAATTTTAAGGCAAATGTTCAAAACCAACAAACATGGAAGTCAAAATTTCAAGCTAAAACAACGTTCGCTCAAAAATTGAAACAATCTCCTTCGACTTCATAAGTCAAGAAGAATGTTCCGAAGGTTTCTGTAACTTAAAATAGAAAGAGACAAACTTCTCCAACCGTTATGGTAGCAAAGTATGTACCTAAAGTTTCAGGTGGTGATAAAAACAAACAAACTTCTTCGACCCCACATGTCAAGAAGTATGTCCCAAAATCGGTTGAGACAAAACCAAAACAGAATTCTTCAACTGTTCCAGTCGAGAAAATTGTTCCAAAGGTTTTTGTTAATGAATCAAAAGAGAAACAAACTCCTCCAACCAAACCAGTTGAGATGTTTGTTCCTAAAGATTTCTATTATGACTTGGAGAAATAAACTTCTTCAACCCTTCAGGTTAAGAAGTCTTTTCCCAAATCTGTTCAACCAACCAACGAGGAATTTTTCTTATACAAAGAGGTTGAGGTTGGAACAGAAAAATATTTGGAAGTAAATGATAAGAATTTCCCGGCCCTCTACACAACCATAACTCATTTAAACTTCAAGCTACCCGAGTCAGAAGAGGCTTGGGTTGCTTCATCTAACGGATTGTGTCTGAAATGTGCAGGAGCTCCCGAGATCTATATCAAAGTGGATAATGGATAGTGGAGCGTCCAGGCACATGACATGGATGCTCGCCCTGATGTACGATATTTGAAAGATAAGAGATGGTTATGTTGGTTTCGTCGGTAATCAGGGTGGAAGGATAGTTGGAGAAGGAACTTTGTCGAATGTAAAAGTGACTTTTTTTAGAACATAAACTACATTGCCGAATTGGAAAACAATATGGTGAGTATCTCGCAGATCTGTGACAAGAAGTTTACTGCACACTTTAATGACCAAGAATGTCGGATACTCAAACCGGGATTTGTCATCCCTGAAGAGTGGGTTCTGATGAGGGCGCCGAGAGAAGATGAACTTTATTTTCTTAATATGAGCATCGCGACGACTACGGAAAACAAACCGCAATGCTTTGTATCAAAAGCAACTGAAAAGGAATAGATATTGTGGCACCATAAAATGGCCCATATCCATTTATGTAAAATGAATCATCTTGTGCATAAAAATTTTGTCGAGGGGGTCAACTTAAAGAATTTCCATCTAGGCGACGAGTGCATTAGCTGCAAGAAGGGGAAACAAACCAAAAAGTCGCAACTGAGGAAACTCTTAAACTCGATCAAGAAGCCGCTGGAGAGACTTCACATGGATCTCTTTGGTCCTGTGAACATGAAGAGCATTGAAGGACATCTGTATTGTCTAGTGGTTACAGATGACTACTCGAGATTTTCTTAGGTAGTGTGTCTGTAGTCTAAAGATGAAGTTTTCACGAGTTTGATGACGTTGTTCAAGAAGTTGGAGACTCAGTACAAAACTTTGATTCGACGAATCAGAAGAGATAATGGTACTAAATTCAAAAACAGTAAGATGGCAGAGTTTTGTGATGAAAAGGGTATCTTACACGAGTTCAGCGCTCCATATACTCCACAACAGAATGGAGTAGCAGAACAAAAGAATCGGACGTTGATTGAGGCTGCTCTCACTATGTTGCCAGATTCAAAGCTCCCTATGAGCTTCTAGAGCGTTGCACTATCCTCTTCTTGTTACACCCTGAATCGAGTGTTAACCGTCAAGCCGTACAATAAAACATGTTATGAGTTGCTGATGAACCGGAAGCCAAATCTGAAGTACCTTGAACCTTTTGGTTCACCATGCATAGTTATAGACCAGGATGGCAAATTCGGGTCAAAGATTTTGGAGGGATACTTCATTGGATACGCTAGTCCACTCCGACGAGTATTTGTGCCAACTCTCAAACGTATTATTCAAGCTCAACATGTTGAATGCCAGGGGTATTCTATGCCTGTTCAAAAACCTGGTGCTGTGTGGATGTTCGAGCACGATGGGCTTTGGGATTCATTCAAGCTTCCAGAGGAACCGTCAGATGAGGATTTGGTAAAACTATTTCAGCAACATCTATCTTCCTCACAAGAACAAGTGCCAAGACTGATGGTGGTTACTGAAGATCATCCAAGAGGTGCAAATGATTCTGAAGCAGGCCCTAGTAACACTCAGAATGATTCTCAAACTCAGATAACCAAAACAGTTGCTCCAGCATAAAATGCACCAGCCACAGTGGTTGATAATGCAAATGATTTTGATTCAGAAAGTCCCACATTTGATCAGGGAGATACTGACTCTGAGGGGGAGCAGATCCAGCTTGATATTCAGTCAAACGAGGTCATTCAAGATGCAGAGCTAAATGTCACTAATCTAGAGAACGAGGGGATAGTATCTTGCGAGGTGATGCCACAGACACTTTCATATCATCCGGAGGAGTTTATCATAGGAGAGCTTCAATATGGTGTTCGAACTAGGCGCCAAATTGATCAGGTCCTTTCGTGCTTTTACACTAAGATTGCTCCATTACAAAACGATTTTTCTCTTAAGTGTTTTATCTCGCAGGTTGAACCGAAGACCTACCAGGAAGCACTGACGGAGGAATCGTGGGTGAATGCGATGCAAGAGGAACTTGGTCAATTTGAGAAGCTAGGGGTTTGGAAGTTAGTCGGCTTACCCGATGGCCACAGAAAGATAAACACAAAGTGAGTTTTTAAGTGCAAGCGAGATGACTGGTTCGTAATAAAGCTCGCCTAGTTGTTTAGGGTTTCAGTCAGCAAGAGGTAATTGATTTCACTAAGGTGTATGCCCAAGTTGATAGACTTGAAGCGATTAGAATCTTTCTCGCATTCGTATCATGGAAGGGTTTCAAAGTATATAAGTTAGATGTAAAATCGGCTTTCTTATACGGAAAGGTGAAGGAGGAGGTGTATGTTGGTCAGCCACCGGGCTTCACTGACCCTATCTACAAAGACAACGTCTACCTTCTCGACAAAGCCTTGTATGGGTTGCACCAGGCCCTGAGAGCCTAGTATGAGACGCTCTCTCAGCACCTGTTATCTAACGGCTTCACGCGATGGAAGGTAGATGCAACTCTCTTCACGAAAGAAGCTGGTGGTCATCTTCTGATTGTACAAATTTACATTGATGACATTATTTTTGAGTCTACCAATGATGAGCTCTTCAAAGAATTTGAAAAGGTTATGAAGCAGAAGTTCGAAATGAGCTCAATGGGGGAGATGAAGTTCTTCCTCGGCTTGCAGGTCGATCAACTGCCAGAGGGGATCTTCATACATCAAACGAAGTACGTTCATGACATGTTGGAGAAATTTGGCATGTCAGGGACTGCTACAATGTCAACCCCATTAGCAACCAACCACGGTATCAATCAAGATCTCACGGGAGAGAAGATTGACGAAACTTTATACTGTTCGATGATTGGTTCGCTTATGTACCTAACTGCATCCAGACCCGACATAATGTACCCAACCTGCCTCGCGGCACACTACCAATCAAGTCCGAGGGCTTCTCACATGATCATCGTCAAGCGAATTTTAGGTTATCTGAAAGGAACTCCAAGCTTAGGCTTGTGGTATCCCAAAGCTGACGATTTCTCTCTTGAGGGCTACTAAGATTCAGATTACGGCTGCTGCAAAATCAACGCAAAGTCTACAACGGCTGGCTGCCAATTCTTTGGAACACGCCTGGTAACATGGAAGTGTAAGAAACAGACCACGGTCGCTCTCTCTACCTGCGAAGCTGAGTATGTCTCGGCTAGCAGCTATTGTTCACAGTTATTGTAGATTCAACAGCAGATGAGAGACTATCGTCTACAATTTCTTAACTCGCCAATTTATGTAGATAATGAGGCAGCAATAAATATCACAAAAAACCCAGTTCATCACGCTAAAACAAAACATATTGAGATTCGACATCACTTCATCCTTGACTGTTATGAGAAGAAGTTGATTCGAATTGAAAAATTCCATACCGACGAACAAAAATCTGACCTTCACACTAAACCGTTTGACAAAACACGTTTTCATTATCTGTTGAAACTAAACGGTATGAAGCTTTTGTCGTCAGGGGGAGACATTATTGGCGTTGATGAAGAAATCAAAGCAGAGGACGCTGGGAAGCAATCTGCTCTTGTTTGTCACATTTTTAAATGTTTTGGTCTTTAGGGGGAGAAAATGTTGTACAAAATTAAAAAAAATTAAAAAATGTAAAAATACAAAAACAATAGAAAATGCAAAAATGTAAAAAAAACATAGAAAAAGTCAAAAAGAGTTAGTGTAAAAAGAGGAAATGATAGTACATCAGCTAGACTGTCACGGTACGCTAAAGATTTGGAAAATTTAAAAAGCATTAGATGGTCTCACTGATGATGTGTCGGTAGATTTTTACACATTTAGTAGACTGAATTCGGGATATAAACATAAAATCATATATCTTGCTTATCTCGTGGGGAACATCTCTTGGATATATAGGTAACCCCCGAAATCTTGTTTAAAAGATTGCCTTATTCTGAGATACTAGGTCTTTATACTTAGTGATATCTGGGGTATTATACCAGGACTTTTGATTTTGCATCAGCAATGGCCTAGTCCTTGTATAATACTTTATGCGCTTTAATAAAAGCTTTCCCTCAGCATAAAAATTGATGAAATATCGAAAGATACAAATCAAGGGCTGTTGTAAAGAAGTTCCCTAAGTGGGACACACCTAAAGCCGAGCCATCATCTCTCTGCCTGAACGAAAGTTCTAACCTGAGCTCTCATGGTCTCACACTACCCAGAGAACAGATATCATTATAGTATATTCACATGTAAGACTGAATATGGGGAATCTAGATACGAGAGTATATTCTGAGGGGGGACACGCGCATAAGTTAAGTGCTTAAAACATTAATCCCATATCTTGAATCAGTTGAACTCTGTGTGAGAATTTAAGTGGATCAGTATAGTATACTGACAATCTAGGTGAATTGTTTAAAACTTAGTGTGTTATAAGCTCAACGGTGCTTGTGACTTGTCGGTAGCTGATATGATCCTCTAACACAACTCATAAAAATATGTATGTGAATAGCTTGTTATTTCATTTTCAGATTAAAACCCAAGAAGATTTTCAGTGTGTTTTAATATAAAGTTTTTAAAATACAAAAAGATTTTGTTTCTGCATTATTTTCGACAAACCAGTGTTGGAGAGCTGATCTTCAGATTCTGAGATGCAGAGAAAGATCCTGAATTGACTGGGTGGGAGCTAATATGAGAATGTTGGGAAACTGAAAAGCTGAACAAGTTCATTAAGTTGAAACTTGTGTTTTTAAAAAAAGTTGAAAATTTTGATCAAAAATGTCAGATGGTTCGTAAATCGGGTCAACCAAGGTCATTAACTTGGACTTGGTTGATAAATTGAGTAACCAGGGTTATTAACTTGGACTTGGATACTTGAGTGGATGTTAAAATTTGATAAAATTGGAAAATGTTTGAAAAATTTGAAAAACGTTTTGAAATTGGATGTCCATCCGAACGAATAGACTCAGTCCATCCGGATGGATGGAGAAAATGTCCATCCGGAGCAAATGCTCATCCGGGCGGATGGACTTTTGGAAGGTATATAAGGCCAACCGGACAGTATTATGTTCATTCGAACCACTTTTCTCATCCGGAAACCCTTATTTTCTCTCAAAGCTTTACGTCAATTTCTAGTCGTTACTCTGTCGAATTTTTCTATCTAGGGGTGTTGATCGGCACAACATCTACTATGGTGAAGGTAAATTTTTCATATCTCAATGTTTAAGCCTTCAATTGCTCATTCGGTTAGCCGACAGTCCTTAATCCTTAGATTTAGGGCTTTTTAGGTTAAATTTCATGAAATTGAACATAGATTTATGTTAATCGGCCCTAGTTCTAAGAGATTTTACATTCAATTTGATAAAAACCATCAAAAATTCAACTTGATTCATATGAATGTTCATAACATGTTCATCCGGATGAGGTTCCGGATGAACCCATCCAGACATATTCTGGTGCTTGATCTAAACAGTGACATGTTATAGTCCATCCGGATGATGAGTGCATCCGGAGAGTCCATCCGGACCATATGTTGTGTTTTCCCATCCGGATGAGTACATTCGGAGAAGTTCATTCGGACCAGTTAACTATGTTGTTCATCCGGACCAAAGTCTATCTGGATGGAATGAAGGTTATTGAAAAGTTGAAAATTTTTACTAAGTGTTGGACAATGTTATTAGTATACACTATGTTTCTCGAAATACGTGCAATATCTGATGATGTTGTTTTTGCAGGCTAAGAGTTCGGATTTCCACAATAAGCACAACATCTGTTGTATCTTGGAAAAAAAGCTACCAAAGATGGTTCCTTTTGAAGAAATACTACAGTTCATCGAAGATAGTCGAATCCGTAAAGCATTAACGGATCAACATAAGTGCTACGGATCACATGTTAGAGCTTTCTGGAATTCAGCACATTATGTTGAAGATGATAGAGCTATTCACTCTGCATTAAAGATGAAAGATGCAGACGAAAAAGATATTGATGTGGCGGTAAAATTCATAGTTGGCGATGTTCGAAGAGTCTTGGATTTCAAAGACAATGATGAAGATCCAATAATCGTTTCTGAAAGATTATGCAAGGGCTTATGGATGAGAATGGGCTACACAGGGTTTGTAAACGATCCAGCTTATAAAAGTCGAAGTTGTCGAGGCCCTACAAGTTCTTGGTTCACTCTGTGATACATGCACTAGGTCACAGAAAAGGTGCTTTTGATGAGTCTACAGATTATATTATGAATATTATCACTTATTTAATTCTTAACAGGCCCTTCAACATATCACAAGTGATCTTCAATCATATGTTAGACAATATCAAAGGTGAACGTTTCATACAGTATCTGAGGTTCGTGCAGATGTTACTTGATGACCAGATTCCAAATTTGCCAAAGGTTGATGGTGATGAGCTAAAGTTAGAACATATGGATAATGAGACATTGAAGAGGTTAGATGTCTACAGAGGAATTGAAAAGGGCAAAGCGCCAAAGTTTAGAAAGAAGTTTGCTGCTATAGAGAAAGCTTATTATCAAGCTCCAAAAGATGATAAATGGAGGCACGATAATAGTGGTTCTGATGATGAAACACAGAAGATGGAGCTGTTTGCACATAAGAAGACTAGATGGTGGGTAAATAAAGACGAGAAGCAGAAAAAGAAAACTCCAACCCCACGAACACCAAAAGATGTAACACCTAAAGCTGCATCAAAGAAAAAGAAATCACCACTGCGTTTGGTCGACGAACCAATTGATCTTCCTCCTGAAAACATTGATGTTACTATTGCAGGTGATGTAGTTACAGGTGATGACCATGAAATCTTTTCTGGTGAGATTGCAGATATCATAGCTAATCAAGATGCTGAGAAAGCTGAACAAAATGTTGAAGCTGCAGTAGGAAGTAAGAAAAGCGGCAAAAACATTGAGGCAATGAAAGAGACGTTAGTTGAAGGTGAGGTGCATACCAATTCAATTGATACTGTAAGCGACATAGATATTACAAAGATGGCACCTACTTCATATGTTAGTGGAAATTCAAGCTGAAAAAGACTCCAAAGAAAAAGAAAGGTTCAGATAAAGAAGATGCAACTTACGAGCCTTCAGCTGCTGATAAAGAAAAGTTAAAGAAGAAATGTTTAAGGAAACGAAAAGCTTAGCCAACAGGTGATGTTTCGAGGAGACAAAAAGCCAGAAAGACTACAACATCGATTCCTAAACAGATTCCAGAAATTGAAAGAGTTAAAAGTATAGAAGTGAAGATTCCAGTCCAAAGTGAATTCAGAATGTCTACACCTTCACCTTCTCTAATACAACAATCAATTCCAGTTCAAGAAGAAGTTCGTGTTACAACACCTGAACAACCTCCAAAGATTGTAGAAGAACCTGGTTCAACAACAAAGAAAGCTCCAAGTCCACAAAGCTCGAGTCATGGTTTTCCTAAAGTTCCTTCTAATCTTGGTGCTGGTCCAACAGGCTTAGAAGATTTTGGAGATTTCTTTAACGATGCAAAAGTGAATGCATTGTTAAGGAAAGTTGTAGTGTTGGAGAAAGCGGAGGCAGAGATTGAGGAGAAGTTAAAGCATGCTGAAGTAGAAAATGTGGTACTCAGGAATGAAATGCATGCGATGAATGAAAGATTGTTGGATGTTGAAGCAAGTAACAATAAATTGAATGAAACTATCGATGAACTGCTACTTGAAAACGTTGATTTGAATGATGCCAACACGACAATAAGCAATGCTAATGAGATCTTGAAGAAAGAGTTAGAAGATCTGAAAGTTAGAGATGAGAACAAGTTGAAACAGATAGATATGTTATACGCTGTGATAGAAGATCGACTTGGTCAATGTGCATGCGGCGTTCGATGAGATAGAAATCCGAAGAGCCGAGGCTCGGAGGATGGAGAAAGAAAAGAAAGATGTTGAAGAAGTTGCTGAAGCGTTAAAGGATAAAGGTAAGGATGTTGTGGTTGATACTGAAGACATTATGGGATCGTCAAGTCAACCAGAGGAGTCACAACCTGATGTTGAAGTGAAAGTTGCAGAGATTGAAGCTAATGTTGAAAATGTTGAGGTTAAAGCTGTAGATGTTGAAGTTGAAGTTGTTGATACTGATGTTGATATTAATGTTGAAAGGGCTCTGGTCGTTGCTCAGTTCTTTACTCTTGTTGGTGAACCAAAGATGGTATGTTATAGCAACGAGGATAATCTAAGAAGGATTGAAGTTGAAAGACGGCGTCTGAGGGCAAAGCAAAGAAAGTATGATGATGAAGATGATGAAGATGAAAAGAATAATAGAATTGAAAGATTGGCTCGATGATATTGATAATTATGATAGTAAAGATGATGATGATGATAAAGGCGATGACGATGATCAGGGTGGTACTGGTGGTGCTTTGATTGTGAGAACACCTTCTGCTAATCCAGTTGACGATTATCTGAACGATGAACAGAATGAAGAACGAGAAAAACAGCCTCAGGGGGAGTCTACCTCAGGTTCTAAACAAGCTAATCTTCAAAAGGTATTCTCTAACACTCCCAAGGTTATTTATCTAAGTCATGATGTTGAAGAGGGAGAACTGGTAGAAAACTAGACTAGGGATTCTATGAGGGATGCTTTGGGGTTGAATGATGAACAATTCAAGTTTGATATAGTGAATACGTGTTTAAGTTTATTGAAGATGCTGATAATTTCAACGATGTGATAGTTGAAGATGATACACCTGATTCTGATCAAGGTGTTCCATTTCACTATGCCGGTCCAGATGATAACTTTCCCACATTTGCTGAGCTATTCCGCACTCATAACGAAGATGATCTTAGGAGGAAAGTTGCTGAAAAGATAAGTACAGATGGTCCTCCAAAGACTTTATCAAAGGAAGAGCTTAAGGAAGAAAGGAAAAAAATGGTTCAAGCCAATGCCGGAAGAGAGGAAGTTCAAAAGGCCTTTAAAGTTCTTCACTAGGCATCCAGATGAATCGCTTGGAGACATCTTGTCTTGGGGTTATCTGGAAGACATGAAGGTATATGCAATTAAACGTGAATATGGTGTTCAGTGCTTCAAGTTTCTGAGAGATATACAAACACTACCTTGGTGGGATGTTGAGGAGTTAGTGAAGACAAAGAATATTCAGCAATGCCTTTATGGTCGAGAGGTTAGATTCTTTGAACGAAGATTTTGGGATTACATAAAGTATCAAGCTACATTGAACTTTCCCGATTGGAAACCTCACAGACCAAAGCGTACAGTTAAGGTTGATCCAGTTACAGGTGAGAAAGATATCACGCTACATGTCAGACGACCACGTTGTATGAAGAACATGCCGTTAAAAGAAATGTAGCAGGATTTCTACAAAGATTTTCAAGGCTGGATCTTCAATCCTCAGACATGTGAAGCGGTGATAACATTGCTTGATGGAAAGACAGGCTTTTGGAGATACATTCACGTTCTTGATCCTATGTGGCTCTTGAATTGTTCGAAGAAGGATATCGAATGTCTCTTCTTCAACAAGATCATGTATTATGATGCAGATAAAGAGCAGGCGCTGAGATACCAGAAATTGGTGAATGTATGCTTTGAGAAAGATATTAATTCAGGGCGCTACTGGGAGTCCAAATAGAGAGATCTAGAATTGGAAGAGTTTCTCAAAGACGTCACAATGAACGAATGGAGAAAAAGATGCCAAAAGCTGCTAAGCGTGCTAGATGGAGATTGGGTTTGGAAAATCCAGTTCCGACTGATCAAACGCCAATAGAGAAAGAAGAAAGTCAGATTCCAAGGTGGTCAAAGTCTATGGATGGAATCAAAGAAAAGCTTGAATAGTGGATAAATGAGGGGAGACATAAGAGGAAGAGAATGCTAGAAGAACGTGCAGAGGAAAGAAAGAGGATGTACAGGGAACGAAGACGTAACAGGAAGGATTGATCAAGACTATGCAGGAGGAAAGACTACAGCTACATCCAAGGGGGAGTCTGTGAATGCACTATGTCTATAGCTTTCGTCTGTATCGAGTCTTTGTTTTACCTGTTTGATGTTTGTATAGTGTTTAAAGTATGTTTAGTATGTTATCCGGATGAAAACCTTGGTTTAGTATATGTTGTAAGTCCATTTGGACGGATGGAGTCCATCCAGACGGATGGGCAATAGTATTGGTGGTCATCCGGATGGGTAAGTCTATAAATAGGGTGTTTCGGTCCTCATTCGCAACAGATCTCTTGGCACCTTAGGCGAAGCCCTGTCGAATTCTCTCTGGCTCTTGTAATTGCTTTGATTATCATTTAGAATAATGTTAAACGATGTCTACTGTGTTTCTCTCTCTCCTACTACATTCTTGGATTCCGCACGAGGCTGTAGTTGTTAGATCCGGTCTGAGCGCGTTCATAGAACTGAACTCCCGGTCCTCACAGTAACCATATAGGTCTTTGTATTCGATGTTATAGTTATTTTGGACATTTTGATTATTTTATAAACATATTTTTTAAGATTACCACATCCATCACGAACGAGTCATAGTTTATTGACCCTTAAGGGTCTTATTACACATGGTCCCATAGTTTAAAAGTGTCAAAACATTATTTTAAATACATAAGCATCACACAACCACATGACAACGCAAGCCAAAATTCTCCTAAGCCGAACTCATGTACCTGAAGAATACGTAAAAATCAAGTGTCAACACAAAGGAAGGTGAGTTCACATATAATTTTCGTAACGATTTGTTTAAGGAAAACTTCCTTATTTCTACCCTTTAATGGTTTAAAAACATTTACATATGTTTAAGAAATAAATTTATTTTCTTTGAAAAAATGTCATAGTATTAATATTGGAATCGGCACTGTACCACATTCCGCATGGAAATTATATTCCATGATTCAGATTTAATATTAAATTTTTCGTTATGATTTCAGTTTTATAAGTTAGCTAGATGTTACAAGCTATATACTAAGATTGGGGTTTTAATCAATACTAGACGATTAAAGAATTCAAATTCGCCGCTTTGTAGATCAGAGCGACCAATCACGACGGGGTAGTCAACCCAATAGATCTATTAATGATTCCACGTGTGCATTACTTAATGATTAAATGCTATTAACTCTGCCCAGTTTCCCGCATTTAGGAAACCACATGCTTTCCCCAATACAACAATATATATAACCTATTGAATAATAAATTAATATTTGGCGTTGTACAAATTCTCGACGTCCCCCACGCAATGTAAGCCTATTGCCGCTACTTACACTTTTGAGACTTGGCAAATTTGTCCCAACTTAGATTTAAAAAAAATTGTTTTTAAATCTTTACAATCGTTATACCCATAATTGTCACACCCTGCTAGTTGCGGAAGCGTGTTGCGTGTGACTTAAGAAAGGGAATCATTGCATCCAATCGTGTAAACAAATATAAATCAACAACGATGCCATATGTATTGATTTGCAACAAAAATTTACAATGTTATCCAAAATATAGTTATTGAGTTTCATTACACTTCGAACAAAAGATTGTTTTGTCATAAAAGGCAATCGTTGTCATGTCATTCCCATTTCCCGTGGTCTATCACCGGCTCAACTCTCGTTTCCTAAAATACATGTAATTTTAAAAAGTCAACAAAAGTTTAGCGAGTTCATGTAGTTATTGTTATGGTATGAAATCTCATGTGTGAAATCCTAAAATGAAATCATATTTGTAATCTAGTAAATGAAATCATGTTTGTAATCCAGTAATGTAATCCTGGTATGTTATTAGCATTCATGAAGTTTAAGGATCTATCAGTGGGTAGCTTGCACCCTGACATATGTGCCATAAGTAAGTAACCAACCCGAGACAACTTTGACATAATAGGGATCACAAAAGCACTACTAAGGGTATACCAACCTGGAGTGGAGCGCACCTCAAGCTCGATAGATCTATACCTTTTGCACCTTGGTCACTAAGTGATTAATGGTTACTAGTGTCATCATCCTACTTACGCACATTGATCATGTTTTCATCTAAACCCATAGCTAACATACCGTTTGTTATGACATGTATTTCCCCTCGATTGTTTTAAAAACAAAACGTTGAAATCATTGAAATAAGGGACATGAACTCACAGGTTTGCGTTCCGTGTTTTGTACTACAGAGATAAGAGCATCTGTACGCGTGAGTAACCTATATGTGTACTAAATTTATTAGACACTTAGGTCTTATTGGACCTCGTACAAGTTGTTCATCTTGAATTCTTATTATTTTTTCACTTGTCATATTTGGAACAACTTTGTATTTTAGAGTGTTGGTAGTTTGTTCGTTCGATTGTTTTATATATATATTTCCTTCACAATGGTATATATATTTTGTTTGTATTGAATCATGTGTGAACGGGCCTCGCCCTTCACATGTCCTCATGCCTTGCACGCGTGTCATTGGGCCTAGCCCATGTCATTAGGCCTTGCCCATGTCATTTATGTTATTGGGTCCTTCCCATGTCTTTATGTCATTGGGCCTTTGCCCATGTCTTTTATGTTATTGGGCATTGCCCATGTCTTTATGCTATTGGGCCTTTGCCCATGTATTTATGTCATTGGGCCTCTGCCCATGTATTTATGTCATTGGGCCCTTGCCCATGTATTTATGTCATTGTGCCTTTGCCCATGTTTTAAATGTTATTGGGCCCTTGCCCATGAATTAATGTTATTGGGCTATGCCTAGGTTTTAATGTTATTATGCCATGCCCATGTTTTATTGTTATTGTGCCTTGCCCAAGTATTTAAGTAATTGGGCCTGGCCCACAATGAGTTTTATGAGTCCATAAATTTAATAATCTTGCATTTTTATAAAAATTCACTAAGTATAGGAGTTTTAATGTGTTCTTCTCCTTATAAAAATACTTAGTAATTTTTATACTTTTCAACTTTTCGGATTTTGTTACCGAAAAATATAAATGTATTCGTTAACTGTCTATAAAAATACATTATTTTTAGACACATCGTCGTAGTCGTGTAATATATATATTTTCGCGTCGAAGAATCGCCCAAATGTCGTAGTAACCTCTCGTGATGGCGATACGCCCGTTTTGTCGTCGTCGAATGTTATAAATTCCTTTATTGACCATTTTGGTTATATGTCTTATTTGGTCGGTGGAAATATATTTATTTCTTAGGAATATACGTTCTTGTAATTCTTGTACGTCGCCCGTATTATCCGCTCGTCCGTTTAGTTTGTTTAGGGACATCATACAAGTGAGTTTTACTTATTCTATAACTTAGCATTTCTTGGTTATATGAAGATATTGCGTATATGTATTTATGTGTATTTTATACTTGTTTCTTTCAAGTATTTTTCTTGGTATCATTTGTGTATTATTTAGATCACCCTAATAATCTAAATACATACACTTAACACATAATATATACACCTTGATGAGTTTTCTATATATATATATATATATATATATATATATATATATATATATCCCTAAAAATATATATTTATAAGTTTCCACTTTTAACTTATAAAAATTCTTGTAAGTATTTAGAAACTTATTTAGGTGTTTTAACACTTAAACTTTTATCAAAAAGTTTATCCAATCATGATTAAGATCCTTAAGTGCGATTAACCATCGTAATCACACTTTAACCCCCGTTTAATCATGATTATGATTTTAGAAAATTTCGCCATTGTTTCCCCTAAACTATGACGTTTCCCACTTTTTCAAAACGCGTTTAAATCACCAAATCAATTTTCTAATTCACCACTCTTTACCATGTTTCAATAAGGATCATATTTACATCAATAATCACACTTATTCCTTCAAGCTTCTCATGAGCATTACATTGGTTAAACTTTCAAGACTTTAAAGTAATCCATTTTTCAAGTTAATTATTTACATAAACTTGATTATACTTGTTTTTCACTTTTAAAATTCCCAAGTCTTTAGGTTTCCAGTTTATTAGAAATTACCAAGACTTTTTATAAACACTTTTTATAAGCATCATTACATAAAGTTGTTTTATGTTAAAAACCAAGTTATTAGTGTTTTTAAACCCTTGATTCAAGTTCATTATTGTGTTTTATCCTTCAAGAATCACTAATCAAAGTTCACATACATAATGCTCATAATCTTTGAAGTTGATGATCTTTTGTGATTTAAACATTCATATGTTTAAATCACATTTTTAAGTGTAACATGGCAAGATTGACACTAATCTAGAGTACTACATGATATACACCACAAGATCATCATAAATCTAGACTTTAAACCACTAATTTTAACAAAATCAACATAATCATCAAGATTACACTAACTAGTTACACTAATCTACACTAACAATCACATAATAAGTTATGATTAGTAGATTATTAAATTTGAGATTAGGGTTTTTGATTATATTTTTCTTAATCTTCAAGATAATCAACTTGTACTTTTGAAATCTACACTTAATAAGAAACTTAAATATGGGTAATAGAAGTCTTACAACTTTGCACAAGCTAAACAAGATGATTAAGAAGTGATTAAGGTCCCAAGAAGGTTCTTAATGAAGCTCCATGCTTAGATGATCTTAAAATGCTTTGATTTAGGCTAGAAAGTGGTGTTTAGTGGTGAATTATGGTGGTGTATATGGGTGGTCTTGGAGCCGTGAACAAAGGGAACTAAGGTGGTGGTTTTGTTGTTTGAAGTGTGTTATGAAAAGTATGAATAATGGTGTTGAATGATAGAAAAGATGATGCTAATATTTCAACAACAAATATCTACACACCATGCTTCATAACTTGCAAGATTCAACAAAAATCAAGTGGGGGTGGGACCCACTTTGACCAAAATATATAAATTGGGGGGGGGGGGGGTAAAATGTAACTTTTTTTATAAAAAGTGTTAAAAATCTAGATATTTTGGTAATTAATCAAAGTATGGTGATTAGTGGTTTAATTGCACCACTAAGGGGTATTAGGGATTCGGAATGTTAATCGAAATTAACTAGTTCACTAAACTAGTAGAAATTGTATTTTGAAACTTTAGATGCTTTCTGTTTGGTCGTCTGCTAGTTAAAGGTGCTTTTACGTCGTACCAATGAAGGTTTGTCGCAACTTGTTATTTCGCCATCAAACGATTCATGAAGTGATTTCGAGTCCCAAAATAAGCTTAACTAGTTCGCCATCTCTTCCGTTTGGTTATTTTGGCGTCAGAAATGTTATTTACTAGCTTGTCGGTTCAAAAACAGACAAGTTATGAGGGTTGCGACGTAGCGCCGAAAGCTTATGTTTCGGACACCCCATTAATATCCTCAGTTTGTTTTCATGTGTTTGTCATCATTTGTCATAATTCCGGAGTCTCAGAAATGCTAAATTATTAGTTCGGACGAGTTAAAATTGTTATATTTTTAGTCGAACGGATAATTTTGTGATTAGGGCGTTGTACCAGAAAGTTATGTTTTTTGCAAGATGTGTTACCACATTAGTGTTTTCATATATATATATATGGACTCAGTTATGTTATTCGTGTGTCGTTTTTCATCGTTTCGTTTTGTTTTCGCTATTTTGCTGTAATGAATAGTGGTCAGTGTTTAGGACCTTTTGCCATTTTGTCACGAAGTGCTGTCTAATTGTCATCAGGATCTCTGTACTTTCATACTTTCTCAATGGAATTGGACATGTTTACAGTGATTATCTTTGTTGATGATTCTCTGACATTGCCGAGGGATTCCGCACCTCGTCATTGATCGATTCTGACCACGTTCTTGATCTTAGAGAGAGGACCGACTCCTGCTAGTGGACTCACAAGTGGTGTCAGAGCCACAGGATGTCAAATCGGAGATAGTTACAGCGATTTCACAAGGATTTCAGCCATTTTCAAACGTTTTCAGACAAATCTCACTGGAGATTTTGACAATTTCATCATCTTCTTCTACATTTCTATATGATTTTCATATTTTCACACCTAAAACTACTAAAAACTCAAAATTGACGGATAATTTACGGACAAAAAGGACTAAAATTGACATCAAATGAATCGGAATCTATCATAGATCATTCCTACAAAGTTTCAATCCAAAATTCGAGCTAAAACGCATCCAAATTGATCAAAATCATGAACTGTTCTTCATGCATGTTGACGTCACTCATCCGATCAAACTGCCATTCGATAGGATTACACTAGTTATTGTTCTTATTTCACTCGCTGACGTCATACTCATTCGAACGGATTGACATCCGAGCGGATTAGTATTTTTGAGAAAAAGTTCAATAGTTACTTGCTGACGTCATACTCATCCGATCGGATCGACATCCGAACGTATCGGTATTGTTGTGTTAAAAAGTTCAAAAGTTTCAAATCAACGAAAGACCATCCGATCGGATCACCATTCGTCACTTGGACATCAGCTACATGACAGTTTGTTACTTTGTGTCATTCGTACGAACGACCATTCCTGCGAACGGCCATTTGATTCAAGTGTTTGAATTTTTGAAAATTTGTCTAAGTGTTTGACATTTCAGGCACGTTAAACATGGCAGATGAGTTCTTGAATCCATTTGGGGATTACTTTGCATACAACACAGGAGATGCCACAGCAAGTACAAACCCCAAAGCAGCTACAAAGGCTATTTCGGATTCTTTAAGCGACGATAATGCATACGGGACGTACAACAAGCCCTCGAAGTTAATGTCAATTGATGATTATAACAGATGGGCCAAGAGGTTTAAAGGGTGGTTGAAAGCATTCGCATATGATAGTTGGAGGTGTATCAAGCATGGCTATATTGCTCCAAGAAATGATTTTGAAAATCTTGAAGAAAATGATCAAGAATTATATATATCCAAACAAAAATGTATCGCATTGCTACATCAGTCTATTCGCGATGATATTATTTCACTGATCGACTACAATGATTTGAGGGATTTATGGTTAAAGCTTGAAAAGAAATGCACGGGAGGAGAAGAAATAGTGAAAAATAAGAAAAGTTTGTTGAAAAAAGAATTTGATCTATTCACATGTATGAAAAACGAAAGTGTTCGTCAAATGATCGAGTGGTTTTGTCATCTTAAGGCAGAACTAATCAGATATGGAATCAAAAGGATGAAGATGAGATGGTTGACAAAATATTCGAGGCTTTGCCAAACGAGCAAGACTGGCAATACTTTGGTCTTGTGCTCAAGAATATGAAACCAGCAGCAGATATGACGGTAGATTGGTTAATCGAGAGACTAGAAGGTCATGAACTAGAGATAAAAAAGATGAACAAAGTGAGCAGCACTCCATATCAACAAAATGTTGATCTATACTATCGGGGCAGTATGATTCCAATAGTCACATCGCCAAAAACTGCCTTCAGTGCCGATAGTTCAAATGCTGATCCACAAGAAAAGCAAAATAACGGTTCTTCATCTAACAGCTCTGGTTACCATGGAACTGGCTCTAATGCACCATCATCATCTGCATCAAATAATCAGCAATCAAAGAATGTATTCCAATGCAACATTGCTGTCATCTGAACAATGCTCAGAATTTCAACGAAGAAACAGCAAAACAACAGATGGTATTCCTTGCTTCGATATTGGAGTCGTACAAGAGCCTGGTTGCTGGAAAGATTGGGAATAGCAATCTCACAAAAGAAGACTACGACTAAATCGATCCGGAGGAAATGGAGCTGATTGATATACGCTGGTGCATGGCGAGTGTGATCCGAAGAGCTCAAAGATTTATGGAAATCATTGGAAGAAATTCAATTGGAGGTCCTTCAACGAAGCTCGGCTTCGATAAATCTAAGGTGACATGCTTCAAATGCAAGCAGAAAGGGAACTTCAAACAAGAATGCCGAAACTCTGCAGCTGATGAAACTGCAAACCCTTTTCACGAGGATTATTACAGGAAAGCAGTTTATCATCAAAACCGAGAAGAGGCACCAAAGATGAAACAGATTGAAGAAACTCCAAAAGAAAAATCGAGAGCTTTAGCAGTGATACAGGATGATGAGGGATTTGATTGGAGTGAATTTTTGCCTGAAGATGATCTAGTTGGCATGCATTCATGGCTAATGTTGAATCACTTGAATCATCTCCAGATACAGTAGAATAAAGATGACTGCACTGTGACACCCGGCTTTTCAGGCCATACCGTACAATTGTAACACGTGTTGTGAATAGGAAACCGGGCTGTATTTGACTGGTTATGATGTTTATATGTGAAATTTAATGAGTTGGTAAATTTAAACTTTGATAAAAATTATGTTGGCAACGATAAAATTAACGCTTATCGCATAACGATTAAAATGCGAAACGAACGTCGGTGACCACCCGATCAGTGTTAAAATCCTAAAAATAATCAGTTATGATTAGAATAATTATTTTAATCATATTCGTGTGGAAAAATAATTTAAAACGCTAGGAAACTCTATTTTTCGAGTTTAAGCGCGTACCGCGCGATGCAGCGCGTATACCGACAAAATAATGTCAACACAACCTGTCAAGGCAACTAATAATCATTTTTGTAATAATTTAATGAGTTTATTACTTTAGAATGATAAAAATAAATAAAAACGCATAAATCCCTATTTTTGCGATTTTAAGCGCGTACCGCACAGCACAGCACGCATACTGCCAAATACCGGCAACGTAGCCAGTCCAGGCAAACAAAATATCATTCAATGATATTTTGGTTATATTATTTTTATAGAGTGATAAATATAATTTAAAATTCAATAAAACGGGATTAAAACGCTAGATAAAATACCCGGTATCCAGTAAAATACCTGTTTATAACTATATATATATATATATATATATATATGTATGTAAGCATATAGTGTGTGTATGTGTGGGTGTAGGTGGCGGCGTATATGCCCACCACATTTGCATCTTTTCTTGTGACATGCCAAGTGTTGTGCATGCAATTCTCTTGAAAAACCTCCATGTCTTCTCATTCCAACACAAAATCTTTCACAAATCAAGAAAGCAAGTCCCTCCTCTCTCTCTCTCTCTCTCTAAACCGTAACACACACACCCATTCAATTTCGTTTTTCATCATCTTCATTAAGATCCAAGCCTCTTCCAAGGTGTTTCCTTGCACTTTTGAAGATCTTAAGGTGTTTTCAAGTGATTCCAAGCAAGAACCAAGCTCCATATCATTACACCTTGTCAAAAACCCATCAAATTCTTGAAGGTATAAAATTTATGTTTAAATCCTTGTTCTTGATATTTGGTGTTATTGATGATGATAGAAGTTTCTCAAGGTTCTTGATTTTAATCACAAACTTAAAATCTAAAACAAATGGGTTTTTGGATAAATAAAAATGGATGAGTATGTGTATGTATGTGAAGCCGTAAGTATATGTGTGTGTATATGTAATTGTGTTTTGATTTTTGATTGAGTGATTCATGAATAATATGATTCTTGAATGATAGAATACATGCTTGAGTAAAAAATGGTATAAAAGAATGATCTAAAAGTGTTTCATGATTTGCAAGGGGTTTGATGAAAAAGTGAACTTATGGAGGTTATGTGGGTGTATATATATTTCGTGTGTATGTATGAATATGTGTATGCATGCATGTAATTTTGGTCATATATTTATAAAGGTAAGAACACATTCAATTATGTATGAATGATTATGTGATAATGGGTGATATAGGTTATGATTTGTAAGAACATGGTTTTAATATGCTCTTGAATGTGATTAGATCATAAGTGATGATAATGATGTTGTATGAGTGCATTAGATGCATCTACTTGAACATGCATGATGATGTGTGATCTTAAAAAGGTGATTTGAGTATGATTTAGTAAAAATCAGTTTTAATCAGATTATAAACACTAAAGTAAAGTTATCTTAAAGTGTTTAGTGACATATAACTTTGTCATAATGTTTGCTAGCTTTGCATGTTGTACTTGGTGCATTAAAAGTTGTAAAATACGTGAAATCGCATGATTTATGTGACTTACACAAAAACTGCACTAATCTGATTATAACCACTATTTTAATCAGTAAATAACATGTATTGTGTTAAAATATCAAGTCATTTCGAGTTGGGATGATTATAGTAACGTATAACGTAAAACTATGTGTTAAAAGGGTCAAAAATCGGCTTTTCGAGTGATTTTTACAAAACTGATTTAGATCAGTAAGTAAACTGATATTTTTAGTTTAAAAATAAGTATTTTAACTAATTTTAAGTTTACTTGGTGTTTGGTTAGTCATACGTGACTTCCGACGCCCGAAAACGTTACCGAATCGCTAAAATACGCATTTTTCTATGTACACTAGTATGGTAAAATTTTGGATAAACCTTATGTGTTATGTGGTTTAAACATGAGAATGTGAAAATATGTTAAGTTTTAACATGATTTTAAAGATTTGGATTATGCATGTATATTTGTGCGTTTTGTGCGATAGAAACGGTAAAAATTGCATTAAATGTGTAACTTGTTTGTCGAGCATGAAATTTGATATGTTTGAGATATTTTATGTATATTGGCTTTAAAAATGACAAAATAGATTAGTTAACAAGATTTCGCGTGTTTCGGTGTTAAATTATGTAGACGTTTATGTATATATATTACGACGCGTAAATCGTAGATATATTGCGTATAAACGGGAGAGTTAACGGATTTACACAATAATGGTCATGAATAAAAATCGTTCAAGTCACAAAATCATAAAAATATATATATATGGACTCAAATATATATATATATATATATATATATACGTGCCAACATAATAAAAAATGACAACTTTTCAAGAAAATCTCAAAGTTACGTGATAATTCTAAGAAACGGAGAAACTTAGGATTTTTGTGTTATGAATATTGATTTAAAATCGTTCCTATATATATATATTAGGACGTGTAGAAATCAATCTCTGGGATTGCGTAATTTAAAATACGCACCCAAAGGTGAGTGTCACTAAACCCCTATTTTTACTGTTTTGTATATATTTTGGGGGTGGAACACGTCGTTAAAAGGTTTTAATAATGTTTTCGATACCTTTTAATATAAATTATATATTTTCGCTGAAAATATATGAATTTGATAAGTTATACGTTTCGAAGTAAAACGTTTTTGATAAATGAATATTGTATGTGCGGTATTTCTTAAGTGAAACGAGACCGTACGGATTGGGGATGAATTCCGGACTGGGTCTCAACATTTGAGTGACAGGGGAATTCATAAATCGTCATGTATTAAATTATCATATTAGTAGGATATATATATTGTACGTGAGGTAGACATCATATTGTTCTTCGAGAAAGAACCCTGCGCCCATGATTTCGTTTAATTAGTTAAGTATTGTACGCGATGAATTGTTGGTAAATCTATCGGGTTGACAACCCCGTCGTGACCGGTCGCCCCGTGTCAATGTCAAACGACGAATTAATATTCTGTTTATTGTCTAGCATTGATTATCCCTGCATGGTTAATATATAGTTCGTATCGTCTAGCTAACATACGAGTCTGAAAATTGACGCAATAATTTAATATACAAAACTTGGGCAGTAACAATATTGTCGGGTTCAAGAAACTGCGACGGAAGGCCCATGGATTTTATTAAGAAAGTAAAGTGGACTTTCTAAGAATTAAATGGATGTTTTTAAATAAACACCTAATCAGAAAGTTTTCATTGGAATAAAATTGTTTGTGAGTGAATATGTGAACTCACCTTCCTTTGTGCTGACACTTGATTTTTAACGTGTTCTACCGGTACTTGAGTTCGACTTCGGGAATTATGGCGTATCTTGTGGTTGTTGATGCATGTTTTGCCACTTAAATATGTTGGACTAATTTTAAAACTTTCTGGGACAAATGTAATAAGATCCATAAGGATCAAGGACAATTTAATTATGTCATGGTTGTGTCATGTTATGGGATGCCATGCTTAAAAACTTATGTTTTAATTAAGTTAATATGTCCAACACTTTAATGCAACAAATATCAAGATAGAAATAGGCACCAGCTTCCGTCACCACCATGTTTTATATTCCGCTGTGACATTTTTGGGGTGTGACATGCACAAATTCAGAAGAAAAAGATGTACGATGCCTTCAAAGAAGCCAAAAAGGCGAGAAGATATGATCCTGATCGTGAATGCTATTTAGATCCAAAGGGCAACATTTGCACTGATCCATCAACCATCGATCTGGAAACTCTCATAAAAGCGATATTCTTAAGAGAAGAACAAAGGGATCTGGAACAAAAGAAAGTGGATGAAGGAATCATCGACACTGGAAAGGAGATGACAGCCGAGAATCTGAAAAAGATGGCTGATCAAGTTCTAATGGCGAAAGCACTTGAGGTAGATTCCAAGTCTGCTTCTAGTTTTGAGTCATTAGGAAAGGTCAGTAGTAGTGGTTCAGACAGTGAACCAGGTAAGGCTGATAATGTCAAAACAGAAAGTGTTTGTAAAGGTTGCACGAAAGAGTGCAAAATCTGCAACACATATGCATATCTCTCAAACAAGAAAATCCAGGAGCTGACTGAAAAAGATGGTAAAATCGATAAACAAATTCTAGAGCGAGATAATTTGAATAAAGCTTCAAATGAAAGAATCAAAGAATTAAAAGAAAAGATTGAAAAAGATAAAAATGATGTTGACCGTTTTCAAAAAGAAAATGAAAAATTAATTCTTGAAAACAGAAAAATTTCAGAAGATTTTGATAAGCTGAAAAGAACGGTTAAGGATTCAGATGAACGCAACTCAAAAACTACCAAAGAAGATATTCATTTGTCAGGAGTTCTTCAAGCGAAAGAAAAACAGATAAATCCGCAACTGGATGAGATTGCGAATCTCAAGCTTCAATTTCAAGAAGCTAAGATTGAAAATGAGAGAATCAATCTGAAGTTAACCAGCTACAACTCCGCTAGCTTTGTTCTTCAACACATAGTTCCCAAACCAATCGGGAAGAATAAAGCTGGTGAGGATGTTTACTCAGATGGAACTGGGGTGGGTTATCATCAAGTTCCACCACCCATGTGCAATAATTTCACAAAGAAATAATCTGGGTTGGTTAACGAATCTGAATCAAATGAAAAAACTGATGTTGAAAATTTGTCAGAAAACATTGAGGTCACATTTACTTCACAATGATAACATTCAATCTGAAGTTGTGAAAAATGTTGTTGAAAACGTGTTAAAATCTGATAGTGACTCCACAGTTGAGGATGAGGATTGTTTTCAAAACAATTACATCCCGAAACTCAAATCCCAGGACAACTTAAGTGACGAACCAACTCTTGTCATGTACAAGATGAACGGATCTGATAAGTTGTACTCGGATACTGAATTTCCAATAAAAAATGTGAATGTGGATAAACTGAAGAAAGTTTTCAAGCTGGTCGAAATCGATGTTTCTGAGGTCAAATGTCTGACAAGTTCCAAAAGGTTTCTAAACTTTCAACATGATAAATCTTACTACAAGAAACCACTTGTGCCACCACGTTTTCATAAAAACAATCAAAACAGAGGTTTTGGTGGACAACAGGGTGGTAAGAATTATCCGAAAAGGAACTTTCAGAAACAAAAGTTTGTTGAAAAGAAAACGTTTGTGAAGAGCTCAAGCTCAATTTCCGAACAAGAATCGGAAATATTTTCAAAAACAAATGAAGAGTTCTTTGCTAAAAAGGACTCACAAATGCAGACTGAAGGTCAAAGTCGGGTCATCGATACCCGAACGTGCTTTAGATGCAACCAAACTAGGCATATTGCACGAAAATGTCCAAACCAGAAACCTAAGTCTGTAGTTGTTGAGAACCCAAAGAAAGCAAATGATGTCAAAAGCAAAGCACCTACGTTTGTTGAAAAGATGGTTTCAAAAACTGAAAAAGTTAAAACCAAATCTGAACCTGTTAAACAACATTTAACTGAAAATGGTAAATTTTACAAACGGGTTGCTTCCCCACAACAAACATGGTTGCCAAAATCGCAAGTCAAGACATCGAATGAAACAAAATCAAAGGTTCTTGAGACTGTTGCAAAACAATCATCTTCAACCAAATCGGTTAAGATAAATGTACCTTTGACTTTAAATAAAAAGAAGGAGAAACAAATTCCTGTCATGAAGTACGTTCCTAAAAAGATTCTCAAAAATGAAAGTAAAAAGGAACAAACTTCCACTCAATTTGAAAAATTTGACCCTAAATCATATGTACCTCCGACTAATTTGTCAAAAGTTGAAATCAAAGAGGAAACTGAGAGTGAACTGGAAATTAATGATAAAAACTTTCCACCTCTTAAGTCAACTGTGAAATATGATGATGAAGTCAAGCTACCCGAGTCTGATGAGGCTTGGGAAGCTTATCTCAGCTAATCTCATTTAAATTGTGCAGGAGCTCCCAAGGTCTATTTCAAAGTGGATCATGGACAGTGGAGCATCCCGGCACATGACGGGGAGAAAGTCCCTGATATATGATGTACGAGGTTTCAACGGAGGATATGTTGGTTTCGCCAGAAATCAAGGAGGGTGAATAATCGGGGAAGGCACGTTATCCAACGGTGTCGTTACTTTTGAAAGAGTCAACTACATACCGGAACTGGAGACCAACTTGCTCAGCATTTCTCAAATCTGTGACAGAATGTACACAACACATTTTACTGACAAGGAGTGTTTGATTTTGAAGCCGGGGTTTGTTTTCCCTGAAGAATGGATCATCATGCGAGCACCAAGGGTAAATGATCTGTACGTGTTGGACATGAGCGTTGCTACGACTACCATGGGTCATCCTTAGTGTTTCGTTTCAAAAGCTACCGAAAAGGAGTTAAGGTTGTGGCATAGAAAAATGGGTCAGATTAACCTACGGAAGATGAATTATCTGGTGCATAACGATCTTGTTAGAGGTGTTCATCTAAAGAGTTTTCACCTAGAGGGAGAGTGTATAAGTTGTCTGAAAGGAAAGCAACACAAGAAATCCCATCCCAGAAAAACAGAGAACTCAATCTCGAAGCCACTCGAAAGACTTCATAGGATCTCTTCAGTCCTATGAATGTCAAAAGCATTACTTGAGATTTCTATTGCTTAGTGGTTACTGATGACTTTTCGAGATTTTCATGGGTGATGTTCCTGAAGTCGAAAGATGAAACATTTGAGAGTTTGCTGAGGTTATTCAGAAAGATAGAGAACTTATACCAGACACGCATTTGCCGACTTCGAAGTGATAATGGTACAGAGTTCAAAAACAACAGGATGGAAGAATTCTGTGACAAGAAGGGTATACTGCAAGAGTTCAGCGCACCATACACTCCACAGCAGAATGGAGTTGCAGAAAGAAAGAATAGGACGCTGATCGAGACGGTTCGAACGATGCTTGCTGATTCAAAGCTTCCTATCAACTTCTGGGGAGAAGCAGTATCTGCCGCTTGCTATACTCTCAACCGGGTACTTACTATGAAGAAGCATGAGAAAACATGCTTTGAGCTGATCAACAAACGCAAGCCGAATTTGGAATACTTAGAACCATTCAGGTCTCCCTGTACAGTTCTAGATCCTGAAGGTAAGTTTGGTTCGAAGAGTTTTGAAGGAATCTAAGTAGGCTATGCCAGTCCACTTAGACGGGTGTTCGTTCCAAGTCTCGGAATAATTATTGAAGCTCAACATGTGGAATGCCAAGGCTACACTATGCTTCCACAGAAACCTGGAGACTCATGGCGATTCAATTATGATACTTTATGGAATTCATTCGATTTACAAGAAGAGCCAGAGTACTTTAACGACCTAGATATTTTTCGGGAATATGAAGCTTCCCAAGGTTGATTGCCAGCAAAGTCTTCTAGACGTCAACAAACTTCCAATGATCATGAAGTTGGTCCAAGTCACAGTAGTCAAGATGATATTCAGCAAACTCCGACTACTTCAGAACAAGTGCTTGCTCCAGAAAATCAGACGGTAGTTGATGATGATTCAGTGTCTGATTCAGATAGCCCAACGTTTGATCGAGGTGATTCAGAATCTGAAGAGGAGCAGATCCAATCTTCAAATCAGACAGTCCCTATTGATGAAGTCATTGATAACCAGAATGTCACAAATTTGGAAAGTGAATTTGTTGTTCCCGATGAAGTTATGCTGAGGACTCTATCCTACCATCCCGAGGAACAGATAATCAGAGAATTGCAATCTGGAGTCAGAACTCGCCACCAGATTGATCAGGGCTTAACATGTTTTTATTCTACAATTGCTCCATTATAGAATGATTTCTCACTCAGTTGCTTTATTTCGCAGATTGAACCAAGAACTTACAAAGAAGCACTGATGGAAGAATCATGGGTGAATGCGATGCAGGAGGAGTTAAGCCAATTCGAGAAACTTGGTGTTTGGAAATTGGTAGATTTACCTGATGGTCATCGAAAAATCAACACGAAGTGGGTATTCAAATGCAAGAGAGACGATCGAGGAGTGATAGTCAGAAACAAAGCTCGACTTGTTGTTCAGGGCTTTAGTCAGCAAGAGGGGATCGATTTCACTGAAGTATACGCCCCAGTTTCTAGACTTGAAGCTATCCGAATATTTCTTGCATTCGCTTTGTGGAAAGGTTTCAAAGTTTATCAGCTGGATGTCAAATCAGCATTCCTCTACTGAAAAGTGAAAGAGGAAGTTTATGTCGGTCAGCCACCAGGCTTTACCGATCCACATCACAAGAACATAGTCTACCTTTTGGACAAAGCGCTGTATGGTTTGCACCAGGCCCTGAGAGCCTGGTATGAGACGCTCTCTCGACACTTGCTTTCCAACGGCTTTATCCGAGGCAAAGTGGACGCCACTCTTTTCACAAAGGAGGTTGCTGGTCATCTACTGATCATTCAGATATATGTTGATGACATAATTTTTGGGTCAACAAACGAAGAACTCTGCAAAAAATTTGAACGAGTAATGAAGCAGAAGTTCGAGATGTCGTTAATCGGTGAGATGAAGTTCTTCCTTGGTCTGTAGGTCGATCAACTGCCAGAGGGGATCTTTATACATCAGACAAAGTACGTCCAAGATGTTCTAGAGAAATTTGGGATGTCTGAGACTGCACCAATGTCCACCCCGTTAGCAACGAATCACGGTATAAACCCTGATCTCACCGGAGAGAAGGTTAACGAGAGGCTATACCGCTCGATGATTGGTTCGCTGATATACCTGACAGCATCCAGACTCGATATTATGTACCCGACCTGCCTCGCAGCCCGTTATCAATCGTGTCCAAGATCGTCACATATGATCATTGTCAAGAGGATTCTACGCTACCTGAGAGGAACCCCAAGCTTAGGGTTGTGGTATCCCAAAGATGGTGACTTCAATCTTCAAAGATTCTCAGACTCTGATTTCAGATGCTGCAAGCTGAATTCAAAATCAACAACTGCAGGATGCCAATTCTTCGGACCACGCTTGGTCACTTGGCAGTGTAAAAAGCAGACAACCGTTGCACTTTCAACTTGTGAAGCAGAATACATGTCAGCAAGCAGCTGCTGCTCTCAAATTCTGTGGATACAACAGCAGATGCGCGATTACGGTTTGCAATTTCTTACTACTCCTATTTTTGTTGATAACGAGGCATCAATCAACATAACTAAAAACCCGGTACATCACGCTAAAACTGAACATATAGAAATTCGACATCACTTCATCCGTGATTGTTACGAGAAGAAGTTGATTCGAATAGACAAGATCCACACCGACGAACAAAAGGCTGATTTACACACTAAACCGTTTGATAAGAAACGATTTCTTTATCTGTTAAAATTAAACGGGATGAAGCTTTTGTCGTCAGGGGGAGAAATAGTTGGCGTTGATGAGAAAACCACAGCAGAGGACGTTGAGAAGCAATCTACTATGGTTTGTCGCATTTTTAATTGTTTTGGGCTTTAGAGGGAGATATGGTTTATTTTCAAATATCCAAAAACATTGAAAAATGCTAAAAATACAAAAACAATAGATATTTCAAAATCAAAAACAAAATAGAAAATCTAAAAAGAGTTTGTGTAAAAAGAGGAAATGATAGTACATAAGCTAGACTGTCACAGTACGCTAAGGATTTGGAATGTTAAAAAGTGATAAATAATCTCACTAAGGATGTGACAGTAGGCTCAGCTAGACTAGTAGATTTGCGATAACGATACAAACTTAAATGAAAAGGCCTAGTTCTAGTGGAAAACACGGTAGAAAGTGTAGTACTTAGTTTTGTCCTTCTTGATTGTGGACCTACTCAGTAATCGCTGAATGCTGAAAAGCATAAAAACAGGTTAGTCTGTGAAATTTCACAACTTACTGGAAAAGTCACTTTGATTGTGTATTCTTTTTGCAAAGATTTAAACTTGTTTTATTTCTTTATTTTGTTTAAGCATTGGATATCATCTACGTATACGTGAGTATCGAACTGGATGTTAATGCCTAAACGTTCTGCTTTATTTTCTTGGTGTTTCGTTTAAATCTTGGATCACCTCTGCGTATATGTGAATATCGAATTGGTGGTTAAGATTTAAACACAGTCAACTTGTTTTAGATTTCTTTATTTTGTTTAAACATTGGACTTTCTCAGCGTATCGAAAGATCGACCTGATTGTTAATGTTTAAACATTCTGCTTTGTTTTTACAGATATCACAGTTGATGAAAGTTTAAAAGCATTACTTGAGTCAGTGTTTTACATGATGAGGGGATATGCTGAGATCGTGGGGTCCATAAGAATTTAGTGCAAATTAATATACCTTAACGTATTGGTAAGCATTTTGAAAGTTGTTAGATTGATTTTAAATGGACAACAATATCGTCAATCTATGTGAATTATTTAAAACTTAGTGTGAAATATAAGCTCAACGGTGCTAGTGATTTGTTGGCAGCTGATATGATCCTCTAACACGTTCACAAAAATATATTTGTAAATAGTTTACTGTTTACTTTACTGTGTTTCATTTCAGTATGGTTTAGCTTAAAATTTTCTTAAAAATACAAAAAGATTTTAATTTCTGCTTTAGTTTAGACAAACCATGGTGGAAAGCTGATCTTCGAAATCTCAGAAGCGATGCAGAACGTTTTTGGCTGAATGACTGGGTTGGGAGCTAATTAAAATGTTTGGTATTTCAAAGACAATCAAGTTCATTAACTTGACACTTGTACATTTTCAGAAAATGTTGAAAATTTTGAACAAAACGTCAGATGTTTCGAATCGGGTCAACCAAGGTCATTAATTTGAACTTGGTAGACAAAATTGAGTAACCAGGGTCATTAACTTGGAGTTGGATACTTGAGTGGATATCTAAAACTGACCAAATCAGATAAAATTGAAAAAAGTGAAAAAGTTAAATGTTAAAAAGGTTTGAGTTTGGAACAGATATCAATCCGATCGGATGACCATCCGAGTGGTGGTCAACAGTATATAAGGGTTAGAGTGCTTGGTCAACTTCATTCGATCGAACTGCCCTTCGTATAGTCTAACTTTTTCTCTCAACCAATCTTTGATCTTTACACACTTTCTTGCTTTTCAAGTTACATAGGATTGTTGGCATACTCAACCTTCGCTATGGGAAAGGTAAGTTTTATGATTTTCACCGTTAAATTTTGAGTATTTGATATGTTTATAGTGGTGTCGGCTTGGACTAGAACAAAACCTAGATTTAGGCTTTGATAAGGATTTTTGTTAGAATCTGAACATAGGGTTTTGTTTTGTGGGCCTTAGATCTATAGATTCACCGTTTCAATTTGTACAAAATCTTATTAGATTTGAATCTAGGATCTTTAGGAGGTGTCGGCCATCGGAACACAAAAAATGAAATTAAACCCAATTCATTAAGTTTTGACAAAATATGAACATAGGGTTTTGTTAGTCGGTCAAATCTTTAAGAGAAATTGTGATCAATTTTTGAAAAATGTTAGAAATTTTTGATCTAATTTGATTGGTTGCTAACTGTTCTTTATTGCCACATGGAATGAATGGCAATCCGATCGGATGACCATCCGATCGGAGGGCCATCCGATCCATAACATTCATATATTTGTTTATTGTTCATGTGTTTGATAATTGTTCATTTGTTCATTCATGTTCATGCTTATCTGTTACTAATGATGTTGTTTTGAAACGAATGGCATTCCGATCGGATGACCATCCGATCGGAGGGCCATCCGATCCAAAATCACATATCTACATGCTTGAACTTTATCTGGTCTTCATGCTCAACTGTAGATGTTTTCAATCGAATGGCAATCCGATCGGAGGGCCATCCAATCCAAAACACACTCAACTGAATGTCTGTGCTTATATGTTTTCACTTGGAAAGAATGTCAATCCAATTGGATGACCATCCGATCAGAAGGCCATCCGATCCAATTGCATTATGTTGATTGTTGAACTGATGTATTTTGATACGAATGTACATCCGATCAGATGGCCATCCGATCGGATGGCCATCCGATCCATCAGTACTGCACTAGAGTGAAGGTGTTTCCTGTGTTAGAAAAATTTTCAAGTTTTTCAAAAATTTTCATTTTTCACCTTATGTCTCGAAGTTCATGCTGATTTTAACGTTGATTATTTTTACAGGCAAGAGCATCAGATTGGCATCCGAATCACAACATTTACTGCATTTTGGAAGAAAATTATGTGAACATGGAACCATTCAAAGATATGGTGGAATTCTTAAAGGATAGTAGAATTGCCAAGTCGCTGACTGATAAGACGAAATGTTATGAGTCTCATGTACGGTTGTTTTGGAAGGCTGCTAGATACGAAGAAAAGGAAAAGATGATATATTCGACAGTTAAAAAGAAAAAATGATAAAGGAAAGGATATAGATGTTGAGGTTAAGTTTTCAGTGGCGGACGTAAGAAGAGTTCTAGATTTAAAGGATAGAGATGATGACCCAATCATTGTTTCAGAGAGGTTATGCAAGGGTTTATGGTTCAGAATGGGATACGTAGGTCATGTAAATGACAAATATATTAAGTCAAGATTCTGCAGACCATAAAAATTCCTGGTTCATTGTGTAGTACAAGCTTTATCTCACAGGATAGGAGCATACGACGAAACGTCAGACTACATTATGAATATCATCACATGTTTAGTGTTGAACAGGCCGTACAACATCTCCCAGGTGTTGTTTACTCATATGGTTGATAATGTGAGAGGTGAGAAGTATTTGATGTATCCAAGATTTATTCAAATGCTGTTAGATGATCAAGTGAAAGATCTTCCAAAGGATCCAGCTGATGAACTGAAGTTACATCATATGACTAGTGAAACCTTGAGTAGATTGAATCTATACAAAGGTCTAACGGAAGAACAGGAACCAAGAGTTAAAGGAAAGATTTGTAAGATTAAGAATCCAGAGTATGTGGCACCTGAGAACGATGCTTGGAGGCATGCAGATAGTAACTCAGAGGATGAAACTGAAAGATTAAGTGAGATGCATGAAAAGAAACTAAGGTTTTGGTGTGTGAAGGATGGAAAGAGGAAAAGGACTCCAAAGATTTCACCCAAAGTTGTTACACCTAAGATTGTTATTAAGGGTACAATTGGGAAGAGGAATCACAAAACAGGTTGATAGATTATTCTTTGTTATGTCATTCTAATAAGTGTTGTTGTTTGCTTTGCAGAGCCTACAAAGAAGAACACATCACCAAGACTTGTAGATGAAACAGTCATTCCTCCAGCAGATATAATTCAAGAAGGCGTTGATGTGATGAAAGAGTCTCTTGAAGACTATTTAAAGAAAAATGAGGAAGCTAAAGCGGCTAAAGTTGCAAAAGAGGTTGAATCTTCTGCAAAGAATGTTGAAGCTGAAGATGTTGCTGAATCTTATTCTAGTGCAACAGAGCCTGAATATGACATTTTGAAGCTAGGCGTTGGAAAGATAACATTGAAAGTAAAGCGTCAAAAGAAAAAGAAAGGATCTGACGAAGAAGATTCTTTGTATATTCCAACTCCAAAAGATAAGAAGAAAGTGTTGAAAAAGAGAAAAGCAAGGCCCGCAGGAACTACTTCAAGAAGTGTTCGAGCAAAGATAGATACTCCAATAGTTCCTAAAGTACCTAAAGTTCAAAATATTCAAACTCCAGAAGTTCAAAATGTTAACATTCCTAAAGTAGAAACGACAAAGATTCTAGAGATAGAGAAAGATCAGAATGTTGAAGGAGAAAAGAATGATGAAGAAGTTAAAGTGGTGATTACAGCCACAAGAATTTCTACACCACCACCACCTGTAAATCCTACTATACACATCACTGATGATCTTGAAAAGTCTCCAGAATAGAAAAAAGATGAAACAGAAAAGTCTGAAGGTTCGAGTTGGGGAATTGATATGAATCAAGAAATACCAAAGGATCTTCCATCTGACTGTGGTGATTTATTCAATGAAGGGAAGATAAATGTGCTGAGAAAGAAAGTAAGCGTTCTTGAGAAAGCAAAGGCGAAAGCAGAAGCTGAATGCGATGAATTGAAAGTAGAATTGAAAGTAGTGAAAGTGGTGAATGCAGAGTTGAAGTTAGCCGTGAATGATCATGCAGAAAGAATTGATAAGTTGATTGAAGATCTTGAAGAACATGTCAAAGCGATCAATATAGTCAATGAAGAGAATGACAAAGTAAATGCAGCAAACAAAATTCTTCATCAGATGATTGGTGAACTTCATGAAACAGCTTCTAACGAAAACAAAGGTTTGAGACAAGAAGTTGAAGCCTTAAGGGTCGATAAAGTTGTGAAAGATGAACAACTCAATATGCTATACAGTGTGATTGAACACAAGCTTGGTATCAATGTCCAAGCTGTGTTTAATGAATTGAAAGTTCAAAGAGTTGGAGAAAGAATAGCTGAACGAGAAAAGTTGATAGCTGAAGAGGCCAAACAAAAGAAGAAAGGGTTAGCGTTTGAAGTTGGTGGATCATCTAGTCTTCCTGAAGTGAATGAAGTTAATATGATTGATGAAGAGGTAAATGCTGAAGCAGAAAACATGAAGGTTGATGTTGAAGCTGATCCAGAGCCAAGTTTTGTGCTTATTGGAGAGTCTCGGCCGGTGCCTAATAGTTTGAACGAAGTGATTAAGTTGGTGAAAGCTGATGAAAGAAAAAGAAAGGCAAGAAACTCTGAAGAAGTTCCATTACTTCTCTGTTGGAAAGAAGAAGAGGAAGAAGAAGAGGATCCTGATTTAAAAGATATTCTTGATGCTATTGATAATTATGACCGTTCATGGGATGATTTCAAAGACGACGATGATGATCAAGCGGCAACAGGGTTGTTAGTAAAGCCTCCGGCTCAACATACACTTGATGATTTCTTAAATGATGAACTGAATGAGCAAGAGGAGGATCTACAGCATGAGTCTTCTTCTTCTGGCAAACAACACACTGATCAGGTATACCTAACTCAACCGAAAGTTATTTACTTACATGCTGCATTCGAGGGGGAGTTAGGTTCCTTGAACGAGAGAAGAGATGTAAGAGGAATTGGGTATAGATGACGGGAATATGAAATTTGATATAGAAGATGAGATTCTACTGTCGCCAGAAAGAGAATATGAGTTTAAGTTTGCGAATGAAGCGGATAATTTCAATAATGTTGAAGTTGAAGAGGGTTCTGATGTGTCCAATGAAGACACACCCTTTCATTACTCAGGGGTTGATGACACGTTTCTAACAATTGCTGATATGTTTAAGAGTCATAATGAAGATGAAGTGAGAAGGAAAGTGGTTGAAAGGATCTATACTGATGGAGTTCCTAAGGTTTTGTCACGAGAAACATTGATAGAAGAAAGAAAAAATTGGTTCAAGGTGATGCCGAAAGAGAGTAAGTTCAAGAGACCACTCTAGTATTTCACAGATCATCCAGATAAATCGTTGGGTGATATACTTTCGTAGGGATATCTTAAGGATCTAAAAGTGTACGCAATCAGAAGAGAGCACGGTGTTCAATACTATGAGTTTCTTTCTGATATCAAGGCTGTCACACCCCCAAAATACCACATGCGGATCACCGTTGGATGTGTGACGTACCAGGATCTAGCCACTAATCACATTGAACTATAGCGATATATAAAATAAAAGATTCCATTTATTTCATAATATTGTTTCAAATCGTAACTTAAACCAAAACGTCAGCGGAAGCATAATGAAAATCATTAATCAAGTGTTTCAAAACAAATGTGCAAAACCAATGAACATATATCCAAGAGCCACGACCCATGACCACTCCAGCACTCCCAGATAGCAAGTTCCTCCTCCATGAATCTAACATCCTGCAAGCATGCAGACAAGTGTGTCAGACGACGCTGGTGAGTTCAAAGTTTGTTAACACGTTTAGTTACCAGATATTAGTTTAAAACATTTAAGAGATTCAATGTTGTTAATAACCTGATTACCGCAGATGGCTCCAGATTATTTACCCTTCCCCAATTCTCTATCAAACATTTGTCGAGTGGTTAAGGTAATTAGTTCACGACCGTCCTCCCCGGTACGGTGTAAGGGTGCCAAACCTAATAGCGCTATCAACTAATAACCCCGTTGCCTCCCCGGCAACCAATTCAGTATATGATGGGACTTAATGATAGATATGAGTGTATAAACCAACATCCCAGGTTTAACATTCCAGTCAAACCCATTTACCCGACATTCCTCCCCGGAATATTTACCAGATGTCCCTCCCCGGGACGCATGCTTCGAAAAAGAGCAGTGAACTCACCTTAGATTTGCTCGGTAAATTAGTTATATGATCCAACTCAATCAACCAATCCTAATGTGGTTAGCATACAATAATCAGTTTGGCATAAACAATCACTCACACATCTTTACATATTTTAGCAAATAAAGTCATGTTTACACATTTCAAGTTGATCACACACCTAACCAGTTTGCATGCAAATCACCTAGTCATGCACGTATCTTATTACCAACTCTAATAAACATGTTCCATATATATATATATATAGTCAAACAGTATTCCATTACTAAACCAATTAATCATGTTTCAAGTTCAATATAGTCTTTATAAGACCAACATCATACCAGTCGCACACTTCACTGTGCGACCCGCTAACCGTACGGTCCAATCCAAAAGGGTGTGGCCCGTTAATTATGAGCCCGTTCCAAGAACACGGCCCACAACCATGTGTGCGACCGGCGTGTGTGACTCGTATTGGGCCCATAATCCGACATCAACGTGGCCCAGTCCTTGCCAAATCCAAAACCCAACCCAACAGTTTATTTTTGCAAATATGCTTCTCCTAATTTGATTACAACCAACCCTACGTCACTAAGATTATGCAAGAATACAAGAACCATGCACTGATTCTCATGCCACTTATCTAATCATTTGAATCACAAAAATTAAAACATATCATCTTTTAATCATCAATAAAAGAAAATCAACAATCTAAACAACTCTTTCATTATCATCGACAGCCCTATTCCTTCAGATAATGTTCATGTTTTATTAACAAAACCCTAGTGTTCATGCAACTATAATTATTAATATCAATCATGCTATTTAGGTTCTTATTTAATCAAGATAACATCTACATCAGATTACTAACAATCGAGGCACCTATAATTATTAATATTAATCATGCTATCAAGCGACTATAACCATGCAACCAACACAATCGACCAAACTCCCATCATCAAGCAATACATGTTCAACCGAGCACGACTATATTCACGTATATATTCGATGTCGTCAACGCGTTTCATGTCCTTACAAGTTCATGAACCTACAGTTATGTTTACAAGTACAATCGGCACACAAGTTCCGGTTACCCGTTCATACGGCACATCATGTCCAACATCACATACATAATTTTCACACCATTCATGGCTACAGTTATGTTATGTATTTCATGCGTACAGTCTTACACACCCTAACCAAGTTTGCAACACAAATGTGTTCATATATAAGCATGGTTCTACTTAACATGAATTCATAACCCAAACCTACCCCGAAACCATGACAATAAACTGCGACAACAGTGTTAATCTTAAAGAATTGCGGACGAGGGGTGAGGTCTTACCGGTGATCGATGGCTGCGTATCGGCTGAAAAGCAGGAGGATGATGTTACCGTAGGGTTAGGTGGAAGTTAGGGCTTCTTATTCTTTTTTTTTCGATGAAGGAGATGATGAGGGGATGTGGGAGGCAAGTTGGGTTTTTATAATATCATTATATGATTATTATTTTTGCACAAAGGTCCCTCAATAATTTAGAATGTTACAACTTGGGTAGAAGTTAAGTAACATAAGTTCTTCGATACCAATTACATGTCGCGTATAAATATAAAACAAATTGTGTGTAATGAATAATAATTTAACAGAATGGTTAACGACGCTAACATGAAAATACGGGATGTCACATTATCCCCATGTTGAAAGGATTTTCGTCCCGAAAATTGGATATGCATGAATTTTATCGCTACGAAAGAAAAGAGAAAAGAAAGAAGAAAGAAAAAAAGAAAAAAAAATGAAATTACCAAATTCATATTTACCTGCTAGGTAGTCTCAGAAAGAAGAAGTGGTAGTTCGGGATGACTGTGCTCAGGATGACTGCGGATTTTCCTCGGGTGCCACATCATCCCCAACTTGAAAGGGAATTTCGTCCCGAAATTCACCAGTCCTATAAGGATTTGATTCAGCAGTGTTGAACAGCTGAGGATACTTAAGCTTCATCTGATCCTCACGTTCCCACGTGAACTCCGGTCAACGTCTTGAGTTCCAACGAACTCTCACGATTGGAATTCGACTGTGCTTACGAACCTTCACTTCCCGATCCATGATTTCAATAGGTTCTTCAACGAACTGCAACTTATCATCAATTTTTAATTCGTGTAATGGTACCACAAGTGTTTCATCGGACAAACACTTCTTTAGATTTGAGACATGAAAAACATCATGAACGTTACCCAACTCAGCAGGTAACTCGAGCTTGTAGGCTACTTTACGGATCAGTTCCAGAATTTTGAAAGGCCCAATATAACGCGGATTAAGCTTGCCGCGTTTCCCAAACCGTACCACACCCTTCCAGGGTGAGATTTTCAACATGACACGATCGCCCACCGCGAACTCCAATGGTTTCCTATGCTTGTCAGCGTAGCTTTTCTGAAGTTTCAAGTACAAGTTCCGGACCTGTGATCTGGCTGTCACCCACCTCAGCCCAAAAGAGAGGAGAACGACATTTCCCTCTGTACAATGCTTCGAACGGAGCTGCCTGAATGCTGGAATGGTAACTATTGTTATAAGAAAACTCTATCAAAGGCAAGTGTTCCTCCCAACCCTTACCAAAATCGATCACACATGCTCGCAGCATGTCTTCAAGTGTCTGGATAGTTCGTTCACCTTGACCATCCGTCTGTGGGTGATAAGCAGTGCTCATGTCGAGATGTGAGCCAAATATGCATCGATTGCCACAAATCCGATATGAAACGCGGGTCACGATCCGAGATAATAGAGGTTGGCACCCCATGCCTAGAAACCACCTCCTTTAGATAAACAGCGGCAAGTTGTGAGAACTTATCAGTTTCCTCGATCGCAAGGAACTGTGCTGATTTCGTGAGACGGTCGATGATCACCCAAATGGTATCATTCCCATTTTGAGTTCTTGGCAGACCAGTGACGAAATCCATGACGATTTGCTCCCATTTCCACATGGGTATTTCTGGTTGCTGAAGCAGGCCTAAGGGTTTCTGATACTCTACCTTGACTTTCGCACAAGTCAAACATTTACTCACATACGTTGCGATGTGAGCCTTCATTTTCGGCCACCAATATAAAACTTTGAGGTCCTGATACATCTTATCCGAACCCGGGTGAAAAAATTATCGAGACTGGTGTGCTTCGTCCATCACAAGATCTCTAAGGTTACCAAACAAAGGGACCCATATTCGCTCCATGAAGTAGAGAATACCATCAGATCTCTCTACAAGTCTTTTCTCCATGCCTCGCAAATACTCGGCTTTAAGGTTCTCCTCTTTCAGTGCTTCAGTTTGAGCAGAACGGATCTGGTCAGGTAAGTTAGAATGGATGGTGAGCTGTAAAGGGCGGACACATTTGAGTTTCGTTTCCTTTTGACTAAGGGCGTCGTCTACAACGTTTGCTTTGCCTGGATGATATTTGATAGCACAATCATAGTCGTTCAAGAGTTCTACCCAGCGACGCTGTCGCATATTCAATTCCTTCTGGTCGAAAATATGCTGAAGGCTCCTGTGATCGGTGTAGATAGTGCATTTGGTACCATACAGATAATGCCTCCAGATTTTCAACGCGAAAACCACGGCTCCTAACTCTAAGTCGTGAGTCTTCTAATTCCTCTCGTGGACCTTCAATTGTCAGGAGGCGTAAGCTATCACCTTCTCGCGTTGCATCAACACGCAACCGAGACCCTGAATAGAGCATCACAATATACTACAAAATCTTCCGTACCTTCAGGTAAAGACAAGATCGGTGCACTGCAGAGTTTTTGTTTCAACAACTGGAAATCATCTTCTTGTTTCGTTCCCCAAGAGTATACAACGCCTTTCTGTGTCAACGAGGTAAGTGGTTGAGTGATCCTTGAGAAGTCTTTGATAAACCTGCGATAGTACCCAGCGAGACCAAGAAATTGCCGCACCTCTGAAGGAGTCTTCGGTGCCGCCCAATTTCTGATAGCATCAATCTTAGCAGGATCCATGTGTATCCCTGATTCATTCACAATGTGGCCAAGGAAGTGTACCTCTCGAATCCAGAAGTCACACTTAGAGAATTTTGCGTAGAGTTGCTCCTTCCTCAGGAGCTCCAAGATAAGTCGTAAGTGTCGCTCATGATCTTCCTTGTTCTTAGAATAAATCAAGATGTCATCGATAAACACGATGACGAAATCATTGAGATACAGTTTGCACACACGGTTCATGAGGTCCATGAAAACCGCTGGGGCGTTTGTCAATACAAATGGCATAACCAGAAACTCATAATGGCCATACCGTGTTCGAAAAGCTGTTTTTGGAACATCCTCCTCTCGGACCCTCATCTGATGATAGCCCAATCTTAAGTCGATTTTCGAGTAAAAACTTGACCCTTGCAACTGGTCAAACAGATCGTCGATGTGTGGTAATGGATAGCGGTTTTTAACTTTCACCTTGTTGAGTTCTCGATAATCCATACACATACGAAAGGACCCGTCTTTCTTCTTCACAAACAGCACTGGGGCTCCCCAAGGCGATGAACTGGGTCGAATAAATCCCCTATCCAATAGTTCTTGAAGTTGATTGGACAGCTCTTGCAACTCTCCAGGTGCAAGACAAAAAGGAGCACGAGCAATCAGAGCTGCTCCTGGTGTAAGGTCAATCTGAAATTCCACTTGACTGGTAGGTCTTCGATCTTCCTCTCTTCAGATTGAGTATCAGTAATAAGTGCTAAAATAGTAGGATACCCCTTTCGTAGACACTTCTGAGCTTTCATAGCCGAAATGATGCCAACCATCGCACCACTTTGATGACCTTGAACCGATAGAGATTCTCCACTGGGGAGAGGAATACGCACGATTTTCTCTTTACAAAGTATGTCAGCACGGTGCTTGGACAACCAGTCCATAGCAACCACTACGTCAAAACTACCGAGGGTAACAGGAAGGAGGTCAATGTCAAATACTTGACCCACAAGATCTAGTTTACACCCCAAAAGGACATGTGAAGCTTCAATCGTTTTGCCATCAGCTAATTCTTCTACATGCTTAGCTTCTAGAGGTGTTGGGGTCAACCCTAATCGTCGATTGAACTCTAAAGACACATAACTCCAATCGGCACCGGAATCAAATAACACAGAAGCAAAGAGATTGTTCACAGAAAACGTGCCAGTCACGACATTGCCGTCGTTCCTAGCATCACCAGCACCAATCGTGAATACCCTTCCACTAGCACCATTTCCCCCATTGTTGCCGTTGTTGTTGTTCCCCGCATTGTTATTCTGACGATTGTTGTTATCATTGGCATTCTGATTCAGCTGAGGGCAATCCCGTTTAATGTGACCCTCGTCCCCACACTGGAAACACCCTTTCCTATTGCCTTGGTTCTGATGGGGCTGTTGCCTTTGCTGTTGCTGTTGCTGCTGATTCTGCTACTGCTGATTCTACTGCTGCTGTTGCTTTGGGAACGGAGCTCTACAGTCTTTTGCCATATGGCCCACCTTATCACACCTATGGCACGCTCGGACACACGGTCCATGATGATGATAACCACACTTGTTGCACTTTGGCTTCCTACCAACGTAGGAGCCTTGATTCGGACTGCTGCTCTGACCTTGGTTAACAGATGGGGACTGACTGAAGCTACGATTATTGCTGTTGTCTGGCCTTTTCTGCGACTGATTCGAGTTGTTCACCTTGTTCGTATCATTCCACTTGCGCTTGTTATCACTAGCAGGGGTAGTAGTAGCAGTAGGAGTAGCAGAAACACGTGACGGCAGCGAACCACGCTCGACCTCTTGGTCGGTAATCTTGTATGCTAAACGAATGATCTGAGGCAGGTTGTTAAGATTTGCAGCAGTGACCAAACTCTTAACTTGTGGTGCTAAGCCCTTGATGTGCAGTTCAATTCTTCGGGGTGGTGGTCGAAATAAGTTAGGGCACATGTTTGCTAGCTCATGAGATCGTTTTGTGTAAGCCTCGATCTCAGACCCTTCCATCTTCAGATTGTAGTATTCATTCTCGAGTTTCTTAATCTCGTCACGAGGACAGTACTCCTCCCGCATCAACTCTTTGAAATCCTCCCAAGTAGTTGCATTAGCCATCTCGATGCCCAACATCTGTACCTGGGCATTCCACCAAGTTAAGGCACCATCCTCCAAGGTGCCTGAAGCAAACTTCACCCGGTCCCCCACGGGACAATTACACATAGCGAAGACTGACTCAGCTTTCTCAAACCAACGAAGTAGCCGTACAGCCCCTTCAGTCCCACTGAATATCTGTGGCTTACAATCCATGAACGTCTTAAACGTGAAAACAGGCGGATTGTTTTGATTCCTGGGTTGACCTAAAGACGAAAGAGAGCAAAACACACGGTTAAAATTTGAGTACACATCACAAGGATAAGGAATAATTGGCACATATCGTACCTGCCTGATAAGCCGCTAGGGCGTCAGCCACACGTGTGTTGATAAGGTCGGTTAATTCGGCCTGAGTCATAGCAATGTTGCCACGTCCTCTGCCGCGGCCTCTACCACATCCACCACCTCCACTCATGATTCTATATAAGAAAAGGGGAAAAGGGTTAAGGGTCGAGATTTAGTAGGAGTCATGTTTCGCTATGACTTCCACATTCTATTGAGTTCTATCATTACGTCAGACAACAAAGCGGAACCCCTTTGACATTCGTCAAGCCTCACTGGGACTCACATGCACCCCACATTATTATTATTATGTGTGCACTGATGTGCGTGAGTGTTGTATAGTTTTAATGTATATTTTAAGCCCTTTAACACTTTTTAGTCAAGTTTTAAATTTATAAAACACGATATTTACTAACACTAAACACACATATGGGCAAGTGCACCCATCGTGAGCGTAGTATAGCATTGGTAAGATACCGAGGTCGTCCAAGAACACAAGAGCTTTTAATACCGGTTTTGTCCTCAATGTCTAATCAAATCAAAAGTTAGAAAAAGATTTTAAACTAAGAAAAATAAAACTAACTAAAATGCTGAAAAATAAAATAAAAATAAAAACAGATAGACAAGATGAATCACTTGGCTCCGACTCGTTTTTAGTGTAACCTTTGATTATTTCCGCACTTTTGCACTTTTTAAGAGATTATCTTAGTTATTGTAGTAGGCCCCTCTTTTGAAGGTGACGTTACCCTCAACCCAGTAGTTTGAGTCAACAAGGATACAATCCTAAAGGGTCAGATTATTGAAAGATAATTAATTAAGTTATTAATGCATATTATGGTAGGCCCCTCTTTTGAAGGTGACGTTACCCTCGGCTAAGTAGTCTGAGTCAGCAGGGATACAGTCCTAAGTAGCCGGGTTAAAGTATTAATAGTAGCTTACATATGAGGGGATCAAAGAGTTTGGACCCCCGTCATCCAATACCGGTGAGTATTGAAGGAGGTCCTACTAAATTTGACCCAGGTCCTTGCAGGATCTATACACTGAACAAGGCAAGACTCTTACCAAACCGTTCCCTTAACCCCCGACCAGGTAGCCAACATATCTCCATATAGACCGTGGAGATATGAATGGTGAAAATCTTTTATTTTATATAGACAGTAAAATAATGCCAAGACACCACGGACAAACGATAAGGAAGAATCACCTTCAACATAAGAAACTAGTTATTAAAGTCATTAATACATAACCAAATAAAAAGTGCGAAAAGATTAAAAATAAAAAGTATTACACTAGACACTTGTCTTCACCAAGTGATGTAAGAGACTTACGATCAATCTTGGATCCCGAGACGACTCACACACTCTATGATGGACAATGGATGATGGTGGTGGATGATGGTGTTGTGATGGTGGTGGGTGGTGGGTGAAGTGTGAGAGAGGCGGTGTGCCAAAGGATGATGAGCCAAGCACCCCTATTTATAGCCTGAACAGCAGCTCGGGCACGGCCCCGTGTCCATCCTTCTTCTCTGTCTTCATTAATTGCAGTTTGTCTGCATTAGTTGACCACGCCCCCGTGTCCGCTGGGCACGCCCCCGTGTGCAGAAGCGTATCTGTACTATCAAGATTTCCCCAGATTCTGCGAATCTTAGAGTTAACCACGGCCCCATGTCCGCTGGGCACGCCCCCGTGGTGGGTGATAGAAGCTTCTATAGCTTTGTCTTTTCTGCTGACACTTGGGCACGCCCCCGTGCTCACTGAGCACGGGGCGTGTTCACCCTTCTGCTTTCTGGTTTTGCTTGGGAAGATGCTGTCGGGGAGGCCGGGCGTGCCACGTTTGTTCCTTTTCTTGTATTTATGTTAGATTTAGCTGCCTTTTTGCTTCTTTTGTTCATTTGAGCTCATTTAATCCTGAAAATACAAAAGGAAGACAAAAAACACGCTTTTTCCAACATTAGTACTAAAAAAGGGTTAGTTTTATGCCACAATTGATGTAATTTATATGTTGCATTTTGCACACATCAAATACCCCCACACTTGAATCTTTGCTTGTCCTCAAGCAAAACTCTTTATAATGTGGCTTAACACTCCCAAATGGAATGGGTAGAAGAGAAAGTTTTTTGGGCTTGTCATAGAGTGTCGGGATTTCCAAGATTCTTTATTAAGTTTTATTTTTATTTATTTACAATCCTATTCGTCATGATTTATTTAAAACATTACATAAGATACATTACTTATTAGGGCATAACATGTCTTTTTAAAATTCCATTTATATACAAGTTCACATACCTCACGGGGGATCACTCAACACTCGGCCGAAGATGTATTTTAGTGGATCACTCGAGAGTGGCATGGAACATACTCCTACCATAGGCTTGCCAAGCAATCAATCCTCCTCCTTTTTAACTTTACACCTTTGTAAATATCAAGAGGACTTTTGGGGTGAAGGGTAAGGCTTGGGTTAAAGGTAGGTGGTTGGGTTAGTGGTTAGTAAAAGGGCGAAAGACGTAAAAAGCGTTGGTTATTGTAAGACTTTTTTATTTTTGCAATTTTTATTTTTTTATTTTGATGAAGCCATTATTCAAACAAAGTTATTTTTGATAAACTTGTTTGTTTGTTTCTCTTTTGCTTCATCATCAATATTATTATTATTATTATTATTATTTTTTGAAAGTCATAAGAAAAACCGAGCTTGTTACTAAAACAAAGGGTTAAAAATAAAAAAGGGTTTTGGTGGGTAAAAGGGTGTTTGTTTTGGGGTTAAGAAATGAAAAGGTTTAGGCTCAAAGGGGTTAACTAGGGGGATTTTGGGTAGGTAAAAAAAAAGAAAAATAATGGTGTAGAAATAAAAAGGGTTAGTCCTAATGCCTCCATCATTTACTTACTCGGGTTTAAGTTGGTAAGGACCGGGAATGTATTGTCGTGGCAAGTTCTAGAGTCATAAGAACCAAGCGGCTATTCACACAAGAAACGAAAAATGAGCATTTAGTTTAAAGATATGTATTTGTATGCTCAATAAAGGCTCAAAACTCACTTTTTGTGGGAATGGGTTTTTATGTGATCAAGTATATATAATCAAATTTTAATCAAACTTGTCATGCCGTTTCATAATTTTCTTATGTTGGTTCTTTTTATCACGACGCTATCGGTTGTAAATTTGTAAAAATATCACCTTTTTAGAATTTTGAAATTCCCAACTTAAACTTAGACAAGTAAAGAAAATTGAAATTTTTTTGAAAAAATTTGGGGTGTTTAGCGGTTCCAATAGAGTTTTGTGTAAGGCTTGCAATTAGGACTTGCAAAATTCAAGGTTTTAGCATCCCCCCCCCCCCACACTTAAATTACACATTATCCTCAATGTGTCCCAAAAATAAATTTTTAGGTTGATTGAATGTGTAAAAAGGTGTGAAAAAGCAAAATTTTATGTTACTGGGCATCTGGAGACGGCCCCGTGGTTACCGGGCATGGCCCCGTGTTCAGGTTGCCAGTGACAGAAAATGAAATAAAGAAACAGAAGCCTGGACATGGGGGCGTGCTGGGTGAGCACGGCCCGTGTCCAGTTACCTGAACTGGGCAATTTCCTGCAGATGGTTGAGCACGGGCCGTGTTGGGTGAGCACGGCCCCGTGCTGAACTTACAGTAATGAAGAAAAATTTGTCGGATGGCCCTGTTTTCATGCATGGGGTGCTGGTTCAAGCTCCCTTGTTATCCTTCACCATCCCGAGTGTGGTTTATTCCTGCAAATTAAAACTAAACTAGAAAAAAAAAATTAATCTAAACTAATCTAAGGATAGTTCCGCGGAATGCCTCCGTGGTGCGCCACGTTTATAAGGCTCCTTGGCTAGACCCAAAGCCTGGTCATATGTCACCCAAGTGGGATGTTTTGCATCCCATGCTGCACCGTCGGAGAGCGTCATCCAAACTTGAGTCTATGACTTTCATATAGTTGACCGGGTCGTCGTCTTCTACTCTTTTTCCAACTCCAAACTTCATTTCCTCGTCCCCAATCCTCAATGTTAGTGTTCCATCATTCATATCTACCACCGCTTGAGCCGTAGCTAGGAATGGCCTCCCTAAGATGAGTGGTACTTCGGTATCTTTCTCCATATCTAGTATGACAAAGTCGGCCGGAAAGACAAATTCGCCGACTTTGACCAATAGATTTTCAGCGACACCTTGTGGATATTTGACGGATCTATCAGCGAGTTGTATGCTTATTTTTGTAGGGCTTGTTTTTCCTAAGCCGAGTCGGTTGAACATTGATGAGGGCATGAGGTTGATGCTTGCCCCGAGATCGGCTAGTGCATTACGAATGGGGGATTCCCTAATCGAGCAAGGAATTGTGAAGCTTCCGGGGTCAATCTTCTTTTGCGGGAGTTTGTTGAGTAGCAAGGCGGAGCATTCTTCGCCTAAGTTAACTAATTGCAGTGATTCAATTTTCCTTTTATGAGTGAGGAAGTCTCTCATAAATTTTGAATATTTAGGCATTTGAGTTAAGACTTTGATAAATGGAATATTAACATGCAAGTGTTTAAGTAAGTTTTCGAACTTTGCGAATTGCTCATCGGTCTTTTGTCGAATCAACCGACTGGGGTACGGAACTTGAGGATTCTTTGTGGGCTCTTGAATTGGTGGAGAGGCCGTCTCTTTTTGGTTAGTGGATGGAGTAGCGGTTTGGCTAGATCGGCTCTTTTCAGTTGGAGATATTGGAGCTTCCTTGGGACCCACGGTACGGTTTCTTAATGTGATGAGGTGTACTTGCGCTTTTGGGTTGGTTTCGGTATTACTTGGTAACGCGCCTTGTGGTCTCTCGGAGAAATTTTGAGCTAGTTGGGTTAATTATTTTTTGGCGTTTTGAATACTAGCTTGTTGATTTCTAAAATTCGATTCCAATTGTTGAAACCGATCCGAGTTTCTCTTTTCGGAGTGGGAGATGAGGCGAGATACGGTATCTTCAAGCCTTTCTCGTCCCCCTTGTGGTTGAGGGAAATTTTATGACTCGTTTCTTGGTTGTTGAAAGTTTGTTCATTGATTTTGTTGGTTACTACTATTGTCGGGTTCTCTCCAACCAAGGTTATGGTGGTTACGCCATCCTTGGTTGTAGGTACCCGTTGGAGGACCTGACGGCCTAGGTCTATTATCAATGTAGTTTACCGATTCTGTTTGATTATCCATTTCTTTCATACAACTCCAATTTTCATGCAGCCCACCACACCCCTCGCAAGCCATAACCGAGACCGTTTTTGCCATTTCCAACTTTTTGATTTTTGAAGTGAGGGCCTCGATTTGGGCTTGCAAGGAAGTGCTTTCATCAACCTTATGGGCGCCAGGGGCAATAGATTTATTGCCTCGGGGAGTGTGCCACTGAAAATTGGTTTGAGCAATTTCCTCAATTTGATTATATATTTCATTTGGGCGGCGATTACCTAAAAGTCCCCCGGAGCTAGAATCAAGTGTTTGCCTTGTGTGTGGCAACAACCCATTGTAGAAAGTGGATACTTATTGCCATACCGCAAGACCGTGATGAGGGCACTTTCTTAGTAGCTCCTTGAACCTGTCCCAAGTTTCATATAAGGATTCCCCATCCTCTTGTGAATATGTATTAATTTCAGTCATTAGTTTAGCCGTTTTAGCAGGAGGGAAACACTTATATAGAAACTTTTGGGCTAGTTCATCCCAGGTGTTTACCGAACCAACTGGGAGGGTGTTAAGCCAAGCCTTAGCTCGGTCTTTTAGTGAAAATGGGAACATTCGAAGGTGGATGGCGTCGTTTGATGCTCCATTGATCCGAAAAGTATCACATATTTCTAAGAAATTAGTAATATGTAGATGGGGATCCTCGTCCGCTAGCCCATGGAAGGTTGCGGAGTTTTGAAGCATTTGTATCAAATGCGGTCGAAGTTCGAAGTTGTTGGCTTCGACATTCGGTGCATTGATAGCGGCACTGAGATTACCTACGGTGGGTCGTAGGTAATCCATGAGGGTACGTTGGTCCGCCATTGGAAGTGGGTCCCCCGAAACTTTCTCTTGGTTTTTAGCTTTAAGTCTTTTTCTGAGAAAGCGTTCGGGTTCTTCAAGAGGTTCTTTTATGTCTCTACAAGAACTGGAGCTCATACACTACGTAGAAAGTTCAGATATGGCGCCTGGGTTCCAAATCCTGAAATAAAAACAGAAAAGAACGTTGGTCAGAAAGTTCACCACGGCCCCGTGTTCAGTGAACACGGCCCGTGGTCGGAGATACGGTATTTGTTTTCCGGATCCCTGTCACTGGGGAGCTCGACACGGCCCCGTGTTGCACCGACACTGCCCCGTGTCCAACTCTCTGTAACTTGGAAAATAAAAACTGCCAGTAATAATGCTGGGCACGGCCTCGTGTCCGACCAACACGGCCCGTGCTGAGCTCTGCAGAAACTGAAAAACTAATAAAATCCTTAAAAAAACAGAAAAATAAGAAAAATCGATTAGGCCGTTGATTCTTAACTTTCTTAAAATCCTTGTGTCCCCGGCAGCGGTGCCAAAAACTTGATGTGCGTGAGTGTTGTATAGTTTTAATGTATTTTTTAAGCCCTTTAACACTTTTTAGTCAAGTTTTAAATTTATAAAACACGATATTTACTAACACTAAACACACATATGGGCAAGTGCACCCATCGTGAGCGTAGTATAGCATTGGTAAGATACCGAGGTCGTCCAAGGACACAAGAGCTTTTAATACCGGTTTGTCCTCAACGTCTAATCAAATCAAAAGTTAGAAAAAGATTTTAAACTAAGAAAAATAAAACTAACTAAAATGCTGAAAAATAAAATAAAAATAAAAACAGATAGACAAGATGAATCACTTGGCTCCGAATCGTGTATAGTGTAACATTTGATTATTTCCGCACTTTTGCACTTTTTAAGAGATTATCTTAGTTATTGTAGTAGGCCCCTCTTTTGAAGGTGACGTTACCCTCAACCCAGTAGTTTGAGTCAGCAAGGATACAATCCTAAAGGGTCGGATTATTGAAAGATAATTAATTAAGTTATTAATGCATATTATGGTAGGCCCCTCTTTTGAAGGTGACGTTACCCTCGGCTAAGTAGTCTGAGTCAGCAGGGATACAGTCCTAAGTAGCCGGGTTAAAGTATTAATATTAGCTTACATATGAGGGGATCAAAGAGTTTGGACCCCCGCCATCCAATACCGGTGGGTATTGAAGGAGGTCCTATACTAAATTTGACCCAGGTCCTTGCAGGATCTATACACTGAATGTTGGACTCTGTATGCCCAAGACACATATTAAATTAATGTGGCTAGTACGTTATGATCCAAGTCGAGTCATACCCAATAACAAGCTAGACAAACACTTATATTATTTATTTGTGATATGATCAAACAAATAAATATTAACACTTACAATATTTAGAAATTGGTTTTCTAAATAATTACACTTGAGAAACTAATAAATTATATGGATAATTTATTTTGAGAGAATATTTTATTTTGTTATTTAATGGGTTAAATAACTTAATAAAAGTTGTATAAAGTCTTGTGAACATATGATGTTATATTTTATAAATTTTATAAAATATATACAAGACTTAAATTTTATAAAAGAATTGAATTTTTTTTATAAAAATAAAGCTAGGCTGTGACACTCTAGGTTTTTTCGAGTAACCCTCTTGTATTAGCAATGTGTACGTACGAATTATTAAATGAAAGTTGTGATTATCTTGTTATGCTATGTGATGTATGTATGTATAATATAAGTATGTGTGTATAGTAGTGAGCCGAGACCACAACAAACCCGACTCGAGACCACTCGGTCTCGAGTAAACAGTAACGGTTGGGCCGGATTGGGCCATACGCCCCTTCTTAGCCCACTCGAAACCCTTGTAGGGTGCACCACCCAAACCGAATATAAAACCCATGCCCAAGCCAACCATCCCTCATTTCCATCATTCACCCACACTCACTCCCACACACACACTCCTTCTCTCTCTCTCTCACTAAAACCCTAGCAATCAAGCTCACCTCCTCCACTCTCTCTCGGATCCAATCGGCAACAACAAGGAGAGTCGGCCAAGCTCAGTATCATCACTCGGACACTTCATTTCTCACTTTCTTCCTTGACTCGGTGCCTTTTCACAACCAGTTAGTGTTCTTATGTGTACTAGGTGTTATGTGTCATGTGTGCTTGAATGATGAAATACATGAAGATTGTGTCTATCTATGATGTAGATGCTTGATTTCTAGATAAAATTATGACTAGAAAGTATAGAGTGAATTGTTATCATGCTAACTTGACACATGAACAAGTAGGAAAAGGTATGAATTTGGTGCTATCATGTTCTCGGATGTGTACAAATGATGATGATTGATAATACATTAAACTAGGTGTAATTATGCTAGCATAAATCGGTTTACATAAACATGTTTGTTTAAGGTGAAAACCCTAATGATGAACTAGATGAATATGTGTTGAATATGATATGAAGATTTGAATTTGTGTGTTTGATCCATTTTAGTTAATTGCTAGACAAGGAAACATGTTTGTAAACCCTCATTGGATAGTACACAATATCCTGAAATCAGAATTCTGTTGGATAGTACAAGTCTCGCAGGTGCATCAGAATCAGCAGGCAAGCGACTCGAGACCACTGGTCTCGACTCGAGACCACTGGTCTCGACTCGAGACCACTGGTCTCGACTCGAGACCACATGGTGACAACTCGAGACTGCAGCGATTGCGACTCGAGACCTAGGCCCAGCACCTCAAAACAGACTTCAGGGACTCGAGACCATCAAGGTCTCGACTCGAGATCACATAGTCTAGACTCGAAACGGGACTCGAGATGCCTGAGGTTGCGAGTCATGCCTGCACCACTCGAGACCAACCATTACAAGTCGAGACCTCCTGGTTGCGACTCGAGACCGCATGTTCTCGAGTCGAGACCACCTTGTCTCGACTGGGCTGCTCACTTTCGTTATTGGGCCACAACGTGATTTGTTTGGGCTGCATGTTTAATTGAATTATGTGTTAGCTGTTGCTGTTGACTGATCCAATAGTAGAGCAGGCCCAATAACTCAACATATAACTGTATGCATGCTATGTGCTAGACTATGTGTAAAAATATACGTGACAGTCTCTGTACCCAAACCTGACCTATACTGGTAACCATGTTAGGACGTGGTGACCAGCGTGCTTGACAAGTAACCTAATCTACCGAGCAACCCAAGGTGAGTTCACACACTAAAAGCATGCGTCCCAGGGAGGGACACGAATAAACTGCCATCTTTAAAGATTACTCTCAATTAATATTTCCGGGGGAAAATGCAAACGGGTACTTTTAAATTACCATATCCGGGGGAGATACGTTTGGATATTATTTATAAATCACAACTAGCAAAACTAAACGAATCTCTATCACATTAAGTCCCTGCTTACAGTACAGATTAATCGCCGGGGGGCGAATGGGTTATTAGTTGATAGCGCTATTAGGTTTGACAACCTCACACCGTGACCGAGGGAGATCGGGCGTGAACTATTATACCTTGCATCTTGGTCAATGACGATAGACATTGACCTGGGGCACAAAATCTTCTCGTCAACAGTTTCGGTAACTTCAGTTTAGTAGCTTTCATATGGGGTAGCTCCCCATGACGTGATTATAAATGCTTTATCTAAACAACCTATGTTTTCGAAAAGTTAAAACTGGACACCTCATGAACTCGCCAACATTTTTGTTGATATCCTACTGCATGCTTTGCAGGTACCTAGTGACTCAGGAGTTTGCGGCTTGGGGAAGTGTAGTGTTCGTCTAAACCCGTGTGTTGGGTTCTAAATAACTTGAACTATGAACTTTGTTTAAACTATTTTGCCTATGCTTCCGCGACTTACTTAAACTGTTATTTGAAGTTAGACTTTTAAACTTAAACTATGATGTTTACTAACTATTATGGATGGTGATCATTCACACTATTTACTAATGTTCGTTGTAATTGGTGGCTGGATCCTGGTCAGTCACGCCCCCGAACGGTGGTACTCCGCATGTGGATTTTGGGGGTGTGACAGATTGGTATCAGAGCCATTGGTTATAGTGAACTTGGTTTTAAAAAAAGAAAAGTCTTTTTGAGAAAAACCGGACTATAACCCGTGACTCGTGACGACACTACACTCCAAGGGCAAGACTCAACGTATTAGACCTCAAAGCTCGGACTTGTGCTTACTTGCTTGTTTACTTTATATTGATGCCCTACTATACATACTAGTGTGCCTAATTAGATAGATGTGCATTCCTCTTCTACCTCATTCTCGATACATTACGACATCACACTCATACTGTGTTTTCTGGCTATGAAGACAATGAGTGGACGCGGAAGAGGAAACGTTAACATGACTCAGGTTCAGTTCACTAACTTGCTCAACAAGGTGGCTGCAGCTTTCGCAGCTCACCCTGGAGGTAAACTCGTTGCTTTAGGATGTTTAGATCCTACCCCCATATCGTCTTTTCACCTCTAAGCCTATTCGCTTCACTTCTCACAGCAGGTCAGCCTGCGCCTGTGCAACCCCGTGTTTGCACTTTCAAAACTTTCATGGATTGCAAGCCTCTCCCTTTCAATGGCACTGAGGGTGCCATTGGTCTTCTACACTGGATTGAGAAGGCTGAAGCTGTTTTCGCTGTCTGCGAGTGTCCACCTGCTAATTGGGTGAAGTTTGCGACTGGCACGCTTGAAGGAAACGCGCTTTCATGGTGGAAGGCGCAGATTCAAATGTTTGGTTTGGAGATTGCGAATGCTACTGCATGGGAAGATTTCAAGGATATGATCAAGGAAGAGTATTGTCACAGGGATGACATCCACAAACTCGAAAACGAGTACTATGAGCTCAAGATGGTTGGATCAGAGATTGAGACCTTCACCAAATAGTCCAACGACTATGCTGCACTTTGCCCAAACATGTCTCGACCTATGTATCGAAGGATCGAATTGTACATCAAAGGTTTGGCCCCAGAAATCCGGAGCCATGTGACCTCAGCCAACCTCAATACCATTCAGCCAGTGGTCTGTTTGGCTCACAAGCTCACCGATCAGGCAGTGGAGGAGGGCAAGCTGCCTAAAAGGATCAGTGCTACTGCCGGAGCTTCTAGTGACAACAAACGAAAGTGGGATGGAAATCAGGGCAAGGATGCTAACCCTACTCAGGCCCCAGCCCAGCAAAGGAAAACTGAAAACAACAAGGGCCCTCAGCAGCAGGGTGGCTACCAGGGCCATCTCCCCAAATGTAGCAAGTGTAATCGACATCACAATGGGCCCTGTGCGAAGAACAAGTGTCAGCGATGCAACAAGATGGTGCATGAGGCCAAGGATTGTAGGAGCCCTCATCCCGCAAGGCAGAACCAACCACAGCAGCAGCAGCATCATGGGAGCATCAAGGGCTGTTTCCAGTGCGGGGCCGAGGGGCACTTTAAGAAGAATTGCCCCCAGTTAAACCAGAACAACCACAACCAGGGTGCGGGAAATAACAACAACAACACCAACAATGCTGGGAATGGTACAAGGGGAAGGGCTTTTGTGATTGGAGCTGGAGAAGCTAGGAATGACCCCAACGTTGTAGCGGGTAAGTTCCTACTTAATGATCGTTATGTTTCCGTATTGTTTGATTCTGGAGCAGATGCTAGTTATGTATCCCTACGTATTAGTAAGAAGCTTAAGTCCACTCTTACGCCGTTAAGCTCTAAGCACATCGTTGAATTAGCTAATGGTAGAAACCTCGAGGCCTCACACGTTATTCGTAACTGCGAACTTGAATTGTCTGGTCAAACCTTCCGTATCGATCTCTTCCCCATCAGTCTCGGAAGCTTCGACGTCGTCATTGGTATGGATTGGTTATCCAAGCATCGAGCTGAAATCCTCTGCCAAGAGAAAGCTGTTCGTATTCCCCGTCCTTCTGGCAAGCCCCTTATCGTTCAAGGCGACAAAGGCGGAGAAGTCACAGGCATCATTTCATTCTTAAAAGCCCAGAAGTGTTTACGAAAGGGGCACACCGCTATCTTAGCACTTGTCACCGACACACAGGAAAGGGAAAAGAGAATCAAAGATCTTCCAGTTGTACGTGACTATCCCGAGGTATTCCCCGAGGAATTACCTGGACTCCCTCCACACCGTCAGGTCGAATTTCGAATCGAGCTAGCTCCCGGAGCAGCACCTATAGCTCGTGCACCTTATCGACTAGCTCCCGCAGAACTCAAGGAACTTTCTACTCAACTACAAGAACTACTGGACAAAGGTTTTATCCGTCCTAGCTCATCACCCTGGGGAGCCCCAGTACTCTTTGTCAAAAAGAAGGATTGCACATTCCGAATGTGCATTGATTACCGCGAACTGAACAAGGTTACCATCAAGAATCATTATCCACTACCCCGCATCGACGATCTGTTCGACCAGCTGCAAGGGTCGAGCTATTATTCCAAGATCGACCTGCGATCGGGTTATCACCAGCTGAGAGTCCGCGATGAGGACGTCTCTAAGACAGCTTTCAGAACCCGCTATGGTCACTACGAATTCCTTGTTATGCCTTTCGGAATGACCAACGCACCTGCGATCTTCATGGATCTCATGAACCGAGTGTGCAAACCCTACCTCGACAAGTTCGTGATTGTGTTTATCGACGATATCCTAATTTACTCGAAGAGTCAAGAGGAGCATGAACAACACCTGCGTCTTATTCTCGAACTCCTTCGTAGTGAGTAACTGTACGCCAAATTCTCGAAATGTGATTTATGGCTTAGAGAAGTCCATTTCCTTGGGCACATAGTCAATCAGAATGGGATTCATGTTGACCCCGCTAAGGTCGAATCCATTAAGAATTGGCCTATACCTAAGACTCCGACCGAAGTTCGGCAATTCTTGGGATTGGCAGGATATTATCGAAGATTTATCAAGGGGTTCTCTAAGATCGCTCAACCACTTACGACCCTCACTCAAAAGGGTGTGGTTTATAAGTGGAATGATGCGCAGGAATCTGCCTTTCAGGAACTAAAGAAGAACCTCTGTAGTGCCCCTATTCTTTCCTTACCTGAAGGTACCGACGACTTTGTTGTTTACTGCGACGCTTCTATTCAAGGACTTGGTTGCGTGCTGATGCAACGCGAGAAGGTTATTGCTTACGCTTCGCGACAACTCAAGATCCACGAACGAAACTACACGACACACGACTTAGAATTCGGAGCTGTGGTCTTCGCGCTCAAGATTTGGAGACACTACTTGTACGGTACTAAGTGCACAATTTACACCGATCACAAGAGCCTCCAGCATATAATGGAACAAAAAGAGTTGAATATGCGGCAACGCCGATGGGTCGAGCTTCTGAACGACTACGAGTGTGCGATTAAATACCATCCAGGCAAGGCTAACGTGGTAGCCGATGCCCTCAGCAGGAAGGAAACCAAACCTAAGCGTGTTCGTGCTTTACAGCTCACCATCCACTCGAACCTCCCTAATCAGGTCCGAAATGCTCAGGTTGAAGCATTGAAGGCCGAGAACATCAGGGCTGAGTCCCTACAAGGATCGAGACAGCAATTAGAACAAAAAGAAGACGGTGCTTACTACGTAGCCGGACGCATATGGGTTCCGCTTTATGGGAATTTATGCGAGCTCGTGTTGGACGAAGCCCATAAGTCCTGTTATTCAGTACATCCGGGTTCGGATAAGATGTATCATGACTTAAGAACTACATATTGGTGGCCTGGCATGAAAGCCCATATAGCGACATACGTCCGCAAATGTTTGACCTGCGCGAGAGTCAAGGCTGAGTATCAGAAACCATCGGGCCTACTCCAACAACCAGAGATCCCGCAATGGAAATGGGAGCAAATTTCCATGGATTTTGTTACTGGCCTGCCTAGGTCTCAACAAGGAAACGACACCATTTGGGTGATAGTGGATCGATTAACTAAATCTGCCCACTTTTTGGCTATTAAAGAAACATACAAGTTCTCTACCTTAGCAGAGGTATACGTAAAGGAAGTAGTTTCGAAGCACGGGGTGCCAACCTCTATTATTTCCGATCGAGACGCGCGTTTTACTTCTGAGTTGTGGCAAGCTATGCACAAATCCTTTGGCTCACGTTTAGACATGAGCATCGCTTATCACCCACAAACGGATGGGCAATCCGAACGCACCATCCAAACCCTTGAAGACATGCTTAGGGCATGTGTGATCGATTTTGGAAAGAATTGGGAAAAGCACCTACCGTTAGTAGAATTCTCCTACAACAACAGCTACCACACCAGCATTCAGGCAGCACCCTTTGAGGCACTGTACGGTCGTAAATGCCGATCGCCTCTTTGCTGGGCAGAAGTTGGTGACAGCCAAATCACAGGCCCAGAACTTGTGGTAGACACTACGGAAAGGATTGCCCAGATCAGACAACGCATGGCAGCAGCTCGAGACCGTCAGAAGAGCTACGCTGATAAGGATAGGAAACCGCTAGAGTTCCAGGTTGGCGACCGAGCTCTACTTAAAGTCTCACCCTGGAAGGGTGTGGTTCGCTTTGGAAAACGGGGTAAGCTTATAGACTGAATCTGCCTGAAGAGCTGAGTGCGGTGCACAATGTTTTTCACGTGTCTAATCTGAAGAAGTGTCTGTCAGATGAAACACTCATCATTCCTTTCAAGGAACTCACTATTGACGAACAGCTACACTTTACTGAGGAACCGATTGAGATCACGGATCGAGAGATCAAAACCCTCAAACGTAGCCAGATACCCCTCGTGCGAGTCCGTTGGAACTCGCGACGTGGCCCAGAGTTTACCTGGGAGCGGGAAGACCAAATGAAGCACAAGTATCCCCAGTTGTTCCCAAATGAAACTTCCAGCACTGAAGCTACAACCGAATTTCGGGACGAAATTCCAAATTAACGGGGGGATGATGTGACACCCCGTTGAAACGCTCTCACTCATACTAGCTTGTCAGTGGCTGCCTTAACTTTCGGGACGAAAGTTCTTAAAACTTGGGGATAATGTGACACTCTAGGTTTTTTCGAGTAACCCTCTTGTATTAGCAATGTGTACGTACGAATTATTAAATGAAAGTTGTGATTATCTTGTTATGCTATGTGATGTATGTATGTATAATATAAGTATGTGTGTATAGTAGTGAGCCGAGACCACAACGAACCCGACTCGAGACCACTCGGTCTCGAGTAAACAGTAACGGTTGGGCCGGATTGGGCTATACGCCCCTTCTTAGCCCACTCGAAACCCTTGTAGGGTGCACCACACAAACCGAATATAAAACCCATGCCCAAGCCAACCATCCCTCATTTCCATCATTCACCCACACTCACTCCCACACACACACTCCTTCTCTCTCTCTCACTAAAACCCTAGCAATCAAGCTCACCTCCTCCACTCTCTCTCGGATCCAATCGGCAACAACAAGGAGAGTCGGCCAAGCTCAGTATCATCACTCGGACACTTCATTTCTCACTTTCTTCCTTGACTCGGTGCCTTTTCACAACCGGTTAGTGTTCTTATGTGTACTAGGTGTTATGTGTCATGTGTGCTTGAATGATGAAATACATGAAGATTGTGTCTATCTATGATGTAGATGCTTGATTTCTAGATAAAATTATGACTAGAAAGTATAGAGTGAATTGTTATCATGCTAACTTGACACATGAACAAGTAGGAAAAGGTATGAATTTGGTGCTATCATGTTCTCGGATGTGTACAAATGATGATGATTGATAATACATTAAACTAGGTGTAATTATGCTAGCATAAATCGGTTTACATAAACATGTTTGTTTAAGGTGAAAACCCTAATGATGAACTAGATGAATATGTGTTGAATATGATATGAAGATTTGAATTTGTGTGTTTGATCCATTTTAGTTAATTGCTAGACAAGGAAACATGTTTGTAAACCCTCATTGGATAGTACACAATATCCTGAAATCAGAATTCTGTTGGATAGTACAAGTCTCGCAGGTGCATCAGAATCAGCAGGCAAGCGACTCGAGACCACTGGTCTCGACTCGAGACCACATGGTGACAACTCGAGACCGCAGCGATTGCGACTCGAGACCTAGGCCCAGCACCTCAAAACAGACTTCAGGGACTCGAGACCATCAAGGTCTCGACTCGAGATCACATAGTCTCGACTCGAAACGGGACTCGAGATGCCTGAGGTTGCGAGTAATGCCTGCACCTCTCGAGACCAACCATTACAAGTCGAGACCTCCTGGTTGCGACTCGAGACCGCAAGTTCTCGAGTCAAGACCACCTTGTCTCGACTGGGCTGCTCACTTTCGTTATTGGGCCACAACGTGATTTGTTTGGGCTGCATGTTTAATTGAATTATGTGTTAGCTGTTGCTGTTGACTGATCCAATAGTAGAGCAGGCCCAATAACTCAACATATAACTGTATGCATGCTATGTGCTAGACTATGTGTAAAAATATACGTGACAGTCTCTGTACCCAAACCTGACCTATACTGGTAACCATGTTAGGACGTGGTGACCAGCGTGCTTGACAAGTAACCTAATCTACCGAGCAACCCAAGGTGAGTTCACACACTAAAAGCATGCGTCCCAGGGAGGGACACGAATAAACTGCCATCTTTAAAGATTACTCTCAATTAATATTTCCGGGGGAAAATGCAAACGGGTACTTTTAAATTACCATATCCGGGGGAGATACGTTTGGATATTATTTATAAATCACAACTAGCAAAACTAAACGAATCTCTATCACATTAAGTCCCTGCTTACAGTACCGATTAATCGTCGGGGGGCGAACGGGTTATTAGTTGATAGCGCTATTAGGTTTGACAACCTCACACCGTGACCGGGGGAGATCGGGCGTGAACTATTATACCTTGCATCTTGGTCAATGACGATAGACATTGACCTGGGGCACAAAATCTTCTCGTCAACAGTTTCGGTAACTTCAGCTTAGTAGCTTTCATATGGGGTAGCTCCCCATGACGTGATTATAAATGCTATATCTAAACAAGCTATGTTTTCGAAAAGTTAAAACTGGACACCTCGTGAACTCGCCAACATTTTTGTTGATATTCTACTGCATGCTTTGCAGGTACCCAGTGACTCAGGAGCTTGCGGCTTGGGGAAGTGTAGTGGTCGTCTAAACCCGTGTGTTGGGTTCTAAATAACTTGAACTATGAACTTTGTTTAAACTATTTTGCCTATGCTTCCGCGACTTACTTAAACTGTTATTTGAAGTTAGACTTTTAAACTTAAACTATGATGTTTACTAACTATTATGGATGGTGATCATTCACACTATTTACTAATGTTCGTTGTAATTGGTGGCTGGATCCTGGTCAGTCACGCCCCCGAACGGTGGTACTCCGCATGTGGATTTTGGGGGTGTGACATAGGCCGCCCACCCCCTTTGTTCTTCCCTAAAGATTTTCAACTAATCAAGTTACATGCACATCTTACATGTTAGATGGCATTTGATTGGGTGTTCTTCCCTAAACCATTTTGGTCCAATAGGGATGCATGCAAATGCATGTGTTAGAGGCTCATGCATTGGGTGTTTTGGTGGCTACTTTCTCTCACATGATTTATAAACATTTTATGACAAAAATTGAGTAGAAGACTTGGATAAACTCTCTCAAATTTTTGGTCATAAGTGGTGTTTTTCAAGTGTTCAATTTTTGATTTTCGTGTTAAAATCCTAGCTAATCTCGTGGTGTTTGTTGAAAGCTTGGGGTATACAAGCTTGAGGCCTTCTACTCTTGAAGGCAACCATTCTTGAAGCATCATCCGTTTCATTTCTTATTACTCCAAGAAGGTAGTTTTCTAAACATCCTGTGGTTGTGTTTGATAGTATGCATGTTCATATATGGATCCGGGTTTTGGGATTTTTCATATAAATGGAATTTATATCTTAAAAGTAACATGTTTTAAATACTTTTTCCGCTGAGTTTTTATTTCATATGGATTAAATTACTTTGATAAACATGTGAAAATCCCATCAATGGTATCAGAGCCGCTTATATGAGTGCATGCTTCGATAGATTAAATTTTTCGGGATTGGATAAAACCCTATGGCCGAAAATTTTAACATGGTTATCCCTTGTTTTTTCAAGATTATTTTCTTACATGCATAAGAGAATCTTGAAAAATTATTTCATATGGATGATTTGTTTGTTTGGACAAAACTTACCTTTTCGGTTTTTTGGACATAGCCGAAAATGGTTACTAAAAGGGAACCATTTTTTTATGCTTCTTGAAATTAATATATATATATTTGGATATATATTTTGGTGCATATAAGCTAGCCATGACCTTGTGTTGAATGATTGTGTTGTGATTCATTTTGTTAATTATTCGTTGGGTTGTAATTATTATTTTGTTCTTCCATTAGAAGTATGTAATTTATTTATTTTATTTGGTTTGTAAAATAAATAGATTAGGTGCATTTTATTTTACTAGAAAAATGTATTAGGATATATTTTGTAAAAGAAGATGCACACAAAAATGCGGTTTTGGTTTGGACCATAATATTCGGTCCAAAGAACTTCATCGTTCTCAACGGGATTTTAACCCGATTACCAAAACACATTTTTTTGAAGTCCAAAGGAGTTTGGAGCTGAAAATAAAAGACTTTTGGAAGCTCAAAGAAGGTGGAGAAATCACAACACAAGAAGGATACTTGAAGCATTTGGATGCGGGATCAAGTGGGAGTCCATCGACACATTACTTGTGTCATTTTTCACCCCTTAGGAAGGACCTTTTGGCACACTTGTTTCGGCTAACAAGTGTTGTCAAAATAGTTGGCTATGGTTATGAACCTATTGTTATGTATGTTATGCTTGTGTGGTTGTTTATTTTGTTGTTTAGATGATATGTAGATATGCATGACTTAACAAACTAATAATCAACAACAAGCGTAAAATTGGTTCTTAACAAAATCATTAAAATGGTTAATAAAGGTTTTATTAAAAATTAATGATTTTATAATAAAATGGGTTTTATTAAAAAGAACCTTGAAAATTAGTTTTCACTAAAGTACCATTGATTTGAATACATGCAAATGTATGGTACATAATATTTTCTAAACTAGAATTTTGAAATATTAAAAACCCTTTTATAAAACAAGTCAAACACCATCCTTTTATACAACACTCGAAACACTTGGGAACTCTTATTGTGGGATAAAGGTCACCTAACCACATTTGAGGGAACTTGTATGTTCGAGGTGGGTTTACCATGTTTGTGGGATAAAGGTCACCTAACCACTTATGTGTATAAACTCACACGTATGTGTAAGTTGGACGACTTGATTTGGAAACCATGAACTTTGGGTCTCCGAAGCATGGGGAACAAAGGTGTTGATGGGATTAAACATGCCAACTAAACATTAAGATGTTTAACCGATCCCATATGGCTAGAAATTGCAAAGAGTTGCAATTGTCAAACGTTGACTACCTTGTTAATTTAAATAGAGGGATAAAGGTCACCTAACCAATATTTAAATATAACGTTAGATTCTAGATTTTAATTATTAATTGTCTTTAAGACACAAAAGGGTATTAATGATTAAGATATAATAATATCGAAAATACTAAAATTGAACTTGTTAAATTTTGTAGATGGCCGCTAACAATGCAAACCCGACTAACCAAATCGTCCGAATCCTATCACTAAGAACCATCCTTGAAAAGGATCGTCTCAACCATAACAACTTCATGGATTGGTTTCGAAACTTGAGAATCATTCTCAAGAAAGAGAAGATATCCTATGTGTTGGACGATCCTATTTCCGATGAACCTAACGTGGAAGATGTGGAAGCCTACAACGATTGGGTTAAGTATACCGAGGACTCCATGCAAGCCTCATGCCTCATGTTGGGAACTATGATTCCCGAAATTCAAAAGGATTTTGAACACCACGGGGCATACAACATGATTACCCAGTTAAAGGAAATGTTCCTACAACAAGCAAGGGTAGAACGCTTCGAAACTGTTCGGGCGCTTCATGCATGTCGAATGGAGGAAACCCAATCGGTATCATCTTATGTCCTTAAGATGAAAAGCCACATTGATCGCCTCGAAAGGCTAAATTGTCCTGTCTCTAAAGAGTTGGCTATGGATTTGATCCTCAACTCTTTAACAAAGAAATTTGAAAGCTTTGTAATGAATTACAACATGAATGGATGGGACAAGAGCATTGGTGAACTTCATGCAATGCTCAAAACGGCCGAAGCAAGTATGGGCAAAAAGGCTTTACCCGTCCTAGCGATCAATGAAGGAGGCAACAAGAAGAGGCCCCACCCCGACTCTAAAGTAAACTATGCTAAAAGAAAGGGACACGTCAAGGGAAAGGGAAAAGGAAAAGCTAAAGCAGAACCCGCCAAACCAAAAGAGAAGAAGGAAAAGGTTGCTATGAATGACCCATGTTTTGAATGTGGTGAGATAGGACATTGGAAGAGAAATTGTCCGACCTATCTCAAAGACTTGAAAAACAAGAGGGATGCAGGGCAAACCTCAGGTACTATCTTTATGATACATGTTGAGCTTAATGTTATTTCTTCTAACACATGGGTACTAGATACCGGATGTGGAACTCAGATTTGCAATTCGTTGCAGGGGTTCAAAAGAAATAGACATTACAAGAAGGGAGACGCTAGTCTCTTCATGGGCAACGGAGCAAAGGTTGATGTCGAAGCTCAAGGAGACTACGTTTTAGAGCTTCCAAGTGGTTTGGAAGTTATTTTGAAGAACGTTTTGTATGCTCCTAGTTTAACTAGGAACATAATTTCAGTTTTGTGACAACTGGCACAAACCGGTAATTTCCGTACACTATAATTATTGCTTAATGACTGCAATTATGTCCTTAATTGTCAGCAATGGCTGAACACACAAGAAACAAGTGAATTCATGCATGTTATATACTACAAAATATTTGCTTTATGCATAAACGAGAGCGTTGCGTCAATAGTAAACTCACCGGTAAGACACACTGTGTCGACTGAACTGCAGAAAGCAGTCAGACATTATAATTGAGGCCTAGGTGTAGGTCCGACAACAAGAATGCATTAAAACCCAAGAGTACATACAAGGGTTTATACATATACTCTCCGGAAGCAAAAATAAGCACTAAAAAGCACCCGAAACGCACTTTAAGTGCAGAAATTTATACAAATCAGCTCTAATCAGCTTTTAAACATACGAATATCATGCAGAAATTACGTTTTAGTATCCAGAATAATTCCCCAAGTGTTGGGAACTGAAAGAGTACAAGAAAGGTACTTAAACGACACTAAAAAGTGTAATTTAGCACTTTAACGAATCGGTATGTAACCGAACAACCGGAGATTACCCGGAACATGAAAATATTGTTAATAACAATATTTATCTTCTTCTGAGCCAGTTAGGGTCTCTGAATACCCTAACACCCGTCATAACACCCGACACACTAACTAACACATTTGGTTTTTAACTAATTACCTTACATTATCATTACAAGTTACAACTTACCCCCCCCCCCCCCCATTTCTTGTTCACGGCCACAAGGTGTTGGCCCCACCTAATCTTTACAAGATCACCAAAATCTCTTCTAAATCTCTCCATATAATTCTCTTAGATTTGATTAGATATTGTGCCTTGTACATAAGGGACACAAGAACTCTTGGATATTACACATAAATTTTGTCTATAAGTTAGACCTTCCACCCACATGATCATTCACATTACACAACTCAACTTCAAAACACCCCTCTCTCTCTCTACAAGGCTACGGCCAAACACCCCTTGAGAATCCATCCATCTTTCGATCTTGTTCAAGCCATTCCATCTTCATACAAGTGATAAAGGTCACGTATTAGGAAGCTTGGAGCAAGCGGAACACGAAGGACCTCCACCGTTAGCTTTTATCCACGCGTTTTTCATCAAAGATCTTCCCTAGCCTTGAGCTAGAGGTATAACACTTAGAACTCTTGTTTGAACATATCTAAGGTGGTTAAAAGGAATATTGTCGGTTGAATCTCGTTAAAATGAAGAATGATGATTAAAAGTCTACTAAAAACACTTAAAGTGGTGGTTAATAGCATATAACTTGTGTAAAAGTCGTAGGACTTGAAATATGTGATTATTGAGACCCGATCTATGATGTGGTAGCTCGGATCTCCGTTTAACCCGACTTTGTAAGATCATGTATCTTCACATAAGCTCGTTTTTGACTAAATACAAGGGTTAAAGGCGAAACTCTACCACACAAGACGCATGAACTTGTGTGAAAATATTTTACTTGTGTAAAAGCGATTTAACCGATAAAATGGTGTTTAAAACTAGCAGATCTACGTATCTGCAAGTGGTATTTTTGAAGAACCACACTTTAAGGAAATCACATGTTCTAAACCGGGTCTTACACAAACAAAAGTGGTTTTTGTGAACAAACAAGTGTATGGATACTTGTGTAACAAGGGTTTTAACAAAGAAATAATTTTCGTAAAAACCGACTAGAAGTTGTAAAACTTCATACTCTTTAAAAATAAAGTTTTTAAGAAGTTAAACTTATTTTTAAAGATAACAAGACTTACTAAATGTGCTAGTAAGTTACTACACATTTTTATAAATATTCAAGTTCATGAAAGTAGTGAATATTGTTGACGATTATTGTTGATAATTGATTGTTGCTGATTGTTGATGATTGTTGATGATTTAAAAGAAAATAAACACACGTTTTGAAAACGTGGGAAACCTCCATTTTTAGGGGAAACTCTGTCAAAATTTTTATAAATTTTGACACTTAGAAAAATATGAGTTTTGAGAAACTCATCCCCTAAAAATATACCGCAAAACATTAACAAGGTTTCCCTAACTTTTGATGATCAGAAATGGTGATTTCTTGAAGAATAAAAATGGATATTATGTATATATATTTTTGAGAGAAAAATATATATTATTTTATCACCAAATTTTGTGCTAAGTGTATATAGTATGTGTTATACGTGCTAGTGTATTAAGACTTAAAAATACACTAAATACTCATGAGGAGTATAAACATGAAAATACACATACAACATACAAGAAACATAATTCGGGTGCAAAGTGCAAAACACAAAAGACTTATATTTATTTTTGGAGAAAATAATATAAGTAAGATACGTAGTTAAAAATATAGAATATTTTTAACACAAGAAAATATACACAAAAGAGAGTGACTGTACTTGTGCGACGCAAGTCTAGTGACTAACGATAAGAAAACGCGTATAGGTTACGACGTTATATAAACGAATCCGGTGAAGTTTACGACGCAAGGAACGCAAAGTTGTGAGTTCATGCTCCCCCTTTTCTCTTAACTGTTTTCAGTTTTATAACTTCGGGGGTGAAATACATGTTACGTGATATAATAAACGAGAATTGATACTTGATATAATAAACGAGAATTGATACTTGATGTAATAAACGAGAATTGGTACTTGGTATCATAAACGAGAAATAGTGTCACGAATAGGGTACCATAAGCACCATTAATCGTGTACATACTTAGACCGCAGAACAAAAGGTTAGATCTAACGGGTACTCGGGCAGCCCCACTCTTGGTGACCACTAGTACCGAGGAGTGTTTTTGTGTCTCCGTCGTGAACCGACAACTAGAAAAATGCCTATGGTTTGGTGACTTCCTATGTCGTGTCACATGTTAATGGCCTTGCAACCCATTAACTACACAAGAATACTTTATTTGTACGAAGTTCGTACACAAGAATACATTATTTGGTTTATTCCACAAGAATACTTTATATACACAAGAATACATTATTTGGTTTATTCCACAAGAATACTTTATTTACACAAGAATACATTATTTGGTTTATACCACAAGAATACTTTATTCGGTTTACACTACAAGAATACTTTATTTTCACAAGATACTCGTTATGTTTTCATACAAAGTATACAAACGTGTTCAACACAAAACTGCATGAATTCACACCAACTTTATGTTGACGTTTTTCCAAAAACTCACATGTATTTCAGGTAACTAGGATGGATGTGCGCGCGGTTTTGCTTATGCTCGTGGATGTCGCTTGTGTTTAACTTTAAATAAAGTTGTAAACTTTTGAGACAATGTCTTTATGCTGTCTAGCGATGTAAACGCTAACGAATGTTTTCAAACTATGGTATTTGAATGTTATTTTTACGAGCATGTAGCATGTTTACTCTTCGTATGCAATGAGAACCTTTCATGATCACACCTCGTGCTTCCGCCTTAGAAAGGGGTGTGACAGATTGGTATCAGAGCTGCGATTGTAGTGAACCAGGATTCATTCTCGAGTCTAGTCTACAATCTCTAGGATCCATTCACGAAAACAATTTTCAAAGAGTTTTCATTGCATAAAACGTCCCGCGACATCCACTACCTGAAACTGTCTACTTGAGTCTAGAAAAGACACTACGAGACTTAGAGTGCACTTGAGTAGCACTTGTCGTTGACTAGAAACTACTTGCAATTACGTGTGATAATTAGCATGTACTAGAAGTAGAATGTCACAAGTATATGTGACTTTACCTGAAAGCGATGGCCTATCTGAAGGAAGAGATACGAGGATGAAACGAACTGTGCGGACTGTGCAAGGAGTTACGTAATTATGGATGCATACATAATTATGGAATTCAGTGCACAGAAACCACAGCAAGTCTTGTCACGTATAGATTCCCCAGTGCAAGCCCACTAAGTGCTCTGCTAGAGTAATAATTGTTTGATGTCACTTATGTGGTATATATACCTGTGAATATATGTGATACTACTGTTTAGGGTGACGATATCAAACAAATGACTAACCCTGTTGTGTTATGTTCTGTCAGAACATGGCACCCAGGAAAACTGTGAATGCTCGCAATGACGACCAACCTCCTCCTCCCCTACTGCCAAGAACTGCTGAGGAGCTGAACGCTCTACTGGAGGAAAGAATCTCCGCTGCTATCGCCCAGTACGAGGCGAACCGAACTCAAGACAGTGGAGGACCAAGCAACGCTAGGGGTAATGGGAATGGAGATTCGTCTGGAGGCAATGCAGCTCAAGGTAACCTTGAGACACTGTACTAAGCATGAGGAAATTTATGAACGGTCCTTGTTTCATTATTTCTTCGATTGCTCACATATGAATTGGTTGAATCAATTCCAGGCTGCACTTTCAAGCAGTTCCTCGACTGCAAGCCACTGAACTATGACGGCACAGGAGGTGCAGTAGCATTTGTGCGCTGGACGGAGAAGACTGAAGCTACTTTCCGCATGAGCAAGTGTACTGCGGATCAACAAGTCACCTTTGCTACTGGGTTGTTTGTCGATGAAGCTCTGACTTGGTGGAACCTGTAAGCCCAAACTTTGGGTGATGATGCCGCTTATGGCCTAACTTGGAATGCACTGAAGGAAAGAATGAGAGAGAAGTACTGCTCTCGTGCCGAACTCCAAAGGCTGGAGACAGAGTTCTGGCACTTGACTATGGAAGGCGCTGACATCAATGGTTACACTCGAAGGTTCCACGATCTGTCTAGAGTGCTTCCCTACATGGTGACTCCCGAATTTAAGCGTGTGGAACGCTACATTTGGGGACTGGCCTCAGAGTTTCGTGGCATGGTGACGGCGGCCAAACCACAAACAATCACCGAGGCGGTAACTCTGGCTGTCAGCCTGACTGAAGATTGTGTTCGTATGAAGAAGCTCTCACTGAACCCAACAGAAAATACCGAGGCACGTGCTGAGTTGTCCGGTGACAAGAAAAGAAAACATGCAAACCTGAGTCAAGCAACTCGTAACAACAGGGGTTCCAACAAGAAGCGTGACACTAACCCGCCGCAGGGGGCGAAATCTCTTGCAGCCATGAATGACGCTCCTGCCAAGAGGTACCTGGGCACTCGGCCCCTTTGCAACAATTGCAAGCGTCACCACGAAGGGGTTTGTCGCGTTCCAAAATGCGATAAGTGTGGAAAGTTGGGTCACTATGCTGAGGATTGTTGGAGTAAAGGAAGGAATGGGAATGGAAACCGCAACGATACTGGTAATAGAAACAATGGTGGAAATGGGAATGGCAATGGTAACCGAACTGGGAATGGAGCTGGGCGAAATCAAGGATGCTTCAGTTGTGGAAGCAACGAACATTTCATGAAAGATTGTCCAAAAGGAGACAACGCTCCGGCTCGAGCATTTGTGATTGGGGCAAGAGACGCACGCGAGGACCCTAACGTGGTCACCGATACGTTTCTCATTAACAACCACTTTGCATCCATATTATTCGACACTGGCGCCGATTATAGCTTCATGTCTGTGGAATTTAAACGTATACTCGGAGTAGAATCTAGTAGATTAGAAATTCCTTATTCCATAGAACTAGCCAATGGTAAACTTGTTGAATCGGGCGAAGTTGTTAAAGGCTGCACACTAGAACTTGGTGAACGAAGATTTAACATCAACCTCCTACCTATTCAATTGGGTAGCTTCGATGTAGTAGTCGGGATGGACTGGTTGTCCAAGAACAAAGCTGAAGTTATTTGCCATGAGAAAATCATTCGCATCCCTTTAGCGAATGGTGAAACTCTCATCGTGCATGGAGAAAAACGAGACGCGCCTCTTCGAATCATCAGCTGTATGAAGGCACAAAAGTGCTTGAGGAAGGGATGTGTCGCTTTCCTAGCACACGTTATAGACAAGAAGGCTGTGGAGCCAAAACTCGAAGACATTCCTGTGGTGAAGGAATTTCCTGATGTGTTCCCTGAAGATCTGCCAGGATTACCTCCGCAACGACAAGTCGAATTCCGTATAGACTTGGTCCCAGGAGCTGCTCCTGTAGCCAAGGCACCCTATCGACTTGCACCATCCGAAATGCAAGAATTATCTACACAGCTCCAGGAGTTGTTGGATAAAGGATTCATAAGGCCAAGCTTCTCACCCTGGGGAGCTCCAGTATTATTCGTGAAGAAGAAGGATGGAACACTGCGGATGTGTATCGATTACAGGGAACTGAACCAGCTCACAATCAAGAATCGGTATCCACTACCGAGGATTGATGACTTATTTGATCAACTGCAAGGATCGAGCTACTATTCCAAGATCGACCTTCGATCTGGATATCATCAGCTGAAAATCCAAGAGGAAAGCGTACCAAAGACTGCATTCAGAACGCGATATGGGCACTACGAATATCTGGTGATGCCGTTTGGGCTGACGAATGCACCAGCGGTTTTTATGGATCTGATGAACCGCGTATGCAAACCATATCTCGATAAATTCGTGATTGTATTTATCGATGATATCCTGATTTACTCGCGAACGAAAGAAGAACATGAGCAACATCTCAGAACCATCTTGGAGCTACTGAAGAAAGAGAAACTTTATGCAAAGTTCTCGAAATGCGAATTCTGGATTCGCGAAGTACAATTTCTTGGTCACGTGGTGAATGAAAAGGGCATTCATGTAGACCCGTCCAAGATTGAAGCAATAAAGAATTGGGAAGCTCCCAAGACCCCAACCGAAGTTCGTCAATTTTTGGGCTTAGCGGGCTACTATCGGCGATTCATTGAGAATTTCTCGAAGATAGCTCAACCGCTAACGACCCTGACTCAGAAAGACAAGAAGTACGACTGGGGTCACAAACAAGAAGAAGCCTTTCAGCTACTTAAGAACAAGCTCTGCGATGCACCGATACTATCATTACCCGAAGGCACTGAAGACTTCGTGGTATACTGCGACGCCTCACGACAAGGCTTGGGTTGCGTGCTCATGCAACGCCAAAAAGTCATCGCTTACGCTTCAAGACAACTGAAGGTTCATGAAAGAAATTATACCACTCACGACCTAGAGTTGGGCGCAGTGGTATTCGCCTTGAAGATTTGGCGACATTATCTATATGGTACTCGATGCACAATCTTCACAGATCACAAAAGCTTACAACACATATTTGATCAGAAGGAATTAAATATGCGCCAGCGACGTTGGGTCGAGCTGCTGAATGATTATGACTGTGAGATTAAGTACCATCCTGGAAAGGCGAACGTTGTAGCAGACGCGTTGAGCCGAAAAGAAAGGGTTAAGACCCTAAGGGTTCGAGCATTGGAAATGACGATTCGAACGAACCTCACTGCACGCATTCGGGATGCACAACAAGAAGCTCTTAAAGAAGAGAACCGTAAAGCTGAATACCTCCGGGGTGCATTGAAATACATGGTGCCAAACGAAGAGGGGGCCTTATACTTCAAGAAGCGTATTTGGGTTCCACTCTATGGTGGCATACGAGAAGTCATCCATAATGAAGCCCACAAATCGAGATATTCGATCCATCCAGGATCGGACAAGATGTACCAAGACCTGAAAGAGTACTATTGGTGGCCGAGACTCAAAAGCGACGTTGCTGTCTATGTTGGAAAATGCCTAACCTGTGCGAAGGTTAAGGCCGAATATCAGAAACCGTCCGGCCTACTACAACAACCAGAGATTCCCGTGTGGAAGTGGGAACAAATCTCGATGGACTTCATAACGAAATTACCCAGGACCCCGAGAGGGCACGATATGATATGGGTAATAGTTGATCGATTGACGAAGTCTGCGCACTTCCTACCGATCCGAGAAAAAGACAGCACTGGAAAGCTTGCTGAGATATACTTAAGAGAAATTGTGGCACGTCATGGAGTGCCAATCTCAATCATTTCAGACAGAGATGGACGCTTTGTCTCAAGAATCTGGCAATCATTTCAGGAAGCCTTTGGATCTCAGTTAGATCTGAGCACGGCATTCCACCCACAAACAGACGGCCAGAGCGAACGGACTATACAAACGTTAGAAGATATGCTTCGCGCATGTGTCATGGACCTAGGCGGCAGCTGGGATACTCATCTACCTTTAGTTGAGTTTTCCTACAATAACAGTTATCATACGAGCATAAAAGCCGCGCCGTTCGAAGCTCTGTATGGCCGCAAATGCCGATCGCCCTTATGTTGGGCAGATGCCGGAGATAAATGTATGGTTGGTCCTGAACTTGTACAAGAGACAACCGACAAGATTGCGCAGATCCGAGAGCGCATCAGGGCGGCTCGAGAGCGACAAAAGAGCTACGCAGATCCAAATAGAAAATCGGTAGATTTCGAGGTGGGAGACAAAGTGTTGTTAAAAGTCTCACCATGGAAGGGCGTAGTCAGATTTGGAAAGCGTGGAAAGTTGAATCCACGATACATCGGACCATTCAGAATATTGAGAAGAATTGGTACCGTGGCATACAAGTTGGAGTTACCGGCAGAACTTAATGGAGTACATGATACGTTTCATGTATCCAACCTGAAAAAGAGTCCAACGCAAGAAAACGTGACCATTCCGTTGGATGAAGTGCATATTGATGAAGCCCTCCGATTTACAGAACAACCCGTTGAGGTTACTGACTGGAAAGTCAACAAGACCAGGAGGAGCAGTGTGAAACTTGTCAAAGTACGTTGGAGCTCTAAGCACGGACCCGAGTACACATGGGAACGTGAAGACCAGTTCAAGAAAAAGTATCCCCACCTATTCAAGAAGACTCCAGCGAGAGTTAGTTCAGTCTGAATTTCGGGACGAAATTCTTTTAACGGGGGGAGACTGTGACAACTGGCACAAACCGGTAATTTCCGTACACTATAATTATTGCTTAATGACTGCAATTATGTCCTTAATTGTCAGCAATGGCTGAACACACAAGAAACAAGTGAATTCATGCATGTTATATACTACAAAATATTTGCTTTATGCATAAACGAGAGCGTTGCGTCAATAGTAAACTCACCGGTAAGACACACTGTGTCGACTGAACTGCAGAAAGCAGTCAGACATTATAATTGAGGCCTAGGTGTAGGTCCGACAACAAGAATGCATTAAAACCCAAGAGTACATACAAGGGTTTATACATATACTCTCCGGAAGCAAAAATAAGCACTAAAAAGCACCCGAAACGCACTTTAAGTGCAGAAATTTATACAAATCAGCTCTAATCAGCTTTTAAACATACGAATATCATGCAGAAATTACGTTTTAGTATCCAGAATAATTCCCCAAGTGTTGGGAACTGAAAGAGTACAAGAAAGGTACTTAAACGACACTAAAAAGTGTAATTTAGCACTTTAACGAATCGGTATGTAACCGAACAACCGGAGATTACCCGGAACATGAAAATATTGTTAATAACAATATTTATCTTCTTCTGAGCCAGTTAGGGTCTCTGAATACCCTAACACCCGTCATAACACCCGACACACTAACTAACACATTTGGTTTTTAACTAATTACCTTACATTATCATTACAAGTTACAACTTACCCCCCCCCCCATTTCTTGTTCACGGCCACAAGGTGTTGGCCCCACCTAATCTTTACAAGATCACCAAAATCTCTTCTAAATCTCTCCATATAATTCTCTTAGATTTGATTAGATATTGTGCCTTGTACATAAGGGACACAAGAACTCTTGGATATTACACATAAATTTTGTCTATAAGTTAGACCTTCCACCCACATGATCATTCACATTACACAACTCAACTTCAAAACACCCCTCTCTCTCTCTACAAGGCTACGGCCAAACACCCCTTGAGAATCCATCCATCTTTCGATCTTGTTCAAGCCATTCCATCTTCATACAAGTGATAAAGGTCACGTATTAGGAAGCTTGGAGCAAGCGGAACACGAAGGACCTCCACCGTTATCTTTTATCCACGCGTTTTTCATCAAAGATCTTCCCTAGCCTTGAGCTAGAGGTATAACACTTAGAACTCTTGTTTGAACATATCTAAGGTGGTTAAAAGGAATATTGTCGGTTGAATCTCGTTAAAATGAAGAATGATGATTAAAAGTCTACTAAAAACACTTAAAGTGGTGGTTAATAGCATATAACTTGTGTAAAAGTCGTAGGACTTGAAATATGTGATTATTGAGACCCGATCTATGATGTGGTAGCTCGGATCTCCGTTTAACCCGACTTTGTAAGATCATGTATCTTCACATAAGCTCGTTTTTGACTAAATACAAGGGTTAAAGGCGAAACTCTACCACACAAGACGCATGAACTTGTGTGAAAATATTTTACTTGTGTAAAAGCGATTTAACCGATAAAATGGTGTTTAAAACTAGCAGATCTACGTATCTGCAAGTGGTATTTTTGAAGAACCACACTTTAAGGAAATCACATGTTCTAAACCGGGTCTTACACAAACAAAAGTGGTTTTTGTGAACAAACAAGTGTATGGATACTTGTGTAACAAGGGTTTTAACAAAGAAATAATTTTCGTAAAAACCGACTAGAAGTTGTAAAACTTCATACTCTTTAAAAATAAAGTTTTTAAGAAGTTAAACTTATTTTTAAAGATAACAAGACTTACTAAATGTGCTAGTAAGTTACTACACATTTTTATAAATATTCAAGTTCATGAAAGTAGTGAATATTGTTGACGATTATTGTTGATAATTGATTGTTGCTGATTGTTGATGATTGTTGATGATTTAAAAGAAAATAAACACACGTTTTGAAAACGTGGGAAACCTCCATTTTTAGGGGAAACTCTGTCAAAATTTTTATAAATTTGGACACTTAGAAAAATATGAGTTTTGAGAAACTCATCCCCTAAAAATATACCGCAAAACATTAACAAGGTTTCCCTAACTTTTGATGATCAGAAATGGTGATTTCTTGAAGAATAAAAATGGATATTATGTATATATATTTTTGAGAGAAAAATATATATTATTTTATCACCAAATTTTGTGCTAAGTGTATATAGTATGTGTTATACGTGCTAGTGTATTAAGACTTAAAAATACACTAAATACTCATGAGGAGTATAAACATGAAAATACACATACAACATACAAGAAACATAATTCGGGTGCAAAGTGCAAAACACAAAAGACTTATATTTATTTTTGGAGAAAATAATATAAGTAAGATACGTAGTTAAAAATATAGAATATTTTTAACACAAGAAAATATACACAAAAGAGAGTGACTGTACTTGTGCGACGCAAGTCTAGTGACTAACGATAAGAAAACGCGTATAGGTTACGACGTTATATAAACGAATCCGGTGAAGTTTACGACGCAAGGAACGCAAAGTTGTGAGTTCATGCTCCCCCTTTTCTCTTAACTGTTTTCAGTTTTATAACTTCGGGGGTGAAATACATGTTACGTGATATAATAAACGAGAATTGATACTTGATATAATAAACGAGAATTGATACTTGATGTAATAAACGAGAATTTGTACTTGGTATCATAAACGAGAAATAGTGTCACGAATAGGGTACCATAAGCACCATTAATCGTGTACATACTTAGACCGCAGAACAAAAGGTTAGATCTAACGGGTACTCGGGCAGCCCCACTCTTGGTGACCACTAGTACCGAGGAGTGTTTTTGTGTCTCCGTCGTGAATCGACAACTAGAAAAATGCCTATGGTTTGGTGACTTCCTATGTCGTGTCACATGTTAATGGCCTTGCAACCCATTAACTACACAAGAATACTTTATTTGTACGAAGTTCGTACACAAGAATACATTATTTGGTTTATTCCACAAGAATACTTTATATACACAAGAATACATTATTTGGTTTATTCCACAAGAATACTTTATTTACACAAGAATACATTATTTGGTTTATACCACAAGAATACTTTATTCGGTTTACACTACAAGAATACTTTATTTTCACAAGATACTCGTTATGTTTTCATACAAAGTATACAAACGTGTTCAACACAAAACTGCATGAATTCACACCAACTTTATGTTGACGTTTTTCCAAAAACTCACATGTATTTCAGGTAACTAGGATGGATGTGCGCGCGGTTTTGCTTATGCTCGTGGATGTCGCTTGTGTTTAACTTTAAATAAAGTTGTAAACTTTTGAGACAATGTCTTTATGCTGTCTAGCGATGTAAACGCTAACGAATGTTTTCAAACTATGGTATTTGAATGTTATTTTTACGAGCATGTAGCATGTTTACTCTTCGTATGCAATGAGAACCTTTCATGATCACACCTCGTGCTTCCGCCTTAGAAAGGGGTGTGACAAGTTTCCCTTTTGAGACAATGTGGTTTTAAGTTTGAATTTGTTAACCAAGACATTTATGTTTCTATGAATGATGTGTTTTATTTTAAAGCTATGTCTTTAAATGGTATTTATGAATTAGATCATGATAACGCATCATACGATAGCTCAATGTACCAAGTAACCAACAAGAAACTCAAAATGGATTTGAGTGATTCCTACCTTTGGCATTGTCGCCTTGGACATATAAGCAAGAATCGCATGCATACACTTCAGAAAAATGGTCTTTTGAATACAAATGAAGATAATTCATTTGATGTATGCGAATCTTGTTTACAAGGCAAAATGACCAAGACACCCTTTAGTGGAACTTTTGAAAGGGCAAAAGACTTACTAGGTATCATACATTCAGATGTATGTGGTCCTTTTAAGTCGATGACTAGGAATGGTGAAAGATACTTCATTACCTTTATCGACGACTATAGTCGTTATGGTTATGTGTACTTACTAAGACACAAGGATGAAGCATTTGAAATGTTCAAAGACTTCAAAAGTGAAGTAGAAAATCAACTCAAGAAAACAATCAAAGTCCTTCGTACCGATAGAGGAGGTGAATACCTTAGTGGTGCCTTTCAAGATCATCTTAGGAGTTGTGGGATTATCTCACAACTTACTCCACCTGGAACACCACAACACAATGGTGTGTCCGAAAGGAGAAATCGAACTCTATTAGATATGGTTTGATCTATGATGGCTAGAAGCACATTACCTCTATCATTTTGGGGTTACGCTTTGCTCTCCGCGGTTCGTATACTAAATATGGCCCCAACCAAGAAAGTGGAAAAGACACCTTTTGAAATATGGCATGGAAACCCTCCATCATTATCATTCTTAAGGGTTTGGGGTTGTGAAGCTTATGTTAAGCAATACACTCCAAATAAATTGGAAGTCCGATCCACTAAGTGTATCTTTATAGGATATCCTAAAGATGATATAGGATATTATTTCTACTATCCAACCGAGCAAAAGGTATTTGTTGCTCGAAAGGGTAAGTTCTTGGAAGCTAAGTTCCTTATGGAAGGAACTAGTGATAGAACAGTGGAACTTGAGGAGGATCAAGAACCACAAGACGATACACGTTTGGTTGATACTAGCACTCAACAAGAGGTTGTTGAAAATGATCAAGAGGTTGATCAAAACACACAAAATGTTTGCAGATCTGGTAGAATTAGTAATCCACCTGAAAGATATGGATTTCTTATGGATGGATGCTACGTGGTAGATTCAGATGAACCAACCACATACCATGATGCAATGTCAAAATCCGATTGTGACAAATGGCTTGAAGCCATGAACATAGAGATGCAATCCATGTATGACAACCACGTTTGGGAATTGGTTGTGCCACCACTCAACTCCAAAGTAGTTGGAAGTAAGTGGGTTTTCAAGAAGAAAACTGATATGCATGGTAACTTGGATACTTACAAAGCAAGACTTGTAGCAAAAGGTTTCACTCAAACTCAAGGGATTGATTATGATGAGACCTTCTCGCCTGTCGCGATGCTAAAGTCAATAAGGATATTATTTGCCATAGCTGCATATTATGACTATGAGATCTGGCAATTGGACGTCAAAACGGCTTTTCTTAATGGATATCTTGATGAAGATGTCTATATGGTTCAGCCTGAAGGTTTTGTCGATCCAAAACATCCTGACAGAGTATGCAAGTTAAAGAAATCAATCTATGGATTGAAACAAGCATCTAGAAGTTGGAATCATCGTTTTAATGAAGAAATTAAGAATTTTGGATTCATCAAGAACGGTGATGAAGCTTGTGTGTACAAGAAAGCTAGTGGGAGCATCATCACTTTCTTAGTACTGTATGTCGATGACATTCTACTATTTGGGAATGACATTCCAACCATGGAAGGTGTAAAAGCTTGGCTTGGAAGTTGTTTTTCCATTAAGGATCTTGGTGAAGTCGCCTACATTCTGGGAATAAAGGTCTATAGGGATAGACCAAGGCGCTTGATAGGTTTAAACCAAAGTGCATACATTGACAAAGTCTTGAATAGGTTCCAAATGGAGAACTCTAAGAGAGGTTTTGTACCTATTCAAAAGGGGACAATATTGAATACATCTCAATGTCCAAGCTCAAAGGATGAGCAAGAGAAAATGAAAAGAATCCCATATGCGTCAGCTATAGGATCCATCATGTATGCAATGATATGCACCAGACCAGACGTCTCATGCGCCTTGAGCATGACAAGTATATACCAGCAAAATCCAGGTAACAGTCATTGGATGGTTGTTAAAAGCATATTGAAATATCTTAGGAGGACTAAGGATATGTTCTTAATATATGGATCTGGTGAGGAGGAACTCGTTGTAAAGGGTTACACGGACGCAAGTTTCCAAAATGATCGAAGTGATTCTCGATCGCAATCGGGGTATGTCTTCATTTTAAATGGTGGAGCAGTCTCTTGGAAAAGCTCAAAACAAGACGTAGTAGCATTATCCACTACAAAATCAGAATACATCGCCGCTTCATTGGCAGCCCAGGAAGCTGCATGGTTGAAGAAATTCATAGCCGACCTAGGGGTGGTCCCTACCATTCAAGACCCCCTTGAGATCTTTTGTGATAACGAGGGTGCGATTGCTCAAATCAAGGAACCTCGTGCGTACCAAAAGACTAGACATATCGAGCGGAGATTCAACTACATAAGGGATGAAGTTGAAAAAGGAAAGATATGTATCCGCCAAGTTCACATCGATCAAAACATTGCGGACCCACTCACGAAGCTCCTTGACAGAGGAAAACATGAGGGTCACACATGTTCCTTAGGACTTCGATATTCTAGTGATTGGATTTGATCTAATTTTGTATTTGGATATTGAAACAATTGTTATTTTAACTCATTTATGGTATTTTGAGTTACGTTTCATATTAGCATGTTTAAATCCATGAATAAGTTAATTATTCTAAATGTCCGTAGTCGATCATAATTGTGGGAACAAACATGAATGTAAGACTATTATGAACTTGGATTGGTGGATATTCATTTAGAATGAATATAGAGCAAAGTGTTGCTGCCAAAGTTCATAGATATTTGTGGGATACAAATATTGGACTAGCTCGCTCTCAAATATTACTGCATGGAATCATTTATGATTGATCATAAGTAAATTTTGAGTAAAGGCGAATATCATAGTATCCTCTGACCTGAGAAACATATTCGGTCTTGATATTCACCAAGTATTATACCTTGACCTAGTTCTTAGCTGTCTGTAATAAGGCAGTACACAAGGCTAAACTCAGGTGTGGTACAAGGTGATTGTGAGAGACATATGTAGTCAAGAAGGGATTTGTTCCTCTTATTCGTTGAGAGTAAGATGTCTAAGGCCTGCTAAAGTTAAATCAACAGAGAGTGATCACTCTATGTCTCTGGATTTGACATGACATCTGTAACGAAAGGATAAATGATAAATTCACCTAAATCATGTTCAAGTAAGGGACTTGAAAGGGATGATGTTATTGAATGGCAAATATAGTCATACGTATTGGGGGTAGTAAACCGTAGTTAGGCGTTATTTACTGCTTGCATCAATCTTCTATGTATCTTGTGCAAGTGGGAGATTGTTGGACTCTGTATGCCCAAGACACATATTAAATTAATGTGGCTAGTACGTTATGATCCAAGTCGAGTCATACCCAATAACAAGCTAGACAAACACTTATATTATTTATTCGTGATATGATCAAACAAATAAATATTAACACTTACAATATTTAGAAATTGGTTTTCTAAATAATTAAACTTGAGAAACTAATAAATTATATGGATAATTTATTTTGAGAGAATATTTTATTTTGTTATTTAATGGGTTAAATAACTTAATAAAAGTTGTATAAAGTCTTGTGAACATATGATGTTATATTTTATAAATTTTATAAAATATATACAAGACTTAAATTTTATAAAAGAATTGAATTTTTTTTTTATAAAAATAAAGCTAGGCCGCCCACCCCCTTTGTTCTTCCCTAAAGATTTTCAACTAATCAAGTTACATGCACATCTTACATGTTAGATGTCATTTGATTGGGTGTTCTTCCCTAAACCATTTTGGTCCAATAGGGATGCATGCAAATGCATGTGTTAGAGGCTCATGCATTGGGTGTTTTGGTGGCTACTTTCTCTCACATGATTTATAAACATTTTATGACAAAAATTGAGTAGAAGACTTGGATAAACTCTCTCAAATTTTCGGTCATAAGTGGTGTTTTTCAAGTGTTCGATTTTCGATTTTGGTGTTAAAATCCTAGCTAATCTCGTGGTGTTTGTTGGAAGCTTGGGGTATAGAAGCTTGAGGCCTTCTACTCTTGAAGGCAACCATTCTTGAAGCATCATCCGTTTCATTTCTTATTACTCCAAGAAGGTAGTTTTCTAAACATCCTATGGTTGTGTTTGATAGTATGCATGTTCATATATGGATCCGGGTTTTGGGATTTTTCATATAAATGGAATTTATATCTTAAAAGTAACATGTTTTAAATACTTTTTCCGCTGCGTTTTTATTTCATATGGATGAAATTACTTTGATAAACATGTGAAAATCCCATCACTGAACAAGGCAAGACTCTTACCAAACCGTTCCCTTAACCCCCGACCAGGTAGCCAACATATCTCCATATAGACCGTGGAGATATGAATGGTGAAAATCTTTTATTTTATATAGACAGTAAAATAATGCCAAGACACCACGGACAAACGATAAGGAAGAATCACCTTCAACATAAGAAACTAGTTATTAAAGTCATTAATACATAACCAAATAAAAAGTGCGAAAAGATTAAAAATAAAAAGTATTATACTAGACACTTGTCTTCACCAAGTGATGTAAGAGACTTAGGCAAACATGGCCTTTGATTGTCAAAAATTCTTACGATCAATCTTGGATCCCGAGACGACTCACACACTCTATGATGGACAATGGATGATGGTGGTGGATGATGGTGTTGTGATGGTGGTGGATGGTGGGTGAAGTGTGAGAGAAGTGGTGTGCCAAGGGATGGTTTGCAAATGAGGCAAGCACACCCCTATTTATAGCCTGAACAGCACCTCAGGCACGGCCCTGTGTCCGCTGGGCACGGCCCCGTGTCCATCCTTCTTCTCTGTCTTCATTTATTGCAGTTTGTCTATATTAGTTGACCACGCCCCCGTGTCCGCTGGGCACGCCCCCGTGTGCAGAAGCGTATCTGTACTATCAAGATTTCCCCAGATTCTGCAAATCTTAGAGTTGACCACGGCCCCGTGTCCACTGGGCACGCCCCCGTGGTGGGTGATAGAAGCTTCTATAGCTTTGTCTTTTCTGCTAACACTTGGGCACGCCCCCGTGCTCACTAAGCACAGGGCGTGTTCAGCTTTCTGCTTTCTTGTTTTGCTTGGGAAGATGTTGTCGGGGAGGCCGGGCATGCCACGTTTGTTCCTTTTCTTGTATTTATGTTAGATTTAGCAGCCTTTTTGCTTCTTTTGTTCATTTGAGCTCATTTAATCCTGAACATACAAAAGGAAGACAAAAACACGCTTTTTCCAACATTAGTACTAAAAAAGGGTTAGTTTTATGCCACAATTGATGTAATTTACATGTTGCATTTTACACACATCAGCACCCATAATAATAATGCAACTTGCATGTTTATCTCAGCTCCTCCCAACTCATGCTAAAAGGTTCCTCAAACTCAAGCAGCATGACAAAGGACATCACAAAACATGAATCATGAAAGTCTAGAGAAATGTCGCATTGTGACTCTATCAACCACCTAACTTAGACAAGTAACTTATGAATTCAGTCTGTAGTGCTAAGTGTGCAATCACATGCAACATCATAAATAAGTGTACACTAGATATGCTATGCAGTAAATAAACGAGAGATGAACCTTGCAATCTGGAGCTGAGTGTCATGGTCGATTTCGAAGCTGTTCGGTTATAGTCTGGTTTTATAAAAGCGTTTTAAAACCTAGTTCACTATAACCAGTGGCTCTGATACCAAACTGTCACACCCCCCAAAATACCATATGCGGATCACCGCGGGATGTGTGACATACCAGGATTCAGCCACTAATCACATTGAACTATAGCAATATATAAAATAAAAGATTCCATTTATTTCATAATATTGTTTCAAATCGTAACTTAAACCAAAACGTCAGCGGAAGCATAATGTAAATCATTAATCAAGTATTTCAAAACAAATGTGCAAAACCAATGAACATGTATCCAAGAGCCATGACCCATGACCACTCCAGCACTCCCAGATAGCAAGTTCCTCCTCCATGAATCTAACGTCCTGCAAGCATGCAGACAAGTGTGTCAGACGACGCTAGTGAGTTCAAAGTTTGTTAACACGTTTAGTTACCGGATATGAGTTTAAAACATTTCAGAGATTCAATGTTGTTAATAACCCGATTACCGCAGATGGCTCCAGATTATTTGCCCTTCCCCAATGCTCTATCAAACATTGGTCGAGTGGTTAAGGTAATTAGTTCACGACCGTCCTCCCCGGTACGGTGTGAGGCAGCCAAACCTAATAGCGCTATCCACTAATAACCCCGTTGCCTCCCCGGCAACCAATTCGGTATATGATGGGACTTAATGATAGATATGAGTGTATAAACCAACATCCCAGGTTTAACATTCCAGTCAAACCCATTTACCCGACATTCCTCCCCGGATTATTTACCAGATGTCCCTCTCCAGGACGCATGTGACAACTGCCAAATTTGCATGCATCCGTACAATTAATTAAACAATAAATAATGATTAATGACTGTGCTGATTTACAATTTATGACTTGAATTACTTTCTGATTACTGCATTACACTTACATGTGCATCACATATTGCAAATGACACATCATTGATTGCATGCAAACAAATTGACATAAATGATGCACAAAGCACAGTTAGCACACTTAACAGACAAACCAGGAAAAAGGCTGACGAAGTTCAGTACATAGACAGATGTTGTTTTGAGACACAGTATGAGCCAGAAACTAAGTACTACACTAGTATAGAGTGTAGGGAAGTAAGGACCACAAAACTGCTTTTCTAGGTGATAGTTTAAGTGCCGGAAAGTGCCTAAAACTCACATAAAGTGCTGAATTCAGCAAAATTCAGCAATAAATCAGCATTTAAACACAAATAGATCATGCAGAAATATGCTCAAATGGTCCTGAATACTTTCCTAGGTATTGGGAATTAAAAGTGTCACAAAAGGGTACATAAAGAACACTAAACGGTATAGTTTAGCACATTAACGAACCGGTATCTAACCGAACAACCAGACACTACCCGAAACACCAAAATTATACTAGAAGCATTGTTTTAATGTTTCCAAGCTAGTTATGGGCCCCGGACACCCTAACACACTAAATAACACACTAACAACTAAACACCTAACTATTATACTTAGAATCTAACTAAACCTCTTAACTTGCCATCACCACACAACTAATGCCCCCCCCCCCCCCCCCATGGAGACGGTTTCAAGGGTGGCCCCCACCCTTGATTTCATTTGATTTCATAAGATTGTGATCATGGATATGTTTTGTACTTGGGAGACATATTAACCAATGGTTTATAAAATGGTGGGAGATTATAAGTAAATCCCTAAGTCCATAACCTTCATAACTTTCATAAATCACCAACACTTTTCTTCTTCTTCCTCCTTCCTTCTACTTACGGTCAAGAACACACCCACACATCCATCATTTTTCATTCAAGTTCCAACCATTCTCTAGTGTTATTAAGGTGTAAGAAGCATGGTTAGGAAGCTTGGAGCTTTCGGAAGTTGAAGGACCTTCATCATTTGCTTTTATCCACTTGTTTTCTTCACTTGAATCATCCCTAGCCTTGAGCTAGTGGTAAGAACACAAATCCTTCCATTTTACATCTTATTTAAGTGGTTAAAAGTTGATACATGATGTAAAGTTTAAAGAACACTAAGAAACTTGAAGATGAAACATGAACATAAGCATAAAACTATAAGAAACCATAAAAATACATATTGTTTAGTGTTGTTTTGCTTCTTGATAATTGATTATTTGTTTTTATGATGCTAGACATCATATGAAACCTACTAGATTGTGAATAAACACATGATCTAGAAAGTAAAGGTGATGATCTTGTGAAAGACCAAGATGATCATATTTTTTGTTTCTTATGAACTTGAAAATAAGAATGATTTTGGGTATGATGAAGTATGTAACATGTCGTTAGTCATAAACATGGATGATTTCAAAACTAGTTTTCTTAGGAAACTAAAGTTATACACAAGATTTACATAATCATGGAGTTTAAAGAAACTAACCATGTTTTTAGTAGTGAATCAAGTATAGAAATACATTGTTAACAAGAAAAATACAAGAAGATTGATCTTTGAAAAATCATCATACAAGTTGTGAAAGACTAAATTTTACAAGAATAAGATTTACAAACAAATAACCATATTTTTAAGGGTAACAAGACTTACTTAACAACATAGTAAGTTACTACAAGTTTTTATAAAAGATCAAGTTCATGTTGTAGTATAAATTGTGTAATTTTGGCACTTGGTAAGTGTTGAATGAATTGTTGATTGTTTGTGATGATTTTAAAAGAAAATGATATGCTTTGAAAGCATGGACACCTCCATTTTTAGGGGAAACTATGGCAAAATTTTCTAAAAATATAAACACTTAGAAAAATATTTTCAAAACAAATATTTTCAAGTGTATTTTAACCATGAGTTTTCCATATAAACTTTGTCATAATTTTTGTTATAAAAATACAAATATTGGAGGTTGGTTTTTATAAATAAAAATGGATAAATATATATTTAGAATATATATATGCATTAAAGACATGATGTGTGTGATTGTTTGTATACCTTGTGTATTAACTATATTATTTTAGGATTTAAAATAAAATAATATAACTTAACAAAATATCAAGAAATTACAATCCAATAGACCATAGTACATTGTAGGTAGTCGTGTACACCAGAGGAAACTTTGAGTTACAGGCGGATTCAAAGAACGCAAAACTGTGAGTTCATGTCCCCCTTTTCTCTTAACTGTTTTCAGATTTATAACTTCGGGGGTGAACTACATGTTACAAAATGAATACATACAATTACAAGTTGTATGGTTAGCTTTGGAAAGTACAGTAGATCATGTGAATGGGTAGGCGTACTCTTAAGGCCATTAATCCTCGTTGTGGGACCGAGGGACAGGAGTGATAGATCTATTTGGGTGTAGCGAGCCCCATCCATAAGTCCGCCGAGTGGGCCATGTGGTGACTATGTCTTACAGCCGGAAGCCCGGTACAAAGTCTGCTAGGTTTGAGTCTTCCTACACCATGTCACATATATTAATGTATTAGCTACACATTAATTGATCAGTTTCCTTGCTGCTTTCATACCGGATTTCAATTACATACAAACATACTTACAATGATTTCAATGGTTTACTTATACACACAAACAAACACATGAACTCGCTCAACTTTTGTTGATGTTTTCAAACTACATGTATTTCAGGGAATTAGTAAGTGGATCTGGCGGGCGTTGGAAGTTTTTATGCTGCGTTAGGAATAAAGATGTCATCCATGGTCTTTGGGTTTGGTCAGTGTGTCTTATTCCTGGACGAGACACGTCTCCCAAACCTTGGTGCTATTTAATATCTTTTGACGAGTCCTTAGTGAACTCATAAACAATTTGTATGATTGTAAAACTTGAATTTGAAGTCTACGTTTTTAAAACAATGTTGTTATGTTTTAAACTTATTTAATGGATGACAAACCCATGGTTTTATCATATAGCTGTTGTTATGATTGAATGCAATGATATTAAGAATGTCACACCATAATCACGCTTCCGCAAAAGTCAGGGTGTGACAACGCATGCTTGGAAAAAGAGCAGGGAACTCACCTTAGATTTGCTCGGTAAATTAGTTATATGATCCAACTCAATCAACCAATCCTAATGTGGTTATCATACAACAATCAGTTTGGCATAAATAATCAGTCACACATCTTTACATATTTTAGCAAATAAAGTCATGTTTACACATTTCAAGTTGATCACACACCTAACCAGTTTGCATGCAAATCACCTAGTCATGCACGTATCTTATTACCAACTCTAATAAACATGTTCCATATATAAATATATATATATAGTCAAACAGTATTCCATTACTAAACCAATTAATCATGTTTCAAGTTCAATATAGTGTTTATAAGACCAACATCATACCAATCGCACACTTCACTGTGTGACCCGCTAACCGTACGGTCTGATCCAAAAGGGTGCGGCCCGTTAATTATGAGCCCGTTCGAAGAACATGGCCCACAACCATGTGTGCGACCGGAGTGTGTGACTCGTATTGGGCCCTTAATCCGACATCAACGTGGCCCAGTCCCTGCCCGATCCAAAACCTAACCCAACAGTTTGTTTTTTGCAAATATGCTTCTCCTAATTTGACTACAATCAACCCTACATCACTAAGATCATGCAAGAATACAAGCACCATGCATTGATTCTCACGCCACTTATCTAATCATTTGAATCACAAAAATTAAAACATATAATCTTTTAATCATCAATAAAAGAAAATCAACAATCTAAACAACTCTTTCATTATCATCGACAGCCCTATTCCTTCAGATAATGTTCATGTTTTATTAACAAAACCCTAGTGTTCTTGCAACTATAATTATTAATATCAATCATGCTATTCAGGTTCTTATTTAATCAAGACAACATCTACATCAGATTACTAACAACCGAGGCACCTATAATTATTAATATTAATCATGCTATCAAGCGACTATAGCCATGCAACCAACACAATCGACCAAACTCGCATCATCAAGCAATACATGTTCAACCGAGCACGACTATATTCACGTATATATTCGATGTCATCAACACGTTTCATGTCCTTACAAATTCATGAACCTACAGTTATGTTTACAAGTACAATCGGCTCACAAGTTCCGGTTACCCGTTCATACGACACATTCATGTCCAACATCACATACATAATTTTCACACCATTCATGGCTACAGTTATGTTATGTATTTCATGCGTACAGTCTTACACACCCTAACCAAGTTCGCAACACAAATGTGTTCATATATAAGCATGGTTCTACTTAACATGAATTCATGACCCAAACCTAACCCGAAACCGTGATAAGAAACTGCGACAACAGTGTTAATCTTAAAGAATTGCGGACGAGGGGTGAGGTCTTACCGGTGATCGATGGCTGCGTATCGGCTGAAAAGCAGGAGGATGATGTTGCCGTAGGGTTAGGTGGATGTTAGGGCTTCTTATTCTTTTTTTTTCGATGAAGGAGATGATGAGGGGATGTGGGAGGCAAGTTGGGTTTTTATAATATCATTATATGATTATTATTTTTGCACAAAGGTCCCTCAATAATTTAGAATGTTACAACTTGGGTAGAAGTTTAGTAACATAAGCTCTTCGATACCAATTTACATGTCGCGTATAAATATAAAACAAATTGTGTGTAATGAATAATAATATAATAGAATGGTTAACGACGCTAACATGAAAATACGGGATGTCACATTATCCCCATGTTGAAAGGATTTTCGTCCCGAAAATTAGATATGCATGAGTTTTATCGCTACGAAAGAAAAGGGAAAAGAAAGAAAAAAGAAAAAAAGAAAAAAAAATGAAATTACCAAATTCATATTTACCTGCTAAGTAGTCTCGGAAAGAAGAAGTGGTAGTTCGGGATGACTGTGCTCAGGATGACTGCGGATTTTCCTCGGGTGCCATAAAGACGCTTCCTTGGTGGGACGTTGAAGAGTTGGTGCAAACAAAGAACATCAAACAATTTTACTATGGTCCAGATGTGAAAATTCATGATGAGAAGCTGTGGAAATACATTAAGTGGCAAGCAAAGAACAAATTTCCTGATTGGAAGCCATAGTATCCTAAACAAGATATCAAGATCGATCCAGTAACAGGCGAGAAAGATATAACGTTGAAAATAAAGCCGCCTAGATGTTTGAAGAACATGTCATTGCGTGCAATGGAACAAGACTTCTATGAAGATTTTCAAGGTTGGATGTACAACCAGAGCATGGCAGAGGCAGTGATTTCGTTATTTGCTAAGAAGATGGGAGAAGCTAGACGTATTAACATGTTAGATCCAATGTGGTTGGTTAATTGTTCGAAGAAGGATATCGATTGCTTGTTCTTTAACAAGATTGTGTATGAAAAGCCTGATTGTGACAACTGACAAATCTGCATGCAATCGTACAATTAATTAATTATGATTAGTGCTTAATGACTGTGCCGAATTACAACTGATGACTTAAACTGCTTTCTGATTTCTGCATCATACTTATATGTGCATCACATATTGCATACTGTCACATCATTATTACATGCAAACCTTATTGACATACATGATGCACAAAGCACAGTTAGCACAGTTAACGGATAAGACAGGAATATGCTGACGAGGTTCAGTACTTAGACATACAGTGTTTTGAGACCCAGTATGAGCCAGAAACCAAGTTCTACACTAGTATGGTGTGTAGGGAAGTAAGGACCATAAAACTGCTTCACTAGGTGATAGTTAAAGTGCCGGAAAGTGCCTAAAACCCACATAAGGTGCAGAATTCTGCACATTTCAGCAAAATTCAGCATTTTAATAAACTAGTAACATGAAAAAATATGGCAAAATGGTCCTGAATGCTTTCCTAAGTGTCGGGAATTAAAAGTGTCACAGAAGGGTACTTAAAGAATACTAAACGGTATAGTTTGACACTTTAACAAACCGGTATCTAACCGAACAACCGGACACTACCCGAAACACCAAAATTATACTAGAAGCATTGTTTAATTATTTCTGAGCTAGTCGTGATCCCCGAACACCTTAACACCCACTAAATTATCTAATAACTAACACTTGTAACTATACACTTGGATTCGAATTATAATCTAACTACATGATTCAAGTTTACACTTAGACCCCCTCCCCATATCCTAGTAAATCAGCCACATGTCCTAATGGATGGATTTTACTTGATTCACTTAAGATTTGTTAAGATCTTGTATTGTACTAAGCAAACATAATAACCATTGGTCCAAACTCTAAACTTGAATATAAGTTAAACATGGGGGATTAGAGCTTTCATTCTCACCACATATCACCAACATCATCTTTCTTCTCCCCTCCCTTCTCCTCTCGGCCGAACCCCAAGCACCACACCACCATCATTTTCGTTTCAATCTCACCCATTTCCAAGTGAACACAAGGTGTAAGATGCAAGATTAGGAGGTTTGGTGGTCTCGGATCTTGAAGGACCTCACCCGTTTGCTTTTATCCACCATCTTTGTCACCTTCTTCATCAAGTGTTCTTCCCTAGCTTAGAGCTAGTAGTAAGATTCTCATAACCCTTGTTACTTCTAATTTTGTTTGGTTAAAAGATGTATTATGTTGAAAATCACAAGAACACTAAAAGACATGAACATGAATCATGAACATAAAGCTTATGTATGATGAAATCTTGATGAAATAGTGTGGTTTAGTATATGTATGATACTTGTTGTTGTTTACTTGAGATTATGATGTTGATCATCATAAGGAGCTTGCTAGATTGTGATTAAGCACATGATCTAGCAAGTTAGAGGATGATTATGTGTTAACACAAGAAGATCATCCTCATATATAAGCATGAACTTGAATAAAATGATTTCTTGAAAAATAATAATCAAGTGAGTTGATAAACTTATAGATCTAAGTTTTATGAATGGTTTTTCTAAAAGAACCAAGCTCAAAATATGATTTTTAGAAGATCATGGTTCTTACTTAAACCTACACCATTTTTGGTGATGAAACAAGCTTAAGAACACATAGTTTACAAGAAAAATACAAAAGAATGATTTTTGGAAAAATCGTTTAGTAAGTTGTAAACACCTAAAACATTTAAGAATGAGATTTCTAAAGAAGCAAACACACTTTAAGGGGTAACTAAAGCTACTAAACACTTTACCAAGTTACTACAAGCTTTTTTGAAGGATCAAGTTCATGTTGTTATGTAAATTGTATAGTTTTGGCACTTGGTAAGTGTAAGTTGTCTAGGGTTAATTGTTGATTGTTGTGATGATTTTAAAAAGAAAATGATATGCTTTGATGGCATGGACACCTCCATTTTTAGGGGAAACTATAGCAAAATTTTCTAAAAATCTAAACACTTAGAAAAATATTTTCTAAACAAATATTTACAAGTGTGTTTTAAACTATGGTTTTCAATATAAACATTGCCATAAACTTTGTTACAAAAATACAAGTATTGGAGGTTGGTTTTTATAAATAAAAATGGATAAATATGTATTTAGAATATATATTTACATTAAAGACATGATGTGTGTGAATACTGGTATACTTTGTGTATTAACTATATTATAACATAACAAAATACCAAGAAATCACAATCCAGAATATTACCAAAATCACAAGAAATAAATATATAAGTTACACACAGAGTATTGTGGAACTGAATGATAGAACGTAACTTAAAAAATATTCCGGAGAATGCCGTTGTGAATATATTTTTGGTAAATATTATTTTGGATACGAAAGAAATGAGAATATACTTTTTGTTATTATTACAAAGTATATCGTATTTTCGACAAGGAGAAAATATATTATTTTTGAGAAGTAAAAATATATTTTCCTAGAGTTTTTAGAAGATGTATGATTTTTGGGAAAAATATACGTTTTCTTGGATAAACTTGAAAGACATTTGGACAAAACAAGTTTATATATATATTTTCTAAGTGAGACTTGGAAATATATTGTTTTGGAAATATATTGGATATTTATTAAGAAAATGCGTACACACCGGAATACGACGCCAACACATGGCAAGATATACCAATACAAGAATACGGATATACATGTATAAGATACCCCCATCCTTGGGAAGGAAATACTTGAGAAGTATTGTTACAAAATATTGTTTAACAATTATCCCAAAAATTAAAGTTAAAATAATTATTACTTTAACAAGTGATTATAACTTGGAATAATATTGAAGGCTTAAAGGAAACGTAACTCAGAACGTAAATACTAAGACAAGGCACGACCCGTTCGTCTAATAGACATTAGCACATTGTAGGTAGTCGTGTTTGCTGAAGGGATTTGAGTTACGATACTGAAGACGCAATACTGTGAGTTCATGTCCCCCTTTTCTTTAAACTGTTTTGTTTATTTACTTCGGGGGTGAAATACATTTTACAAAAGGATTACTTACAAATACAATTGGTATGGTTAGCCTAGGAAAGAACCATAGATCATGTGAATGGGTAGGCGGATACTTGAGGCCATTAATCCTCGTTGTAGGACCGAGGGACATGAGAGATAGATCTATTCGGGTGTAGCGAGCCCCATTCCTGAGTCCGCTGAGTGGACCATGAGGTGACTATGTCTTACTGATGAAATATGCTAGGTTTGAGTCTTCCTGCATCACTTCACACATATCAATGGCCTTGCAAACCATTGGTGATCTTTTCCTTGCTGCTTTCATACCAGGACTTATAAACTTACATACATACTTACAACGATTTCAAAGGGTTATACATACACTCATACGAACACATGAACTCGCTCAACTTTTGTTGATTTTTTCAAACTACATGTATTTCAGGGAATTTGTAAGTGGATCTGGCGGACGTTGGAAGTTTTTATGCTGCGTTAAGAATAAAGATGTCATCCATGATCTTTGAGTTTGGTCAGTGTGTCTCTTTCCTGGACAAGACACGCCTTCCAAACCTTGATGCTATTTAATATCTTTTAATGAGTCCTTAGTGAACTCATAAACATTTTCTATGATTGTAACAATGTAATTTGAAGTCTACGTTTTAAAAACAATGTTGTTTTGTTTTAAACTTATTTTATGGATGACAAATCTATGATTTTATCATATAGTTGATGTTATGATTGAATGCAATGATATTAAGAAGGTCACACCATAATCGCGCTTCTGCAAAAGTCAGGGTGTGACAGCTTGGTATCAGAGCTTCGGTCGTAGCGAACTAGGATTCTTTCTTGAGTCTAGACTACGATCATTAGGGCTCTCACGAAAATGTTTTCACAACATGTTTTCATTGCATACACAAAGCGTCCAGATCCAGGGAACAAACATTTTTACAAACAAAAGACACAAATCACATCTCAAAGAATTCCTTTATAGTTCAGTCTGAGAGACTGGGGAGGTCAGTCTGAGAGACTGGGGAGTTAATCTGAGAGACTAGCTGGGGCAGTCTGAGAGACTGGGGAGTTAGTCTGAGAGACTAGCTGGGGCAGTCTGAGAGACTGGGAGTTTAATCTGAGAGATTCAGTCTGAGAGACTGGGTAGTTAATCTGAGAGACTAGTTGGGACAGTTTGGGAAACTGGGAGTTTAGTCTGAGAGACTGGGTAATTCAGTTTGGGAAACTGGGAGTTTAGTCTGAGAGACTGGGTAATTCAGTTTGGGAAACTGGGAGTTTAGTCTGAGAGACTGGGTAATTCAGTTTGGGAAACTGGGAGTTTAGTCTTAGAGACTAGGTGTTTCAGTCTGAGAAACTGGGTTTTCAGTCTGAGAGACTAGGTGTTTTCAGTTTGAGAGACTGGGTGTTTCAGTCTGAGAGACTGGGTGTTTGGTCTGGGAGGCTGGGTAGTTAGTCTGGGAGACTGGTTGGTTAGTCTGGGAGGCTAGGTGGGTTAGTCTGGGAGACAAGGTAGGTTAGAAAGTTTCATGAAAAATAATGTGAATACATGACTACATGACAAATTACCTTGTTTGCATACACTAATTGTTAGTGATTACTATGGATATACATGCTATGACTATTATGTACCGGCACACATGTCACTCTATTTAGAAAGCGAGTTATCAGACATTGATAACCCTACGGCCACCGCCACAGATAAGGAGACTGCATCTGCGCCAGAGATATTTACGTCAGACACTAAGAGTGATCCTGATATGCTGACCAAGGATGAGGACGACTTCCAACAGTCCGCGCTACCAGATTTTGGTGATACTTTACCCTTGCTGAAGGATTCTCTGACAAGAATCCTCCCGTCACTCTTGTTTCAGTCCATGACCACTTCATCACTGGTCATCCCGATGGTGAGCACACTATGGCTCTGATCCACGACAATGCGCCTCCTGTGGACATTCCCTCCGAAGGTTGGCTACTCGATGAACAGTTGATGATGACGTTGACATGTTTATTGATGGTCCTCCTGCTGACGCCCATGATGATAGAAAGATGGACGATAACGTTGTTACTAATTTCACTTCTTGTGACCCCTGTTATCAAGCTATCCTCTGAATCTAGTATACACTCGATTTCAGACTCCTTTGAGTCTGTGACATCTACAGCCTTACAGACGGCCGGATTACAGCTTTCTACTACTGACTCAGGCGACGACGTCGTTATGACTGCTACACTATCACCTGCTCGAGATCCCACACCTTCACACGACCCAGAGCCTGTTCTTGAGGCAGCTCCAGTCCCTTTTGGGTAAGCCTGTTGCACCTGTTGGTCCTGCACCCTTGCTTGATCATGACACTATTTCTTTTGGTCTACCAGGCATTGCACCCCTTATACCTAACCAGTACATGCACCTGATGATCTCCTTATTGGTTGAGATGTTTGTTCCTGCACCTTCACCGCTGATGTTGCTCCTATGAAGACCGACATCCATTACGCCAACATGCCTATCGCTTTCTTGCAGGACATACCCGCACCCCGGAAAGGTACTCCAGGTCAGCACCCGCATGACGATCCTTTTGCTACAGCAGCATTTTCCCCAACCTCACAGGCCGCACCGTTTGCTACTTTCACCTCTACATCACTGGACGAGCCATTTCGATGGTTCCTATACTACACTATGCTGATTTTAGACCCCTGCCACCCCTCACATTATGGAGGCTATACACAGAATGAGTTGCTCCTGTCACATTGACTACAGTTTGAGGATATAAGTCACAGAGTTTTGGGGCTTGAGCTGACACTACGTCCTCCACCCTGTCTATTGCCAGTATACTTTGATCCTCCACATTTATCAAAAATTTCTTTTACGCTCCCACCTGCTGCTATTACACCTTTCCCAGGTTTTTGATGATCGTGTCTTTACTGTCGAGCAGCAGATCAGTTAATTACTTCGACGTATATACAAGCTCGAGGAGGAGTTCACGCATGTTAGCAGTTTACTTTTCTTCTCTCCTCCACCTCAGTAACAGTATAGTTGGCATTTGGCTTTTATGCGGATCGCATTACTTTTGGGTAAAGACACTAATGATAAGCCAAGATTGTGGAGACTTTTGAAGACCACATCTGACTACGTAATTTTGATACACTAATATACTTATTGGACAAGGGTAGGGTGACCCTGTGTCCCTTTTGTTGTGATACATTTTGTAAGACAATGCAATTGTGGTCGGAGAATAATGAGAGCCCAATCATCATTAAACATGCGACAATACTTTGTGACCAATAACCAATGAAAGCTCAGTCGCTATGTCTTCGTTAAGCATGTTGTTGATCTATATATGTGTGCTATAATTATAATGCTACGTGCTTGCTTGCTATGCTTTCATTAAATATAATTCCCAAATTACTTGGTTATGCTATGATTATGCTATTGCTTGATTGGTTGATATAAAAATCAAATACGTGTATGTACATATGACCTCTAAACAACTATATGCAGTCCCTGAACAAATACAACCTGACCTAACCAATCTTCTTCTTAGAAGATGTCGATACAAGGGAACATCGCTACCAACAACCCTCTGCCGGCGATAGCGGCAGAACTACAAGAGCGCATCTCACAGGCCATTGCACAGCTCGAGGCCCTTCACTCCAAACGCAGTGAAGGCTGCACCTACAAGCAGTTCTTGGACCACAAACCTGGAGAATTCGACGGCACCGGAGGTGCCTTAACCTTCGTGCGCTGGGTTGAGAAGACGGATTCTGTTTTACGATTGAGCAAATGTACCCCAGAACATCAGGTCACGTACATAGCTGGACTATTTGCAGATGGGGCTCTGTCATGGTGGAACCTTCAAGTTCAGACAATGGGCGAGACCGCTGCGTATGCTTTGACGTGGGATGAACTGACAGAACTGATGCGTAAGAGATATTGCTCGAGGGCAGAAGTCCAGAAGTTGGAGACTGAACTGTGGAACTTGAAAATGGAAGGACCAAAGATAGCTGAGTATGTGCAGAGATTTCACGATTTATCACAAGTTGCTTCACATCTGGTGGAAACAGAGTTTAAGAGAGTCGAACGTTTCATAGGGGGATTGGCACCTCAGATTTTAAGCCTGGTAACAACATCTAAACCCCTAACGATCACCAAGGTATCAGCATAAGTGTGGCGCTCACTGAAGAAGCGATTAGACTAGGAAAATTTTCCACTTCGGAAGAGAAAAAGGAGACTCCTGTAGAGTCATCTGGAGATAACAAGAGAAAGCTCGCTAATTTCAAAAAGGTTACTTGGGCGAGTAATAAGAAGAAGGCCAAAAAGGGAAAAGACTACATGGGTATCCTACCTAAGTGCGACAATTGTCTACGTTATCATGTCGGGCGATGTAAATATGGAAAATGTGATAACTGTGGCAAGAGAGGGCATCCTAAGGAAACTTGTAGGCAAGATACTGAACGTAGAAATGGAGGCCAAGATGGTAGCAAGAATCACGGAGGAAACAACGAGAATGACAATTATCAAGGCAGAACGAGTGACAAGAAGCATTTCAGAAAATATTTCCGAAAATACATAACTCGCTCAACTTTTGTTGATGTTTTCAAACTACATGTATTTCAGGGAATTTGTAAGTGGATTTGGCGGGCGTTGGAAGTTTTTATGCTGCGTTAAGAATAAAGATGTCATCCATGGTCTTTGAGTTTGGTCAGTGTGTCTCTTTCCTGGACAAGACACGCCTTCCAAACCTTGATGCTATTTAATATCTTTTAATGAGTCCTTAGTGAACTCATAAACATTTTGTATGATTGTAACAATGGAATTTGAAGTCTACGTTTTAAAAACAATGTTGTTATGTTTTAAACTTATTTTATGGATGAAAAATCTATGATTTTATCATATAGTTGATATTATGATTGAATGCAATGATATTAAGAAGGTCACACCATAAACACGCTTCCGCAAAAGTCAGGGTGTGACACTGATATAGAACAAGCTCAGCAGTATCAGAAGATGGTGAACTTATGCTTTGCAAAAGATATCAATTCTGGAAGATACTGGGAGACAAAGTTCAGGGATATCGAATTAGAAGAATTTCTGAAGAATGAAAGGAGAAGTAATAGAATGAAAGCGATACGTGAGAAAGCTGAGGAACGAGGAAAGAGAAAGCTTGAAAGGCCAATTACTGATCAAACTCCTATCAGAGCTCAAGAAGAAAAACTTCCAAGATAGGAAAAGTCTAAAGCTGGAATTCCAGAATATGATAGATGGTGGAAGACAGAGGGAAGAGTCAAACGAGAAAGAATGCTTGCTGAAAGGGAAGAGAAGAGACGAGAGAAAGCTCGACAGAGCAGACGCAGCAGGAGAGTGCATTAAAGACTATAGAGGAAGGAAGACTGCAGCTACATCCAAGGGGGAGTCTGTTAGTGCATTATGTCTGTATCGAGTCTGTATTTGTTCTGTATGTGTCATTTTACAGCTGTCTATGTATGTATTTTGTGTCTAAACGTAACGGGAGATTGGAACGAGAAATGTTAAACTCATCCGGTCGGATGGCCAAGCTCATCCGCACGGATGGCCATCCGGACGGATGACCATCCGACCGGATGACACTTATCCGCTCCAATGACTGCCTATAAATAGGTGATTAGGGGTCAGTGTTTAGGACCTTTTGCCATTTTGTCACGAAGTGCTGTCCAATTGTCATCAGGATCTCTGTACTTTCATACTTTCTCAATGGAATTGGACATGTTTACAGTGATTATCGTTGTTTTTGATTATCTTACATTGCCGAGGGATTCCGCACCTCATCATTGATCGATTCTGACCACGTTCTTGATCTTAGAGAGAGAACCGACTCCTGCTAGTGGACTCACAACAAGTATGGACATATTTGGTATACATATATATCGTAATTCACGTATCACGTTATTTCACATATATATATATCATACTTAAGCACTTAATATATATCAAATAACTCATCAAGTTACTTCAAGCATATTTCTCGTGTTTATCACAAATTTTCACACATAAAGCGATTTCTGATCTAGTTTCGCGTTTCTACCGCACGAACGCTTAAACATAGCATCATTTCATTTCATTAGGTAATCACTTAAAAAATCACATTACACATACTCATATTCACATATCAAACTATAATACACAAAGTTCACTCTTGAACATCCCGTTTTTACGTGCGTTGAAATATGCGTATTTTACCGTTTCGGTAGCGTTTTTGGGTGTCGGAAATCACATATGACCAACCAATCACCAAAGGTATTTAATATAAGTTAAAATACTTATATTTATCACAAAATATCAGTTTATAATCAGATTTAAAATAGTTTTACAAAAATCACTTAAAAAGCCAATTTTAATCGTTTTAACGCATAGTTTCGTACCGAGCTTTACCGTAACCATCCCAAATTATCTTGACTTGATATTTTAACATAACACATGTTATCTACTGATCATAATATTAATTTTACTCATGAATATGCAGGTCTCATGAATAGCACAAAAATCATGCAAATTTTACCCGATTTACTACTTTTCAAGCCATAAGTACAACATGCAAAGCTACGAAGTTATGGCACAATTTTTTTAACTTCAAAATACGTCATATAGCTTTATTTTACATGTTTATTTACTAATTTGTATGAATATTTATCATAACACAACAATTCCCTTTTATTATGATCATTAAATCATCCTATAAGTCTTTGTACAAGTACTTTATGCACATTTACTTCACAATCATCACACAAGATTAATCGATCTTATTATTTTATTTATTATGACATATGACACATTCATATTTTATTCTTTGATGAATCATTCAATTTTCATTGAAAAATCATCAAACATATGCATCTTAACTAACATTTAAGCACATGCATCCACTTAAAATTTCACAAACACACCTAGTAATTTTCGGCCATATGCATACCCATATTGTCACACCCCCAAAATCCACCTGCGGAGTACTACCGCTTGGAGGCGTGACTGACCAGGATCCAGCCACCAATCGTATTGAACAAGCATGTAAGTAGTTATAAAATCCAACCAATACAATTGGTGTCTAATCAAAACATAGTTTAAGTTGCAAGCGGAAGCATAACGTTTAAAACCAAAAACATAAGTTTAATTGTTTCAAGGTTTAACATGGCACACAACTGTCCATGTCCCACAACGACTCTCTTCCATGCAAGCTCCAGCTAAGTACCTATTGACCTGCAAAGCATGTAGTAACGAGTCAACAACAAGTTGAGTGAGTTCACGGTTGGGTGTTTGTTTTAAGTTGTTTCGAAAACAGTTTCCTTTATCTGGCATCCTGTCGTGGGGGTTACCCCATAGTTGAAAACGTGACTTGTTTATTCCCGGTTACTCTAGCAATCCAGCCGTGGGGGCTACCCCATGTTAGTTATCTGGCATTTCGGCCGTGGGGGCTACCCCATGTTAGTTCTCTGGCATTTCGGCCGTGGGGGCTACCCCATGTATCTACTAGACTCGTTACCATATCGACTGCTGATGGTAGTCATGTGTATGTGCCCTGAACTGTCAATGTCTATCATCATTGACGTGCCATAGTCCATTAGTTCACGCCCGTCCTCTGCGGCACGGTGTGAGGTCTGTCAAACCTAAATAACGCTATCTAACTAATGACCCGCTCGCCATCGGCCTCGGCGATTAAGTCGATAAAAATAAAGGAGGGACTTCGTGATAGAGTTTTGGTCTAGTACGAGTTATCTGTCCATGAGGACGAGGAATTACATTCCTGAACCAATACTGTCCTACCCAAGAAGGACGAGGAATCCATGTTCCTTAACCCCATTCCCAACCCCTGGGAATCCCATGCTTTGTAGAGGGTTTGAACTCACCTTAGTTTGCTCGGCAGATACACAGAAAGGTCAATGAAGTTGTAAGTGGTCAACTATGTCCTAACATAGATACCATTCAAGTCAGGTTCATATCCAAGTAGTGCACGTATGTTCTACACGTATACTAGCAAGTTGCATACAGGTATTATTGATGGCATACACATATAAACATGGCGGTTTACAATAATACCTATGAGTTGAACAGTAGCATGTATACAAGTAAACAAAGCCCAAATGTCCAACCCAAACCTAAGCCCGTAACAATGCAGGTCCAACAGTGTACGTGTACATGGTCTCGAGTCAAGACTGTGCGGTCTCGAGTCGTACATATGAGTTCTCGAGTCGCAACCGTGGATGTCTCGGGTCATGTCTGGAGTCGCAACAAGACTCGCAACCCTGCTCTCGAGTCATGCTGTTTTGTGCTGGCATTGTGTGGTCTCGAGTCGAGACTAGAGAGTTCTCGACTCGCAACCTGTGTCGCAAATCCCCGGTCTCGAGTTGTCATGTTCATGGTCTCGAGTCGAGACCAAAGGTCTCGACTGGCATACCTGCTAATAGCCGGCAATTGTACTATCCAATGGAAATCCGATTTCATGCAACAGTGTACTATCCATACAAACATGTTTTGTTGTCTAATAATTAACTAAAATGGATCAAACATATCAATTTCAAATATCCATATCACATTCAACAAGTTCTTCACATATTCATCATGTTCTTCATTTTAGGGTTTTTAGCATAAATCTCTATGAACTTTAACATGATCATAACATGAACAACAATCAAAACACTCAAACAACTAATCCGATTTCCACATACATGTAGCCTTTTAGCAAGCATTCGTTTCTTAGCATAAGAGTATATAATCCGAATAATATGAACATTATGCAAGCCGATTTCATGAACATCAACAATTTATGGTTTAAATCACATTCAATCACAAAATATCATTAACTCATCATGCAATCAATCCGGAATCAAAGTATGATAGCTTATTAACATCATCATGCATAAACTTAACAAACCAACATATTATCAAGTCACACAAGATACATCATCATCAACCAAAATATCACATCATCATCATCATCAACCGAATATATAACAAGAACCACTAACTGGTTGTGAAAGGCACCGAGATGGTAAAGAAGATGAATAAAATGGAGTGTCCGAGTGTTGATGATGAGCTTGACCGAGTCCTTGTTGATGCCGATTTGATCCGAGAGGGAGGAGAGGGGAGGTGATGTTTGGTCTCTAGGGTTTTAGTGAAAGAGGATGTAGGAGTGTGTGTGTGTGTGTTGTCCAAAGAATGGCAAAGTTGGCTAGGAGTGTAGTTATATACTAGCTCATAAGTTGATGCACCCTAATGGGTTTCGGGTAGACTAAAGGGGTGCGTGGCCCGATCCGGCCCAACTGTTACTGTTCACTCGAGACCGCATGGTCTCGAGTCGGGTCCTTGTGTCTCGGGTCATATAAATACACGCATACGTACAAGCACAACACATAATCACATAAATTCACTTATATCATTCATTAAGCCAACAAGTTAACTAGTCACATAACGTTCAAGCATGTAACATCGAGATACAATAAAAGGTTCTAAATTTCGAGTTGTCACATCATCCCCAAGTTGAAAGAAATTTCGTCCCGAAATTTGGTAAGTACTCACTGAGGAAGCTAGTTAAGTTGTACGGTTTTCACTGGTTTTCTTGGGGTGTCACATCCACCCCCCGTTGATCTGGAATTTCGTCCCGAAATTCCATAGCTTCAGCCTCAGTAGTGGTTGTACCGTTTGCGAACAGTTGGGGATACTTTTGTTTCATCCGATCTTCGCGCTCCCAGGTGAACTCTGGGCCGCGACGTGAGTTCCAACGAACTCGAACGAGAGGTATTCTGGTGTTCTTGAGTACCTTGACATCCTGGTCCGTGATTTCAACAGGTTCCTCGACGAATCGTAACTGCTCGTCGATAGTGAGTTCCTTCAGAGGAACTACATGGGTCTCATCTGACAGACACTTCTTCAGATTCGACGCATGGAAAACGTTGTGAACTGCACTGAGTTCCGCTGGTAAGTTCAGTCTGTAGGCCACCCTGCCTATTTTCTCGATGATTTCAAAAGGTCCGACGTATCGTGGGTTAAGTTTGCCTCGCTTACCAAAACGAACCACACCCTTCCAGGGTGAAACTTTGAGTAATACCCGCTCCCCAACCTGGAGCTCAAGTGGTTTCCTGTCCTTATCGGCGTAAACTTTCTGGCGGTCACGAGCTGCCGCCATGCGTTATCGTATTTGAGCAATTCGCTTGGTTGTGTCTACCACAAGTTCTGGACCAGTGATCTGACTTTCTCCCACCTCTGCCCAACAAAGAGGTGACCGGCATTTACGCCCGTACAATGCCTCAAACGGAGCAGCTTTAATGCTGGTGTGGTAGCTGTTATTGTACGAGAATTCCACGAGTGGCAGATGCTTTTCCCAGCTGTTGCCAAAGTAGATCACACATGCGCGAAGCATGTCTTCTAAGGTTTGAATAGTGCGCTCAGACTGCCCGTCCGTCTGGGGGTGATATGCTATGCTCATGTCTAACCGTGAGCCAAAGGATTTGTGCATTGCTTGCCACAGCTCTGAAGTAAATCGTGCATCTCGATCCGAGATAATAGAGGTGGGCACCCCGTGCCTCGAGACAACTTCCTTAAGATATACGTCTGCTAGTGTGGAGAACTTATCCGTTTCCTTTATAGCCAAGAAGTGTGCAGACTTTGTGAGTCGATCCACGATCACCCAAATAGTGTCGTTACCACGTTGAGATCTAGGCAGGCCAGTAACGAAATCCATGGAAATTTGCTCCCATTTCCATTGAGGTATCTCTGGTTGTTGGAGTAGGCCTGAGGGTTTCTGGTATTCTGTCTTGACTCTCGCACAAGTCAAACACTTGCTGACGTAGGTTGCTATGTGGGCCTTCATGCTAGGCCACCAATACGTGGTTTTGATATCGTGGTACATCTTATCCGAACCAGGGTGTACCGAGTAGCGAGACTTGTGTGCTTCATCCATCACAAGCTCCCGTAAGTTGCCATAGAGTGGGACCCAAATACGTCCCGTTACGTAGTAAGCACCGTCTTCCTTCTGTTCTAAGCGTTGTCTTGAGCCGCGTAGGGCTTCAGCCCTGACGTTTTCTGGTTTCAATGCTTCTATCTGAGCGTCTCGTATTTGAGAAGGAAGACTAGAATGTATAGTGAGCTGCAATGCTCGCACGCGCTTAGGCGTAGTGTCCTTTCGACTAAGGGCATCAGCCACAACATTGGCTTTGCCAGGATGGTACTTGATTGCACATTCGTAATCGTTTAATAACTCGACCCATCGTCGTTGACGCATGTTTAGCTCCTTCTGTTTGAAGATGTGCTCAAGACTCCTGTGATCGGTGTAAATGGTGCATTTGGTACCGTATAGGTAATGTCGCCATATCTTAAGTGCAAAAACAACAGCTCCCAGCTCTAAATCGTGTGTAGTGTAGTTCTTCTCATGAACTTTAGGTTGGCGTGAGGCGTACGCAATAACTTTATCTCGTTGCATCAATACACAGCCAAGACCCTGAATTGATGCGTCGCAGTAGACCACGAAGTCGTCTGTGCCCTCTGGCAATGAAAGGATAGGTGCGCTACAAAGTCTATCCTTCAGATGCTGAAATGCTAATTCCTGTGCGTTTCTCCATCGATAAACAACGCCTTTCTGCGTTAGTGAGGTAAGGGGCTGTGCAATCTTGGAAAAATCCTTAATGAATCTCCTGTAGTAACCTGCCAGACCCAAAAATTGGCGAATTTCCGTTGGTGTATGAGGTGCAGGCCAGTTCTTAATCGAGTCTACATTGGATGGATCAACGTGAATCCCATCCTTGTTCACCACATGGCCTAGGAAATGGACTTCACGAAGCCAGAAGTCGCATTTCGAGAACTTTGCGTAAAGTTGTTCCGTTCGAAGGAGTTCCAAAATAAGTCGTAGATGTTGCTCGTGTTCCTCCTGACTCTTGGAATAGATCAGGATGTCGTCGATGAAGACTATAACGAACTTGTCTAGGTAAGGTTTGCACACTCGATTCATCAAGTCCATGAAGATCGCAGGTGCGTTTGTCAGTCCAAAAGGCATGACCAAAAACTCATAGTGTCCATAACGCGTTCTAAAAGCTGTTTTGGAGACGTCCTCTTCTCGGACTCTCAACTGGTGATATCCTGATCTCAGATCAATCTTTGAATAGTAGCTCGACCACTCCAGCTGGTTGAACAAGTCATCAATACGTGGAAGAGGATAACGATTCTTCACCGTCACCTTGTTGAGTTCCCGGTAGTCGATGCACATTCTGAAGGTACCGTCCTTCTTCTTCACAAACAGCACTGGAGCTCCCCAAGGCGAAGAGCTAGGACGAATAAAACCCTTATCCAAGAGTTCTTGTAGTTGCGTAGAGAGTTCTTCCAACTCTGATGGAGCTAAACGATAAGGTGCACGAGCTATAGGCGCAGCTCCAGGAGCTAGTTCAATCTGAAACTCGACTTGGCGATGAGGCGGAAGACCAGGTAGTTCCTCAGGAAATACCTCAGGATAGTCGCGTACAATTGGAAGATCTCCTACCTTCTTCTCTTTCTCCGAGGTGTCAGTAACGAGAGCCAAAATGGCAGTGTGGCCCCTTCGCAAGCACTTCTAGGCCTTAAGGAGAGAGATGATGTTCTCAACAGCACCCCTCTTGTCGCCACGAATCATGAGAGGTTCATTACCGGAACCAGGAATAAGAACAATCTTCTCGTTGCAAAGGATCTCTGCTCGGTGTTGGGATAACCAATCCATCCCAATGACGATGTCAAAACCATCATACGTCGGGGTCATTCCTAGCATCACCCTGACCAATCACGAACACTCGACCCCCGGCACCATTGCCATCGTTATTACCCCCGCTGTTGCCTCCATTATTGTTTCCGTTTCCTTGGTTGTGGTTCTGATTCTAGTTCTGGTTCAACTGTGGGCAGTGTCTCTTGAAGTGACCTTCAGCATCACACTGATAGCATCCCTTGCTATCCTGCTGTTGCTGCTGATTCTGTGGAGCTTGTGGCTGCTGTTGTCAGTTCTTGTTTGCAGGACGTGAGCTTCTACAATCTTTGGCTTCATGCCCGAGCTTGTTGTATCTCTGACAGCGATCTTTGTTGCACGGCCCGCTGTGGTGCAAATTGCATCGATTGCACTTAGGGTGGTTTCCCCTGTATCCACCCTGACTTCGATTACCAAAAGACTACTGACTGGGCCTCCTGTACTCATCCATTGCTGCGACTGTGATTGAACCGAAGTGGAATCCTTGTTCGAACTTCCATCCCACTTGCGTTTGTTGTTACTGGGAGCCTCCGAAGTAGTTGTAGTAGCATTAATACGTTTCGGCAGTTTGTTCTGTTCTACAGCCTGATATGAGAGACGATGAGCAAGACGGGTAATATCCTGGATGGTAGCAAGGTTGGCCGATGCCACATGACTTTGAGTTTCTGGTACCAAACCTCTGAGGTACAGCCCAATGCGCTTGATGGGAGGATCCACCATAGCTGGTCATAACCCTGCCAGTTCGTTGGGTCGCTTCGTATACGCCTCTATCTCTGACCCCGTCATCTTCAGGTTAAAGAACTCTACTTCCAGCTTGTGGATGTCGTTACGAGTGCAGTATTCGCGTTTGATCAGTTTCTTAATATCATTCCATGGGGTGGCATTAGCAGCAACCAACCCCAACATTTGAACCTGAGCGTTCCACCACGTCAGCGCAGTGTCTCCGAGGATTTCCAGTAGCGTACTTCACCCTGCGAGCCTCAGGGCATTCACATCTCTATAAGACAGACTCGAGCTTTTCAAACCAATGGAGGAGTCCAACAGCTCCTATAGTGCCACCGAAAGTGCTAGGACGACAGTCCATGAACGTCTTAAATGTGCATACAGGCGGCTGAGCGTTCTGACCTTGTTGCGCGAGGAAGAAACGACAGGGTTAAGCGCGAGAGTTGGGTCATGAGAGTAGGATCTATCATCCTAGGTTAGGTTCGGAATAGCAGGTTATACCTCCTGCCTGAGCAGCTGCGAGTGTTGCCGTAACTTGTTCGTCAATAAGAGCCGTCAGCTGGCTTGAGTTAGGTTCACACGTTCCCTCATGATCTCACATCGAAGGAAACACAAATAGGAAAGATGTCGCGAATGTGTGTTAGTGTGGAGTGATAGTAGGGAGCAAGCACAAATGTGTTTTCAAACTATAGTTGCTACGTTCATCTAAGCATACCATGAGCAAAGTTCTATGCAATCTAGCAAGTAGGCAATATAAACATAATTCATACCTCCTAGAATGTCGAGCCTTGCATGTGGAGTGAAGCGTCGTTGTGGATCGCAGAGCACTGTACAGGTTATAGTCTGATTTTAATAAAACTTTTTCCCCTTATTAAAACCAAGTTCACTATAACCAATGGCTCTGATACCAATCTGTCACACCCCCAAAATCCACCTGCGGAGTACTACCGCTTGGAGGCGTGACTGACCAGGATCCAGCCACCAATCGTATTGAACAAGAATGTAAGTAGTTATAAAATCCAACCAATACAATTGGTGTCTAATCAAAACATAGTTTAAGTTGCAAGCGGAAGCATAACATTTAAAACCAAAAACATAAGTTTAATTGTTTCAAGGTTTAACATGGCACACAGCTGTCCATGTCCCACAACGACTCTCTTCCATGCAAGCTCCAGCTAAGTACCTATTGACCTGCAAAGCATGTAGTAACGAGTCAACAACAAGTTGAGTGAGTTCACGGTTGGGTGTTTGTTTTAAGTTGTTTCGAAAACAGTTTCCTTTATCTGGCATCCTGCCGTGGGGGTTACCCCATAGTTGAAAACGTGACTTGTTTATTCCCGGTTACTCTGGCAATCCAGCCGTGGGGGCTACCCCATGTTAGTTATCTGGCATTTCGGCCGTGGGGGCTACCCCATGTTAGTTCTCTGGCATTTCGGCCGTGGGGGCTACCCCATGTATCTACTAGACTCGTTACCATATCGACTGCTGACGGTAGTCATGTTTATGTGCCCTGAACTGTCAATGTCTATCATCATTGACGTGCCATAGTCCATTAGTTCACGCCCGTCCTCTGCGGCACGGTGTGAGGTTTGTCAAACCTAAATAGCGCTATCTAACTAATGACCCGCTCGCCATCGGCCTCGACGATTAAGTCGATAAAAATAAAGGAGGGACTTCGTGATATAGTTTTGGTCTAGTACGAGTTATCTGTCCATGAGGACGAGGAATTACATTCCTGAACCAATACTGTCCTACCCAAGAAGGACGAGGAATCCATGTTCCTTAACCCATTCCCAACCCCTGGGAATCCCATGCTTTGTAGAGGGTGTGAACTCACCTTGGTTTGCTCGGCAGATACACAGAAAGGTCAATCAAGTTGTAAGTGGTCAACTATGTCCTAACATAGATACCATTCAAGTCAGGTTCATATCCAAGTAGTGCACGTATGTTCTACACGTATACTAGCAAGTTGCATACAGGTATTATTGATGGCATACACGTATAAACATGGCGGTTTACAATAATACCTATGAGTTAAACAGTAGCATGTATACAAGTAAACAAAGCCCAAATGTCCAGCCCAAACCTAAGCCCGTAACAATGCAGGTCCAACAGTGCACGTGTACATGGTCTCGAGTCAAGACTGTGCGGTCTCGAGTCGTACATATGAGTTCTCGAGTCGCAACCGTGGATGTCTCGGGTCATGTCTCGAGTTGCAACAAGACTCGCAACCCTGCTCTCGAGTCATGTTGTTTTGTGCTGGCATTGTGTGGTCTCGAGTCGAGACTAGAGAGTTCTCGACTCGCAACCTGTGTCGCAAATCCCCGGTCTCGAGTTGTCATGTTCATGGTCTCGAGTCGAGACCAAAGGTCTCGACTGGCATACCTGCTAATAGCCGGCAATTGTACTATCCAATGGAAATCCGATTTCATGCAACAGTGTACTATCCATACAAACATGTTTTGTTGTCTAATAATTAACTAAAATGGATCAAACATATCAATTTCAAATATCCATATCACATTCAACAAGTTCTTCACATATTCATCATGTTCTTCATTTTCGGGTTTTTAGCATAAATCTCTATGAACTTTAACATGATCATAACATGAACAACAATCAAAACACTCAAACAACTAATCCGATTTCCACATACATGTAGCCTTTTAGCAAGCATTCGTTTCTTAGCATAAGAGTATATAATCCGAATAATATGAACATTATGCAAGCCGATTTCATGAACATCAACAATTTATGGTTTAAATCACACTCAATCACAAAATATCATTAACTCATCATGCAATCAATCCGGAATCAAAGTATGATAGCTTATTAACATCATCATGCATAAACTTAACAAACCAACATATTATCAAGTCACACAAGATACATCATCATCAACCAAAATATCACATCATCATCATCATCAACCGAATATATAACAAGAACCACTAACCGGTTGTGAAAGGCACCGAGATGGTAAAGAAGATGAATAAAATGGAGTGTCCGAGTGTTGATGATGAGCTTGACCGAGTCCTTGTTGATGCCGATTTGATCCGAGAGGGAGGAGAGGGGAGGTGATGTTTGGTCTCTAGGGTTTTAGTGAAAGAGGATGTAGGAGTGTGTGTGTGTGTGTTGTCCAAAGAATGGCAAAGTTGGCTAGGAGTGTAGGTTATATACTAGCTCATAAGTTGATGCACCCTAATGGGTTTCGGGTAGACTAAAGGGGTGCGTGGCCCGATCCTGCCCAACTGTTACTGTTCACTCGAGACCGCATGGTCTCGAGTCGGGTCCTTGTGTCTCGGGTCATATAAATACACGCATACGTACAAGCACAACACATAATCACATAAATTCACTTATATCATTCATTAAGCCAACAAGTTAACTAGTCACATAACGTTCAAGCATGTAACATCGAGATACAATAAAAGGTTCTAAATTTCGAGTTGTCACACATATACTAACATTATTTCAAATCAAAAATCAAGATTCAATCATTCCTTTATATCTCTAACACTTTATCACATAATCTTGTTCATTCAAACAAACATCTTACAAGTTATATTTCAAACAAAATTTAAAATACAAACACTAGATACACACACATACATTCGGCCATATACATACACACATACCTTCAAATTTTTATTTTTATAAAAATCATTTGTTTGGTTTGATTTCAAGAATAGTGAAAATCCAAGTATTTGAGAATCATGCTCATCATCATCATCAAGTGTGTTTAAAAGAAATGAAATATTATACCTTTGAAGAGTAAAAATGAGTTTGATGATGAGAATCCTGATGAAAAACAAGCTTGTTCCTCCTTGAATCACCTTGAAATCAACTCTTGATCATCGAACTAGCTCGAAAATAGCTTTAATTGGCCATGATTTTTATGAAACAAGTTTGAAAAAGTGAAGTTGGGTGTTTATGAGGGGTGTTCGGCCATGAGTATGGAGAAGAAGAAAATGAAAATTTTGAAAGGTTTTTTATTCTTGAAGTGTATGTAAAGTGTGTGTTGGAAGGTTTTAATGATTATGTTCTTACACGTTTTAACTTGGCAAAAGAGGTGTGTTGGTGGGCACACATAGCTGCCACCTTACCCCCCCTCTCACACACTTTCTCTCTCTAATATAAGATATATACACACATTCATGCATAACACAGGTATTTAACTGGTTACTGGGTATTTTATTTCGCGTTTTATCTTCGTTTTAAGGAGTTTAAAATTATTTTCAGTATTCTATAAAAATAAACTCATCAAAATATTACTAAATAATATTTCGTTCACCTAAACTGGCTGCGTCGTCCGCGTTTCGCAGTACACGCACTGTATCGCGCAGTACACGCTTAAATTCCCAAAACAAGAACTTTAAGCGTTTTAGCTAATTTTTCTTCACGAATATGATTAAAAATAGGGTTTTAATCATAACGGAATATTTTTCGGATTTTAACGTTATCCGGACAGTCACCGACGTTCGTTTGGCATTTCGGCCGTTTATTATTTCATTCGTTACGCGATAAGCGTTTAACTTATTGTTGCCAACGTAATTTTTAACAAAGTTTGAATTTATCAATTTTTCAAATACCTCAAATTAATGTGCTATTTAATAATTTAGTGCCTATATATAATCATAACACGTGTCACACCAGTACAGTGCCAGCTCAGAATAGTAGGGTGTCACACAGAGGATACTAAATGAGTATGCCTAAATCAAAACATCTTATGACTAGGATTTATGAAGATGATTTGATGCGAGTTACATCCAGCGTCATTCACAATGAGGCCTGTGAATTTGTAAGTCAACCACTTGAGTCCAAATTCAGAAAAGTCTTAATTCAGAATCGTTTCTACGAGTCTGATCGACTTCAGACAATTTAGAATACAGGATTCATGAATTAAACGTATCAAATTCGAACAAAGTTGTAGGATTCAAGAGTTGCATTTAACTAGTAAATCAAAATGAATGCGAGAGTACAACTGTTTGACATTTGTACATCCAAATACTAAATCAAAACATAGCACTAGCTAATCTAATCCCAATAGCATACATGTGTGTGATGGTCATGTTTTTCTTGAGTCATTGGCTTAGTAAACGGGTCAGCTAGGTTTTGATCTGTGTCAATTTTGCTTATAACGATGTCTCCACGTTCCATAATCTCACGTATGTAGTGAAACTTTCTCAAAATGTGATTGGCTTTGTGATGTGATCTAGGCTCCTTGGCTTGAGCAATAGCACCTGTGTTATCATAAAATATCTGGATGGGTTTCATGATACTTGGAACCACATCGAGATCGGTTATGAACTTCTTCATCCAAGCATCTTCCTTTGCGGCATCCGATGTGGCAATGTACTCAGATTCCGTGGTGGAATCAACCACAAGACTCTGCTTAGAGCTTTTCCATGAGATAGCTCCTCCGTTGAGAGTAAACACGAAACCCGTTTGTGAGCGAAAGGTATCTCGATCAGTTTGAAAACTAGCATCAGCGTAACATTTATAGTGAGCTCCTCATTAACTCCTCCAAATATCAAGAACATATCTTTTGTCCTTCTCAAGTACTTAAGTGTCACAGCCCCCGACCCCACCCTGGAAGCGGGAGCCGCGAGCCAGTCAGATGGTATCAGTGTTTATTAATTTGGCAGCCTAAAGTTTTCATCAGGACCGTAGTTAGGAAATATTTATCAGAGTTTAAAACACCATATTTTTATAATAAACAAATAGGATAAAACCCACGTTTCATTTGAAATACATTTATAGGGATATACCCTAATTATTGAAAACACGATCTCCTTTTTATTTAGGTAACTTTTATAGCCACTTTTCTAAGCCTTCAGTGCTCTCCAGCTGGCTTCTATTTAAGTTACCTGAAACACGTGTTTAAAAGATTTTATCAGAAAAGAAATACTGGTGAGTGCATCCCAGTTTAATAAAAAATAGTTTTATGACATCACATCTTTACAACTTTACAGTATTGAGGGCATCCGCAATTACATTTGCTTATATCTATCCAATTACCCCTTTTCCTGGTATTGTCTTTCCTGACTGGTTGGACATGCTACTATTCCAATAGTAACGAGTTTCAAGTAATGTATACAAAACCCCAACATACCGATAGTAATGGTAGAATTACAAATACTCAATTACTGTCAAGTGTAAATTAAAACCTTTGAGGTTTTGATAAAGCATTTTGACTCACAAAAGTAATTTACAAAAATGTACTCATAATTAGTGAGAAAAAGAGAATGAACTCACATTTGTAGACTTAGGTATTCCTACAGGCTTCCTGGTATTATTTTTATTATAGCTTCCAGTTTCTTCTCCTGGTTATCATTTATTAAAATTAAACAATGCACACGTGTTAGTAAAATAACCTAAATCACATTAACCGTACAACTCGAGACAAAATTCCAATGACTGAGTCGGGCAGAGCCGACATGCATTACAGAATCCTAAATCAATCGGGTGTACACATGAGACAGAACTCCAACGACTGAGTCGGGCAGTGCCCTGACATGCGTTACGGAGATTCTAGATCAATCGAGTAGGGAAATGGGGGTTATAATACTTACAACGAGGCAGAGCTTCACTTTATAAGGGGTATTTGGCTATAGCTTTGGCTTTACAGAAATTGAGAGAGAAAATTGAGAGTTGAACGATTGAAGAATGAAGCTGAACGTCCAATTTATAGCCTGCTCAGAGGCGTCTCGCGCCCCACGACGCCCTCCTCTTCTTCTCTCGTGGGCCGCGAGGGACCGTATGGCGGTTTTAGGGTTGGTGAGTCACAGTTAGGTTCAACACGTGGCTTAAAGGGTGTCCGGCAAGTAATAGGCTGTCGCGCCCCGTGAAGGAATCCCCTTCGGCTATCGCAGGCCGCGACGGCACTAATTTAGTTGTTTTATTTGTTTTTCATAAATATAAGTGTTATTCGGGTCCGTTTCTCACATACGGGATGTATTTAGGAGCGTTTAGGGGTGTTTCTCGAAGGTTGTTATATCCTCCCCACCTTGTCTTAAATCTCATCCTCGAGATTTGGGCTACGATATCTTCTTAGGGTTACGTCACGTCTTTAAGTTAGTAAAAATAGTATCAAGGTGTCTGGGGCAGAATCAAAAGATGAATATAAAGATATCATAGGATAATTGGAATTCAATGGTCTTAAAAATTTAGTTTCAGAAATCGATGTTATAAGAATGAGATGAAATGATACAATCATCAAGGTGATTGAGTTTCACAAATCAAAAGAGAGATTTGATAGGCATAAAATTCGAAATGCAATGACTTTTAGAAACAATAGGATTTGATGTCAGAAGAGAACTTACTTTGATTATCAATTGAGGAAGATTCTGAATCCATATTCTCAATTGAAAATAGAAGTATGAAAAATGATTTGCCAGAAATCAGTGACATTTACTTAAATGGCAGAGATATACCGAAAATACGATAGAATTTAGTGTATAATTCTATCAAGACTACTTGAATGATGAGTCGAACAAAATACGTATGGATTGATGTGTTTATTATTAGCTCAGGCTACAGATTTATACAGACACCGCAAGGTGTTGTAATGATTGAAAGAATTCAATGATTACGGTGACCGAACGAATTCACCGTTCTCGAAATTAACTGAAAGTTTCAATGAGGTGAATCTGAATATTCAAAAGATACAACAACAACAACAACAACAACAAGCATACCCAGTATAATCCCATCTATAGCGAAGCTATTGATAGGGTCTGGGGAGGGTAGGATGTAGGCAAGCCTTACCTCTATCCCAGGGAATAGAGAGGCTGCTTCCAGTGAGACCCCCGGCTCTAAAAAAACAAAACCAAGAGATAAGCTTCTGGAAAAACATATATAAGCACACAACTACTAAAAAGGTGGAAAAGAAAAATAATAAAAATAAACACATAAATAAATAAGTAGTTGTTAGTAAAAACTACGATGCCGGGAATAAGTGAAAACTTATAAAAGCTATATCACAGCCAATAGAAAATGAGAAAATTTAAACCCATAAGACAAGAACCTAAACCAAAAACCAGGCCAAACTCCTAAAAGTCCTTAACCTTAATCCTACGTCTCCACGCAGTTCTATCCTCGACCATGTCCTCGAAGATAGGATGTTCAAATGAAGGAATAAATGAATATCATAGGATTGATCAAAGATGAAAGAAATGTTGGAGGTACATTGGAATAAGAATTTAGGTACCTTTATCTTAACGCAAATTTGTATTAAGATTGGTTTAGGATAATGAATCAATGGATAGATAAATTCGTACCTCAGGTGTGAAAATGAAATGAGTTCAAATTTCAAAGAAAATGCCACCGCAAGGTGTCGTGATTTAACAAATGATTTATTGGAGTTGTAGACTTTGAACAGGTCTACTATGATTCAAACAATTGAGATTATATGATGATCTCAATTCATCTTATTGGATATTGAATTGAATGTATATTGTGAACAAGTTCAAACAATTGAGCTTGGTTTGGACATATTCCAACAATGGATATAAGTATTGACAAGAAATGGTTACAATGAAATCCGGTAAGTAACTTTGAAAAGAAAAGGAGTTTTCCAAGAAATCTATTGACTTGATATTAAAAGTCAACATTTTTTGCAATCATAGGGATTGTAAAAAATGAGTATAACGAAATAAGATCCGAACTCGTGAATAAAGGATCTTTTGAAGCAACATCACATGCATAACAAGCAATGTACGTGTAACATATGAATTTGTCAAGAGATGAGACAAATGAGTGTTGGCTTTATGAAAGAAAAATAAGGACCTTTTGTTATAAAACTTTGATTGGAATCAGAAGTCAACTAATACTTTAGTACAGACAAAATGTACGGGTGCTTATGTTAGAATTTACTATTGCTTCTTGTGCCGTAGATATTTATGCGTCCTTCTCAGCTTCATCTGGGTTTCTAGCCTTGTTATCGGGTACCTTAGATAGTTTCGAGCAGTAGGGACGAATGTGACCTGGTTCTCCGCAGTTGAATCAGATGTTAGTTTTCCTTCTACATTCTTCCTCGTTATGTCCAGCCTTCTTGCAGAAGTTACAGTGAAATGTCTTCCTAGAATGGCATCTTCTTGAACGCTTTTTGTTGTGGTAGGTAGGTTTCGCGATTGTTGGTCCCATTTCTTTATTCTTAGAGGATTTGTCGGAGCGGAATTCCTTATAAGAGTAACTATAGGTTGTGGTTTTCTTTTGTTTGGAAGATGGAGTTTTGGTACGAATATCATGACCTCCATTGATACTAGGGTTAGGTTTGAAGTGATGGGTATGCTTACAGCGTATAGTAGGATTTTCGTTTATAGGTACAGAAATTTTAATAGCTTCAATGATCGAAGGTATGGCATTAGATATTCCTTGAGCTATTATATTTTCTATAGTACTTTTATCCAAAGAATTTTCATTACTAGCCTGAATTTCTTGATTACATGCTATTTCCGTTGACATCTGAATTTCAAACATTTTCAGATATAATTATCACAGAACTAAACAATCATAAAGGCACATTTTGTTGCTCATATTATATTAGCATACTTATAATCATACTTATCAGTATTATGCATTGATAAATATATATATATATATATATTATATTTTAATATTTACCTTCACTATATATTTTATCAAAATATAAGGAAGTATATATATATATTATATTATGTGTTGTTTCTTTTCATCATAGTTGCAGACGAGCTTTTATTCTAGATTACGGGCTTGGTGTGTGACAAATGGCAATTAACCGGTGATTCCGTACAATCTAATCACTATGTTTATTTCATAATCTCATGCATTTTGCGTAATTTAATTACGTAACTGTGTCGTAAATTAGATAACAGGGTTAGGACAAGAAAACAATGATATAACATATGTTGGTTTTCGTCATGTCGCGAAACCAATTTAACTATGTCCTAAAAGTGTTGGTAAAAAGTGATGCGCGCACTATTCACGGTTAAACTATTCATGCCAGCAAAGTTGCTGAAACAAAACGAAACAATGAAAAATGACATACGAATAACATAACTGAGTCCATATATATATGAAAACACTAATGTGGAAACACGTCTTGCAAAATATATAACTTTCCGGTACAACGCCCTAATCACAAAATCGTCTGTTTGGTTAAAAATATAACAATTCTAACTCGTCCGAACTATTAATTTAGCATTTTCGAGACTCCGAAATTATGAAAAATGATGACAAATACATGGAAACAATATGAGGATATTAATGGGGTGTCCGAAACATAAGCTTTCGGTGCTACGTTGCAACCCCCAAAAATTGTCCGTTTTTGAACCGACAATCTAGAAAATAACATATCCGGTGCCAAAACAACCAAATGGAAGACATGGCGAACTAGTTAAGCTTATTTTGGGACTCGGAATCACTTCATGCATCGCTTGACGGTGGAATAACAACTTGCGACAAAGCTCCGTCGGTACGACGCAAAATTGTCGTTAACTAGTCGACGACCAAACAGAAGGCCTCTAAAATATCGAAATGCAATTTCCACTAGTTAAGGTCGATTAACACTCCGAATCCCTAATTGCCCATTAATGGTGCAATTAAACCCTAAACACCATACTTTATTTAATCACTAAAATATCTAGATTTTTTTTTATAACTTTTATAAAAAGTTACACTTTACCCCCTCCCCCTAGTCAAATTCGGTCAACAAGTGGGTCCCACCGACTTTAATTTTGTTGAAAATGCAAGATTTGGAGTATGGCCATGTGAGTTGTTGTTGAAAGAAATGAGTTGATGTATAAGACATTTAATCCTACCATACTTTCACCATTTCATAACATCATTCCACACTTCTTCTACAACACTTTCAAAACACCAAAAACCTTCCCCTTATGCCTCCATATTCATGGCTCATATACCCCCACTAATCTCACCATAAATCTTCACTAATCTCCCTAAATTACACATTTTCTAAGCATTTCATGAACACCTAAGCATGGAGTAAGCATGGAGAAACTTTAGGGAGTTCTTTGGAGGCTAAATCTTCTCTTAATCTTCTTCTAAGCTTGTGCAAAGTTGTAAGATAATCTTTTACCACTTTTAAGCTTCTTATTATGTGTAGATTTAAGAAGTACAAGTTGATTATCTTGAAGATTAAGAAAAACATAATCAAAAACCCTAATCTCAAACTTAATAACCCACTAATCATGACTTATTATGTGATTATTTGTGTAGATTAGTGTAGTTAGTTGGTGTAATCTTGATGATTACGTTGATTGTGTAAAGATTAGTGGTTTAAAGTCTAGATTTAGGATGATCTTGTGGTTTATATCATGTAGTAATTTAGATTAGTGTTAATCTTGCCATGTTACACTTAATGTGACAACCCGACTTTCCAAGGACTTTCCCCGACACGTTACTTATTTCATAAGCTGTGTTTTCATTATCCGTTACGTTGTAATATGTGCACCTTTGCTTGATAGTTATAAATTATATGTTTATTTGGATAATTCAATAATTAATAAAAGCTTTGAATATGAGACTTTCGCCATCATCTCACTTCGACGAAACTATGGGGTTTCGTCACTCCCTTATGCGATGAAACACTGGACTTTCATCCAGTGTGGTGTTTCGTCGGGAAAGGGCTTCGGCCCAATGTTTACGCGGCCCAAACTGTAGCGTGATATAAAACCATGTGATCAGTTACGCGAGAACATTTATAACCCACCCTAGAGTCTGTGCGGGCAGAGAGAACCGCGAAGCATTCCTTTTTATCTGATCTCATATAAGCTTTTCGGTATCACGGTTAGTGTATAATCCTACTGTGGATATAATCTGGATGTGGTGATTTTTGTGTGTACGATTAGGGTTTTCATAAACATTGTAAATCTAGAACTGTTATGCCAAGAATCTGATGATTTATATGTGGTATCGTTCTATGAGAGTTTGATAGATTCTGTGTAAAGAATTGTTTTCATGATGGACAAACATCTGATAGTAGAGTCAATGATTTATTTAAATAATGAACCTGTTACGTATGAATAATTATGAATGCTGAATCATTGACTGTAACGGTGACGCTTAATCGTAGAATGATTATGATCTGAATAGTTTATGCCCTCGTTGTATGTTGCTGATAATAAGCCATTATATGATTAACTGATGTTCATGTTGGAATCGTTGTGGAGGATTCGAAATCTAGAAATCGTAGATCTGTAACTGTATGGATCTGTAACTCTTTCATCGCCTGGTGAGGGGCGACGAAACCTATGAAGTTTCGCCACTAGGGTTGTCGACGAAACATATGGGGTTTCGTCACATTTGCAGCCGACGAAACATATGGGGTTTCGTCACCCATATGGCCGACGAAACATATGGGGTTTCGTCACCGGGTTCGTCACCGGGGTGTTTCACCAAGGGGACACTACGGGTAACAGTGTTCGAGTGTATTGCATGTGTTGTGAATACTTATGTTATGATGTATGATAATGATTTGTCCTAAAAGATATAAAATCTGATTTGCATGGCATGATTAAGACATTCCTCTGTTAAGTGTTATGTGGTCACATGGGATGTGTACTTGTGCGTGATTTGGGCAGTTGATTTATGTCATACAATGCTTTTGTTGATGAATGCAAACTGTGTTACTATGTGACTTGAACGATTACGAAACTGGTATTGTTTGGAAACCACGGTAGGGTTTGGGTTGACCAACTGGACGGGTAAATAGTACATACCGAGCAAATCAAGGTGAGTTCACTACTGTTGAGCATGCGTCCCAGTGGTTGGGACAGTCAGTGGGTATCCCGGGGAGGGATAAGTCTTTTGGGTAAAACTGGGATGTTGGATAATAATCTCACTCGATCATTCTTAAGTCCCATCTTTTTGTTACCGAAGAGGTAACGGGGTATTGGTTGGTAGTGCTACTTAGGTTTGGCACCCTCACCCTATACCGAAGAGGACGGGTGTGAACTAATGACCCAGTCATGTCCAGTGCTTGGATAGGTGCACTAGGGAACGGGCAAAACATACGTCAGGAGCCGTCTTGTTGAGTATCGAGATATTATCAACATTACTTTCGGATTTGTTAACAAACTGGAATAAACACTTGGTAACTAACGTTTTCCTAAAACTGTGAACTCACCAGCGTCGTCTGATACACTTGTTGCATGCTCGCAGGTCGTTAGGTACTTTGGATGGGAACTTGCTGTCTGGATGGCTGGAGTGGTCATGGTCACGTCGTTGAGGGTTGCTTGTATGTTACTAAACACTATTACATTTGGCTTTGAGAATACATTAAACATTGTTTTGTCATTTGCTTCTGCTGAATCTGATAACTCTTGTTTGACAATTATGAATCCTTAATTTATTAAACATAAACTTGGCAATGTTTTGATATTGGTTCAATGTGATTGGTGACTTGGATCCTGGTACGTCACAGGTTCCGCGGTGTTTTCGCATGGGGTATTTTGGGGGTGTGACAGTTTGGTATCTGAGCCACTGGTTATAGTGAACTAGGTTTTAAAACGTTTTTTGTAAAACCAGACTATAACCGAACAGTTCAGAAAGCAACCATGACACTCAGCTCCAGATTGCAAGGTTTGTCTTCTGTTTACTTTATGCACTACTTGTTTAGTAGTCATACACTCACAGCTTGCATAAAATGACATACTAGACACTATGGTGATTTGATAGTGTGACGCTACTCTTCGACTTTTGTGATTCGTAATCTTGTAATGCCTTTCGTTGTGCTATTTGAATGTGGGGGAAACTTTTAGCGCGAGTTAAGAGGCACTGAGATGAGCATGCAAACTGCCTTATTATTATGGGTGCACACTTAATAATAACGTGGGGTGCATGTGAGTCCCAGTGAGGCTTAACGAGTGTGAAAAGGGTTCTGCCCTATTGTTTGGTGTAAACTTTGTAGTTTGTAGATGTCAACGTGAGCTTTGACTCCTACCTTTTCTCGATTCTTAAACTTGTCCCCTTCTTATATAGAATCATGAGCGGACGAGGTCACGGACGTGGTTACATCGCGATGACCCAGGCTGAGATGACGAATCTGATTAATACACGTGTGGCTGAGGCTTTGGCAGCCTATCAAGCTGGTACGATATGTGCCAATTGCTCTTTATCCTTGTGTTGTGTACACAACTCTTACCCGTGTGTTACATTTTCTTTCATTCTTAGGTCAGCACGCTAATCCGAATCACAACAATCCACCTGCTTGTACGTTCAAGACGTTCATGGATTGTAAGCCACAGACCTTCAGTGGGACTGAAGGGGCTGTAGGACTCCTGCGTTGGTTTGAGAAGGCAGAATCGGTGTTTGCAATGTGTAACTGTCCTGCTGGGGACAGAGTGAATTATGCTACGGGCATACTCGAGGATGGTGCCCTGACATGGTGGAATGCTCAGGTTCAGATGTTGGGCATCGAGGTGGCAAATGCCACTACTTGGGACGATTTTAAGGAATTGATACGTGAAGAGTACTGTCCTCATGACGAGATCCAAAAACTCGAGAACGTATATTATTAACTGAAAATGGTGGGATCCGAGATTGAGGCATACGTGAAACGGCCTCGTGAGTTAGCTAGCATGTGCCCGAACTTGTCCCGACCTCCACATCGGAGAATTGAACTGTTTATCAAGGGATTAGCCCCATCGGTGAAGGGATTGGTTACTGCAGCAAACCTCGACAACTTAGTCCAAATTATCCGTTTGGCTCACAAGATCACCGATCAGGAGGTGGAGGGTGGCTCGCTACCACCGCGTGTTTCTGCCACTACTGCTACTACAACCACAGCTACTACAACCACAGCTGATAGCAAGCGGAAATGGAGTGATGTAGATAAAGTGACGAACTCGAATCAGTCCCAGAAGCGGCCAGACAATAGCAGCAATCGTAGTTTCAGTCAGTCTTCTGTTAATCAAAGCCAGGGCAACAGTTCGGGTCAGGGTTCTTATGCGGGGAAACTACCGAAGTGCAACAAGTGCAACTATCACCATCGGGGGCAGTGTACCTGAGTATGTCACATGTGCAACAAAGTGGGGCATATGGCCAGGGATTGCAGGGTTTCCCTTCCGAATCAGCAGTAACAGCAACAGCCTTAGCAGCAGGAGAGGCAACAACCCCAACAAAATCGTGGAAATCGTAAGGGATGTTTTCAATGTGGAGTTGAGGGTCACATTAGGCGAGACTGCCCTCAGCTAAATCAGAATACTGGTGGTAACAACAATGGGAACAACAACAACGGAAACAACAACAATGGGGGCAATGGTGAAAATGGTGCGCACGGGAGGGTGTTCACTATTGGAGCTGGGGAAGCCATAAATGATGGCAACGTAGTGACTGGTACGTTTTCCATAAACAACATAATTGCTTCTATTTTATTCGACTCTGGTGCCGATTGGAGTTATGTGTCTTTGGGGTTCAGTCGTCAGTTAGGATTGACTCCCACACCTCTTGTAAATAAGCATGTAGTAGAATTAGCTGATGGTAAATCAATAGAAGCCTCTCATGTTCTGTTTGGTTATAAACTTGATCTCATGGGTCAAGTGTTCAACATTGACCTACTCCCCGTTACCCTTGGAAGTTTTGACGTGGTCGTTGGTATGGATTGGTTGTCCAAGCATCAAGCGGAAATTCTCTATAAAGAGAAAATCGTACGTATCCCTCTTCCCAGTGGGGAATCTTTATCAGTTCAGGGTCATCGTAGTGGTGCCATGGTCGGCATCATCTCAGTCATGAAAGCCCAGAAGTGTCTACGAAAGGGCTACCCTGCTATTCTAGCTCTTGTCACCGATTCACAACCTGAAGAAAGGAAGATCGAGGACCTTCCAGTTGTTCGTGAGTTTGCTGACGTGTTTCCTGAAGAGTTACCTGGTTTACCTCCACATCGTCAGATGGAATTCTAGATTGATCTTATGCCAGGAGCAGCTCCAATTGCTCGTGCTCCTTATCGTCTTGCACCAGGAGAGTTGCAAGAGTTATCGAATCAACTTCAAGAACTGTTGGATAGAGGTTTTATCCGACCTAGTTCTTCGCCTTGGGGAGCCCCAGTTTTGTTTGTAAAGAAGAAGGACGGATCTTTTCGTATGTGTATTGATTATAGAGAGCTCAACGAGGTGACAGTCAAGAACCGCTATCCTTTACCACATATTGACGACTTGTTTGACCAATTACAAGGGTCAAGTTTCTACTCGAAGATCGATCTAAGGTCGGGCTATCATCAGATGAGAGTCCGAGAGGAGGATGTTCCTAAAACGGCTTTTAGAACGCGATATGGACACTATGAGTTTTTGGTTATGCCGTTCGGTTTGACAAACGCACCAGCAGTCTTTATGGATCTTATGAACCGTGTGTGCAAGCCGTATCTCGACGACTTCGTTATCGTGTTTATCGACGACATTCTGATCTACTCAAAGAGCAAGGAAGATCACGAGCGGTACTTACGTCTTATTTTAGAGCTCCTGAGGAAGGAGCAACTCTACGCAAAGTTTTCCAAGTGTGACTTCTGGATTCGAGAGGTACACTTCCTTGGCCATATTGTTAATGAATTAGGGATACACGTGGATCCTACAAAGGTTGATGCTGTTAGAAATTGGGCGGCACCAAAGAACCCTTCGGAGGTGCGACAATTTCTTGGTCTCGCTAGGTATTATCGAAGATTTATCAAGGATTTCTCGAAGATCGCTCAACCTCTTACTTCGTTGACACAGAAAGGTATTGTTTATTCTTGGGGAACAAAGCAGGAGGATGCTTTCCAACTTTTGAAACAGAAACTCTGCAGTGCACCGATCTTGTCTCTACCTGAAGGCACCGAGGATTTTGTGGTTTATTGCGATGCTTCCATTCAGGGTCGTGGTTGCGTGTTGATGCAACGCAACAATGTGATAGCCTATGCTTCTCGACAACTGAAGGTTCATGAGAAGAATTACACGACCCATGACTTGGAGTTGGGGGCCATGGTATTCGCGTTGAAAATCTGGAGGCACTACCTGTACGGTACCAAATGCACCATCTACACCGATCACAGGAGCCTTCAGCATATTTTCGACCAGAAGGAATTGAATATGCGACAGCGTCGCTGGGTAGAACTACTGAATGAATACGATTGCGCCATCAAGGATCATCCCGGTAAAGCAAACGTTGTAGCTGATGCCCTTAGTCGGAAGGAGTTGAAACCTAAGCGTGTGCGAGCCTTACAGCTCACTATTCACTCAAATCTTCCTGATCAGGTCTGTTCGGCTCAGACAGAAGCATTGAAGGAGGAAAACTACGAAGCTGAATATTTACGAGGCATGGAGAAACGACTTGAAAAGAGATCTGATGGTATTCTCTACTGCATGGAACGGATATGGATCCCCTTGTTCGGTAACATTAGAGAGCTTGTGATGGACAAAGCACACAAGTCTCGATACTCTGTCCATCCAGGTTCAGATAACATGTATCAGGACCTCAAAGTTTTGTATTGGTGGCTGAAGATGAAAGCTGACATCGTAACGTACGTGAGTAAATGTTTGACTTGTGAGAAAGTCAAGGTGGAGTATCAGAAACCCTCAGGCCTGCTGCAACAACCGGAAATACCCATGTGGAAATGGGAGCAGATAGCAATGGATTTTGTCACTGGTTTGCCGAGAACACAAAACGGAAACGATACCATTTGGGTGATCGTTGACCGCCTCAAGAAATCTGCGCACTTCCTTGCGATCAAGGAAACGGATAAGTTTTCTCAACTCGCTGCTGTTTATCTGAAAGAAGTGGTTTCTAGGCACGGGGTGCCAACCTATATTATTTATGACCGTGATCCGCGTTTCATTTCTGATTTATGGCAGTCGATGATTAAATTGTTTGGCTCACGTCTTGACATGAGCACTGCGTATCACCCATAGACGGATGGTCAAAGTGAGCGAACCATCCAGACACCTGAAGACATGCTGCGAGCATGTGTGATTGATTTTGGTAAGGGCTGGGAGAAACATCTGCCGTTGGTCGAGTTCTCCTACAACAACAGTTACCACACTAGCATTGAGGCAGCTCCGTTGGAAGCATTGTACAGTCGGAAATGTCGTTCTTCTCTTTGTTGGGCTGAGGAGGGTGACAGCCAGGTCACAGGTCCGAAACTTGTTCTTGAAACTTCAGAAAAGATTGTTCAGATCAGAAATCGTATGGCGGCAGCGTGTGATCGTCAGAAAAGCTACGCCGATAAGCATAGAAAACCTTTTGAATTTGAAGTTAATGATCGTGTTATGTTGAAGGTCTCCCCCTGGAAGGGTGTGGTGCGTTTTGGGAAACGCGGCAAACTTAACCCTCGTTACGTTGGGCCATTCAAAGTGTTGGAGCGTATTGGTAAAGTAGCCTACAAGCTCGGGTTACCTGCTGAGTTGGGTAATGTCCACGATGTTTTTCATGTGTCGCAACTAAAGAAGTGTTTATCTGACGAAACACTAGTGGTACCGTTTCAAGAGTTGAAGATTGACGACAAGTTGCAGTTTGTCGAAGAGCCAATTGAGATTATGGATCGGGAAGTCAAGGTTCGCAAGCATAGTCGGATTCCAATTGTGAGAGTTCGTTGGAACTCAAGACGTGGACCGGAGTTCACGTGGGAGCGTGAAGACCAGATGAAGCTTAAGTACCCACATTTGTTTCCTGACGACAAGTCCAAGTCAGGCAAGTCTAAGTCTGCCACAACTAGTGAATTTCGGGACGAAATTCCCATTCAAGTTGGGGATGATGTGGTACCCGCGGAAAACCCACCGTCATCCTGAGTTACCGTCTTGCTGTTTTGGTTTGCTTATCAAATTTCGGGACGAAATTTCTTTCAACTTGGGGATGATGTGACAACCCGACTTTCCAAGGTCTTTCCCCGACACGTTACTTATTTCATAAGTTGTGTTTTCATTATCCGTTACGTTGTAATATGTGCACCTTTTCTTGATAGTTATAAATTATATGTTTATTTGGATAATTCAATAATTAATAAAAGCTTTGAATATGAGACTTTCGCCATCATCTCACTTCGATGAAACTTTGGGGTTTCGTCACTCCCTTATGCTTCATCCAGTGTGGTGTTTCGTCGGGAACGGGCTTCGGCCCAATGTTTACGCGGCACAAACTGTAGCGTGATATAAAACCCTGTGATCAGTTACGCGAGAACATTTACAACCCTAGTGTGACATATGTGTTTGTAATCATTGTAAATAGTTTAGTTATCAATGAAATAAAGTTATTTGATCCCAATGTTTGTTTGTTTATGTTTAATTTTTTTTGTTTTGATTTTTGTTCAATTTCAAACTCTACATCGCTTTTTGGAGAATTATACGCCAACTGGTGCGTAAACGTAATCAGTTTAATGCGACAAACACTCCGGAACATCAACATATGCTTAACATACATTAAATAACCTTTACATAACTTAGAAATAAGTTTTGAAGGCTTTGGTATGGCAAAAATCAAGTTTAATCGCTTACAGGGACTAAATTCGACAAACTATGAAAGTATGCCGATTTGTACTGTAACGGACATTCCGGAACATGATCATAAGTTAAACACACCTTAAATTTCCTTTACATAGCTTAGAAATAGGCTTTGAGGGGTTCGGTGTGCTAAAATAAACTTTATGCTCATTCAGGAACTAAAAGCGTCAAAAAGTGCACAAGTTTGCATTTTCGCGCATAACTTACGTTCTGAATACATCCGGACATCCAAAAATTTATGTAAGCATTAAAATATTTATTTTAGTGTTTGTCATAAGAAAAAAACCATTCGTCGCGTAATTTGGATTGTTTTTCGCGTTTGTACGCATTTCATCGTAATTAAGCGAATATCGCGATCGTACGACTAAACGAACCGACATCCGACATATTTTTAAGCATGTTTCATGTCCACTATGTTTAGGCATCATTGTAGGCCCTTAAATTTGGCTTAACGGGCCTTAAATGGGTCAAAATGAGCTTAAAACACATAACAGGGACCAAAACTGCATTTTTTGAAACTGTTATGCAGACCTGAACCCCAGGCGGGCCGCGTAAGCCCTGCCTGTCCCCTTACGCTGGCCGTGTGAACCTCCTAGATGTGTAGAATGTGTTTTCCAGCCTGTTTCCAGCTGTTCCAGCTGATTATCTCACTTGCACATGGTATTTTCGAATCTATGGGCTCAATCTAGGGGCTCCCATGGTTTCACAAAACTATGGGTACATGTGTACGGCTTAGATTTAAGCTCGGGAATCGAGAAACGATCTTAACGGTTCTTGTTTTCCTATAAATACCCCCACCATTTGCACTTGCAACTCACACTTGATCAGCTCATATTCTCTAAGTTGAAGTCCTTGCACTTCATACCTTAGAATTTTGCTGATCAAACTTCCATTCTTGGACCCGTTGTAAGTATTCCTTCGTTCTTTTACGCATTTTTAGCACGAAAGTCAAACAGTGTTTGACTTTCTGCATTGACCAGTTTATGGTCAACACGAAGTTAATTTGAACTTCATAACGTGAGCGTAATCACGATGGTTATAGTCCCTAGTGACTATACCTACTGATTACCACGTTATCTAGGCTTAGTGGGGAGTCGTAGTTTCGGCCAAAATGCGTATTCTTGCGTATTTTGTAACCAAACTACTTTTAGGTATCAAAACCGTTTGTTTTGATACCAAACCTGTTTTCTAACTTCGTTAGACATGTTTTAACATGTCTAGCTCGTCACTTTAGGTTTAGTGCTTATGTAGGGTCGTAAGGTAAGCGGTCTAAACAACCGCTTATACTTTCAAACCCGACCCGTTTGGTCGACCAATAGGATTCGACCAAACACATTAGGTGACCATAGTTATATAGGGAATAACCTTCCGAGTTTATACCTTATGGTCACGTCGTTTAGTTAGTTGTATGATAGGTAGTATATATGCCTTAGGAAAATTACTAAAATGCCCTTTTTACGCCAAATTTCATTTTAAGCATATGTAACATAATTTTTGATATCTAAACTGATTAAACAACAATATTAGACATGTTAAGGCATATTTTACTTGTCATAGGACTAGTTAGGCGCTCCGAACACGTTTTACGCGAACGACACGTTAAAATAGCGTAAGCTACCTAAACGGGTCATAATGGGTCGTAAGCACTTAGGTTAGGTTTCATTTTAGAATGTAGGCTTTGTTAAACCATATTACGTGAGTTCCCATACTCATTTGGTTTACGAACCCTCATTCTATCCGATCCTCCGATTTAGGTCCGGTTTATTAACGTAGTTACCTATATTAGGTGCCGTTTGATTCCGTGATCTTCTAGCATTGCTTGGTGGTTATCATAGGACTATTGAGCAATCTCAAGTGAGTACATAGTCCCCTCTTTTACTGTTTTCAAACTGTTTTGGGGTGGAACGCATGTGCCTACTTGTTACTTTCATGCTTTCCATGTTTTCATATCATATGCTTGTTATATTCATTAGTACACTTATAGTACATGATTTCATTACATTTCACGCTATGTATGTCCATTTAGTGCATACTTAGTGCATTGTTTTACATTACATTACATTTCACGCTATGTATGTCCATTTAGTGCATACTTAGTGCATTGTTTTACATTACATTTCACGCTATGTATGTCCATTTAGTGCATACTTAGTGCATTGTTCTACATTACATTCCATGCTATGTATGTTCATTTGTTGCATACTTAGTACATTATTTTCATAAAACATGCTTATATTTTGGTATGACATTTGGTTTGTTTAAATGGGACAAAAATACATTTATTAACATTGATCACGCCCCTCGTTAGTAGGTAGTGGTACCATAGGAATTGACAACTCCTGTTCCTGAAATCCTAGGTTTGTTTGGATGGAAGGAATGACCGAATTCGACATACATTAACTCAGATAAACCTTTAATTTGTTTAAGGGTTTTTCGCCATAGTCGCAATGCTTGAATGTATGTATTTTACAATACCGTATAGATGTTTGTATCAGTATAGTATGCATTTCCACAAAACATAACTTTGATTTAAACTATGCTTTACTTCAAAATCTTGTTTGTGCATTTTACCTATGGTTTAGTTAATATATTTTCACTAGCCGTACATGATATTTTGGATACACATTACATGATTCACATTTGATACATGAACATTTGACATTGATTATACATTACACGGTTTACATTTTGACATAAACATTTTGACAACTGGTTTAAACATAAACATTTTGCATTGGTGGTTTGTTTGTGTCACCCCCCGACCACGTAAAACAACAAAACGTGGCGGAATCGTCGGGGAGTGTTGTAACAGAATCATTGTTTCATAACACATGGAAAATTGAAATTTTGTTTTATTGATTAAAAGAGCTACAATGTCTTAACAAACAAAGAAGTATAACATAATTAACTAGTCTTGCATCTTTTATTGTCACTAAGGCCCAAGTCCGCCTAAGTGTATCTTGATAAATCCTACGCATCGTATCCTGAAACACATGTGAAAATAGGTACGTCAGCATAAAAATGCTTGTGAGATACATAGGTTTTATTGTAATTAGGATTCATGACTTATAAGTTTAGAAAAAATTGTTTAACAAAAGTCAGTCATGATCCTTGTAAAATGTTTTGTTTTTATAAATCATTTGAAAAGCGATGATAAAGAAGATAATATGTAATGTAAGGTTAAATGAATAACCAAGTAAAAATGAGTTTGTATAAAATAATGTTGTTTGTAAAACAATGTCTTGTGAAAAATATGTTATTTGTATAAAATGTTATATGTCTAAATTGAAATGATTCAAATAACGCTACGATATGTAATACCATACAAGCACTTATATATAGGAAGTACCAGCGGCGTATCCACCATGCTTGTATCATATTACACACGCCTCGTTACTTAAATCACTTTACCCAAACAAACCACCAATGTAAATTGCCCATGTCTAAACCATTTGTCAGATGTCTTTGTGTAATCCATGTCAAAATGTTTATGTCAAAATGTAGTCCATGAAATATGTATATCAATGTCAAATGTCAATTATGTAATGTGTAAACAAAATGTCATGTATGGCAAGTGAAATATATATATATATATATATATATATATATATATATATATATATATATCCACTAAGCCATAGGTAAAAATGCACAAAACAATGTATTGAAGTAAAACGTGGTTTAAATCAACGTTATGTTTTGTGGAAATGCATGCTATACTGAATACAAACATTTATGCGGTGTTGTAAAAATGCATACATTCAAGCCTTGAGACTGTGGTGATAAATCTTTAAACAAATTAAAGGTCTATCTGAGTTATGTTATCAAATTCGGTCATTCCTTTCATCCAAACATACCTAGGATGTCAGGAACGGGAGTTGTCAATTCCTATGGTACCACTACCTACTAACGAGCGGCGTAGCTAATGTTAATGAATGTATTTTTGTCCCATTTGAACAAACCAAATGTCATACCCAAAATGTAAGCATGTGATGAAATGAAAATGTACTAAGTATGCGGCAAATGGACATACATAGCATGTGATGTAAAACAAATGCACTAAGTATGATGAACATACATAGCATGAAAATGTAATGTAAAACAATGTACTAAGTATGTGCTAAATGAACATACATAGCATAAAATGTCATGTAAAACGATGTACTAAGTATGCACACAATGGACATACATAGCAAAAACATAATGAAATCATGTACTAAAGAACATAGCAAGTATATGATATGAAAACATGAAAAGCACGAAAGTAACAGGTAGGCACATGTGTTTCACCCCAAAACAGTTTGAAAATAGTAAAAGAGGGGTCTATGTACTCACTTGAGGGTGCTTAGAAGTCTTGAACAACAACCAAGCAAAGCTAGAGGGATCACGGAATCAAACGGCACCCTATATAGATAACTACATAAATAACCGGACCTAAATCGGGAGATTGGATAGTATGAGGTTTCGTAAACCAAATGAGTGTGGGAACTCATATGATATAGTTTATCAAATCCTACATACTAAAATGAAACCTAACCTAGGTGCTTACGACCCATTACGACCCGTTTAGGTAGCTTAGGCTACTTTAACGCGTCGTTCGCGTAAAACGCGTTCGGACCGCTTAACTAGCCCTATGACAAGTAAAATATGCCTTAACATGCCTAATATTGTTTCCAAATCAGTTTAGATGTCAAAATTTATGTTACATAGGCTTAAAATGAATTTTGGCGTAAAAAGGGCATTTTGGTAATTTTCCTAAGGCATATATACTACCTATCATACAACTAACTAAACGTCGTGACCATAAGGTATAACCTCGGAAGGTTATTCCCTATACAACTATGGTCACCTAAAGTGTTTGGTCAGATCCTAATGATCCACCAAATGGGTCGGGTTCGAAAGTATAAGCGATTGATTAGATCGCTTACCTTTACGACCCTAGATAAGCACAAATCTAAAAGTGACGAGCTAAACATGTTAAAACATGTTTAACAAGGTTTAAAAACAGGTTTGGTATCAAAACAAACGGTTTTGATACCTACAAGTAGTTTGGTTACAAAATACGCGAGAAAACGCATTTTGGCCGAAACTACGACTCGTCACTGAGCCAAGATAACGTGGTAATCAGTGGGTATAGTCATTAGGGACTATGACCATCGTGATTACGCTCACGTTATGAAGTTCAAACGAAATTCGCATTGACCATAAACTGGTCAATGCAGAAAGTCAAACGTAGTTTGACTTTAACGCTAAAACGAAAGAAAAAGAACGAAAGAATACTTACAGAAGGTCCCCGCAAGATTTGATCCGATTTTCTCTCAGGTAGGAAGCATATACTTCGACTTAGAGAGTATAAATCAGATTCAAATTGTGGGTTTTGCAAATGAGAATGGAGGGGTATTTATAGATGTAGTAGAACCGTTAAGATCGTTCCTCGTAAACCGAGATTCAATCCTAGCCGTACACATCAAGCCCATTGTTTTGAAAAACCACTGGAGCCTCCAAACCAGCCCATAGATTGCCCAAAACCATTTGCACAAATGAGGAACAGTTGGATCAAGCTGGAATGCATTTTCTGATCTCTGGCACCTGCTTACGGACCGTAAGAGGAAGTCCATACGGTCCGTAAGGACCCTGCAGGTCAGAAAGTTTGAGATTTTGCAGAACAGGCCCCTGCAGCTCCAAACTTGATTTTTAACGCATTTTTGACCCGTTTAAGCCCCGTTAACCCCATTTCAAAGCTCTAAAATGAAGTTAAAGTATAGGGAACTTACAATATGCTCAAAAATATGTTGGATGTCGGTTCGTTTGGTCGTACGGTTGCGTTGTTCGGTTAATTACGACGGAAGTCGTAACTGACGCAAAAACGATCCAAATTAAGCGACGAATGGATTTTTGACAAGCCAATCACTAAAATAAAATAGTTTAATGATTACATAAATTTTTGGATCTCCGGATGTATTCAGAACGTAAGATATGCGCGAAAATGCAAACTTATGCACTTTTTGACGCTTTTAGTCCCTGAATGACCAGAAAGTTTATTTTAGCACACCGAACACCTCAAAGCCTATTTCTAAGCTTTGTAAAGGATATTTAGGGTATGTTTAACTTATGGTCATGTTCCAGAATGTCCGTTACAGTACGAATCGGCATACTTTCGCAGTTTGTCGAATTTAGTCCCTGTAAGCGAATAAACTTGATTTCGGCACACCAAACCTTCCAAAACTTATTTCTAAGTTATGTAAAGGTTATTTAAGGTATGTTAAGCCTATGTCACTATTACGGAGTGTTTGTTGCATTAAACTGGTTATATTTACGCGTTAGTGCGCGTATAACTTTCCAGAAAGCGATTTAGAGCCCGAAATCGAACAAGAATTGATATGTGCAAATGATACACATGTTTATACAAATCCCAAGTATGAAATATAATATTTCATTAGTTTGGTATTTGTTTGATGGCTGTGGAGGCACAGGTGTCACAGTCTCCCCTACTTCAGGAAATTTCGTCCTGAAATTTATTTAGAGGAAACTTGTGAGAGTTTGAAACATGAGGTTGAAAAGATCAAACAATACTAGTTAGAGTCCTGAACTTCTAGTAACTTTACATTAACATCATGCTTGAAATGTGAGAGGGACACTTATATACAAGTATATAAAGTGTTATTGGTGCGTCCACCGTACCTCTATTACATTGTTCACATTTCGTTATGGTTGTCACTATCGGTTCTTACACATAATAAGTCTTACCGTGGTTTCCGTGCACTGAACTTCGCAATTATGTATGCATCCATAATTACGTAATTCCTTGCATAGTCACGTAGTGCATCTTATAATGTGTAGGGGAAGAAAATAATGAACGAACTTGTGATGATTGTGACTAGACCACCATAGGGTCCTTTTAATTAAATCAATAAATGATTTAAATGGACTACCAAGGAGTCTGTTCAGCTATCTCACCACGTGTCGTTCTTAACCAGATTCTGAATCAATCCCTCTGACAAGACCACTCGAGGGGTCTCTTTGAAAGATGGAATGGTACTATATAATCCAAGGGTCTTAACGATTACGTAGAAGCCCATTAAGGATTTAAGGTAGTACCTTTTTGAATATCCTACTACGAATCCCTCATATGAAGATATGAAAGGTTCTACGAGGATTTGGATAATGAATATCCAGAGTATACAAAAAAAACACAAAAATGTATAAAAGAAAACACAAAATGCATAAACACATAATCACATAATTGTTTAACTTGATTTGTTATCATTTTGTTAATTTGTCTTTGTTAATTGTGCACATGTATCTAAAGCACACCAGGTATCCAATCAGTGGATTTTTGATTGGTGCTTCAAATATTTCCAAGAATCTAACTATAAAGATAGAAAGATTTTAAAAAGAAAATTTGATTTCGATTATTTAGGAATCGAAATGTTCAAATTAGGGTACACAAGGAATCCAATGAAGGACTCTGATTTGAATGATAATCATCCACAAGGGTCTAATTGTGAAGATAAAAAGATCCCATATGGATTTTAGAAGTTGAAGATGTTTTGAAACCTTGCATTGGATGTGCTTAAGTCAAAACATGAAGTAAAAAAAAATGCTTATGAAGTTGAGATGCTAGATATGTCAAGGCGACATATGAAGCGGAATTTGAAGGTTAAGTCAATGTATGAGAAAAATGTTTTTGAAAACTATGCATGGGGTTCTAAAATAAATGTGTTCAATGTTTTTGAAACCTTATTTAAAATACTTTTGAAATCATAAAGTAGGTATATTAGGTAGGTATATTTATAAAAATTTCTTAAAATCATGCGAGATGAATTTTGAAATTATGTATAAGGTTTTTGAAAACATGAATGATGCTTTTGAAATCATGCACTTGTTATAAGTAATTATACTGTATTAATAACATTTTGAAATCATGGAGGTTGTTTTTGAAAACATAGACAATGTTTTTGAAATCATGGAGGTTGTTTTGAAAACTTATGTTATGCATGTTGAAAAATCAGAACGTAATGGGTAAGAGATTTGAAAATACCCTTAGTTATCTAACCAAGGATTCAAAGGCACAGATGTGCGAAAAGCACGATTACTCATAATGTTTATTTCATGTACTTCGTTTATTAGAATGAAACGAGTACTTAAAATTTTTCAAGGAAATCATGAGCGATCACTTGAAAGGGAGAATCACAAGAGTAGTTTGTAAGGAACATAGTTCCTAGATGTAGGTATCATAGGGAAATGCCATACACACATGTAACTACACTTGTACATCAGAATTGTGAATAACAATTTATTCATAAACTGAACATATTGTTCCCGAGTTTAACAAAAGAAACAAAAGCAACAGATACAAATTATTTAAAGCAGCAGCTTCTTCTAATCAGCCAAATGCTCATCCGAGGGTTGGATTTGCATTGACAATCTTTGGTCATTTGTTCCTGAAATGGTTCGTCTCGCCACAGTTGTAGCAAGTACCAGACGGAAAACGAGCTTGAGTAGGGTTGACTTGGAGTTGGGTAGCAGCAAGGTTTATAGCAGCTTTGTTTTGGATATCAAAGCGGCATATGTTAACCAAATGTCCCCACCGTCCACAGTAGGTACATTTGAAGCAGGGTATGAGGTTTGAATGATGACGGTTACATCATTTGCACCATGGGGCACTTCCTATGTATGGCTTCCTAGCTGGTGGCGTCGCTACCTGGCTAGGTCCCGCTTGATTAGGTGCACCTGCTGCGGGTTTCCTTGAAGCCTTACGCTTTCTTGATTTTGGTGTAGGCTTGACTTCTACTTCCTTCGGTGACTCTTGAGTGGCTCCATTTTTGAGACGAGACATGGCAATGCCTAAATCTACCGACTTCAGAATCGCTTCGCCTATTTGCTGGGCAAATTTGGCTGTTTGCTCGGACATTTGACCGTTGCTGTGATAAAGAGACATTCTAGAAGAAAATGAAAGTCATAGGAAGAAACAAGTGAAAGGTTATCAGGTAATCAAAACAGAATGGCAACACATAGAATTTGCGATCATTTGTTTGTTACCTAAGGCAAACAAATGAGACGGTGACCAATCAAAGTAAACGGGTCATATTAATGTATCACTGAAGACATGCTCGCCTATAAGTGAACACTCACCCCAAGAGTTCCCAGGTAAGAGTGACTGGTCCGATTCTGCGGATTTGTACGAACACTCTAGCCTTAGACAGAAAACTCAGAGTACAGGCATTCACCCTTCCAGTTTGCATGTGTTCACATCAAAAGACTCAAACTTTGATGAGATTGAAAACTTAGAGGGTTCAAAACCTAGTAATTAATCATCCTAGAACAGATGATTGCTTTTCAAAGCGGTTTTGAAGTTTGTGTTCTTGTTGTGGTTGTCGCCTAAGGATAGGTGACGGTATTGTTTTATGACTAGACGCAAGTAAACTCGCGTTAGGGTCCTAGGAAGGTTATAGTCTAGGTCAAAGCATTACTAATAACCTAATTCCCTATAACCATGAGCTCTGATACCAACTTTTCTGTCACACCCCGACCACGTAAAACAACAAAACGTGGCGGAATCGTCGGGGAGTGTTGTAACATAATCATTGTCTCATAACACATGGAAAATTGAAATTTTGTTTTATTGAATAAAAGAGTTACAATGTCTTAACAAACAAAGAAGTATAACATAATTAACTAGTCTTGCATCTTTTATTGTCACTAAGGCCCAAGTCCGCCTAAGTGTATCTTGATAAATCCTACGCATCGTATCCTGAAACACATGTGAAAATAGGTACGTCAGCATAAAAATGCCTCTGAGATACATAGGTTTTATTGTAATTAGGATTCATGACTTATAAGTTTAGAAAAATTTGTTTAACAAAAGTCAGTCATGATCCTTGTAAAATGTTTTGTTTTTATAAATCATTTGAAAAGCGATGATAAAGAAGATAATATGTAATGTAAGGTTAAATGAATAACCAAGTAAAAATGAGTTTGTATAAAATAATGTTGTTTGTAAAACAATGTCTTGTGAAAAATATGTTATTTGTATAAAATGTTATATGTCTAAATTGAAATGATTCAAATAACGCTAGGATATGTAATACCATACAAGCATTTATATATAGGAAGTACCAGCGGCGTATCCACCATGCTTGTATCATATTACACAAGCCTCGTTACTTAAATCACTTTACCCAAACAAACCACCAATGTAAATTGCCCATGTCTAAACCATTTGTCAGATGTCTTTATGTAAACCATGTCAAAATGTTTATGTCAAAATGTAGTCCATGAAATATGTATATCAATGTCAAAATGTCTATGTCAAATGTCATTTATGTAATGTGTAAACAAAATGTCATGTATGGCAAGTGAAATATATATATATATATATATATATATATATCCACTAAGCCATAGGTAAAAATGCACAAAACAATGTATTGAAGTAAAACGTGGTTTAAATCAACGATATGTTTTCTGGAAATGCAAGCTATACTGAATACAAACATTTATGCGGTGTTGTAAAAATGCATACATTTAAGCCTTGAGACTGTGGCGATAAACCTTTAAACAAATTAAAGGTCTATCTGAGTTATGTTATCGAATTCGGTCATTCCTTTCATCCAAACATACCTAGGATGTCAGGAACGGGAGTTGTCAATTCCTATGGTACCACTACCTAGGATCCGACCCATTACGACCCGTTTAGGTAGCTTATGCTACTTTAACGCGTCGTTCGCGTAAAACGCGTTCGGACCGCTTAACTATCCCTATGACAAGTAAAATATGCCTTAGCATGCCTAATATTGTTGCTAAATCAGTTTAGATGTCAAAATTTATGTTACATAGTCTTAAAATGAATTTTGGCGTAAAAAGGGCATTTTGGTAATTTTCCTAAGGCATATATACTACCTTTCATACAACTAACTAAACGTCGTGACCATAAGGTATAACCTCGGAAGGTTATTCCCTATACAACTATGGTCACCTAAAGTGTTTGGTCGGATCCTAATGATTGACCAAATGGGTCGGGTTCGAAAGTATAAGCGATTGATTAGATCGCTTACCTTTACGACCCTAGATAAGCACAAATCTAAAAGTGACGAGCTAAACATGTTAAAACATGTTTAACAAGGTTTAAAAACAGGTTTGGTATCAAAACAAATGTTTTTGATACCTACAAGTAGTTTGGTTACAAAATACGCGAGAAAACGCATTTCGGCCGAAACTACGACTCGTCACTGAGCCTAGATAACGTGGTAATCAGTAGGTATAGTCATTAGGGACTATGACCATCGTGATTACGCTCACGTTATGAAGTTCAAACGAACTTCACATTGACCAGAAACTGGTCAATGCAGAAAGTCAAACGCAGTTTGACTTTAACGCTAAAACGAAAGAATACTTACAGAAGGTCCCCGCAAGATTTGATCCCATTTTCTCTCAGGTAGGAAGCATATACTTCCACTTAGAGAGTATAAATCAGATTCAAATTGTGGGTTTTGCAAATGAGATTGGAGGGGTATTTATATATGTAGTAGAACCGTTAAGATCGTTCCTCGTAAACCGAGATTCAATCCTAGCCGTACACATCAAGCCCATTGTTTTGAAAAACCATTGGAGCCTCCAAACCAGCCCATAGATTGCCCAAAACCATTTGCACAAGTGAGGAACATCTGGATCAAGCTGGAATGCATTTTCTGATCTCTGGCACCTGCTTACGGACCGTAAGAGGAAGTCCATATGGTCCGTAAGGACCCTGCAGGTTAGAAAGTTTGAGATTTGGCAGAACAGGCCCCTGCAGCTCCAAACTTGATTTTTAATGCATTTTTGACCCGTTTAAGCCCCGTTAACCCCATTTCAAAGCTCTAAAATGAAGTTAAAGTATAGGGAACTTAAAATATGCTCAAAAATATGTTGGTTGTCGGTTCGTTTGGTCGTACGGTTGCGTTGTTCTGTTAATTACGACGGAAGTCGTAACGGAGGCAAAAACGATCCAAATTAAGCGATGAATGGATTTTTGACAAGCCAATCACTAAAATAAAATACTTTAATGATTACATAAATTTTTGGATGTCCGGATGTATTCAGAACGTAAGATATGCGCGAAAATGCAAACTTATGCACTTTTTGACGCTTTTAGTCCCTGAATGACCAGAAAGTTTATTTTAGCACACCGAACACCTCAAAGCCTATTTCTAAGCTATGTAAAGGATATTTAGGGTATGTTTAACTTATGGTCATGTTCCGGAATGTCCGTTACAGTACGAATCGGCATACTTTCGCAGTTTGTCGAATTTAGTCCCTCTAAGCGAATAAACTTGATTTCGGCACACCAAACCTTCCAAAACTTATTTCTAAGTTATGTAAAGGTTATTTAAGGTATGTTAAGCCTATGTCACTATTCTGGAGTGTTTGTTGCATTAAACTGGTTATATTTACGCCTTAGTGCGCGTATAACTTTCCAGAAAGCGATTTAGAGCCCGAAATCGAACAAGAATTGATATGTGCAAATGATACACATGTTTATACAAATCCCAAGTATGAAATATAATATTTCATTAGTTTGGTATTTGTTTGATGGCCGTGGAGGCACAGGTGTCACAGTTTGGGTAAGTGATTTAAGTAACGAGGCGTGTGTAATATGATACATGCATGGTGGATACGCCACTGGTACTTCCTATATATAAGTGCTTTGGTGATATTACATATCGTAGCGTTATTTAAATCATTTTAGTTTAGACATAGTACATTTTACACAATTAACATATTTTTCACAAGATATTGTTTCACAAAACAGTTTATTTTATACAACTCATTTCACTTGGTTATTTAATTAACCATACACCTTTCTTTTATATAATCTGTTTTCTTATCAAATTTTCATATGATTTATAAAAGAAAACACTTAACAAGATTCATGACTAATTTTTATTAAACATTTCTCTAAACTCAAGTCATGAATCCTATTTTCATAAAACCTATGTATCTCACAGGCATTTTTATGCTGACGTACCTATTTTCACATGTGTTTCAGGAGCTGTTACTTAGGTTTGATTCAAGATACACTTAGGCGGACCGGTGCCTTAGTGACTTAAAACGAAGTTAAACTAGTTTAATTATGTTATGTACTCTTTGTTTCAGTTGTATTAAGACAATGTAATCCTTTTGTTTATAAATAAAACATAACTTTTAACGCCATGGTTGTGAAACAATAATTCTGTTACAACACTCCCCGACATTTCCGCCACGATTTGATGTTTTACGTGGTCGGGGTGTGACAGAAGAGTTGGTATCAGAGCCAATGGTTATAGGGAATTAGGTTATTAGTAATGCTTTGACCTAGACTATAACTTTTCTAGGACCCCAACACAAGTTATCTTGTGTTTAGATCTTAAAACATGCACTTCACCTATCCTTAGGTGATTGCCAAAACAAGAACCCAATTTTTCGAAACGATTTTTGAAAATCAATCTTCTGTTTTTAAATAATTTATTATAAGGTTTTGAACCTTTTGATTTTTCAAAATGATTTTGAAAATTTATCATTTGTTTTTGAATGATTCTTTTGGCCTTGTGCCTTCCAAGTTTTCAAAATCTCGTCAAAGTTTTGGGTTCTAAATAGTGTGAACACATGCGAACTGGAAGAGTGAATGCCTGTACCCTGGGTTTTCTGTCTAAGGCTAGAGTGTTCATACAAATCCATATAATCGGACCAGTCACTCTTATCTGGGAACTCTTGGGGTGAGTGTTCACTTATAGGCGAGCATGTCTTCGCGATACATTATTTTTTTGACCCCTTTACTTTGATTAGTCACAGTGTGTCATTTGTTTGCTTTGTGGTAACAAACAAATGACCACCATCTTTGCTTTTGTCAATTTTTGTTTCATCTCATTCTTTTCATCTAACCATCTCACCCATTTCCTCTCGTGTTTCCTCTTTTAGAATGCCTCCTCGACGCGAAAATCCGCTGTCTAATGCCGAAAAGGCAGATATCATGGCGCGGCATATGGCTGTCGTACTCCCAAACATTATAACTCAAGTGAACCAAGCCAACAATAACCAGAATGCTCCATGCAATTTCAAAAGTTTCAATTCGGCTAAACCACTCAAGTTTAGTGGTTCTGAAGGGGTAACTGGGCTCCTACAGTGGTTCGAGAGCATTGAGAGTACGTTCCGACACGTTCAGTGTCCTGAAAATCGAAACGTCGAGTTTGCTTCGAGTGTGTTTCAGAAGAGGGCTCTTACATGGTGGAACGGGGTTATGAGAGACCGTGGTGCTTAGGTTGCGTTACACAGACATGGGTTGAACTTAGGGCTCTTATGATGAGGGAGTTTTGTCCTCATCATGAGCTGAGGGCTTTAGAGAGAGAGTTTGATGACTTAAAGCAGGATAGTGGTGAGTACCGGGCATACACTGACAGGTATGAGGAGTTGAGTTTACTTTTCCCTACCATGGTTACCTCACTCGAGAAAGCTATCGAGAGGTATATCGATGGCTTGCCTGACTCTGTACAAGACATCGTCACTGGTAGTAACCCTACCACAGTTCGTCAGGCGATTGAATTAGCAGCGACATTGACTGAGTCGCAGGTCCGAAAGGGTAAGTTACACAGGAAGGGCGACAAGGGCAAGAAACAGTCAACTGACAAGGGTGAAGGTAAGAAGGGTAAAAACAAGAAGGGCAAGGATTCGGGTTCTTCTAAGGGGTCAAGGAAGCGTAAGGCTTCCCAAAATTTTGCTATCACCGCCCAACCCAACCAGGCAGCTCCCAACCAACCCGCACAACCACCAGCGAAGAGACAGTATGCTGGTAATGCACCGTTGTGCAATAGATGCAATAGCCACCATCAACCGCAAGTGCAGTGTCGTTTCTGTACTAACCGTGGGAAGTCGGGTCATCTTTCTGATGTTTGTCGCTTTGCTCCCAATCAAGCAGCTCGTAACCCAGCTCAGCAGGCTGCTCAACCGCCTGTTCAACAACAAGCACAAGCTGCACGACCTCACTTTCCTCCTGGTTCGTGCTATAACTGTGGGGATCTGACCCACTACAGAAACCAGTGTCCAAGGCTGGCCAACGCAAATCAGAATCCAGCTCAGGCTCGAGGTCGAGTCTTCAATATGAATGCTCAAGAAGCACAAGCAGACAATGATGTGGTCAACGGTACGTTCTTAGTTAACAATCAACCTGCATCTGTTCTTTTTTATTCGGGTGCCGATAAGAGTTTTGTGTCGTTATCTTTTGAGCCATTGCTTCGCGTGTCTAGAACAAAACTAGGTAAGCCTTTGACAGTAGAAGTTGCTAGTGGTGAACCCGTTGTTCTTGATTCTGTTCTTCGCAACTACTAGTTAAACCTTAACAACCATCTCTTTCCTATCAACCTCACGCCAATGCAACTTGGGAGTTTTGACGTTATAGTGGGTATGGATTGGTTAGCCAAGCATCACGCAGAGGTAGTTTGTGTCGAGAAAATTATTCGTGTTCCGCTTTCGACAGGTGAGATCCTATAGGTTCGTGGTGAGAAACCTGCTAGTAGTCTCAAGCTCATGTCTTGTTTTCAAGCTCAGAAGTATTTGCACAAGAACTATGTGGCCTTTTTGGCACATGTTGTAGTAGAAGAAAAAGGAAAATGTAAGACTATTCAAGATATCCCTGTTGTTCGGGATTATCCTGAACTGTTTCCTAAAGAATTACCTGGTTTACCCCCAGCACGCCAAGTCGAGTTCCGTATTGATCTTGTACCTGGTGCAAATCCTATTGCTAGATCTCCATATCGTCTTGCACCGTCCGAGATGCAAGAGTTATCAAAGCAGCTTCAAGATCTTTCAGACAAGGGATTTATCCATCCTAGCTTTTCACCTTGGGGTGCTCCCGTTCTTTTTGTTAATAAGAAGGATGGATCTTTTAGAATGTGTATCGATTATCGTGAGCTTAACAAGCTTACCATCAAGAATCGATATCCCCTACCTCGCATTGATGATCTCTTTGATCAGTTACAAGGTGCTTCTTATTTTTCAAAGATTAATCTACGTTCTGGGTATCATCAACTTCGTGTGCATGAAGAAGATATTCCCAAGACAGCTTTCTGCACTCGTTATGGGCATTATGAGTTCACAGTTATGCCATTCGGTTTGACTAATGCTCCTGCAGTTTTCATGGACTTGATGAATAGGGTCTGCAAGCCTTATTTGGATAAGTTCATCATCGTTTTCATTGATGACATTCTGATATATTCTAAGACGCAAGCTGATCATGAGTAACATCTTCGTCTTACTCTGGAACTCCTAAAGAAAGAGCAACTTTTTGCCAAATTCTCTAAGTGCGAATTTTGGCTTAAGGAAGTTCAATTTTTGGGTCACATCGTCAACGAATAAGGTATTCATGTAGATCCCTCCAAGATCAGTGCGATTAAGGATTGGGATACGCCTACTACTCCTACTGAGGTTCGTTCTTTTCTTGGTCTGGCGGGTTATTACCGCCGCTTCATCGAAAACTTCTCGAAGATTGCAGTTTCTCTAACAGCTCTAACACAGAAGAACAAACCCTTTGAATGGGGAACCAAACAAGAAGAAGCATTTCAGACTTTGAAGAAGAAGCTTTGTGATGCGCCTATTCTGTCATTACCTGAGGGTAATGATGATTTTGTCGTGTACTGCGATGCATCAAACTTGGGTCTTGGTTATGTTCTAATGCAAAGGAACAAAGTCATAGCTTATGCATCAAGGAAGTTGAAGGTACACGAGAAGAACTACACCACTCATGATCTTGAGTTAGGTGCAGTTGTCTTCGCTCTCAAAATCTGGAGACACTATTTGTACGGTACAAAATGTGTGGTTTTCACTGACCACAAAAGTCTTCAGCATATTTTTAATCAGAAAGAACTCAACATGAGGCAACGACGTTGGGTTGAACTTCTAAACGACTATGACTGTGAAATTCACTACCATCCTGGTAAGGCAAATGTCGTGGCTAACGCTTTGAGTCGTAAAGAACGTGTCAAGCTTCATTGTGTTCGTGTCCAATCTGATATTCAAGCTCAATCTGATATCCAAACCCGCATTTCTCAGGCTCAACACGCTTGTGTTTCACAAGGTTTGATGGGTAAGGAATTACCCTATCACATTACACCTGATCTTGAACTGAAGGACAATGGATCATATTATTTCATGGACCGTTTGTGGGTCCCAAGCCAAGATGATCTCCGCACCTTGCTTATGGATGAAGCCCATAAGTCACGTTATTCTATTCATCCTGGTTCAGACAAGATGTATAAGGATCTTCGTACTCAGTATTGGTGGCCTGGTATGAAGAAAGACATTGCCTTATACGTATCAAAATGCCTTACTTGCCTTATGGTTAAGGCTGAACATCAACATCCTTCTGGTTTATTAGAGCAACCAGACCCAGTTTGGAAATGGGAAAACATTGCAATAGATCTTATTACCAAACTTCCACGCACAAAGAGAGGTCATGATGCCATTTGGGTAGTTGTTGATCGTCTTACAAAGTCAGCACATTTCTTGCTGATCCACGAGGATCTATCTGCTGACAAACTTGCTAAAATCTATGTGGATGAAATTGTATCTAGACACGGTGTTCCTTTGAACATTATTTCTGACAGAGATGCTCGATTCTCGTCTCGTTTTTGGAGAACCATGCAATCTGCTATGGGGACCCAACTTAATTTGAGCACAACTTATCATCCGCAAACGGATGGTCAATCAGAAAGAACAATCCAGACTTTGGAGGATATTCTTAGAGCTTGTGTGATCGATTTTGGTGGTAATTAGGATTCGTATATTCCGTTGATTGAATTCTCCTACAACAACAGTTATCACTCCAGCATCAACATGGCTCCTTTCGAGGCTCTCTATGGTCGAAAATGTCGTTCACCAGTCTGCTGGAATGAGATCGGTGAGGCTCAGCTTACTGGACCTAACCTCATTCTAGAGACTACAGATAAGGTTAAGAAAGTTCGTGATAACCTTCAGACAGCTCGAAGCCGTCAAAAGAGTTACGTGGACCAACGACGCAAGCCCTTGGAATTTCAAGTCGGTGATCGCGTATTACTTAAGGTCTCACCTTGGAAAGGTGTGATCAGATTTGGAAAGACAGGAAAACTTGCACCTAGATATGTTGGACCATTCAGGATCGTCGAAAGAATCGGTAAGGTGGCCTATAGACTTGAGTTACCTCCTGAACTTGGAAATGTTCATCCAACCTTTCACGTGTCCAATCTCAAGAAGTGCCTAGCCGATGAGAAACTCCACATACCTCTTGACGAGATTCGTGTTGATAACAAGATGCATTTTGTTGAGAAACCTGTGGAAATGATGGACCGTATAGTCAAATGGCTCAAACGCAAGCGCATTCCATTGGTCAAAGTTCATTGGGAATCTAAATGTGGACCAGAGTTTACTTGGGAACGTGAAGATCAAATGAAGGCGAAGTATCCACATATATTCTCACAAGTTTCCTCTAAACAAATTTCGGGACGAAATTTCCACAAGTAGGGGAGACTATGACATCTGTGTTTGTAATCATTGTAAACAGATCAGTTATCAATGAAATAAAGTTATTTGATCCCAATGTTTGTTTGTTTATGTTTAATATTTTTTGTTTTGATTTTTGTTCAATTTCAAACTCTACATCGCTTTTTGGAGAATTATACGCAAACTGGTGCGTAAACGTAATCAGTTTAACGCGAAAAACACTCCGGAACATCAAGATATGCTTAACATACCTTAAATATCCTTTACATAACTTAGAAATAAGTTTTGAAGGCTTTGGTATGGCAAAAATCAAGTTTAATCGCTTACAGGGACTAAATTTGACAAACTGCGAAAGTATGCCGATTTGTACTGTAACGGACATTTCGGAAGATGATCATAAGTTAAACATACCTTAAATATCCTTTACATAGCTTAGAAATAGGCTTTGAGGGGTTCGGTGTGCTAAAATAAACTTTATGCTCATTCAGGGACTAAAAGCGTCAAAAAGTGCATAAGTTTGCATTTTCGCGCATAACTTACGTTCTGAATACATCCGGACATCTAAAAATTTATGTAAGCATTAAAATATTTTATTTTAGTGTTTGGCATAAGAAACAAAACCATTCGTCGCGTAATTTGGATCGTTTTTCGCGTTCGTATGCATTTCGTCGTAATTAAGCGAATATCGCGATCGTACGACCAAACGAACCGACATCCGACATATTTTTAAGCATGTTTCAAGTCCACTATGTTTAGGCATCATTGTAGGCCCTTAAAGTTGGCTTAACGGGCCTTAAATGGGTCAAAATGAGCTTAAAACACATAACAAGGACCAAAACTGCATTTTTTGAAACTGTTGTGCAGACCTGAACCCCAGGCGGGCCGCGTAAGCCCTGCCTGTCCCCTTACGCGGGCCTTGTGAACCTCCCAGATGTGCAGAATGTGTTTTCCAGCCTGTTTCCAGCTGTTCCAGCTGATTATCTCACTTGTACATGGTATTTTCGAATCTATAGGCTCAATCTAGGGGCTCCCATGGTTTCACAAAACTATGGGTACATGTGTACGACTCAGATTTAAGCTCGGGAATCGAGAAACGATCCTAACGGTTCTTGTTTTCCTATAAATACCCCCACCATTTGCACTTGCAACTCACACTTGATCAGCTCATATTCTCTAAGTTGAATTCCTTGCACTTCATACCTGAGAATTTGCTGATCAAACTTCCATTCTTGGACCCGTTGTAAGTATTCCTTCGTTCTTTTACGCATTTTTAGCACGAAAGTCAAACAGTGTTTGACTTTCTGCATTGACCAGTTTATGGTCAACACGAAGTTCGTTTGAACTTCATAACGTGAGCGTAATCACGATGGTTATAGTCCCTAGTGACTATACCTACTGATTACCACGTTATCTAGGCTTAGTGGCGAGTCGTAGTTTCGGCCAAAATGCGTATTCTTGCGTATTTTGTAACCAAACTACTTTTAGGTATCAAAACCGTTTGTTTTGATACCAAACCTGTTTTCTAACTTCGTTAGACATGTTTTAACATGTCTAGCTCGTCACTTTAGGTTTAGTGCTTATGTAGGGTCGTAAGGTAAGCGGTCTAAACAACCGCTTATACTTTCGAACCCGACCCGTTTGGTCGATCATTAGGATTCGACCAAACACATTAGGTGACCATAGTTATATAGGGAATAACCTTCCAAGGTTATACCTTATGGTCACGTCGTTTAGTTAGTTGTATGATAGGTAGTATATATGCCTTAGGAAAATTACCAAAATGCCCTTTTTACGCCAAATTTCATTTTAAGCATATGTAACATAATTTTTGATATCTAAACTGATTAAACAACAATAGTAGACATGTTAAGGCATATTTTACTTGTCATAGGACTAGTTAGGCGGTCCGAACGCGTTTTACGCGAACGGCATGTTAAAATAGCGTAAGCTACCTAAACGGGTCGTAATGGGTCGTAAGCACTTAGGTTAGGTTTCATTTTAGAATGTAGGCTTTGTTAAACCATATTACGTGAGTTACCATACTCATTTGGTTTACGAACCCTCATTCTATCCGATCCTCCGATTTAGGTCCGGTTTATTAACGTAGTTGCCTATATTAGGTGCCGTTTGAATCCGTGATCTTCTAGCATTGCTTAGTGGTTATCATAGCACTATTGAGCAATCTCAAATGAGTACATAGTCCCCTCTTTTACTGTTTTCAAACTGTTTTGGGGTGGAACACATGTGCCTACTTGTTACTTTCATGCTTTCCATGTTTTCATATCATATGCTTGTTATATTCATTAGTACACCTATAGTACATGATTTCATTACATTTCACGCTATGTATGTCCATTTAGTGCATACTTAGTGCATTGTTTTACATTACATTTCATGCTATGTATGTCCATTTAGTGCATACTTAGTGCATTGTTTTACATTACATTTCACGCTATGTATGTCCATTTAGTGCATACTTAGTGCATTGTTCTACATTACATTCCATGCTATGTATGTTCATTTGTTGCATACTTACTACATTTTTTTCATAAAACATGCTTATATTTTGGTATGACATTTGGTTTGTTTAAATGGGACAGAAATACATTCATTAACATTGATCACGCCGCTCATTAGTAGGTAGTGGTACCATAGGAATTGACAACTCCCGTTCCTGAAATCCAAGGTTTGTTTGGATGGAAGGAATCACCGAATTCGACATACATTAACTCAGATAAACCTTTAATTTGTTTAAGGGTTTATCGCCACAGTCGCAAGGCTTGAATGTATGCATTTTACAATACCGCATAGATGTTTGTATCAGTATAGTATGCATTTCCACAAAACATAACTTTGATTTAAACTATGCTTTACTTCAAAATCTTGTTTGTGCATTTTACCTATGGTTTAGTTAATATATTTTCACTAGCCGTACATGATATTTTGGATACACATTACATGATTCACATTTGATACATGAACATTTGACATTGATTATACATTACATGGTTTACATTTTGACAACTGGTTTAAACATAAACATTTTGCATTGGTGGTTTGTTTGGGTAAGTGATTTAAGTAACGAGGCGTGTGTAATATGATACAAGCATGGTGGATACGCCGCTGGTACTTCCTATATATAAGTGCTTGTGTGATATTACATATCGTAGCGTTATTTAAATCATTTTAGTTTAGACATATTACATTTTACACAAATAACATATTTTTCACAAGATATTGTTTCACAAAACAGTTTATTTTATACAACTCATTTCACTTGGTTATTTAATTAACCATACACCTTTTTTTATATAATCTGTTTTCTTATCAAATTTTCATATGATTTATAAAAGAAAACACTTAACAAGATTCATGACTAATTTTTATTAAACATTTCTCTAAACTCAAGTCATGAATCCTATTTTCATAAAACCTATGTATCTCACAGGCATTTTTATGCTGACGTACCTATTTTCACATGTGTTTCTGGAGCTGTTGCTTAGGTTTGATTCAAGATACACTTAGGCAGACCGGTGCCTTAGTGACTTAAAACGAAGTTAAACTAGTTTAATTATGTTATGTACTCTTTGTTTCAGTTGTGTTAAGACAATGTAATCCTTTTGTTTATAAATAAAACATAACTTTTAACGCCATGGTTGTGAAACAATAATTCTGTTAAAACACTCCCCGACGTTTCTGCCATGATTCGATGTTTTACGTGGTCGGGGTGTGACACCTAGAGTCTGTGCGACGGCAGAGAGAACCGCGAAGCATTCCTTTTTATCTGATCTCATATAAGCTTTTCGGTATCACGGTTAGTGTATAACCCTACTATCGATATAATCTGGATGTGGTGATTTTTGTGTGTACGATTAGGGTTTTCATAAACATTGTAAATCTAGAACTGTTATGCCAAGAATCTGATGATTTGTATGTGGTATCGTTCTATGAGAGTTTGATAGATTCTGTGTAAAGAATTGTTTTCATGATGGACAAACATCTGATAGTAGAGTCAATGATTTATTTAAATAATGAACCTGTTACGTATGAATAATTATGAATGATGAATAATTGACTGTAACTGTGACGCTTAATCGTAGAATGATTGTGATCTGAATTGTTTATGACATCGTTGTATGTTGCTGATAATAAGCCATTATATGATTAACCGATGTTCATGTTGGAATCATTGTGGAGGATTAGAAATCTAGAAATCGTGGGTCTGTAACTGTATGGATCTGTAACTGTTTCATCGCCTGGTGAGGGGCGACGAAACCTATGAAATTTCGCCACTAGGGTTGTCGAGGAAACATATGGGGTTCGTCACATTTGCAGCCGACGAAACATATGGGGTTTCTTCACCCATATGGCCGACGAAACATATGGGGTTTCGTCACCGGGGTGTTTCGCCGAGGGGACACTACGGGTAACAGTGTTCGAGTGTATTGCATGTGTTGTGAATACTTATGTTATGATGTATGATAATGATTTATCCTAAGAGATATAAAATCTGATTTGCATGGCATGATTAAGACATTCCTCTGTTAATTGTTATGTGGTCACATGGGATGTGTACTCGAGCGTGATTTGGGCAGTTGATTTATGTCATACAATGCTTTTGTTGATGAATGCAAACTGTGTTACTATGTGACTTGAACGATTACGAAACCGATATTGTTTGGTAACCACGGTAGGGTTTGTGTTGACCGACTGGACGGGTAAATAATACATACCGAGCAAATCAATGTGAGTTCACTACTCTTGAGCATGCGTCCCGGTGGTTGGGACAGTCAGTGGGTATCCCGGGGAGGGATAAGTCTTTTGGGTAAAACTGGGATGTTGGATAATAATCTCACTCTATCATTCTTAAGTCCCATATTTTTGTTACCGGAGAGGTAACGGGGTATTGGTTGGTAGCGCTACTTAGGTTTGGCACCCTCACCCCGTACCGGAGAGGACGAGTGTGAACTAATGACCCAGTCATGCCCAGTGCTTGGATAGGAGCACTGGGGAACGGGCAAAACATACATCAGGAGCCGTCTTGTTCAGTATCGAGATATTATCAACATTACTTTCGGATTTGTTAATAAACTGGATTAAACACTTGGTAACTAACGTTTTCCTAAAACTGTGAACTCACCAGCGTCGTCTGATACACTTGTTGCATGCTCGCAGGTCGTTAGGTACTTTGGATGGGAACTTGCTGTCTGGATGGCTGGAGTAGTCATGGTTACATCGTTGAGGGTTTCTTGCATGTTACTAAACACTATTACATTTGGCTTTGAGAATACATTAAACATTGTTTTGTCATTTGCTTCCGCTGAATCTGATAACTCTTATTTGACAATTATGCTTACTTAATTTATTAAACATAAACTTGGCAATGTTTTGATATTGGTTCAATGTGATTCGTGGCTTGGATCCTGGTACGTCACACGTTCCGCGGTGTTTCCGCATGGGGTATTTTGGGGGTGTGACACTTAAAAACGTGATTTAAACATACATATGTTTAAATCACACAAGATCATCAACTTCAAAGATTATGAACATTATGTATGTAAACTTGATTAGTGATTCTTGAAAGATCAAACCTAGAATAATCATGAATCAAGGCTTTTTAGAAGTGAAAAACAAGTTTATGTAATATTATTTATAAAGAGTGTGGTATAAAAGTCTTGGAAATTTTTACATAAAGACTTGGGAATTTTTAGAAGTGAAAAACAAGTATAATCAAGTTTATGTAAATAATTAACTTGAAAAATGGTTAACTTTAAAGTCTTGAAAGTTTAACCAAAGTAATGGTCATGAGAAACTTTGAAGGAATAAGTATGATTATTGATGTAAATATGATCTTTGGTGATATTTGGTAATTGTGGTGATTTTGGAAAAATTGATTTGATGATTTAAACGCGTTTTGAAAACGTGGGAAATGTCATAGTTTAGGGGAAACTATGGCAAAATTTACTAAAATCATAATCATGATTAAATAGGGGTTAAAGTGTGATTAAAATAGTTAACCGCACTTAAGGATTTCAATCATGGCTAAACGAACTTTTTGATTAAAGGTTTAAGTATTAAACACCTAAGTAAGTTTCTGAATAGTTATAATAATTTTTAGAAGTTAAAAGTGAAACTTATAAATATATATATTTTTAGGGAAATATTTATATACTTAGGAAATCCATCAAAATGTATATATTTATCTGCTAAGTGTATGTATTTAGATATATTAGGAGGATCTAAACAATACACAAAGGATACCAAGAAAATACTTGTAAGATAACAAGTATAAATACCACATAAATACATATACACAATATCCTCATATAACCAAGGAAATGCTAAGTAATGGGTACATGCAATCTACTTACATGTTATCCCTAAATGAATTAAACGGACGAGCGGACAATACGGATGACGGGCAAATTATAAGAATATATTCCTAAGAAATAAAATATATTTCAACTGACCAAATAAGAGATACAAACAAATCGGTCAATAAAGGAATATATGACGTTCGTTGACGACAAGACGAGCGTATCGCCATCACAAGGAGCTACTATGACACTTGGGCGATCTTTCGACACAAATATATATATATATATATATATATATCAAACTACTACGACGACGCGTCTAAAAATAAAGTGTTTTTAGACACCTAACGGATATATATACTTACGATGACAAAAATCCAGAAAGTTAGAAGATATAAAAATCACTAAGTGAATTCATATAAATATATGAATATACCTAAACTCCATACTTAGTGAATTTTTCAAAATGCAAGAACACTAATATATGGACTCATAAAACTCAGTATGGGCAATGCCCAATAACATTAAAACATGGGCAAGGGCCCAATGACATTAAAACATGGGCAAGGCCCAATAACATTAATACATGGGTAGAAGCCCAATGACAATAAAACATGGGCTCGGCCCAATGACATAAAAGACATTGGCTCGGCCCAATGATAATAAAACATGGGCTCGGCCCAATGACAATAAAACATGTGCTCAGCCCAATAACATAGATAACATGGGCTCGACCAAATAACATTAAAACATGGGTTATGCCCAATAACATAGATAACATGGGCTCGGCCCAATAACATTAAAACATGGGTTAGGCCCAATAACATAGATGACAAGGGCTCGGCCCAATGATATGGGCTCGGCCCAATGACATGGGCTCGGCCCAATGACGTGGGCTCGGCCCAATGACATGAGCAAAGGCTCAATGACATGCGTGCGCGGTACGAGGACATGTGAAGGGCGAAGCCCGTTCACACATAATTCAATACACATAGAATACATGTATACACTTATGAATTCAATATATATAACAATTGAACGAGTAAACTACCAACGCTCTAAAAATACAAAGTTGTTCCAAAGATGCCAAGCGATAACATAATAAAGAATTCAAGATGAACAACTTGTACGAGATCCGATAAGACCTAGTGTCTAATAAAGTTAGTACGCATGTAGGTTACTCACGCGTACAGACGCTCACTTACGGTATTATAATACACGGAACGTAAACTTGTGAGTTCATGTCCCTCCTTTCATTGATTTCAATGTTTTGTTTTTAAACAATCGAGGGGAAATACATGTCATAACAAACGGTATGTTAGCTATGGGTTTAGATGATGACATGATCAATGTGCGTAAGTAGGATGATGACATTAGTAACCATTAATCACTTAGTGACCAAGGTGCAAAAGGTATAGATCTATCGAGCTTGAGGCGCGCTCCACTCCAGGTTGGTATACCCTTAGGAGTGCTTTTGTGAAACCCATGATGTCAAAGTTGTCTCGGGTTGGTTACTTACTTATGGCACATATGTCAGGGTGCAAGCTACACACTGATAGATCCTTAAACTCCATGAATGCTAATAACATACCAGGATTACATTATTGGATTACAAATATGATTTCATTACTGGATTACAACTATGATTTCATACAAGATTTCAAACATGAGATTTCATATGATAACAATAACTACATGAACTCGCTCAACTTTTGTTGACTTTTTAAAATTACATGTATTTCAGGAAACAAGACATGAGCCGGTGATAGACCACGGGAATTGGGAATGACATGACAAAGAATGCCTTTTATGACAAAAACCATCTTTTGTTCGAAGTGTAATGAAACTTAATAACTATATTTTGGATAACATTGTAAACTTTTGTAGCAAATTAATACATACGGCATCATTGTTGACTTATATTTGTTTACACGATTGGATGCAATGATTACCTTTCTTAAGTTACACGTAACACGCTTCCGCAACTAGCAGGGTGTGACAGATTGGTATCAGAGCTCCGATTGTAGTGAACCGGGGAAAAACTTTTACAATGTTTGGTCTACAATCACTATGGGCACTCACATGAAAACAAAGTTGATATCATTACAAAAATGATTTCAAAAGTACGACAAAATGACAAAAGGTTTTCATGGTGTCACGATAACATGAGGATCTATCACGCGAGCTTAGCCATAAGTGGCGAACAAGGATCAATACATGGTTAGTCTATAAGGAATAGACTCGAAACATTAGGAATTACATGTGAAACACGAGAACAAAAACAACATGAGATTTAGTGATTATATATATAATGTATTTATATATGTGTTGTACGAAATATTTTGCCATGAATGAAAATAACTTCGACTATGAATCCTATTATTACTCTTGACTCACGTGATGTGAATGACGACCTCACGTCTATTACGAAGCTTATGGCAGATGTGGTCCCTGAGAGAGACCCTAAAGCATTGATTCCATGGAAGATGGTTGTTTACCCTCGGATGGTATATGCCTGGGTTGAGTAGTGACGACGAGCCGGAGGTGGCAGCCTTGGACAACAACTCTACTAGTGGGACGAGGTCCCTAAGGTTCATGTTAGTCATGATCGATTACATTCCTGTCAAGACAAGGAAGATGAAGTAATCATCTTAAAGGTGCCCCTCCAGCTCCTATTATAGCGGATTCTCTCTACTTATATTTCGTCTAACGTTGTGCCCTATTATGACGGTCCCTCCTATGTTGAAGGTATATAGACAATAGTGTCCTCTTTCTAACTGATGGTCTGCTTTGAACGAGAGAATGCTAGAGTGACCATGCAAGACAATTTATTATTACGGGGGCCCACGTAATAACAACTTGTAGTGTATGGAAATCCTGGTGGGCTCTGCGGGTCAAGCTAAGGATCACTAATCCATTCGAAATTCTTAAGTTTTTTTGAGTTTCTATTTAGTAGAACACTAACCGGGATGGTTACTATAACACTCTACGATACAGGAAGACCAAAAGTATTATTCGCACCTAACATTCGATCTATAACACAAGTCGTTTGAGACTAGTTATCGAATGCAAACAAAACTTGTTGGCCACTAATGGAGGATTTTCCTCAACATTCTTAGATTTCTTGTACATGGGCTGGTTCTTTGGTGTCCATGACACCTTACCTTATCCTAGTTATCGGAAATGATTACATTAAACTCCGTCGTTTGACATTTGTCTTATTCTAAGGGATGATATGGCATGAACCATACTGCAACTCCTTCATTGCATTATTCGACATCTATAGAAATCATAACAATTTTGTTGAAGCTCGTGGAGCTCAAGGGATATCAACATATGCGTCACATGGGTTAGTGCGGCGAAGGATTTTCCTACGTGGGACGGTCGAGGTACACAAGGTAGGAAATACATACTGTAAGGATGGAGACGACCGTTTGGTTTCTTCTCCTCACCGAATTACCTCTTTTCCTACTTAGGCATATGGTCAATACATGCAGGAGGTACTGCACATTTTGGGTTGCGTTTATTCATGTTATCATTGTTTCAAATATGTATGAACAATGCGATCTTGAGGTTTCCATGATCGATTACATTATTAATTCTTAGGCGCATGGTAGGCTATATCTGCCTGAATATAAGTCTAGATCCTTTGATACTATGTATCAAAAATAACATGGCGCCGAAAAGAAAATCTACGCCCGGAAGGGCTAGTTAATCAGCACCCTACTATTAAAGTTGAACTCAAGTTTTTATGGAACGACATGAGGTCGTGGAAATTGCACAACATGAGGTTGCTGAGTCGACACTAGTGATGGTACTGATGGTACCGGTAGTTCAAGTGGTTCAAATTCCAATGGGAAGAGAACGAGTAGCAATGCCACACTTGGAGATGCAATCACACCAGATTTTAATTCTAAGGCATCTCCGGATTACAAGCGGCGAGACCTCATCGATACGAGAGGTGCGGTAAGTTATGTCCGCTAAATAAAGACAATGGAGTCAGTTAACCGTGCTAGCAAATGTGCTAATAAGTAAACGATTTGGTAAATGAATAGTCATCTGTTGAGGGAGACGTTAACTTGATGGAGTCTCCAAGTACAAACTATAGAGAGTAAGACAGCAAAGAGGATGTCGTTGAAAGAACTCCCGGATCTTACGTGAGAGGTGTATTGCTCGCTAGCGGGAAAATTCCAAGGTTGAGAACCAAACTCTAGGACTCGATCATGATTAGGACAAATGTTGTTGGTTACCCCCGACGCCTCTACGATCTCTCATGGATTGTTGCATACTGGATAACACCTTAATTCACACGCACTGAGTGCTACATTTGGGGTTTAGCCCTGAGATACAAAGCTGACATCAAGAAGTACGCTAATAACTTGTCAAAATTCTGAATGAGATAAGTGAAACTTTCACCATGAGGGCACTTGCAAAAGTGCCAAGAGTAGTAGTGTGGTGAGACTGGGCACAAAACGGAAACTAATGAGTTAGTTATATTCAAGAAAGAACAAGGAGGTTTTAACTGTGGCAAAGAGATCACTACGAGGATGGATGTCTGGGGACGAATCAAGCAAGTGAATGAGTGAGTGTATGGGTAGAACTAGGAATACTCCACAAAATCACAATGTTGCCATGGGTACATTCTACTCTACACCAGCATGTGTCAATTCTTTGGATACCAACGTCAGCTTAACTTAGTGTCTCTAGATATTAAGCCTATACATGAATTAGAGTCACGTAGGTTAGACATGCCTTACCCTATCAAGTTAGCTAATGGGGAATTAGTGGAGTCATGTGAAGTCATTAAGGGTCACCGATACTTTCAGACCAACTGACCCGTTGCACCCATTTTGGTTTGATACCCGTGTCGGTATTAGTTTCATCCCCCTAGAATTCAAAATATACTTGGTCTAGAGTCAGGTAAGCTAGACATCCTCTCATTCCATAGTGATGACCAACGGTAAATTAGTTGAGTCGGGAGAAGGCATTAAAGGATGCACACTCGAACTTTGAGCACAGAAATTTAACATTGGCCATCTTACCTGTTCAATTGGGTTGTTAAGACGCAGTTTTTGACATAGACTAGTTATCCGATAACCAAGCCGCAGCCATATGTCACGAGGAGATCATTCGCATCCCCCTATCTGACGAGAAAACATCTTTTAGTGCACGGGGATAATCAAGACACACCACTACGAATTATTGATTGCATGAAGGCTCGGAAGAGTCTGAGAAAAGGATGCATCGCCTTCCTTGCCACGTGGTTAACAAGAAGGCCAAGGAGCACAAGGTGAATGACATACCTGTAGTGAAGGAATATCCCGAAGTCTTTCCGGAAGACTTGACGGGACTATCTCCACAACGACAAGTGGAATTCGGTATCGATCTAGTGCCAGGAGCGGCACCGGTGGCAAAAGCTCCGTATAGACTGGCGCCCTTGGAGATGCAGGAATTATCTACTTAGCTTCAGGAACTGCTTGACGCAGGATTCGCTAGACCGATTTTCTCGCCTTGGGGAGCTCTGGTGTTATTTGTCAAGAAGAAGGATGGAACCTTTCGGATGTGCATCGATTACAGAGAACTAAACGAACTAACTATCAAGAATTTGTATCCTTTACTGAGGATCGACGACTTGTTCGATCAGTTACAAGGTTCCAGCTTTTATTCCAAGATTGATCTAAGACCACGATATCATCAGCTGAGGATTCAAGAGGAAAGCATTCCTAAGACAGTGTTTAGGACTCGCTATGGGCATTACGAGTTCCTTGTTATGCCTTTCGGCTTAACAAATGCTCCCGCCATGTTCATGGATATAATGAACCGAGTATGCAAACCATACCTCGACAAGTTCGTGAACGTATTTATTGATGACATATTAATATATTCACGGACTGAGGAAGAACATGAACAACACCTGAGAACTATTTTGGAGGTGGTTATGAAAGAACAATTGTATGCCAAGTTCTCGAAATGCGAATTTTGGATTCGCGAAGTACAATTTCTCGGTCATGTGGTGAACGAGAACGGAATACATGTTGATCCAAAGATAGAAGTCATAAAGAACTGGAACACTCCAAAGACCCCAAAAAATAAGACAATTTCTAGGCTTAGCGGGATACTATCGAAAATTCATTGGGAATTTTTCTAAAATTTCTCAACCGCTAACCTCGCTCACTCCAAAAGGATAGAAAGTTCGATTGGGGTGAAAAACAAGAAATGGCATTTCAAACACTCAAGGATAAACTATGTCAAGCGCCAATCTTATCACTCCCGGATGGTACCGATGACTTTGTGGTGTATTGTGATGCATCGCATCAAGGCTTGGGTTGTGTTAATGCAACGTGAAAAAGTCATCGCGTACGCGTCATGACAGTTAAAAGTTCATGAGAAAAACTATACCACACATGACCTAGAATTAGGCACAGTGGTATTCGCTTTAACGATTTGGCGCCATTATCTTTATGGTACCAAGTGTACCATATTCACTGATCATAAAAGTCTTCAACACATATTCGACCAAAAGGACTAAACATGCACCAACGACGATGGGTATAATTGTTGAATGACTATGATCGTGAAATCAAGTACCATCCGGGCAAAGTAAACGTTGTAGCAGATGCTTTGAGCCGGATGGAACGAGTCAAAACATTTTGGGTACGAGCTTTGGAGTTGACAATTCAAACGACTTTCACCACTCGAGTGCACGATGTACAACAGTAAGCTCTAAAGCCGGAGAACATTCAAGCGGAATCATTACAAGGATTGGAGAAACAATTGGAAACGAACAAAGATGAAACTTTATTTCTCATGGGAAGGACCTGGATTCCATGTTTTGGCGATCTACGAGACTCGGTGCTGGATGAAGCACACAAGTCAAGATATTCAATACGAATCCGATAAAACGTATCAAGACTTAAAAGAATACTATTAGTGGCCTAATCTCAAGGGAGATATTGCGGCCTATGTTGGGAAATGCCTAACTTGTGCAAAGGTAAAGGCCGAATATTAAAAGTCGTCCAGCTTATTACAGCAACTCGAGATTCCCATTTGAAAATGGGAACAAATATCAATGGATTTCATCACAAACTACCACGGACCTCTCGAGGTCATGACATGATCTGGGTTATCGTGATCGATTAAGCAAGTCAGCTCACTTCTTACCGATTCGCGAGAAAGACAGTACCGAGAAGTTAGCTGAACTTTACCTTAAAGAGATTGTGCCATATCATGGAGTGCCTGTTTCAATAATCTCTGATCGAGATGGTCGCCTTGTGTCAAGGATTTAGAAATCATTTCAAGTATCGTTTAGATCCCGTTTAGATCTAAGTACAAAATTTCATCCGCAAATCGATGACCAAAGCGAACAAACCATCCAAACTTTGGGGGACATACTTCGTGCCTGTGTGTTGGATTTAGGCGGAAACTGGGATACTCATTTACCTCTGATAGATTTCTCATATAATAACAGTTATCACACGAGCATTAAAGCCGCCCCATTCGAAGCATTATATGACGAAAGTGCTGATCACCGCTAAGTTGGGCGGAAGTCGGTGACAAACAACTTATTGGCCCCGAGCTAGTCCAAGAGACTACTGACAAGATATAAAAAATACGAGACCGTATCAAAGCGGTTCGTGATAGACAAAAAGAGCTACGCAAACAGAAGACACAAACTATTATCCTTCGAGGTCGGAGAAAAAGTTTAACTAAAAGTCTCGCCTCGGAAGGACGTAGCTAGATTCGGGAAACGCGAAAAACTAAACCCGAGATACATTGGGCCTTTTGAAATTCTGGTAAAGGTTTGTACTGTTGCTTACAAGCTAAAGTTGCCAGAAGAACTCAATAACGTACACGACACATTTCATGTGTCGGACCTCAAGAAAAGTCCAACCAACGAAACAGTCATCGTCCCAGCGGATGGAATTCACGAAGACGACGAACTCCAGTTTACCAAAGAACCTGTTGAGGTTATGGACTGGAAAGTCCACAAGACAAGGGGAAGTTGTATTAAACTAGTAAAGGTCCGCTGGAACTCACATCACGGACCCGAGTATACATGGGAACGTGAAGATCAAATCAAGACAAAGTATCCCCACCTGTTTGAGAAGACTCCTGCAAAGGATAACTCAACGTGAATTTCGGGACGAAATTCTTTTTAACAGGGGGATAATGTGACAAATGTCAATTAACCGGTGATTCCGTACAATCTAATCACTATGTTTATTTCATAATCTCATGCATTTAGCGTAATTTAATTACGTAACTGTGTCGTAAATTAGATAACAGGGTTACGACAAGAAAACAATGATATAACATATGTTGGTTTTCGTCGTGTCACGAAACCAATTAAACTATGTCCTAAAAATGTTGGTAAAAAGTGCTGCGCGCACTATTCACGGTTACACTATTCATGCCAGCAAAGTTGCTGAAACAAAACGAAACAATGAAAAATGACATACGAATAACATAACTGAGTCCATATATATATGAAAACACTAATGTGGAAACACGTCTTGCAAAATATATAACTTTCCGGTACAACGCCATAATCACAAAATCATCCGTTCGGTTAAAAATATAACAATTCTAACTAGTCCGAACTATTAATTTAGCATTTCCGAGACTCCGAAATTATGACAAATGATGACAAATACATGGAACCAATATGAGGATATTAATGGGGTGTCCGAAACATAAGCTTTCGGTGCTACGTTGCAACCCCCACAACTTGTCCGTTTTTTAACCGACAAGCTAGTAAATAACATTTCCGACGCCAAAACAACCAAATGGAAGACATGGCGAACTAGTTAAGCTTATTTTGGGACTTGGAATCACTTCATGCATCGCTTGACGGTGGAATAACAACTTGCGACAAAGCACCGTTGGTACGACGCAAAATTTTCATTAACTAGTCGACGACCAAACAGAAGGCCTCTAAAGTATCGAAATGCAATTTCCACTAGTTTAGTGAACTAGTTAAGTCGATTAACACTCTGAATCCCTAATTGCCCCTTAATGGTGCAATTAAACCCTAAACACCATACTTTATTTAATCACTAAAATATCTAGATTTTTTTTACAACTTTTATAAAAAGTTACACTTTACCCCCCCCCCCTAGTCAAATTCGGTCAACAAGTGGGTCCTACCCACTTTAATTTTGTTGAAAATGCAAGATTTGGAGTATGGCCATGTGAGTTGTTGTTGAAAGAAAAGAGTTGATGTATAAGACATTTAATCCTACCATACTTTCACCATTTCATAACATCATTCCACACTTCTTCTACAACACTTTCAAAACACCAAAAACCTTCCCGTTGTGCCTCCTTATTCACGGCTCATATACCCCCACTAAACCCACCATAAATCTTCACTAATCTCCCAAAATTACACATTTTCTAAGCATTCCATGAACACCTAAGCATGGAGTAAGCATGTAGAAGCTTTAGGGAGTTCTTTGGAGGCTAAATCTTCTCTTAATCTTCTTCTAAGCTTGTGCAAAGTTGTAAGATAATCTTTTACCACTTTTAAGCTTTTTATTATGTGTAGATTTAAGAAGTACAAGTTGATTATCTTGAAGATTAAGAAAAACATAATCAAAAACCCTAATCTCAAACTTAATAACCCACTAATCATGACTTATCATGTGATTATTTGTGTAGATTAGTGTAGTTAGTTGGTGTAATCTTGATGATTACGTTGATTGTGTAAAGATTAGTGGTTTAAAGTCTAGATTTATGATTATCTTGTGGTTTATATCATGTAGTAATTTAGATTAGTGTTAATCTTGCCATGTTACACTTAAAAATGTGATTTAAACATACATATGTTTAAATTACACAAGATCATCAACTTCAAAGATTATGAACATTATGTATGTAAACTTGATTAGTGATTCTTGAAAGATAAAACCTAGAATAATCATGAATCAAGGCTTTTAAAAACACTTGTGAACTTGATTTTTAACATAAAACAAGTTTATGTAATATTATTTATAAAGAGTGTGGTATAAAAGTCTTGGAAATTTTTACATAAAGACTTGGGAATTTTTAGAAGTGAAAAACAAGTATAATCAAGTTTATGTAAATAATTAACTTGAAAAATGGTTAACCTTAAAGTCTTGAAAGTTTAACCAAAGTAATGCTCATGAGAAACTTTGAAGGAATAAGTATGATTATTGATGTAAATATGATCTTTGGTGATATTTGGTAATTGTGTTGATTTTGGAAAAATTGATTTGATGATTTAAACGCGTTTTGAAAACGTGGGAAACGTCATAGTTTAGGGGAAACTATGGCAAAATTTACTAAAATCATAATCATGATTAAATAGGGGTTAAAGTGTGATTAAAATAGTTAACCGCACTTAAGGATTTCAATCATGGCTAAACGAACTTTTTGATGAAAGGTTTAAGTATTAAACACCTAAGTAAGTTTCTAAATACTTATAATAATTTTTAGAAGTTAAAAGTGAAACTTATAAATATATATATTTTTAGGGAAATATATATATACTTAGGAAATCCATCAAAATGTATATATTTATGTGCTAAGTGTATGTATTTAGATATATTAGGAGGATCTAAACAATACACAAAGGATACCAAGAAAATACTTGTAATGTCACACCCTGACTTTTGCGGAAGCGTGATTATGGTGTGACTTTCTTAATACCATTGCATTCAATCATAACAACACTATATGATAAAACCATTAGATGTTCATCCATAAATTAAGTTTAAAAGTACCACAACATAATTGTTTGAATCGTAGACTTCAAATTTAAATTACAAACCATGCAACATGTTTTAAAGAGTTCACGAAGACTCAATAAAAGACCTTAAATAAAACAGAGTTTAGAACCATGTATCTCGTCCAGGATTAAGATACATCTCCTAAACCCTAATAACTCTTGGATGACATCTTTTATTCATGACGCAGCTTGAAACATGCAAACACCCGCCAGATCCACTTAATTTCCTGAAATACATGTAATTTGAAAACATCAACAAAAGTTGAGCGAGTTCATGTATTTGTCTGTGTGTATGAATAAACCTTTAAAGTATGTCTGTATGTATGTAAATCCTGGTATGAAAGCAACAAGGAAAAACAGATCACCAATGGGTTACAAAGCCATTGATATGTGTGAAGTGATGTAGGAAAACTCAAACCTAGCGGATTTTACCACGGCTTCAGTATGTGGACATAGTCACCACATGGGCCACCCTGGTCCTCATGGGTGTGGGCTCGCTACACCCAAATAGATCTATCACTCATGTCCCTCGGTCCTACGACGAGGATTAATGGCCTTAAGTGTTGTACCCACCACTCACATAATCAAGCAGTAACCTTCCTTAGCTAACCATACCATGTATAAAATGTTTGTAAACAATCGTAACATGTATTTCACCCCCGAAGTTATAAAACTGAAAATAGTTAAAAGAAAAGGGGGCATGAACTCACAGTCTTGCGTCTTCAGTAATCGTAACTCAAATCCCTTCAGCAAACACGACTACCTACAATGTACTAATGTCTATTAGACGGACGGGTCGTGCCTTGTCTTAGTATTTATGTTTTCGAGTTACGTTTCTTATATGTCTTCAATATTATTCCAAGTTATAATTACTTGTTAAAATAATAATTATCTTAACTTAAATTATATTCTTAAGTTTTGGAATAATTGTTAAACAATATTTTTGTAATAATACTTCTCAAGTATTTACACTCGTATTTCCTTCCCAAGGATGGGGGTATCTCATACATGTGTATTCGTATTCTTGTATTCTTGTATTTTGCCATGTATCGGTGTCGTATTCCGGTGTATTATTCCAAATAAAAATATACCAATATATATTTCCAATATATATTTTAAGGAATATACCAATATATATTTCCAAATAAAAATATACCAATATATATATTCCGGTGTATTATTCATAATTTTTCCTTCGGCAAAAATATTTGTAATTCCAAAACGATATATTTTCCAAGTCTCACTTAGAAAATATTTATAAACTTATTTTTATACAAAATAATGTAGTTCAAGTTTATCCAAAAATATATATATCTTTTCCAAAAATCATATATCTTCTAAAAATTCCAAGAAAATATATTTTTACTTGCCAAAAATAATATATTTTCTCCTTGTCAAAAATATGATATAACTTTGTAATAATTGGAAAAATCATATTTTCCTTTCTTGTGTCCAAAATATTATTTACCAAGAATATACTTATAAATGTATTTTCCGGAATATTTTTGTAAGTTACAATCTTTCGTTCGGTTTCACAATATCGTGTGCGTAACTTATATGTTTATTCCTTATGATTTTTGGTAATATCTTGGATTGTAATCTCTTAGTATTTTGTTAAGTTATATCATTTCAAATCCTAAAATAATATAACTAATACACAAAGTATACAAACAATCACACACATGTGTCTTCTAAATATATATCTTTCAAATACATATTTAGTCATTTTTTATTTACAAAAACCAACCTCCAATATTTGTATTTTTGTAACAAAATTATGGCAAAGTTTATATTGAAAACTCATGGTCAAAATACACTTGTAAATATTCGTTTGAAAGTATTTTTCTAAGTGTTTATATTTTTAGAAAATTTCGCCATAGTTTCCCCTAAAAATGGAGGTTTCCATGCTTTCAAAGCATATCATTTTCTTTTAAAATCATCACAATCAACTAAAAATTCAATCAACACTTCCCAAGTGCCAAAATCATGCAATTTACATAACATCATGAACTTGAACTTTCATAAAAACTTGTAGTAACTTGGTAGTGTGTTTAGTAGGCTTAGTTACCCTTCAAAATGTATTTACTTCTTTAAAAGCTTCATTCTTGAAAGATTTAGGTGCTTACAACTTGTAAACATATTTTACAAAAACGTTTCTTTACGAAATCTTCTTGTTACACAAGTGTTTCTACACTTGTTTTACCATTAAAAATAGTGTATGTTTAAGTAAGAACCAAGACCTACTAAAAATCATCTTTTGAACTTGTTTCTTTTGGAAAACCATTCATAAATCTTAGATCTATATGTTTATTAACCCACATTGATTATTATTTTTCAAGAAATCAAGTATTCTTTCCAAGTTCATGATTTAAGGGTGGATGATCTTTCATCCTACAACTTCTTACATTTCTCATCTTGCTAAGCTATGTTTCTAATCATGATTTAGCAAGATGATATGATGATCAACATCATCTTTACAAACAAATCAATGATCAATAAGCATTCATAACATAAACAACTTGGTTTCATCAAGATTTCATCATAAATCAAGCTTATGTTCAAGTTTCTTGATTATGTTCTTTAGTGTTTTTCATGATTAGTAACATATATCATCTTTTAACCAACATCATAAGAAGTAACAAAAAGGTTATAAGAGCCTTACTACTAGCTCTATGGCTAGGGATGAACTCAAGAAGATGAAGATGATGAATGTGATGGATAATAGCAAATAAAGAGGTCCTTCAAGATCCACAAGCTCCAAGCTTCTTAACTTAGCTTCTTACACCTTTGTATGAGTATGGAATGGAAGAATGAAGTTGGATGAAGGTGGTGGTGTGGTTGATGGTGTTCGGCCGAAAGGGGAGAAGAGAGGGAGAGATGTAGTATGTTTTTGTGTGTGAAAGATAAATGAGATTATGATCTCCAAGTCTCTTCATATAATCATACTTAAGTGTTAACTTTTGGATAATATGCTTCATGGACCAACAACAAGATCCAATATTTAATTGCAACAAAATCACAATTGTGGGGGGCCTCTTGGGCCGTAGACTAGGTGGGGGGTATTAGCATAGGTTTAAACCATAAAGTTGTAATCTAGTTCAAAACCAAGTGTAAGTTAAGTGTTTTAGTTACTATATATTTTGTATGGGGGTGTTATGATGTTCGGGGATCATAACTAGCTTGGAAACATTAAAACAATGCTTCTAGTGTAATTTTGGTGTTTCGGGTAGTGTCCGATTATTCAGTTGTATACTGGTTCGTTAAAGTGCTAGATTATATCGTTTAGTGTTCTTTATGTACCCTTTTATGACACTTTTAATTCCTGACACTTAGGAAAGCGTTCAGGACCATTTAGTCATGTTTCTGCATAATATTAGCATGTTAAAATGCTGATTTTTTGCTGAATTATGCTGAATTCAGCACTTTATGTGAGTTTTAGGCACTTTCCGGCACTTAAACTATTACCTAGAAAAGCAGTTTTGTGGTCCTTACTTCCCTACACTCTATACTAGTATAGTACTTAGTTTCTGGCTCACACTGTGTCTCAAAACAACGTCTGTCTATGTACTGAACTCCGTCAGCATTTTCCTGGTTTGTCTATTTACTGTGCTAATTGTGCTTTTTGCATCATTTATGTCAATATGTTTGCATGCAGTCAATGATATGTCATTTGCAATATGTGATGCACATGTAAGTATAATGCAGTAATCAGAAAGCAGTTAATTGTAATTCAGCACAGTCATTAAGCACTAATTAAGATTAATTAATTGTACGGATACCTGGATTTTTGACAGTTGTCACATGTAAGATAACAATTATAAATACCACATAAATACATATACACAATATCCTCATATAACCAAGGAAATGCTAAGTAATGGGTACATGCGATCTACTTACATGTTATCCCTAAACGAATTAAACGGACGAGCGGACAATACGGATGACGGGCAAATTATAAGAATATATTCCTAAGAAATAAAATATATTTCAACCGACCAAATAAGAGATACAAACAAATCGGTCAATAAAGGAATATATGACGTTCTTTGACGACAAGACGAGCGTATCGCCATCACAAGGAGCTACTACGACACTTGGCCGATCTTTTGACACAAAAATATATATATATATATATCAAACGACTACGACGACGTGTCTAAAAATAATGTGTTTTTAGACAGCTAACGGATATATATACTTACGATGACAAAAATCAAGAAAGTTAGAAGATATAAAAATCACTAAGTGAATTCATATAAATATATGAATGAATTTTTCAAAATGCAAGAACACTAATATATGGACTCATAAAACTCATTATGGGCAATGCCCAATAACATTAAAACATGGGCAAGGGCCTAATGACATTAAAACATGGGCAAGGCCCAATAACATTAATACATGGGCAGAAGCCCAATGACAATAAAACATGGGCTCGGCCCAATGACATAAAAGACATGGGCTCAGCCCAATGACAATAAAACATGGGCTCGGCCCAATGACAATAAAACATGGGCTCGACCCAATAACATAGATAACATGGGCTCGGCCCAATAACATTAAAACATGGGTTAGGCCCAATAACATAGATAACATGGGCTCGGCCCAATAACATTAAAACATGGGTTAGGCCCAATAACATAAATGACATGGGCTCGGCCCAATGACATGGGCTCGGCCCAATGACAAGGGCTCGGCCCAATGACATGAGCAAAGGCTCAATGACATGCGTGCGCGGCACGAGGACATGTGAAGGGCAAAGCCCGTTCACACATAATTCAATACACATAGAATACATGTATACACTTATGAATTCAATATATATAACAATCGAACGAGTAAACTACCAACGCTCTAAAAATACAAAGTTGTTCCAAAGATGCCAGGCGATAACATAATAAAGAATTCAATATGAACAACTTGTACAAGGTCCGATAAGACCTAGTGTCTAATAAAGTTAGTACGCATGTAGGTTACTCACGCGTACGGACGCTCACTTACGGTATTACAATACACGGAACGCAAACTTGTGAGTTCATGCCCATCCTTTCATTAATTTCAATGTTTGGTTTTTAAACAATCGAGGGGAAATGCATGTCATAACAAACGGTATGTTAGCTATGGGTTTAGATGATAACATGATCAATGTACTTAAGTAGGATGATGACATTAGTAACCATTAATCACTTAGTGACCAAGGTGTAAAAGGTATAGATCTATCGAGCTTGAGGCGCGCTCCACTCCAGGTTGGTATACCCTTAGGAGTGCTTTTGTGATCCCCATGATGTCAAAGTTGTCTCGGGTTGGTTACTTACTTATGGCACATATGTCAGGGTGCAAGCTACACACTGATAGATCCTTAAACTCCATGAATGCTAATAACATACCAAGATTACATTATTGGATTACAAATATGATTTCATTACTGGATTACAACAATGATTTCATACAAGATTTCAAACATGAGATTTGATATGATAACAATAACTACATGAACTCGCTCAACTTCTTTTGACTTTTTAAAATTACATGTATTTCAGGAAACAAGACATAAGCCGGTGATAGACCACGGGAATTGGGAATGACATGACAACGAATGCCTTTTATGACAAAAACCATCTTTTGTTCGAAGTGTAATGAAACTCAATAACTATATTTTGGATAACATTGTAAACTTTTGTAGCAAATTAATACATACGGCATCGTTGTTGACTTATATTTGTTTACACGATTGGATGCAATGATTACCTTTCTTAAGTCACACGTAACACGCTTCCACAACTAGCAGGGTGTGACATGGTGTTTCACTTTTATTTTCTCAACTTAGCTTATATTCTCAAGGCTTATGGCTGGATAGGTATTCAGAATGGTTGGTGGAAATTACGGTTGTGGCTAAAAGTAAGGGTTTTGTATGAGATCCTGAGATTCCCAGTCATTGGTCCTACCATTGTTCTTTCCGGGTTTGGTGCTAGCACAGATATCTTTAAGGTTTCCTTTGGGTTAAATGCGGGTATTAAGAAATTATCTGAATAGATTCTTAGTAAACATGCAGGTTTGTTTCTTCTGTTATATAAAAGCTTGTTTTTCTACAGAAGATATTTGGTCATTATATTATGTATACTATCAAGAAATTTTGTTCTGTATATGCATGCGTATACAACAATTTCAATTTCTTATATATAAATATATATATATATATATATATATATATATAATAATATAAGAAACCAATTATATACTAATGGTATTATTCTACATATTCTCATAATTATATTTATACTTTTATACTAACAATAGTAATAGTATATTGAAATAAATTTCTATTAAATTTATTGAACATAATATTTTGGAATAAAAAGGGTAATTCATCAAAAGAAATAAATTTAATCAAAATATAAATTTTCTGGATTATTTTAGAACAATTTAATATTTAACTGACAGTTGACTCATTTTGGTTATAACATATTTAGGACTTGATTCTTAATTTATCATATTTATTTATTAAAGAATCATAATAGATAATACAAAGTTTGACGTTTCTAAATTTGATCCTTAATGTATTAAGTAGTGAAGTATTACTCTTATATCAAAATATATATGCATATGACTTTAAATATAGTTTTTAGAAATAAGTTGAACTATTAGATAAAATCTTTAAGCTATTTCCTGTCAATATGTATGTGTTGTGTACATATATTTTAAATCATCTAGTTATACAATATCAAATATTTTTGTACTTATTTGTATGAAGTATCATTTGTTTTATTAATATAGGTTATAAAATATAAAATATTTTGTATATATATTTGCATACTTTTCATATAGATGAAAATGTATATGTGTTTATATGGATATAATATAATTATATGGAATAATATTTTCATAGAGTTATTATGAAAATCCTGTTTTTAATTATTGTATTTAAACAATAAACATGTTTTAAGTATGCTAAAATATTATATTTTAACAAAATATAATTATATATTTTGTCAAAAGTTCGACAAAAATATATATATATTTAAGTTGAGTAAAAAGTTAGGTTATATCATAAATCATAAAACATCCTACTTGCATCGAATAATATCTTATATTATGATATTTCAGTGACATCATACCTAAAGGGTGTTATCTTATATCTTTGATTAAGATATTAATGTCAATATCATAATATTATTATAATTTATATTGAATTGTATCTACATAAATGTATGGGTATGATATATCTCACAAAATTTAATATTAATATATTATTAATATATCCCCTTTATATATTTATAGCATAACATACTGTAAGATACAAATAGGGGTTACACATACTGAGAATTTAAATGACATAAAATCATTTAGGTATAATACATGAATTGTATTATCTTAATATTTATATTATGATATTTTCGAAATATCATACCTGAATTGTGTTATCTTATATTAACATTAAGATATTAATGTTAATATCATAATATTATTATAATGTTATAAAATTCATATAGAATTTTATTCATATAAATATATATAGGTATGATATCTATATATAATCTTAATAAGGCATAACATTATTAATATATCACCTATATATATATCTAATGTTAAACATAGCCTAACTGTAAAATACAGACAGTGGTCACACATATTGGGGATTCACAATTTGTTAAATGACATAAAAATCATAATAAACATATTAAGATTTTATGTTCACAGGATAACACATAAGGTATTAATTTCCTAACAGTAATTTTTAAGGTTTAGGTATTAGAACACCTAAATGGCTTAAACAAGTGGCTTAGCTCTGATACCACCTTTTGTCACAGCCCCCGACCCCACTCTGGGAGCGGGAGCTGCGAGTCAGTCAGATGGTATCGGTGTTTATTAATTTGGCAGCGGAAAGTTTTTATCAGGACCGTAGTTAGGAAATATTTATCAAAGTTTAAAACACCATATTTTTATAACAAACAAATGGGATACAACCCAAGTTTCATTTGAAATATATTTATAGGGATATACCCTAATTATTGAAAACATGATCTCCTTTTTATTTAGGTAACTTTTATAGCAACTTTTCTAAGCCTCCAGTGCTCTCCAGCTGCCTTCTACTTAAGTTACCTGAAACACGTGTTTAAAAGATTTCACCAGCAAGAAATACTGGTGAGTGCATCCCGGTTTAATAAAAAATAGTTTTATGACATCACATCTTTACAACTTTACAGTATTGAGGGCATCCGCAATTACATTTGCTTATATCAATCCAATTACCCCTTTTTCCTGGTATTGTCTTTCCTGACTGGTTGGTCATGCTACTATTCCAATAGTAACGAGTTTCAAGTAATGTATACAAAACCCCAACATACCGATAGTAATGGTAGAATTACAAATACTCAATTACTGTCAAGTGTAAATTAAAACCATTGAGGTTTTGATAAAGCATTTTGACTCACAAAAGTAATTTACAAAATGTACTCACAATTAGTGAGAAAAAGAGAATGAACCCACATTTATAGACTTAGGTATTCCTACAGGCTTCCTGGTATTATTATTATTATTATAGCTTCCAGTTGCTTCTCCTGGTTATTATTTATTAAAACTAAACAATGCACACGTGTTAGTAAAATAACCCAAATCACATTAACCGTACAACTCGAGACAGAATTTCAATGACTGAGTCGGGCAGAGCCGACATGCATTACAGAATCCTAAATCAATCGGGTGTACACATGAGACAGAACTCCAACGACTGAGTCGGGCAGAGCCCTGACATGCGTTACGGAGATTCTAGATCAATCGATTAGGGTAATGGGGGTTATAATACTTACAACGAGGCAGAGCTTCGCTTTATAAGGGGTATTTGGCTATAGCTTTGGCTTTACAGAAATTGAGAGAGAAAATTGAGAATTGAACGATTGAAGAATGAAGCTGAATGTCCAATTTATAGCGTGCTCAGAGGTGGTTCGCGCCCCGCGACGCCCTCCTCTTCTTCTCTCGCGGGCTGCGAGGGAACGTATGGCGGTTTTAGGGTTGGTGAGTCACAGGTAGGTTCCACATGTGGATGGGACACGTGGCTTAAAAGGTGTCCGGCAAGTAATAGGCTGTCGTACCCCGTGAAGGAATCCCTTCAGATATTGCGGGCCGCGATGTCACACCCCGACCACGTGAGACAACCAAACGTGACGGAAACATTGGGGAGTGTTGTAACAGAATCATTGTTTCATAACACATGGAAATTGAAATATTGTTTTATTGATTAAAAGTGTTACAATGTCTTAACAAACATAGAAATACAACAAAATTAACTAGTCTTGCATCTTTTATTGTCACTAAAGCCTAAGTCTGCCTATGTGTATCTTGATCATCTTACGCAACAGCTCCTGAAAAACACATGTGAAAATAGGTACGTCAGCATAAAAATGCCTGTGAGATACATAGGTTTTGTGAAAATAGGATTCATGACTTGAGTTTAAAGAAAATGTTTAGTCATGAACCTTGTGATTTTCTTTGTCTAGTAAATCATTTGAAAAACGATAAGATCAGATGATATGTATAAATAAGAGAATAATGTATGGTTAAATGAATAACCATGTAAAATGAGTTTGTATAAGATAAGTTGTTTGTAAATCAATGTCTTGTGAAAAGTATGTTATTTGTATAAAATGTTATATGTCTCAAATTGAAATGATTCAAATAACGCTACAATATGTGATACCATACAAACACTTATACATAGGAAGTACCAGCGGCGTATCCACCATGCTTGTATCATATTACACACGCCTCGTTACTTAAATCACTTACTAAAACCAAACCACCAAGATGTAATATTTAACAATTGTAGAAATGTTTATGTATAGTCAAATGTCTATTGTCAAATGTAAATCATGTCAACAGATACAAACGGTTCACACGGTTCAATAGTTACAAACGGTTCACACGGTTCAATAGTTACAAACGGTTCACACGGTTCAATAGTTATAACGGTTCATATAATCAGAGGGTTACGACGGTTCACATAGTCAAATGGTTACAACGGTTCAAAATGTAGTTTAATGTGTTCATATGCTGGATGAGCATATGCAACAGAAATGCGATGTAAAACAATGTACTAAGTATGCACGTAAGGGACATACATAGCATAAGAGTAATGAAATCATATAGTATAATTGTAACACCTGTGCCTCCACGGCCATCAAACAAATACCGTAACAATGAAATATTATATTTCATACTTGGGACATGTACAAATATGTGTATTCTTTGCACATTATCAATTCTTGTTCGATTTCAAGCTCTAAATCGCTTTCTGGAAGGTTATACGCGATCTGATGCGTAAATATAACCAGTTTAATGCAACGAACACTCCATAATAGTGAAATAGGCTTAACATACCTTAAATAACCTTTACATAACTTAGAAATAAGTTTTGAAGGCTTTGGTATGGCAAAATCAAGTTAAATCGCTTACAGGGACTAAAGTTGACAAACTGCGAAAGTATGCCAATTTGAACTGTAACAGACATTCCGAAACATGACCATAAGTTAAACATACCATAAATATCCTTTACATAGCTTAGAAATAGGCTTTGAGGTGTTCGGTGTGCTAAAATAAACTTTTGGGTCATTCAGGGACTAAAAGTGTCAAAAAGTGCACAAGTTTGCATTTTCGCGCATAACTTACGTTCTGAATGCATCCGGACATCCAAAAATTTATGTAAGCACTAAAACATTTTATTTTAGTGTTTGGCATAAGAAAAATCCATTCGTCGCGTCATTTGGATCATTTTTCACGCTTATGCGCATTCCGTCGTAATTAAGCGAACATCGCGATCGTACGACCAAACGAACCGACATCCAAGATATTTTTTAGCACATTTTAAGTTCCCTATACTTTAACTTCATTTTAGAGCTTTGAAATGGGGTTAACGGGCCTTAAACGTGTCAAAAATGCATCGAAAAGCAAGTTTTAGGGCTGCAGGGACCAAAACTAACATTCTGCCAAAGATGTTACCTTACGGACCTCAACATTGCCAGCTTTGAGGTCCGTAAAGCAGTCTGCAGACCAAGTTAACTGCATTTAATAGCAGATTCCAGCTATTTAACTCTCATCCACACACTCACACTTGCTTATTCAGCAGATAAGAAGCCATTTTTAGTTCCCACAACATTTCAACAAGTGTACGCATGAGATTCGAGCACGGTTTCCATGAAACGATCTTAACGGTTACCCAAAAACTATAAATACCCCACCCCACAACTTCAAAACCCACTAGAATTCTGATCTTAGAAGCTCTAAGTTGAAACCATTGTTTCATACCTGAGTTACTTGGATCGGGATTAGCATTCGGGGACCCTTCGTAAGTATTCTTTCGTTCTTTTATTGCTTTTCGAGTCCGAAAGTCAAACTTTGTTTGACTTTCGGCATTGACCAGTTATGGTCAACATGAAGTTCGTTAGAACTTCATAACGTGAGCGTAATCACGATGGTTATAGTCCCTAGTGGCTATACCTACTAATTACCACGTTATCTAGGCTCAGTGACGAGTCGTAGTTTAGGCCAAAATGCGCCTTTACGCGTATTTTGTAACCAAACTACTCTAGGATATCAAAACCGTTTGTTTTGATATCAAAACCTTTTTTCTAAACATGTTCTAGCATGTTTAGCTTGTCACTCTTTAGTTTAGTGCTTGTGTAGTGTCGTAAGTCAAGCGGACTAAACACCCGCTTAGACTTTCAAACATGACCCGTTTGGTCGATCTGAGGATCCGACCAAACATGTTTAGTAGCATAGGGAATAACCTTTCGAGGTTATACCTTATGGTCGCCTAGTTTAGGTAGTTGTATGATAAGTAGTTTATGTGCCTTAGGTAAATTACCAAAATACCCTTTTCATGTATAATTGGTAATTAAGCTTATATAACCTAAAATTTTGTACATGACTGATTATACAACATGATTAAACACGTTTAGGAATATAATACTTGTCATAGGACTAGTTAGACGTCTCGAACGCGCTTTGCGCGCACGACGCGTTAAAGTAGCATAAGCTACCTTAATGGGTCACGATGGGTCGAAAGCACTTAGGTTAGTTTCATTGTAGTATGTAAGCCTCGTTAAACCATATCATATGAGTTCCAATACTCATTTGGTTTACCAAGCCTCATCCTATCCGATCTCTCGATTTATGTCCGGTTTATTTATATAGTTTTAGATTGCCGATTGATTTCCGTGCTCCCTCTAGCTTTGCTTGGTTGTTGTTCAAGACCTCTAAGCATTCCCAGGCGAGTACATTATTCCCCTATTTTACTGTTTTCAATTGTTTTGGGGTGACTCATATGTGCTAAATGTTTTATCAATGGTTTAAAGAACAATTGCAAAGGTTTCAAGAACGATTACAATGATTTCAATAAACAATTACAATGGTTTCAAAAACGATTAAGACGATTTATACAAAACTAATAACGATTTCAATAAAGTGAACAAACTTGTTGGTTGAAGTTTACATAACCGATGACATTCATTAGCAATGATCAAGCCGACCAGTATTAGGTTATGGTACCATAGGATCTGACAAATCCCGTTATTTACTACACCCGTGGTTATGTGTGGGGGTGGTGGGTAGCGACTGAATCTGTAATTATTAACTTACCCTTTGGTAAGGGTTTGTTAAGAACGCGAACGAGTTAGAACGATGAACGCGTCAAGAAGGTTTGAATGTTATTAGAGAGACGACCATAAAGTAAGTTTCACAATTAAAACAAGAATGATTTGAACGATTTAACAAATTGAACGATTTGAATGATTTCACGCGATGTTTTAACGATTTGGGTAAACGATTGGCTTCAAAGCGATATACGATTGGTTTTTGGTTAAGTGTTTAGATAACGGGACGGGTGTAATGTAATGAAAGCATGGTGGATACGCCGCTGGTACTTCCTATATATAAGTGATTTCATCATGTTACATATCGTGGCGTTATTTAGTTCACTTGGGTAAACGATTTTCAAACAATGTCACACAAACGAGGTTTTCGATATGATATAAACTATACGAGTTTTTAATGAGATTTATTAACGAGTTTATTAACGATTTATTAAGAGATGTCTCACAATTTTCTTTACTAAAACAAATGTTTTTGGGTTAAGAGTCATGGCTACGAGGTTTTATAAACTATAACCCGCTTGATTTGAGTTGGTTAATTAAGTTGCAATATTATACTCTTTTCAAAACAAGGTTTTTAATAAAGTATTGCAACATCTAAACTAGCCATGATTTCGATACTCCTACAAAACTTATGTATTCGCCAGCATTTCTTTGCTGACCTCGTTTTCACATATGTTTCAGGTATTGTTGAATAATATCGATTGATAAGATGCATGCTCACATAGGACTGGACGAGGCCTTAGTGACTCAATGACAATGATAGACTATGTTTAAATTGTGTATTTAGATTTCCAGACGATGTAATTATTCTATGTTAATAAAACAAAACACTTTTTGTATCCATGGTTATGAAACAATGATTCTGTTGCAACACGCCCCGATGTTTCCGCCGCGTTTTATTGTTTTACGTGGTCGGGGTGTGACAGAAAAGTTGGTATCAGAGCCAATAGTTATAGGGAATTAGGTTATTAGTAATGCTTTGACCTAGTCTATAACCTTCTTAGGACCCTAACGCGAGTTTACTTGCGTTTAGTCATAAAACAATACCGTCACCTATCCTTAGGCGACGACCACAACAAGAACACAATTTTCGAATCCACTTTGAAAACTAATCATCTGTTCTAGGATGATTGATTACTAGATTTTGAACCCTCTATTGTAAGGTTTTGAACCCTCTGTTATATGGTTTTGAACCCCTTTGAATTTTCAAAATCTCGTCAAAGTTTGGGTCTTATAATGTGAACATGTGCAAACTGGAAGAGTGAATGCCTGTACCCTGAGTTTTCTGTCGAAGGCTAGAGTGTTCGTATAAATCCGCAGTATCGGACTAGTCACTTGTGACAACTGGCACAAACCGGTAATTTCCGTACACTTTAATTATTGCTTAATGACTGCAATTATGTGCTTAATTGTCAGAAATGGCTGAACACATACTAAACAAGTGAATTCATGCACGTTGTATACTACCAAAAATATTGCTTTATGCATAAACGAGAGCGTTGCGTCAGAAATAATAGTAAACTCACCGGTAAGACACACTGTGTCAACAGAACTGCAGAAAGCAGTCAGACAATAAAATTGGAGCCTAGGTGTAGGTCCGACAACCTGAATGCATTAAAACCCAAGAGTACATACAAGGGTTTAATATATATGCAATACGAAAGCAAAAATAAGCACTAAAAAGCACCCGAAACGCACTTTAAGTGCAGAAATTTACATAATTCAGCTATAATCAGCATTTTGGCACTGAAATATTATGTAGAAAATATAAATTTTCAGTCAGAATATTTCCCTAAGTGTTGGGAATTGAACGGGATACATAAAGATACTTATTAGACACTAAAATGTGCAATTTAGCACTTTAACGAATCGGTATGTAACCGAACAACCGGACTATACCCGGAACATAAAAATATTGCCATTAACATTGTTTTTCTTTTTCTGAGCCTGTTAGGGTCCCCGAATACCCTAACACCCGTTATAACTTACTACATGCTAGTAACCGGTTTAACCCCCCTAATTAACTAACTATATCCTAACCATCTAGTTGAAATCGAACCAAACCCCCTCCCATCCCAACCGAAATCGGTCACCATATGGTGACACCCTTGTACTTACAAGATTATTTTATTCATTCATGTCTTATATCTAGAAGACATCTTAACCAAGGGATATTAGTGATGGATGGATTATATAAAGGCCTAAGGGGTTATACTCTCACTCTAAACCACACTTAGCAAAACAAATACTCTCCCTCCCTCCTCTCTTACATTCGGCCGAGAACTACAAGCACCCCACCACCATCTTTCGATTTTCATCTTCCAATTCCAAGTATATACAAGGGTTAAGGATCACGTATAAGGAGGCTCGGTGCACTCGGATTGCGAAGAACCTCCACCATTTGCTTTTATCCACGCGATTTCCGACTAGTTTCTTCCCTAGCCTCGAGCTAGTAGTAAGTGACTTCAAACACACTCTCGATCTATTTTAAAGTGGTTAAAATAAGATATGACGGTTAAAACTCAAGAACTTACAAGATGAAGTGTTAAAAGTCTACTAAAATGTTAAAAATGATGGTTAAAAGCTATGATGTTGTGTAAAACTTGTAAGACTTGTTTTGTGTGACTATTTAGTGCCGATCTATGATGTGGTAGCTCAAATCATCATCTAACCCAGATTAGTCGTGATCATGGATCATGACATAGAGTTTGTTTAAGTGTAAAAAGGGTTAAATGATGAAACTCTACCACACACTAAACATGAACTTGTGTAAAAACGATTTTTCTTATGAAATGGAGTTCTAAACTAGTAGATCTAAAGATCTACAAGTGGTATTTTCGAAGGACCAAGTAAAATATATACAAGTCTTATTTTAAGTCGGATCTTTCATGAACTAGAGGTGTTTTTGTGAACAAATAGGTGTGTGGACACTTGTGTAACGAAAGATTTAACAAAGAAATATTTTTGTAAACCTTGACTAGAAGTTGTGAAACTTCATATTCTTTAAAAATAAAGTTTTTAAGAAATTAAACTTATTTTTAAAGATAACAAGACTTACTAAATATGTTAGTGAGTTACTACAAATTTTTGTAAATATTCAAGTTCATGAAATGGAGAAATTAGTGATTATTGTTGATGAATATTGTTGATAATTGTTGTTGATGATTGTTGACGATTGAAAAGAAAATAAACACATGTTTTGAAAACATGGGAAACGTCCATTTTTAGGGGAAACTCTGTCAAAATTTTTATAAATTTTGACACTTAGAAAAATATAAGTTTTTGAGAAACTTATTCCCTAAAAATGTATTTAAAAATATTACCAAGGTTTCCCTAATTTTTGGTGATAAGAAATGGTGATTTTTCAAGAATAAAAATGGATATTAAGTATATATTTTTGAAAGAAAAATATATATTATTTGATCACCAACTTTTGTGCTAAGTGTATACAGTATGTGTTATACGTGCTAGTGTAATTAGACTTAAAAATACACTAAATACTCATGGGAAGTATAAACACAAAAATACACATACAAAATGCAAGATACATAATTCGGGTGCAAGGTGCAAAACATGAAATACTTATATTAATTTGTGAGAAAATAATATAAGTAAGATACTTAGTTAAAAATATAGAATATTTTTAACACAAGAGTATATACACAAAAGAGAGTGACTGTACTTGTGCGACGCAAGTCTAGTGACTAATGTTAAGAAAACGCGTATAGGTTACGACGTTAATTAAGCAAATCCGGTGAAGTTTACGACGCACAGGAACGCAAAGTTGTGAGTTCATGCTCCCCCTTTTCTTTAACTGTTTTCAGTTTTTATAACTTCGGGGGTGAAATACATGTACAAATGTACAATATTTACAATTGGTATGATATAAATATAAGAAGCACACTTGGTGAGAACGAGAATCAAGTGTGATGAAATATAAATACAAGAAGTACACTTGGTGAGAACGAGAACCAAGTGTGACGAAATATAAGAATACAAGAAGTACACTTGGTGAGAACGAGAACCAAGTGTGACGAAATAATAGAATATGAGAAACGCTCTTGGTGAGGACGAGAACCAAGTAGGATGCGTTATTAGAAATGATAACAAGAAACGCGCTTGGTGAGGACGAGAACCAAGTAGGGTGCGTTATGAGAAATAGTGTCACGAATAGGGTAAAGAAGCACCATTAATCAACAATATACCTAGACCGCAGAACAAAAGGTTAGATCTAACGGGTGCCTGGCAGCCACACTCTCGGTGAGGGCGAGAATCGAGTACTGCTTTTGTGTCTCAGAATATACCAATTAAATGCCTTAGGTTTGGTGACTTCCTATGTCGTGTCACATGTTAATGGCTTTGCAACCCATTAACAATCCTGATATTTACAGGAATATTTTAATTACATGAAATTCATACCATACTAAAATTGATGAATACTTGAGTACGTGGGGTACTCAAGAAGAAATTGAATTATACATGAGTACGTGGTGTACACAAGAAAAACTTGATTTATATATGAAAACTTGATTTTTACATGACGTAAACTATGTTTTCATACAAAGTATACAAACGTGAAAACTAAAACTGCATGAATTCACACCAACTTTATGTTGACGTTTTTCCAAAACTCACATGTATTTCAGGTAACTAGGATGGATGTGCGCGTGGTCTTGCTTATGCTTGTGGATGTCGCTTATGTTTATCTTTAAATAAAGTTGTAAACTTTTTAAGACAATGTTTTATGCGACTTAGCGATGTAAACGCTAACGTATGTTTTCAAATTATGGTATTTGAATGTTATTTTACGAGCATGTAGCATGTTTACTCTTCGTATGCAATGAGAACCTTTCATGATCACACCTCGTGCTTCCGCCGCAGAAAGGGGTGTGACAGATTGGTATCAGAGCTGCGATTGTAGTGAACCAGGATTCCTTCTCGAGTCTAGTCTACAATCTCCAGGATCCATTCACGAAAACAATTTTCAAAGAGTTTTCATTGCATAAAACGTCCCGCGACGTCCACTACCTGAAACTGTTCACATGAGTCTAGAAAAGACACTACGAGACTTAGAGTGCACTTGAGTAGCACTTGTCGTTGACTAGAAATTACTTGCAATTATGTGTGATAATTAGCATGTACTAGAAGTAGAATGTCACAAGTATACGTGACTTTATCTGAAAGCGATGGCCCATCTGAAGGAAGAAATACGAGGATGAAACGAACTGTGCGGACTGTGCAAGGAGTTACGTAATTATAGATGCATACATAATTATGGAATTCAGTGCACAGAAACCACAGCAAGTCTTGTCACGTATAGATTCCCTCAGAGCAAGCCTACTAAGTACTCTGCTAGAGTAATAATTGTTTGATGTCACTTATGTGGTATATATACCTGTGAATATATATGATACTACTGTCTAGTGTGACGATATCAAACAAATGTTTAAACCTGTTGTGTTATGTTCTGTCAGAACATGGCACCCATGAAGGCTGTGAATGCTCGCAATGACGACCAACCTCCTCCTCCCCCACTGCCAAGAACTGCTGAAGAGCTGGAAGCCCTACTGGAAGAAAGGATCTCCGCTGCTATCGCCCAGTACGAGGCGAACCGTACCCAAGACAGTGGTGGCCCAAGCAATGCTAGACGTAACGGGCATGGAGACTCGTCTAGAGGCAACGCAGCTCAAGGTAACCTTAAGACGATTTGCTAAGCATGGAGAAATTTATGAACGGTCCTTGTTTCATTATTTCTTCGATTGCTCACATGCGAATTGGTTGAATCAATTCCAGGCTGCACTTTCAAGCAGTTCCTCGACTGCAAGCCGATGAACTATGACGGCACAGGAGGTGCGGTAGCATTTGTACGCTGGATGGAGAAGACTGAAGCTACTTTCTGCATGAGCAAGTGTACCGCGGATCAGCAAGTCACCTTTGCTACTGGGTTGTTTGTCGATGAAGCTCTGACTTGGTGGAACCTGCAAGCCCAAACTTTGGGTGATGATGCCGCTTATGGCCTAACTTGGGAGGAACTGAAGGAAAGAATGAGGGAGAAGTACTGCTCTCGCGCTGAACTCCAAAGGATGGAAACGGAGTTCTGGCACTTGACTATGGAAGGTGCTGACATCAATGGTTATACTCGAAGGTTCCACGATCTGTCTAGAGTGCTACCCTACATGGTGACTCCCGAATTCAAGCGCGTTGAACGCTACATTTGGGGACTGGCCTCAGAGTTTCGTGGCATGGTGACGTCGGCCAAACCACAAACAATCACCGAGGCTGTAACTCTGGCTGTCAGCCTGACTGAAGATTGTGTTCGTATGAAGAAGTTATCACTGAACCCAACAGAGAAGACCGAGACACATGCTGAGTCATCTGGGGACAAGAAAAGGAAGCATGCAAACCTGAATCAAGCAATTCGTAACAACAAGAGTTCCAACAAGAAGCGTGACGCTAACCCGCCTCAGGAGGCGAAAACCCATGCAACCAAAGCATATCAAGGCTCCATACCTAGATGCCAAAAATGTAAGTATCACCATGATGGAGCTTGTCGCATTCCAAGGTGCGACAAATGTGGTAAATTGGGTCATCAAACAGAAGACTGTTGGGGAAAGGAAAGAACCGAAATGGAAACGGTGCTGGTAACAAGAATGGTAATGGGAAAGGGCAGAACCAAGGATGCTTCAAGTGTGGAAGCAATGATCATTTCATGAAGAACTGCCCAGAGAGAAATAATGCTCAGGCTAGAGCATTTGTGATTGGAGCAAAGAACACACGCGAGGACCCTAACGTGGTCACCGGTACGTTTCTCATTAACAATCACTTTGCATCCATATTATTTGACACTGGCGCCGATTATAGCTTCATGTCTGTGGAATTTAAACGCATACTCGGAATAGAATCTAGTAGATTAGAAATTCCTTATTCCATAGAACTAGCCAATGGTAAACTTGTTGAATCGGGCGAAGTTGTTAGAGGCTGCACACTAGAACTTGGTGAACGAAATTTTAGCATCGATCTCTTACCTATTCAATTGGGTAGCTTCGATGTAGTCGTCGAAATGGACTAGTTGTCTAAGAACAAAGCTGAAGTTATTTGTCATGAGAAAATCATTCGCATCCCTTTAGCGAATAGTGAAACTCTCATCGTGCATGGAGAAAAACGAGACGCGCCTCTTCGAATCATCAGTTGTATGAAGGCACAGAAGTGCTTGAGGAAAGGATACGTCGCTTTCCTAGCACACGTTATAGACAAGAAGGCTGTGGAGCCAAAACTTGAAGACATTCCTGTGGTGAAGGAATTTCCTGATGTGTTCCCTGAAGATCTGCCAGGACTACCTCCGCAACGACAAGTCGAATTCCGTATAGACTTGGTTCTGGGAGCTGCTCCTGTAGCCAAGGCACCCTATCGACTTGCACCATCCGAAATGCAAGAATTATCTACACAGCTCCAGGAGTTGTTGGATAAAGGATTCATAAGGCCAAGCTTCTCACCCTGGGGAGCTCCAGTATTGTTCGTAAAGAAGTAGGATGGAACACTGCGGATGTGTATCGATTACAGGGAACTGAACAAGCTCACGATCAAGAATCGGTATCCATTACCGAGGATTGATGACTTATTTGATCAATTGCAAGGATCAAGCTACTATTCCAAGATCGACCTTCGATCTGGATACCATCAGTTGAGAATCCAAGAGGAAAGCGTACCAAAGACTGCGTTCAGAACGCGATATGGGCACTACGAATTTCTTGTGATGCCGTTTGGGCTGACGAATGCACCAGCGGTCTTTATGGATCTGATGAACCGTGTATGCAAACCATATCTCGATAAATTCGTGATTGTATTTATCGATGATATCCTGATTTACTCACGAACGAAAGAAGAACACGAGCAACATCTCAGAACCATCTTGGAACTACTGAAGAAAGAGAAGCTTTATGCAAAGTTCTCGAAATGCGAATTCTGGATTCGCGAAGTACAATATCTTGGTCACGTTGTGAATGAGAAGGGCATTCATGTAGACCCGTCCAAGATAGAAGCAATAAAGAATTGGGAAGCTCCCAAGACCCCAACTGAAGTTCGACAATTTTTGGGCTTAGCGGGCTATTATCGGCGATTCATTGAGAATTTCTCAAAGATAGCCCAACCGCTAACGACCCTTACACAGAAAGACAAGAAATATGACTGGGGTCACAAACAAGAAGAAGCCTTCCAGTTACTTAAAAATAAGCTCTGCGATGCACCAATACTATCTTTACCCGAAGGCACGGAAGACTTCGTGGTATACTGCGACGCCTCACGACAAGGCTTGGGTTGCGTGCTCATGCATCGCCAAAAAGTCATCGCTTACGCTTCAAGACAACTGAAGGTACATGAAAGAAACTATACCACTCACGACCTGGAGCTGGGCGCAGTGGTATTCGCCTTGAAGATCTGGCGACATTATTTATATGGTACTCGATGTACAATCTTCACAGATCACAAAAGCTTACAACACATATTTGATCAGAAGGAATTGAATATGCGCCAGCGGGGATGGGTCGAGCTGCTAAATGATTACGACTGTGAGATCAAGTAGCATCCTGGAAAGGCAAACGTTGTAGCAGACGCGTTGAGCCGAAAAGAAAGGGTTAAGACCCTAAGAGTTCGAGCATTGGAAATGACGATTCGAACAAACCTCACTGCACGTATTCGTGATGCACAACAAGAAGCTCTTAAAGAAGAGAACCGTAAAGCTGAATACCTACGGGGTATGCTGAAATACATGGTGCAAAACGAAGAGGGAGCCTTATACTTCAAGAAGCGTATTTGGGTTCCACTCTATGGTGGCATACGAGAAGTCATCCTTAATGAAGCCCACAAATCGAGATATTCGATCCATCCCGGATCGGACAAAATGTATCAAGACTTGAAAGAATACTATTGGTGGCCGAGACTCAAAAGCGACGTTGCTGTTTATGTTGGAAAATGCCTAACCTGTGCCAAGGTTAAGGCAGAATATCAGAAACCGTCCGGCCTACTACAACAACCAGAGATTCCCGTGTGGAAGTGGGAACAAATCTCGATGGACTTCATAACGAAATTACCCAGGACCCCGAGAGGGCATGATATGATATGGGTAATAGTTGATCGATTAACGAAGTCTGCGCACTTCCTACCGATCCGAGAAAAAGACAGCACTGGAAAGCTTGCTGAAATATACTTAAGAGAAATTGTGGCACGTCATGGAGTGCCAATCTCAATTATTTCAGACAGAGATGGACGCTTTGTCTCAAGAATCTGGCAATCATTTTAGGAAGCCTTTGGATCTCAGTTAGATCTGAGCACGGCATTCCATCCGCAAAAAGATGGCCAGAGCGAACGGACTATACAAACGTTAGAAGATATGCTTCGCGCATGTGTCATGGATCTAGGCGGCAGCTGGGATACTCATCTACCTTTAGTTGAGTTTTCCTACAATAACAGTTATCATACAAGCATAAAGGCCGCGCCGTTCGAAGCTCTGTATGGCCGCAAGTGCCGATCGCCCTTATGTTGGGCAGACGCTGGAGATAAACGTATGGTTGGTCCGGAACTTGTACAAGAGACAACCGACAAGATTGCACAGATCCGAGAGCGCATTAAGGCGGCTCAAGATCGACAAAAGAGCTACGCTGATCCAAAAAGAAAATCAGTAGAATTCAAGGTGGGAGACAAAGTGTCGTTAAAAGTCTCACCATGGAAGGGCGTAGTCAGATTTGGAAAGCGTGGAAAGCTGAATCCACGATACATCGGACCATTCAGAATATTGAAAAGAATTGGTACCGTGGCATATAAGTTGGAGTTACCGGAAGAACTTAATGGAGTACATGATACGTTTCATGTATCCAACCTGAAGAAGAGTCCAACACAAGAAAACGTGATCATCCCGATGGATGAAGTGCATATTGATGAAGCCCTCCGATTTACAGAACAACCCGTTGAGGTTACCGACTGGAAAGCCAACAAGACTAGGAGGAGCAGTGTGAAACTTGTCAAAGTACGTTGGAGCTCTAAGCACGGACCCGAGTACACATGGGAACGTGAAGACCAGTTCAAAGAGAAGTATCCCCACCTATTCGAGAAGACTCCAGCGAGGGTTAGTTCAGCCTGAATTTCGGGACGAAATTCTTTTAACGGGGGGAGACTGTGACAACTGGCACAAACCGGTAATTTCCGTACACTTTAATTATTGCTTAATGACTGCAATTATGTGCTTAATTATCAGAAATGGCTGAACACATACTAAACAAGTGAATTCATGCACGTTGTATACTACCAAAAATATTGCTTTATGCATAAACGAGAGCGTTGCGTCAGAAATAATAGTAAACTCACCGGTAAGACACACTGTGTCAACAGAACTGCAGAAAGCAGTCAGACAATAAAATTGGAGCCTAGGTGTAGGTCCGACAACATGAATGCATTAAAACCCAAGAGTACATACAAGGGTTTAATATATATGCAATACGAAAGCAAAAATAAGCACTAAAAAGCACCCGAAACGCACTTTAAGTGCAGAAATTTACATAATTCAGCTATAATCAGCATTTTGGCACTGAAATATTATGTAGAAAATATAAATTTTCAGTCAGAATATTTCCCTAAGTGTTGGGAATTGAACGGGATACATAAAGATACTTATTAGACACTAAAAGGTGCAATTTAGCACTTTAACGAATCGGTATGTAACCGAACAACCGGACTATACCCGGAACATAAAAATATTGCCATTAACATTGCTTTTCTTTTTCTGAGCCTGTTAGGGTCCCCGAATACCCTAACACCCGTTACAACTTACTACATGCTAGTAACCGGTTTAACCCCCCTAATTAACTAACTATATCCTAACCATCTAGTTGAAATCGAACCAAACCCCCTCCCATCCCAACCGAAATCGGTCACCATATGGTGACACCCTTGTCCTTACAAGATTATTTTATTCATTCATGTCTTATATCTAGAAGATATCTTAACCAAGGGATATTAGTGATGGATGGATTATATAAAGGCCTAAGGGGTTATACTCTCACTCTAAACCACACTTAGCAAAACAAATACTCTCCCTCCCTCCTCTCTTACATTCGGCCGAGAACAACAAGCACCCCACCACCATCTTTCGATTTCCATCTTCCAATTCCCAGTATATACAAGGGTTAAGGATCACGTATAAGGAGGCTCGGTGCACTCGGATTGCGAAGAACCTCCACCATTTGCTTTTATCCACGCGATTTCCGACTAGTTTCTTCCCTAGCCTCGAGCTAGTAGTAAGTGACTTCAAACACACTCTCGATCTATTTTAAAGTGGTTAAAATAAGATATGACGGTTAAAACTCAAGAACTTACAAGATGAAGTGTTAAAAGTCTACTAAAATGTTAAAAATGATGGTTAAAAGCTATGATGTTGTGTAAAACTTGTAAGACTTGTTTTATGTGACTATTTAGTGCCGATCTATGATGTGGTAGCTCAAATCATCATCTAACCCAGATTAGTCGTGATCATGGATCATGACATAGAGTTTGTTTAAGTGTAAAAAGGGTTAAATGATGAAACTCTACCACACACTAAACATGAACTTGTGTAAAAACGATTTTTCTTATGAAATGGAGTTCTAAACTAGTAGATCTAAAGATCTACAAGTGGTATTTTCGAAGGACCAAGTAAAATATATACAAGTCTTATTTTAAGTCGGATCTTTCATGAACTAGAGGTGTTTTTGTGAACAAATAGGTGTGTGGACACTTGTGTAACGAAAGATTTAACAAAGAAATATTTTTGTAAACCTTGACTAGAAGTTGTGAAACTTCATATTCTTTAAAAATAAAGTTTTTAAGAAATTAAACTTATTTTTAAAGATAACAAGACTTACTAAATATGTTAGTGAGTTACTACAAATTTTTGTAAATATTCAAGTTCATGAAATGGAGAAATTAGTGATTATTGTTGATGAATATTGTTGATAATTGTTGTTGATGATTGTTGACGATTGAAAAGAAAATAAACACATGTTTTGAAAACATGGGAAACGTCCATTTTTAGGGGAAACTCTGTCAAAATTTTTATAAATTTTGACACTTAGAAAAATATAAGTTTTTGAGAAACTTATTCCCTAAAAATGTAATTAAAAATATTACCATGGTTTCCCTAATTTTTGGTGATAAGAAATGGTGATTTTTCAAGAATAAAAATGGATATTAAGTATATATTTTTGAAAGAAAAATATATATTATTTGATCACCAACTTTTGTGCTAAGTGTATACAGTATGTGTTATACGTGCTAGTGTAATTAGACTTAAAAATACACTAAATAATCATGGAAAGTATAAACACAAAAATACACATACAAAATGCAAGATACATAATTCGGGTGCAAGGTGCAAAACATGAAATACTTATATTAATTTGTGAGAAAATAATATAAGTAAGATACTTAGTTAAAAATATAGAATATTTTTAACACAAGAGTATATACACAAAAGAGAGTGACTGTACTTGTGCGACGCAAGTCTAGTGACTAATGTTAAGAAAACGCGTATAGGTTACGACGTTAATTAAGCAAATCCGGTGAAGTTTACGACGCACAGGAACACAAAGTTGTGAGTTCATGCTCCCCCTTTTCTTTAACTGTTTTCAGTTTTTATAACTTCGGGGGTGAAATACATGTACAAATGTACAATATTTACAATTGGTATGATATAAATATAAGAAGCACACTTGGTGAGAACGAGAATCAAGTGTGATGAAATATAAATACAAGAAGTACACTTGGTGAGAACGAGAACCAAGTGTTACGAAATATAAGAATACAAGAAGTACACTTGGTGAGAACGAGAACCAAGTGTGACGAAATAATAGAATATGAGAAACGCACTTGGTGAGGACGAGAACCAAGTAGGATGCGTTATTAGAAATGATAACAAGAAACGCGCTTGGTGAGGACGAGAACCAAGTAGGGTGCGTTATGAGAAATAGTGTCACGAATAGGGTAAAGAAGCACCATTAATCAACAATATACCTAGACCGCAGAACAAAAGGTTAGATCTAACGGGTGCCTGGCAGCCACACTCTCGGTGAGGGCGAGAATCGAGTACTGCTTTTGTGTCTCAGAATATACCAATTAAATGCCTTAGGTTTGGTGACTTCCTATGTCGTGTCACATGTTAATGGCTTTGCAACCCATTAACAATCCTGATATTTACAGGAATATTTTAATTACATGAAATTCATACCATACTAAAATTGATGAATACTTGAGTACGTGGGGTACTCAAGAAGAAATTGAATTATACATGAGTACGTGGTGTACACAAGAAAAACTTGATTTATATATGAAAACTTGATTTTTACATGACGTAAACTATGTTTTCATACAAAGTATACAAACGTGAAAAACTAAAACTGCATGAATGCACACCAACTTTATGTTGACGTTTTTCCAAAACTCACATGTATTTCAGGTAACTAGGATGGATGTGCGCGTGGTCTTGCTTATGCTTGTGGATGTCGCTTATGTTTATCTTTAAATAAAGTTGTAAACTTTTTAAGACAATGTTTTATGCGACTTAGCGATGTAAACGCTAACGTATGTTTTCAAATTATGGTATTTGAATGTTATTTTACGAGCATGTAGCATGTTTACTCTTCGTATGCAATGAGAACCTTTCATGATCACACCTCGTGCTTCCGCCGCAGAAAGGGGTGTGACAGATTGGTATCAGAGCTGCGATTGTAGTGAACCAGGATTACTTCTCGAGTCTAGTCTACAATCTCCAGGATCCATTCACGAAAACAATTTTCAAAGAGTTTTCATTGCATAAAACGTCCCGCGACGTCCACTACCTGAAACTGTTCACATGAGTCTAGAAAAGACACTACGAGACTTAGAGTGCACTTGAGTAGCACTTGTCGTTGACTAGAAATTACTTGCAATTATGTGTGATAATTAGCATGTACTAGAAGTAGAATGTCACAAGTATACGTGACTTTATCTGAAAGCGATGGCCCATCTGAAGGAAGAAATACGAGGATGAAACGAACTGTGCGGACTGTGCAAGGAGTTACGTAATTATGGATGCATACATAATTATGGAATTCAGTGCACAGAAACCACAGCAAGTCTTGTCACGTATAGATTCCCTCAGAGCAAGCCTACTAAGTACTCTGCTAGAGTAATAATTGTTTGATGTCACTTATGTGGTATATATACCTGTGAATATATATGATACTACTGTCTAGTGTGACGATATCAAACAAATGTTTAAACCTGTTGTGTTATGTTCTGTCAGAACATGGCACCCAGGAAGGCTGTGAATGCTCGCAATGACGACCAACCTCCTCCTCCCCCACTGCCAAGAACTGCTGAAGAGCTGGAAGCCCTACTGGAAGAAAGGATCTCCGCTGCTATCGCCCAGTACGAGGCGAACCGTACCCAAGACAGTGGTGGCCCAAGCAATGCTAGACGTAACGGGCATGGAGACTCGTCTGGAGGCAACGCAGCTCAAGGTAACCTGAAGACGATTTGCTAAGCATGGAGAAATTTATGAACGGTCCTTGTTTCATTATTTCTTCGATTGCTCACATGCGAATTGGTTGAATCAATTCCAGGCTGCACTTTCAAGCAGTTCCTCGACTGCAAGCCGATGAACTATGACGGCACAGGAGGTGCGGTAGCATTTGTACGCTGGACGGAGAAGACTGAAGCTACTTTCCGCATGAGCAAGTGTACCGCGGATCAGCAAGTCACCTTTGCTACTGGGTTGTTTGTCGATGAAGCTCTGACTTGGTGGAACCTGCAAGCCCAAACTTTGGGTGATGATGCCGCTTATGGCCTAACTTGGGAGGAACTGAAGGAAAGAATGAGGGAGAAGTACTGCTCTCGCGCTGAACTCCAAAGGATGGAAACGGAGTTCTGGCACTTGACTATGGAAGGTGCTGACATCAATGGTTATACTCGAAGGTTCCACGATCTGTCTAGAGTGCTACCCTACATGGTGACTCCCGAATTCAAGCGCGTTGAACGCTACATTTGGGGACTGGCCTCAGAGTTTCGTGGCATGGTGACGTCGGCCAAACCACAAACAATCACCGAGGCTGTAACTCTGGCTGTCAGCCTGACTGAAGATTGTGTTCGTAAGAAGAAGTTATCACTGAACCCAACAGAGAAGACCGAGACACATGCTGAGTCATCTGGGGACAAGAAAAGGAAGCATGCAAACCTGAATCAAGCAATTCGTAACAACAAGAGTTCCAACAAGAAGCGTGACGCTAACCCGCCTCAGGAGGCGAAAACCCATGCAACCAAAGCATATCAAGGCTCCATGCCTAGATGCCAAAAATGTAAGTATCACCATGATGGAGCTTGTCCCATTCCAAGGTGCGACAAATGTGGTAAATTGGGTCATCAAACAGAAGACTGTTGGGGAAAAGGAAAGAACCGAAATGGAAACGGTGCTGGTAACAAGAATGGTAATGGGAAAGGGCAGAACCAAGGATGCTTCAAGTGTGGAAGCAATGATCATTTCATGAAGAACTGCCCAGAGAGAAACAATGCTTAGGCTAGAGCATTTGTGATTGGAGCAAAGAACACACGCGAGGACCCTAACGTGGTCACCGGTACGTTTCTCATTAACAATCACTTTGCATCCATATTATTTGACACTGGCGCCGATTATAGCTTCATGTCTGTGGAATTTAAACGCATACTCGGAATAGAATCTAGTAGATTAGAAATTCCTTATTCCATAGAACTAGCCAATGGTAAACTTGTTGAATCGGGCGAAGTTGTTAGAGGCTGCACACTAGAACTTGGTGAACGAAATTTTAGCATCGATCTCTTACTTATTCAATTGGGTAGCTTCGATGTAGTAGTCGGAATGGACTGGTTGTCCAAGAACAAAGCTGAAGTTATTTGTCATGAGAAAATCATTCGCATCCCTTTAGCGAATAGTGAAACTCTCATCGTGCATGGAGAAAAACGAGACGCGCCTCTTCGAATCATCAGTTGTATGAAGGCACAGAAGTGCTTGAGGAAAGGATGCGTCGCTTTCCTAGCACACGTTATAGACAAGAAGGCTGTGGAGCCAAAACTTGAAGACATTCCTGTGGTGAAGGAATTTCCTGATGTGTTCCCTGAAGATCTGCCAGGACTACCTCCGCAACGACAAGTCGAATTCCGTATAGACTTGGTTCCGGGAGCTGCTCCTGTAGCCAAGGCACCCTATCGACTTGCACCATCCGAAATGCAAGAATTATCTACACAGCTCCAGGAGTTGTTGGATAAAGGATTCATAAGGCCAAGCTTCTCACCCTGGGGAGCTCCAGTATTGTTCGTAAAGAAGAAGGATGGAACACTGCGGATGTGTATCGATTACAGGGAACTGAACAAGCTCACGATCAAGAATCGGTATCCATTACCGAGGATTGATGACTTATTTGATCAATTGCAAGGATCAAGCTACTATTCCAAGATCGACCTTCGATCTGGATACCATCAGCTGAGAATCCAAGAGGAAAGCGTACCAAAGACTGCGTTCAGAACGCGATATGGGCACTACGAATTTCTTGTGATGCCGTTTGGGCTGACGAATGCACCAGCGGTCTTTATGGATCTGATGAACCGTGTATGCAAACCATATCTCGATAAATTCGTGATTGTATTTATCGATGATATCCTGATTTACTCACGAACGAAAGAAGAACACGAGCAACATCTCAGAACCATCTTGGAACTACTGAAGAAAGAGAAGCTTTATGCAAAGTTCTCGAAATGCGAATTCTGGATTCGCGAAGTACAATTTCTTGGTCACGTTGTGAATGAGAAGGGCATTCATGTAGACCCGTCCAAGATAGAAGCAATAAAGAATTGGGAAGCTCCCAAGACCCCAACTGAAGTTCGACAATTTTTGGGCTTAGCGGGCTATTATCGGCGATTCATTGAGAATTTCTCAAAGATAGCCCAACCGCTAACGACCCTTACACAGAAAGACAAGAAATATGACTGGGGTCACAAACAAGAAGAAGCCTTCCAGTTACTTAAAAATAAGCTCTGCGATGCACCAATACTATCTTTACCCGAAGGCACGGAAGACTTCGTGGTATACTGCGACGCCTCACGACAAGGCTTGGGTTGCGTGCTCATGCATCGCCAAAAAGTCATCGCTTACGCTTCAAGACAACTGAAGGTACATGAAAGAAACTATACCACTCACGACCTGGAGCTGGGCGCAGTGGTATTCGCCTTGAAGATCTGGCGACATTATTTATATGGTACTCGATGTACAATCTTCACAGATCACAAAATCTTACAACACATATTTGATCAGAAGGAATTGAATATGCGCCAGCGGCGATGGGTCGAGCTGCTAAATGATTACGACTGTGAGATCAAGTACCATCCTGGAAAGGTAAACGTTGTAGCAGACGCGTTGAGCCAAAAAGAAAGGGTTAAGACCCTAAGAGTTCGAGCATTGGAAATGACGATTCGAACGAACCTCACTGCACGCATTCGTGATGCACAACAAGAAGCTCTTAAAGAAGAGAACCGTAAAGCTGAATACCTACGGGGTATGCTGAAATACATGGTGCCAAACGAAGAGGGAGCCTTATACTTCAAGAAGCGTATTTGGGTTCCACTCTATGGTGGCATACGAGAAGTCATCCTTAATAAAGCCCACAAATCGAGATATTCGATCCATCCCGGATCGGACAAAATGTATCAAGACTTGAAAGAATACTATTGGTGGCCGAGACTCAAAAGCAACGTTGCTGTTTATGTTGGAAAATGCCTAACCTGTGCCAAGGTTAAGGCAGAATATCAGAAACCGTCCGGCCTACTACAACAACCAGAGATTCCCGTGTGGAAGTGGGAACAAATCTCGATGGACTTCATAACGAAATTACCCAGGACCCCGAGAGGGCATGATATGATATGGGTAATAGTTGATCGATTAACGAAGTCTGCGCACTTCCTACCGATCCGAGAAAAAGACAGCACTGGAAAGCTTGCTGAAATATACTTAAGAGAAATTGTGGCACGTCATGGAGTGCCAATCTCAATTATTTCGGACAGAGATGGACGCTTTGTCTCAAGAATCTGGCAATCATTTCAGGAAGCCTTTGGATCTCAGTTAGATCTGAGCACGGCATTCCATCCGCAAACAGATGGCCAGAGCGAACGGACTATACAAACGTTAGAAGATATGCTTCGCGCATGTGTCATGGATCTAGGCGGCAGCTGGGATACTCATCTACCTTTACTTGAGTTTTCCTACAATAACAGTTATCATACAAGCATAAAGGCCGCGCCGTTCGAAGCTCTGTATGGCCGCAAGTGCCGATCGCCCTTATGTTGGGCAGACGCTGGAGATAAACGTATGGTTGGTCCGGAACTTGTACAAGAGACAACCGACAAGATTGCACAGATCCGAGAGCGCATTAAGGCGGCTCAAGATCGACAAAAGAGCTACGCTGATCCGAAAAGAAAATCAGTAGAATTCAAGGTGGGAGACAAAGTGTTGTTAAAAGTCTCACCATGGAAGGGCGTAGTCAGATTTGGAAAGCGTGGAAAGCTGAATCCAATATACATCGGACCATTCAGAATATTGAAAAGAATTGGTACCGTGGCATATAAGTTGGAGTTACCGGAAGAACTTAATGGAGTACATGATACGTTTCATGTATCCAACCTGAAGAAGAGTCCAACACAAGAAAACGTGATCATCCCGATGGATGAAGTGCATATTGATGAAGCCCTCCGATTTACAGAACAACCCGTTGAGGTTACCGACTGGAAAGTCAACAAGACTAGGAGGAGCAGTGTGAAACTTGTCAAAGTACGTTGGAGCTCTAAGCACGGACCCGAGTACACATGGGAACGTGAAGACCAGTTCAAAGAGAAGTATCCCCACCTATTCGAGAAGACTCCAGCGAGGGTTAGTTCAGCCTGAATTTCGGGACGAAATTCTTTTAACGGGGGGAGACTGTGACAACTGGCACAAACCGGTAATTTCCGTACACTTTAATTATTGCTTAATGACTGCAATTATGTGCTTAATTATCAGAAATGGCTGAACACATACTAAACAAGTGAATTCATGCACGTTGTATACTACCAAAAATATTGCTTTATGCATAAACGAGAGTGTTGCGTCAGAAATAATAGTAAACTCACCGGTAAGACACACTGTGTCAACAGAACTGCAGAAAGCAGTCAGACAATAAAATTGGAGCCTAGGTGTAGGTCCGACAACATGAATGCATTAAAACCCAAGAGTACATACAAGGGTTTAATATATATGCAATACGAAAGCAAAAATAAGCACTAAAAAGCACCCGAAACGTACTTTAAGTGCAGAAATTTACATAATTCAGCTATAATCAGCATTTTGGCACTGAAATATTATGTAGAAAATATAAATTTTCAGTCAGAATATTTCCCTAAGTGTTGGGAATTGAACGGGATACATAAAGATACTTATTAGACACTAAAAGGTGCAATTTAGCACTTTAACGAATCGGTATGTAACCGAACAACCGGACTATACCCGGAACATAAAAATATTGCCATTAACATTGTTTTTCTTTTTCTGAGCCTGTTAGGGTCCCCGAATACCCTAACACCCGTTACAACTTACTACATGCTAGTAACCGGTTTAACCCCCCTAATTAACTAACTATATCCTAACCATCTAGTTGAAATCGAACCAAACCCCCTCCCATCCCAACCGAAATCGGTCACCATATGGTGACACCCTTGTCCTTACAAGATTATTTTATTCATTCATGTCTTATATCTAGAAGACATCTTAACCAAGGGATATTAGTGATGGATGGATTATATAAAGGCCTAAGGGGTTATACTCTCACTCTAAACCACACTTAGCAAAACAAATACTCTCCCTCCCTCCTCTCTTACATTCGGTCGAGAACAACAAGCACCCCACCACCATCTTTCGATTTCCATCTTCCAATTCCAAGTATATACAAGGGTTAAGGATCACGTATAAGGAGGCTCGGTGCACTCGGATTGCGAAGAACCTCCACCATTTGCTTTTATCCACGCGATTTCCGACTAGTTTCTTCCCTAGCCTCGAGCTAGTAGTAAGTGACTTCAAACACACTCTCGATCTATTTTAAAGTGGTTAAAATAAGATATGACGGTTAAAACTCAAGAACTTACAAGATGAAGTGTTAAAAGTCTACTAAATTGTTAAAAATGATGGTTAAAAGCTATGATGTTGTGTAAAACTTGTAAGACTTGTTTTGTGTGACTATTTAGTGCCGATCTATGATGTGGTAGCTCAAATCATCATCTAACCCAGATTAGTCGTGATCATGGATCATGACATAGAGTTTGTTTAAGTGTAAAAAGGGTTAAATGATGAAACTCTACCACACACTAAACATGAACTTGTGTAAAAACGATTTTTCTTATGAAATGGAGTTCTAAACTAGTAGATCTAAAGATCTACAAGTGGTATTTTCGAAGGACCAAGTAAAATATATACAAGTCTTATTTTAAGTCGGATCTTTCATGAACTAGAGGTGTTTTTGTGAACAAATAGGTGTGTGGACACTTGTGTAACGAAAGATTTAACAAAGAAATATTTTTGTAAACCTTGACTAGAAGTTGTGAAACTTCATATTCTTTAAAAATAAAGTTTTTAAGAAATTAAACTTATTTTTAAAGATAACAAGACTTACTAAATATGTTAGTGAGTTACTACAAATTTTTGTAAATATTCAAGTTCATGAAATGGAGAAATTAGTGATTATTGTTGATGAATATTGTTGTTGATGATTGTTGACGATTGAAAAGAAAATAAACACATGTTTTGAAAACATGGGAAACGTCCATTTTTAGGGGAAACTCTGTCAAAATTTTTATAAATTTTGACACTTAGAAAAATATAAGTTTTTGAGAAACTTATTCCCTAAAAATGTATTTAAAAATACTACCAAGGTTTCCCTAATTTTTGGTGATAAGAAATGGTGATTTTTCAAGAATAAAAATGGATATTAAGTATGTCACACCCCGACCACGTATAACATACAAAACGTGGCGGAAACATCGGGGAGTGTTGTAACAGAATTAATTATTTCATAACCATGGCATTCAAAGTTGTATTTTATTTATTAACATAAAAGTTTCATTGTCTTAAACGGAAATACAGAGTTTATAACATAATTAAACAAGTCTATCTCCATTTTTAGTCTCTAAGGCACAGGTCCGCCCTAGAATCATGATCAACATCCTACGGAAAAGCACCTGAAAACACATGTGAAAATAGGTACGTCAGCATAAAAATGCCTGTGAGATACATAGGTTTGTGAAAATAGGATTCATGACTTGTATTTGAGAAAATGTTTAGTCATAAACCTTGTAATTTGCTTTGTCTTGTAAATCATTTGAAAAACGATTAGATCAGATGATATGTATAAATAAGTGAATAATGTATGGTTAAATGAATAACCATATAAAATGAGATTGTACGAGATAAGTTGTTTGTAAATCAATGTCTTGTAAAAAAATATGTTATTTGTATAAAATGTTCTATGTATCAAACTGAAATGATTCAAATAACGCTACGACATGTAATACCATACAAACACTTATATATAGGAAGTACCAGCGGCGTATCCACCATGCTTGTATCATATTACACACGCATCGTTACTTAATCACTTAATCAAACCAAACCAACAATGTAAGATGTCTATGTCTAAACCAATTGTCAAATGTATTGGATAATCTGTCAAAGTGTTTATGTCAAGATGTAAATCATGTAGTGTAAACAAATGTCAAACATGTTTATGTGTTAAATGTAAATCATGTCAAAATGTCTATGTCAAATGTCCATGTCAAATGTCTTTGTCAAATGTCTTTGTGTAAAATGTCTATGTCAAAATGTCATGTATGGCAAGTGAAATGTATCAACTAAACCATATGCACAAAAACAAAGTATTGAACTAAAACATGGTTTAAATCAATATTATGTCTTGTGGAAAATGCATGCTAATACTGAATATGAACATTTATGCGGTATTGTGAAAATGCATACATCCAAGCCTTGTGACTGTGGTGATAGACCCTTAAACAAATTAAAGGTCTATCTATCTAAATATCATCGAATTCGGTCATTCCTTTCATCCCCACCAAACCGGGATGTCCGGAACGGGAGTTGTCAATTCCTATGGTACCACTACCTACTAACGGACGGCATGATCGGTGTTAATGAATGTATTGTCCCATGTAAACAAACCAAATGTCATACCAAAATGTAAGCATGTGAAAACAATGCACTAAGTATGTAATCAAATGAACATACATAGCGTGAAATGTCATATAAAACGATGTACTAAGTAATGCACACAATGGGCACACCTAGCATGAAATGTCATGTAAAACAATGTACTAAGTAATGCACACAATGGGCACACCTAGCATGAAATGTCATGTAAAACGATGTACTAAGTAATGCACACAATGGGCACACCTAGCATAAAATGTATTGAAATCATGTACTATAATGTACTAACAAACATAGCCGGTATATGATGTGAAAACAGGAAAGCATGAAAGTAACAAGTAGGCACATGTGTTCCACCCCAAAACAGTTTAGAAAACAGTAAAAGAGGGGTCTATGTACTCACTTGAGATTGCTCAGATGTCTAAAGATAACCACCAAACAGTGCTAGAGATCTCGGAATCAAACGGCACCTAATATAGGTAACTATGTTAATAAACCGGACCTATATCGGAAGATTGGGTAGCATTAGGGTTTGTAAACCAAATGAGTGTAGGAACTCATATGATATGGTTTAACAAAGCCTACATACTAAATGAAACTTAACCTAAGTGTTATCGACCCATTACGACCCGTTTAGGTAGCTTATGCTACTTTAACGCGTCGTTCGCGTAAAACGCGTTCGGAACGCCTAACTAGCCCTATGACAAGTGTTATATGCCTAAACATGTTAAATAATCAGTTATGTGACAACAGTTTAGGTTACATATGCTAAATTACCAATTATACATGAAAAGGGTATTCTGGTAATTTACCTAAGGCATATAAACTACCTATCATACAACTACTTAAACGATGTGACCATAGGGTATAACCTCGGAAGGTTATTCCCTACCTACTATGGTCACCTAATGTGTTTGGTCGGATCCTAATGATCGACCAAATGGGTCGGGTTCGAGGTATAAGCGATTTATTAGATCGCTTACCCTACGACCCTAGACAACGTGGTAATCAGTAGGCATAGTCACAAGGGACTATAACCATCGTGATTACAATCACGTTGCGAAGTTCAAACGAACTTCGCATTGACCATAAACTGGTCAACGCAGAAAGTCAAACAAAGTTTGACTTTCAGACTCGAAAGACTCGAAAAGCAATAAAAGAACGAAAGAATACTAACCCAGGGTCCCCGAATGCTAATCTAGATTAAAATAACTCAGGTATGAAACAACGGTTTCAACTTAGAGTCTTTTCAATCAGATTCTAGTGATTTTTGCAATGGGGGGGTATGGGGTATTTATAGTTTTCGGTCCACCGTTAAGATCGTTTCATGGAAAACGTGCTTTAATCCCACCCGTACAAGTGTCGGCAAGTTGTGGTAACAAAATATCATCCTTATCAGCTGACTAGATGATTTAGAACATGTGGTGGAGGATTAATCAGCTGGAAACTGCTGTGAAATACACTGAATCTGGTCTGCAGACTGCCTTACGGACCGTAAGGTCAGTGATGTTGAGGTCCGTAAGGTAAGTTTGGCAGATTTGCAGTTTTGGTCCCTGTCATGCAATCAGCCCATTTTCGACACGTTTAAGGCCCGTTAACCCCATTTCAAAGCTTAAAAATGAAGTTAAAGTATAGGGAACTTAAAATGTGTTCAAAAATATCTCAGATGTCGGTTCGTTTGGCCGTACGATCGCGATGTTCGCTTAATTACGACGGAATGCGCACAAGTGCGAAAAACGATCCAAATGACGCGACGAATGGATTTTTGGCAAGCCAAACACTAAAGCATAATATAGTCATGCTTACATAAATTTTTGGATGTCCGGATGTATTTAGAACGTAAGTTATGCGCGAAAATGCAAACTTGTGCACTTTTTGACACTTTTAGTCCCTGAATGACCCAAAAGTTTATTTTAGCATACCGAACCCCTCAAAGCCTATTTCTAAGCTATGCAAAGGATATTTATGGTATGATTAACTTATGGTCATGTTCCGGAATGTTCGTTACAGTTCAAATTGGCATACTTTCACAGTTTGTCAAGTTTAGTCCCTGTAAGCGAATTAACTTGTTTTTGCCATACCAAAGCCTTCAAAACTTATTTCTAAGTTATGTAAAGGTTATTTAAGGTATGTTAAGTATATGTTGATGTTCCGGAGTATTTGTCGCGTTAAACTGAGTACGTTTACGCACCAGTTTGCGTATAACTCTCCAGAAAGTGATATAGAGTTTGAAATTACATAAAAGTCAAAACATGAAAAATGTAAAACACAACCAAACAAACATTGTGATCAAATAACATTGTTTTATTGATAACAGAACTGTTCATAGTGATTACAAGCACAGTTGTTACAGTCTCCCCTACTTGTGGAAATTTCGTCCCGAAATTTATTTAGAGGAAACTGGTGGAAAAAGATGTGGATATTTCGCCTTCATTTGATCTTCGCGTTCCCAAGTAAACTCGGGTCCATGTTTTGCTTCCCAGCGAACTTTGACCAAAGGAATGCGCTTGCGTTTAAGCCACTTGACTTCACGTTCCATGATTTCCACTGGTTTCTCAACAAATTTCAGTGTTTTGCCAACACGAATTTCGTCAAGCGGTATGTGGAGGTTCTCATCAGCTAAACACCTCTTGAGATTGGACACGTGAAAAGTTGGATGAACATTTCCAAGTTCAGGAGGTAACTCAAGTCTGTAGGCCACCTTTCCGATTCTTTCGACGATCTTGAATGGTCCAACGTATCTAGGTGCAAGTTTTCCTTTCTTTCCAAATCTGATCACACCTTTCCAAGGTGAGACCTTAAGTAATACACGATCACCGACTTGAAATTCCAAGGGTTTGCGTTTTGGATCCGCGTAACTCTTCTGACGGCTCATAGCTGTCTGAAGGTTATCGCGAACCTTCTTGACCTTGTCAGTTGTCTCTAAAATGAGGGCAGGTCCAGTAAGTTGGGCCTCGCCGATCTCATTCCAGCAGACCGGTGAACGACATTTTCGACCATAGAGAGCCTCGAAAGGAGCCATTTTGATGCTAGTGTGATAACTGTTGTTGTAGGAGAATTCAATCAATTTAAGATGTGAATCCCAACTACCACCAAAATCGATCACACAAGCTCTAAGCATATCCTCCAGAGTCTGGATTGTTCTTTCAGATTGACCATCCGTTTGCGGATGATAAGCTGTGCTCAGATTAAGTTGGGTCCCCATAGCAGATTGCATGGTTCTCCAAAAATGAGAAGTGAAACGAGCATCTCTGTCAGAAATGATGTTCAAAGGAACACCATGTCGAGCCACAATTTCATCCACATAGATTTGAGCAAGTCTGTCAGCAGGAAAATCCTCGCGGATTGGCAAGAAATGCGCTGACTTAGTAAGACGATCAACGACTACCCAGATGGCATCATGACCTTTCTTAGTGCGTGGAAGTTTGGTAACAAGATCCATAGTAATGTTTTCCCATTTCCAAACTGGGATCTCTGGTTGCACCAATAAACCAGAAGGACGCTGATGTTCAGCCTTAACCTTTAGACAAGTAAGGCATTTTGACACGTATAAGGCAATGTCTTTCTTCATACCAGGCCACCAATAGTGGATACGAAGATCCTTATACATTTTATCTGAGCCCGGATGAATGGAATAACGAGACTTATGGGCTTCATCCATAAGCAAGGTACGAAGATCATCCTGGCTTGGGACCCACAAACGGTCCATGAAGTAATATGATCCATTGTCCTTCAGTTCCAAAGCAGGTGTTATGTGATAAGGAAATTCCTTATCCATTAAACCTTGTGAAACACAAGATTGTTGAGCCTGAGAAATGCGTGCTTGGATATCGGATCGAGCTTGAATAACAGATTGAACACGTACACAATGAAGCTTAGTACATTCCTTACGACTCAATGCATCAGCTACGACATTCGCCTTACCAGGATGGTAGCGAATTTCGCAGTCATAGTCGTTTAAAAGCTCAACCCAACGTCGTTGCCTCATGTTGAGTTCTTTCTGGTTGAAGATATGCTGAAGACTTTTGTGGTCTGTGAAAACCACACATTTTGTACCGTACAAATAGTGTCTCCAGATCTTTAGAGCGAAAACAACTGCACCCAACTCAAGATCATGAGTGGTGTAGTTCTTCTCATGTATCTTCAACTGCCTTGATGCATATGCTATGACTTTGTTCCTTTGCATCAGAACACAACCAAGGCCTAATTTCGATGCATCACAATACACGACAAAATCATTATCACCCTCAGGCAAGGATAGAACAGGCGCATCGCAAAGCTTCTGCTTCAAGCGTTGAAAAGCTTCCTCTTGTTTGACTCCCCAATCAAAGGGTTTGTTCTTCTGAGTTAGAGCAGTTAGAGGAACTGCAATCTTTGAGAAGTTTTCAATGAAGCGGCGGTAATAACCCGCTAGACCAAGAAAAGAACGAACTTCAGTAGGAGTAGTAGGTGTATCCCAATCCTTAATCGCACTGATCTTGGAGGGATCTACATGAATACCTCTTTCGTTTATAACATGCCCCAAAAATTGAACTTCTTTAAGCCAAAATTCGCACTTGGAGAATTTGGCGAAAAGTTGCTCTTTCTTTAGGAGTTCCAGAGTAAGACGAAGATGTTGCTCGTGGTCAGCTTGCGTCTTAGAGTATATCAAGATGTCATCAATAAAAACAATGACGAACTGATCCAAATAAGGTTTGCAGACCCTATTCATTAAGTCCATGAAAACAGCAGGAGCATTAGTCAAACCGAATGGCATGACTGTGAACTCGTAATGCCCATAACGAGTGCGGAACGCTGTCTTCGGAATATCTTCTTCTTGCACCCGAAGTTGATGATATCCAGATCGCAGATCAATCTTCGAGAAATAAGAAGCGCCCTATAGTTGATCAAAGAGATCATCAATGCGAGGTAGGGGATATCGATTCTTGATGGTAAGCTTGTTAAGCTCACGATAATCGATACACATCCTAAAGGATCCATCCTTCTTCTTGACAAAAAGAACGGGAGCACCCCAAGGTGAAAAGCTAGGACGGATAAAACCTTTGTCAGAGAGCTCCTGAAGCTGCTTAGACAACTCTTGCATCTCAGACGGTGCAAGACGATATGGAGCTCTGGCAATTGGGTTTGCACCAGGTACGAGATCAATGCGGAACTCGACTTGGCGTGCTGGAGGTAGACCAGGTAAATCTTCAGGGAATACTTCAGAATAATCCCGAACGACAGGAATATCTGAAATAGACTTACCCTTGCCTTTATCTTCTGTAACATGTGCTAACAAAGCCACATAGTTCTTCCGCATATACTTCCGAGCTTTAAAACAGGACATGAGTTTGAGACCACCGGCAGGTTTCTCACCTTGAACCTGTAGGATCTCGCCTGTCGAAAGCGGCACTCGAACGATCTTCTCACAACAAACTATCTCTGCGCGATGCTTGGATAACCAATCCATACCCATAATAACGTCGAAGCTTCCAAGTTGCATTGGCGTGAGGTCGATAGGAAAAAGATGGTCATTAAGGTTCAACTGGCAGTTGCGAAGAACAGAATCAAGAATAATGGGTTCACCACTAGCAACTTCTACTGTCAAAGGTTTACCTAGTTTTGTTCTAGACACGCGAAGCATTGGCTCAAAAGACAATGACACAAAACTCTTGTCGGCACCAGAATCGAAAAGAACAGATGCAGGCTGATTATTAATAAAGAACGTACCGTTCACCACATTATCATCCGCCTGCGCCTCTTGGGCATTCATGTTAAAAGCTCGCCCTCGAGCCTGAGCCTGAGCCTGATTTGCATTCACCAATCTTGGGCACTGGTTACGGTAGTGGGTCAGATCCCCACAGTTATAACAAGCACCCGGTGGGTAGTGTGGTCGTGCAGCTTGACCCTGTTGCTGAGCAGGAGGTTGAGCAACTTGTTGAGCTGGGTTCTGAACCGCGGGATTCTGAGCAGACCGACAAACATTGGCAAGATGGCCTGACTTCCCACAGTTAGTACAGAAACGGCATGGAAGTTGCGGCTGGTGGTGACTGTTGCATCTGTTGCACAAAGGTGCATTCCCTGAATAGGGTTTCTTTGCTGGAGGCTGTGCGGGTTGGTTGGGAGGTGCCTGATTAGCTTGGGCAGTGATAGCAAAATTTTGGGAAGCCTTACGCTTCCTTGATCTCTTCGAAGAACCAGAGTTCTTTCCATTCCTGTTTTGACCTTTCTTGCTATCCCCCTTATCAACCGACTGTTTCTTGCCCTTGTCACCCTTCCTGTGTAGCTTTCCCTTCCTTATCTGCGACTCAGTCAACGTCGCTGATAACTCGATTGCCTGACGGAGTGTGGCAGGTTCACTACCAGTTAGGATGTCTTGTACCGAGTCAGGTAGGCCGTCGATGTATCTTTCGATAGCCTTGTCGAGTGGGGTAACCATAGTTGGGCAAAGCAAGCTCAACTCTTCAAACCGATCAGTATAAGCCCTGTGCTCACCACTATCTTGCTTCAAAACATCAAATTCCTTCTCCAAAGCTCGCTGCTCATGACGAGGATAGAATTCCCTCATCATAAGGGCTCTAAGTTCAGCCCAGGTCTGTGCAAGAGCAACTTCTGCACCCCTGTCTCTCATAACCCCATTCCACCATGTCAAAGCCCTCTTCTGAAATACGCTCGAAGAAAACTCGACCTTGCGATTATCCGGACACTGCACGTGGCGGAAAGTATTCTCTATGCTCTCAAACCACTGAAGAAGCCCTGTCGCTCCTTCAGAACCACTAAACTTGAGTGGTTTAGCCTGGTTAAAATCCTTGTATTTGCATGGAGCATTATTGTTATTGTTGGCTTGGTTCCATTGAGCGAAGAGATTTGGAAATTGAGCAGCCATCTGCTGTGCAATTATTTCTGCCAGCTCGGCAGTTGCTATCTGGTTCTCGCGTCGAGGAGGCATTCTAAAAAGAGGAAAACATGAAAAGAAACGAGTGAGATGTTTGGATGAAAAGAATGAGATGATAAAAACAAGAATTTGAAACAGCAAAGATGGTGGTCATTCATCCGTATCACAAAGCAAACAAACGACACACAGTGACTAATCAAAGTAAATGGATCAAAAATAATGTATTATGAAGACATGCTCGCCTATAAGTGAACACTCGTCCCAAGAATTCCCAGGTAAGCACAACTGGTCTCGCGTCTGATGAGATATATACGAAGTGCTTGCCTAGACAGAAAACCCAGAATACAGGCATTCACCCTTCCAGTTTGCACATGTTCACATTATTTAAGACCCAAAACGTTTGACGAGATTTTGAAAATTTGAAGGCACAAGGCCAAAAACCAAACTGAAAAGGGTTCAAAACCATATAACAGAGGGTTCTAAACCTTACAATAGAAGGTTCAAAACCTTGTAATAATTTATTCAAAAACAGATGATTGTTTTTCAAAAATCGTTTCGGAAAATTGTGTTCTTGTTTTGTTAATCACCTAAGGATAGGTGATGTACATGTTTTAAGATCTAAACACAAGATAACTTGTGTTAGGGTCCTAGAAAAGTTATAGTCTAGGTCAAAGCATTACTAATAACCTAATTCCCTATAACCATTGGCTCTGATACCAACTCTTCTGTCACACCCCGACCACGTATAACATACAAAACGTGGCGGAAACATCGGGGAGTGTTGTAACAGAATTAATTGTTTCATAACCATGGCATTCAAAGTTGTATTTTATTTATTAACATAAAAGTTTCATTGTCTTAAACGGAAATACAGAGTTTATAACATAATTAAACAAGTCTATCTCCATTTTTAGTCTCTAAGGCACAGGTCCGCCCTAGAATCATGATCAACATCCTACGGAAAAGCACCTGAAAACACATGTGAAAATAGGTACGTCAGCATAAAAATGCCTGTGAGATACATAGGTTTGTGAAAATAGGATTCATGACTTGTATTTGAGAAAATGTTTAGTCATGAACCTTGTAATTTGCTTTGTCTTGTAAATCATTTGAAAAACGATTAGATCAGATGATATGTATAAATAAGTGAATAATGTATGGTTAAATGAATAACCATATAAAATGAGATTGTACGAGATAAGTTGTTTGTAAATCAATGTCTTGTAAAAAAATATGTTATTTGTATAAAATGTTCTATGTATCAAACTGAAATGATTCAAATAACGCTACGACATGTAATACCATACAAACACTTATATATAGGAAGTTCCAGCGGCGTATCCACCATGCTTGTATCATATTACACACGCATCGTTACTTAATCACTTAATCAAACCAAACCAACAATGTAAGATGTCTATGTCTAAACCAATTGTCAAATGTATTGGATAATCTGTCAAAGTGTTTATGTCAAGATGTAAATCATGTAGTGTAAACAAATGTCAAACATGTTTATGTGTTAAATGTAAATCATGTCAAAATGTCTATGTCAAATGTCCATGTCAAATGTCTTTGTCAAATGTCTTTGTGTAAAATGTCTATGTCAAAATGTCATGTATGGCAAGTGAAATGTATCAACTAAACCATATGCACAAAAACAAAGTATTGAACTAAAACATGGTTTAAATCAATATTATGTCTTGTGGAAAATGCATGCTAATACTGAATATGAACATTTATGCGGTATTGTGAAAATGCATACATCCAAGCCTTGTGACTGTGGTGATAGACCCTTAAACAAATTAAAGGTCTATCTGTCTAAATATCATCGAATTCGGTCATTCCTTTCATCCCCACCAAACCGGGATGTCCGGAACGGGAGTTGTCAATTCCTATGGTACCACTACCTACTAACGAACGGCATGATCGGTGTTAATGAATGTATTGTCCCATGTAAACAAACCAAATGTCATACCAAAATGTAAGCATGTGAAAACAATGCACTAAGTATGTAATCAAATGAACATACATAGCGTGAAATGTCATATAAAACGATGTACTAAGTAATGCACACAATGGGCACACCTAGCATGAAATGTCATGTAAAACAATGTACTAAGTAATGCACACAATGGGCACACCTAGCATGAAATGTCATGTAAAACGATGTACTAAGTAATGCACACAATGGGCACACCTAGCATGAAATGTCATGTAAAACGATGTACTAAGTAATGCACACAATGGGCACACCTAGCATAAAATGTATTGAAATCATGTACTATAATGTACTAACAAACATAGCCGGTATATGATGTGAAAACAGGAAAGCATGAAAGTAACAAGTAGGCACATGTGTTCCACCCCAAAACAGTTTAGAAAACAGTAAAAGAGGGGTCTATGTACTCACTTGAGATTGCCAGATGTCTAAAGATAACCACCAAACAGTGCTAGAGATCTCGGAATCAAACGGCACCTAATATAGGTAACTATGTTAATAAACCGGACCTATATCGGAAGATTGGGTAGCATTAGGGTTTGTAAACCAAATGAGTGTAGGAACTCATATGATATGGTTTAACAAAGCCTACATACTAAATGAAACTTAACCTAAGTGTTATCGACCCATTACGACCCGTTTAGGTAGCTTATGCTACTTTAACGCGTCGTTCGCGTAAAACGCGTTCGGAACGCCTAACTAGCCCTATGACAAGTGTTATATGCCTAAACATGTTAAATAATCAGTTATGTGACAACAGTTTAGGTTACATATGCTAAATTACCAATTATACATGAAAAGGGTATTCTGGTAATTTACCTAAGGCATATAAACTACCTATCATACAACTACTTAAACGATGTGACCATAGGGTATAACCTCGGAAGGTTATTCCCTACCTACTATGGTCACCTAATGTGTTTGGTCGGATCCTAATGATCGACCAAATGGGTCGGGTTCGAGGTATAAGCGATTTATTAGATCGCTTACCCTACGACCCTAGACAACGTGGTAATCAGTAGGCATAGTCACAAGGGACTATAACCATCGTGATTACAATCACGTTGCGAAGTTCAAACGAACTTCGCATTGACCATAAACTGGTCAACGCAGAAAGTCAAACAAAGTTTGACTTTCAGACTCGAAAGACTCGAAAAGCAATAAAAGAACGAAAGAATACTAACCCAGGGTCCCCGAATGCTAATCTAGATTAAAATAACTCAGGTATGAAACAACGGTTTCAACTTAGAGTCTTTTCAATCAGATTCTAGTGATTTTTGCAATGGGGGGGGGGTATGGGGTATTTATAGTTTTCGGTCCACCGTTAAGATCGTTTCATGGAAAACGTGCTTTAATCCCACCCGTACAAGTGTCGGCAAGTTGTGGTAACAAAATATCATCCTTATCAGCTGACTAGATGATTTAGAACATGTGGTGGAGGATTAATCAGCTAGAAAATGCTGTGAAATACACTGAATCTGGTCTGCAGACTGCCTTACGGACCGTAAGGTCAGTGATGTTGAGGTCCGTAAGGTAAGTTTGGCAGATTTGCAGTTTTGGTCCCTGTCATGCAATCAGCCCATTTTCGACACGTTTAAGGCCCGTTAACCCCATTTCAAAGCTTAAAAATGAATTTAAAGTATAGGGAACTTAAAATGTGTTCAAAAATATCTCAGATGTCGGTTCGTTTGGCCGTACGATCGCGATGTTCGCTTAATTACGACGGAATGCGCACAAGTGCGAAAAACGATCCAAATGACGCGACGAATGGATTTTTGGCAAGCCAAACACTAAAGCATAATATAGTCATGCTTACATAAATTTTTGGATGTCCGGATGTATTCAGAACGTAAGTTATGCGCGAAAATGCAAACTTGTGCACTTTTTGACACTTTTAGTCCCTGGATGACCCAAAAGTTTATTTTAGCATACCGAACCCATCAAAGCCTATTTCTAAGCTATGCAAAGGATATTTATGGTATGTTTAACTTATGGTCATGTTCCGGAATGTTCGTTACAGTTCAAATTGGCATACTTTCACAGTTTGTCAAGTTTAGTCCCTGTAAGCGAATTAACTTGTTTTTGCCATACCAAAGCCTTCAAAACTTATTTCTAAGTTATGTAAAGGTTATTTAAGGTATGTTAAGTATATGTTGATGTTCCGGAGTATTTGTCGCGTTAAACTGAGTACGTTTACGCACCAGTTTGCGTATAACTCTCCAGAAAGTGATATAGAGTTTGAAATTACATAAAACTCAAAACATGAAAAATGTAAAACACAACCAAACAAACATTGTGATCAAATAACATTGTTTTATTGATAACAGAACTGTTCATAGTGATTACAAGCACAGTTGTTACAAAGTATATATTTTTGAAAGAAAAATATATATTATTTGATCACCAACTTTTGTGCTAAGTGTATACAGTATGTGTTATACGTGCTAGTGTAATTAGACTTAAAAATACACTAAATACTCATGGAAAGTATAAACACAAAAATACACATACAAAATGCAAGATACATAATTCGGGTGCAAGGTGCAAAACATGAAATACTTATATTAATTTGTGTGAAAATAATATAAGTAAGATACTTAGTTAAAAATATAGATTATTTTTAACACAAGAGTATATACACAAAAGAGAGTGACTGTACTTGTGCGACGCAAGTCTAGTGACTAATGTTAAGAAAACGCGTATAGGTTACGACGTTAATTAAGAAAATCCGGTGAAGTTTACGACGCACAGGAACGCAAAGTTGTGAGTTCATGCTCCCCCTTTTCTTTAACTGTTTTCAGTTTTTATAACTTCGGGGGTGAAATACATGTACAAATGTACAATATTTACAATTGGTATGATATAAATATAAGAAGCACACTTGGTGAGAACGAGAATCAAGTGTGATGAAATATAAATATAAGAAGTACACTTGGTGAGAATGAGAACCAAGTGTGACGAAATATAAGAATACAAGAAGTACACTTGGTGAGAACGAGAACCAAGTGTGACGAAATAATAGAATATGAGAAACGCACTTGGTGAGGACGAGAACCAAGTAGGATGCGTTATGAGAAATGATAACAAGAAACGCGCTTGGTGAGGACGAGAACCAAGTAGGATGCGTTATGAGAAATAGTGTCACGAATAGGGTACAGAAGCAACATTAATCAACAATATACCTAGACCGCAGAACAAAAGGTTAGATCTAACGGGTGCCTGGCAGCCACACTCTCGGTGAGGGCGAGAATCGAGTAGTGCTTTTGTGTCTCAGAATATACCAATTAAATGCCTTAGGTTTGGTGACTTCCTATGTCGTGTCACATGTTAATGGCTTTGCAACCCATTAACAATCCTGATATTTACAGGAATATTTTAATTACATGAAATTCATACCATACTAAAATTGATGAATACTTGAGTACGTGGGGTACTCAAGAAAAGATTGAATTACACTTGAAGTACGTGGGGTACTCAAGGAAATGGGAATTATACCTGAGTACGTGGGGTACTCAAGAAGAAATTGAATTATACATGAGTACGTGGTGTACACAAGAAAAACTTGATTTATATATGAAAACTTGATTTTTACATGACGTAAACTATGTTTTCATACAAAGTATACAAACGTGAAAAACTAAAACTGCATGAATTCACACCAACTTTATGTTGACGTTTTTCCAAAACTCACATGTATTTCAGGTAACTAGGATGGATGTGCGCGTGGTCTTGCTTATGCTTGTGGATGTCGCTTATGTTTATCTTTAAATAAAGTTGTAAACTTTTTAAGACAATGTTTTATGCGACTTAGCGATGTAAACGCTAACGTATGTTTTCAAATTATGGTATTTGAATGTTATTTTACGAGCATGTAGCATGTTTACTCTTCGTATGCAATGAGAACCTTTCATGATCACACCTCGTGCTTCCGCCGCAGAAAGGGGTGTGACATCACTCTTACCTGGGAACTCTTGGGGTGAGTGTTCACTTATAGGCGAGCATGTCTTCAGTGATACATTAATATGACCCGCTTACTTTGATTAGTCACCATCTCATTTGTTTGCCTTAGGTAACAAACAAATGATCGCAAATTCTTATGCATTGCCATTCTGCATTGTTTATCCGATGACGTTTCACTTGTTCCTTCCCATGTCTTTCATTTCCTTCTAGAATGTCTCTTCCTCTCAGCAACGGTTAGATGTCCGAGCAAACAGCCAAATTTGCCCAGCAAATAGGCGAAGTGATTCTAAAGTCTGTGGAATTAGGAATTGCCATGTCTCGTCTCAACAATGAAGCCACTCAAGAGTCACCGAAGGAAGCAGAAGTCAAGCCAGCACCACCAGCCAAGAAACCAACCAAGGAATCAAAGACCATGGATGACTTTTCCCTATGATACCTACATCAAGGAACTATGTTCCTTACAAACTACTCTTGTGATTCTTTCTTTCAAATGATCGCTCATGATTCCCTCAAAAATTTTAAGTACTCGTTTCATTCTAAGATACGAAGTACAGAAAATAAAGTGACATTATGAGTAATCATGCTTCTGCACATCTGTGCCTTTGAATCCTTGGTTAGATAACTAAGGGTATTTTCAAATCTCATACCCATTACGTTTTGATTTTTTTCAACATACACAGTACAAGTATTTCAAAAACAATCTTCATAATCTCAAAACATTTCATATAGTTTGAAAACAATTTTTCTAAATGCATTGTCTATGTTATTTCAAAAACATTGGCTATGTTTTCAAAAACAACCTTCATGATTTCAAAATGTTTCATATAGTCTGAAGACAATATTAACACAGTACATTTTCTTATCAAGTGCATGATTTCGAAAAGCATCATTCATGTTTTTCAAAAACCTTATACATAATTTCAAAATTCATCTCGCATGATTTTAAAACATTTTTATAAATATACTTACCTAGTACACCTACTTCATGATTTAAAAGGTATTATATATATAAGGTTTCAAAAACATTGAACACATTTTTAACCCTATGCATAGTTTTCCAAAAATATTCTCCTCATACATTGATTTAACCTTCAAATTCTGCTTCATATGTCGCCTTGACATATCTAGCATCTCAACTTCATAAGCATTTTTATTTCATATTTTGACTTAAGCACATCCAGTGCAAGGTTTCAAAACATCTTCAACTTCAAAAAAAAATCCATATGGGATCTTTTTATCTTCACAATTAGACCCTTGTGGATGATTATCATTCAAATCAGAATCCTTAATTGGATTCCTTTTGTACCTAAATTCGAACATTTCGGTTCCTTATAATCGAAATCGAATTCTTCTTTTAAAAATCTTTCTATCTTTATAGTTAGATTCTTGATAATGTTTAAAGTACCAAATGAAATCCAAGGAATGGATTCCTAGTGTGCTTTAAATACATGTGCTCTGTTAGCAGAACAAACTTCTAGTTAAACAATTTTGTGGTTATGTGACTATGTGTTTATTCATCTTATGTTTTCTTTTATGCATTTTGTGTTTTTATACTCTGGATATTCGTTATCCAAATCCTCGTAGAATCTTTCATATCTTCATATGAGGGATTCGTAGTAGGATATTCAAAAAGGTACTACCTTAAATCCTAAATGGGCTTCTATGTAATAGTTAAGACCCTTGGATTATATAGTACTACTCCATGATTCATAAGAGACCCTTTAGTGGTCTAGTCAAAAAGATTGATTCACAATTTGGTTAAAGAACGACATCTAGTGATGTAGCTGGACAGACTCCTTGATAGTCTATTTAGATCATTTATTGATTTAATTAAAAGGACTCTATGGCGGTCTAGTCACACTCATCACAGGTTTGTTCATTTGGTTTTCCCCTACACATTATAAAATAGACTGTGTGAACTGTGCAAAGAATTGTCTAATTATGGACGCGTACATAATTATGAAATTTAGTGCACAGAAACCCAGTAAGATTTATTATGTGTAAGAACCGATAGCGACAACAATAACAAAATGAGAACGATGTAATGGAGGTACGGTGGACGCACCAATGGCGCTTCATATACTTGTATATAAGTGTCCCTCTTACATTGCAAGCATGATGTTATTAAGGTTACTAGAAGTTCAGAACCCTAACCAATATTGTTCGATCTTTTCAACTTCATGTTTTCAAGCTCTCACAAGTTTCCTCTAATTAAATTTCGGGACGAAATTTCCTGAAGTAGGGGAGACTGTAACACCTGTGCCTCCACGGCCATCAAACAAATACTGTAACAATGAAATATTATATTTCATACTTGGGACATGTACAAATATGTGTATTCTTTGCACATTATCAATTCTTGTTCGATTTCAAGCTCTAAATCGCTTTCTGGAAGGTTATACGCGATCTGATGCGTAAATATAACCAGTTTAATGCAACGAACACTCCAGAATAGTGAAATAGGCTTAACATACCTTAAATAACCTTTACATAACTTAGAAATAAGTTTTGAAGGCTTTGGTATGGCAAAATCAAGTTAAATCGCTTATAGGGACTAAAGTTGACAAACTGCGAAAGTATGCCAATTTGAAGTGTAACAGACATTCCGGAACATGACCATAAGTTAAACATACCATAAATATCCTTTACATAGCTTAGAAATAGGCTTTGAGGTGTTCGGTGTGCTAAAATAAACTTTTGGGTCATTCAGGGACTAAAAGTGTCAAAAAGTGCACAAGTTTGCATTTTCGCGCATAACTTACGTTCTGAATGCATCCGGACATCCAAAAATTTATGTAAGCACTAAAACATTTTATTTTAGTGTTTGGCATAAGAAAAATCCATTCGTCGCGTCATTTGGATCATTTTTCGCGCTTATGCGCATTCCGTCGTAATTAAGCGAACATCGCGATCGTACGACCAAACGAACCGACATCCAAGATATTTTTTAGCACATTTTAAGTTCCCTATACTTTAGCTTCATTTTAGAGCTTTGAAATGGGGTTAACGGGCCTTAAACGTGTCAAAAATGCATCGAAAAGCAAGTTTTAGGGCTGAAGGGACCAAAACTGACATTCTGCCAAAGATGTTACCTTACGGACCTCAACATTGCCAGCTTTGAGGTCCGTAAAGCAGTCTGCAGACCAGGTTAACTGCATTTAACTGCAGATTCCAGCTGTTTAACTCTCATCCACACACTCACACTTGCTTATTCAGCAGATAAGAAGCCATTTTTAGTTCCCACAACATTTCAACAAGTGTACGCATGAGATTCGAGCACGGTTTCCATGAAACGATCTTAACGGTTACCCGAAAACTATAAATACCCCACCCCACAACTTCAAAACCCACTAGAATTCTGATCTTAGAAGCTCTAAGTTGAAACCATTGTTTCATACATGAGTTACTTGGATCGGGATTAGCATTCGGGGACCCTTCGTAAGTATTCTTTCGTTCTTTTATTGCTTTTCGAGTCTGAAAGTCAAACTTTGTTTGACTTTCGGCATTGACCAGTTATGGTCAACATGAAGTTCGTTAGAACTTCATAACGTGAGCGTAATCACGATGGTTATAGTCCCTAGTGGCTATACCTACTAATTACCACGTTATCTAGGCTCAGTGACGAGTCGTAGTTTCGGCCAAAATGCGCCTTTACGCGTATTTTGTAACCAAACTACTCTAGGATATCAAAACCGTTTGTTTTGATATCAAAACCTTTTTTCTAAACATGTTCTAGCATGTTTAGCTTGTCACTCTTTAGTTTAGTGCTTGTGTAGTGTCGTAAGTCAAGCGGACTAAACACCCGCTTAGACTTTCAAACACGACCCGTTTGGTCGATCTGAGGATCCGACCAAACATGTTTAGTAGCATAGGGAATAACCTTTCGAGGTTATACCTTATGGTCGCCTAGTTTAGGTAGTTGTATGATAAGTAGTTTATGTGCCTTAGGTAAATTACCAAAATACCCTTTTCATGTATAATTGGTAATTAAGCTTATGTAACCTAAACTTTTGTACATAACTGATTATACAACATGATTAAACACGTTTAGGCATACAATACTTGTCATAGGACTAGTTAGACGTCTCGAACGCGCTTTGCGCGCACGACGCGTTAAAGTAGCATAAGCTACCTTAATGGGTCACGATGGGTCGAAAGCACTTAGGTTTGTTTCATTGTAGTATGTAGGCCTCGTTAAACCATATCATATGAGTTCCAATACTCATTTGGTTTACCAAGCCTCATCCTATCCGATCTCTCGATTTATGTCCGGTTTATTTATATAGTTTTAGATTGCCGATTGATTTCCGTGCTCCCTCTAGCTTTGCTTGGTTGTTGTTCAAGACCTCTAAGCATTCTTAGGCGAGTACATTATTCCCCTATTTTACTGTTTTTAATTGTTTTGGGGTGACTCATATGTGCTAAATGTTTTATCAATGGTTTCAAGAACAATTGCAATGGTTTCAAGAACGATTACAATGATTTCAATAAACAATTACAATGGTTTCAAAAACGATTAAGACGATTTATACAAAACTAATAACGATTTCAATAAAGTGAACAAACTTGTTGGTTGAAGTTTACATAACCGATGACATTCATTAGCAATGATCAAGCCGACCAGTATTAGGTTATGGTACCATAGGATCTGACAAATCCCGTTATTTACTACACCCGTGGTTATGTGTGGGGGTGGTGGGTAGCGACTGAATCTGTAATTATTAACTTACCCTTTGGTAAGGGTTTGTTAAGAATGCGAACGAGTTGGAACGATGAACGCGTCAAGAAGGTTTGAATGTTATTAGAGAGACGACCATAAAGTAAGTTTCACAATTAAAACAAGAATGATTTGAACGATTTAACAAATTGAACGATTTGAACGATTTCACGCGATGTTTTAACGATTTGGGTAAACGATTGGCTTCAAAGCGATATACGATTGGTTTTTGGTTAAGTGTTTAGATAACAGGACGGGTGTAATGTAATGAAAGCATGGTGGATACGCCGCAGGTACTTCCTATATATAAGTGATTTCATCATGTTACATATCGTGGCGTTATTTAGTTCACTTGGGTAAACGATTTTCAAACAATGTCACACAAACGAGGTTTTCGATATGATATAAACTATACGAGTTTTTAACGAGATTTATTAACGAGATTTATTAACGAGTTTTATTAACAATTTATTAAGAGATGTCTCACAATTTGCTTTACTAAAACAAATGTTTTTGGGTTAAGAGTCATGGCAACGAGGTTTTATAAACTATAACCCGCTTGATTTGAGTTGGTTAATTAAGTTGCAATATTATACTCTTTTCAAAACAAGGTTTTTAATAAAGTATTGCAACATCTAAACTAGCCATGATTTCGACACTCCTACAAAACTTATGTATTCGCCAGCATTTCTTTGCTGACCTCGTTTTCACATATGTTTCAGGTATTGTTGAATAATATCGATTGATAAGATGCATGCTCACATAGGACTGGACGAGGCCTTAGTGACTCAATGACAATGATAGACTATGTTTAAATTGTGTATTTAGATTTCCAGACGATGTAATTATTCTATGTTAATAAAACAAAACACTTTTTGTATCCATGGTTATGAAACAATGATTCTGTTGCAACACGCCCCGATGTTTCCGCCGCGTTTTGTTGTTTTACGTGGTCGGGGTGTGACAATAATGTACTAACGAACATAGCAGATATATGATGTGAAAACAGGAAAGCATGAAAGTAACAAGTAGGCACATGTGTTTCACCCCAAAACAGTTTGGAAAACAGTAAAAGAGGGGTCTATGTACTCACTTGAGATTGCTCAATAGTCCTAGGATAACAACCAAGCAATGCTAGAAGATCACGGAACAAACGGTACCTAATATAGGTAACTATGTTAATATACCGGACCTAATTCGGAAGATATGATAGAATGAGGGTTCGTAAACCAAACGAGTATGGAGACTCGTGTAATATGGGTTAACAAAGCCTACATACTAAATGAGACCTAACATAAGTGCTTACGACCCATTACGACCCGTTTAGGTAGCTTATGCTACTTTAACGTGTCGTTCGCGTGAAACGCGTTCGGACCGCCTAACTAGTCCTATGACAAGTGTTATATGCCTAAACATGTTACATAATCTGTTATGTGGTAAAATTTTAGGTTACATATGCTTAATTACCAATTATGCATGAAAAGGGTATTCTGGTAATTTACCTAAGGCATATAAACTACCTATCATACAACTACTTAAACGAAGCGACCATAAGGTATAACCTCGGAAGGTTATTCCCTATATACTATGGTCACCTAATATGTTTGGTCGGATCCTAATGATCGACCAAATGGGTCGGGTTCGAAAGCATAAGCGATTGATCAAATCGCTTACCCTTACGACCCTAGACAACGTGGTAATCAGTAGGCATAGTCACAAGGACTATAACCATCATGATTACAATCACGTTGCGAAGTTCAAACGAACTTCGCATTGACCATAAACTGGTCAATGCAGAAAGTCAAACAAAGTTTGACTTTCGGACTCGAAAAGCGATAAAAGAACGAAGGAACACTTACAAAGGGTCCCCGAAAGCTAATCTCAATCCAAATAACTCAGGTATGAAACAATGGTTCCAACTTAGAGTCTTTTGGATCAGATTTGTGGGTTTTCAAGTGAAAGGGTGAAGGGTATTTATAGTTTTCGGTCCACCGTTAGGATCGTTTCTTGGAAAAGCGGGAATGATCTCGCCCGTACACTTGTTGGAAGGTTGTGGTAACTCATTGGGCACTCACCATAGTGTTTTGACACTTGTACTTGGCTTTTGGAGGGGTTAAGAGCTGAAAACAGCAGCCAAAAAACTAGTTGCTGCTTCTGACCCTTGCTTGCGCACCGCAACAATGAGGGTGTTGAGGTGCGCAAGGCACCTGCAGACCAGATGTTTCAAAAGTGGCAAAACAGGCCCCTGAAGCTCCAAACTTGCTATTTTATGCATTTTTGACACGTTTAAGCCCCGTTAACCCCATTTCAAAGCTCTAAAATGAAGTTAAAGTATAGGGAACTTAAAATGTGCTCAAAAATATCTCGGATGTCGGTTCGTTTGGCCGTACGATTGCGTTGTTCGGTTAATTACGACGGAATGCGCACAAGCGCGAAAAACGATCCAAATGGCGTGACGAATGGATTTTTCTTATGCCAAACACTAAAATAAAATGTTTTTGTGCTTACATAAATTTTTGGATGTCCGGATGTATTCAGAACGTAAGATATGCGCGAAAATGCAAACTTGTGCACTTTTTGACGCTTTTAGTCCCTGAATGACCCAAAAGTTTATTTTAGCACACCGAACCCCTCAAAGCCTATTTATAATCTATATAAAGGATATTTAAGGTGTGTTTAACTTATGGTCATGTTACGGAATGTCTGTTACAGTTTAAATTGGTATACTTCCGCAGTTTGTCAAGTTTAGTCCCTGTAAGCGAATTAACTTGTTTTTGCCATACCAAAGCCTTCAAAACTTATTTCTAAGTTATGTAAAGGTTATTTAAGGTATTTTAAGTATATTTTGGTGTTCCGGAGTATTTTTTGCATTAAACTGAGTACGTTTACGCACCAGTTTGCGTATAACTCTCCAGAAAGTGATATAGAGCTTGAAATCGAACAAGAGTTGATATGTGCAAAAGATACACATATTTATACAAGTCCAAAGTATGAAACACAATGTTTCATTGGTTTGGCATTTGTTTGATGGTCGCGGTGACACAGGTGTCACAGTCTCCCCTACTTTAGGAAATTTCGTCCTGAAATTTATTCGTAGGAGTCTATCTGTGACTTCGTGTTAACTAACCACCAGAGATATGTAAGGCATAATCCTGTCATTTCCTTAACGGACATTCTTCAGAATGAAAATGAACAAACGGAGTCATTTTCCTCAACGAGTATTCTTCAGAAGCGGAAATGAAGGAATAAACAAACGGGGATTCATTTCCTCAACGGACAATCTTCAGAAACGTAAAATGAACTTACGGAGTCATTTTCAACGGGTGCTTCCTCAAAAATGGAAATGAAAAGTAGAAACAAACGGATATTCATTTTCTCAACGGACAATCTTCAGAAACGAAAAAATGAACTGACGGAGTCATTTTCAACGGGTGCTTCCTTAGAAATGGAAATGAAAATGATAGACAAACGGATATTCATTTCCTCAACGGACAATCTTCAGAAACGAAAATGAACAAACGGAGTCATTTTCAACGGGTGCTTCATCAGAAATGGAAATGAAAATGATAGACAAACGGATATTCATTTCCTCAACGGACAATCTTCAGAAACGAAAATGAACAAACGGAGTCATTTTCAACGGGTGCTTCATCAGAAATGGAAATGAAAATGATAGACAAACGGATATTCATTTCCTCAATGGACAATCTTCCGAAACGAAAATGAACAAACGGAGTCATTTTTAATGGGTGCTTCATCAGAAATGGAAATGAAAATGATAGACAAACGGATATTCATTTCCTCAACGGACAATCTTCAGAAACGAAAATGAACAAACGGAGTCATTTTCAACGGGTGCTTCATCAGAAATGGAAATGAAAAGTATAAACAAACGGATATTCATTTCCTCAACGGACAATCTTCAGAAACGAAAAAATGAACTGACGGAGTCATTTTCAACGGGTGCTTCCTCAGAAATGGAAATGAAAATGATAGACAAACGGATATTCATTTCCTCAACGGACAATCTTCAGAAACGAAAATGAACAAACGGAGTCATTTTCAACGGGTGCTTCATCAGAAATGGAAATGAAAAGTATAAACAAACGGATATTCATTTCCTCAACGGACAATCTTCAGAAACGAAGAAATGAACTGACGGAGTCATTTTCAACGGGTGCTTCCTCAGAAATGGAAATGAAAATGATAGACAAACGGATATTCATTTCCTCAACGGACAATCTTCAGAAACGAAAATGAACAAACGGAGTCATTTTCAACGGGTGCTTCCTCAGAAACGGAAACGAATAAAGTTAACTTCTAGGCACATGACAAAGCTTGCTGTGGTTTCTGCGCACTAAATTCCATAATTATGTATGCATCCATAATTACATAATTCCTTGCACAGTCCGCACAGTTTGTCTTGTAATGTTTAGGGGAGGAAAATCAAATCTGTGATGAGGGTGACTAGACTACTATAGGGTCCTTTTAATTAGATCAAAAGATGATCTTATTAATTAGGCCACCAAGGAGTCCTTTCAGCTATATCATCACATGATGTTCCTAACCAGATTTTTGGATCAATCTGTTTAACTAGACCACTCAAGGGGTCTAATTATGGAGTAGTACTTTTATAATCCAAGGGACTTTAACTACAGCGTAGAAGTCCATTAAGGATTTTAAGTAGTACCTTTGGGTATCCTACTATGAATCTCTTGTACAAGGAAATGTAAGATTCTACGAGGATGTGGATAAAATGATTTGGATCACACAACAACACAAAAGGGAACATATAAGCACATAATCACATAATTGTTTGACTTGATTATAAATTTGTTATTAACTTGTCATCGATTGAAAATGGGTATGGAAACCAGTCGATGGACTTCAATGTCCTCTGGGATCTATCTGAAAAGATAGGAAGATCTCCCAAAATTCGATTTTGTTTTCAACGAAACGTAATATTCGAATTAAGGAACACAACAATTTTAGGATTTACGGAAATATCCTTAAGTACCCTTATTAAGGATTTATAGTGGTACTTTGGGTATTCGTCTCGTGTTGTAACTTGCGCCTTGTACTTCGTTTTCCTTAGAATAAACGGGTACTTAGGAATTTTGTGGAAACGCAAGAGATCATAAGATGAGAAAAAAAAAGAAAAAAAATAAAAAATTTTGGGGTAGTTTGCTTGTCAAGGAATACGATTCCTTGATTGTCGGTATTGTAGGGGATAGGTTGTTTATACATACAACCACATAAATACATTGCAATATAAATAAAAAGATTTATTTATTAACAATGATAACAATTGTTTCAAGGACCTTGACAACAAAAGAAAATAATACATAAGGCTTGATTATTTCTAAACAGCGTTGTCTTCCATTCGGTCAGATGCTCATCCCTGCGCTGGATTCGCATTAGCAAACTTTGGGCAGTTTCTTTGGAAATGGCCCATCTCGCCACAGTTGAAGCAAGAACCTGGTAGAAAACGACCTTGAGCAGGATTGTTGCCAACTTGGTTTGGTGCAGCTGCAGCTGGGCAGACTCTTGCTGTATGGCCTATAAGTCCACAAGTTTGGCATTTGCGGCACTTTACATTGGCATGATGATGGAGGCTACATTGGTTGCACAAGGGTGCAGTTCCGTTGTAGGGCTTCCTAGCAGGGGGTTGAGCTGGTTGGTTGGGGACGGCTTGATCATTGTGAGTAACCATGGCGAAGTTCTGAGAATCCTTTCGCTTCTTTGACTTCTTAGGAGATCCAGTCTGTTCATCCATGGTCTTTGATTCCTCGGTTGGCTTCTTGTCACCCTTTCGAAAAAGTTTACGTTTCCTGATCTGAGATTCAGTCAAGGTTGCAGCTAGCTCAATGGCCTGTCTAACTGTAGTAGGGTTACTACCAGTAACAATGTCCTGAACTGAGTCAGGGAGACCATCAATGTATTTTTCGATCGCCTTATCCAAAGGCGTAACCATGGTAGGACACAACAGGCTCAGCTCCTCATAACGGTCCGTGTAGGCTCGATGCTCACCGCTATCTTGCTTAAGGCCATCAAATTCCCTTTCCAAGGCCCTGATCTCGTGACGAGGACAGAATTCCTTCATCATAAGGGCCTTAAGTTCAGCCCATGTCTGTGCTAGAGCAACTTCTGCACCACGATCTCTCATAACCCCGTTCCACCACGTAAGGGCCCTCTTCTGGAACACACTCGAAGAAAACTCGACCTTGCGATTGTCAGGACACTGCACGTGGCGGAAAGTATTCTCAATGCTCTCGAACCATTGAAGAAGCCCAGTCGCTCCCTCAGAACCACTAAACTTGAGTGGTTTAGCCGAGTTAAAACTCTTGAAATTGCATGGACCATTGTTGTTGTTGTTGGCTTGGTTCCATTGAGCAAAGAGGTTTGGGAATTGAGCAGCCATTTGCTGCGCAATGATTTCTGCCAGTTCGGCAGTCGCTATCTGGTTTTCACGTCGAGGAGGCATTCTAAAAGAGGAAACATGAAAGGAAATGAGTGAGAGAATTAGACGAAAAGAATGAGATGAAACAAATCTGATGAAAGCAAGGATAGTGGTCATTTGTTTGTTACTACAAAGCAACGAACGACCCCGGTGATTAATCAAAGTAAATAGGTCAAAAATAATGTATCGCGAAGACATGCTCGCCTATAAGTGGACACTCACCCCAAGAGTTCCCAGGTAAGAGTGACTGGTCCGATTATGTGGATTTGTACGAACACTCTAGCCTTAGACAGAAAACTCAGGGTACAGGCACCCACCCTTCCAGTTTGCACGTGTTCACATTATTTAGATCAACTTTGACGGGATTTTGAAAACTCAAAGGGGTTCAAAACCTTATAACAGAGGGTTCAAAACCTAGTAATCAATCATCCTAGAACAGATGATTAGTTTTCAAAGTGGTTTTGAAATTTATGTTCTTGTTGTGGTTATCACCTAAAAATAGGTGACGGTATTGTTTTATGTCTAAACGCAAGTAAACTCGCGTTAGGGTCCTAGAAAGGTTATAGACTAGGTCAAAGCATTACTAATAACCATTGGCTCTGATACCAACTTTTCTGTCACACCCCGACCACGTGAGACAACCAAACGTGGCGGAAACATCGGGGAGTGTTGTAACAGAATCATTGTTTCATAACACATGGAAATTGAAATATTGTTTTATTGATTAAAAGTGTTACAATGTCTTAACAAACATAGAAATACAACAAAATTAACTAGTCTTGCATCTTTTATTGTCACTAAAGCCCAAGTCTGCCTATGTGTATCTTGATCATCTTACGCAACAGCTCCTGAAAAACACATGTGAAAATAGGTACGTCAGCATAAAAATGCCTGTGAGATACATAGGTTTTGTGAAAATAGGATTCATGACTTGAGTTTAAAGAAAATGTTTAGTCATGAACCTTGTGATTTTATTTGTCTAGTAAATCATTTGAAAAACGATAAGATCAGATGATATGTATAAATAAGAGAATAATGTATGGTTAAATGAATAACCATGTAAAATGAGTTTGTATAAGATAAGTTGTTTGTAAATCAATGTCTTGTGAAAAGTATGTTATTTGTATAAAATGTTATATGTCTCAAATTGAAATGATTCAAATAACGCTACAATATGTGATACCATACAAACACTTATATATAGGAAGTACCAGCGGCGTATCCACCATGCTTGTATCATATTACACGCGCCTCGTTACTTAAATCACTTACTCAAACCAAACCACCAAGATGTAATATTTAACAATTGTAGAAATGTTTATGTATAGTCAAATGTCTATTGTCAAATGTAAATCATGTCAACAGATACAAACGGTTCACATGGTTCAATAGTTACAAACGGTTCACACGGTTCAATAGTTACAAACGGTTCACACGGTTCAATAGTTACAAACGGTTCACACGGTTCAATAGTTATAACGGTTCATATAATCAGAGGGTTACGACGGTTCACATAGTCAAATGGTTACAACGGTTCAAAATGTAGTTTAATGTGTTCATATGCTGGATGAGCATATGCAACAGAAATGCGATGTAAAACAATGTACTAAGTATGCACGTAAGGGACATACATAGCATAAGTGTAATGAAATCATGTACTATAATGTACTAACGAACATAGCAGATATATGATGTGAAAACAGGAAAGCATGAAAGTAACAAGTAGGCACATGTGTTTCACCCCAATAGTCCTAGGATAACCACCAAGCAATGCTAGAAGATCACGGAACAAACGGTACCTAATATAGGTAACTATGTTAATATACCGGACCTAATTCGGAAGATATGATAGAATGAGGGTTCGTAAACCAAACGAGTATGGAGACTCGTGTAATATGGTTTAACAAAGCCTACATACTAAATGAGACCTAACATAAGTGCTTACGACCCATTACGACCCGTTTAGGTAGCTTATGCTACTTTAACGTGTCGTTCGCGTGAAACGCGTTCGGACCGCCTAACTAGTCCTATGACAAGTGTTATATGCCTAAACATGTTACATAATCAATTATGTGGAAAAAGTTTAGGTTACATATGCTTAATTACCAATTATGCATGAAAAGGGTATTCTGGTAATTTACCTAAGGCATATAAACTACCTATCATACAACTACTTAAACGAAGCGACCATAAGGTATAACCTCGGAAGGTTATTCCCTATATACTATGGTCACCTAATATGTTTGGTCGGATCCTAATGATCGACCAAATGGATCGGGTTAGAAAGCATAAGCGATTGATCAAATCGCTTACCCTTACGACCCTAGACAACGTGGTAATCAGTAGGCATAGTCACAAGGACTATAACCATCGTGATTACAATCACGTTGCGAAGTTCAAACGAACTTCGCATTGACCATAAACTGGTCAATGCAGAAAGTCAAACAAAGTTTGACTTTCGGACTCGAAAAGCGATAAAAGAACGAAGGAACACTTACAAAGGGTCCCCGAAAGCTAATCTCAATCCAAATAACTCATGTATGAAACAATGGTTCCAACTTAGAGTCTTTTGGATCAGATTTGTGGATTTTCAAGTGAAAGGGTGAAGGGTATTTATAGTTTTCGGTCCACCGTTAGGATCGTTTCTTGGAAAAGAGGGAATGATCTCGCCCGTACACTTGTTGTAAGGTTGTGGTAACTCATTGGGCACTCACCATAGGGTTTTGACACTTGTACTTGGCTTTTGGAGGGGTTAAGAGCTGAAAACAGCAGCCAAAAAACGAGTTGCTGCTTCTGACCCTTGCTTGCGCACCGCAACAATGAGGGTGTTGAGGTGCGCAAGGCACTTGCAGACCAGATGTTTCAAAAGTGGCAAAACAGGCCCCTGAAGCTCCAAACTTGCTATTTTATGCATTTTTGACACGTTTAAGCCCCGTTAACCCCATTTCAAAGCTCTAAAATGAAGTTAAAGTATAGGGAACTTAAAATGTGCTCAAAAATATCTCGGATGTCGGTTCTTTTGGCCGTACGATTGCGTTGTTCGGTTAATTACGACGGAATGCGCACAAGCGCGAAAAACGATCCAAATGGCGTGACGAATGGATTTTTCTTATGCCAAACACTAAAATAAAATGTTTTACTGCTTACATAAATTTTTGGATGTCCGGATGTATTCAGAACGTAAGATATGCGCGAAAATGCAAACTTGTGCACTTTTTGACGCTTTTAGTCCCTGAATGACCCAAAAGTTTATTTTAGCACACCGAACCCATCAAAGCCTATTTATAAGCTATATAAAGGATATTTAAGGTGTGTTTAACTTATGGTCATGTTCCAGAATGTCTGTTACAGTTTAAATTGGCATACTTCTGCAGTTTGTCAAGTTTACTCCCTGTAAGCGAATTAACTTGTTTTTGCCATACCAAAGCCTTCAAAACTTATTTCTAAGTTATGTAAAGGTTATTTAAGGTATGTTAAGTATATTTTGGTGTTCCGGAGTATTTGTCGCATTAAACTGAGTACGTTTACGCACCAGTTTGCGTATAACTCTCCAGAAAGTGATATAGAGCTTGAAATCGAACAAGAGTTGATATGTGCAAAAGATACACATATTTATACAAGTCCAAAGTATGAAACACAATGTTTCATTGGTTTGGCATTTGTTTGATGGTCACGGTGACACAGGTGTCACACGCGACGTCACTAATTTATTTGTTTTATTTGTTTTTCATAAATATAAGTGTTATTCGGGTCCGTTTCTCACATACGGGGTGTATTTAGGAGCGTTTAGAGGTGTTTGTCACACCCCCAAAAATACCACAAGCGGAATTCCCCGCGAGGCGTGTGACGAACCAGGATCTAGCCACTAATCACATTGAACCATAAATAAAATAAAGCTTTCCATTAAACGAAATAGTATAATTCAAACACCAACTTAGAAAGTTAAACTTGTTCAGCGAAAGCATAACAGTTTGTTCAATAAGTTTAAATGAAAGTGTTCAAAACAATGCAACATCGAGGAGCGTTCCAAATGCCACGACCCATGACCACTCCATCTTCCCAGACAGCAAGTTCCATGACAGTATACCTAAGGACCTGCAAGCATGCAGAAAAGTGTATCAGCGAAAGCTGGCGAGTTCATGTTTTGTTTAACTGTTTGTTACCAAGTATTGACTTATGTTATGTTGATAATAACTCGATACCACAGACGGCTCCTTTTTGCCCTTCTCCAATGCTCTATCAAACATTGGTCATGATTTCAAAGTTATCAGTTCACGCCCGTCCTATCCAGGTACGTCGTGAGGATGCCAAACCTAATAGCTCTATCAACTAATAACCCTGTTGCCCTACAAGCAACTAGTTCGGTAGTATGATGGGACTTAAGTGATAGAAAGAGAGTGTATTATCCAACATCAACATTTACTGAAAACCGCCTCATATCCCCTTCAAGGATATGGGTTTGAGAAAACTGTTTATTTGTTTTGCCTATTTGATTGTCCCCACCGTACGCATGCTTGTATTGAGAGGAGTGAACTCACCTTAGTTTTGCTTGGTAAGTTAAGTTACCCGTTCCAATTTAGTCAACCAACCCTACCATGGTTACCAATGAAATCAGTTTCATAGTCAATCAAGTCACGTATATTCACAGTTTGCATACAAAGAAAATATCACCGTATATCACATAGCAATTATTCAATCTCATACAGGTCATAACTATTTGACACTTTACTGTTCAAAAGGTTCTGTTTGTTTATTTCATTGCAGCATCCTCACGAAGAACCAGTTCTTCATGGGATACTCTCATGGCAAAGAACCCTCCAGGCGAAGAACCGTGTTTCGTCAAGGAATGATGATGACGAAGAACCTAGTTGTTCGTCGAATGCCAGTCAACGAAGAATCAGTTCTTCGTCAACCCGGGTTCTTCGTTGGGGAGTTCTTCGTCGCCGCATCTCAACAGTTACATGATTTCTTTCCTAACAACCGTCCCGTGATTACATCAAACACTTTGCCACAAACCAAAACAGATCAAACACTATGATTTAGCAGTTATCATTCATGTTCATACAAGTCCCTAATTGTAACAGTTTTCTTAATTCCCATAATCCCAATCATAAGCAACCCTAATCATCATACTCATCATATCACAACTCAGATCATCCAATAATCATACACAATCAGATTTGTGTGTTTATCATAATGTAAATTCAACAAGCAGATTTATCAAACCACATGATGAACATGAACGAATACAAGCCATCGAACCCTCATCATGCATGTTCTAATTTCTTTGATTTAATATTGAAACATCAAAACCCTAATTAACACAATATGAGAGCATGGTTTCTAACAAAACCCTATATCCACAGTAAATCTCAAGTATTACATAATAATCATCAAACAACGTGGGGTGTGGTGAGATTCTAACCGAATGATGAGATGGTCACGAAAGTGCAAGAGGGCTTCGAGGGAAAAGAAGGGTTCTGCCGGCGTTCACAATTGAGGAGAGTTTAGGGTTTGACAGATTCGTGTTTATATGGTGCGAACAGGGCCGAGCCATAACCGGGTTTCACTTGGGCCGAAAGCCCTTTCGGGGAAGGACCCTCTTGACGAAGAACTATACTTCGTCAAGAGTGGTGATGGCGAAATAAAACCTTCTTCGTCGAGCAGTGAAGTTGGCGAAGAACTCTAGTAGTTCATCAAAGGCCAGCCAACGAAGGACTAGGTTCTTCGTCGACTTGAGTGTGGTGTGCAGCCCAAAGTTAAGAAACATGATCATATTATAACCAAGCATTAAACAACTCCTAAGTTTTCATAAAACACCCAAACATAGCAATAATCATTCAAACATCGTGCACACGATACAATGTAAAACGAATTGCGAAAACAAACAAGTGATGCGTAGAGGAAAGACCTTGAATGTCACACCCCGACCACGTAAAACAACAAAACGTGGCGGAAACCTCGGGGAGTGTTGTAACAGAATCATTGTTTCACAACCATGGATTAAACAATTTCGTTTTATTGAATTAAATGTATTATAATGTCTTAACAACAAAGAAAATATAACATAGTTAACTAGTCTTGCATCTTTTAATGTCACTAAGGCACAAGTCTGCCTACGTGTATCTTGATCAATCCTATGCATCATTTCCTGAAACACATGTGAAAATAGGTACGTCAGCATAAAAATGCCTGTGAGATACATAGGTTTTATGAAAATGGGATTCATGACTTATAAGTTTAGAAAAAGTTGTTTAACAAAAGTCAGTCATGATCCTTGTAAAATGTTTTGTTTCTATAAATCATTTGAAAAGCGATGATAAAGTAGATGATATGTAAAAGAGTAATGTAAGGTTAAATGAATAACCAAGTAAGTAAAAAAAAAGAAAAATGAGTTTGTATAAAATGAGTTGTTTTGTAAGACAATTGTTTAGTGAAAATATGTCATTTGTGTAAAATGCAATATGTCAAATATTGAAATGGTTTAAATAATGCTACGATATGTAATACTATAAAAGCACTTATATATAGGAAGTACCAGCGGCGTATCCACCATGCTTTTATCTTATTACACACGCCTCGTTATTTAATCACTTCCCTAACCCAATGGCTCAAACAGTTACAAACGGTTCATGTCAATCAACAGATACAAACGGTTCACACGGTTCAATGGTTACAAACGGTTCACACATAATCAAACAATCAGAAATGGTTCAACATATAAAACAATGTGTCCATATGCTGGATGAGCATATGCAACAAAATGTAAAACAATGTACTAAGTATGCTAAGTTAACATACAAAGTAGAAAAGTCATGTAAAACAATGTGCTAGCATGTTAAGTAAACATACATAGCAAAAGAAATGTAATGTAAAACAATGTGCTAGCATGTTAAGTAAACATACATAGCCAAACATAATGAAATCATGTACTAATAGTGTACTAATGAACATAGCAAGTATATGATATGAAAACATGGAAAGCACGAAAGTAACAAGTAGGCACATGTGTTTCACCCCAAAATGTTTGAAAAACAGTAAAAGAGGGGACTATTTCTCACTTGAGGGTGCTTAGAAGTCTGGAACAACAACCAACCAAAGCTAGAGGGGTCACGGAAACCAAACGGCACCTAATATAGGTAACTACATTAATAACCGGACCTAACTCGGAAGATCGGATAGTATGAGGTTTTGTAAACCAAATGAGTATTGGAACTCATATGATATGGTCTAACAAAGCCTACATACTAAAATGAAACCTAACCTAAATGCTTACGACCCAATACGACCTGTTTAGGTATCTTACGCTACTTTAACGCGTCATTCACGTAAAACGCGTTCGGACCGCCTAACTAGTCCTATGACAAGTAATATATGCCTTAACAAGTCTAATATTGTTGCTAAATCAGTTTAGATGTCAAAAATTATGTTACATATGCTTAAAATGAATTTTGGCGCAAAAAGGGCATTTTGGTAATTTTCCTAAGGCATATAAACTACCTATCATACAACTACTTAAGCGAAGTGACCATAAGGTATAACCTCGGAAGGTTATTCCCTATACAACTATGGTCACCTAATGTGTTTGGTCGGATCCTAATGATCGACCAAACGGGTCGGGTTCGAAAGTATAAGCGATTGTTTAGATCGCTTACCTTACGACCCTACATAAGCACTAAACCTAAAGTGACTAGCTAAACATGTTAGAACATGTTTAACGAATTTAGAAAAGAGGTTTGGTATCAAAACAAACGGTTTTGATACCTACAAGTAGTTTGGTTACAAAATACGCAAGAATACGTATTTTGGCCAAAACTACGACTCGTCACTGAGCCTAGATAACGTGGTAATCAGTAGGTATAGTCACTAGGGACTATGACCATCGTGATTACGCTCACGTTATGAAGTTCAAACGAACTTCGCATTGACCATAAACTGGTCAATGCATAAAGTCAAATGCAGTTTAACTTTAACGCTAAAATGAAGGAAAAGAACGAAAGAATACTTACAGAAGGTCCCCGCATGTATTTGATTCCAAGTAATCTCAGTTAGGAAGTGTATAAACACAACCACTTAGAGAAAAACTCAGATCAAATTGTGGGTTGCAACTAAAGGGGTGGGGGGTATTTATAGGAAATCTAGTACCATTAGGATCGTTTCTTGATTCCCGAGCCTTAATCTCAGCCGTACACCTCGTGCCCACTGATTTGGTAAACCATGGGAGCCCCCAAACCAGCACATAGGATCATAAAAACCATTTGTACAAGAGGGAAACAGCTGGAACAAGCTGGAATCAACTTCTGCTGATCTGGGGAGGGCTTACGGACCGTAAGCACTACCATACGGTCCGTAAGGACCTTATATGCTGACAGAAGGTTTGCAAAGTTGGCAGAACAGGCCCCTGAAGCCCCAAACTTGCTATTTGATGCATTTTTGACACGTTTAAGCCCCGTTAACTCCATTTCAAGGCTCTAAAATGAAGTTAAAGTATAGGGAACTTAAAATGTGTTTAAAAAATATGTTTGATGTCGGTTCGTTTGGTCGTACGGTTGCGTTGTTCGGTTAATTACGACGGAAGTCGTAACGTACGCATAAACAATCCAAATTAAGCGACGAATGGAATTTTATCATGCCAAACACTAAAATAAAATATTTTAATGCTTACATAAATTTTTGGATGTCCGGATATATTCAGAACGTAAAATATGCGAGAAAATGCAAACTTATGCACTTTTTGACGCTTTTAGTCCCTATTGATCAAGAAAGTTTATTTTTGCGCACAAACACCTCAAAGCCTATTTCTAAGCTATGTAAAGGATATTTAGGGTATATTTAAATTATGATCAAGTTCCAGAATGTTCGTTACAGTACAAATTGACATACTTTCGCAGTTTGTCGAATTTAGTCCCTATAAGCGAATAAACTTGATTTCGGCATACCAAACCATCCAAAACTTATTTCTAAGTTATGTAAAGATTATTTAAGGTATGTTAAGCCTATTTCACTGCTCCAGGGTGTTTGTTGCATTAAACTGGTTATATTTACGCATCAGATCGCGTATAACCTTCCAGATTGCGATTTAAAGCCCGAAATCGAACATGAATTGACATGTGCAAACGATACACATATTTTTACAAATCCCAAGTGTGAAACACAATATTTAATTGATTTGGTATTTTTTTGATGGTCGCAGTGACCCAGGTGTCACAGTCTCCCCCACTTTAGGTAATTTCGTCCCGAAATTTATTTGTAGGAGTCTGTCTGTGACTTTGTCTCAATAACTACCAGAGATATGCAAGGCATAATCCTGTCATTTCCTTAACAGACATTCTTCAGAAACGAAAATGAACGGACGGAGTCATTTTCAATAGATATTCTTCAGAAATGGAAAATGAACGGATGAACAAAAGAATATTGATTTCCTTAACGGACATTCTTCAGATACGAAAATGAACGGACGGAGTCATTTTCAATAGATATTCTTCAGAAATGGAAATGAAGGAATAAACAAACGGGGATTCATTTCCTCAACGGACAATCTTCAGAAACGAAAATGAACGGACGGAGTCATTTTCAACGGGTGCTTCCTTAGAAACGGAAATGAAAAGGATAATTTAAACAGACAATCATTTCCTCAACGGACAATCTTCAGAAACGAAAATGAACAGACGGAGTCACTTTCAACGGTTGCTTCCTCAGAAACGGAAATGAAAAGGATAATTTAAACGGATATTCATTTCCTCAACGGACAATCTTCGGAAATGAAAATGAACGGACGGAGTCATTTTCAACGGTTGCTTCCTCAGAAACGGAAATGAAAAGGATAATCAAACGGATATTCATTTCCTCAACGGACAATCTTCAGAAACGAAAATGAACAGACGGAGTCATTTTCAACGGTTGCTTCATCAGAAATGGAAATGAAAAGGGTAACCAAACGGATATTCGTTTCCTCAATGGACAATCTTCAGAAACGAAAATGAACAGACGGAGTCATTTTCAACGGTTGCTTCATCAGAAATTGAAATGAATAGGGTTAACTCTAGACACATGACAAAACTTGCTGTGGTTTCTGTGCACTAAATTCCATAATTATGTACGCGTTCATAATTACGTAATTCCTTGCACAGTCCACACAGTGCATTTCATAATGTGTAGGGGAAGAAAATCAAGTCTGTGATGAGTGTGGCTAGACTACCATATGGTCCTTTTTAATTAGATCGACAAATGATCTCTTTAATTAGACAACCAAGGAGTCTTTTCAGCTATATCATCACATGATATTCCTAACCAGATCTTTTGATCAATCTGTTTAACTAGACCACTCAAGGGGTCCAATTATAGAATAGTACTTCATAACCCAAGGGACTTAACTACAACGTAGAAGTCCATTAAGGATTTAAGATAGTACCTTTGGATATCCTACTATGAATCCCTCATACGAAGATATGGGAGATTCTACGAGGATTTTGGATAACAAAAAAAAAATTTGGATCACACAAAAACATAAAAGGGAACACATAATCACATAATTGTTTAACTTGATCTTTAATTTGTTATTATCTTGTTATTGATTGCTATTAACTTGACGTCGATTTGAACATGGTTATTCAAGGTATACCAGGAACCTCGTCGATGGACTTCAACGTCCTCAAGCACCTATCTGAAAAGATAGGATGATCTCCCAAAAATTCGATTTTTGATTACAAGGAATCACCACATTCGAATTAAGGTATACAACAATTAAGGACTTACGGAAATACCCTTGGGTATTCATCCAGAGTTGTAACTTGCGCCTCGTACTTCGTTTTCCTTGGAGGAAACGGGTACTTAGGATTTTCGTGGAAACGCAAGAGATCATAAAGTGGAAGAAATTTTGGGGGTAGTCTGTTCTTCAAGGAATACGGTTCCTTGATTGTCGGTATAGTAGGGGATATGTTGTTTATACATGCTGTTAGTGCATTCATATGTCGACTTCGTCTTATATCGAGTCTGGGTTGCGTTGCGGATATGATCAAGCATGACATCATCAAATATGTCATCATGTGACATCAATGATGACATCACAACATTCTTGATGATGACTATCAGTTCTCAAAAGTCAATACACTCACTAGAGACAAAATAGATTCTAAGTTTGTTTTGAAAGTTAGGTTTCGCTTGAGAATGGTAACCAGGAGGTTTCGCTTGAAATTAATTAGTGGGTTTCGCTTGAATTGGTCATGCATGTTTCAAGCGAAACCATGTAGGCTATATATAGGCATGCTGTCATTTCATTTGTAACAGAATTTGCCAAGTGATACCGAGGTGCTGCCGGTTTTCCTTCTGATTGTATACATTGTAAAATCAATATACAAGAGGTTTATTGTGATATTCATGCTGTTTTCACATCCGTTTCTTTGTTTCCGCCTCTGAAACGGATTTGAGCTCTTCCGAACGACTCGTTTGGGTCACAATCCGATCCTACAAGTGGTATCAGAGCTCAGGACGAGGAGTTCATACCAAAACAGCCTGTTTTCATCACAAAATCTGTTTTCTACACCTTCTTTCACAAAATTAAAATTTTTTCACAGATAAAATCGGCTCAAATTCACACATCTTGTGCGTAATCATGTATTAACAAACCTGGAAAGTTTCAGCGTTAAAATCGACTTAAAACTGGTTAAAATCATGGTTTCGCTTGAAATTTGTTTGACTTTTGCTGATGTTATCTGGCCTCTCGCTTGAAAAACAGTTTGGGTCTCGCTTGAAACAGACCTTTTGCTTGAGTTTACATCTTGAGTCTGCTTGAACGAGGTTCCGCTTGAAATTACATTTTTGTGTGAACCGCTTGAAGTTACATCGAGTTGTGTGAAACATTTTTCGAGGTTATCAGTTGTTGGGAAAAGAGAGCATGTGACTTGTGAGTGACTTTATTAAAGTTGTTGGTTTAGTGGAGTTCTCGGTCCAATCGATTTATGTTGAACATTTAATCAGTTGTCGGTTATCATTATAAATTGCATGTGAAACTCTTGTCAGCCCACTGCTTACTCAGTTATATCAAAGTGAGGTCCAATGAAATTGGATTGAGATTAGAACCAAGGTGTCAGCCCACTAAGAGTTGTCGGCTTGGTGGATAATTGATAAAACTAAAGTTGGCCAATTATATTTCATGCAAACTGAAAAGATGTCGGCTCAGTGGGATTGATATTAGCAATTGCATGTGATCTGGAAATAACAAAACATCGGTTCAATAACATTGAGTGTTGTATTGAAAGTTGCTGTCAGCCCACTATAGACGTTTCGGCCCAATCAAATTTCAAACTACATATTAACATTTAAAGAGTTGTCGGCCACTTTATATATGCACAAGATTAAGTTAAAGTGTGCATATGAAGTTGGTGAAATTGTTCGGCCCAATCATATCGATTTGCATGTATTGATCGGCCCAATCACTTGATTCAAGTGGATAGTAATTTTGATCTAAAAAAATCTTGGTTAAATCAACAACCAGTTTGCGTGTGGATTTGAAACCCAACAACATTGAAACGAGTCCGCGGATCTTTGACACGAGTCTTAGATTGATTTCATTAGCACACACTTTTACATAATCAGTTCGTTTCAAACTCAGCTTGCTTGAAAAATCAGTTATTGTGAACAATTTTCCGAAATATGGAAAAGGAGTTGTTGAAGAAGTCATTTGATATGTTTGTAGCTTTTGACCATGAAACAACAACGATGACCATTGATAGATATTGTCATTTGGTAGTAGAAATGGAAAGATTAAACATTAAGAAAGATGATGATGAATGGATTGATAAACTTGCTAATGCATTACCACAGCAAAAATGGGGAAATTATCTGTTGATTGTAAAACATATGAGAAAAAAGGAAAATATGAATCTGGCAAAATTTATTCAGAAGATTGAGGAGCATGAGTTGGATATCCAGAAAAAGGCATAAGTAGAAACTGACAAAGCAGAAGTTGAAGAAAGTTCGACAAAGGAAGCTGAAGGACAGAAAACTGAAAAAGAATCTGAAAAATCAGAGGTTGAAAAACTGATCGAAGTTGAGAAAATTGTCGAGGTAGAAAAGATTGTTGAAGTTGAGAAAGTTGTTGAAGTTGAAAAGATAGTTGAGGTTGCTAAACCGTGTTTGAAATGTTCAGAATCTTGCAAACATTGTGAGGAGAAAGACAAGAAGATTCTTGAATTGGAAGAAATGAAAGAGAATTTGCTATCTGATGTGAAGTACGTGAAGGAGTCGTATGATGTTCTGAACAGGACAGTTGATAGTTTGAAAAAGACGAATTCAGAAATTGAAAAAGCAATGGAAAAAATGAGTGCAACATTAATGACAAAGCAGAGCGTAATCAATGAGTATATCAAAGATTGTGCTAAGCTAAAGAAAGAAGTGGAACTCGAGAAGATTGAGAGTGAAAGGATTAAACGATTACTATTGAGTTACACTACTTGTGATTATTTGATTGATCGTGTTTATCCTACTGTTGCAGGTCTTGAGGCATTCAAGGAGAAAAAGATTGAAGATACTGATACTGGTAAGAAACCAAGTGTCAAGTATAACAGATGTCCACCCCCAATCGATGAAACTTACTCTCCAAGGAATCCTAATGAGGAGCGTCTAAAAAAGGCAGTCAACATCAAGTTAAAGTCTGAAATCATTGATGAATTACCAGACAATATTGATGTTACATTCACAGCGTCTGACACTGATCATGAGTCTGAGTTAGTAAAGAAAGTTGTCGATCAGGTGTTAGATATGGATGAAGAGTCAAAACCGGAGTCTAAGTCGGAAAGTTCGAGTTCATCAGAAAAGAGTCCGAGTTCACCGGTTAACAGGGTTTACAATAGAGAATTCCTGTTATCAAAATCTAATTTGAATGACGGGTCAATCAAAGTGGCTTATACTTTGTATGATTCAGACAAATTATATTCTGATGAGGAATTTCCAATAAGAAGTGTCAAAACTGAAATGATCAAACAGGTTTTCAAATTGACAGAAATTAATATTTCTGAAATAAAAGATTTAAATCTTGCTGAAAAACCTAAAAAGTACACTTCAAGAGTTCAACAGAGATTGAACAAGAAAAAGGGTTACGGTTATGGTTCAGGTTATCGAAAGAAATCAAACCATAATGGTAATCTCAAAAAGAAAGGTCTTGGTTTCAATTCTTCAGAAAATTATAAAAATCAGAAAACTTATAAACCAAAAACAAAATTTGTTTCAGGAGGAAGTTCAGAGGATGAACAGAAGAAACCGTTCTGGAAACAGTCAAACCAGGAGTTTCTTGCTGAAGTGAAGAAGAATGTGAGAAGGTTTGCTGAAAGAGTTGACAGAAGAACTTGTTTCAAATGCCAAGAAGTTGGTCACATAGATTGGAATTGCCCCAAGACCAACTACCAAAAACAGGAAGTTTCTTCTAACTTTGTTTTGAGAAAGACTTGCGTTGATAAGAAAGAACAACCTGTGAAAAATGTTAAAAAGTTTGAAAATTCTACTTCTGAGGAAGGTGAAAGTTCAAAACAGTTTTACAAAAGAAAAGGTGATATGAACAAGCAAAAGTGGGTGGTTAAATCTGAGGGTAATTCTGACAATGAATCTGATTCCATAAAATCAGAGGAATCTTTGATTGAGAAAAAGGTTGTGAATTCCGTTCCAGTGGTGAACGATGAGGATTTTCCTCCACTGTCAAAGGAAAATTTGATGAAGAAAGTGGGAAAGGTAGAGATCTCAAATCAATTCTTCGCTGATAAGGGAGAATTTGATGTTGAGAAAGCTTTCAATGGGAAAGTCAAACACATTTTCGGTAAGATGGTTGATAGGAAGGTTAAAGGTGCCAAAGAATTTTATAGAAGAAAAGCAGGATGGAGTGATGATGAGGTAGAATCACCCAAGACTGCTCAGGCTTGGGTGACAGCAGTTTCTAACTGAAAATCTGGACTTGCCGGAGCTCCCAGGTTGGTAAGAGTGGAGCAGGAATCGACATCTTTCTTAGCAAATGATCCTACAAGTGGTACAGTTGGTAAAGTACAGGTAGTATATTTGAATTGTTATATTTTGTTTTACAAGCGGTGTTGATAGATGGTGGAAAACCTGTAAGTGATTGAAAGAGGTTTTCATTGACAAGTGGTTAATCAAGGTCATTAAGTTGAACTTGATTGGACCATACTTACAAGTGATATTTTAGAGAACAATGTGATGAATTGATCCCCTAACCTACAAATGGTAAAATCAACAAAACTTATTTTCCGGAAAAACCATTTGATTAAAACAAACTTAAGTGTTTTGAAATCCTAATGGGAAAATAGTTTGTTGTAAGGGGGAGTTTTGATTGTTTATGCCAAGTGGATGGCGATTTGAAGTGATTTGATATCAGTTGTCACTTTATTGTACAGTTTATTTTCAAATTTCCTAAAATGTGTTTGCATTTTAGGGGGAGTAAAAATTTTCAGAAAATCCAAAAACATTTGAAAATTTGAAAAAGACAAAAACATGATAAAATCAAAAATGAGTTTTGTTGTATAAAAGAGGAAATGATAGTACATCAGTGGACGATCACGGCATGCTAAAGAAATGGAAAGTTAAATAGTGATAAACGGTCTCACTGATGATATGTCAGTAGGTTTTTGCACATTTAGTAGATTGTGACGAGATATAAACCTAAATTCAAACTTGCTTATATCGTCGGTAACATCTCTCGGATATATGGGTAACCCCCAAAATCTTGTTTGAAGGACCCCCTCTTTCTGAGATACTAGGTCTTTATACTCAGTGATATCTGGGGTATTATCCCGGGACTTCTGATAATGCGGAAGCAATGGCCTAGTCCCTGGAGAATACTTTTCGCTTGCTTGAAATATAGCACCGCCCTCAGCATAAATGATAAGACAATAAAATTGCTTAGCAATGCTGTTGTAAAAAAGATCCTCTAAAGGGGACACACTCAAAAGTTGATTCGTGATCTCTCTGCTAAACGGTAGTTCTGACCTGAGCTCTCACGATTTCGATCATAATTTATTCCCCTACAGATATCATTTGTGTCATACTTACTTGTAAGACTGAATATTGGGATCTGGATACGAGAGTATATTCTGAGGTGGGACACGCGATTAAGTTTAAGTATCTAAGACATTAAAATCGTATCTCGAAACAGTTGAAATTTGTGTGAAAATTTAAGTGGATCAGTATACTGACAATCTAAGTGAATCGTTTAGAACTTAAAATGTTTAAAGCTTAACGGTGTTGGTGATTTGTCTCAAAAACTGATATGATCCTCTTACACAAACTCACAAAAATATTGTATGTAAATATTTCTTTTCGGCATTTCAATTCTGTTATGTCAAAAATCCAAAAAGATTTTCAGTGTGTTTTAGCATAAATTTTGAAAAATTCAAAAAGATTTTAGACAACTGATGTTGGAAAGCTAATTTTCAAAATTCCGAGTGCTAAACATGATGAACAGGTTTGGGAAAGTGTGTTTTAAGATGTGTGAAATGAAAATGATATATATTCAAATGGTTCATCAGTGACTTACATGATAAATCTTTTTGTTCGATAATTGAAAATGATGTATTCAGGGTTGTGTCTTCAAGTGATTAGAAAAGTTTCTAAATTTGTTATATCTTATCTTTTATGAAACTTATGTTTTGGGTAGAGAATTTGCAGGTGATTCAGGTTACGATACCTGAACCTGTGAAAGCCAGACTACGATCCCAGTACAAGTTGAGGGGGAGTCTGTTAAAGAAAGAGAGTCTGAAGATGCAAGAGCTAGGAGCCAGAGATCCTGAAAGAGAATTGGAGATAGGATAGAGCCAGATAGAGATCATGAAGGAAGTTCAAAGACTGATAAAGACTGAAGATTGAAAAGACTCGACACTTAAGACTGGTCAACATCTGAGGGGGAGTCTGTTAGTGCATTCATCTGTCGACTTCGTCTTATATCGAGTCTGGGTTGCGTTGCGGATATGATCAAGCGTGACATCATCAAAAATGTCATCATGTGACATCAATGATGACATCACAACATTCTTGATGATGACTATCAGTTCTCGAAAGTCAATACACTAACTAGAGACAAAATAGATTCTAAGTTTGTTTTGAAAGTTAGGTTTCGCTTGAGAATGGTAACCAGGAGGTTTCGCTTGAAATTAATTAGTGGGTTTCGCTTGAATTGGTCATGCATGTTTCAAGCGAAACCATGTAGGCTATATATAGGCATGTTGTCATTTCATTTGTAACAGAATTTGCCAAGTGATACCGAGGTGCTGCCGGTTTTCCTTCTGATTGTATACATTGTAAAATCAATATACAAGAGGTTTATTGTGATATTCATGCTGTTTTCACATCCGTTTCTTTGTTTCCGCCTCTGAAACGGATTTGAGCTCTTCCGAACGACTCGTTTGGGTCACAATCCGATCCTACACATGCAACCACGTCAATATTTGTACATTGTAAAATAAAAAGCTTTATTTATAAACAACAACAACTGTTTCTTAGACCTTGACAACAAGAGAAAATAATACAAAAAGCTTGATTATTTCTAAACAGTGTTGTCTTTTCGTCGGTCAGATGCTTATCCCTGCGCTGGATTTGCATTAGCAAGCCTTGGGCAATTTCTTTGAAAATGGCCCATCTCACCACAGTTGAAGCAAGAACCTAGTGGAAAACGACCTTGAGCAGGATTGTTGCCAGCTTGATTTGGTGCAGCTGCAGCTGGGCAAACTCTTGCTGTATGGCCTATGAGTCTACAAGTTTGGCAATTGCGGCACTTTACATTGGCATGATGATGAAGGCTACATTGGTTGCACAGGGGTGCAGTTCCGTTGTAGGGCTTCCTAGCAGGGGGTTGAGCTGGTTGGTTGGGGACGGCTTAATCATTGTGAGCTACCACGGCAAAGTTCTGAGAAGCCTTTCGCTTCTTTGACTTCTTAGGGGATCCAGTCTGTTCCTCCTTGGGTTTTGATTCCTCGACCGGTTTCTTGTCACTTTTTCGGAAAAGTTTACCTTTCCTGATCTGAGATTCAGTCAAGGTAGCGGATAGCTCAATGGCCTGTCTAACTGTAGTGGGATTACTACCAGTCACAATGTCTTGTACTGAGTCAGGTAGGCCATCAATGTACTTTTCGATTGCCTTATCCAAAGGCGTGACCATGTTTGGGCATAACAAACTTAACTCCTCATAACGGTCCGTGTAGGCTCGATGCTCACCGCTATCTTGCTTAAGATCATCAAATTCCCTTTCCAAGGTCCTGATCTCGTGACGAGGACAGAATCCCTTCATCATCAGAGCTCGAAGCTCTTCCCATGTTTGAGCCAGTGCCACATCGGCACCCCTATCTCTCATCACACCATTCCACCATGTCAAAGCCCGTTTTTCAAAGACACTAGATGCGAAATCTACCTTTTGCTCGTTTGGGCATTGAACATGTCTAAAGGTGCTCTCTAGACTCTCGAACCATTTCAGAAGTGCAGTCGATCCTTGAGACCCAGAAAACTTTGATGGCTTAGCTGAGTTGAACGTCTTGAAGTTACAGGGAGCATTATTGTTGTTGAGAGCTTGGTTACATTGAGCAAAGATGTTCGGGATTGCAGCGGTCATCTGCTGTGTAATGATAGCTGCCAGTTCTTCATTAGGCACCTGATTGTCGCGTCGTGGAGGCATTTCTAAAAGGGGAAACAAGAGAGGAAACAAGTGAAATGGCATTGGGTAAGAATAGGATGTTCCCGACCAAAAGCAAGGGTGATGGTCATTTGTTTGAACCACGAAGCAAAGAAACGACACACAAGGGCTGAGTCAAAGTAAATAGGTCCTCATGATGTATCGCGAAGACATGCTCGCCTATAAGTGGACACTCACCCCAAGAGTTCCCAGGTAAGAGTGACTGGTCCGATACTGCGGATTTGTACGAACACTCTAGCCTTAGACAGAAAACTCAGGGTACAGGCACCCACCCTTCCAGTTTGCACGTGTTCACATTATTTAGACCAAACTCTGACGATATTTTGAAAACTTTGAAGGTTCAAAACCTTATAATAAATCATCCTAGAACAGATGATTAGTTTTCAAAGCAGATTCAAATTTATGTTTCTTATTGTGGTTGCCACCTAAGGACAAGTGACGGTATTGTTTTATGACTAAACGCAAGTAAACTCGCGTTAGGGTCCTAGGAAGGTTATAGTCTAGGTCAAAGCATTACTAATAACCTAATTCCCTATAACCATTGGCTCTGATACCAACTTTTCTGTCACACCCCGACCACGTAAAACAACAAAACGTGGCGGAAACGTCGGGGAGTGTTGTAACAGAATCATTATTTCACAACCATGGATTAAACAATTTCGTTTTATTGAATTAAATGTATTACAATGTCTTAACAACAAAGAAAATATAACATAGTTAACTAGTCTTGCATCTTTTAATGTCACTAAGGCCCAAGTCTGCCTACCTGTATCTTGATCAATCCTATGCATCATTTCCTGAAACACATGTGAAAATAGGTACGTCAGAATAAAAATGCATGTGAGATACATAGGTTTTGTGAAAATGGGATTCATGACTTATAAGTTTAGAAAAAGTTGTTTAACAAATGTCAGTCATGATCCTTGTAAAATGTTTTGTTTCTATAAATCATTTGAAAAGCGATGATAAAGTAGATGATATGTAAAAGAGTAATGTAAGGTTAAATGAATAACCAAGTAAGTAAAAAAAAAAGAAAAATGAGTTTGTATAAAATGAGTTGTTTTGTAAGACAATTGTTTAGTGAAAATATGTCATTTGTGTAAAATGCAATATGTCAAATATTGAAATGGTTTAAATAACGCTATGATATGTAATACTATAAAAGCACTTATATATAGGAAGTACCAGCGGCGTATCCACCATGCTTTTATCTTATTACACACGCCTCGTTATTTAATCACTTCCCTAACCCAATGGCTCAAACAGTTACAAATGGTTCATGTCAATCAACAGATACAAACGGTTCACACGGTTCAACGGTTACAAACGGTTCACACATAATCAAACAATCACAAATGGTTCAACATATAAAACAATGTGTCCATATGCTGGATGAGCATATGCAACAAAATGTAAAACAATGTACTAAGTATGCTAAGTTAACATACAAAGCAGAAAAGTCATGTAAAACAATGTGCTAGCATGTTAAGTAAACATACATAGCAAAAGAAATGTAATGTAAAACAATGTGCTAGCATGTTAAGTAAACATACATAGCAAAACATAATGAAATCATGTACTAATAGTGTACTAATGAACATAGCAAGTATATGATATGAAAACATGGAAAGCACGAAAGTAACAAGTAGGCACATGTGTTTCACCCCAAAACGTTTGAAAAACAGTAAAAGAGGGGACTATGTGCTCACTTGAGGGTGCTTAGAAGTCTGGAACAACAACCAAGCAAAGCTAGAGGGGTCACGGAAACCAAACGGCACCTAATATAGGTAACTACATTAATAACCGGACCTAACTCGGAAGATCGGATAGTATGAGGTTTTGTAAACCAAATGAGTATTGGAACTCATATGATATGGTCTAACAAAGCCTACATACTAAAATGAAACCTAACCTAAATGCTTACGACCCAATACGACCCGTTTAGGTATCTTACGCTACTTTAACGCGTCGTTCACGTAAAACGCGTTCGGACCGCCTAACTAGTCCTATGACAAGTAATATATGCCTTAACAAGTCTAATATTGTTGCTAAATCAGTTTAGATGTCAAAAATTATGTTACATATGCATAAAATGAATTTTGGGGCAAAAAGGGCATTTTGGTAATTTTCCTAAGGCATATAAACTACCTATCATACAACTACTTAAGCGAAGTGACCATAAGGTATAACCTCGGAAGGTTATTCCCTATACAACTATGGTCACCTAATGTGTTTGGTCGGATCCTAATGATCGACCAAACGGGTCGGGTTCGAAAGTATAAGCGATTGTTTAGATCGCTTACCTTACAACCCTACATAAGCACTAAACCTAAAGTGACGAGCTAAACATGTTAGAACATGTTTAACGAATCTAGAAAACAGGTTTGGTATCAAAACAAACGGTTTTGATACCTACAAGTAGTTTGGTTACAAAATACGCAAGAATACGTATTTTGGCCGAAACTACGACTCGTCACTGAGCCTAGATAACGTGGTAATCAGTAGGTATAGTCACTAGGGACTATGACCATCGTGATTACGCTCACGTTATGAAGTTCAAACGAACTTCGCATTGACCATAAACTGGTCAATGCAGAAAGTCAAACGCAGTTTGACTTTAACGCTAAAACGAAGGAAAAGAACGAAAGAATACTTACAGAAGGTCCCCGCAAGTATTTGATTCCAAGTAATCTCAGGTAGGAAGTGTATAAACACAACCACTTAGAGAAAAACTCAGATCAAATTGTGGGTTGCAACTAAAGGGGTGGGTGGTATTTATAGGAAATCTAGAACCGTTAGGATCGTTTCTTGATTCCCGAGCCTTAATCTCAGCCGTACACCTCGTGCCCACTGATTTGGTAAACCATGGGAGCCCCAAAACCAGCACATAGGATCATAAAAACCATTTGCACAAGAGGGAAACAGCTGGAACAAGCTGGAATCAACTTTTGCTGATCTGGGGAGGGCTTACGGACCATAAGCACCACCATACAGTCCGTAAAGACCTTATATGCTGGCAGAAGGTTTGCAAAGTTGGCAGAACAGGCCCCTGAAGCCCCAAACTTGCTATTTGATGCATTTTTGACACGTTTAAGCCCCGTTAACCCCATTTCAAGGCTCTAAAATGAATTTAAAGTATAGGGAACTTAAAATGTGTTTAAAAAATATGTTGGATGTCGGCTCGTTTGGTCGTACGGTTGCGTTGTTCGGTTAATTACGACGGAAGTCGTAACGTACGCATAAACGATCCAAATTAAGCGACGAATGGAATTTTATCATGCCAAACACTAAAATAAAATATTTTAATGCTTACATAAATTTTTGGATGTCCGGATATATTCAGAACGTAAAATATGCGCGAAAATGCAAACTTATGCACTTTTTGACGCTTTTAGTCCCTATTGATCAAGAAAGTTTATTTTTGCGCACAAAACACCTCAAAACCTATTTCTAAGCTATGTAAAGGATATTTAGGGTATATTTAACTTATGATCAAGTTCCGGAATGTTCGTTACAGTACAAATTGACATACTTTCGCAGTTTGTCGAATTTAGTCCCTTCAAGCGAATAAACTTGATTTCGGCATACCAAACCATCCAAAACTTATTTCTAAGTTATGTAAAGATTATTTAAGGTATTTTAAGCCTATGTCACTGCTCCGGAGTGTTTGTTGCATTAAACTGGTTATATTTACGCATCAGATCGTGTATAACCTTCCAGAAAGCGATTTAAAGCCCGAAATCGAACATGAATTGACATGTGCAAACGATACACATATTTTTACAAATCCCAAGTGTGAAACACAATATTTCATTGATTTGGTATTTGTTTGTTGGTCACAGTGACTCAGGTGTCACATTGAATTCTCGGGTTGTCACATCATCCCCAACTTGAAAGAAATTTCGTCCCGAAATTTGATAAGTAACCCAAAGCAGCAAGGTGTTAGATCAGGATGACTTTGGATTTTCCCCGGGTGCCACATCATCCCCAACTTGAAAGGGAATTTCGTCCTGAAATTCACCAGTTGCATCAGGATTAGATTGGTCAGTTAGGAAAAGGTGAGGTTACTTGAGCTTCATCTGATCCTCGCATTCCCATGTGAACTCCGGTCCACGCCTTGAGTTCCAACGGACTCTCACGATCGGGATTTGGCTATGCTTACGGACCTTGACTTCCCGATCCATAATTTCATTGGGTTCTTCGACAAACTGCAATTTGTCGTTGATTTTCAGTTCTTGAAGTGGTACCACAAGTGTTTCATCGGACAAACACTTCTTTAATTGCGAAACATGGAAGACATCATGTACGTTACCCAATTCGGCAGGTAACTCGAGTTTATACACCACTTTACCAATTCGTTCCAGAATTTTGAATGGCCCAACGTAGCGTGGATTAAGCTTGCCGCGCTTTCCAAAGCGCACCACACCCTTCCAGGGTGAGACTTTCAACATAACGCGATCGCCTATAGCGAACTCCAAAGGTTTCCTACGCTTGTCAGCGTAGCTCTTCTGACGGTCGCGCGCTGTCGCTAAACGATTTCTGATTTGTACAATCTTCTCAGAAGTTTCGAGCACAAGTTCAGGACCCATGATTTGGCTGTCACCCACTTCAGCCCAACAGAGAGGAGATCGACATTTCCGTCTGTATAAAGCCTTGAACGGAGCTGCCTAGATACTGGTATGGTAACTGTTATTGTAGGAAAACTCCACCAAGGTTGGCACCCAGTGCTTGGAAACTACTTCCTTTAGATAGATACCAGCCAGCTGCGAGAACTCGTCTGTTTCCTTGATTGCAAGGAAGTACACAGATTTTGTGAGACGGTCAACGATCACCCATATGGTATCATTTCCGTTTTGAGTTCTTGGCAATCCAGTGACAAAATCAATAGCAATTTGCTCCCATTTCCACATAGGTATCTCCGGTTGCTGAAGCAGACCAGAGGGTTTTTGATATTCCACCTTGACTTTCACGCAAGTCAAACACTTACTTACGTAAGTCGCGATGTGGGCCTTCATCTTCAGCCGCCAGTACAAGACTCTGAGGTCCTGATACATCTTATCTGAACCCGGATGAACAGAGTATCGAGACTTGTGCGCTTCGTCCATCACAAGCTCTCTAAGATTTCCAAACAAAGGAATCCATATTCGTTCCATGAAATAGTAAATGCCATCAGATCTCTCTATGAGTCGTTTCTCCATGCCCCGCAAATACTCAGCTTCAATGTTTTCCCCTTTCAACGCTTCATTTTGAGCAGAACGGATCTGGTCAGGTAAATTAGAATGGATGGTGAGCTTCAAGGCGCGGACATGTTTGGGTTTCGTTTCCTTTCGACTAATGGCATCAGCTACAACGTTAGCTTTTCCTGGATGATACTTGATGGCACAATCGTAGTCTTTGTCGTAGATGTGCTGGAGGCTCCTGTGGTCGGTATAAATAGTGCATTTGGTACCGTACAAGTAATGCCTCCAGATTTTAAGCACAAAAACCACGGCTCCCAACTCTAAGTCGTGAGTCGTGTAATTCTTCTCGTGGACCTTCAACTGTCGAGAGGCGTAAGCTATCACTTTCTCGCGTTGCATCAGTACGCGACCGAGACCCTGAATAGAAGCATCACAGTATACCACAAAATCTTCAGTGCCCTCAGGTAAAGACAAAATCGGTGCACTACAGAGCTTTTGCTTTAAAAGCTGGAAGGCGTCTTCCTGTTTTGTTCCCCAGGAATACACGACACCCTTCTGCATTAATGCGGTGAGGGGTTGAGCGATCTTTGAAAAACTCTCAATGAATCTTCGATAATACCCAGCGAGACCAAGAAATTGTCGCACCTCCGAAGGATTCTTTGGTGCTGCCCAATTCCTGATAGAGTCAATTTTAACAGGATCCAGAAGTCACACTTAGAAAATTTCCCAGCTCGTTGACTATGTGACCAAGGAAGTGTACTTCTCGAATCCAGAAGTCACACTTAGAAAATTTCTTGTAAAGCTGCTCCTTCCTCAGGAGCTCCAAGATAAGACGCAAGTGCCGTTCGTGGTCCTCCTTGCTCTTAGAATAGATCAGAATGTCATCGATAAACATGATGACAAAATCATCAAAGTATGGTTTACATACGCGGTTCCTGAGATCCATGAATACCGCTGGTGCGTTGGTTAACCCGAATGGCATGACCAGAAACTCGTAATGGCCATACCGCGTTCTGAAGGGTGTCTTGGGAACATCCTCCTCTCGGACTCTCATCTGATGATAGCCCGACCTTAGATCAATCTTTGAGTAGAAGCTTTACCCTTGCAACTGGTCAAACAGATCGTCAATGCGAGGTAAGCGGTAACGATTCTTGACTGTCACCTTGTTGAGTTCACGGTAGTCAATACACATGCGAAAAGACCCGTCTTTCTTCTTTATAAACAAAACTGGGGCTCCCCAAGGCGAAGAACTGGGTCGGATAAAGCCTCTATCCAACAGTTCTTGAAGCTGATTAGACAGTTCTTGCAACTCTCCAGGTGCAAGACGATAAGGTGCACGAGAAATCGGAGCTGCTCCTGGTGTAAGATCAATTTGGAATTCCACCTGACGGTGTGGAGGTAAACCTGGAAGTTCCTCGGGATAAACGTCAGGAAACTCATGAACAACAGGTAGATCTTTGATTTTCCTTTCTTCAGACAAAGCGCCAGTAACAAGTGCTAAAATAGCAGGGTAGCCCTTATGTAAACACTTTTGAGCATTCATGGATGATATGATGCTGATGGTTGCACCACTTCGATGACCCTGGACAGATAACGATTCCCTACTAGGGAGAGGTATACATACGATTTTCTCCTTGCAAATTATATCGGCTCGGTGTTTTGACAACCAATCCATACCAACAACTATATCAAAGCTACCAAGAGTGATGGGGAGAAGGTCAATGTCGAACACTTGACCCAGAAGATCGAGTTTACATACTAAAAGTACATGTGCGGCTTCTATCGACTTACCATCAGCCAATTCCACCACGTGTTTGATTTTGAGAGGTGTTGGAGTTAACCCTAACTGACGACTGAACCCCAAAGACACATAACTCCAGTCGGCACTAGAGTCGAATAATACAGTAGCGAAAATACCATTGATAGAGAACGTACCAGTCACGACATTGCCATCGTTCCTTGCATCCCCTGCTCCAATCGTAAACGCTCTCCCACTAGCGCCATTCCCACCGCCATTCCCATTATTGCTGTTTCCTGCGTTGTTGTTGTTCTGGCGATTATTGTTCCCACCGTTATTGTTGTTAGCATTCTGATTCAGTTGTGGGCAATCCTTCTTGAAGTGCCCTTCGTTGCCACATTGGTAACATCCCCTTTGATTACCTCGACTATGTTGGGGTTGCTGACTCTGTTGCTGTTGTTGGGGTTGTTGTTGTTGTTGTTGCTTGGGGTGTGGAGCTCTACAATCTTTCGTCATGTGACCCACCTTATCGCACCTTTGACATGCTCGATTACAGGAGCCGTAGTGGTGAAAACCGCACTTGTTGCACTTCGGCTGTTTCCCCGCATAAGAGCCTGAAGTTTGACTGTTGCTCTGATTCTGGTTGACAGATGATGACTGGCTGAAGCTGCGGGTGTTGTTGTTGTCAAGTTTCTTTTGCGACTGATTCGAGTTAGTCGCCTTGTCTGCGTCATTCCACTTGCGCTTGTTGTCAGTGGTGGGGGTAGCAGTAGTCGTAGCAGCAACACGTGGTGGCAGCGAGCCACGCTCCACCTCATGATCAGTGATCTTATGAGCCAGTCTGATGATCCGTGGTAGGTTGTCGAGATTTGCTGCAGTGACTAATCCCTTAACTTGTGGTGCCAATCCCTTAATGTAGAGTTCGATCCTGCGGGGTGGTGGTCGAGATAGGTTACGACACATGTTTGCCAGCTCGTAAGACCATTTCGTATAAGCTTCGATCTCGGATCCCTCCATCTTCAAGTTATAATACTCGTTTTCCAACTTTTGAATTTCATCCTGAGGGCAGTACTCTTCTCGAATCAGCTCTTTGAAATCATCCCAAGTAGTCGCGTTCGCCATTTTAATGCCCAGCATCTGTACCTGAGCATTCCACCAAGTCAAAGCACCATCCTCCAAGGTGCCAGAAGCAAACTTCACCCTGTCCCCAGCTGGACAGTTACACATAGCAAAAACGGATTTGGCTTTCTCAAACCAACAGAGTAGTCCCACGGAACCTTCAGCTCCACTGAAAGTTTGAGGCTTGCATTCCATGAACGTTTTGAACATACACACGGGTGGATTGTTCTGGTTTTTGTTAACAACTTGACCTAAAACAAGAGAAAATACGCACAAATGAGATTCGAGTAAATTAACTAAGGATTATGCTTGGTCCGGTATGTATAATACCATCTTGCTGAGCTGCCAATGCCTCAGCCACACGCGTGTTAATCAGATCCGTCAACTCTGCCTGAGTCATCACGATGTTGCCACGTCCACCGCCACGGCCACCTCCACGTCCACCGTTACGTCCGCCACGTCTGCTCATGATTCTATATAAGAAAAGGGTGGAAAGGATGAGGATCGCAATTGAGTTGAAGTCAATCATCACCATAACTTCCATAGATTTGAGAAACTCTAACATTACACGGATAGTGGAACAGAACCCCTTTCACACTTATTAAGCCTCACTGGGATTCACATGCACCTCACATTATTATTATGTGTACACCCATAATAACAAGGCAATTTGCATGCATATCTCAGTGCCTCTTAACTCGTGCTAAAAGGTTCCTCACATTCGAATAACAGAACGAAAGGCATTACAGAACTAGAAATCACAAAAGTCGAAGGGTAGTGCCACACTAACAAGTATTACTTAAACAAGCAGCACATGCAATCACCTCATAGTGTCTAGTATGTAGTTTCATGCAAGTCATGGGTGTATGTGTATACTAGGTAAGTAATGCATGAAGTAAACAGAGGACGAAACTTGCAATCTGGAGCTGAGTGTCATGGTCATTTTCATTACTGTTTGGTTATAGTCTGGTTTTACGAAATCGTTTTAAAACCTAGTTCACTATAACCAGTGGCACTGATACCAAACGGTCACACCCCCAAAAATACTAAAAGCGGAATCCCCCGCGAGGCGTGTGACGAACTAGGATCTAGCCACTAATCACATTGAACAATAAATAAAATAAAGCTTTCCATTAAACGAAATAGTATAATTCAAACACCAACTTAGAAAGTTAAACTTGTTCAGCGGAAGCATAATAGTTTGTTCAATAAATTTAAATGAAAGTGTTCAAAACAATGCAACATCGAGGAGCATTCCAAATGCCACGACCCATGACCACTCCAGCTTCCCAGACAGCAAGTTCCATGACAGTATACCTAAGGACCTGCAAGCATGCAGAAAAGTGTATCAGTGAAAGCTGGCGAGTTCACGTTTTGTTTAACCATTTGTTACCAAGTATTGACTTATGTTATGTTGATAATAACTCGATACCACAAACAGCTCCTTTTTGCCCTTCTCCAATGCTCTATCAAACATTGGTCATGATTTTAAAGTTATTAGTTCATGCCCGTCCTATCCAGGTACGTCGTGAGGGTGCCAAACCAAATAGCATTATCAACTAATAACCCCGTTGCCCTACAAGCAACTAGTTCATTAGTATGATGGGACTTAAGTGATAGAAAAAGTGTGTATTATCCAACATCAACATTTACTGAAAACCGCCTCATATCCCCTACAAGGATATGGGTTTGCGAAAACTGTTTATTTGTTTTTCCTGTTTGATTGTCCCCACCGGACGCATGCTTGTATTGAGAGGAGTGAACTCACCTTAGTTTTGCTTGGTATGTTAAGTTACCCGTTCCAATTTAGTCAACCAACCCTACCATGGTTACCAAGGAAATCAGTTTCATAGTCAATCAAGTCACGTATATTCACAGTTTGCATACATAGGAAATATCTCCGTATATCACATAGCAATTATTCAATCTCATACAGGTCATAACTATTTGACACTTTACTGTTCAAAAGGTTCAGTTTGTTTATTTCATTGCAGCATCCTCACGAAGAACCAGTTCTTCGTGGGATACTCTCATGGCGAAGAACCCTCCAGGTGAAGAACCGTGTTTCGTCGAGGAATGATGATGACGAAGAACCTTAGTTGTTTGTCGAATGCCAGTCAATGAAGAATCAGTTCTTCGTCAACCCGGGTTCTTCGTTGGGGAGTTCTTCGTCGCCGTATCTCAACAGTTACATGATTTCTTTCCTTACAACCGTCCCGTGATTACAGCAAACACTTTGCCACAAACCAAAACAGATCAAACACTATGATTTAGCAGTTAACATTCATGTTCATACAAGTCCCTAGTTGTAACAGTTTCCTTAATTCCCATAACCCCAATCATAAGCAAACCTAATCATCATACTCATCATATCACAACTCAGATCATCCAATAATCATACACAATCGGATTTGTGTGCTTATCATAATATAAATTTAACAAGCAGATTTATCAAACCACGTGGTGAACATGAACGAATACAAGCCATCGAACCCTCATCATGCATGTTTTAATTTCTTTGATTTAATATTGAAACATCAAAACCCTAATTAACACAATACGAGAGCATGGTTTCTAACAAAACCCTATATCCACAGTAAATCTCAAGCATCACATAATAATCATCAAACAACGTGGGGTGTGGTGAGATTCTAACCGAATGATGAGATGGTCATGAAAGTGCAAGAGGGCTTCGAGGGAAAAGAAGGGTTCTACCGGCATTCACAATTGAGAAGGAGAGTTTAGGGTTTGACAGATTCGTGTTTATATGGTGCGAACAGGGCCGAGCCACAACTGGGTTTCACTTGGGCCGAAAGCCCTTTCGGCGAAGGAACCTCTTGACGAAGAACTATACTTCGTCAACAGTGGTGATGGCGAAATAAAACCTTCTTCGTCATGGACGAAGGACCTTGTTCGTCGAGCAGTGAAGTTGGCGATGAACTCTAGTAGTTCGTCAAAGGCCAGCCAACGAAGGACTAGGTTCTTCGTCGACTTGAGTGTGGTGTGCAGCCCAAATTTAAGAAACATGATCATATTATAACCAAGCATTAAACAACTCCTAAGTTTTCATAAAACACCCAAACATAGCAATAATCATTCAAACATCATGCACATGATACAATGTAAAACGAATTGCGAAAACAAACAAGTGATACGTAGAGGAAAGACTTTGAATTCTCGGGTTGTCACATCATCCCCAACTTGAAAGAAATTTCGTCCCGAAATTTGATAAGTAACCCAAAGCAGTAAGGTGTTAGATCAGGATGACTGTGGATTTTCCCCGGGTGCCACAGTGTTTCTCGAGGGTTGTTATATTAAGAATGTTCTTAACTGCAGTCCAGTGGGCAATCCGAGGGCTCTGCTGGTAACGACTAGTCATGCTCAAAGCATACGAGACGTCCGGCCAAGTAAATACCATAGCACACATGATAGAACCAATCGTGGAAGGAATATAGAACTGCTTCCATTTGCTTTATCTCACGGTCCTCAGAAGGAGCTTGTGATTTGTCCAAGACGGTTCCTTTAGTCAATGGAACACCTCCTTTCTTGGAGTTTTCCATCTCGAAGCAACTTATAACTTGATCTATGTTTGTGTTTTGAGTTAGCCCAAGAAGTCGCTTAGATCTATTCCTATAGATCTTGAATCCCAGAATGTAAGCGACTTCTCCAAGATCCTTCATTGCGAAACAAGATCCCAACCAATGTTTAACTTCCTTAAGCATGGGGATGTTGCTTCCAATGATCAATATATCATCTACATACAAGATGAGAAATTATATAGCACTCCCACTAGCCTTTCTGTAAACACAAGGTTCATCTTCGTTCTTTACAAAACCAAACTCTTTGACTTTTTGGTCAAAACAAAGATTCCAGCTCTGAGACGCTTGCTTGAGTCCATAAATGGACTTGTTTAGCTTACATACCCTATTATTAGGATATTTTGGATCGATAAAACCGTTAGGTTGAACCATATAAACATCTTCAGAAAGATGTCCATTAAGAAACGCAGTTTTAACATCCATTTGCCAAATTTCGTAATCATAGAACGCAGCTATGGCATGTAACATCCTGATCGATTTGATCATAGCAACAGGCAAGAGAGTTTCATCATAGTCAACACCTTGAGTTTTAGTGAAACCTTTCGCTACTAGCCATGCTTTATAGGTTTGTGTGTTTCCATGCATGTCGGTTTTTCTCTTGAAAACCCATTCTGACCTCCTCAACTGTTGTTTGTGTTCCTTGAACTTCTTCAAGATCCATTAAGTTACTTCAAGTTCCTCGACTAAGAAGTTCATCTTCAAGGAATCTTTTTTACTTCCTTTTGATGGCAATCATATTTGCATCATGATAGTAGAAGTAATAACCGCTTTGGTTATAGTATCCGACGAAAACAACCTTTTCGCCTCGACGGTCGAGCTTGTCATTAGAATCACTTGTGATATAAGCATCACACCCCCATACTCTTAGGTAACTTAAACTTGGCTTACGCCTATGCCATATCTCATATGGAGTCTTGTTTACCCTTTTAGTGGGTGCTAGATTTACGAGTCAAGCAGCAATCATAACAGCAAAACCCCAAAAGAAGTGAGGCAAATTTGTTCTACACATCATCGATCGAATCGTATTTAGTAGGGTTCGATTTCTCCTTTCACACACGCTACTAAGTTGGGGTGTGCCTGGTGGAGTGGGTTGTGAAACTATTCCACGTTCCTTTAGATGATCGAGAAATTCTAAGCTGAGGTATTCACCGCCTCGATCTGAGCGAAACATTTTAATCTTTCTATTAAGTTGGTTTTCAACTTCGTTCTGAAACTCTTTGAACTTTTCAAAGGTTTCATGCTTATGCTTCATGAGATACACATAAGCATATCGACTATAGTTGTCGATGAATGTAACAAAGTATCTCTCGTGATTCCTAGTCATAGTTCTAAAAGGACCACATAAATCTGAGTGTATGAGTCCTAGTAGATCAATAGCTCGTTCACCAAAAAAGGTGAAGGGATCCTTGGTGAGTTTGCCAGCTAAGCATGACTCGCAATCATCGAATGAGTCTGTTCCGGTGGATTCAAGAATCCCCTCAGATTGGAGCCATTTTACGCGTGCCTTGCTTATGTGGCCAAGTCTACAATGCCATAGGAATGAATCACTAGTACCATTTTTCTGACGTTTAGAAAGGTGATATACGTTACTGCTGGGTTGAACATCAATTTCGTAGATACCGTTTCGAGGTTAAGCCTCAAAATAGTAAATACCATTTAGATAAGCAGAAATAGCAATACCATTAAAAACATATCTAAATCTTTGTTCAAAAGGCAACGAAACTGAAATGATATTCATGGTCAAACCAGGTGCAAAAAGATAATTGTTCAAAACAACAACAAGACCAGAAGGACATGTAAGATTAAATATGCCAGTTGCCAGAACTGGGACTCTCCCATCGCCAACGATGAGCTCCATGTCTCCCAGCTTCAGTTTCTTCCTCTTCTCAGGCTCCCACAAGACATTAATGATGTGATAACCACACCCAGTATCAAATACCCATGTGTTGCTTGAAACAGTGAAAAGCTCGATAATATATATTAGAATACCTGAAGAAGTGCTTTCTCCATTAGCTGTGACATTTGTGTCTTTTAATCATTGTACAATTCCGAACAACTTTATACTTAATAAAACATTGTGTTTTATTTCCGGGATTGTATAATTACATATGACAATTTCACGATTTAATCCTTGTTCGATTTCAAACTCGCAAACCTTTTCTGGAAGTGAAATCGTAAACTGTTACACTAAACATAATCAGTTTAATGTGATGTACACTCTGGAACGATGACATAAGCTAAACATACCCTAAATACCCTTTACATAACTTAGAAATAAGTTTTGAGGAGTTCGGTATGGCAAAAACATGTTTGTTCGACCTTAGGGACTAACTGCGAGAAATTACGAAAGTCTGCCGATTCTCGTATTTCTTAATACGGACCATATACACACATCCAAAAAAAATTTTAATCATTAAAATCTTGTATTCTATTGATAAGAATGCAAAAATATCATTCGTTGCGCAATTTCGGTCGTTTTCGCGTTCGTTAAAGCGTTCGTCGTAATTAAGCGAAAAACGCAATCGTACAACCGAACGAACCGACATCCATGACATTTAACTGAACGAACCGACATCCATGACATTTTTTGGCATAATTTAAGTTAAATATGCTTTAACTTTGTAACGTCCTTAATTAATAAATCGAAATTATAAGAATATTTCGAATATAAAAGAATTTATATGTGATTACACCATCGTACGATAAAAAGAGTTTATTAAAAGTTTATAAAAATTAAACAATTCAACGTGTTATCATTGATTCATTTCGTAATAACAAAACAAAGTGTGGAAGCTTTAACTTGGTCGTGTTCGGTTCTTCACTTTTAATCATAACAAGAGGATGAACAAGGGTTTAAACAAGAGCTTACTACTAGCTTAAAGCTAGGGATGAATCTCTAGTGAAGAAGATGATGTAGAACGATGAAGAAAATGCAAGAAACAAAGCTCCTTTGAAAGCCCTTCAAGATGCAACCTCCATGGATCAACTTTGAAGCTTTGAATGGACTTGAGATTGAAGAAGATGGTGTGAGATGATGGTGATGGTTTCGGTTTTGGGGTGGACCGAAATGAGAGAGAGGGTGAGTGAAGATGAGGGTGTAATCTAGAGAATGATGGTTGTTATCTTTGGTTCCATACTTATAATCACTTATCACATATCTTGCTCATTCATGCAAGTAAACTATCAAATAAGATCTAGGAAGTAAGATATGGAGTATGGTGGGGATCTTGTGTGGATCTCTTGGGACCGAAATGGTTAGGGGGGGGGGCTTTGATGTAAAAATTTGTAACTAAAAGGTAATTGTAAGTTAGTTTCCAAGTATTAACTCATCTATGTTATTTATTTGATTTTTTTAGCGGGTGTTATGGTATACGGGGATCATGACTAGTCAAAAATAAATAAACAATGTATTTGACAAAAATTTAGTGTCCCGGGTAATGTCCGGTTATCCGGTTAGGTACCCCGTTACATTGTTTAATTATTCCGTAAAGTGTCCTTTATATATATTTTTGTAACACAAATTATTCCTGGCACTTAGGAAAGTATACAGGACCATTCTGCCATGTTTTTGCATTTTACTAACATAATAAAATGCTGAACTTTTAATAATAAATGCAGAATTCTGCATTTATAGTTTGTTTTAGGCACTTCTCGGCACTGTAACTATCATCTGGTGACGCAGTTTTGTCGTAAATAGCTCTTTAGTTCAAATAAACATGTTTTTGCCATACCGAATCCTTTGAAACTTATTTCTAAGTTATGTAAAGGATATTTAAGGTATGTTAAGCTTATGTCATAGTTTCGGAGTGTATGTCGTGTCACACCCGCTCGTAGCGGAAACGCAAGGTGTGATCTGTATGGTTTTCATTGCATAAATATCGATGTACATGAACAAACTATATGAATAAATACAAGCTCCAATGCCATTGTCATAATTGTTTCAAAAGAATGCAACATAAGTTGAATGTATTGGTTACAAACCATCAAATGAAAATAAGTTGTCATCGTTTTATACATCAAAATGTAAGTCTTAAAATGTCAAGACTTTGACCACTATATCACCGCAAAGAGGCGGTATATAACAGGCAAACCCTTCAATAGTTGGCATGGAGTATTGATACTTGTTTTCTTTGAACTGAAACCTTTGCATTGGTCCACTAATTCCCTGAAATACATGTAAGTTTGAAAACATCAACAAAATTTGAGCGAGTTCATGCAGTTTAGCTGTACAAGATGTATCTGTATCAAAACAGTATGTAATATGTATTTGTCTCAATTGTAATTGTATCCAAACTAGATATAAGATGTATCTGTATTTGTATCAATTGTAATTGTATCCAAACTGGATATAAGATGTATCTGTAAAATGTGAGTTGTATAAAATGTATCTCGATGTATGATGTAGTATGTAAAGCGTCAATGAAATCGTGATCATTAATGTTTTGCAAGGACATTAATATGTGTGACGAAATAGGAAGCAAACCAACCCTAGACGATTTTATGCCGATTCCTATCGACTGGGACACAAACGCACTCTTCCGTATGGGTCCATGACCAAGAGTGGGGCTCGCCAACACCCATTAGATCTAAACCTTTGTTCCTTGGTCCAAACTGGATTAATGGTGCTTATAGTATGGCCCTAATTCGCACATGATCTAAGGTGTTTCATTCCTTGGCTTATCATACTATTGTACATGTATTTTCCCCGATAGTTGTAAAGCTTGAAAAACATTTAAATGAATAGGGGACATGAACTCACAGAATTGCATCCGTAAACTGTATGTAATTGTAACCTCACTTGCATTGTCCTTGAATTGTATCACGACCTACAAAGGTCCTAGAATTGTTAGACACTACGGTCTTTGTATTGACTCATGTACAAGTCTTTTGTCTTGAGTATGTGTAAGACTTGTATGTCTTTACTGTTCGTTAACTGTGTATTCGATGAATGAGTTGTTCAAATGTTCGTTAACTGTGTATTCGATGAATGAGTTGTTCAAATGTTCGTTAACTGTGTATTCGATGAATGAGTTGTATAGTCGGATCTAGTCCGCTGAACCTCGTGTCTTATATGTATCACTTGTATAGTTGTGTTTCCAATAATAGTATCATTGGGCCAAGCCCATGTTTTCAAGTTATTGGGCTTAAATAGTGCTGGGCCTAAAATAGTGCTGGGCCTAAAATAGTGTTGGGCCTCAAATAGTGTTGGGCCTCAATAGTGTTGGGCCTCAAATAGTGTTGGGCCTCAAATAGTGTTGGGCTTGAATAGTGTTGGGCTTGAATAGTGTTGGGCTTGAATAGTGTTGGGCTTCAATAGTGTTGGGCTTCAATAGTGTTGGGCTTCAATAGTGTTGGGCTTTGGCCCATATGTTTGGTGTTTTGGGCTTAGCCCATGTATTTATGTTAAGCCCATTATGATGTTAAGCCCATTAAGAAAACTAAGCTCATTTGTAATACAATAGTCCATTAAGTGTAAGTAAGCCCATTTGTAATAGAAAATAGTCCATTTGTATAAACATAGTCCATTAAGTAAGATAAGCCCACTTGTTATAAATTAGCCCATTAGGTAAGATAAGCCCACTTGTTATAAGTAAGCCTTTCATTTTTATAAAAAATCTTTTTATAAAAATTTACTAAGTATACTTTTTGGTAAATAAAAACATACTAGTTTTTATAAGTTTATAAACATCCGAAATTTGTTATCGATAGGATACTTATATTTCGTGTCGAAGAATCGCCTAAACGTCGTAGTAACTCTTCGGATTGGCAATTCACTTATGTAGTCGTCCGTCGTTCATTTTGACCATAAATGGTGTCCGATTATTCGAATCGTCCGTAACTCGTTTTAAGGCGTAATTATGTGAAGTCTTGTAAGACTTTGATTATTATGTATCATGTGTTCATTATTACCATTGTAATAAAGTTCCTATCTTTGATATATATAACTAATACATCAAATACCACACATCAATTAAGTTGTTAAAATGATCAAATATATATTTTCTAAAAAAATATATATATATTTATCTTGTCTTTTCTTTTCTTTTATAAAAGCCTTTCCTTAAAAACTTTTTAATCTAATAAAGATTTAACCAAACAAAAATGTTGGTTCGTATAGCATAAAGTTTTTAAGAAAAATTGGCCATATAATCTTTGTATTAATCATTTGGCCATGTTTAATCAAACATATCATTTTCTTTATCAAATCACCACCAATTTACTCATCATCTTAACTAAACATATGAGACTTTTATAAAATAAAATTTACCAAGATGATTTCCAAATCATGTAGGGTTTTAAACATGATCAATACATATGCTAACAAGTTCAAAAACCAAGTTTAATTTTAGTTTTAACAACTTTTATAAAAATCTCTAGTTGTATGTTACTTTTTATAATCTTGTAAAAGTCTTGTTTTTAAATAAAAACCCTTAATACTTTCACAAGAACAATAGTTATGATCATCCATTTAATCCTTTATGTTAAAAACCCTTTAACATAAACATGTACAATTTTTAGATCATAACTTAAAACATACTCTAACCATTTATTTATCTCATAATCATCATAGCAAGATCAAATAAGCATATCACAAGTCTTAAATCACAATATAATCAACATAAATATATCATGATTTTTATCTTTGCTTCTTTGTATTTTTCTCATGTTATTATGTATGATCTCTTGGTTATTATTAGTAATAATAACATCATAAACATAATATATGTCTAAAAAAAAATATAGTTATAGAAGCTTACTTCTAGCACAAGGCTAGGGATGATCTTAGAAGATTATTAAGACTTAGAAGATGATGATCTTGTTGGTAGAACACTTTTGTTATGGATGAAAACCCTTCCTTTCACTTCCACTAGCTTTAGATCACCTTATGTTACTTGGAAATCCATGATGATCATGAAGGAGATGATAAAAATAATTGGGTTTTTGAAGGTGTTCTTGTTAAAAAGATGAAGATGATGAGAGTATTCTTATGTGTGTGTAAAGTATGGTGTAAAATGTAGTAACTTAGTGAAGAAGTGTTGAAATAATTCACCATACTAATCCACTTGTAACTAATAACATAATATCTAGATATTTACCCAATTAAACAAGGGTGTGGGGCCCCCTTGTTCACGTTTACAAGGTGGGGGGGGGGGTCTTATGTTGTTGAAAAATAACTTAGTTATTTTTAAGGTTTCCAATGAAGTATAAGATGTAAACATTTAGGTGTTAAGAGTTTGCAATTTTCCGAGATGTTTCTTGACTTGTAATGACCATAAACTAGCTTTATAAGACCAAAAATAATGATCACTAGTTCGCTACATGTGCCAAAATATAGTTCGGCTAGAGGTATAGCGCTCGTTTCGCAAGTAAATAGTCGAAAGGTACGCTTATGGAAGTTGTAGGAAAAATTTCCGTTATGTGTGAAATTGATATTCCATAAGTATTTTTATATGAAATTGGTGCCTAAACAACAATTTTTGCATCTTGTAATAAAAATACAATTGCTGAATTTTGCGGAAAATTAATGAAATGGTCACTTTTAGCGCATTTCGGACAGTTTTTAGTGCTACCGGCATTGGTAATATATTAACCAAACCCTTGTATTCCCACATAGGGTTTAATATATAATTGATGTTGGACTCTCATCCGAGTCCTTAAGATGTCAGTTTAGATGTCTTCTGCGGATTCGGAGTTTTTTTTTTTTTTTTCAGCACTCTAGTTCACTAGGCACTACTCTAGTTGTTTCGGTGAATTGTTTGCACCATTTCAAATGTACCCAATAAAAGTGAATCATGTGTAATAATAAATGAATATTCCATGAGTTTTCTAAGATGTATTTTGTGAAGTCATGCAGTCCGAATATTCAAAACACATACTTGTATTATGTAAATCATCGTTTTAAATGTAAGTAAATTACCCGAACGTGGTAGTTGTCACATTCTCCCCCTGTTATTGAGAATTTCGTCCCGAAATTCAAGCTGAGTCATCCTTTGCAGGATTGTTCTCAAACAGGTGAGAGTATTTGGCTTTGATTTGGTCTTCACGTTCCCAAGTATATTCGGGTCCGTGTCGAGAGTTCCAACGAATTTTTACTAATATGTTATGACTCCTTTGTATTTTCTGGACCTTCCGGTCCATGACCTTAACAGGTGCTTTGTGAATTGGAGTTTGTCATCAATATGAATTTCAGCTGAAAGAATGATAACGGTTGCTTGTGTTGGACTCTTTTTAAGATTCGACACATGAAACGTGTCGTGCACACTGCTAAATTCATCTGGTAACTTCAACTTGTAGGCAACAGTGCCAATCTTTTCTAAGATTTCAAATGGTCCAATGTAACATGGGTTAAGCTTTCCACGTTTACCGAACCTCGCTACGCCTTTCCAAGGCGAGACTTTCAACAAGACTTTGTCTCCATCCTCGAAAGATAATGGTTTTTGTCTTTTATCTGCGTAGCTATTTTGTCGATCGCGAGCCGCCTCGATACGGTCTCGGATCTGAAAATTTTTATCCGTAGTCTCTTTGACTAATTCCGGACCAATTAATTGACTATCGCCAGTTTCTGCCCAAATAGCAGAGAGCGACACTTTCGACCATAAAGAGCCTCAAATGGTGCAGCTTGTATACTAGTATGGTAGCTGTTATCGTAGGAAAACTCAACTTAAAAGTAGATGAGTATCCCAATTGCCGCCTAAATCCATAACACATGCACGAAGCATATCTTCGAGTGTTTGGATTGTCCGTTCGCTCTGGTCGTCAGTTTGTGAATGAAAGGCCGTACTTAGATTCAAATGAGATCCAAAGGCCTATTGAAATGATTTCCAAATTCTAGAAACAAAATGAACGTCTCGGTCCGAAATGATTGAAATAGGCACTCATGACGAGCCACTATTTCTTTGAGATAGAATTCCGCTAGTTTCTCAGTATTCTCCTTCTCCCAAATCGGTAAGAAGTGTGCGGACTTTGTTAGTCTATCGATGATTACACATATCATGTAGTGACCTCTTGAGGTCCTGAGTAACTTCGTAATGAAATACATCGATATTTGTTCCCATTACTAAACGGGAATCTCGGTTTGTTGTAACAAGTCCGAGGGATTTTGCTATTCGACTTTGACTTTCGCGCAAGTCAAGCATTCTCCGATATAAGTCGCGATATTACTTTTGAGGTTAGGCCACCAGTAGTATTCTTTCACTACTTAGGCCTATGTGCTTCCTCAAAATATCATCTCGAAGGCCGCCAAAGAATAGAACCCAATTTCAACTCATAATGTATAAAGTTCCATCTTCTTTACACTAATTGTTCCTTCATGCCTCGAAATGTTTCTGCTTGAATATGCTCTTCCTTGAGCGCTTGTGAATCATCTTCTCTAATGCTTGAACTCTCAGTGTTCTAACTCGCTCCTTGCGGCTCAAGGCATCTGCTACAACGTTTGCCTTGCCCGGATGGTACTTTATTTCACAATCATAGTCGTTTAACAATTCAACAAACATCGTTGATGTATATTTAATTCTTTTTGGTTGAATATGTGTTGAAGACTTTTATGATCCGTGAAAATAATGCATTGAGTACCATATAAATAATGTCGCCATAATTTTTAAAGCGAATACCACCACGCCTAACTCAAGGTCGAGAGTGGTATAGTTCTTCTCGTGAACTTTTTAATTGGCGCGACGTGTACACAATAACTTTTTTTTTTACGTTGCACGAGTACGCAACTCAATCCTTGATGCGAAGCATCATAGTCTACAACAGAGTCATCGGTATCGTCGGATAATGATAAGATTGTAAAATGCTATGCACCAATCTTAAGAATAAGTTGTAATGCTATATCTTGTTTTTCGATTGGGGCGAATTTATTGTCTTTAACAACTCTAAAATGGTTCTCAAATGTTGCTCATGTTTATCAGTCGATCGAGAGTATATCAAAATGTCGTCAATAAACACTATGATGAATTTGTCGAGATACGGCTTGCACACACGATTCATTAAATCCATGAAGACCGCTGGTGCATTTGTTAAACCAAAAGGCATAACGAGAAACTCGTAATGACCGTAACGAGTCTTAAAAGCCGTTTTCGGTATGCTTTCCTCTTGAATTCGTAACTGATGATACTCCGATCGTAAGTATATCTTAGAGTAGAAGCTAGAACCTTTCATAAACCATTTGAGTTAGTTGGAAATTCATCTGTAACATGATTTAGAAATATGAATTTTCATTCATCGATATGTTGTGCACTTTTGCAAAAACTTGCATGTCTTTCCACCCCCAAGACCTTTATAAAGATGTATAGTGGTAAAGAGTGGGGGTTATGAACTCACAACATCCTCATTCGGTCAACAGAAGGTGCTAATCGATATGAAGATCTGGCTATGGGTGTGGCTCCCGGTACCAAGTCGATGTGAAACTCGACTTGTTGATATGGTGGTAGTCCTGGCAAGTCTTCGAGAAAGACTTCAGGAAATTATTTTACCACAGGAATATCTGTCAGCCTCGGCCCAATGGCCTTCTTGTCGACAACATGTGCAGAAAGGTAACACAACCTTTCCGTAAGTACTTCTGTGCCTTCATGCAATTGATGATCTGCAATGATGTGTCATGCTTTTCTTCATGAATAACAAGTGTCTCTTTATTCGGTAGTGGTAGGCGAATGACCTTCTCATGACAGAAGACTTCGGCTAGGTTATTAGATAACCAATCTATGCCAACCACTACTTTGAGACTACCCAACTGAACGGGTAAGAGATCGATATTGAATTTCAGCTCTAGACTCGACTAGTTTACCGTTTGCCAATTATATAGAATGAGGAGACGTCTAGCTTACTTGACTCTAGGCCAAGTACATTTTGAATTCTATGTAGGAAAGACTTCCCTGTACAGATGTAGAGGACAACCCAATCCCTATGTTTAGATGTAGGATAACCCAATCCCTATGTTTAGATGTAGGATAACCCAATCCCTATGTTTAGATGTAGGATAACCCAATCCCTAATTGTAGCTAGGACAATCCCGTCCCTAGCCATGAAACTTATGTATGTGAAATGTTGAGATGAAGCTAAAATTGCCAATTGTATAAAATAACATGGATGTGAAATGTTGACGAATAGGATACATACCGGTGGCCCTTAATGAATTTGATATGTCTCAGCTAATTCCCCATTAGCTAACTTGATATAGTAATGTGTGTCTAACATGACTCTAATTCGAGTATATGCTTAACATTTAAAAGCAATAGCTAAGCTCGGTGTTGGTATTAAAAGAATTGATACATGATGATCGTAGAGTATACGTACTCATGACTTCATTGGGATTTTGTGGAGTATTCATAGTTCTAACCACACACACACTTATTCACATTTAGGATTTCGGCAAGTTACCAGCATACTTCCTGGTGCCAAAATCGTTTATGGCAGCAATTGTCTTCGTTTCTCTCATGGCGAGAGTTATTGTTTGAGTGATCGAGGTAGGGAGGGATGATGCGGTTATGCTTCGGATCTCCGAGGCTAAACCTAAAATGTAACACTCTGTGCGTTTGAATTCGGGTGTTACCCTGTATGGAACAACCCTTGAGAGACCGTGAAAGCATCAAATGTAACCATCAACATTGGCTCTAGTTATGAGCGAGTTCTTTTATAAAATCATATGAAAATAGATATGAAAATCAGATGATATAAAAGAATGATGTATGGTTAAATAAATAACCAATAGAAATGTAGTGTATAAATATATCTTGTCTTGAAATAGAATATTATGTCTTGTGTAGAGGATGTCGTGTCTTGTGCAAAAATGTCATGTCTTGTCTTTGTCGAAGAGATTTGAATAACACCACGATATGCAATATAATATAAGCACTTATGTATAGGAAGTACCAGCGGCGTATCCACCATGCTTTTATCATATTACACACGTCTCGTTATTTACAAAAATGTCTTGTGTATACCAACGTCGAATGTCATGTATAACAATGTCATGCGTAACAGTGTCATGTATAAACCATGTCTTGTGTAAAAGCAATGGTTTTCAACACATAACTTTTGACTTAAACAATTGATTCTTTTGGCGCCATGATCTTTTTAATACACACTATTAAAAGAATCTAGACATGTATTTGAATAAATAAAGTCTATCACGTGCCCAAGAATGAAGAATGCAATCAATCGGTCATGGAAACCTCAAGACCATATTGTTCATACATGTTTGAATAAATGATAATGTGGATAACCAAAACCAAAAGGTGTAATGCCTCTTGCATGTATTGGTCATACGTCCAAATGGAAAAAGAGAAAGAAAATAATTCGTTGAGGAGGGGAAACCAACCAGTGGTCTTTGTCCATATAATATGTATTCCCTACTCTATGGACCTCGATCATCCTAAGTAGAGAAAATCCTTAGTCTTACTTGTCCACGTGACAATTATGGTAATAGTGCTTGAGTTTCACGAGCTCTAGCAAGATATTAGAATCTCCAAAAATGTCGAATAGAATGCAATGAGGGAGTTGCAGCATGGCTCATGCCATACCATCCCTTGGAAAAAGACAAATGTCAAACGACGGAATTTATTGTATCACTTCCAATAAATATGATAAGGTGGAATATGATAAAGTAAGGTAAAGTAGGATAAAGTGTCATAGACACCATGGAACCAACCCATGTTCAAGAATTTCGAGAATGTTGAGGAAAATCCTCCATGAGTAGCTAATAAGTTTTGTTTGTTTAAATGACTAGTCTCATCTGAATTGTGATATAGATCAAATGTTAGGTGTGAACAAATACGTGTCGTCTTCCTGTATTGTATTGTATTGTATTGTATTGTATTGTATTGTATTGTATTGTATTGTATTGTATTGTATTGTATTGTATTGTATTGTATTGTATTGTATTGTATTGTATTGTATTGTATTGTATTGTATTGTATTGTATTGTATTGTATTGTATTGTATTGTATTGTATTGTATTGTATTGTATTGTATTGTATTGTATTGTATTGTATTGTATTGTATTGTATTGTATTGTATTGTATTGTATTGTATTGTATTGTATTGTAGGGTGTTATACTAACCACCCCAGTTCGTGTTCTACTAGATAAGAAGAATTGAATTTCAAGTAATAACTTAAGAATTTTGAATGAATAGTGATCATTAGCTTGACCCGCAGAGTCCACCAGAATTTCCATGCACTACAAGTTGTTATTACGTGGGCCCCCGTAATAATAAATTGTCTTGCATGGTCACCCTAGCATTCTCTTGTTCAGAGCAGGCGATCAGTCAGAGAGAGGACACTATTGTTTATATACCTTCGACATAGAAGGAAACTTCGTGATAGTTCACGTGTCAACGTCCGTTGTTGTTACTCGCAGGACGGTACAACGTTAGATGAAATAGAAATGGAAAGAATCTGTAACAATATCAATTGAAGGGGCACCTTCAAGATGAGTACTTCATATTCCTTGTAAGGACAAGAGTATATCCACCTTGGTTAGTATGAGTCACATGGATCTCGTCCCACTAATGGAGTTGTTGTCCAAGGTTACCACCTTCGCCTCATCGTCATTATCATGGTCAGGCATCTCAGCATTCGCGAGAAAGCAACCATATTTTACGGAATTAAGTTTAAGATTTCACTTAGGAATCATGTTCGCCATAAGCTCCGCAATAGACATGAGGTCGATATTTTCATCGTGTGAGTAAAGAATAATAATAGAGTTTGAAGTCGAAAGTATTTTGTTCTTGGCAAAATATTTCATGCAACATATATATGAATCACCTACATATATAATCATGTAAAATCCTATCAATCAAGGATTTCTATCTTGTATAAGCTGAACTTGTGAACTGTTTATAATGCATAAACTGATAATGTAATGTATTGTAGGCACATAGTCTATTAATGTATTGTGTCTGTTTCTCATAGACTTCACCCATGGAAATGTCCTCGCTTGATTTATGTGAAATGAATTTTTGTTGTAGTGGACCTTGAAAAATGTTTATGCAATGAAAACCTTTTGACTTGTCCAATTTTATTTATAATCTGTTCAACATGAACAAGAGGTTTTCGTGAGAGATCCCTAGTGATTGTAGACTTAGACTCGAGAAAGAATCCTGGTTCACTACAATCGATGCTCTGATACCAATCTGTCACACCCGCTCGTAGCGGAAATGCAAGGTGTGATCTGTATGGTTTTCATTGCATAAATATCGATGTACATGAACAAACTATATGAATAAATACAAGCTCCAATGCCATTGTCATAATTGTTTCAAAAGAATGCAACATAAGTTGAATGTATTGGTTACAAACCATCAAATGAAAATAAGTTGTCATCGTTTTATACATCAAAATGTAAGTCTTAAAATGTCAAGACTTTGACCACTATATCACCGCAAAGAGGCGGTATATAACAGGCAAACCCTTCAATAGTTGGCATGGAGTATTGATACTTGTTTTCTTTGAACTGAAACCTTTGCATTGGTCCACTAATTCCCTGAAATACATGTAAGTTTGAAAACATCAACAAAAGTTGAGCGAGTTCATGCAGTTTAGCTGTACAAGATGTATCTGTATCAAAACAGTATGTAATATGTATTTGTCTCAATTGTAATTGTATCCAAACTGGATATAAGATGTATCTGTATTTGTATCAATTGTAATTGTATCCAAACTGGATATAAGATGTATCTGTAAAATGTGAGTTGTATAAAATGTATCTCGATGTATGATGTAGTATGTAAAGCGTCAATGAAATCGTGATCATTAATGTTTTGCAAGGACATTAATATGTGTGACGAAATAGGAAGCAAACCAACCCTAGACGATTTTATGCCGATTCCTATCGACTGGGACACAAACGCACTCTTCCGTATGGGTCCATGACCAAGAGTGGGGCTCGCCAACACCCATTAGATCTAAACCTTTGTTCCTTGGTCCAAACTGGATTAATGGTGCTTATAGTATGGCCCTAATTCGCACATGATCTAAGGTGTTTCATTCCTTGGCTTATCATACTATTGTACATGTATTTTCCCCGATAGTTGTAAAGCTTGAAAAACATTTAAATGAATAGGGGACATGAACTCACAGAATTGCATCCGTAAACTGTATGTAATTGTAACCTCACTTGCATTGTCCTTGAATTGTATCACGACCTACAAAGGTCCTAGAATTGTTAGACACTACGGTCTTTGTATTGACTCATGTACAAGTCTTTTGTCTTGAGTATGTGTAAGACTTGTATGTCTTTACTGTTCGTTAACTGTGTATTCGATGAATGAGTTGTTCAAATGTTCGTTAACTGTGTATTCGATGAATGAGTTGTTCAAATGTTCGTTAACTGTGTATTCGATGAATGAGTTGTATAGTCGGATCTAGTCCGCTGAACCTCGTGTCTTATATGTATCACTTGTATAGTTGTGTTTCCAATAATAGTATCATTGGGCCAAGCCCATGTTTTCAAGTTATTGGGCTTAAATAGTGCTGGGCCTAAAATAGTGTTGGGCCTCAAATAGTGTTGGGCCTCAATAGTGTTGGGCCTCAAATAGTGTTGGGCCTCAAATAGTGTTGGGCTTGAATAGTGTTGGGCTTGAATAGTGTTGGGCTTGAATAGTGTTGGGCTTCAATAGTGTTGGGCTTCAATAGTGTTGGGCTTCAATAGTGTTGGGCTTTGGCCCATATGTTTGGTGTTTTGGGCTTAGCCCATGTATTTATGTTAAGCCCATTATGATGTTAAGCCCATTAAGAAAACTAAGCTCATTTGTAATACAATAGTCCATTAAGTGTAAGTAAGCCCATTTGTAATAGAAAATAGTCCATTTGTATAAACATAGTCCATTAAGTAAGATAAGCCCACTTGTTATAAATTAGCCCATTAGGTAAGATAAGCCCACTTGTTATAAGTAAGCCTTTCATTTTTATAAAAAATCTTTTTATAAAAATTTACTAAGTATACTTTTTGGTAAATAAAAACATACTAGTTTTTATAAGTTTATAAACATCCGAAATTTGTTATCGATAGGATACTTATATTTCGTGTCGAAGAATCGCCTAAACGTCGTAGTAACTCTTCGGATTGGCAATTCACTTATGTAGTCGTCCGTCGTTCATTTTGACCATAAATGGTGTCCGATTATTCGAATCGTCCGTAACTCGTTTTAAGGCGTAATTATGTGAAGTCTTGTAAGACTTTGATTATTATGTATCATGTGTTCATTATTACCATTGTAATAAAGTTCCTATCTTTGATATATATAACTAATACATCAAATACCACACATCAATTAAGTTGTTAAAATGATCAAATATATATTTTCTAAAAAAATATATATATATTTATCTTGTCTTTTCTTTTCTTTTATAAAAGCCTTTCCTTAAAAACTTTTTAATCTAATAAAGATTTAACCAAACAAAAATGTTGGTTCGTATAGCATAAAGTTTTTAAGAAAAATTGGCCATATAATCTTTGTATTAATCATTTGGCCATGTTTAATCAAACATATCATTTTCTTTATCAAATCACCACCAATTTACTCATCATCTTAACTAAACATATGAGACTTTTATAAAATAAAATTTACCAAGATGATTTCCAAATCATGTAGGGTTTTAAACATGATCAATACATATGCTAACAAGTTCAAAAACCAAGTTTAATTTTAGTTTTAACAACTTTTATAAAAATCTCTAGTTGTATGTTACTTTTTATAATCTTGTAAAAGTCTTGTTTTTAAATAAAAACCCTTAATACTTTCACAAGAACAATAGTTATGATCATCCATTTAATCCTTTATGTTAAAAACCCTTTAACATAAACATGTACAATTTTTAGATCATAACTTAAAACATACTCTAACCATTTATTTATCTCATAATCATCATAGCAAGATCAAATAAGCATATCACAAGTCTTAAATCACAATATAATCAACATAAATATATCATGATTTTTATCTTTGCTTCTTTGTATTTTTCTCATGTTATTATGTATGATCTCTTGGTTATTATTAGTAATAATAACATCATAAACATAATATATGTCTAAAAAAAAATATAGTTATAGAAGCTTACTTCTAGCACAAGGCTAGGGATGATCTTAGAAGATTATTAAGACTTAGAAGATGATGATCTTGTTGGTAGAACACTTTTGTTATGGATGAAAACCCTTCGTTTCACTTCCACTAGCTTTAGATCACCTTATGTTACTTGGAAATCCATGATGATCATGAAGGAGATGATAAAAATAATTGGGTTTTTGAAGGTGTTCTTGTTAAAAAGATGAAGATGATGAGAGTATTCTTATGTGTGTGTAAAGTATGGTGTAAAATGTAGTAACTTAGTGAAGAAGTGTTGAAATAATTCACCATACTAATCCACTTGTAACTAATAACATAATATCTAGATATTTACCCAATTAAACAAGGGTGTGGGGCCCCCTTGTTCACGTTTACAAGGTGGGGGGGGGGGGGGGGTCTTATGTTGTTGAAAAATAACTTAGTTATTTTTAAGGTTTCCAATGAAGTATAAGATGTAAACATTTAGGTGTTAAGAGTTTGCAATTTTCCGAGATGTTTCTTGACTTGTAATGACCATAAACTAGCTTTATAAGACCAAAAATAATGATCACTAGTTCGCTACATGTGCCAAAATATAGTTCGGCTAGAGGTATAGCGCTCGTTTCGCAAGTAAATAGTCGAAAGGTACGCTTATGGAAGTTGTAGGAAAAATTTCCGTTATGTGTGAAATTGATATTCCATAAGTATTTTTATATGAAATTGGTGCCTAAACAACAATTTTTGCATCTTGTAATAAAAATACAATTGCTGAATTTTGCGGAAAATTAATGAAATGGTCACTTTTAGCGCATTTCGGACAGTTTTTAGTGCTACCGGCATTGGTAATATATTAACCAAACCCTTGTATTCCCACATAGGGTTTAATATATAATTGATGTTGGACTCTCATCCGAGTCCTTAAGATGTCAGTTTAGATGTTTTCTGCGGATTCGGAGTTTTTTTTTTTTTTTCAGCACTCTAGTTCACTAGGCACTACTCTAGTTGTTTCGGTGAATTGTTTGCACCATTTCAAATGTACCCAATAAAAGTGAATCATGTGTAATAATAAATGAATATTCCATGAGTTTTCTAAGATGTATTTTGTGAAGTCATGCAGTCCGAATATTCAAAACACATACTTGTATTATGTAAATCAACGTTTTAAATGTAAGTAAATTACCCGAACGTGGTAGTTGTCACATGTCGCGTTAAACTGATTTCGTTTACGCACCAGTTTGCGTATAACCTTCCAGAAAGTGATTTAAAGCTTGAAATCATAATCGAATCACATTGTAAAATCATTAAACACAATTACACATATAATAACACCAAAGCATATTGTTTTATTGATAATTCACATTGTTTTACATTATACGATGATTACAGAACATAGTTATCACAGTCTCCCCTACTTAGGAAATTTCGTCCCGAAATTTTATTTAGAGGATACTTGTGAAAACAAATGCGGGTATTTCATCTTCATCTGGTCCTCACGTTCCCAAGTAAACTCGGGGCCACGTTCGGATTCCCAGCGAACTTTGACCAATCGAATCCGTTTGTTCTTCAGCTGTTTGTATGTACGTTCCACTATCTCCACGGGTTTCTCGACAAAGTGCATCGTTTCATCGATTTGAATCTCGTCGAGAGGAATGTGAAGATCAGCATCAGCTAAACACTTTCGCAAATTGGACACGTGGAAAGTCGGATGAACATTTCCAAGCTCTGGAGGTAGCTCTAGTCGATAGGCAACCTTTCCAATTCTTTCAACAATCTTAAATGGTCCAACATATCGTGGTGCAAGTTTTCCTTTCTTTCCAAATCTTACCACTCCCTTCCAAGGCGACACCTTGAGTAGGACACGGTCTCCGATTTGAAATTCCATGGGCTTGCGTCCCAAATCTGCATAACTCTTTTGACGGCTTCTAGCGTCACAAGATTATCGCGGATTTTATTGATTTTGTCTGTTGTTTCCAGAATGAGCTCGGGTCCAGTAAGCTGAGCTTCACCGATCTCATTCCAACAGACGGGTGAACGACATTTTCGACCGTAGAGAGCTTCGAATGGTGCCATCTTAATGCTAGCATGATAACTATTATTGTATGAGAACTCGATCAATGGCAAATGAGAATCCCAATTACCACCAAAGTCTATCACGCATGCTCTAAGCATATCCTCCAAAGTTTGAATCGTCCTCTCAGATTGACCATCTGTTTGGGGATGATAAGCAGTGCTTAGATTCAGTTGGCTTCCCAACGCAGATTGCATGATCTTCCAAAAATGAGATGAAAATCGAGCATCACGATAGGAAATGATATCTAAAGGAACACCATGTCGTGATACAATCTCGTCTACATAGATCTTGGCAAGCTTTTCAGCAGAGAAATCCTCACGGATTGGTAAGAAGTGAGCAGATTTTGTCAAACGATCAACTACAACCCAAATGGCATCGTGACCTTTAGACGTACGCGGTAACTTAGTAATGAGATCCATTGCAATGTTCTCCCACTTCCAAACCGGTATCTCTGGTTGTACAAGCAAACCAGAAGGTCGTTGATGTTCAGCCTTGACTTTGAGACAAGTTAGGCATTTCGATACATACAAGGCAACATCCTTCTTCATACCAGGCCACCAATACTGCGTACGAAGATCCTTGTACATTTTATCAGCACCAGGATGTATAGAATATCGAGACTTGTGAGATTCGTCCATTACCAAGGTGCAAAGATCGTCCTGATTCGGAATCCACAAACGATCCTTAAAATAGAGTAAACCATCGTCTTTCCTTTCGAGCATAAGCTCAAGTTGAAGCGGTAGCTCATATTTCAATAAGTCTTTGATCACACAAGATCGTTGAGTTTGAAGAACACGAGATTGAATATCAGATAGAGTTCGAACAGAATGAAGCTTGACTCGTTCCTTTCGACTAAGCGCATCGGCCACGACATTCGCCTTACCAGGACGGTAGCGGATCTCGCAATCATAATCGTTCAAGAGTTCAACCCAACGTCGTTGCCTCATGTTCAGCTCCTTCTGATTGAGAATATGCTGGATACTTTTGTGGTCTGTGAAAACCACACACTTCGTTCCATAGAGGTAGTGTCTCCAGATTTTTAGCGCAAAAACCACAGCTCCTAACTCAAGATCATGAGTCGTATAGTTCTTCTCGTGAACTTTCAACTGTCTAGATGCATAAGCTATGACTTTACCGCGTTGCATAAGTACGCAACCAAGTCCTAGATTCGATGCGTCATAATAGACAACAAAATCATCGTTTCCCTTAGGTAGAGATAAAACAGGAGCATCACAGAGCTTCCGTTTCAGCGTCTGGAACGCTTCTTCTTGCCTAGGTCCCCACTCAAAAGGCTTATTTTTCTGAGTCAATGCAGTGAGTGGAACCGCGATCTTTGAGAAATTAGAAATGAATCGACGATAATAACCAGCAAGACCAAGAAATGATCGAATCTCTGTAGGTGTCGTCGGTGTACTCCAATCCTTAATAGCTGCTATTTTGGATGGATCTACATGAATACCCTGCTCGTTGACTATATGACCCAAAAACTGAACTTCTCTAAGCCAGAATTCACACTTGGAGAATTTAGCAAAAAGTTGTTCCTTCTTCAGAAGTTCCAAAGTCAAACGAAGGTGTTGTTCGTGATCGGCTCGAGACTTTGAATAAATGAGAATATCGTCGATAAACACAATGATGAACTTATCTAAATAAGGTTTACAAACCCTATTCATTAAGTCCATGAAGATAGCTGGAGCATTTGTCAAACCAAATGGCATGACAGTGAACTCGTAATGCCCATATCTCATACGGAAAGCAGTCTTGGGAATATCCTCTTCGAAAACACGCAGTTGATGATACCTAGATCGCAGGTCGATCTTGGAAAAGCATGAAGCACCTTGCAGCTGGTCGAAGAGATCATCAATTCTAGGTAGGGGATATCGATTCTTGATGGTAAGCTTATTAAGCTCACGATAATCGATACACATTCGAAAAGATCCATCTTTTTTTTTCACAAAGAGAACAGGAGCGCCCCATGGTGAAAAGCTCGGACGGATGAATCCTTTATCAGATAACTCTTGAAGTTGTTTTAATAACTCTTGCATCTCCGATGGTGCAAGACGATAAGGTGCTTTCGTAATCGGGTTGGCATTGGGTACAAGGTCAATATGAAACTCGACTTGATGAACTGGAGGCAAACCAGACAGTTCATCGGGAAACACCTCTGGATAATCCCAAACAATCGGAATATCCTGAATACTCTTGCTCTTGCCTTCCTCCTCGGTGACATGTGCCAGGAAAGCAACATATCCTTTTCGCAAATATCTTTGGGCCTTCATACACGACATAAGCTTCAATCCACCAGATGGTTTCTCACCACGAACTTCCAGAACATCGCCTGACGGAAGAGGAATACGAACAATCTTATCGAAACAAACCACCTCAGCATGATGTTTGGTTAACCAATCCATCCCTACGATAATATCGAAACTCCCAAGTTGCATCGGCGTGAGGTCAATGGGAAAGAGATGGTTATCAAGGTTTAGCTGACAATCACGTATAACGGAATCGAGCACGAGAGTTTTACCAGTAGCAACTTCGACAGATAAGGGTTTCCTCAGTTTAGTTCTAGGTATCGCAAGCAAAGGTTCAAAAGACAATGAAACAAAACTTCTATCGGCACCAGAATCAAAAAGAATAGATGCAGGTCGATTGTTAGCAAGAAACGTACCATTGACGACGAGGTTGTCAGCTTGAGCCTCGTTCGCATTTAGATTGAATACTCGCCCACGAGCGGGATTCGCATTCGCATTGACATTGACATTCACGTTCGGATTTGCATTCGCATTTGCCAACCTCGGACAGTTGTTGCGGAAGTGGCCATACTCTCCACAATTGAAGCATGAACCCGGTGGGAATCTAGCAGCATTCCCCTGAACTGGAGCTTGATTTTGAACATTCTGATTCTGACCAAAACGACAGACGTTGGCCAGATACCCAAGCTTACCACACGTTGTGCATTGCCTACAAGCTTGTTGTGTAACATGATGATAGTTGCAGCGAGCACAATGAGGTGCGGTACCAGCATACGCTTTCTTTGTAGGAGGTTGAGCTGGTGGGTTCTGAGGGTTCTAAGCAGTTTGTGCAGTTACTGCAAAATTCTGAGCACCCTTTCGCTTTCTCGACTTCTTCGACGACTCACCTTTCTTACCCTTACCCTTTTCCTTAACAGATTCGGTCGATCTCTTCTTATCACCCTTGCAGGTAAGTTTACCCTTCCTGACTTGCGACTCGGTCAGGGTAGCAGATAACTCGATCGCTTGACGAACAGTAGTAGGATTAACACCGGTCACAATATCCTGAATGGAATCGGGTAAACCATCGATAAACCTCTCTATCGCTTTCTCCAACGGAGTAACCATAGTAGGACACAAAAGGCTGAGCTCCTCAAATCGATCCGTGTACGCACGGTGTTCTCCCCCATCTTGTTTTAGATCGTCAAACTCTCGTTCCAAAGCTTGAATTTCGTGACGGGGACAGAACTCTCTCATCATGAGAGCTCGAAGCTCTTCCCATGTTTGTGCCAATGCCACTTCGGCACCCCTATCGCGCATCACTCTGTTCCACCATGTAAGAGCACGCTTCTCGAACACACTTGATGCAAATTCAACCTTACGCCCATTCGGACATTGCACATGTCTGAATGTGTTCTCGATACTCTCAAACCATTGAAGGAGTGCAGTCGCTCCTTGTGACCCAGAAAACTTTAGCGGCTTTGCAGAATTGAAGCTTTTGAAATTACATTGTGCATTGTTATTATTGTTGTTGTATAGCTCGTGGATTTGGGTCACAACGCCTGGAAGCACAGCAGCCATTTGCTGAGTGACAAGGGCTGCAATTTCTTCAGCAGTAAAAGATTATGCATCACGTCGAGGAGGCATTGTCTAACAAGGAAATATGAGAAACGAGTGAGGTTGATAATTAGGAAAAACAAAAGAGGTATTGAAAATATCGACGAAACATTAGGAAGGCGATCATTTGTTCGTTACCTCAAACAAACAAATGACACGCAGTGACTAATCAAAGTACTGAATCAAAATAATGTATCGCGAAGACATGCTCGCCTATAAGTGAACACTCACCCCAAGAGTTCCCAGGTAAGAGTGACTGGTCCGATTATGTGGATTTTTACGAACACTCTAGCCTTAGACAGAAAACTCAGGGTACAGGTATTCACTCTTCCAGTTTGCACGTGTTCACATTATTTAGACCCAAACTTTGACGAGATTTTGAAAACTCAAAAGGCACTAAGCCAAAATGAGTCAAACTGGAAGGGTTCAAAACCTTATAACAGAGGGTTCAAAACCTAGTAATCAATCATCCTAGAACGGATGATTAATTTTCGAAGCAGGTTCGGATTTTGTTTTAAAAAAAAATTCTAAACGCAAATCAACTTGCGTTGGGGTCCTAGAAAGTTATAGTCTAGGTCAAAACATTACTAATAACCTAATTCCCTATAACCATTGGCTCTGATACCAACTCTTCTGTCACACCCCGACCACGTAAAACAACAAACCGTGGCGGAAACGTCGGGGAGTGTTGTAACAGAATTATTGTTTCTAACCATGGATACAAAGAGTTTCGTTTTATTAAATATTAAACATTGTCTTAAAGTTAAACAAGCAAGTTAAACATAGTCTATCATCGTTATTAAATCACTAAGGCCTCGTCCAGTCCTAAGTGAGCTTGCATCCTATTCGCAATCAACATTAAGCAACATCACCTGAAACATATGTAAAAACAAAGTCAGTAAAGAAATGTTGGCGAGCACATAGTTTTTGTGTGAGTGTCAGATTCATGGCTTGTTTATTTGTTTAAATAACTTGTACAACCTCGATACCATGAATCTTAACCCAAAACATTTGTTTAAGTAACCAAGTCGTAAATCGTTCTCGTAATAAAACTCGTATGGTTTATATAGTTTCTTAAACATCGTTGTGTGACATTGTTTAACTCGTTCGCCCAAGTGGACTAAATAACGCCACGGTATGTAATATGATAAAAGCACTTATATATAAGAAGTACCAGCGTCCCGTTATCTAAACACTAACCAAAAACCAATCGTTCGTTCAAATCATTTAACTTGTTCAAATCGTTCTCGTTTAATCGTTCAAAATCGTTCAATCGTTTAATATCGTTTTTGTTTTAATTCTGAAACTACTTTTGGTCGTCTCGCTAATAACATTCAAACCTTCGTGACTCGTTCATCGTTCAACTCGTTCTCGTATTAACAAACCACCAAAGGGTAAGTTAACAATCATCAGATTCAGTCGTTATCTACCTAACCCACACATAACCATGGGTGCGGTCAAATAACGGGATTTGTCAGATCCTATGGTACCATAACCTAATACTGGTCGGCTTGATCAATGCTAATGAATGTCATTCCTTATGTAACTACCACCAACAAGTTCGTTCACATTATCGAAATCGTTATTAGTTTTGTATAAACCATCTTAATCGTTTTTGAAACCATCGTTAGAATATCGAAATAGTTTTGATACATATGAATCACCCCAAAATAATCGAAAACAGTAAAAAGAGGGGATCTATATACTCACCTTCGGGTGCGTTTTTAAATGTTAACACAATCCCTCAAATTGTTTATCCGCCCTAAATTAAAAAAAAATGATTTTAATAATCAAAAACCCACACTTTGACATGCAAAATACTACTTATGTCATTTCTGTTTTAATATACATGAAACTGGACTGTATTCGGACATTTAAATAAAATGGTTAACTTATTCCAAAAATTCCCAAATTTTTACAGAACGTCTCACATGAACCAAATATTATTGTGTAAAAATATCGGGGTCCAGTTCACTATCAGTATTTTATAGAAAATCGTTTACCGGACTGCAATCAGATTTGTCTCTTTCTGATTGCAGTTTACGAAATAATTCATTAAAAATTCATCGTGAGTCCGATTTATGAAATTCCAGTGGGAGAATTACAAATACATCAGTGGTCAACTACAGTACAAATTTCATGATCTAACACTGCACAGAATTCAAGCTATGATGGAAAACAGAACGCATATTTTCAGTAGTAAAAATGCAGCTTGAGCTGCTGTTACAAAATGGTTCTTTAAAAATAGTAAATGGAGTCCAAAAATTATGATTCCACTGCCATTAGAACCGTATTTCATAATACATAACCCTAGACTTTAGAAAATGCATTTTTCGTCTCATTAAGGTCCGGGTACAGCCAACTGAAGTTGGCTGTAATCACTAATCAGCCTCCTGTTTTTCAGCTTTTAACATTCTAATGCGAGTTATATTGGTTCCGTTAACATGTTCAGCGAATAACAACATTTCTAGTAATCAATGTTAACAAGTAAATCATCAAGTAATCATCAACGAAATCAAAACAACTTCATACTAACATAAATACATCATGTTTCATCTTTATATTTAGCTTTATGTTCATGTATCTTGTTTAACCTTTTTAGTGTTCTTGTGACCGTCATCATACTTCACTTTTAATCATAACAAGAGGATGAACAAGGGTTTAAGCAAGAGCTTACTACTAGCTTAAAGCTAGGGATGAATCTCTAGTGAAGAAGATGATGTGGAACGATGAAGAAAATGCAAGAAACAAAGCTCCTTTGAAAGCCCTTCAAGATGCAACCTCCATGGATCAACTTTGAAGCTTTGAATGGACTTGAGATTGAAGAAGATGGTGTGAGATGATGGTGATGGTTTCGGTTTTGGGGTGGACCGAAATGAGAGAGAGAGTGAGTGAAGATGAGGGTGTAATCTAGAGAATGATGGTTGTGATCTTTGGTTCCATACTTATAATCACTTATCACATATCTTGTTCATTCATGCAAGTAAACTATCAAATAAAATATCAAATAAGATCTAGGAAGTAAGATATGGAGTATGGTGGGGATCTTGTGTGGATCTCTTGGGATCGAAATTGTTAGGGGGGGGGGGGGGGGGGGGGCTTTGATGTAAAAATTTGTAACTAAAAGGTAATTGTAAGTTAGTTTCCAAGTATTAACTCATCTATGTTATTTATTTGATTTTTTTAGCGGGTGTTATGGTATACGGGGATCATGACTAGTCAAATATAAATAAACAATGTATTTGACAAAAATTTAGTATCCCGAGTAATGTCCGGTTATCCGGTTAGGTACTGTTCCGTTACATTGTTTAATTATTCCGTAAAGCGTCCTTTATATATATTTTTGTAACACAAATTATTCCTGGCACTTAGGAAAGTATACAGGACCATTCTGCCATGTTTTTGCATTTTACTAACATAATAAAATGCTGAACTTTTAATAATAAATGCAGAATTCTGCATTTATAGTTTGTTTTAGGCACTTCTCGGCACTGTAACTATCACCTAGTGACGCAGTTTTGTCGTTAATAGCTCTTTAGTTCAAATAAACATGTTTTTGCCATACCGAATCCTTCGAAACTTATTTCTAAGTTATGTAAAGGATATTTAAGGTATGTTAAGCTTATGTCATAGTTTCGGAGTGTATGTCGCGTTAAACTGATTGCGTTTACGCACCAGTTTGCGTATAACCTTCTAGAAAGTGATTTAAAGCTTGAAATCGGAATCGAATCACATTGTAAAATCATTAAACACAATTACACATATAATAACACCAAAGCATATTGTTTTATTGATAATTCACATTGTTTTACATTATACGATGATTACAGAACACAGTTGTCACAGCTACGGCCGGCATACCAACAGGGTGAGATGAGCGTCAAACTTCAAGTTAAGTTTACAAGCCATTCAAAGTAAAAAGTTCCATAAAGGACTTTTTAAAACAAAAGACTTTTTAAACTAAGGCTTTGGTTCGTATATCTTATCGGAGATAAAATATACTAACCAAACCCTTCCAAAAGGATGACATCAAACTTGAAATATCTTCTTGAAATCTTTCTAACGCTGCCAGATCCAATTAGTTTCCTGAAATACATGTAATTTGAAAACATCAACAAAGGTTGAGCGAGTTCATGTGTTTTTGCATGTGTGCACGAATAATCTTGTAAACATTTATAAGTATTCCTTTGTAATCCGGTATGAAAGCGTCTATGAACAGATCAATTAATGATTTGCAAGGTCATTAATGTGACATCTGTGCTTATGTAATCATTCTACAGACTCTGAACAATACAATATTAATAAAACAGTGTGTTTTGATCCGAATGTTCGTTATTTATGTTTAACATTATACACATTTTGGTTTTTGATCGATTTTGAACTCTATATCGCTTTCTGGGAAGTTATACGCAAACTGATGCGTAAATGTAATCAGTTTAACGCGACAAACACTCCAGAACAGCAACATAAGCTTAACATACCTTAAATAACCTTTACATAACTTAGAAATAAGTTTTGAAGGCTTTGGTATGGCAAAAACAAGTTTATTCGCTCACAGGGACTATTTGCGTCAATTTGCAAAAGTCTGCCGTTTCGTAAGGCAACGTACAGTCCAGAACTTGATCATAAGTTAAACATACCATATATAACCTAAACATGGCTTAGAAATAAGCTTTGATAGGTTCGGTATGCAAAAACATGCTTACATGATCTTACAGGGACTAAAAGTGTCAAAAACGACATAAGTTTGCATTTTCGCGCATATCTTACGTTCTGACCACATCTGGACATCCAAAATTTTTGTACACACAAAAATATTTTTATTTTAGTGATCGGCATTCAAAAATTCCACTGGTCGCTTAATTTGGTTCGTTTTCGCGTCCGTTTGAGTTTCGTCGTAATTTGACGAACAACGCAACCGTACGACCAAACGAGCCGACATCCGAGAGTTCTCTGAGCATATTTTGAGTCTTCTAAACTTTATTGACCTTGTAGAGCCTTGAAAATGGCTTAACGGGTGTCAAAAGTGCCTAAAATGGACTCGAAAGCATGCAGGGACCAAAGCTATAATATCTGAAACTTATGCTGAACTGGGGAAGCTAGGCGGGCCAAGTAAGGCCCATGCCTATCCTTACGCGGTCCGTGTGAAGTGCCCAGCGACCAGAATTCATTTTTCAGCAATCTGTTGTTACTTCAGGGGCTGTTATGGTAACTTCTTTGTGTGATGGGCAAGTTCGTGTGATCACCACGGTTCCCAATCAGTTCCTAACACTTGTAGGGCCATGATTTCTTGCTTCTTGGCCACAGAAACATGTGTTTTGATCTTGTTAATCCACAACAACTATAAATAGTTTGGTCCATCAACTCAATTCCTTGCTCATTCTTCTCATTTCTCATTTCTCATCTGCTTTGGAGAGCTTCCTAATCTGATTGGAGGTTTATTCTTTGTAGAAAAGATAGCAAGGACCCTTAGTGAGCATTCTTTCATTCTTTTATTGCTTACTAGTTTAAAAAGTCAAACAGTGTTTGACTTTCAGTTTGACCAGTCAATTGGGCAAGTCAAAGTTCATTTGAACTTTGCAATGTGATTGTAATCACAATGGTTATAATCCTTAGTGATTATAGCTACTGATTACCACGTTAACTAGGCTCAGTGACGAGTCAAAGTTTCGGTCAAAATGCGTTTTAGCACGCATTTTGCAACAAAACTATTTTCCGGTATCAAAACCCATTGTTTTGATACCAAATCAGTAGGTTAAACATGTTTTGACATGTTTAACTCGTCACTAATAGTTTGGTGCTTGTTTAGGGTCGTTGGTTAAGCGGTCTAAACAACCGCTTAGACTTTAGAACCCGACCCGTTTGGTCGATCATTAGGATCCGATCAAGCTTGCTTAGTAATCATAGTTGTATAGGGAATAACCCCTGAGGTTATACCTTATGATCACATAGGATTGGTTAGTCGTTTGCTAGTTAGCTTATGTGCCCATAGGAAATGACCAAAATGCCCTTTTGAAGCATAAATCCGTAATGTGCATATGTGAACATATTTTTGACATCTAATCTGATTTAGTAACATACTAGGGTATAATTGGGCATGTAATACTTGACATAGCACATAATTAACCATCCGAACATAGTTTTGCGCTAACGACGCATTATAGTAGCTTATACTACCATAATGGGTCGAAACGGGTCAAAAGCACTTAGGTAGACTTTCCAATCAGAATGTAAGTTCTATTAAATCATACCATATGAGTTCAAATACTCATTTGATTTATAGAACCTCATTCTATCCTATCTCCCGATTTAGGATCCGTTTATTAACATAGTTACCTATACTAGGTGCCTTGTTGATTCCGTGATACTTGGAGCTTAATTTGGTCTTATTCTCAAGACTAATAAGCAACCCCAAGTGAGTACATAGTTCCCCTCTTTTACCGCTTTCAAATATTTTGGGGTGATTCACATGTACATACGTGTTACTTTCGTGCATTTCATGCTTTTATGACATAAACATGCTAGTTTCGCCTAGTACATATCTAGTACATGCTTTCACAATGTTTTGCTATGTATGTTAAGCATGCTAGCACATTGATTTATTACACATTTGTTGCATATGTTTACTTAGCATATGTACACATTGTTTTACAGGACATTTCTGCTATGTATGTTTACTGAGCATGCTAGCACATTGTTTTACATGAACATTTCTACTAGGCATGTTTACTTAGCATACCTAGTACATGGTTTTCATAGCATGCTTACATTGGTTATGACATTTGGTATGTTAAATCGGGACAATAATACATTCATTAACATTAGCTACGCCGCTCGGACTTATGTAATGGTACCATAGGAATTGACAACTCCCGTTTCCGACTTCCTAGGTTTGTTTGGAAGTTGGGAATGACAGAATCCGACTACATAACTTAGATGAACCTTTAATTTGTTTAAAGGTTTGTCGCCACAGTCGCAAGGCTTGAATGTATGCGATTAACATTACTGCATAAATGTTTGTAATCATAAAGCATTGTTTTCTGCAAAACATAACAATTGATTTAAACTAGGTTTATTCAAACACTTTGTTTTGTACATTTTTACTATGGGGTTGAGTAACTTCTAGTTATTCACCATACATGACATTTGTTTTCACAATGACATCATTACATAGTTTAAGTAGATGATTTCCTACTTGCTATGTATTTCATTGATGTTACATGATACATGTTACACGTGACATTAAACATGGTTTATACATAAACATTTTGACATTGAACAAGACATTTTGGTTAGTTATTGATAAGTGACTTATGTAACGGGACTATGTGTTATATGATGAAAGCATGGTGGATACGCCGCTGGTACATCCTATATATAAGTGCTTTCATTATATTATACATAGTTGCGTTATATAAACCACTTGGGCAAGACATGAAACATTTTATACAAATACATGACATTGCTTTACAAATTACATATTTTATACAAATTTCAATTATACTTGGTTATTCATTTAACCATGCATTATCCTTTCATTATTATTTGATTTTCATATCGATTTTCAAATGATTTTACAAAGGAAAACATTTTACAAGGTTCATGACTACATTTTTGTTAAACACTTCTTTCAACTACAAGTCATGAATCTGCACAAACAAAACCTATGTATCTCACAGGCATTTTTATGCTGACGTACCTATTTTTACATGTGTATCAGGTGCCAATGCATGATGATGGTTGTGCTACACTTAGGCGGACTCGGGCCTTAGTGACTTAAAAGACTATTAATTATGTTGTTTTAGTTTGAACTCAAAGACAATGTAAACATTTTAATTAATAAAACATAACTTTATTTGCCATGGTTGTTGAAACAATAATTCTGTCGCCTCACTCCCCGGCGTTTCCGCCGCGGTTTTGTTGTTTTAACGCGGCCGGGGTGTGACAGAAGAGTTGGTATCAGAGCCAATGGTTATAGGGAATTAGGTTATTAGTAATGCTTTGACCTTGACTATAACTTTCTAGGACCCTAACACAAGTTATCTTGTGTTTAGATCTTAAAACAATACCCGTCACCTATCCTTAGGTGATTACCAAAAACATGAACACAACTTTCCAAAATGATTTTGAAATCAGTCGTCTATCCTTAGATGATTTCTTTTGGCTTTGTGCCTTTTGAATTTTCAAAATCTCGTCAAAGTTTAGGTCTAAATAATGTGAACACATGCAAACTGGAAGAGTGAATGCCTGTACCCTGAGTTTTCTGTCTAAGGCTAGAGTGTTCGTACAAATCCGCAGTATCGGACCAGTCACTCTTACCTGGGAACTCTTGGGGTGAGTGTTCACTTATAGGCGAGCATGTCTTCGGCGATACATTATTATGACCCATTTACTTTGATTTGTCACTGTGTGTCGTTTGTTTGCTTTATGGTAACAAACAAATGACCACCATCCTTACATTTTGTCGATATTTATGACATCTCATTTTCATCACATCATCTCACTCGTTTTCTCTCATGTTTCCTCTTTTAGAATGCCTCCTCGACGCGCAAATCCGATACCAAATGCTGAACTGGCAGAAATCATCACGCAGCAAATGGCTGCTGCGTTCCCCAATCTTATTGCTCAATGGAACCAAGCCAATAATAACAATAATGCTCCGTGCAATTTCAAAAGTTTTAACTCGGCTAAACTGCTCAAGTTTAGTGGTTCTGAAGGAGCAACTGGGCTCCTACAGTGGTTTGAGAGTCTTGAGAGCACATTTCGCCATGTTCAGTGTCCGAACAATCGTAAGGTCGAGTTTGCTTCAAGTGTGTTCCAAAAGAGGGCTCTTACCTGGTGGAATGGGGTAATGAGAGATAGAGGTGCTGATGTTGCTTTGGGTCAGACATGGGAGGAACTTAGAGCTCTCATGATGAGAGAATTTTGTCCTCGTCACGAGCAGAGGGCACTCGAAAATGAGTTCCATGATCTTAAGCAAGACAGTGGTGAACACCGGGCTTACACTAACAGATATGAGGAGTTAAGCTTGCTCTATCCTACTATGGTCACGCCTTTGGATAAGGCTATTGAAAAATACATAGACGGTTTTCCAGATCCTGTTCAGGATATTGTCACTGGCAGCAACCCTACTACCGTCCGACAGGCCATAGAGCTAGCTGCTACCCTTACTGAGTCGCAAGTCAAAAAGGGTAAACTCCACAGAAAAGGTGATAAGAAACAGAAACAGTCTGATAGTACCAAGGATAACAAAGGCAAGAAGGCTGCTGAGTCTTCAAAGAAATCGAAGAAGCGTAAGGCTTCTAAGAACTTTGCTGTTACTACTCAGGCACAACAGGCTGCTCCAAATAAGCCTGCACAACCCGCTGCCAAAAGGCAGTATGCTGGAAATGCACCTTTATGCAATAGATGTAACAGTCATCACCAACCACAGTTGCAATGCCGCATCTGTACAAATTGTGGCAAGTTTGGTCATCTTGCGAATACCTGCCGTTTTGCTCCTAACCAAAATCAGGCAGCTCAAAACCAAGCAGTACAAAACCCTGCCCTGAATCCTGCACGACCTCACTATCCGCCTGGTTCATGTTTCAATTGTGGGGATCTGACCCACTACAGGAACAACTGCCCGAGATTGGCAAACGCAAATCAGGCACCGGCTCATGGTAGAGCTTTTAATTTGAATGCAAATGAGGCACGTGAGGATAACGAAGAGGTGAACGGTACGTTCCTTGTTAACAACCATCCTGCTTCTGTTCTATTTGATTCGGGTGCTGATAAGAGTTTTGTGTCCTTAGCATTTGAGCCTTTACTTGCGATGACTAGAACAAAACTAGGAAAGCCCTTGACAGTAGAAGTAGCTAGTTGAACCTTAATAACCATCTTTTCCCTATTGACCTCACACCGATGCAACTCGGGAGCTTTGATGTTATAGTGGGAATGGATTGGTTAGCCAAGTACCATGCCGAGGTGGTTTGTTTTGAGAAGATTGTCCGTATTCCGCTTTTGACTGGTGAGATCTTAGAAGTTCGTGGGGAGAAACCCGTTAAACTTATGTCTTGTACCCAAGCCCAAAAATACCTACGAAAGAAATATGTTGCTTTCTTGGCACATGTAGTAGAGGATAAAGGCAAGAGTAAACCAATCCAAGATATTTCTGTTGTTCGGGATTATCCAGAAGTATTTCCTGAAGAATTACCTGGTTTAACCCCTGTGCGCCAAGTAGAGTTTCGCATCGACCTTGTACCTGGTGCAAATCCTATTGCTAAGTCACCTTATCGTCTTGCACCGTCTGAGATGCAAGAGTTGTCTAAGCAGCTTCAGGAGCTATCTGACAAAGGATTCATCCGTCCGAGCTTTTCCCCTTGGGGCGCTCCTGTCCTATTCGTGAAAAAGAAAGATGGATCTTTCAGGATGTGTATCGATTATCGTGAGCTTAATAAGCTTACCATCAAGAATCGATATCCCCTACCTCGCATTGATGATCTCTTTGACCAGCTACAGGGTGCTACTTGCTTTTCAAAGATTGATCTTCGTTCTGGATATCATCAACTTCGAGTGCTTGAAGAAGATATTCCCAAGACAGCCTTTCGTACCAGATATGGTCATTATGAGTTTACTGTTATGCCTTTCAGCTTAACAAATGCTCCTGTTGTTTTCATGGACTTGATGAATAGGGTTTGTAAGCCTTATTTGGACAAGTTCATCATCGTTTTCATTGATGACATTCTGATCTACTCCAAGACTCGAGCTGATCATGAACAACATCTTCGTCTTACAATGGAACTCCTAAAGAAAGAGCAACTTTTCGCCAAATTCTCCAAGTGCGAATTTTGGCTTAAGGAAGTTCAATTTTTGGGGCACATCGTTAACGAACAAGGTATTCATGTAGATCCCGCCAAAATCAGTGCGATTAAGGATTGGGATACACCTACTACTCCTACCGAAGTTCGTTCATTTCTTGGTCTTGCGGGTTATTACCGCCGTTTCATTGAAAACTTCTCCAAGATTGCGGTTCCTCTCACTGCTTTAACTCAGAAGAAGAAACCTTTTGAGTGGGGATCCAAACAGGAAGAAGCTTTCCAGACCTTGAAACAGAAACTCTGTGATACACCTATTCTAACTTTGCCGGAGGGTAATGATGATTTTGTTGTGTACTGTGATGCATCCAACTTAGGTCTTGGCTGCGTTCTTATGCAAAGAAACAAAGTTATAGCCTATGCATCAAGACAGCTGAAAGTGCATGAGAAAAACTACACGACTCATGATCTTGAGTTAGGTGTAGTAGTTTTTGCCCTCAAAATCTGGAGACACTACCTTTACGGTACAAAGTGCGGAGTGTTTACTGACCACAAGAGTCTCCAGCACATCTCCAATCAGAAATAACTAAACATGAGGCAACGACGTTGGATTAAACTCCTAAACGACTACGATTGCGAAATTCGCTACCATCCTGGTAAGGCGAATGTCGTGGCTGACGCATTAAGTCGTAAGGAACGTGTCAAGCTTCATTGTGTTCAGGTTCAATCTGATATTCAAACCCGCATTTCTCAGGCTCAACATACTTGTGTTACACAAGACTTGATGGGTAAAGAATTACCGTGTCATACTAAGCCTGAGCTTGAACTGAGAGACTTTGGGATATTCTATTTCATGGGCCGTTTGTGGGTCCCAAGTATAGAAAATCTTCGCACCTTGCTTATGGATGAAGCTCATAAGTCTCGTTATTCTATTCATCCTGGTGCAGACAAAATGTATACGGATCTTCGAACCCAGTATTGGTGGCCGGGTATGAAGAAAGACATCGCCTTATATGTTTCAAAATGCCTTACTTGTCTTAAGGTTAAGGCAGAACATCAACATCCCTCTGGATTATTGGAGCAACCAGAGATTCCGGTATGGAAATGGGAAAACATTTCTATGGATCTCATTACCAAGTTACCGCGCACTAAAAGAGGTCATGACGCCATTTGGGTTGTTGTTGATCGTCTTACAAAGTCAGCACATTTCTTGCCGATCCGTGAGGATCTATCTGCTGACAAGCTTGCCAATATATATGTTGATGAGATTGTATCTCGACATGGTGTTCCTTTGAACATTATATCTGACAGAGATGCCCGATTCTCGTCTCACTTTTGGAGAACCATGCAATCTGCCATGGGTACTCAACTTCACTTGAGCACAGCATACCATCCGCAGACAGATGGTCAATCTGAGAGAACAATCCAAACACTGGAGGATATGCTTAGAGCATGTGTGATCGATTTTAGTGGTAGTTGGGATTCGCATCTACCATTGATCGAATTCTCCTACAACAATAGTTATCACACGAGCATCAATATGGCTCCTTTCAAAGCTTTATACGGTCAAAAATGTCGTTCACCGGTCTGCTGGAATGAGATAGGTGAAGCTCAGCTTACTGGACCTGAACTCATTCTAGAGACTACAGATAAAGTCAAGAAGGTTCGCGATAATCTTGTGACAGCTAGATGCCGTCAAAAGAGTTATGCGGATTTAGGACGCAATCCATTAGAATTTCAAGTCGGAGACCATGTCCTACTCAAGGTGTCGCCTTGTAAGGGAGTGGTGAGTTTTGGAAAGAAAGGAAAACTTGCACCACGTTATGTTGGACCATTCAAGATCGTTGAAAGAATCCGAAAAGTAGCCTACAGACTTGAGCTACCTCCTGAACTTGGAAATATTCATCCGACTTTTCACGTGTCCAATTTGCGAAAGTGTTTAGCTGACGCTGATCTTCATATTCCTCTCAAAGAAATCCAAATCGATGAAACGATGCACTTCGTTGAGAAACCTGTGGAGATAGTGGACCGTACATTCAAACAGTTGAAGAACAAACGGATTCGTTTAGTCAAAGTTCGCAGGGAATCCAAACGTGGCCCAGAGTTTACTTGGGAACGTGAGGACCAGATGAAGACAAAATATCCGCATTTGTTTTCACAAGTTTCCTCTAAATAAATTTCGGGACGAAATTTCCTAAAGTAGGGAAGACTGTGACATCTGTGCTTATGTAATCATTCTACAGACTCTGAACAATACAATATTAATAAGACATTGTGTTTTGATCCCAATGTTCGTTATTTATGTTTGACATTATACACATTTTGGTTTTTGATCGATTTTGAACTCTATATCGCTTTCTGGGAAGTTATACGCAAACTGATGCGTAAATGTAATCAGTTTAATGCGACAAACACTCCGGAACAGCAACATAAGCTTAACATACCTTAAATAACCTTTACATAACTTAGAAATAAGTTTTGAAGGCTTTGGTATGGCAAAGACAAGTTTATTCGCTCACAGGGACTATTTGCGTCAATTTGCAAAAGTCTGCCGTTTCGTAAGGCAACGTACAGTCCAGAACTTGATCATAAGTTAAACATACCATATATAACCTAAACATGGCTTAGAAATAAGCTTTGATAGGTTCGGTGTGCAAAAACATGCTTACATGATCTTACAGGGACTAAAAGTGTCAAAAACGACGTAAGTTTGCATTTTCGTGCATATCTTACGTTCTGACCACATCTGGACATCCAAAATTTTTGTACACACTAAAATATTTTTATTTTAGTGATCGGCATGCAAAAATTCCACTCGTCGCTTAATTTGGTTTGTTTTCGCGTCCGTTTGAGTTTCGTCGTAATTTGACAAACAACGCAACCGTACGACCAAACGAGCCGACATCCGAGAGTTCACTGAGCATGTTTTGAGTCCTCTGAACTTTATTGACCTTGTAGAGCCTTGAAAATAGCTTAACGGGTGTCAAAAGTGCCTAAAATGGACTCGAAAGCATGCAGGGACCAACGCTGTAATATCTCAAACTTATGCTGAACTGGGGAAGCTAGGCGGGCCGCGTAAGGCCCATGCCTATCCTTACGCAGGCCGTGTGAAGTGCCCAGCGACCAGAATTCATTTTTCAGCAATCTGTTGTTACTTCATGGGCTGTTATCGTAACTTCTTTGTGTGATGGGCAAGTTTGTGTGATCACCAAGGTTCCCAATCAGTTCCTAACACTTGTAGGGCCATGATTTCTTGCTTCTTGGCCACACAAACATGTGTTTTGATCTTGTTAATCCACAACAACTATAAATAGCTTGGTCCATCAACTCAATTCCTTGCTCATTCTTCTCATTTCTCCTTTCTCATCTGCTTTGGAGAGCTTCCTAATCTGATTGGAGGTTTATTCTTTGTAGAAAAGATAGCAAGGACCCTTAGTGAGCATTCTTTCATTCTTTTATTGCTTACTAGTTTAAAAAGTCAAACAGTGTTTGACTTTCAGTTTAACCAGTCAATTGGTCAAGTCAAAGTTCATTTGAACTTTGCAATGTGATTGTAATCACAATCGTTATAATCCTTAGTGATTATAGCTACTGATTACCACGTTAACTAGGCTTAGTGACGAGTCAAAGTTTCGGTCAAAATGCGTTTTAGCACGCATTTTGCAACGGAACTATTTTTGGGTATCAAAACCCATTGTTTTGATACCAAATCAGTAGGTTAAACATGTTTTGACATGTTTAACTCGTCACTAATAGTTTGGTGCTTGTTTAGGGTCGTTGGTTAAGCGGTCTAAACAACCGCTTAGACTTTCGAACCCGACCCGTTTGGTCGATCATTAGGATCCGATCAAGCTTGCTTAGTAATCATAGTTGTATAGGGAATAACCCCTGAGGTTATACCTTATGATCACATAGGATTGGTTAGTCGTTTGCTAGTTAGCTTATGTGCCCATAGGAAATGACCAAAATGCCCTTTTGAAGCATAAATCCGTAATGTGCATATGTGAACATATTTTTGACATCTAATCTGATTTAGTAACATACTAGGGTATAATTGGGCATGTAATACTTGACATAGCACATAGTTAACCATCCGAACATAGTTTTGCGCTAACGACGCATTATAGTAGCTTATACTACCATAATGGGTCGAAACGGGTCAAAAGCACTTAGGTAGGCTTTCCAATCAGAATGTAAGGTCTATTAAATCATACCATATGAGTTCAAATACTCATTTGATTTATAGAACCTCATTCTATCATATCTCCCGATTTAGGATCCGTTTATTAACATACTTACCTATACTAGGTGCCTTGTTGATTCCGTGATACTTGGAGCTTAATTTGGTCTTATTCTCAAGACTAATAAGCAACCCCAAGTGAGTACATAGTTCCCCTCTTTTACCGCTTTCAAATATTTTGGGGTGATTAACATGTACATACGTGTTACTTTCGTGCATTTCATGCATTTATGACATAAAAATGCTAGTTTCGCCTAGTATATATCTAGTATATGCTTTCACTATGTTTTGCTATGTATGTTAAGCATGCTAGCACATTGATTTATTACACATTTGTTGCATATGTTTACTTAGCATATGTACACATTGTTTTACAGGACATTTCTGCTATGTATGTTTACTGAGCATGCTAGCACATTGTTTTACATGAACATTTCTACTAGGCATGTTTACTTAGCATACCTAGTACATGGTTTTCATAGCATGCTTACATTGGTTATGACATTTGGTATGTTAAATCGGGACAATAATACATTCATTAACATTAGCTACGCCGCTCGGACTTATGTAATGGAACCATAGGAATTGACAACTCCCGTTTCCGAATTCCTAGGTTTGTTTGGAAGTTGGGAATGACAGAATCCGACTACATAACTTAGATGAACCTTTAATTTGTTTAAAGGTTTGTCGCCACGGTCGCAAGGCTTAAATGTATGCGATTAACATTACTGCATAAATGTTTGTAATCATAAAGCATTGTTTTCTGCAAAACATAACATTTGATTTAAACTAGGTTTATTCAAACACTTTGTTTTGTACATTTTTACTATGGGGTTGAGTAACTTCTAGTTATTCACCATACATGACATTTGTTTTCACAATGACATCATTACATAGTTTAAGTAGATGATTTCCTACTTGCTATGTATTTCATTGATTTTACATGATACATGTTACACGTGACATTAAACATGGTTTATACATAAACATTTTGACATTGAACAAGACATTTTGGTTAGTTATTGATAAGTGACTTATGTAACGGGACTATGTGTTATATGATGAAAGCATGGTGGATACGCCGCTGGTACATCCTATATATAAGTGCTTTCATTATATTATACATAGTTGCGTTATATAAACCACTTGGGCAAGACATGAAACATTTTATACAAATACATGACATTGCTTTACAAATTACATATTTTATACAAATTTCAATTATACTTGGTTATTCATTTAACCATGCATTATCCTTTCATTATTATTTGATTTTCATATCGATTTTCAAATGATTTTACAAAGGAAAACATTTTACAAGGTTCATGACTACATTTTTGTTAAACACTTCTTTCAACTACAAGTCATGAATCTGCACAACAAAACCTATGTATCTCACAGGCATTTTTATGCTGACGTACCTATTTTTACATGTGTATCAGGTGCCAATGCATGATGATGGTTGTGCTACACTTAGGCGGACTCGGGCCTTAGTGACTTAAAAGACTATTAATTATGTTGTTTTAGTTTGAACTCGAATACAATGTAAACATTTTAATTAATAAAACATAACTTTATTTGCCATGGTTGTTGAAACAATAATTTTGTCACCTCACTCCCCGGCGTTTCCGCCGCGGTTTTGTTGTTTTAACGCGGCCGGGGTGTGACAATTAATATGTGTGCAATGGTGTAGGAAGGCTCAAACCTATTGGATTTTGTACCGGTCCACCAGGCTGGAACGACATAGTCACCACATTCGGCCACTTCCGGGCCCATGGTGTCACACCCCGACCACGTTAAAACAACAAACCGTGGCGGAAACGTCGGGGAGTGTCGTAACAGAATCATTGTTTCACAACACATGGATTAAAGTTCTGTTTTATTGAATTAAGTTTATTACATCGTATTGAAATTAGAAACAAAACATGAGCAATTGACTTTCATTGTTATTAAGTCACTAAGGCCTCATCCATTCCTATGTGAGCATGCATCAATATCATCATCAATCATCATCAACTATAGTTCCTGAAACATATTTGAAAATACGTCAGCATAAAAATGCCGGCGAGTACATAGGTTTTATGTGAGTGTCAGATTCATGGATCGTTTACCTTTTGAAATAACTCAAACAACTTTGTTATAGGATATTAGAGAACTTAGTTTTGAAAGAAATGTTTGTATTGTAAATTAAATAACCAAGTCAAAATAGATTAGTCACAATTCATAAAACCTCGATGCCATGAATCTTAACCCCAAAAACATTTGTTTATATAGACCCAGATTGTAAATCATTTTTGTAATAAAAATCGAATGGTTTATATTGTTAGAAAAACCTTGTAATATAACTTTGTTTTGATAACATTTGCCCAAGTGATCTAGATAACGCAACGATATATAATGTGTTAAAGGCACTTATATATAGGAAGTACCAGCGGCGTATCCACCATGCTTTTATCACATTACACCCGCCCCATTACCTAATCACTTCCCTAACCCAACGGTTCAAACAGTTCAAACAGATCAAACAGTTCCAAACGATTCAGATAAATCAAACAGTTCCAAACGGTTCACAACAATCAGTTCCAAACGGTTCACATAGATCAATCAGTTCCAAACGGTTCACAACAATCAGTTCCAAACAGTTCACATAGATCAACCAGTTCAGATAGTAATATAAACCATAGCCTTTGTTTAAAAGACTCGAAATCATTTAGCACATATGAATCACCCCAAAACATTTGAAAACGGTAAAAGAGGGGAACTATGTACTCACTTGAGAATGCTTAGAAGTCTTGAATAACTACCAAGCAATGCTAGAGGGATCATGGAATCAAACGGCACCTAATATAGGTAACTACATTAATAAACCGGACCTAAATCGGAAGATCAAATAAAATGAGGTTTCGTAAACCAAATGAGTATTGGAACTCATGTGATATGGTTTAAAACCTATATACTAAATCGAAACCTATCCTAAGTGCTTACGACCCATTACGACTCGTTTTGGTAGCTTACGCTACTTTAACGCGTCGTTCGCGCAAAACGCGTTTGGAATGCCTAACTAGTCCTACGACAAGTATTATATGCCTTAACATGTTACATAATTAGTTTAAGTGACAAAAGTTAAGTTACATATGCTTAATTACCAATTATGCAAGAAAAGGGCATTTTGGTCATTTACCTAAGGCATATAAATTACCTATCATACAACTAACTAAACGAAGTGACCATAAGGTATAACCTCGGAAGGTTATTCCCTATACATCTATGGTCACAAAACATGCTTGGTCGGATCCTTATGATCGACCAAACGGGTCGGGTTCGAAAGCCTAAGCGGTTGTTTAGACCGCTTATCTTACGACCCTATATAAGCACTAAACTAAGAGTGACGAGTTAAACATGTTAAAACATGTTTAACGAAGTTAGAAAACAGGTTTAATATCAAAACAAAGGGTTTTGATACCCACGAATAGTTTGGTTGCAAAATACGCATAAACGCGCATTTTGACCGAAACTATGACTCGTCACTATACCTAATCAACGTGGTAATCAGTAGGTATAGTCACAAGGGACTATAACCATCGTGATTACGCTCACGTTGCAAAGTTCAAACGAACTTTGTGTTGACCATTGACTAGTCAAAGCAGAAAGTCAAACACTGTTTGACTTTCACGCTTAAAAACAAATAAAAGCATGAAAGAAACTTACAAAGGGTCCAAGCTAGGAATAATCGAATAAAAAATACTCAGGTATGAAGCATAAGCTTCAACTTAGAGCAGAAATGATTCAATTGTGAGATGAATGAATGAAAAAGCTTGGGTATATATAGGATTTCTTGAACCGTTAGGATCGTTTCTTGGATTACGAGATTCAATCTTGGCCCTCCATGTGTGCCCATTGTTTTAGTAAACTAGGGGAGTCCAAAACCAGCATATGGTTTGAAGGAAACCATGTACAAAACAAAGGAGCAGCTGGGTTTCAAAGAAAATAGTTTCTACTGTACTGGTGTGGGCTTACAGACCGTAAAGGACCTCATACTCTCCGTATGCTCTTTGTAGCTGGCAGAAAGTTTCAATAATTGGCAGAACAGGCCCCTGTGACTCCGAACTTGATTTTTTATGCGTTTTGGCACTTCTAACACCCGTCAAGCCCATTTTTAAGCTCCATAAGGATGTTAAAACATAGGGAACTTGAAACATGCTCAGAAACATCACGGGTGTCGGTTCGCTTGGCTGTACGGTTGCGTTGTTCGGTTAATTACGACGGAAATCGTAACAGACGCGAAAACGACCCAAATTGCGAAACGAATGAAGTTTTAGCATTCCAATCACTAAAAAAAATATTTTAATGATTACATAAATTTTTGGATGTCCGGATATATTAAGAACGTAAGATATGCGCGAAAATGCAAACTTATGCACTTTTTGACGCTTTTAGTCCCTATTGATCAGAAAGTTTATTTTTGCGCACCAAACACCTCAAAGCCTATTTCTAAGCTATGTAAAGGATATTTAGGGCATATTTAACTTATGATCAAGTTCCAAAATGTTCGTTACAATTTGATTCGGTATACTTTTGCAGTTTGACGCAAATAGTCCCTGCGATCGAATAAACTTGGTTTCGACACACCAAACCCTCCAAAACTTATTTCTAAGTTATAAAGGTTATTTAGGGTATGTTAAGCCTATGTCACTGTTCCGGAGTGTTTGTTGCATTAAACTGATTACGTTTACGCATCAGTTCGCGTATAACCTTCCAGAAAGCGATTTAAAGCTCGAAATCGAACAAGAATTGATATGTGCAAATGATACATATATTTATACAAATCCCAAGTATGAAACACAATATTTCATTGATTTGGTATTTGTTTGATGGTTGAAGTGACACAGATGTCACAGTCTCCCCTACTTTAGGAAATTGCGTCCCAAAATTTATTCGTAGGAGTCTGTCTGTGACGTTGTGTTAGATAATTGTCTTGCATGTAATCTAGGGTGTCATATATCTTCGTAGAGTGACCCATCAAAGATATGCAAGGCATAATCTTGTCATTTCCCTGTTGATATACTTTAAAGCGAAAAATGAGTGGATGATTCATTTTTCCTTAACAGGTACTTCGTCAGAAGTGGAAATGACAGAATAATCAAAAGGATATTCATTTTCCCTCAACGGATATTCTTCAGAAGCGGAAATGAATGGATGCTTCATTTTCCTCAACGGTTTCTTCGTCAGAAATGGAAATGAAGGAATAATCAAAAGGATATTCATTTCCCTCAACGGATATTCTTCAGAAGCGAAAATTAATGGATGCTTCATTTTCCTCACCGGGTTCTTCGTCAGAAATGGAAACGAAGGAATAATCAAAAGGATATTCATTTCCCTCAACGGATATTCTTCAGAAGCGAAAATGAATGGATGCTTCATTTTCCTCAACGGGTTCTTCGTCAGAAATAGAAATGAAGGAATAATCAAAAGGATATTCATTTCTCTCAACGGATATTCTTCAGAAGCGAAAATGAATGGATGCTTCATTTTCCTCAACGGGTTCTTCGTCAGAAATGGAAATGAAGGAATAATCAAAAGGATATTCATTTCCCTCAACGGATATTCTTCCGAAGCGAAAATGAATGGATTGAGTCATTTTCCTCAACGGGTTCTTCATCAGAAATGGAAATGAATAGGATTAACTCTAGATACATGACAAAACTTGCTGTGATTTCTGTGCACTAAATTCCATAATTATGTATGCATCCATAATTACGTAATTCCTTGCACAGTTTGCACAGTTTGTTTTATAATGTGAAGGGGATAGAATTTGAACAAGCTCGAGATAACTTTGATTAGGTCAACACATAAACACATAAGCACATAATTGTTTTCTTGGTTATTAATTTGTTATCAGTTTGTTATTAATTGTTATTATCTTGTTGTTGATTTGAACATGGGTATTCAAGGTATACCAGGAACCCAGTCGATGGACTTCAACATCCTCAAGAATCTATCTGTAAAGATAGGATGTTCTTATAAGAATTTGATTTCGATTACAAGGAATCGTAACATTCGAATTAAGGTACACCAGGAACCCAAATAAGGTCTTTGATTCTGTGCTTTGAACATCCACGAGGATCGAATTATGAAGAAGAACCTCTAAGGATTTGGAATTCGCATAGCGCGAAGAGTTTAGGAACTTGGTACCAAGTATGCTAAGACCACATACGAAGTACAGTGTTTATGATATCAAGGTGCTAGATATGCCAATATAGCATATGGAGCAAACGGATTCTTGAAGTCATTATGCCAAGCATGCAAAGCTAGCATACAATGCAGGGTATTCTTGAGAATTGAGTGCTACGTATGTTAAGGCAACATACGAGCAAAGTTGTTTTTGAAAGCTATACTATGAATTGTTAAAAAAAAATATGATTTTGAAAACCTTTTTGTAATGCTTTTGAAATCATGTACTAAGTATATTAGGTAAATATTTTTATGAAATGATTTTAAAACCATGAGAGATGATTTTTAAAATACATGAGATTTTTGAAAACATGCATAATCTTTTGAAATCATGTGCTGTGTATAATATCGTGAAGTTGGGAAGATATGATATGTATGACCAATCAAAGGCTTACGGAAATACCCTTAGGTACCCTATTAAGGATTTATAGTGGTACTTTGGGTAACCAGAGTTGTCACTTGCGCCTTGTACTTCGTTTCCTTGGAAGAAACGGGTACTTAGGATTTTCGTGGAAATCGCAAGAAATCATAAGATGGAAGAATTTTTGAGAGTAGGTTGTTTTACAAGGAATGTGGTTCCTTGATTGTCGGTGTCGTAGGGGATATGTCGTTCATACAATGACCACATTTGTGATAAAAATAAAAGATTTATTTATAAACAAAAACAACCGTTTCATAGACCTTGATAACAAAAGAAAAACAAAAGAAAAAAAATACATAAGGCTTGATTATTTCTAAACGGTGTTATCTTCCAGTCGGTCAAATGCTCATCCCTGCGCTGGATTCGCATTAGCAAGCTTTGGGCAATTTCTTCGGAAATGGCCCATCTCGCCACAGTTGTAGCAAGAACCTGGTGGAAAACGAGCTTGAGCAGGATTGTTGTCAGCTTGATTTGGTGCAGCTGCAGCTGGGCAAACCCTCGCTGTATGACCTATAAGTCCACAAATTAGGCATTTGCGGCACTTCACACTAGCATGATGATGAAGGTCACATTGGTTGCACAAGGGTGCAGTTCCGTTGTATGGCTTCCTAGTAGGGGGTGAGCTGGTTGGTTGGGGACAGCTTGATCATTGTGAGCAACCACGGCGGAGGATTCGGTCTGTTCATCCTTTGGTTTCGATTCATCGATCGGTTTCTTGTCGCCCTTTCGGAAAAGTTTACCTTTCCTGATATGAGATTCAGTCAAGATAGCGGATAGCTCAATGGCCTGTCTAACTGTAGTGGGGTTGCTACCAGTAACAATGTCTTGTACTGAGTCAGGGAGGCCATCAATATACTTTTCAATTGCCTTATCCAAAGGCGTAACCATGTTCAGGCATAACAGTCTTAACTCCTCATAACGGTCCATGTAAGCTCGATGCTCACCACTATCTTGCTTAAGATCGTCGAATTCCCTTTCCAATGCCCTAATCTCATGACGAGGACAAAATTCCCTCATCATTAGAGCTCGAAGCTCTTCCTAGGTTTGAGCCAGTGCCATGTCAGCACCCCTATCTCTCATCACACCATTCCACCATGTTAAAGCTTGTTTCTCAAAGACACTAGATGCGAATTCAACCTTTCGCTCGTTTGGACACTGAACAAGTCTGAAGGTGCTTTCTAGACTCTCGAACCATTGTAGAAGTGCAGTTGCTCCTTGAGACCCAGAAAATTTTGATGGCTTAGCTGAGTTGAACGTCTTGAAGTTACAGGGAGTATTATTGTTGTTATTGTAGACTTGGTTAACTTGAGCAATGAGGTTTGGGAGTACAGCAGCCATTTGCTGCGTAATGATAGCTGCCAGTTCGTCATTGGGTATCTGATTGTCACGTCGGGGAGGCATTCTAAAAGAGGAAGCATGAGAGAAAACAAGTGAAATGACATTGGGTAAGAATAGAATGTTACAATTACCGACCAAAAAGGCATGGATGATGGTCATTTGTTCGTACCACGAAGCAAACAAACAACACAGAAAAGCTGAACAAAGTAAATAGGTCCTCATAATGTATTGTGAAGACATGCTTTAGCCTATAAGTGGACACCCACCCCAAGAGTTCCCAGGTAAGAGTGGCTGGTCCGATTAAGTGGATTTGTACGAACACTCTAGCCTTCGACAGAAAACTCTAGATACAGGCATCCACCCTTCCGGATTGCACGTGTTCACATTAATAAGACCCAAACTTTGACGAGATTTTGAAAACTTTGAAGGTTCAAAACCTTATAATAAATCATCCTAGAACAGATGATTGGTTTTCAAAGCATATTTGGAATTTGTGTTCTTGTTGTGATTGTCACCTAAAGATAGGCGACGGTATTGTTTTATGACTAAACGCAAGTAAACTCGCGTTAGCGTCCTAGGAAGGTTATAGACTAGGTCAAAGCATTACTAATAACCTAATTCCCTATAACCATGAGCTCTGATACCAACTTTTCTTTGACACCCCGACCGCGTTAAAACAACAAACCACGGCGGAAACGTCGGGGAGTGTCGTAGAATCATTGTTTCACAACACATGGATTAAAGTTCTGTTTTATTGAATTAAGTTTATTACATTGTATTGAAATTAAAAACAAAACATGAACAAATTGACTTTCATTGTTATTAAGTCACTAAGGCCTCGTCCATTCCTATGTGAGCATGCATCAATATCATCATCAATCATCATCAACTATAGTACCTGAAACATATGTGAAAATACGTCAGCATAAAAATGTCGGCGAGTACATAGGTTTTATGTGAGTGTCAGATTCATGGCTCGTTTACCTTTTGAAATAACTCAAACAACTTTGTTATACGATATTAGAGAACTTAGTTTTGAAAGAAATGTTTGTATTGTAAATTAAATAACCAAGTCAAAATAGATTAGTTACAATTCATAGAACCTCGATGCCATGAATCTTAACCCCAAAAATATTTGTTTATATAGACCCAGATTGTAAATAATTTTTGTAATAAACTCGAATGGTTTATATTGTTAGAAAAACCTTGTAATATAACTTTGTTTTGATAACATTTGCCCAAATGATCTAGATAACCCAACGATATATAATGTGTTAAAAGCACTTATATATAGGAAGTACCAGCGGCGTATCCACCATGCTTTTATCACATTACACCCGCCCCGTTACCTAATCACTTCCCTAACCCAACGGTTCAAACAGTTCAAATAGATCAAACAGTTCCAAACGGTTCAGATAAATCAAACAGTTCCAAACGGTTCACTTAGATCAATCAGTTCAGATAGTAATATAAACCATAGCCTTTGTTTAAAAGACTCGAAATCATTTAGCACATATGAATCACCCAAAACATTTGAAAACGGTAAAAGAGGGGAACTATGTACTCACTTGAGAATGCTTAGAAGTCTTGAATAACAACCAAGCAATGCTAGAGGGATCACGGAATCAAACGGCACATAATATAGGTAACTACATTAATAAACTGGACCTAAATCGGAAGATCGGATAAAATGAGGTTTCGTAAACCAAATGAGTATTGGAACTCATGTGATATGGTTTAAAACCTACATACTAAATCGAAACCTATCCTAAGTGCTTACGACCCATTACGACTCGTTTAGGTAGCTTACGCTACTTTAACGCGTCGTTCGCGTAAAACGCTTTTGGAACGCCTAACTAGTCCTACGACAAGTATTATATGACTTAACATGTTACATAATTAGTTTAAGTGACAAAAGTTAAGTTACATATGCTTAATTACCAATTATGCATGAAAAAGGCATTTTGGTCATTTACCTAAGGCATATAAATTACCTATCATACAACTAACTAAACGAAGTGACCATAAGGTATAACCTCGGAAGGTTATTCCCTATACATCTCTGGTCACTAAACACGCTTGGTCGGATCTTAATGATCGACCAAACAGGTCGGGTTCGAAAGCCTAAGCGGTTGTTTAGACCGCTTATCTTACGACCCCATATAAGCACTAAACTAAGGGTGACAAGTTAAACATGTTAAAACATGTTTAACGAAGTTAGAAAACAGGTTTGATATCAAAACAAAGGGTTTTGATACCCAAGAATAGTTTGGTTGCAAAATACGCATAAACGCGCATTTTGACCGAAACTATGACTCGTCACTATACCTAATCAACTTGGTAATCAGTAGGTATAGTCACAAGGGACTATAACCATCGTGATTACGCTCACGTTGCAAAGTTCAAACGAACTTTGTGTTGACCATTGACTGGTCAAAGCAGAAAGTCAAACACTGTTTGACTTTCACGCTTAAAAACGAATAAAAGCATGAAAGAAACTTACAAAGGGTCCAAGCTAGGAAGAATTGAATCAAAAATACTCAGGTATGAAGCATAAGCTTCAACTTAGAGCAGAAATGATTCAGTTGTGAGCTGAATGAATGAAAAAGCTTGGGTATATATAGGATTTCTAGAACCGTTAGGATCGTTTCTTGGATTACGAGCTTCAATCTTGGCCCTCCATGTGTGCCCACTGTTTTAGTAAACTAGGGGAGTCCAAAACCAGCATATGGTTTGAAGGAAACCATGTACAAAACAAAGGAGCAGCTGGGTTTCAAAGAAAATGGTTTATGCTGTACTGGTGTGGGCTTACGGTCCGTATGCTCTTTGTAGCTGGCAGAAAGTTTCAATAATTGGCAGAACAGGCCCCTGTGACTCCGAACTTGATTTTTTATGCGTTTTGGCACTTCTAACACCCGTCAAGCCTATTTTTAAGATCCATAAGGATGTTAAAACATAGGGAACTAGAAACATACTCAGAAACGTCACGGATGTTGGTTCGCTTGGCTGTGCAGTTGCGTTGTTCGGTTAATTACGACGGAAATCGTAACGGACGCGAAAACGACCCAAATTGCAAAACGAATGAAGTTTTAGCATTCCAATCACTAATATAAAATATTTTAATGATTACATAAATTTTTTGGATGTCCGGATATATTCAGAACGTAAGATATGCGCGAAAATGCAAACTTATGCACTTTTTGACGCTTTTAGTCCCTATTGATCAGAAAGTTTATTTTTGCTCACCAAACACCTCAAAGCCTATTTCTAAGCTATGTAAAGGATATTTTGGGAATGTTTAACTTATGATCAAGTTCCGGAATGTTCGTTACTATTCAATTCGGTATACATTTGCAGTTTGACGCAAATAGTCCCTGCGATCGAATAAACTTGGTTTCGACACACCAAACCCTCCAAAACTTATTTCTAAGTTATGTAAAGGTTATTTAGGGTATGTTAAGCCTATGTAACTGTTACGGAGTGTTTGTTGCATTAAACTGATTACGTTTACGCATCTGTTCGCGTATAACCTTCCAGAAAGCGATTTAAAGCTCGAAATCGAACAAGAATTGATATGTGCAAATGATACACATATTTATACAAATCCCAATTATTAAACACAATATTTCATTGATTTGGTATTGTTTTGATGGTTGAAGTGACACAGATGTCACACATGGGTGGGGCACGCAACACCCAGATAAATCTATCACTCATGCCCCTCGGTCTTTATACAAAGATTAATGGTCTCAAGTGTGCGCCTACCCATTCACATGATCTAACAGTTCATTCCTTAGCTAACCATACCATTTGAAAATGTTTGTTACATGTATTTCACCCCCGTAAGTTATAAAACCGAAAACATTTAAAAGAAAAGGGGACATGAACTCACAGTTTTGCGTCCGCAGTCTTGTAACTCAAAGATCCTTCTTACGAGTGGTACAACTACCTACACACGTGCTATGGTTTATTAGATGATTAGGTCGTGTAATGACTCTTAGTCTTATTTGTTAAGACTTATTTTGGAATTGGTACACTTTGAGTTATACGTTTTATGTATATTATATAATTCCAAATTATATAATTATTAGTTAAAATAAGGATATTTTAACTTAACTATTTTCCATCCAATTATTTGGAGTATTGTTAAGAATAATATATTTCCAACTTGAATTGTCATGTGTTATTCACATATATATTTTCCAAGTATAGGTATACTTGTATTTGTGTATTTTGCCAAGTATTGGTAATGTATTCCGGTATGTAATTATACGTATAGGAATATGTATTTTCTTGTATTCATTAAGTATTTTATACTTAATTTGTGTATTATTTTCCAGAATATTATTTTTATACAACTAAAAGTCACCAACTTTATATTCTTAAAATATACATATTTTAAGAGAATTTTTTTAGAAAAATATCTATAACTTTACTTGGCAAAAATAAGTATACTTTAATAATATATTTTTAAGATTAAACTTAGAAAATATATATATTTCTAGTTTTCACCAAAATAATATATTTCTGAATTGTTTAAGAAAATATATATTTTTCTCCACTCAAAAATAATATATTTTCTATTTTGACAAAATAGGATATATTTTGTAATAGTTATAAAAATTCATATTTTACCGTTTCTTCAGTTTCAAAAATTCCGTTTATCACATTTGTTAAGTTACGAATTTATTTCCGGAATATATATATTTTTAGTCCAATGTCCATTGTCCGACTTGTCCAATATTCGGGTATAAATTATATGTATATTTTCTTGTGAATTTGGTAATATTTCTTATTACAATTTTTGGTATTTTGGTGTGGTGCATTATTTTCAAGTCCTGATTTTAATATAACTAATACAATCAATATACAAATAGCATATAATTTTGTGACACCTAAATATATATTTTCCTAAATATATACTTATTGATTTTTATTATCAAAAATCAATATCCAATATTTGTAATTTTTGTAATAAAAATCATGGCAAATTTTATACTTAAAACCAAGATCAAAAATTACTTGTAAACACTTGTTTAAAAATATTTTTCTGGGCTTTTAATTTTTACAAAAATTTTGCCATAGTTTCCCCTTAAAAATGGAGGTTTCCATGCTTATTAGCATATCATTTTCGTTTAAAAATTCATCATCAAACAACAACAATCTTCATAAAACTTACCATGAGCCAAAAATAGGCATTTTTATATTATGACATGAACTTGAAGTTAGTAAAAATTTGTGGTAATTAACATGTTGTTTAATATGTTGTAAGAACACTAAATCCATGGTTCTTATTTTATAAAACTCATTCTTATGAATTTTCATTCTTTACAACTTTTATGATGATTTTTCAAAAAATAATCTTCTTGTATTTTTCTTGTTTCCTACACATTACTAGTCCTATTTAACCATCAAAATATGTTTTTCTTTCTTTCAAAAATCAATGCATGTTAAATATGGAAGTAAACTTTAGTTTCTTGAAAATATTATTTTTGAAATCTTACATTTTCAAGACATTTAACTTGTAGGATTCATCATCCTACACTAAATCATGTTCAACTTCAAGTTCATAGTTTACATAAAGGATGATCAACATGATTTTCTCAAGATCCGTCCTTATACTTGCTAGATCATGTGTTTAATCATCATCTAGCAAGCCTCATATGATGATCTACACCATATACACAAGAAATCAACAAACAAGTTTACTACATACACTTTAACAACTTTGATTTTCATGTTTTTAAGCTTTATGTTCATGATCATACTTATGTTTTGTTGAGATTCTTTAGATTACCATGTTACATTATACATTAACCACTAAAATTAAGAGTAAAAACAAGATCATAGAGGCTTACTACTAGCACTATGGCTAGGGAAGAATCAAGTAGCAAAGTGATGAAGAAAGGTGGTGGATAAAAGCACTCCAAGATGGTCCTTCCACAACATGGGGAGGGGGGGGGTTTAGTTTCATTTCAATGGCAAGTTACACAACTTAGTTAGATTTCAAGTGTTATAATTAGTGTTTAATTTGTTTAGTGATTTTAAGATGCAATATGGTGTTTGGTGATCATAACTAGCTTCATAACATTAAAACAATGCTTCTAGTTAAATTTTGGTGTTTCGGGTAGTAGCCGGTTGTTCGTTTGGTTACCGGTTCGTTAAGGTGCTAAATTGAGCAGTTTAGTGTGCAATATGATGTCTTTTATGACAGTTTTGATTCCCAACACTTATCAAGTTATTCTGGACCATTTAACCACATTTCTGCATTATATTTTGTTGTCTAAAAGCTGAAAATTGCTGAATTTAGCAAAATTCTGCACTTATGGTGTGTTTCGGACACTTTCTGGCACTTAAATCGTCACTCGGAAGGTAGTTTCGTAGTCCCTACTTTCCAACATAATATTCTAGTGTAACTCTTGGTTTCCAGGGCTCATTCTGTGTTCTAACAACATGTCTGTCTGAGTACTGAACTCCCGTCAGTACTTCTAGCATATCTGATCAATGTACTAGTTTCGTTCTATGCACTAATTCAACTGTCTCATGATGCATTTAAAATTCATAAATAACATGCAATCATGTAATGTATTTGTATGTTCTTGAAAGTAATCAGAAAATCATTCATGTCATTAATTCAATCATGCCTAGTCATTAAATACAAATCACTGTTTACATTGTATGGAATACATGAAAAAGTGCCAGTTGTCACAACTGATAACCCAGATGACCAGGTAACTCGTTTAGGTTATACCTAAAAAATAACTGATAACCCAGATGACCAGGTAACTCGTCTAGGTTATACCTCAAAAATTAACTGATAACCCAGATGACCAGGTAACTCGTCTGGGTTATACCTCAAAAATTAACTGATAACCCAGACATAGATTTAACAAGTCTGGGTTACATAAGTTGACCATTTTTGCCCTTTTTTAGTAAAAGCTGCGTAGCTTCTCCGATATTTATCCGTTTACCTTGAAACTTGTTTCTAATTGACCATAATACATTTTCCTACATTATTAACCCAAAATCCTCAACCTGGATTCATAACTTTTATGAATTATGCAACTGTTACCCGGTTTATGCGCATTTTCATTTTGACCCGTTATGGATTTAAGCACTTAAGCTTAAATTATCCGTATCTATTCATATCTCCTATTCCCACTTTATGACCATCATTCATCAATCAGCACAACTCCAATTGTGATGGGTTATGATAGGATAATCATTATAATACTATTCTACCCTCGAATTTGACATTTTTACGAAAATGACCCATTACACATACCTAGCTCGGGTCAAAGCATTAACCCGTTTTAATACCTTGCATTATTACTTGCTAATTAAAATCAATGTAAGCCATACACTATTCTTCATGTGAGCACAAAACTCGACAAGCAACCATTAGTCATTATTGTCAATGGTGATAACATCACCGTTTGACCCATTTGGTCTAAATGACCATTTTACCCACCTCTTGACTTACTCTTATTGCGTTAGGATGACCAAACATTATGTATTACGAGATGGTATTTATTTACCATCTCACCCATTTGGCCCGTTACGGTTTACACCATGTGATCATATTATTTTAAAAGTCGTATCTCTATTTGTTTGACCCATTAAGGCTTACGCCATAGGGTGTCTTTTCAAAACTCATTATTTATCCGTCAACACGTGACCAGATTACCATTTTACCCATTATGGCTTACACCATAAGGTAACTTTACAAAACTCATTGTTTATTCGTCAACACGTGACCAAATTACCGTTTTACCCTTTTACCATCAAATATGGTTTCTTACCATTTTTACTTGTTCCAAACCGTATTTTTTCGCGTCGGAATGTCATAATTCAAAGACTCATTTCAAATACTAGATTACTTTGTTATTAACCAATACATAATGTAACGCCCCAATCGCGTAATACAACAACACGCAACGGAAATATCAGGGAGTCACGTTACAAATTGCTCACAACTACTGAAACTAAATTGTTTCATTATTGTTATCATTGTTTTACAATCAAAGAATACATGTAAATGTCTTTCGATTTAAGAAGTCTAAGGCCCAAATGCAGTCCTATGCGTTGCATGCTTTGAATAGTCGAAAACCTGAAACATATGTGAAAAACAGTCAGCATAAAAATGCTGGCGAATACATAGATTTTGTTAGCCAAATAAATGGCAAAAGTTTGATATTGAAATACTTTGACATCTACAAGAGTTGTCGATTGAAAATGAATCTTGAAGCCAAAGAATGACAAAAGTTTAGTATTGCAATACATAATCTTGATTGTGAAAACTCATGGCAAAAAGTATTGTATATGGAAATATGATTATTACTAAGTAATTTCAATGCCATTGAAATCGTACATTTGTATCTCGTATAAATCGTCGTAAACTCGTTAATGTGTTATTAGAAATCCAATCAATGATTAATAATAACAATACTTGAATTCTGTCAAAACTTGTGTGAGTATTATATAAATCAAATCAATGATTTATAGAAAGACTTTAGATATCCTTCTAAGAATCTGACATATGAAGATATGGAAGATTCTACAAGGATTTGGATAATCGAACATTGAATCAATCGTATACAAAATCCTAAAGTCATTTGGATAACGCTACAAGAGTAATAAAACAAGAACACTTATATATAGGAAGTACCAGCGGCGTATCCACCATGTTCTTATTTTATTACACCCGTTTCATTATCTAAATCACAACTACCACATAAACACATAAATCGTCAACTTATCACCAACTCATAAACACGCATTAAAGTACACAATGAATCCAAACAAGGACTCCAATATTAGTACTCTAAACATCCCATATATGTCTAGCTATGAAGATAGATAGATACTACTGGGATCAGGTTCTCGTCACATCGCCTTGTCATATACGCATTAAAGTACACAATGAATCCAAACAAGGACTCCAATATTAGCACTTTAAACATCCTAGAAGAATCAATCTATGAAAATAGGTTGATGCTAAAAGGATTTCGTTTCTGTCGCATTGAATCGTTGCATCATGACATCCTAAATTCTAATGGTGATTCGGGATAACGCCACGAAGGGTAATGCAATAAGCACACTTATATATAGGAAGTACCAGCGGCGTATCCACCATGTGCTTAATGTATTACTCTAGTTTCGTTATCTAAATCACCAGCAATCTTTACACATAAACCATAACCATCGTCTCGTAAAGTACTTCTTAAAAATCTCACTATGTGTGACAACCCTCACTAAACCAGGTATCCGTACGACTTAATTAATAATTAATTACGGTTTAATTACTGTGCTTACCTGAAATTGTGGATAAACTGCTACTTGAATGTTGATACATGTACATACTTGCATCATACTCTATTTACCGTCACTACATTATTTACATGCTGAACCTTAGTGACAAACATGATGCACAAAAGCACAGTAGCACAATGAACGGATAACCTATTGAACGTGCTGTCATAACTAGCACCAGGCAGACACTGCCTCTAAGGCCTGTAAGAGCCTGAGATAGTTTGCTACACTAGTGGTGAGTGTAGGGATATAAGGGTTGTAGAACTGCGTCTCTAGGAATAAGTTACAGTGACCGGATGTGCCTAAAACGTACTTTAAGTACAAAATTCAGCACTTTAATCAAGAAATTCAGCTTTTAGCTAACTAATAAAGTGCCAAACATGAGGAAAATATCCCCGACACTTTGGAGGAATATGTTGTGTCACTAAAAATAATAATAACGACACTTTAAAGTAATTATTTAGCGCTTTAACGGAGTAATATCCAACCGTACAACCGGACTTAACCCGGGACATAAAAATATTGTCATTTACATTATTTTTCTTTTTCCGAGCCAGTTAGGGTCCCCGAATACCCTAACACCCGTTACAAAACACTACACACTAGGAATTGGTTTAACCTCCTAACTAAACTAATTATACCCCTAACTAATTAGTTAAACCCAAACCAAACCCCCCCACCCTTGTCCGATCGTTCACCATAATAGGAGACAAACCTTGTCCTATTTTTGATTATTAAAATCTTATGTCTAATATCATCTAGACATTTTACCCTTTGGTTTTAGAAAATAAAAGCTTATAAAGGAAAGTCTTATGGATAAATCTCTCATTCACCAAACACTTAAATAATTTCCACTCTTTCTTTCTCTTTGGAACTTACGGCCGAACCCACACAACCACCATCCAACCATTTTCGATTTCATTTAAATAATTCCAAGCATATACAAGGGCTAAGGATCGCGTATAAGGAAGCTTGGTGCACTCGGATTGCGAAGGACCTCGCTACATTGCTTTTATCCACGCGTTTTTCGACTAGTTTCTTCCCTAGCCTCGAGCTAGTAGTAAGTTGCTTGAAACACATTCTTGATCCATTCTAAAGTGGTTAAAAAGATATATGACAGTTAAAATTTATGAACATGCAAAATGATATGAAAAAGTCGACTAAAATACTAAAAAGGATGGTTAAAAGCTTGATTGTTGTGTAAATCATGTAGGATTTGTTTTGTGTAATTATTTAGTGCCGATCTATGTTGTGGTAGCTCGGATCATCGTTTAACCAGGGTTGGTCATGATCATGAATCATGACATAGAGTTGTTTTGGATGTAACAAGGGTTAAATGATGAAACTCTACCACACACGAATCATGAACTTGTGTAAAAGTGATTTTACTTGTAAATAGTGTTTAAAACTAGTAGATCTACAAGCGGTATTTTCAAAAGACCGAGTGTCAAAGAAACCATGCTTTCTAAAGACGGATCTTACACTAACAAGAATGATTTTTAGAACACACAAGTGTGTAAACACTTGAGTAGCACAAAGTTTCGACAAAATAACTATTTTTTTTATAAAAGTTGACGAGAAGTTGTAAAGACGGAATTTCACTAAAAACGAGGTTTTTACGAAATCGGATTTCTTTATATAAAGATCCACTAAATGTAATGGGATTCACTTCATATTTTTGAGTAAATCACAAGTTCATGTAATTTTTACGATTTACATGTTTATCGACTACTTTGATGCGTTGAATATTGTTTTGGGTTAAATAAGAAAATGGTTGATTTGATTTATAAAAGAAAATGATACGCTTAAAAGCGTGGCCACCTCCAGTTACAGAGGAAACTCTGGCGAAATTTTTCCAAAAACCTAACACTTAGAAATATTTTCACTATAAGTGTTAGAAATACTTGTCAACTTGTTTTCAAACTATAAATTTCGCCACAACTTTATTTACAAAATATCGGAGGTGGGATTTCACAAAATAAAAATTGATAAATATATATTTAGTATATATTTTCATAACAACACTTGTGGATTTTTATGATTATTTTGTGAAGATACTAATATTATTTTTAGGGTAAAAATAATATTACTGTGTTGACAACTCCAAAATAATACGAACGCTTCTACAATAAATATATAAGTTACACCGGTAATTATTATTACCACTCGATCATTAAGACGTAACTTACGCATTTTAAGAAAATATTTATGAAAGCGTATTATTGACAAGGAATTATTTTGGGAAAATTATGTGAAATAAAATATTTTTGAGAAAAATACTTATATTTTGGAATAAGAAGTAAAATATATATTAAGTGAGACTTAATAATATATTCCGAAGTTATACGAACGCACATGTATTAAATCCCCCATCCTTGGGAAGGAAAATAAATACCAAGTATATACAGAATGTAAACACGAAATAGTTGTCTAACTATTTCCCAAAAGCTTAAACCATAAAGCTAAGGCACGGCCGTCCGTCTAATAGAGTTAGTACGTGTAGGTCGTCGCACAGCTACTTGAGCAGGAGGTATACTTGGTAGAGACGCACCACTGTGAGTTCATGCCCCCCTTTTCTCTTAACTGTTTTCAGTTTTCTAAACTGCGGGGGTGAAATACATGTTACTATGATTACGAGTACTTTATACATGGTATGGTTAGCGTAAGGAGGGTTACTACTTAGATCATGTGAGTGGGTAGGCGGGAACTGGAGGCCATTAATCCTCATTGTGGGACCGAGGGACGTAAGCGTTAGATCTATCTGGGTGTAGCGAGCCCAACCCCTGAGCCCGCTTAATGGACCAGGTGGTGACTTTGTACCCATCGCCAAATATGCTAGGTTTGAGTCTTCCTACTGCACTTCACACATATCATTGGCTTTGCAACCCAATGGTGATCTCTTTTTCCTTATTGCTACATACCAGGAATTTTCATACATACAGACATTTTACAAAGGTTTTACTTACTCACTTACACATGAACTCGCTCAACATTATTGTTGATTTTTCAACTTACATGTATTTCAGGGAACTAAAGGATCTGGCACGGTATGGCACGTTTTCCCGCTGCACTAGTTACGAGGTCATCCAAGTTTAAGGGATGTGACTTTTTCCTGGACGAGTCACAGTTCTTAAACTGTGTTTATGTCATGTTGATGTTTGTGTCTGTTGAACACTGTTTATGTTGTTAGGATGTGTTTCCGTTGAGACAATGTTATGGTATTTTACTTTTCAAACTTAATTTAATGGATGATCTTGCATGGTTTTTAAATTCATATAGCTTGTTATGGTTAAGCTATGGTATTAAGAAGTCACACCAAATTAACCACGCTTCCGCAAAGCCAGGGTGTGACAGCTTGGTATCAGAGCTCTGATCATAGCGAACTAGGATTCTTTCTCGAGTCTAGACTATGATCACTAGGGCTCTCACGAAAACATTTTTACTGCATACCACTTAAGTCCAGATCCAAAACGTTTTTACAAACAAATGTTGAGCACATTCTATTTATTATTTATAGGCTCAGTCTGAGAGGCTGAGGCTCGGTCTGGAGGACCGAGGCTCGGTTTAGGAAACCGAGGTAGTTGCCTAGTAGGACTAGGGAGAGTAGTCTGAGAGGCTGGGAGAATTTGGCTAGTTGGACTAGGAAGAGCAGTCTAGGAGACTGGGAGGCTAGTGGGACTAGGAGAATTATTTGATTTCTTACTTGGTGACTAATGTGCTTACCTGATTATATGATTGATTATTTATGCATATGTGTGTTTGTATTACAAAACGTCATGCCTTCATCAGATACTGGAGAGTCGGACACTACAGATCCCATGGCCATAGTATCAGGCGACATAGTTTCATCAGAGCACGAGGTGTACATTTCCGATACTACCAGCACAGACGATGACGACTTTCAGCCCTTTGCGCTGCCTGATGTCGTAGCAGAGCCTGCTGATGGCCATCCTGTTGGGGATTTGCCACTCGTGGTGATCCCTACTCCTGTGCCCCTTGCCACGTATCCCGTTGTTGATATGCCCCCCGACGTTGTCTCCGACGACGATGTGGAACTATTAGAGGAGGACCCACTTGAGGGCGAGGCCCTATTACTGCTAGTAATAGCCTACTGCTTGCTGACGCTTCTGCAGAGGAGGCTCATGCCCATTTCCCTGTCCCAGACTCATTTGAGTCTGTGAAATCCGCATCTTCGCATACACAGGGAGTGCAGCACCACTCACACGACGCCGACCCTGATATAGCATCATCAGCTTCACCAGTTCCTGCACACAGCTTGAGTTTGATCACGATATTGAGGGTGATCCTGTTTTTCCACCTGGTTTTGATCCAGACCATGACATTGAGTTCATACACTTAGACCAGCCCTTGAAGGATCCTATAACCTCTGTGTTTGTTGATCCAGCTGATTTTGAGATGTAGTTTGTTGATCCGGAGCCAGCCGTGGCCCCTGAGCCAGGCGTTGCTCCTGACCCCGCATTGGAGCATAACCCTGTTCATGCCGATGCACCTGCTGTTGCTCCTTGATTGATCATCTGCTTGGACGAGAGAAAATTGGGGTAACTGTGCAAGACAATTTCTTATTACGGGGGCCCACGTAATAACGACTTGTAGTGCACAGAAATCCTGGTGGACTCTGCGGGTCAAGCTAATGAAAACCAATGTAGCAGGAAATAACTAAAACACGAATGACCAAGGCGATGTAGCCTCGAGTTCATTCTATTACGAGCAACGAGCCAAATTGGCAAGCCTATGTGAAGGCTCAGAAATTATTTCCCCACTCATACATTGAGTATATTTACGTGTGAAATTGGGTGACTACATGATGGCTTATGGTGCTATGTATCTCATAGACAATTGAAATGTTGTCTAACCCACTTCATACCACTTCGACAGAAGAGAATGCCACCCAGGCGTGACACAGACACCAGTACACTGCCAAGGACAGAAGCCGAGCTGCAAGAACGCATCTCACAGGCAAATGCACGACATGAAGCCCTCCGCTCTAAGCACAACGATGGCATTACTGGAAATAACCCTCCAACTGGCTGCACCTATAAGCAGTTCCTGAACTGCAAGCCTTTGAACTTCGACGAAACAGGAGGTGCCGTCGCATTTATTCGTTGGTCCGAAAAGATTGACTCCATTCTAAGAATGAGTAACTGTTCGCCCCAACAGAGTATTACCTATATCTCGGGGTTATTTCTAGATAACACACTCTCATGGAGGAACCTTCAGTTCCAGACCCTTGGCACAGACGCTGCTTATGCACTGAGCTGGGACGATCTCAAGGAAATGATGAAGAAGAAATATTGTTCTAAGGCTGAAATCCAGAAGCTTGAGGTGGAATTCTGGAATTTGAAAATGGACGTACCGAAGATTCCTGAATACGTCCAGCAATCTCATTATATGTGATGTTGATTGATTGTTTATGCACTATAACATGAGATGTTATGAGGTTGATTTAATTATAACATGAGATGTTATGTGTTGATATCGTTGAATACATACGTACACTCTGCTTACTACGACCTGACTGACGTGAACCCATCTTTTAGAAGATGCCACCAAGACGCAAGATGCGCATGCCCACCTCGGAGGCAGAACTTCAAGAGATAATTGCCGCAGCTATAGCACAGCACGAGGCCCATCACTCCGATTGCAGCAGAGGTACCTCAGGCAATAACCCCCCCAACGGCTGCACCTACAAGCAGTTCTTAGACCACAAACCTCGAGAGTTCGACGGCACCGGGGGTGCCTTAGCCTTCGTGCGCTGGGTTGAAAAGACAGATTCTGTTTTACGATTGAGCAAATGTGACCACGAACATCAAGTCAAGTATATAACTGGACTATTGGTGGATGAGGCTCTGTCATGGTGGAACCATCAAATTCGGACGATGGGCGAGACCACTGCGTATGCTATGACGTGGGACGAACTGAAAAATCTGATGCGTGAAAGATATTGCTCGAGGGCAGAAGTCCAGAGATTGGAGGCAGAACTGTGGAACTTGAAAATGGAAGGACCAAAGATAACGGAGTATGTGCAGAGATTTAACGAATTATCACAAGTTGCCTTACTCCTGGGGACACCAGAGTTTAAGAGAATTGAACAGTTCATAAGGGGATTGGCACCTCAGATTCTAAGCCTGGTAACAACATCAAAACCCTCAACGATCACCGAGGCTATCAACATAAGCATAGCACTCACGGAAGAAGCAGTTAGACGAGGAGAATTTTCCACTGCGGAGGAGAAAAAGGAGACTGCTATAAAGGCATCTGGGGATAACAAGAGAAAGCTCGCAAATTTCAAGATGGTTACTCTGGTAAGTAACAAGAAGAAGGCCAAAAAGGGAAAAGATTACAAGGGTATCCTACCTAAGTGCGACAATTGTTTACGTTATCATGTCGGGCGATGCAAATATGGAAATTGTGGTAACTGTGGCAAGGTGGGACATGTCAAGGAAACTTGTTGGCAAAATACTGAACATAGTAATGGGGGCCAAGACGGTAGTGAGAATCACGAAGGGGACAACGACAATGATAATTGTCGAGGCAGAATGAGTGATAAACAGAAGCGTGCTCGAGGATGTTTAAACTGTGGAAGCAAAAAGCATTTCAGAAGATATTGCCCTAAAAACAATCAGGCGCAAGGATGAAAGCTCCCCATCGGAGCTAGGGAGACACGCCAGAGATCCAAGCATGGATAGCGGTACGTCCCATATTACTCAATATTATGCATCTGTATTGCCAACTACTGTTGCAAATTTTACGATTCGCACTTCTAGTGTTCGAGGACATAATTGGTTTACGTAGCGAGTGAGTAGTTATTCCAGCACCCATTAGAACTAGCTTAGGGGAAGCTAGTGGAAGCCAACGCAGTAACTGGAATCGGCACGATAGAACCTGGAGAGCGTAAGTTTACGCTAGATCTATTGCCAGTTGAGTTTGGAAGCTTCAACGTGGTAATTGGATGTATTAGTTGGCAAGCGATCGAGCGGAGGTTGATATCCGCACCTCGATGACGAATGAAGGAATGATTGTGACTCACGAAGCAGGATATGCCACCACCGATCACAAATTACTTAGGGCTCGAAAGTTGTTGTGGGAAGGATGTGTTGTTTCCTGGCTCATATCGCCGAAGAACTAAAACTTAACGATACCCCCGTGATCGGAGTATACCCTGAAGTCTTCCTCGAAGACTTGCCGGAGTAATCTCCTGGATGACAAGTCGAATTTTGGCTTCAATTTGATTCTAGGCGCCGCGCCTGTAGCTAGGGCACTTTATAGACTTGTATCGCCTGAGAGGCAGGAATTGTCAACACAACTTCAAGAGTTGCTAGACAAAGGATTCATCAGACCAAGCTTCTCACCTTGGGGAACTCCGGTCCTGTTTGTTAAGAAGAAGACGGTAGTTTTCGTATGTGCATTGACTACCGGGAGTTGAACAAGTTGACTATCAAGAATAGGTATCCCCTGTCAAGGATCGATGGCTTATTCGATCAGCTCCAAGGTTCAAGCTTTTACTCGAGGATCGATTTGCGATCGGGTTACCATCAGTTGAGAATACAAGAGGAAAGTATTCCGAAAACAGCTCGTTATGGACACTACGAGTTCCTCGTTATGCCGTTTGGATTGACAAACGCACCTGCAGTCTTTATGGATTTGATGAATAGAGTTTGCAAGCCGTTCTTGGACAAGTTCGTGATTGTGTTTATCGACGACATCTTGATTTATTCAAGGACAAAAGCTGAGCACGAACAACATCTAAGAGCTATTTTGGAGCTGCTGAAGAAAGAACAGCTGTATGCCAAACTCTCTAAGTGCGAGTTTTGGCTACGTGAAGTCCAATTTCTTGGACACGTGGTGAACGGAGATGGAATCCATATGGGTCCAACCAAGATCGAAGCGATCAAGAATTGGGAAACGCCAAAGACGCCAACCGAGATTCGACAATTCTCGGGTTTGGCTGGCTACTATCGAAGGTTCATTGAGGATTTTTCGAAGATCGCTCAACCATTGACGCTCCTCACCCAGAAAGATAAGAAGTTTGATTGGGGAATCAAACAGGAAGAAGCGTTTCAGCTGTTGAAGGATAAGCTCTACAATGCACCAATCCTAGCACTACCGGAAGGTACTGACGATTTCGTGGTATACTGTGACGCCTCGCGTCAAGAATTGGGTTACGTGTTGATGCAACGCCAGAAGGATATTGCTTACGCATCACGTCAGTTGAAGGTACATGAGAAGAACTATACCACGCACGATTTGGAGCTAGGCGCAGTGATATTTGCTTTAAAGATCTGGAGACACTACCTATATGGTACGAAATGTACAATTTTTACAGATCATAAGAGCCTACAACACATATTCAACCAGAAGGAGTTGAATATGGGACAAAGACAATGGGTTGAGTTGTTAAATGATTACGATTGCGAGATAAAGTATCATCCAGGGAAGGCGAATGTGGTTGCCGACGCCCTAAGTCGAAAAGAGAGGATCAAGCCCATAAGGGTTAGGGCTTTAGAAATGATTTTCCAAACCGATCTTTCCTTGCGCATTCGTGCCGCGCAGAAAGAAGCTCTTAAGGAAAGAAATCTTGAAGAAGAATATCTCCGTGGGATGGAGAAGCTATGGTGCCAAACGAGGAGGGAACGTTATGTTTTGAGAAAAGGATTTGGGTTCCTCTGTTTGGTGGTTTAAGGAAAGTTGTTTTTGATGAGGCACACAAATCACGGTACTCTATCCATCCAGGAGCGGATAAGATGTACCAAGATCTCAAGGATTACTATTGGTGGCCTAGGATGAAAGGCGATGTTGCTGTTTATGTGAGCAAATGTCTAACGTGTGCTAAGGTGAAAGTGGAATACCAGAAGCCTTCAGGACTTCTGCAACAACCTGAGATTCCCAAGTGGAAATGGGAACAAATCTCAATGGATTTTATTACAAAGTTGCCAAGAACGCCAAGAGGCCATGACACTATTTGTGTAATAGTGGACCGATTAACGAAGTCCGCACACTTTCTGCCAATCAAAGAGAAGGATAACACCAGCAAATTGGCTGAAATTTACATGAGAGAGATCGTCGCACGTCATGGAGTGCCTCTCTCGATCATCTCTGATAGAGACGGAAGGTTTGTGTCAAGGATATGGCAATCCTTCCAAGAAGCTTTTGGGTCGCAATTGAATATGAGCACCGCATATCACCCGCAGACCGACGGGCAAAGCGAGCGGACGATACAGACTTTGGAAGACATGCTGAGAGCGTGTGTTATGGATTTGGGCGGTAGCTGGGATAAGCATTTGCCTTTGGTCGAATTTTCATACAACAACAGCTACCACACCAGTATCGGTGCCGCGCCATTCGAAGCTCTTTACGGACGCAAGTGTCGATCACCCCTATGTTGGGCTGACGCAGGTAATAGACAGCTTGTTGGTCCCGAAATCGTCCAAGAGACGACAGACAAGATTGCGCAGATTCGAAAACGCATCGAAGCAGCTCGCCACAGACAGAAAGCCTATGCAGACCCAAACCGGAAACACTTGGAATTCCAAGTTGGAGATATGGTTTTATTGAAAGTTTCACCCTGGAAGGGTGTGGCACGCTTCGGAAAGCGTGGAAAGTTAAATCCGCGCTACATTGGTCCTTTCAGAGTTTTGGAAAGAATAGGACTAGTAGCATACAAGCTGGACTTGCCTGCCGAACTCCATTTAGTTCACGATACATTTCATGTATCCAACCTGAAGAAAAGTCCAACTCAGGATACCATTGCCATTCCCACCGACGAGATTCATGTTGACGACACGCTCCACTTCGTTGAAGAACCTGTTGAGGTTACGGATTGGAAAGTAAACAAGACCCGCCGGAGCAGTGTCAAGCTCGTCAAAGTTCGTTGGAACGCCAGACATGGTCCTGAATACACCTGGGAGCGTGAGGACCGGATGAAAGAGAAATACCCCCACTTATTTCCTAAGAACCCTGCATCTACAAGCAGAACTTAAAATTTCGGCACGAAATTTTTCTAACGGGGGGAGAATGTGACAACCCTCACTAAACCAGGTATCCGTACGACTTAATTAATAATTAATTACGGTTTAATTACTGTGCTTACCTGAAATTGTGGATAAACTGCTACTTGAATGTTGATACATGTACATACTTGCATCATACTCTATTTACCGTCACTACATTATTTACATGCTGAACCTTAGTGACAAACATGATGCACAAAAGCACAGTAGCACAATGAACGGATAACCTATTGAACGTGCTGTCATAACTAGCACCAGGCAGACACTGCCTCTAAGGCCTGTAAGAGCCTGAGATAGTTTGCTACACTAGTGGTGAGTGTAGGGATATAAGGGTTGTAGAACTGCGTCTCTAGGAATAAGTCACAGTGACCGGATGTGCCTAAAACGTACTTTAAGTACAAAATTCAGCACTTTAATCAAGAAATTCAGCTTTTAGCTAACTAATAAAGTACCAAACATGAGGAAAATATCCCCGACACTTTGGAGGAATAAGTTGTGTCACTAAAAATAATAATAACGACACTTTAAAGTAATTATTTAGCGCTTTAACGGAGTAATATCCAACCGTACAACCGGACTTAACCCGGGACATAAAAATATTGTCATTTACATTATTTTTCTTTTTCCGAGCCAGTTAGGGTCCCCGAATACCCTAACACCCGTTACAAAACACTACACACTAGGAATTGGTTTAACCTCCTAACTAAACTAATTATACCCCTAACTAATTAGTTAAACCCAAACCAAACCCCCCCACCCTTGTCCGATCGTTCACCATAATAGGAGACAAACCTTGTCCTATTTTTGATTATTAAAATCTTATGTCTAATATCATCTAGACATTTTACCCTTTGGTTTTAGAAAATAAAAGCTTATAAAGGAAAGTCTTATGGATAAATCTCTCATTCACCAAACACTTAAATAATTTCCACTCTTTCTTTCTCTTTGGAACTTACGGCCGAACCCACACAACCACCATCCAACCATTTTCGATTTCATTTAAATAATTCCAAGCATATACAAGGGCTAAGGATCGCGTATAAGGAAGCTTGGTGCACTCGGATTGCGAAGAACCTCGCTACATTGCTTTTATCCACGCGTTTTTCGACTAGTTTCTTCCCTAGCCTCGAGCTAGTAGTAAGTTGCTTGAAACACATTCTTGATCCATTCTAAAGTGGTTAAAAAGATATATGACGGTTAAAATTTATGAACATGCAAAATGATATGAAAAAGTCGACTAAAATACTAAAAAGGATGGTTAAAAGCTTGATTGTTGTGTAAATCATGTAGGATTTGTTTTGTGTAATTATTTAGTGCCGTTCTATGTTGTGGTAGCTCGGATCATTGTTTAACCCGGGTTGGTCATGATCATGAATCATGACATAGAGTTGTTTTGGATGTAACAAGGGTTAAATGATGAAACTCTACCACACACGAATCATGAACTTGTGTAAAAGTGATTTTACTTGTGAAATAGTGTTTAAAACTAGTAGATCTACGGATCTACAAGCGGTATTTTCAAAAGACCGAGTGTCAAAGAAACCATGCTTTCTAAAGACGGATCTTACACTAACAAGAATGATTTTTAGAACACACAAGTGTGTAAACACTTGAGTAGCACAAAGTTTCGACAAAATAACTATTTTTTTGTAAAAGTTGACGAGAAGTTGTAAAGACGGAATTTCACTAAAAACGAGGTTTTTACGAAATCGGATTTCTTTATATAAAGATCCACTAAATGTAATGGGATTCACTTCATATTTTTGAGTAAATCACAAGTTCATGTAATTTTTACGATTTACATGTTTATCGACTAGTTTGATGCGTTGAATATTGTTTTGGGTTAAATAAGAAAATGGTTGATTTGATTTATAAAAGAAAATGATACGCTTAAAAGCGTGGCCACCTCCAGTTACAGAGGAAACTCTGGCGAAATTTTTCCAAAAACCTAACACTTAGAAATATTTTCACTATAAGTGTTAGAAATACTTGTCAACTTGTTTTCAAACTATAAATTTCGCCACAACTTTATTTACAAAATATCGGAGGTGGGATTTCACAAAATAAAACTTGATAAATATATATTTAGTATATATTTTCATAACAACACTTGTGGATTTTTATGATTATTTTGTGAAGATACTAATATTATTTTTAGGGTAAAAATAATATTACCGTGTTGACAACTCCAAAATAATACGAACGCTTCTACAATAAATATATAAGTTACACCGGTAATTATTATTACCACTCGATCATTAAGACGTAACTTACGCATTTTAAGAAAATATTTATGAAAGCGTATTATTGACAAGGAATTATTTTGGGAAAATTATGTGAAATAAAATATTTTTGAGAAAAATACTTATATTTTGGAATAAGAAGTAAAATATATATTAAGTGAGACTTAATAATATATTCCAAAGTTATACGAACGCACATGTATTAAATCCCCCATCCTTGGGAAGGAAAATAAATACCAAGTATATACAGAATGTAAACACGAAATAGTTGTCTAACTATTTCCCAAAAGCTTAAACCATAAAGCTAAGGCACGGCCGTCCGTCTAATAGAGTTAGTACGTGTAGGTCGTCGCACAGCTACTTGAGCAGGAGGTATACTTGGTAGAGACGCACCACTGTGAGTTCATGTCCCCCTTTTCTCTTAACTGTTTTCAGTTTTCTAAACTGCGGGGGTGAAATACATGTTACTATGATTACGAGTACTTTATACATGGTATGGTTAGCGTAAGGAGGGTTACTACTTAGATCATGTGAGTGGGTAGGCGGGAACTGGAGGCCATTAATCCTCATTGTGGGACCGAGGGACGTAAGCGGTAGATCTATCTGGGTGTAGCGAGCCCAACCCCTGAGCCCGCTTAATGGACCAGGTGGTGACTTTGTACCCATCGCCAAATATGCTAGGTTTGAGTCTTCCTATTGCACTTCACACATATCATTGGCTTTGCAACCCAATGGTGATCTCTTTTTCCTTATTGCTACATACCAGGAATTTTCATACATACAGACATTTTACAAAGGTTTTACTTACTCACTTACACATGAACTCGCTCAACATTATTGTTGATTTTTCAACTTACATGTATTTCAGGGAACTAAAGGATCTGGCACGGTATGGCACGTTTTCCCGCTGCACTAGTTACGAGGTCATCCAAGTTTAAGGGATGTGACTTTTTCCTGGACGAGTCACAGTTCTTAAACTGTGTTTATGTCATGTTGATGTTTGTGTCTGTTGAACACTGTTTATGTTGTTAGGATGTGTTTCCGTTGAGACAATGTTATGGTATTTTACTTTTCAAACTTAATTTAATGGATGATTTTGCATGGTTTTTAAATTCATATAGCTTGTTATGGTTAAGCTATGGTATTAAGAAGTCACACCAAATTAACCACGCTTCCGCAAAGCCAGGGTGTGACACTATGAAGATAGGAAGATCTATGACGGTACTTCAAAGATCCTATAAGAATCTAACTATGAAGATAGATAGATCCTATAAGGGTTTGGATAAACATCGTGTTTGCATAATCGGAATTGTGACACCTGTGTCACTACGACCATCATACAAATGCAAATCCAATGAAATATTGTGTTTCATACTTAGAATTTGTATAAATATGTGTATCATTTGCACATATCAATTCTTGTTCGATTTCGAGCTTTAAATCGCTTTCTGAAAGGTTATACGCGAACTGATACGTAAATGTAATCAGTTTAATGCAACAAACACTCCAGAACAGTGACATAGGCTTAACATACCTTAAATAACCTTCACATAACTTAGAAATAAGTTTTGGAGGGTTTGGTGTGTCGAAAACAAGTTTATTCGATCGCAGGGACTATTTACGTCAAACTACGAAAGTATGCCGATTCGTACAGTAACGAACATTCCGGGACATGATCATAAGTTAAACATACCCTAAATAACCTTTACATAGCTTAGAAATAGGCTATGAGGGGTTCGGTAAGCGAAAATAAACTTATTTGATCAACAGGGACTAAAAGCATCAAAAAGTGCATAAGTTTGCATTTACGCGCATATCTTACGTTCTGAACATATCCGGGCATCCAAAAATTTTTGTAATCATTAAAATATTTTATTTTAGTGATTGGAATGCAAAAATACCACTCGTCGCGTAATTTGGATCGTTTTCACGTCTGTTCGAGTTTTCGTCGTAATTAACCGAACAACGCAACCGTACGACCAAACGAACCGACATCCAAGATGTTTCCAAGCATATTTCATGTTCCCTATACTTTAACTTCATTGTAGAGCCTTTAAATGGGGTTAACGGGGCTTGAACGCGTAAAAAACGCATCAAAAACCAAGTTTCAGGCTTGCATGGGACCATTTTTGACAATCTGTCAAACTTGTCCTCACGGGCCGCCAAGCACAGTGAGCCCATCTTCACGGGCCGTGACTGGTACCCAGCTCAGAAACATTGAATTTGGTCAATTCAGCTGATTTTGATGGTTTTGATCTCTGATTTGTGATACCATTTGATGGTTTTAATGTTCCCCTTATATTACAAACCATGGGCAACACTTGTATGGCCAAGATTAATTGCTTGGAGGCCAAATAAACACTTGTAATGATCTTCTTCATCATCCACAAGTATAAATACCCACCTTGTTCAAGCACCATTCCTCACATTTGATCTGAAATTTGCTCTAAGTTGAGGCCTTTGCTTCATACCTGAGTATTTTTGATCAAATTCTTCATTGCTTGGACCTTTTGTAAGCTTCCTTCATGCTTGTTATTGCTTTTCAAGCAATAAAGTCAAACAGTGTTTGACTTTCTACTTTGACCACGAGTTGGTCAACACAAAGTTCGTTTGAACTTTGCAACGTGCGCGTAATCACGAAGGTTATAGTCCCTTGTGACTATACCTACTGATTACCACGTTGATTAGACAAAGTGACGAGTCAAAGTTTTGGTCAAAATACGTGTTTTTGCGTATTTTGCAACGAAGCTATTTTCGGATATCAAAACACTTTGTTTTGATATCAAACTTGTTTTCTAACTTAGTTAAACTTGTTTTAACATGTTTAACTCGTCACTTTTAGTCTAGTGCTTGTTTAGGGTCGTAAAGTCAAGCGGTCTAAACCACCGCTTAGACTTTCAAACCCGACCCGTTTGGTCGATCGCTAGGATCCGACCAAGCATATTTTTGTGACCATAGTTGTATAGGGAATAAACTTCCGAGGTTATACCTTATGGTCACTTAGTTTAATTAGTCGTATGATAGGTAGTTTATATGCCTTAGGTAAATGACCAAAATGCCCTTTTCATGTATAATTGGATTTTAAGCATATGCAACTTAACTTTTGTCACCTAAACTGATTATGCAACATATTTAGACATGTTAGGGCATATAATACTTGTCATAGGATTAGTTAGGCGTCTCGAACGTGCTTTCGCGCGAACGACACGTTAAAGTAGCGTAAGCTACCTTAATGGGTCGTAACGGGTCGTAAGCACTTAGGATAGGTTCCGATTTAGAATGTAGGCCTTGTTAAACCATATCACATGAGTTCCAATACTCATTTGGTTTACGAGATCTCATTCTACCCGATCTTCCGATTTAGGTACCGGTTGTTTACCTAGCGATCCGATTACTAGGTACCACTTGATTCCTTGATTTCCGAGCTTCTTAGGACACTTAATCGAGGATACTTACAATCTCAAGTGAGTACATAGTCCCCTCTTTTACTGTTTTCAAATGTTTTGGGGTGATACATATGTGTCGATACGCTATTTTCATGATTTCGACTATATGATACACATGCATAGTACTATCTTTTGACGAATTGCACTATTATCCATGGCCTAAACACTGATTTCCAAAGTTTGTTAGAACTATTTGTTCATTTAAACTGTTCTTTATACATTCATTAACAATGATCAAGCCGATTGGCAGTACGATATAGCGCTATAGGACTAGACACCCCATTCCTGTTGTATGGCATGTCAGAAACCAAATTTTAACCCAATAGAATTTGCCTTTGTGGTATTTCTATAGTCTCTAAAGTGTAGTTTGATGCACTAAGGTTTGAATGTATTACCAAATCGCGATATATAGTATATTTCGGTATACTATTAAGGCATATTTTGATATGCTACCAACGTGATACTGGTTTGCTAAAGCATAGTTTGATATGCTATTGTTTACTAAAGTATAGTTTGATATACTACCAAATCATGATCTAGGTATATTTCGATATACTACCAACATGATACTGTTTTACTAAAGTATATTTTGATATACTACCAAAGCATAATTGATATGCTATTTTCAAACCAAAGCATAGTTGATATGCTACTTTCAAAACCAAAGCATAGATTGAGATGCTATTTACAAAACCAAAGTATAATTTGATATAATACCGATGCTTTCATTCTTAAACCAAAGTATACTTGTGATATACTACTAAATCTATTATTTCAGTAACCAAAGTATATTTTGGTATACTACCTGTTTAACTACTTCAAAACTAAAGTATATTTAGATATACTACTCATTCGCTTATCTCAAAACCAAAGTATATTTTTGTATATACTATAAACATTTTACCAAAACGACACATTTTAGAAATAAAACTTTTACAAGGATTCATGGCTATTTTTGAAAACATAAAACCTTTTCTTGTATTATCCAAAGCCATGAATCTAATTCACAAAATCCTATGTTACTCACATGCATTTTTATGCTGACGTACCTATTTTCACATATGTTTCAGGTACTACTATATGATGATTGTTGATGCATACTACACATAGGATGGACCTGTGCCTTATTGACTTTAAAACTGACAAACAATTATTTGTATTTATCTGATTTGTACTAAAACAATGAGTTCAATAATTCAATAAAACGAAACTATTTAATCCATGGTTGTGAAACAATAATTCTGTTACGACACTCCCTGACGTTTCCGCCACGATTTGTTGTTTTACGTGGTCGGGGTGTGACAGGAATAATACACATAAAAGCACTTAGTAAACACATATAAGCCATACATTTGAAAAACAAATCGGTTACACATATGAATCACCCCAAAACATTTGAAAACAGTAAAAGAGGGGAACTATGTACTCGCCTGGGATTACGTGTTGGTCTTGTTCAAATGGTATAACAAAGCTCAAAGGATCAATGGTTCACGTGGCGAAGTGGTTCCTAGTGTATCGGATACTACGTTAGTGTAACGGGACATAAATCGAGGAATCGGATAGAATGAGGTATTGTAAACCAAATGAGTGTTGGAACTCATATGATATGGTTTAGCAAAGCCTACATTCTTAATTGAAACATATCCTAAGTGCTTTTGACCCGTTATGGCCCGTTAAGGTAGTTTACGCTACTTTAACGCGCCATTTGCGCAAAAGTACGTTCGGAGGGTCTAACTAGTCCTATGACAAGTATTATATGCCCTAACATTTTTAAGTATGTTGCATAATTAGTTTAGATGTCAAAACGTTGGTTACATATGCTTAAAATGAAATTAGACGCAAAAAAGGCATTTTGGTCATTTTCCTAAGGCATATAAACTACCTATCATATAACTAACTAAACAATGTGACCATAAGGTATAACCTCAGAAGGTTATTCCCTATACAACTATAGTTACTTAATGTGTTTGTTCGGATCCTAATGATCGACCAAACGGGTTGGGTTCGAAAGTCTAAGCGGTTGTCGAGACCGCTTGACTTACGACCCTAAACAAGCATTAAACTAAAAGTGACGAGTTAAACATGTTAAAACATGTTTAACTAAGTTAGAAAACTGATTTGATATCAAAACAAAGTGTTTTGATGCCCGAGAATAGTTTCATCACAAAATGCACATAAACGTGCATTTTGACCGAAACTTTGACTCGTCACTTCGACTAGTCAATGTGGTAATCAGTAGGTACAGTCACAAGGGGCTATAACCATCGTGATTACGCTAACGTTGCAAAGTTTAAACGAACTTTGTCTTGACCAAATCATGGTCAAAGCTGAAAGTCGAACACTGTTTGACTTTCTTGCTTAAAATAACTAACCAAGCATGAAAGAACACTTACAAAGGGTCCAAGCTTGGAAAAAAAATAAAGAATGCTCAGGTAGGTGGCCTTCACAATGGTGATTGCCTCCACTTAGAGCAGAGATGAGAAGAAAAGAAGAATGAGCAAGTAATAAAGGTTGAACAACATGGGTATTTATAGGATTTCTTAAGTCCATTAGATCATTCCAAGTGTTTTGAAACAAAATCTTGGCCTTACACTTGTTGGACAATGCTTGGGCAACTTGGGGAACACAGAAACCAGCCCAAGGTATGCTAAAACAATAGTTAAAAACAATGACAACAGGCTGTTTTGATAAATACATTGAATCTGCCAGATGTGGCTGTCGCTCCCCGCGTAAGAGTAAGCATAGGCTTACGCGCCCCGCGACCAACTTTCAGAAATTGTCAAAAATAGTCCCTGCATGCATAAAACTTGGTTTTTGATGCATTTAATCCTCGTTAACCCTATTTCAAGGCTCTACAATGATGTTACAGCATAGGGAACATGAAATATGCTTGAAAACATCTCGGATGTCGGTTCGTTTGGCGGTACGGTCACGTTATTCGGTTAATTACGACGAAAGTCGTAACGAACGTGAAAACCATCCAAATTGCGCGACGAATGGTATTTTTGCATTCCAATCAGTAAAATAAAATTTTTTAATGATTACAAAAATTTTTGGATGTCCGGATATGGCCAGAACGTAAGATATGCGCGTAAATGCAAACTTATGCACTTTTTGACGCTTTTAGTCCCTATAGATCAAATAAGCACATTTTCGCATACCGAACCCTCCAAAGCTTATCTCTAAGCTATGTAAAGGATATTTAAGGTATGTTTAGCTTATGATCATGTTCTGGAGTGTATGTTACTATACGAATCGACAGACTTTCGCAGTTTGTCGTAAATGGTCCTTGTACTTGTATAAACATGTTTTTGTCATCCCTAGCCCTTCGAAACCTATTTCTAAGTTATGTAAAGGGTATTTAGGGTATGTGTAGCTTATGTGCTCGTCCTGGTGTGTACGTTGCGTTAAAGGGATTAAGTTCAAGCACCGGTTATCGAATTGCTTTCAAAGAACAAGTTTCTGGAAGCCCGAAATTTTGCACAAAGGTTACAGTCTCCCCTACTTTAGGAAATTTCGTCCCGAAATTTATTCAAAGGAGACCGTAGAGTGTAATTGAAATGACTGGAAGATGAGCAAATTTCTTGATCCCAAAGATGCGGAGCATCGTTTGGTGTTAGAAATTTTGGGGGATTCAAAATGTGATTTGGGATATTCAAAGTATCTCAAGGTATTCAACCCTTTGAAACTTGTGAATCTTTAAAAGTGTAAATCGGTGTACAAAAATTGTTTGGCATGGCACTATGTTATACTAAGCTTTTAGTGTAAATCCAAGCAAACAAAGGGGTGTACATTCAAGCCTTGACCATACGTACACAGTTTCTAATGTCCCATGAGGTACATCCATTGTACCATGAGCATCTCATGCATAGGAGACGGGTCAACATACCTATGGCATCAAGATCGTCACCTTTAACACCATAATATACTACCGGTCAGCTCGATTTGAGTTAATGAATGTACTCGTCATCGTCCATTGCATTCAATAACCAAATAACAAAAAAATCACATAATCACATAATGGTCCAAGATAGCATAGAATCACCAAGTGATCTTAGTAACGTTCTGAAGAATAACACAATAAGAACACTTATATATAGGAAGTACCATCGGCGTATCCACCATGTTCTTATAGCATCATACTCCTCCCGTTACCTTAATCACTCTAGATTTTATGCCACCATACTTAACAAGGCTTACTATGTTTCTCATGCGTCGAACCTCATAATTAATTGTGCACCCATAATCACTCATTTCGTCGCATGGTCCACATAGCTCCTCTTGTTAAGCGATGGTAAACAATAATAAGATCGAACCATCGTCTAAATCAAATAAACATCGTCACAATATAGCATCTGTCAAATCGAATCATGTTTCATATTAGTAATGATACCACTTGTTTTGCATACAACAAAATTAGTAGTAGATAATTTATTCTAGTACAAATGTTAATACATGTTTCATACTAACCAAACTGGTAGAATGTAACACATATTAAGCATGTATTGTCACAAAAATGTAAGCGTATTGAGAAAATGTTTTCATATCATATGCTAGGTATGCTAAGTCAATCATACTAACAACTGTATTTGAAAATTGTATACTAAGTATGCTTGGTCAACATACGAAGCAAAATGTATTTGTAATCATGTACTATATATACTAGATAAACAAATTATGTATGTAATGTCATGATCATAAAAATAGTAGTAACTTGCACATAGTATTTGTAGCGATCGTGTTGCCAAGTTCGTATGAATGCACTAGAGTGCAATCATAGTATGCTAAATTATAAGATTTAGTTCCTAAAGAACGGAATCCTCAAAGTCGGTATGTTGTTGTAATTACACATAGTGTAATCACATTGGAATTTGTAATTGGAATACGAATAACAAGGATAAAGATAAACTTCTTGAAATTTATATTGTCATTACAAGCATAGTCAAAATATGTACATTGTTTTCGAAAATGAAAAGAAAATGTAGAGGTTCAAATGATCATAAGTGCTTGATCATTAGCTTGAGCCTCATTGACATTAAACACTCTTCCATTAGCATTGGCAAGATTAGGGCAGTTTCGCTTGAAATGATTTAAATCACCACAATTGAAACATGCTCGAGGGCGATTCTGAGTAGGGGCTGCTCGTTTCTGGACACGACAGGTCGCAGCTAGATGTCCAAATAGACCACAGATCATACACTGGCGACAAGGAGAATTTGTTGCATGATGATAGTTGCAATGATTGCACCGAGGTTGCTTTCCATGATAAAATCCCTTAAAGGGTACTGAGTTTAGTGGAATTGGTGCAGGAATTGCAAAATTCTTTGAAGTCTTGCGCTTCTTAGAATTTTTAGAAGATTCGGCCTTTGTTCCCTTTGAATTCTCCTTAGTAGTTTCAATGTTTCGTTTCTCGTCTCCCTTTCTAAAAAGTTTCCCTTTTCTAACCTGGGAGTCGGTTAGGGTTGCGGCTAATTCCTTAGCCTCCCTAAGCATTGCAGGTTTGCTGCCAGTGACAATGTCTTGGACCAGATCCGGTAGGCCATCAATGTATTTCTCAATGGCCTGATCCAAAGGTGTGACCATAGTGGGGCAAAGTAGGCTTAACTGTTCAAATCGGTAAGTGTAGGCACGGTTTTCCCCACTATCTTGTTTTAGATAATAGAATTCGTTTTCAAGCACCCTTATTTCGCTTCGTGGGCATAATTCTTTCTTAATAAGATTTTTAAATTCTTCCCACATTTGTGCCATCGCTATATCGGCACCTCGGTCTCTCATGATACCGTTCCACCAAGTGAGTGCTCTCTTTTGGAAAACACTCGAGGCGAACTCCACCTTGCGCTCACAGGGACACTGAACAAGGCGGAACGTGCTTTCTATACTCTCAAACCATTGTAGGAGCGCAGTTGCTCCTTCAGACCCATTAAACCTGAGCGGTTTAGCCGAGTTGAATTGTTTATAGTTACATGGCGATAAAACATTGTTGTTGTTGTTATTGTTTTGGATTTGGTTGGCTTGGGTCACAATGCCTAGGAGTAAAGCAGCTAGATGCTGAGAAATCCTTGCTGCCATTTCAGCGTTCCAAGTGGCATCGTGGTGAGGAGGCATCTTGAAGAAATAGTTATAGTAGAATCAAATAAGTTAGATCCATTGAATTGTCGTAAGTTTGAAACATCATTGTAAATTGAAAATATTGAATTAGTAAAAATCTTGTTCATAAGTCTCGTTCTTAGAAAATATAATGTTAACTTTGACTTAGTAAAATAAGTCTCGTTCTTGTACTTAGAAAATATAGTGTTGTAGTTTTTGTTTTGAAACAAGAATTGTTTGAGAATAAGCTTTGTAGTATTTTTGGATGAGTGAGTACAAACCAAGTTAATGGTTCGTGTTATAATTTCTTTACCTTTTAAAAATTTATTGTTTTTAGGATAAAATGATTTAAATTAAAAATTTTAAAAATAAAGAAACTTTGTGTTTGAAATTTTGAAAATTCTCATCCAAATGGTAAAAAAATTTTTTTTGAAATTTTGAAAGACAAAATGTAGTGTTTTGAAAATGAAATAGGATTACATAGTGTCGTGGAACGAAATGAAATTCATTTCAATTGTCTCAAATTAAACATATTACCGTAGGTAATATGATGAAATAGTATTGTGAAAGGAAATTTGTTTCGATTGTCGCGAATAGCAATCATATTACCGAGGGTAATATGAATGAGTAGTGTCACAAAGGTCGTAGTGTTTAGAAATCGTTTGACAAGGTCAAGGTGGATAGGTTTTTTTTATAATGTTTCACGAATACATGCTTTAGCCTATAAGTGGAAACTCACCCTAAGAGTTCCCAGGTAAGAGTGACTGGTCCGATAATGTGGATTTGTACGAACACTCTAGCCTTAGACAGAAAACTCGGGGTACAGGCATCAACCCTTCCAGATTGTGTCACACCCTGACTTTTGCGGAAGCGTGATTATGGTGTGACTTTCTTAATATCATTGCATTCAATCATAACAACAGCTATATGATAAAACCATAGGTTTGTCATCCATTAAATAAGTTTAAAAACATAACAACATTGTTTTAAAAACGTAGACTTCAAATTTAAGTTTTACAATCATACAAATTGTTTATGAGTTCGCTAAGGACTCATCAAAAGATATTAAATAGCACCAAGGTTTGGGAGACGTGTCTCGTCCAGGAATAAGACACACTGACCAAACCCCAAAGACCATGGATGACATCTTTATTCCTAACGCAGCATAAAAACTTCCAACGCCCGCCAGATCCACTTACTAATTTCCTGAAATACATGTAGTTTGAAAACATCAACAAAAGTTGAGCGAGTTCATGTGTTTGTTTGTGTGTATAAGTAAACCATTGAAATCATTGTAAGTATGTTTGTATGTAATTGAAATCCGGTATGAAAGCAACAAGGAAACATATCAATTAATGTGTAGCTAATACATTAATATACGTGACATGGTGAAGGAAGACTCAAACCTAGCGGACTTTGTACCGGGCTTCCGGCTGTAAGACATAGTCACCACATGGCCCACTCGGCGGACTCATGGATGGGGCTCGCTACACCCAAATAGATCTATCACTCCTGTCCCTCGGTCCCATAATGAGGATTAATGGCCTTAAGAGTACGCCTACCCATTCACATGATCTACTGTACTTTCTAAAGCTAACCATACCACTTGTAATTGTATGTAATCATTTTGTAACATGTACTTCACCCCCGAAGTTATAAATCTGAAAACAGTTAATAGAAAAGGAGACATGAACTCACAGTTTTGCGTTCCTTATATCCGATGTAACTCAAAGCTTCCTCTAGAACGCAGGACTACCTACATGCGCACTATGGTCCGTTAGACGAGCGGGTCGTGCCTTGTCTTAGTATTGATTAGTGCCTTTGAGTTACGTTTCTTCGTGTCATCAATGTTATTCCTAGTATATAATTATTTGTTAAAATAATTAATATTTTAACTTAAATTATATTTATTTAATTTTGGAATAATTGTTAAACAATATTTTTGTAATAATACTTCTCAAGTATTGTTATTCATATATCCTTCCCAAGGATGGGGGTATCTCATACATGTGTATTCGTATTCTTGTATGTATATATTTTTTCCATGTATTGGTGTCGTATTCCGGTGTGGATTATCTTTAATAAGTACCCAATATATATATTTCTAAAATATATATTTCAAGGAGTATTTCTTAGAAAAATTATCCCTAATTTTTCTTTTGGCAAAAATATTTGTAGTTCCAAAACAATATATTTTCAAGTCTCACTTAGAAAATATTTATAAACTTATTTTATCCCAAAAATAATGTATTTCAAGTTTATCCAAGAAAATATATATTTTTCCCAAAAATATAATATTTCTTAATAATTCCAAGAAAACACCTATATTTTTAATCGCCAAAATTATATATTTCCTTCTTATCAAAATAAGATATAACTTTGTGATAACTGTTAAAATCCCATTTTCATTCTTTTGTTGTCCAAAATATTATTTACCCAAAAATATACTTATAAACATATTTTCCAGAATATTTGGTAAGTTACATTTCTTGTTCGGTTTCACAATATTATGTGTGTAACTTATATAGTTATTCCATAAGATTTTTGGTAATATTTTGGATAGTAATTTCTTGGTATTTTGTTAAGTTATATTATTTTAAATCCTAAAATAATATACTTAATACACAAAGTATACAAACATTCACACACATGTGTCTTCTAAATATATATATCTAGTCACTTTTATTTATAAAAACCAACCTCCAATATTTGTATTTTTATAAAAAAAATTATGGCAAAGTTTATATGGAAAACTCATGGTTAAAATACACTTGCAAATATTTGTTTTGAAAATATTTTTCTAAGTGTTTATATTTTTAGAAAATTTTGCCATAGTTTCCCCTAAAAATGGAGGTGTCCATGCTATTAAAGCAGATCATTTTCTTTTTAAAATCATCACAAACAATCAACAACTCCATCAACACTTACCAAGTGCCAAAATATTGCAATTTATATAACAACATGAACTTGAACTTTTATAAAAACTTGTAGTAACTTACTAGTGTTTTTAGTAAGCCTAGTTACCCTTCATAGTGTGGTTATTTGTTTAATATCATCATTCTTGAAGATTTTAGGTCTTTACAACTTCCAAACACATTTTCTAAAAATATATCTTTTTGAATTTTCCTTGTTAACAATGTATTTTTATACTCGTTTCACCACTAGAAACATGGTTAGTTTCTTTAAAAATTATGATTAGGTAAATCTTGCAAATGAACTTGGTTACTTGAGAAAACTAGGTTTAAAATAACTTTTATGCAAGACTTCTAACATGCTTCATATTTCATCATACCCAAAATCATTCTTACTTTCAAGTTCATGTGACACATAAAGTATGATGATCTTGGTCTTTCACAAGATCACCACCTTAACTTACTAGATCATGTGTTTAATATCTAGTAGCTTCCATATGATGTCTAACATCATAAACACAAATAATCAATCATCAAGAAGCAAAACAACACTAAACAATATGTATTCTTATGTTATTAAGCTTTATGTGAAGGTTCATCTTCTTGTTCATTAGTGTTCTTCATGATTTGCAACACACATCATCTTTTAACCAACTAAACAAGATGTAAAAGGGTGTGTAGAAGATCTTACTACTAGCTCAAGGCTAGGGATGATCAAGGGATAAATGAAGTGGATAAAAGCAAACGGTGAAGGTCCTTCAACTTCCGAAAGCTCCAAGCTTCCTAACTTAGCTTCTTACACCTTGTATACACCTTAGAATGGATGAAGATGAGATGAAAATGGTGGTGGTGTGTGGGTGTGATCTAGGCCGAGAATGGAGAAGGGAGGAAGGAAGAAGAAGTGTGTGTTAGTGGGTGTGAGATAATGAGAACTTAATCCCCCACATCTTCCTTATATCCAAGTTTAGTGTTTAACCATTGTATAAAGTGTCTTGTAAGTACATAACATATCCAAGATCACAATCTTAGGAAATCAAAGAAATCACAAGTGGGGGACCCACTTGTGACCGTCAATTGGAAGGGGGGGGGGTCTGGTTGGGTTTCAATGGATGGTTAAGTATATTAGTTGAAATCTAAGTGTAGTGTTTAGTGTTTAGTGTTTATGCATATTATATGTTATATAGTGTGTTAGGGTGTTCGGGGATCATAACTAGCTCAGAAATATTAAAACAATGCTTCTAGTACAATTTTGATGTTTCGGGTAGTGTCCGGTTGTTCAGTTAGATACCGGTTCGTTAATGTGCTAAACTATACCGTTTAGTGTTCTTTATGTACCTTTTTGTGACACTTTTAATTCACGACACTTAGGAAAGCATTCAGGACCATTTTGTCATATTTCTGCAAAATATTAGCATGTTAAAATGCTGATTTTTGCTGAATTATGCTGAATCCAGCACTTTATGTGAGTTTTAGGCACTTTCCGTCACTTAAACTATCTCTTAGTGAAGCAGTTTTGTGATCCTCACTTACCTACACACTATACTAGTGTAATACTTAGTTTCTGGCTCATACTGTGTCTCAAAACAATGTCTGTCTATGTACTGAACTCTGTCAGTATTTTCCTTGGTTTGTCTGTTAACTGTGCTAAACTGTGCTTTGTGCATCATTTATGTCAATATGTTTGCATGTAGTCAATGATGTGTCATTTGCAATATGTGATGCACATGTAAGTATAATGCAGTAATCAGAAAGTAATTCAAGTCATAAATTGTAAATCAGCACAGTCATTAATCATTATTTATTGTTTAATTAATTGTACGGATGCATGCAAATTTGGTAGTTGTCACATTCTCCCCCTGTTAAGAAAATTCCGTCCTCGAAATTTATACTACCTTAACTCCTTAGGGTTACATTATGCGTGTATGTATATAAATAATACTGAGGTAGATAACCACAAAAACGAGTCAAATCTTATTCACATCAGGTGAATCCCTGGATATATTACAATAACAAGAATCCAATGGTTAAAAGGTATGTGTTCTAGCATTTGATGTCAAGGACATGAGATGTATAGATGTATAATCTAGCGTAACTTAGTTAACAGAGGTGTAACAAAGGAGTTTTGACTAATGGATTCTCAAACAATCGGTCACAATATGCAAACGAGGTTTCACAAACCATGGCATCCGCTATATGAACTCAAAATCAACAACTCAAATGTGATAGTAGCATGAAAATGATCCGTCAACTTTCGAACAAATACATGGATAAAATAGTGTGTTGACATTCTTGAATTGCGAAAATACACCGAATGAAATACAAGCGAATCTGGTGTATTATTGTCTTAGTTCATAGTTGCATTAGGAATGTTTAAATGACAAGTCAAACAAAAGTATGTGTAGTTTTGTGTGAAACGGTTGACCATGATTAGCACAAGCTACAAATTTTGTAACGACACCACAAGGTGTCGTAATTGACATATTTCAATAATAGTGGTGACCGAACAAGTTCACCGTGTTTGAAATCAAATGAAAGTTTACTGAAACAATCTGAAGATTTGATTTACACAATGTTATAGAGTTTTCAATTGCATACGGAACATCAAAGAACTACTGTTTCTGATTGAAGATGGAAAGCAATAAACACTGCAAGGTATTCAATTTATAACGAAAGAATCATTAGAGGGTACATTGTGATATGAAATGAATCTAGGTACCATTGTCTTAGCATAAAACTGTGTTGAGTCCGCTTTAATTGTGATAAACAAAACGGATTTAAAACAAATAAGTAGACAATTAAATCCGTGTATGAGGTGCGTAACCAATTTAGCGCAAGCTTCAATTTTGTGAAAGCGTCACTGCAAGGTGTCGAAACCAACAAACGATTTAGTGGAGTCGTAGACCAATCAGGTCTACTACGACTCGAAGCAAAAGAACCTTTGCAAAAATATTTGAATATGATGCTCTCAATACATCATATGACGTCTTAAATTGAATATGCGAAATGGACAAGTTCAAGCAATCGAACTTGTTTTCAGCGCAATCTGACAATAAACGTATGTATCAACAAGGGAATCTCGGCATGGTTACAAAGATAAACCATGAATGTAACTTGAAATAAAAGAAGTTTCAAGAAAGTGTGTTGACTTGATAGCAAAGGAGCCAACAATTACAATAATGTAGGTATTCGAATCATAAACCAATAGTTAGCTTTAGCAAAATAATATTTGAACTTCAATGAAGCGTTTATTCGAAACGAAACCACATGCGTAGCAAATGGTGCATGTGTAACATATAAGTTTCCAAGTAATGAAATAATGAGTATTTGCTAAAATGGAGAAATGACCAAGTATCGAAGCAAATGTGTGTTCGCTCTCAGCGAAGAAAATTAAATCGACGCAACTACCATTAAGGGGGAGTAGAGATGCAAACATCTACTCGCTAGAAGCAAAAGTGGAGATTTCAACAAACGCAATATGAGTACGTTCTGTTTGGTTAACTGAAATAGCATATATGTCAGGATAATGGTGTTTGTTTGAGTTAACAGGTGTGGTTCCTAAGCAACAACCTTTACGAGTTTGGACCTGGGTTCCCAAAGGTCCTAAGTACATGTTTTCTAGGTTCTCAAAGTTTCGTATTCTATGTAAAACTGTTTTGTGCATTGTGTAAGAAACACAATTTTTGTGTATGTTTATAACAAGTTATTGTCCCACAATTTCCCCGGTATACTTTCTTCCTGAATTCGCAGCTAACGACGCACGATCATCGATCAGTCGTGAAATAGTAGTTGGATCCTCACAGTTAGTTAAATAATTCATTAATCCTTAGCAAGAGTTACCGATTCTTGTTGGTTAGCTCATTCGGCTCCTGGTAGTTGATGCTCGTTTGAAAATCATCGCCCTTTTTCTTGACGAGCAGAACTGGGGTTACTCAAAACGGGAAACTTGGTCTGTTAACTTCCTTCTCTATCAACTACTGAAGCTACACTGACAATCCTTGCATCTCCGAAGGTGCAAGTCGATAGGGCGCCTTGGCTACAGACGCGGCGCGTGGGATCGAATTAATGCGAAATTCGACTTGTCGTTGAGGAGATAATTCTGGTAAGTCATCGGGGAAGACTTCAGGATATTCCCTTATCACAGGGATATATTTGAGTTTTGGTTCTTCGGCTCCTTTGTCCATGACATGAGCCAAGAAAACAACACATCCTTTACGCAACAACTTCCGTGCCTTCAATGACAGATATCCATAGGGGCGTATCCTGCTTCATAAATCATGATCGTTTCTTCGTCCGCCATCAGGATGCAGATATCAATCTCCGCTCGATTGCTCGACAACTGATCCGTCCCAATTTCCACGTCGAAGCTTCCCTTTAACTAGTTCTATCGAGTATGGGTTATCTAACTTACTTGCTACTAACCAAGTATACTCTCAAACTCTAGAGATGCGAAGCTAAAATTTACAACAGCATCTAGCAGCACAGATGCATAACGTTGACTAATATGGGACGTACCGATATCCACGCTTGGATTCCTGGCGTGTCTCCCTAGTTCCGGTGTTGAGCTTTCATCCTTGTGCCTGATTGTTTTTAGGGCAATATTTTCTGAAATGCTTTTTGCTTCCACAGTTAAAACAACCTGGAGCACGTTTTTGTTTTTCACTCGTCCTGCCTTGATAATTGTCGTTGTTGTTGTTTCCTCCGTGATTTTCGCTATCATCTTGGCCTCTATTTCCACGTTCAGTATCTTGCCTACAAGTTTCCTTGACATGCCCCACTTTGCCACAGTTTTCACATTTTCCATATTTGCATCGCCCGATATGATAACGTCGACAATTGTCGCACTTAGGTAGGATACCCATGTAGTCTTTTCCCTTTTTGGCCCTGTTCTTGCAATTCACCCGAGTATCCTTCTTGAAGTTTGCAAACTTTCTCTTGTTATCCCCAAATGGCTCTACAGGAGTCTCCTCTTTCTCTTCCGAAGTGGAAAATTTCCCTAGTCTAATCGCTTCTTCAGTGAGCGCCACACTTAAGTCGATAGCATCGGTGATCGTTGGAGGTTTAGATGTTGTCACCAGGCTTAGAATCTGAGGTGCCAATCCCCCGATGAAGCGTTCGATCCTCTTAAACTCTGGTTCCACCAGACGCGAAGCAACTTGGGATAAATCGTGAAATCTCTGCACATACTCAGCTATCTTTGAACCTTCCATTTTCAAGTTCCACAGTTCAGTCTCCAACTTCTGGACTTCTGCCCTCGGGCAAAATCTTTTACGCATCAGTTCTTTCAGTTCGTCCCACATCAAAGCATACGCAGCAGTCTTACCCAATGTCTGAACCTGAAGGTTCCACCATGACAGAGCCCCGTCTAGAAACAGTCCAACTATGTACTTGACTTGTTGCTCTGGAGTACATTTGCTTACAAAATGTACATATATATATAAAATGTTTCACATATATATATAAAAAAGGGACACAGGGTCACCCTACCCTTGTCCAATAAATCTATCAGTGTATCAAAATCACGTGGTTAAAAGTAGTCTTTAAAAGTTTCCGCATTCCCGGCTCATTAGTAGTGTCTTTCCCCAAAGTAATGCAATCCGCATAAAACCAGAAACCAACTATACTGGTGACTGAGGTGGAGGAGGGAAGAAAAGCAAACTGCTAACATGTGCGAACTCCTCCTCGGGCTTGTATATACGTCGAAGTAATTAACTGATCTGTTGCTCGACAGTAAAGAAACGAGCATCGAAACCTGGGTAAGATGTAAGAGCAGCAGGTAAGAGTGCAGAAGGAGACAGTGATAAATGTGGAGGATCAAAGTATACTGACAATAGACAGGGTGGAGGACGTGGTGTCAGCTCAAGCTCCAAACTCTGCGATTCATATCCTCAAACTGTAGCTGATCTGACAGGGGCAACTCATTCTGTGTATAGCCTCCATAATGTGAGGAATGGTAGGAGTCTGAAATCAGCATAGTGTATGGTAGGAACCATCGGAATGGCTCGTCTCGTATCGAAAGGAGCAAACGGTGCGGCCTGTGAGGTCGGGGAGGATGCTGCTATAGCAAAAGAATCGTCATGCGGGTGTTGACCTGGAGTACCTTTCTGGGGTGCAGGTATGTCCTGAAAGAAAGCGATAGGCACGTCGGTGTAATGGACGTCGGTCTCCATAGGGGGAAAAGGAGCAACATCAGCGGGTGCAGGTGCAGGAACAAATGTCTCAACAAAAGAGAAGATCATCAGGTACTGGGTCAGGTATAAGGGGTGCAATGTTTGGTAAATCAAAAGAAACGTGGTCAGGTTCAGGAATCAGCTCAAGATCATTAGGCGCATCATCAGCCTGACCCAAAAGGAGCAGAAGCTAGCTCAGGAGCAGGCTCTGGGTCGGGTAAAAGGTGTGGGATCTCTAGCAGGTGATGGTGCAGCAGTCATAGCGGTGTCGTCGTCCGAGCCAGTAGTAGAAAGCTGTAATCCGACCGTATGTAAGGCTGCAGATGTCACAGACTCAAAGGAGTCTGAAATCGAGTGTATACTAGAATCAGAGGATAGCTCGATAATAGGGATCTCAAGAAGTAAAATTAGTAACAACGTTCTCGTCTAACTCTCCATCATCATGGGCATCAATAGGAGGATCATCAATAAACATGTCAACGTCATCATCAACCACTCGTCGAGTAGCCAACCTTCAGAAGAAATGTCCACAGGAGGCGCATCATTGAGGATCGGAGTCATGGTGTGCTCACCATCGGGATGACCAGTGATGAGATGGTCATGGACTGAAACAAGGATGATAAAAAGATCCTTGTCGGGGAAGCCTTCAGCAAGGGTAAATCATTACCAAAGTCTAGTAGCGCGAACGGTTGGAAGTCGTCCTCATCCTCGATCAGCATATCAGGATCACTCTCAGTGTCTGATGTAATATCTCTGGCGCAGGTGCAATCTCATTATCTGTGGCAGTGGCCGTAGGGTCGTCAATGTCTGATAGCTTGCTTTCTAAAGAAGGTGACATGTGTGCCAGTACATAATAATCATAGCATGTATATCCATAGTAATCACTAAGTATATTGCAAACAAGGACAATTCATCATGTAATCATGTATTCACATTATTTTCATGAAACTTTCTATCCTTCCTAGTCTCCCAGACTAAACTAACCAGTCTCCCAGACTAATCACCCAGTCTCCCAGACTAAACTACCTAGCCTCCCAGACTAAACACCTAGTCTCCCAGACTACCTAGTCTCCCAGACTACCTAGTCTCTTAGACTGAAACACCCAGTCTCTCAGACTGTAACACCCAGTCTCTCAGACTGTAACACCCAGTCTCTCAGACTGACACACCCAGTCTCTCAGACTGACACACCCAGTCTCTCAGACTGAACTCCCTAGTCTCTCAGACTAAACTTCCCAGTTTCCCAAACTGAATTACCCAGTCTCTCAGACTGAATCTCCTAGTCTCTCAGACTAAACTCCCAGTTTCCCAAACTGAATTACCCAGTCTCTCAGACTGAATTATAAACATAAATTTTTGAAATGTGTCTAGGTGTAAAAATGTTTGTTTCCTGGATCTAGGTGTTTTGTGTATGCAATGAAAACATGTTTGTAAAAACGTTTTTGTGAGAGCCCTAGTGATTGTAGTCTAGACTCGAGAAGGAATCCTAGTTCGCTACAATCGAAGCTCTGATACAAAGCTGTCACACCCTGACTTTTGCGGAAGCGTGATTATGGTGTGACTTTCTTAATATCATTGCATTCAATCATAACAACAGCTATATGATAAAACCATAGGTTTGTCATCCAACAAATAAGTTTAAAAATATAACAACATTTTTTTAAAAATGTAGACTTCAATTCAAGTTTTACAATCATACAAATTGTTTATGAGTTCGCTAAGGACTCATCAAAAGATATTAAATACACCAAGGTTTGGGAGACGTGTCTCGTCCAGGAATAAGACACACTGACCAAACCCCAAAGACCATGGATGACATCTTTATTCCTAACGCAGCATAAAAACTTCCAACGCCCGCCAGATCCACTTACTAATTTCCTGAAATACATGTAGTTTGAAAACATCAACCAAAGTTGACCGAGTTCATGTGTTTGTTTGTGTGTATAAGTAAACCATTGAAATCATTGTAAGTATGTTTGTATGTAATTGAAATCCGGTATGAAAGAAACAAGGAAACATATCAATTAATGTGTAGCTAATACATTAATATACGTGACATGGTGCAGGAAGACTCAAACCTAGCAGACTTTGTACCGGGCTTCTGGCTGTAAGACATAGTCACCACATGGCCCACTCGGCGGACTCATGGATGGGGCTCGCTACACCCAAATAGATCTATCACTCCTGTCCCTCGGTCCCATAACGAGGATTAATGGCCTTAAGAGTACGCCTACCCATTCACATGATCTACTGTACTTTCCAAAGCTAACCATACCACTTGTAATTGTATGTAATCATTTTGTAACATGTACTTCACCCCCGAAGTTATAAATCTGAAAACAGTTAAGAGAAAAGGAGACATGAACTCACAGTTTTGCGTTCCTTGTATCTGATGTAACTCAAAGCTTCCTCTAGAACGCACGACTACCTACATGCGTACTACGGTCCGTTAGACGAGCAGGTCGTGCCTTGTCTTAGTATTGATTAGTGCCTTTGAGTTACGTTTCTTCGTGACATCAATGTTATTCCAAGTATATAATTATTTGTTAAAATAATTAATATTTTAACTTAAATTATATTTATTTAATTTTGGAATAATTGTTAAACAATATTTTTGTAATAATACTTCTCAAGTATTGTTATTCGTATATCCTTCCCAAGGATAGGGGTATCTCATACATGTGTATTCGTATTCTTGTATTTATATATTTTTGCCATGTATTGGTGTCGTATTCCGGTGTGGATTATCTTTAATAAGTACCCAATATATATATTTCTAAAATATATATTTCAAGGAGTATTTCTTAGAAAAATTATCCCTAATTTTTCTTTTGGCAAAAATATTTGTAGTTCCAAAACAATATATTTTCAAGTCTCACTTAGAAAATATTTATAAACTTATTTTATCCCAAAAATAATGTATTTCAAGTTTATCCAAGAAAATATATATTTTTCCCAAAAATATTATATTTCTTAATAATTCCAAGAAAACACCTATATTTTTAATCGCCAAAATTATATATTTCCTTCTTGTCAAAATAAGATATAACTTTCTGATAACTGTGAAAATCCCATTTTCATTCTTTTGGTGTCCAAAATATTATTTACCCAAAAATATACTTATAAACATATTTTCCGGAATATTTGGTAAGTTACATTTCTTGTTCGGTTTCACAATATTATGTGTGTAACTTGTATATTTATTCCATAAGATTTTTGGTAATATTTTGGATATTAATTTCTTGGTATTTTGTTAAGTTATGTTATTTTAAATCCTAAAATAATATACTTAATACACAAAGTATACAAACATTCACACACATGTGTTTTCTAAATATATATCTAGTCACTTTTATTTATAAAAACCAACCTACAATATTTGTATTTTTATAACAAAAATTATGGCAAAGTTTATATGGAAAACTCATGGTTAAAATACACTTGCAAATATTTGTTTTGAAAATATTTTTCTAAGTGTTTATATTTTTAGAAAATTTTGCAATAGTTTCCCCTAAAAATGGAGATGTCCATGTTATTAAAGCATATCATTTTCTTTTTAAAATCATCACAAACAATCAACAACTCCAACAACACTTACCAAGTGCCAAAATAATGCAATTTATATAACAACATGAACTTGAACTTTTATAAAAACTTGTAGTAACTTACTAGTGTTTTTAGTAAGCCTAGTTACCCTTCATAGTGTGGTTATTTGTTTAATATCATCATTCTTGAAGATTTTAGGTCTTTACAACTTCCAAACACATTTTCTAAAAATATATCTTTTTGAATTTTCCTTGTTAACAATGTATTTTTATACTCGTTTCACCACTAGAAACATGGTTAGTTTCTTTAAAAATTATGATTAGGTAAATCTTGCAAATGAACTTGGTTACTTGAGAAAACTAGGTTTAAAATAACTTTTATGCAAGACTTCTAACATGTTTCATATTTCATCATACCCAAAATCATTCTTACTTTCAAGTTCATGTGACACATAAAGTATGATGATCTTGGTCTTTCACAAGATCACCACCTTAACTTACTAGATCATGTGTTTAATCACAATCTAGTAGGTTCCATATGATGTCTAACTTCATAAACACAAATAATCAATCATCAAGAAGCAAAACAACACTAAACAATATGTATTCTTATGTTATTAAGCTTTATGTGAAGGTTCATCTTCTTGTTCATTAGTGTTCTTCATGATTTGCAACATACATCATCTTTTAACCAACTAAACAAGATGTAAAAGGGTGTGTAGAAGATCTTACTACTAGCTCAAGGCTAGGGATGATCAAGAGGATAAATGAAGTGGATAAAAGCAAACGGTGAAGGTCCTTCAACTTCCGAAAGCTCCAAGCTTCCTAACTTAGCTTCTTACACCTTGTATACACCTTAGAATGGATGAAGATGAGATGAAAATAGTGGTGGTGTGTGGGTGTGATCTAGGCCGAGAATGGAGAAGGGAGGAAGGAAGAAGAAGTGGGTGTGAGATAATGAGAGCTTAATCCCCCATATCTTCCTTATATCCAAGTTTAGTGTTTAACCATTGTATAAAGTGTCTTCTAAGTACAAAACATATCCAAGATCACAATCTTAGGAAATCAAAGAAATCACAAGTTGGGGACCCACTTGTGACCGTCAATTGGAGGGGGGGGGGGGGTCTTGGTTGGGTTTCAATGGATGGTTAAGTATATTAGTTGAAATCTAAGTGTAGTGTTTAGTGTTTATGCATATTATATGTTATATAGTGTGTTAGGGTGTTCGGGGATCATAACTAGCTCGAAAATATTAAAACAATGCTTCTAGTATAATTTTGATGTTTCGGGTAGTGTCCGGTTGTTCGGTTAGATACCGGTTTGTTAATGTGCTAAACTATACCGTTTAGTGTTCTTTATGTACCTTTTTGTGACACTTTTAATTCTCGACACTTAGGAAAGCATTCAGGACCATTTTGTCATATTTCTGCATAATATTAGCATGTTAAAATGCTGATTTTTGCTGAATTATGCTAAATCCAGCACTTTATATGAGTTTTAGGCACTTTCTGGCACTTAAACTATCTCTTAGTGAAGCAGTTTTGTGATCCTCACTTACCTACACACTACACTAGTGTAATACTTAGTTTCTGGCTCATACTGTGTCTCAAAACAATGTCTGTCTATGTACTGAACTCCGTCAGTATTTTCCTTGGTTTGTCTGTTAACTGTGCTAACTGTGCTTTGTGCATCATTTATGTCAATATGTTTGCATGCTGTCAATGATGTGTCATTTGCAATATGTGATGCACATGTAAGTATAATGCAGTAATCAGAAATTAATTCAAGTCATAAATTGTAAATCAGCACAGTCATTAATCATTATTTATTGTTTAACTAATTGTACGGATGCATGCAAATTTGGTAGTTGTCACAGATTGCATGTGTTCACATTATTAAAACCCAAGATTTCGATGAAAAATGTTTGAGAAATCTTTTGATACAAATCATTTGAGATAAACATGTTGTGAAATATTTTGACGAAAACGTTTGAGAAAACATTTTGAAAATATTTTAATGAAAATGTTTTGAGAAAAACATTTTGAGGAATACCTTAAGGCATAAAGCCTAAGGGTTTAAAATAAATCATCTATGGTTAGATGATTTGCAAATCATAGAGTAGTTGTGGCATGAATAAGGATGGGGATTAGGATAGAGATCCTAAGTCTACTCATGTTTGGGTCCTAGGAAAAGTTATAGTCTAGGTTAAAGGCATATTATTAACCTAATTCCCTATAACCAGTGCTCTGATACCAGTCTGTAACACCCCAATCGCGTAATACAACAACACGCGGCGGAAATATCAGGGAGTCACGTTACCAATTGCTCACAACTACTGGTACTAAATTGTTTCATTATTGTTATCATTGTTTTCCAAACAAAGAATACATGTAAATGTCTTTCGATTTAAGAAGTATAGGGCCCGAATGCAGTCCTATGCGTTGCATGCTTTGAATAGTCGAAAACCAGAAACATATGTGAAAAACAGTCAGCATAAAAATGCCAGCGAATACATAGGTTTTGTTAGCCAAATAAATCGCAAAAGTTTGATATTGCAATATTTTGACATCTACAAGAGTTGTCGATTGAAAATGAATCTTGAAGCCAAAGAATGGAAAAAGTTTAGTATTGCAATACATAATCTTGATTGTGAAAACTCGTGGGAAAAAGTATTGTATATGGCAATATGATTATTACTAAGTAATTTTTATGCCATTGAAATCGTACATTTGTATCTCCTAGAAATCGTCTTAAAACTCGTTAATGTGTTATTAGAAATCCAATCAATGATTAATAATAACAATACTTGAATTCTGTCAAAACTTGTGTGAGTATTATATAAATCAAATCAATGATTTATAGAAATACATTTGATATCCTTCTAAGAATCTGACATATGAAGATATGGAAGATTCTACAAGGATTTGGATAATCGAACATTGAATCAATCGTACACAAAATCCTAAAGTGATTTGGATAACGCTACAAGAGTAATAACATAAGAACACTTATATATAGGAAGTACCAGCGGCGTATCCACCATGTTCTTATTTTATTACACCCGTTTCGTTATCTAAATCACAACTACCACATAAACACATAAATCCTCAACTTATCACCAACTGGTAAACACGCATTAAAGTACACAATGAATCCAAACAAGGACTCCAATATTAGTACTCTAAACATCCCATATATGTCTAGCTATAAAGATAGATAGATACTACTAGGATCAGGTTCTCGTCACATCGTCTTGTCACATACGCATTAAAGTACACAATGAATCCAAACAAGGACTCCAATATTAGCACTTTAAAAATCCTAGAAGAATCAATCTATGAAAATAGGTTGATGCCAAAAGGATTTCGTTTCTGTCGCATTGAATCGTTGCATCATGACATCCTAAATCCTAATGGCCATTCGGGATAACACCACGAAGGGTAATGCAATAAGCACACTTATATATAGGAAGTACCAGCGGCGTATCCACCATGTGCTTATTGCATTACTCTAGTTTCATTATCTTAATCACCAACAATGTCTACACATAAACCATAACCATCGTCTCGTAAAGTACTTCTTAAAAATCTCACTATGAAGATAGGAAGATCTAAGACTGTACTTCAAAGATCCTATAAGAATCTAACTATGAAGATAGATAGATCATATAAGGGTTTGGATAAACATCATGTTTGCATAATCGGAATAATACATATAAAAGCACTTAGTAAACACATATAAGCCATACATTTGAAAAACAAATAGGTTACACATATGAATCACCCCAAAACATTTGAAAACAGTAAAAAAAGGGAACTATGTACTCGCCTAGGATTGCATGTAGGTCTTGTTCAAATGATATAACAAAGCTCAAATGATCAATAGTTCACATGGCGAAGTGGTTCCTAGTGTATCGGATACTACGTTAGTGTAACGGGACATAAATCGAGGAATCGGATAGAATGAGGTATTGTAAACCAAATGAGTGTTGGAACTCTTATGATATGGTCTAACAAAGCCTACATTCTCAATTGAAACCTATCCTAAGTGCTTTTGACCCGTTATGGCCCGTTAAGGTAGTTTACGCTACTTTAACGCGTCATTTGCGCAAAAGCGCGTTCGGAGGGTGTAACTAGTCCTATGACAAGTATTATATGCCCTAACATGTTTAATTATGTTGCATAATCAGTTTAGATGTCAAAACGTTGGTTACATATGCTTAAAATGAAATTAGACGCAAAAAGGGCATTTTGGTCATTTTCCTAAGGCATATAAACTACCTATCATATAACTAACTAAACAATGTGACCATAAGATATAACCTCAGAAGGTTATTCCCTATACAACTATGGTCACTTAATGTGTTTGGTCGGATCCTAATGATCGACCAAACGGGTTGGGTTCGAAAGTCTAAGCGGTTGTCGAGACCGCTTGACTTACGACCCTAAACAAGCATTAAACTAAAAGTGACGAGTTAAACATGTTAAAACATGTTTAACTAAGTTAGAAAACTGATTTGATATCAAAACAAAGTGTTTTAATACCCGAGAATAGTTTCGTTGCAAAATGCACATAAACGTGCATTTTGACCGAAACTTTGACTCGTCACTTCGACTAGTCAACGTGGTAATCAGTAGGTATAGTCACAAGGGGCTATAACCATCGTGATTACGCTCACGTTGCAAAGTTCAAACGAACTTTTTCTTGACCAAATTATGGTCAAACCTGAAAGTCAAACACTGTTTGACTTTCTTGCTTAAAATAACTAACCAAGCATGAAAGAACACTTACAAAGGGTCCAAGCTTGGAAAAAAAAACAAAGAATGCTCAGGTAGGTGGCCTTCACAATGGTGATTGCCTCCACTTAGAGCAGAGATGAGAAGAAAAGAAGAATGAGCATGGAATAAAGGTTGAACAACATGGGTATTTATAGGATTTCTTGAATCCATAAGATCATTCCAAGTGTTTTGAAACAAAATCTTGGCCTTACACTTGTTGGACAATGCTTGGGCAACTTGGGGAACACATAAACCAGCCCAAGGTATGCTAAAACAATGGTTAAAAACAATGAGAACAGGCTATTTTGCTAAATACATTGAATCTGCTAGATGTGGCTGTCGCGCCCCACGTAAGAGTAAGCATAGGCTTACGCGCCCCGCGACCAACTTTCAGAAATTCTCAAAAATAGTCCCTGCATGCATAAAACTTGGTTTTTGATGCATTTAACCCCCCTTAACCCCATTTCAAGGCTCTACAATGATGTTAAAGCATAGGGAACATGAAATATGCTTGAAAACATCTCGGATGTCGGTTCGTTTGGCCGTACGGTCACGTTATTCGGTTAATTACGACGAAAGTCGTAACGAACGTGAAAACGATCCAAATTGCGCGACGAATGGTATTTTTGCATTCCAATCACTAAAATAAAATATTTTAATGATTACAAAAATTTTTCGATGTCCGGATATGGCCAGAATGTAAGATATGCGCGTAAATGCAAACTTATGCACTTTTTGACGCTTTTAGTCCCTATTGATCAAATAAGCACATTTTCGCATACTGAACCCTCCAAAGCTTATTTCTAAGCTATGTAAAGGATATTTAAGGTATGTTTAGCTTATGATCATGTTCCGAAGTGTATGTTAGTATACGAATCGGCAAACTTTCACAGTTTGTCGTAAATGGTCCTTGTACTTGTATAAACATGTTTTTGTCATCCCTAGCCCTTCGAAACCTATTTCTAAGTTATGTAAAGGGTATTTAGGGTATGTGTAGCTTATGTCCTCATCCTAGTGTGTACGTTGCGTTAAGCGGATTACGTTCAAGCACAAGTTATCGAATTGCTTTCAAAGAACAAGTTTTTGAAAGCCCGAAATTTTGCACAAGGGTTACACATAAGTAGTTGTTCTACTTAAAAGATGTAATCTTTACTTACCTTGCATCCGATTATGTTTTTCCCGCGTATTTGATCTTCTTGACCCGCTTCTTCCCAAGCTTCCACCTAGCTTGTCAAGCGTCAAACTACCATTTATCATTCGCAAGATGGTTAGATTAGTCATCATTTATCATGACTATTCCACCTTACGGACTTTATATCAAAATTATCATTTGATCCTATTATAGGTCAGTTTGACTTTTAAAAGTTAAATGCCTATTAACATATGCAAATGCACAATTAAGTTTAACAAACTCATTTAGGTATTTCATCAAATACTTGGTAGGCATTATTTTTAGGCCACCATTTTAACTAAATTCCCAACCAAGTTCGTATCATTTCTTTCACTTTAACAAGTTCATGTAATAGTTAAAATCAAGTTAACTTAGCTTTGAATTATCAATACTAGTTCATCCATTCATCATACTAGAACTAAGGGTTTTCATCCCTATGTGAAAACTCATTTCATCATATTACTAGGCATTCATCCGAACACCTAATAAAATCAAATTCTCCATACAAACTAGTAGACATGATGATTTCAAGCACCTATTAAGATCAATAATACATAAATTTCATCATTTCATACAAAACCCATTTTATGTAATGTATGAACACTTGACCTAGTCTCAAATTTATTCAAGTATTTCTCAAATACAAACTAGTATGATGATCATAAACATAAATACATCATCAATTTCATCATGCTACTTAAAATATTGAACTCAAAGTTATCACCTTCAAGTTCAACCACATACTCATCATCACCAAAGCATAAATTACAACATACCTTATGATCTCCAAGCTTACATGATCACGAATTTATGTTCATGCATGTGATTTAACCCTAATTCATCCTCCAATTTGATGGATTAAGGTTGAACAAGGGTTTGTTCCTTGTTCTTCTTCTCTGATTGTTACTCTCACTCACACTTAATGTATGCTATGTTTTATTTTGTTTATTAATAAACCTAAGTTTCAATCTTTTTTCCTTTTTGGCCCCTCTAGTTTGTGACTTTATTTATATAGGGCTACAACTCATCGTTTTATTACTTATTTACATGTTACTAACTAGGTTAATTTGTTCCTAGTTATTTTGTTCCTAGTTATTTTGTTTACGGGTTAACTTTTACCACTAATGGTACTTTACCCGCTCTTTAATATTAGCGTGGTTTGATTATCAAAACCCGTTTTTAGGGTGTTACAAACTTCCTTATTGAGCCTAAAAATTGGGTTAATGTGTCACACCCCAGCCGATGTCGGAAACATAAGGATGAGACGGATAAATCGCTCAAAGCATCATAACACTATTGTGACAATATAATTTAAATCAAATTTCATAAAGAAATACTAAAATGTCATACAAGATTCAAACATGATCAAAATTTTATCAAACATAATCAAGACATTGTTTATTTCTAAGATGGGTTTCTAAGTTCATCATAGCTTGATTTCTTGACCATCTCGTCTATCAACCTGCAACATGTATTATAATATGATCAACAATAATGTTGGCGAGTATACAAGTTTAATAGATAGCATAAATAAATTAAAATGTTTAAACGTGCTCATATCCAACATGAATAACACATACAAGTCACTAATATGCTGAAACGGTGTAAACTATATGTCAATCCAAAGTTTGCCTTTCCCGAAGACTCAATGGAGGTTAACATGTTTTACTTAACAATACCCCAAGACTCAAGGGCGATGTGTTAATCCTATAGCGCTATAATTGTTAAGGTAGGCTTGATCGAAGTTAATAAGCATATAGACACAAAATGTATACATAGCATATGAGATTAACAAGTATCGAGATGTTTTCATGTTTAAATGTGGATAGAGTGTGAACATAAACACGTTTCAAGTGTTGCGTGTTTTTGTATAGAATACATGCTGCACCCAAAGTGTTTAAAACTAAAATGGGATCGAGTATACTCACCGTTTAGCATAGAGTAGTGCTAAACCGCGAGTGGGATTGACGAAGTCTTGAGATTACACTGAAATGAGTAAATGGGAATATAAGATTACAGATATGAGAGAGTGTTGGATCAGATTATTAAAATACGCGAAACAAAACGAGTTGGAACACAAAACAGTCCGTTCGTACGAAGGCACTCCCTTCGTACGAAGAGACTCTTTTAACTAGGAACCGACTGTTACAACGTGTTACAAACAGTTCTGAATGTTTAAACAGTAAGGTAAATGATTTCTAACAGTAAATAAAATGATCAGGCGTGAAATCTGAGTTTAAAACAAGAAATAAAACAGTTTCGTTTGTTTATCAGTGTGGGTTCGTACGAAGCCTCGCATGGGTTCGTACGAAGCCACCTGTGTTTGTTTTGAAACGTTAAAAATTTCATCTGATTTGGTTAAAAAACGTTAAAGTATTTATTTAATTCACTTAAATCAGTAGATAAACACTCAAATGGTGACAAAATGCGTGAAAACAGAAATGAAATTGAATCGGAAAGATATGGACCGAAGTGGGTTCGTACGAAGGGGCATAGTGCCTTCGTACGAAGCCACTATTCTTGATGAAATTTATGTTTGATCTTGTTTAAACAGATCATTTCTTGATAGAAATTAACCCTAATGCAGGCCCTTAACTATGGGATGAGTTAAGGGTCTGATGGATTCCCGATTCAACCAAGATTATGTAATAATCGAAATGAAAACCAAGATTAAGTTATAAAATCTTATGAATTTTGATCCAATCTTTGAACAACTGATGCTCCACAACAGTTTGCCTAGGCAAAACGAGTGGAAACCATCCTCAAGATAGTTAGGATCAAAAGTTTATGAGAAAATCAAGGGTTTTGTGATTAAAACACAAGAAATGAAATAAAATAGAATGGAAATGAAGAGGGAGAAGTCTTACAAACAATCTTTATCGCAACAGAGCTTCAAGAGTGTTTGCAAGTGAAAAAAATGGCGAGTTGGAATGAGGACACAAGGCCTCTATTTATAGATTTGAGGGAACATTAGGGTTTCCTAAGATTTATCTTCTGCCCCGCTTCGTACGAAGGCACTCGTTTTGAATATTTTATTTTCCAATTTGATTATTTTATGTGGCTTAATCAGTTTAACGAGTATCAAACGTCAATGTGTAATAAAGAATCAAGAATCTTGAATAATATATCGTCCTAAATGAAAAGTTTGCACATAAGTCTAACATGGACAACAAGAATATGATATAAATAACTTCGTTTTCATTATGATCAATAGTCTCGGAATACAAATTGAAACGAAATAGAATACAACAGGAGTACAAGTGTTAAAATAGAAAGAACAACAAGACTTGCTAAAATAAGAAAGTTACAAAAATGTGAAGCGTTACATAACAGGTGTTAGAAGTGCCAAAACGCGATGAAAGAAGTCCAGGGGCCAAAACTGCCAAATTTGGAAAGTGCTTCCCCTGACCACCCTATATGGACCGCAAACCCAGACCCTACATGGTCTGTAAACTATGCCCAGAGCTGCTGTTTTGGACAGTAGCTGGTTTTCACTTGTGTGGAGGCCAAGTTTGAGTATTCTCCAAGTATAAACCTACAAAGGACACTTGTTTTAATCCCCTTACAAGCTTGGAGCTTGTGGCATGATCTTATACACCCCCAATTGCTATAAATAGCAAGTTCTTCCAACACCACAACTTGCTCATTTTCCTCTTTTCATCTCATCTGCTCTAATTTGGAGTTTTCATCCCATTGGAGGCCTCCTACTGAATTCTTGCCATCCTAGAACACAAGTAAGTGTTCTTTCCTAGTCTTGTTCATTATTTTAGCTTATTTTGAGCTAAAATTCAAACAGTTGACTTTCTGTTTGACTTTCGGTTCTGACCATAAATGGTCAAGTCAAATTTCTTGTGACAACTGTGCCTACATTTATCACTAACCAATCCGGAACAATTTCGTAGGAAATAAAACCTTGTGTTTTATTTATAGGATTGTGTAATTATCCATGATATTTGCACAATATCAATCCTTGTTCAAATTCGAACTCTTAAACATTCTCTGGAAAGTTATACGTAAACTATTACGTAAACGTAATTAGTTTAACGTGACGTACATTCCGGAACAGTGAAATAAGCTTAACATATCTTAAATATCATTTACATAATTTAGAAATAAGTTTTGAAGGGTTTGGTATGTCAAAAACAAGTTTATTCGATCACAGGGACTATTTACATCAAACTACGAAAAATCTGCCAATTCTAGTAACAAAGTACACTCCGGAACAGTGACATAATCTAAACATACCCTAAATATCTTTTACATAGCTTAGAAATAAGTTTTGAAGGGTTCAGTATGGCTAAAACAAGCTTATTTGGTCACAGGGACTAAAAGCGTCAAAAATTGCGAAAGTATGCATTTTCGTGCATATCTTGCGTTCTGACCATATCCGGACATCCAAAAATTTTTGTAATCATTAAAATATTATATTTTGGTTATGGGAATGCAAAAATACTATTCCTTGCGTAATTTGGATCGTTTTCGCGTTCGTTACGACTTTCGTCGTAATTAACCGAAAAACGTGACCATACAGCCAAACGAACCGATATCCATGATATTTTCAAGCATATTTCAAGTCCCCTATGCTTTAACATTCTTATAAAGCCTTTATTCTTATAAATCCTTGAAAATGGGTTAACGGGGGATAAACGCGTCGAAAAACAAGTTTTGGAGTTGCAGGGACCTGTTTTGCCAAGTTCTGAAAATCTGGCCTGAGTTGCTCACGGGGCGCGACCACTGAGGCTGTTTATGGTCACGGGGCGTGAGCCCTATATCTGGGCAGAATCTTCTTGAGAGCTTCCATATCATTGCTACTTGGTTTCCTATGATTGTTTTGTGATCTTGTGGACAAGATAAGTGTTCCCCAAGGCTTGATAACTGGTCCAAACACTTGTAGGGCTAGGGACCTTTCCTTGAAGGCCACACAAACACTTGTCAAGATCTTGTTGCTTCTTGAAAACTATAAATACATGGGCTCATCCATTCTTCCAACTTGCTCAATTCTTTTCTTTCTCATCATATGATCTAAGTGGAAGCTACCACCTTGTTGGATGCTTCCTACCTGAGTATTCTTCATCCTAGAACACTTGTAAGTGTTCTTCCTAGTCTTGTTTAGTTATTTTTAGCTATTTCAAGCTAAAATTCAAACGGTGTTTGACTTTCGGCTTTGACCATAAATTGGTCAAGACAAAGTTCAATTGAACTTTGCAACGTGATCGTAATCACGTTGGTTATAATACCTAGCGATTATACATACTGATTACCACGTTGACTAGTCGAACTGACGAGTCAAAGTTTCGGTCAAAGTGCACGATTATATGCATTTTACGACGGAACTATTTTAGGTTGTTTTGATACCAAATCAGTTTTCTAACTTCGTTAAACATGGTTAACTCGTCACTTCTAGTTTTGTGCCTAATTAGGGTAGTAAGTCAAGCGGTCTTGACAACCGCTTAGACTTTCGAACCCGACCCGTTTGGTCGATCATTAGGATCCGACCAAACACATATTGTGACCATAGTTGTATAGGGAATAACCTCCAGAGGTTATACCTTATGGTCACTTTGTTTGGTTAGTTATTTGATATGTTGTTTATATGCCCTTTAAAAATGAACAAAATGCCATTTTTGCGCATAAATTCATTTTTAACATATGTAATCAAAGTTTTGACATCTAAACTAATATAATAACATTTTTAAACATTTTTGGGCATATAGAACTTATCATATGACATATATAACCATCTGACCTTATATTTATGCAAACGACATGTTAAAGTAGCGTAAACTAGCTTAACAAGTCGTAACGGGTCACAAGCACTTAGGATTTCATCTAATCAGAATGCTAGGTTTTTTAAATCATTTATATGAGTTCCAACACTCATTTGATTTATGAAACCTCATTCTATCCGATCCACCGATTTAGGTCCCGATTTATTAATATAGTGATCCGATACTAGGTGCCACTTGATTCCTTGACTTCCCGAGCTTTGTTAGTTCAATAAATCAAGGATACTTGCAATCTTAAGTGAGTAAATAGTCTCCTCTTTTACTTTTTGCAAATATTTTGGGGTGAAACACTTGTGCCTATATGTTACTTTCATGCTTTCATGACATATACATGCTATGTTCATCTAGTACACATATAGTACATGATTTCAATTATGTTTTGCTATGTATGTTGACTGAGCATGCTAGCACATTGATTTCAAAGATACTATTTGCGGCATATATTTACTCAGCATATGAGCACATTGATTTATATTGCATTTTGCTACGTATGTTGACTTAGCATGCCTAGCTCATAGATTTTAAGGATCCATTTTGCTTCATATGTTGACTTAGTATATCTAGCACCTTGATTTCATGAACACTCTACCTAGTATGTTGACTTGGCATACTTAGTACATGGTTTACAAAGACATCTCACATGACATGCTTACATTGATTATGACATTTTGGTATGTTAAACGAAATAAGATACATTCACTAACATTATCCTGCCGACCAGTAGTATGTATGGTTTACCATAGGGTTTATAACCTCATTCCCGCTTCCTAGTTTGTTTGGAAGTATCCATTGGGGAATGACAGAACCCGATAAATAATTGATAAACCTTTATCCTTATAAGGATTTATCCGACAGTCTCAAGGCTGGAATGTATTCGAAAAACAAACCACATAAATGTTCATATCAATAAAAGCAATGGTTTTCAAAACATAAATTTTGATTCAAGCATTTGTTTATTCAAAGACATTGTGTTGTACACAACATTCGGTTACACAAGACATTTGGTTATACATGACACTATTATATGTGGTTTGAGTAAAGTCTTTTTACTTGCCATACAAGAAATTGGTTATTACTAAACATTTGATATACAAGACATAGTTTGTACTTGGCATTGTTACACATGACATTGGTTTATACATGACACTTGGTTTTCACTAGACATTGGTTTATACATGACACTTGGTTTTCACTAGACATTGGTTTATACATGACACTTGATTTTCACTAGACATTGTTTATACATGACATCTGGTTTACACAAAGACATTGGTTTATACATGACACTTAGTTTATACAAAGACATGACATATTTTTCACAAGGCATTGTTTTACATATAATATATTTTATACAAGGACATGATACTTTTTATACAAAGACATGACACATTTTATACAAAGACATGACATCTTTTTACAAAAGACATCATTTGGTTATTTATTTAACCATACATTATTTCTTTTAAATCTTTTGATTTTCACATTGATTTTCATATGATTTTACAAAAGAAAACATTTTTACAAAGGTTCATGGCTACTTTTTAGTTAAACAATTCTTTTAACAAATCAAAGCCATGAATCCTCACCACAAAACCTATGTTACTCACATGCATTTTTATACTGATGTACCTATTTTCACATGTGTTTCAGGTGCTTATGTTTGACTTTGAGCATGCTTCACGTAGGGCGGACTTGGGCCTTAGTGACTTTTAAATCTACAAGACAATTGTTGTGTATTAATTGTATTCTCCAAAACAATGAAAACTATTAATTCATTAAAACAAAACTTTATGAGCCATGTGTTATGAAACAATTTGTATCGTGACTCCCCAATGTTTTCCGTCGCGTGTTGTTGTATTACGCAATTGGGGTGTTACAGTGTTAGTCCATGCATTCAAACCTAAAAAGAACAGATGATAAGGAAAGCCAAAACTGGTCCAGAACAGTTGATTCATCATAAGCAGTGCTTGCAAAAGGCTTTCTCCTTGACAGTGGTTATCTAGCAACTGATAGATTTCAAAGCACTGATTAGTATAAACAACTGTTAGCAAAGCACTGATGAAGATTAAAGAACTGAAGCTCTATCTACTGATGTCTCCTAAGTACTGCTGAAGACTATAGCACTGCCCATTCAAGGACTGATCAGCCTTCAAAGAAAGCACTAATGTTCAACATCAGTGCTTAGACTACATCAGTGGAAAGTGAAACAGTGGTTTATATAAGCAGTGTCTTTGTAATCAGTGTTTATATTATCAGTGGTTGTATGTAACAGTCCTTAGAGTTTGTTAGGAAGTTAGATGTCACTTTCATGGTGACGTCACCTAAGATGCTCAGTGGTTTGGGCTGTACTATAAATAGAACAGTACTCTGTACTGTTCCATTAGCTCATTCTCACCAAAGTCATTCTGTACGAACAAATCACTGAGCTCAGGCTGAGGGGGAGTCTTGTGCATGCATGCAAAGTTGTTTTTGTTTATTGTAATCAAATACAATCATTCGATTCAATGGAAATCATGTTTGCTTAAACTTTTCTTCCGTGATTGTGTTTACAAAGTTTGATTGTTATTTCTGCTGCAGTTACTCTTACATTTTACATCTAATTAATTCAAACAAACATAATCTAAGAAACTCAGATACTAACAATTGGTATCAGAGCATATGACAGTCAAATTCGATCTAACAATAAATTTGATGTAAAAGTTCAGCTCAAATTCATTGATACTTTCAGTTGTTCGTATTTAGTTGAAAAACAGTGTAAGGTGTAATCACGTATAAAAGTTGATTATTCAATACATGTAAAACAACCAGAATGGCGTCACATTCACAAGACACTCACAACACTGGCACACTCTTCAAACCACCTATGTTGGTCAGATCCGAGTATAACATCTGGCAGCATAGGATGGGTCACGTTTTGGCTCAACAAAATACTGGGTGTTGGAAGTCGGTTATCTAAGGACCACATGTTCCGATGGTGCCGAGTGCTGAATATCCAAAAAGCTTTGTGCCTAAAAGCATAAAAATTATTCTGAACAAGACTATCAAAAAATTGAAGTAGATGCAAAGGCATTTAGCATAGTAGCTTCAGCCCTTCCTAATGATATCTATGACGGGCTGTTACATTGTAACAGTGCCAAGGAATTGTGGGATGCACTTAAGGAACAATTTGGTGGTACTGAAGAAGTAATTGAAAATAACCGTGAGGTTTTGAACCAACAGTATGAAACCTTTTGTCATGTCAAGGGTGAATCATTAACACAACAATTTGAACGGTTCAGTTGTCTCATTAGTGAATTGAAACTTGTTAATGTTGAATATGCAAAATCAACTCTAAATAGTAGGTTTCTAAGGACACTTCCTGAAAAATGGGACACAATTGCTTTTGTAACCAGAAATTCCGTAGGATTCAAAGAGCTAAGTTTGACTCAACTTCATGGTCGACTCCTCACTTATGAGAGAGAGTTGAACCAGAAAAAGAAGTTACAAGAGTCAGAGAAGGTTGCTGATGACTACACATTTGGTAGCACCGCACTTCTTGGTCAAGAGGACTCTGGTAGTAGTAAGGATCAGAGATATGATCATTACATTGACATAACTGCTGGTGGAGCCTTTAACAACTCTGATTCTTACTCAGCTAACTATGCTTGGATAAATCAAAGATAAAATGCTACAAGTGTAATAGGCTAGGACACTTTGCTAGAGAGTGTAGGACTCAAAACAGTGGACCAATCATAACACACCCTAGCCCTAGACCTCAAAACACACAAAACATTGTGCATTATTACCAAAGTACCCCTGCTGCTCATGTAAACACTGCTCACTATGCACACCCTGCAACACTTGTTCCAGTGCAATATGTTCAAACCACTGTCCCACAAATTCAGTATGTCCAAGCCCCAGCTCCTCAGGTTCAGGTGCAACAAGTTGCACCTCAACAAGCTGCACAACCATCTGCTTCAGCAGAGGCCAGTCAGCAAAGCTTCTTCACACAAGGCTTTGTTGATTGGAGTAGCTTGCCTGATGAATTAGGTGATGAAAATTTTGCTCTATATGCTAAAAATGATTCTTCTAGTGATGATTTCTGTTTTGCAGCATTAGAGTCTATACCAGAAGGGTTGGAGACTGAAGAAGGGCAATCCAGTGCAGAAATAGTGGATACATTTGCTGAAGCAGTGGTTACTGCTGTTGTTGGTGAACAACAGTTGGAAGATAAACCTGAACTACTGATAGAACCACTGTCCGACCCATGGTCTGTTGAAAAAGAAGAAGAGAAGAAGCCAAAAGAAAATGAGAATGTATGTGACTGTGCCATGATGGCTGCAGCTAAGGTATCACCTCAGGTCCTCAAAAACCTATGTTCAGACAAATGCATCATAGCATTTGCTAATGTTAAAGAGGTGAATGAAAACCTTAGAGACAAAATTTTGAAAGACGAGGTATAATTTGAAAAGTCTTTAAAAGAGTTGAAAATCAAATTGTCAGAAAAAGATAATGAAATTTGCAGCCTCAAGCATGAGCAAAGCATAACCAAGGACCAACTCTAGGCCATGAAAGAGAAATATCAAACCTCCAAAAAAGAGTTGGAATCCACCCAAATCACTTGTGAAAAATGGGTGGAAACCTGCAAAGGCTATGAGGTTATGCTTGAAAAACAGATCAAAAGCAATGTAAAATTTGGCATAGGTTTCAGGAAAAATGACCAAGATGAAAACATTGCTGTAAATGAATCTGGTTTTGTTGAGATAATCCCCACCAACAAGGATGGTCAAGATATCAAAATCACTGATAAAAGTGGAAACAAAATCATCTTGGAAAAATCAAGTGGGTCATTAACCTTTGAAGAGATAGAAAAATATCAATTCAAACCCACTTGGTCAGATGAGTGTGACATCCTTGAAAATTTCAAACCAATGGACTTTTCCACCATTGAAGGGGTCAAAGCACCCAAGGCTAGGATCATTCCTCTTAAAGACATCCAAACAGTAGTTCAAAACTCTATTGCAAAGGAAGTTGAAAAGTGGAAGAAAAGAGAAAAGATTAAAAACTTGTTTTGTGATTTCTGTGAGAAGAAAAACCATTCAACAAAGGATTGTTTTCATTTAAAAGCATATGACATCAACAAAACAAGCATTATTAAGCCTGCTAATCACTGTACCATCTATGATAAAACAAACCATCTCACTCATGAGTGTGTGTACCTCAAAACTTTTGAGGTTAAAAGAAAAGAGTACACCTCAAAAACACCCATGAGTTCATCAAATCAACCCAACATGAATCAAAAACCTTTTGTGCCTGTCCAAACAGCTGTTACAAAACAGCTGAACAAAAACACTGCTCCAAGAGATGTGCAAGTGATAGATGCACCACCCTCAAACCAATACCAAAGAGGAAAAGGTCAACCACCATACCCAAAGGTCCCACATGTTTATGAGGCCTACAAAAAGCCCTCTAAACCAAAAGTGAATAGGCATCCCTATGGGTTTCAACATCTGACAGGAAATGATCCACAACAGTGGTTAGAAAAACAAGTTTCAAAAACTGTCCAAACCCTTGAGCTAACCACTGTCCATGTTCCTGGACTTGACAATGACACTGTGGTGACCCCATCCAAAGCCTTATTGGCTTTGGAGACTCTCCTGAACTAATTATTTACTTGATGTGCAGGAAGCTTATGCATGCTTAGATAGTCTTTGGTATGTAAATAGTGGAGGCTCCAGGCACATGACTGGATGTAGAGCCCTACTCAAAGAATTCAAAACTCATGGAGGGGGTGATATATCTTTTGGTAATAATAGTAAGGGTAAGGTTCTAGGGTCTGGAACAGTTCAGTCTAGAAATGTTAAGTTTGAAAATGTAAATCTCAATGACAATCTGAAATTCAACCTCCTTAGTGTCTCACAAATGAGTGACAAAGGCTATGGGTCATTCTTTACTAAGGAGAGTTGCAAGATTGTTGGACCAGAAATGGTCAAAAAGATTGAAGAAATAATAGCCAATGGAAAAACTAAACTTGTTGCTCAAAGAAGTGGCAATGTTTATGTAGTTGATTTGTCAAAAGAGAGCCCTATGACGGATTCCTGTCTGTTTTTAGCTGCCTCTAACAAAGAGACAGAACTATGGCACAGAAGATTGGGGCACACAAATCTCAAGACAATCACTGCTTTGTCAAAACAAGGCCTTGTAAGAGGTCTTCCACAAAAATTGTTCACATGTCCTGAGCATTGTGTTTCCTGCCTAAAAGGAAAACAACATAAAAGCTCATTTAATTCCATTAAAGAGTCCAAAACAACCAAGTGTTTGCAAATGCTACACATGGATTTGTTTGGCCCAGTTAAAATCATGAGCTTGAAAAAGAAAAGATACTGTTTGGTCCTTGTAAATGATTTTTCTAGGTTTACATGGACTTATTTCTTACATTCTAAAGATGAGACTGCAGGCATCTTGCAAGACTTTGTTACACAGGTTGAAAAGCAATTTGATTTGCCAGTAAAAGTCTTTAGAAGTGACAATGGCACAGAATTCAGAAATAAGGGGTTGGATGCTTTCTGTGTGTCAAAAGGGATTGTAAGGCAGTACAGCATCCCTAGAACACCAGAGCAGAATGGGGTGGTTGAAAGGAAGAATAGAACTCTGATTGAAGTAGCCAGGACCATGCTTGCAGATTCAGGTTTGCCATTAACTTTCTAGGCAGAGGCTGTAAACACTGCCTGCTATGTCCAGAACAGAGTTTTTATTAACCCTAGGCATCAAAAGACTACCTATGAAATTCTGTATAAAATTAAACCACTGATCTCATACTTTAAAGTCTTTGGCTGCCCTTGCTTTGTTTTAAATTTAAAAGATTCAATTTCAAAATTTGCAGCCAAAGTAGATTGTGGTTATCATTTGGGATACTCAACCACTGCTAAGGCCTACAAAGTGTTCAACACTAGGACTAAGTGTGTGGAAGAGACTTTGAATGTAAAGTTCAATGAACTTTCATCAATGAAAATCCCAGCAAACCCTGCTGAATTATTTGATCTTGATAAGTTTACTTTTGAAAATGTGTCTGTCAAGACTAACAATTTAGGTACACCACAATCTCCACCATCAGACAATGGATATGAAGTTGTAATTCCACAACAAAAATTCAAATCCATCATCAGAGTAGCAGATGTTCAAAACAGTTGTCAAAGCTCAACCACTGCTACATCAACAGTTGTTGACCAAAGTAGCCCTTCCACCTCTGCCACCACAACCACTGTTGATAAAAATCTGCCAACAGTGGATAAAAATCACCATTGTGTCACACCCATTCCACCTATCCCTCCACCTCCATTTCAAACAGATGTTGGTTCATCAAATTCACCAACAGATGTTAGCTCAGATGATACACATCTGCAGCCTTCACCATTTAATGCCATCATTCCATACAAGGGATATTTAATCTTTCTGAAGTCACATCCACCAGATCAAATCATTGGCAACATCAATGAAGGGGTTCTCACCAGAAGTCAATCCCAAAACATTTGTCTTTTTGCTGGCTTTCTATCACTCCATCAACCTGTCAAGTACCAAGAGGCACTAAAAGACAATAGTTCGGTAGAGGCTATGCAAGAAGAGCTCCAACAGTTTAAAAGACAACAAGTATGGGAACTTGTACCACTGGCAGAGAATGTGTGTCCTATTGGCACAAAGTGGGTCTTTAAAAATAAAACTGATGAAAGGGGTATTGTTGTCAAGAATAAAGCTAGGCTTGTGGTTCAAGGTTACAGACAGGAAGAGGGCATTGATTATGATGAAACTTTTGCCCCTGTAGCAAGATTGGAAGCTATCAGACTGTTTCTGGCCTTTGTTGTCAACCACAACATAAAGGTGTTTCAAATGGATATCAAATGTACTTTCCTCTATGGTAAGATTCAAGAAGATGTATATGTTTGTCAACCTCCTTGTTTTGAGGATCCATTTTATCCAGATCATGTCTACAAGCTAAACAAAGCTTTGTATGGCTTGAAACAAGCACCAAGGGCTTGGTATGAAACTCTTTCCACTTTTCTAATCTCCATTGGTTTCACCAGAGGTAAAATTGATAAAACACTGTTTTTAAAATGGAGAGGAAAAGATTTGATGATTGTCTAGATTTATGTGGATGATATCATTTTTGGAAACACATGTAATAAAATGTGTGAAGAGTTGAGACAACTCATGACAGCTGAGTTTGAGATGAGTGCAATGGGTGAACTCCAATGCTTTCTTGGTCTCCAAGTTAAGCAATTGCAAAATGGCACTTTCATTCATCAAAGTAAATGTGCAAAAGATCTTTTACACAAATTTGATATGAATGATTGTAAGCCATGTAGTACGCCCATGGCAACCACCAAGCTAGTCAAGTCTGATGAAAAGGATGAGTTGGTTGATCAAACTCTTTATAGAAGCATGATTGGGTCTTTATTGTACCTAACTGCATCTAGGCCAGACATCATGTTTGCAACATGTGTTTGTGCAAGATCCCAATCAGCCCCTAGAAAGTCAAATCTTATTGCTGTAAAAAGGATATTCAGATACATAAAAGGTGCTCCCACACTTGGTATCTGGTATCCAGCTGATGGAAAAATTAAGCTTTCAGGTTTCTCAGATAGTGACTTTGCTGGATGTAATACAACAAGGAAGTCCACCTCAGGAGGGTGTCAATTCCTAGGCAATTGCTTAGTGTCTTGGCAACGCAAAAAGCAAGCAGCTGTTTCCACATCCACTGCTGAGGCAGAATACATTGCTGCTGCAAGCTGTACAGCCCAACTGTTGTGGCTTCAAAATCAATTGCTGGATTTTGGTATAACTGCTTTAAAGACTCCTCTCATGTTGTACAGTTAAGCAGCTGAAAATATCATCAAAAATCCAGTCTCACACTCAACCACCAAGCACATTGACATCAGACATCACTTTGTGAGGGATTGCTATGAAAAAGGTTTGATTTCTCTGCATCATGTTCCAACTAAGGATCAGCTGGCAGATGTGCTAACAAAAGCATTAGACACATCCACCTTTGAAAGCTTGATCTCTAGAATTGGCATGCTTAAAATGGAATAACAAGCAAAATCTTTTTTTATGCATAAAAAGCATTAAAATGTTTTCAGAAAATCAAAAATCCATCCTTAAAAATAGTTAAAAATGAACTTTTTCATAGATCCTTAAAAGTCTGTCACAACCACTGTTTTTAGTTCAAACATCTGATTGTTAAAAATTATCAACTACTGAAAGATAACCTCTGTTTTCTCATTTTTCTTGTTGACCACTGTTGACCAAACATCAGTGTTTCAATCACTGATGGCTATCCACTGATAGTTAAAATCAGCCACTGCTCATTTTCTCTTGTTGACAACCACTGATATTGTCCATCAGTGGTTTCCCAAACAACTGTCATCCACTTCCATCAGAGGTTGTCACGTGGACATTTCTTAGCCGTCTGATCTTTGTAACCGTTGCCACGTTTGCATTTCCTATTTCATCCCAATAAAACCCTGATCAAAACCCCCAAACAGAGTTTTCACCACCGTATCGAATTCAAAAATTCTCAAAAGCGGTTACACTCTTGCTTTCAAACATCCTCTCAATTCTTGCAAATTTTCACTTCGATCATGGCTCTCGTTCTTAAAAACCCACACAATTATTTGTGTACGCTCAAGAAAACTAGTAAAAACACAGATTTCCACTCTATTATTGATATTCTTTCATCCTCAAAGTACAAAACTTTGTTGACCTGCAATGCCCCCATATACCAAGATGCTTTAAGAGACTTCTGGACTCATGCAAAACTTGAAACCAAAGACAAGAAAGCATGGGAAATTACATCTGAAGTCAAAAAAGTTCTGGTCTCAATCACACCCCAAACAATTTCAGAAGTCTTTGAAATGAATGATCATACAGGTAACAACTCTTTTCCCAAATAAGAGTACCAAAGGGACTTAATTGAAAGGGGATATGAAGGACAGTGTTCCAAAGTAACCATGCAAAAAGGGGAATTTCCACCTCCCATGAAATTCCTTTTCCATACTTTGCTTACATGTGTTTCTAATAAAACAACAGCTTTTAACGAAATACCATTGAAAATCCAATATTTGGGGTATGCTATTATGGCTAAAAAGGATTTCAATTACTCTCAAGAAATTTTCAATGATTTAGTTAAAAATGTTACTAATATCAAAGAAAAGAAAAAACCATTTTTGTTGTTTACAAGGTTTTTGAGTTTTTATCTACAAAAGAAAATTCCAAAAGATTGTGCCCATGTACTTATACAAGGTGCACCGTGTCAAATAAACAGTCTTTCTTCTGAAACTTTTACAAGGCTGTCAGAGTCAAAACCTTCTAAAACATAAGCAGGGGAGTATGAGCAAATTTTGGATGCGTCCACATCTGCTCCTCACACTTCAGTTGCTGAGCCCACTGCTTATGGTGACCACAGCAGCACAACCACTGCTGTGCAACCCCCACCATCACTTCCTAAAAAGACCAAAAAGAAAATATCCAAAAAGCCCCCCAAACCCTCCAAAAAGGACCTTCTGGAAGATGAGATCCCAGAAGTTAATCCAGTGACAACACAAATGTCACCTAAAACCATTGTTGCTACTTCCTCACAGCAAATGGTAGAAAGATCTCAACCTGAGCCTAAAACTCCTCCTGCATCCTCACAAAAGGATCAGGTTGTAAACACAGGGACCACATTATGAAGCTCTGGATCCACTTGGTTCCATCTTCCTCAGTCCATCTCCCAGGGACATGTCTCTTTCTACTGCACAACCTTCACCAATCACATTACCACCCACCATGCTACCTCTATTGCAAGCATTGGATATGGATCAGACACAAATCAGTTCTTCTCAACAACCCTTCACTGAGAATATACTCCAACAAGTGACTGAGTCTGATGCCTCTACCTTTGCTAACCCAGCAACAGTTGAGGAGGTTACACCCCTAGAGTTACATGTAACTCTTGGTGGTAGTTCAAGTGGAGCAGCTACTACAGGTGTTGGATCCACTGATCTACACTTGGACAGTAGTTTCATTAGTAAGACTCCCTTGAAGGCAATTTCTTCCGTGGGAACCAAAGTATCCACTGGTGTGTTTACTCTAACCACTGGTAAGATTTCTAAGGTAACCACTGATGAGGAAAGAAGTCCCCAGTACCAAGAAAAAGGGGCATCAGCTTATGAACCATTGGAGACTTCTCCTGGTCCAACAGCTGATACAACCACTGCTAGTGGGAAATCAGATGATCCCATTAAATTGGGTGATGGTTTAAAATATCAAGATTTGACGGAGAGAGTTACAAATATTGAAACATCTGTGGCAGATATCAAAAATATGCTGCAATAGTTGTTACAATCATCAAAGTCTCAATCCACTGCTTTATCCTCTGCTACTACCACAACTGAGCTATGGCAACTCCTATAACCTATGCTTCATCAACAAAGACAATATGCTGATCACCAACATGAAATTCAGCTACAAATGTTCAGAAATGTGATGGATGCAAGATATAAGGATACTCAAGCTGACATTAAAGAAATAAAAGCTCATTTACTTCAAACCACTGGCACCACTCCTCCTTCAGTTGTCTATGTAAACACTGATGATGCCAAAAAGGGGGAGAAAGACAAGGAAGGTCTAAAGCTAAAGCCTGATCCAAAAGCTAAACCTGTTGTAGAAATTCCTAGGCCAGATGGTACAAAGAAAGTTGATGTGACTCTCAACTTATTTGCTGAACAAAAAGCAAATAGAAAAGAGAGAATGGAACGAAAGGGTTCTAAAAGATTTGAAGAAGAAAAGAAAGTTCTGATGGCAAAGGAAGTGCAGGGTACTTCACAAAGAAGAAGAACTGCTAGAAAGGTCAGCCAACCCAAAACCACACCTTCCAAAACCACTAAACATACTTCTGAAATCCCCAAAAGTTCCTCACCTCAAACCACAAAGCCAACAGATGTTGAGACACCTATTATATAAACAACTATTGATACATCAGTGGTTTCAGCAGATGTTATCACAGCCACTGCTCTCACCATTTTTCCAAACCCAAGTCAACACCACCATCACAAACACCACCTGCCTTAAAATAGAAGACAACTGTTGACACTTCAACAGTTGTAATGACAACAGTGGTTGAAACACCAGTTGTTTCAACAGCTGCTAGTCAAACCACCACCACCACCACATCATTCCAATTTCCTTCACAAGCCATATTCACTCAAATCTCCAAATCACCAACAAAAACTCCTTCACCTAAAAAGGTTTACACCAGAAAAAGGAAGTTTCAGGTGAATGAGGATGAGATACCTGCACCCACTCCTTTAAACTCTGCTCCTTTCAATGAAATCAAACCTCAACCATTCATTCCTCCAAAACTATCAAACCCAATCACCGATCTAGTAACTCTTGTTGGCCATAATCCTAAAAGTGAGATTCCCTTAGCAGTGAATTATCCCTTGGAATTACATGTTGTTAAAGAAGAAATGAAGCAATTTTACACAGAGGATGATCCAGATAAAAGGAAGTTTCCATCCCGTCATGGCTTTAGACCACCAAAGAACATTGATGAGTATTTAAAACTCAAAGCCAGGCAAGCTGAATTGCAAGCCAAATATGAAGGTAAAGGGGAAAGTGATAGTAGCATCTCAAATCGAATGGAACATGGTCTCAGTAAAGTTAGAAAGCTGGAAGACTATGCAAGAGATTTAAGCAAAGAGATGTCTAATTTACCACCAAATGCTGATCTGCAAAAGGATATGAGAGAAGATCTCTTAGAGCTGATCATGAGAGATAAGTTCTATCCTACAAAGATTGAGCAATTTAAAGACTGGCCACACATTGCACTTAAAGCTGAAGCAAACAGAATTGAAAGGGTAAGAAATGATCCCAGCATGAAAAGATCTGCACTAAATTGGAAAAAAGTATGAGAAAACAATTGCAGAGCTTACCCTGGAATACAAAAGAAAAAAGCTGAGTTGGTTGCAGCCAAATTTGGTACATCAAAAGCCATATCAAAATGGTCCAGACAATACACTGATCAAGCCTACAACAAGCTGGAAAGACTAAGAAAGACAGATCCAAAATTGCCAAAGAAACCAGCATACAAAGACAAGAAACCTGATGAGCCAAAGCAGCAGGCCTACTCTCTAAAACCTCTGTTCACATCATCTGACACCTCGACCATTGCCTTGAACCAAAGAAAAAGGCAAAAGCAGATTGATGAAGAAGATGCACAGAGAGAAGCTGACATAATGAAAGAGGCCATCAAGGAAATGATTGCTGAAAATCCTGCTTCATCAAAGCTGCAAGAAATTGCTAAAAATTTTATAAGCAGGACAGCATCTCCAAACTTTCATCAAATAAAAACTCTCCTAAGAAATCCACTGAACTTAAAAATACTAAAGTGGAAGTCTGATAAAAAGACCCACGTATTGACGTTGCTCAAGTCTAGTGGAGAAGTTAAGCATATATCAAGGGAGGATGCACTAGGCCTGAGTGTAGCTGACCTCCAAGATGTTTTAGAGCTTCAACTTTGCATGGAGAAGGACGATGAAGATTCTCTTAACTTTGAGCTACAATTTAAGGGCCAAGTTAGGGAAAAGCTGATGAGAGAATAAAGATAAAAAAAAATAATGAAGTGTTTTGGCATCATCTGTTCTAGGGGGAGATTGTTAGTCCACGCATTCAAACCTAAAAAGAAAAGATGATAAGGAAAGCCAAAACTGGTTCAGAACAGTTGATTCATCATAAGCAGTGCTTGCAAAAGGCTTTCTCCTTGACAGTGGTTATCTAGCAGCTGATAGATTTCAAAGCACTGATTAGTACAACAACTGTTAGCAAAGCACTGATGAAGATTAAAGAACTGAAGCTCTATCTACTGATGTCTCCTAAGTACTGCTGAAGACTAAAGCACTGCCCATTCAAGGACTGATCAGCCTTCGAAGAAAGCACTGATGTTCAACATCAGTGCTTAGACTACATCAGTGGAAAGTGAAACAGTGGTTTATATAAGCAGTGTCTTTGTAATCGGTGTTTATATTATCAGTGGTTGTATGTAACAGTCCTTAGAGTTTGTTAGGAAGTTAGATGTCACTTTCATGGTGACGTCAGCTAAGATGCTCAGTGGTTTGGGCTGTACTATAAATAGAACAGTACTCTGTACTGTTCCATTAGCTCATTCTCACCAAAGTCATTCTGTACGAATAAATCACTGAGCTCAGGCTGAGGGGGAGTCTTGTGCATGCATGCAAAGTTGTTTTTGTTTATTGTAATCAAATAGAATCATTCGATTCAATTCAAAGCTTGTTTGCTTAAACTTTTCTTCCGTGATTGTGTTTACAAAGTTTGATTGTTATTTTCGCTGCAATTACTCTTACATTTTACATCTTATTAATTCAAACAAACACAATCAAAGAAACTCAGATCCTAACATGCAGTTCAATTGAACTTTGCAACATGATCATAATCACGAAGGTTATAATCCCTTGCGATTATACCTATTGATTACCACGTTTACTAGTCGAAGTGACGAGTCAAAGTTTTGGTAAAAAATGCACATTTTGTGCATTTTACAACGGAACTATTTTTGGGTATCAAAACACTAAGTTTTAATACCAAATCAGTTTTGCAACTTAGTTAGACATGTTTTGACATGTCTAACTCGTCACTTCTAATTTAGTGCTTATTTAGGGTCGTATGTCGAGCGGTCTTGACCACCGCTTTGATTTTCGAATCTGACCCATTTGGTCAATCTTAGGATCCGACCAAACACTTATTTGTTACCATAGTTGTATAGGGAATGACCTACTGAGGTTATACATTATGGTCACGTTGTTTGGTTAGTTTTATGATAAGTCGTTACTATGTTCTCAAAAATGACCTTTTTGCGCATAAATCCATTTTAAGCGTACGTAACCAAATTTTTGACATATAAACTGATGTTATAACATTTTCAAACATGTTTAGGAATTTAAGACGTATCACATGACATGTTTAACCATCTGAACAAGCGTTTACGCAAATGACACGTTAAAGTAGCGTAAACTAACTTAACGAGTCATAACGGGTCAAAAGCACTTAGGATTACTTTCAAATCAGAATGTTAAGTTTATTAAATTATACCACACGAGTTCCAATACTCATTTGATTTATAAAAATTCATTCTATCTTATCTGCCGATTAAGTCCCGACATATTAACATAGTTACCCGATGTTAGGACACACTTGATTCCCTGATCATTCAAGCTTTGTTTACACATTCATACAAGACTTATACGCAATCCCAAGTGAGTACATAGTCCCCTCTTTTACATTTCAAATGTTTTGGGGTGATACATATGTGGCTACTATTACTTTCTTGTTTACATGACATTATACAAGCTTTGATTACATAGTACATATAGTACATGGTTTCAATTGCATTTTGCTTAGTATGTTGACCTAGCATGCCTAGCACATTGATTTCTATGACATTTTGCTTCATATGTTGACCTATCATGTCTAGCACATTGATTTCTATGACATTTTGCTTCATATGTTGACCTCCAATATCTAGCACATTGATTTCTATGACATTTTGCTTCATATGTTGACCTAGCATATCTAGCACATTAATTTCAAATGTATTTTGCTTCGTATGTTGACCTAGCATGCCTAGCACATTGATTTCAAAGATATTTTACTTCATATGTTGACCTAGCATACCTAGTACATGGTTTTTAAACATTTTCACGACATGCTTACATTGTTTAAGACATTCTGGTGCGTTGAACTCGACAATGATACATTCATTAACATTAATCATGCCGACCGGTAGTATGTTATGGTACCATAGGCTTGAAAGCCCCATTTCCGCTTCCTAGTTTTGTTTGGAAGTACCCATTGGGAATGACAGAATCCGATGAATATTGATAAACCTTTGACCTGATAGAAAGTACAAGTGCCAAAATAGAAATTGAAACGAAATAGAATACAACAAGAGTATAAGTGTCAAAATAAAAAGTACAACAAGACTTGCTAAAATAAGAAAATTACTAAAATGTGAAGCGTTACAGTATCCCCTACTTTAGGAGATTCCGTCCTCGAAATCTTTAAGAGGTAGGCTAAACGAAGAGTTGTGGGTACTTGGTCTTTATCTCGCTCATGAGTTCCCAAGTGAATTCGGCACCATGCTTTCCTTCCCAACGAATCTTGACTATGGGAATTTTGTTGTGCCTAAGCTGCTTGGTTCCTCGGTCCATGATTTCGACCGGTTTCTCCACAAAATGAAGGGTCTCGTTTATTTGCAAGTCATCAACAGGAACATGAAGTCCCTCTTCAGCTAAACACTTCTTGAGGTTAGAGACATGAATCGTTGGATGCACGTTTCTAAGTTCTTGAGGTAAATCGAGGCGATAAGCCACCTTACCAATCCTCTCGAGCATCTTGAAAGGACCAACATAGCGAGGGGCAAGTTTACCCTTTTTACTAAAATGAACTACTCCTTTCCAAGGAGATACCTTGAGTAGTACATGGTCTCCAACATTGAATTCCAAGGGTTTGCGTCTTTTGTCGGCATAGCTCTTTTGTCGACTTCTAGCCTTGAGTAAGTTGTTGCAAATTTGAAGAATCTAATCCATCGTTTCTTGTATGAGCTCAGGCCCAGTAAATTGTTTATCACCAATCTCATGCCAGCTAATGGGTGATTGGCACTTGCGACCATATAACGCCTCAAAAGGAGCCATTTGAATATTAAAGTGATAGTTGTTGTTGTACGAGAACTCGATCAATGGTAAATGTACATCCCAGCTACCACCAAAGTCGTTCACACAAGAACGGAGCATGTACTAAGATTCAAGTGAGAACCCATAGTGGATTGGAATGTTTGCCAAAGACCTGAAGTGAAACGACCATCACGGTCAGAGATGATGTCAAGAGGGATACCATGATGACATATGATTTCATCAGTATAGACTCGAGCAAGTTTCTCAACTTTGAAATCTTCACGAATAGGAAGAAAGTGAGCTGATTTAGTCAAACGGTATATGATTACCCAAATGCTATCATGACCTGAAGGCGTGCGGGGAAGTTTGGTTATGAAGTCCATAGCAATGTTATCCCATTTTCAAACAGGGATTTCGGGTTGTTCAAGTAGACCAGAAGGACGCTGATGCTCAGTTTTGACTTTCAAACAAGTGAGACACTTAAAAACGTAAGCGGAAGTGTCTCTCTTCATACCAGGCCACCAATACGACGTACGAAGATCGTGGTACATCTTATTAGTACCAGGATGAATCGAGTATTTTGACTTATGAGCCTCGTTCATGATTAGCTCACGAATATTGTCGCGATTTGGCACCCAAATGCGATCATGATAGTATTGAAGTCCATCAGATTTCGTCACAAATTGGTCTTCAGTAGCACCATGTATTTCTATGCACAAGGTTCCTTCGTTGGTTGACGAATACTGAGCTTCACGAATGCAAGTATGAAGATCGCTAGAGACTTGAAAACAACAAATGCTACTAACATGAGTCTTGCGACTAAGTGCATCGGCTACTACGTTCGCTTTGCTAGGGTGGTAGCGAATCTCGCAGTCGTAGTCGTTAAGCAACTCCAACCAATGACGTTGGCGCATGTTTAGTTCTTTTTGGTTAAAGATGTGTTGTAGGCTCTTATGGTCAGTGAAAACGACACACCTTGTACCATATAGGTGGTGTCGCCAAATCTTTAACGCAAAAACAACTGCTCCAAGCTTGAGATCGTGGGTAGTGTAGTTTTTCTCATGTATCTTGAGCTGTCGAGAGGCATACGCGATAACATTGTCTCGTTGCATGAGAACACAACCAAGACCACGGTTCGATGCATCACAATATACCACGAAGTCATCGTTCCTATCAGGAAGAGCAAGAACAGGAGCATTGCAAAGCAAGTCCTTGAGAGTTTGAAAAGATTCCTCTTGCTCAGGACCCCAAGCAAAAGGTTTCTCTTTTTGGGTTAACAAAGTGAGAGGAATAGCGATTTTTGAAAAGTGCGAGATGAATCGACGGTAATTACCCGCCAATCCTAAGAATGAACGAATTTTAGAAGAAAATTTTGGCGCGATCCAATTCTTCACTGCTTCGATTTTAGAAGGATCAACATGAATTCCTTTTTCACTCACAACGTGTCCAAGGAATTGAACTTCTTTGATCCAGAATTCGCACTTGGAAAACTTTGCGTATAAGCGTTCACCACGCAAAAGTTCGAGTATGAGGCGCAAATGACGTTCATGATCAACTTAAGTTTTCAAATAAATAAAAATATCATCGATGAAGATGATTACAAAACGATCCAAGTATGGCTTACAAACACGATTCAGTAGATCCATGAACATAGCTGGTGCGTTGATCAAGCCAAAAGGCATAACCATGAACTCGTAGTGCCCATAGCGAGTGCGAAAAGCGGTTTTGGGAATGTCCTCTTTGAGGACACGAAGTTGGTGATAACCAGATCGAAGGTCGATCTTAGAGAAGCAAGTTGCGCCTTGAAGTTGATCAAAGAGATCATCGATGCGAGGAAGAGGATAACGATTTTTGACAGTTAGTTTGTTAAGCTCACGATAATCTATGCACATGCAGAACGAACCATCCTTCTTCTTGACGAAAAGCACAGGAGCACCCCAAGGTGAGGTACTTGGACGTATGAAGCCTTTATCGAGGAGTTCTTAGAGTTAACTAGATAATTCTTGCATCTCAGAGGGTGCAAGATGATAAGGAGCTTTAGCTACAGGAGTCGAACCAGGTACGAGATCGATATGAAAATCAACAGATCGAGATGGAGGAGGACCAGGTAAATCTTCAGGAAAGACGTCAGGGAAATCATACACCACTGGAACATCACTTACGCTCTTTCCCTTGCCCTTCTCTTCCAAAACGTGGGCTAAAAAGGCAAAGTACTGTTTGTGTAAATATTTGTTCGCTTAGGTGCAAGACATCAGCTTTAGTCCTCGAGAAGGGTGGTCTCCATAGACATGAAAAGTATCACTAGATGGAAGAGGCAAACGAACATACTTCTCGTAGCAAGCAATTTCAACATGGTTCTTACGAAGCCAATCCATGTCTACTATGATATCGAAACTACTCAATCGCATGGGTATAAGGTCGATAGGGAAAACGTGCTCATCAAGAGTAAGGACGCAATCACGAAGAACATAATCGACTAAGATAGATTTGCCATTGGCAACTTCGACTGAAAACGACTTAGGTAGCTTAGTGCGTGTACATTTTAACAAGGATTCAAATTCAACGGACACAAAGTGTGACATCTGTGCTTGTTCTATCATTATACAGACTCTGAACAATTCTATATTAATAAAACAGTGTGTTTTGATCCCAATGTTTGTTATTTATGTTTGATATTATGCACGTTTTGGTTTTTGATCAATTTTGAACTCCATATCGTTTTCTGGAAAGTTATACGCAAACTGATGCGTAACCGTAATCAGTTTAATGTGACAAACACTCCAGAACCGCAACATAAACTTAACATACCTTAAATAACCTTTACATAACTTAGAAATAAGTTTTAAAGGGTTTGGTATGGCAAAAACAAGTTTATTCGCTTACAGGGACTATTTGCGTCAACTTGCAAAAGTCTGCCGTTTCGTAAGGCAACGTACAGTCCGGAACTTGATCATAAGTTAAACATACCATGTATAACCTAAACATAGCTTAGAAATAAGCTTTGATAGGTTCGGTGTGCGAAAACATGCTTATATGATCTTACAGGGACTAAAAGTGTCAAAAACGACGTAAGTTTGCATTTTCGCGCATATCTTACGTTCTGACCACATCTGGACATCCAAAATTTTTGTACACACTAAAATATTTTTATTTTAGTGATCGGCATGCAAAAATACCATTCGTCGCTTAATTTGGTTCATTTTCGCGTCCGTTTGAGTTTCGTCGTAATTTGACGAATAACGCGACCGTACGACCAAACGAGCCGACATCCGAGAGTTTTCTGAACACATTTTGAGTCCTCTAAACTTTATTGACCTTGTAGAGCCTTGAAAATCGCTTAACGGGGGTCAAAAGGGCCTGAAATGAGCTCAAATCATGTGCAGGGACCTGAACTGTAATATATGAAACTTTGGCTGATCTGGGAGGGCCAGGCGGGCCGCGTAAGCCCCCTCCCCATTCTTACGTGGGCCGTGTGAAGACCCCAGTGACCAGAAATCAGTTTTCAGCTGCTGTTTCATAATTCAGGGGTCAAAAATGCAAATTTCTTGGTGTGATGAGCAAGTTATCTCTTCCCCATGGCTTTGTACCTGCTTGTGACAAATGTTTGGCCTTGATTCTTGCTTGGAGGTTACACAAACATGTGTAGTGATCTTGTAAGTTCATGACAAGTATAAATAGCAAGGTCCATCAACTTGTTTCTTTGCTCATTTCCTCTTATCTTCTCTTCTAATCTGAATTGGGAGCTTTCTCAAGTGATTTGGAACTTCCTCTTTGGTTTTCTTATATTCTTTCCTCAAGCTTTGGACCTTTGTATGTATTCTTTCATGCTTATTCTTTATATTAGTGCAGAAAGTCAAATAGTTTGGCCAACAGTTTGACTTTCGGTTTTGACCATCAATTGGTCAAGTCAAAGTTCAATTGAACTTTGCAACGTGATTGTAATCACAAAGGTTATAATCCTTAGCGATTATACCTACTGATTACCACGTTGACTAGGTGTAGTGACGAGTCAAAGTTTCGGTCAAAATGCGTTTTAGCACGCATTTTGCAACGGAACTACTTTTAGGTATCAAAACACTTTGTTTTGATACCAAATCAGTTTTATAAGTTAGTTAAACATGTTTTGACATGTTTAACTCGTCACTATTAGTTTAGTGCTTGTTTAGGGTCGTAAGTTAAGCGGTCTAGACAACCGCTTAGACTTTCGAACCCGACCCGTTTGGTCGATCATTAGGATCCGACCAAGCATGATTAGTGATCATAGTTGCATAGGGAATAACCTCAGAGGTTATACCTTATGATCATGTAGGATTGGTTAGTCATTTGCTAGTTAGCTTGTATGCCCATAGGAAATGACCAAAACGCCCTTTTGAAGCATAAATCCGTATCTTGCATATGTGATCAACTTTTTGACATATAATCTGATTTAGTAACATGTTTAGGCATAATTGGGCATGTAAGACTTGGCATAGCACATAGTTAACCATCCGAACATAGTTTTGCGCAAACGACGCATTATAGTAGCTTATACTACCATAATGGGTCGAAACGGGTCAAGAGCACTTAGGTAGACTTTCCAATCAGAATGTATGGTCTATTAAATCATGCCATATGAGTTCAAATACTCATTTGATTTATAGAACCTCATTCTATCCTATCTCCCGATTTAGGATCCGTTTATTAACATAGTTACCTATACTAAGTGCCTTGTTGATTCCGTGATACTTGGAGCTTAAATTGGTCTTATTCTCAAGACTAATAAACAATCCCAAGTGAGTACATAGTTCCCCTCTTTTACCACTTTCAAATACTTTGGGGTGATACACATGTACATACGTGTTACTTTCATGCATTTCCTGCTTTTATGACATAAACATGCTAGTTTCACCTAGTACATATCTAGTACATGTTTTCACTATGTTTTGCTATGTATGTTAAGCATGCTAGCACATTGATTTACATGAACTTTTCTACTAGGCATGTTTACTTGGCATTCCTAGTACATGGTTTTCATAGCATGCTTACATTGGTTATGACATTTGGTGTGTTAAATCGGGACAATAATACATTCATTAACATTGATCACGTCGCTCGGTAGTATGTAATGGTACCATAGGACTTGACAAATCCCGTTTCCGACTTCCTAGGTTTGTTTGGAAGTTGGGAATGACAGAATCTGATATACATAACTTAGATAAACCTTTAATTTGTTTAAAGGTTTGTCACCACAGTCGCAAGGCTTGAATGTATGCGAATTAACATTACTGCATAAATGTTTGTAATCATAAAGCATTGTTTTCTGCAAAACATAACATTTGATTTAAACATAGGTTTATTCAATAACTTGTTTTGTACATTTTCCTACGGGGTTGAGTAAATGCTTTTATTCACCGTACATGACATTGTTGTCACATTTACATTATCACATAGTTTTAGTAGATACTTTCTACTTGCTATGCATTACATTTGGTTATACATGATACATTTCAAACATGACATTGAACATGGTTTACACATAAACATTTTGACATTGAACAAGACATTTGGTTGGTTGTTGATAAGTAACTTATGTAACGGGGCTATGTGTGATATGATAAAAGCATGGTGGATACGCCGCTGGTACTTCCTATATATAAGTGCTTTTATTGTATTATACATTGTTGCGTTATCTAAGCCACTTGACAGAAACATGAAACATTTTATACAAAGACATGACATTATTTTACAAACTACATACTTTACACAAATTCGTTTTTACTTGGTTATTTATTTAACCATGCATATTTCTCTCATGTTTCCTCTTTTAGAATGCCTCCTCGACGTAACGTTCAGCAACCCGATGCCGAACTGGCAGCTATTATAGCACAACACATGGCTACTATGCTACCGAATCTCATAACTCAAATAAACCAAGCCAACAATAACAATAATGCACCTGCTCCGTGCAATTTCAAAAAATTTAACTCGGCTAAACCGCTCAAGTTCAGTGGTTTTGAAGGGGCAACTGGGCTCCTACAGTGGTTTGAGAGTCTTGAGAGCACATTTCGCCATGTTCAGTGTCCGAACAACCGTAAGGTCGAGTTTGCTTCGACTGTATTCCAAAAGAGGGCTCTTACCTGGTGGAATGGGGTAATGAGAGATAAAGGTGTTGATGTTGCTTTGGGTCAAACATGGGAGGAACTTAGAGCTCTTATGATGAGAGAGTTCTACCCTCGTCACGAGCAGAGGGCACTCGAAAATGAGTTCCATGACCTGAAGCAAGACAGTGGTGAACACCGGGCTTACACAGACAGATACGAGGAGTTAAGCTTGCTCTGTCCTACAATGGTCACGCCTTTGGATAAGGCTATTGAGAAGTACATAGACGGTTTGCCAGATCCTCTTCAGGATATTGTCACTGGCAGTAACCCTACAACCGTCTGACAGGCCATTGAGCTAGCTGCTACCCTTACTGAATCGCAAGTCAAAAAGGGTAAACTCCATAGAAAAGGTGATAAGAAACAGAAACAATCTGAGGATACCAAGGAGAAAAAGGGCAAGAAATCTGAGTCCTCAAAACGGTCTAGGAAGCGCAAGGCTTCCCAAAATTTTGCCGTTACTGCTCAGACTAACCAGGCAGCACAAAACCAGCCTGCACAACCTGCTGCTAAAAGGCAGTATGCTGGCAACGCACCTCTGTGCAACAGATGTAACAGTCACCACCAGCCACAGTTGCAATGGCGCATCTGCACGAATTGTGGCAAGTCTGGTCATCTTGCTAACACCTGCCGTTTTGCTCCAAACCAAAATCAGGCAGTACAAAACATAGCACAAAACCCTGCTCAGAATCCTGCACGACCTCACTATCCTCCTGGTTCATGTTTCAACTGTGGGGATCTGACCCACTACAGGAACAACTGCCCAAGGTTGGCAAACGTAAACCAGGCACAGGCTCGTGGTCGAGCTTTTAATCTGAATGCTAATGAGGCTCACGCGGATAACGAAGTGGTGAATGGTATGTTCTTTGTTAACAACCAACCTGCTTCTGTTCCATTTGATTCGGGTGCCGATAAGAGTTTTGTGTCCTTAGCTTTTGAGCCTTTACTTTCGATGACTAGAACAAAACTAGGAAAGCCCTTGACAGTAGAGGTAGCTAGTGGTGAACCCGTTGTACTTGATTCCGTTCTTCGAAATTGCCAGTTGAACCTTAACAACCATCTTTTCCCTATTGACCTCACACCGATGCAACTCGGGAGCTTCGATGTAATAGTAGGAATGGATTGGTTAGCCAAATACCACGCTGAGGTGATTTGTTTTCAGAAGATTGTCCGTATACCGCTTTCGACTGGTGAAATTTTAGAAGTTAGTGGGGAGAAACCCGATAGTGGTCTTAAGCTTATGTCTTGTACCCAAGCTCGCAAATACCTATCAAAGAAATATGTTGCTTTCTTGGCACATGTCGTAGAGGATAAAGGCAAGGGTAAGACTATCCAAGATATCCCTGTTGTTCGGGATTATCCTGAGGTATTTCCTGAAGAATTACCTGGTTTACCCCCTGTACGCCAAGTTGAGTTTCGCATCGATCTCGTACCTGGTGCAAATCCTATTGCTAAATCACCTTATCGTCTTGCACCGTCTGAGATGCAAGAGTTATCTAAGCAACTTCAGGAACTTTCTGACAGAGGATTCATCCGTCCGAGCTTTTCCCCTTGGGGCGCTCCTGTCCTATTCGTGAAAAAGAAAGATGGATCTTTTAGGATGTGTATCGATTACCGTGAGCTTAACAAGCTTACCATCAAGAATCGATATCCCCTACCTTGCATTAATGATCTCTTTGATCAGCTACAGGGTGCTACTTGCTTTTCAAAGATCGATCTACGTTCTGGGTATCATCAACTTCGAGTTCTCGAAGAAGATATTCCCAAGACAGCTTTTCGTACGCGTTATGGTCATTATGAATTCACAGTTATGCCCTTCGGCTTAACTAATGCTCCTGCTGTCTTCATGGACTTGATGAATAGGGTTTGTAAGCCTTATTTGGATAAGTTCATCATTGTATTCATTGGTGACATTTTGATCTATTCTAAGACACGAGCTGATCATGAGCAACATCTCCGTCTTACAATGGAGCTCCTAAAGAAAGAACAATTTTTCGCCAAATTCTCCAAATGCGAATTCTGGCTTAAGGAAGTTCAATTTTTGGGACACATCGTTAACGAACAAGGTATTCATGTAGATCCCGCCAAAATCAGTGCGATTAAGGATTGGGATATACCTACTACTCCTACCGAGGTTCGTTCATTTCTTGGTCTAGCAAGTTACTACCGCCGTTTCATTGAAAACTTCTCCAAGATTGCGGTTCCTCTCACAGATTTAACTCAGAAGAATAAACCTTTTGAGTGGGGATCCAAACTGGAAGAAGCTTTCCAGACCTTGAAACAGAAACTCTGTGATGCACCTATTCTATCTTTGCCCGAAGGTAACGACGATTTTGTCGTATACTGTGATGCATCTAACTTGGGTCTTGGTTGTGTTCTCATGCAAAGGAACAAAGTCATAGCCTACGCATCAAGACAACTAAAGGTACACGAGAAAAACTACACAACTCATGATCTTGAGTTAGGTGCAGTAGTTTTTGCTCTCAAAATCTGGAGACACTAACTTTATGGTACAAAGTGTATAGTGTTTACTGATCACAAAAGTCTCCAGCATATTTTCAATCAGAAAGAACTAAACATGAGGCAACGACGTTGGGTTGAACTTCTAAACGACTACGATTGCGAAATTCGCTACCATCCTGGTAAGGCGAATGTCGTGGCTGACGCATTGAGTCGTAAGGAACGTGTCAAGCTTCACTGTGTTCTGGTCCGATCTGACATTCAAACCTGCATTTCTCAGGCTCAACATACTTGTGTTACACAAGGTTTGATGGGTAAAGAATTACCGTGTCATACTAAGCCTGAGCTTGAACTAAGAGACTTTGGGATATTTTATTTCATGGGCCGTTTGTGGGTCCCAAGTATAGACAATCTTCGCACCTTGCTTATGGATGAAGCTCATAAGTCTCGTTATTCTATTCATCCTGGTGCAGACAAAATGTATAAGGATCTTCGAACCCAGTATTGGTGGCCGGGAATGAAGAAAGACATTGCCTTATATGTTTCCAAATGCCTTACTTATTTTAAGGTTAAAGCAGAACATCAACATCCCTCTGGATTATTGGAGCAACCAGAGATACCAGTTTGGAAATGGGAAAACATTGCTATGGATCTCATTACCAAGCTGCCACGCACTAAAAGAGGTCATGATGCCATTTGGGTTATCGTTGATCGTCTTACAAAGTCAGCACATTTCTTGCCAATCCGTGAGGATTTATCTACTGACAAACTTGCCAAGATATATGTTGATGAGATTGTATCTCGACATGGTGTTCCTTTGAACATCATATCTGACAGAGATGCTCGATTCTCGTCCCACTTTTGGAGAACCATGCAATCTGCCATGGGAACCCAACTTAATTTGAGCACAGCATATCATCCGCAAACGGATGGTCAATCTGAGAGAACAATCCAGACACTGGAGGATATGCTTAGAGCATGTGTGATTGACTTTGGTGGTAGTTGGGATTCGCATCTACCGTTGATCGAATTCTCCTACAATAATAGTTATCACAAGAGCATCAATATGGCTCCTTTCGAAGCTTTATACGGTCGAAAATGTCGTTCACCGGTCTGCTGGAATGAGATAGGTGAAGCTCAGCTTACAGGACCTGAACTCATTCTAGAGACTACAGATAAGGTCAAGAAGATTCGCGATAACCTACAGATAGCTAAAAGCCGTCAAAAGAGTTACGCGGATCAACGACGCAAGCCCTTAGAATTTCAAGTCGGTGATCGTGTCCTACTCAAGGTATCCCCTTGGAAAGGTGTGATCCGATTTAGAAAGAAAGGAAAACTTGCACCACGCTATGTTGGACCATTCAAGATCGTTGAAAGAATCGGAAAAGTGGCCTACAAACTCGAGCTACCTCCTGAACTTGGAAATGTTCATCCAACATTTCACGTGTCCAATCTCAAAAAGTGTTTAGCTGATGAGAACCTCCACATACCGCTTGATGAAATTCGTGTTGATAACACGATGCACTTCGTTGAGAAACCTGTGGAAATCATGGACCGTGAAGTCAAAAATCTCAAACACAAGCGCATACCTATTATCAAAGTTCGCTGGGAATCTAAACGTGGCCCATAGTTTACTTGGGAACGTGAAGATCAGATGAAAGCGAAATATCCGCATCTATTCTCACAAGTTTCATCTAAATAAATTTCGGGACGAAATTTCCTAAAGTAGGGGAGACTGTGACATATGTGCTTGTTCTATCATTATACAGACTCTGAACAATTCTATATTAATAAAACAGTGTGTTTTGATCCCAATGTTTGTTATTTATGTTTGATATTGTCACACCCCGACCACGTAAAACAACAAAACGTGGCGGAATCGTCGGGGAGTGTTGTAAAAGAATCATTGTTTCATAACACATGGAAAATTGAAATATTGTTTTATTGATTAAAAGAGTTACAATGTCTTATCATACAAAGAAGTATAACAAAATTTACTAGTCTTCCATCTTTTATTGTCACTAAGGCCCAAGTCCGCCTAGGTGTATCTTGATCAATCCTACGCATCATTTCCTGAAACACATGTGAAAATAGGTACGTCAGCATAAAAATGCCGGCGAGTACATAGGTTTTGTGAAAAATAGGATTCATGACTTAATGTTTAGAAAAGAGGTTGTTTAACAAAAGTTAGTCATGATCCTTGTAAAATGTTTTGTTTTATAAATTATTGAAAAACGATGATATGTAAAAGAATACCGTAAGATTAAATGAATAACCAAGTAAAATGAGTTTGTATAAGATAAGTTGTTTGAAAAACAATGTCTTGTGAAAAATATATTATTTGTATAAAAATGTTATATGTCTAAACTGAAATGATTTAAATAACGCTACGATATGTAATGTCATACAAGCACTTATATATAGGAAGTACCAGCGGCATTATTTGTATAAAAATGTTATATGTCTAAACTGAAATGATTTAAATAACGCTACGATATGTAATGTCATACAAGCACTTATATATAGGAAGTACCAGCGGCGTATCCACCATGCTTGTATCATATTACACATGCCTCGTTACTCAAACCACTTACCCAAACAAACCACCAATGTAAAAAATGTTTATGTATAGTCAAATGTCAAATGTTTATGTAAAAACCATCAGTATGAAATGTTTATGAGAAAACCAAGTCTATTGTCAATATAAACCATGTAATGTATAAACAAAAGTCATGTATGGTAAGTAAAATGAGACTACTTAAACCACTAGCAAAAATGTACAAAACAAAGTATTTGAATAAATCAAAAGTTATGCTTTGTAGAATAATGCATGCTTTACTGAATACAAACATTTATGCGGTGTTGTGAAAATGCATACATCCAAGCCTTGAGACTGTGGTGATAAGCCCTTAAACGAATTTAAAGATTGTGATGAAAATAATGTACCTAGTATGCTAAGTAAACATACAAGGTAGAGATGTGAAATAATGTGTCCATGTGTTACTGGAACATATGCAACAGAGAGGCAATGTAAAGCAAATGTACTAAGTATGATGAACACACATAGCATGAAAAGTAATGTAAAACAATGTACTAAGTGCGCACACAATGGGCATACATAGCATAAAATGTAATGTAAAACAATGTACTAAGTACGCACACAATGGGCATACACAGCATGAAATGTAATGTAAAATGATGTACTAAGTACGCACACAATGGGCATACATAGCATGAAATGTATTGAAATCATGTACTATAAATGTACTAAAGAACATAGCAAGTATATGATGTCAAAACAGGAAAGCATGAAAGTAACAAGTAGGCACATGTGTTCCACCCCAAAATGTTTGGAAAAACAGTAAAAGAGGGGTCTATGTACTCACTTGAGATTGCTCAATAGACTTTAGAAATCCACCAAGCAAGGTTAGGAGATCACGGATTCAAACGTCACCTAGCATAGGTAACTATATTAATAAACGGACCTAATCGGAGGATCGGGTAGCATGAGGGTTTGTAAACCAAATGAGTGTAGGAACTCATGTAATATGGTTTAACAAAGCCTACATACTAAAACGAAACTTATCCTAAGTGCTTTTGACCCGTTACTACCCGTTTAGGTAGCTTATGCTACTTTAACGCGTCGTTTGCGTGAAACGCGTTTGGAATGCCTAACTAGCCCTATGACAAGTAAAATATGCCTTAACATGTTTAATATTGTTACTAAATCAGTTTAGATGTCAAAAGTTACGTTACATAGGCTTAAAATGAATTTTGGCGCAAAAAGGGCATTTTGGTAATTTACCTAAGGCATAAGAACTACTTATCATACAACTACTTAAACGACGTGACCATAAGGTATAACCTTGGAAGGTTATTCCCTAAACTACTATGGTCACCTAAAGTGTTTGGTCGGATCCTAATGATCGACCAAATGGGTCGGGTTCGAAAGCTTAAGCGATTGATTAGATCGCTTACCCTTACGACCCTAAACAAGCACAAATCTAAAAGTGACGAGCTAAACATGCTAGAACATGTTTAACAAGGTTTAAAAACAGGTTTGGTATCAAAACAAACGGTTTTGATACCCTAGAGTAGTTTGGTTACAAAATACGTGAGAACACGCATTTTGCCCGAAACTACGACTCGTCACTGAGCCTAGATAACGTGGTAATCAGTAGGTATAGTCACTCGGGACTATGACCATCGTGATTACACTCACGTTATGAAGTTCAAACGAACTTCGCATTGACCATAAACTGATCAATGCAGAAAGTCAAACGCAGTTTGACTTTTAAGCTAAAAACGCATAAAAGCATGAAAGAGGACTTACAAGAGGTCCAAGAATGGGGGTTTTGATCTAATAATTCCCAGGTATGAAGGTTCACCCTTCAACTTAGGGAAAAATCTGATCAAGTGTGGGTTTCAAGTGCAAAGGGGGTGGGGTATTTATAGGAAAAGTAGAGCCGTTAGGATCGTTTATCGAATAACGTGCTTCGATCTCGTCCGTCCACTTGGGCCCATTGTTTCCTAATACCATTTGAGTCCCTGGTATGGCCCATAGACTTCAAAATACCATTTGCAAGTGGGTTTAGAGGGTATAACAGCTGGAACAGGCTGTTTACAGCAATTCTGCTATGCTGGGGACTTGCTTACGGACCTCAAAGCTGACAATGTTGAGGTCCGTAAGGTAACAACTTTACAGAATTGTCAGTTTTGGTCCCTGCAGCCCCAAAACTTGGTTTTCGATGCGTTTTTGGCACGTTTAAGCCCCGTTAACCCCATTTCAAAGCTCTAAAATGAAGTTAAAGTATAGGGAACTTAAAATATGCTCAAAAATATGCCGGATGTCGGTTCGTTTGGCCGTACGGTTGCGTTGTTCGGTTAATTACGACGGAATGCGCATAAGCGCGAAAAACGATCCAAATGACGCGACGAATGGATTTTTCTTATGCCAAACACTAAAATAAAATGCTTTAGTGCTTACATAAATTTTTGGATCTCCGGATGTATTCAGAACGTAAGTTATGCGCGAAAATGCAAACTTGTGCACTTTTTGACGCTTTTAGTCCCTGAATGAGCATAAAGTTTATTTTAGCACACCGAACCTCTCAAAGCCTATTTCTAAGCTATGTAAAGGATATTTAGGGTGTGTTTAACTTATGGTCATGTTCCGGAATGTCTGTTACAGTTCAAATTGGCATACTTTCGCAGTTTGTCAACTTTAGTCCCTGTAAGCGATTTAACTTGATTTTGGCATACCAAGGCCTTCAAAACTTATTTCTAAGTTATGTAAAGGTTATTTAAGGTATGTTAAGCCTATTTCACTATTCCGGAATGTTCGTTGCATTAAACTGGTTATATTTACGCATCAGTGCGCGTATAACCTTCCAGAAAGCGATTTAGAGCTTGAAATCGACCAAGAATTGATATGTGCAAAAGATGCACATATTTACACGGATCCCAAGTATGAAATACAATATTTCATTGGCTTGGTATTTGTTTGAAGGTCACAGTGACCCAGGTGTCACAGTCTCCCCTACTTTAGGAAATTTCATCCCGAAATTTATTCGTAGGAGTCTATTTGTGACTTTGTGTCAAAAACCACCAGAGATATGTAAGGCATAATCCTATCATTTCCTTAACGGACATTCTTCAGAAACGTAAAATGTACTTACAGAGTCATTTTCAACGGGTGTTTCATCAGAAATGGAAATGAAAAGGAGAAACAAACGGATATTCATTTCCTCAACGGACAAATCTTCAGAAACGAAAATGAACAAACGGAGTCATTTTCAACGGGTGCTTCCTCAGAAACGGAAATGAAAAAGAGAAACAAACGGATATTCATTTCCTCAATGGACAAATCTTCAGAAACGAAAATGAACAAACGGAGTTATTTTCAACGGGTGCTTCCTCAGAAACGGAAATGAAAAAGAGAAACAAGCGGATATTCATTTCCTCAACGGACAAATCTTCAGAAACGAAAATGAACAAACGGAGTCATTTTCAACGGGTGCTTCCTCAGAAACGGAAATGAAAAAGAGAAACAAATGGATATTCTTTTCCTCAACGGACAAATCTTCAGAAACGAAAATGAACAAACGGGGTCATTTTCAACGGTTGCTTCCTCAGGTACGGAAATGAAGGATTTAACAACGGATATTCATTTCCTCAACGGATAATCTTCAGAAACGAAAATGAACAAACGGAGTCATTTTCAACGGTTGCTTCCTCAGGTACGGAAATGAAGGATTTAACAACGGATATTCATTTCCTCAACGGATAATCTTCAGAAACGAAAATGAACAAACGGAGTCATTTTCAACGGTTGTTTCCTCAGGTACGGAAATGAAGGATTTAACAACGGATATTCATTTCCTCAACGGATAATCTTCAGAAACGAAAATGAACTAACCGAGTCATTTTCGACGGTTGTTTTCCTCAGAAACGGAAATGAAGGTTTAAACAACGGATATTCATTTCCCTTGACGGATACTCTTCAGAACGAAAATGAACAAACGGAGGCATTTTCCTCAACGGGTATTCTTCAGAATTGGAAATGAAGGATAAACGGATATTCATTTCCTCAACGGATATTCTTCAGAAGTGAAAAATGAATAGCTAGTTCATTTTTCCTCAACGGATGCTTCACCATAATTGGAATTGAATAGGGTTAACTCTAGATACATGATAGAACTTGCTGTGATTTCTGTGCACTAAATTCCATAATTATGTATGCATCCATAATTACATAATTCCTTGCACAGTCCGCACAGTTCGTTTTGTAATGTTGTGGGGAAGGATATCAAACTTGTGCTGACGGTGACTAGACTACCATAGGGTCCTTTTAATTAGATCAACAGAGGATCTTCTTAATTAGGCCACCAAGGAGTCCTTTCAGCTATATCATCACATAATATTCCTAACCAGATTTTTGGATCGATCAGTTTAACTAGACCACTAAAGGGGTCTAATTATGAAGTAGTACTTTATAATCCAAGGGACTTAACTACAGCGTAGAAGTCCATTAAGGATTTTAGGTAGTACCTTTGGGTATCCTACTATGAATCTCTTGTACAAGGATATGTAAGATTCTACGAGGATTTGGATAACATAATTTGGATCACATGACACATAAAAGGGAACACATAAGCACATAATCACATAATTGTTTAATTGTTATTATCTTGTTATTGATTGCTATTAACTTGGCACCTCGTACTTCGTTTCTCTTGGAAGAAACGGGTACTTAGGATTTTCGTGGAAAACGCAAGAGATCATACAATGGAAGAAATTTGGGGGTAGTCTGTTCTTCAAGGAATATGGTTCCTTGGTTGTTGGTATTGTGGAGGATATGTTTATACATGCAACCACATAAACATATTAAAATGTAAAAAGATTTATTTATAAACAACGATAACAACTGTTTCTTGGACCTTGACAACAAAAGAAAATAATACATAAGACGTGATTATTTCTAAACGATGTTGTCTTCTAGTCAGTCAGATGCTCATCCCTGTGCTGGATTTGCATTAGCAAACTTTGGGCAATTTCTTCGGAAATGACCCATCTCGCCACAGTTGTAGCAAGACCCTGGTGGAAAACGAGCTTGAGCAGGATTGTTGCCAGCTTGATTTGGTGCAGCTGCTGTTGGGCAAACCCTCGCTGTATGACCTATAAGTCCGCAAACTTGGCATGTGCGGCACTTCACACCAGCATGATGATGTAGACCACATTGGTTGCACAAGGGTGCAGTTCCGTTGTAGGGTTTCCTGGCAGGGGGTTGAGCTGGTTGGTTGGGGACGGCTTGATCATTGTGAGCGACCACGGCGAAGTTCTGAGAAGCCTTTCGCTTCCTTGACTTCTTAGAGGATCCAGTCTGTTCATCCATGGTCTTTGATTCCTCGATTGGTTTCGATTCCTCGACCGGTTTCTTGTCACCCTTTCGGAAAAGCTTACGCTTCCTGATCTGAGATTCAGTCCAGGTTGCAGATAGCTCAATGGCCTGCCTAACAGTAGTAGGGTTGCTACCAGTCACAATGTCTTGTATTGAGTCAGGGAGGCCATCAATGTACTTTTCGATTGCCTTATCCAAAGGCGTGACCATGTTTGGGCATAACAGGCTTAACTCCTCATAATGGTCCGTGTAGGCTCGATGCTCACCGCTATCTTGCTTCAAATTGTCGAATTCCCTTTCCAAGGCCCTGATCTCGTGACGAGGACAAAACTCCTTCATCATGAGAGCCCTAAGTTCGGCCCAAGTCTGGGCTAAGGCAACCTCAGCACCACGGTCTCTCATAACCCCGTTCCACCATGTCAAAGCCCTCTTCTGAAATACGCTTGAAGCAAACTCGACTTTGCGATTATCAGGACACTGAACGTGACGGAAAGTATTCTCAATGCTCTCGAACCATTGAAGAAGCCCAGTTGCTCCCTCTGTACCACTAAACTTGAGTGGTTTAGCCGAGTTAAAACTCTTGAAATTGCATGGAGCATTGTTGTTGTTGTTGGCTTGGTTCCATAGAGCAAAGAGGTTTGGGAATTGAGCAGCCATTTGCTGCGCAATAATTTCTGCCAGTTCGGCGGCATTAGGCATCGGATTTTCGCGTCGAGGAGGCATTCTAAAAGAGAAAACATGAAAGGAAACGAGTGAGAGACTTATACGAAAAGAATGAGATGAAACAAATCTGATGAAAGCAAGGATAGTGGTTATTTGTTCGCATTATAAAGCAAACAAACTACACACAATGACTAATCAAAGTAAATGGGTCAAAAATAATGTATCGCGAAGACATGCTCGCCTATAAGTGAACACTCATCCCAAGAATTCCCAGGTAAGCACAACTGGTCTCGCGTCTGATGAGATATATACGAAGTGCTTGCCTCGACAGAAAACCCAGAATACAGGCATTCACCCTTCCAGTTTGCACGTGTTCACATTATTTAAAACCCAAAACCTTGACGAGATTTTGAAAGCTCAAAGGGGTTCAAAACCATATAACAGAGGGTTCAAAACCTTACAATCTAGGGTTCAAAACCTAGTAATCAATCATCCTAGAACAGACGGTTAGTTTTCAAAGCGGTTTTGAAATTTATGTTCTTGTTGTGATTGTCGCCTAAGGATAGGTGGCGGTATTATTTTATGACTAAACGCAAGTAAACTCACGTTAGGGTCCTAGGAAGGTTATAGACTAGGTCAAAGCATTACTAATAACCTGATTCCCTATAACCATGAGCTCTGATACCAACTCTTCTGTCACACCCCGACCACGTAAAACAACAAAACGTGGCGGAATCGTCGGGGAGTGTTGTAACAGAATCATTGTTTCATAACACATGGAAAATTGAAATATTGTTTTATTGATTAAAAGAGTTACAATGTCTTATCATACAAAGAAGTATAACAAAATTTACTAGTCTTCCATCTTTTATTGTCACTAAGGCCCAAGTCCGCCTAGGTGTTAGTACATAGGTTTTGTGAAAAATAGGATTCATGACTTAATGTTTAGAAAAGAGGTTGTTTAACAAAAGTTAGTCATGATCCTTGTAAAATGTTTTGTTTTATAAATTATTGAAAAACGATGATATGTAAAAGAATACCGTAAGATTAAATGAATAACCAAGTAAAATGAGTTTGTATAAGATAAGTTGTTTGAAAAACAATGTCTTGTGAAAAATATATTATTTGTATAAAAATGTTATATGTCTAAACTGAAATGATTTAAATAACGCTACGATATGTAATGTCATACAAGCACTTATATATAGGAAGTACCAGCGGCGTATCCACCATGCTTGTATCATATTACACATGCCTCGTTACTCAAACCACTTACCCAAACAAACCACCAATGTAAAAAATGTTTATGTATAGTCAAATGTCAAATGTTTATGTAAAAACCATCAGTATGAAATGTTTAAACAAATCGTCAAATGTTTATGAGAAAACCAAGTCTATTGTCAATATAAACCATGTAATGTATAAACAAAAGTCATGTATGGTAAGTAAAATGAGACTACTTAAACCACAAGCAAAAATGTACAAAACAAAGTATTTGAATAAATCAAAAGTTATGCTTTGTAGAATAATGCATGCTTTACTGAATACAAACATTTATGCGGTGTTGTGAAAATGCATACATCCAAGCCTTGAGACTGTGGTGAGAAGCCCTTAAACGAATTTAAAGATTGTGATGAAAATAATGTACCTAGTATGCTAAGTAAACATACAAGGTAGAGATGTGAAATAATGTGTCCATGTGTTACTGGAACATATGCAACAGAGAGGCAATGTAAAGCAAATGTACTAAGTATGATGAACACACATAGCATGAAAAGTAATGTAAAACAATGTACTAAGTGCGCACACAATGGGCATACATAGCATAAAATGTAATGTAAAACAATATACTAAGTATGCACACAATGGGCATACATAGCATAAAATGTAATGTAAAACAATGTACTAAGTATGCACACAATGGACATACATAGCATGAAATGTAATGTAAAACAATGTACTAAGTACGCACACAATGGGCATACACAACATGAAATGTAATGTAAAATGATGTACTAAGTACGCACACAATGGGCATACATAGCATGAAATGTATTGAAATCATGTACTATAAATGTACTAAAGAACATAGCAAGTATATGATGTCAAAACAGGAAAGCATGAAAGTAACAAGTAGGCACATGTGTTCCACCCCAAAACGTTTGGAAAACAGTAAAAGAGGGGTCTATGTACTCACTTGAGATTGCTCAATAGACTTTAGAAATCCACCAAGCAAGGTTAGGAGATCACGGATTCAAACGTCACCTAGCATAGGTAACTATATTAATAAACGGACCTAATCGGAGGATCGGGTAGCATGAGGGTTTGTAAACCAAATGAGTGTAGGAACTCATGTAATATGGTTTAACAAAGCCTACATACTAAACCGAAACTTATCCTAAGTGCTTTTGACCCGTTACGACCCGTTTAGGTAGCTTATGCTACTTTAACGTCGTTTGCGTGAAACGCGTTTGGAATGCCTAACTAGCCCTATGACAAGTAAAATATGCCTTAACATGTTTAATATTGTTACTAAATCAGTTTAGATGTCAAAAGTTACGTTACATAGGCTTAAAATGAATTTTGGCGCAAAAAGGGCATTTTGGTAATTTACCTAAGGCATAAGAACTACTTATCATACAACTACTTAAACGACGTGACCATAAGGTATAACCTTGGAAGGTTATTCCCTAAACTACTATGGTCACCTAAAGTGTTTGGTCGGATCCTAATGATCGACCAAATGGGTCGGGTTCGAAAGCATAAGCGATTGATTAGATCGCTTACCCTTACGACCCTAAACAAGCACAAATCTAAAAGTGACGAGCTAAACATGCTAGAACATGTTTAACAAGGTTTAAAAACAGGTTTGGTATCAAAACAAACGGTTTTGATACCCTAGAGTAGTTTGGTTACAAAATACGTGAGAACACGCATTTTGCCCGAAACTACGACTCGTCACTGAGCCTAGATAACGTGGTAATCAGTAGGTATAGTCACTCGGGACTATGACCATCGTGATTACACTCACGTTATGAAGTTCAAACGAACTTCGCATTGACCATAAACTGATCAATGCAGAAAGTCAAACGCAGTTTGACTTTTAAGCTAAAAACGCATAAAAGCATGAAAGAGGACTTACAAGAGGTCCAAGAATGGGGGTTTTGATCTAATAATTCCCAGGTATGAAGGTTCACCCTTCAACTTAGGGAAAAATCTGATCAAGTGTGGGTTTCAAGTGCAAAGGGGGTGGGGTATTTATAGGAAAAGTAGAGCCGTTAGGATCGTTTATCGAATAACGTGCTTCGATCTCGTCCGTCCACTTGGGCCCATTGTTTCCTAATACCATTTGAGTCCCTGGTATGGCCCATAGACTTCAAAATACCATTTGCAAGTGGGTTTAGAGGGTATAACAGCTGGAACAGGCTGTTTACAGCAATTCTGCTGTGCTGGGGACTTGCTTACGGACCTCAAAGCTGACAATGTTGAGGTCCGTAAGGTAACAACTTTACAGAATTGTCAGTTTTGGTCCCTGCAGCCCCAAAACTTGGTTTTCGATGCGTTTTTGGCACGTTTAAGCCCCGTTAACCCCATTTCAAAGCTCTAAAATGAAGTTAACGTATAGGGAACTTAAAATATGCTCAAAAATATGCCGGATGTCGGTTCGTTTGGCCGTACGGTTGCGTTGTTCGGTTAATTACGACGGAATGCGCATAAGCACGAAAAACGATCCAAATGACGCGACGAATGGATTTTTCTTATGCGAAACACTAAAATAAAATGTTTTAGTGCTTACATAAATTTTTGGATGTCCGGATGTATTCAGAACGTAAGTTATGCGCGAAAATGCAAACTTGTGCACTTTTTGACGCTTTTAGTCCCTGAATGAGCATAAAGTTTATTTTAGCACACCGAACCTCTCAAAGCCTATTTCTAAGCTATGTAAAGGATATTTAGGGTGTGTTTAACTTATGGTCATGTTCCGAAATGTCTGTTACAGTTCAAATTGGCATACTTTCGCAGTTTGTCAACTTTAGTCCCTGTAAGCGATTTAACTTGATTTTGGCATACCAAGGCCTTCAAAACTTATTTCTAAGTTATGTAAAGGTTATTTAAGGTATGTTAAGCCTATTTCACTATTCCGGAATGTTCGTTGCATTAAACTGGTTATATTTACGCATCAGTGCGCGTATAACCTTCCAGAAAGCGATTTAGAGCTTGAAATCGAACAAGAATTGATATGTGCAAAAGATGCACATATTTACACGGATCCCAAGTATGAAATACAATATTTCATTGGCTTGGTATTTTTTTGAAGGTCACAGTGACCCAGGTGTCACAGATATTATGCACGTTTTGGTTTTTGATCGATTTTGAACTCCATATCGTTTTCTTGAAAGTTATACACAAACTGATGCGTAACCGTAATCATTTTAATGTGACAAACACTCCAGAACAGCAACATAAGCTTAACATACCTTAAATAACCTTTACATAACTTAGAAATAAGTTTTAAAGGGTTTGGTATGGCAAAAACAAGTTTATTCGCTTACAGGGACTATTTGCGTCAACTTGCAAAAGTCTGCCGTTTCGTAAGGCAACGTACAGTCTGGAACTTGATCATAAGTTAAACATACCATATATAACCTAAATATAGCTTAGAAATAAGCTTTGATAGGTTCGGAGTGCGAAAACATGCTTATATGATCTTACAGGGACTAAAAGTGTCAAAAACGATGTAAGTTTGCATTTTCGCGCATATCTTACGTTCTGACCACATCTGGACATCCAAAATTTTTGTACACACTAAAATATTTTTATTTTAGTGATCGGCATGCAAAAATACCATTCGTCGCTTAATTTGGTTCGTTTTCGCGTCCGTTTGAGTTTCATCGTAATTTGACGAATAACGCGACCATACGACCAAACGAGCCGACATCCAAGAGTTTTCTGAACACATTTTGAGTCCTCTAAACTTTATTGACCTTGTAGAGCCTTGAAAATGGCTTAACGGGGGTCAAAAGGGCCTGAAATGAGCTCAAACCATGTGCAGGGACCTGAACTGTAATATATGAAACTTTGGCTGATCTGGGAGGGCCAGGCGGGCCGCGTAAGCCCCCTCCCCATTCTTACGTGGGCCGTGTGAAGACCACAGCGACCAGAAATCATTTTTCAACTGTTGTTTCATAATTCAGGGGTCAAAAATGCAAATTTCTTGGTGTGATGAGCAAGTTATCTCTTCCCCAAGGCTTTGTACCTGCTTGTGACAAATGTTTGGCCTTGATTCTTGCTTGGAGGTTACACAAACATGTGTAATGATCATGTAAGTTCATGACAAGTATAAATAGCAAGGTCCATCAACTTGTTTCTTTGCTCATTTCCTCTTATCTTCTCTTCTAATCTGAATTGGGAGCTTTCTCAAGTGATTTGGAACTTCCTCTTTGGTTTTCTTATATTCTTTCCTCAAGCTTTGGACCTTTGTATGTATTCTTTCATGCTTATTCTTTATATTAGTGCAGAAAGACAAATAGTTTGGCCAACAGTTTGACTTTCGGTTTTGACCATCAATTGGTCAAGTCAATGTTCAATTGAACTTTGCAACGTGATTGTAATCACAATGGTTATAATCCTTAGCGATTATACCTACTGATTACCACGTTGACTAGGTGTAGTGACGAGTCAAAGTTTCGGTCAAAATGCGTTTTAGCACGCATTTTGCAACAGAACTACTTTTAGGTATCAAAACACAAATCAGTTTTATAAGTTAGTTAAACATGTTTTGACATGTTTAACTCGTCACTATTAGTTTAGTGCTTGTTTAGGGTCGTGTGACACTCTGGAATTCTCCCGAGCAACCTCCTTGTAATAGCGTTATGTGTACGTATTTTATTATGTGAAAAATTGTTATTATTTGATATGCGTTGTGTGACCCCCTTATTGTATGATGTGTAGCAATACATATGTATATATATGCGAGAAATTGTGTTGTATGTATATCGAGACAGCAGGGTCTCGACCCGAGACCACTAGGTCTCGAGTGACCCGAAACAGTGGGTTTCATCCACTCACTTAATCTGGCCCATCAACCCTTCAGCCCATTCGAGAACCCACTAGGGTGCACCAACTTAGAATGGGTATAAAACCCCTATGACCAGCCGACATTAAGAAGGGTTTTGTCAATCATTCACCTCACCAATCCCCAAACATTCCCTCACACTCACCCCCACACTCTCCCACTTCCTCTCAAAGAAACACTAGCCACACCGTTCCATCCCCTTGTCTCGAATCAACGGCAGCAGCTCAAGATCTTATGTCTAGCTCGCATTCTTAGCTAGGAGGTTCCTTCGGCTGATTTCACACCACTCCCACACCCAAGCACCATTGGTTAGTGTTCGTGACTACTTGATGACAATGTGCAATAGCGATACTTAGTTAACTACATACTTTATTTAGATGTCTCCTTGCATGATTTTGTGTGGTTTAGTTAGAAAATGGTTAAATGATGTAGATGCTTGTTTAAGGGTAAATAAGAAGAACCGATAGCTTGTGTGTTGAATACAAATCTGTTTTGGTGCTAGTTATGGGTTGATTTCATGATAATGAGTATGTTTTGGAGATATGGATGTAAAAAGGACTTGATTTTCTCAATGAAATAAAATAAATGATGATGTGGTACTATGAGTATAGGCCGAGATTGTTTATATACATGATGTCAAATGATGCTTAGGACAAAAATAACGTTAGTCATACTCATACTAATTTAGAGGAATGAAACCGTAATACATGTTGAAGTTGTTTTGTTAGGATGATGAAAACCCTAATGATGAACTGCTTGAAGATGTGTTAAATATTTGAAAATTTGATGTTTTGATCTGATTTCATATGTGTACGATATTAGAAACATGTTAGGAAAATCCTATTGGCTCGTACAATGTGGATAAGGGTTCTAGAAAGATTCCTCGGTGGTCTCGACTCAACAACTGTCTCATTTCGGTTGCGACTCGAGACCCAGCGGCATGCATCGAGGACCCGAGACAATCAAGATCTCGACTCGAGACCTCCTGTTCTCGACTCGAGACTAAGCTCGAGACTTCCGAGGTTGCGACTCATACTTGCATGACTCGAGACCTCTCGGTCTCGACCACTACAACCCGAGACCACTTGGTTGCGACTCGAGACCTCTCGGTCTCGACTCGAGACCACCTTGTCTCGAGTGGGCTACTTGTCTCCGTTATTGGGCCAAAAGTGTGTGGACTATGCATGCCTGATACTGTTAATTTGGACTCTGTGATGCATACCGTTGATTAACTGTTAGTGTGATAGGATAGGCCCAATAGCACTTGTGATTTGTATGCTATGTGTGAACTGTTACTATTTAATCTAAGTTACTGTTTCCTTGTGCTATTATGAATAACTGTTAGAACAGGCCCATTAACTTAGCGTATAAATTATCGATGTGTGTGCTGTGTGATAAGCGTGCTATGTGTTAGATACGTGTAAGGTATGTGTGATTACTTGTATCCGAACCTGACCCAGAACTGGTAACCATGTTAGGACGTGGTGACCAACGCGTTTGACCAAGTAACTAATCTGCCGAGCAACCCAAGATGAGTTCACAACTTAAAGCATGCATTCCCGGTGGATTGGGAAACGGAACTAAAAACAAACTTACTTTTCTTCCCTTGTTACTGGGAACAAACTTAGTTAATTATTGTTTATACGGTAATGCAACAAGCAACACTAAACGAAACTCTATCACTTAAGTCCTCACTACTTAATACCGATTAATCGTCGGGGCCTGGCGAACGGGTTATTAGTTGATAGCGCTATTTAGGTGTAACCAGCCTCACACCGACCCTTGTTACTGGGAACGGGAGTGAACTAATGTACTCTGGCAAACCATCAATGATGATAGAACATTGGCAAACGGGGCACTACGGAAACGTACGGTTAAGTAAGTATTCGGTATTGTAAAAACAGTTTAGTCGCTTACCTATGGGGTAGCTCCCCATCGCATGTATAAACGGATAAATTAACTAGTGAAACAAGTTTTTGGTAATTAAAACTGGACAACTAGTGGACTCGCCAACATTTTTGTTGATACCCTACTGCATGCTTTGCAGGTACCCAGTGACTCAGGAGCTTGCAGCTTGGGAATGTGTAGTGGTCGTCTAGCCCATGTGTTGGGTTCTAAATAAACTTGAACTATGAACTTTGTTTTGAAACTGTTTGATTTATGCTTCCGCTGTTTACTTAAACTGTTATTTGAACTTAAACTTTTAAAACCTCAAACTATGATGTTTACTAACTGTTGTGGTTGGTGAACATTCTTATTATTAACCAATACTCAGTATAATTGGTGGCTGGATCCTGGTCAGTCACGCCTCCAAGCGGTGGAACTCCGCATGTGGATTTTGGGGGTGTGACAGATTGGTATCAGAGCCATTGGTTATAGTGAACTGGTTTTAAAAAGGAAGTCTTTTTGAGAAAAACCAGACTATAACCCGTGACTCGTGACGACACTACACTCCAAGTGCAAGGCTCAATGCATTAGACCTCATAGCTCTCACTTATGTTTACTTGCTGTTTGTTTAAGTGCTTATATGCTAATATACATATTAGTGTGCCTAGCTAGATGTATACACAATCCTCCCCACATTCTTGTTTCACTACGATGCCCTTTCTCACTCTATGTCTTCTGAACATCAAGATAATGACCGGACTCGATGGAGACAGCATAACCCTGACAAGGGACCAGCTGGCGGCCCTGATAGACGCTCGGGTCGCTAAAGCCTTGGCAACCAACCCAGAAGGACCATCCACATACACCCAACCCCGAGTTGGCACCCTCAGGGCGTTCTTGGAATGCAAACCACACCCCTTCGATGGCACAGAAGGAGCAGTAGGTCTTTTACACTGGTTCAGGAGGATCGAGTCTGCGTTCGAAGAAGGTGAAAGCCCTTGTAGCAAACAAGTAGAGTACGCCACTAGCACGCTTCAAGGAAAAGCGTTTTCGTGGTGGAACGCGCAAGTCCAGATGCTCGGATTGGCAGATGCAAATGCCACTACCTGGGGTGACTTCAAGGATCTGATCAGGGAAGAATTCTGTCACAAGGATGACATGCAGAAGCTGGAAATGGAATACTATTGGTTAAAGATGGTTGGTTCGGAGATCGAAGCGTACACGAAAAGGTCCAATGACTTGGCTGCTTTATGTCCTAACTTATCGCAGCCTCCCTACAAGCGAATCGCACTCTACCTTAGTGGCTTAGTCCCAGAAATCCAGGGTTCAGTGATCGCAACCAAACCCCCTACAATCCAGCAAGCCATCCGTCTAGCACACCATTTCACAAACCAAGCGGTGGAAGAGGGCATGTTGCCCAGGCGTTTAACTGCTACAGCTAATGCTTTTGATTTCAGCAAACGCAAGTGGAACGACTACCAAAGTGGGAGTCCCAGCACTATGCCACCTCAAGCTCAACAAAGGAGGGTCGTTGGGAGCGAGGGCCCTGAACCGCGAACGGGTGGTTACCAAAGAAAACTACCCAAGTGTAACAAGTGTGGCCGACATCACAACGGACCCTGTGCGAAGAACAAGTGTCAGCGATGCAACAAGATGGGGCAGGAGGCCAAGGATTGTAGGAGCCCTCATCCCGCAAGGCAGAACCAACCGCAGCAGCAGCATCATGGGAACATCAAGGGTTGTTTCCAGTGCGGAGCCGAGGGGCACATTAAGAAGAATTGTCCCCAGTTAAACCAGAACAACAACCAGGGTGAGGGGAATAACAAAAACAACACCAACAATGCTGGAAACGGTGCAAGAGGAAGAGCCTTTATGATTGGAGCTGGAGGAGCAAGGAATGACCCCAACGTCGTAGCAAGTAAGTTTCTACTCGATGGTTGTTATGTTTCCATCTTATTTAATTCTGGAGCAGATGCTAGTTATGTATCCCTACGTATTAGTAAAAAGCTTAAGCGTACGTCTACGTTATTAAGTTCTAAACATATCGTCGAGCTAGCTAATGGTAGAAACATCAAGGCCTCCCACGTTATCAGAAACTGCAAACTCACTTTATTGGGCCGGACCCTTTTTCTGTCAACCTCTTCCCCATCGCTCTCGGAAGCTTCGACGTCGTCTTTGGTATGGATTGGTTATCCAAACTCCGGGCTGAAATTCTCTGTCAGGAGAAAATGGTTCGTATTCCCCGTCAATCTGGCAAAACCCCTTATCGTGACAAAGGCGGAAAAGTCACCGGCATCATTTCGTTCTTAAAAGCCCAGAAGTGTTTACAGAAGGGGCACACCGCTATCTTAAGCACTTGTCACCGACACCCAGGAAAGGGAAAAGAGGATCGAAAATTTTCCCATTCGTACGCAACTACCCGAGGTATTCCCCGAGGAACTACCTGGACTCCCTACTCGCCGTCAGGTCAAATTCCAAATCGAGCCAGCTCCTGGAGCAGCACCTATGGCTCATGTGCCTTACCGACTAGCTCCTGTAGAACTAGAGGAACTTTCTACGCAGCTACGAGAATTGTTGGATAAAGGATTTATCCGTTCTAGTTCGTCACCCTAGGGGAAGCACCAGTGTTTTTAGTCGAGAAGAAAGATGGCACATTCCGCATGTGCATCGACCCTCGTGAGCTAAATAAGGTTACCATCAAGAACCGTTACCCACTCCCACGTATCGACGACCTATTCGCTCAGTTGCAAGGATCAAGCTACTACTCTAAGATTGACCTGCGATCAGGTTATCATCAGCTGAGAGTCTGTGATGAAGACACCTCCAAAACCACGTTCAGAACTCGTTATGGTCACTATGAATTTCTCGTCAAGACTTTTGGAATGACCAACGCGCCTGCGGTTTTTATGGAACTCATGAACCGAGTGTACAAACCCTACCTCGAAAAGTTCGTAATTGCGTTTATCGACGACATCTTAACCTACTCGTAAAGTCAAGAGGAGCATGAACAACACTCGCGTCTTATTCTCGAGCTCATTCGCAATGGACTACTGTATGCCAAGTTCTCGAAACGCGACTTCTGGCTTCGAGAAGTCCACTTCCTTGGACACATGACCAATAAGGACGGAATTCATATCAATCCAGCTAAGATCGACTCTATAAAGAATTGGCCTACCCCTAAGACACCGACCGAAGTTCGCCAATTCTTGGGATTGGCAGGATACTATCGTAGGTTCATCAAGGGATTTTCGAAGATCGCTCAACCCCTCGCGACTCTCACCTAGAAGGGCATTGCTTACAAGTGGAATGGTGCTCAAGAGTCTCCTGTCAGTAGCTAAAGGAAAACCTTTGCAATGCTCCTATCCTTTCATTACCTAAAGGAGCGGACGACTTTGTGGTTTATTGTGACGCGTCTATTCATGGGCTCGGTTGCGTGTGATGCAACGCGAGAAAGTTATCGCCTATGCTTCTCGACAACTTAAGATTCACGAAAGGAACTACACGACGTACAACTTGAAACTCGGAGCAGTCGTCTTTGCACTCAAGATATGGAAACATTACTTGTACGGTACCAAGTGCACAATTTACACCGATCACAAGAGCCTCTGGCATATCTTGGATCAGAAGGAGTTGAACATAAGGCAACGCAGATGGGTAGGACTCCTTAACATCATCCCGGCAAGGCCAATGTGGTGGCTGATGCCCTCAACAGGAAGGAAACCAAACCTAAGCATGTTCGTACTTTACAGCTCACTATCCACTCGAACCTCCCTAATCAGACTTGAAATGCTCAGGTTGAAGCATTGAAAGAAGAAAACATCAGGGCTGAGACCCTACGAGGATCAAGGAAACGTTTAGAACGAAAGGAAGACGGCGCTTACTACGTGGCAGGACGTGTATGGGTCCCACTTTATGGAAATCTGCGTGAACTTGTGATGGACGAAGCACACAAATCTCGTTACTCGGTACACCCTGGTTCGGATAAGATGTACCACGATCTCAAGACTACGTATGAGTGGCCTGTTATAAAGGCCAACATAGCCACCTACTGTCAGGCTTGTTACAACAACCAGAACTGCCAATATGGTAATGGGAGCGCATCTCTATGGATTTCGTCACAGGCTTACCAAGATCTCAGAACGGGAACGACACTTACCATTGGTAGAGTCCTCCTACAACAATAGCTACCACACCAGCGCTCAGGCGGCACCCTTTGAGGCATTGTACAGTCGTAAATGCCGGTCACCCTTATGTTGGGCAGAAGTTGGCGAAAGCCAAATTACTGGCCCAGGACTTGTAGTCGAGACTACGGAAAGGATCGCCCAGATCAGACAACGCATGGTGGCAGCTCGTGACCATCAGAAAAGTTACGCTGATAAGCGTAGGAAACCGCTAGAATTCCAGGTCAGTGACCGGGTTCTACTTAAAGCCTCACCCTGGAAGGGTGTGGTTCATTTTGGTAAATGGGGCAAGCTAAATTCGCGATATGTTGGACAATTCGAAATTACCGAAAGGATCGGTAAGGCCGCTTACAGATTGAATCTGCCTGAAGAACTGAGTGCTGTGCACAACGCCTTCCACGTGTCTAATCTGAAGAAGTGTCTGTCAGATGAAACACTCATCATTCCTTTCAAGGAACTCACTATTGGCGAACAGCTACATTTTTCTGAGGAACCGATTGAGATCACGGATCGAGAAATCAAAACCCTCAAACGTAGCCAGATACCTCTCGTACGAGTTCATGGAACTCGCGCCGTGGCCCAGAGTTTACCTGGGAGCGGGAAGACCAGATGAAGCGCAAGTATCCCCAGTTGTTCCCAAATGGAACTCCCAGCACTGAAGCTACAACCAAATTTCGGGACGAAATTCCAAACTAACGGGGGGATGATGTGACACCCCGTCGAAACATTCTCACTTATCCTAGCTTGACAGTGACTACCTTAACTTTCGGGACGAAAGTTCTTAAAACTTGGGGATAATGTGACACTCTGGAATTCTCCCGAGCAACCTCCTTGTAATAGCGTTATGTGTACGTATTTTATTATGTGAAAAATTGTTATTATTTGATATGCGTTGTGTGACCCCCTTATTGTATGATGTGTAGCAATATATATGTATATATATGGGAGAAATTGTGTTGTATGTATATAGAGACAGCAGGGTCTCGACCCGAGACCACTAGGTCTCGAGTGACCCGAAACAGTGGGTTTCACCCACTCACTTAATCTGGCCCATCAACCCTTCAGCTCATTCGAGAACCCACTAGGGTGTACCAACTTAGAATGGGTATAAAACCCTTATGACCAGCCGACATTAAGAAGGGTTTTGTCAATCATTCACCTCACCAATCCCCAAACATTCCCTCACACTCACCCCCACACTCTCCCACTTCCTCTCAAAGAAACACTAGCCACACCGTTCCATCCCCTTGTCTCGAATCAAAGGCAGCAGCTCAAGATCTTATGTCTAGCTCGCATTCTTAGCTAGGAGGTTCCTTCGGCTGATTTCACACCACTCCCACACCCAAGCACCATTGGTTAGTGTTCGTGACTACTTGATGACAATGTGCAATAGCGATACTTAGTTAACTACATACTTTATTTAGATGTCTCCTTGCATGATTTTGTGTGGTTTAGTTAGAAAATGGTTAAATGATGTAGATGCTTGTTTAAGGGTAAATAAGAAGAACCGATAGCTTGTGTGTTGAATACAAATCTGTTTTGGTGCTAGTTATGGGTTGATTTCATGATAATGAGTATGTTTTGGAGATATGGATGTAAAAAGGACTTGATTTTCTCAATGAAATAAAATAAATGATGATGTGGTACTATGAGTATAGGCCGAGATTGTTTATATACATGATGTCAAATGATGCTTAGGACAAAAATAATGTTAGTCATACTCATACTAATTTAGAGGAATGAAACAGTAATACATGTTGAAGTTGTTTTGTTAGGATGATGAAAACCCTAATGATGAACTGCTTGAAGATGTGTTAAATATTTGAAAATTTGATGTTTTGATCTGATTTCATATGTGTACGATATTAGAAACATGTTAGGAAAATCCTATTGGCTCGTACAATGTGGATAAGGGTTCTAGAAAGATTCCTCGGTGGTCTCGACTCAACAACTGTCTCATTTCGGTTGCGACTCGAGACCCAGCGGCATGCATCGAGGACCCGAGACAATCAAAATCTCGACTCGAGACCTCCTGTTCTCGACTCGAGACTAAGCTCGAGACTTCCGAGGTTGCGACACATACTTGCATGACTCGAGACCTCTCGGTCTCGACCACTACAACCCGAGACCACTTGGTTGCGACTCGAGACCTCTCGGTCTCGACTCGAGACCACCTTGTCTCGAGTGGGCTACTTGTCTCCGTTATTGGGCCAAAAGTGTGTGGACTGTGCATGCCTGATAATGTTAATTTGGACTCTGTGATGCATATCGTTGATTAACTGTTAGTGTGATAGGATAGGCCCAATAGTACTTGTGATTTGTATGCTATGTGTGAACTGTTACTATTTAATCTAAGTTACTGTTGCCTTGTGCTGTTATGAATAACTATTAGAACAGGCCCATTAACTTAGTGTATAAATTATCGATGTGTGTGCTGTGTGATAAGCGTGCTATGTGTTAGATACGTGTAAGGTATGCGTGATTACTTGTATCCGAACCTGACCCAGAACTGGTAACCATGTTAGGACGTGGTGACCAACGTGTTTGACCAAGTAACTAATCTGCCGAGCAACCCAAGGTGAGTTCACAACTTAAAGCATGCATTCCCGGTGGATTGGGAAACGGAACTAAAAACAAACTTACTTTTCTTCCCTTGTTACTGGGAACAAACTTAGTTAATTATTGTTTATACGGTAATGCAACAAGCAACACTAAACGAAACTCTATCACTTAAGTCCTCACTACTTAATACCGATTAATCGCCGGGGCCTGGCAAACGGGTTATTAGTTGATAGCGCTATTTAGGTGTAACCAGCCTCACACCGACCCTTGTTACTGGGAACGGGAGTGAACTAATGTACTCTGGCAAACCGTCAATGATGATAGAACATTGGCAAACGGGGCACTACGGAAACGTACGGTTAAGTAAGTATTCGGTATTGTAAAAACAGTTTAGTCGCTTACCTATGGGGTAGCTCCCCATCGCATGTATAAACGGATAAATTAACTAGTGAAACAAGTTTTTGGTAATTAAAACTGGACAACTAGTGGACTCGCCAACATTTTTGTTGATACCCTACTGCATGCTTTGCAGGTACCCAGTGACTCAGGAGCTTGCAGCTTGGGAATGTGTAGTGGTCGTCTAGCCCATGTGTTGGGTTCTAAATAAACTTGAACTATGAACTTTGTTTTGAAACTGTTTGATTTATGCTTCCGTTGTTTACTTAAACTGTTATTTGAACTTAAACTTTTAAAACCTCAAACTATGATGTTTACTAACTGTTGTGGTTGGTGAACATTCTTATTATTAACCAATACTCAGTATAATTGGTGGCTGGATCCTGGTCAGTCACGCCTCCAAGCGGTGGAACTCCGCATGTGGATTTTGGGGGGGTGACAGGTCGTAAGTTAAGCGGTCTAGACAACCGCTTAGACTTTCGAACCCGACCCGTTTGGTTGATCATTAGGATCCGACCAAGCATGATTAGTGATCATAGTTGCATAGGGAATAACCTCAGAGGTTATACCTTATGATCACGTAGGATTGGTTAGTCATTTGCTAGTTAGCTTGTATGCCCATAGGAAATGACCAAAACGCCCTTTTGAAGCATAAATTTGTATCTTCATATGTGATCAACTTTTTGACATTTAATCTGATTTAGTAACATGTATAGGCATAATTGGGCATGTAAGACTTGACATAGCACATAGTTAACCATCCGAACATAGTTTTGCGCAAACGACGCATTATAGTAGCTTATACTACCATAATGGGTCGAAACGGGTCAAGAGCACTTAGGTAGACTTTCCAATCAGAATATAAGGTCTATTAAATCATGCCATATGAGTTCAAATACTCATTTGATTTATAGAACCTCATTCTATCCTATCTCCCAATTTAGGATCCGTTTATTAACATAGTTACCGTTACTAGGTGCCTTGTTGATTCCGTGATACTTGGAGCTTAAATTGGTCTTATTTTCATGACTAATAAGCAATCCCAAGTGAGTACATAGTTCCCCTCTTTTATCGCTTTCAAATACTTTGGGGTGATACACATGTACATACGTGTTACTTTTGTGCATTTCCTGCTTTTATGAAATAAACATGCTAGTTTCACCTAGTACATATCTAGTACATGTTTTCACTATGTTTTGCTATGTATGTTAAGCATGCTAGCACATTGATTTACATGAACTTTTCTACTAGGCATGTTTACTTGGCATTCCTAGTACATGGTTTTCATAGCATGCTTACATTGGTTATGACATTTGGTGTGTTAAATCGGGACAATAATACATTCATTAACATTGATCACGTCGCTCGGTAGTATGTAATGGTACCATAGGACTTGACAAATCCCGTTTCCGACTTCCTAGGTTCGTTTGGAAGTTGGGAATGACAGAATCTGATATACATAACTTAGATAAACCTTTAATTTGTTTAAAGGTTTGTCACCACAGTCGCAAGGCTTGAATGTATGCGAATTAACATTACTGCATAAATGTTTGTAATCATAAAGCATTGTTTTCTGCAAAACATAACATTTGATTTAAACATAGGTTTATTCAATAACTTGTTTTGTACACAAATTCGTTTTTACTTGGTTATTTATTTAACCATGCATATTTCTTTTATATCATTTGATTTTCATATCGATTTTCATATGATTTCATAAAGAAAAACATTTTACAAGGTTCATGACTACATTTTTGTTAAACTACAAGTCATGAATCCTGCATAAACAAACCTATGTATCTCACAGGCATTTTTATGTTGACGTACCTATTTTTATATGTGTTTCAGGTGCTAATGCATGATGATGTTTGTGCTTCACTTAGGCGGACTTGGGCCTTAGTGACTTAAAAGACAGTTATTATGTTATGTTTTGTTGAACTCTAAGACATTGTAAACTTTAATTCAATAATACAAAACTTTAATTACCATGGTTGTTGAAACAATAATTCTGTCGCATCACTCCCCGACGTTTCCGCCGCGGTTTTGTTGTTTTGACGCTGTCGGGGTGTGACACAAAGCTTTTGTCCGCACCAGTATCAAATAGTATCGGGGCATAAAGATTATTAACAGGAACGTACCATTAACGACTTCATTGTCATTTTGCGCCTGCTTAGCATTGATGTTGAACGTTTGTCCACGAGGAGCTGGCTGTTGTTGCTATTGATTCAGCTGAGGACGAAGATGTGTAATACACCACAATTGTAACAGGCTCTAACGTTGTTTGCTGGTTTAAGGTTTTGGGGAGCTTGCTGAACTTGTGGTGTAGGGTTATTGCGACAATAAGGGGTAGTGTAGCCAAAACGATTACATGCTGTGCAATGGCGGCAGGTAGAGTTGACAGGATGATGATAATTGCAAGTAGCCCACTTAGGATGAACCCTAGTGTACGACTTCTTGGTGTTTTCTGGTGTAGCCAGGTTTGGGTTTGCAGCAGGTACAATCGCATTGCAGCCATGGTTTTGAAACTTTCGTTTCTTCCCCTTGCTACCACTTGATTTTTGGTTGATTTGGTTGGCTGGTTTCAAAGTGGCAGGTGTGGTAACTTGTTTATCGTGAATGCGATTGTTGTTTAGGCTAGCAGCGAGATGATAGACAGCCTCGATGTTGTCAAGTTTGGCTGCCTCGATGGTGTCATGCATGCTAGGGGGTAGCCCGTTAATATACTTCCTGATCATACAGTCAGTGGTTAATATTAAGTGTGGTACGATGAAGCTCAACTGCTTAAAATGGGTGGTGTAGGCTAGGTTGTCGTCACCAATTTGTTTGAGAGCCCAAAACTCTTCTTCGAGCTTTTGCTGCTCGTGAGGAAGACAGAATTCGTCCATCATAAGTTGCTTAACTTCTTCCCTAGACAATGCATAAGCTGCTTCATTCGAGCGAATGTTTCTTTCATTAGTCCACCATTCCAAGGCTCTAGCTTGGAAAACTCCAGTAGCGCTACGTGTTTTAAGGTTCTCAGGACACTATCTGTTGATAAAAGTGACCCTTATGCTATCGAACCATTCGCGCATAGCTGTCACCCCATCATGCCAGTGAATGGCTTAGGGTTGCAAGCTGAGAAATACTTGAAGTTGAAAGAGACAGGCTTGGGTACTTCAATCTTGGAGTTAACAGAGGAGTTTGGAGTAGAGGCAGGTTGGATTTAACTGACGATCTTGGGAACGACACGTGCGATTTGGTTGGCCATAAATGCCATCATCTTCTTTTGGGAGCTGATCTTAGACTTCTTCGTTGAGTTGGAGAGTTGACGAGAAGACATCTAAAGATTCAAAACAAAGAATAGATGGGACTTGATCATAATGTTTTGTTTAAGGAAAATTATTTTCATGAATGCATCAAATAGCATATAAAATATTTCACATAGTGTCCCATAGATAATGAAAGCATCATAAATTTAATTTGTTCACGAGAGATTATTCATTGTTTTAGACTGCGAAGAACGTGCGATTCGTGTCTCCAAGCTTGAAATGATATAACATACAAAGATAAAACACATTAAAATTGAGATAGCGTAAAACGTGGATTGTCACATAACATAACATAAGACTATTCCAAAGTAAAGCGAAGTCCCTTTCGAATTAAGGAAACGTGCTTTGGCCTAATAGACAAATACTCTTATCGAGAAGCGACTAACGATATTTGTCCTTCCAGTTACTACACGTCCTTAATCGATTGGGAAAATCAAAACTTTGGCGAGATTGAAAATCGAAGAGTGGGACTAGTTATCAAGATGTGAGTTCAACCTTTAACTTGATAACCTCGTACCCTAATGTGGTTGGTACTTATCAAACAATAAGGGTCCACTAGATTATGAAAGGGAATTTTCCTTCAAGATAAGGATATCACTCCTAACTTGAGGGTGTATTTCGTGCAAAATTCAAAGTATAGCTGAGTGAAAGTCTTCACCAAATGTGGGAATCACCCCTATTTTAGTGGGTCGTTTCAATTGTGTTATATGAGTGTCTTCAAAGCCTCCAAGTGTGTGTTGTGTTAGCCTTAGGAAAGGCACGTATATTAAAAGACCAAGGAGAGTAGAGAGAATCAAATAAGATAGAAGGCAAATAGTTTTAAACAACACATAAGGAGAAGCTCCTAAACTAGAGACTAGGTAAAAGTATTCCTACTTTTCCTAATTCCCTTTAGTTATGGCTCTCATACCAATCTGTCACACCCCAACCGATGGCGGAAACATCGGGATGATATGAACAAATCGTTCAAAGCATCATAACACTATTGTGACAATATAGTTTAAATCAAATTTCATAAAGAAATACTAAAATGTCATACAAGATTCAAACATGATCAAAATTGAATCAAACATAATCAAGACATTGTTTATTTCTAAGATGGGTTTCTAAGTTCAGCCTAGCTTGATTTCTTGATCATCTCGTCTATCAACATGTAACATGTATTAAAATATGATCAACAATAATGTAGGCGAGTATACAAGTTTGATACATAGCAAAAATAGATTAAAATGTTTAAACGTGCTCATATCGAACATGAATAACACATACAAGTTATTAATATGCTGAAAGGATGTAAACTATATGCCAATGCAAAGTTTCCAACGCAATCTTGCCTTTCCCCAAGACTCAAGGGAGGTTAACATGTTTTACTTAACAATACCCCAAGACTCAAGGGTGGTGCGTTAATCCTATAGCGCTATAATTGTTAAGGAAGGCTTGATCGAAGTTAATGAGCATATAGACACAAAATGTATACATAGCATATGAGATTAACAAGTATCGAGATGTTTTCATGTTTAAATGTGGATAGAGTGTGAATATAAACAAGTTTCAAGTGTTGCGTGTTTTTTTATAGAATACATGTTGCACCCAGAGTGTTTAAAACTAAAATGGGATCGAGTATACTCACAGTTTCGCGTAGAGTAGTGCTAAACCGCGAGCGGGATTGATGAAGTCTTGAGATTACACTGAAATGAGTAAACGGGAATATAAGAATACAGATATCAGAGAGTGTTGGATCAGATTATTAAAATACGCGAAACAAAACGAGTTGGAACACAAAACAGTCCGTTCGTACGAAGGCACTCCCTTCGTACGAAAGGACTCTGTTAACTACGAACCTACTGTTACAACGTGTTACAAACAGATCTGAATGTTTAAACAGTAAGGTAAATGATTTGTAACAATAAATAAAATGATTAGGCGTGAAATCAGAGTTTAAAACAAGAAATAAAACAGTTTGGTTTGTTTATCAGTGTGGGTTCGTATGAAGCCACGTGTGGGTTCGTACGAAGCCACCTGTATTTGTTTCGAAACGTTAAAATTTTCATCTGATTTAGCTAAAAAAAACGTTAAAATTTATGTAATTCACTTAAATCAGTAGATAAACATTCAAATGGTGACAAAATGCGTGAAAACAGAACTGAAATCGAATCAGAAAGATATGGACCGAAGTGGGTTCATACGAAGGGGCATAGTGCCTTCGTATGAAGCCACTTTTCTTGATGAAATTTATGTTTGATATTGTTTAAACAGATCATTTCTTGATGGAAATAAACCCTAATGCAGGCCCTTAACTATGGGATGAGTTAAGGGTCTAATGGATTCCCGATTCCACCAAGATTGTGTAATAATCGAAATGAAAACCATGATTAAGTTATAAAATCTTATGATTTTGATCCAATCTTGAACAAGTGATGCTCCACAATAGTTTGCCTTGGCAAAACGAGTGGAAACCATCCTCAAGATAGTTATGATCCAAAGTTTTTGAGAAAATCAAGGGTTTTGTGATTAAAACAGAAGAAATGAAATAAAATAGAATAGAAATGAAGAGGGATAAGTCTTACAAACAATTTTGATCACAACAGAGCTTCGAGAGTGTTTGCAAGTGAAAAAATGGCGAGTTGGAATGAGGACAAAAGGCCTCTATTTATAGATTTGAGGGAATATTAGGGTTTCCTAAGATTTAGCTTCTTCCCCCTTCGTACGAAGCCACCGCTTCGTACGAAGCTACTGCCTTCGTACGAAGGCACTCGTTTTGAATATTTTATTTTCCAATTTGATTATTTTATGTGGCTTAATCAGTTTAACGAGTATCAAACATCAATGTGTAATAAAGAATCAAGAATCTTGAATAATAAATCATTCCAAATGAAAACTTTGCACATAAGTCAAACATGGATAACAAGAATATGATATAAATAACTTCGTTTTCATTATGATCAATAGTCTCGGAATACAAATTTAAGCGAACTAGAATACAACAAGAGTACAAGTGTCAAAATAGAAAGTACAACAAGACTTGCTAAAATAAGAAAGTTACAAAAATGCGAAGCGTTACATAACGGGTGTTTGAAGTGCCAAAACACGACGAAAGAAGTCCAGGGGCCAAAACTGTCAAATTTGGAAAGTGCTGCCCTTGACCACCCTATATGGACCGCAAACCCAGACCCTACATGGTCCTTAAACCATGCCCAGAGTTGTTGTTTTGGAAAGCAGCTGGTTTTCACTTGTGTGGAGGCCAAGTTTGAGTATTCTCCAAGCATAAACCTTCAAAGGACACTTGTTTTAATCCCCTTACAATCTTGGAACTTGTGGCATGATTTTATACACCTCCAATTGTTATAAATAGCAAGTTCTTCCAACACCACAACTTGCTCATTTTCCTCTTCTCATCTCATCTCCTCTAATTTGGAGTTTGCTTCCCATTGGAGGCCTCCTACTGAATTCTTGCCATCCTAGAACACAAGTAAGTGTTCTTTCCTAGTCTTATTCATTATTTTAGCTTATTTTGAGCTAAAAGTCAAAAAGTTGACTTTCTGTTTGACTTTCAGTTCTGACCATAATTGGTCAAGTCAAAGTTCAATTGAACTTTGCAGTGTGATCGTAATCACAAAGATTATAATCCCTTGCGATTATACCTACTGATTACCACGTTTACTAGTCGAAGTGACTAGTCAAAGTTTCGGTCAAAATGCACATATTGTGCATTTTACGACGGAACTATTTTTGGGTATCAAAACACTAAGTTTTGATACCAAATCAGTTTTGCAACTTAGTTAGACATGTTTTGACATGTCTAACTCGTCGCTTCTAGTTTAGTGCTTATTTGGGGTCGTAAGTCGAGGGGTCTTAACCACCGCTTTGACTTTCGAATCTGACCCGTTTGGTCAATCTTAGGATTTGACAAAACACTTATTTGTGATCATAGTTGTGTAGGGAATAACCTACTGAGGTTATACCTAATGGTCAAGTCGTTTGGTTAGTTTTATTGTAAGTCATTACTATGTTCTCAAAAACGACATTTTTGCGCATAAATCCATTTTAAGCGTATGTAACCAAATTTTTGACATATAAACTGATGTTATAACATTTTCAAACATGGTTAGGCATTTAAGACATATCATAGGACATGTGTAACCATCCGAACACGCGTTTACGCAAATGACACGTTAAAGTAGCGTAAACTACCTTAACGAGTCATAACGGGTCAAAAGCACTTAGGATCACTTTCAAATCAGGATGTTAAGTTTACTAAATCATACCACATGAGTTCCAATACTCATTTGATTTATAAAACTTCATTCTATCCTATCCGCTGATTAAGTCCCGACATATTAACATAGTTACCCGATGTTAGGACACACTTGATTCCCTGATCCTTCAAGCTTTGTTTACACATTCATACAAGACTTATACGCAATCCCAAGTGAGTACATAGTCCCCTCTTTTACATTTTCAAATGTTTTGGGATGATACATATGTGCCTACTACTACTTTCTTATTTACATGACATTATACATGCTTTGATTACATAGTACATATAGTACATGGTTTCAATTGCATTTTGCTTAGTATGTTGGCCTTGCTTGCCTAGCACATTGATTTCTATGACATTTTGCTTCATATGTTGACCTAGCATGCCTACACAATGATTTCTATGACATTTTGCTTCATATGTTGACCTAGCATATCTAGCACATTGATTTCTATGGCATTTTGCTTCATATGTTGACCTAGCATATCTAGCACATTGATTTCAAATGCATTTTGCTTCGTATGTTGACCTACCATGCCTAGCACATTGATTTCAAAGATATTTTACTTCGTATGTTGACCTAGCATACCTAGTACATGGTTTTCAAACTTTTTCATGACATGCTTACATTGTTTAAGACATTTTGGTGTGTTGAACTCGACAATGATACATTCATTATAATTAATCCTGCCGACTGGTAGTATCTTATGGTACCATAGGCTTGACAACCCCATTCCCGTTTCCTAGTTTTGTTTAGAAGTACCCATTAGGAATGACAGAATCCGATGAATATTGATAAACCTTTAACCTGATAAGGGTTTATCCGACAGTCGACAAGGCTTGAATGTATTCGCCAACAAACCTAATAAATGTTTACGCAATAAAAGCAATGATTTATAAAACAAAACCTTTGATTAAACAAAACTTTTGTTCATTCAAAAACATTGTTTTATACAAGATATTTTGGTTATTCCAAATAATATTTCCTATGGTTTAAGCAAAGTCCTTTTTGTTTACCATACAAGACATGGGTTTATACATGACAATTTGGTTTACACAAGACATTGTTCTACACATGACTTATGCTTACGTACGACATTGTTTATATACATAACACATTTTATACAAGTCACAACACATTTTATACAATAGATGACACATTTTGGTTATTAAGTTAACCTTGCATTACTTATTTTAAATCATTTGGTTTTCATATGATTTCATAAAAGAAAACACTTTAATAAAGGATTCATGGCTACTTTTAGTTAAACCTGTGAGGACTGGGAGTTCGGTTTACTCTAACTCGCTCAGGTCAGATCAGCAACAACACGATCATGCGGAATCTGAAGTGATGTAGGAGAAAGATAGACAACACAGACACCGTTAAATGCATTCATTCTCATTGAAGATGAAGATTCGTACAAAGTTCTAGAGAAAATTTGCAAGAGCTCCGCCAGAGGTGTCAACAATCAATGTCTCAAATGAGATCCAATACCGTCTATATATAGGCGAGCTCATCCGGAAGTACGCACACTATACCCATCCGTCCGGATGGCTATCCGTCCGGATGGGATTGTCCATCCATCCGGATGGTGTCCATCCGTCCGGATGGACTTACATAATCACCTAACTTTGCGTTTTCGTTCCGGATCTAACACAAAACATACATTAAACATACATAGACCACAAACAGGTAATAATAGACTCAATACAGATGAAAGCTACAGACATATGCATCTACAGACTCCCCCTTGGATGTAGCTGCAGTATTTCTTCTTGTATAGTCTTCAACGTGTCGTCATGTTGCGTCGTCTTTCTTTCGTTTTCCTTCTTCTCACTTCTTTTCGTTCTTTTAGCATTTTCTGCCTTAGAGGTCTTCCAACATTTATCCACCACTTTCTATACTTTGGATCACCATATTTTTCTTTGGACCACCTTGGAATCTTTTTCTCTTGAGATTCGATTGGTGTTTGATCAGTGGCAGACCTTTTCAACTTCCAACTTGCCCGTTTAGCAGCTGCATCTCTAATCTTCTTCATCCTTTCACTACGACGTTCCTTCTTTAGAAATTCTTCCAGCTCGGGATCTCTAAACTTTGACTCCCAGTAGCGACCAGAATTAATATCTTTCGCAAAACAAACGTTCACCAACTTCTGGTACCTTTGGGCTTGATCCTTGTCAACTTCGTTGTATATGATCTTGTTGAAGAATAGGCATTCTATGTCTTTCTTTGAACAATTCACCAGCCACATAGGATCTAACACATAAATGTGTCTCCAGTCACCTATCTTAGCATCCAATAAAGTAATCACCGCTTCACATGTACTCGAATTGAAGATCCAGCCTTTAAAGTCTTTATAGAAGTCTTGTTCCATTTCACGTAGAGGCATGTTCTTCAAACACTTCGGTCGTTTAACATGAAGTGTGATATCTTTTTCCCCAATAACATTATCAATCTTCACAATCTATTTCGGTTGGTGTGGTTTCCAATCTGGGAAATTTTGTTTAGCCTGAAGCTTTATGTAATCCCACAACCTCTGTTCATGACATCTCACCTCAGACCCATAGTAATATTGCTTGATATTCTTCGTCTTCACTAATTTCTCTACATCCACCATGGTAGAGTTTTTATGTCTAAGATAAACTCAAAATATTGTACACCAAACTCTCGCTTAATTGCTTTGACCTTTATATCTTCCAAATAACCCCAAGATAGAATATCCCCAAGAGACTTTTCTGGATGTCTCGTGAAGAACTGTAATGGTCTCTTGAACTTCCTCTCCTCGGGCATCACCTTAAACCACTTCTTCCTCTCCTCATGAAGATCCTCTTTAGAAACAGTTTCTGGAACCCCTTCAGTAGCAATATTTTCAACTACTTTCCTTCTTACTTCATCTTCGTTGTGTGATCTAAACAACTCGTCAAGTGTAGGAAAGTTATCATCTAAACCAGAATACTGAAATGGAGTATCCTGGTCAGAATCCGACCCTTCTTCAATAATGACATCATTTAAATTGTCAGCTTCATTCACAAACTTGAATACATACTCCTGATCAGAAGTTGGTGGAATTTCCTCCTCTATTTCAAACTTGAACTTATCTTCTTCCATATCAAGAGTTTCTAACATGGACTCCCTCGTCCAGTTCACCACTAACTCTCCTTCCTCTTCAGTATGATTCAGAAAGATAACTTTAGGAAGGTTAGAGAATACCTGATGAAGATCTGCTTGTTTAGTACCAGAAGAAGAAGACTCCCCCTGTCGTTGAGATTAATCTCTTTCTTCATTCAACTAGTCATTAAGAAAATCTTCAACATTAATCGTACCTGAAGATTTTACTATCAATGCACCACCAGTACCACCTTGATCATCATCGTTATCATCTTTATCATCTTTCTTATCATCCTGATTAACATCATCATCATCTTCTTCATCTTCATCGCCAAACAATTCTTTATCATCTTCATCTTCGACATTAACTCCTCGAGCTTTCCTTTCCTTTCGACGTCGTTCATCAACCTTTACTTTTCTCACAACTTCTTTCAAACTATATGGCAATGAAGTTGGTTCGCCAACAAGAATTAACAATTTTTCAGGAACTACTTCATCTTCTACAACATTTGCTTCAACTTCTTCAACATTTACCTCAACCTCTGCGTCTCTAACATCAACCTCTGCCTCTTTCATCTCAACATCATCAGTATTAACTTCAACATGAGAAACGTTTACCTCTGCATCAGGTTGAGTTGGTTCTGGTTGACTTCCCAAGAATTTCTTCTTTATCAACTACAAGACCCTTTCTTTTGTCTTTAAGTGCTTCTGCAGCTTCTTCAGCAAGCTTCTTTTCTCTTTCTATCCTCCAAGCCTCAACTCTTTGGATTTCAATTTCGTCATAAGCTGCTTGAACATTAATTCCAAGACGGTTTTCTATTACAGCATACAACATCTTGATTTGTTCATCTTTAACTTCATTTTCTGCTTTCAAAGCTTCAACATCCTTCTTCAATATTTCGTTTGCAGCAGTCATTGAAACTTGTAAATCTTAGTGCATCTCTAGAATCGTTCTACTTTCTATATCCACTGCCTTGTATTTTGCTTCAACATCTATAATCCTTTCTGCCAACATTTCAACTCCACCAGAGAACTCTTCAACTTCTTCCTTCAAAGCAATATTTTCAGCCTCAACATTCTTCATCTTTTCTATCGTTGCTTTCAATTATGCTTCAAGATCAGCTTTAGCTTTCTCTAACAAGCTGACTTTCCTCATCAACGAATTCACTTTTCAATCATTGAACCAATCACCAAAATCTTCTAAATCAACCGGACCCAAACCAAGATTAGATGGTACCTTTGGAAAACCATGGCTTGAACTCTGTGGAGTAGGAGGCTTCTTTGTTGTTGAGAAAGGTTCTTCAACATTCTTTGGTGGTTGTTCTGGTGTCTTTTCACGTTCTCCTAAAATATGAACTATTTCTTGAATAGGAGAAGGTGGAGGAGTTGCTATTCTAACTTCAGCTTGCACTGGAACTTCCACTTCCACACTTTCAATATGTTCAACCTCTTGAGTTTATTCAGTAATTGAAATTGTATTTTTTTCTAGCTTTCTTTCTCCTCGGCACTTCACCAGCTGGATGAGCTTTACGCTTTCCAATCCTTTTCTTTTTCAACTTTTCTTTCTCTTCTGGAGTTGGCTCATAGGTAGCATCTTCATCATCAGACACTTTCTTTTTCTTTGGCGTAACCTTCAACTTAATATTTCCACTAACCAACTTAGAAACATCAATTTCCGGCTCTGTTTCGCTTGAATCCGTGTGTACCTCGCCTTCAACAAATGTTTCTTTCACTGTATCTCCACCAACTTCAGCTTCTACATTCTCAGCAGACTTTTTAGCATCTTTAACACCTTGAGCAGTTGACATTCTTTCATAATAAGCAAACGACATCTTTAGAAGATCAGCACCTTTTTCAATCACATCCTATGGAGGAATCACAGATTCATCCACCAAGTGAGGTGGTGACTTCTTCTTCTTTGATTCTGCACAACCTGCATCACAAATATAAAATTTTTAGAAAGAAATTCAAAAGATTTATCTATCAACCTTGGTGCTGTTTCCTGCTTCTTTATTTTACCCTTTATAACAACTTTCGAAGTTGTCACTTTTGGTGTTCTCTTTTTCGTCTTTTCTTCTTTCTGAAACCACCATCTGGTTTTCTTTAACATAAGCGGCTCCATTTCCTTTGTTTCGTCATCTGAGTCACTGTTATCATGTCTCCATTTGTCGTTCTCAGGAGCTTCAGAATCAGATTTCTTAATAGCAGCAAACTTTTGTCTATACTTCGGCTCATTATCCTTCTTCACTCCTCTATACACATCCAAACGCTTCAACGTTTCACTGTCCATGTGATCTAACCTCATTTCATCATTATCATCCTTTGGCAAATTCTGCACTTGATCATCAATGAGCATTTGTACAAACCTTGGGTATAACATGTACTTTTCTCCTTTGATGTTATCAATCATGTGATTGAATATGACTTGTGAAATATTGTAAGGTTTGTTGAGAACCAAGCTAGTGACGATATTCATGATGTAATCCGAAGCTTCATCGTATGCACCTTTTCTGTGCGCTAGTGCATGTATCACACAGTGCACTAAAAACTTGTACGCTCTGCAGAACTTCGACTTTGTGTACGCTTTATCATTTATAAATCCAACGTATCCCATTCTCTTCCACAATCCTTTGCATAGACGTTCAGAACCTATAATGGGATCTTCATCTGTGTCTTTCAAATCTAACACTCTCCTGACATCTCCAACAGTGATCTTTACAGGAATATCAACATCTTTATTCTGATCATCCTTAACTCTCACAACCGAATGTATCGCCTTCTCGTCCTCTACGTAGTGAGCAGCGTTCCAAAAGAATCTTACATGCGAACTATAACAATTATGCTTTTCTGTCAAAGCCATGCATATTCTACTATCTTTCATAAACTGCAACACATCTTTGAATGGCTCAATGTTTGGATACTTCTTGTCTAAGATACAACATATGTTGTGCTTATTATGAAAATCAGAACTCTTTCCCTGCAGAAATATCATTATCAGTGTATGCACGTTTATCGAGACACACGGTACACAATGAAAATTTCCACACTTGAAAAATTTTCTAACACTTTTACACTGTGCACACCATCCGGATGGACTTGGTCCGGATGGGAATGGTCCGAATGGTAAAGATTCCGAATGGATATGATCTGAATGACAAATGGTCCGAATGACCATTCGCCCGGTTGGCAAAATGAACAATATGGAAACATGGTCCGGATGGTCATCCGGAAACAAATTATGAACATAATGATGACATGGTCCGGATGGTCATCCGGAAGACAAACTGATGAACACTTAAACACAATCAAACAAATTTTTGCAAGATTTTGTAAAATTAAACCTAATTTCTCTCAAAGAACGTGCCGACTAAGCCTTGTTTAAGTTCAATTTCTCCAAAAATCGCCTAATGAACCCTAGATCTAAGGAAAACCATTTTCAGCTAACATACCTCCGAATGGATAAAAAAACATCAAATCTAAGCATGTTTTGTTAAATCTAAGGCCGATTATCACTAATCTATAATCAATTTCAAGCAAAACACCCTAGAATCACAAAGATCTAAAGAAAACACATGTCGGCTAACCGAAAGTATAAAAACGATTATTAAATAGTGAAATTAAAGAAACTTACCTTCACCATGATGATAATCGCACTCAATAATACCCCTAGGTAAGAAATCTGGCAGCGTAACGGCTCAAACTCACAAAGTAGATCGAGAGAAAGATGTGAAGTTTTTCGGATGGTTTTTGTTTGAATGAGACTTACTACATCCGAATGACTTTATATAGTCTACGAATAACCATCCGTCCAGATGGCTTGTCATCCGGATGGCATTTGGTCCGGATAGCCATCCGTCCGGATGGTTTTCCAAAACCAAACTTTTGAAAATTTTCAACTTTTTCATTTTTATCAGTTTTTAACATCCACTCAAGTATCCAGGTCCAAATTAATGACCCTGGTTACTCGATTTATCGACCAAGTCCAAGTTAATGACCTTGGTTGACCCGATAACGAACCGTCTGACAAATTTAATCAAATTTTCAACCTTTTCAAAAACTTCAAATTTCAAATTAATGAACTTGTTTGACTTTTTAAGTTTCCCAAACTCTCAGATAAGCTCCTACCCAGTCGTTTAGCATATTTTATCTGCATCTGAGATTCTAAAGATTAGCTCTCAATAATGGTTGTCACACCCCGACCACGTAAAACAACAAAACGTGGCGGAAACGTCGGGGAGTGTTGTAACAGAATCATTGTTTCATAACACATGGAAATTTGAATATCGTTTTATTGATTAAAAGTGTTACAATGTCTTGACAATCAAAGAAATATAACATAAATAACTAGTCTTGCATCTTTTATTGTCACTAAGGCCTAAGTCCGCCTAAGTGTATCTTGATAAATCCTATGCATCATATCCTGAAACACGTGTGAAAATAGGTACGTCAGCATAAAAATGTCTGTGAGATACATAGGTTTTGTGAAAATAGAATTCATGACTTATGTTTATGAAAATGTTTAGTCATGAACCTTGTAATTTGCTTTGTCTTATAAATCATTTGAAAAGTGATAAATAAACCAAATGATATATATGTATAAAAGAATAATACATGGTTAAGTAAATAACCAAGTAAAATGAGTTTGTATTAGATAAGTTGTTTGTAAAACAATGTATTGTGAAAAGTAGGTTATTTGTATAAAATGTTATATGTCTAAATTGAAATGATTCAAATAACGCTACGATATGTAATACCATACAAGCACTTATATATAGGAAGTACCAGCGGGGTATCCACCATGCTTGTATCATATTACACACGCCTCGTTACTTAAATCACCTACTCAAACCAAACCACCAAAGTAAAATGTTTATGTATAATCAAATGTCAAAATGTTTATGTGAAAACCATGTCTAATGTCTATGTCTAATGTAAATCATGAATTTTGTATATCAATGTCAAAATGTCTATGTCAAATGTCAATTATGTAATGTGTAAACAAAATGTCATGTATGGCAAGTAAAATATATATATATATATATATATATATATATATATTTATATATATCTACTGAGCCATAGATAAAAAATGCACAAAACAATGTATTGAAGTAAAACGTGGTTTAAATCAACATTATGTCTTGTGGAAATGCATGCTATACTGAATACAAACATTTAAGCGGTATTGTGAAAATTCATACATCCAAGCCTTGTGACTGTAGAATAAACCCTAGCACAAAGTCTAAGGTCCACCTAGAAATGTATTCGGATTCGGTCATTCCTTCCAATCCAAACAAACCCGGGATTTCAGGAATGGGAGTTGTCAAGTCCTATGGTACCACTACCTACTACCGAGCGGCATGATCGGTGTTAATGAATGTACATTGTCTCATTTAAACAAACCAAATGTCATACCAAAATGTAAGCATGTGATGAATAATAAATGTACTAAGTATGCACACAATGGACATACATAGCATAGAATGTAATGTAAAACAATGTACTAAGTATGCACACAATGGACATACATAGCATAAAATGTAATGTAAAACGATGTACTAAGTATGCACACAATGGACATACATAGCATAAAATGTAATGTAAAACGATGTACTAAGTATGCAACAAAGGACATACATAGCAAAAACACAATGAAATCATGTACTATAAGTGTACTAATGAACATAGCAAGTATATGATGTGAAAACAGGAAAGCATGAAAGTAACAAGTAGGCACATGTGTTCCACCCCAAAACAGTTTGAAAACAGTAAAAGAGGGGTCTATGTACTCACTTGAGATTGCTCAATAGACTTTAGATATCCACCAAGCAAAGCTAGAAGGTCACGAATATCAAACGGCACCTAATATAGGTATCTACATTAATAACCGGACCTAAATCGAAAGATCGGATAGAATGAGGGCTCGTAAACCAAATGAGTATGGGAACTCATGTAATATAGTTTAACAAAGCCTACATACTACAATGAAACCTAACCTAAGTGCTTACAACCCATTACGACCCGTTTAGGTAGCTTATGCTACTTTAACGCGTCATTCGCGTGAAACGCGTTCGGAACGCCTAACTAGTCCTATGATAAGTAAAATATGCCTCAACATGTTTAATATTGTTGTCTAATCAGTTTAGATACCAAAGGTTATGTTACATATGCTTAAAATGAATTTTGGCGTAAAAAGGGCATTTTGGTAATTTACCTAAGGCATATAAACTACCTATCATACAACTACTTAAATGACGTGACCATAAGGTATAACCTTGGAAGGTTATTCCCTATATACTATGGTCACCTAATGTGTTTGGTCGGATCCTAATGATCGACCAAACGGGTCGGGTTCGAAAGTATAAGCGATTGTTTAGATCGCTTACCTTACGACCCTATATAAGCACAAAACTAAAAGTGACGAGCTAAGCATGTTAAAACATGCTTAACTAAGTTTAGAAAACTGGTTTGATATCAAAACAAATGGTTTTGATACCCAAGAGTAGTTTGGTTACAAAATACGCAATAACACGCATTTTGGCCGAAACTACGACTCGTCACTGAGCCTAGATAACGTGGTAATCAGTAGGTATAGTCACCAGGGACTATAACCATCGTGATTGCGCTCACGTTATGAAGTTCAAACGAACTTCGCATTGACCATAAACTGGTCAACGCAGAAAGTCAAACAAAGTTTGACTTTAACACGAAAACGAATAAAAGAACGAAGGAACACTTACAAAGGGTCCCCGAAAGCTAATCTTGATCCAAGTAACTCAGGTATGAAGCAATAGCTTCAACTTAGAGCATTCTTAGATCAGATTTGTGGGTTTTGTGAATGAATGGGTTGGGTATTTATAGGATTAGGACCACCGTTAGGATCGTTTCTTGAAAAACGTGATCGAATCCTATCCGTACAAGTGTTGGAAAGTTGTGGTACCTGAATTGGCCCCCCACCATCAGGTTAACATGTGGCATTGGCCTTTGGAGTGTTTAAAAGCTGTTAACAGCAGAAAAAAAACAAGTTTCTGCATCTGACCCCTGCTTACGGACCGTAAGGGTGATGGCTTACGGTCCGTAAGCCATCAAGTTTGGCAGAATGTCAGTTTCAGTCCCTGCACCTTGTTTCGTTGCGTAACGGCACTTCTAACACCCGTCAAACCCAATTTCAAGCTCCACAATGATGTTAAAACATAGGGAACATGAAATGTGCTCAAAAATTTGTCAGATGTCAGTTCGTTTGGCCGTACGATCGCGATGTTCGGTTAATTACGACGGAAGTCGTAACGAACGCAAAAACGGTCCAAAATGCGCGAGGAATGGAATTTTGACAAGCCAAACACTAAAGCATAATATTATAATGCTTACATAAATTTTTGGATGTCCGGATGTATTCAGAACGTAAGTTATGCGCGAAAGAGCAAACTTGTGCACTTTTTGACGCTTTTAGTCCTTGAATGACCCAAAAGTTTATTTTAGCACACCGAACCCTTCAAAGCCTATCTCTAAGCTATGTAAAGGATATTTATGGTATGTTTAACTTATGGTCTTGTTCCGGAATGTTTGTTACAGTTCAAATTGGCATACTTTCGCAGTTTGTCAACTTTTGTCCCTGTAAGCTATTTAACTTGATTTTGTCATACCAAAGCCTTCAAAACTTATTTCTAAGTTATGTAAAGGTTATTTAAGGTATGTGAAGCCTATTTCACTATTCCGGAGTGTTCGTTGCATTAAACTGGTTATATTTACGCATCAGTGCGCGTATAACCTTCCAGAAAGCGATTTAGAGCCCGAAATCGAACAAGAATTGATATGTGCAAATGATACACATATTTGTACAAATACCAAGTATGAAATACAATATTTCATTGGTTTGGTATTTGTTTAATGGTCGCAGTGACCCAGGTGTCACAGTCTCCCCTACTTTAGGAAATTTTGTCCCGAAATTTTATATAGAGGAAACTTGTGAGAGCTTAAAACATGAGGTTGAAAAGATCAAACAACACTGGTTGGAGTTCTTGAACTTCTAGTAACTTCACAATAACATCATGCTTGCAATGTGAGAGGGACACTTATATACAAGTATATAAAACGTCATGGGTGCGTCCACCGTACCTCTATTACATTGTTCACATTTCGTTATGGTTGTCACTATCGGTTCTTACACATAATAAGTCTTACTGTGGTTTCCGTGCACTGAACTTCGTAATTATGTATGCATCCATAATTACGTAATTCCTTGCATAGTCACGTAGTGCATCTTAAAATGTGTAGGGGAAGAAAACAATGAACAAGCCTGTGATGATTGTGACTAGACCACCATAGGGTCCCTTTTATTAAATCAATAAATGATTTAAATAGACAACCAAGGAGTCTTTTCATCTTATATCATCACATGTCGTTCTTAACCAGATTTTGAATCAATCTTTTTGACTAGACCACTCAAAGGGTCTCTTATGAATCATGGAGTGGTACTATAAAATCCAAGGGTCTTGACTAGCACGTAGAAGCCCAATAAGGATTTATGGTAGCACCCTTTTGAATATCCTACTACGAATCCCTCATATGAAGATATGAAAGATTCTACGAGGATTTGGATAACGAATATCCAGAGTATATAAAAACACAAAATGCATAAAAGAAAACACAAGATGCATAAACACATAGTCATATAACCACAAAAATTGTTTATTTGTTAATTTGTTTTGTTGATTGCGTACATGTATTTAAAGCACACTAGGAATCCATTCCGTGGATTTCATTTGGCACTTTAAACATTATCAAGAATCTAACTATAAAGATAGAAAGATTTTAAAAAGAAAATTCGATTTCGATTATAAGGAACCGAGATGTTCAAATTAAGGTACACAAGGAATCCAATTACGGACTCTGATTTGAATGATAATCATCCACAAGGGTCTAATTGTGAAGATAAAAAGATCCCATATTGATTTTAGAAGTTGAAGATGTTTTGAAACCTTGCACTGGATGTGCTTAAGTCAAAACATGAGGTAAAATGCTTATGAAGTTGAGATGCTCGATATGCCAAGGTGACATATGAAGCGAAATTTGAAAGTTAAGTCAATGTATGAGGAAAATATTTTAAAAATTATGCATGGGGTTTATTTTAAAAATGTGTTTAATGTTTTTGAAACCTTATATATAATACTTTTGAAATCATAAAGTAGGTGTACTAGGTAAGTATATTTATAAAAATGTTTTAAAATCATGCGAGATAAATTTTGAAATTATGTATAAGGTTTTTGGAAAACATGAATGATGCTTTTGAAATCATGCACTTGATAAGAAAATATATTGTATTAATATTGTTTTCAGGCTATATGAGACATTTTGAAATCATGAAGGTTGTTTTTGAAAATACAGACAATGTCCTTGAAATCATGGAGGTTGTTTTTGAAAAACATATGTTGTGCATGTTGAAAAATCAGAACGTAATGGGTATGAGATTTGAAAATATCCTTAGTTATCTAACCAAGTATTCAAAGGCACAGATGTGCAAAAAGCACGATTACTCATAATTTCACTTTATTTCATGTACTTCGTTTCTTAGAATGAAACGAGTACTTAGAACTTTCGAGGAAATTACGAGCGATCACTTGAAAGAGAGAATCACAGGAGTAGTTTGTAAGGAACATAGTTCCTTGATGTAGGTATCATAGGGAAAAGTCATACACACATATAACTACACTTGTACATCAGAATTGTGAACAACAATTTATTTATAAACAAAACAGATTGTTTCACATTACAAGACAATAGAAGAAACAAAAGCATAAGACGGCAACATCCTCAAATCAGCCAATTGCTCATCCGTGGGTTGGATTTTCATTAGCAAGCTTTGGGCAATCCCTTCGGAAATGGCCCATCTCGCCACAGTTGTAGCAAGACCCCGGCGAGAAACGAGCTTGAGCATGATTGTTGTCGGCTTGATTTGGTACAGCTGCAGTTGGGCAAACCCTTGCTGTATGACCTATAAGTCCACAAATTTGGCATTTGCGGCACTTCACACTAGCATGATGGTGAAGGCTACATTGGTTGCACAAGGGTGCAGTTCCATTGTATGGCTTCCTAGCAGGGGGTTGAGCTGGTTGGTTGGGGATGGCTTGACCATTGTGAGCGACCATGGCGAAGTTCTGAGAAGCCTTTCGCTTCTTTGACTTCTTAGGGGATTCAGTCCGTTCATCCATGGTCTTTGATTCCTCGATTGGTTTATTGGCTGGTGGTGTTGTCACTTGGCTAGGCCTTGCCTGTTTTGGTTCAACCGCTGCGGGATTCTTTGAAGCCCTACGCTTCCTTGATTTTGGTGTAGGCTTGACTTCTGCTTCCTTCGGTGACTCTTGAGTGGCTTCATTGTTGAGACGAGACATGGAAATGCCTAAATCCACAGTCCTCAGAATCACTTCGCCTATTCACTGGACAAATTTGGCTGTTTGCTCGGACATTTGACCGATGCTAAGAGGAAGAGACATTCTAGAAGAAAATGAAAGACATGGGAAGAAACAAGTGAAACATTATCGGAAAAACAAAAAAGGCAGCGCATAGAATTTGCGATCATTTGCTTGTTACCTAAGGCAAACAAATGAGACGGTGACTAATCAAAGTAAGCGGATCATATTAATGTATTACTGAAGACATGCTCGCCTATAAGTGAACACTCACCCCAAGAGTTCCCAGGTAAGAGTGACTGGTCCGATACTACGGATTTGTACGAACACTCTAGCCTTCGACAGAAAACTCAGGGTACAGGCATTCACTCTTCCAGTTTGCACGTGTTCACATTATAAGACCCAAACTTTGACGAGATTTGAAAACTTAGAGGGTTCAAAACCTAGTAATTAATCATCCTAGAACAGATGATTGCTTTTCAAAGCGGTTTTGAAATTTGTGTTCTTGTTGTGGTTGTCGCCTAAGGGTAGGTGACAGTATTGTTTTATGACTAAACGCAAGTAAACTCGCGTTAGGGTCCTAGGAAGGTTATAGACTAGGTCAAAGTATTACTAATAACCTAATTCCCTATAACCATGAGCTCTGATACCAACTTTTCTGTCACACCCCGACCACGTAAAACAACAAAACGTGGCGGAAACGTCGGGGAGTGTTGTAACAGAATCATTGTTTCATAACACATGGAAATTTGAATATCGTTTTATTGATTAAAAGTGTTACAATGTCTTGACAATCAAAGAAATATAACATGAATAACTAGTCTTGCATCTTTTATTGTCACTAAGGCCCAAGTCCGCCTAAGTGTATCTTGATAAATCCTATGCATCATATCCTGAAACACATGTGAAAATAGGTACGTCAGCATAAAAATGTCTGTGAGATACATAGGTTTTGTGAAAATAGAATTCATGACTTATGTTTATGAAAATGTTTAGTCATGAACCTTGTAATTTGCTTTGTCTTGTAAATCATTTGAAAAGTGATAAATAAACCAAATGATATATATGTATAAAAGAATAATACATGGTTAAGTAAATAACCAAGTAAAATGAGTTTGTATTAGATAAGTTGTTTGTAAAACAATGTATTGTGAAAAGTAGGTTATTTGTATAAAATGTTATATGTCTAAATTGAAATGATTCAAATAACGCTACGATATGTAATACCATACAAGCACTTATATATAGGAAGTACCAGCAGCGTATCCACCATGCTTGTATCATATTACACACGCCTCGTTACTTAAATCACTTACTCAAACCAAACCACCAAAGTAAAATGTTTATGTATAATCAAATGTCAAAATGTTTATGTGAAAACCATGTCTAATGTCTATGTCTAATGTAAATCATGAATTTTGTATATCAATGTCAAAATGTCTATGTCAAATGTCAATTATGTAATGTGTAAACAAAATGTCATGTATGGCAAGTAAAATATATATATATATTTATATATATCTACTGAGCCATAGATAAAAAATGCACAAAACAATGTATTGAAGTAAAACGTGGTTTAAATCAACATTATGTCTTGTGGAAATGCATGTTATACTGAATACAAACATTTATGCGGTATTGTGAAAATTCATACATCCAAGCCTTGTGACTGTAGAATAAACCCTAGCACAAAGTCTAAGGTCCACCTAGAAATGTATTCGGATTCGGTCATTCCTTCCAATCCAAACAAACCCGGGATTTCAGGAATGGGAGTTGTCAAGTCCTATGGTACCACTACCTACTACCGAGCGGCATGATCGGTGTTAATGAATGTACATTGTCTCATTTAAACAAACCAAATGTCATACCAAAATGTAAGCATGTGATGAATAATAAATGTACTAAGTATGCACACAATGGACATACATAGCATAGAATGTAATGTAAAACAATGTACTAAGTATGCACACAATGGACATACATAGCATAAAATGTAATGTAAAACAATGTACTAAGTATGCACACAATGGACATACATAGCATAAAATGTAATGTAAAACGATGTACTAAGTATGCAACAAAGGACATACATAGCAAAAACACAATGAAATCATGTACTATAAGTGTACTAATGAACATAGCAAGTATATGATGTGAAAACAGGAAAGCATGAAAGTAACAAGTAGGCACATGTGTTCCACCCCAAAACAGTTTGAAAACAGTAAAAGAGGGGTCTATGTACTCACTTGAGATTGCTCAATAGACTTTAGATATCCACCAAGCAAAGCTAGAAGGTCACGAATATCAAACGGCACCTAATATAGGTATCTACATTAATAACCGGACCTAAATCGAAAGATCGGATAGAATGAGGGCTCGTAAACCAAATGAGTATGGGAACTCATGTAATATAGTTTAACAAAGCCTACATACTACAATGAAACCTAACCTAAGTGCTTACGACCCATTACGACCCGTTTAGGTAGCTTATGCTACTTTAACGCGTCGTTCGCATGAAACGCGTTCGGAACGCCTAACTAGTCCTATGATAAGTAAAATATGCCTCAGCATGTTTAATATTGTTGTCTAATCAGTTTAGATACCAAAGGTTATGTTACATATGCTTAAAATGAATTTTGGCGTAAAAAGGGCATTTTGGTAATTTACCTAAGGCATATAAACTACCTATCATACAACTACTTAAACGACGTGACCATAAGGTATAACCTTGGAAGGTTATTCCCTATATACTATGGTCACCTAATTTGTTTGGTCGGATCCTAATGATCGACCAAACGGGTCGGGTTCGAAAGTATAAGCGATTGTTTAGATCGCTTACCTTACGACCCTATATAAGCACAAAACAAAAAAAGTGACGAGCTAAGCATGTTAAAACATCTTAACTAAGTTTAGAAAACAGGTTTGATATCAAAAAAAATGGTTTTGATACCCAAGAGTAGTTTGGTTACAAAATACGCAATAACACGCATTTTGGCCGAAACTACGACTCGTCACTGAGCCTAGATAACGTGGTAATCAGTAGGTATAGTCACCAGGGACTATAACCATCGTGATTACGCTCACGTTATGAAGTTCAAACGAACTTCGCATTGACCATAAATTGGTCAACGAAAAAAGTCAAACAAAGTTTGACTTTAACGCGAAAACGAATAAAAGAACGAAGGAACACTTACAAAGGGTCCCCGAAAGCTAATCTTGATCCAAGTAACTCAGGTATGAAGCAATAGCTTCAACTTAGAGCATTCTTAGATCAGATTTGTGGGTTTTGTGAATGAATGGGTTAGGTATTTATAGGATTAGGACCACCGTTAGGATCGTTTCTTGAAAAACGTGATCGAATCCTATCCGTACAAGTGTTGGAAAGTTGTGGTACCTGAATTGGCCCCCCACCATCAGGTTAACATGTGGCATTGGCCTTTGGAGTGTTTAAAAGCTGTTAACAGCAGAAAAAAAACGAGTTTCTGCATCTGACCCCTGCTTACGGACCGTAAGGGTGATGGCTTACGGTCCGTAAGCCATCAAGTTTGGCAGAATGTCAGTTTCAGTCCCTGCACCTTGTTTCGTTGCGTAACGGCACTTCTAACACCCGTCAAACCCAATTTCAAGCTACACAATGATGTTAAAACATAGGGAACATGAAATGTGCTCAAAAATTTGTCGGATGTCAATTCGTTTGGCCGTACGATCGCGATGTTCGGTTAATTACGACGGAAGTCGTAACGAACGCAAAAACGGTCCAAAATGCTCGACGAATTGAATTTTGACAAGCCAAACACTAAAGCATAATATTATAATGCTTACATAAATTTTTGGATGTCCGGATGTATTCAGAACGTAAGTTATGCGCGAAAGAGCAAACTTGTGCACTTTTTGACGCTTTTAGTCCTTGAATGACCCAAAAGTTTATTTTAACACACCGAACCCTTCAAAACCTATCTCTAAGCTATGTAAAGGATATTTATGGTATTTTTAACTTATGGTCATGTTCTGGAATGTTTGTTACAGTTCAAATTGGCATACTTTCGCAGTTTGTCAACTTTAGTCCCTATAAGCTATTTAACTTGATTTTGTCATACCAAAGCCTTCAAAACTTATTTCTAAGTTATGTAAAGGTTATTTAAGGTATGTGAAGCCTATTTCACTATTCTGGAGTGTTCGTTGCATTAAACTGGTTATATTTACGCATCAGTGCGCGTATAACCTTCCAGAAAGCGATTTAGAGCCCGAAATCGAACAAGAATTGATATGTGCAAATGATACACATATTTGTACAAATCCCAAGTATGAAATACAATATTTCATTGGTTTGGTATTTGTTTGATGGTCGCAGTGACCCAGGTGTCACAATGGTTTGCCGAAAATAATGCAGAAATAAAATCTTTTTGAATTTTACAAACTTTATGCTAAAACACACTGAAAATCTTTTTGGGTTTAAGCTGAAATGAAATAACAGAAAACTATATACAAACATATTTTTGTGAGCTATGTTAGAGGATCATATTAGCTACTGACATGTCACTAGCACCGTTGAGCTTATATTTCACATTAAGTTTTAAACGATTCACCTAGATTGTCGATATACTGATCCACTAAAATTCTCACACAAAGTTCAACCAATTCAAGATACAGAATTAATGTTTTAAGAACTTAACTTATTCGCGTGTCCCACCTCAGAATATACTCTCGTATCCAGATTCCCCATATTCATTCTTACAGGTGAATATACTATATGATATCTGTTTATCTGGTTAATGCGATAGCATGAGAGCTCAGGCTAGAACTTTCGTTCAATCAGAGAGATGATGGCTCGACTTTAGGTGTGTCCCCCTTGGGGATCTTCTTTACAACAGCACTTGATTTGTATCTTTCGATTTTTATCAATTTTTGTGCTGAGGGAAAGCTTTTTTTTAAAGCATGCAAAAGTATTATACCAGGACTAGGCCATTGCTTCTGCAAAATCAGAAGTCCTGGTATAATACCCCAGATATCACTAAGTATAAAGACCTAGTATCTCAGAAACAGACAATCTTTCAAACAAGATTTCAGGTGTTACCTATATATCCGAGAGATGTTCCCCACGAAATAAGCAAGATATAGTTTTTATGTTTATATCCCGGATCAATCTACTAAATGTATGAAAACCTATCGACACATCATCAGTGAGACCGTTTAACGCTTTTTAACTTTCCAAATCTTTAGCGTACCGTGATAGTCTAGCTGATGTACTATCATTTCCTCTTTTCACACTAACTCTGTCACAACTGGCACAAAACCGGTAATTTCCGTACTATTTGAATTATTATTTATTATCTACAATTATGTGCTTAAACATCAACATTATGTGCTTACTTGTTTTACATATGAATTCATGCATGTTTTATACTACAAACATTTCATCATGCATTACATTAAGCGTTGCGTCAGAAATACTAGTAAACTCACCGGTAAGACACGATGTGTCAGCACTTCCGCAGAAAGCAAGCAGACAATAGATTTAGGGCCTAGGATGTGACATCTGTGCCTCCACGGCCATCAAAAAAATACCAAATCAATGAAATATTTTGTTTCCTACTTGGGATTTGTATAAATATGTGTGTCATTTGCACATATCAATTCTTGTTCGATTTCGAGCTTTTAATCGCTTTCTAGAAGGTTATACACGAACTGATGCGTAAACGTAATCAGTTTAACACGACAAACACTCCGGGATAGTGACATAGTCTTAACATACCTTAAATAACCTTTACATAACTTAGAAATAAGTTTTGGAAGGTTTGGTGTGTCGAAATCAAGTTTATTCGTTTACAGGGACTAATTTTGACAAACTGTGAATGTATGCCGATTTGTACTGTAACGAACATTCCGGAATATGATCATAAGTTAAACATGCCCTAAATATCCTTTACATAGCTTAGAAATAGGCTTAGAGGTGTTTTGTGCGCAAAAATAAACTTATTTGATCAACAGGGACTAAAATCGTCAAAAAGTGCATAAGTTTCCATTTTCGCGCATAGCTTACGTTCTGAATATATCCGGACATCCAAAAATTTATGTAATCGTTAAAATATTTTATTTTAGTGATTGGCATGATAAAATTCCATTCGTCGCGTAATTTGGATTGTTTTTCGCGTCCGTTCGTGTTTCGTCGTAATTAACCGAACAACGCAACCGTACGACCAAACGAACCGACATCCGAGATGTTTTTGAGCATGTTTTAAGTTCCCTATACTTTAACTTCATTTTAGAGCTTTAAAATGGGGTTAACGGGGCTTAAATGTGTCAAAACGCATCAAAAATCAAGTTGGAGTCACAGGGGCCTGTTCTGCCAAATTTCAAACTTGCAGACCTGCACAAGGATTACGGACCGTAAGCACATACCCATACGGTCCGTAAGGACCCCCCAGATCAGCAGAATTGTGTTCTAGCTTGATCCAGCTGTTCCCAAGTCTTGCAAATGGTTTTGTGGTTCATATGGGCTGGTTTAGGGGCTCCCATGGTTTTAGAAATCAGGGGGTGCACATGTATGGTTGAGATTGAAGCTCGGTAATCGAAGAACGATCCTAACGGTTCTTGTTTTTCTATAAATAGCCAACCCCCATTTCATTCCTTCCTCACACTTGATCTGATGGTTCTCTAAGTTGAGGTGCTTTCACTTCATACCTGAGAATAATCGGATCAAGGCTCCATTGCTTGGACCCGTTGTAAGTCCTCTTTCGTTCTTTTATGCGTTTTTAGCATGAAATTCAAACCAGTGTTTGACATTCTGCTTTGACCAGTCAATGGTCAACACGAAGTTCGTTTGAACTTCGCAACGTGAGCGTAATCACGATGGTTATAGTCCCTAGTGACTATACCTACTGATTACGACGTTGATTAGGTGTAGTGACGAGTCGTAGTTTCGGTCGGAATACGCTTTAGCGTGTATTTTGCAACCAAACTTGTTTTCAAACCTTGTTAAACATGTTTTAACATGTTTAGCTCGTCACTCTAGGATTAATGCTTATATAGGGTCGTAAAGGTAAGCGGTCTAAACAACCGCTTAGACTTTCGAACCCGACCCGTTTGGTTGATCATTTGGATCCGAACAAACACATTGGGTGACCATAGTTATATAGGGAATAACCTTCCGACGTTATACCTTATGGTCACTACGTTTAGTTAGTTGTATGATGGGTGGTTTATATGCCTTAGGTAAATTACCAAAATGCCCTTTTTGCGCATAAATTCATTTTAAGCATATGTAACCTAAATTTTGACATCTAAACTGATTAAGTAACATAATTAGACATGTTAAGGCATATTTTACCTGTCATAGGACTAGTTAGGTGGTCCGAACGCGTTTTACGCTAACGACGCGTTAAAGTAGCGTAAGCTACCTAAACGAGTCGTAATGGGTCGTAAGCACTTAGGATAGGTTTCATTTTAGAATGTAGGCTTTGTTAAACCATACTACATGAGTTCCTATAATCATTTGGTTTACGAAACCTCATCCTATCTGATCTCCCGATTTAGGTCCGATTATTAACATAGTTACCTATATTAGGTGCCGTTTGATTTCCGTGATCCCTCTAGCTTTGCTTGGTTGTTATTCAAGACTTCTAAGCACCCTCAAGTGAGTACATAGACCCCTCTTTTACTGTTTTCAAACTATTTTGGGGTGGAACACATGTGCCTACTTGTTACTTTCATGTTTTTCATGCTTTTATATCATATGCTTGTTATGTTCATTAGTACGCTTATAGTACATGATTTCTTGCATGTTTTTTGCTATGTATGCCTTATTAACATGCTAGCACATTTATTTACATTACATTTCTGTTGCATATGTTCTCGTAGCATATGGACACATTGATTTACATTACATTTCTGTTGCATATGTTCTCGTAGCATATGGACACATTGATATACATTACATTTATGTTGCATATGTTCTCATAGCATATGGACACATTGATTTACATTACATTTCTGTTGCATATGTTCTCGTAGCATATGGACACATTGATTTACATTACATTTCTGTTGCATATGTTCTCGTAGCATATGGACACATTGACTTACATTACATTTCTGTTGCATATGTTCTCGTAGCATATGGACACATTGACTTACATTACATTTCTGTTGCATATGTTCTCGTAGCATATGGACACATTACCTTACATTACATTTCTGTTGCATATGTTCTCATAGCATTGGACACATTGATTTACATTACATTTCTGTTGCACATGTTCTCATAGCATATGGACACATTGATTTACATCACCTTTCTGTTGCATATGTTCTCATAGCATATGGACACATTGATATACATTACATTTCTGTTGCATATGTTCTCATAGCATATGGACACATTATTTTACATTACATTCATACTATGTATGTTCATTTGTTGCATACTTAGTACATTATTTTCATAAAACATGCTTACATTTCGGTATGACATTTGGTTTGTTTAAATGGGTCAAAAATACATTCATTAACATTGATCACGCAGCTCGTTAGTAGGTAGTGGTACCATAGGAATTGACAACTCCCGTTCCTGAAATCCTAGGTTTGTTTGGATGGAAGGAATGACCGAATTCGATATACATTAACTCAGATAAACCTTTAATTTTGATTAAGGGTTTGTCGCCACAGTCACAAGGCTTGGATGTATGCATTAAAACATTACCGCATAGATGTTTGTATCAGTAGAGCATGCATTGTTTTACAAAACATAACTTTTTATTTATTCGATTACTTTGTTTTGTGCATTTTTACACATGATTTAAGTAGTCGTTTTTACTTATCATGCATGACATTTGTTTACAACATTACATGATTTACATTTGACAATAGACATGGTTTATACATAAACATTTGACAATTGGTTTTAACAAGACATTTTTGGTGGTTTGTTTGGGTAAGTGATTTAAGTAACGAGGCGTGTGTAATATGATAAAAGCATGGTGGATACGCCGCTGGTAATTCCTATATATAAGTGCTTTTATGATATTACATATCGTAGCGTTATTTAAACCATTTCAAGTTAGACATATTACATTTTTACAAATAACATATCTTCATGAAACATTGTTTTACAAACAACGTATTTTATACAAACTCATTTTACTTGGTCATTTATTTATCTATACACCTTTCTTTTATATCATCTGATTTCTTATCACTTTTTGTATGAATTATAAAAAGAAAACATTTTACAAGGTTCATGACTAACTTTTGTTAAACATTTTTTTTAACCTACAAGTCATGAATCCTAAATCAATGAAACCTATGTATCTCACAGGCATTTTTATGCTGACGTACCTATTTCACATATGTTTCAGGAGATGATGCATAGGATTGATCAAGTTACACTTAGGCGGACTTGGGCCTTAGTAACAATAAAAGATGCAAGACTAGTCAATTATGTTATGTTTCTTTGTTTTTAAGACATTGTAACTTCTTTTAATCAATAAAACAAAATTTAAATTTCCATGTGTTATGAAACAATGATTCTGTTACAACACTCTCCGACGTTTCCGCCACGATTTGTTGTTTTACATGGTCGGGGTGTGACATAAGAGTTGGTATCAGAGCCCATGGTTATAGGGAATTAGGTTATTAGTAATGCTTTGACCTAGTCTATTACCTTTCTAGGACCCTAACACAAGATTCTTGTGTTTAGATCTTAAAACAATACCGTCACCTATCTTTAGGCGACAACCACAATAAGAACATAAATTTCAAAACCGCTTTGAAAACCATTCATCTATTCTAGGATGATTGATTACTAGGTTTTGAACCCTCTAAAGTTTCCAAAATGATTTTCAAAATAATCACCCACCCTTCCGGATGATTTGATTTTAGCTTAGTGCCTTATGAAATTTCAAAATCTCGTCAAGGTTTGGGTCTTATAATGTGAACACGTGCAATCTGGAAGAGTGAATTCCTGTACCCTGAGTTTTCTGTCTAAGGCTAGAGTGTTCGTACAAATCCACATAATCGGACCAGTCACTCTTACCTGGGAACTCTTGGGGTGAGTATCCACCCATAGGCTAAAGCATGTCTTCGCGATACATTAATATGACCTGCTTACTTTGATTAGTCACCGTCTCATTTGTTTGCCTTAGGTAACAAACAAATGATCGCAATTTCTATGCGTTATCATTCTGTTTTGATTAACCGATAACATTTCACTTGCTTCCTCCTATGTCTTTCATTTCCTTTAGGATGTCTCCTCATCGCAGCAACGCTCAGATGTCCGAACAGACTGCCAAATTTGCCCAGCGAATAGGCGAAGTAGTCTTAAAGACTGTTGAATTAGCTGCTGCCATAGCTCATCTCGAGGATGAAGCCACTCAAGGAGCACCAAAGGAAACAGAACCCAAGCCCTCACAAAAATCAAAGAAGCATAAGGCTTCAAAGAAACCTGCAGCAGTTGCACCAAATCCAGCAGGACCTAGACAGGTGGCAACACCACCTGCTAAGAAGCAATACAAGGGAACTGCACCGTTATGCAACAAATGTAGTGGGCATCACCAAGCTCACCTAAAGTGTCGTCAGTGTGTATCATGCGGGCGAGTTGGTCACCTGGCAAGTGCTTGTCGAATTAACCCGAACCAAGGTGGTCCAAATCAACCACAAGCCAACCCTGCCCAAGCTCACTTTCCACCTGGATCGTGCTACAACTGTGGCAAGACGAGCCATTTCAGGAACAAATGCCCAAATATTTTCAATGCAAATCTGACCCACGGATGAGCGTTTGGCTGATTAGAAGATGCTGCTGCATTGAATGATTTGTGTCTGTTGCTTTTGTTTCGTTTGTTTTTCTTGAACCCTGAAACAATCTATTTTGTTTCTAAATAAATTGTTGTTCGCAAATTCTGATATACAAGTGTAGTTACATGTGTGTATGACATTTCCCTATGATACCTACGTTAAGGAACTATGTTCTTTACAAACTACTCTTGTGATTCTCCCTTTCAAGTGATCGCTCATAATTTCCTTGAAAATTTTAAGTACCCGTTTCATTCTAAGAAACAAAGTACAGAAAATAAAGTGACATTGTGAGTAATCGTGCTTTTTGCACATCTGTGCCTTTAAATCCTTGGTTAGATAACTAAGGGTAATTTTTCGACCTCATACCCATATCATTACATTCTGGTTTTTATAACAACATACATAATATATGCTTTTCAAAAACAACCTTCATGATTTCAAAAACATTTCATACATAGTTTGAAAACATTCTTAACATAGTATATTTATATCAAGTACATGATTTCAAAAGCATTATTCATGTTTTTGAAAACCTTATACATAATTTCAAAATTCATCTCGCATGATTTTAAAACATTTTATAAATATACTTATCTAATACTCCTACTTTATGATTTCAAAAGTATTATGTAAGATTTCAAAAACATTAAACACATTTCTAAAAGAACCCCATGCATAGTTTTCAAAAACATTTTTCTCATACATTGACTTAACCTTCAAATTCTGCTTCATATGTCGCCTTGGCACATCTAACATCTCAACTTCATGAGCATTCTACCTCGTGTATTGACTTAAGCACGTCTAGTGCAAGGTTTTGAAACGCCTCCCGCTTTTTAAATCCCAAAATCCATATGGGATCATCTTATCTTCACAATTAGATCCTCGTGGATGTTTATTGCTCAAATCGGAATCCTTAATTGAATTTCTTGTATGCCCCAATGCATACATTACAATTCGATAAGGACAAAGCCGAATTCCAAATGAGATCTACCTATCTTCATGGTTAGATTCTTGAAATGTTTAAAGTGCCAAATGAAATCCACGGATTGGATTCCTGGTGTGCTTTAAATACATGTGCACAGTTAACAGACAAATTAATAAAATGATAAAAATTGAAAATCAAGTTAAAAAATTATGTGATTATGTGTTTATGTGTTTTCTTTTATGCATTATGTTTTTGAGTAATCAAGATATTCGTTATCCAAATCCTCGTAGGATCTCCCATATCTTCATATGAGGGATTCATAGTAGGATATCCAAAGGTACTACCTTAAATCCTAAATGGGCTTCTACACAATAGTTAAGACCCTTGGATTATATAGTACCATTCCATAATTCAGAAGAGACCCTTTGAGTGGTCTAATTGAAAGGATTGATTCAAAATCTGGTCAAAAATGGCATGTGGTGATATAGCTGAAAAGACTCCTCGGTGGTCTTTTTAAAAGAGATCATTTATTGATTCAATCAAAAGGACCCAATGGTGGTCTAGTCACACTCATCACAGGTTCGTTCATTGTTTCTTCCCCTACACATTATAAAATACACTGTGTAAACTATGCAAGGGATTGCGTAATTATGGATGCATACATAATTATGAAATTTAGTGCACAAGAACCACAGTAAGATTTATCAAGTGTAAGAATAACAAAACGTGAACAATGTAATGGAGGTACGGTGGACGCACCAATGACACATCGTATACTTGTATATAAGTGTCCCTCTAACATTGCAAACATGATGTTATTTAAAGTTACTAGAAGTTCAGAACCCTAACCAGTGTTGTTTTATCTTTTCAACTTCATGTTTCAAGTTCTCACGAGTTTCCTCTAAATAAAATTTCGGGACGAAATTTCCTAAAGTAGGGGAGACTGTGACATCTGTGCCTCCACGGCCATCAAACAAATACCAAATCAATGAAATATTGTGTTTCCTACTTGGGATTTGTATAAATATGTGTGTCATTTGCACATATCAATTCTTGTTCGATTTCGAGCTTTAAATCGCTTTCTGGAAGGTTATACGCGAACTGATGCGTAAACGTAATCAGTTTAACACGAAAAACACTCCGGGATAGTGACATAGGCTTAACATACCTTAAATAACCTTTACATAACTTAGAAATAAGTTTTGGAAGGTTTGGTGTGTCGAAATCAAGTTTATTCGCTTACAGGAACTAATTTTGACAAACTGCGAAAGTATGCCGATTTGTACTGTAACGAACATTCCAGAATATGATTATAAGTTAAACATGCCCTAAATATCCTTTACGTAGCTTAGAAATAGGCTTAGAGGTGTTTTGTGCGCAAAAATAAACTTATTTGATCAACAGGGACTAAAAGCGTCAAAAAGTGCATAAGTTTGCATTTTCGCGCATAGCTTACGTTCTGAATATATCCGGACATCCAAAAATTTATGTAATCATTAAAATATTTTATTTTAGTGATTGGCATGATAAAATTCCATTCGTCGCGTAATTTGGATCGTTTTTCGCGTCCGTTCGTGTTTCATCGTAATTAACCGAACAACGCAACCGTACGACCAAACGAACCGACATACGAAATGTTTTTGAGCATGTTTTACGTTACCTGTACTTTAACTTCATTTTAGAGCTTTAAAATGGGGTTAACGGGGCTTAAACGTGTCAAAACGCATCAAAAATCAAGTTTGGAGTCATAGGGGCCTGTTCTGCCAAATTTCAAACTTGCTGACCGGCACAAGGCTTACGGACCGTAAGCACATACCCATACGGTCCTTAAGGACCCCCCAGATCAGAATAATTGTGTTCTAGCTTGATCCAGTTGTTCCCAAGTCCTGCAAATGGTTTTGTGGTTCCTATGGGCTGGTTTAGGGGCTCCCATGGTTTTAGAAATCAGGGGGTGCACATGTATGGTTGAGATTGAAGCTCGGTTATCGAAGAACGATCCTAACGGTTCTTGTTTTTCTATAAATAGCCAACCCCCATTTCATTCCTTCCTCACACTTGATCTGATGGTTCTCTAAGTTGAGGTGCTTTCACTTCATACCTGAGAATAATCGGATCAAGGCTCCATTGCTTGGACCCGTTGTAAGTCCTCTTTCGTTCTTTTATGCGTTTTTAGCATGAAAGTCAAACCAGTGTTTGACTTTCTGCTTTGACCAGTCAATGGTGAACACGAAGTTCGTTTGAACTTCGCAACGTGAGCGTAATCACGATAGTTATAGTCCCTAGTGACTATACCTACTGATTACCACGTTGATTAGGTGTAGTGACGCGTCGTAGTGTCGGTCAAAATACGCTTTAGCATGTTTTTTTGCAACCAAACTACTCTTGGGTATCAAAACCCTTTGTTTTGATACCAAACTTGTTTTCAAACCTTGTTAAACATGTTTTAACATGTTTAGCTCGTCACTCTAGGATTAGTGCTTATATAGGGTCGTAAAGGTAAGCGGTCTAAACAACCGCTTAGACTTTCGAACCCGACCCGTTTGGTCGATCATTAGGATCCGACCAAACACATTGGGTGACCATAGTTGTATAGGGAATAACCTTCCGAGGTTATACCTTATGGTCACTCCGTTTAGTTAGTTGTATGATGGGTGGTTTATATGCCTTAGGTAAATTACCAAATTGCCCTTTTTGCGCATAAATTCATTTTAAGCATATGTAACCTAAATTTTGACATCTAAACTGATTAAGTAACATAATTAGACATGTTAAGGCATATTTTACCTGTCATAGGACTAGTTAGTGTCACACCCCGACCACGTGGAACATACAAAACGTGGCGGAAACATCGGGGAGTGTTGTAACAGAATTAATGTTTCAAATCCATGGCAATTGAAGTTTCGTTTTATTCATCATAAGTGTTACAATGTCTTAACAAACAAGGAAATACAACATAATTAACTAGTCTGCATCTTTTATTGTCACTAAGGCCCATGTCCGCCTAAGTGTAACTTGATCAATCCTATGCTTCATTTCCTGAAAAACACATGTGAAAATATGGTACGTCAGCATAAAAATGCCGGTGAGATACATAGGTTTTGTGAAAATAGGTTTCATGACTTATGCTTGAGAAAATGTTTAGTCATGAACCTTGTTATTTGCTTTGTTTTGTAAATCATTTGAAAAACGATAAGATCAGATGATATGTATAAATAATTGTATAATGCATGGTTAAATGAATAGCCATGTATAAATGAGTTTGTATAAGTTAAGTTGTTTGTAAATCAATGTCTTGTGAAAAATATGTTATTTGTAAAAAATGTTCTATGTCTCAAACTGAAATGGTTCAAATAACGCTACGACATGTAATACCATGCAACCACTTATATATAGGAAGTACCAGCGGCGTATCCACCATGCTTGTATCATATTACACACGCATCGTTACTTAATCACTTAATCAAACCAAACCAAACAATGTAAGATGTCTATGTTTAAACCAATTGTCAAATGTATTGAATAACATGTCAAAATGTAAATCATGTAATGTAAAACAAAATGTGATATGTATGGCTAGTGAAAGCGCATCAACTAAACCATAAATGAAATGCACAAGAACATAGTATTGAAGTAAAACTTGGTTTAAATCAAAGCTATGTTTTGTGTAAATGCATGATCAAGGTCAATCATGTTAAAATGTCTATGTCTATGTCTAATGTCTATGTCAAAATGTCCTGTATGGCTAGCGGAATGTGTCAACTAAACCATATGCACAAGAACATAGTATTGAAGTAAAACTTAGTTTAAATCAACATTATGTCTTGTGAAAATGCATGATCAAGGTCAATCATGTTAAAATGTCTATGTCTAATGTCTATGTCAAAATGTCCTGTATGGCTAGCGAAATGTGTCAACTAAACCATATGCACAAGAACATAGTATTGAAGTAAAACTTAGTTTAAATCAACATTATGTCTTGTGAAAATGCATGATCAAGGTCAATCATGTTAAAATGTCTATATGCATGCTATACTGAATATGTACATTTATGTGGTGTTGTTCCAATGCATACATCCAAGCCTTGCGACTGAGGTGATAAACCTTTAAACAAATTAAAGGTCTATCTGAGTAAATATCAACGAATTCGGTCATTCCTTTCTGTCCCCTTTCCCTGGGATGTCCGGAACGGGAGTTGTCAATTCCTATGGTACCACTACCTACTAACGAACGGCGTAGCTAATGTTAATGAATGTATTGTCCCATTTAACAAACCAAATGTCATACCAAAATGTAAGCATGTGATGAAATGAAGATGTACTAAGTATGCAACAATGAACATACATAGCATGTGATGTGATGTGATGTAAAACAATGTACTAAGTATGAACTAAATGAACATACATAGCATAAAATGTCATGTAAAACGATGTACTAAGTAATGCGCGCAATGGGCACACCTAGCATAAACACAATGAAATCATGTACTATAAGTGTACTATTGAACATAATAAGCATATGATATGAAAACATGGAAAGCATGAAAGTAACAAGTAGGCACATGTGTTCCACCCCAAAACGTTTGGAAAACAGTAAAAGAGGGGTCTATGTACTCACTTGAGATTGCTCAGTAGTCCTTGAGTAACAACCAAACAATGCTAGAGATCACGGAAATCAAACGGCACCTAATATAGGTAACTATGTTAATTAACCGGACCTAGATCGGAAGATTGGGTAGCATTAGGGTTTGTAAACCAAATGAGTGTAGGAACTCATATGATATGGTTTAACAAAGCCTACATACTAAATGAAACTTAACCTAAGTGCTTTCGACCCATTACGACCCGTTTAGGAAGCTTATGCTACTTTAACGCGTCGTGCGCGTGAAACGCGTTCGGACCGCCTAACTAGTCCTATGACAAGTGTTATATGCCTAAACATGTTACATAATCAGTTATGTGGCAAAAGTTTAGGTTACATATGCTAAATTACCAATTATGCATGAAAAGGGTATTCTGGTAATTTACCTAAGGCATATAAACTACCTATCATACAACTACTTAAACGATGTGACCATAGGGTATAACCTCGGAAGGTTATTCCCTACCTACTATGGTCACCTAATGTATTTGGTCGGATCCTAATGATCGACCAAATGGGTCGAGTTCGAAGGTATAGGCGATTTATTAGATCGCCTACCCTACGACTCTAGACAACGTGGTAATCAGTGGGCATAGTCCCAAGGGACTATGACCAACGTGATTACACTCACGTTGCGAAGTTCAAACGAACTTCGCATTGACCATTACTGGTCAACGCTGAAAGTCAAACAAAGTTTGACTTTCTGACTCGAAAAGCAGTAAAATAAGGAAAAGAACGAAAGAATACTTACCCAGGGTCCCCGAATGCTAATCCCGACTTCAAGAACTCAGGTATGAAACAATGGTTTCAACTTAGAGCTCTCAAAATCCGAATTCTTGTAAGAAATGCAATGGGGGTGGATGGGTATATATAGTATTCGGTCCACCGTTGAGATCGTTTCTTGGAAAAGGGGAAACGATCAAGGTCGTACACTTGTTGCAAGGTTATGGAAGCTTAATTCCATCCTTATCATCTGACTAGGCAAAGGAGAACATGTGGTTGTGGATCAAACATGTGCAAACAGGCTGTTTGGTACTCTGCATCTGGTCTACAGACCCCTAGCGCACCGCTACGCTTAAAGTGTAGCGCACCGCTAGGCACTATTTTGGCAGAATTACACTTTTGGTCCCTGAACTGTATTTAGGCCATTTTCGACACGTTTAAGGCCCGTTAACCCCATTTCAAAGCTCTAAAATGAAGTTAAAGTATAGGGAACTTAAAATGTGTTCAAAAATATCATGGATGTCGGTTCGTTTGGCCGTACGAACGCGATGTTCGCTTAATTACGACGGAATGCGCATAAGCGCGAAAAACGAACCAAATGACGCGACGAATGGATTTTTCTTATGGCGAACACTAAAATATAATGTAGTCATGCTTACATAAATTTTTAGATGTCCGGATGTATGCAGAACATGAGTTATGCGCGAAAATGCATACTTGTGCACTTTTTGACACTTTTAGTCCCTGAATGACACAAAAGTTTATTTTAGCATACCGAACACCTCAAAGCCTATTTCTAAGCTATGTGAAGGATATTTATGGTATGTTTAACTTATGGTCATGCTCCGGAATGTCTGTTACAGTTCAAATTGGCATACTTTCGCAGTTTGTCAAGTTTAGTCCCTGTAAGCGAATTAGCTTGTTTTTGCCATACCAAAGCCTTCAAAACTTATTTCTAAGTTATGTAAAGGTTATTTAAGGTATGTTAAGCCAATGTCACTATTCCGGAGTGTTTCTTGCATTAAACTGGTTATATTTACGCATCGGTGCGCGTATAACCTTCCAGAAAGTGATTTAGAGTTTGAAATTGAACAAAAATTGATATGTGCAAATGATACACATATTTTTACAAATACCAAGTATGAAATACAATATTTCATTGCTACAGTATTTGTGTGATGGCCGTGGAGGCACAGGTGTTACAGTCTCCCCTACTTTAGGAAATTTCGTCCCGAAATTTATTTAGAGGAAACTTGTGAGAGCTTGAAAGCATGAAGTTGAAAAGATCGAACAACATTGGTTAGGGTTCTGAACTTCTAGTAACTTTAATAACATTATGCTTGCAATGTAAGAGGGATACTTATATACAAGTATATGAAGCGTCATTGGTGCGTCCACCGTACCTCCATTACATCGTTCTCATTTTGTTATTGTTGTCACTATCGGTTCTTACACATAATAAACCTTACTGGGTTTCTATGCACTAAATTTCATAATTATGTAGGCCTCCATAATTAGACAATTCCTTGCACAGTTCACACAGTCTATTTTATAATGCGTAGGGTAAAACCAAATGAACAATCCTGTGATGAGTGTGACTAGACCGCCGTAGAGTCCTTTTACTTAAATCATTAAATGATCTAAATAGACTATCAAGGAGTCTGTCCAGCTACATCACTAGATGTCATTCTTTAACCAGATTGCGAATCAATCTTTTGACTAGACCACTAAAAAGGGTCTCTTATGAATCATGGAGTAGTACTATAAAATCCAAGGGTCTTAACTATTACATAGAAGCCCATTAAGGAATTAAGATAGTACCTTTTGACTATCCTGCTACGAATCCCTCATATGAAGATATGAAAGATCCTGCGAGGATTTGGATAACGAATTATCCAGAGTATAAAAACACAAAATACTTAAATGAAAACTCAAGATGCATAAACACATAGTCGTATAACCACAAAGATTGTTTGTTAATTTGTCTTGTTACTTGCGTACATGCATTTAAAGCACACTAGGAATCCATTCAACGGATTTCATTTGGTACTTTAAACGTTATCAAGAATCTAACTATAAAGATAGAAAGATTTTTGAAGAGAAAATTCGATTTCGATTATAAAGAACCGAAATGTTCGAATTAAGGTACATAAGGAATCCAATTAAGGACTCTGATTTGAATGATAATCATCCACAAGGATCTAATTGTAAAGATAAAAAGATCCCATATGAATTTTAGAAGTTGAAGATGTTTTGAAACCTTGCACTGGATGTGCTTAGGTCAAAACATGATGTAAAATGCTTATGAAGTTGAGATGCTTGATATGTCAAGGCGACATATGAAGCAGAATTTTGAAGGTTAAGTCAATGCATGAGGAAAATATTTTTGAAAACTATGCATGAGGTTCTTTTAAGAAAAATGTGTTTAACGTTTTTGAAACCTTATATATAATACTTTTTGAAATCATAAAGTAGGTGTACTAGGTAGATATATTTACAAAAATGTTTTAAAATCATGCGAGATGAATTTTGAAATTATGTATAAGGTTTTTGAAAGACATGAATGATGCTTTTCGAAATCATGCACTTGATCAGAAAATGTATTGTTTTAATATTGTCTTCAGACTATATGAAATATTTTGAAATTTGAAAGGTTGGTTTTGATAACATGGCCAATGTTTTTGAAATAACATAGACAATGCATCTAGAAAAATTGTTTTCAAACTATATGAAATGTTTTGAGATCATGAAGATTGTTTTGAAATACTGGTACTGTGTATGTTGAAAAATCAAAACGTAATGGGTATGAGATTTGAAAATACCCTTAGTTATCTAACCAAGGATTTAAAGGCACAGATGTGCAAAAAGCACGATTACTCATAATGTCACTTAATTTTCTGTACTTTGTTTCTTAGAGTGAAACGAGTACTTAAAATTTTTGAGGGAATCATGAGCAATCATTTGAAAGAGAGGAATCGCAAGAGTAGTTTGTAAGGTACATAGTTCCTTGATGTAGGTATCATAGGAAAAGCCATATATACCTAGCAGGGGGTTGAGCTGGTTGGTTGGGGACGGCTTTACCATTGTGAGCGACCATGGCGAAGTTCTGAGAAGCCTTTCGCTTCTTTGACTTCTTAGGGGATCGTTCATCCATGGTCTTTGATTCCTCGTTTGGTTTATGGGCTGATGGTGCTGTCACCTGGCTAGGTCCTGCCTGTCTTGGTGACTCTTGAGTGGCTTCATCCTGAAGATGATACACGGCAGTAGCTAATTCAATAGTCTTCAGGACTACTTCGCCTATTCGCTGAGCGAATTTGGCTGCTTGCTCAGATATCTGAGCGTCATCGTGATGAAGAGACATTTTAAAAGAAAGTGAAAGACATAGGAAGAAACAAGTGAAAGTTTTTTGGATAATCAATACCGAATGGTAACGGATGAAAATTGTGATCATTTGTTTGTTACCTAAGGCAAACAAATGAGATGATGACAAATCAAAGTAAATAGGTCTTATTAATGTATCACTGAAGACATGCTCGCCTATAAGTGAACACTCATCCCAAGAATTCCCAGGTAAGCACAACTGGTCTCGCGTCTGATGAGATGTATACGAAGTGCTTGCCTAGACAGAAAACCCAGAATACAGGCATTCACCCTTCCAGTTTGCACGTGTTCACATTATTTAAAACCCAAAACCTTGACGAGATTTTGAAATTTCAAAGGGGTTCAAAACCATATAACAGAGAGTTCAAAACCTTATAACTGAGGGTTCAAAACCTAGTAATCAATCATCCTAGAACAGATGATTAGTTTTCAAAGCGGTTTTGAATTTTATGTTCTTGTTGTGATCGTCGCCTAAGGATAGGTGACGGTATTGTTTTATGACTAAACGCAAGTAAACTCGCGTTAGGGTCCTAAGAAGGTTATAGACTAGGTCAAAGCATTACTAATAACCTAATTCCCTATAACCATTGGCTCTGATACCATCTTTTCTGTCACACCCCGACCACGTGGAACATACAAAACGTGGCGGAAACATCGGGGAGTGTTGTAACAGAATTAATGTTTCAAATCCATGGCAATTGAAGTTTCGTTTTATTCATCATAAGTGTTACAATGTCTTAACAAACAAGGAAATACAACATAATTAACTAGTCTGCATCTTTTATTGTCACTAAGGCCCATGTCCGCCTAAGTGTAACTTGATCAATCCTATGCTTCATTTCCTGAAAAACACATGTGAAAATATGGTACGTCAGCATAAAAATGCCGGTGAGATACATAGGTTTTGTGAAAATAGGTTTCATGACTTATGCTTGAGAAAATGTTTAGTCATGAACCTTGTTATTTGCTTTGTTTTGTAAATCATTTGAAAAACGATAAGATCAGATGATATGTATAAATAATTGTATAATGCATGGTTAAATGAATAGCCATGTATAAATGAGTTTGTATAAGTTAAGTTGTTTGTAAATCAATGTCTTGTGAAAAATATATTATTTGTATAAAATGTTCTATGTCTCAAACTGAAATGGTTCAAATAACGCTACGACATGTAATACCATGCAACCACTTATATATAGGAAGTACCAGCGGCGTATCCACCATGCTTGTATCATATTACACACGCATCGTTACTTAATCACTTAATCAAACCAAACCAAACAATGTAAGATGTCTATGTTTAAACCAATTGTCAAATGTATTAAATAACATGTCAAAATGTAAATCATGTAATGTAAAACAAAATGTGATATGTATGGCTAGTGAAAGCGCATCAACTAAACCATAAATGAAATGCACAAGAACATAGTATTGAAGTAAAACTTGGTTTAAATCAAAGCTATGTTTTGTGTAAATGCATGATCAAGGTCAATCATGTTAAAATGTCTATGTCTATGTCTAATGTCTATGTCAAAATGTCCTGTATGGCTAGCGGAATGTGTCAACTAAACCATATGCACAAGAACATAGTATTGAAGTAAAACTTAGTTTAAATCAACATTATGTCTTGTGAAAATGCATGATCAAGGTCAATCATGTTAAAATGTCTATGTCTAATGTCTATGTCAAAATGTCCTGTATGGCTAGCGAAATGTGTCAACTAAACCATATGCACAAGAACATAGTATTGAAGTAAAACTTAGTTTAAATCAACATTATGTCTTGTGAAAATGCATGATCAAGGTCAATCATGTTAAAATGTCTATATGCATGCTATACTGAATATGTACATTTATGTGGTGTTGTTCCAATGCATACATCCAAGCCTTGCGACTGAGGTGATAAACCTTTAAACAAATTAAAGGTCTATCTGAGTAAATATCAACGAATTCGGTCATTCCTTTCTGTCCCCTTTCCCTGGGATGTCCGGAACGGGAGTTGTCAATTCCTATGGTACCACTACCTACTAACGAACGGCGTAGCTAATGTTAATGAATGTATTGTCCCATTTAACAAACCAAATGTCATACCAAAATGTAAGCATGTGATGAAATGAAGATGTACTAAGTATGCAACAATGAACATACATAGCATGTGATGTGATGTGATGTAAAACAATGTACTAAGTATGAACTAAATGAACATACATAGCATAAAATGTCATGTAAAACGATGTACTAAGTAATGCGCGCAATGGGCACACCTAGCATAAACACAATGAAATCATGTACTATAAGTGTACTATTGAACATAATAAGCATATGATATGAAAACATGGAAAGCATGAAAGTAACAAGTAGGCACATGTGTTCCACCCCAAAACGTTTGGAAAACAGTAAAAGAGGGGTCTATGTACTCACTTGAGATTGCTCAGTAGTCCTTGAGTAACAACCAAACAATGCTAGAGATCACGGAAATCAAACGGCACCTAATATAGGTAACTATGTTAATTAACCGGACCTAGATCGGAAGATTGGGTAGCATTAGGGTTTGTAAACCAAATGAGTGTAGGAACTCATATGATATGGTTTAACAAAGCCTACATACTAAATGAAACTTAACCTAAGTGCTTTCGACCCATTACGACCCGTTTAGGAAGCTTATGCTACTTTAACGCGTCGTGCGCGTGAAACGCGTTCGGACCGCCTAACTAGTCCTATGACAAGTGTTATATGCCTAAACATGTTACATAATCAGTTATGTGGCAAAAGTTTAGGTTACATATGCTAAATTACCAATTATGCATGAAAAGGGTATTCTGGTAATTTACCTAAGGCATATAAACTACCTATCATACAACTACTTAAACGATGTGACCATAGGGTATAACCTCGGAAGGTTATTCCCTACCTACTATGGTCACCTAATGTATTTGGTCGGATCCTAATGATCGACCAAATGGGTCGAGTTCGAAGGTATAGGCGATTTATTAGATCGCCTACCCTACGACTCTAGACAACGTGGTAATCAGTGGGCATAGTCCCAAGGGACTATGACCAACGTGATTACACTCACGTTGCGAAGTTCAAACGAACTTCGCATTGACCATTACTGGTCAACGCTGAAAGTCAAACAAAGTTTGACTTTCTGACTCGAAAAGCAGTAAAATAAGGAAAAGAACGAAAGAATACTTACCCAGGGTCCCCGAATGCTAATCCCGACTTCAAGAACTCAGGTATGAAACAATGGTTTCAACTTAGAGCTCTCAAAATCCGAATTCTTGTAAGAAATGCAATGGGGGTGGATGGGTATATATAGTATTCGGTCCACCGTTGAGATCGTTTCTTGGAAAAGGGGAAACGATCAAGGTCGTACACTTGTTGCAAGGTTATGGAAGCTTAATTCCATCCTTATCATCTGACTAGGCAAAGGAGAACATGTGGTTGTGGATCAAACATGTGAAAACAGGCTGTTTGGTACTCTGCATCTGGTCTGCAGACCCCTAGCGCACCGCTACGCTTAAAGTGTAGCGCACCGCTAGGCACTATTTTGGCAGAATTACACTTTTGGTCCCTGAACTGTATTTAGGCCATTTTCGACACGTTTAAGGCCCGTTAACCCCATTTCAAAGCTCTAAAATGAAGTTAAAGTATAGGGAACTTAAAATGTGTTCAAAAATATCATGGATGTCGGTTCGTTTGGCCGTACGAACGCGATGTTCGCTTAATTACGACGGAATGCGCATAAGCGCGAAAAACGAACCAAATGACGCGACGAATGGATTTTTCTTATGGCGAACACTAAAATATAATGTAGTCATGCTTACATAAATTTTTAGATGTCCGGATGTATGCAGAACATGAGTTATGCGCGAAAATGCATACTTGTGCACTTTTTGACACTTTTAGTCCCTGAATGACACAAAAGTTTATTTTAGCATACCGAACACCTCAAAGCCTATTTCTAAGCTATGTGAAGGATATTTATGGTATGTTTAACTTATGGTCATGCTCCGGAATGTCTGTTACAGTTCAAATTGGCATACTTTCGCAGTTTGTCAAGTTTAGTCCCTGTAAGCGAATTAGCTTGTTTTTTCCATACCAAAGCCTTCAAAACTTATTTCTAAGTTATGTAAAGGTTATTTAAGGTATGTTAAGCCAATGTCACTATTCCGGAGTGTTTCTTGCATTAAACTGGTTATATTTACGCATCGGTGCGCGTATAACCTTCCAGAAAGTGATTTAGAGTTTGAAATTGAACAAAAATTGATATGTGCAAATGATACACATATTTTTACAAATACCAAGTATGAAATACAATATTTCATTGCTACAGTATTTGTGTGATGGCCGTGGAGGCACAGGTGTTACAGTTAGGCGGTCCGAACTCGTGTTACGCAAACGACGCGTTAAAGTAGCGTAAGCTACCTAAACGAGTCGTAATGGGTCGTAAGCACTTAGGATAGGTTTCATTTTAGAATGTAGGCTTTGTTAAACCATACTACATGAGTTCCTATACTCATTTGGTATACGAAACCTCATCCTATCCGATCTCCCGATTTAGGTCCGATTATTAACATAGTTACCTATATTAGGTGCCGTTTGATTTCCGTGATCCCTCTAGCTTTGCTTGGTTGTTATTCAAGACTTCTAAGCACCCTCAAGTGAGTACATAGACCCCTCTTTTACTGTTTTCAAACTGTTTTGGGGTGGAACACATGTGCCTACTTGTTAGTTTCATGTTTTTCATGCTTTTATATCATATGCTTGTTATGTTCATTAGTACGCTTATAGTACATGATTTCTTGCATGTTTTTACTATGTATGCCTTATTAACATGCTAGCATATTGATTTACATTACATTTCTGTTGCATATGTTCTCGTAGCATATGGACACATTGATTCACATTACATTTCTGTTGCATATGTTCTCGTAGCATATGGACACATTGATTTACATTACATTTCTGTTGCATATGTTCTCGTAGCATATGGACACATTGATATACATTACATTTCTGTTGCATATGTTCTCATAGCATATGGACACATTGATTTACATTACATTTCTGTTGCATATGTTCTCGTAGCATATGGACACATTGACTTACAATACATTTCTGTTGCATAGGTTATCGTAGCATATGGACACATTGATTTACATTACATTTCTGTTGCATATGTTCTCATAGCATATGGACACATTGATTTACATCACCTTTCTGTTGCATATGTTCTCATAGCATATGGGCACATTGATATACATTACATTTCTGTTGCATATGTTCTCGTAGCACATGGACACATTATTTTACATTACATTCATACTATGTATGTTCATTTGTTGCATACTTAGTACATTATTTTCATAAAACATGCTTACATTTCGGTATGACATTTGGTTTGTTTAAATGGGTCAAAAATACATTCATTAACATTGATCACGCCGCTCGTTATTAGGTAGTGGTACCATAGGAATTGACAACTCCCGTTCCTGAAATCCTAGGTTTGTTTGGATGGAAGGAATGACCGAATTCGATATACATTAACTCATATAAACCTTTAATTTCGATTAAGGGTTTGTCGCCACAGTCGCAAGGCTTGGATGTATGCATTAAAACATTACCGCATAGATGTTTGTATCAGTAGAGCATGCATTGTTTTACAAAACATAACTTTTGATTTATTCAATTACTTTGTTTTGTGCATTTTTACACATGATTTAAGTAGTCATTTTTACTTATCATGCATGACATTTGTTTACAACATTACATGATTTACATTTGACAATAGACATGGTTTATACATAAACATTTGACAATTGGTTTAAACAAGACATTTTTGGTGGTTTGTTTGGGTAAGTGATTTAAGTAACGAGGCGTGTGTAATATGATAAAAGCATGGTGGATACGCCGCTGGTACTTCCTATATATAAGTGCTTTTATGATATTACATATCGTAGCGTTATTTAAACCATTTCAAGTTAGACATATTACATTTTTACAAATAACATATCTTCATGAAACATTGTTTTACAAACAACGTATTTTATACAAACTCATTTTACTTGGTCATTTATTTATCTATACACCTTTCTTTTATATCATCTGATTTCTTATCACTTTTTGTATGAATTATAAAAGAAAACATTTTACAAGGTTCATGACTAACTTTTGTTAAACATTTTTTTTTAAACCTACAAGTCATGAATCCTAAATCAATAAAACCTATGTATCTCACAGGCATTTTTATGCGGACGTACCGATTTTCACATGTGTTTCAGGAGATGATGCATAGGATTGATCAAGTTATACTTAGGCGGACTTGGGCCTTAGTAACAATAAAAGATGCAAGACTAGTCAATTATGTTATGTTTCTTTGTTTTTAAGACATTGTAACTTCTTTTAATCAATAAAACAAAATTTAAATTTCCATATGTTATGAAACAATGATTCTGTTACAACACTCCCCGACGTTTCCGCCACGATTTGTTGTTTTACGTGGTCGGGGTGTGACATAGGAGTAGGTCCAACATCAAAAACAAGTTAAAAAACAAGTTAAAACACAAGTGTGGGTACAAGGGTTAACTCATACACTTTCCGGAAGCTAAAATAAGCACTAAAAGACACCCGAAACTCACTCTGAATGCTGAATTCTGCAGAATTCAACAATAATTCAGCAATTTAACACCAAAATATTATGCAGAATTGATGTTTTAGTGTCCAGAACAACTTACAAAGTGTCGGGAATTAAAACTGTCACAAAAGGTGCTTCATACCTAGTAAAACTGCACAATTTAGCACTTTAACGAACTGTTAACGAAACGAATAACCGGACACTACCCAAAATATCAAAATTTAACTAGAAGCATTGTTTTTATGATATTAAGCTAGTATTGGTGATAAAACACCTTAAAAATCATAAAAACACCTAAACACACTTAAACTAACTTAAACCTTGTAGTTTACATATATAACCTCCAACTTCCAAAAATTTACACCTAACCCCCCCCCCCTCTCTCTTTGGTAACCGGGTGGCCCACACACATTTCCCATTAAAATAATTATGAGTGGTTTCTAGATATGGGACATGATAACCATTGGTTATAATTTTTTTTAAAGTTATAAGTAAAGACCATAAGTTCACTAACTCATTATCACCATTCAAAAAATTCACCATCTCTTTCCTTCTTCCCCTCATTGTTCTCGGCTCACCCACAACCCACATACATCCACCATTTTCAATCCATTTCAAGGCAATCAAAGTTTGTTCTAAGGTGTATGCAGACCATCTAAGAAGACTACAAGTGCTAGAAGTTGAAGGACCTCATGGAGGAGCTATTAACCACTTGATTTCATCATTCTTCATCTTCATCCTTCTTGTGCCACTTCCCTAGCCAATAGAGCTAGTTGTAAGCCTCCTAATCACTATTTTAGTTCATGTGTATGTTATGTATAAGTCACACCATCTAAGTAACTAAACTTTAAAAGATGAATATGTTAAGATCTAACATAATCATGAAGAAAATAAGTAATTTTAGTGATTTTTGGTGTATGTGATGAAGTTGTTGATGTTGAATCTTGTGTGTATGTTTAGATCTAGCATGTTAAGCTTGTTAGAAGCTTAGATCTAACAAGTTTAAGCATGGATCTTGAAAGATCCATGGTTAAACTTGAAGATGAACTTGTGAAACACTTATCTGAACTTGAAAGATGATTTTTAAAACATGATCTTGAGTTCTTGAAGTCACAAAGTGTATGTAAAACTAACTTTTGAAACTAAAATCCATGAAAAGTTTGTTAGAGATTCATCAAGAAGCTTGTTTATGGAAGATTTAAAGATGTTAAGCATGGATCTTGGAAGATCCATGATGAAACACGGTTTTAAACATAAAAGATCTTTCTAATGAACATAAAAATGGTTTTAGAACATGATTTTCAAGACTTTGAAACCATAAAACTCATGGATGATTTGGTTAGTAAATTAAGGTTTCATGAAAGTTTGTTTAAAATCCTCAAGAACACTTATTTTAGGAAAGATGATTGTATGTTAAGTGTAGATCTAAAAGACTACACATTTTTAGAAAAAATCAAGTTCACCATAATGTTTTACTTGAATTAATTAGAGTATGTTACTTGTAAAAATTGTTGAAAATTGTTTTTGGTGATGAAAAGAAAATAAACACAAGTTTTGTAGCATGGGAAACCTCCATTTTTAAGGGAAACTATATCAAAATTTTTATAAAATTTTGACAGTTAGAAAAATATAAGTTTTGGTGAAACTTAATCCCCAAAAATTCACCTAAAAATATTTACCATGGTTTCCTAATTTTTGTATAAAATTTCAAGTTAAGAAATGATGATTTCTTCAAGTTAAAATTAATATTAAGTATGTATATTTTTAGAAAAATATATATATTTAGTGATCACCAAATTTTGTGCTAAGTGTATACTATGTGTATTATATGTAGTAGTGTATTAGGAACTTGAAAAATACACTAAATACTCCCAAGGAGTATGAATACCAAAATACACATACAAATGCATAAGGATACTTAAGTATACAAGTATACGAAAAATCCTACCAAGAAGAGTATATGGACAAATACAAGGAAATATATTTGTATAAACATATTCCACAAACATATGGACTTTGGACAATTTTTGGACAAAAATATATATACTTGGACAAATATATAACCATTACTAAGTAATGGAAATTATACAAAAATCGGGTGAATAACAAAAATAAATATATATATTTCCAAGCATTACAATATATATATATATATATACAAGTCTTAAAAATACATTATTTTTAAGAAATATAACTCCGGAAAGTGATAAAAATCAATGTATTGATTTTTGGCAAATAATGTAAAATACACAAGTATTTACATAGAAATACAAGTATACTTTCCTAGGTATACTTGCACAAAAATAATATTGAGAATATTATTTCACAAAATACTTATATTTATTTTTGGAAAAATAATATAAGTAACATATATGAAGTAGTTAAAAATAAAGTTTATTTTTAACACTTATTACTTTGACAAATTCTACGTAAACAAATATATATTTTTGGGAAGTAAAATATATATTTACAAATAAACAATACAAATTCAAAGTGCAAAGACACGACGAATGGGCAAGACCTGACAAACAAGGGCACGACGCTCACAAGAGTTGAACATACAAAGAACCAATATATAAACTTAAGATGGTGACTTGTACTTGTGTGATACAAGTCTAGTGACTAACGTACGTAGAACAATTATAGGTTGAGACGCCTACACGACCAAGCCGGTGAATACATGTACTTTGGTATGTAGAAACTTGGGGAAAATACATGTACTTTGGTACGTAGAAACAAAACTAAGGAATGATACTATAGATCATGTCATGAATAGGGTGTCATAAGCACCATTAATCAACGTAATACCTAGACCACGGAACAAAAGGATAGATCTAATGGGGTTCAGGCAGCCACACTCTTGGACACACTTTTACCGAGAGTACTTTTGTGTCTCTAGTCGTTAACCGACAAGTAAAATGCCTATGGTTTGGATGCTTCCTATGTCGTTACATATGTCAGTATCCTCGTGAACCATTAGTGATCTCGATTTCCTTACATTTTAAAATTTCTATTGTTTTTGTATTTTTTAAATTTCTTAATATTTTTGGATTTTCTACAAAACCTATCTCCCCCTAAAGACCAAAACATCTAAAAATGTGACAAACCAGAGCAGATTGCTTCCCAACGTCCTCCGCTTTGGTTTCCTCATCAACGCCAATCACACCTCCCCCTGACGACAAAAGCTTCATCCCGTTTAATTTTAATAAATAATGAAAACGTTTTTTATCAAACGGTTTTTGTGACATCTGTGCTTGTAATCTTTGTAAACATTTCAGTTATCAATAAAACAATGTTATTTGACCCCAATGTTTGTTTGTTTATGTTTGACATCTTGCATGTTTTGATTTTTGTTCAATTTCAAACTCTATATCGCTTTCTGGAGAGTTATACGCAAACCGATGTGTGAACGTAATCAGTTTAACACGAAAAACACTCCGGAACATCATTATATGCTTAACATACCTTAAATAACCTTTACATAACTTAGAAATAAGCTTTGAAGGCTTTGGTATGGCAAAATCAAGCTTATTCGCTTACAGGGACTAATTTTGACAAACTGCGAAAGTATGCCGATTCGTACTGTAACGAACATTCATGAACATGACCATAAGTTAAACATACCATAAATAACCTTTACATAGCTTATAAATAGGTTTTGAGGGGTTCGGTGTGCTAAAACAAACTTTTTGGTCAATCAGGGACTAAAAGCGTCAAAAAGTGCATAAGTTTGCATTTTCGCGCATATCTTACGTTCTGAATATATCCGGACATCCAAAAATTTATGTAATCATTAAAATATTTTATTTTAGTGATTGGCATGATAAAATTCCATTCGTCGCGTAATTTGGATCGTTTTTCGCGTCCGTTCGTGTTTCGTCGTAATTAACCGAACAACGCAATCGTACGACCAAACGAACCGACATCCGAGATATTTTTGAGCATATTTTAAGTCCCCTATACTTTAACTTCACTTTGGAGCCTTGAAATGGGGTTAACGGGGCTTAAACGTGTCAAATATGCATCAAAATGCAAGTTTTTCAAGTTAGGGACCATTTCTTACATTTTCTGATTCCTCCCTTACACGGGCCGCGTAAGATATGGTCTCCCCTTATGTGGGGCGCGACAGACCATCAGATCAGCAGAATCTGATTTCCAACTTGTTCCAGCTGTTCCCCATGTTTGCAAATGGTTTTATCAAGTCTATGGGCTTGTTTAGGGGTGCACATGGTATTACAAATCAGTGGGTGCACTTGTACGGCTCAGATCGAAGCTCGTTTATCGAGGAACGATCCTAACGGTCTTGGTTTTCCTATAAATACCCAACCCATTTCATTTGCAACTCACACTTGATCTGATCATATTCCCTAAGTTGGAGTTTAAACACTTCATACCTAGGAATTTTCAGATCAAACCTCCATTTCTTGGACCTCTTATGAGTATTCTTTCGTTCTTTTACGCATTTTAATCATGAAAGTCAAACAGTATTTCACTTTCTGCTTTGACCAGTTTATGGTCAACACGAAGTTCGTTTGAATTCGCAACGTGAGCGTAATCACGATGGTCATAGTCCTTTGTGACTATACCTACTGATTACCACGTTATTTAGGCATAGTGACGAGTCATAGTTTCGGTCAGAATGCGCGTTTATGAGTATTTTGCAACCAAACTATCTTTAGGTATCAAAACCATTTGTTTTGACATGTTTAACTCGTCACTTTTAGATTAGTGCTTATATAGGGTCGTAAGATAAGCGGTCTAAACAACCGCTTAGACTTTCGAACCAGACCCGTTTGGTCGATCATTAAGATCCGACCAAACATATTTGTGACCATAGTTGTGTAGGGAATAACCTTCCGAGGTTATACCTTATGGTCACTACGTTTAGTTAGTTGTATGATATGCAGTTTATATGCCTTAGGAAAATTACCAAAATGCCCTTTTTGCGCATAAATTCATTTTAAGCATATGTATCCTAAATTTTGACATCTAAACTGATTAGGCAACATTATTAGACTTGTTAAGGCATATATTACTTGTCATAGGACTAGTTAGACGGTCCGAACGCGTTTTACGCGAACGACGCGTTAAAGTAGCGTAAGCTACCTAAACGAGTCGTAATGGGTCGTAAGCACTTAGGATAGGTTCCGTTTTAGTATGTAGGCTTGTTAAACCATATTACATGAGTTCCCACGCTCATTGGTTTACGAACCCTCATACTATCTGATCTTCCGATTTAGGTCCGGTTTATTAACGTAGTTACCTATATTAGGTGTCGTTTGATTCCGTGATCTCTAGCATTGCTTGGTTGTTATCCAAAGACTATTGAGCAATCTCAAGTGAGTACATAGTCCCCTCTTTTACTGTTTTTCTTAAACATTTTGGGGTGAAACACATGTGCCTACTTGCTACTTTCGTGTTTTTCATGCTTTTGTATAATATACTTGCTATGTTCATTAGTACGCATATAGTACATGATTTCATATTGTTTTGCTATGTATGTTCACTTAACATGCTAGCACATTAATTATCATTATTACATTTCTGTTGCATATGTTTACTCAGCATATGGACACATTGTTCTACATTACATTTCTGTTGCATATGTTTACTCAGCATATGGACACATTGTTTTACATTTCATGCTATGTATGTTCATTTTTATGCATACTTAGTACATGGTTTTCACATCACATGATTACATTTGGTATGACATTTGGTTTGTTTAAATGGGACAAAAATACGTTCATTAACATTAGCTGCGCCACTTGGTAGTAAGTAATGGTACCATAGGAATTGACAACTCCCGTTCCTGAAATCCTAGGTTTGTTTGGATGGAAGGAATGACTGAATCCAATATACATAACTTAGATAAACCTTTAATTTGTTTAAGGGTTTGTCGCCACAGTCGCAAGGCTTGAATGTATGCATTAGAACAATACCACATATGTCACACCCCCAAAATACCACATGCGGAAATACCGCGGGACGTGTGACGTATCAGGATCCAAGCCACCAATCACATTGAACTATAGCATATATTTAAATAAAAACATTCTTTCATTATCACAAAGTGTTACAAAACATTTAACGTAATTTATTGTATACAGCGGAAGCATAAATCATTTGTTAAGCGTTTCATAAACCACATGTACAAAACCGTTAGACTTGTCTTGCGACTCCAAGTATCTCGTCTCATGACCACTCCAGCATCCCAGACAGCAAGTTCCAAATGATATAACCTATAGACCTGCAAGCATGCAGACAAGTGTGTCAGACGACGCTGGTGAGTTCAAAGTTTTGTTAACGCGTTTAGTTACCAGATGTGTGTTTAAAACAGTTCAACGTTTTGTTTTGATGTTGTTATTACTCGATTACCGTATATGGCGACTAGATGTGAATGCCCAACCCCAATGCCTCCATTTAGGCATTGGTCATGAGGTCAAGGTATCAAACAACCTTGAATAGATGTAAGGGGTCTTATATATACACGATGAGAATGCCCAACCCCAATGCCTCTAACTAGGCATTGGTCATGAAGTCCAGGTAATTAGTTCACGCCCGTCCTTTCGGCCCGGTGTGAGGGTGCCAAACCTAATAGCGCTATCAACTAAATACCTCGTTGCTTCTTCAGCAACACGGTAGATGTACGGGGTCTTACATGATTTATACTGTGTTCAATAACCAACATCCCAATTAAACAGTTTACCCAGTATTCCCTTCAGAAACGTTTACCAGATGTCCCAAACCACCGGGACGCATGCTTAGAAAAGTGCAGTGAACTCACCTTGGTTTTGCTCGGTAAGAATGTTTACTTGATTAACAGTTGATCAATCACGTCCTAAAAGAGTTACCTATAACGGTCAGTTTCTCATGCATTTTGTGTACAACTACTTAATGTATTCAAGGTTCACATTAAGCCTATGCATTGCTCACATAATACACACGTGTAATTCGACACTCAACAATTTACTCATGCACCTAAGGCACCAACCAAACACTTAGCATGTAATCAATCAAACATGTTGTGTGCGTACATACATAATTTTGCTAGTACACCTTTCAATTCTGCTTTTAACCATGTATAACTCAATTAATCAAGGCATGTATGTAACATAGTCATTGACTCAATTATTCATTCGTTGACCCACAATTCATATTAACCGTAACCACTGCTCAAGCGGTCTTACTCGGCCCACATAGTTAGCCCAAACCAATTGCCCAACTTAAATGGGTGTGTGTACTCAGTAATGTGCGCGGCCCAGTAAAGCAGCCCAGCTATAACGCAACTCAGCAAGGCTTTGGCCCAATTTCAACCTAATCCATCATGCGTTTCTTTAAGATTGTCAAAAACATGCGTGGCCCAAATCGCTAAGTCCAAACAATTCCCTAAATCAATTTAATAACCCATCAATACATACATGTAGTTTGCTTAGGTGTTCATCCAAACAACAGCCCTAAATCATATACGTGAGGTTCTTGCTAGTGATCCAATAGTCGATTTATTTCGGTAATCTAGTGAACAATCGAGTCATACCAACTCTCTAAAACAACAACAATTCAGCCATGTATAACCAATAAAAGTTCTGTCCAAACATCCACTATCACATGTATATGTCAAGACACATTTTGCATTCAATTATTAATTGAATCTCAATTAATTAATAGGCTAGAATGATTGGACCAAATAGTTTGCAAATAACTCGTTTAATTGGACCTCTTATGAACTATCACATGCATCATAATCATGGCCACATACCCTAACAATTTACAATAATAGTTCCTTATCGTTGGAATACATCAATTGATCTAACAATTCTTTATCATTAAAATTTGTTAATACCAACATACCTACTCCTAGTCTGACACAACCACTTGCATGTTTTCATATTTGTGTTAATGCTATCTCACCCCAGATCATGATTGAAACACATGCTAGTCGGTTACAATATAATAATGGACCAATCAGACTCAATTCAGTTTTGCAAACAAAATCCTAGTTCACGCTTTAGTCCAACACGTACACATCAACTCCACGTAAACGTATAACCAGAAATAATCAAAACGATAATTGACTAACCGATTCACTCGATCCAATGTGATGATGTCTCGAGGGGGGTGTCCACTGCCGTCACGAACTAAAGGGGGCGTAGGGTTTGAATGTGTGTTTGCTAATCAGTTACGCAACCCCTTGTGTGTATATAACCCATAGTAACCGACCCCCAAACAACCAATTACTCACTTGGGCTTCACCCGGCCCAACCAATATTTCAGTGTGTGTAAAAAAAATATAGAATTCAATTAACCGGCCCACTATTGTACTTGTGCGACTTTGGGCTTAAATAACCCATATGCGTGGATCGAATACAGTTATAACCAGGAAGAGTGCGGCCCAAACATATGCATGACCCCGACCCACAATCGATCCAATTCGTTTACGCTATAGTTAACAAGTGCAAGTAACGGGCATTCAACGCAACGTGTGGTAAAACGTAGCGTGAAAAGAATAATAATACCGGATTAAAAGTTATGAGGCTAGGCGACACTAACCTTGAAAGTTCGGGTTGTCACATCATCCCCAACTTGAAAGAAATTTCGTCCCGAAATTTGATAAGTAAGCACAAGGTTGTGAAGTGTTAAATCAAGATTGTTGCGGATTTTCCTCAAGTGCCACATCATCCCCAACTTGAAATGGAATTTCGTCCTGAAATTCGCCAGTATTACCATAATTAGATTGACCTCCCACTCCCACTCTCACGTGAACTCCGATCCACGTCTTAAGTTCCAACGAACTCTCACGATTGGAATTCGACTAAGTTAACGAACCTTGAATTCCTAGTCCATGTGTTTGATAAATTCCTCCAATAAAGGTATCGTACGTGTTTCATCAGACAACCACTGCCTTAGATCCGAAACATAAATAGCATCGCGTACGTTACCCGACTCGCCGCGTAACTCGAGGTTGCAAGTTACGCTACCGATTCTTCCCAGACTGTTGAATGGTCCATCGTGACGTCAGTTAAGCTCGCCATGCTTCCCAAGCATTCCGCACCCTCCCGGGGTGAGACTTTCAACACGATACGATCGCCTATAGCGATCCTCCAACGTTTCCCAAGTTTATCAGCTTTTCTGACAGTCATGCGTTGCCGCCAATCGACTTCCGATCCAAACAACCTTCCTAATGGTTTCGAGTACCAGTCCTGGACCAGTAACTAAGTTGTCAAACATCTTAGTCTAACAAGGAGGTTGGCATTATCGTCTATGTAACACCTCAACAGAGCTGTCTGGTTACCAAAATGATAACTGCCACAGTAGCACTCAACCATAGGTAAGAGTCCTTCCAATTTGCACCCAAGCCAGTCACACACATGCTCGCAGCATGTCTTCGGGTGCCGAGAGAGTTTGTTTTCTCTGATCGTTTGCCCAACGGCGATAAACAATGCTCTGGTCCTAACGTGAGTCAAGGGTGTTGTGTATTGCCTGATATAAATCAAACGTGGATCAATTTCAGAGGTAACAGGAGTTGGCACCTCGTGTCTAAAAGCCGCCTCTCTCAGGGAAACATTCACAACCGTGAAGACTCGTCAGTTTTCTTGATTGCATGAAAGTGTGCTGGTAACTTGAGTCCATCAATGATCACCCAGGTGATAATGTTTCCGTTTCGAGTTGTAAGTAGACTAGTAACAAAATCCATGGCAGTCTGTTCTCATTTCCAAACATGTGTTTCTGGTCGTTAATATCCCATCTCGACTTTCCCACAAGTCAAACATCGTTCTTATGCGTGGCTATGTGGGCCTTCAGGCCCGGTCATTCGTACATGGTCTTCGGGTTTCAATATGTCCTATCAAAACTCAGATGATTAGGATATCGAGATCCGTGTGCTTTTCCTGCACCAGTTCCCTAATGTTGCTGAATAGTGAGGTCCATGTTCGTTCCACGAAGTAGCAAATATCGTTCGACCTGCCAAAGGTTGCTTCTCCATGCCCCGCATGGGTTCAACTTGAAAATTTTGTTCCTTCAGTTCTCCAGTTTGAACAGAGCGAGTCTGATCATGTAAGTTAAAGTCGATATTGAGCTGTAAAGCTTGTGCACGTTCAGGTTCCATGGTCGAAATCATTCAAAGGTTCCATCCAGCGATGTCATTACATGATTTAGCTCCTTCGAAACAACGGTACACGGGAGGCCCTTGTGATCGGTCTAAGTAACACATCCGGTACCGTCCAAGTAATGCCTCCAACTTAAATCCAAAGACCATGGTTTCCATCGCAGGTTGCTATTCTTGCAACTCTTCTTGTAATTCCACTATGTAAGCCATCACTCTCTCGTGTTGCGTCGGTGTGTAACTGGGACTCTGATTTGGACCATCATGGTATACCACTAAATCACCCGCACCCTCAGGTAAAGGCGATGCTCAGTGTAGTGCAGAGTTGGGATTCGAGAGCTGAAAAGACGTCCTCCTGTTTTGTCTTCCATGAACACAGCACCCTGCTGTTTTAAAGAGATTAAAACCGCGCGATCTTCGAAAATCCTGTGATAGATCTGCGATAGTATCTAGCGAAACCAAAAATTACTGTATCCTCGAAGAAATCTTCGGTGTCGACTTGTTTCTAACAAAATGGATCTTAGCGAGATCCACGTGTATTCCCACTCCATTGTTTATATGTCCAAAGATGTACCTCTTGAATCCAGAAGTTACCTTTAACAATACTTCGTGCGTAGTGGCTCTGCCCTCAGGAGCTCTAAATAAGATACATATGCTGCCCATGTTGTTCCTTTCTCCTGGTAATGATTCCAAACGTCCTCAATAAGCACGGCCGGTTCATCTAATCCATAAAGATGCTGGTGCGTTGATTATCCCCAAAGTCATGGAATATAAAATCGTATGGCCGAATTGCGTTTGATAGGCCGCTCTAAGAACACTCTCCCCGTGAATTTCCTTCTGATAGTAGTCCATTCGTAAATCAATCCTCTAAAGAAAGCTTGTCCCTCGCAACTAGTCGACAGGTTGTCACTACATGGTTGAGGCAAACGGTTCTGAACTGTTAAAACTCCCATCCAATAGCTCCTGAAGTTGATTAGGCAGCTCTTGCAACCTTCCTGGTGAAAGACGGTAAGAGTATGAGCATTCGGAGCGGCATCTAGCGTGAGATCAAACTGAGATTCTGCCTAACAGTTATGGAAGTAAACCTGAAAGTTCCTCGGGTAGCACACTGAGAGTAATCACGAACAATTGGTGGATCCTCGATCCTCTTTTCCTTAGCCTCAACATCAGTAACGGTTGCTAACGTAGCGAGATGATCCCCCCCGTAGACACTTCTGGGCCTTCATAGCTGATATGGCGCTAACCTTTGCACCACTCTGTTGCTTTAGAACAAATAACGATTCTCCACACAAAATTTTCTCCTCACAAGGTATGTCTGTGCGATTTCTGAATAACCAATCCACACTAACTACTGCATCGAGACCATCAAGGATGGCAAAAAGGAAGGTCGATGTCGAACACTTGTCCCATATGGTCGAGCTTGCATCCCAAAGAACATACAAGGCTTCAATTGACTTGCCATCAGCCGGTTCCATAACAGGTTCGGTTTCGAGAAGCATCAGGGTTAAATGGAATCGAGACGAAGCGGTTAGCTACTCATGCAAGCTACCATGTTGTTATTATGCCTGGCGTCGCCTACGCCAATCCTAAATGCCCTTCCACAAGCACCACTACTGGTGTTGTTGTTACGGTCACGCGGATTCCTAATACTGTCATCGTTCCCTTGGTTGTTGTCATTTTGAATTATCAACGGCCAATCCATGCCGTAGACACCTCCTTTTCCATACTGTAGGCCACTATTACAGGTACCCTGGTGTTGCCATGACTGTTGTCTCTAATGTCGTTGCTTGAAACAGAAGCCTACGATCTTTCACCAACCAAGTCCATCTTTCCACATTCTGTGCCACGCCCTAAAGTGCTAATCACTGTGCTGGTAGTCACACGTTCCACACTGTAATCAGCTGTCACCGCTCATGTTTCAATTGATTTGTAAGAGTCGACTCCCATAAGTCGCTTACCAGGGTTAAAGATTCGATTAGCGTCCAAACTGCTGATGTTCATTGCTGGTAATCAGGGTCGTCCAATACTAAGGTTGGTAAGGTATTACGCTCATCCTCTTCTCCATCGTTCTTACGAGTTGACTGAGTAATACACGGTATGTTTCCAGAGCGTTGCAGAAGTGATCGCACTTCAGGGTCTAAGACGTTAACGCGCTAGGTTCTAACAAACAACGATAGGTGAGGAAAGTATAGACCAATCATTTGACGCGGAGGCATCCATCTCAGGGACGTTCGTACAAGCACCTAACATTCTACACAGTTCGCTAGGCGTTCAGATGGGTGTTCAGGTAATAGTCGTTAGCATCGAGATTCGTAAGGATTTAGAGCGGAGTGAAAAGATCACAATCAAGTGAGAGACAATCACTGCTATGACTATTTTAGACTGTTGTGTTTTACATCGATTTAATAACAGAACAGAACCCCTTTTTCATTTGTTAAGCCTCACTGGGACTCGCACGCACCCCACATTATTATTATGTGTGCACCCACAATAATACTGCGATTTGCATGCTCATCTCAGTTCCTCTTAACTCATGTCAAATGGTTCCTCCAACTCAAGTAGCAAACAAAGAGCATTACGAAACGTCAGTCATGAATGTTTAGGGAAATACTACCCTACCAGTCACATAACACATGCAAGTAATACATGAATTAATACTGTTGCGCTAAACGTGCAATCACATGCAATATCGTGTGTAAGTGTTCACTAGTTATGCAGTACAATGAGTATACGAGAGACGAACCTTGCAGTCTGGAGCTGAGTGTCATGGTCGTATTCTTTGTTGTCAAAACTGTTCGGTTATAGTCTGGTTTTATAAAAACGTTTTAAAACCAAGTTCACTATAACCAGTGGCTCTGATACCAAACTGTCACACCCCCAAAATACCACATGCGGAAATACCGCGGGACGTGTGACGTATCAGGATCCAAGCCACCAATCACATTGAACTATAGCATATATTTAAATAAAAACATTCTTTCATTATCACAAAGTGTTACAAAACATTTAACGTAATTTATTGTATACAGCAGAAGCATAAATCATTTGTTAAGCGTTTCATAAACCACATGTACAAAACCGTTAGACTTGTCTTGCGACTCCAAGTATCTCGTCTCATGACCACTCCAGCATCCCAGACAGCAAGTTCCAAATGATATAACCTATAGACCTGCAAGCATGCAGACAAGTGTGTCAGACGACGCTGGTGAGTTCAAAGTTTTGTTAACGCGTTTAGTTACCAGATGTGTGTTTAAAACAGTTCAACGTTTTGTTTTGATGTTGTTATTACTCGATTACCGTATATGGCGACTAGATGTGAATGCCCAACCCCAATGCCTCCATTTAGGCATTGGTCATGAGGTCAAGGTATCAAACAACCTTGAATAGATGTAAGGGGTCTTATATATACACGATGAGAATGCCCAACCCCAATGCCTCTAACTAGGCATTGGTCATGAAGTCCAGGTAATTAGTTCACGCCCGTCCTTTCGGCCCGGTGTGAGGGTGCCAAACCTAATAGCGCTATCAACTAAATACCTCGTTGCTTCTTCAGCAACACGGTAGATGTACGGGGTCTTACATGATTTATACTGTGTTCAATAACCAACATCCCAATTAAACAGTTTACCCAGTATTCCCTTCAGAAACGTTTACCAGATGTCCCAAACCACCGGGACGCATGCTTAGAAAAGTGCAGTGAACTCACCTTGGTTTTGCTCGGTAAGAATGTTTACTTGATTAACAGTTGATCAATCACGTCCTAAAAGAGTTACCTATAACGGTCAGTTTCTCATGCATTTTGTGTACAACTACTTAATGTATTCAAGGTTCACATTAAGCCTATGCATTGCTCACATAATACACACGTGTAATTCGACACTCAACAATTTACTCATGCACCTAAGGCACCAACCAAACACTTAGCATGTAATCAATCAAACATGTTGTGTGCGTACATACATAATTTTGCTAGTACACCTTTCAATTCTGCTTTTAACCATGTATAACTCAATTAATCAAGGCATGTATGTAACATAGTCATTGACTCAATTATTCATTCGTTGACCCACAATTCATATTAACCGTAACCACTGCTCAAGCGGTCTTACTCGGCCCACATAGTTAGCCCAAACCAATTGCCCAACTTAAATGGGTGTGTGTACTCAGTAATGTGCGCGGCCCAGTAAAGCAGCCCAGCTATAACGCAACTCAGCAAGGCTTTGGCCCAATTTCAACCTAATCCATCATGCGTTTCTTTAAGATTGTCAAAAACATGCGTGGCCCAAATCGCTAAGTCCAAACAATTCCCTAAATCAATTTAATAACCCATCAATACATACATGTAGTTTGCTTAGATGTTCATCCAAACAACAGCCCTAAATCATATACGTGAGGTTCTTGCTAGTGATCCAATAGTCGATTTATTTCGGTAATCTAGTGAACAATCGAGTCATACCAACTCTCTAAAACAACAACAATTCAGCCATGTATAACCAATAAAAGTTCTGTCCAAACATCCACTATCACATGTATATGTCAAGACACATTTTGCATTCAATTATTAATTGAATCTCAATTAATTAATAGGCTAGAATGATTGGACCAAATAGTTTGCAAATAACTCTTTTAATTGGACCTCTTATGAACTATCACATGCATCATAATCATGGCCACATACCCTAACAATTTACAATAATAGTTCCTTATCGTTGGAATACATCAATTGATCTAACAATTCTTTATCATTAAAATTTGTTAATACCAACATACCTACTCCTAGTCTGACACAACCACTTGCATGTTTTCATATTTGTGTTAATGCTATCTCACCCCAGATCATGATTGAAACACATGCTAGTCGGTTACAATATAATAATGGACCAATCAGACTCAATTCAGTTTTGCAAACAAAATCCTAGTTCACGCTTTAGTCCAACACGTACACATCAACTCCACGTAAACGTATAACCAGAAATAATCAAAACGATAATTGACTAACCGATTCACTCGATCCAATGTGATGATGTCTCGAGGGGGGTGTCCACTGCCGTCACGAACTAAAGGGGGCGTAGGGTTTGAATGTGTGTTTGCTAATCAGTTACGCAACCCCTTGTGTGTATATAACCCATAGTAACCGACCCCCAAACAACCAATTACTCACTTGGGCTTCACCCGGCCCAACCAATATTTCAGTGTGTGTAAAAAAAATATAGAATTCAATTAACCGGCCCACTATTGTACTTGTGCGACTTTGGGCTTAAATAACCCATATGCGTGGATCGAATACAGTTATAACCAGGAAGAGTGCGGCCCAAACATATGCATGACCCCGACCCACAATCGATCCAATTCGTTTACGCTATAGTTAACAAGTGCAAGTAACGGGCATTCAACGCAACGTGTGGTAAAACGTAGCGTGAAAAGAATAATAATACCGGATTAAAAGTTATGAGGCTAGGCGACACTAACCTTGAAAGTTCGGGTTGTCACAACATAGATGTTTGTATCAGTAAGGCATGCATTTGTTTTACAAAACATAACTTTTGATTTATTCAAATACTTTGTTTTGTGCATTTTTACATATGGTTTAAGTAGTCACCTTCTACTTGCCATACATGACATTTGTTTACACATTACATGATTTACATTTGACAATAGACATGGTTTACACATTACATGATTTACATTTGACAATAGACATGGTTTACACATAAACATTTGACAATTGGTTTAAACAAGACATTTTGGTGGTTTGTTTGGGTAAGTGATTTAAGTAACGAGGCGTGTGTAATATGATAAAAGCATGGTGGATACGCCGCTGGTACTTCCTATATATAAGTGCTTTTATGATATTACATATCATAGCGTTATTTAAATCATTTCAAATTAGACACATTACATTTTACATAAATAACATATTTACACAAGACATTGTTTTACAAAACAGTTTATTTTATACACCTTTCTTTTATATAATCTGATTTCTTATCAAGTTTTCGTATGATTTATAAAAGAAAACACTTTACAAGATTCATGAGTAACTTTTATTAAACATTTCTTTAAACTTAAGTCATGAATCCTATTTTAACAAAACCTATGTGTCTCACAGGCATTTTTTATGCTGACGTACCTATTTTCACATGTGTTTTTAGGAGCTGGTGCTTAGGATTGATCAAGATACACTTAGGCGGACCTGTGCCTTAGTGACATAAAATGAAGCTAGACTAGTTTAATATTTGTTATGTTCTTTTGTTTCTTTTGTTTAAACCAATGTACCCCCTTTGTTTATAAATAAAACATAACTTTAAATACCATGGTTGTGAAACAATAATTCTGTTGCTCGACTCCCCGACGTTTCCGCCGCGGTTTGTTGTTTTGACGCGGTCGGGGTGTGACAGAAGAGTTGGTATCAGAGCCAATGGTTATAGGGAATTAGGTTATTAGTAATGCTTTGACCTAGACTATAACTTTTCTAGGACCCTAACACAAGTTATCTTGTGTTTAGATCTTAAAACATACACTTCACGTATCCTTAGGTGATTACCAAAACAAGAACACAATTTTCCAAAACGATTTTTGAAAATCAATCATCTGTTCTTAGATGATTTGTTATAAGATTTCGAACCCTCCAAAATTTCAAAATGATTTTGAAAACTAAATCATCCATTCTTGAATGATCCTTGTGGCCTTGTGCCTTCCAAATTTTCAAAATCTCGCCAAAGCTTTGGGTCTAAATAATGTGAACACATGCAATCTGGAAGGGTGGATGCCTGTACCTCGAGTTTTCTGTCTAGGCTAGAGTGTTCGTAGAAATCCACATAATCGGACCAGTCACTCTTACCTGGGAACTCTTGGGGTGAGTGTCCACTTATAGGCTAAAGCATGTCTTCACGATACATTATTTTTGACCTATTTACTTTGATTAGTCACTGTGTGTCATTGGTTTGCTTTGTGATACGAATGAATGACCACCATCTTTACTTTTGTTGATTTTTGTATCATCTCATTTTTCATCCTATCATCTCACTCGCTTTCTCTCATGTTCCTCTTTTAAAATGCCTCCTCGACGTGAAAATCCGCTACCTAATGCCGAAATGGCAGCTATCATTGCGCAGCAAATGGCTGCTGTACTCCCAGACATTATTGATCAAGTAAACCAAGCCAGCAATAACAATAATGCTCCATGCAACTTCAAGAGTTTCAATTCGGCTAAACCGCTCAAGTTTAGCGGTTCTGAAGGAGCAACTGGGCTCCTACAGTGGTTTGAGAGCATTGAGAGTACCTTTCATCAAGTTCAGTGTCCTGATAATTGCAAGGTTGAGTTCACTTCCAGTGTGTTTCAAAAGAGGGCTCTTACATGGTGGAATGGAGTCATGAGGGACCGTGGTGCTAAGGTTGCTTTAGCACAGACATGGGCAGAGCTTAGGGCTCTTATGATGAGGGAATTCTATCCTCTTCATGAACTGAGGGCGTTAGAAAGGGAGTTTGATGATTTGAAGCAGGATAGTGGTGAGCACCGAGCTTACACAGATAGGTATGAGGAGCTAAGTTTATTGTGCCCTACAATGGTTACCCCACTCGAGAAAGCTATCGAGAGATATGTTGATGGCTTACCTGACTCCGTACAAGACATCGTCACTGGTAGCAACCCTACCACAGTTCGTCAGGCAATCGAGTTAGCTGCGACTTTGACTAAGTCGCAGATCAGAAAAGGTAAGCTACACAAGAAGGGTGACAAGGATAAGAAACAATCGACTGGTAAGGGTGAAAACAAGAAGGGGAAGAAATCTGGTTCTTCGAAAGGGTCTAGGAAGCGCAAGGCTTCCCAGAACTTCGCTATCACTTCCCAAGCCAATCAGGCAGCTCCCAACCAACCCGCTCAACCCCCAGCAAAAAGACAGTATGCTGGTAATGCACCGTTATGCAACAGATGCAATAGCCACCATCAGCCGCAAGTTCAGTGTCGTTTCTGTGCTAACTGTGGAAAATCGGGTCATCTTGCCGATGTCTGCCGTTTTGCTCCAAATCAAGCTGCTGCTCGTAACCCAGCTCAGCAAGCTGCTCAGCCGCCTGCTCAACAGGCTCAAGCTGCACGACCGCATTTTCCTCCTGGTTAGTGCTACAATTGTGGGGACCTGACTCATTATCGAAACCAGTGTCCAAGGTTAGCAAATGCGAATCCAGCTCAGGCCCAGGCTCATGGACGAGTCTTCAATATGAATGCTCAAGAGGCACGAGCAGACAACGAGGTGGTGAACGGTACGTTCTTTGTTAATAATTAGCCTGCTTCTATTCTGTTTGATTCGGGCGCTGATAAGAGTTTTGTGTCTTTATCTTTCGAGCCTTTGCTATGCATGACTATAACAAAACTAGGAAAGCCCTTGACAGTAGAGGTAGCTAGTAGTGAACCCATTGTTCTTGATTCCGTTCTTCAAAACTGCCAGTTAAACCTAAATAACCATCTTTTTCCTATCAACCTCACACCGATGCAACTTGGAAGCTTCGACGTTATAGTGGGAATGGATTGGTTAGCCAAGTATCACGCAGAGGTGGTTTGTTTTGAGAAGATTGTTCGTGTGTCGCTTTCAACTGGAGAGATCTTAGAGGTTCGTGGTGAGAAACCTGCTAGTAGTCTCAAGCTCATATCTTGTACTCAAGCTCAGAAGTATTTGCGAAAGAACTATGTGGCATTTTTGGCACTTGTTGTAGCAGATAAGGGTAAAGGTAAGTCTATTCAAGATATCCATGTTGTTCGGGATTATCCTGAAGTGTTTCCTGAAGAGTTACCTGGTTTACCCCCAGCACGTCAAGTCGAGTTCCGTATTGATCTTGTACTTGGTGCTAATCCTATTGCCAGATCTCCATATCGTCTTGCACCGTCTGAGATGCAAGAGTTATCTAAGCAGTTTCAAGAGCTTTCTGACAAGGGTTTTATCCGTCCGAGCTCTTCACCTTGGGGTGCTCCTGTTCTTTTTATCAAGTAGAAGGATGGATCTTTCAGAATATGCATCGATTATCGTCAGCTTAACAAGCTTACCATCAAGAATCGATCCCCTACCTCGCATTGATAATCCCCTCGATCAGTTACAGGGTGCTACTTGTTTTTCGAAGATTGATCTACGTTCCGGATATCATCAGCTTTGAGTGCTCGAAGAAGATATTCCCAAGACAGCTTTCCGCACTCGTTATGGGCATTATGAGTTCACAGTTATGCCATTCGATTTGACTAATGCTCCTGCCGTATTCATGGACTTAATGAATAGGGTTTGTAAGCCTTATCTGGATAAGTTCATCATCGTTTTCATTGATGACATCTTGATTTATTCTAAGACACGAGCTGATCATGAGCAACATCTTCGTCTTACTTTGGAACTCCTGAAGAAAGAACAACTTTTTGCCAAATTCTCCAAGTGCGAATTTTGGCTTAAGGAAGTTCAATTTTTGGGACATATCGTCAACAAACAAGGTATTCATGTAGATCCCTCCAAGATCAGTGCGATTAAGGATTGGGATACGCCTACTACACCTACAGAAGTTCGTTCATTTCTTGGTCTCGCGGGTTATTACCGCCGCTTCATTGAAAACTTCTCCAAGATTGCAGTTCCTCTAACTACTCTAACTCAGAAGAACAAACCCTTTGATTGGGGATCTAAACAGGAAGAAGCGTTTCAGACCTTGAAACAGAAGCTCTGCAATGCACCTATTCTATCTTTGCCTGAGGGCAATGACGATTTTTTGTATACTGTGATGCATCCAAATTAGGTCTTGGTTGTGTTCTCATGCAGAGGAACAAAGTCATAGCATATGCATCGAGGCAGTTGAAGGTTCACAAGAAGAACTACACCACTCATGATCTTGAGTTAGGTGCAGTTGTTTTCGCTCTCAAAATCAGGAGACACTATTTGTATGGTACAAAATGTGTGGTTTTCACTGACCACAAAAGTCTTCAGCACATCTTCAATCAGAAAGAACTCAACATGAGGCAACGACGTTGGGTTGAACTTCTAAACGACTATGACTGCGAAATTTGCTACCATCCTGGTAAGGCGAATGTCGTGGCCGACGCACTAAGTCGTAAAGAACGAGTCAAGCTTCATTATGTCAAAGTTCGATCTGATATTCAGACCCGCATTTCTTAGGCTCAACATACTTGTGTTTCACAAGACTTGATGGGTAAGGAATTACCGTATCATATTAAGCCTGATCTCGAGCTGAAGGACAATGGATCGTATTATTTCATGGACCGTCTGTGGGTCCCAAGTCAACACAATCTTCGCACCTTGCTTATGAATGAAGCTCATAAGTCTCGTTATTCTATTCATCCTGGTGCAGACAAAATGTATAAAGATCTTCGTACTCAGTATTGGTGGCCTGGTATGAAGAAAGACATTGCCTTATACGTATCAGAATGCCTTACTTGTCTTAAGGTTAAGGCTGAACATCAACATCCTTCTGGTTTATTGGAGCAACCAGAAATTCTAGTTTGGAAATGGGAAAACATTGCTATGGATCTTATTACCAAACATCCACGCACTAAGAGAGGTCATGACGCTATCTGGGTAGTTGTTGATCGTCTTACAAAGTCAGCACATTTCTTGCCGATCCGTGAGGATCTATCTGCTGGCAAGCTGGCTAAAATTTATGTGGATGAAATTGTATCTAGACACGGTGTTTCTTTGAACATTATTTCAGACAGAGATGCTCGATTCTCATCTCGCTTTTGGAGGACCATGCAATCTGCTATGGGAACCCAACTCAATTTGAGCACAGCTTATCATCCGCAAACGGATGGTCAATCTGAGAGAACAATCCAGACACTGGAGGATATGCTTAGAGCTTGTGTGATCGATTTTGGTGGTAGTTGGGATTCGTATCTTTCGTTGATTGAATTCTCCTACAACAATAGTTATCACTCCAGCATCAACATGGCTCCTTTCGAAGCTCTCTATGGTCGAAAATGTCATTCACCAGTCTGCTGGAATGAGATCGGTGAGGCTCAGCTTACTGGACCCGACCTCATTCTAGAGACAACATATAAGGTTAAGAAAGTTCACGATAACCTTCAGACAGCTAGAAGCCGTCAAAAGAGTTATGCGGACCGACGACGCAAGCCCTTGGAATTTCAAGTCGGTGATCGCGTTCTACTCAAGGTTTCACCTTGGAAAGGTGTGATCAGATTTGGTAAGACAGGAAAACTTGCACCTAGATATGTTGGACCATTCAAGATCGTCGAAAGAATCGGAAAGGTAGCCTACAGACTTGAATTACCTCCAGAACTTTGAAACGTTCATCCAACCTTTCACGTGTCCAATCTCAAGAAGTGTTTGGCTGGTGAGAACCTCCACATACCGCTTGATGAAATTCGTGTTGATGACACAATGCATTTTGTTGAGAAGCCTGTGGAAATCATGGAACGTGAAGTCAAATGGCTCAAACGCAAGCGCATTCCACTTGTCAAAGTTCGCTGGGAATCTAAACGTGGACTGGAATTTACTTGGGAACGTGAAGATCAAATCAAGGCGAAATATCCACACCTATTCTCACAAGTTTCCCCTAAATAAATTTCGGGACGAAATTTCCACAAGTAGGGGAGACTGTGACATCTGTGCTTGTAATCTTTGTAAACAGTTCAGTTATCAATAAAACAATGTTATTTGACCCCAATGTTTGTTTGTTTATGTTTGACATCTTGCATGTTTTGATTTTTATTTAATTTCAAACTCTATATCGCTTTCTGGAGAGTTATACGCAAACTGATGCGTGAACGTAATCAGTTTAACGCGAAAAACACTCCGGAACATCATTATATGCTTAACATACCTTAAATAACCTTTACATAACTTAGAAATAAGCTTTGAAGGCTTTGGTATGGCAAAATCAAGCTTATTCGCTTACAGGGACTAATTTTGACAAACTATGAAAGTATGCCGATTCGTACTGTAACGAACATTCTAGAACATGACCATAAGTTAAACATACCATAAATAAACTTTACATATCTTAGAAATAGGCTTTGAGGGGTTCGGTGTGCTAAAACAAACTTTTTGGTCAATCTGGGACTAAAAGCGTCAAGAAGTGCATAAGTTTGCATTTTCGCGCATATCTTACGTTCTGAATATATCCAGACATCCAAAAATTTATGTAATCATTAAAATATTTTATTTTAGTGATTGGCATGATAGAATTCCATTCGTCGCGTAATTTGGATCGTTTTTCGCGTCAGTTCGTGTTTCGTCATAATTAACCGAACAACGCAACCGTACGACCAAACGAACCAACATCCGAGATATTTTTTAGCATATTTTAAGTCCCCTATACTTTAACTTCACTTTAGAGCCTTGAAATGGGGTTAACAGGGCTTAAACATGTCAAATATGCATCAAAATGCAAGTTTTTCAAGTTCAGGGACCATTTCTGACATTTTCTGATTCCTCCCTTACACGGGCCGCGTAAGATATGGTCTCCCCTTACACGGGGCGAGACAGACCATCAGATCAGCAGAATCTGTTTTCCAGCTTGTTCCAGCTGTTCCCCATGTTTGCAAATGGTTTTATCAAGTCTATGGGCTTGTTTAGGGGTGCACATGGAATTACAAATCAGTGGGTGCACTTGTACGGCTCAGATTGAAGCTCGTTTATCGAGGAACGATCCTAACAGTCTTGGTTTTCCTATAAATACCCAACCCATTTCATTTGCAACTCACACTTGATCTGATTATATTCCCTAAGTTGGAGTTTAAACACTTCATACCTGGGAAATTTCAGATCAAACCTCCATTTCTTGGACCTCTTGTGAGTATTCTTTCGTTCTTTTACGCGTTTTAAGCGTGAAAGTAAAACAGTGTTTGAATTTCTGCTTTGACCAGTTTAGGGTCAACGCGAAGTTCGTTTGAACTTCGCAACGTGAGCGTAATCACGATGGTCATAGTCCTTTGTGACTATACCTACTGATTACCACGTTATTTAGGCATAGTGACGAGTCATAGTTTCGGTCAGAATGCGCGTTTATGGGTATTTTGAAACCAAACTCTCTTTAGGTATCAAAACAGTTTGTTTTAATATCAAACTTGTTTTCTAACTTAGTTAAACATGTTTTAACATGTTTAACTCGTCACTTTTAGATTAGTGCTTATATAGGGTCGTAAGATAAGCGGTCTAAACAACCGCTTAGACTTTCGAACCTGACCCGTTTGGTCGATCATTAAGATCCGACCAAACATATTTGTGACCATAGTTGTGTAGGGAATAACCTTCCGAGGTTATACCTTATGGTCACTACGTTTAGTTAGTTGTATGATAGGTAGTTTATATGCCTTAGGTGTAACAACTGTGCTTGTAATCACTATGAACAGTTCTATTATCAATAAAGCAATGTTATTTGATCACAATGTTTGTTTCGTTATGTTTTACATTTTTCATGTTTTGACTTTTATGTAATTTCAAACTCTACATCATTTTCTGGAGAGTTATACGCAAACTGGTGCGTAAACGTACTCAGTTTAACGCGACAAATACTCCGGAACATCAACATATACTCAACATACCTTAAATAACCTTTATATAACTTAGAAATAAGTTTTGAAGGCTTTGGTATGACAAAAACAAGTTAATTCGCTTACAGGGACTAAACTTGACAAACTGCGAAAGTATGTCAATCTGAACTGTAACGAACATTCCGGAACATGACCATAAGTTAAACACACCTTAAATATCCTTTACATAGCTTCGAAATAGGCTTTGAGGGGTTCGGTGTGCTAAAATAAACTTTTGGGTCATTCAGGGACTAAAAGTGTCAAAAAGTGCACAAGTTTGCATTTTCGCGCATAACTTACGTTCTGAATACATCCGGACATCCAAAAATTTATGTAAGCACTAAAATATTTTATTTTAGTGTTCGCCATAAGAAAAATCCATTCGTCGCGTCTTTTGGATCGTTTTTCGTGCTTATGCGCATTTCGTCGTAATTAAGCGAACAACGCGATCGTACGGCCAAACGAACCGACATCCGACATATTTTTGAACACATTTTAAGTTCCCTATACTTTAACTTCATTTTAGAGATTTGAAATGGGGTTAACGGGCCTTAAACATGTCGAAAAAGGGCTTATTACACTGCAGGGGCCTGTTCTGTCATTTTCGAAAATATCAGACCTGCAGGTCCCTTGCGGACCGCAGCAATATTATGCTTGCGGTGCGCAAGGGTGCCCCAGACCAGATGCAGTGTATTAAATAACCTGTTTTCAGCAGATTTAACCACAACCACATGTTCTTAATTATCTAGTCAGCGGATAAGGATCATATTCTAGTCACCATAAGGTCCCGACACTTGTACGGGTGGGATTAAGGCACGTTTTCCATGAAACGATCTCAACGGTTCACCGAAAACTATATATACCCCATGCCCCCATTGCTCAAATTACAAGAATTTTGATTTGAGAAACTCTAAGTTGAAACTATTGTTTCATACATGAGATTTTTGAATCGAAATTAGCATTCGGGGACCCTTCGTAAGTATTCTTTCGTTCTTTTCCTTATTTTATTGCTTTTCGAGTCAGAAAGTCAAACTTTGTTTGACTTTCAGCGTTGACCAGCTTATGGTCAATGCGAAGTTCGTTTGAACTTCGCAACGTGATTGTAATCACGATGGTTATAGTCCCTTGGGACTATGCCTACTGATTACCACGTTGTCTAGGGTCGTAGGGTAAGCGATCTAATAAATCGCTTATGCCTTCGAACCCGACCCATTTGGTCGATCATTAGGATCCGACCAAACACATTAGGTGACCATAGTAGGTAGGGAATAACCTTCCGAGGTTATACCCTATGGTCACATCGTTTAAGTAGTTGTATGATAGGTAGTTTATATGCCTTAGGTAAATTACCAGAATACCCTTTTCATGCATAATTGGTAATTTAGCATATGTAACCTAAACTTTTGCCACATAACTGATTATGTAACATGTTTAGGCATATAACACTTGTCATAGGGCTAGTTAGGCGTTCCGAACGCGTTTTACGCGAACGACGCGTTAAAGTAGCATAAGCTACCTAAACGGGTCGTAATGGGTCGATAACACTTAGGTTAAGTTTCATTTAGTATGTAGGCTTTGTTAAACCATATCATATGAGTTCCTACACTCATTTGGTTTGCAAACCCTAATGCTACCCAGTCTTCCGATCTAGGTCCGGTTTATTAACATAGTTACCTATATTAGGTGCCGTTTGATTCCGTGATCTCTACCATTGTTTGGTTGTCACTCCAGAACTACTGAGCGATATCAAGTGAGTACATAGACCCCTCTTTTACTGTTTTCCAAACTGTTTTGGGGTGGAACACATGTGCCTACTTGTTACTTTCATGCTTTCCTGTTTTCACATCAAATACCGGCTATGTTTGTTAGTACATTATAGTACATGATTTCAATACATTTTATGCTATGTATGCCCATTGTGTGCCTACTTAGTACATTGTTTTACATTACATTTCTGTTGCATATGTTTACTCAGCATATGGACACATGGTTTCATATTACATTTCTGTTGCATATGTTTACTCAGCATATGAACACATTGTTTTACATTACATTTCTGTTGCATATGTTTACTCAGCATATGGACACATGGTTTCACATTACATTTCTGTTGCATATGTTTACTCAGCATATGGACACATTGTTTTACATCACATGTTTACATTTTGGTATGACATTTGGGTTGTTTATAATGGAACAATACATTCATTAACATTAGCTACGCCGTTCGTTAGTAGGTAGTGGTACCATAGGAATTGACAACTCCCGTTCCTGAAATCCCGGGTAGGTGGGGATTGGAAGGAATGACCGAATTCGATATACATAACGTAGATAGACCTTTAATTTGTTTAAAGGTTTATCGCCACAGTCTCAAGGCTTGGATGTATGCATTATAACAATACCGCATAAATGTTTGTATCAGTATAGCATGCATTTGTTACACAAAACATAACTTTGATTTAAACCATGTTTTACTTCAATACCTTGTTTTTGTGCATTTTACATATGGTTTAAGTTGATACATTTCACTTACCATACATGACATTTCGGGTTACACATTACATGATCTACAGTAAACATAAACATTTTGACATTGATATACACATTGGGTGGTTTACATTGAACATAAACATTTCGATATGGTTTACACATTAACACATGACAATTCATTATACATGAACACTTTACATTAGTGGTTGGTTTGATTAAGTGATTTGAATAACGATGCGTGTGTAATACGATACAAACATGGTGGATACGCCGCTGGTACTTCCTATATATAAGTGTTTGTATGGCATTACATGTCGTAGCGTTACTTAAACCATTTCAGTATTTGACATATTACGTTTTACATAAACAACTTATTTTCACAAGACAATTGATTTACAAAATAACTTATCTTAAACAAACTTATTTCACTTGGTTATTCATTTAACCTTACATTATTCTCTTATTATACATATCATCGTTTTTTGAATGAGTTACAAAACAAAACAACTTACAAGGTTCATGACTGACTTTTGTTAAACACTTTTGTCTAAACTTATAAGTCATGAATCCTATTCTCACAAAACCTATGTATCTCACAGGCATTTTTATGCTGATGTACCTATTTTCACATGTGTTTTCAGGAGCTTTTCCGTAGGATGTTGATCAAGATTCTAGGGCGGACCTGTGCCTTAGAGACTAAAAATGGAGATAGACTTGTTTAATTATGTTATAAACTTTTAAATTACTGTTTTGAGACAATGTAACACCTTTGTTGATAAATAAAATATCACTTTGTATGCCATGGTTATGAAACAATTTATTCTGTTACAACACTCCCCGATGTTTCCGCCACGTTTTGTGTGTTATACGTGGTCGGGGTGTGACAGAAGAGTTGGTATCAGAGCCAATGGTTATAGGGAATTAGGTTATTAGTAATGCTTTGACCTAGACTATAACTTTTCTAGGACCCTAACACAAGTTATCTTGTGTTTAGATCTTAAAACATGTACATCACCTATCCTTAGGTGATTATCAAAACAAGAACCAAAATTTTTCCGAAACGATTTTTGAAAAACAATCATCTGTTTTTGGATGATTGATTACTAGGTTTTGAACCTTCTATTGTAAGGTTTTGAACCCTCTGTTATATGGTTTTGAACCCTTTTCAGTTTGGTTTTTGGCCTTGTGCCTTCAAATTTTCAAAATCTCGTCAACGTTTTGGGTCTTAAATAATGTGAACATGTGCAAACTGGAAGGGTGAATGCCTGTATTCTGGGTTTTCTGTCTAGGCAAGCACTTCGTATACATCTCAACCAGACGCGAGACCAGTTGTGCTTACCTGGGAATTCTTGGGATGAGTGTTCACTTATAGGCGAGCATGTCTTCGTAATACATTATTTTTGATCCATTTACTTTGATTAGTCACTGTGTGTCGTTTGTTTGCTTTGTGATACGGACGAATGACCATCATCTTTGCTGTTTTCAATTCTTGTTTTTATCATCTCATTCTTTTCATCCAAACATCTCACTCGTTTCTTTTCATGTTTCCTCTTTTAGAATGCCTCCTCGACGCGAGAACCAGATAGCAACTGCCGAGCTGGCAGAAATAATTGCACAGCAGATGGCTGCTCAATTTCCAAATCTCCTTGCTCAATGGCACCAAGCCAACAACAACAATAATGCTCCATGCAAATACAAGGATTTCAACTCGGCCAAACCACTCAAGTTTAGTGGTTCTGAGGGAGCGACTGGGCTTCTTCAGTGGTTCGAGAGTATAGAGAATACTTTCCGCCACGTGCAGTGTCCGGATAATCACAAAGTCGAGTTTGCTTCAAGCGTATTTCAGAAGAGGGCTTTGACATGGTGGAACGGGGTTATGAGAGATAGGGGTGCTGAGGTTGCCTTGGCACAGACATGGGCTGAACTGAGAGCTCTTATGATGAGGGAATTCTGTCCTCGTCATGAACTGCGAGCTTTGGAGAGAGAGTTCGATGTTTTGAAGCAAGATAGTGGAGAGCACAGGGCTTATACTGATAGGTTTGAAGAGTTAAGTCTGCTTTGCCCGACTATGGTTACCCCACTCGACAAGGCTATCGAAAGGTACATCGACGGCCTACCTGACTCCGTACAAGACATTCTTACTGGTAGTAACCCTGCCACACTCCGTCAGGCGATCGAGTTATCAGTGACATTGACTGAGTCGCAGATTAGGAAGGGTAAGTTGCACAGGAAGGGTGACAAGGGCAAGAAACAGTAGGTTGACAAGGGGGATAGCAAGAAGGGTCAAAACAAGAATGGAAAGAACTCTGGTTCTTCGAGAGGGTCAAGGAAGCGTAAGGCTTCCCAAAACTATGCTGTCACTACCCAAGCTAATCAGGCAGCTCCCAACCAACCCGCGCAGCCTCCAGCGAAGAAACCCTATTCAGGGAATGCACCTTTGTGCAACAGATGCAACAGTCACCATCAACCGCAACATCAGTGCCGTTTCTGTAATAACTGTGGGAAGTCGGGTCATCTTGCCGCTACTTGTCGTTTTCCTGCTAACCAGAATCGGGCCGTTCATAACCAAGCTCAACAAGTTGCTCAGCCTCCTGCTCAACAACAGGGTCAAGCTGCACGACCACACTACCCACCTGGTGCTTGTTATAACTGTGGGGATCTGACCCACTACAGGAACCAGTGCCCAAGGCTGGCTAACCAGAACCAGAACCAGAATCAAGCTCAGGCTCGAGGGAGAGCTTTTAACATGAATGCCCAAGAGGCGCAGGCGGACGATAATGTGGTGAACGGTACGTTCTTTATTAATAACCAGCCTGCATCTGTTCTTTTCGATTCGGGTGCCGACAAGAGTTTTGTGTCATTGTCTTTTGAGCCTATGCTTCGCGTGTCTAGAACAAAACTAGGTAAACCTTTAACAGTAGAGGTTGCTAGTGGTGAACCCATTATTCTTGATTCTGTTCTTCGCAACTGCCAGTTGAACCTTAACGATCATCTTTTTCCTATCGACCTCACGCCAATGCAACTTGGAAGCTTCGACGTCATTGTGGGTATGGATTGGTTATCCAAGCATCACGCAGAGGTGGTTTGTTTTGAGAAGATAGTTCGTGTGCCGCTTTCAACAGGAGAGATCCTACAGGTTCAAGGTGAGAAACCTACCGGTGGTCTCAAGCTGATGTCTTGTTTTAAAGCTCGGAAGTATCTGCGGAAGAACTATGTGGCTTTCTTAGCACATGTTACAGAAGATAAAGGCAAGGGTAAGTCTATTTCAGATATTCCTGTCGTTCGGGATTATTCTGAAGTTTTCCCTGAAGATTTACCTGGTCTACCTCCAGTACGCCAAGTCGAGTTCCGCATTGATCTCGTACCTGGTGCAAATCCAGTGGCCAGAGCTCCATATCGTCTTGCACCGTCTGAGATGCAAGAGTTGGCCAAGCAGCTTCAGGAGCTCTCTGATAAAGGTTTTATCCGTCCTAGCTTTTCACCTTGGGGTGCTCCCATTCTATTTGTCAAGAAGAAGGATGGATCTTTTAGGATGTGTATCGATTACCGTGAGCTTAACAAGCTTACCATCAAGAATCGATATCCCCTATCTCGCATTGATGATCTCTTTGATCAGCTACATGGCGCTTCTTATTTTTCGAAAATTGATCTGCGTTCCGGATATCATCAACTTCGGGTGCATGAAGAAGATATTCCCAAGACAGCGTTCCGTACTCGTTATGGGCATTATGAGTTCACAGTCATGCCATTCGGTGTGACTAATGCTCCAGCTGTGTTTATGGACTTAATGAATAGGGTCTGCAAACCTTATTTGGATCAGTTCGTCATTGTTTTTATTGACGACATCTTGATATACTCTAAGACGCGAGCTGATCACGAGCAACATCTTCGTCTTACTTTGGAACTCCTAAAGAAAGAGCAGCTTTTCGTCAAATTCTCCAAGTGCGAATTTTGGCTTAAAGAAGTTCAATTTTTGGGGCATATTATCAACGAACAAGGTATTCATGTAGATCCCTCCAAGATCAGTGCGATTAAGGATTGGGATACACCTACTACTCCTACTGAGGTTCGTTCTTTTCTTGGTCTAGCGGGTTATTACCGCCGCTTCATTGAGAACTTCTCTAAGATTGCAGTTCCTCTAACTGCTCTAACTCAGAAGAACAAACCCTTTGATTGGGGATTCAAACAAGAGGAAGCTTTTCAAAACTTGAAGCAGAAGCTTTGCGATGCGCCTGTTCTATCATTGCCCGAGGGTGATGATGATTTTGTCGTGTATTGCGATGCATCAAAATTGGGTCTTGGTTGTGTTCTGATGCAAAGGAACAAAGTCATAGCATATGCATCAAGGCAGTTGAAGATACATGAGAAGAACTACACCACTCATGATCTTGAGTTGGGTGCAGTTGTTTTCGCTCTAAAGATCTGGAGACACTATTTGTATGGTACAAAATGTGTGGTTTTCACTGACCACAAAAGTCTTCAGCATATCTTCAATCAGAAAGAACTCAACATGAGACAACGACGTTGGGTTGAGCTTTTAAACGACTATGACTGCGAGATTCGCTACCATCCTGGTAAGGCGAATGTCGTGGCCGATGCATTGAGTCGTAAGGAACGTACTAAGCTTCATTGTGTACGTGTTCAGTCTGTTATTCAAGCTCGATCCGATATCCAAGCACACATTTCTCAGGCTCAACAATCTTGTGTTGCACAAGGTTTGATGGATAAGGAATTTCCCTATCACATAACACCTGCTTTGGAACTGAAGGACAATGAATCGTATTACTTCATGGACCGTTTGTGGGTCCCAAGCCAGGATGATCTGCGTACCTTGCTTATGGATGAAGCCCATAAGTCTCGTTATTCTATTCATCCGGGCTCAGATAAAATGTATAAGGATCTTCGTATTCACTATTGGTGGCCTGGTATGAAGAAAGACATTGCCTTATACGGGTCAAAATGCCTTACTTGTCTTAAGGTTAAGGCTGAACATCAGCGTCCTTCTGGTTTATTGGTGCAACCAGAGATCCCAGTTTGGAAATGGGAAAACATTACTATGGATCTTGTTACCAAACTTCCACGCACAAAGAAAGGTCATGATGCCATCTGGGTAGTCGTTGATCGTCTTACTAAGTCAGCGCATTTCTTGCCAATCCGCGAGGATTTTCCTGCTGACAGACTTGCTCGAATCTATGTGGATGAAATTGTGGCTCGACATGGTGTTCCTTTGAACATCATTTCTGACAGAGATGCTCGTTTCACTTCTCATTTTTGGAGAACCATGCAATCTGCTATGGGGACCCAACTTAATCTGAGCACAGCTTATCATCCGCAAACGGATGGTCAATCTGAAAGAACAATCCAGACTCTGGAGGATATGCTTAGAGCTTGTGTGATCGATTTTGGTGGTAGTTGGGATTCACATCTTAAATTGATTGAATTCTCCTACAACAACAGTTATCACACTAGCATCAAAATGGCTCCTTTCGAGGCTCTCTATGGTCGAAAATGTCGTTCACCAGTCTGCTGGAATGAGATCGGTGAGGCTCAACTTACTGGACCTGCCCTCATTTTAGAGACAACTGACAAGGTCAAGAAAGTTCGCGATAACCTTCAGACAGCTATGAGCCGTCAAAAGAGTTACGCGGATCCAAAACGCAAACCCTTGGAATTTCAAGTCGGTGATCGAGTATTACTTAAGGTCTCACCTTGGAAAGGTGTGATCAGATTTGGAAAGAAAGGAAAACTTGCACCTAGATACGTTGGACCATTCAAGATCGTCGAAAAAATCGGTAAGGTAGCCTACAGACTTGAGTTACCTCCTGAACTTGGAAATGTTCATCCAACTTTTCACGTGTCCAATCTCAAGAGATGTTTAGCCGATGAGAACCTCCACATACCACTTGACGAAATTCGTGTTGGTAAAACACTAAAATTTGTTGAGAAACCTGTGGAAATCATGGAACGTGAAGTCAAGTGGCTTAAACGAAAGCGAATTCCTTTGGTCAAAGTTCGCTGGGAAGCTAAGCGTGGACCTGAGTTTACTTGGGAACGCGAAGACCAAATGAAGGCGAAATATCCACATCTTTTTCCACGAGTTTCCTCTAAATAAATTTCGGGACGAAATTTCCACAAGTAGGGGAGACTGTAACAACTGTGCTTGTAATCACTATGAACAGTTCTATTATCAATAAAGCAATGTTATTTGATCACAATGTTTGTTTCGTTATGTTTTACATTTTTCATGTTTTGACTTTTATGTAATTTCAAACTCTACATCACTTTCTGGAGAGTTATACGCAAACTGGTGCGTAAACGTACTCAGTTTAACGCGACAAATACTCCGGAACATCAACATATACTCAACATACCTTAAATAACCTTTATATAACTTAGAAATAAGTTTTGAAGGCTTTGGTATGACAAAAACAAGTTAATTCGCTTACAGGGACTAAACTTGACAAACTGTGAAAGTATGTAAATCTGAACTGTAACGAACATTCCGGAACATGACCATAAGTTAAACACACCTTAAATATCCTTTACATAGCTTAGAAATAGGCTTTGAGGGGTTCGGTGTGCTAAAATAAACTTTTGGGTCATTCAGGGACTAAAAGTGTCAAAAAGTGCACAAGTTTGCATTTTCGCGCATAACTTACGTTCTGAATACATCCGGACATCCAAAAATTTATGTAAGCACTAAAATATTTTATTTTAGTGTTCTCCATAAGAAAAATCCATTCGTCGCGTCTTTTGGATCGTTTTTCGTGCTTATGCGCATTTCGTCGTAATTAAGCGAACAACGCGATCGTACGGCCAAACGAACCGACATCCGACATATTTTTGAACACATTTTAAGTTCCCTATACTTTAACTTCATTTTAGAGCTTTGAAATGGGGTTAACGGGCCTTAAACGTGTCGAAAAAGGGCTTATTACACTGCAGGGGCCTGTTCTGTCATTTTCGAAAATATCAGACCTGCAGGTCCCTTGCGGACCGCAGCAATATTATGCTTGCGGTGCGCAAGGGTGCCCCAGACCAGATGCAGTGTATTAAACAACCTGTTTTCAGCAGATTTAACCACAACCACATGTTCTTAATTATCTAGTCAGCGGATAAGGATCATATTCTAGTCACCATAAGGTCCCGACACTTGTACGGGTGGGATTAAGGCACGTTTTCCATGAAACGATCTCAACGGTTCACCGAAAACTATATATACCCCATGCCCCCATTGCTCAAATTACAAGAATTTTTATTTGAGAAACTCTAAGTTGAAACTATTGTTTCATACCTGAGATTTTTGAATCGAAATTAGCATTCGGGGACCCTTCGTAAGTATTCTTTCGTTCTTTTCCTTATTTTATTGCTTTTCGAGTCAGAAAGTCAAACTTTGTTTGACTTTCAGCGTTGACCAACTTATGGTCAATGCGAAGTTCGTTTGAACTTCGCAACGTGATTGTAATCACGATGGTTATAGTCCCTTGGGACTATGCCTACTGATTACCACGTTGTCTAGGGTCGTAGGGTAAGCGATCTAATAAATCGCTTATGCCTTCGAACCCGACCCATTTGGTCGATCATTAGGATCCGACCAAACACATTAGGTGACCATAGTAGGTAGGGAATAACCTTCCGAGGTTATACCCTATGGTCACATCGTTTAAGTAGTTGTATGATAGGTAGTTTATATGCCTTAGGTAAATTACCAGAATACCCTTTTCATGCATAATTGGTAATTTAGCATATGTAACCTAAACTTTTGCCACATAACTGATTATGTAACATGTTTAGGCATATAACACTTGTCATAGGGCTAGTTAGGCGTTCCGAACGCGTTTTACGCGAACGACGCGTTAAAGTAGCATAAGCTACCTAAACGGGTCGTAATGGGTCGATAACACTTAGGTTAAGTTTCATTTAGTATGTAGGCTTTGTTAAACCATATCATATGAGTTCCTACACTCATTTGGTTTGCAAACCCTAATGCTACCCAGTCTTCCGATCTAGGTCCGGTTTATTAACATAGTTACCTATATTAGGTGCCGTTTGATTCCGTGATCTCTACCATTGTTTGGTTGTCACTCCAGAACTACTGAGCGATATCAAGTGAGTACATAGACCCCTCTTTTACTGTTTTCCAAACTGTTTTGGGGTGGAACACATGTGCCTACTTGTTACTTTCATGCTTTCCTGTTTTCACATCAAATACCGGCTATGTTTGTTAGTACATTATAGTACATGATTTCAATACATTTTATGCTATGTATGCCCATTGTGTGCCTACTTAGTACATTGTTTTACATTACATTTCTGTTGCATATGTTTACTCAGCATATGGACACATGGTTTCATATTACATTTCTGTTGCATATGTTTACTCAGCATATGAACACATTGTTTTACATTACATTTCTGTTGCATATGTTTACTCAGCATATGGACACATGGTTTCACATTACATTTCTGTTGCATATGTTTACTCAGCATATGGACACATTGTTTTACATCACATGTTTACATTTTGGTATGACATTTGGGTTGTTTACAATGGAACAATACATTCATTAACATTAGCTACGCCGTTCGTTAGTAGGTAGTGGTACCATAGGAATTGACAACTCCCGTTCCTGAAATCCCGGGTAGGTGGGGATTGGAAGGAATGACCGAATTCGATATACATAACGTAGATAGACCTTTAATTTGTTTAAAGGTTTATCGCCACAGTCTCAAGGCTTGGATGTATGCATTATAACAATACCGCATAAATGTTTGTATCAGTATAGCATGCATTTGTTACACAAAACATAACTTTGATTTAAACCATGTTTTACTTCAATACCTTGTTTTTGTGCATTTTACATATGGTTTAAGTTGATACATTTCACTTACCATACATGACATTTCGGGTTACACATTACATGATCTACAGTAAACATAAACATTTTGACATTGATATACACATTGGGTGGTTTACATTGAACATAAACATTTCGATATGGTTTACACATTAACACATGACAATTCATTATACATGAACACTTTACATTAGTGGTTGGTTTGATTAAGTGATTTGAATAACGATGCGTGTGTAATACGATACAAACATGGTGGATACGCCGCTGGTACTTCCTATATATAAGTGTTTGTATGGCATTACATGTCGTAGCGTTACTTAAACCATTTCAGTATTTGACATATTACGTTTTACATAAACAACTTATTTTCACAAGACAATTGATTTACAAAATAACTTATCTTAAACAAACTCATTTCACTTGGTTATTCATTTAACCTTACATTATTCTCTTATTATACATATCATCGCTTTTTGAATGAGTTACAAAACAAAACAACTTACAAGGTTCATGACTGACTTTTGTTCAACACTTTTGTCTAAACTTATAAGTCATGAATCCTATTCTCACAAAACCTATGTATCTCACAGGCATTTTTTTGCTGACGTACCTATTTTCACATGTGTTTTCAGGAGCTTTTCCGTAGGATGTTGATCATGATTCTAGGGCGGACCTGTGCCTTAGAGACTAAAAATGGAGATAGACTTGTTTAATTATGTTATAAACTTTTAAATTACTGTTTTGAGACAATGTAACACCTTTGTTGATAAATAAAATATCACTTTGTATGCCATGGTTATGAAACAATTTATTCTGTTACAACACTCCCCGATGTTTCTGCCACGTTTTGTGTGTTATACGTGGTCGGGGTGTGACATTAGGAAAATTACCAAAATGCCCTTTTTGCGCATAAATTCATTTTAAGCATATGTAACCTAAATTTTGACATCTAAACTGATTAGGCAACATTATTAGACATGTTAAGGCATATATTACTTGTCATAGGACTAGTTAGACGGTCCGAGCGCGTTTTACGCGAACGACGCGTTAAAGTAGCGTAAGCTACCTAAACGAGTCGTAATGGGTCGTAAGCACTTAGGATAGGTTCCGTTTTAGTATGTAGGCTTTTTAAACCATATTACATGAGTTCCCATGCTCATTGGTTTACGAACCCTCATACTATCTGATCTTCCGATTTAGGTCCGGTTTATTAACGTAGTTACCTATATTAGGTGTCGTTTGATTCCGTTATCTCTAGCATTGCTTGGTTGTTATCCAAAGACTATTGAGCAATCTCAAGTGAGTACATAGTCCCCTCTTTTACTGTTTTTCTTAAACATTTTGGGGTGAAACACATGTGCCTACTTGCTACTTTCGTGTTTTTCATGCTTTTGTATCATATACTTGCTATGTTCATTAGTACGCATATAGTACATGATTTCATATTGTTTTGCTATGTATGTTCACTTAACATGCTAGCACATTAATTATCATTATTACATTTCTGTTGCATATGTTTACTCAGCATATGGACACATTGTTCTACATTACATTTCTGTTGCATATGTTTACTCAGCATATGGACACATTGTTTTACATTTCATGCTATGTATGTTCATTTTTATGCATACTTAGTACATGGTTTTCACATCACATGCTTACATTTGGTATGACATTTGGTTTTTTTAAATGGGACAAAAATACGTTCATTAACATTAGCTGCGCCACTTGGTAGTAAGTAATGGTACCATAGGAATTGACAACTCCCGTTCCTGAAATCCTAGGTTTGTTTGGATGGAAGGAATGACTGAATCCAATATACATAACTTAGATAAACCTTTAATTTGTTTAAGGTTTTGTCGCCACAATCGCAAGGCTTGAATGTATGCATTAGAACAATACCGCATAGATGTTTGTATCAGTAAGGCATGCATTTGTTTTACGAAACATAACTTTTGATTTATTTAAATACTTTGTTTTGTGCACTTTTACATATGGTTTAAGTAGTCACCTTTTACTTGCCATACATGACATTTGTTTACACATTACATGATTTACATTTGACAATAGACATGGTTTACACATTACATGATTTACATTTGAGAATAGACATGGTTTACACATAAACATTTGACAATTGGTTTAAACAAGACATTTTGGTGGTTTGTTTGGGTAAGTGAATTAAGTAACGAGGCGTGTGTAATATGATAAAAGCATGGTGGATACGCCGCTGGTACTTCCTATATATAAGTGCTTTTATGATATTACATATCGTAGCGTTATTTAAATCATTTCAAATTAGACACATTACAGGTCACACCCCCAAAATCCACACGCGGAGTATCACCGCAGGAGGCGTGACATGACCAGGATCAAGCCACCAATCATATTGAACAATATAGTAAAGTAAATAAAAGTCCAACCACACAATATAATTGGTGTTCAAAGCAAGTTAATCAAGTTCAAATTGTCAGCGGAAGCATAAAGTGTAAAACCAAAACATAAGTCATAAGTTCATAAAGTTTAACATGGCACACAACGGTCCATGTCCCACAATGACTCCTCCTTCTCGTGCAAGCTCCATCTAAGCACCTAACGACCTGCAAGGCATGTAACAACGAGTCAACAACAAAGTTGAGTGAGTTCACAGTTGGTTGTCCAGTTTTAATGTTGTTCCAAAAACCATAAGTTGTTTCGAAAACCACGAGTTATCCAATTCCTTGTTTCCCAAACCATAACCAGTGGGGGCTTCCCCATGTTAAACACTAGACCAGTTACCATATCGACAACTGACTGAGTCATGTTGTGCCCTACGTCAATGTCTATCATCATTGACTAAGTGCCCAGATCCATTAGTTCACTCCCGTCCTCTGCGGCACAGTGTGAGGCTTGTCAAACCTAAATAGCGCTATCTAACTAATGACCCGCTCACCATTGGCCCGGCGATTAAGTCGATATAAAAATGAGGGACTTCATGATAGAGTTTTGGTCTAGCATGTTATATGTTGTCATCCTTCCTATGGAGGATGTAGGTACGTAATCTACCCAAGGAGATTACGCAGGTTTAATGTTGTCATCCTTCCCATGGAGGTACATATTCTACCCAAGGAGAATATGCAGGTTTCGTTTTAGTTTTTTAACCCATTCCCAAACCACTGGGAATCCCATGCCTTGTAGAAAGTGTGAACTCACCTTGGTTTGCTCGGTTTGTTAAGTTACTTGATCCCAATTAATCAATCAAGGCCTATGGTGATTCATGTATACATAGTCAGTTTACATTCGTGGGATTCACGTACAATCTACAATCATAATGTGTGCTCAAGCAACAACTACCACATTGCACTTAACAGTTACTCGAGCTCATATAAGTCCACAGTTTACATGTACGTTCCGAACAGTACTCAACAATTAAGTGCGCCATACATAATAACCAGACCATGTGTTCTCAGTCATAATTAATCAACACTAACATGTCTTAGTTATGCTTTCATTAACATAGTCATTCATCAGCAGAATTTACTTAGTTCACTGTGCTTGTTTACCCTTTCGACGAAACTCCCTAGTTTCGTCGTGATCCCCTTTGGCGAAACCCTCAGGTTTCGTCGTGACTTCCTGTTGACGAAACCCCCATGTTTCGCCGTGATCCTTCATCGACGAAACTCCCAAGTTTCGTTGACATATGTTTCGTCGGATTGCATGCACAGTTACCAATCACATACTAGCAGTTAACACGTTATCGTCATGAACAGCGGATCAACAGTCATTCATGTTCACACTACCCTAGACTTGAACGAACATTAACCATTCCAGTGTACCCGTTTACATTCCCCACATATATAATTATAATCAACCATGATCATTAATACACATACAAACCATAATTATCGCTTAACAGTATCATCATGCAAATCTTTAATCGAGTCAAATCATATACCTACCAACACAACAGTTCTCAAGCATCATACCGTCTAGATCATCAAATCTATTAGTGTTCTAATCATTGATTCATCGACAAATATCATAAGCAATTTCAGTTTCTCAACACATAATAAATACGTCGCATAACACAACAATCAAGAATTAACGCTAGTGCTAACTGACTAACCTAGAGAGATCGTAGTCTCGCGCAAGAATACCGGATTCGTGCTTTAGGGAAAACAAACCGAGAGAGTGATGCTTCACAGAGGGGTTGTTGTCGTCGCTTGGTGTAGAGAGGATTAGGGTTTGAGTTTATGATTGACGGTTTCGATAATCACAAGGTTATGTTTTAAATCGTTTGAGGTTGGGCCGTAACTACCTGGGCCGGCGGCCCCTATGACGAAACCTCCATGTTTCGTCGATCAGGGAGATGGCGAAACTCCTTGTTTCGTCGAGCATTATATGTGGCGAAACACTGATGTTTCGTCGTGTAGGTTTATGATTTGTAAAGAACTTATTTTGTATACTCACAAGTACGTAACAGTTAATCATCACAACTCTAGTTTTTTGAATAGAAACACATTACATAACACTAAACAACAAACAATCTATAAAAACAGAATTGTCACACAGCAGACACGTAAATGAAGGGGCTTGAAATCTCGGGTTGTCACATTACATTTTACATAAATAACATATTTATACAAGACATTGTTTTACAAAACAGTTTATTTTATACAACTCATTTTACTTGGTTAGTTAATTAACCATACACCTTTCTTTTATATAATCTGATTTCTTATCAAGTTTTCGTATGATTTATAAAAGAAAACACTTTACAAGATTCATGACTAACTTTTATTAAACATTTCTTTAAACTTAAGTCATGAATCCTATTTTAACAAAACCTATGTATCTCACAGGCATTTTTATGCTGACGTACCTATTTTCACATGTGTTTTCAGGAGCTGGTGCTTAGGATTGATCAAGATACACTTAGGCGGACCTGTGCCTTAGTGACATAAAATGAAGCTAGACTAGTTTAATATTTGTTATGTTCTTTTGTTTAAAACAATGTAACCCCCTTTATTTATAAATAAAACATAACTTTAAATACCACGGTTGTGAAACAATAATTCTGTTACTCGACTCCCGGACGTTTCCGCCACGGTTTGTTGTTTTGACGCGGTCGGGGTGTGACAGTTTTGTATGAAGGTCAGCTTTTTGTTCGTCAGAGTGGATTTTTTCGATTCGAATCAACTTCTTCTCATAACAGTCACGGATGAAGTGATTTCGAATTTCTCTATGTTTTGTTTTAGCGTGATGAACAGGGTTTTTAGTTATGTTGATTGCTGCCTCATTATCTACAAAGATAGGAGTAGTAAGAAATTGTAAACCGTAATCCCTCATCTGCTGTTAGATCCACAGAATCTGAGAGCAGCAACTGCTTGCTGAAACATACTCTGCTTCACACGTTGAGATTGCAACGGTAGTTTGCGTCTTACATTGCCAAGTCACCAGACATGATCCGAAAAACTGGCATCCTACTATTGTACACTTTGAATTTAATTTGCAGCATCCGAAATTAGAGTCAGAGTAACCTTCCAGTCTGAAATCACCATCTTTTGGATACCACAACCCCAAGCTTGGACTTCCTTTCAGGTAGCGTAGAATCCGTTTGACGATAACCATATGTGAGACTCTTGGACTCGACTGATAATGGGCCGCGAGGCAGGTCTGGTACAGTATGTCAGGTCGAGATGCAGTGAGATACATTAATGAACCTTGCATTACTTCTTTTAAATCATTTTGTTTTCATATGATTTCATAAAAGAAAACACGTTAATAAAGGATTCATGGCTACTTTTAGTTAAACCTGTGAGGACCGGGAGTTCGGTTTACTCTAACTCGCTCAGGTCAGATCAGCAACAACATGATCGTGCGGAATCCGAAAGTGATGTAGGAGAAAGATAGACAACACAAACACCGTTAAACGCATTCATTCTCATTGAAGATGAAGATTCGTACAAAGTTCCAGAGAAAATTTGCAAGAGCTCCGCCAGAGGTGTCAACAATCAATGTCTCAAATGAGATCCAATACCCTCTATATATAGGCGAGCTCATCCGAAAGTACGCACACTATACCCATCCGTCCGGATGGGATTGTCCATCCGTCCGGATAGTGTCCATCCGTCCGGATAGTGTCCATCCGTCCGGATGGACTTACATAATCACCTAACTTTGTGTTTTCGTTCCGGATCTAATACAAAACATACATTAAACATACATAGACCAAAAACAGGTAATAATAGACTCAATACAGATGAAAGCTACAGACATATGCATCTACAGACTCCCCCTTGGATGTAGCTGCAGTCTTTCTTCCTGTATAGTCTTCAACGTGCCGTCCTGTTGCGTGTTCTTTCTTTTGTTTTCCTTCTTCTCTCTTCTTTTCGTTCTTCTAGCATTTTCTGCCTCAGAGGTCTTCCAATATTTATCCACCACTTTCTATACTCTGGATCACCATCTTTTGCTTTAGACCACCTTAGAATCTTTTTCTCTTGAGATTCGATTGGTGTTTGATCAGTGACAGGCCTTTTCAACTTCCAACTTACCCGTTTAGCAGCTGCATCTCTAATCTTCTTCATCCTTTCACTAAGACGTCCCTTCTTTAGAAATTCTTCCAGCTCGAGATCTCTAAACTTTGACTCCCAGTAGCGACCAGAATTAATATCTTTCGCAAAACAAACATTCACCAACTTCTGGTACCTTTGGGCTTGATCCTTGTCAACTTCGTTGTATACGATCTTGTTGAAGAATAGGCATTCTATGTCTTTCTTTGAACAATTCACCAGCCACATTGGATCTAACACATAAATGTGTCTCCAGTCACCTGTCTTAGCATCCAATAAAGTAATCACTGCTTCACATGTACTCGGATTGAAGATCCAGCCTTTAAAGTCTTTGTAGAAGTCTTGTTCCATTTCACGTAGAGGCATGTTCTTCAAACACTTCGGTTGTTTAACATGAAGTGTGATATCTTTTTCACCAGTAACAGGATCAATCTTCACAATCTATTTCGGTTGGTGTGGTTTCCAATCTGGGAAATTTTGTTTAGCCTGAAGCTTTATGTAATCCCACAACCTCTGTTCATGACATCTCACCTCAGACCCGTAGTAATATTGCTTGATATTCTTCGTCTTCACTAATTCCTCTACATCCCACCATGGTAGAATTTTTATGTCTGAGAGAAACTCAAAATATTGTACACCAAACTCTCGCTTAATTGCGTTGACCTTTAGATCTTCCAAATAACCCCAAGATAGAATATCCCCAAGAGACTTATCTGGATATCTCGTGAAGAACTGTAATGGTCTCTTGAACTTCCTCTCCTTAGGCATCACCTTAAACCACTTCTTCCTCTCCTCATGAAGATCCTCTTTAGAAACAGTTTCTGGAACCCCTTCAGTAGCAATCTTTTCAACTACTTTCCTTCTTACTTCATCTTCGTTGTGTGATCTAAACAGCTCGTCAAGTATAGGAAAGTCATCATCTAAACCAGAATAATGAAACGGAGTATCCTGGTCAGAATTCAACCCTTCTTCAATAAAGACATCATTGAAATTGTCAGCTTCATTCACAAACTTGAATACATACTCCTGATCAGGAGTTGGTGGAATTTCCTCCTCTATATCAAACTTGAACTTATCTTCTTCCATATCAAGGGTTTCTAACATGGACTCCCTCGTCCAGTTCTCCAGTAACTCTCCTTCCTCTTCAGTATGATTCAGAAAGATAACTTTAGGAAGGTTAGAGAATACCTAATGAAGATCTGCTTGTTTAGTACCAGAAGAAGAAGACTCCCCCTGTCGTTGAGATTCATCTCTTTCTTCATTCAACTCGTCATTAAGAAAATCTTCAACATTACTCGTACCTGAAGATTTTACTATCAATGCACCACCAGTACCACCTTGATCATCATCGTTATCATCTTTATCATCTTTCTTATCATCCTGATTAACATCATCATCATCGTCATCATCTTCATCGCCAAACAATTCTTTATCATCTTCATCTTCGACATCAACTCCTCGAGCTTTCCTTGCCTTTCGACGTCGTTCATCAACCTTTACTCTTCTCACAACTTCTTTCAAACTATATGGCAATGAAGTTGGTTCACCAAAATAAACAATTGTTCAGGAACTACTTCATCTTCTGCAACATTTGCTTCAACTTCTTCAACATTTACCTCAACCTCTGCGTCTCTAACATCAGCCTCTGCCTCTTTCATCTCAACATCATCAGTATTAACTTCCACATGAGAAACGTTTACCTCTACATCAGGTTAAGTTGGTTCTGGATGACTTGTTGACCCAAGAATTTCTTCTTTATCAACTATAAGACCCTTTCTTTTGTCTTTAAGTGCTTCTGCAGCTTCTTCAGCAAGCTTCTTTTCTCTTTCCATCCTCTGAGCCTCAACTCTTTGGATTTCAATTTCGTCATAAGCTGCTTGAACATTAATTCCAAGACGGTTTTCTATTACAGCATATAGCATCTTGATTTGTTCATCTTTAACTTCATTTTCTGCTTTCAAAGCTTCAACATCCTTCTTCAATATTTCGTTTGCAGCAGTCATTGAAACTTGTAAATCACAGTGCATCTCTAGAATCGTTCTACTTTCTGTATCCAATGCCTTGTATTTTGCTTCAACATCTATAATCCTTTCTGCCAACATTTCAACTCCACCAGATAACTCTTCAACTTCTTCCTTCAAAGCAATATTTTCAGCCTCAACACTCTTCAGCTTTTCTATTGTTGCTTTCAATTATGCTTCAAGATCAGCTTTAGCTTTCTCTAACAAGCTGACTTTCCTCATCAACGAATTCACTTTTCCATCATTGAACCAATCACCAAAATCTTCTAAATCAACCAGACCCGAACTAAGATTAGATGGTACCTTTGGAAAACCATGGCTCGAACTCTGTGGAGTAGGAGGCTTCTTTGTTGTTGAGCAAGGTTCTTCAACATTCTTTGGTGGTTGTTCTGGTGTCTTTTCACGTTCTTCTGAAATACGAACTATTTCTTGAATATGAGAAGGTGGATGAGTTGCCATTCTAACTTCAGCTTGCACTGGAACTTCCACTTCCACACTTTCAATATGTTCAACCTCTGGAGTTTGTTCAGTAATTGAAATTGTATTTTTTCTAGCTTTCTTTCTCCTCGGCACTTCACCAGCTGGACGAGCTTTACGCTTTCCAATCCTTTTCTTTTTCAACTTTTCTTTCTCTTCTAGAGTTGGCTCATAGGTAGCATCTTCATCATCAGACGCTTTCTTTTTCTTTGGCGTAACCTTCAACTTAATCTTTCCACTAACCAACTTAGAAACATCAAATTCCGGCTCTGTTTCGCTAGAATCCGTGTGTACCTCGCCTTCAACAAATGTTTCTTTCATTGTATCTCCACCAACTTCAGCTTCTACATTCTCAGCAAACTTTTTAGCATCTTTAACACCTTGAGCAGTTGACATTCTTTCATAATCAGCAAACGACATCTTTAGAAGATCAGCACCTTTTTCAATCACATCCTGTGGAGGAATCACAGGTTCATCCACCAAGTGAGGTAGTGACTTCTTCTTCTTTGATTCTGCATGACCTGCATCACAAATATAAAATTTTTAGAAAGAAATTCAAAAGATTTATCTATCAACCTTCGTGGTGTTTCCTGCTTCTTTGTTTTACCCCTTATAACAACTTTCAGAGTTGTCACTTTTGGTGTTCTCTTTTTTGTCTTTTCTTCTTTTTGAAACCACCATCTGGTTTTCTTTAACACAAACGGCTCCATTTCCTTTGTTTCGTCATCTGAGTCACTGTTATCTTGTCTCCATTTGTCGTTTTCAGGAGCTTCATAGTCAGATTTCTTAATAGCAGCATTTGTCTATACTTCGGCTCATCCTCCTTCTTCACTCCTCTATACACATCCAAACGCTTCAACGTTTAACTGTCCATGTGATCTAACCTCATTTCATCATTATCATCCCTCGGCAAATTCTACACTTGATCATCAATGAGCATTGGTACAAACCTTGGGTATAACACGTACTTTTCTCCTTTGATGTTATCAATCATGTGATTGAATATGACTTGTGAAATATTGTAAGGTTTGTTGAGAACCAAGCTAGTGACGATATTCATGATGTAATCCGGAGCTTCATCGTAAGCACCTTTTCTGTGCGCTAGTGCATGTATCACACAGTGCACTAAAAACTTGTACGGTCTGCAGAACTTCGACTTTGTGTACGCTTTATCATTTATGAATCCAACGTATCCCATTCTCTTCCACAATCCTTTGCATAGACATTCAGAACCTATAATGGGATCTTCATCTGTGCCTTTCAAATCTAACACTCTCCTGACATCTCCAACAGTGATCTTTACAGGAATATCAACATCTTTATTCTGATCATCCTTAACTCTCATAACCGAATGTATCGCCTTCTCGTCCTCTACGTAGTGAGCGGCGTTCCAAAAGAATTTTACGTGCGAACTATAACAATTATGCTTTTCTGTCAAAGCCTTGCATATTCTACTATCTTTCATAAACTGCAATACATCTTTGAATGGCTCAATGTTTGGATACTTCTCGTCTAAGATACAACATATGTTGTGCTTATTATGAAAGTCGGAACTCTTTCCATGCAGAAATATCATTATCAGCGTATGCATGTTTATCGAGACACACAGTACACAGTGAAAATTTCCAACACTTGAAAAATTTTCTAACACTTTACACTGTGCACACCATCCGGATGGACTTGGTCCGGATGGGAATGGTCCGAATGGTAAAGATTCCGAATGGATATGATCCGAATGACAAATGGTCCGAATGACCATTCGCCCGATTAGCAAAATGTCAATATGGAAACATGGTCCGGATGGTCATCCGGAAACAAATTATGAACATAACGATGACATGGTCCGGATGGTCATCCGGAAGACAAACTGATGAACACTTAAACACAATCAAACAAATTTTTGCAAGATTTTGTAAAATTGAACCTAATTTCTCTCAGAGAATGTGCCGACTAAGCCTTGTTTAAGTTCAATTTCTCCAAAATCTCCTAATGAACCCTAGATCTAAGGAAAACCATTTTCGGCTAACACACCTCCGAATGGATAAAAACATCAAATCTAAGCATGTTTTGTTAAATCTAAGGCCGATTATCACTAATCTATAATCAATTTCAATCAAAACACCCTAGAATCACATAGATCTAAAGAAAACACATGTCGGCTAACCGAAAGTATAAAAACGAGTATTAAATGGTGAAATTAAAGAAACTTACCTTCACCATGATGATAATCACACTCAATACTACCCCTAGGTAAGAAATCTGGCAGTGTAATGGCTCAAACTCACAAAGTAGATCGAGAGAAAAATGTGAAGTGTTTCGGATGGTTTTTGTTTGAATGAGACTTACTGCGTCCGAATGACTTTATATAGTCTAAGAATAACCATCCGTCTGGATGGCTTGTCATTCGGATGGCATTTGGTCCGGTTAGTCATCTGTCCGGATGGTTTTCCAAAACCAAACTTTTCAAATTTTCAACTTTTTTCATTTTTATCAGTTTTTAACATCCACTCAAGTATCCACGTCCAAATTAATGACCCTGGTTACTCAATTTGTCGACCAAGTCCAAGTTAATGACCTTGGTTGACCCGATAACGAACCGCCTGACAAATTTAATCAAATTTTCAACCTTTTCAAAAACTTCAAGTTTCAAATTAATGAACTTGTTTGACTTTTTAAGTTTCCCAAACTCTCAGATAAGCTCCCACCCAGTCGTTCAGCATCTTTTCTTTGCATCTAAGATTCTGAAGATTAGCTCTCCATAATGGTTTGTCGAAAATAATGCAGAAATAAAATCCTTTTGAATTTTACAAACTTTATGCTAAAACACACTGAAAATCTTTTTGGGTTTAAGCTGAAATGAAATAACAGAAAACTATATACAAACATATTTTTGTGAGCTGTGTTAGAGGATCATATTAGCTACCGACATGTCACTAGCACTGTTGTCGTTATACTGATCCACTTAAATTCTCACACAAAGTTCAACCAATTCAAGATACAGAATTAATGTTTTAAGAACTTAACTTATTCGCGTGTCCCACCCCAGAATATACTCTCGTATCCAGATTCCCCATATTCATTCTTACAGGTGAATATACTATATGATATCTGTTTATCTGGGTAATGCGAGACCATGAGATCTCAGGCTAGAACTTCTGTTCAATCATAGAGATGATGGCTCGACTTTAGGTGTGTCCCCCTTGGGGATCTTCTTTACAACAGCACTTGATTTGTATCTTTCGATTTTTATCAATTTTTGTGCTGAGGGAAAGCTTTTATTTAAAGCATGCAAAAGTATTATACGAGGACTAGCCCATTGCTTCCGCAAAATCAGAAGTCCTGGTATAATACCCCAGATATCACTAAGTATAAAGACCTAGTATCTCAGAAACAGGCAATCTTTCAAACAAGATTTCAGGTGTTACCTATATATCCGAGAGATGTTCCCCACGAAATAAGCAAGATATAGTTTTTATGTCTATATCTCGGATCAATCTACTAAATGTATGAAAACCTATCAACACACAATCAGTGAGACCGTTTAACGCTTTTTAAATTTCCAAATCTTTAGCGTAGCGTGACAGTCTAGCTGATGTACTATCTTTTCCTCTTTTCACACTAACTCTTTGACAACTGGCACAAAACCGGTAATTTCCGTACTATTTTAATTATTATTTATTATCTTCAATTATGTGCTTAAACGTCAACATTATGTGCTTACTTATTTTACATATGAATTCATGCATGTTTTATACTTTAAACATTTCAAAGTGCATTACATTAAGCGCTGCGTCAGAAAGACTAGTAAACTCACCGGTAAAACACGTTGTGTCAGCATTTCCGAAGAAAGCAAGCAGACAATAGATTTAGGGCCTTGGAGTAGGTCCAACATCAAAAACAAGTTAAAACCCAAGTGTGGATACAAGGGTTAACTCATACACTTTCCGGAAGCTAAAATAAGCACTAAAAGACACCCGAAACTCACTCTGAATGCTGAATTCTACAGAATTCAGCAATAATTCAGCAATTTAACACCAAAATATTATGCAGAATTGATGTTTTAGTGTCCAGAACAACTTACAAAGTGTCGGGAATTAAAACTGTCACAAAAGGTGCTTCATACCTAGTAAAACTGCGTAATTTAGCACTTTAACGAACCGTTAACGAAACGAATAACCGGACACTACCCAAAACATCAAAATTTAACTAGAAGCATTGTTTTTATGATATTAAGCTAGTAGTGGTGATAAAACACCTTAAAAATCATAAAAACACCTAAACACACTTAAACTAACTTAAACCTTGTAGTTTACATATATAACCTCCAACTTTCAAAAATTTACACCTAACCCCCCCCCCCTCTTTGGTAACCAGCCCCATAGTGGCCCACACCCATTCCCCATTAAAATAATCATGAGTGATGTCTAGATATGGGACATGATAACCATTGGTTATTATTGTGTTGAAAGTTATAAGTAAAGACCATAAGTTCACTAACTCATTATCACCATTCAAAAATTTCACCATCTCTTTCCTTCTTCCCCTCCTTGTTCTCGGCTCACCCACAACCCACATACATCCACCATTTTCAATCCATTTCAAGGAAATCTAAGTTTGTTCAAAGGTGTATGGAGACCATCTAAGAAGACTACAAGTGCTAGAAGTTGAAGGACCTCTTGGAGGAGCTATTAACCACTTGATTTCATCATTCTTCATCTTCATCCTTCTTGTGCCACTTCCCTAGCCAATAGAGCTAGTTGTAAGCCTCCTAATCACTATTTTAGTTCATGTTTATGTTATGTACAAGTCACGCTATCTAAGTAATTAAACTTTAAAAGATAGATATGTGAAGATCTAACATAATCATGAATCAAATAAGTAATTTTAGTGATTTTTGGTGTATGTGATGAAGTTGTTGATTTTGAATCTTGTGTGTATGTTTAGATCTAGCATGTTAAGCTTGTTAGAAGCTTAGATCTAACAAGTTTAAGCTTGGATCTTGAAAGATCCATGGTTAAACTTGAAGATGAACTTGTGAAACACTTATGTGAACTTGAAAGATGATTTTTGAAACATGATCAAAAAGTTCTTGAAGTCACAAAGTATATGTAAAACTAACTTTTGAAACTAAAATCAATGAAAAGTTTGTTAGAGATTCATCAAGAAGCTTGTTTATGAAAGATTTAAAGATGTTAAGCATGGATCTTGGAAGATCCATGATGAAACATGGTTTTAAACATAAAAATCTTTCTAATGAACATAAAAATGGTTTTAGAACATGATTTTCAAGACTTTGAAATCATAAAACTCGTGGATGATTTGGTTAGTAAATTAAGGTTCCATGAAAGTTTGTTTAAAATCTCAAGAACACTTATTTTTGGATAGATCATTGTATGTTAAGTGTAGATCTAAAAGACTACACATTTTTAGCAAAAATCAAGTTCACCATAATGTTTTACATGAAGTAATTAGAGTATGTTACTTGTAAAAAAGGTTGAAAATTGTTTTTGGTGATGAAAAGAAAATAAACACATGTTTTGAAACATGGGAAACCTCCATTTTTAGGGGAAACTATGTCATAATTTTTATAAAATTTTGACACTTAGAAAAATATAAGTTTTGGTGAAACTTAATCACCAAAAATTCACCTAAAAATATTTACCAAGGTTTCCTAATTTTTGTATAAAATTTCAAATTAAGAAATGATGATTTCTTCAAGTTAAAATTAATATTAAGTATGTATATTTTTAGGAAAATATATATATTTAGTGATCACCAAATTTTGTGCTAAGTGTATACTATGTGTATTATATGTGGTAGTGTATTAGGAACTTGAAAAATACACTAAATACTCCCAAGGAGTATGAATACCAAAATACACATACAAATGCATAAGGATACTTAAGTATACAAGTATACGAAAATTCCTACCAAGAAGAGTATATGGACAAATACAAGGAAATATATTTGTATAAACATATTCCACAAACATATGGACTTTGGACAATTTTTGGACATAAATATATATATTTGGACAAATATATAACCATTACTAAGTAATGGAAATTATACAAAAATCGGCTGAATATCAAAAATAAATATATATATTTCCAAGAATGACAAAATATATATATACATATATATATATAAGTCTTAAAAATACATTATTTTTAAGAAATATAACTTCGGAAAGTGATAAAAATCATAGTATTGATTTTTGGCAAATAATATAAAATACACAAGTATTTACATAGAAATACAAGTATACTTTCCTAAGTATACTTGCACAAAAATAATATTGAGAATATTATTTCACAAAATACTTATATTTATTTTTGGAAAAATAATATAAGTAACATATATGAACAAGTTAAAAATAAAGTTTATTTTTAACACTTATTACTTTGACAAATTCTACGTAAACAAATATATATTTTTGGGAAGTAAAATATAAATTTACAAATAAACAATACAGATTCAAATTGCAAAGACACGATGAACGGGCAAGACCCGACAAACAAGGGAACGACCCTCACAAGAGTTGAACATACAAAGAACCAATACATAAACTTAAGATGGAGACTTGTACTTGTGTGATACAAGTCTAGTGACTAACGTACGTAGAACAATTATAGGTTGAGACGCCTACACGACCAAGCCGGTGAATGTTTACGACGCAAGTACGCAAATCTGTGAGTTCATGTCCCCACTTTTAAACATTTTTCTTGTTTTCTAAACTTGGGGAAAATACATGTACTTTGGTATGTAGAAATAAAACTAAGGATTCATACTATAGATCATGTCACGAACAGGGTGTCATAAGCACCATTAATCAATGTAATACCTAGAGCGCGGAACAAAAGGTTAGATCTAATGGGTTCCAGGCAGCCACACTTTTACCGAGAGTGTTTTTATGTCTTTAGTCGTTAACCGACAAGTAAAATGCCTAGGGTTTGGATGCTTCCTATGTCGTTACATATGTTAGTGGCCTCGCGAACCATTAGCAATCTAGATTTCCTTACATTTTGAAATTTCTATTGTTTTTGTATTTTTTACATTTTTTTAATGTTTTTTGATTTTCTACAAAACCCATCTCCCCCTAAAGACCAAAACATCTAAAAATGTGACAAACCAGAGCAGATTGCTTCCTAACGTCCTCCGCTTTGGTTTCCTCATCAACGCCAATCACACCTCCCCGTGACGATAAAAGCTTCATCCCGTTTAATTTTAACAAATAATGAAAACGGTTTTTATCAAACGGTTTTGTATGAAGGTCAGCTTTTTGTTTGTCGGAGTAGATTTTTTAGATTCGAATTAACTTCTTCTCGTAACAGTCGCGGATGAAGTGATGTCGAATTTCTATATGTTTTGTTTTAGCGTGACGAAAAGGGTTTTTAGTTATGTTGATTGCTGCCTCATTATCTACAAAGATAGGAGTAGTAAGAAATTGCAAACCTTAATCCATCATCTGCTATTGGATCCACAGAATCTGAGAGCAGCAACTGCTTGCTGAAACATACTCTGCTTCACACGTTGAGATTGCGACGGTAGTTTGCTTCTTACATTTCCAAGTCACCAGACGTGATCCGAAAAACTGGCATCCTACTGTTGTAGACTTTGAATTTAATTTGCAGCATCCGAAATAGAGTCAGAGTAACCTTCCAGTCTAAAATCACCATCTTTTGGATACCACAACCCCAAGCTTGGAGTTCCTTTCAGGTAGCGTAGAATCCGTTTGAAGATAACCATATGTGAGACTCTTGGACTCGACTGATAACGGGCCGCGAGGCAGGTCCGGTACATTATGTCGGGTCGAGATACAGTGAGATACATTAACAAACCTTGCATTACTTCTTTTAAATCATTTGGTTTTCATATGATTTCATAAAAGAAAACACTTTAATAAAGGATTCATGGCTACTTTTAGTTAAACCTGTGAGGACCGGGAGTTCGGTTTACTCTAACTCGCTCAGGTCAGATCAGCAACAACACGATCGTGCGGAATCCGAAAGTGATGTAGGAGAAAGATAGACAACACAGACACCGTTAAACGCGTTCATTCTCATTGAAGATGAAGATTCGTTCAAAGTTCCAGAGAAAATTTGCAAGAGCTCCGCCAAAGGTGTCAACAATCAATGTCTCAAATGAGATCCAATACCCTCTATATATAGGCGAGCTCATCTGGAAGTACGCACACTATACCTATCCGTCCGGATGGCTATCCATCCGGATGGGATTGTCCATCCGTCCGGATGGACTTACATAATCACCTAACTTTGCGTTTTCGTTCTCGATCTAATATAAAACATATATAGACCACAAACAGGTAATAATAGACTCAATACAGACGAAAGCTATAGAGATATGCATCTACAGACTCCCCCTTGGATGTAGCTGCAGTCTTTCTTCCTGTATAGTCTTCAACGTGCCGTCCTATTACGTCTTCTTTCTTTCGTTTTCCTTCTTCTCTCTTCTTTTCGTTCTTCTAGCATTTTCTGCCTCAGAGGTCTTCCAACATTTATCCACCACTTTCTATACTCTGGATCACCATCTTTTGCTTTGGACCACCTTGGAATATTTTTCTCTTGAGATTCGATTGGTGTTTGATCAGTGACAAGCCTTTTCAACTTCCAACTTGCCCGTTTAGCAGTTGCATCTCTAATCTTCTTCATCCTTCACTTGTTCAAATTCTTTGCAGAGTTCTTCGTTGGTAGACCCGAAAATAATAACATCAACATATATTTGAACGATCAGAAGATGACCAGCGACTCCCTTTGTGAATAGAGTGGCATCTACCTTCCCTCGAATGAAGCCATTGACTAACAGGTGCTGAGAGAGCGTCTCATACCAGGCTCTCGGGGCCTGATGCAACCCGTATAAGGCTTTGTCAAGAAGATAGATTTATCTTTATGAATTGGATCAGTAAAGCCTGGTGGCTGACCGATGTAAACCTCCTCTTTCACCTTTCCGTATAGGAATGCCGACTTGACATCTAACTGATAAACTTTGAACTTTTTCCATGATGCAAATGCGAGAAAGATGCGAATTGCTTCAAGTCTAGCAACTGGGGCGTACACCTCAGTGAAATCTATTCCCTCCTGCTGACTGAAACCTTGAACGACTAAGCGAGCTTTATTTCGCACAATCACTCCTCTATCATCCCTCTTGCATTTAAACACCCACTTCGTGTTGATTTTTCTATGACCATCTGGCAAATCCACCAACTTCCACACACCAAGCTTTTTGAATTGACCTAGCTCCTCTTGCATCGCGTTCACCCATGACTCTTCTGCTAGCGCCTCTTTGTAAGTTCTTGGTTCAACCTGCGAAATGAAGCAACTGAGTGGAAAATCATTTTGTAACGGTGCAACTTGAGTATAAAAACAAGCAAAGCCTTGGTCGATTTGGTGTCGTGTTCTAACTCCAGACTGCAACTCTCCAATGATCAACTCCTCTGGATGATACGATAGCGTCCCCGGCATTACCTCACCAGTAACATTCACTTCTCTTTCTAGATTAGTAACATTTTGATCTGCAACTTGCTCATCAACTTGGACTGTCTGATCTGACGACTGGATCTGTTCCCCCTCAGGCTCTGAATCACATCTGTCAAATGTTGGGCTATCTGAGTCTGAATCTGAATCATCATACATTGCTGTCTGATTTTCTTGAGCAGGTTCCTGTTCTGAAGTCGTCTGAGTTTGTTGAACAACTGGATCACTTTGACCACTTTGACTTGGACCAGCTTCATTATCATTCGAATTATGTTGACGTTTGGAAGACTTGGTTGGCCATGAGTTCATATGGGAAGACTTGTATTCCTGAAATAGCTTTATCTGATTTATAAACTCTGGCTCTTCAGGAAGATCAAACAATTCCCACAACTTCTCATAGTTGAATAACTTTGAGTCACCAGGTTTCTGAGTAGGCATGGTGAAACATTGGCACTCCATATGTTGAGCTTTAATGATTTTGTTGAGACTTGGAAGATACACACGTCTGAGTGGACTTGAGTATCCAACAAAGAATCCCTCCAAACTTTTAAAACCAAACTTCCCATCAGGATCCAAAACCGTGCAAGGAGACCCAAATGGCTCTAGATATTCCAAGTTAGACTTTCGGTTGTTTAGCAGCTCAAAACATGTCTTGTTATGTTTCTTCACAGTCAAAACCCGATTTAGAGTATAGCAAGCAGCTGAAACGGCTTCTCCCCAAAAATTCACAGGAAGCTTTGAGTCATCCAACATGGTACGTGTTGTTTCTATCAGTGTCCAATTCTTTCTCTATGCCACTCCATTTTGTTGCGGAGTGTACACAGCACTGAATTCTTGCAATATACCCTTTTTGTTACAAAATTCTTCCATTTGACTATTTTTGAATTCAGTACCATTGTCGCTTCAGAGTCGACAAATTCGCTTTTGGTACAAATTCTCTATTTTCTTGAACAGATACAGCAAACTCATGAAAGTTTCTATCAGTGTCCAATTCTTTCTCTATGCCACTCCATTTTGTTGCGGAGTGTACACAGCACTGAATTCTTGCAATATACCCTTTTTGTTACAAAATTCTTCCATTTGACTATTTTTGAATTCAGTACCATTGTCGCTTCAGAGTCGACAAATTCGCTTTTGGTACAAATTCTCTATTTTTTTGAACAGATACAGCAAACTCATGAAAGTTTGATCTCTTGACTTCAAGAACATGACCCACGAATATCTCGAATAATCATCTGTAACCACCAAGCAATAGAGATCTCCGGTTATACTCTTCACATTCACAGGACCGAAAAGATCCATGTGAAGTCACTCTAGTGGTCTAGGTATCCAGTTTTCCATCTTCCTGGGGTGAGACTTTTTGGTTTGTTTACCTTTCATGCAACCGATGCACTCTCCCTCCAAATGAAAACTTTTCAAATTCACACCTCTGACTAAATCATTATGCACCAAGTGATTCATCTTTCGCAGGTGTATATGACCCATCATTCGATGCGACAGAACAGACTCTTTCTCGGTAGCCTTAGAAACGAAACACTGAGGATGACCAGAAGTTGTAGTTGCCATGCTCATGTCAAGAACGTACAGGTCATTCACTCTCGGTGCCCGCAAGATGATCCACTCTTCAGGGACAACAAACCCCGGCTTCAGAATCAGGTACTCTTTGTCGGTGAAGTGAGTTGTATACATTATGTCACAAATCTGGGAAATGCTCAGCAAAGTTGTTCTCTAGCTCCGGAATGTAATTAACTCTCACAAAGGACACGATGCCATTTAATAAGGTTCCTTCTCTGATAATTCTGCCACCTTGATTGCCAACAAAACCAACATACCCTCCATTGAAACCTCTTACATCATACAGTAGGGTCTTCCTCCCCGTCATGTTCCTGGACGCTCCACTATCCATTATCCACTTAGATATCGATCTCGGAATCTCCTGCACGTTTCAAACACAATTAGTTGAAATAAGCAGCCCAAGCCTCTTCAGACTCGGGTAGCTTAACTTCTTCACATGTTGTGATTGTGTTAAGAGGTGGAAAATTCTTATCATTTACTTCTAACCAATATCCTCTTTAATTTCCACTTTTGTCAAGTTTTTCGGAGGAACATATGTTTTCGGATCAAACTTCTCGAAATGTGCAGCTGAGAAAGTTTGTTCCATTTTTATTTCATTATCAACAACTTTTTGATCATTTTCTTTGATTGGATCACTTGAAGAATTCTATTGTGGTTTTGGTTGAACCGATTTTGGAACATACTTCATGACCGGTGGGGTCAACGAAGTTTGTTTGTTTTTCATACCACCTGAACCTTTAGGTACATACTTTCCTACCGGAACGGTTGGATAAGTTTGTCTCTTTCTAGGTTCAGTAACAGAAACCTTTGGAACATTCTTCCTGATTTGAGAAGTCGAAGAAGATTGTTTCAAATTTTGCACAAACGATGTTTTAGCTTCAATTTTTGACTTCCAAGGTTGTTGTTTTTGAACATTTGTTTTGAAATTGTTACCAGTTTCTTTAGTTTTGAAAACTTGTTTAACTGGTTGTTCAACAAACATGTGAGCCTTGCCTTTTACATCGTTTGGTTTCTTTGTGTTTTCCACAATCACAGACTTAGGCTTTTGGTTGGTGCACTTTCATGCAATATGTCCAACCTCATTGCATTTAAAGCATGTCCTGGTATCAACAACCCGACTAGGACCCTCAGTCTGTGTTTGTGAATTTTTCTTTTCAAAGAATTCTTCATTTGACTTTGAAAAGATCTCAGACTCTTGATCTTTAATGGAATTTGAACTTTTCACGAATGTTGTTTGATTTACAAACTTCGATTTCTGTAAATTTCTTCTTTGATAATTCTTACCATCCCATTGCCCGTTGAACCCTCTTTTCTGATTGTTATTTTGAAAACGTGGTGGCACTTTGGGTTTATTATAGTAAGATTTATCTTTTTGGAAATTCAAAAATCTCTTTGAGCTTGACAACCCGTCAACCTTTAACACATCAATCTCAATCAATTTAAACACTTTCTCCAGCTTATCCACATTTATGTTCTCAATTGGAAACTCCTCATCTGAGTACAACTTATCGGAACCACTCATTTGGTACATGACAAGAGTCTGTTCGTCCTTCAAGTTGTTCTTGGACTTGGATTTCGGTAGATAATTGTTCAGAAAACAATCATCATCCTCGTTTGACACTGTGGAATCACTGTCTGTTTTCAAAACATTGTTATCCACATCTTTCACGACCTCAGATTCTATACTCTCCTCATCATATTATGAACTAAAAGTGATATCAATATTATTAGGTAATTTATCAACTTCACTTTTCACATTTAAATCTGACTCTTTTACCAACCCGGATTGTTTTTTAGTAAAGTTGTTACTCATGGGTGGTGGAACTTTATGATACCCTACACCAGTTCCATCCTGGTACACATCTTCACCATCTTTGTTTTTCCCAATGGGTTTTGGAATGAGATTTTGAAAAACAAAGCTGACAGAAGTGTAACTGTTCAGTTTCAAATTAATTCTTTCATTTTCAATCTTTGCTTCTTGATACTGAAGCTTGAGATTTGCAATCTCATCCAGCTGAGCATTTATCTGTTTTTCTTTTGCTTGAAGAACACCAGTCAAACTCATGTTTTCTTTACGAGTTTTAGCATTTCTTTCATCTGAGTCTTTAATTGTTCGTTTTAACTTTTCAAAATCCTCAGTTATTTTTCTGTTTTCAAGTACAAATTTTTCATTTTCTTTCTTAAAACATTCAACATCATTTTCATCATTTTTGATTTTCTCTTTTAACTCATTAATTCTTTCAGTTGAACTTTTCACAAGTTTGTCTTTATTAACCATACCTTTCTTTAGAATATTGATTTTATTTGTTATCTCCTGGATTTGTGTTGGGATTGAACCCTACCAAAGGAACAGATAATTAAAGCCAAAACTGGATCAGAGCAGTGGATCCAAAATAAGCAGATGTTATATACAAGTCTCTCCCCTTGAAAGTGGTTTCAACATCTGCTGACCTCCTATCTACTGATCGAGCAAACTGCTAACCTACAAACTGCTGATCAAGTAAAGGCCTGATGAAAGACTAAAGCTCTGCTGTTCAATCTACTGCCTTGAGTCAAGCACTGCTGATCCGGACAAGTACTGTTGGGTTCACAGCAGTGGAAGGATGCAGCAGTTATTTAGATGTCTTTTATGTAATGAAATGTAATAGCAGTAGTTAGCATAGCAGTGTTTGTATTGATCAGAGGTTAGAGTTTGTTAGGAGGTTAGATGTCACTTTCATGGTGACGTCAGCTTAGATGCTCAGTGGTTTGCTAGTGCCTATAAATAGAACAGTGCTCTGTACTGTTCTATTAGCTCTTTGCAAAAGTCTTTTCCTGCACGAACAAACACTGAGCTCTGGCTGAGGGGGAGTTTGTATTCAACATTGCAGTGTAATCGTAATTGAAATAAATTCAATCTTTCGGTTCTTTGTGAAAAATGTTTGATCAAAGCAAATCTCTCGTTTGATTGTGTGTAAAGTTTGTTTCCATCTTAATTCCGCTGCACAACTCATCCATCTTCATCTATTTCAAACGTAAAAACACAATCAATACCAAACTCAGATCCAACAATTTGAGATTTCGAAAGATACTCATGTGTATTACAGACTTTACATTCCTTCATGCAATTTCTGCAATCACTTTCAGTTTTTGCTTTCTCAGCCTTACCTGGTTCAGCATTTGAACCAACAGAACTGACCTTGCCCGACGACTCAGACTCAGGGGCGGATTTGGAATCTACCTCAAGTGCTTTCGCCATCATAGCTTGATCAGCCATCTTCTTTAGATTCTCGGCTGTCATTTCTGCATTTACATCAATGATTCCTTTATCCAACTTTTCTAACTTCTCAGACTTCTCATATTTCTCCTTTTGTAATCTCTCCTTTTTAGCCCTTTTCTCCGCATCTATTCTAATATGCTCCTCTTCCGTTGGAATTGACTTTACAAGAGCTTCAAACTCAATTGATTTTGGATCCGTGCAAATATTTCCTTTTGGATCTAGGTAGCACTCTCTATCAAGATCCCATCTCTTTGCCTTCACTGCTTCTTTGAAAGCTTCACGAATTCTTTTCATTCGAAAATGTGCCAGTTGTCTTTCTCTTTGAAACTTCACTATTCTGGTTCTACTTGGGCCATGAAAGCAGATCCAATATAATCTTCTTTAGAAAGAAAATCATTCCAGTTAAAACCCTCGTCATCCTGAATAACTGCAAGTGCCCTCGACTTCTCTTTCCCTGGATTATCTTCGATCTCTTTCATCTTTGGTGGCTCTTCTCTGTTTCTGTGGTAAACCGCTTTACGGTAGTAATCATCGTGAAATGGGTTAGCGGTTTCATCAGCAGCAGGGTTTCTACACTCTCTCTTGAAATGACCCTTTTTTTTACATTTGAAACAAGTCACTTTCGACTTATCAAAGCCCAGTTTTGTTGACGGTCCACCAATTAATTGTCTCCCAGTGATTTCCAGAAATCTCTGAGCTCGGCGGATAACACTTGCCATACACCATCTAATGTCAATGAGCTCCATTTGATCAGGATCAATCTGATCATAGTCTTCTTTCGTCAGGTTGGTATTCCTGATTTTTCCTGCTACAAGACTTTCATATGACTCTAGGATCGAAGCTAGAAAAACCATCTGCTGTTTAGCAGTCTCTTCGTTGAAATTTTGTGTGTTATTAAGATTAACCGCGATATTGCATTGGAAAACATTTGTATTCAGTGCATTTTGATTATGTTGAGTGTTTGAAGTAGACGATGCTAGTGTGCTCGACCCGGAACCATGATAACCATAACCACTCGAACCCGACGATCCACTTCCTGAGTTGTCTTTTGAAGTAGTGTTCGAACTTTCAGCACTTAAGGCTGTCTTTGGCGATGAAGCTTTGGAAATCATGCTTCCCCGGTAGTACAGGTCCAAGTTCTGCTGATAATTGGCATTATTCACCTTACTCTGCTTCTTAATCTCCAGCTCGTGACCTTCCAGCTTCTCTATCAACCAATTAAGTGTAATATCCTTCATGGGCTTGGTATTCTTTAGCACTATTGCGAAATACTGCCAGTCATGCTCGTTTGGTAACGCTTCAAACAAGTTATCAACAATCTCCTCTTGATCCTTTGTAATACCAAATCTTTCCAGTTCAGCTTTTAGGTGGCAAAACCTTTCAATCATCTGTCTAACTGTTTCATTCTTCATACAAACAAACAGATCAAACTCCTTTTTCAATAAAGATTTCTTGCTCTTTACAATCTCTTCACCTCCCGTGCACTTTTTCTCCAAAGCAATCCATAATTCTTTCGCATTATTGTAATCGATTAGGGAAATAATGTCATCCGGTACTGATTGATGTAACAGTGCTATGGCCTTTTGCTCAGCAAAAAATACTTCTTGCTCATTACTTTATAAATTTTCATAATCAGATCGTGTAGACGTGTACACAACTTTAATAAGCATCCAACTATCAAAAGCAAAAGCTCTTAGCCAGTTATCGAATCGTTTAGCCTAGCAATTGTAATCTTCAATTGCCATTAGCTTAGGTGGTTTATTATATGTCCCGTAAGCATTATCCACACTAAGCGACTCTGAAATTGCTTTAGTAGCTGTCTTTGGGTTAGCATCAGACGATGTTGTTTCAGTACTGTGGAAAGTGAATACGTCAGAGAATGGATTGTGAAATTCGTCATTCTTGATTGCAATTTCTTGAAAAATCAAACACAGTTAAACTTGATTGAAAGTAAAATGAACACAAACACTGTTATCCGAATGACCAATCGTCCGGATGGTCAACAAACACAATCAACCGGATGGATATTTCTGGATGAGATTTCACCCGGATGAATGTCGTCCGGATGAATGTCGTCCGGATGAATGTCGTCCGGATGAGATATTTCTGATTGGTCAAACTTTCAATTAACTAACTTCCGGATGGGAACTTTCTGGATGAGTATCTCCGGATGATCAAGAACAATTTTACCAAACTCAACAAGTAACAAAACTATCCGTCCGGATGGTTAACCGTCCGGATGGAGCATGACGTCAGCAACGTGTGTTCAAAAATTCATGATTTTTGCAAATTTTGATATGATTTTGTTTGAATTCAGTTTCGAAACTTTGTAGGATTTATCTTTAGTACAAAACGCACAATATGTGTGAATTTTAATCAATTTTGACTGTGAAATCTACGTTAATTTTGGATTTTTCGGTGTAAATGATGAAAAAAAATTAGAATGGAGTAGAAATCAGAGATGTAGATCTGAGAAATGGTAGAATCTCTGGTAGAACAGCCGTAAATCTTAGAGAAAACGGTAGAATCTCTGGTAAATCTGTTGTAGATCTCCTCCGAATCCGACCTCCAAGCTCTGATACCATTTGTGAGGACCGGGAGTTTGGTTTACTCTAACTCGCTCTGGTTAGATCAGCAACAACAAGATCGTGCGGAATCCGAAAGTGATGTAGGAGAAAGATAGACAACACAGACACCGTTAAACGCATTCATTCTCATTGAAGATGAAGATTCGTACAAAGTTCCAGAGAAAATTTGCAAGAGCTCCGCCAGAGGTGTCAACAATGAATGTCTCAAATGAGATCCAATGCCCTCTATATATAGGCGAGCTCATCCAGAAGTACGCACACTGTACCCGTCCGTCCAGATGGCTATCCGTCCGGATGGGATTGTCCATCCGTCCGGATGGACTTACATAATCACCTAACTTTGCGTTTTCGTTCTGGATCTAATACAAAACATACATTAAACATACATAGACCACAAACAGGTAATAATAGACTCAATACAGACGAAAGCTATAGACATATGCATCTACAAAACCTATATTTTAACAATCAAAGTCATGAATCTCCATCACAAAACCTATGTTACTCACAGGAATTTTTATGCTGACATTTTATTTTCACATATGTTTCAGGAACTTATGTTTGACTTTGACCATGCTTCACATAGGGCGGAGTTGGGCCTTAGTGACTTTAAAACCTGCAAGACAATTTTTGTATATTATTTACATTCTACAAGACAATATAAACAATTAACTTAATAAAACAAAACTTTATGTACCATGTGTTGTGAAACAATTTGTAACATGACTTCCCAATGTTTCCGCCGCGTGTTGTTATATATTACGCAATTGGGGAGTTACATTAGCCTTCTTCAATTTGAGCTTGGCAAGATACTCGGGGCGGTTACGCTTCCAGTGCCCCATCTTGTTACACTCATAGCATCGCCGCTCTTCTGGAAGAAGGGCTTTCTCAGCATATTTGCTCTTGTTGGTGGTAGGTTTGGCAGCAACGGGAGCCTTTCTTTTGCTTTTGCTGTTATAACTTTTCTTTGTTTTGGGCTTCCTAACACCACCAGATCGAACCGTTAACACTTGGTTTATTTTGTTGGAAATGTTCATCTCTGTCGTTTTGAGCATCCCATGTAGCTCTGGCATTGTCTTTACCCAGTCATTCATATTAAAGTTCATAACAAATTGATCATAGTGACTGGAAAGAGAGTTGAGAATGAAGTCAACAGCCATCTCATCTTGGAAAGGGAAACCAGGTTTGTTTAATTGGTCGATGTAGCCTTTCATCTTGAGAACATGAGCACTAACTGAGGAACCCTCTTGCATTCTATAGCTTATGAGTTGTTTCATGGTGTCATGGCATTCCTGTCGGGCTTGTTTCTGAAACATACCCTTGAGTTGCTCAATCATGTCGAAAGCATTCATGTCTTCCATATTCTTCTGAAGATCTGGAGACATTGTGGCTTGCCTGAGGCAAGCAACTTCCAGGGCATCTTCTCTATGTTTATCGAAAGCCTACTTTGCAACCACAGTATTGTTTTCGGGTGCGGTTGGGATCGGGGTTTCCAAAACATAAATCCTTTTTGCCATTTCGAGAACGATTCTCAAGTTGTGGTGCCACTCAAGAAAATTGGTGTTATTTAGTTTGTCTTTCTCAAGTATGGACCTGAGAGCAAATAGGAGTTGTTTTCAGATGACATCTATTAAGCAAAATTATTTATTTAGTATTTTTAATGTATTTTCCTTATTTAGTGAGGTGAGACGATAAGGAATGAGAATCTGGTTAGAAGTTCTTTCTAAAGGCAGCTGTAGCACGCAACATTAGCAAGAGGTTCAAGCGGACTGACAACGATTGTCAATTGTGAGAAAAGCACAACTCCCAGGGTTTATGAGGCTGCGAGGACAACCTTTTGTCCTTGCATTGATACATTTGGCCTCATCTATGCCATTTTTGTTCTCGAGACAGCTGGGGCATGTAACACGAGAAGAAAAGTAATAGTCGTCCTAAAACGGTCACGTATGGAAGGGTCGAATGTGTCGACAAAGCCCTTGCACCTTGGAAGGATAAACTAGACACCAAGTATCGTGTTGTGGCTCCAACACTGATGGTTCACATTATGCCCCAAGTGTTACTTGTAGTAGCATGGCATAGACCATTGATTTTAATTTTTACCAAATAGGGTCGTTATAGTCAGTTTTAATTTAAATTTGTGACTATACCAAAAGGACCCTTTCACCTCTCAGGACAATTAGTTTTAGATAACCTATAAAACTAAGTTTTTCGCGACTTGAAATAACCAATTAAAGTTAATAGTGAAGACTATTAAGTTTATGAGTTTTAAAGATGTGAGAAAAGCATGTTTTAAACTCTAGTGATTATGAAAAATATACAAGTTGCTAGAACTTGCTTTTTCTCGATTTTATTTAAAAAAAAACTTTTTTTAAGAATGCGTTTTGGTATTAGGTTGATGTGTAATAACATTTATTAAAGGCAACCATAATAGCAAAAATGAATATGTAAATCATATGGGCATGGTTATGATCTTGCTAGAGCCAAGTAGAAAGATCAAAGGGATCACGGTCACAACACACAAAACAACCACAAGGATGACTTGAGTGCATCTTTTTGTCTTGAGCGACTCCCACTAACTCCAAGACTCCTCTTGGCATTCGGTTTTGCTTCGGGTTTGCTTCAGGTCTTCGTATCAACAATATTTAATAAGTAAATATAATAAAGACAAAAACCCTACATATTAACTTTGAACCACAAAATGGGCCAAAACCATAAACTAGTCTATTACAACTTTGAGCCGCAAAATGGGCTAAAACCATAAACAAAACCAAACATAAAACACAACCACCAGGTCGGGCACGATTTACATATTCAACATAACCAAAAGTTTGTTTGGGCAAGTTTTTGGTCAACCAAATCAAAAACTTTAGACTTTTAAAGTTTGTGACTTATTATTCCGGTGAAAAAGACCGGTTTCGATTTGCATGTGGTAAGCATCGGCTCTGATACAACTGAAGGGAATCCGTGGTATAATATTTTTTTTGAACTCGGTTCATATATGTATATATTTATTTCTTACAAAGATTAGTCAAAACACTTTTGACAAATATGTGTACACATATATATGTTAATTAAATAAACTTTAACTAGTAAAATATATATATATATTAAGCAACGGAAGCATAGGCAACAATATATAAATAGTATGAACACTTTTATACCAAGTAGTATCCGCAATGGAACAAGATCACCGACATGCAAACACGAAATAAAAACATAAACCATATGGGGTTTAGATATACCTTTGGTTAGTAAATAACCTGTCACACCCCCAAAATCCACAAGCGAAGTATCACCGCATGGAGGCGTGACTGACCAGGATCAAGCCACCAATCATATTGAACAATGTATTTAAAATAGATAAAATCCAACCACACAATACAATTGGTGTTCAAAACATAAGTTATCAATTTCAAGTTAAACAGCGGAAGCATCAAATGTAAAACCAAAACATAAGTTATAAGTTTAGCAAGTTTAACATGGCACACACTGTCCATGTCCCACAATGACTCCTTCCTCTCGTGCAAGCTCCATAAATACCTAACGACCTGCAAGGCATGTAACAAGGAGTCAACAACAATGTTGAGCGAGTTCACAGTTGGTTGTTTAGTTTTAAAAGTTTGTTTTGAAAACCATAAGTTGTTTCGTAAACCACGAGTTAACCAGTATCTTTGTTTTTCCCCAAACCATATCCATAATCAGTGGGGGCTTCCCCATGTGAACCACTAGACCGTTACCATATCGACAACTAACGAAAGTAAGTTGTACCCTAAGTCAATGTCTATCATCATTGACTGAGTGCCCATATCCATTAGTACACGCCCGTCCTACCGGCACGGTGTGAGGCTTGTCAACCCTAATAGCGCTATTAACTAATGACCCGCTCGCCATTGGCCCGGCGATTAAGTCGATATAAAAATGAGGGACTTAATGATAGAGTTTTGTCTAGTAAGTTTAAGGTTGTTGTCCTACCCAAGGAGGACGAACGTACGTATTCTACCCAAGGAGAATACGTAGGATTAATATTGGCATCCTACCCATGGAGGATGGCGGTACATATCCTACCCAAGGAGGATATGCGGGTTCCGTTTTAGTTCTTTAACCCATTCCCAACCACCGGGAATCCCATGCCTTAGAGAGAGTGTGAACTCACCTTTGGTTGCTTGGTTGAACTCTTAAAATAGCTAACGGTCAGGGTTGGTCAATCATGTCCTAATATGATTACCATTTAGTTTGTTAATGGTTTTAAATAAAACACAAAGTTCCTACACGCATCTATCACATAACACGCACTCACGTTAACAGTTCACGCCCATATAAATATCCCATCTATAACCATTCAAAAGCAAACATACGATATTGCACATAACACTTTCATTGACATATAACACGTTAGATCATTCTCAGATAACCTACCGACATTTAGACACGCAAATTACTACTTATGTCGTTTCAGCTTTAACATTCAAAACTGGGCTGTTTTCGGGCATTTTAATAAAATAGTTAACTTATTCCAAAAATTCCCAAGTTTTTACAGAATGTCTTAAACGATCCAAATATTATTGTGTAAAAATATCGGGATCCAATTCATTACCAATATTTTATAAAAAATCATTTACCGGACTGCAATCAGATTCGTCACTTTCTGACTGCAGTCCACGGAATAATTCATTTAAAATTCATCGTAAGTCCAATTGACGAAATTCCAGTGGGAGAATTACAATGACATCAGTGGCCATCTACAGTACAAATTTCATGACCTAATTCTACACAGATTTCAATGTTATGATGAAAAACATAACACAAATTTTCTGCAGTAAAAACGCAGCTTTTGCTGCTGTACAAAACGGACCTTTAAAAATAGTAAACGGCCTCAAAAAAATATGATTCCAGTGCCATTTGATTCGTTTTTCGAAAACACATAATTTAGACTTCAGAAAATCAATTTTTTGATTTATAACAGTCTGTTTACAGCCAACTGAAGTTGGCTGTAAATGTTACTCAGCATGCTGTTAATCGCTTAAACGTTACTAAAACACGCACATATGATCACAACACCTTCTAACAACATCATCTTAACAATATTTCATCATGTATCATCATATTTCATCTCATGATTCAAGATTTAAGATTCAAGTCTTTTAGTGTTCTAGTTATTTCATCATAATACAACCTTTAACTACTAAAAATAGGAAGTAACCAAGAGTTAACAAGAAGCTTACAACTAGCTTTAAGCTAGGGAAGAACACAAGGGAAAAAGATGATGAAAATGATGAATGAATGCAAGTGATGAAAGCTCCTTGATGATCCACAAGCTTCAAGCTCCTTTAATCACCTTCTAGTACTTGAGATGAGTTTGAAAATGGGTGGAGGAAGGTTGCAAGGTGGTGGTGGTGGCGGTTCTAAAGTGAGCCGAGAGGGAGAGAGAGAGAGGTTGAGGGAGTGAGGTGAAATTGAGTGTTGAAGTGAGAAGTGAATATATTAAATGATCTTGTAAATCTTGGCCATATCTATAGAGATTTCATTCTATATTTTGTTCAAATACTCAAGCAAGATCCAATAAAATAATCAACAAAATCTTTGAGTGGGGTAGGGTCCTTTGTGACCGTAAATATATATGGGGGGTGGGGGGTTAATTATAAGTTTTGAAGGATAGTAGGTAAATGGTTAGGGTATTGAGTGTAATATCTAGTGTATTATTTGTATGACACTTTATATAATGTGTTGGGGTATTCGGGGATGATAACTAGTCCAAAAATAATAAAACAATGTTTCTGGCAAAATTTTGGTGTTCCGGGTAATGTCCGGTTGTTCGGTTAGATACCGTTTCGTTAAAGTGCTACGTTATTCCGTATAGTGTCTTTTATGTAACTATTTGTAACACTTTTAATTCCCAACACTTAGGAAAGCATACAGGACCATTTTGTCAATTTTCCGCACAAGACTAGTATGTTAAAAAGCTGAAAAATGCAGAAATCATAAAGCAGTTACGTCATCAGTTGTAATTTAGCACAGTCATTAAGCACAATTTAATATTAATTAATCGTACGGATACATGCAAGTATGAGGGTTGTCACATTCCCCCCTTGTTAAGAAAATTTCGTCCCGAAATTTAGCACGTGGTTACTGAGGAAGCTAGTTAAGTTGCGTGGTTTTCCTGGTTTTCCTGGGGTGTCACATCATCCCCCCGTTGGTTTGGAATTTCGTCCCGAAATTCTGCAGTAGCTTCAGCCTCAGTAGTGGTTGCACTTTTCCTAAACAACTGGGGATACTTGAGTTTCATTTGGTCTTCTCGTTCCCAGGTATACTCTGGGCCACGACGGGAGTTCCAACGAACTCGGACAAGAGGTATTCTGGTATGCTTGAGAACCTTAACATCTCGATCAGTAATCTCTACTAGTTCCTCGACGAATCGCAGCTGATCGTCGATAGTGAGCTCCTTGAGAGGAACTATGAGGGTCTCATCTGACAGACACTTCTTCAGATTCGACACATGGAAAACATTGTGAACTCCGCTGAGTTCTGCCAGTAGATTCAGCTTGTAGGCCACCTTGCCAATTTTCTCAATGATTTCGAAGGGTCCAACATATCGCGGGTTGAGTTTACCTCGTTTGCCAAAATGAACTACACCTTTCCAAGGTGAGACTTTAAGTAGCACTCGATCCCCAACCTGGAACTCGAGTGGTTTCCTTCGCTTATCAGCATAGCTTTTCTGACGGTCACGAGCTGCCGCCATTCGTTGTCGTATCTGAGCAATCTTCTCGGTTGTCTCTACTACAAGTTCTGGGCCAGTGATTTGATTGTCGCCAACCTCTGCCCAACAAAGAGGTGATCGGCACTTCCGTCCGTACAATGCCTCGAACGGAGCGGCCTGGATACTGGTGTGGTAACTGTTGTTATACGAAAACTCCACTAACGGGAGGTGTTTTTCCCAACCATTACCAAAGTCGATTGCACATGCCCTAAGCATGTATTCAAGGGTTTGGATGGTGCGTTCAGATTGCCCATCCGTCTGTGGATGATATGCCGTGCTCATGTCTAATAGAGAGCCAAAGGACTTGTGCATAGCTTGCCACAATTCAGATGTAAAACGTGAGTCACGATCAGAAATGATGGAGGTTGGCACTCCGTGCCTCGATACTACTTCCTTTAGGTAGACGTCTGCTAGAGTAGAAAACTTATCCGTTTCCTTGATTGCCAGAAAATGTGCAGACTTGGTCAGTCGATCCACGATCACCCAAATGGTATCATTTCCGCGTTGAGATCTAGGCAGGCCAGTAACGAAATCCATGGAAATTTGCTCCCATTTCCATTTAGGTATCTCTGGTTGTTGAAGTAGGCCTGATGGTTTCTGGTATTCGACCTTGACCCTAGCACAAGTCAAGCATTTACTGACGTAGGTTGCTATGTTGGCTTTCATACTAGGCCACCAATACGTAGTCTTGAGATCGTGGTACATCTTATCTGAACCAGGATGTACCGAATAACGAGACTTGTGTGCCTCATCCATCCCAAGCTCACGTAGATTACCATAGAGTGGAACCCAAATACGCCCTGTTACATAATAAGCACCGTCTTCCTTTTGTTCTAGCCGTTTCTTCGATCCTCGCAGGGACTCAGCCCTGATGTTTTCTGCTTTCAATGCTTCGACCTAAGCGTCACGAATTTGAGCGGGAAGGCTAGAGTGAATGGTAAGCTGTAACGCACGTACACGCTTTGGTTTAGGCTCTTTTCGGCTGAGGGCGTCGGCCACCACATTGGCTTTGCCCGGATGGTACTTGATCGCGCATTCGTAATCATTTAGGAGTTCGACCCATCGACGCTGTCGCATATTCAACTCCTTCTGTTCGAGGATATGCTGGAGACTCCTGTGATCGGTGTAAATAGTGCACTTGGTACCGTACAGGTAATGCCTCCATATCTTTAGTGCGAAAACAATGGCTCCTAGCTCCAGATCGTGTGTAGTGTAGTTCCTTTCGTGAACCTTAAGTTGGCGTGATGCATAAGCAATGACTTTATCTCGTTGCATCAACACACAACCCAATCCTTGTATGGACGCGTCGCAATAAACCACAAAATCATCTGTACCTTCAGGTAACGAAAGAATAGGCGCGCTACAAAGTCTCTCCTTTAAGTGCTGAAATGCGGACTCCTGTACATCACCCCAACGATAGGTGAAACCCTTATGAGTCAGTGAAGTGAGAGGTTGCGCAATATTTGGGAAAGCCTTGATAAACCTTCTGTAATAACCTGCCAAACCCAAGAATTGGTGGATTTCTGTTGGTGTACGGGGTGCAGGCCAGTTCTTGATCGAGTCAACCTTGGATGGATCCACATGAATCCCATCCTCATTTACCACGTGGCCTAGGAAATGTACTTCACGAAGCCAAAAGTCGCATTTCGAAAACTTGGCGTAAAGCTGCTCTGCTCGAAGAAGTTCCAGAATAAGTCGTAGATGCTGCTCGTGTTCCTCCTGACTCTTAGAATAGATCAAAATGTCATCGATGAAAACACTAACGAACTTATCCAGGTAAGGTTTGCACACTCGATTCATGAGATCCATGAAGACCGCAGGTGCGTTTGTTAATCCAAAAGGCATGACCAGAAACTCATAGTGCCCATAGCGAGTTCTGAATGCTGTCTTAGAGATGTCCTCATCTCGGACTCTCAGCTGATGATATCCCGATCTTAAGTCAATCTTAGAGTAGAAGCTCGACCCTTGCAGCTAGTCGAATAGGTCATCAATACGTGGGAGGGGATAACGATTCTTCACCGTCACCTTGTTGAGTTCGCGATAGTCAATACACATTCTGAAAGTACCGTCTTTCTTCTTCACAAACAAGACTGGAGCTCCCCAGGCGAAGAGCTAGGGCGAATAAAACCCTTGTCCAAGTGGTCTTGCAATTGAGTGGACAATTCTTCTAGTTCTGATGGGGCTAAGCGATAAGGCGCATGAGCTATGGGTGCTGCTCCAGGAGTTAGCTCGATTTGAAACTCGACTTGACGATGAGGCGGAAGACCAGGTAATTCCTCGGGGAATACCTCAGGAAAATCACGTACAATAGGAATGTCTTCAATTCTCTTCTCTTTCGTTGATGCGTCAGTAGCGAGAGCTAGAATAGCTGTGTGGCCCTTTCACAAACACTTCTGGGCCTTAAGGAAAGAGATGATGCCTACAACTGCACCACTCTTGTCACCACGAATCACGAGGGGTTCTTCACCAGAACGAGGGATGCGGATAATCTTCTCGTTGCAAAGAATTCCCGCTTGCTGATGAGATAACCAATCCATCCCAATAACAACGTCGAAACTACCCAGAACGATAGGAATGAGGTCGATAGAAAAGGTATGATCAGCAAGAACAATATTACAACCCTTAACTATGTGTGTGGCCTCTAAACTTTTACCGTTTGCTAGCTCTACCATGTGTTTGGTGGTCAAAAGTGTTGGGGTGCGCTTAAGCATTTGACTAACTTTTAACGACACATAACTAGTATCGGCACCCGAATCGAATAAAACAGTAACAAAGAAGTCATCCAGAAGAAACTTACCCATCACAACGTTGGGATCGTTCCTTGCATCACCTTGCCCAATCACGAACGCACGTCCCTTGGCACCATTGCCATCATTGTTTCCCGCATTATTGTTTCCGTTCCCCTGATTGTTGTTGTTGTTATGTTTCTGGTTCAACTGGGGACAGTTTCTCTTGAAGTGACCTTCAGCACCACACTGATAGCATCCCCTGTTACCCTGCTGTTGCTGCTGCTGATTCTGTGGAGCTTGTGGCTGCTGTTGACGATTCTGATTCGCAGGACGTGTGCTCCTGCAATCCTTGGCTTCATGACCCAGCTTGTTACATCTCTGACAACGACCCTTGTTGCACGGCCCGCTGTGGTGCAAATTACATCGATTGCACTTAGGGTGATTTCCCCTGTATCCACCCTGACCTTGATTCCTAGAAGACTGCTGACTGGGGCTCATGTACTCATCTGTCTTTCGCTGCTGGGACTGAGACTGAACTGAAGTAGAACCCTTGCCTGAATTTCCATCCCACTTGCGCTTGTTATCACTGGGAGCATCAGAAGTAGTAGTAGCGCTAATACGCTTGGGCAGCTTGTTCTGCTCAACTGCCTGATCAGTGAGACGATGAGCCAACCGGATTATTTGCTTAATGGTGCCAAGATTAGCTGAGGTCAGGTGGCTCTGAATTTCTGGCACTAAACCCTTAAGGTACAGCTCGATACGCTTGATAGGATGATCCACCATAGTAGGACACAAGATAGCTAATTCGTTTGATCTCTTTGTGTATGCCTCGATTTCAGACCCCGTCATCTTCAAATTGAAAAATTCCACCTCTAGTTTGTGGATGTCGTCACGACTACAGTACTCTTCTTTGATCAAATCTTTGAAGTCGTTCCATGGGGTGGCATTAGCAACCGCCAGCCCTAGCAGTTGAACTTGTGCTTTCCACCAGGTTAACGCAGCACCTTCGAGTGTTCCAGTAGCAAATTTCACCCTACGAGCTTCAGGGCATTCACACATCTCAAAAACGGACTCAATCTTCTCGAACCAGTGAAGAAGACCTACAGCTCCTTCTGTGCCGCTGAAAGTACTAGGTCGGCAATCCATGAATGTTTTGAACGTACATACGGGAAGCTGAGCATGTTGACCTGTGGCGCGAGAATAAGAGACAAGGTTAAGCACAAGAGTTGGTTCGCGAGGGTAGGATCTAAACGTCCTAAGATAGGTTGATATGGCAGGTTATACCTCCTGCAGCGACAGCTGCGAGTGCCTCAGCCACTCGTTCGTTGATTAGAGCCATCAGCTGGGCTTGAGTCAAGTTCAAACTTCCACTCATGATCTTCACAACGAAGCAACGTAAGTGAGAAAAGTGTCGCGAAAGTGCGTAAGCGTGCGATGACAGAAGAGAGTAAGCACACATGGTTCAAATAGCAGTTATCACGTTAACTAATGCACTATGTGAACTATCAAACAGACAATATAAACATAAATCATACCACCTATTGTGTCGAGTCTTGCACGTGGAGCGAAGCGTCGTTGTGGATCGTTGAGCACTGTACAGGTTATAGTCTGGTTTTGTCAAAAAGCTTTTGTTTCCTTTTTTTTTAAACCAAGTTCACTATAACCAATGGCTCTGATACCAATCTGTCACACCCCCAAAATCCACAAGCGGAGTATGACCGCATGGAGGCATGACTGACCAGGATCAAGCCACCAATCATATTGAACAATGTATTTAAAATAGATAAAATCCAACCACACAATACAATTGGTGTTCAAAACATAAGTTATCAATTTCAAGTTAAACAGCGGAAGCATCAAATGTAAAACCAAAACATAAGTTATAAGTTTAGCAAGTTTAACATGGCACACACTGTCCATGTCCCACAACGACTCCTTCCTCTCGTGAAAGCTCCATAAATACCTAACGACCTGCAAGGCATGTAACAAGGAGTCAACAACAATGTTGAGCGAGTTCACAGTTGGTTGTTTAGTTTTAAAAGTTTGTTTTGAAAACCATAAGTTGTTTCGTAAACCACGAGTTAACCAGTATCTTTGTTTTTCCCCAAACCATATCCATAATCAGTGGGGGCTTCCCCATGTGAACCACTAGACCGTTACCATATCGACAACTAACGAAAGTAAGTTGTACCCTAAGTCAATGTCTATCATCATTGACGGAGTGCCCAGATCCATTAGTACACGCCCGTCCTAGCGGCACGGTGTGAGGCTTGTCAACCCTAATAGCGCTATTAACTAATGACCCGCTCGCCATTGGCCCGGCGATTAAGTCGATATAAAAATGAGGGACTTAATGATAGAGTTTTGTCTAGTAAGTTTAAGGTTGTTGTCCTACCCAAGGAGGACGAACGTACGTATTCTACCCAAGGAGAATACGCAGGATTAATATTGGCATCCTACCCATGGAGGATAGCGGTACATATCCTACCCAAGGAGGATATGCGGGTTCCGTTTTAGTTCTTTTACCCATTCCCAACCATCGGGAATCCCATGCCTTAGAGAGAGTGTGAACTCACCTTTGGTTGCTCGGTTGAACTTTTAAAATAGCTAACGGTCAGGGTTGGTCAATCATGTCCTAATATGATTACCATTTAGTTTGTTAATGGCTTTAAATAAAACACAAAGTTCCTACACGCATCTATCACATAACACGCACTCACCTTAACAGTTCATGCCCATATAAACATCCCATCTATAACCATTCAAAAGCAAACATACGATATTGCACATAACACTTTCATTGACATATAACATGTTAGATCATTCTCAGATAACCTACCCGACATTTAGACACGCAAATTACTACTTATGTCGTTTTAGCTTTAACATTCAAAACTGGCCAGTTTTCGGGCATTTTAATAAAATAGTTAACTTATTCCAAAAATTCCCAAATTTTTACAGAATGTCTTAAACGATCCATTGTGTAAAAATATCGGGATCCAATTCATTACCAATATTTTATAAAAAAATCATTTACCGGACTGCAATCAGATTCGTCACTTTCTGACTGCAGTCCACGGAATAATTCATTTAAAATTCATCGTAAGTCTAATTGACGAAATTCCAGTGGGAGAATTACAATGACATCAGTGGCCATCTACAGTACAAATTTCATGACCTAATTCTACACAGATTTCAAGTTATGACGAAAAACATAACACAAATTTTCTGCAGTAAAAACGCAGCTTTTGCTGCTGTACAAAATTGACCTTTAAAAATAGTAAACAGCCTCGAAAAAATATGATTCCAGTGCCATTTGATTCGTTTTTCGAAAACACATAATTTAGACTTCAGAAAATCAATTTTTTGATTTATAACAGTCCGTTTACAGCCAACTGAAGTTGGCTGTAAATGTTACTCAGCATGTTGTTAATCGCTTAAACGTTACTAAAACACGCACATATGATAACAACACCTTCTAACAACATCATCTTAACAATATTTCATCATGTATCATCATATTTCATCTCATGATTCAAGATTCAAGATTCAAGTCTTTTAGTGTTCTAGTTATTTCATCATAATACATCCTTTAACTACTAAAAATAGGAAGTAACCAAGAGTTAACAAGAAGCTTACAACTAGCTTTAAGCTAGGGAAGAACACAAGGGAAAAAGATGATGAAAATGATGAATGAATGCAAGTGATGAAAGCTCCTTGATGATCCACAAGCTTCTTTAATCACCTTCTAGTACTTGAGATGAGCTTGAAAATGGGTGGAGGAAGGTTGCAAGGTGGTGGTGGTGGCGGTTCTAAAGTGAGCCGAGAGGGAGAGAGAGAGAGGTTGAGGGAGTGAGGTGAAATTGAGTGTTGAAGTGAGAAGTGAATATATGAAATGATCTTGTAAATCTTGGCCATATCTATAGAGATTTCATTCTATATTTTGTTCAAATACTCAAGCAAGATCCAATAAAATAATCAACAAAATCTTTGAGTGGGGTGGGGTCCTTTGTGACCATAAATATATATGGGGGGGGGGGGGGGGTTAATTGTAAGTTTTGAAGAATAGTAGGTAAATGGTTAGGGTGTTAAGTGTAATATCTAGTGTATTATTTGTATGACACTTTATATAATGTGTTGGGGTATTCGGGGACCATAACTAGTCCAAAAATAATAAAACAATGTTTCTGGCAAAATTTTGGTGTTCCGGGTAATGTCCGGTTGTTCGGTTAGATACCGTTTCGTTAAAGTGCTACGTTATTCCGTATAGTGTCTTTTATGTAACTATTTGTAACACTTTTAATTCCCAACACTTAGGAAAGCATACAGGACCATTTTGTCAATTTTCCGCACAAGACTAGTATGTTAAAAAGCTGAAAAATGCAGAAATCATAAAGCAGTTACGTCATCAGTTGTAATTTAGCACAGTCATTAAGCACAATCTAATATTAATTAATCGTACGGATACATGCAAGTATGAGGGTTGTTGTCACACCCCCAAAATCCACCCGCGGAGTATCACCGCTTGGTGGCGTGACTGACCAGGATCAAGCCATCAATCATATCAAACATAGTATTTAAGTGTAAAAGTAGGAAAATGTAATTCATCTTGACATGACTGATGTTCATAACCAAACATTGTTTAAGTAGCGGAAGCATAATAATGAAAACCCAAAGTAAGTTATAAGTTCAAATATCGTCTACGATCCGTATCCCACAACGACCTGCTCCTTCCTGTGCAAGCTCCAAATGTACCTAAGGTCCTGCAAGGCATGCAAGAGAGAGTCAACAACTAGTTGAGCGAGTTCACAGTTAATAGTTCAGTAATAGTATAGCGTGAGTAGTAGTATGTTCGTTCGTTACAATATATCGTATTAGTTTCCATCGCGGCCAATGTCCTTGGCAGGTGTGCGAAGATGTTGGGGAAGGTCTTTCCCCAAGTTTTTCTAGACTAGGTTTGTTTGTATCGCGGCCTCTCTAGGCAGGTGTGCGAAGATGTTGTACGTTTAGTTCGCGGCCAATGTCCTTGGCAGGTGTGCGAAGACAGTCATAATATCGCGGCCAATGTCCTTGGCAGGTGTGCGAAGATCGTTCAATAAGTGTTACTAGTCTAGCAGTAGGTTCTGTCATCTATGTAAGTACAGTAATCATCAAATCCCCATTTCCCCCTGGGAACCCCATGCCTTGGCTTGTGTGAACTCACCTTGGTTTGCTCGGTATGCTAAGTGTATGCTCACAAGTAATCAATCGCGTCCTAAAGTAGGCACGTATGTGAAATCAGTTTGTGTTCAATTTGTTCACGTATAAACATGTAGCACGTAATCACAATCATATACAAGATGGTTACACTTAACAGCAGTTAAATATTCCAGTTAATGCTTAACAGAATTAACCCAAGTTCCTGCACAGATCAGCTATTCGGCGAAACACACATTTGGCGAAACAAGTTCTGTTTCGTCGTGGTCTTAATTGGCGAAACAGAATTCAATTTCGTCTATTACTCTTGGCGAAACACTTTCTGTTTCGCCGAGAGTTCTGTTTCGTCGGATGTCAGTTTCGCAGACATCAGATGCAGCAGTTACGAATATACACAAAACCCTAATCATGCTAGCAGCCGTCATCAAAATCAGAAATCATATGAAGGTCAATGTGCATAATGAATCATCATAACTCAATCATCCAAGAATCATTGTCTAGCATAAACCCTAGTTTTTGTGTATAACACATTAATTTAACATCCAACAATCATATCATTGAACCCTACCAAGATGCTAACTTATATTCAGAATCAGAACATAATAACCATATCCAGAACCGAGCATTCGATTGTATTAAGTTTCGTATAGAATGATTATTATCCAACTACATCATACATATCAAAATCTGTAACATCAACATATTCTTATAATCACAGCAGTAACACACATCAACTATAAGCACAAGCATGGATCGAGATATCACAGAAACATGAACCGATTAACGAACACATACTAACCGAGATATGAGAAAATACAATCGATCGCTAGGGATATCTTCGAGAAGCTCCTACTGCCGTCACAAAGGAGAGGAGGGCTCTAGGGTTTCGGTTGTTATGATAAATGTGTGAAACTGAGGCTGTTACACGTTTTAAAACCCGAAATAACAAGCTGGGCCCGAACTGGGCTTTTGGCGAAACTGGGCTCGGCGAAACATCCTGTTTCGTCGAGAAGATTGTTGACGAAACTGACCTGTTTCGTCGAGGTCAAACTTGGCGAATCTCACTTGTTTCGTCGAGTTGTTTTATGGTTTACAAGTCTAAGTTTTTCAAACAGTATGCAAGCTATCATATTACACATAACCATGCAAGTACACTACATTTTATCATATCACAAAGTGTACAGTTACGAAGTCAAACAAGTCAACAACTAAACAGTCAAAGTCAACGTGCATTAAATGCGAATAGAGAATGTCGGAAATTCGAGTTGTCACATTATCCCCAACTTGAAAGAAATTTCGTCCCGAAATTTAGCATGCAGTTACTGAGGAAGCTAGTAGTGTGACGTTGTTTACCTGTGTCGTATCGCGGCTCCTCGAGCAGGTTTGCGAAGATTACTGGTTTTCTTGGGGTGTCACATTATCCCCCCGTTGATTTGGAATTTCGTCCCGAAATTCTGCATTGGTAGCTTCAGCCTCAGTAGTAGTTGCTTGGTTTCCGAATAACTGGGGATATTTGAGTTCCATTTGATCTTCACGCTCCCAGGTGAACTCTGGGCCGCGGCGGGAGTTCCAACGAATTCGTACAAGAGGGATTCTCGTGTTCTTGAGGACCTTAACATCCCGGTCCGTGATTTCAACAGGTTCCTCGACGAAGTGCAACCGCTCGTCGATAGTGAGTTCCTTTAAGGGAACTATGTGGGTCTCATCTGACGTACACTTCTTCAGATTCGACACGTGAAAGACGTTGTGAACTGCACTGAGTTCAGGTGGTAAGTTCAATCTGTAGGCCACTTTGCCTATTTTCTCAATAACCTCGAAAGGTCCAACATATCGTGGATTTAGTTTGCCGCGTTTGCCAAAACGAACCACACCCTTCCAGGGTGAAACTTTAAGTAGCGCTCGATCCCCAACCTGGAATTCGAGTAGTTTCCTGTCTAAATCAGCGTATGCTTTCTGACGGTCGCGTGCTGCCGCCATGCGTTGTCGTATTTGTGCAATCTTTTCTGTAGTATCAACTACCATTTCTGGACCCGTGATCTGACTCTCACCCACCTCTGCCTAACAAAGAGGTGACCGGCATTTACGTCCGTACAATGCCTCGAATGGAGCAGCTATAATGCTGGTGTGATAACTGTTACTGTATGCAAATTCCACAAGTGGCAGATGCTTTTCCCAACCATTGCCAAAGTCAATTATGCACGCCCGAAGCATGTCTTCTAGAGTTTGAATAGCGCGCTCAGACTGCCCATCTGTCTGAGGGTGATAAGCTGTGCTCATGTCTAAACGAGAGCCAAAAGATTTATGCATTGCTTGCCACAGTTCTGAAGTAAAACGTGCGTCACGATCAGAGATGATGGAGGTGGGCACTCCGTGCTTCGAGACCACTTCTTTTAAGTAAATGTCTGCTAAGATAGAGAACTTGTCTGTTTCTTTGATAGCCAAGAAGTGAGCAGACTTTGTGAGTCGATCCACGATCACCCAAATAGTATCATTTCCGCGCTGAGATCTAGGTAGGCCAGTAACAAAGTCCATGGAAATTTGCTCCCATTTCCATTGTGGTATTTCAGGTTGTTGGAGTGGTCCTGACGGTTTCTGATATTCTGCCTTGACTCTCGCACAAGTCAAGCATTTGCTAACGTATGTGGCTATGTGGGCCTTCATGCTAGGCCACCAATATGTAGTTCTGATGTCGTGGTACATTTTATCCGCACCTGGATGTACCGAGTAGCGAGACTTATGAGCTTCATCCATCACTAGCTCACGTAAGTTGCCATAGAGTGGAACCTAAATGTGTCCTGTGACGTAGTAAGCACCATCTTCCTTCTGTTCTAAGCATTGCCTTGAGCCGCGTAGGGCTTCAGCCCTGACGTTGTCTGGTTTCAATGCTTCTACCTGAGCATTTCGTATCTGGGAAGGAAGGTTAGACTGTATGGTGAGTTGTAAAGCTCGTACGCGCTTAGGCGCGGTGTCCTTTCGACTGAGAGCGTCAGCCACAACATTGGCTTTGCCTGGGTGGTACCTGATTGAGCATTCGTAGTCATTTAACAGTTCAACCCATCGTCGCTGTCGCATATTCAGTTCTTTCTGTTTGAAGATATGTTCGAGGCTTCTGTGATCAGTGTAGATTGCGCACTTGGTACCATACAAGTAGTGTCGCCATATCTTGAGTGCAAAGACAACCGCTCCCAGCTCTAGGTCGTGTGTAGTGTAATTCCGTTCATGAACCTTAAGTTGGCGCGAAGCGTAAGCAATGACTTTATCCCTTTGCATCAATACACACCCAAGACCTTGGATGGATGCGTCGCAGTAGACTACGAAATCATCCGTGCCTTCAGGCAATGAGAGGATAGGTGCGCTACAGAGTCTATCCTTTAAGTGTTGGAACGCTGTTTCCTGTGCATTACCCCAACGGTAAACAACACCCTTCTGTGTCAGTAGTGTAAGCGGCTGTGCAATCTTTGAAAAGTCCTTGATGAAACGTCTGTAATGACCCGCCAAACCCAAGAATTGGCGTATTTCTGTTGGTGTACGAGGCGCAGGCCAGTTCTTAATCGAATCTACCTTGGATGGATCTACATGAATCCCATCCTTGTTCACCACGTGGCCTAAAAAGTGGACTTCATGAAGCCAGAAGTCACATTTAGAAAACTTAGCGTATAGCTGTTCCGTTCGTAGAAGTTCCAGTATAAGTCGTAGGTGCTGCTCGTGTTCCTCCTGACTCTTCGAATAAATCAGGATGTCGTCTATGAAAACAATGACGAACTTGTCGAGATAGGGTTTGCACACCCTGTTCATAAGATCCATAAATACGGCAGGCGCGTTCGTTAGCCCAAAAGGCATGACCATAAACTCGTAGTGGCCGTAACGAGTTCTAAATGCTGTTTTAGAGACGTCCTCATCCCGGACTCTCAGCTGATGGTATCCTGACCTTAAGTCTATCTTGGAGTAGTAGCTCGACCTTTGCAGCTGGTCGAATAAATCATCTATGCGCGGAAGAGGATAACGATTCTTGATCGTCACCTTGTTGAGTTCACGGTAGTCTATACACATCCTGAACGTACCGTCTTTCTTCTTTACAAATAGCACTGGAGCTCCCCAAGGCGAAGAGCTAGGACGTATGAAACCCTTTTCCAAGAGTTCTTGTAGCTGCTTTGACAGTTCTTCCAATTCAGTTGGAGCTAAACGATAAGGTGCTCGAGCTATGGGTGCTGCTCCAGGAGCTTGTTACTATGAGTTACCAAAGGTTCTTAACCAGCACGAGAAGTGCGGACGATATTTTCTTTGCAAAGAATCTCTGCTCGAAGTTGAGGTAGCCAAGCCATACCAATAACGATGTCGAAACCATCACAACGTTGGGGTCATTCCCAGTATCACTCTGACCAATCACGAACACTCGACCCCTGGCACCATTGTCGTCGTTATTACCCCCATTGTTGTCTCCACTAGTTCTCGTTTCCTTGGTTGTGGTTCTAGTTCTGGTTCAACCGTGGGCTGTGTCTCTTGAATTAACCTTCAGCACCACACTGAGGACATCCCTTGTTACCCTGCTGTTGCTGTTGATTCTGTGGAGCTTGTGGTTGCTGTTGTTGTTGGTTCTGGTTTGCAGGACGTGAGTTTCTACCATCTTTGGCTCCATGACCAAGCTTGTTGCATCATTGACAGCGATTTCAGTTGCACTGCCCGCTGGGGTGCAAGTTACATCGTTTGCACTTAGGGTGGTTTCCCCTGCATCCACCCTGCCATTGACTGCTAAAAGGTTGCTGACCAGGACTTGGGTTGTCATCGATCTTTCACTGCTGTGCCTGGGACGGAATCATAGTCGAACCCTTGCTAGAGGTTCCATCCCACTTTCATTTATTGTCACTAGGAATAGCAGAAGTAGTAGTGGTAGCACCAATGCGTCTAGGCAGCTTGTTCTGTTCCACTGCCTTGTCTGTGAGACGATGAGCAAGATGAGTAACATCTTGAATAGTAACAAGGTTAGCAGAAGTCACATGACTTTGAATCTCTGATACTAAGCCTTTGAGGTACAGCTCTCGGTGTGCTTGATGGGAGGTTCCACCATAGTAGGGCACAAAGTTGCCAGTTCGCTAGATCGCTTCGTATACGCCTCTATTTCTGATCCTGTCATCTTCAGGTTAAAGAACTCCACTTCCAGTTTGTGGATGTCATCATAGTTACAGTATTCTAGTTTGATTAGTTCCTTGAATTCGTCCCAAGGGGTGGCATTAGCAGCCGCCAGCCCCAGCATCCGAACTTGCGCGTTCCACCAAGTTAACGCAGTGCCTTCGAGAGTATCAGTGGCATATTTCACCTTACGAGCCTCGGGTCATTCACACACTCGAAAACCGATTCGAGTTCCTCGAACTAATGGAGGAGTACAATAGCTCCTTCAGTGTCGCTGAAAGTAGTAGGACGACAGTCCATAAAAGTCGTGTATGTGCATACAGGTGGCTGAGCGTGTTGACTTGTCGTGTGCGTAAGAGTAATCAAAATTAAGCACAAGTGTTGAGTTACAAGAGTAGGATCTAAAAATCCTAGAGTAAGTGGTGATGGCAGGTTGCACCTCCTGCCTGGGCAGCTGCGAGTGCTGCAGTAACTTGTTCAGTGATCGAAGCCGCCAACTGGGCTTGAGTTAGGTTAACGCGTCCACACATGATCTTGACATCAAGGAGAACATGTGGGTGATAGTGGTTCGCGAATAGTGCGATGACAGAAGAGAGTGAGCACAAAAGCATCCTCAAGCAATAACATATAGTAAGTTCTGTGATCTAAGCATACCACGAGCAAAGTTCTATGTAGTTCTAGCAAGTAGGTAAAGTAACATGAATAGTAGTACCTATAATGTTGAGCCTTGCACGTGGAGCGAAGCGTCGTTGTGGATCGTTGAGAGCACTGTTCTGGTTATAGTCTGGTTTTAACAAAATCGTTTTCCCTTTATTAAAACCAAGTTCTCTATAACCAATGGCTCTGATACCAATCTGTCACACCCCCAAAATCCACCCGCGGAGTATCACCGCTTGGTGGCGTGACTGACCAGGATCAAGCCATCAATCATATCAAACATAGTATTTAAGTGTAAAAGTAGGAAAATGTAATTCATCTTGACATGACTGATGTTCATAACCAAACATTGTTTAAGTAGCGGAAGCATAATAATGAAAACCCAAAGTAAGTTATAAGTTCAAATATCGTCTACGATCCGTATCCCACAACGACCTGCTCCTTCCTGTGCAAGCTCCAAATGTACCTAAGGTCCTGCAAGGCATGCAAGAGAGGGTCAACAACTAGTTGAGCGAGTTCACAGTTAATAGTTCAGTAATAGTATAGCGTGAGTAGTAGTATGTTCGTTCGTTACAATATATCGTATTAGTTTCCATCGCGGCCAATGTCCTTGGCAGGTGTGCGAAGATGTTGGGGAAGGTCTTTCCCCAAGTTTTTCTAGACTAGGTTTGTTTGTATCGCGGCCTCTCTAGGCAGGTGTGCGAAGATGTTGTACGTTTAGTTCGCGGCCAATGTCCTTGGCAGGTGTGCGAAGACAGTCATAATATCGCGGCCAATGTCCTTGGCAGGTGTGCGAAGATCGTTCAATAAGTGTTACTAGTCTAGCAGTAGGTTCTGTCATCTATGTAAGTACAGTAATCATCAAATCCCCATTTCCCCCTGGGAACCCCATGCCTTGGCTTGTGTGAACTCACCTTGGTTTGCTCGGTATGCTAAGTGTATGCTCACAAGTAATCAATCGCGTCCTAAAGTAGGCACGTATGTGAAATCAGTTTGTGTTCAATTTGTTCACGTATAAACATGTAGCACGTAATCACAATCATATACAAGATGGTTACACTTAACAGCAGTTAAATATTCCAGTTAATGCTTAACAGAATTAACCCAAGTTCCTGCACAGATCAGCTATTTGGCGAAACACACATGTTGGCGAAACACAGATATTGACGAAACACATAAGTTGGCGAAACACACATTTGGCGAAACAAGTTCTGTTTCGTCGTGGTCTTAATTGGCGAAACAGAATTCAATTTCGTCTATTACTCTTGGCGAAACACTTTCTGTTTCGCCGAGAGTTCTGTTTCGTCGGATGTCAGTTTCGCAGACATCAGATGCAGCAGTTACGAATATACACAAAACCCTAATCATGCTAGCAGCCGTCATCAAAATCAGAAATCATATGAAGGTCAATGTGCATAATGAATCATCATAACTCAATCATCCAAGAATCATTGTCTAGCATAAACCCTAGTTTTTGTGTATAACACAATAATTTAACATCCAACAATCATATCATTGAACCCTACCAAGATGCTAACTTATATTCAGAATCAGAACATAATAACCATATCCAGAACCGAGCATTCGATTGTATTAAGTTTCGTATAGAATGATTATTATCCAACTACATCATACATATCAAAATCTGTAACATCAACATATTCTTATAATCACAGCAGTAACACACATCAACTATAAGCACAAGCATGGATCGAGATATCACAGAAACATGAACCGATTAACGAACACATACTAACCGAGATATGAGAAAATACAATCGATCGCTAGGGATATCTTCGAGAAGCTCCTACTGCCGTCACAAAGGAGAGGAGGGCTCTAGGGTTTCGGTTGTTATGATAAATGTGTGAAACTGAGGCTGTTACACGTTTTAAAACCCGAAATAACAAGCTGGGCCCGAACTGGGCTTTTGGCGAAACTGGGCTCGGCGAAACATCCTGTTTCGTCGAGAAGATTGTTGACGAAACTGACCTGTTTCGTCGAGGTCAAACTTGGCGAATCTCACTTGTTTCGTCGAGTTGTTTTATGGTTTACAAGTCTAAGTTTTTCAAACAGTATGCAAGCTATCATATTACACATAACCATGCAAGTACACTACATTTTATCATATCACAAAGTGTACAGTTACGAAGTCAAACAAGTCAACAACTAAACAGTCAAAGTCAACGTGCATTAAATGCGAATAGAGAATGTCGGAAATTCGAGTTGTCACAGTTGTCACATAACCGGTTGAGACACTGAGGTTCAACGAACAAGTGCTAGCGATACGAACTAACGAAACGCGAGTATGGACCCGTGTAGCGGCGGCGGTGGCCAGCGGCGAGCGGCGACAGCGGCGGGGCCGGCGGCGAGCGGCCGCAGCAGCGGGGCCGGTGGCGGCTTCGGTTGTTGCGGGTGCCTCTTTTTTGAGTTTTGCAAGTTCTTCTAACCCCTTTAATGCAAGACCAAACTCTTATTTAAATAGTACATGGAGGTCTATGCATGTTTGCCATGTGGCGGACATGCACATGCATGTGCGACAAGTGGACAGGGCATGCGCGGCAAGTGGCGATGCAAGAGTGCATGCGCGACAAGTGGCGTAGCACGGGTGCATGCACGACAAGTGGCGAGATGGGTGTACTTGTCTCACCCGGTCCATGTAACCATCTCTCAGTTAATACCCATAACATAAACCCGCTCATGATCATAAATATAATTATGATCGGTTTCTCATATTGTTCGTAATTACCAGTTAAACCAGTTAAGTGGATTTTAGTTCGTTGCCCATGGTGTAACTCTTACGGGTCAAGACCCGGTCGGTGGCGTTGACTTATCGAACTGGACATAATATCCAACATCATTACCTGAGTCTTTTGACATTTAGTCCGCGTTCCCGTTACTCGGTTTACGCTTATATTCAAATTTTACCCATCAATTGGGTTCATACCGAATTCATTATTCACGCACCCATTACGGTATGCGTTGAGACTTCATTTTGACTCGTTTGGTTGTCTTAGCGAAATCCATCTTTTTTATTCAACCAAACCTTTATTATTTATTTGACCCGTTTGATTTGTTCGTGATGAACAATCAAATTTTATTCTTTATTTTACCCGTTTAGGATCCTTTTTAATTCATTCCTTTAGCTTCGTCTTTACTACATCGGACGTAAATGCGCTCATTATAAAAATTTCATGGTATCATGTGTTTACCACTTACTTGGCCCGCCAGGGTAAACAATCAACACATGGTACGTGTGACCTTATTATAATTATCACATCACTAAGCATGTAAGTAAATCCTCGATTCATTTCCATATTTATGATTTTATTTGGTAAAACCTTATTTAATTGTTATTTAACAATTATTAGTTTTACCCGTTTTATCCTCAAACATATAGAATGTTTTCCTTTTATAAAACATTTATACAATCACATTCGTTAATGTGATCGTTACTTTTCTCAATAGGATTCAAATTGAGAATACCTACTTGGATGATTACTCTCATCCAAGTTTCTATATAAACTGAATTATGTTATTGTTTTGTTATTCACAATTATGAATAATACGTATTTCTACTTAATTTCTCTTGGAAACATCATCCTGGATAGATATCCTATCCAGGTTTTCCAAGTTTTATATTCCATATGCAACAGTCAGTCACTACGTATTTGTTGCATATTACTATTTGTACAATAAATTTAAAACGTGCACCTGGTAGATACTCGCCCTAATGGGCTTTCATTACCGTGGACCTTTATTCAATATCGTTACAAGATTTAGGTTCTTGGTGAGCATGCTCTAATTGTCATACTTCGAACCGTTCCATTGTCATATCCGTAAATCATTAAACTCTCGCCATCTTCAGATGCAAGCGTCCTTTAACTAAAACGTTCAGAAGATATTAGTAACATTGAAATTAATAAGCACCCTTACTAGAATACAAGGTTTTCAACAATACTTGTTAACACGAGTAATTCACTATTTATACTGGTCTTTTACCAATTTATTTGAGGTAACGTGTGTTCACACGATAGCCCTATGTGTTGTTTACAACACTTTTAACTATTCTAGACCGATAATATTCGTAATAGCTTATCTGATGTCTTGATCAAGCCTTGAACCGAACACGTTTACTCTTTAACCTTGAGCTCTGATACCAACTTATAAGACCCATTCTCATACAATTGAGAATTAACAAAAACTTTTGGCATTTTATAAAAATAATGCACATAAACGTTCATTCTATGTTTCGGGTTTAATAAAAGTTCATAAGGGTTTAATACATTTTAACCCTTTAGTATGTTAAAACGTTCGTAAATATAAATCTTTTACAAAATTCATAATTATATCATTTCACAAAATACGAAACTAAGCGGAAGCTTGAATTTCGCTTGCATTCGGTTCTTCGTTATGCTTGATCTGCATCCGTTAGGTCCTAGCTATCACCTATACACCAATAACAACTCATACGTTAGTTATATGGTGCTTAAACATGGATTTATAACCCAAAAATATCAAACGAACAAACAAAATAAATTTTTTTTAAGAGCCCGTCGTAAGCTACGGACCTTGCAACGGCAGGCACAACGTGAGTGGATGTGGGTAGTAGCCGTTGTATGTCAACGGTAAGATTTTTTAAATATTTTTTTAAAAATAAATTACTTCCACTATATAATCAACCACATTCTTCTTCTTTTTTTACAAACACTCACAATTCATCTAAATTTCTCTCAACTTTCTACACATTTCCACTTCAAAAATTTCGAAAAAAATGGCAGCGATTCCATGGAGTGAAGAAGAGGATATAGCGTTGTGTGAATCGTGGGTCGAAGCGTTTACCCACTAAACGCCTCGTAATCGCTCCAGTGGTCCATTTTTGGGGGAGTATTTTCCAACAATTTTGCATCCATAGGGGTGACTTCACTCGAACCGGGGATGCAGTTCCTTCTCGTTTTAGGACTATCCGTTTGGATAGTGAAAGATTTGAAACGGTGCACAACGCGGTGGAAAATGAGGGTGGTAACCTTGAGGAAGATGACACTAACCCAGTTTGCTGACATCAGGTGCCACGTCACCAAACTAGTACCAAATCAGATGTGGCGTCATAAAAAAAACAAGTCAGATGCCACGTCATCAAAAAGCCAATTCAGATGTCCCTTCAGCTGCCTTCTCAGCTATCATGTCATCAAAAGATTCCACGTTAGATGCCACGTCAACACACAAGTGGCACATCAGCAAAAAACTAATTGTGTTAGGGTTCAGTTAGTTTGGGAGTGTTATTGGCCAATAAATTAAAAGTTGAAAGTGGTTTGGTACAAATCGAAAGTTGGAAATGTTATCGATCAATCGGTGAAAGTTTGGGTTATTTAAATCTAATATTTCTATTTGAATTATGTAATCTTTTCTAGTTTATTTGCACGTTTTGTTTTTACTTGCTTTTTTTAGTATGTAATGTCTTTAATTTTTAAATTATGTAATATTTTATTATTAATGTTATTTGTTTAATAATATTAATGTTTTTTTTTAAATAAATAGATTTTATAAATTTTTAAATATAGAATATTAATAAAAATTGTGTGCCATGTGTCGCACCACGCCACTCTTTCCGTTATTACACCATGTCACTTTTTTTACATGCGCCGACATGTCGTTCACATGTCACATAACGCCACATTTTCAATACCCGCTCGAGTAGTGTGAAATACTACGGGTTGTTTAATTTCGTTGTTGGCTCCAAAATTGTCTTCCATTCATATAATTATGTTTGTGGAAAATTACGTTGAGGAGACTTTGCACAGTAAGTCTCCAAAAGCAATCAATATAAATCATAGCAAAGAACCTTTTACTCATAGACACCCATAAACACAAAGCATGACACCTCTTTCGATTTCAATCATCTTACTTGCTATATTTACAGTTTTCTATACCCTGGATGTTGCAGGTTCGTCAGATGAAGTTAGTGCTCTCCTAAAATGGAAAGGAACCCTCCATAGCCAAAATACCAACACTGTTCTACCTTCATGGACAGATAATTTTAATCACAGTTTTTCTGCTAAAAAAACAGTGTCTCCATGCAACTGGTATGGCGTTTCGTGCGATGAAACCGGCAGCATAAATAGATTGAACTTATCCTCGTCCGGTTTAAACGGTACGCTTGATCACTTTTCCTTCTCTTCGTTCCCAAATCTTGCGTATTTCGAACTAACTGTAAACAACTTTTCTGGGATTATCCCGTCTGAAATCCGCCACCTATCAAAACTTGTTTATCTTGATCTCTCCTATAATCAATTCACCGGAATAATCCCATCCGCGATTGGCGAACTGACGAAACTTACCACCCTTCATTTGATTAGTAATCAGTTGAATGGTTCTATTCCGCTAGCTGTATGTCATATGAGATTACTTTCTGGGATTTCATTGGCTAATAATCAGTTGAATGGTGCAATTCCTACCTGTTTTGGTAAGTTATTGAATTTGCATTATCTCTATCTGGACCGTAACTATATATCTGGTTCAATTCCTACTTCTTTTGGTCAGTTATCGGATTTGCGTCATCTGTTCCTGTATTTTAACAATATTTCTGGTTCAATTCCTCATGAATTGGGGAATCTTTACCATCTAAAGGAACTTTATATAAACAATAACTATCTGACTGGATCTATCCCAGAAACTTTGGTCAATCTAAAGAATCTAACCGACTTAACTCTATACAAGAATCAGTTAAATGGATCAATCCCAAGAGAAATAGGTAACTTGACTTCACTTATATGGCTGGAGCTACAATTGAACAATCTCACTGGTCCCATCCCTGCCTCTATAGGTCAACTCAAATCCCTTCTTCACACTAATCTCTACTCTAACCAACTTTCTGGTCCCATCCCCCAAGAGTTAGGAAACTTGACATCCCTTTCCACTCTGCATTTAGCATTCAATAAACTCAACGGTTCCATTCCAAGTTCATTTGGTAATCTACAAGCTCTAGAACAATTGTCTCTTCAAAATAACAAACTTTCTGGATCTATCCCACCAGAGTTAGGAAACCTGAAGTTGGTTGAAATTGAAATGACCAACAATAGGTTTTCTGGAAGTTTGCCTGATGAAATCTGCAACGGAAGGAAGCTTGAAAAGCTTCTTGTTGGATATAATAAACTAACGGGTCGAATTCCGAAAAGCTTGTACAACTGCTCGAGCTTGATCCGAGTCCGGTTTGACGGAAACCAGATAAGCGGAGATTTTTCTGAGAGCTTTGGTGTCTATCCTTACCTCAATTACATCAATCTCAACGATAACAAGGTTTACGGGGGTATCTCTGACAACTGGAGTAAGTGCCGAAACTTAACCACGATACAGATGGGAGGGAATCGAATCCAAGGTAGCATACCTGATTCCATGGGAAACATGATTCAGTTGGTAGTTCTTAATCTTTCTTCCAATGATTTGGTTGGAGATATACCTAAAGAATTTGGAATGCTGACTCGTATAGAGAAGCTTATATTAAGCAATAATAGACTTTCTGGCATCGTGCCACAAGAGCTAGGATCACTAGCTGAACTCTTGATTCTTGATATCTCCATGAATAAGTTGAATGGGTCCATTCCATCTTCCATGGGTCAGTGCTCGAAACTCTTTTTCTTAAACTTGAGCAATAATGGATTTGCACGCGAAATCCCAGTCCAATTAGGTGGATTGATTCAGTTGTCTGTTCTTGATTTAAGTCATAACGAGCTTACCGGGTATATACCTAAGACTTTTGAATCAATGAATTCGTTGTTGAACATTGATCTTTCATATAATCACTTACGAGGACCCCTCCCCAAAAGCAAAGTCTTTATGAATCTTTCAATAGAAGCATTGCAAGGGAATAAAGATTTGTGCGGGAATGTTACTGGATTGAAACAATGTGCATCAGAAAGCCGGGCGCCAACTCGGAAACGCAAACTCATACTAGTGATTTCCCTTCCACTTCTTGGAGCCCTTCTACTTGGCGTTCTGATGGGAATGTTCACCTTCTATTGTCACAGATCAAAGAGTCTGCCATTGACACAGCTTGTGAACCGACATAAACATGGGACGAATTTCTTTTCAGTTTCGACATTCAATGGAAGAGAGACATACAAAGAAATTCTAAACCAAACCGAGGAGTTTAACGAAGCATATTGCATCGGAATGGGAGGATGTGGAAGTGTGTACAAAGTGAAATTGTCCTCAGGAAATACAGTTGCTGTAAAAAGACTTCACTCGTCTTCTGAGGTGATCAATCACAATGATTTCCTTAACGAGATTACGGCATTGACAAGAATACGACATAGAAACATCGTAAAACTACTTGGCTACTGTTCACATTCTCAAATCTCATTTTTGGTTTATGAGTATCTCGAAGGGGGGAGTCTAGCTGATATTCTGAGCCATGAAACTGCTCAAACTTTGGACTGGATGAAGAGGGTGAACATTATCAAAGGTGTTGCATACGCTTTATCCTATATGCATCATGATTGTTCACCGGCTATCATTCATCGTGACATATCAAGCAAAAATATTTTGCTTGATTCAGAGTACGAAGCTTGTGTTTCGGATTTTGGTACATCCAAAATTTTGAACCCAAACTCTTCCCATTGGAGTAACATTGCAGGAACATTTGGATACCTCGCACCAGGTAATGCATTTTCAAGTCGTTCATATATTTAGTTAGAACAGATTTCACCATGTCGTTAATTTTGCAGAATTCTCTTACATGATGAAGGTAACCGAGAAGTGTGATGTTTATAGTTTTGGGGTTCTAGTCTTAGAAATCATCAAAGGAGAGCATCCTGGCGATATCATTAGTTCTCTAGCTTCAACATCAACCGAAGAAGTCGAGTTCACGGATTTGGTGGATCATCGCCTTCCCGTTCCACTACCAGAAATCAAAGAAGTTCTCACGTCAATTTTGATTTTAGCTATTAGATGCATTAACTCGAACCCTGAAATAAGGCCTACAATGCACCAAGTTTCTAATAATATTGCAGGTATTATTTGCGACGTGTATAAGAGCGATAATGCTGTGTAGTGCTATCAGTTTTCATATTCGGTGTTCGTTTATAGGGATATTATGTTTTATCCATCGGTTTCTGGGTTGCAATAACTGATAGATAAATATAAGCTTGAGTTATCATAAAAGTATTGTAAATTACCAAAACAAATGTGTTTTTTTGTATGTTATTTTCTAAAGATTTAAATCTTAATGATGTATTAGGCATCTATATATGTTATGATGTGCCATAATGATATAAAAACAAGATTGGACAAAATATACCAAAATTTGCCACCTATAAAAACTGGTTGCCAAATTAGACCATAAGGTGTGGTTTGATTAGTTCCCAAAGAGACAACCCGTCATGTAGGCGTCACCTCACCAAGGATGGAGGATCATCCCCTTGGGGACTACCCAAGGGTATGGAGGACTACGCAACCCATAATAAAAAACAATATAATATAACATATAATAAAGGGGGGAGAGAGAGAAGTCACAGGGGGGCCCACTTGTTTACATCGTCTCCAACGTCTTGGAGAGGCCGGCAGTGACACGACGACCCCATGAGGGGCGGTGTGCGACGTGGGGGACGACCCCCATACCCTGTGGTATGGAAGAGCCTCATCCTTGGAGGATGACCCTCCACATTGGCGACACGTCGTAGTCCTTGGAGGATGTTCCTCCAAGGTTGAAACAATGGAAATGGAGGATGAGCCTACCCTCACCAACTTAATTTAATTTTTTTTAATTTTATCTACTTTTTTAACATTTATTAAATAAGATGTAAAAATAAAATCATAAATATTAAAAACCAAACATTAAATAATATTATAAACCAAATATTACATAAAACTAAAATTAATATAAAATAAAATTACATAATATTTCAAACCAAATATTAAAAAAAACCAACATATTCTTAAAAAAAATATTAAAAAAACTACTAGTCTTCATCTGGCATGTGGTCGCTAGGTTTGTTTTGTGCGTTGTTCCAAATGTACTCCACCAAGTCTATTTGTAGGTTTTGATGTGTGTACTCGTTATGTAGCGCCCATTTTTACATAGGGTCAAACGGCATGTGAAAAACGTCAAAATTTAAAACCTTCATTCCATTTCATACAATTTTATCAAAAATACCATTTATGGCTAACTATGACAGTTTAAAATCATCAAAACATTTTAAACTACATTTGTCCAAACTAGTTAACCACAACTATCAACTACTTACTTACAAAACACATTTAACCCAAAATAACATCATACAACCCCAAAAAGAGTTTTGACCCGTTTGACACAAAACATAACCGGAAGCGCATAGTGGACACGAGTTGTAGTGTGTTCGATCCAAGCTCGCCATCATCAAAGATGAGATTTACCTATCATACACAACACAAAAGCATTCATTAGTTCATTATGCTAAACCTAAATTCATAACTTTCATTTATTTAACTTTATTCGACCCATTAACAAAATCACCATTTTGTTAACATCCTTGTTGTAGTCATTCTTTCCATATTAGCATCAATTCCGTTATATACATTCATTTTCAAATTTATGAAAACAATCACAAATTTATCTAACATAGTTCGATATACTCGATTCATTAAATCCATAAACGCGGCTGGTGCATTCGGCAACCCGAAAGACATCACTAGAAACTCGTGATGTCCGTACCGAGTTCGAAATGCAGTCTTGGACACATCTTCTTCTCTTACCCGTAGTTGGTGGTACCCCAATCGTAAATCGATTTTTGAGAACCAACTTGCCTCTTGAAGTTGATCAAACAGATCGTCAATTCTGAGCAACAGCTATCGATTTTTCATCGTTAACTTATTCAGTTCTCGATAGTCGATGCACATTCGCATCGAACCATCCTTCTTTTTCACGAACAACACGGGTGCTCCCCATGGTGACACACTTGGACGTATAAACCCTTTATCGAGCCGCTCTTGGAGCTGCGTCATTAGTTCTTTCATTTCGGTCGGGGCCGACCGATAAGGAGCCTTAGCTATCGGTTTGGCGTTCGGGCTAAGCTTGATTTTAAACTCCACTTCGCATTCGGGCGAAAGTCCCGGTAAATCTTCCGGAAACACGTCTGGATACTCATTCACTACATTAACATCTTCGCACTTTGGGGCAATTTGATCGGTATCTATCACGTAAGATAGAAACGCCTTACCCCCATTCCTTACATACTTGACGGCTTTAATTATAGAACAAAGCTTCAGCTCAACGACCCTATCCCCTTGAATACTCACCCGTTTCCCCCCTGAGGTTACTACATGAATAATCTTCTTTTCACATTGGATTTCGGCATGATTTTAGGCTAGCCAATCCATTCCTACAACTACCTTAAATTCCCCCATATACATCGGAATAAGATCTATGCTAAATTCTTCATCTTCAATCAAGATCTTACAATTTCTACATACATCATGCAATAAATAACTCTTACTATCGGCTATTTCCACTTCTAAGGGTGTTAACATCTTTTCAAGCATAAAGGAGGGATGATGTAATAGTTCATTCGAAACAAACGACCTACTAGCCTCGGAATCAAATAAGACATTCATAGGTATAGAATTGACTAAGAATATACCTGAAACCACATCCGGTGAGTTTTAGCTTCATCTAATGTTATCTAAAACATCCTTCCATGTGCCTTAGATGGCTCTTCTTTCTTTCCCTCTTTCTTTGTCCCTTATTGGAGTTTTGGACATTCCGTTTTAATATGCCCTGTTTGATGGCAATTGTAGCATGTCTTTGAATTGTTGGGACACTTGTAGTACGGGTGTCCCTCTTGCCCACAATTGTAGCACCACTTCTTACCGAGTAAACATTCACCCTTGTGGAGTTTCCTGCAGGTTTTGCAACTCGGAATCCCACTGTTCGACTTCCCCTTCTTACCTTGATCTTGAAACTTAAACTTCTTTGACGGGCTTAGGTTAGTAGGCTTCTCTATCACCCTTTTCTCTCCTCGTTCAACTTGTCTTTTCAACTTAACTAGATTTTATCCTCGCCGCGTTGCGGCTCGGGTGTTACAAATTAAAAGTTTCATATAAAGTCGAAGCCTGTTTGTAACATTCCGCCTAGTACGATCAAGGTTGAATGGTTTCGTCCTACGTTTTTCTCAACTCATGGGTCTTAGTTTTAAGGGCACACTTGGGGAGCAATACACGCATAAAAATGATGTCATCAACACACATCATTCAAACTGAAAAACACACGACTCCGACACCACCTTTTGTACAGAAACTAATATAGATAAGCAATCGACTATATACAAAATCTAAAAAGAAGTGTAGATGAAAAGGATGAACAAACCCTTAAGCATTAAATGTAACAATCTATTCCATTCACTTAGATTCAAATGATATAGCTTAGTTGCATTAGAATAAAAAAACAAAGTGACAATAAATACTAACATGTCCATCTTCTATTGGACTTTGTGATTTTTCTTGTTTCTTCAATCCAATGAGCGCTAGTCAATTCAACCTTACCAGCTTCAAGCCTCCAGCAATTTTCTCTAAAAAAATCAGATATAAATAGTTCCAGCAATAAGGATTATAATATATACTTGAAAATTAATTTGTGAAGTTGTATACATTGTCAGTAGTGCAAAGCTTTTAATTTATTTGGTGATTTGCCTTGATCCTTCCTTCCAACATTTTCAAACCTTTGTGTGCAACATAGCAAACGAAATGAAAAATTTGTAAGCCAAATTGGACCCCCTTGTTCAATTTTTTTATTTTCTAACAAAAGAATCAACATGTTAGATATGACTACCAAGTCTATATTTATTTTCTAATAAAAGAATCAACATGTTAGATATGACTACAAAAAATATATTAATACATTACAACCAAAAAACTTGAGATAAATGAACACCTCATTATCTTGTTGTTGGCCTAAGACTATGGTAGCGTTTGGTATGCAGGAATGAGAGGTGGAATGGAATAGACCATTGTGAGGGAATGAAAAAAAAAAGTGTTTGGTTAGTTAATGGAATGGAATCGTCCATTTCAAAATGCATTCCATTCCCTCAAAATCATTCCATCCGTCCCCCTTGTTTTTTTTTCCATTCCATTCCCTCTTCGCCCTTTATTAACAACACCACAACCCACCCTGTTGCCACCACTCTCCACAACCGCCGCCTGCCGTCGTCACCCACCTCCACCGCCACCCATCGCTGTCACCGCTATCAATGCCACCGCCGCCAACTCCGACCATTACCGCCGCCCACCGACGACACCACCACTGCCAACACTGCCACTGCAACCATCGCCGCCGCCACCACCGCCCGATCTGCCACCTTCGCTACCGCCACCGTCCCCACCACCGCCGCCGTCGCCACTGCCACCTCCGATCACTGCCTCCACCCACCTCCGATCAGTGCCGCCGCCCACCTCCGACCACTGCCGCCGCCCACCTCCGATCACTGCCGCCACCCACCTCTGCCACCACTGTCGCTGCCACTTTCGATCACCACCACCACCCACCATCACCGCTGCCCACCTCCGATCACCGCTGCCGCCAACACCCATCGTCGACACTGCTACCACCTTCGACCACCGCCCCACCACCATCTCCATCGCCACCATCGCCACCGTCGTCACCACCACCATCGCCGCCACCCTCCTGTCATCACCCACCACCACCACCATAGCTATCACCACCCGCCGCCATCACCACCTACCACCGCCGCGACCCATCGTCGCCGGTACAATTGCCACCTATCACCACCCACCATCATTGCCCACCACTATCCGATTTTATTCCTTCGTCTTTTCTTGCCAACCAAACAACAAAAGGTAATGATTTATTCCATTCTCACATGGTAACCAAACAATACATGGAATGGTAATGATCAATTCCATTACTTCATCCATTCCATTACCTCGTCCATTCCATTCCACCGTCTATTCCATTACCCCATACCAAACATACCCTATGGGTATGGGGCAGGGGTTGGGGCGTGGGTTGGCTGAAAACGCCCAAGCCACCACCCCGGGTGGGTTTGGGTTTGGGCTTGGCCCAAGGGGCGGGAGTTTAAAACCGGGCGTGGGGCGGGCTAGCGATCCTATGTGGCCGGCTCCTATTCGCTTGTTGGCTAGGTCATAGCGGTGGGCATTTAAATTTCAAATTATAACCGTTTGGCCAAGCCAAGCGGTTCACCCACCCAACATCGCTATATATATTAACCCCAACCCCACCGGTTGTCCGCTACCCCAACCCAAACACACTTGATCGAACCCGCTACCCCAACCCAAACACACTTGATTGATGGCCTCTTGGACACACGAAGAAGAGCTAGCTCTTGTCACGAGCGTCGTTGACGCAATAAAGGGCCGACAACCTGGGAAAACGCGTTACTGGCACGGAAGCTTTTGCTAGCTACCAATAATACTTTTCATGATGTAAACAATAATCAATACACTTTACACTAACTTCCTTTCAATTTTTTCCTTCTTTAAAAAAATTGGTGTTTCAGAAAGCAAAACACATAGCGAAGAACAGAGATGTCATACCTAAAAATTTGGCACAGATCCAGCCTTGCTCTGTTTTTACACATTTTATCAAATCATTGTTGCCTACCTGACAAAAAGAAGACCAATAAAAATTAGAAATAAAGATACCTCATTTGAGTCGTGATTGCAATGCAAAAAAATAAATAAATAAATAAACTACAGATCTAGAGAACCATTAGAAAGTCCTTGCCAATAATATTTAGAAAATTGAATAGCAGGGCTTCGTTCAACTTTTCAGTTGTGTTTAAGCCATCATGCCTTGATTTTTATATGTTATAACGAAGAAACATTACCTTCATAAACAGAGAAATTAATGAAACGAATGTGCCTTGAAACACCATCGCATTCGCCGCCACTGATGTTTACGGCGGAACCCTAGTTCGTCTTGTGTTAGAACACCACCGGTCACACTAAAAACAATTTAAAAACACTCGTTAATATGTATTAACTAACCTTGCAACAAAAGCGCATAATTGCAATCAAAGTCATAGTCCCAAACTGAAATTATTGTGGGCTACTATCACAAAAAAAAACACACACGCACACAGTTTAGTCATGTGATTTAGAGTGTGGATTTGATCAAACACATATTCTTGAAACCCTAATGTAATACTAAAATTGAGCATGCTTTGAAACTTTCTCAATTGTTTGGGCATGCTAATTTTTCTTTTTTTTTTGGTTTAACATTCGTTTTGCATTCCGGATGCAATTCCTAGAACCGCTTTCAGTAGCCATCTATCTCCATTGTGTTTGCTAGACATGTGAATCTAGTTCTCTACATTGAGGAAGTATGAACACTCATGAAAGTAAAATTAGTCGAAAGTCAATAAAAGTTGAAGTCAAACCTGGATATTTGAAACATACCTTTTCTTTTGGTATCATAAGACACAACCCTTGTTTCCTCTTTAGATCAGAATCAATTTCTCTCTTTCCACCATGAATACCCATACCTAACAAATTAAAATACAATCCATTTATGGAATGACATAAAAACGAAACAGGTTAAAATGATATTTGAATCTTGTTTCAAAAATCATCTCTTTCTTCACTGTTAAAGCCTTGTAATCTTGTATGCATCAATAATGCCAACATATACATTTCATATTGAAGATGACGAACTAAAAATTAAAAAATGGCCCGTTTTTTCTAAAGATTTTCACAACTCTTCGACCCAATTCCTCAATCAATGAAGTGAACTTTAAACCACTGAAAGGAACCGATTGTTGGCAAGATGGGTGTCGGTTCTGTTTAAACGTACAACTTCACACTTCCGCATAAGAAATTAAACTGCAACTATATCCATTAAACTTCATTTTAATCTACTTAGACCGTGGGGTATGGTGGGGCGTGGGTTGGAGGCATGGTGCGACACGTGGAGTATGGGGCACCCAAGACCAAAAGCCAATTTCAAAAGGGTATGGTGGGGCGTGGCTGGGGTGACGTGGCTAGTGCTCTTGGCAAATGAGGTTTCACCATGTCATGTGGGTAGCCCCGCCCAACGCCCAGGCTGAATCTCACGCCAATGGGGCCACGCCCAAACCCAAGCCCACCCGGGGTGGTGACTTGGGCGTTTCTCTCCAACCCACGCCCCATACCCCATAGTCTTAATGCAACAATATGAAATGACTCCACATACATAATCTCATAACAAAAATAAAATAAAAAGTAACTGCAACTATATCCATTAGATTTCATTTTATTCTACTGAATACAAACAACTTCAAATATATAATTTTAACACAAATAAAAGAATAAAAAGTAAAACAACATTAAATACTCATGAACCTGCAACTATATCACATTAACAGACACTAAATACTCAATAAACTGCAACTATATCCATTGAACTTCATTTTAACCTACTGAATACAACAACATGAAACAACTTCACATACATAATTTCAAAATAAACAAAATTAAACAAAAAAAAAAGTAAAACCTAACCGTCTGAGCTATTGTTTTTGTTGGCGGAGATAGTAGATGTGGAAAGGATGTCACGGCGGTGATCCGATTGATGCGACTTACCACGACCGGCGGCGGAAGTTGACGGCATGTATATTCTGTCTTTCTCCTTGTTCAAAAACCTAGAAGTGGATGAAGATGACGTCTTCTCTAACTGCTTATCCAACGCATCGTTGATTCGTTTCCGATCCAACAGTCCACCTCCTCCTACCATCGCCGACCTTGCCGACGATTCACCTCAGCCGTACATGTATGTATAGATGTTGTTCGAAATTTGTGAAGAAATAGTAGATCTGGTTTGAGATATGTTTAACCTGATTGAGTCATGAATGATGACGATGAGTTTGGATTCAAAAGAAAAGCACTGATTGAGTGATGAATGATGACGATGAGTTTGGATTCAAAAGAAAAGCAATTGATTGAGAGGGGGCTTCGGTACTTAGGGTTAAAAGGAGAAGAAAAGGGTTGGTGGTAGATATTTAAAAGAGAAAGGTAGGAGAGGGAGGGAGACGGCGGAGAGAGTGGTGGCGGTGGTGGTTGTGGTGGTCTTGAGGAGTCGTTCATCCCAAAGAAACACAGAGAGTTACTGAGGTGTGGATCAGTGGATGTGTGTGGGGGACTTGAGTTGTTATCAAGTGTCCAAAAGAGAAAGGCAAAAACAAATGGGCAAAAGTCAAAAAACCGAGAAGTACACTGGCGCAAAGGTATGTTATGATTTGATATATATAATAATTTCCCTATCCCTTGCCCAATTTATTAACTCATTTAAAGTTTCACACTTGGAGGAATTTATGAATTCTCGGTACTCAGCCTTCAACATATCGTGATAATGAATAATCTTCATTCTTTCGGTCCCTACTATCTCCCGACACAACTTCATCTTGTCAAGGAAAATATTTGTTATTTCATCTATCGTCTCATATTTTTGTCGAAGACGCAAGAAGTCCTCTTGAATTCTATCGATCGCGGATTGTGGGCAATGATATTTCAAGAAAGGCTCTTTGAACTCTTGCCACGTTAATGATTGGATTTTATCTTCCCCCAACTCCTTATAATAAGCGTCCCACCAATCCTTAGCCTGAAGTTGGAGGAGGCCCGTTGCAAACATCACCTGATCCTCCTTCTCGCATCTACTTCTTACAAACACTGCCTCAATACTTGAAATCCATCTTTGGCATGCTATCGGATCGATCTCCCCTTTGTACGGTAAAGGGTTGCAATCCATAAACTCCTTATAGGTACATCTGCGGTTCCCTGTCTTCCCTTGAAGTTCACTAATAATCCCTTTTGGTTCCTCCATCTTAGTTGTCATCATCGCATCAACTACCTCTAATACTTGACTTTCTACTTCTTGAGCTAGCCGGGGAATGCTAGCCTCAATTGCCTTTCCTACTTCTTCCACAATCTTTTCATTTATAGCTTCTTGTCGTGCCGCTTCGTTATCATTCACATTGCTCCGTCCACCATCTACAATAAACATTCATCACATTCATTAATTTCTTTACATACTTTACTTCATCGCATTTAAACTCATGCCATCATGACCACATTCTATTTACGATTCATTCTTTACGCATTATCATCATTAATCAATCACGATGTATCATCTAGATCATAATTTCTGATCATAATGATTTACATTCTTACCCTTCCTTATGTGCTTTTCCACATCAACTATTTCTTGTAATTTAAACACATGACGTGTTTAAATTCATGCATTCTCATTAAATACTATGCTACTTTGGGGTTTAGTAGGAATCATTGAGGTTTGGGGGGTCAAAATTAGAAATTTCATTGCTGCCTGAAGTCCACTGTAAGCTACGGTTACTCTACCGTAGCTTACGGTATTAATTTTTGTATCCGGGCCTCCACCGTAAGCTACGGTGGCCACCATAGCTTACGGTGACCTTTAAAGGGCTACGATGACTTTCATCTGTCTTACGGCGAACAATTAACCATCAGTACCTATCGTAGCTTAGGTAGCTACCGTAAGCTACGGTAGCGCCAGCACAGCTTTTTGATTTTCCCCATTTGCAGCCCCCTTGATCTATCTTGAATATTTTTCATTCAAGCCAGCCCCCCAGGGTTTCTAAACATACTTTATTCAAGCGTTCTTATGTTTTTCATTTCTTTCTAGTCTTTCTCGTAACATCATTTATTCATATAATAATTTAATAAGAAATTCTTAAAAGTTTACCTCTTCTTGCGTCTTGGAGCAAACACACCCTTTCTTGCGAGCTTTCGGTTTGAGTCCGAGCACTCTAACTTATTCAGTTCACCCGGGCTCAGATAAAATGTATCAGGATCTAAAAGTCATGTATTGGTGGCCAAAGATGAAAGCTCACATAGCAACATACGTGAGTAAGTGCTTGACTTGTGCTAAAGTCAAAGTGGAGTATCAGAAACCCTCAGGCTTACTTCAGCAACCAGAGATACTCACGTGGAAATGGGAGCAGATTGCTATGGATTTCGTCACAGGTTTACCGAGAACTCAGGGCGGAAACGATACCATTTGGGTGATCGTTGATCGTCTCACGAAGTCTGCGCATTTTCTAGCAATCAAGGAAACGGATAAATTCTCACAGCTTGCAGTAGTTTATCTTAAAGAAGTGGTTTCTAGGCACGGGGTGCCAACCTCCATCATCTCAGATCAAGATCCGCGTTTTATATCCGATTTATGGCAGTCGATGCATAAGTCGTTCGGTTCGCGTCTCGATATGAGTACTGCTTATCACCCACAGACGGATGGTCAGAGTGAGCGCACCATTCAGACACTTGAAGATATACTGCGGGCATGTGTGATTGATTTTGGGAAAGGGTGGGAGAAACATTTGCCATTGATAGAGTTCTCATACAACAACAGCTATTACACTAGTATTCAGGCAGCTCCATTCGAGGCATTGTACGGACGAAAGTGCCGTTCTCCTCTCTGTTGGGCTGAGGTGGGTGATAGCCAGATCACGGGTCCTGAACTTGTACTTGAAACTTCAGAAAAGATTGTTCAGATCAGAAACCGTATGGCGGCAGCAGTTGACCGTCAGAAAAGCTACGCTGATAAGCGTAAGAAACCGTTGGAGTTCGCTGTAGGTGATCGGGTTATGTTGAAAGTTTCGCCGTGGAAGGGTGCTATACGCTTCGGGAAGCGCGGCAAACTTAATCCGCGTTACGTTGGGCCATTTAAAATCTTGGAGCGAATCGGTAAAGTGGCTTACAAGCTCGAGTTACCTGCTGAGTTGGGTAATGTTCATGATGTCTTCCATGTGTCGCAATTAAAGAAGTGTTTGTCTGATGAAACACTGGTTGTGCCGTTTCAAGAGCTGAAGATTGACGACAAGTTGCAGTTTGTCGAAGAACCTATCGAGATTATGGACCGGGAGGTCAAGGTTCGTAAGCATAGCCGAATTCCGATTGTGAGGGTTCGTTAGAACTCAAGACGTGGACCGGAGTTCACGTGGTAACGCGAGGATCAGATGAAGCTCAAATATCCTCAACTATTTCCGGATGACCAATCTAATTCTGGTAGCACTGGTGAATTTCGGGACGAAATTCCTCTTCAAGTTGGGATGATGTGGCACCTGAGGAAAATCTGCAGCAATCTTGATTGGTCATTTCATTTCTCTATGCTTACTTATCAAATTTCGGGACGAAATTTCTTTCAAGTTGGGGATGATGTGACAACCCAAACTTTTGAGGTTAGTATCTTTTAGTCTCGCGATCCTGTTTTCTCATCACTCCTCTGTTACGTTCTTATTATGATTAAACTTGTTAAACGCTCGTGGCTAGGATAAATTTGTTAAAGGTAAAACGTGATTGAGTATGGTTGGGTGTATTATTGGGCTTTTCTAGATGTCCGGTGTTAAGACTGGCCACCTGTGACAACCGTCAAAAATCCAGGTATCCGTACAATTAATTAACCATGATTAGTGCTTAATGACTGTGCTGAATTACAAATGACTGCTTTCTGATTACTGCATCATACTTACATGTGCATCACATATTGCATAATGACACATCATTATTACATACAAACAATATTGACATACATGATGCACAAAGCACAGTTAGCACAGTAAGCGGATAACTCAGAAAATGATGACAGAGTTCAGTACATAGACAGACAGTGTTTTGTGACCCAGTGTGGGCCAGAGACTAAGTACTATACTAGTATGGTGTGTAGGGAAGTAATGACCATAGAACCGCATGCCTAGGTGATAGTTTAAGTGCCGGAAAGTGCCTAAAACCTACATAAAGTGCTGAATTCAGCATATTTCAGCAAAAATCAACTTTTTAACAAGCTAGTAACATACAAAAATATGACTAAATGGTCCTGAATGCTTTCCTAAGTGTCGGGAATTAAAAGTGTCACAAAAGGGTACATAAAGAACACTAAACGTTATAGTTTGACACTTTAACGAACCGGTATCTAACCGAACAACCGGACACTACCCGAAACATCAAAATTATACTAGAAGCATTGTTTTAATGTTTCCGAGCTAGTTATGATCCCCGGACACCTTAACACACTATATAACACTTAATATGCATAACATCTAACTAATACACTTAGATTTCAACTAATATCCCTAACTATCAATCACCACCCAACCAATACCCCCCCCCCCCATGGTGGACGGTCACCAAGGTGGCCCCACCCTTGATCTCACTTAAATCTTATAAGATTTGTTAAGAGATATTGTGTGTACTTAGGGAACATATTAACCATTGGACAAACCTCTAATATGGTTATAAGTAATGGATGAAGGATCACAATCTCATTATCTCTCACCCACTAATCACACACACTCCATCTCTCCCTCTCTTGCTCACTTACGGCCGAGAACAAGGGCCACCCCACCATCATCATTCATTCACTTTCATACAATCTCAAGTGTACACAAGGTGCTAGAAGGTCTACAAGAAAGCTTGGTGGTCTTGGATCTTGAAGGACCTCTCCCATTTGCTATTATCCATCACATTTGTCACCTCCATCTTCTAGTGTTCTTCCCTAGCCCTTGTGCTAGTAGTAAGCTTCTTATCACTTGAGTTTACTTCATAATTAGTTGGATAAAAGATGTTATATGTTGTTAATCTTGTTGAACACTAAAGAATATGATCATGAAACTTTAATATAAGCTTAATAACATAAGAATACATGATGATTAGTGTTGATTTGCTTCTTGATGATTGATTATTTGTGTTATGATGTTAGACATCATATGGAACCTACTAGATTGTGATTAAACACATGATCTAGTAAGTTAAGGTGGTGATCTTGTGAAAGACCAAGATCATCATACGTTATGTTTCACATGAACTTGAAGAATGAAAATGATTTTGTAAATGATGAAGTATGTAACATATTACTAGGCATAAACTTGGATGATATTAAACATAGTTGTCTCAAGAAACTAAGTGAAATCACAAGATTTACATAATCATGGATTTTAAAGAAACTAACCATGTTTCTAGTGGTGAAACAAGTCTAAAAATACATTGTTAACAAGGAAAGTTCAAAAAGATATATTTTTAGAAAATGTGTTTGGAAGTTGTAAAGACCTAAAATCTTCAAGAATGATGATATTAGACAAATAACCACACTTTGAAGGGTAACTAGGCTTACTAAAAACACTAGTAAGTTACTATAAGTTTTTATAAAAGTTCAAGTTCATGTTGTTATATAAATTACAATATTTTGGCACTTGGTAAGTGTTGATTGAGTTGTTGATTGTTTGTGATGATTTTAAAAAGAAAATGATATGCTTTAATAGCATGGACACCTCCATTTTTAGGGGAAACTATGGCAAAAAAATTTAAAAATATAAACACTTAGAAAAATATTTTCAAACAAGTATTTACAAGTGTATTTTGACCATGAGTTTTCAATATAAACTTTGTCATAATTTTTGTTACAAAAATACAAATATTGGTGGTTGGTTTTTATAAATAAAAGTGGCTAGATATATATATACATAGAAGACACACATGTGTGATTGTTTGTATACCTTGTGAACTAGTTATATTATTTTAGGATTTAAAATAATATAACTTAACAATATACCAAGAAATTACAATCCAAAATATTACCAAAAATCATAAGGAATAAATACACAAGCTACACACACAATATTGTGAAACCGAACGAAGGAATGTAACTTACAAAATATTCCGGAAAATACATTTATAAGTATATTTTTTGGTAAATAGTATTTTGGACATAAGAAAGGAAAATATGATTTTTCCAAATATTACAAGGTTATATCATATTTTAACAAGGAGAAAATATATTATTTTTGAGAAAAATATATATTTTCTTGGAATTATTAAGAAATATAATATTTTTGGGAAAAATATATATTTTCTTGGAATACATTGTTTTTGGATAAAAATAAGTTTATATATATTTTCTAAGTGAGACTTGAAAATATATTGTTTTGGAAATATATATTAGTGGACTTTAATAGAAATAATATTCCGGAAAGTTTAACACAAAATTAAGTATAAGAATACTTAACTAATACAAGAAAATACGTATTCTCGTACGTATAAACACACACCGGAATACGACCCCAAAATACGACAAAATACACATGTATGAGATACCCCCATCCTTGGGAAGGAAATACGAATACAAATACTTGAGAAGTGTTATTACAAAAATATTGTTTAACAATTACTCCAAAACTAAATAAATATAATTAAGTTAAAATATTTATTATTTTAACAAGTAATTATAACTTGGAATAATGTTGAAGACATAAAAGAAACTTAACTCAGAAACGTTAATACTAAGACAAGACAAGGCATGACCCGTTCGTCTAATAGACGTTATTACATTGTAGGTAGTCGTGTTTGCTGAAGAGATTTGAGTTACGAGTACCGAAGACGCAAGACTGTGAGTTCATGTCCCCCTTTTCTTTTTTTAACTGTTTTCAGTTTTATAACTTCGGGGGTGAAATACATGTTACGATTGTTTACAAACATTTTATACATGGTATGGTTAGCTAAGGAAGATTACTGCTTGATCATGTGAGTGGTGGGTACAACACTTAAGGCCATTAATCCTCGTCGTAGGACCGAGGGACATGAGTGATAGATCTATTTGGGTGTAGCGAGCCCACACCCATGAGGACCAGGGTGGCCCATGTGGTGACTAGGTCCACATACCGAAGCCGTGGCAAAATCCGCTAGGTTTGAGTTTTCCTGCATCACTTCACACATATCAATGGCTTTGCAACCCATTGATGATCTGTTTTTCCTTGTTGCTTTCATACCAGGATTTACATACATACAGACATACTTTAAAGGTTTATACATACACACAGACAAACACATGAACTCGCTCAACTTTTGTTGATGTTTTCAAATTACATGTATTTCAGGGAATTAGTAAATGGATCTGGCGGGCGTTGGAATTTTTAAGCTGCGTTGTGAATAAAGATGTCATCCAAAGTCGTTGGGTTTAGAAGATGTATCTTAATCCTGGATGAGATACATGGTTCTAAACTCAGTTTTATTTAGTATCTTTTGATGAGTCAGTAGTGAACTCCTTAAAGACATGTTATCGTTTGTAAGTTTGAATTTGGTGTCAACGTTCCAGACAATTATGTTGTAGTATTTTTCAAACTTAATCTATGGATGAACATCTAAAGGTTTTATCATATAGCGTTGTTATGATTGAATGCTATGGTATTAAGAAAGTCACACCAATAATCACGCTTCCGCAAAAGTCAGGGTGTGACACCAACCGTGTATTTGGGCCACACACACACACACACTTTAGTAAACCTCTTAATCTACCTTAGCCCAACCCACCACGCGTATTGGTGGTATTCCCGCGGCCCAGCTCCGTTGAGCTCAATGAAGCCCAACTTAGGATCGGCCCACTTGGGTATGTTATACGTGAACTACTTGCACTTTTCATAACCATAAATAGGGTAACAATTGTAACAAACTCTACCATTTTCCTCACCCTTCTACCCTTGGACGACAACTCATCCCTGTCGAAACCCCACCCCTCTCGACTTCAGGTTAGTGTATGCCTTATTATTCATGGATTAATTATTTGATATATATGATTTCAAACATGTTTGATCAATGTGTTACTTGATATAACGGTCCAATAGATTTGTAGTTAATGGTTTGACAAAATTGGATAACCTTGAATAAGAAAATGGCGGCCATGTGTATTTGTAGTCTTGATATAATCAAACCATGTGCACATCTTAATAGTGTTGTCAGAATAGTCAAGAATATTAATGTTATGTGAATTAAATGATGTGATGAATTAGTATTAACAAATTAAGGACAAAGAATAATTAATGATCAGGGGCGCAGCTATTGAGGGGCGGGGGGGTCGCCCGACCCTCCGAACTTTTCGGTTAGTAGTGTTACGTATATGTTTTTCGTATAGAAATTTTTAGGGATATACGTGTTAGACCCCCCGGTTTAAAAAAAAATTATGTATATACGTGTTAGACCCCCCGGGTTTCTAAAAAAAATTATGTATATACGTGTTCGACCCCTCCGGTTTTCTAAAAAATAAATTATATAACCCAAACAAAATACCCCAAATAAAAGAGTGTGTTATTAACTTATTATGTATGTCAGTTATCATAAGCCCAAACATCCCTACCCAAATTAAAAGTAATGGCCCATTTATGAAATTTGACCCAATATGAAACTAATTAACTAAACCCATATCAAACTCATATGTGCAGAAAAAGAAACAGAAGAAAAAACGCAGGTCTGGGGGGAAACTGGCGACTGGGCTGCTGCTGCTTGTTCGACGGGCTGCTGCTTGTTCGAGACTTCAATTCGAGATTCCTTGTTCGAGACTTCTTGCTCACTTGTTCAATCATCCTCACAGGTATGTTAATTTTTATGTTTAGATTTGATTTAGGGCTCCAATTTATATGAATTAGGTTGAAATAAGGTGTGAGTTTTAGCCCTAAACTTGTTGAATTTTTATGTTTAGGTTTGATTTAGGGCTTCAATTTATATTAATTTTTATGTTTAGGTTTGATTTAGGGCTCCAATTTATATTAATTTTTATGTTTAGGTTTGATTTAGGGCTCCATCATGGGGAAGAAGAATAAATGCATAACCTCTTTTTTCAAAAGAAAGAATGAAAATGAAGAACAAGTAGAGGGAATTGTTGATGGAAACAATGAGAACAAACGTCAAAAAGCTTCACCAAGTGAACCGGTTAGTGAAGTGAACAATGAGGCGAATCAAAACATTCCACCGGTTAATGAAGCAAATAATGAGGCGAATCAAAACATTCCTCAAAATCCTACTAACGTCAATGAAGTGGATGTTAGTAGTCTAGAAAGAGATCCCGCTAAGCGACTCCCAATGTGGAAATGTCCAGTTAATATACGGGAACAAGTAAGACTAGCTTATATATCATTAGGAGCGTATCAAATAAAGCTAGATGAGTATAAGCCTAGGGGTCCAAAGAACAACCTTCGTAGATTTAAATATGCTTGGTTTGATATGTTCCCTAATTGGTTAGAGTATTCTCCAACGAAACACAAGGCTTATTGTTTCCTTTGTTATTTATGTAATGATAAACCGAATGAGAGCCACGGTCATAGTGCATTTACTACAGAAGGCTTTGACAATTGGAAAAAGGTTAATGATAGGGATAAATGCCCGATCAGTATCTAGCAAACAGTATGGTGATTTACATAGAAAAGGAGATTGCTGAGAACTTTGATTCGGAGTCCATAATTGAAGAATTCAAAAATCTTAAAGGAAGACGAGCAGAACTATAATTCTTCATCCAACTAAACCGGGTACCCACCTTCCTCTTCTTTTTAATGTTTTGGTATCTTTATTCAATTGTTTGTTAAACAATGTTTACGTTTTAATGTTTGAGAACGGCTTGTAATTTGATATTAATGTTTGACCCGACCCGAATCACCGACACCCTACCCGACCCGACCCGAATCGAATCACCGTTGCCCGACCGAACATAGAAATTTTTTTTAGGTCTAATGCCTTCCGACCCCTCGAATGTTTTTTTCAAGCTTCGCCACTGTTAATGATAATCGATCGGCAAAAACAGTTTTGTTACCGTCTAGATAGTGTTGATGGATTTGATTTGTTATCACACGCTAACTATTCGGTAAAGATTAGAGGAATTGGCGAACCACAAATATGTTGAAATCGTGATTGTACTAGATGATGTAGTGGATACTTGATCTGAATGGTAATCTATTTACTAAATGGTGACCTGTTATTACTTGAACATATGAAGGCATGATGTATATTGTGATTTTGATTTCAACTAGAGTTGGTAGTGATAGATTAATATTATTTGACAAACTGATAGATTGTTTGAAGATATTTATCGGGTTATCTATTTAGAATCAAATATTGTCGGTTAGTGTACGATATATGCTAGCCTGATTAAATGGAACTTGTGTGTATTCATAACCAACCTGTACATGTTGTCGATGCCTATCACATATAATCATAAGTGGAATATATACCATTTGGGATATATGTTAATTAATGCATTGCATATACCTAATGAGCTGCATAAACTAAACCAAACAAGCACAAGTGTGGCTGGGCCGCACACTGTTTACGGGAAAGTAGCACAGCCAAGATGGTCTGGGCTCAATGGGCCGCACGCATGCCGTAGGCTGGTTAGAGGCCTGTTGTACTTGGGCCGCATGTTCTGTGACGGGTCTCATGGAAACGGACTTCGCAACTAACCCACCATAATTAGTATAGTGGGCCGGGGTGTTCTTGTAACGTGGGCCATGTACACGTGTTTGAGAACTACATACATGTTAATTGCATATTGTTGTGGTGTGATTTCAGTAATTTAAACTACTACATTTACAAGTGGCTGACATCAGCATTCAATAGTGCAGCAATTCAAGTGGGCAAAAAGGGCGGCAGCTGACATCAGCATTCAATAGTGCAGCAATTCAACAGGGCAAAAAGGGCGGCAGGCAGGCAGCTGTCTGGCACTCCCCTATTGGCCCAACAAATTTACGATTTTATCCTGATTTAAAATTACGCTTTTGCCATCAGTTCAAATTTATGTTTTCGCCCCCGCTTAAAAATAAATTTACGCTTTTTCTCCCAGCTAAATATTTCAATTTTGCCCCCGGTTAAAAATTAAGATTTTGCCCCGTTTCAATTTACAGTTTTGCCATTAGTTTTTTTCCCTTAAAAATACGATTTTGCCATGAGTTCAAAATTATGTTTTTACCCCCGCTTAAAAATAAATTTACGCTTTTGCTCCCGGCTAAAAATTCTAATTTTGCCATCGGTTCAAAATTACGATTTTGCCCCGTATAAATTTATAGTTTTGCCATTAGTTTTTTTTTCTCACAGCCAGGTTACGATTTTGCCCTCAACTTAACTTTACATTTTCCCCATCGTTTTTGTTTGTTTTCCTGGTGACATTACAATTTTGTCCCCAGTGTAAAATTACAGTCATGCCGCCAACTTCCTGGCACTCCCCCGTTGGTCCATTTAGTTTACAATTTATCCCCGAATTAAATTTATTATTTGGCCCTCAGTTAAAAATTACGTTTTTCCCATCGTTTTAGTTTTTTTTTTACCAAAAGTATTAATGTTTTTTGTTTTAATTGGTTTACTACGGTCTTATCATCGTTTTTTTTTTCCTAGCAAAATTATAGTAGTATTTTTTTAATTGGTTGAGAATTATTCGGCCATCGCCCCGCAACGCGGGCGGGGCATCTACTAGTGTATGAACATATAGATATGGAGTTGCCAATGCGAGTAAAAACCTTCTGTGGTAATTGTATTTTGTATTTGATGGCAAACTGTTTAAATAGATGTGGACGTGTATATATATATATATATATATATATATATATAGGGTAAGGTTCATGCGAGAACCACCTTTATTGCGAGAACCGCGAGAACCAATGTGAACACAACCTAAAATAGCTAAAAAAACCTAAAAAAACCTAACCCCCCCAAAAAAACCTAAACCCCCCACCCAAAAAAAAAACCTAACCCCCCCCCCCCCCCCCCCAAGCTAAATGCTAAAAACTAAACCCCCCAAAAAACCTAAAAAAAACCTAACCCCCCCCCCCCCCCCCACCCCAAAAACCTAAACCCCCCCTCCCCCACCCCCCAAAAACCTAACCCCCCCCCCCCCCCCAGCTAAAAAGCTAAAAACTAAACCCCCAAAAAACCTAAAAAAATCAAAAAAAAATTAAATTTTTTTTTTACTATTTTTTAAGTTAAAATCGCTACTTTTAGAAGCCAAAAAAAAAATATATATATATTTTTTTTTAAATTTGTTTTTTTTTTTTGATACTAAAAGTAGCGATTTTTTTATAAAAAAAATTTGTGTGTTTTTTAGCTATTTTTAGGTATTTTTGGTTGTGTTCACATTGGTTCTCGCGGTTCTCGCAATAAGGGGTGGTTCCTAACGGATCTTTGTCCTATATATATATATATATATATATATATATATATAGGGGAAGGTTCATTTGAGAAGAAAATTTAATTGAGAAGAAAAAGAACAAAGGGTAATTTTGTAAAACATTAAATAGTTTTTCACTTATCTCATTTATTATCATTTTTTACTAATTAATTAGTCATAAAGACTATTATCCTCCACACTAGTTTTTTTTGCCTACACACATCAAAAGTTATCCTACATATTTCGAAAGTCATCCTACACGTTAAAATTTATCCTACACAATTAGTAATTTATCTTACACAACTCGTAATTTATCCTACACTTTAAATTATTTTATTTTATTTCTTTTAAAAAAAATATATTTTGGAGATAAGTTACAAAAAATTTAATGTAGTTAGCTATTAATGAGGAAGACTACACATTAATGACATATGTAGATTTACCAATGTACCCTTATTGTAATATTAAATACTTATATTAAATGAAGTAAAATAAAACATTCTTATTGGTTGAAATTTCTTCTTTTTTCTTCTTACAAAAAAATTGTTCTCATTTGAACTCTCCACTATATATATATATATAGAGAGAGAGAGAGGGGCTCATGCGAGAACTCCATTTATTGTGAGAACCATGAGAACCAATGTGAACACAACCTAAAATAGCTAAAAAAACCTAAAAAAAAACTAAAAAAACCTAACTCCCACCCCCCCCCCCCCCCAAAAAAAAAAACCTAACCCCCCCCCCCCCCCAAAAAAAAACCCTAAACCCCCCTCCCCCACCCCCCCCCCCCCCCAAGCTAAAATGCTAAAAACTAAACCCTCAAAAAACCTAAAAAAATCTAAAAAAAAATCTAAAAAAAAACTAAAATTTTTTTTTTGATTTTTTTAATATTTTTTAGGTTAAAATCGCTACTTTTCGAATCGCTACTTTTCGAAGCCAAAAAAAAAATTTGTTTTTTTTAAAAAAAAATTTTTTTTTTATTCGAAAAGTAGCGATTTTAACCTAAAAAATATTAAAAAAATCAAAAAAAAATTTTTGTGTAATTTTTAGCTATTTTTAGGCATTTTTGGTTGTGTTCACATTGGTTCTCGCGGTTCTCGCAATAAGAGGTGGTTCTTGCATGATCTTCTCCCTATATATATATATATAGGGAGGGGCTCATGCGAGAACTCCATTTATTGTGAGAACCAATGTGAACACAACCTAAAATAGCTAAAAAAACCTAAAAAAACCAAACCCCCCCCCCCCCCCCCCAAAAAACCTACCCCCCCCCCCCCCCAAGCTAAATGCTAAAAACTAAAACCCCCAAAAAACCTAACCCCCCCCCCCCCACCCCCACCCCCCAAGCTAAAATGCTAAAAACTAAACCGCCAAAAAACCTAAAAAAATCTAAAAAATGTTTTTTGATTTTTTTAATATTTTTTAGGTTAAAATCGCTACTTTTCGAAGCAAAAAAAAAAATATTTTTTTTTTTTTTTGCTTCGAAAAGTAGCGATTTTAACCTAAAAAATATTAAAAAAATCAAAAAAAAAAATTTTGTGTGATTTTTAGCTATTTTTAGGCATTTTTGGTTGTGTTCACATTGGTTCTCGCGGTTCTCGCAATAAGAGGTGGTTCTCGCATGATCTTCTCCCTATATATATATATATATATATATCATTGTGTGGGTACTGTGGTATGACAACTTGTTAACTTGGTTCACTTAAGTCTTGAGTGGTGTGGAAACACTAGGGTATAGCATGATCCAACATACGTGTACTTACGTTTTATATACATTAGGTTGCGTGTAACGGACTTAACATTTAACGCGTAAAAGAACGTAACAACCGAGCAACCTAAGGTGAGTTCATCTCTTGAGCATGCGTCCCGGTGGTTGGGACAGTCAATTGGGTATTCCTGAGAGGAATGGGTCTTGGGTAAATCACTGGGTATTCCTGAGAGGAATAAATCTCTTGGTTAAAACGGGAATGTTAGATAATACACTTTTCCTATCATTTTAAGTCCCATCTTATACCAAATAGTTACCTGAGAGGTAACGAGGTGTTAGTTGATAGCGCTATTAGGCTTGGCAACCTCACACTGTACCTGAGAGGACGGGCGTGAACTAATGACCTTAAATCATGACCATTGCTTAGATAGGGGGCAGTGGGGACAGGCAAAACAATCTGGTAGCCATCTTGTACGGTACTTGAGTTATTATCAACATTACAAACTATGAATTGAACTAAACACTTGGTAACTTACGTTTTCACAAACTATGAACTCACCAGCGTTGTCTGATACACTTGTTGCATGCTCGCAGGTCGTTAGATTACATGGATTTGGAACTTGCTATCTGAAGTAGCTGGAGTGGTCATGGGTCGTACTGATTGGATACGCATGATGGGTTTATTGATTACATACATTTGATTTGAAACATTTAAACTATGGTTTACTTATTGCTTCAGCTGAACTTGTTGGATTTCATTAAACTCATTGTTGGTACATTTCATTAATAATTGGCAATTTCATTTTTAAACTTGTTATGAGTTCAACATGATTAGTGGCTCGTTATTGGTTTGTCACACGCCTAGCGGGGTTTCCATGGGTGGTATTTTGGGGGTGTGGCAATCGCACTTTCCAATCATTCGACCCTTCGAAACGAGTCATTTCATATTCTTTTTACTTTCATTTCCAAATCATTATTCATTACTCAACGCATCATATTTTACCATATTCTACAATACAACTTTACACTAGTATTCATATATACTAAGATTAACATTCATAAACTATATGAAGGATAAACAAAGTTCATATAAACTTACCGTGATCTTGCGTTCCTAGCGCCTTGGATTGACTTGTTCCTTCTTCTTTCTTTGTTCCTATACATTTCAACTTCATACACTTAGCTTTCATACAATTTCATTACTTACGCATTCTTTGGTGTACATTATGATGCTAGTTAACCACATACATTTTTGTTATCATCATATTATATCAATTTAGCAAGTATTCATGTAAAATCACAACTAGACCAATTAAGGCATTTCATCGAACGCGTTGTGTGCGTACTATCTACAAGGCATAATGTACAAGTAACTTAAGCACATTTTCTATATCTCATTCATCGATTAGCATAACAATTCCCAACTTCATAATTTACCATCTTAACCATGTACATTTAGTTCTACATCAATTATCCAACAAAATATCATCAACTTTATACTAATTTACATATGAAACTTCACTAATCTTGATCATCCTATAACATACAAGTAGGTTTTTCCCCAAATCACCAATATAGACAAAATTAAACATATTGCCACATCTACACATTGAAATTAACTAACATTCATGTTCAATTTCATATTACATTCACGGATTACCCATAACCCACTTCATCAATAACCATTAAATCATGAAATTTAACTTACTTAATGATAAGGACACTTAGGTGATCGAAAATCTTAGTATATGCATCATAATAGGCTTCAATTTCTTTTCAATCTAACTAATTTGTGATAACTAGGGTTCTTCCCCTTGTTCTCCTTGGCTCTGGTCGACACACTCACACACATCAGTGTGTGAGTTTTGTGTTTTTCTTATTTTTAATTTTTATCTTTCAAATTGCTCAAAAATAGTCCCTCAAGTTTAGTAGTTACATTATTGATAGTTAATAACCTATTCTTATTCATTAGTCATTGATACTTTATTAATTAGCACATGAAAATTTGGGGTGTTACACGTTACGTAGAGAGAATTCGTTTAAATCTTGTTGTCCCAAACTAACTGGAACAGAATTCCCGTTAGACGTGTTTTCATTGTAGTCACAAATCGCTCTACCTTCGTCTTCGATGATCATGTTATGCAGCAAGATACAAGAGTACATAATGTGTCGCAACCTCTTTGGTGTAGCAGCACGTGTTGGATGTTCAATGATATGCCAATTTTTTTGTAGAACCCCAAAACACTGTTCAACATCTTTTCTCGCCCCCTTTGAAACTTCGCAAATTTCTTTTTTTATCGTCTGTCGGGTGCGGAATACGAATGGAAGGCTACACCACCCCCTTGCTTGATCCACCATGGTTTGCATTGATTAAACCATGGCAACCATGGTCCTCCTTTCCATTTTTTCAACAAATCATTTCCATATCTAGTGTACACTTATGTATGACATTACACGTGAATGCACACTTGGCACTACAGTATGAGTCCTTATGTTACCCACCCCTGTTATGTGATTTGTTAGTGTGACACTACCCTTCAACTGTTGTGATTCTTAGTCCTGTAATACCTTTCGTTTGCTATTTGGATGTGGGAACCTTTTAGCGCAAGTTAAGAGGCACTAAGATAAGCATGCAAATTGCCTTATTATTATAGGTGCACGCATAATAATAATGTAGGCTGCATGTGAGTCCCAGTGAGTCTTAACGAGTGTGAGAGGGGTTCCGCTCCGTTGTCTGATATGAACTCAGTAGTCTATAGAAGTCATTAGGAGGTTTGACTCCTACCTTATTTCGACTCGTAACCTTTTCCCTTATCTTCTATAGAATCATGAGCGGACGAGGCCATGGACGCGGCAACATTGCTATGACTCAGGCCGAATTAACTAACTTGATCAACACTCGTGTGGCTGAAGCCCTAGCGGCTTACCAAGCTGGTACGATACGTGCCAAATTCTCTTATTCCTTGTGTTGTATACTCGAATCTTACTTGTGTGTCATACGTTCTTTCGTTTTAGGTCAACCTGCGAATCAAAACAATCCGCCTACCTGCACATTTAAGACGTTCATGGATTGTAAGCCACAGACGTTCAGTGGGACTGAAGGAGCTGCGGGACTCCTACGATGGTTTGAGAAGGCCGAATCCGTGTTCGCTATGTGTAACTGTCCCGTGGGGGACCGGGTGAAGTATGCTTCAGGAACGCTTGAGGATGGTGCCTTGACTTGGTGGAATGCCCAAGTTCAGATGTTGGGCATTGAGATGGCTAACGCAACTACTTAGGATGATTTCAAGGAGTTGATGCGAGAGGAGTACTGTCCTCGTGATGAGATTCAGAAGCTTGAGAACGAGTATTACAACTTGAAGATGGAAGGGTCTGAAATTGAAGCATATACGAAAAGGTCACATGAATATGTGTCCTAACTTATCTCGACCACCACCACACAGGATCGAATTGTACATTAAGGGATTATCACTGTCAGTCAAGAGTTTGGTCACTGCCGCAAACCTTGACAACTTGCCTCGAATCATCCGCTTAGCCCACAAAATCACGGATCAGGAGGTGGAGCGTGGTTCGCTGCCACCACGTGTTTCTGCCACTACTGCTACAGCTACTACTCCCGCCACTGACAGCAAGCTTAAGTGGAATGATGTTGAAGGGGTAAGGTCCCAAAGACCTTGTAACGAGATCTTAGGACCATACCACAACCTTGTCTTTCAACCCTTTTTTGACCTTGCGCGGCCGTGTACTGGTCCTACAAAGAAGGCTTAAGAGACAGATAGCAGGCAACACTTCCGCGCCAAAAGGAAATCATAAATCCTTGCGCTTTCCTCCATAAACAAAGGATGAAAATCCTAAGTTAAACACTTCCGCCTAATATCCAGACTTGCATATTATTTACCCAACTGGTGCCACACGATAAAGAGTCACACAGGATTATGGCAATAACCTTCTAGAAAGACCCAATCGTGCACCACTAAACGGTTACAACCGTCTGAACACGTGTCATCACCTCAGGCATCCCTGAAGTCGCAATGATGGCATGAAATTGGAGACAAACCTCCACTTGATCACTTTCCACGTAGCAAACCCCCAGCCATTGATCAAAAGAACGATTCGTGTGCTCCCACATCGGATCAAGAAGAATTAACGGAAGGAAATGTAACCGCTTACGGGGTTAGCATCTTCCGTCCACATTTCATCAAACGAGTTTTCCCGCCCAAACTCTCGGTTATAAATATGAGGATAATTCAGGTATGAACTTCAAGTTACACACACTTCTTCAATACTACTTCCTCTCCATAAACACCTACTTATTCTCACGCCGGAGTCGGGTCAAGGAGAGAACTCCTTTCTCCCCTTGACGAGGCTAACGGTGCTTTGTTTTGCAGAGTAATCATAGAAGAAGGACTGTCCGATCAAATCAAACGAGAGAGAACAACCCCCCTTTATGCAGATCCAAACCCCCTAAATAATTCGATTCCGGTCAATTTTCTAGTGTTTCTTCATTGGCGCCCACCGTTTTCTCTGTCTCATCCAATTTTCTCTCGTTTTTTTTATCTACCCTGTTGATTCCATTTGCATACGGAAGAAACGTCGTCTCATCGGCAAACCGGCCCTCGGCCGAATGTCGGAAACAACTTTCAGGTTGAAGGAATTCCAGAGGATGCCTCGGATGACAACGAGGTGCAATCTAATCGAGTAAATGAACCTAGCACTCAGGAGATACAGCCAGAAATCCCTGTTCATTCAATTTTGCCTCCGGGCGAAACTCCAATCTCCTGGTACGTCAGGTCTCAAGGGGCACTAAATGCAGTATACACACAGCTGTGTGCACAGACTGCTCCTCAAACTCAGTCGCGAAGGCCAGGATCTCGTGCTCATGCCTCTCAACGTGAGGGCCCATCTCACATCGAAGACACAGAGGTATACTCCAGATCTCCGTCGAGATATGAGTATACCCAATCTGGGAGTCGTCGACGAGAGCGTCGAGATGAGTCACATTCCCACCGGAGAGCATCAGTTCACACTAGGTTGGGTTCTTAATGAAATACCTACATCAGCGAAGATGATCCAACCTATCGCATAGGTGACAACATCAATGTGTTTAGTCGGTTGAACTATAACAAGTGTAAACCCCGTGCGGTTTACAACCCCGAGGCTGAGCACAACTATGATTTGATTTACCGCCCTGCGGAAGCAGCGGAAAATTCAAAGTTCATCATGGAAATAGCTTTGGCTCCGCTTGAGAAAGCTAAGTTACCGTCCAATGTGGGTAAATTTAATGGGCTGACAGATCCTGATGATCATTTGAGGGTTTTCACAAGCGCAGGGCTAGTAGGTGGCTGGACACTACCATTATGGTGCCATCTTTTCGTACAAACCCTTACTAGCGCTGCAAGAATTTGGTTCGATAATTTACCCACCGGGAACATCACATCATGGAAAGATCTGCGCAAGAAATTTCTGACTCATTTCAGTCAACAACGACGCTCTATCCGAGACACATCAGATGTGATGAACATTTGGCGTCATAACAACGAAAGCTTGGAGGACTTTATCACCCGATATAACAAAGAAGTACTGGAGATCGGAGGAGTCCACGAGCAACAGATTCGCGCACAGTTCAAGTATGCGGTCAGATGCGATGATATGATCAAGGTCCTGTCTGGGACAGAAGGCCTCCCGTAGAGCTGGGAGAAAGTGATGGCAGCAGCTAAGGTTTACGCACAAACTGAAAAGAACCTTACCACTAATAGGCCGCCACCACCACATAACCGACCCTCAGACTTAGGCTCAAGTGGCGGGAGGAAATTCAAAAAGGGATGGCGCGATTCTGGCTCGGGAAACCATTCATCTGAGGATGCTCGGGCAACGATCAATAAACTTGCCGCGCAGAGGGAAATCAAACAGGAGAACAGGGAGAGGCAATGGACTCCTTTAACTAAAACCCCCGCGGAAGTTTTGAGCACTGAAGATTATCAGTTCAAACCACCAATCCCCATGAAAAACAAGCGTGGACAAGACCCAGCCCAATATTGCGAATATCACAAGGTCAGTGGTCATACCACTAACAATTGCATTTCTTTGTGAACCAAGATTGAGAAAGCCCTTAAAAGCGGCGAGCTCACACATCTGCTACAAAACGTGTGCAAGGAAATAAAGCAGATAACTAAAGGCGAAGAAGGCCCGAGCAAGAGGGCGAAAAACTAAGAGGAAACTCTATGGTCTCCGCGCAGAAAGACACGATTTATTAAGACAAAGCGGGAGAATAGAGTAAGTTAAGTCTTATATATTTATTAGAAAACTTTGTAATGGCCCTTGTGCCCTATCCAGAAATAAACAGCAAAGTTTCTATTATTCTTGTGTTTTTCTTACAAAATGCATGCAATTTCTTTTAGTAAGCGCAAAAACATTATGGTAAATATAAAATAAAGCCTCATGAACGGTCAGTGATTACGTCACAAACGACCATACGTTCACACATGAGCTTTATACCAACTTCATTCGCCCTACTCAATCAAAGTAATTGTATTCATGCAAAATATTGTAAACTAAAAAACACGACATACTATTCTCGGCGTACAAACACGCCTTAAAAACTCTCAAGCACGGCAGTGTTTTAGTTACTTGCGCATCAGCACATTCACAAAGGGATACACATCCCGAACATTACAGCAAAATTGTTCAATACAATTTCACAAGAAAACCTAAGCTAAATCTTCACCTTCATCCGGAAAGATTTCCTTTAGCTGTGCTACGTGATCATCAGATTGCAGCGCAACATTTACAAGATCCATAACGGGAAGCTGCAAGTTGTTGAATTCTGTCTTCAAAGCTGTAAGCTCAGCATCAGTGTTAAAACCATAAGTCGCGGACTTGCTGGTATCCCAATCAACCTTCAAAGCGCTATTCACATGATGAGAACACTCAGCGTACCCCTGAGCATACCCGTCCTTTCGCGCAGCAACAACTAAACGCGCAACGGTTTTGTCCAGCTCTTCAGAATTCAATACTGATTCAGCAACCTACAAGAAGCAAAAGATAAAAATAAAAAAAAGGGAAAGAGAAAGAGAAAGAGAAAGGCGCAAAAGCACTCCCACAAAAGGAAAAGATAGCTCACACAGGCAATCCCACGCTCTTTTAACCACTGCATATCACTTTTTAAAGGTTCCAACTCGCTCTCTATGGTTGAACGCGGCGTTTCAGAAGCTTCAAGTTTTTCTTCAGTCTCAGTCAAACGGCGTGAAGTCTAGGTTCCCTCGGAACGCGCAAGTTCCAAATCTTTCTTGAGTTGTTCCTGATCAGAAAGCATAGCAGTAAGTTCTTCTATCTCTTTATCCCTAAGAGCAAGAGTGGCGTGGGCGTGTACCTCTCGTTGTTCACTACGCTCCCTGAGAGCACGCGCCTCATCACGGGCAACTTCGGCTTCAGCTTTCTCTTTTTTCAGTTTTTCGACCTCCGCATCCTGCTTCTTCAATCTCTCGACTTCAGCTTTGAGATTATTGATAGCATTACGAAGACCTATTTTCTCATTATTATCTTTTTCACAAATTCTTTTAAAGTTCTTGCGCTCCTGAGCAAGAAGGGTGGCTTCAGCTTCCGCTTTCCGTTTCCATCCCGCAACTGACCATTCCTCAGTTTTCCGATCAGCTTCAAACTTGGCCTGATCAGCTTCCAGCCTAGCTTTCATCTAGGCAATCCAGTTTTCATCCACAGCAAATATCTTCTTCGACACCTGAAAAGCATCCCACTCCTTGTGCATACTGTGCCATTCGCGCACTATACGATGAGTGGTCGATGCATGAGAAGCAGTTTCCTCAAGGTAAGAATGATAAGTTTGCTCGTGAGACCGACTTTCTTGAAACTTGATCTCTCCAGGCGAAAATATCCCCTGCAACCAATCTCGGCACACGCGCCAATCCGAGAAAGTATCACCTTTCTTCAAATTCCAAACAGGGGCATGAAGCGTAGAAGCATCTTTCTCTGAATAAGTTCTGTAATAGTAATCCCCCAGGGTTTCCTCTAGGCGGATTGGAGAATGTTTGCCCACATCGGAAAATGAACCCTGATCTTTAGCAGAAACTTTCTCGACATTCTCAGGCATAGAGCCAGAAACCTTGGAAGGAGAAGCTGTAACAGGAATTTCTTCCGCAATTTTCTCCTTATCACCGGCTGCAGGATCAGGAGTTGGGGGATTACCAGCATCATCCATCACCGCTAGGCTCACAACCTTTTCAACTTCTACAGCAACTTCAACAGGCTTGTCAGCCTCAACAGTCTTCCCCATGCCACCATCAGGAACCTCCGTGGTCTTTAACTGATCAGCAACGAAAGCACGCGGAGGAGAAGGTGGGAGTTCTTCATTAACCACAGGTTGCGGTTCTGTGGGAACAGGAGAAACAAGGACTTCTGAAAAAACAACAAAGTCTGTAAATGTCTAATTCACATGAGGAAAAATAAGCAAAGGTAACACTTACCAGGAACAGACTCAGAAATAAAAGCATCCAGATTGCCTTTCCGGGTAATTTTCTTCCTCTGGGTCTTCTTTGAGGGCTGACCCTCAGCCTCAGCATCAGGCTGTTTCCTTTTACCCGCCTTCTTCCGCACCAAGTGTTCAGGACTGGACTCCAAATCAATGGGATCATCGGGGTTGGATGGAGGAATATCAGCAGTATCTCTCGGTTCAGGTTTCGGCCTCCTAACAGTAACTGCAGGCGTAAGACCCTCCAAAGAGTCGGAAACCACCACATAATCACACCAGGAGTCAGAGGAACGGTGCATACCTTTCTTCTCTCCTCCAACATTTTTGACTTTGGAAGAATGAATGTTCTCCGCGTCACTCTTTTTAAGCGCAACATTACCGGTTGTCGCGCGTTTCTTCTTCTCATGACCTATGCCCAAATTCGACAATTCACCTATGGAAGCACAGAATAAAGATTGATCAGGCGCATACCAGAAAGCAAATAACAAACAAAATGCGCAAACTTACCAACACCGGCAGCAGGTTGGGCAGATAAATCAGCCTCTTGAGGAAGTACAAAATTCCTCACAATTCGATGGTACCAAAGCTCTTCATCAGGTTTCTTCTTAATGGTACCCATCTTTCCGCCTTCTCTCTTATATGCAACAACATACAACGAAACGACTGCAGAAGAAGAAGGATATTTTCAAAAAAAAAAAAAAGACAAGAGAAGAAAGAAAAAAGGGGAAAAAGGTAAAAAGGGTAAACCCCAATCTTACCATGACCACCCTCCGTATACACCGGTTTGTCTTCCCGGTCCATCTTCCAATTCAAACTCATACTAGCACCAACAAGGGCCTTCTCCGGCAAAGCAATGTTAGGAACGTCCTTCAGATCTTGATACCAATTTTCGTCAACAGGGGTCTGAATCGTTTCAACAGGGACGTCTTCTTTTGCCCTCAGAACCATCCTCATCGGAATCACCCCTGCCTTGATGAAGAAGAATTTTTGTTTCCAATCATGTAAAGATTTTGGAGGATGCTGCAAAATCTTCTTTGCAGATGCTCTTTGGACAAACGAGTAAAACCCTTGGGTACAGTGCATTTGGTGAAAAACCCTAAATCGAAGGACTGTTGGCTCAATATGCATCGTCCGACACACAAACTCGAAATGTCGAACCCTAACCATGCCAATAGGGTGCAGTTGGGAGATATGAAACTTATAATACTCAAGGATTTCAAGGAAGAATTTTGTTACAGGCAAGCGAAAGTTGCCTTCACAGAAAAAATCCCAAAAGAGAGTGATATACCCAGTCGGAGCATCTGCTGCTGTCTGACCCTCTTCGGGATACAGGGCACCCCAGTTCTCCGGGAATCTAAGGTTTTGAACCAAACCATCGAAAGTTGCTCTGGGCCACTTTAGCGGTGGAAGTTCAGCAGACATTTCTTTGGATAAGTCTTCTTGGTGTTCTTCGATTGACATAAGAAGAAGAAATGACAAATTTTCTCTGAACGGATAATGAAGAAAGGAAGGGGAAAAGTTTTCAACAAAGTAATAATTAACAGAAAGGGGCAACTCAAACAAACTTATATACTCACCGCAATAAATAGCATCGGTAACTGTCATAGCACCTTTTCCGGATATCACAGTTACCCAAGCGACAGGAGCGAGTGAGAATCAACACAAACGCGAGTTCACGCGCGCGTGCAAAGCACGGACAGTAAGGAACAACTGACAGTGACAGCCTGTCACTCAGACCTCACTGTACCAGCCCCATCTAAAGTCAAAGATTTTCAAAATCTTTATAATAAGCAAAGTAAATCTTCTCACAAAAAGATTCCCTACTTTCGCGCCAAAAAGCTTTTCCCTCTCATAAGTCCAGTGCTCCACTTACTTGCATAAGAGCAACACTAGACTGGGGGGACTTGAAGGGGTAAGGTCCCAAAGACCTTGTAACGAGATCTTAGGACCATACCACAACCTTGTCTTTCAACCCTTTTTTGACCTTGCGCGGCCGCGCACTGGTCCTACAAAGAAGGCTTAAGAGACAGATAGCAGACAACACTTGCGCGCCAAAAGGAAATCATAAATCCTTGCGCTTTCCTCCATAAACAAAGGATGAAAATCCTAAGTTAAACACTTCCGCCTAATATCCAGACTTGGATATTATTTACCCAACTGGTGCCACACGATAAAGAGTCACACAGGATTATGGCAATAACCTTCTAGAAAGACCCAATCATGCACCACTAAACGGTTACAACCGTCTGAACACGTGTCATCACCTCAAGCATCCCTGAAGTCACAATGATGGCATGAAATTGGAGAGAAACCTCCACTTGATCACTTTCCACGTGGCAAACCCCCAGCCATTGATCAAAAGAACGATCCGTGTGCTCCCACATCGGATCAAGAAGAATTAACGGAAGGAAATGTAACCGCTTACGGGGTTAGCATCTTCCGTCCACATTTCATCAAATGAGTTTTCCCGCCCAAACTCTCGGTTATAAATATGAGGATAATTCAGGTATGAACTTCAAGTTACACACACTTCTTCAATACTACTTCTTCTCCATAAACACCTACTTATTCTCACGCCGGAGTCGGGTCAAGGAGAGAACTCCTTTCTCCCCTTGACGAGGCTAACGGTGCTTTGTTTTGCAGAGTAATCGGAGAAGAAGGACTGTCCGATCAAATCAAACGAGAGAGAACAACCCCCCTTTTTGCAGATCCAAACCCCCTAGATAATTCGATTCCGGTCAATTATCTAGTGTTTCTTCAGATGTGGACAAGGCGTCCAATTCGTTACAGTCACAGAAGAAACCAGACACCGGCAACAATCGCAGTTTCAGTCAGTCATCTTCTGTGAATCAGAACCAGAGCAACAATTTGAGTCAGAGTACTTATGCAGGGAAGCAGCCAAAGTGTAACAGGTGCAACTTTCATCATCGTGGGCCGTGCACCCATGTTTATCACAGGTGCAACAAAGTGGGTCATATGGCTAAAGATTGCAGGGCTCCACTCCCGAGACAGCAGCAGCAGCAACCTCAGCAGAATCAGGGTAATCGCAAGGGTAGTTTTCAGTGTGGCGACGAGGGTCATTTCAGGCGGGATTGCCCTCAGTTGAATCAGAATGCGGGTAATAATAATAACAACACTGGGAATAACAACAATGGGAACAACGGTGGGAATGGGGCACGTGGGCGAATGTTTACTATAGGTGTTGGGGAGGCTAGGAATGATGGCAACGTAGTGACTGGTACGTTTTCTGTAAACGATCTATTAGCTTCTGTTTTATTCGACTCTGGTGCCGATTGGAGTTTTGTATCTTCGGGGTTCAGTCGTCAGTTGGGATTGAGTCCTACACCTCTTGCACACAAAAACGTAGTAGAATTAGCTGATGGTAAATTGATTGAAGCTTCACATGTACTTGTTGGGTGTAACAATTCCCAACTTCATAATTTACCATCTTAACCATAACAATTCCCAACTTCATAATTTACCATCTTAACCATGTACATTTAGTTCGACATCAATTATCCAACAAAATATCATCAACTTTATACTAATTTACATATGAAACTTCACTAATCTTGATCATCCTATAACATACAAGTAGGTTTTTCCCCAAATCACCAATATAGACAAAATTAAACATAATGCCACATCTACACATTGAAATTAACTAACATTCATGTTCAATTTCATATTACATTCACGGATTACCCATAACCCACTTCATCAATAACCATTAAATCATGAAATTTAACTTACTTAATGATAAGGACACTTAGGTGATCGAAAATCTTAGTATATGCATCATAATAGGCTTCAATTTCTTTTCAATCTAACTGATTTGTGATAACTAGGGTTCTTCCCCTTGTTCTCATTGGCTCTGGTCGACACACTCACACACATTAGTGTGTGAGTTTTGTGTTTTTCTTATTTTTAAATTTTATCTTTCAAATTGCTCAAAAATAGTCCCTCAAGTTTAGTAGTTACATTATTGATAGTTAATAACCTATTCTTATTCATTAGTCATTGATACTTTATTAATTAGCACATGAAAATTTGGGGTGTTACACGTTACGTAGAGAGAATTCGTTTAAATCTTGTTGTCCCAAACTAACTGGAACAGAATTCCCGTTAGACGCGTTTTCATCGTAGTCACAAATCGCTCTACCTTCGTCGTCGATGATCATGTTATGCAGCAAGATACAAGCGTACATAATGTGTCGCAACCTCTTTGGTGTAGTAGAACGTGCTGGATGTTCAATGATATGCCAAATTTTTTTTGTAGAACCCCAAAACACTGTTCAACATCTTTTCTCGCCCCCTCTTGAAACTTCGCAAATTTCTTTTTTTATCGTCTGTCGGGTGCGGAATACGAATGGAAGGCTACACCACCCCCTTGCTTGATCCACCATGGTTTGCATTGATTAAACCATGGCAACTGTTAGGAAACTCTATGTGTAAGTATTGAAGAAAATCACAATCAACTGTATCTATGAAGAGATCACAGTCCTGAAGATCACGAACTAGAAAAAGAAGATCAGATGGGACAACTGGAAAGCATAGCATCTACTTCAAAGAATTACAAGTTGATCAAGAGCTGAATTGGATTATCAGAAGAGGTCATTTCTGATGGATCTGATGATATTTCTGATGAAATATCATCAGTATCTGACGATTCTGATCATCAAGGATTTTCTGATGATTTGTTCATCAGAATTTCTGATGAAGTGGTTTATCAGAATTTCTGATGAAACAACCCACTTGTCTGAAATTGGCTCTGTCCTGCCACAATTACCGAAGCAAGTTGACATTAAAGGATATCATGATGAAAAAGGCAACTTGAACGTTAGAATCAATGAATATGTCAATTGGCTACTTTTTGCAGGAATTATTGTATGAATAAACTATTGTTTATTCATACACCCAAGTCGTCTATAAATAGAAGGCTAAACCAGGAGAAGCAAAGTGAGTTTGAAGCTTAGCATTCACACATACATCTAAACTCCATTGCTCTCTCTCCCACAGAATTCAAGATTCGTTTGTATTAGATAATAATCTTACAATCACCTTGTAAACCATTTTGTTTCAAAGTGATATAAACTTGATAATTCTGTAGGTCTTGTTTCTTGAAAGTCTGATTTCCATTTTCGCACATCTTTTTCGCATCTACTGAAATCACTTGCCATATTACGTGAAAAGAATTTGTTTTGAGCCTGAACTGGGGCTAACAATTGGTATCAGAGCAGATTGAATAAACTATTTTCAAACGATCAATCGCTCATTTTCTTTTCTCTAAATATGGCCAGCTTTCAATCCTGGAATAATGCTTTTAACATTGGTTCTATGTCTAAACCTCCGACTCTGGTCAGAGAGGAATACCCCCAGTGGAAAATCAGGATGGTCAATTTCCTTAATGGTCATGACCGAGCTCTGTTTCAATCCATTGAAAGGGGTCCACATATACCAATGACTATTATACTAGCTATTCCAGCAACTGACCAATCACCTACTATCCCTGCCTCCCAAGCTCCCAAAAGTGAAATACTTTGGAGTGAGGAAGACAAGGAAAAGGTGGCTGGGGATGAAAGGGCAAAGTCACTTTTGATAATGGCCATCCCCAATGACATATTTTCACAAGTTGATGCATGTGCATCAGCTAAGGAAATATGGGATCAGTTGGAAAATCTTTGTGAAGGAGGAGAAAGGATGAGAAGAAACAAGAGAACAAATAATGTCTCATCTTATGAAAGGTTTAAAAGTTTGCCAAATGAAAGGTTAAATGATACATATCAAAGATTTACAAAACTTTTGAACGAGCTAAAGAAATTTGGTATAACAAAATCAAACGATGAAAGAAACGTAAAATTTCTTGATGCTCTTCCTAGAGAATGGAGAAGTCTAACCATGACTTTATCATTAACCTTAGAACTAGGAAACATGAGTCTTCATGACTTATACAGCATCTTGATCCCCAGAGAGGAAGAAATATTTGAAGAAACCATTCAAAGAGGGGGATCTTTAGCTCTAATCTCAAACTCACAAAGATCAACAACAAAAAATGATCCACAACCATCAAACAGTCAAAATCTTGAAACTTCTGATGCATCATCAGACTTTTCAGCTTTTGCTGAAGCAATGGCACTGCTCACCAAAACATTTGAGCAAAGGTTGAGGGGAAGTAACCAGAGATACCAGAGGAGTGACAAAGGAAGGATGGATGGAAGATCTAAAGAAGAGTTTAGATCCAAGGATAAAGGGAAGGCTGAAGTTGTGTGTTACAAGTGCAAGCAGAGAGGTCATTATGCATCAGAATGCAAGACCAAAAAGCTGAAGGATGTTGCCTATTATGAGAAAAAGCTTGAAGAAGCAAAGAAGCAGCAACAAGTAAGCTTAATTGCTGGAACAGATACATGGTTATCTGATTATTCTTCTGATGATGAAGAAGAAGAATTGGCAAATTTTTGTCTCATGGCACTCTCTGAAGGACTAGAGAGAAACTTCAGAACAAAAGGTAAATTTAGACAATCTTGATCTTGAACACAAATTAAACAAGCTCATGTCAGATTTTCTAAATCTGCAAGAAAAACATCAATCAGATATTAGAAAATCTGATGAGTTGCAAAGGACTTTGAATAAAATCATTCTTGAAAACCAACATCTTATAGAGGACAGTTTAGATCAAAGAGCAAAAATTGAGTTTTATGAAAAAGAAAGAAAAGATCTTTACAAGAAAATCAATGACAAAGAAATCAACGTAAGAGGTTTTCAACAGGCTAAAGAATTCATAAATTTTATTGAGTCCACACCAAAGAACAAAGGAGAGGGTTTAGGCTATACAAGTACTACAAGTTCAAATAGAAATAAACCCACTATCTTTGTAAAAGCAACTCATCAGATTTCTGATAATTTAGTATCAGAATCTGAATCTGAATCTTGCAAATCAATCTGTTCTGAATATTCTTTTGACAAACCATACTTCAAAACAAGCAAGAGTGAATGTAGTCAAGAATCTGTAAAAACTCCAGAAGCAGTTCACTCATCTTTTTAAAATTATCCAATCATTCCATCACAAGAGGAACTATCAGAAAATTCTGATAACTCTTGTATGTGTGTTGACATACTGAAGCTTGTCCAACACCATCTTTAAAAGAAAAATGTAAAATCTGTTAATGGCTCAGCATATAACAGAGTTTCTGATGCAAAACCAAGAAGAAATAAAAATAAAATGTTTCAAATTTCATCAGAAACAGTACCCAAGCATGCCTGGGTACCAAAAACCCTCTAATCATTTCATTTCAGAACCATCATGTGCAGCAGATCTGGTACTGCGACTCAGGAAGCTCCAAGCACATGACTGGGGATAGGAGCTTACTCAGCAACTTTGTTTCAAAGCTGGGTAGAATGGTAAATTTTGGAAATGGAGTAAAAGGGAGGATCATGGGATATGGTTGCATAAAATATGGATGTTTGACCATAGAGAAAGTAGCCTATGTTGAAGGCTTAAAGTATAATTTGCTGAGTTGTGGTCAACTCTGTGACAAAGGTTTTCAGGTAACCTTTTTACAAGAAAAATGCTTGTTAATAGGTATAGATGATAACAAAATTTATTTAAGTGGGAAAAGGATAAGAAAATCAATCTACTATTTTGACTTCAAAGAAGAAAGTGAACATCCAAAACTATGTTTATTTTCAAAACATAACAAAGGTAGTAGTTGGTTATGGCACAAAAGGCTTGCTCATTTAAATTTCAAAAACCTAAGCATATTAGCAAGCAAAGGTCTGGTAAAAGGATTACCTTTAATATCCTCAAAGAAGGATAAAATTTGTGAAGCATGTGAAATGGGAAAATCCAAAAGAAGCTCACACAAATCAATTTCTGAGTCTTCTATTTCACAAAATTTGGAACTTTTACACATGGATTTGTGTGGACCCATAAGTACAGAAAGTTTTTCTGGAAAGAAATACATACTAGTAATAGTAGATGACTTCTCCAGGTACACATGGGTAGAATATTTGAGAAAGAAGAGTGAAACTCCTGATCTGATCATTAATTTTATTAAGAAAATTGAAAATCTGTTAAAACTAACAGTGAGAAGGATCAGATCAGACAATGGAACAGAATTTAAAAATGCAAAAATTGAGAATTTCTTAGTAAGTAAAGGAATTTCTCATGATTTTTCTGCTCCAAGAACACCCCAACAGAATGGTGTGGTTGAAAGAAGGAATAGGACCTTGGTAGAAGCTGCCAGAACCATGCTTGCTTATGCTAAATTGCCCACTCACTTTTGGGAAGAAGCTATAGCAAATGCATGTTTTACACAAAACAGATCCATAATCAACAAAAGGCACAACAAAACACCTTACAACATTATAAATGGAAGAATACCAAGTATAAAATTTTTGCATACATTTGGTTGTAGATGTTTTGTTTTTAATGATTTTGAAAGCCTTGAAAAATTTGACAGAAAAGCAGAAAAAGGCATTTTTCTTGGTTACTCTTTGTCCTCAAAAGCATACAGAGTTTTTATTCTCAACACCAGGACCATCAGAGAAAGTTTGTATGTCTTATTTGATGACTCATCAGAAACAGAGGTTTCTGATGAGTACATAAAAGAAATAAACTTTTCTGACAAACAAGAAAATTATGAACATCTCTTTGAAATGTTAAATGAAGATTTCCTAGAACATGATAATGCCTACAAAAATAAATCAAAAGATTATTCATGTTCTAACCCTGCAGATCAAGTATGTAGTACATCAGAAATCCAGATTGCTGATACTTTTCAGACAAATGAAGCACCTGATCAGGGGGAAAGTTCAAATCCATCAGAACCAACAACATTTCACAACAAGTTAAGATGGATCAAAGGACATGTTCATTCTGACATCATAGGCAATCCTGCAGATGGTGTCAGAACAAGATCTGCAACTGCACATGAGTGTGCATTTTCTGGGTTCTTAAGCAAGATAGAACCCAAATCTGTCAAGGAAGCTCTAAATGACCTAGATTGGATTCAAGCTATGCAAGAAGAGCTTGATCAATTTGAAAGAAGTAAGGTATGGGATCTGGTACCCAAGCCAAAAGACAAATCTGTCATTGGCTCAAAATGGGTGTTCAGGAACAAATCTGATGAGAACGGCATAATCACCAGGAACAAAGCAAGGTTAGTGGTCAAGGGTTACTGTCAACAAGAAGGTATTGATTATGATGAAACCTTTGCACTAGTAGCTAGATTAGAAGCTGTAAGAATTTTTCTTGCTTATGCTGCATCCAAGAATTTAAAAGTTTATCAAATGGATGTAAAATCAGCTTTTCTGAATGGTAAAATTGAGGAAGAAGTCTATGTGCATCAACCAGAAGGCTTTGTTGATCCAAAATTTCAAAATCATGTTTATAGGCTAAACAAAGCTTTGTACGGATTGAAGCAAGCTCCTAGAGCCTGGTATGAAACCTTATCAAACTTCTTACTCAATTATGGGTTTACCAAAGGAACTATTGACACCACTCTTTTTCTCAAAACACACAAAGGTCATACTTTACTGGTCCAGATATATGTAGATGACATTATATTTGGATCAACAAATGAAAAATTTTGTGACAAATTTCAAAAATTGATGACCAGCCACTTTGAAATGAGTATGATGGGTGAGTTAACCTTTTTCTTAGGGTTACAGGTAAAACAAAGAATTGATGGAATATTTTTGAGTCAATCAAAATATGTGAAAACAATTCTACAAAAATACTCACTTGAAAACTGCTCTGTTTCAAAAACTCCCATGGCAACAGGGAACAAGTTAGATTCTGATAAAAATGGTATAAGTGTTGATATTAAAACCTATAGAGGGATGATAGGATCACTGCTTTATTTAACTGCAAGCAGACCAAATATCATGTTTGCAACATGTTTTCTGGCCAGATATCAATGTGATCCCAAAGAATCCCATCTGAAAGCTGTAAAAAGGGTTTCTAAATATCTCAAAGGCACATCAGAAATTGGTCTCTGGTATCCTAAGGATACAAACCTTGAATTAATTGCATACACAGATGCAGATTATGCAGGGTACAAAATTGACAGGAAAAGTACATCTGGTGCCTGTCAACTCTTGGGAGAAAAATTGGTATGTTGGGCAAGCAAGAAACAAAACTGTGTTGCCACATCAACAGCAGAATCAGAATATGTAGCAGCAGCAAGTTGCTATTCACAAGTGCTGTGGATGCAAACTCAACTGAAAGATTATGGAGTAACTCTGACAAGAATTCCAATTCTATGTGACTCAAAGAGTGCCATTGCAATAACTGAAAATCCTGTTCATCACTCAAGAACCAAACACATAGATGTCAGATACCACTTCATAAAAGATCATGTGGAGAAAGGTAACATTGAAATGTATTTTGTTCCAACTGAAAATCAAATTGCTGATATCTTTACAAAACCTCTTGATGAAAAGAGACACAATTTTTTAATCAGCAAACTAGGCATGGTCAATCTAAATGATGAAGATTTCTCAGAAAACACAAAAACACAAATTGAAGACCAACTTGTTAAATAACAAAATTCTTATATTCATAGAACAAATCAACTAGCTTCTGATAAAACAATCCATCAATCTGATGAAACACCAGAAAATCTGATAAATAGTCAATAATTGTCAGATAATCTGAGAAAATATCAGAAACTCTGGGAAAAATTACCAGAAGTTCTGATATAAAATCAGAAACTACGTTGAAACATCTGAATTTTTTTTTTCATCCTCATGCACATTCCACAGATTGTAATTACTTATTTTCGTGTTTTTTTTTTAATAAAAAAAGGGGGAAAAGTAACATGCATACTGATGGAGTTCCATACAGCTGTAATAATCAACTGTCTCATTTTCTTTTCAGTTTATTGAATTTCATTTTTTTGCATGCAACGTCATTTCTTCATAAGGAACTTAAATGTGACACGTAGGCACTAGAATCATTAGGAGCTATGAATATAGATGCCTAGTCATTAAATGCTTACTCACACATGGGGCTTAATAGACTGTCAAAATCACTGTTACATTCACTGGGACAGATATCTTCTTAATTGAAGATAAAATGGTTGGCTGTTATCATCACTTTCACCTATAAATATTAACAACCTGAAAAGAACATTTGTAACAAAAACCAGCTCTTCAAAAGCCTTTCAACAGTGAAATTTTTTTCCTTATCAAAGATGGGTCGCCCAAAATTGATGAAAGCCACTCAATTCCCTCTTCCATTTCACAGACTTCACAATCTTAGATTAAGATCCAACTTGGAAGGACCTGCATGGGAGGACTGCAGGTTTGTGTACAATATGATTATGCGAAGTCCTCTAGGCTTTGCTGTATCATCACATGTCATCATATATCCAGAACTTCTCCAAGAGTTCTGGTGGAACTCTCAAATCATTTTTGGTGGTACTTCCATGTGGATTGACAGTGAGGTCATGGGAGTAAAAATTACTCTAAAAGAAGAAACAATCAGAAATGTCCTCAAACTTGGTGATGATCATAAACCCAATCTTCTGGAAAAAGCTAATGTGCAATAAACCTTGACTGAAATGGGCTATCATACACTCAACTCATCAAGGGCTGTTAGCAAATCTGGTTTTATACCACCTTTCCAGTTTTTGGTAACACAGTTAAGTGTCTGTTTTTCCAAGAAAATTTGACACTTCAATGAACTGTCAAATAGGATGATGGAAGTGGTGCATGCTGTGATACAAGAAAAACCTTTTAACTATGCTAAGTTTCTAATGAGAGACTTAGAAGCAAACATCCACGACCGTCAACCCTTTCTGATCTACCCACGATTTGTTACCAAGGTAATCACTAGTCAGCTCAACTTTGGAGGAGTGAGAAGCTGCTATTCAAGAGCTGAGCTGATACTTCAAGAAAACATTAGTGAAGCCACCTTGACGCCATCAACAAATCACACCGGACGAGTAACCAGTCTTTGGTTATATGTGAAGTGCATGTTCAATGAGTTACAGGAGGAGGAGGAGTAGTTTTTCTTTATTTTATGTTTTGTTTTCGTTTAACATGTTTGTTTTATGTTTTCTTTTAACAGGTTTGTTTTTGAATTTTTTATTGGTAAATAGATCTAGGGGGAACTAACACAACTTGACTGATAAAATCAAAGAAAATCTGGTGGATTACACATGAATACTGACAGAACTTAGTAAAACTCAAAATTTAATGATCAATCGGAAAAATTGATCATTCACCAGAAAACTGTGAAAATTCTGATAACAAATCAGAAAATCAAATTTTGTTTTGAACAATCAGAAAGGTTAACATATCATCAGAAAAACAATTTTTTTTAATCAGATTTAATTGAATTTATGAAAATCCAAATTTTTTAAGAATTAGTTTCTTTCTAAAAATTTTTTTTCTAAGAACTGGAACAAGCCATATGAAAAATATATACTTCCGGTATATCAGATCAAAGGTGTGGAGCTCAGAACTGCAAGACTACAATGTAAGTAAAATCTCAGAACTTTACTTATTCCCTCTCATCTAAAAAAAAAAAAATCTGATGATAAAAATATCATCATGAGAAATATCTGGGGAGACACACAAAAGGTTTCAATTGGACCTTTCTTTTTTAAAACAAAAGGAGTCCCACATAGAGAAAAGGTGCAAGTTGGAAACTAGTGTTTATCTGTAAAATCGTTGAAGTCTCTAAGTCTCTTTAAAAAGATATACATTAAATTAGAGATAAATCAAAGGTCTTTCAAAAACGGTTGTCTCCTTAAAGGATTAAAACATCATAAAGGTGTCATTAATCCTCTTAAACTCAAACAACCCACGACAAACACTCAAAAATCTCTGTCTACTCACCCTATAAATACCTCATTCAAAACAGAGTCTTCCATCTTCAACCTTCAAATTCAAAACCCTAAAACCCTTTTCCAAACAACAAAACCCAAATTCTCAATGGCTGCTGTCAACATCAACAAACCTCAAGTTAAACACTCAGTTCCTTTCATCACTGAAGATGAATTTCTTCCATTAAAGAGCAACAATGAAGCAATGAATGATAACATCGAAAAGTATGATACGAAGTGTCAAATTCTCATTGAATTTCTAACAAGATGCCCGTTAGCTCAAGCTCTTACAAAGACCAGAGAGGTACCACAAGAACTCATACAACAAGTAGTAAAAACTCTCAAAATCTCAAGTCAAACTGAGCTAACAGCACATGTATGGGAAAATATCTTCATTAAAATTTCACCAGAAAAGATAAGGGAATGTTTGGAGCTACCCTTACATCAGAACTTTGAAAAGTCACCAGAAAGAGAAGATATGTTTTCACAACTTGAAGCTGTAATGGGATACAAAACAAAGATTTCAACAATCAATAAATTCAAGAGAAACAAGCTACCTGCCTTCTGGCAAGTTTTAATGGAAATTCTGAACAAGTGTTTATCGTCAAAGATTGGAGGTACAGATCAGATAAATATGAATATTCTAACAATCATGTTCAGTCTAATTAATGGATTGAACATTGATTATGGAGCAGAAATATTTATTCTGATCAGAAGATCAATTCTGACCAGAGATGGAAGAATAGATTCACATCTACCCTTTCCAAGATTTCTATCAATCATAATTTCTGATGCTTTTCTGAAAAGAAACATGGAAATCCCAGCATCAGAAAATATGTGGAAGACAGAAATTATGAAACCTTGGAATGCTGCAGGATCTTAGAAGTCAGATTATGATGTACCTGCTCTGACAGAAAAAGTGATGAGTATGATACCAGAAGAATCACCATACAGAGCAGAATACCTGAAAATGTTGAACAAAAAGTCACAAAGCAAAGGAGTTTTTAAACAAGTGTCCCCTATGGAGCATGATGCACAGGAGTCAAGCACACCAAGAATAGAACAGCAGGATGAATCTGATCCTCATCTAGCTGATAAAGATGTGAACATGAGTCCTGTGGCTGAAGGACATCATGCTGAAGACTCACACATTGAAGAAACAGGTGCACAACAGTCTAAAATAAACATATTTTATGATTCTGAGAATGATTCTGATGAATCAATTCAAGGAAAACATGAAATCTTAATTAGAGAAACTATTTCTTCAAAACAAGATGTGAGTAAAACAAAAAACTCATTTTCTGAATCAGATTCTGAGGAGGAAAATATAGTAACAACAGGTGGAGATCAGCCTACTGATCAAGGAAACCTGGGTGAGAAAAATAAAAGTTTCTCAACAACTCATGGAGAACCTGAAAAGGTTCAAGGAAATGAGGAAATCCAGAACTTAAATTTGTTTCAATTTTCTGGTGAGGATATAGGGAATTTGGATTCTTCCAATCCTCTTAACCTCAAAACAGCAGAGAATGTGTTTTCTGCTGGTGTTAGAAGAGAAACATCTGTTGTTTCTCCAATTTCCCAAGAACATCAATCTATGTCACCTACACAACTTCAAAAAGAACCTGAAGATAAAGCTGCTACTGTGAAAACAGCAACAGAAGAAAAACTTGATCTGATACTAGAAGAAATCAGAAATCAAAAGTCAGATATCAAGTTTTTGTCAGAAACTGTCAAAGCTGTGCAGAAGCAAACTAAAGACAATACTGCAATCCTCAACAAATTGCAAAAATCATCAGAAAACAAAGAAAGCTCATCAAAAATTGATAAAGCTATCAAGGAACTGCATGATATCAAGAAAAAGATGGCTGAGGTTGCAACTGCAGGGGAAAGCTCAAATTCAGGGAAGCTTCTTGAAGAAATACAGTTCCTCAGAGCCAACAACTGCAGCATGACTGAGGCTTTTGAGAAACTGTTGATGGAATTAGCTGCACAAAGAAATCAAGAAAATCAGGAGTTCCAGAATATAAAGAAACAAGAGGAAACAAATACTCAAGCTCTTACTAATGTTCATCTGTTAGTTAAAAGATTGCAGTATAATGTTGCCAGACTAGCAAATATTGATCTTCATGAACTGAAAGCCCCAATTCCACAAGAAAGACAAGCAAGAAGATTAGAAACTCCTCAACAACAACCAGAAACTGTTCAATAAGGTCAAACCAAACAAACAGAAACCTCAACAGCTCAAAAACAGAAGCAACCCATGGGTCCACCTCAAGATAAACAAAAGATACCCATGGGTCCTCCACCAAATGTCTCAAAGCCAGACACATCAAGGGTACAACCAAAAGACCATGTTCCAGTACAACCAGTTTCTACAACCATTACTGGAGAAACAGAGTTGAGCATAATGATGGATACAAAAGAAAAGAGAAGAATGGAACATGAAGTGACTTCCTCAAAAAGGCCAAGAAAAGAAATGATAGAAGATTCAGAAGGGAACATCAGAGAAATGGATGTGGTAAAAGGTGATTTACACACTATAATGTACCCTGAAGAACATCTAAAGAGTTACTATTGGAAAGGTCCAGAAGACAACCCAAAGAGACCACTCTCTCCAATGAGCAAAGGTATTGTTGAAAACAGAAATAATGGAGGTTGGGTAATTTTACACAAGCATATGACCAATCCAATAGTATCAATTGAAAGAATTGATACAATGACCACTGGAGGAGGCATCCTAGGCAATGAAGCACAAAACAAGTATACCTTGATCAGAAAAGACAACAGTCAACAAAAGGTTACTGATGCAAATCTGGCTGATGATATTCACCCATTGGGAATAGTCAAGATGAAGAATATCATTGATGAAATGAAAGGAAATTCAGTTATAATCAGAAGAGCTCTTGAAGGTCTCAAAAGTGCAGGAGCAAAATTATACAAAAGGGCTGCACTGGCAGACTTTGATCTATGTATCAATTTTGAGTACAGCAACAAAGTGCTAATACCGCCTCCAAACACTTCAATTCCAGTTGAAATCTCTTCTAAACCAGTAAGAACCGGAGCAATCTTTGATCAACCAGAAATGTGTGTAGTCTTCAAAGATGCAAATGAAGAGAAAGCTCTGTTCAGAATCAGTGAAGTATGCAGGTATTCAAATCAAACACTAAAATATATAAGAAACTGCATGAATGAAAAACAAGAGCAGCTCAAAAAGAAGGGAAAGAACAATGAAAAGCTGAGAAAAACAATTGAAGAGTGCATTGAAAATTGGATGGAAGCAAGAGGATGGTATAAAGAGATGTATAAAGCAACTCAAAAGGCTATTGATTACAAGAAAAGACTGAAACCAGGAGACAAATACAGAAGTGGAGTGAAGATCAATTAAATGAATTGATAAGATGAAATTCCTGTTTTTGAACAAAGTTTTAAATTTGTCTGATGTATGGTTGCTTTGACTATGTTTTATGTTTCTGAATTTAGTTGTTTTTAAATTTCTTTTACAAAGAAAGTTGTTTATGTTTGACATAGAGGTAGTTCTTTTTCTTACAATACTTAGGGGGAAACTGTTAGGAAACTCTATGTGTAAGTATTGAAGAAAATCACAATCAACTGTATCTATGAAGAGATCACAGTCCTGAAGATCACGAACTAGAAAAAGAAGATCATATGGGACAACTGGAAAGCACAGCATCTACTTCAAAGAATTACAAGTTGATCAAGAGCTTAATTGGATTATCAGAAGAGGTCATTTCTGATGGATCTGATGATATTTTTGATGAAATATCATCAGTATCTGACGATTCTGATCATCAAGGATTTTCTGATGATTTGTTCATCAGAATTTCTGATGAAGTGGTTTATCATAATTTCTGATGAAACAACCCACTTGTCTGAAATTGGCTCTGTCCTGCCACAATTACCGAAGCAAGTTGACATTAAATGATATCATGATGAAAAAGGCAACTTGAACGTTAGAATCAACGAATATGTCAATTGGCTACTTTTTGCAGGAATTATTGTATGAATAAACTATTGTTTATTCATACACCCAAGCCGTCTATAAATAGAAGGCTAAACCAGGAGAAGCAAAGTGAGTTTGAAGCTTAGCATTCACACATACATCTAAACTCCATTGCTCTCTCTCCCACATAATTCAAGATTCGTTTGTATTAGATAATAATCTTACAATCACCTTGTAAACCATTTTGTTTCAAAGTGATATAAACTTGATAATTCTGTAGGTCTTGTTTCTTGAAAGTCTGATTTCCATTTCCGCACATCTTTTTCACATCTACTGAAATCACTTGCCATATTACGTGAAAAGAATTTGTTTTGAGCCTGAACTGGGGCTAACAGCAACCATGGTCCTCCTTTCCATTTTTTCAACAAATCATTTCCATATCTAGTGTACACTTATGTATGACATTACACGTGAATGCACACTTGGCACTGCAGTATGAGTCCTTATGTTACCCACCCCTGTTATATGATCTGTTAGTGTGACACTACCATTCAACTGTTGTGATTCTTAGTCCTATAATACCTTTCGTTTGCTATTTGGATGTGGGGAACCTTTTAGCGCAAGTTAAGAGGCACTGAGATAAGCATGCAAATTGCCTTATTATTATGGGTGCACACATAATAATAATGTAGGCTGCATGTGAGTCCCAGTGAGGCTTAACGAGTGTGAGAGGGGTTCCGCTCCGTTGTCTGATGTGAACTCAGTAGTCTATAGAAGTCATTAGGAGGTTTGACTCCTACCTTATTTCGACTTGTAACCTTTTCCCTTTTCTTCTATAGAATCGTGAGCGGACGAGGCCATGGACGCGGCAACATTGCTATGACTTAGGCCGAATTAACTAACTTGATCAACACTCGTGTGGCTGAAGCCCTAGCGGCTTACCAGGCTGGTACGATATGTGCCAAATACTCTTATTCCTTGTGTTGTATACTCGAATCTTACTTGTGCGTTGTACATTCTTTCGTTTTAGGTCAACCTGCGAATCAAAACAATCCGCCTGCCTGCACGTTTAAGACGTTCATGGATTGTAAGTCACAGACGTTCAGTGGGACTGAAGGAGCTGCGGGACTCCTACGATGGTTTGAGAAGGCCGAATCTGTGTTCTCTATATGTAACTGTCCCGTGGGGGACCGGGTGAAGTATGCTTCAGGCACGCTTGAGGATGGTGCCTTGACTTGGTGGAATGCCCAAGTTCAGATGTTGGGCATTGAGATGGCTAACGCAACTACTTAGGATGATTTCAAGGAGTTGATGCGAGAGGAGTACTGTCCTCATGATGAGATTCAGAAGCTTGAGAACGAGTATTACAACTTGAAGATGGAAGGGTCTGAAATTGAAGCATATATGAAAAGGTCACATGAGCTCGCGAATATGTGTCCTAACTTATCTCGACCACCACCATGCAGGATCGCATTGTACATCAAGGGGTTATCACTGTCAGTCAAGAGTTTGGTCACTGCCGCAAACCTTGACAACTTGCCTCGAATCATCCGCTTAGCCCACAAAATCACGGATCAGGAGGTGGAGTGTGGTTCGCTGCCACCACGTGTTTCTGCCAGTACTGCTACAGCTACTACTCCCGCCACTGACAGCAAGCGTAAGTGGAATGATGTGGACAAGGCGTCCAATTCGGTACAGTCACAGAAGAAACCAGACACCGGTAACAATCGTAGTTTCAGTCAGTCATCTTCTGTGAATCAGAACCAGAGCAACAATTCGAGTCAGAGTACTTATGCAGGGAAGCAGCCAAAGTGTAACAGGTGCAACTTTCATCATCGTGGGCCGTGCACCCGTGTTTATCACAGGTGCAACAAAGTGGGTCATATGGCTAAAGATTGCAGGGCTCCACTCCCGAGACAGCAGCAGCAGCAACCCCCCACAGCAGCAGCAACAGCAACAGGATAGGCAGCAACCTCAGCAGAATCAGGGTAATCGCAAGGGTAGTTTTCAGTGTGGCGACGAGGGTCATTTCAGGCGGGATTGCCCTCAGTTGAATCAGAATGCGGGTAATAATAATAACAACACTGGGAATAACAACAATGGGAACAACGGTGGGAATGGTGCACGTGGGCGAATGTTTACTATAGGTGCTGGGGAGGCTAGGAATGATGGCGACATAGTGACTGGTATGTTTTCAGTAAACGATCTATTTGCTTCTGTTTTATTCGACTCTGGTGCCGATTGGAGTTTCGTATCTTCGGGGTTCAGTCGTCTGTTAGGATTGAGTCCTACACCTCTTGCACACAAACACGTAGTAGAATTAGCTGATGGTAAATTGATTGAAGCTTCACATGTTCTTGTTGGGTGTAAACTCGATCTTATGGGTCAAGTGTTTGACATTGACCTACTCCCTGTCGCTCTTGGAAGTTTTGATGTGGTAGTTGGCATGGACTGGTTGTCTAAGCATCAGGCGGAAATTCTTTGTAAAGAGAAAATTGTGGCTCAGAAGTGTCTGCGTAAGGGCTACCCTGCTATTTTAGCTCTTGTTACTGATTCGCAATCTGATGAGAGAAGGATCAAGGACCTTCCAGTTGTTCGTGAGTTTCCTGATGTGTTTCCTGAAGAACTCCCTGGTTTACCTCCACATCATCAGGTGGAATTTCATATTGACCTCATGCCAGGAGCAGCTCCAATTGCTCATGCTCCTTATCGTCTCGCGCCGGGAGAGTTGCAGGAGTTGTCAAACCAACTCCAAGAACTGTTGGATAGAGGTTTTATCCGACCCGGCTCTTCCCCTTGGGGAGCCCTAGTGTTGTTTGTGAAGAAGAAGGATGGGTCCTTTCGGATGTGTATAGACTATCGTGAACTCAACAAGGTGACTGTCAAGAACCGTTATCCCTTACCACATATCAACGATCTGTTTGACCAGTTGCAAGGGTTAAGTTTTTATTCCAAGATCGACTTAAGGTCGGGCTATCACCAGGTACGAGTCCGAGAGGAGGATATTCCCAGAACGGCTTTTCGAACGCGGTATGGCCACTATGAGTTTTTGGTTATGCTGTTTGGGTTGACTAACGCACCAGCGGTGTTCATGGATCTCATGAATCGCGTGTGCAAACCGTATCTCGACGATTTTGTTATTGTGTTCATCGACGACATCTTGATCTACTCCAAGAGCAAGGAGGACCACGAGCGACACTTACGTCTTATCTTGGAGCTCCTGCGGAAGGAGCAACTCTACACAAAGTTCTCTAAGTGTGATTTCTGGATTCGGGAAGTACACTTTCTTGGTCACATTTTTAACGAAATGGGGATACACGTGGATCCTGCTAAGATCGACGCTATTAGGAATTGGGTGGCACCGAAGAATCCTTCGGAGGTGCGACAATTTCTTGGTCTTGCGGGGTACTATCGTCGGTTTATTCAGGATTTCTCAAAGATCGCTCAACCTCTCACTTCTTTGACACAGAAGAATGTTGTTTACTCTTGGGGAACGAGACAGGAGGATGCTTTTCAACTCTTCAAACAGAAACTCCGCAGCGCACCGATCTTGTCTCTACCTGAAGGTACCGAGGATTTCGTGGTATATTGTGATGCTTCTATTCAGGGTCTCGGTTGTGTGTTGATGCAACGCGAGAAGGTGATAGCATATGCTTCTTGACAGTTGAAAGTTCATGAGAAGAATTATACGACTCACGACTTGGACTTAGGGGCTGTGATTTTCGCGTTGAAGATCTGGAGGCATTATCTGTACGGTACCAAATGCACCATCTACACCGATCACAGGAGCCTCCAGCATATCTTTGACCAGAAGGAATTGAATATGCGACAACGTTGGTGGATAGAACTTTTGAATGACTACGAATGTGCCATCAAGTATCACCCAGGTAAAGCTAACGTTGTAGCTGATGCACTTAGCCGAAAGGAGATGAAGCCTAAGCGTGTTCGCGCTCTGCAGCTCACTATCCACTCTAGTTTACCTGATCAGATTCGTTCCGCTCAGATCGAGGCATTGAAAGAAGAAAACATCGAGGTTGAATACTTGCGGGGCATGGAGAAACAACTTGTGGAGAGATTTGATGGTATTCGCTGTTTTATGGAACGGATATGGGTTCCTTCGTATGGAAATCTTAGGGAGCTTGTGATGGACGAAGCGCACAAGTCTTGGTATTCAGTTCACCCGGGCTTAGATAAAATGTATCAGGATCTAAAAGTCATGTATTGGTGGCCAAAGATGAAAGCTCACATAGCAACATACGTGAGTAAGTGTTTGACTTGTGCTAAAGTCAAAGTGGAGTATCAGAAACCCTCAGGCTTACTTTGGCAACTAGAGATACCCACGTGGAAATGGGAGCAGATTGCTATAGATTTCGTCACAGGTTTACCGAGAACTCAGGGTGGAAACGATACCATTTGGGTGATCGTTGATCGTCTCACGAAGTCAGCGCATTTTCTAGCAATCAAGGAAACGGATAAATTCTCACAGCTTGCAGTAGTTTATCTTAAAGAAGTGGTTTCTAGGCACGGGGTGCCAACCTCCATCATCTCAGATCGAGATCCGCGTTTTATATCCGATTTATGGTAGTCGATGCATAAGTCGTTCGGTTCGCGTCTCGATATGAGTACTGCTTATCACCCACAGACGGATGGTCAGAGTGAGCGCACCATTCAGACACTTGAAGACATGCTGCGGGCATGTGTGATTGATTTTGGGAAAGGGTGGGAGAAACATTTGCCATTGATAGAGTTCTCCTACAACAACAGCTACCACACTAGTATTCAAGCAACTCCATTCGAGGCACTGTACGGACGAAAGTGCCGTTCTCCTCTCTGTTGGGCTGAGGTGGGTGACAGTCAGATCACGGGTCCTGAACTTATACTTGAAACTTCAGAAAAGATTATTCAGATCAGAAACCGTATGGCGGCAGCACGTGACCATCAGAAAAGCTACACTGATAAGCGTAGGAAACCGTTGGAGTTCGCTGAGGTGATCGGGTTATGTTGAAAGTTTCGCCGTGGAAGGGTGCTGTACGCTTCGGGAAGCGCGGCAAACTTAATCCGCGTTACGTTGGGCCATTTAAAATCTTGGATCGAATCGGTAAATTGGCTTACAAGCTCGAGTTACCTGCTGAGTTGGGTAATGTCCATGATGTCTTCCATGTGTCGCAATTAAAGAAGTGTTTGTCTGATGAAACATTGGTTGTGTCGTTTCAAGAGCTGAAGATTGACGACAAGTTGTAGTTTGTCGAAGAACCTATCGAGATTATGGACCGGGAGGTTAAGGTTCGTAAGCATAGCCGAATTCCAATTGTGAGGGTTCGTTGGAACTCAAGACGTGGACCGGAGTTCACGTGGGAACGCGAGGATCAGATGAAGCTCAAATATCCTCAACTTTTTCCGGATGACCAATCTAATTATGGTAGCACTGGTGAATTTCAGGACGAAATTCCACTTCAAGTTGGGGATGATGTGGCACCTGAGGAAAATCTGCAGCAATCTTGATTTGTCAGTTCATTTCTCTGTGCTTACTTATCAAATTTCGGGACGAAATTTCTTTCAAGTTGGGGATGATGTGACAACCCGAACTTTTGAGGTTAGTATCTTTTAGTCTCGCGATCCTGTTTTCTCATCATTCCTCTGTTACGTTCTTATTATGATTAAACTTGGCAAACGCTCGTGGCTAGGATAAATTTGTTAAAGGTAAAACGTGATTGAGTATGGTTGGGAGTATTATTGGGCTTTTCTAGATGTCCGGTGTTAAGACGGGCCACCCGTGTATTTGGGCCACACACATACACCCACTTTAGTAAAACTCCTAATCTACCTTAGCCCAACCCACCACGCGTATTGGTGGTATTCCCGCGGCCCAGCTCCGTTGAGCTCAATGAAGCCCAACTTAGGATCGGCCCACTTGGGTCTGTTATACGTGAACTACATGCACTTTTCATAACCATAAATAGGGTAACAATTGTAACAAACTCTACCCTTTTCCTCACCCTTCTACCCATGGACGGCAACACATCCTTGTCGAAACCCCACCCCTCTCGACTTCAGGTTAGTGTATGCCTTATTATTCATGGATTAATTATTTGATATATATGATTTCAAACGTGTTTGATCAATGTGTTACTTGATATAACGGTCCAATAGATTTGTAGTTAATGGTTTGACAAAATTGGATAACCTTGAATAAGAAAATGGCGGCCATGTGTATTTGTAGTCTTGATATAATCAAACCATGTGCACATCTTAATAGTGTTGTCAGAATAGTTAAGAATATTAATGTTATGTGAATTAAATGATGTGATGAATTAGTATTAACAAATTAAGGACAAAGAATCATTAATGATAATCGATCGGCAAAATCAGTTTTGTTACCGTCTAGATAGTGTTGATGGATTTGATTTGTTATCACACGCTAACTATTCGGTAAAGATTAGAGGAATTGGCGAACCACAAATATGTTGAAATCGTGATTGTACTAGATGATGTAGTGGATACTTGATCTGAATGTTAATCTATTTACTAAATGGTGACCTGTTATTACTTGAACATATGAAGGCATGATGTATATGGTGATTTTGATTTCAACTAGAGTTGGTAGTGATAGATTAATATTATTTGACAAACTGATAGATTGTTTGAAGATATTTATCGGGTTATCTATTTAGAATCAAATATTGTCGGTTAGTGTACGATATGTGCTAGCCTGATTAAATGGAACTTGTGTGTATTCATAACCAACCTATACATGTTGTCGATGCCTATCACATATAATCATAAGTGGAATATATACCATTTGGGATATATGTTAATTAATGGATTGCATATACCTAATGGGCTGCATAAACTAAACCAAACAAGCACAAGTGTGGCTGGGCCGCACACTGTTTACGGGAAAGTAGCACAGCCAAGATGGGCTGGGCTCAATGGGCCGCACGCATGTCGTAGGCTGGTTAGAGGCCTGTTGTACTTGGACCGCATGTTCTGTGATAGGTCTCAAGGAAACGGACTTGGCAACTAACCCACCATAATTAGTATAGTGGGCCGGGGTGTTCTTGTAACGTGGGCCATGTACACGTGTTTAAGAACTACATACATGTTAATTGCATATTGTTGTGGTGTGATTTCAGTAATGTATGAACATATAGATATGGAGTTGTCAATGCGAGTAAAAACCTTCTGTGGTAATTGTATTTGATGGCAAACTGTTTAAATAGATGTGGACTATATATATAAATATATATATACTAGTGGGGAACCCGCGCGTTGCAGCGGAGTCGACAATACGTGACGGGAATATGATACGCATCAGGCAACTTTACCTTCTAGCTATAACTACGAATCAAATCATTAAAAAATTATTAGCTATACTAAACACAGAAACATCATAATTACTCCTTAGCAAACAACATGAAGCTACCAACAAAGTAGTCAAGCAAATAGTAAAAATAAAACAAATTTGAGACACTAACCATTTATTATAAAAAAAAAACATTTCAAGACTAATGACTTGCCTTGAAAAAAGCATTATTGTATATTACTGTAGAAAATATACACATACCATATAAGCTCCAATTCTAGTGCCTTACCTTTATAACATTACATGCCCAGTTAAACAATATAATTAAAGTAACAAAATCCCAAGTCATTAGTTAAAAAGCTCAATCAACCAGATCATCTCACAGGGGAGTAAAACCAATTTTCAGAAATAAAATAAACTTGTTTCTGCAGTACATAAAGAGTATCTTTGCACCTAAATAAATCCCTTCACTATTTACCACAAGAAAATCTTGAAACCTCAAACAAAAGAATGTGCATTAGGTGTGGAATATTCTTCCACATTACAAACATAAATATCTGCTAATTTTATCTGTCATCTGCAGGAATGACATGATTATGATCAAGCAGTAGCAGTAGTTGCCGTAGCCCGGCTCTAGGTGGGGATTCACAAGTGCGGTGCTTCGGTTTGAGGCCCCGCACGCGCGTTCAACAATGGCTGCAGTGCTTTAACCACAATGCTCATGTTTGGCCTGAAATCGGCTTCATATTGCACACACAAGGCTGCTACCACCGCCACCTGTCACCATTAAATCACACAATACATATGTTATTTTCTGACAAGAGTTTCTAAATATATAGTTTAGTGTATATATATAAAGATATAGATTACCTTGGCAACTGCCTTAGGGGGGTATTCCCCATTGAGTCTAGTGTCAACACACTGTTTCACCTTATCTTCACTCAGTTTAGGTGTTGCCTGACATTATAATGTGTTATTTACAAATGAATAATATATAACTTTTTAATATAAAAGAGGACTAAAAAAGCACAAAGTGTAGCATACCCATGTGACCAGACTCTGTTGACCACGAGGCAAAGTGTGGTCAACGGGCTTTCGGCCAGTCAAGAGTTCTAGGAGAACCACGCCAAAGCTGTAAACATCACTCTTTGAACTCAACTGTCCGGTCATTGCATATCTATCATGAAGTCGAAAATATATGTAAAAAAGCACTAAAATTGGATTATGAAGAAAAAATATGACTTAAAACTTCAAGAAATAAAAAAAAGAACTTACTCAGGTGCATGATAACCGAAAGTACCAAGAACACAGGTGGAATGAAGGCGTGCTGCCATGTCAGGTGCTTGATCCGATAAATCAAAATCAGAAATCTTAGCCACATCATCATCAAACAACAGAACATTACTCGACTTTATATCGCGATGAATGATATGAGGCTGCGCCTTTTCATGCAAGTATTCAAGTCCTTTTGCAGCACCAACAGCAATTTTAACTCTTTGAGACCATGATAAAACTGGACCTGGCTGTGCACCTTTAACACATTTTCTTCCTGCGTTCATACAATTAAATGTGTTACTTTTAACATAAATCATCTATAACCATATTATCACAAGCTTACGAGCAAATAAAACACAGATTAATACAATTATACAGTTATATCATAGCATTGATTGTACGTAGGGGTAGAAACGAGCCAAGCCGCTCGTGAGCTACTCGAGGTCAACTCAGTAAAATCTCGAACCGAGCTGAGCTTAAACGAGCTCGATCCCGAGCTCAAGCTTAAAAATAAGCTTGTTAAATAAATGAGCCTGAGCTTTACTCATCAAGCTTGAGCTGGTTTGCGAGCTTAAACGGGCCTATTATTTATATAACTTTTATTTAATATATATTAAATATTTATATAATAAATATTATTGTATATATAATTATGATAAAAACAAATAAACAATAGATAATATTTATGTATATAAATTAGTTAATTAATAAATAATAATTGAGCCGAGCCCGCACTTGAAAATGAAAACTACTCACGAGCCAGGCATTAAAAATAGAGCTCACCCGTGCCAAGAGCCGAGTTCGAGCCTATGTGAGCGCGGGCTCGGCTCGGCTCGTTTACACCCCTAAATTACGTGTGAATAATATAGAACACTTACCATGCAGAATATCATGAAGAGATCCATTTGAAGCATACTCATAGGCCAACACTCTTAGACCATCATCAATGCAATACCCGAGTAATCCCACAACATTATCGTTTTAAAGCCTCGATACCATAGAAACCTGTAATGACATGCTCCAAATCAATAGGAAGCAAATATATAAAACAGTATTAACTAAATTTGGACAATTGGTCATCCTCATCATAGAAATTTAGGTCCATAACATTGTTGTTTTTACGAAGGGTATATAAGACATACCTGGGCTAAAAATTCTTGATCGGGTTTCTTGCTGGAGTCTAACTTCTTGATAGCTGCTGGCTGCCCGCTTCTCAAGACACCATGGTACACTCTTCTATATGATCCCTCTCCGATTAACGACTTTGTACCGAAATTATCAGTTATTTCTTTCAGTTCATCCACTTGCAGAGCAGGGACAGCAATAGGTTGGACGGCTACAGCCTGTGTGTCCTTTGGTGCAGCCTCAGTGGCACGATAACCTGCATTGTTTCCTGAACCAATAACTTTAAGTAAGTCCCATAAATCAAAAGGTTCTATTTATGAAACAATAAACAAGTAATTGATTTTGTGAACCTGAATTTAAAAGTTTACCCGAAGGATCTTGAATCAACGTAGAGGAAAATAATCAACATAAAGCCGGAATAATCAACTTCTCACATACCTGCCATCAAAACTCAAATCAGAATTCTAAAATCATAAATGTGCTATTAAAGATTACCGCATGTGATGATGGGTTGCTGACCGTAGCTGTGTTTTACTCCATAACAGAATTTTGCAAAAAGTTCAAATGTTTTGGCCCCGCCCGGAATGTCTTTGAGGTTTATGGTACAATTAGCGTCTCCTTTCTCAGATGCATCTGCTATCAATTTTTCCATAACCCCACTTCTTGAAAGCAAAGGAAACTGGAAAAAAAAATATAAAAAGATAAATAAATAAAAATTTGAACACTCTTGTTTTGCATCTTCTTTTATTCTTAGCCTGTTGACATTGAAAATCAAACTTTCATTGGCTAGAATATTAATTTCTCTAAACTGATTTCACAATTTAAAAAAAAAAAAAAACTCTTTTCATGATTTATATACTCAGTCAACGTTCTGATGGTCGTTTGACATCAAAAGTCAAAGTCAAGCTCAAAGTATTACGATTTACGACTAATAGAGAACAGTAGAAAAAGTCGAGTTTACCTTATGAAGATGGAAAGACATGTCCTCCACTTGAATGACAATATCACTTGGAAGACCGGTTGTGCAAAACCTACTATTACAATCATATTCAAACATTCAAGATCACCGTTCTTCGCGGGTTTTTCCTTTTCTTTCAGAGGCGAATCATATTCTTGACTCGCACATTGAGATTCATTAGTTGACACACTTGTAGGTGGGGACTCGGGTTTTGGAACATCAACCGTTTGTTCCACAACGTGTGGTTCGGTTTGATCATCGGTGTCGGATGAGACTAAGCTTTCCGAGCTCAGACCGTAGTACTCACTCACCATCATATGGTTTTCGAATTCAGCTAGTTCCGACTCGGTGGCAACTCGTTCACCCGCAGGTGGTGGTGAGATCGCGGTTACGTCAGGGGAGGCTCCGGTGTACGATAACGATAAGTGAACAAAACCGGACGACGAGTGGAGAAGATCGGTGGAAGATAAAGTGAACTCGTTTTCTAACTTTCTGTTTTTTATCAAGATTTCGGACACAGGGATCAAAGCAAACCCTAACAGTTGATCTTCAAGATAATTCCTCACCCTGCTCAACATGTATATTTCACACTTAAGTGAAGAATCAATCGTCGGAACACTGATTTGAAGGGTTTCGTTAAAAACGGGATTTTGACTAAGGGTTCTGAAATTTCCAGCATTTAAAACAAACCCAAAAAACTTTTCATGTTGAACTCGTGATCCCGTTTAGCTAAACGAGACGGGTTTGTGTCAAACTCGACGGGTTGACCCGTTTAACCCATTTATATTATATTTTGATTTTTCAACCCTACATTTTAGTGGACAAGACACTTCGGTGGACAAACATGTAGCATAACACACTTGTGATAAGACCAATATTCACAGATTAAAGTGTGATGGGTACACACACAGATGGTTTGCTGCTGTGTTACAAATATAGGCAAGGATATCGTTCTGCAAGACTCAACTTAAGGTTCTCTTATTTACAATCAAAAAACAGAACAACATACTTACAATGGTTGTTTAGCAGGAAGCTTCATCAAAAGAGACTGTAAGCTATCAAGCCTGGTCCCTAATATCGTGATTTTTCTCTGAATCGCAGACGAATGCCGCTGTGGTTCCAGCCTTGTCCCAAACGAACTCCTCTCCGATATCATGTTGGTGATATCATCAGCAAGTTTAGAAGCCTCACCATATTCCGTCGTCCATGGATCCGCCGAAGACGCCATTTATCTGTAACACAAACAACAAAAACCCCAACACATCATTGTTTTCTCATGTATGAAAATTGTTTTTATGTATGCCGCCCAACTGCAACATAACCTGAAACCACAATCCATAAGTTCAACGGGCCATGAGAGTTTATTAAAAAAAACTGTGAGTTTTTTAGAGGATCGTAACCAAGAAGAACAAATCGGATGCCAATGAATACTTGAGATGGCCTATTTGCGACACCAACGAGCAGAGGCAAAGACCAGGCAGCAGTGGATGTGTAGCACAGCACCGGTGGCGACAATTCGAGACGCGGTGATAGGGGGAACAAATTGCGGAGACAAAACCGGAAAGGAGGGTGGCGGTGGTTTGGGACTCTTCAATCATATGTACTAAGGTGCTATTGATGATGAATTTATGATTTGTATGGCTTTCCAGTGAATTAAATGAATTGAAGGCTGCTATTTAGTGTTAGGGTTCTAGAAGATGGCAAATTACCGATTATACCCCTTTGGTGTCTTAAAACTTTGGGTTAAATAGCTTAAACATCCTTGTACATAGTGCTTCGTAACTTGTAAATATGGTAAAATTACAATTTTGTACGTCACTTTTCCTTTATAATATATTATAGATATATATATATATAGGGTGGGAGTTGGCTACAAAGTCCATTTTTCCTACAAAGTGTACAAAGTCATAAAACACCCTAATTTCAGCGATAAAACACACTCAAATCCCACAAATAACAAAGTTAATAAAACTAAAACGCTATATTTGTAGGTTTTGTGCTGTGTTTTGGATGATAAGGCTTTGATTTTCGAATGACTAACATCAGTGTGTTTTATGTTCATTATCATGTTGTGTTTTATATTCATAGTTCTACGATGGTGTGTTTGAAGTTTTTATGGACTGTTTGAAATGCCCCACTCTTTACCTTTTTAAAAGTTTATAATAACACAGACTTCATACAAATTTTACAAAATTTGGGCATGACCATTCGTAACATAGACAATTTCCTGCTTAACAATAAGACGCTTAACTTAAAAGACCCATTTTCATGAACTAAAGCAAAACCAACATGTTTAAGTTGTTTTAATACAAAAGCTACTTACTAACCAAGTTTTTACCCAATTCACAAGGACACTAAAAAGATTACATATGTTATAATACATATGACCAAAACTAAGACCATACTAATGTGACATCTACGGAAGCGCTAGATGGGCGTGATATCGAGTGTGCTCGTTCCGAGTCGCCAAGCTATGAAGTCGAGGATTTACCTACATTAAACATCAAGTTAAAACTCGTTAGCTACATCACTTCTAAACTAATATTACAACTTTAATCCCATTCATGCATTCATCTTATACACGCATTATCTCACCCCATAAAACGGGTCAAAGCATACAACTTCAAACTTGAAATATATCAAGCCATACTTGTCCCGTTGGAACGGACACTTTCATTCGTACATACACTTTAACCCGTGAATAACGGATCGAGTTAAATTCCTTTCATTCATAATTTATCCGTTAATAACGGATAGTATCATTCATGATCAAACTTTCCTTCGGTTCGTTTACAACGAATGAATTCTTTTTCCTTTTAGACTTACTTTCTCATTACCCGGTTATCCCATAAAGGACCGGTCATAACATATATGCATTTACAATTCTACGGTTCATGTAAATCATTCAAACGGATTTAACCACTTGCTATTGAACTAACACAAATATCAAATATGGTTTTGGCATGAACAATAATTTACTAATAAGAGTTATTATGCATAATAACATACCTTCTATAAACTTAACTAGAAACTAACGGGTTATAAGACTAGCAATGAACATGGATTTGTAATGATAATTGAACAACTATTAACATTACATATACTTGTAAGTAAATCGAACTTACCTCGTTCTTGCGATTTTTGTTGCGAACCGGAGCTTCCTCCTTCTTCCTTGTTTCCTACACACAATCCCATTCTTACTTAGATCATGTCGTCTATTCACATAGCTTTCGTATTCATATTAATTTCGCATTCCACACACACCCTTTTTACAACGATCTATTCTACATTCTACACTTAAAGCAAAACATCCCAATTCGCTCAATTTACACGAATCAATTATTCAAGCATTTAATCGAACACTTGGCGTGCGTACATCAACTTCAGCATTAAGTACAAGTGTTTATGCATAATTTCTCTAGTAAGGTTCACAACTCTTTTTATCAAACTAAATCACAAAACAAATCATTCTACAACATAGTAATTCATCAATTATCTTAGTATTCATACATTCATCTATCACAACAACTCAATTTATTGAATTGCAAGATTACCATACTACTAGGTTAGATAGGTTTTACTTCAAACCTTCATCACAAACGAATTCAGACATAGAATATCTTCTAAATGACAATTCTAATGCATATATAAGCTTAATTTCATACTTATTCACAGATTTGATCAAAACCCACATTCACTAACTAGAATCAAATCATAAAATCTGACTTACTCTATGTAGGAGACTCTTAGATGATTGAGATTTGATTACATGCATTAGAATTAGGGCCAGAATCCACCTTAATCTTGCTGAATTTTATGTTAATCAATCAAGCTAGGGTTTCCCCCTGTTTTCACCCTCTGGTCGTGATGCACACACCCACACCAGTACTGGGTTTTTGATTTTTTTAAGTTAATTTCTCAATTAACATATTCTACCCTCAAGTTAGGTTTAGTTGTCACTTAATAACTTTTCATTCCAAGTTTTATAAACTTTCTTTAAGTTTTTTTTTTTTTTTTTTAATAAGATAATCTTAACTAATCATATAATAAACTTTTAAACATTAAGGTATCCTTTCTTATAAATTATGGGGTGTTACAGGTCTACCCCCCTTAAAAGAGGTTTCGTCCCCGAAACCTGGACACATAACAAATTAGATCAATTCTACTCTTAATTTTTTTTTTCATCTATTCATTCACAGCTTACTACAACATAAATGCATTCGGGGTCTTGGCAAAAGTTTCATTCATGCATAAACATATTTGTGTGCATTGTCCCTACGTTCTTAACTTAAATAAATTACTTTCATAATCACATATAAGTCAGAATCTGATCCAGAGCTCTTATTAGTGTCGTTTTCATTTTATAATGCTAGTTCCTAGCATACCTCATCACTAGCACTTCGTTCCTTGAAATTTATTCCAATGTATACTATTGGTCGTACAAGCTTATGCTTACGGCTTGTTTCTATCTTTCTAATTAAGCGTAACATATTCATACATTTACTAATGTAAATAAATCGATTTATTTCATTCCACTCACGAATCATGCACGATATAATTCATTATTGTAATTATGAGCAAACCCCATTATCCCATTACTAACGTTCTTCTAATTACTTTCTTGTTCATATGAGGGCTTAGCATAACATTATACGTATACTATAAACATTTAATGACTTAGTGGTACTAATACAAAGCTACCCACTTCCTAGTTACTTTCTCATACCTAATACGAGTATAAAACATCATTCTACGGTTATTACCGTCACTTAAACTAATTACAAGTTTGAGTTTAGCCTCAAATTTAATCCTTTGCAACACTTTATTATTAGCTCATTGCATGAACTACTTATGATAACAACCAGGTATGTTGTGTACGAGCACCATACGAGCATTTAACCAAATCAGTTCAAATTTTCATTCAAGGCCTTTAGATCTCCCTCTTAACGACATTCACACCTTCTCATGCTGATCGTTACAGGTCGATTATTGTATACCATACCATAACTACCCTACCATTCATTTTGTTCACATTTACAAATAAATCTACGGATTCTTAATCATCAATCAAGAATTAAACATTTTACTAACCTCGCCTTCATTGCATAAATCAGTTATCCATGTGCCGGATCGATCCGTTTCTTTATATGTACCTTCCGTACCAGAATTGGTCTTATTCATTCATGAAATATGCTCCCACTCGTAAGCATCCTTCCACTAGCTTTATTACTATCATCTCACTAAGAATTCCATCATATTTATCTATAAATAAATAGTTAGCACATAACCTTTCATAATTGCGTCCTACATGGTGTTTGTTCGCCTATTTTCTCTTTCACAATTTTCTTACGTACATGCTAAAACAAATCATACATTCCATTTCTTACATACTATCTCTTCATTTTATTGGTCATTTCGCCAACTTTCGCAGTTTGACCTTTCAAGGTCAGACTAACACCCCCTTACTTAATGTGGTCATATCGAGGTACACGTTCGTACCTTATACTTGCATACTTGCAAGGACTTTATTTACTTCGTTTGACTTTTCGGAAGTCTAATTGTAAATACATTCTTACATATGTGTATCCGTTTTCTTATTCTGACACATCGTTCTCTAGTCGAGCCCTAAGCTCCTATTAAAAAAATATAATCTTTTTATACATACCTGGCGCGGGTCAAATCCCTTGACTCGTTATTCATACTTTACGATGGTTAATACTTTCCAAACTATGACAATGCATGCTCATACATTATACTCACCTATAAGTAATAAACTTGACAAATCGAACATTAAATACCGGGTTCAAATGGCGATCGCCATTTGACCCGTATGACTCATTTGAGTTTTGTTCTTAGTTTTTATTCGTACTTGTTTAATCCGTTTTCACTTACGGATTCGAACCTTTAAATCATTACCTTTCATTCTTACTGGTTTGATCCGTGTTTGCTTACGGATCCCCCCCTTCTTTCTTAAGTTTGTTTTACATTCAGTCGTAAGCTTAAACTTTTCATTCTTATCTTTCTTTCTTATATTGATCCAATCCTTTAAGAATCGTTAGACCACTTTTTTCTAGCTTGACAGGACATAAGTGAGATGATTCTCGTGTTTTTCTCGAGCTTCGGTCAATACATGACCATCTCTTAATATACCATTTCCATTTGTTCGTTCACCGTATTTGGTGTTAATTCACCTACGTTCTCTAGCATGTCTCTTACTAATGAGTATCCTACATTACACGTTGCATTTCTTACGTAATATTTCCAAAATTTGTAAATAATTATTATTTACTGACTTCTACGATTTGACCTTTTAAAGTTATTCACCACTTAGTACCTATTGTATATAAGTACTGTATTACGCGTTGTACTTACTTTCAATTCAAACATATTTACAAAATGTCTTTAGCTAACACCTCAACTAATATTCTTTCCATACCTTTCATTAACATTACCAAGTTCTCATTTCCGCCTTAAAACTTCTCAACTAGAATCTATGACCGGTTTACCCCTATAATGAGGTCTTGCCGGTTTAACATTATGCCAACCATTTCAACCAAAACGTATCTTAACATTTCTCATTTATTTATACGTTTCACTTTAATTTTTGACTGTTCAAACACGCATACATCTTCATGTGGATAAATTCGAAGTGATGGCGAAATCACTTACCTTTAGCGTCCATGTTCATGCTTGCTTCATCGCTTCCTCTTACCCTGTTTGCCATCCATGCTTGAGTCAATTGACAAGATTTCCATCCTTACATATTATTACGTTTGTAATATTGTTAGCTTATGTGAGCATACATACAACTATTCACACGTTAATTGACTTTCGTTAGTCAAATTTCGTATAAATGAGACATTTATTAATAGTTATCTCATTTCCAATCCATACAACTAAACTATCATCAAGCATAACACGTAAATCATTTAATACATAACACATTAACTCTTTACTTTAACATTTGAGTCTAATGGCCATTCCATGATATCCCTATACTGTTGACTTTTAGAAAGTCAACTATCTTGCTTACACACTTTAAACTTTTGAACATGTATTCATCTAAATATGGTAGGCCATAATATTAATATCCTACGCATTTCATACTCGTATTGTATGATATATACCATTTACGTGATCCTCTAAACAATACACATATACATTCACATACACGTACTTTCACATGCTAATGTTTCATGGTTCTACAATTAGCAAATATCATTCAAGGTAACTATATAACATAATTCCAACATATCCTTTACTAATAAGCTCGTATGATTCACATTTACCACATATTCGCCTCTTAACCATAACAAAACAAATCATTAAATACACAGAAGTATCACACCATTCAAGCACAAGGTACAAACCTCTAATGCATAATTCTGATCGAAACATACATTTATTCGAATTCTCATACGGATTCCATCTAACTCACATTCTTCAAGTTATTTTACCACTAATCTCATCATCTTCATTTTCATTTATTAACAAATCATATTCTTTCACGCATCAAATTACTTTAATCTATATTTACTTCATTCATTATCCATAATCATACGTTTCAAACTCAACCTCTTACGTTCGTCATTCATTTCGTGCCGCTACATTATCATTCACGATGACATTGTCCGCCATCTACATAAAACATTTATTTCGTTTATTAACTTTCCTTTCATACTCTCCTTCATCATAGTTAACTCATTTTATCATACTACAATCAATTTTACATTTCATACTTCATGCATTATCGTCATCAACGATCATGTCGTATCGTGTAGATCAAAATCTTTGATCACGACGATTTACCTTCCCACCCTTCTTTTGTGCTTTCCTTCGTCGATCATTTCGTGAAGCTAAGTCACACGTCATGCCTAAATTCATGCATTCTCATTGGATATTAAACTACCCTTTGGGTTTAACTAGAATCATTAAGGGTTTTTTTTTAGGTGCCACCGTAAGCTACGGTGGTCGCCGTAGCTTACGGTGAGGGTAAAAACGCTACGGTCAAACACTACTGCCTTACTGTAACACCCCAAAAACGGGTTTGGTAATCAAATCACGTTAATAGTGACGACGGGTAAAATACCGTTAGTGGTAAAAAAAATTAACCCGGGGAATATTAGGATTTAAACAAATAATCCTAATATTAATTAAAAAGGAAAATAAATGCTTTGAGAAAACAAAATTATAAGAGGCCCGAGTTAACGGGACTTAAAATGAAACGGGTCATGACTTCCCCGAACCCTCTAGGTAACTAGGAATATTAATTATGAGTTTTTAGAATAATAAAGAAAACTTGACTAAGTTAACCTCGTTTTATAAATATGGAATTAGAGGGACTAAAATGGTCAAGTTTGAAAGTGAAATTATTAAAAAGGAAAATTGGCCCAAAAACACACTTTGTGTGTGTTTTGGTCGACCAAAAACACAGAGACAAGAAGGAGTTCCTTCAAGCCCTAAACTCACAAAATTCTCCAAATTGAAGAGAAATCAAGCTAAGAAAATTGGGGCTTTTAATAAATTCGTGATCACTCAAGCTAGGAGATCACACGGTAAGGCAAATTTCGTTATTTGGTGATATCTTAAAATTCTGATTAACACTCATGAATTGAAGTTCATGTTTGAATGTTGAATGTATGAGTGTGGTTATGTTGAAACCATGTCTAGGAACAAACCCTAGTTAAAAGTTTGATGATTTGGTATAGAAAACTAGGAAATTGATGATTACCCTTATATGTGCTAAGTGGGTTTTAATGTTATGATGAAATTGATGATAAAACTATGTTTAGAATCATCATGCATGATAATGTTAAGAAGGTGTTTGATTAAATCATGAATTTGGATACATGATCATAAATGACTTGAAATGGGTTAAGTATGTTGTGATGAAATCCATGTTTAGAAACAAGTCTAGTTAATAATTTGATAAACTAGTGTTGGAAAATAGATATTCGATAATTACCCATACATATGTTAAATGGGTATTGTAACTAGGTGATGAACACATGAATTGTCAATGTTGAAATAGTGTAAAACCGATGAGTGATGCAAGTCTTGATGTTGATTATGAATGCTAGGCATTAGGACATGAAATTTGATACTTGAAACTTGGTTGAAAGTTGATCATGAACTAGATAAAAGAAATATGCAAATCATGCCCGCAAGGTGTTCGTTAAAATGCCCGAATGATTGTAGAATTGTGATGAAATTAGTACGAAACAAAATTTAAAACGGTGGCCTAGGATTAGCGCCAACCGGGTAAATGACGGAATGCCAAAATGAGTTATTAATAAATTTAGTTGTTTAAAACTCATGTGTTATGAGGTAGTTTGACGTTTAAAAGGTCAAACCGACCTATAATAGAGTTCGGTAAGAAAAGTAGTATAAAGGTTCATAAGGCATAAAGGTTATGATCTAGAATGACTAACCTATACACCTTGTGAATATTATATGATAGTTGATGCTTGACGAGCAAGATGGAGGCTTGGGAAAGAAGCGGGTCAAACGGATTAAATACGCGGAGAAAGAATAACCGGAGGCAAAGTAAGTAAAACTTACACCTTCTAGAATAGAATACTTACTTGTATAATGGTATAACAATATAAATGATGATTGGTAATTTTTATAAGCTTTTCGGAAGTTGTTTAACGCGGTTTTCGCGGACGTTTTGTCAACAAAATAGTTGTTGACAGCAAGCAGGTCCGTATTTGCATAAATTGTTTCGATGCCTTAAACACTTAGTTTTGACTCAATATTTGGTCAGAAGTGGCATAACAATATAAATGATGATTGGTAATTTTTATAAGCTTTTCGGAAGTTGTTTAACGCGGTTTTCGCGGAAGTTTTGTCAACAAAATAGTTGTTGACAGCAAGCAGGTCCGTATTTGCAGAAATTGTTTCGATGCCTTAAACACTTAGTTTTGACTCAATATTTGGTCAGAAGTGGTATAACAATATAAATGATGATTGACAATTTTTATAAGCTTTTCGGAAGTTGTTTAACATGGTTTTCGCGGACGTTTTGTCAACAAAATAGTTGTTGACAGCAAGCAGGTCCGTATTTGCAGAAATTGTTTCGAAGCCTTAAACACTTAGTTTTGACTCAATATTTGGTCAGAAGTGGTATAACAATATAAATGATGATTGGTAATTTTTATAAGCTTTTCGGAAGTTGTTTAACGCGGTTTTCACGGACGTTTTGTCAACAAAATAGTTGTTGACAGCAACCAGGTCCGTATTTGCATTTTATTAATATTGATTAATAGAGACGGGTCTTACACTTACGGCGACCATTTCATCCCAGTCCCCACTGTAGCTTACGGTGACCACCGTAAGCTACGGTGATGTCCAACATTGATGGCTGAATTTTTTCCTTTTTGCAACCGTTTAAAACCATTTTCGAATACAGATTCAATCTAGCCCATCCCTGAGAATTCTAATTGCACTTTTCAACAACATAGCTACATTTTTACTTATTTCTAATCTTCCTATATCATCATTAGTTCATACCAACATTTGCTAGGAAATTCTCTTGAAAAGTTTACCTTTCTTGCATCCCGGAGCGAACACACCCCTTCACACAAGCTTTCAGTTTGAGTCCGAGCACTCTATCGTGTTCGAATCCCTCAAACCTAGGCTCTGATACCAACTTGAAACGCCCCATTCTTTACCTTTTTAAAAGTTTATAATAACACAGACTTCATACAAATTTTTACAAAATTTGGGCTTGACCCATTCGTAACATAGACAATTTCCTGCTTAACAATAAGACGCTTAACTTAAAAGACCCATTTTCATGAACTAAAGCAAAACCAACATGTTTAAGTTGTTTTAATACAAAAGCTACTTACTAACCAAGTTTTTACCCAATTCACAAGGACACCAAAAAGATTACATATGTTATAATACATATGACCAAAACTAAGACCATACTAATGTGACATCTTCGGAAGCGCTAGATGGGCGTGATATCGAGTGTGCTCGTTCCGAGTCGCCAAGCTATGAAGTCAAGGATTTACCTACATTAAACATCAAGTTAAAACTCGTTAGCTACATCACTTCTAAACTAATATTACAACTTTAATCCCATTCATGCATTCATATTATACACGCATTATCTCACCCCATAAAACGGGTCAAAGCATAAAACTTCAAACTTGAAATATATCAAGCCATACTTGTCCCGTTGGAACGGACACTTTCATTCGTACATACACTCTAACCCGTGAATAACGGATCGAGTTAAATTCCTTTCATTCATAATTTATCCGTTAATAACGGATAGTATCATTCATGATCAAACTTTCCTTCGGTTCGTTTACAACGAACAAATTCTTTTCCCTTTTAGACTTACTTTCTCATTACCCGGTTATCCCATAAAGGACCGGTCATAACATATATGCATTTACAATTCTACGGTTCATGTAAATCATTCAAACGGATATAACCACTTGCTATTGAACTAACACAAATATCAAATATGGTTTTGGCATGAACAATAATTTACTAATAGGAGTTATTATGCATAATAACATACCTTCTATAAACTCAACTAGAAACTAATGGGTTATAAGACTAGCAATAAACATGGATTTGTAATGATAATTGAACAACTATTAACATTACATATACTTGTAAGTAAATCGAACTTGTTCTTGCGATTTTTGTTGCGAACCGGAGTTTCCTCCTTCTTCCTTGTTTCCTACACACAATCCCATTCTTACTTAGATCATGTCGTCTATTCACATAGCTTTCGTATTCATATTAATTTCGCATTCCACACGCACCCTTTTTACAACGATCTATTCTACATTCTACACTTAAAGCAAAACATCCCAATTCGCTCAATTTACACGAATCAATTATTCAAGCATTTAATCGAACACTTGGCGTGCGTACATCAACTTCAGCATTAAGTACAAGTGTTTATGCATAATTTCTCTAGTAAGGTTCACAACTCTTTTTATCAAACTAAATCACAAAACAAATCATTCTACAACATAGTAATTCATCAATTATCTTAGTATTCATACATTCATCTATCACAACAACTCAATTTATTGAATTGCAAGATTACCATACTACTAGATTAAATAGGTTTTACTTCAAACCTTCACCACAAATGAATTCAGACATAGAATATCTTCTAAATGACAATTCTAATGCATATATAAGCTTAATTTCATACTTATTCACAGATTTGATCAAAACCCACATTCACTTACTAGAATCAAATCATAAAATCTGACTTACTCTGTGTAGGAGACTCTTAGATGATTGAGATTTGATTACATGCATTTGAATTAGGGCCAGAATCCACCTTAATCTTGCTGAATTTTATGTTAATCGATCAAGCTATGGTTTCCCCCTGTTTTCACCCTCTGGTCGCGATGCACACACCCACACCAGTACTGGGTTTTTGATTTTATTAAGTTAATTTCTCAATTAACACATTCTACCCTCAAGTTAGGTTTAGTTGTCACTTAATAACTTTTCTTTCCAAGTTTTATAAACTTTCTTTATGTTTTTATTTCTTTTCTTTTTTTTAATAAGATAATCTTAACTAATCATATAATAAACTTTTAAACATTAAGGTATCCTTTCTTATAAATTATGGGGTGTTACACTGTTAGGGTTTGGATATTGTGTTTTAGTGATCTTCACTCTGTTATTTGTGGGTTTTGAGTGTGTTTTATGGCTGAAATTGTGGTATTTTATCACTTTGTACACTTTGTAGGAAAAATGGACTTTGTAGCCGACCCCCACCCTATATATATATAGGGAGGAGCTCATGCGAGAACCACCTTTATTGTGAGAACCGCGAGAACCAATGTGAACACAACCTAAAATAGCTAAAAAAAACCTTAAAAAACCTAAAAAAACCTAACCCCCACCCCCCCCCCCCCCCAAAAAAAAAACCTAAACCCCCCCCCCCCCCAAGCTAAATGCTAAAAAAAACCTAAAAAAAACCTAACCCCCCCCCCCCAAAACCTAAACCCCCCCCCCCCACCCCCCCCCCCCCCTCAAGCTAAAATGCTAAAAACTAAACCCCCAAAAAACCTAAAAAAAATCTAAAAAAATCTAAAAAAAAATTTTTGAATTTTTTAATATTTTTTATGTTAAAATCGCTACTTTTAGAAGCCAAAAAAAAATTTTTTTTTTTGGCTTCGAAAAGTAGCGATTTTTTTATAAAAAATATTGAAAAATTCAAAAAAAAAATTTGTGTGATTTTTAGCTATTTTTAGGCATTTTTGGTTGTGTTCACATTGGTTCTCGCAATAAGAGGTGGTTCTCGCATGATCTTCTCCCTATATATATATATATATATATATATATATATATATCATTGCATCGGTACTGTGGTATGACAACTTGTTAACTTTGTTCACTTAAGTCTTGAGTGGTGTGGAAACACTAGGGTATAGCATGATCCAACATACGTGTACTTACGTTTTATATACATTAGGTTGCGTGTAACGGACTTAACATTTAATGCGTAAAAGAACGTAACAACCGAGCAACCTAAGGTGAGTTCATCTCTTGAGCATGCGTCCCGGTGGTTGGGACAGTCAATTGGGTATTCCTGAGAGGAATGGGTCTTGAGTAAATCATTGGGTATTCCTGAGAGGAATAAATCTCTTGGTTAAAACGGGAATGTTAGATAATACACTCTTCCTATCATTTTAAGTCCCATCTTATACCAAATAGTAACCTGAGAGGTAACGAGGTGTTAGTTGATAGCGCTATTAGGCTTGGCAACCTCACACCGTACCTGAGAGGACGGGCGTGAACTAATGACCTTAAATCATGACCATTGCTTAGATAGGGGGCAGTGGGGACGGGCAAAACAATCTGGTAGCCATCTTGTACGGTACTTGAGTTATTATCAACATTACAAACTATGAATTGAACTAAACACTTGGTAACTAACGTTTTCACAAACTATGAACTCACCAGCGTTGTCTGATACACTTGTTGCATGCTCGCAGGTCGTTAGATTACATGGATTTGGAACTTGCTGTCTGAAGTAGCTGGAGTGGTCATGGGTCGTATTGATTGGATACGCATGATGGGTTTATTGATTACATACATTTGATTTGAAACAATTAAACTATGGTTTACTTAATGCTTCCGCTAAACTTGTTGGATTTCATTAAACTCATTGTTGGTACGTTTCATTAATAATTGGCAATTTCATTTTTAAACTTGTTATGAGTTCAACATGATTAGTGGCTCGTTATTGGTTTGTCACACGCCTAGCGGGGTTTCCATGGGTGGTATTTTGGGGTGACAATCGCACTTTCCAATCATTCGACCCTTCGAAACGGGTCATTTCATATTCTTTTTACTTTCATTTCCAAATCATTATTCATTGCTCAACGCATCATATTTTACCATATTCTACAATACAACTTTACACTAGTATTCATATATACTAAGATTTGTTGGACTCTATATGCCCAAGACACATATTAAATTGATGTGGCTAGTACGTTATGATCCAAGTCGAGTCATACCCAATAACAAGCTGTCTAACACTTATATTATTTATTTGTGATATGATCAAACAAATAAAAATTAACACTTACAATATTTAGAAATTGGTTTTCTAAATAATTACACTTGATAAACCAATAAATTATATGGATAATTTATTATGAGAGAATATTTTATTTTGTTATTTAATGGGTTAAATAACATTTTAAAAGATTGTATAAAGTCTTGTAAATATGTAATGTTATATTTATAAATGTTATAAATATAAACCAAGACATAAAATTTTATAAAAAGAAATTTGTATTTTTTTTATAAAAATCCAAGTGGCCCCCCCCCCCCATGTGCCTTTCCAAGAAATATTTTTGTCCAATGGGATGACATGCAATTGTCATAAGCTAGAGGCCATTTGATTGGGTGGTCTTCTCAAGATTTTTTGGTCCAATTAGCTTACATGCATTTGCATGTGTTAGAAGCTTGGTGATTGGTCCAAAAAGGGGGTGCACATCTCTCATGTCTATATAAAGAATTTTATGACAAAAATTGAACAGAAGACTTGTGTTCTTGCTCTCTAAAAATCGGTCATAAGGGGTGTTTTTCAAGTGTTCGGTTTTTGATCTTTGGTGTTAAAATCCTAGCTAATCTCGTGGTGTTTGTTGGAAGCTTGGGGTATACAAGCTTGAGGCCTTCTACTCTTGAAGGCAACTGTTCAAGAAACATCATCCGTTTCATCATCCTATTACTCCAAGAAGGTAGTATCCTAAACACCCTATGGTTGTGTTTGATAGTATGCATTTTCATATATGGATCCGGGTTTTGGGATTTTGCATATAAATGGTTTTATATCTTATAAAAGTAACATGTTTTAAACATTATTTCCGCTGCGTTTTTATTTCATATGGATGAAATTGCTTTGATAAACATGTTAAAAATCCCTTTAATGGCATCTAGAGCCGCTTATATGAGTGCATACTTCAATAGATTAAAAATTTCGGGTTTCGGGTTTGAATAAAACCCTATGGCCGAAAATTTTAACATGGTTAACCCTTTGTTTTTCAAGATTATTTTCTTACATGCATAAGAGAATCTTGAAAAATTTATTTCATATGGATGATTTGTTTGTTTGGATAAAACTTACCTTTTCGGTTTTTTGAACATAGCCGAAAATGTTTATAAAAGGGAACCATTTTTTTATGCTTCTTGAAATTAACATATATATATATATTTGGATATATATTTTGGTGCATATGACCTAGCCATGACCTTGTGTTGAATGATTGTGTTATTATTTATTATTTCAATGGGTTGTAATAATTATTATTTTGTTCTTCCATTAGAAGATATGTAATTTATTTATTTTCATTTGGTATGTAAAATAAATAGATTAGGTGCATTTTATTTTACTAGAAAAAATATATTAGGATATATTTTGTAAAAGAAGATGCACACAAAAATGCGGTTTTGGTTTGGACCATAATATTCGGTCCAAAGAACTTCATCGTTCTCAACGGGATTTTAACCCGATAACCAAAGCACATTTTTTGAAGTCCAAAGAAGTTTGGAGCTAAAAATAAAAGATTTTTGGAAGCTCAAAGAAGGTGGAGAAATCAAAACACAAGATGGAGACTTGAAGAATTTGGATGCGGGATCAAGTGGGAGTTCATCGACACATTACTTGTGTCATTTTTCACCCTTTAGGAAGGACCTTTTGGCACACTTGTTTCGGCTAACAAGTGTTGTCAAAATAGTTGGCTATGGTTATGCACCTATTGTTATGAATGATATGCTTGTTTGGTTGTTTATTTTGTTGTTTAGATGATATGTAGATATGCATGACTTAACAAACTAATAATCAACAACAAGCGTAAAATTGGTTCTTGACAAAATCATTAAAATGTTTAATAAAGGTTTTATTAAAAATTAATGGTTTTATAATAAAATGGGTTTTATTAAAAAGAACCTTGAAAATTTGTTTTCACTAAAGTACCATTGATTTGAATGCATGCAAATATATGGTACAAACTAGAATTTTGAAATATTAAAAACCCTTTTATAAAACAAGTCAAACACCATCCTTTTATACAACACTCGAAACACTTGGGAACTCTTATTGTGGGATAAAGGTCACCTAACCACATTTGAGGGAACTTGTATGATCGAGGTGGGTTTACCATGTTTGTGGGATAAAGGTCACCTAACCACTTATGTGAATAAACTCACACGTGTGTGTAAGTTGGACGACTTGATTTGGAAACCATGAACTTAGGGTCACCAAAGCATGGGGAACAAAGGTGTTGATGGGATTAAACATGCCAACTAAACATAAAGATGTTTAACCGATCCCATATGGCTAGAAAATGCAAAGAGTTGCAATTGTCAAACGTTGACTACCTTGTTAATTTAAATAGAGGGATAAAGGTCACCTAACCAATATTTAAATCTAACGTTGGATTCTAGATTTTAATTATTAATTGTCTTTAAGACACAAAAGGGTATTAATGATTAAAATATAATAATATCGAAAATACTAAAATTGAACTTGTTAAATTTTGTAGATGGCCGCTAACAATGCAAACCCGACTAACCAAATCGTCCGAAACCTATCACTAAGAACCATCCTTGAAAAGGATCGTCTCAACCATAACAACTTCATGGATTGGTTTCGAAACTTGAGAATCATTCTCAAGCAAGAGAAGATATCCTATGTGTTGGACGATCCTATTCCCGATGAACCTAACGTGGAAGATGTGGAAGCCTAAAACGATTGGGTTAAGTATACCGAGGACTCCATGCAAGCCTCATGCCTCATGTTGGGAACTATGATTCCCGAAATTCAAAAGGATTTTGAACATCACGGGGCATACGACATGATTACCCAGTTAAAGGAAATGTTCCTACAACAAGCAAGGGTAGAACGCTTCGAAACTGTTCGGGCGCTTCATGCATGTCGAATGGAGGAAACCCAATCGGTATCATCTTATGTCCTTAAGATGAAAAGCCACATTGATCGCCTCGAACGGCTAAATTGTCCCGTCTCTAAAGAGTTGGCTATGGATTTGATCCTCAACTCTTTAACAAAGAAATTTGAGAGCTTTGTAATGAATTACAACATGAATGGATGGGACAAAAGCATTGGTGAGCTTCATGCAATGCTCAAAATGGCCGAAGCAAGTATGGGAAAAAAGGCTTTACCCGTCCTAGCGATCAATGAAGGAGGCAACAAGAAGAGGCCCCACCCCGACTCTAAAGCAAACTATGCTAAAAGAAAGGGACACGTCAAGGGAAAGGGAAAAGGAAAAGCAAAAGCAGAACCCCCCAAACCAAAAGAGAAGAAGCAAAAGGTTGCTACGAATGACCCATGTTTTGAATGTGGTGAGATAGGACATTGGAAGAGAAATTGTCCGACCTATCTCAAAGAGTTGAAAAACAAGAGGGATGCAGGGCAAACCTCAGGTACTATCTTTATGATACATGTTGAGCTTAATGTTATTTCTTCCAGCACATGGGTACTTGATACCGGATGTGGAACTCATATTTGCAATTTGTTGCAGGGGTTCAAAAGAAATAGACATTACAAGAAGGGAGACGCTAGTCTCTTCATGGGCAACGGAGCAAAAGTTGATGTCGAAGCTCAAGGAGACTACGTTTTAGAGCTTCCAAGTGGTTTGGAAGTTATTTTGAAGAATGTTTTGTATGCTCCTAGTTTAACTAGGAACATAATTTCAGTTTCCCTTTTGAGACAATGTGGTTTTAAATTTGATTTTGTTAACCAAGAAATTTATGTTTCTATGAATGATGTGTTTTATTTTAAAGCTATGTCTTTAAATGGTATTTATGAATTAGATCATGATAACGCATCATATGATAGCTCAATGTACCAAGTAACCAACAAGAAACTCAAAATGGATTTGAGTGATTCCTATCTTTGGCATTGTCTCCTCGGACATATAAGCAAGAATCGCATGCATACACTTCAGAAAAATGGTCTTTTGAATACAAATGAAGATAATTCATTTGATGTATGTGAATCTTGTTTACAAGGCAAAATGACCAAGACACCCTTTAGTGGAACTTTTGAAAGGGCTAAAGACTTACTAGGTATCATACATTCAGATGTATGTGGTCCTTTTAAGCCGATGACTAGGAATGGTGAAAGATACTTCATTACCTTTACCGACGACTATAGTCGTTATGGTTATGTGTATTTACTAAAACACAAGGATGAAGCATTTGAAATGTTCAAAGACTTCAAAAGTGAAGTAGAAAATCAACTCAAGAAAACAATCAAAGTCCTTCGTACCGATAGAGGAGGTGAATACCTTAGTGGTGCCTTTCAAGATCATCTTAGAAGTTGTGGGATTATCTCACAACTTACTCCACCTGGAACACCACAACACAATGGTGTGTCCGAAAGGAGAAATCGAACACTATTAGATGTGGTTCGATCTATGATGGCTAGAAGCACATTACCTCTATCATTTTGGGGTTACGCTTTGCTCTCCGTAGTCCGTATACTAAATATGGCCCCAACCAAGAAAGTGGAAAGGACACCTTTTGAAATATGGCATGGAAACCCTCCATCATTATCATTCTTAAGGGTTTGGGGTTGTGAAGCTTATGTTAAGCAATACACTCCAAATAAATTGGAAGTCCGATCTACTAAGTGTATCTTTGTAGGATATCCTAAAGATGATATAGGATATTATTTCTACGACCCAACCGAGCAAAAGGTATTTGTTGCTCGAAAGGGTAAGTTCTTAGAAGCTAAGTTCCTTATGGAAGGAACTAATGATAGAACAGTGGAACTTGAGGAGGATCAAGAACCACAAGACGATACACGTTTGGTTGATACTAGCACTCAACAAGAGGTTGTTGAAAATGATCAAGAGGTTGATCAAAACACACAAAATGTTCGCAGATCTGGTAGAATTAGTAATCCACCTGAAAGATATGGATTTTTCATGGATGGATGCTACGTGGTAGATTCAGATGAACCAACCACATACCATGATGCAATGTCAAAATCCGATTGTTACAAATGGCTTGAAGCCATGAACATAGAGATGCAATCCATGTATGACAACCAAGTTTGGGAATTGGTTGTGCCACCACTCAACTCCAAAGTAGTTAGAAGTAAGTGGGTTTTAAAGAAGAAAACAGATATGCATGGTAACTTGGATACTTACAAAGCAAGACTTGTAGCAAAAGGTTTCACTCAAACTCAAGGGATTGATTATGATGAGACTTTCTCGCCTGTGGCGATGCTAAAGTCAATCAGGATATTATTTTCCATAGCTGCATATTATGACTATGAGATGTGGCAATTGGATGTCAAAACGGATTTTCTTAATGGATATCTTGATGAAGATGTCAATATGGTTCAGCCTGAAGGTTTTGTCGATCCAAAACATCCTGACAAAGTATGCAAGTTAAAGAAATCAATCTATGGATTGAAACAAGCATCTAGAAGTTGGAATCACCGTTTTGATGAAGAAATTAAGAATTTTGGATTCATCAAGAACGGTGATGAAGCTTGTGTGTACAAGAAAGCTAGTGGGAGCGTCATCACTTTCTTAGTACTGTATGTCGATGACATTCTACTATTTGGGAATGACATTCCAACCATGGAAAGTGTAAAAGCTTGGCTTGGAAGTTGTTTTTCCATTAAGGATCTTGGTGAAGTAGCCTACATTCTGGGAATAAAGGTCTATAGGGATAGATCAAGGCGCTTGATAGGTTTAAACCAAAGTGCATACATTGACAAAGTCTTGAATAGGTTCCAAATGGAGAACTCTAAGAGAGGTTTTGTACCTATTCAAAAGGGGATAATATTGAATACATCTCAATGTCCAAGCTCAAAGGATGAGCAAGAGAAAATGAAAAGAATCCCATATGCATCAGCTATAGGATCCATCATGTATGCAATGATATGCACCAGACCGGACGTCTCATGCGCCTTGAGCATGACGAGTAGATACCAGCAGAATCCAGGTAACAGTCATTGGATGGCTGTTAAAAGCATATTGAAATATCTTAGGAGGACTAAGGATATGTTCTTAATATATGGATCTGGTGAGGAGGAACTCGTTGTAAAGGGTTACACGGACGTGAGTTTCCAAAACGATCGAAGTGATTCTCGATCACAATCGGGGTATGTCTTCATTTTAAATGGAGGAGCAGTCTCTTGGAAGAGCTCAAAACAAGACGTGGTAGCATTGTCCACTACAGAATCAGAATACATCGCCGCTTCATTGGCAGCCCAAGAAGCTGCATGGCTGAAGAAATTTATAGACGACCTAGGGGTGGTCCCTACCATTCAAGACCCCCTAGAGATCTTTTGTGACAACGAGGGTGCGATTGCTCAAATCAAAGAACCTCGTGCGCACCAAAAGACTAGACACATTGAGCGGAGATTCAACTACATAAGGGATGAAGTTGAAAAAGGAAAGATATGTATCCGCCAAGTTCACACCGATCAAAACATTGCGGATCCACTCACGAAGCTCCTTGACAGGGCAAAACATGAGGGTCATACATGTGCCTTAGGACTTCGATATTCTAGTGATTGGATTTGATCTATTTTGTATTTGGATATTGAAACAATTGTTATTTTAACTCTTTTATGGTATTTTGAGTTACGTTTCATATTAGCATGTTTAAATCCGTGAATAAGTTAATTATTCTAAATGTCCGTAGTTGATCATAATTGTGGGAACAAATATGAATGTAAGACTATTATTGTTAGGGCTCATTTTCTTTGCATACGTATCCTGACCAATATCCTGCCTTAGTTTGTTTATTTGTGACCAGGATGCTGGAAGAGGATATTACTAACATCTTGGGCGATATCCTGAGGTTTATTGAATTAACCACGTGCAGGTTAAAGGCTGAGACTTGCTAACGGTCAAGTGGACTTCTTCTCCTCAAGACTCGGGCGAGTTTGTTGAAGGAGAGACGTTGAGCCCGAAAGACCAGGTCTACAACGTTCGATGAAGGAATATTCGGTGGATCCCGGATGTTTAGGATAGTTTGTTATTTTATCTTTACTATAAATAGATGGGGGCGGATCAGTTTAAGGCACACAATTTTCACTAACACTCTCGAACACTTTCACTCTCTAGCTCATCGCAAACACCACACTTGTATTCGAATTTCATTGTAACACATAGTCGATCCGCACCACATCCTGCACTGTATCCTGATATTTGAAGCAATAGAAGAACAAGGCAGCTGCGATTATCAGCTCCCGAGGTTTTATGCCGGCGATCTAGATTGATCAAGGGCTTTCCTCGTACATCTCGTGTCGTTTACTTTACTTTTGCTCATAGTTTGATCATAGATACAGCTCAATATCCTGAGCCGTATCCTGAATACTGGTTTTCTAAATAACTTAACAAGAATATTTTTCACACATATTTCTAGCACACTACCTCACTAAACTAATTTGATCACTAAATTGCTTAGGTAATTTTTTGAACAAAACAATTTGGCGCCCACCGTGGGGCAAGTGGTGCTACTTTTACTAAAAATCTTTGCAAAATCATTAATCGGTTTTCTATTTTCTAAACTTTTTGCCACATTGTTTACAATGGCCTCAAGATCAAACATGAGCTCTTCCACTATGTCTGCTACAACCTCTGCTACCACTGGTTCGGTGCTTCCACCACCTCCTCAAAGGATACCGTTTTCTTCACAATCTCAAGATGTTATCCCTACTCGAAGTGTCCAAGGATCTGCTCCCGTTTTAGCCTCTAATGATGAAATTTTGACTTTATTTGGAAGTGTGCAGGAACAAATGAGGCAACAACAGGAGACTAACCAAATGCTGTTAAGAGAAATACAACTCTTAAAAGCTAGCTCGAGTAGACCCGCTAAAGAAACTGTCACTCCTATACAGCCCAGGGCTTTGAACTTCAGTTCCGCAGTTTACACTGAGGATAATAGGGGGAATATCGTCCCAAGCCATTCTCAGAATCATACCCCTGAGATACCCTCTTCGGTCAGGATATCGACTGTGAGAAGTTCAGGATATGCTTCAGGATATGGCCAAAATCCTCAGAACGGTAATGTGTCAAATAATAATATTCTTGCCACTAACAACAATGGCTCTTTGCAGGATGCAGGTATGACATCAACATTTACCAGGGAGCTCCAGAAATTGAAGGACATGATATCCAGTGTACCTGGAGTAGTCCAGCCAATTCCGGAAGTATCCCAAGACAGCCACAGGATATCCCGTTTTGCATATCCTATCTGTGATGCTGAGATCCCAAAGAGATTCCAAACCCCAAACATGAAGCTTTATGATGGGACTACGGATCCTGAAGAGCATATTGCTCAGTATAGGGAAAGAATGGAGATTAACCCTATCCCTCCGGAGCTCAAGGAAGCATGCTTGTGCAAAGGATTTGGTTCTACTCTAACAGGATCAGTCTTAAAATGGCTGTTAAACGTTCCTCCTCACTCAATTACTTCGTTTGCTCATTTGGTTAATTTATTTAACAGTCAATTTTCTTGTAGTCGGAGTTTTGAGAAACTAACCAGTGATCTTTACAGGATAACTCAAGGGCCTCAGGAATCCTTGAGGGATTATGTGAACAAATTCAGTCGAGAATCCTTGGATATCCCACATCTTGATGTTGCAACAGCTGTGCAAGCTTTTAAGATGGGGTTACAAAAGGATTCTCAGTTTTATCAGGATCTTATAATGAATCCCTGCAGGAATCTCGACGAAGCTCGTAACAGGGCTTTGAGATATATCCGTCTGGAAGATGACAAGAAGATGCAGGAGAGGATGAACTCTACCTCAACCTATGAATCAACTAACAGGAAATCGGAGACCTCGCACAAGCCATATCGCTCCAGGCCATATGGCAGAAATGATAACAAGAAAGTGAATGTTGTTGAAGACGAGAATCCTGAAGAATATCCTGACTTATCTGAATACTGCTTTTCTATTAATATACCCGAATTAATGTATGCTATGCAGGGCTTAGGAGACAAAGCTAGGTGGCCTCGGAAGAACCAGCAGAAAGCTGATTGGAAGGATAAGTCCAAATGGTGCGCCTTCCACGAAGACTTCGGACACATGACCGAGGATTGCATTGCTTTGAGGAAAGAAATAAGCTACCTGTTAAGCAAGGGGTATCTTAAGGACTTGCTGGGAAAAAAGAAGAATAAAGGGCAGGATCCCGAGAAGGATCCTGAACGAGCAGCATCACCCCCAGCAGATGCCAAGATAATTAACTTTATTTCAGGAGGATCTAACATTTGTGGGACTTCGTATTCGGCGGCCAAGAGACATGCAAAGGAAGCTAAGAGTGAGAGAGGGGACAGACCAGTCAGGATGACTACCCTCACAACTGACAAAGTGATCACTTTCGATGCTGATGATAGGGATACTGTCCAGGATCCTCACCATGATGCTCTGGTAATAACGTTATATGTGGCTAACCATTTTGTACGCAGGATACTGGTTGATAATGGCAGCTCCGTCAACATAGTCCAACTAGAAACTCTGAAGAGAATGAATGTATCTCCAATGGATATCACTTCGAAGTCTACCGTGCTTGTTGGGTTCAGTGGAGAGGCTAGAAACACAGTGGGAGAAATAAAATTGCCAGTATACGTTGAAGGAGTCAACTCGATACAACGTTTCTGTGTGATGGATTCTCTCTCCTGCTACAACATTATACTGGAAAGACCGTGGATTCACGATATGAAGGCTGTGCCATCAACATATCACCAATGCATCAAGATACCTACCCCTTGGGGAGTTGTCAAAGTTGATAGTGATCAGCAGGAGGCGAAAGAATGCTACTCATCCTCGATGAAATCCTCAACCAAACCTAGTGCAGCATAGCAATTAAAGACGCGGGCCCAGGATATCGTGGAGGATCCGGAGCAGGATGTGAAGAAAATTATCCTGGACCAGGATAATCCCGATATTTCGGTGCTCGTAGGGACCAATATCCCTCGGGATATTGAAGAACAATTAATTAACTTTTTGAAATGCAGGATGTCGACATTTGCATGGAAGCATGAGGATATGACAGGCATATCCAAAGACATTATCACTCACAAGCTTGGAATTGATAAATCATTCAAGCCTGTTCAGCAAAAAAGAAGGAAGTTTGCTCCTGAGCGGAATACGATTATCCAAGAGGAAGTTGAGAGATTATTAAAGTCCAGGATGATCAGAGAGGTTAAGTTCCCAAGATGCCACTGCCGGGCATGAAATGCTGACCTTCATGGACGCATCCTCAGGATTTCAACAAATCCAAATGGAGCCTTCTGACCAGGAGGATACTGCCTTCATGACACCAACAGGTATTTATTGTTATACAGCTATGCCTTTTGGTTTGAAAAATGCAGGTGCAACATACCAAAGATTGGTAAACATGATGTTCAAAGACAAACTGGGGGACACCATGGAGGTATATATCGATGATATGGTGGTGAAATCTAAAAAGGCTGAGGATCACCTCCAGGATATCAAGGGAGCATTCGATATCCTGGATCGATACAACATGAAGCTGAATCCTGCTAAATGCCATTTCGGAGTGGGGGCAGGAAAGTTTCTTGGATATATGGTGACAAAAAGGGGGATAGAAGCAAGCCCAGAGCAGATCAAAGCTATCCTGGACATAAAATCACCCTCAAATATGAAGGACGTACAAAGATTGACATGCCGAGTAGCAGCTTTAAACAGGTTTATCTCGAGATCCTCAGAGAAATGTAAAGATTTTCATGATATCCTGAAGAAGAACAAAAGATTCGAATGGGGTGAGAAGCATGAAGCGGCCCTACAGGATTTGAAGCGATATCTCTCAACCGCACCTCTATTGATGAAGCCTGAAAATGGTGAACCACTATCCCTATACCTTGTTGTATCAGGGAATGCTGTAAGTGCCGTTCTTATAAAAGACCATGAAGGTCAGCAATATCCTGTTTATTATGTTAGTAAAAGTTTGTTAGATGCTGAAACTAGGTACTCTCATTTAGAAAAATTAATATTAGCTCTAGTCATGGCATCGACAAAGCTTAGACATTATTTTGAGACACATAGGATACACGTTAAAACAAATTATCCTGTCAAAAATGTGCTTGGGAAGCCAGAAATGTCAGGCAGGATGGCCAAGTGGTCAGTAAAGCTGAGTGCTTATGATTTAGTATATGAACCTAGAAATTCCATAAAGTCTCAAGCTTTAGCTGACTTTGTGGCTGATTTCAGTAGTGATATTCAGGATGAGGTAGACCTAGAAGTTCAACAGTTAGGAGAATCCTCAGGATCCTGGACATTATATACTGATGGAGCATCTAATGTAAGAAAAGTAGGATTAGGAATACTACTAAAATCGCCACAGGGGGACATATTACCCCAGGCTATTAGGTGTGAATTTCCTGCTACTAATAATGAAGCAGAGTATGAGGCTTTAATTGCAGGATTAGAGTTGGCTAAGAGCATGAGTGTCAAAAATTTGCAAGTATATGTTGACTCTTTGTTAATTACTAACCATTTTAATGGATCCTATGCAGTTAAGGGTGAGAAATTAATCGAATATCTCGATATTCTCAAAAAATTAGCAGGATATTTCGATGTTTTTATACTTGAACAGGTACCAAGAGAGGATAATGCTGAAGCGGATGCCTTAGCAAATTTGGGATCATCAATCAGGATACCTGAAGGGACCCAAATACCAATATTACATGTCTTATATCCTGCAACGAATCCTCAGGATAGAGAAGTAGCGGGTATTCAGGATCCTGGAGCAGAACATCCTGAAGAGGATCCTAAATCCTGGACGGCTCCAATCATGAGATATCTCAAAGAAGGACACATCCCTGGAAATGAGAATCCTAAGGCATTTAGGATGAAGGTATCACGATTCACTATTATAAATAATATTTTATACAAGAAATCTCTTGCAGGACCGTATTTGAGGTGCTTGGAGGATCCTGAAGCCAAAGAAGTACTTCAAGATATACATGAAGGGGATTGTGGTAACCATACTGGGGGCAGATCGTTATTCTCAAAAGTATTAAGGACAGGATATTATTGGCCGACAATGAGAAAGGATGCCGCAGAATATGCTCGAAGATGTGACGCATGTCAAAGACATAGTAACATACTGCATCAGCCTGCTGAACCATTATATCCTATTGTTTCCCCTTGGCCATTTATGAAGTGGGGTATGGATATAGTGGGAAAGCTACCAAAAGCTCTGGGAGGAAAAGTCTTTATGCTAGCAATGACGGATTATTTCTCTAAGTGGGTTGAAGCAGAAGCATTTGTTCAAGTTAGAGACCAAGAAGTAGTATCCTTCATCAAGAGGAATATCCTGACCAGATTCGGAGTACCAGCCGAGATAATCTGTGACAATGGTTCTCAGTTTATAAGCAAGAGAACTACTGACTTTTGCAAGAGTTGGGGAATCAAAATGATAACATCTACTCCAGTACATCCTCAGGCGAATGGACAAGCAGAATCCTCAAACAAGATAATTGTCAACAACTTAAAGAAAAGGCTTGGAGCCAAAAAAGGAAGATGGGCAGAAGAATTACCCTTTGTTTTATGGGCTGATAGGACAACGGTAAAGAATGCAACAGGCCAAACCCCATTTTCCTTGGTATTTGGAGCAGAAGCAATGATTCCAACGGAAATGACAATACCTAGTGCAAGATTTACCCTAAATGATCCTGAGCAGAATCCTGAAGCCTTGAGTCAGGATTTAGACACTATAGATGAGAAGAGAGATGCGGCAAGGCTAAGGATGGCAGCATATCAACAGATAATATCCAGGGCATATAACAAGAATATTAGGACCAGAAGATTTAAGATTGGAGATTGGGTGTTAAGAAAGGCTTTTCAGAATACTACTAATCCTGCCGATGGCAAGTTAGCTCCGAAATGGGAAGGGCCATATGAGGTTGAATCAGAAGCAGGGAAAGGAGCATACAGACTCAAGAATATGGAGGGGGATATGCTACCGAGGTCTTGGAATGCTATACACCTTAAGCTCTATTTCAAGTGAGTTTAGAATTTAATTTCTAACTCAGAATGGTATGAATTCTACCTTTTTTAAATATGTGGTTTAATTTGTTCTTTGTAACCCAATACTGACTTAAGCATCGGAGGGGTGTTAGCTAAGCTAACACCCACCTTAGTTTACAATTGTTTTGCAGAATATGTTTCAGGATATAGCTCCAGGATATGTACTCAGGATAACTCGAAAGATTAGAGGATTGGCCCCCTCTCTCACGTACAAGGGATCCTGATCCCTTCACAGGTTTAAAGGTATTCACCTTTCTTCCGAATTGGGTTTAAACACCCCGCCTGGAGCGCAAGTTATTCAGGGATAGTTCAAGGTGGCGGGACCAGTCCATGTAAAAGTGGCTGACAATTTCGTTACTGTTGGCTATATCCTGAATCCTAAAGGTATATGAGGATTGATCACCCTCTCTCATGAAAGGGTATTTTCATACTCTCTAAGGTTTAAAGGTTTTCACCTTTCTAAGTCTTGGAGTTTATACACTCCCGCCTGTAGCGCATGAAAATTTGGGATTTTCCCCAGGATACGAGGGATTTATCTCCAGTACATCCTTGGGTTTTACCCTTGGGATCTAAAAAATTGCCTATACGATGGAAATTGACATTCAGAAGATTTCTAAGTGTTTGGAGACATTGTATACAGGGGACATTCCTACCAAGGCAGTGATGTAAAGCTCAAAGGCTAAAGCTCGGAATTAGTATGCTAAATATCTCACACAGGGGACATCTTCATTGGAAAAGTTGCAAGGAGATTGAGGTTTGATGATAGTGTTATATATTACTCCGGGTATGATCTTTCCTTTGTAAATATCGTCTAAGTTTTTAGTAACATTATGTTAAGTATCCTGATATATATTCTCAAAGTCCTTTTAAGGATATTTGAGTAAGGTGTTTGAAACTGATATTAGTTTGGAACTTTGATCATTTAAATATTATCAAAACTTGGTTTTGAAAAGATAGATTGTTTTTCACTTTCTAAAGAAATTTCTACAAAGTTGAAGGAACGTTTGGAAGTTTTATTTAATAAAAGGTTTTTACAATATATTGCTGAGCATACTGATCAGGATATTTTCATAAGATAGTAATATAAAATTTATTACAGAGTTAAGAGTTATACTAAGTAATGCAAGACAACAGCAAACAAGTCAAAAGATAGTTATATTATGAACAAGTCAAAAGTTGTGCTTTTGGTTTCACCTCAAACCGAGGCCCATCCGCCAAAAGCACAATTAGTTTTTACCATACTTGTGCAACGGTTGCAGGATATATCTCAAAACAGGACCTGTCCACCTACAACCGTTATCACGTTCAAAACAAGTTATACTAATTGACGACCAAGGACCCATCCACCTTTGGTCATCACATTGTTCTAGTGCAGGAAATGTAAATTGTTCGAAGACAGGAAAAGTAAATTGTTTATGCAACCACAACCATGAAATTTAAAAAGTGGGCTCCGGCCTTGGCACGTATATCCATCATCGCCCACTCCGCTGCCTAAGGGGCAGCACCTTCTTGAACGGCAACCTCCTTCCCAACGTTCGCACCAGCATCATCCTCAGGATTCTTTTCGGCATCATCATCAGCATTGGCCGCTTCCTCTGTCGCCTTAGAAGGCCCTTCACCAGTATGTTTTGCAGGATGAGCGACGGGATGACCTCCGAGGCCCTGTAGTTTCTCCTCCCAAGCCTTTACGTTCCAGGAAGGGCATTCAAAACCCAAATCCATGGCCTCATAAGCCATCCTTATCCTGGCTTGGAGAAGAGAGACGACCACGGATGCTTTGAGGCTATCCCGATATGAACTCATATTCTGCTGATATTGGAGAAGGGCGGCATCTAGCTTGGCTTGGGCGTCCTCATTAGCCTTGTGGAGGGCAGCTTGATGTTCCTGGGTCATTGCCTTGTATTTGTCTTCATAATGTTGGGATTTGGCGGCCGCAATGGTTCCTTGGTCAGCTATGGTGGCCATGGCTTTCTCCAGCTTGATCTCCAACATCTTGTTAAGCCCGCAAGCGTCTTCATACAAGTGCATAAGACGATCCAGACCCTATCGATAAAGACACAGGTATTGATGTAAAAAATAAGCAGGATAAGGATTAACATACTTGTGCAGGATATCGAAAAGAAAATTCTACCTGTTTGAGGAATGAGGTGGCTTCGTTGAACCCATGATTCTCGAGAGAGAATGTTTCAGAGACAGCTGGGGAGTCCGTCTCTTTTCTCTTCCGAGAGCTAGATGCCCGGGTCCGGGATGCCGGAGGGCCTTTGGGAGCAGAAACAGTCTTCGAGGAGGTAGGCTTTGGTGTAGCAGATGACTTTGGCTTGGATTCTTGTTTGATGGGTTCGAGGCTGGACTAGCAATCCAACTCGTCAAGTTCGAAACCTTCAAGGTTGACGACTGGTACTACACAAGGGAAGATGTTCTTAAACTCATCATACTTTTGAAAAGTAATTTATATATATTGAGAATGTGCTTACCAGACATTGCTGAGCTTGATTTCTGGCTTGAATCTGTAAGAGACAGGGAGAAAGTTCTTTCACTGGCAGGAAGACGGTAGACTTCCTCGATCTTGGATTCGGATTCTGCACTGGGAGGCACTAAATCTCTGAAATTTGCTGCATAAAAACATCAGGATATAAGTCTGGGATACAGTTTGAAGATATAATTGGGGATATTCCTAAAACCCTAAATCCTACCCTTGGTTAACCATTTAACCGGTAGATCGAAACCCTTATCAATAGAGTCTCTTTTTACGAAAAAGAATTTTCGTCGCCATCGATCCTCGTTCTTGGTGGCTTTAAGAACCAGAGGGTTCTTGGAGGTAGAAAACAGAAGAAAACGATGATTGTCGTGGGATCTCAACCGGTATGCTATAGGAAGGTCCTCAACAAGTAAGTTAGGAAAATGACGAGATTTGATTTGATCTAGCACTATTAAAACTCGCCAAACCATTGGCATAACCTGGGCGTAACTAAGGCCGGTGAGGTCGAAAAAGCTAGAAATAAAGGGTGGAAATGGGTACCGGAGTCCAAGAGAGAAGGGGTAGGCAAAGAAACAAACCCACTCATCAGATATTGCATCTGATCGGGCTTCCCGATCAAAAGGGCGAAAGACTGTTCCGGTGGGGAAGGCGCCGGAATCTTTAAGAGCAGCGATGTCGGCATTGTTAAAACAGCAGATCTCCTTTGCTGGATCAACAATGAAGTTCTGACTTACGAGGCTTGAGGCTGGTCGGTCCGATCGGGATTTCATTCGTGGTGCCATCAAAAATATTGAGCAAACTGAGAGAGATTCAAGAAAGAAGGATAGAAAGGAAAATACCTGATGTCCGCTTGAAGATAAGGATAACCAAGATAAGGAGTCCCTCGGTTAATATAGGATGAATATAGGGGGGTAAAGAGTAAATAATGCTTTGGAAGTTGCACCACTATCATTTCAAGGGTCTAGTCGTATTAATTACCTTAAGTTATGAGGTGAAACTTTTGAAATATATCCGTTGGATTGGTATCCCAACTGATATATTTGGGGACAATTGTTAGGGCTCATTTTCTTTGCATACGTATCCTGACCAATATCCTGCCTTAGTTTGTTTATTTGTGACCAGGATGCTGGAAGAGGATATTGCTAACATCTTGGGCGATATCCTGAGGTTTATTGAATTAACCACGTGCAGGTTAAAGGCTGAGACTTGCTAACGGTCAAGTGGACTTCTTCTCCTCAAGACTCAGGCGAGTTTGTTGAAGGAGAGACGTTGAGCCCGAAAGACCAGGTCTACAACGTTCGATGAAGGAATATTCGGTGGATCCCGGATGTTTAGGATAGTTTGTTATTTTATCTTTACTATAAATAGATGGGGGCGGATCAGTTTAAGGCACACAATTTTCACTAACACTCTCGAACACTTTCACTCTCGAACACTTTCACTCTCTAGCTCATCGCAAACACCACACTTGTATTCGAATTTCATTGTAACACATAGTCGATCCGCACCACATCCTGCACTGTATCCTGATATTTGAAGCAATAGAAGAACAAGGCAGCTGCGATTGTCAGCTCCCGAGGTTTTATGCCGGCGATCTAGATTGATCAAGGGCTTTCCTCGTACATCTCGTGTCGTTTACTTTACTTTTGCTCATAGTTTGATCATAGATACAGCTCAATATCCTGAGCCGTATCCTGAATACTGGTTTTCTAAATAACTTAACAAGAATATTTTTCACACATATTTCTAGCACACTACCTCACTAAACTAATTTGATCACTAAATTGCTTAGGTAATTTTTTGACCAAAACAATTATGAACTTGGATTGGTGGATATTCATTTAGAATGAATATAGAGCAAAGTGTTGCTGCCAAAGTTCATAGATATTTATGGGATACAAATATTGGACTGACTCGCTCTCAAATATTACTGCATGGAATCATTTGTGATTGATCATAAGTAAATTATGAGTAAAGGCGAATATCATAGTATCCTCTGACCTGAGATACATATTGGGTCTTGATATTCACCAAGTATTATACCTTGACCTAGTTCTTAGCTGTCTGTAATAAGGCAGTACACAAGGCTAAACTCAAGTGTGGTACAAGGTGATTGTGATAGACGTATGTTGTCAAGAAGGGATTTGTTCCTCTTATTCGTTGAGAGTAAGATGTCTAAGGCTTGATAAAGTTAAATCAACAGAGAGTGATCACTCTATGTCTCTGGATTTAACATGACATCTGTAACGAAAGGATAAATGATAGATTCACCTAAATCATGTTCAAGTAAGGGACTTAAAAGGGATGATGTTATTGAATGGCAAATATAGTCATACGTATTGGGGGTAGTAAACCGTAGTTAGGCGTCATTTACTGCTTGCATCAATCTTCTATGTATCTTGTGCAAGTGGGAGATTGTTGGACTCTATATGCCCAAGACACATATTAAATTGATGTGGCTAGTACGTTATGATCCAAGTCAAGTCATACCCAATAACAAGCTAGACAAACACTTATATTATTTATTTGTGATATGATCAAACAAATAAAAATTAACACTTACAATATTTAGAAATTGGTTTTCTAAATAATTACACTTGATAAACCAATAAATTATATGGATAATTTATTATGAGAGAATATTTTATTTTGTTATTTAATGGGTTAAATAACATTTTAAAAGATTGTATAAAGTCTTGTAAATATGTAATGTTATATTTATAAATGTTATAAATATAAACCAAGACATAAAATTTTATAAAAAGAAATTTGTATTTTTTTTTATAAAAACCCAAGTGGGCCACCCCCCCCCCCCCATGTGCCTTTCCAAGAAATATTTTTGTCCAATGGGATGACATGCAATTATCATAAGCTAGAGGCCATTTGATTGGGTGGTCTTCTCAAGATTTTTTGGTCCAATTAGCTTACATGCATTTGCATGTGTTAGAAGCTTGGTGATTGGTCCAAAAAGGGAGTGCACATCTCTCATGTCTATATAAAGAATTTTATGACAAAAATTGAACAGAAGACTTGTGTTCTTGCTCTCTAAAAATCGGTCATAAGGGGTGTTTTTCAAGTGTTCGGTTTTTTATCTTTGGTGTTAAAATCCTAGCTAATCTCGTGGTGTTTGTTGGAAGCTTGGGGTATACAAGCTTGAGGCCTTCTACTCTTGAAGGCAACTGTTCAAGAAACATCATCCGTTTCATCATCCTATTACTCCAAGAAGGTAGTATCCTAAACACCCTATGGTTGTGTTTGATAGTATGCATTTTCATATATGGATCCGGGTTTTGGGATTTTTCATATAAATGATTTTATATCTTATAAAAGTAACATGTTTTAAACATTATTTCCGTTGCGTTTTTATTTCATATGGATGAAATTGCTTTGATAAACATGTTAAAATCCCTTCAAGATTAACATTCATAAACTATATGAAGGATAAACAAAGTTCATATGAACTTACCGTGATCTTGCGTTCCTAGCGCCTTGGATTGACTTGTTCCTTCTTCTTTCTTTGTTCCTATACATTTCAACTTCATACATTTAGCTTTCATACAATTTCATTACTTACGCATTCTTCGGTGTACATTATGATGCTAGTTAACCACATACATTTTTGTTATCATCATATTATATCAATTTAGCAAGTATTCATGTAAAATCACAACTAGACCAATTAAGGCATTTCATCGAACGCGTTGTGTGCGTACTATCTACAAGGCATAATGTACAAGTAACTTAAGCACATTTTCTATATCTCATTCATCGATTAGCATAACAATTCCCAACTTCATAATTTACCATCTTAACCATGTACATTTAGTTCTACATCAATTATCCAACAAAATATCATCAACTTTATACTAATTTACATATGAAACTTCACTAATCTTGATCATCTTATAACATACAAGTAGGTTTTTCCCCAAATCACCAATATAGACAAAATTAAATATATTGCCACATCTACACATTGAAAATAACTAACATTCATGTTCAATTTCATATTACATTCACGGATTACCCATAACCCACTTCATCAATAACCATTAAATCATGAAATTTAACTTACTTAATGATAAGGACACTTAGGTAATCGAAATTCTTAGTATATGCATCATAATAGGCTTCAATTTCTTTTCAATCTAACTAATTTGTGATATCTAGGGTTCTTCCCCTTGTTCTCCTTGGCTCTGGTCGACACACTCACACACATCAGTGTGTGAGTTTTGTGTTTTTCTTATTTTTAAATTTTATCTTTCAAATTGCTCAAAAATAGTCCCTTAAGTTTAGTAGTTACATTATTGATAGTTAATAACCTATTCTTATTCATTACTCATTGATACTTTATTAATTAGCACATGAAAATTTGGGGTGTTACACGTTACGTAGAGAGAATTCGTTTAAATCTTGTTGTCCCAAACTAACTGGAACAGAATTCCCGTTAGACGCGTTTTCATCGTAGTCACAAATCGCTCTACCTTCGTCTTCGATGATCATGTTATGCAGCAAGATACAAGTGTACATAATGTGTCGTAACCTCTTTGGTGTAGCAGAACGTGCTGGATGTTCAATAATATGCCAATTTTTTTTGTAGAACCCCAAAACACTGTTCAACATCTTTTCTCGCCCCCTCTTGAAACTTTACAAATTTCTTTTTTTATCGTCTGTCGGGTGCGGAATACGAATGGAAGGCTACACCACCCCCTTGCTTGATCCACCATGGTTTGCATTGATTAAACCATGGCAACCATGGTCCTCCTTTCCATTTTTTCAACAAATCATTTCCTTTTTTCTTTAAAGAAAGATAAATTAAAATAAATAAGGGGCTAGCAATTTGGGTCATGATCACACCCTTAGGGTAGTGGTTTTGGATGGTGGATTAGAGGTGTGTTACATGGCACTGACGTGGAGGGTCATGGTGGTCATGAGGGTCATGATCACACCCTATAGCCTAACTTATTAGAGCCTGTTAAAACTTGTTATGACTAAATATAACTCATTATGATATTTATTGTGACAATCCATAATATCATGTCACTATCCGTACAAACCCTAGTCCTGAATACATTGAAAACATACATGATCGACTTAATTTTGGTTAATTAGATTATATGTGCATAGCAAAGTCCAATTGTCACATATCATGCATCGGTAATCCTTGGGGATTACTGGGTCACACACAAAATATTCTAGCATACACGATCGTTAGTAAAAATTGTCTAAATGCTTGAGTAGTGTGGAGGAATGACCTGATCCGGTCATTCCGGGTCAAATAGTAACCATTAAATAAGTTGTAAATACGGAAGATATCTCCATATATCTCCATGCAAATAACCTCCGATAAAATAGGAGTCGCCTAACGACTTCACAAATTATGTGGAAACCCTTAAGTCACCCATAAGTATAAATCGAGGGATCGTCATGAAGGTAAGACACATTGTTCTCTCATTAGATTCTTTTTACTCTCACGAGCAAATACTTATTCTCAGAAAAAGGGTGGTTACAGGAATAACCCCATTCCTGTAACGAGTCCTAACGGTATTCTGTTTTGCAGACCGTAGATCGGATCACTCTTCATCGGAACCACCAGCTAAGGGACGTATGTCAGGTAACGTTCTTACATTGGCGCTATCCGTGAGACCTGCAAATACTAAAGAGCCTGTTACCACGATGAGTGCTCCGAACGTAAGTGTTGCAATTTCTAGCACCGTATTAACTTCTGTTGCTGAAGGAGGAGGCACAACGGCGGCGAGTGTTACGACTACGGTCCCAGCTTTAGCGCTTACTAGGTCTTTGGCACACGAGTTTGATGCCGAGTTGCCTCCAGGATATGAACGGGGGCATATGGGCGCAACGTCTTCAAGAACAGGGTTCTCTCTCTCAGAACCGGGGATTACGCTGTCTCCCGCTACATCAGCGGTAGCAACAGCTGTTTCAACCACCTCAACACAGGAGGCGCCTCTAAGCTCTAGTTCACCCGTGTTTACGCCAGTTTTAGGGTCAAGAAATTACTACTACAGACTGGTCCAACTAGTTTACACGACCTCGGATGGAACGGCGGCACAGTATTTCTCACCAGGAGACAATTTTCAGTTTCCCCCATTGTATTCAGCGACCCTTACAGCGGCAATGTCCACACCACCCCACCAACCGGTGATAATGCCCAGGGCTGTTTTGAACACTCCAATCACACATGCCACCATACGGGTACGCGCCTCCCCACATGTATAGAGCCGCACCTGAAGGAAACCAGATAGTAACCATTAAATAAGTTGTAAATACGGAAGATATCTCCATATCTCCATGCAAATAACCTCCGATAAAATAGGAGTCGCCTAACCGACTTCCCAAATTATGTGGAAACCCTAAAGTCACCCATAGGTATAAATAGAGGGATCATCATGAAGGTAAGACACATTGTTCTCTCATTACATTCTTTTTACTCCCACGAGCAAATATTTATTCTCACGTCAGAGGGTGGTTACAAGAATAACCCCATTCCTGTAACGAGCCCTAACGGTGTTCTGTTTTCCAGACCGTAGATCAGACCACTCTTCATAGGAACCACCAGCTAAGGGACGTATTTCATGTAACGTTCTTACAAGTAGAAATCCAAAGTGTTATTATATGGTTATAATGTAAAAGGATATTGGATTTAAATAACCCGAACTTTCACCAATTGTTAGATGGCACTCCCAACTTGTGATTTGTATAACATCACTCTCAACTTTTGATTTGTACAACACCACTCCCAACTTTCAACTTATTTTTCACTACCTAGATAAATTAACATGATGATTATGGTAGATGTTTTCCTTGGGTTGTTGATGTAAGACCATACCATCTTCTTTGCCATCATTTTACAACATTTTTCACTCCACAAACCCTCTCATTTCCTCCCTTGGCCGGCCCCCTTTTCATACACGAACACATATCTAAAAATTGTTTTAAGGAGTTTAAGCCAATATAAAGTGAACCACGGTGTCTAGTGTTTCCAAGAAAGCCATGTGTTTTCAAGCTTCATTCCATCCCTCCAACCTTCATCCTGTCTTGTTTACAGTGGGAATCATTGCCCTAACTTTAAATCTTGCATGATCTAGTGTTACGTTGTGTTGATTCACCCAAGAAAGTGTAGCTTTATGGTTTTAAACTTGAAATATATGTAACATATATAACAAAGGGCATCTTGGACATAAATGAACTATAGGTTAAAAGATACTAAGAGAAACACATGGTAATTGAAAAATTTGAGAAGTATTTTTGGATCACACATGTTCTCTAAGCAAAAATAATAAAAAAATAAATAATAAGGTTTTTATATTCTTTTAATCGCCCCTTATTAAGTAGTTTTTATCTTTATTTAAATTATACACATGTGTACATTGTTAAATTTTTAATTATACACATTTGTATATTGTCAATTTTTAGTTATACATATGTGTACATTATCAGACATATATATAAGATACTTATTTTTCAATTTTAAACACATATGTACACTAAAAAAACATGTTCAGAACTATAATTTTCCTTTATCTATCGATTATACTAAAGCAAAATAATGGTTGACTATTTGACCATTATGTGGCATATCTCTTTAGCCAGATAATTCATTTTTGAGCGCCATTTCTCTATTCTCATTCAATTCTCCTTACCGCTCACAATTCCTTCATTCTTCTTTCACACGCTCCTTGGATTATATATGGAAACTTGAATAATTCTTCAATTACCGCTTACAATCATCAAAATAATCGACAGGATTTTGATCTTGCGATTCATTATTTCAACATCTTCATCGCCATCACTCTGTGTCTCAATTATTTCCCATTTTGATTTCATCCTTCATTGACATTCAAAGACCCTAATCTACGTCCTCTTTCGCCAGCAGATTTAAAATCAAAAACCCTAGATCTGATTCTTTATATTCACGTTGTCGATTCTTCTCTCAACCGGTCAGCTAGGGTTTCCTCCGCAGCGAAAGAGAGGAATCGACACTTGATGTGAACCCTAACCCTACTTCGGGTCGTCAACGATGGTGGCTGGTTCAACAATTGCAGCCTGTTTGTTCATCAAGTGTTCTGACGCAAGTGTTGTTACCACAAGATCTGAATCAGTTTCAGTTCAGGCAAGTTTACACGTTATATTCTCTGATGTTTACTGTCTTTTTTTTTGTGTAATTTGATTGAATTTGGTGTTTTTTGTGTTGGTTTTCATCTGGGTGTTGCTCAATTGCTTGAATCTTGAAGTTATAATGTGGATTTAGATGCTTACTTTTTTTTTTTTTTTGTAATTTGACTGAATTTGTTGTTGTTTGTGTTGGTTTTCGTCTGGGTGTTGCTTAATTGCTTGAATCTTGATGGTTTTCTTCAAGTTATAATGTGGTTTTGCATGTTTGTTGTTTATTTATTTTTTTAGTTTGATTGAATTTGGTGTTGGTTTTCATCTGGGTGTTGCTTAGTTTATTGAATCTTGATGGTTTTCTTGAAGTTATAATGTGAGATTAGATGCTTGATGGTTTTTTTTTTTTTTTTTTTTTGTAATTTGATTGAATTTGGTGTTTTTTGTGTTAAATTTCATCTGGATGTTGCTTAATTGCTTAAATCTTGAAGGTTTCTTGAAGTTATTATGTGAGATTAGATGCTTGCTGTTTTTTTTTTTTTTTTTTGTAATTTGATTGAATTTGGTGGTTTTTGTGTTAATTTTCATCTGGGTGTTGCTTAATTGCTTGAATCTTGATGGTTTTCTTCAAGTTATAATTTGGATTTAGATGCTCACTGTTTCCTTTTTTTTCTATTTTTTTTGTGTAAATTGATTGTATCATTCCAATCCATAATCTATCTTTTCTTTGTTATCATATTCAATTAGGGTTTTATTGTCAATCGATTTGTTTCATACTCCTACACATAAATGTCTTCTACATCAAGGTCTGATGTGTCACTTGATCATCGTTAATACATCAGGTACGACACGTATTTGTTGATTATTTGACTTTTATTCTAATATTTGATGACCTAGGTTTTGATTCAAAGTTTCAAACAATGGTGTTTAACCCCAACCTCTCTGACGGATGTTGTGGTTGTTCGTTGCCGCTGCTGGTGAATCACAATTGATGCTGATATGTTTGTTGTGTATTGTAGATGAAGAGAAATAAGATGCAAATATGGCGTTTTTTTTATTTCCGGCCAAACACTGATCTGTGGCGAACGGGGAAACAGGCGGCTAGGGTTACAACAACAATTACTTTGGCGGAAGCCTTTTAACCATCGCCACTCTTGATGTGTTTCTGCAAACAACCGTGATGTTTTCTCAAGGTTACACAACAAGAACTTCCGGCTTGCAAGCCAATTCTTACCCCGAAATGGGTAAGTATCGTTGTTTCAATGTTTCCTTATGCTTCTTATTCATTGACTTATGACAAAGAACCAAGCTTACTTTCTTTTTGTGTAATCTACTGCAGGTGATTTCGGCATTTTTGCTTGTGACAGTTGTCTTCATACCTATAGGAGTAGCTTCCCTTCTTGCTTCTCCTGATGTATGATTCAAACCGTTTTAATTTACTAACTTTATGAACATTTCCTCTTTTGTTGTAATAGTTTGTAATTTTGGATTTGTTTTTGTTTAAGTAGGTAGTTAAAATTATTGACCAGTACGATAATGCCTGCTTACAAGGCACAAAAAGTCAAAAGGTTCAATCTATACAAGACCCAACAACAAGCAAAACCTGCGTCAGAAGATTGACAGTAAGTTTTAAACAGTTACTTTCCAATAGTGACTTCATAATTAGAGATATGTGCAATTTAAATTCAACATCTAACATTTTGGTAATTAAACGAACTGAACATTAGGTCACAAAGAGAATGAAGCAACCTATTTATGTCTACTATCAGCTCGACAATTACTATCAGAATCATCGCAGGTAACGACTCTTTCATTTCCATCTTATATATTATTTATTAAAAACAAAAATTCCATATATCTAACGACTAATCACAAAAAACTTATGTTTGCAGGTATGTCAAGAGCCGAAGTGATCAGCAATTGAGAAACCGTGGCAATGAGAATGGAACAAATACGTGTAAGCCTTAACAAAAGGGACATTTCATGGAAGAGTGACAGGGATGAAAAGTTCGGCAGTGATGTCTTTCCAAAGAATTTCCAAAACGGTAGTCTTATTGGTGGTGGGAGTCTCAATGAGTCTATCCCAGTAAGTCTCTCAAGTCTTAATTGTCACAGATAGGCCTGTAGACGAACCGAACGAACACAAACAGAGGCATGTTTGTGTTCAATTGATACATATATGTGATTTAAGTTTTTTGGTCTTAATGTTTAGTATAACAAAGTTTTCTAACCTTTTAATGTTTATTGTACCAGATTTCAACTACTGTTTCATGCTTTAATACTTTTTTATGAGTCTGAATTCATGATTAAATACCTCTTCATTGTTTAAAGAAAAAACTGATGATTTTAATGGCTTTTTTTAACAAACAAGAAAAATTTTTCTGTTTTTCTAATTTTAATGTTCATATTAACATATTTCAAAGGTGTTGAAGCTCTAATGCCTTTTTTCTTTGATAATTATGACTCAGTTAGTGTAATTAGTGTATATTTGTTTATTATTGAAAGAAAATCTGATGATTTAAATGTCTAATCTTTTTGAAAAACATGAAAAATTGAATGTTTTGATGGAGACCAAAGGTGGGAAGAAGTCTAGCAGTAGTAAATCCTTTTATGAAGCTCCTTTAGGTTACAGCATTCAAGACGTTCGACCAAATGGAGGAATCAAGAAGTTCAGATCGACTGCTTACTCCAACGTAAGTATTCGATCATTAATCGCACCAATTTAGCTCCATAATCTCTACTGATCATGTGTTTTCATTGTCTTAATGCAGTGTGTTCGCAAACCATCCTGATATTCTTTCGTTTAGTGCCCCTTTCACGTCTGTTTGACGTCGTTTATTTACCGTTTTTTATAATTTGTTTCGTTGTTAATATCGGTTCCCTATATTCTTCCTTTTCTTCACTCCTTGACCCGTTTACTGTTTCCTCCATTGTTGGTGTTAATTTCTGTTTAAAACCATGTCTACAATTCGTTTCGAAGGCTACGAAAAGAGGCTTGAAGTAACGTTTTTCGAGCCCAGTATCTTTTCTAACCCTGAAGGTCAAGGTCTCTGGGCTTTAACCAAAGCCCAACTGGATGAGATCTTGAACCCTGCTAAATGCACAATTGTCTCTTCGTTGTCGAATGAGCATGTAGACTCTTACGTTCTATCCGAGTCGAGTCTATTTGTGTTCCCTTACAAAATCGTTATCAAAACTTGTGGAACCACTAAACTGCTGTTATCGATACCGGCTATTCTGAAGCTGGCGGAATCTATTTCGCTTATTGTCCGGTCAGTAAGACACACATGCGGTAGCTTTATCTTTCCCAGTGCTCAATCGTACCCTCATCGCAGCTTCACCGAAGAAGTTGCAGTGCTGGTCCGCTGGATGGTCATTTTGAGAAGCTTGATTTAGCCAGCAAGGAGTGATGTAATTTGAGTTGTTTAGGTATGATTTACTTATGGTGGAGTTTCATGGTATTCGGTTGGGTAATTGAATGTGTTTTAAAAATTGTATATCCAGTTTCAAGTGTTAATGATTTAGGCTTATTGCTCTATGTGACATATGGCATATATGTGGGTTCTAGGTTTTAGTGTGTTCATCCATGTTTCACTGCTTTTGGTGACAATTTTTTTTAAATATTTCCTTGATTCTTGAGGAAAATATGTTTATACCAGAAGACCTTCCTTTTATCTTCCATCAGATCCGTAATCAAATATATGCAATTCGAATAGGTCGTTTTGCTATTTGACTCCTAAATTTATGAAATATCTTTTCATTGAATCTTATAGTATGTGCATCTATTATTATTACTATCCCTCAAAATTATTATTATTATTATTTTTTCTTGCTTTCATACTTCTGTAGGTTCATAATTTGTTGGACATTCTCCATGCTGGGCCAGGGGATAGATTTCTAAGCATGCTTCCTACTTGGCATGCATATGAACGTGCATGTGAGTATTTTATACTATCTTTGGGTGTTGAGCAAGGATACACAACGGGTAAACACCTAAAGGGATTTTAATATTACAGTGAGAATACTTTAGATAGATATAATGGAAAATATATTACCATGCTACTTTCATATGATCCTGAAATAGAGCCAAGATGAGGATATTATAAGGGATTTTAATCATCGTATGCAAGGGATTTTAATATTGATTGTTTACACATATCTCAACAACCAGCTTTTGGTCATCCTTTCCTCAAAGACGATAAAGTCCAGGTTTCTTTGCTGTTGCGGATATTTGTGTTTTTTAAGATCACCATGGATTTTTTTCATCATTTTAAACTTACACTAAAAGTTGTGTGTTTGTGTGTTGCATGGTTCTAGATTTTTATTAAACAGCTCAAACGGGGTCCAACAGGTCAGTTTTATTCATAGCTACACATTGATATTCTTGATTTTTCCACCATTTAGATAAATATGTCACCAACACTATTGCTTTATTTCATCATATTAATCTTTAGTGATGTGCATTTGGTACCGGGTACCGGTACCGAAATTCCCGTACCGAATTGGTACCCATTTTTTGTCGTTTTCGGTACCGGTACCAGTTCGATACGATACATGTAGTTTACTGGATTTTGTCTTCAAATACCGGTACCGTAGCGTACCGTACCGAACATTTTTGGAGAGAATTTTGGTACCGGTATTTTCGGTACCCATACCTAATTGATCTTACGTAAAATTCTTACTAAGTTTTGGTGAAGAAAAATTGCAAGAACTTCTGCACATGATTGTTGACTTCTGCAAATGATTTTCTTTAGACAAACCATACCATGGGAGAAACTATAAGCAATTTAATTCTAATTGGTATGCAAAAATTAATTTTGTAGTTTTGTAAGTATTTGACAAAAATATCATGTAATTTCCGATCTAATTGTTGTCGCCAGGCCAAAAGGGCAGCTATTATGGCATCTTTTATCATTCACAACATAGGGAAAGATCACATTTCACCAGAGCTGCATTGAATTTGGTATTCATATATCTATTGCCATATGCCATTAAGCAAAACTAGCAATTATGAGTTAGCTACTACTTACATATGAATTGTTCAATTTGTTTTTTTTTTATTTCTAATAGGTCAATGGGTACTAAACATATTTCTCTCTTTTTTTGCTTTTTTTATTTCTCAGCTAGAGTAGTGAAATTCTAGAACAGGTTTTCAAAAAGCAAAGTAAGATTAAATACAGAAGAGGAGAGGGAGGTCATTGAACCTGAAGTAAGATCTAAACATAATTGTCGGGTAATGGATTCGGGTCAACTTCAGATGGTTTGGGTCAAAGTCGGGTAATGGATTCGGGTCAACATCAGATTGGGTCTAAATGGGTCTTTAATAAGCGATTGGTAACTGAAGTGATGATAGTCAACAGTTATGTTGATGCTGGTTACGAAAGTGGTCTCCGGCGGCCTGGCCGACACAAGCTGGATAGAGGCGATAAATGGTAATTCTTGAGATTTTACATCATGAAAATGTTTTGTAAGTATAGCATATCACTTCTATTATTTTACATGTTTGCGATATGTTTTAATTTGATTTGAATAACTACTAAAATTTCATAGGCTTAAAATTATAGCAATAAACCAAAAGGTTTAGATTTGTATTATATGGGAGTTGTGCATATGTATTATATGTTTTAATTAGATTAGAATAACTACTAAAATTTCATATGGGAGTTGTACATCTGTATTATAGTGTGGTGTTCAACATTGACATGGTATCAAAGTTTTTCTCAAAGAGTATAGGATCTCTACTCACTTGAATCTGCTTCCATGCATACGAGTTTTTGTGTTTACAAACCACTTTTGAGCTCGATGCCCTATTCCAGGTTGATATAGAGTGCGCTTTCAAAGAAGCTGGTGGCAAAATAGGTGAACACGAATTCGGGCGGGTTGGGTAATGGGTTACCACATGTAATTTTTCTGTTCCGGTCTAAACAGGTTGGGTTTACCCAAAAACCCTTTTTGTCCAAAATTCCGTATTTCGAAAAATACGGAATTTCAAAGGTAAACTAATAGTCGGTTTTAAGTTCCATTAAAGTTGTTTTTAAACCGTAGAATGTGAACTGAACTCTATAAATCCTAAACCCACCGATTTACTTCGGTTGGGTGGATTCCAATGGTTTATGAAGATCTGTAAGTCTAGGAGTATTTACTGTGGTAACATTACCATATCTGTTAACTGTAATGTTTGGTAATTAGGGACGTAATATTTGCTTTATATTGACAACTTTTTATATATCTATTAATTTGAACATATATTTATATATTAGTAAAAAAAATAAGTTTAGTGTTTTTTAATTAATTTATTTACTTTCTTTAAAATGATGGCAGGTTGACTCTGGTTTATTTGGCTATGTAAGATTCTAATGGTGACATGTGAACATATTTGGTTGAAGGTATGTTAACTTATTTTAATGCAATGTTGAAAACCTAATTTAGAGGTGGAAATTTCAGTCTAATGGGTTACAATGGGAGGTTAATTTTTATTGTTAAATCACTCTTAACGATAGTTTTGGATTATTAAGTCAATTGCTAATCTGTTATGTGCACACTTAAAAAAATATTTAATGTACACAATTTTCCTAATGCATGATAGTTAGCAAGCCGAAAGTTCTATCCAGTTACCTCTGGTAATAAGTTCTAATATCTTTAAAATTACCATGGCCCACGTGTCATATAAATCTTTCATTAAAAAGGGATGTTGTAATTGTTGTATTTATTGTTATGTTGTTTAGGTTCTTGGGATAGAAAGGCTAAAGATTGAGCTTCAAGAAAGGGGATTAAAGTGTTGTGTTACTTTGAAAGAACGTGCAACTAGGCTTCCATTGGAGATGATACCAAAAAGGTGTGCGGGATAGCGGTTTCAGGTTTGAATGGAATACGTGTTCGCCTATCAAAGTAAACTTTTTGGCTTCGCGGGTGGCCAGGAATCGGATTCCAACATGGCTGGAATTGGTTAGAAGGAACGTGATAAGCTGGTTACATGAAATATTCGAAGGAATCTGTAATAAAGTATTTACGTATTAAAATATAAATTTTTTGTTGTTTAGCCACCCGTGTATTACACGGGGACTTAGACTAGTATACATATATATGTACAATCATTTATACACATTTATACATAATCAAACATATATGTACAATACTTATTTTTCAAAATTGAACACGTATATACGCATGCGTATAATTCAAAATAACTAATAGGAAAAGGGGCGAGTTAGCGAAAAAAAATTGCATTTTTTTTCTTAAGAAATATTTGTGATCCAAAATGCTTCTAACATTTCTCAATCACCCTAATACTTCTCACATAATCCTATATCATGAACTATATATATGTGGGGGGAAACATCATATGAGTATTTTCACCCTTAAAACTAGTTTATTTTAGTAGATCCGGACTTGTTGACAATAGTTGGTAATTATTGGAATCTTATTGATGTTAGGAGAAACTTGGAAATAAAATGGTGATTTTAGGTATTTTTGTGGAAAATGATATGTTTAAAAACCCTAGATATGGTTTTCGGAAAAGATTATATATCTTGTAAACTTTTAGAATTTTGGAAACTAACAAGTATTATATATCTAAATGTTATGTTTTTTTTTAAGGTAAATTTCATTAAATCGGCAGGCCTGACAAAAAGCAGAACCGCACCACAAAACAATTACAATATATACAATGGATACTTACATCATTCTCTCTCCAATCTAAGTCTCTATACATGGATCTATTCTTTAACCAAAAAAAAACTAATAGATTTCACCTCCCCAAAAATTTCTTGCCAATCTCCTCTTCCATTGGAGAATATCTTAGAGTTCCTAGACTTCCAAATACACCAACACGGAACAATCTCCTTAGCCTTCGAACTACCCACGGAACCTTTGTAATATTCCATTAGATCTGTGAATGAGAAAGTGAAAATCGGGGGGAGTTTAGCCCAATCGCTTATGCCATTCCACACCCTTAAAGCAGGAAAACAAGCAGGAAAAAGGTGGTCGACGGACTCGGGCGCTTCTCCACAAAGGACACACTCTACCGAACCCACCGAAATATTCCTCCGAGCCAAAGTATTCTTAGTCGGGATACGATCCAGCAACGCCCTCCAAACAAAAATATTGCATTTAGAAGGGACCCACTTGCAACCTTTTACCTAAAAAATATTCTCCGCAGCGGGCGATTCCGAGACCAAGTCTTTGAAGGAGCGGGTAGAGAACAAACCTGATTCTTCTGGAATCCACCGCCACCCATCTTTACCCGAGGATCTGACTATGGAGGAGAGCACAGCCATGCTATCGGCCAACTCGCCCAGCTCCTCCCAGGAGGTCGAGCTTCTGGTCTAGTCCCAATAAACAGTGTCGTCCCCCCATCATTCGGGAATCGGTCACATACCAAACAGTTTTTATTTTTCTCTATCGCGAACAAATTCGGCCATCTCGTCATAAGGAGAGAATCGCCAATCCACCGGTCAATCCAAAAGCGGATACTGCCCCCATCTCCCAAAATCCCTTTGATATAACTAAGAATCCTTTTACCCTTAAGGAGCACTTTAGATTCCATTCTCGAAATGTTTAACCAAACTCCTGTCATCCCCGGTTTAGAAGGGAGACACGACCATCTTCTTCTATTGCCATGACAAGCCATAACCACCTTTCTCCATAAACTCTCTTCCTCCACCCTAAATCTCCAAACCCACTTAGCCAGAAGCGCTTCGTTCACCGTTCTAAGCTTACTAATACCAAGCCCACCGCTGTTTTTAGGAGAAGTAACTTTATCCAACGCAACCCAGTGTGTTTTTCTAACACCATCCGATCCCCCCCCCCCCCCCCCCCCCCCCCCCATAAAAAGTTTCTCATAAGAGATTCCGGTCTATCAATCACTTTGGAAGGCGCTTTATCTAAATGTTATGTAAATATGTGTTTTTAGGGTGAAAATGGTATAAACATGAGATATAGAATTTTTTTTACGCATTTCGTGTGTGTATATATATATATTGAAACACTTGGAAGTAAATATAGTATCTATTTATTACCATCTATAAACCATTCTTTTAGTCCCAAGTCTACTAAAGAAATGAATAATTTATAACAAAGTATTTAATGAAACACTTGGAAGTAAATATAGTATTTTATTTATTGTCATCACCCGTCTCAGTCACCACCGTACACCATCACAACCAAGTATTGTTACCACCCCATAACCGTCACATTTGTCTTACCTGTAAACCTTCAGCTGTTGACCAAGCTTGATTAAGATTAAAAATTTCTTTTAGTTATTTACATGGTTTTAAAAAGCGCGAAGCGCCACGTAAAAGCGCACTGCATTCCCTATTGTATGTGCAAAATAATTATATAATTTATATACTATAGGCTTTAGCATCATTTACCCGATATTTAGACATAAATAAACTTTGTATATGTTTGAATCTTGAAATTACATATATGTACCACCCAATAAACATGTTGTACAACTACCTGATGTACAAAAATATGATAAATAAGCTAGGGTTCTGCCACAGGTGGATTTTTATTTTATTTTGCGCAAAAACGCTCCTGTGCTTCGTGTATTAGTCTCGCCTTTTGTAGGCTGAGGTGCTAAGGCCAGTGGCGGACTCAGGATTATTTTTTACTGGGGTCCATTTTTTGTCGAATAATTTTTCACAACCAAATATTAAAATTTTCGTGTCGGTAATCGTAGTCGGGTCAGGGCTAAGAAATAATGTAGAAGCATTTAGTGGACATGAAACCACTACTTTATTAAAAAAACTAAAAAACCAAGACTTGTAAGACTTGAACTTGGGATCTATGTGTTAGATTACAAGAGGATTTACCACCCACACCATCTTTGCTTTTAATACTATGGGGTCCAACTAATTTATTTTATGGGGTCCTTGATAAAATTCACATACCGGTTCTACTATTTTTTTAAAAAACATTGGGGTCCGTGGACCCCGATCCGGACCAATATGGGTCCGCCCCTGGCTAAGGCATACACCTCGCCCCTTAAGCGCGTTTTTTTTTTAACCAAAGTTATTTATTAGCCTTTTTTATTGGTAATAGTTAATAGCTTTGATACCAAAATTCATCCGTATATAACTTCATATTTTTTCATTATTTATAAAAAAAAAAAGTTGAAATTTTAAGAACAAATAGAGATAATTAAGAGGTAAACCCATTCAGCACTTGTGGCCTAGTGGTAGGGTTACTTGTGTTCTTCAATGGAGACTGAAGTTCAATCCTCACTTGTGTCACTTTGGTGGATAAGGTAATGATAGATAGAGTCTACCCTCCTTGCAGAGGTGTGAGGCTCTATCCTGAACCCACCCGGGTTTTCATCTCACTGTATGTTACACCACGCCAGAGAGTTCTGCTAAATGTTGACATGTTATCCGACTCACTCGTTTTGCTACTTCTACTATAAGTTCACTGTCACACCCCTAAAATCCACATGCGGAATATCACCGCAGGAGGCGTGACACGACCCAGGATCAAGCCACCAATCATATTGAACAATATAGTAAAGTAAACACAAGTTCAACCACACAATATAATTGGTGTTTCAAAACAAGTAAACCAAATTCAAGTTATCAGCGGAAGCAATAAGTGTAAAACCAAAACATAAGTTCATAAAGTTTAACATGGCACACAACGTCCATGTCCCACAACGACTCCTCCTACTCGTGCAAGCTCCAGCTAAACATCTAACGACCTGCAAGGCATGTAACAACGAGTCAACAACAACGTTGAGCGAGTTCACAGTTGGTGTTCATTTATAAGTTGTTTCAAAAACCACGAGTTCATTTATAAGTTGTTTCAAAACCATGAGTTCATTTGTAACCATAAGTTAACCAGTTTCCCTGTTTCCCAAACATATCCATAACCAGTGGGGGCTTCCCCATGTGAACCACTAGACCCGTTACCATATCGACCACTGACCTAAAGTAAGTTGGTGCCCTGATGTCAATGTCTATCATCATTGACTAGTGCCCAGATCCATTAGTTCACGCCCGTCCTCTGCGGCACGGTGTGAGGCTTGTCAAACCTAAATAGCGCTATCTAACTAATGACCCGCTCGCCATTGGCCCGGCGATTAAGTCGATATAAAATGAGGGACTTCATGATAGAGTTGTTGGTCTAGTATCAGTGTTGTCACCCTTCAGTTAAGAGGGTGTGTACGTGTCCCCAACCCAGGAGATCACACAGGTACCGATTAGATCCTTAATACGTGTTGTCACCTTTCACTAAAGAGGATGTGGTACGTGTTCCAAACCAGGAGATCACGCAGTTTCTGTTTAAAACCCTTACCCATTCCCAACCCTTGGGAACCCCATGCCTAGTGGAAAGTGTGAACTCACCTCGGTTTGCTCGGTAGATAAACAGAAGGGTCACTTGAGCTAATGGTGGTCAACCACGTCCTAACATGGTTACCATATAAGTCAGGTCTATTTTCAAGTAATACCCGTATGTTTCACATGTAACTAGCAGTTTGCATTTACAATCCTTATCATGGCATACTTAACATTATCATTCACATACACACATAAATGACAGCATGCATATCAAACAATGATTCCCAAAGAACACCTAGCAGTTAAACAGTAGTTTACTGTGCTGTTTTCCCTCTGGACGAAACTCCCAAGTTTCGTCATGATTCCTTATCGACGAAACCCCTTGTTTCGTCGTGATTCCCTCTGAGGAAACCCTAAGGTTTCATCGTTATTCCCCTTGGCGAAACCCCCCAGGTTTCGTCATTATTCCCCTTGGCGAAACCCCCCAGGTTTCGTCGTGGCCTATGTTGACGAAACCCTTTTTGTTTCGTCGTGATCCTTGTTGACGAAACCCTTAGGTTTCGTCAATATGTATTTTCATCAATATGCATAGGTTACGTCGTGACAACAGTTAATCACACAGAAAGAAACCCTAACTGCCGTCATTCTATTCACGTCAAAACAACCAGTTTGTAATCATTATCCGATCATAACAGAATCATACATTAATCTTAAACAATCTAACATATACGATGGCCATTACATGAAAACAAATTCACAGATTCAACAATATCAATCAACTTATCTCATCGATCATCATCTTATTCAAATCAATAATAACAAGAAACCCTAATTCTGCCTTTGATGAAACCTATCAGACTCGTAACCGTGTTCATAACAAATCATGATTCATATCATACATGTCAATCATACTATACAAGATCTTATGAAGATGATTATACTATTCTAGCAATAACCACGTTATGTCTAGCAATCAGGTACTAACCGGATTCGAAATAAGACAACAGAACTTCGAGAGAATGATGGTGAGAGGATGATAATCGCCGTTGGGTGCAAGGGAGAGAATTAGGGTCTAGGGTTTGCCAATTGATCGGTTGTGTGCCCTCGCGAAACCCTTACTCGTTATATATAAGTGCGTACAAGGTGTTGGGCCCTAACTGGGCTTCCCCATAACTTGGGCCGGCGAGACCTTAAAGTTTCGTCGTGATGTATATGACGAAACCCCAAGTTTCGTCGTGATGCGGGTGATGACGAAACCTCAAGTTTCGTCGAGATGGTTGTGATGACGAAACCTCATGTTTCGTCGAGGTGCTTGTGGAACCCTAGTGTTTCACCAAGTGTGATTTTCAACCTTTAAATAATACATAAGTTTATAAAACTGAATACATTAACACATTAATCACATAAGTACTAACACAATATCTCAATTTATAACAAACGTGCGCAATTACAAAGCAACTAAGTTATGCAGACATAGTTGTGAAACAAGTAACGTGTTGAGGAAAGACCTTGAAAACTCGAGTTGTCACATTCACCCAAGATTCCTTAACGTCCCTTGAAACACTTTATCATATGATTCACAGGATCTCCTTCTTATTTACATTAGCAATGTTGCCGTTTTTGTAATCAGATTGGGTCTTGATGATCACGCACTATACCCTATGAATAGCACTGATTCTAGTTTGATTTTCGCTCCCTATAAGTTGGACGATGTAGTAAGGTAGATAAATATATGATATGTAGTATCATAATTCCATCCATTAAAATTAAAATAACATAAGAGGTCACCAGTAGCTTATACAACCCCAAATCCCAAATTAAGCAGTTTAGTTTACCAAATATAAATAAATTAGTGAAAGTTTGATTTCTTGGTGTTTGTACATCATGAAATTTTTATATTAAATAGGCAGGTACTTAATTTGGGCCTATTTACTGGGAAAAAAGGACCATCCGTTGACTTGAGCTACAAGGCAGTAAGATCCGCTGAAAAAACTCGATGAAATCAAGCAGTTGACTGCTTCAAATACGCGATAACATCTGCCCGATCCTGCGGGCTCTTCAGTCCATGAAACATCTTCTTTGTTCCAGGAATGTACTGCTCAACAGTAAAAGAAATGTGAAATATAATGCCAAAAAAATAAGGATAAAAAATGTTTATACAAATAAACATACTGTATATTAATGATAGAAAAAAAGTTGCTCATTAATCAAAGTTTAAATTATTCATCTTAATGCTTATTATACTGGTTGAGTCATGGATCAGTCTGGTCTCGTTCATGGGTATGCCCAAATTAATTCATTTGGAAATATTTCAAAAAAAAAAAAAAGAGCAACATAGATACAAAAAAGTTATACCTTCTTTGGGTTTAACAAGTATTCATAGAGTGTATTCTCTCCCCAGACAACAGCCATATCCTTATTGGCAGCAGAATAAGAATACCCTGCTGCGGTACCAGCCTGCCTTCCGAAAAGACCGTTCAAATTCGGCCCTGATTTTCACATGTGCAGAATTACAATGCTCAACACATGAAACAGACGTAAAAATACCAGAAGCAATAGCAACTACACTTTTTATGAGAGGAAATTATTATGAAAAATAAAGTAGCTTATTTGGAGTTATTTCCTACTCTAAAGAAAGATCAAACCAGCTATACTCACCAAGTTGCATCAATCGAAATTTCAAAATCGAATTACTTAGTGGAATCACAGTTTGGCGTTAATTTTAGTTTCCGTCGTTAATTAAGAATATCACAAAACTATGTCCCAACACCAGAGGAGCTCGGATATTTTTGTCAAGCGAGCCAAGAGCAACGTGCTAGAATCAAGGCATGTAGCTTTCGAGAGCCATAGATATTTTTTTTGAACAGCAAACTAACCTACTTCTACATACTCCTATGCCTGCGCGCCTTGTAGGATTTGAACATCAATTGGAATGTTCACATAAAGGTAATCCAGATTAAAAGAGTCACCAAAGGCATTCAGTACGTATAAGATTGTGATCACTAACAGTAGTAACTTATGGTACGCCCTCAATCTGACACCATAGACTACCAATAACTCATGGCCGTGGTTTTAAAAAACGGTTGAGGTGTGCGCCTCAAGGCAAAATGCCCAAAAAACGATTCTGAGGCGCGCCTCAGAGGGTTTCTATTGTACGTGCGCCTCAGAGGGGCTGAGGCGCTAAAAAGACTACGCCTCAGGGGTTTCTGATATTTGTTTTTGACTTTTTGTGTCAATTTCAAGCAATTTATGTCTTATTGTGTGTGTTTTTGATGATTTTGATGAATGTGATAATGAATTTAGTTAGTATTATTATTTTTATAAGATATATAATTTTTATATTTATTTTTTAATTCTGTCTCGGTGTAACACCTCGAAAATTCACGTCCTATAATAAGTTGACACGTGTCATATGTTTGAACGTGTGAAAGAATGTATAGAAGGACTAAAGTTGACAAACATGGAAAGTATGTGAATATACGAGTTCTAAATGTCAACAGTGAATAAATACATTGTACATTAACCCTACATGATGCTCATACCTTCAAACGAATAAATCATGGATCATACGAAGCTAAATATGAAAGAAAGTGAGAGATTACAAACTACAGGGGTTAAATGTGTCAACATGTTTAAGTTATACCTCTGAGTGACCTTTTGACAAACCCGAAGCTTTGTAACGGTTAATTATGCTCACTAGAATACACGATATAAATTTCATAAAGTTTCGTTATCATATGAGAAAGTTATGATCAAATTCGTATGCGAGGGGTTAAAGCGTCAACGTTGAAAGTTAGGACTTTTCGGGTAACAATAAAGTTAACCGGGGACTTAACAAAGTGGGTATATATCTTGAAGCCCTTATAAGTTAAGTTAAGGGGCTCAAAATGCAAGAAACAAAGTGTGGTTGACCTTTCGAAGAGCCAAGAGCCAAGGGTGCAAACTGAAAAAGTTTTAAAACCTGAAGTTAGGCTCCAGGCGGGCCGCGTAAAGGACTTGGTAATCCTTACGCGGGCCGCGTCAGGCCCCCAGATGCAGAAAATCGTTTTTGCTAGCTGTTCAGCCTTTGAATCGACCCAAAACGGATGTTTCACTTCATGTGCGACCCCTAGGCAACCCCTAGAACACTAGGGACACTTGTGGGAAGCTTGTGGTCAGTAGTAGAGTTGGGTGTCAACATTTTGTGGTGATTAAAACCACTATAAAAGGGCCATAAGTTGCAAACACTTCCTCACACCTTCCTTCAGCAATCTGATCATTTCTGGAGCTCCAAAGCAGGCTCAAGTGATCACTAATCAAGCTTAGGACCTCAGTAAGTATGCCTAACCCTTCTTAATTAAGTTTTAGCTTAAAAGTCAAACCGTCGTAATTAACGGTTGACTTTAAGATTAATCACTAATGGTCCAGTGGTTAGTCGAATTGAAAGTAGTTATAAGTTGGTAATTATGTGGACAATAAACCCTCAAAAGGGTTCCCCCTGATTCCCACTCTAACTATGTCAAATGTCGGGTCAAACTTGCTAATAAAAAGTCAACAGGATACTTAGTTTCTAATTTATGCATGATTAGCAATGTAGAACACATACAACCTGTTTGATCATGATTCTAACTTGGTGATATACGTTAAAATATACATGTTTTTACACCCCAAAACACTTCTGTTTTAAGCGTTTTATGACCGAAATCGCAATATTATGAACTAAAATCAGTAAGTATACAATTTCAGGTCTTAAACGGAGAATAAAAGGAAAATCTGACGAAAAACGGACATTTCCGAAGCATTTCTGATCAAACGGGCCAAAATCAAGAATCTGACCGGAATGGCACGACCATGCCATCCGACGCACGCCCATGCGGATGCGACAAACAAAGCTCAGCTCGGTGTTGCACCCCCATGCGACTGACGCACGCCCATGCGATAGGACGCACGCCCATGCGATAGATCGCACGCCCATGCGGATGCGACAGCAAAGCGAAATCCCGGTGACGCACCCCCGTGCTAAAATCCGCACGACCGTGCGACTTTTTGACCGACGTCCAACTGCCCCAACCACTCCATTGTCGGCACAAGTGCGATCCACGTAATCAATGACGTCACCGGTATTGCACGACCGTGCGATACAGTCGCATGACCGTGCGATACTCAAATTTCACCTATAAATAGCCCATTCGTGTTCAAGCAAAGTGTTGGTTTTTTCTCTGATTTCCAGGCGATCCAAGAGTTCCGGGACTGCTTTGGCCAAGTCTAGTTCATGTCTCGAGGTCGTTTTGAAGCTGAAATCATCCACCCCGTCAATTCAGTGCATGTTTATGGTTCGATTCCTTGTTCTTGAACATGTAGTCTAATCATTGTGCATGTTATTGGGCTGATGTATAGTTGTATGTATATAGTTTTTGTGAACTTGTTTCTTGAATAATCTTTGTATTGTAATCTATTTTGTGTGAAATCCAAGTACTTGCTATGTTTGAATCTTCATGATTATATGATTGAATATTTCATTGATGTTGTGTTCTTGTTTATCTTTGAGATTATTGGGTAATGAATATGTGATAATTTTGATGTCGACTCTTGATTATTCACTTATTTGTAAATTCTGTTTACACCATGAGACCAGACCCCGGAGATTGGTATTACACAATATATGTCTTATTTATCAAGAGTGCTTTCCTACACGTAAGGGTTCTTATGAATTATATGGTGTGGATTACATGTTCTTGTATGCGGTTAATGATCCTTGTTTAGTAGTTTTGGTCTGAAATTGCTAGCTTGGTAGATTTGTATTCAAGACTTGTAAATGTGAAATTATTTGTTATATGATCTACATAAATGCTTATCCTCGTGGCTGTATTGTGACCATCGGTATTGCTTTCTTTGATAAGTGAGGTTAGAAAACTCTTACCGGATGACTAATCTATCTTTAAAGATTCACATAAATCAATAGCTCGCTAATGCATGATTTTAGGTAATTTAAGATGGGACCTTCGTCTTACTTTTCCAAAGAATTATTATGTTAGAAAATTCCGAGAGGTGACTAGCTGTCTTGCAATTGGAAAATTGATAAAGTACTTGTATAACATACATGATAGATAACATGCTTAGGTTATTTGTGAAATAAGATTTATGTTGTATTTATTTTATTTTTATTTTTAGTCAACTTAGTTAAAATACCATTCAATTATTTCTTCCTCTGGTAAAATAATAACAACGATTTAGTACTTATCACATCTTTATTCTTTTTAGTTTTGTCGTGTCAACTCTTGTCTGACCCTGAACGATACCTGGATCTTACCAATACTTTACTGCATATGTGACGGGATACACTTGTCCTTTGTTGTGTGTGTTTTAATGTTAAGGTATAAACCATTTTTATAAATTTAAAACTTAAAATCGTGCGTAAAATCAATTGTATAAATAACATACGAACGCACCCACACCACTTGGTAATTAGTGTAAGAACATGTCTAAACATGTTCAACCCGACAATTTCCTGTTTAGACCCGGTTCGGAACCGAAAGTCGCATAGTTTGACTTCTGCTTTGACTTTCAGTTCTGACCCGTTTTGGTATGTTTTAGAAATACCTAAGAGCTTCATTTGGACCAGGTTACATGCTAGGATAACCCTCTGTGATTATACACCATGGTTCATTAGTTAACCGATTAATACGCATGATTCCGTTAATTGCTCATATGTTGACCATTATGCCCTTATTACCATAAAACGTAATTTTTGGAAATGTAAAAGAGTAGAAACCTTAGTTACTGATATATAAACTTGTATGAAAAGTTTGACATCAGTTTGAGGTGTAGATTAAGAATTATGCTCGTTAGCGTAAAATGAAAGCTTTATGTTAATCAAAAACTCCATCTCAAGATCAGCTGGATCAACAAACACAGGGGTTACAGGATCCTCCAAGAGCTGGTCTAAGTGCATGAACTCAATGTCATGGTCTGGATCAAAACCAGGTGGAAAAACAGAATCGTCCTCAATATCGCGATCAAACTCAAATCTGTGTGCGAGAACTGGGGCAGCTGATGACGCCATATCAGGGTCGGCGTCGTGTGAGTGGTGCTGCACTCCCTGTATGTGCAAAGATGCGGATGTCAGGAACTCAAATGAGTCTGGGATAGGGGAATTGGCATGAGTTTCCCCTGCAGAAGCGTCCGCATGCAGTAGTCTAATACCAGCAGCAATAGGGTCCTGCCCTCGAATGGGTCCTCCTCTAGTAGGTCGTTATCGTCGTTAGAGGCCACGTTGGGGGGGGGCATATCATCAACAGGATAAGCGGCAAGGGGGCACAGGAGCAGGGATCACCGCGAGTGGCAAACTCCCAACAAGATGGCCATCAGTAGGCTCTGCTACGACTTCAGGCAGTGCAAAAAGGGCTGAAAGTCGTCATTGTCTGTGCCGGTAGTATCGGAAATGTACACCTCGTGCTTCGATGAAACTATGTCGTCTGACACTATGGCCATGGGATTTGTAGTGTCCATCTTTCTAGTATATGATGAAAGCATGATGTTTGTAACACAAACGCATGATGTTTGTAACACAAACGCATATACGTATAATAATCAATCATATAATCATATAATCACATAAGTCACCAAGTAAGCATTCAAATCATTCTCCTAGTCTCACTAGCCAAATTCCTCCCAGTCTCGAAGACTGCTCTATCCTCCACCTCGACCACTTAGATCGAGCCTCGGTCCCCTTGACCGAGCCTCAGCCTTCATGACTGAGCCTACTCTTCCTAGCCTTGCTAGCCAACTACCTTGGTCACCTAGACCAAGCCTCGATCCTCCAGACCGAGCCTCAGCCCTCCAGGCTGAGCCTATAATAAATCAACGTGCCCAACTACCTCGGTCACCTAGACCGAGCCTCGATCCTCCAGACCGAGCCTCAACCCTCCAGGCTGAGCCTAAAATAAATCAACGTGCTCAACTACCTCGGTCACCTAGACCGAGCCTCGATCCTCCAGACCGAGCCTCAGCCCTCCAGGCTGAGCCTATAAATAATAAAATGTGCTCAACATTTGTTTGTAAAAAGTTTTGGATCTGGACTTAAGTGGTATGCAGTAAGATGTTTTCGTGAGAGCCCTAGTGATCATAGTCTAGACTCGAGAAAGAATCCTAGTTCGCTATGATCAGAGCTCTGATACCAAGCTGTCACACCCTGGCTTTGCGGAAGCGTGGTTAATTTTGGTGTGACTTCTTAATACCATAGCTTAATCATAACAAAGCTATATGAAATAAAATCATGCAAGATCATCCATTCGTTTAAGTTTCAAAATACCAAATACAATAACATTGTCTTAATGGAACACAACTAGACGACATAAACATTGTTCAACAACTCAAAATAACATAAGCATGGTTTGAAGAACTGTGACTTGTCCAGGAAAGAGTCACATTCCCCAAACCCGGATGACCTCATAACTAGTGCAGCGGAAAACGTTCCATACCGTGCCAGATCCGTTAATTTCCTGAAATACATGTAAGTTGAAAAATCAACAATAATGTTGAGCGAGTTCATGTGTAAGTGAGTAAGTAAACCTTTGTGAGTATAAAAATAGTGTTGGTATGTAGCAAATAAGGGAATTGAGATCACCAATGGTTTGCAAGGCCACTGATATATGTGAAGTGCAAATAGGGAGACTCAAACCTAGCGTATTTCGCCACGGCAATAGTATGTGGACAAAGTCACCCCAAGGTCCGTTTCTAGTTTGGCCTGGGGCTGGGCTCGCTACACCCAGATAGATCTACCGCTCCTGTCCCTCGGTCCCGACATGAGGACTAATGGCCTCATATTGCTCCTACCCACTCACATGATCTGAGTAATAAACCTCCTTACGCTAACCATACCGTGTATAAAGTACTCGTAATCATAGTAACATGTATTTCACCCCCGCAGTTAAGAAAACTGAAAACAATTAGAGAAAAGGGGGACATGAACTCACAGTCGGTGCGTCTCTACCAAGTACTCCAAATCAGAAAGTTGTGCGACGACCTACAAGTGCTAATTCTATTAGACGGACGGCCGTGCCTTAGCTTTATAGTTTAAGTCTTTGGGAAATAGTTAGACAACTATTTCGTGTTTACGTTCTGTATATACTTGGTAGTTAATCTCCTTCCCAAGGATGGGGGATTCAATACATGTGCGTTCAAATTAAACCATTAAGTCTCACTTAATATATATATATATTTCCAATCCCAAAATATAAGTATTTTTCTCAAAAATATTATATTTTCATTTCACATAGTTTTTCTCCAATAATACGTTGTTAAAATACGCGTTCATAAATATTTCCGTAAGTGCGTAAGTTACGTTTTAACAATCGAGTGGTAATATAATTACCGGTGTAACTTATATATATTTATGGTGAAAGCGTTCGTATTATTTTGGATTCGTTAACGTTCGTAAATATTATTTTTACTCTAAAAATAATATTTATGTATTTCACAAAATATTCATAAACAGTGTGTGAAAAATATATATATTTATCACGTTAAATTTTGTGAAAATCCCACCTCCGAATATTTAGTAAATAAAGTCATGGCGAAACTTATGTTTCGAAGACATGTCAAAATAATTCTAACACTTGTAGTGTATATAGTTCTAAGTGTTAGGTTTTTAGAAAAATTTCGCCAGAGTTTCCTCCGTAACTGGAGGTGGCCACGCTTTCAAGCGTATCATTTTCTTTAACAAATCAACTCAACAATTTTCTTTATTTGATCAGAACAACTTTTATCGCAACAACAAATCAACATATGTGTAAATTGCCAAAAATTACATGAACTTGCAGTTTTCCCAAAACTGTGGTATAAATCCCCTTAAATTTAGTAGATCTTCATATAATATAATTTGATCTTGTAAAAACCTCGTTTTTAGAGAAAATCCATCTTTACAACCTCCCGTCATCTTTTACAAAAAAACGGTTATTTTGTCGGATCTTTTCATTTCACGAGTGTTTACACACTTGTGGTTTATAAAAATCATGCTTGTTATTGTAAGATCCATCTCTTTAAAATACATGATTTCTTTGATACGTGGTTCTTTGAAAATACCACTTGCAGATGCGTAGATCCGCTAGTTTTAAACACTATTGTACAAGTTAAAACACTTTTACACAAGTAAAACATTTTTACACAAGTTCATGTTTCCTGTGTGGTAGAGTTTCACCTTTTAACCCTTGTTACTTCTAAAATAGCTTTGTGTCATGATTCAAGAACATGACTACACCGGGTTAAACGATGATTCGAGCTACCACAACATAGATCGGGTCTAGATAATCACCACCTTCAATTACTACATCATTTACACAACCTTTGTGCTATTAACCACCATTTTTAGTGATTTTAGTAAACTTTAAAGCATCAACTTGCATGTTAACGAGTTTTAACCGATACAAATCCTTTTAACCACTTTAGATTAGTTCAAGAAGGTGTTTTAAACATTATACCTCTAGCTCGAGGCTAGGGAAGAATCTATGCGCAAAAGAGGTGGATAAAAGCTAAGTAGAGAGGTCCTTCGCGTTCCGTTTGCTCCAAGCTTCCTAATACGAGACCCTTAACACTTGTAGATGCTTGAAATATGAAGATCAGGATCGAAAATATGATGGATGGAATAGGGGATGCTTGGCCGTAAGCTTTGAGAGAGAAAGAGAGAGTTTGAAGTTGATTTGTGAAATGGAATGATTATGATGTGTAATGGTGTGAACTTATAGATAATTAGCTTGTGTATTATCCAAGGGTTCTTGTGCTACTTAGATATTAGGCAAGAGGATCTAAACAAATCAACAAGGACAAGTACAAGTGTGTCCCCTCTTAGTTTGGGGCCGGTTAGCAAGGGGGGGGTCTAGTTCGAAACCAAGTAGTAGTTAGGTGTTAGTTATGTTAAACCAAGTTAGTTAAGAGTTTAACTTGGTTAGTTATGTTTAGTGTGTTACAATGGGTGTTAGGGTACACGGGAACCCTAACTGGCTCAGAAAAAGATAATTAATGAAAACAACAATATTTTCATGTTTCGGGTATAGTCCGGTTGTTTGGTTGGATAGTAATTCGTTAAAGCGCTTAACAAAGCTTTAAAGTGTCGTTATTACTCTTTTTAGTGACACTACTCATTCCTGACACTTTGGAAAGTGTCTAGTGTTATTTTTCTCATGTTTTGGCACTTTATTAGTTAGCTAAAAGCTGAATTATTTTGTAAAGTGCTGTGTTTTGTACTTAGAGTACGTTTTAGGCACATCCAGTCATTGTGACTTATTCCTAGAGACGCAGTTCCACAACCCTTATATCCCTACACTCACTACTAGTGTAGCAAAACATTTCAGGCTCTTACAGGCCTTAGAGGCAGTGTCTGCCTGATGCTGGCTATATCAGCATGTTTAATAGGTTATCCGTTATAGTGCTACTGTGCTTTTTGTGCATCATGTTTGTCACTAAGGTTCAGCATGTAAATAATGTAGTGACAATAAGTAAAGTATGATGCAAGTAAGTACATGTATGAGATATCAAGTAGCAGTTCATCAGCTAATTCAAACAAGCACAGTAATTAAGAAATAATTTATCATTAATTAAGTCGTACGGATACCTGGTTTAGTGAGGGTTGTCACATTCTCCCCCCGTTAAATAAATTTCGTCCCGAAATTTTAAGTTCTGCTTGTAGATGCAGGGTTCTTAGGAAAAAGGTGGGGGTATTTCTCTTTCATCCGGTCCTCACGCTCCCAGGTGTACTCAGGACCGTGTCTGGCATTCCAACGAACTTTGACGAGCTTGACACTGCTCCGGCGGGTCTTGTTAACTTTCCAATCCGTGACCTCAACAGGTTCTTCAACGAAGTGGAGCGTGTCGTCAACATGAATCTCGTCGGTGGGAATAGCAACGGTAACTTGAGTTGGACTTTTCTTTAGATTGGATACGTGAAATGTATCGTGAACACCATTCAGTTCAGCAGGTAGGTCCAACTTGTATGCTACTAGTCCTATTCTTTCCAGAATTATGAAAGGACCAATGTAGCGCGGATTTAACTTCCCACGCTTCCCGAAGCGTGCCTCACCCTTCCTGGGTGAGACTTTCAATAACACCATTTCTCCAACTTGGAAATCCACATGTTTCCGGTTTGGATCCGCATAGGCCTTCTGTCTGTGGCGAGCTGCTTCGATGCGTTTAAGAATCTGCGCGATCTTGTCTGTCGTCTCTTGGACGATTTCGGGACCAGCAAGCTGCCTATCACCTGCGTCAGCCCAACATAAGGGTGATCGGCACTTGCGTCCGTAAAGGGCTTCAAATGGCGCGACACCAATACTGGTGTGGTAGCTGTTGTTGTATGAAAATTCGACCAAAGGTAAATGTTTATCCCAGCTACCGCCCAAATCCATAACACACGCTCTCAGCATGTCTTCCAAAGTCTGTATCGTTCGCTTGCTCTGGCCGTCAGTCTGCGGATGAAACGCAGTGCTCAGATTCAATTGTGAGCCAAAGGCTTCTTGGAAGGATTGCCATATCCTTGACACAAACCTTCCGTCTCTATCAGAGGTGATTGAGAGAGGTACTCCATGGCGCGTAACGATTTCTCTCATGTAAATTTCAGCCAATTTGCTCGTGTTATCCTTCTCCCTAATGGGTAAGAAGTGTGCTGACTTTGTTAAACGATCCACTATCACCCAGATAGTGTCATGGCCTCTCGGCGTTCTTGGCAGCTTTGTAATAAAATCCATGGAGATTTGTTCCCATTTCCACTTGGGAATCTCAGGTTGTTGCAGAAGTCCTGAAGGCTTCTGGTATTCCGCTTTAACCTTAGCGCACGTTAAACATTTGCTCACGTAAACAGCAACATCGCCTTTCATCCTAGGCCACCAATAATAATCTTTGAGATCTTGGTACATCATATCCGCTCCAGGATGGATAAAGTACCGTGATTTGTGAGCTTCATCAAAGATAACTTTCCTTAAACCACCAAACAGAGGAACCCAAGTCCTTTTCTCGAAGCATAACGTTCCTTCCTCGTTTGGTACCAAAAGCTTCTCCATCCCACGGAGATATTCTTCTTCAAGGTTTCCTTTCCTTGAGAGCTTCCTTTTGCGCGGCACGAATGCGCAAGGAAAGATCGGTTCGTATAATCATTTCCAAAGCTCTAACCCTTATGGGCTTGATTCTCTCTTTACGACTTAGGGCATCGGCGACCACGTTCGCCTTCCCTGGATGATGCTTTATCTCGCAGTCGTAGTCGTTCAGCAACTCAACCCATCGTCTTTGCCTCATATTCAACTCTTTCTGGTTGAATATATGCTGTAGGCTCTTGTGATCTGTAAAAATTGTACACTTTGTACCATAAAGGTAGTGTCTCCAGATCTTTAAAGCAAAAACCACTGCGCCGAGCTCTAAATCGTGTGTGGTATAGTTCTTTTCGTGCACTTTCAGTTGACGCGATGCGTAAGCAATAACCTTTTGGCGTTGCATTAACACGCAACCCAATCCTTGGCGCGATGCGTCGCAGTATACCACAAAATCATCTGTACCTTCTGGTAGAGCTAAGATAGGCGCATTGCAGAGCTTATCCTTCAGTATCTGGAACGCTTCATCCTGCTTGATTCCCCAATCAAACTTCTTATCCTTCTGCGTGAGGAGCGTCAATGGTTGAGCGATCTTTGAAAAATTCTCAATGAATCTTCGATAATAGCCAGCCAAGCCTAGGAATTGCCGAATCTCGGTTGGCGTCCTTGGCGTTTCCCAATCCTTGATCGCCTCGATCTTTGTGGGATCAACATGGATTCCATTTCCATTAACCATGTGCCCAAGGAATTGGACTTCGCGTAGCCAAAATTCGCACTTAGAGAACTTGGCATACAACTGTTCCTTCTTTAGCAGCTCCAAAATAGCTCTTAGATGCTGTTCGTGCTCGGCCTTTGTTCTTGAATAGATCAAGATGTCGTCGATAAACACAATCACGAACTTGTCCAAGTACGGCTTGCAAACTCTATTCATCAAGTCCATAAAGACTGCAGGTGCGTTTGTCAAACCAAACGGCATAACGAGGAACTCGTAGTGTCCATAACGAGTTCTGAAGGCTGTCTTTGGGATACTTTCCTCTTGTATCCTTAACCGATGGTATCCAGATCGAAGATCGATCTTTGAATAAAAGCTTGAGCCTTGCAGTTGATCAAACAGATCATCGATTCTTGGCAGAGGGTATCTATTCTTGATTGTCAGCTTGTTCAGCTCCCGGTAGTCGATGCACATACGAAAACTACCGTCCTTCTTTTTGACAAACAGGACCGGAGCTCCCCAAGGCGAGAAGCTTGGTCGGATAAAACCCTTGTCTAACAACTCTTGAAGTTGTGTTGACAATTCCTGCCTCTCAGGTGGTTCAGGTCTATAAAGTGACCTAGCTACAGGCGCGGCGCCTAGAATCAAATTGAAGCCAAAATTCGACTTGTCGTCCAGGAGATTACGCCGGCAAGTCTTCGAGGAAGACTTTAGGGTATACTCCGATCACGGGGGTATCGTTAAGTTTTAGTTCTTCGGCTCCCTTGTCCCCGATATGAGCTAGGAAACAACACATCCTTCCCACAACAACTTCCGAGCCCTAAGTAATTTGTGATCGGCGGTGGCGTATCTTGCTTCGTGAGTCACAATCATTCCTTCATTCGACATCGTGGTGCGGATGCCATCCTCCGCTTGATCGCTTGCCAACGAATACATCCAATTGCCACGTTGAAGCTTCCAAACTCAACTGGCAATAGATCCAGCGTAAACTTATGCTTTCCGGGTTCTATCGTGCCGATTCCAGTTACTGCGTTGGCCTCCACTAGCTTCCCCTAAGCTAGTTCTAATGGGTACTGGAATAACTACTCACTTGCTACGTAAACCAATTATGTCCTTGAACACTAGAATTGCGAATCGTAAAGTTTGCAACAGTAGTTGGCAATACAGATGCATAATATTGAGTAATATGGGACGTACCGCTATCCATGCTTGGATCTCTGGCGTGCCTCCCTAGCTCCGATGGGGAGCTTTCATCCTTGCGCCTGATTGTTTTTCGGGCAATATCTTCTGAAATGCTTTTTGCTTCCACAGTTTAAACATCCTCGAACACGCTTCTGTTTATTACTCATTCTGCCTCGACGATTATCATTGTCGTTGTCCCCTTCGTGATTCTCACTACCGTCTTGGCCCCCATTACTATGTTCAGTATTTTGCCAACAAGTTTCCTTGACATGTCCCACCTTGCCACAGTTACCACAATTTCCATATTTGCATCGCCCGACATGATAACGTAAACAATTGTCGCACTTAGGTAGGATACCCTTGTAATCTTTTCCCTTTTTGGCCTTCTTCTTGTTAGTTACCCAAGTAACCATCTTGAAATCTGCGAGCTTCCTCTTGTTATCCCCAGATGCCTTTATTTCAGTCTCCTTTTTCTCCTCCGCAGTGGAAAATTCTCCTCGTCTAACTGCTTCTTCCGTGAGTGTTATGCTTATGTTGATAGCCTCGGTGATCGTTGAGGGTTTTGATGTTGTTACCAGGCTTAGAATCTGAGGTGCCAATCCCCTTATGAACTGTTCGATTCTCTTAAACTCTGGTGTCCCCAGGAGTAAGGCAACTTGTGATAATTCGTTAAATCTCTGCACATACTCTGCTATCTTCGGTCCTTTCATTTTCAAGTTCCACAGTTCTGTCTCCAATCTCTGGACTTCTGCCCTCGAGCAATATCTTTCACGCATTAGATTTTTCAGTTCGTCCCACGTCATAGCATGCGCAGCGGTCTCGCCCATCGTCCGAATTTGATGGTTCCACCATGACAGAGCCTCATCCACCAATAGTCCAGTTATATACTTGACTTGATGTTCGTGGTCACATTGGCTCAATCGTAAGACAGAATCTGTCTTTTCAACCCAGCGCACGAAGGCTAAGGCACCTCCGGTGCCGTCGAACTCTCGAGGTTTGTGGTCTAAGAACTGCTTGTAGGTGCAGCCGTTGGGGGGGTTATTTCCTGAGGTACCTTTGCTGCAATCGGAGCGAATGGCCTCGTGCTGTGCTATAGATGTGGCAATTATCTTTTGAAGTTCTGCCTCCGAGGTGGGTATGCGCATCTTGCGTCTTGGTGGCATCTTCTAAAAGACGTTTCACGTAGGTTAGGTCATAGTAAGTAGAGTGTACGTAAGTATACAACAATATCAACACATAACATCTCATGTTATCAATCACATAACATCTCATGTTATAAATAAATCACCCATATTGATAGCCTCTGCAATGGTTGAGGGCTTCGAGGTAGTGACCATACTCCTGATCTGGGGTGCAAGTGTCCAAATGAATCGTTCAATCTTTTTGAACTCTGGTTCGACTAAGTAGGGGGGCGACCCTAGACAAGTCGTGCGATCGCCGGACAAGTTCAGGAATTTCTGGTTCGTCCATTTTCAATTCCAGAACTCTACCTCAAGCTTCTAAATTCCAGTCCTAACAACATTTCTTCTCAATCGTTTCCTTGAGCTCGTCCCAGCTCAGTGCATAAGCAGCGTCTGTGCCAAGGGTCTGAACCTGGAGGTTCTATTAAGAGAGTGTGCCATCTAGAAATATCCCCGAGATATAGGTAACACTCTGTTGGGACGAACAGTTACTCATTCTTAGAATGGAGTCGGTCTTTTCGGACCAACGAACAAATGCAACGGCGCCTCCTGTTCTGTCAAAGTTCAAAGGCTTGCAGTTCAGGAACCGTTTATAGGTGCAGCCAGTTTGGAGGGTTATCTCTAGTAATGCCATCGTTGTACTTAGAGCGGAGGGCTTTATGTCGTGCATTTATCTGTGAGATGCGTCCTTGCAGCTCGGCTTCTGTCCTTGGCAACGTATTGGTGTTTGTGTCACGTCTGGGTGACATTCCCTTTTGTCGAAGTGGTGTGAAGTGGGTTAGACAACGTTTCAATTGTCTATGAGGTGTATATAGCAACATAAGCCATCATGTAATCACCCAATTTCACACGCAAATATACTCAATGTATGAGTGGGGAAATAAATTTCTGAGCCTTCACATAGGCTTGCCAATTTGGCTTGTTGCTTGTAATAGAATGAATTCGAGGCTACATCGCCTTGGTCATTCGTATTTAAATTATTTCCTGCTGCATTGGTTATCATTAGATTGACCCGCAGAGTCCACCAGGATTCCTGTGCACTACAAATCGTTATTACGTGGGCCCCCGTACTAATAAATTGTCTTGCACAGTTACCCCAAATTTTCTCTCGTCCAAGCAGATGATCAATCAAGGAGCAACAGTAGGTGCATTGGCATGAACAGGGTCATGCTCCAATGCGGGGTCAGGAGCAGCGCCTGGCTCAGGGGCCACGGCCGGCTCCGGATCAAAAACTCCATCTCAAGATCAGCTGGATCAACAAACACAGGGGTTACAGGATCCTCCAAGAGCTGGTCTAAGTGCATGAACTCAATGTCATGGTCTGGATCAAAACCAGGTGGAAAAACAGAATCGTCCTCAATATCGCGATCAAACTCAAATCTGTGTGCGAGAACTGGGGCAGCTGATGACGCCATATCAGGGTCGGCGTCGTGTGAGTGGTGCTGCACTCCCTGTATGTGCAAAGATGCGGATGTCAGGAACTCAAATGAGTCTGGGATAGGGGAATTGGCATGAGTTTCCCCTGCAGAAGCGTCCGCATGCAGTAGTCTAATACCAGCAGCAATAGGGTCCTGCCCTCGAATGGGTCCTCCTCTAGTAGGTCGTTATCGTCGTTAGAGGCCACGTTGGGGGGGGGCATATCATCAACAGGATAAGCGGCAAGGGGGCACAGGAGCAGGGATCACCGCGAGTGGCAAACTCCCAACAAGATGGCCATCAGTAGGCTCTGCTACGACTTCAGGCAGTGCAAAAAGGGCTGAAAGTCGTCATTGTCTGTGCCGGTAGTATCGGAAATGTACACCTCGTGCTTCGATGAAACTATGTCGTCTGACACTATGGCCATGGGATTTGTAGTGTCCATCTTTCTAGTATATGATGAAAGCATGATGTTTGTAACACAAACGCATGATGTTTGTAACACAAACGCATATACGTATAATAATCAATCATATAATCATATAATCACATAAGTCACCAAGTAAGCATTCAAATCATTCTCCTAGTCTCACTAGCCAAATTCCTCCCAGTCTCGAAGACTGCTCTATCCTCCACCTCGACCACTTAGATCGAGCCTCGGTCCCCTTGACCGAGCCTCAGCCTTCATGACTGAGCCTACTCTTCCTAGCCTTGCTAGCCAACTACCTTGGTCACCTAGACCAAGCCTCGATCCTCCAGACCGAGCCTCAGCCCTCCAGGCTGAGCCTATAATAAATCAACGTGCCCAACTACCTCGGTCACCTAGACCGAGCCTCGATCCTCCAGACCGAGCCTCAACCCTCCAGGCTGAGCCTAAAATAAATCAACGTGCTCAACTACCTCGGTCACCTAGACCGAGCCTCGATCCTCCAGACCGAGCCTCAGCCCTCCAGGCTGAGCCTATAAATAATAAAATGTGCTCAACATTTGTTTGTAAAAAGTTTTGGATCTGGACTTAAGTGGTATGCAGTAAAATGTTTTCGTGAGAGCCCTAGTGATCATAGTCTAGACTCGAGAAAGAATCCTAGTTCGCTATGATCAGAGCTCTGATACCAAGCTGTCACACCCTGGCTTTGCGGAAGCGTGGTTAATTTTGGTGTGACTTCTTAATACCATAGCTTAATCATAACAAAGCTATATGAAATAAAATCATGCAAGATCATCCATTCGTTTAAGTTTCAAAATACCAAATACAATAACATTGTCTTAATGGAACACAACTAGACGACATAAACATTGTTCAACAACTCAAAATAACATAAGCATGGTTTGAAGGACTATGACTTGTCCAGGAAAGAGTCACATTCCCCAAACCCGGATGACCTCATAACTAGTGCAGCGGAAAACGTTCCATACCGTGCCAGATCCGTTAATTTCCTGAAATACATGTAAGTTGAAAAATCAACAATAATGTTGAGCGAGTTCATGTGTAAGTGAGTAAGTAAACCTTTGTGAGTATAAAAATAGTGTTGGTATGTAGCAAATAAGGGAATTGAGATCACCAATGGTTTGCAAGGCCACTGATATATGTGAAGTGCAAATAGGGAGACTCAAACCTAGCGTATTTCGCCACGGCAATAGTATGTGGACAAAGTCACCCCAAGGTCCGTTTCTAGTTTGGCCTGGGGCTGGGCTCGCTACACCCAGATAGATCTACCGCTCCTGTCCCTCGGTCCCGACATGAGGACTAATGGCCTCATATTGCTCCTACCCACTCACATGATCTGAGTAATAAACCTCCTTACGCTAACCATACCGTGTATAAAGTACTCGTAATCATAGTAACATGTATTTCACCCCCGCAGTTAAGAAAACTGAAAACAGTTAGAGAAAAGGGGGACATGAACTCACAGTCGGTGCGTCTCTACCAAGTACTCCAAATCAGAAAGCTGTGCGACGACCTACAAGTGCTAATTCTATTAGACGGACGGCCGTGCCTTAGCTTTATAGTTTAAGTCTTTGGGAAATAGTTAGACAACTATTTCGTGTTTACGTTCTGTATATACTTGGTAGTTAATCTCCTTCCCAAGGATGGGGGATTCAATACATGTGCGTTCAAATTAAACCATTAAGTCTCACTTAATATATATATATTTCCAATCCCAAAATATAAGTATTTTTCTCAAAAATATTATATTTTCATTTCACATAGTTTTTCTCCAATAATACGTTGTTAAAATACGCGTTCATAAATATTTCCGTAAGTGCGTAAGTTACGTTTTAACAATCGAGTGGTAATATAATTACCGGTGTAACTTATATATATTTATGGTGAAAGCGTTCGTATTATTTTGGATTCGTTAACGTTCGTAAATATTATTTTTACTCTAAAAATAATATTTATGTATTTCACAAAATAATCATAAACAGTGTGTGAAAAATATATATATTTATCACGTTAAATTTTGTGAAAATCCCACCTCCGAATATTTAGTAAATAAAGTCATGGCGAAACTTATGTTTCGAAGACATGTCAAAATAATTCTAACACTTGTAGTGTATATAGTTCTAAGTGTTAGGTTTTTAGAAAAATTTCGCCAGAGTTTCCTCTGTAACTGGAGGTGGCCACGCTTTCAAGCGTATCATTTTCTTTAACAAATCAACTCAACAATTTTCTTTATTTGATCAGAACAACTTTTATCGCAACAACAAATCAACATATGTGTAAATTGCCAAAAATTACATGAACTTGCAGTTTTCCCAAAACTGTGGTATAAATCCCCTTAAATTTAGTAGATCTTCATATAATATAATTTGATCTTGTAAAAACCTCGTTTTTAGAGAAAATCCATCTTTACAACCTCCCGTCATCTTTTACAAAAAAACGGTTATTTTGTCGGATCTTTTCATTTCACGAGTGTTTACACACTTGTGGTTTATAAAAATCATGCTTGTTATTGTAAGATCCATCTCTTTAAAATACATGATTTCTTTGATACGTGGTTCTTTGAAAATACCACTTGCAGATGCGTAGATCCGCTAGTTTTAAACACTATTGTACAAGTTAAAACACTTTTACACAAGTAAAACATTTTTACACAAGTTCATGTTTCCTGTGTGGTAGAGTTTCACCTTTTAACCCTTGTTACTTCTAAAATAGCTTTGTGTCATGATTCAAGAACATGACTACACCGGGTTAAACGATGATTCGAGCTACCACAACATAGATCGGGTCTAGATAATCACCACCTTCAATTACTACATCATTTACACAACCTTTGTGCTATTAACCACCATTTTTAGTGATTTTAGTAAACTTTAAAGCATCAACTTGCATGTTAACGAGTTTTAACCGATACAAATCCTTTTAACCACTTTAGATTAGTTCAAGAAGGTGTTTTAAACATTATACCTCTAGCTCGAGGCTAGGGAAGAATCTATGCGCAAAAGAGGTGGATAAAAGCTAAGTAGAGAGGTCCTTCGCGTTCCGTTTGCTCCAAGCTTCCTAATACGAGACCCTTAACACTTGTAGATGCTTGAAATATGAAGATCAGGATCGAAAATATGATGGATGGAATAGGGGATGCTTGGCCGTAAGCTTTGAGAGAGAAAGAGAGAGTTTGAAGTTGATTTGTGAAATGGAATGATTATGATGTGTAATGGTGTGAACTTATAGATAATTAGCTTGTGTATTATCCAAGGGTTCTTGTGCTACTTAGATATTAGGCAAGAGGATCTAAACAAATCAACAAGGACAAGTACAAGTGTGTCCCCTCTTAGTTTGGGGCCGGTTAGCAAGGGGGGGGGTCTAGTTCGAAACCAAGTAGTAGTTAGGTGTTAGTTATGTTAAACCAAGTTAGTTAAGAGTTTAACTTGGTTAGTTATGTTTAGTGTGTTACAATGGGTGTTAGGGTACACGGGAACCCTAACTGGCTCAGAAAAAGATAATTAATGAAAACAACAATATTTTCATGTTTCGGGTATAGTCCGGTTGTTTGGTTGGATAGTAATTCGTTAAAGCGCTTAACAAAGCTTTAAAGTGTCGTTATTACTCTTTTTAGTGACACTACTCATTCCTGACACTTTGGAAAGTGTCTAGTGTTATTTTTCTCATGTTTTGGCACTTTATTAGTTAGCTAAAAGCTGAATTATTTTGTAAAGTGCTGTGTTTTGTACTTAGAGTACGTTTTAGGCACATCCAGTCATTGTGACTTATTCCTAGAGACGCAGTTCCACAACCCTTATATCCCTACACTCACTACTAGTGTAGCAAAACATTTCAGGCTCTTACAGGCCTTAGAGGCAGTGTCTGCCTGATGCTGGCTATATCAGCATGTTTAATAGGTTATCCGTTATAGTGCTACTGTGCTTTTTGTGCATCATGTTTGTCACTAAGGTTCAGCATGTAAATAATGTAGTGACAATAAGTAAAGTATGATGCAAGTAAGTACATGTATGAGATATCAAGTAGCAGTTCATCAGCTAATTCAAACAAGCACAGTAATTAAGCAATAATTTATCATTAATTAAGTCGTACGGATACCTGGTTTAGTGAGGGTTGTCACATATACTTTACCCTACTGTTATAACATAGTAAACTAAGTATTTTTTCTGATTATATTAGACCTGTAACTCAGGTAAATACTTAGACTCTTTTATAACCTTGAAAATGACCAAACTACCCTTACGAATTCATTTCGGGCATAATACAAGACATCTTACTGATGTCACAACATATTTGAAGCATATTAACTTAGGAAACCTGTAAATGGCTCATATGTATACCCGTTACGCTTATTACGCGTTCGGTTCGGTTTATGTAACTAGTTTACATAAATTAGCCTAAACGGGTCAAACCTTATCGGTTTTATCTCAAAATCCAGAATGTGTATGAAATACCCATATTAAGCAAGTCTTCAAACTTGTCGGGTCTAAATCACATTCTATTCCGGTCTTCGCTTAATCGTGCGTACGAACCGTATCTTTAAAACTAACCGGTCTAAGCTTAAGCTTAACTAAAGACCCGTTAGCATTCTAATTGGTTATTTATACCATCATTCCAGACTAGAGCCTTCCGGTAAATGGTACCTACGCTTACTTAAGTGAATACCGCTGAGTTATTAAATTCTTGCTAATTAAGACAGGAGCTAGCTCAGGTAAATACTTTTAACTTATTTTCCCTTATACGGGCTTGGGATACGGTATTATAAAAATACCGCTTGGTCGGGTGTAGAAACCTTTTAATCGGAGATGATTAAATTGCATAATCTCGTTTTAATCTGTATTGATTGATAACAAATAACATTGGGGGTTAATGACCGTGTCCTGGATATCCTTGGCTCATTTAAAAAGTGAATGGCCACGACGTAAGCACAAGGTGTAGGCAAAACACCTCCTGTTGCATATGTAAAACATATACTCACTCGTAAGGGTATCTTCTTGTGAGATCATATTTGTGGTGTGTCGATTAATCTTGACCGGCTTGTATTGTATAATCACCGGCCCTAAATGTTGGACAAACATGTAAATCGGATACAAGATTTTTATTAATAAAATTGTCCCAAGTTATAAAAAGATTAATTCTGCCTCTGTGCATTTTAATCAATGTGTCAAGATATTTTGTGCCGTTTGCACTCGAATCACTTTTCAAACTCTTTTTCCAAAATGAGTCGGTTAATTGTATTTACCAGTGAAAACTGACGTATTTTTCCAAAAAGGTTAAGTGGCAGGTACTGAACGTAATTGGCTGGAAGCTCAGGGCACTAATAAGGAATCTTGAAAGTTCTAGGCGTCTAAAGTCTGTTGAACAATGTTTATGTTTATTCGATCCGCTTGTGGATCTTTTACTTTCCGTTGTAATACTCTGATATTACTTTATATTCGGATTGTAATATAATTATCTTTTGCTTCCGCTGTACATTTATATATTGTGTTGTTTGACTATGATGATATCAACTACGTCACGATACTCCTCCACCGGGCCCACCGGTGACACGTGGAAAGTCGGGGTGTGCAGGTTGGTATCAGAGCCAACATTGAGTGAATTAAACACTAACCTTTTGTGTTTAATCTCAATGACACATTAGCACATTCCTTGACCTTCTGAGTCTAGACTTAACATAGGAATAATCTCAATCTTAATCTGGAAATTTTGCTTCCAATTTTTATTGAATACGTCGCCAAGCGAAGAAGCTGTAATAGGAATTCTCCACAACCGGAGCCTTGAAATGCTGAGCTTCGTACCGCGGCCAGGATGAAACGAGCATACAAGGAGAAAGCCTTCAGAAATAAAATGAAGAAGAAAAACTCCTCTTACTAAAGATCGTTTCCTTAATAGTCCTTATAAGGACATATTTATCTTTCAGTCCCTTCGAGGACACATTATTCCTTTCAAAGACCCGCTTAGGGCAACTCTGTACTTTTATCTCCATATAATGGATTGATTAAATTAAGTTTTCATTCTAAACATGAAACATGAAATAATTGGGAAATAACATCCCTTAGAAGGGAAGTGCCTGCGGGCTATAATTAACGTCCTCTGAGACTAAAGACAGTGGTAGCCTACAACTCCCTGTCAAGAAAAGGTAATGAACATTGATTCACACCTAATTGCCTCGATCCCAAACGATCATGGCTTATAAATTAAACTTGTCTACGTGACTAGGCCATTTGTGCCATTATTAAAAACCTTAATGCCTCGATTCTCTGAAATCATGGCTTATAAACTTGTCTACGTGACTAGGCCATTTGTGCCATTATTAAAACTTTAATGCCTCGATTCTCTGAAATCATGGCTTATAAACTTGTCTACGCGACTAGGCCATTTGTGCTATTATTAACTTGTAAATTAGGATTTATGATACAAAATCCTGAATAAAATAAATATCCTTCCTTCCCTGCCAGTATACATTATAAAAAGAATCTTAAGGGTGAAACCCAGCCTACGCGGCCAAGATGGTGAAACCTACTCAAGGGATTCAGATCCTTGTTAACACCTAAGAACTTGTTAGCACTCCTGACAATTGTGATTTGATAAAATCACAACAGTCATCCCTATATTGGAAATTTTTAAATTCCTAATTTTCCTTATGATCTAGAAATCATGGCTTATATCATCTCATAAGGTGATCATATCATAAACATCCGTGAGTGATGAAGTGCCTACGGGCTAAATTTGTTGTCCGATAAGACAACGACGGTGGTGGTCTTTGACCTCCTGTCTAAAAATGTTGGACCATGTCCAAGCATAATAGTCAGTATGATCCAAACGATCTTGACTAATAGCATCTGAAAAGATGATCATATCATAAACATCCCTCAGAAGGGAATGCCCACGGGCTTTATCTATTGTCCAAAAAGACAAAAGGCGGTGGTAGTCTTCGACTCCCTGTTAAGAAAAGTAACCGACTATGCTCAAACCTTAAATTCCTCGATCCCAAACGAGCATGGCTTATAAATTTAAAAACTGTCCTTGTGACTAGGCCTTCTGCGCCACTTTAATATCCTTAATGTTTTATAACTAGGATAAATTATAATGGAAAATACTAATTTAAAATAACTAACAAATTAACCAATATGGTTTATATTACCATGGTTGATGAATCGTCAAAAATGGGGATTCCATAATAACCTCTAAATAAATCATTGTCAATGTTTATGTAGCAATCAAGCTACATGGCTGGATCAGAGGAGGCCAACAGCCACCCAAAGAAGAACAATGATACTACCAGAATTAATATAACTGAGGCGGAACTGCAGGCATTAATAGATAGTGCTGTTACACAAGCTCTTGACAGTCAGTATCAAGAATCAAATGATACTCACTCTAAGACTCTATCTGTGGCTCGTAGTAAGCCCCCTCCTAAACCACATGAGTCACAGGAAGACGATGTTCATAACTCGTCACATCGAAGGAGTACTCCGCCTAGTCAGGTCGTGCTTCACCAAGAGGCACCAATTAAGACCTGCACGTATAAATATTTTGTCTCCTGCAAGCCCAGAGACTTTACAGGAAAAAAAGGAGCCATCGATTGCATGACGTGGCTCGATGAGATGGACGCTGTTGTTGACATCAGCGGTTGTACGGAGCAAGATGTTGTGAAATTTGTTTCACAATCATTCAAAGGAGAAGCGTTGGCATGGTGGAGATCATTGCTCCAAGCCACGGGAAAAGTCCTACTCTACAACTTATCTTGGGATCAATTTGTTGCTTTACTCAAGGAAAATTACTGCCCCCAGCATGAGGTAGAAGAGATAGAATCAGACTTCTTGACTCTGGTCATGAAGGATTTAGATTGCCAGGCATACGTGACAAGTTTTAACACTATGTCCCGACTTGTCCCTTATTTAGTCACCCCTGAACCTAAACGCATAGCGCGTTTTATTGGAGGCCTAGCACCAGAGATAAAGGGAAATGTTAAAGCATCTAGGCCAACCACATATAGGTCCGCAGTGGACTTATCCTTATCTCTCACCTTAGATGCAATCAGAAATAAGTCTGTTAAGGCTTCTGGTGAGGGAAAAAGAGAAAGAGAGGAGGAGAACTCTCATCGATCGGACAAGAAGAAAAAGGGAAGTTTAAGGAACAAGAAAGATTCCGAGTTTGGAAAAAACTCGAGCCAGTCTAATAACAGACCCAAGTGCAGTAACTGCAAAAAGCAACATTCTGGAAAGTGTACAATTGACCCAGGTGCCAAACTGTGTGGAATTTGCAAAACCAAGGGTCACAAGACTTTAGATTGCAAGGAGTTGAAGAACGCGACCTGTTACAATTGTAACAAGGAAGGGCATATTAAGACTAACTGCCCAAAGAATTTAAAGAAGCCGAGAAAGGCCAGGAAAACAAAAGCATGAGTCTTCCAGAGGAACGCCCTCGAGGTGGTACAGAATGCTAACTATATAGCAGGTACTATTCCTTATCAAGAAGTTTATGCAGAAATTTACTTTTGATGTTGGCACATATGATTCCATAATGAACGATAAAAGTTAAGAACTGTTGTTTTCGCCTGATTAGGACTCCGACCAATGGACGCGAGATAGAAATTGGCCGATGATACCTTAGAGAATGATCCGACGAACCTTAGATAGATAATTTATATCTATTAGGATTCACTCTTTTCTGATATCCTTATGGCAAGCTTACAAGCTGTCCAAATTCATCAATATAATAAAGACAGAAGTGACATTTCGATCCCCTGTCCAAAACGGTGATGGACTAGGTCCAAACCCTAAATGCCGTTGATGGTCTTTTATGGCCTAGGCTAAGTATAATTAATATATACATATCTAAATAACGTTCATTAAGAATGTTCATGCTATATTGACCTATATGGTTTAATGGTACCATGGATAGTATATGATAAGTTGCCAGGATGATGAATAGCGGTTGTCGGATTTCAGTTAAACAATTATTTTATCAATGTTAGGAACCAAAATCAGGTATGGCAAACACAGATAAGACAGCCGTTGATCGTGCTATGGATTATGCGACACATGCCAATGATGCTACAATTGTGAGCTTTAAAATTTCCAATGATGTTCTTCAAAATATGATAGACACAGCTGTTGGAAAAGCTGTGAAGAAGGCCGTGAAAAAGTTCAAGGAGCCCCATGCCTCAAATGCAAGGGATGAGCTAAAAAGGAAACGAAAGGAAGATAACTCCCAGGGTTCTAAGAAAAAGAACATACAAAAGTCTAACCAGAAACCTGTATGCAAGACTTGCAAGAAGCGCCATCAAGGGAACATAAGACGTTGGACTGCAAGGACATGGAGAATGCAGTCTGCTTCGGCTGTAATGAGAAAGGCCACATCAAGACCACGTGCCCTAAATCTGTCAAAGGAAAGGCGGCTAAGGAAGTGAAGCCTAAGATTGAAAGCGCCTAAAATGCCTGACTAGTTCATAAATAATGGCATCAGGTACATCCCTTAACGCTTATCAGTGATATGAATGCTAAGAGTTTTTATTTTGATTCAGATACCAATCAATCCTTCATAAACTAAGCTTAGCGAACTTTTATATTATCCACGAGGAAGAACCTACTAATGAAACCTCAGAGACTGTTTCTTTTGTTTTTCTCAGCAATGATCTCTCTGAAAAATCTATGAGTACTCCTTCTTCGAATAGAGTACGAAAAGATATGTTATTTTGATTATTTTCCTCATTGATTTTATCAACTGCGAATGCCAAACTATATTTGATAAAAGTGCCATATGAGGATTGGCGTATCCTAGTGTGTCCCATAGATTGCTTCCATGCCTGATCAGTATGGAGGTTTAATGCATGGAACCCCTGAGATATCCCAATGGTCATATTGTACTAAAGTCGACTAGTAGTATTCAAGGAAGATATCCAATATAAAAATGTCCTTATAAGTATCTCTACTTAGGACATCCTTGCAAGTGTAAAGTGAATGTGTCATTTATCTGACACCGACATCGATAGATGAATCAAAGCCTGAGAATACAGACACCTCTGACATCTCTGTGTGTCATAATTATCTTCCTCTAAGATTACCCTGTTTACCCCTAAAGGGCAGGTAGAATTAAGGTTTACATCCCATTTAAGGCTGTATTATTATGAAATCTCCAAGACGGCTAGTACCATCATTGGAAGAATCAAAAACCCTGACTAAGTAAATTTTAAGATAGAAGATTCATATAGCCTAACTCAATATCTTGAGAATTCGGAATAGTTGATTATGAAAGACGGTTCATTTTGCTTATGCATTATTGCCGCAACCCTAATTAGGCAACGATTAAGAATTGCCATCAGCTGCCTAGGATCGTCGATTTGTTCGACTAACGACAAGGATTAGCTTATCCTTAAAATTAATTAAGCAGTGGTTGGAATAACCATCCCACCGCAAGATAAGCTTTTATACAATAGTTATTATATAAGTATCAAGGCTGCTCCTTTGGAGACCTTGTATAGATGAGATATTAAAACATCCGTTGGATGGACGAGACTCTGGGAAGTCCACTTATAAGGATCTGTAAGTTGCCAGTATAAGGCAGAAAATACTTCCTTACTTTAACAAATCTCGAGGTCGAGATTTCCTTTAAGGGGGTGAGGATGTAACACCTCGAAAATTCACGTCCTATAATAAGTTGACACGTGTCATATGTTTGAATGTGTGAAAGAATGTATAGAAGGACTAAAGTTGACAAACATGGAAAGTATGTGAATATACGAGTTCTAAATGTCAACAGTGAATAAATACATTGTACATTAACCCTACATGATGCTCATACCTTCAAACGAATAAATCATGGATCATACGAAGCTAAATATGAAAGAAAGTGAGAGATTACAAACTACAGGGGTTAAATGTGTCAACATGTTTAAGTTATACCTCTGAGTGACCTTTTGACAAACCCGAAGCTTTGTAACGGTTAATTATGCTCACTAGAATACACGATATAAATTTCATAAAGTTTCGTTATCATATGAGAAAGTTATGATCAAATTCGTATGCGAGGGGTTAAAGCGTCAACGTTGAAAGTTAGGACTTTTCGGGTAACAATAAAGTTAACCGGGGACTTAACAAAGTGGGTATATATCTTGAAGCCCTTATAAGTTAAGTTAAGGGGCTCAAAATGCAAGAAACAAAGTGTGGTTGACCTTTCGAAGAGCCAAGAGCCAAGGGTGCAAACTGAAAAAGTTTTAAAACCTGAAGTTAGGCTCCAGGCGGGCCGCGTAAAGGACTTGGTAATCCTTACGCGGGCCGAGTCAGGCCCCCAGATGCAGAAAATCGTTTTTGCTAGCTGTTCAGCCTTTGAATCGACCCAAAACGGATGTTTCACTTCATGTGCGACCCCTAGGCAACCCCTAGAACACTAGGGACACTTGTGGGAAGCTTGTGGTCAGTAGTAGAGTTGGGTGTCAACATTTTGTGGTGATTAAAACCACTATAAAAGGGCCATAAGTTGCAAAGACTTCCTCACACCTTCCTTCAGCAATCTGATCATTTCTGGAGCTCCAAAGCAGGCTCAAGTGATCACTAATCAAGCTTAGGACCTCAGTAAGTATGCCTAACCCTTCTTAATTAAGTTTTAGCTTAGTTTTAGCTTAAAAGTCAAACCGTCGTAATTAACGGTTGATTTTAAGATTAATCACTAATGGTCCAATGGTTAGTCGAATTGAAAGTAGTTATAAGTTGGTAATTATGTGGACAATAAACCCTCAAAAGGGTTCCCCCTGATTCCCACTCTAACTAGGTCAAATGTCGGGTCAAACTTGCTAATAAAAAGTCAACAGGATACTTAGTTTCTTATTTATGCATGATTAGCAATGTAGAACACATACAACCTGTTTGATCATGATTCTAACTTGGTAATTCGTGTAAGAACATGTCTAAACATGTTCAACCCGACAATTTCCTGTTTAGACCCGGTTCGGAACCGAAAGTCGCATAGTTTGACTTCTGCTTTGACTTTCAGTTCTGACCCGTTTTGGTATGTTTTAGAAATACCTAAGAGCTTCATTTGGACCAAGTTACATGCTAGGATAACCCTCTGTGATTATACACCATGGTTCATTAGTTAACCGATTAATACGCATGATTCCGTTAATTGCTCATATGTTGACCATTATGCCCTTATTACCATAAAACGTGATTTTTGGAAATGTAAAAGAGTAGAAACCTTAGTTACTGATATATAAACTTTTATGAAAAGTTTGACATCAGTTTGAGGTGTAGATTAAGAGTTATGCTCGTTAGCGTAAAATGAAAGCTTTATGTTAATTAAACGGCGTAATTAGCGTATAGCCTAGTTAAGCCTACTTTTTGATATCAAACTTATTACCCACTGATGTAATATATTATTTTGAGGTTTTTGAATATTTTTAATTAATTTTAGGCTGGGCATAACTCATAGTCGTAGGCTTAATCCGGTAATTGTCGGTTTTGTCCTTACGGGCCATAAAACGAATTTTACATATCTAATTGACTCCAAACCTTTTGCTACTGATCACATATGATAAATAAATTATTTTAAGCCTTCCGGAATAATAAAAATATCAGCTTTATGTATAAAACCCGGAAATGGCTTCTAATCGCCTTTTTAAGCGTTTTTAACGCATAGTATGTACTAGTACTATTTTAAACATACATGGGTTAATACCTACTGATATTTTGGGCAAATTATAATATTTTAACAGTAAGCAAAAGTTGTTTAACTAAGACTTCAGTTTTGAGCTTTACGGCTTATGTGAAATTACCAAAATGCCCCTGCGGTGCATAGTTTGGTGATAATTGATAAATTTCACATATATACTTTACCCTACTGTTATAACATAGTAAACTAAGTATTTTTGCTGATTATATCAGACCTGTAACTCAGGTAAATACTTAGACTCTTTTATAACCTTGAAAATGACCAAACTACCCTTACGGGGCATAGTTTGTGTTTAAATTCATTTCGGGCATAATACAAGACATCTTACTGATGTCACAACATATTTGAAGCATATTAACTTAGGAAACCTGTAAATGGCTCATATGTATACCCGGTACGCTTATTACGCGTTCGGTTCGGTTTATGTAACTAGTTTACATAAATTAGCCTAAACGGGTCAAACCTTATCGGTTTTATCTCAAAATCCAGAATGTGTATGAAATACCCATATTAAGCAAGTCTTCAAACTTGTCGGGTCTAAATCACATTCTATTCCGGTCTTCGCTTAATCGTGCGTACGAACCGTATCTTTAAAACTAACCGGTCTAAGCTTAAGCTTAACTAAAGACCCGTTAGCATTCTAATTGGTTATTTATACCATTATTCCAGACTAGAGCCTTCCGGTAAATGGTACCTACGCTTACTTAAATGAATACGGCTGAGTTATTAAATTCTTGCTAATTAAGACAGGAGCTAGCTCAGGTAAATACTTTTAACTTATTTTCCCTTATACGGGCTTGGGATACGGTATTATAAAAATACCGCTTGGTCGGGTGTAGAAACCTTTTAATCGGAGATGATTAAATTGCATAATCCCGTTTTAATCTGTATTGATTGATAACAAATAACATTGGGGGTTAATGACCGTGTCCTGGATATCCTTGGCTCATTTAAAAAGTGAATGGCCACGACGTAAGCACAAGGTGTAGGCAAAACACCTCCTGTTGCATATGTAAAACATATACTCACTCGTAAGGGTATCTTCTTGTGAGATCATATTTGTGGTGTGTCGATTAATCTTGACCGGCTTGTATTGTATAATCACCGGCCCTAAATGTTGGACAAACATGTAAATCGGATACAAGATTTTTATTAATAAAATTGTCCCAAGTTATAAAAAGATTAATTCTGCCTCTGTGCATTTTAATCAATGTGTCAAGATATTTTGTGCCGTTTGCACTCGAATCACTTTTCAAACTCTTTTTCCAAAATGAGTCGGTTAATTGTATTTACCAGTGAAAACTGACGTATTTTTCCAAAAAGGTTAAGTGGCAGGTACTGAACGTAATTGGCTGGAAGCTCAGGGCACTAATAAGGAATCTTGAAAGTTCTAGGCGTCTAAAGTCTGTTGAACAATGTTTATGTTTATTCGATCCGCTTGTGGATCTTTTACTTTCCGTTGTAATACTCTGATATTACTTTATATTCGGATTGTAATATAATTATCTTTTGCTTCCGCTGTGCATTTATATATTGTGTTGTTTGACTATGATGATATCAACTACGTCACGATACTCCTCCACCGGGCCCACCGGTGACACGTGGAAAGTCGGGGTGTGACACTCGGGCTTACGCCTCGAAACTCGTTTCTGTTTTTTTAAACATTACTCATGGCATCTTAATTTATCAAGCACTCTAAGGCATTTTGGTCCAGCAAATAACTTTTATTTACAAGCAGAAGCTGCATATCTCTCATACATTTACATATTAACCTCCTACAGACCCTCATTTTGACTAGGGCTATAATCAAGTCGAGTCGAGCCAGGCCAAGCTGGGCTCGAGCTCAAACTTAAACTAGCCAGTTCGGCTCGGCTCATTAATTTTATCGAGCTGAAAACTCGTAAAAACTAGCTCAAGCCCAATCGAGTCGGCTCGTTAGTTTTTTTATTAATTTTCTTTAACAAATATTAATAGCATGAAAAACAAAAATTAAAATAGAGTGAATTTCAAGAATTGTCCTTTATCTTTATACCCATTTTCAAGCGTTGTCCTTTATGTTTAAAATTGACGAGTTTTATCCCTTATGTTTTCATATCATAGACGTTTTGTCCTTTAGACCTAAGTCAGTTTTTTTAGTTAAATTTGGTCATATGCTTTGCACATGAGGGCATTTTTGTCAATTCAAAGGTAAATTCAACGGCTGATTTATAGCTCAAAGCTTCTGCAACCTTTGAATTAACAAAGCACATGACTAAATTTAACTGAAAAAACTAACTGGGTTAGGCCTAAAGGACAAAACGTAGGACAAAACGTGTATGATATGAAAACATAAAGGACAAAACTCGTCAATTTTAAACATAAAGGACAACGCCTGAAAATGGGTATAAAGATAAAGGACAATCTTTGAAATTCACTCATTAAAATAAATTAACACACGTTTCTAAAAAAATACACACATACATACGAGCCATCAAGTCAAGCCATCGAGCTCGGCTCGATTACAAAACAAGCTCGGCTCAGCTCGAAAACAAAAGCAGCTTTTTTTTTTGGAGAGTCGCCGCGAGCTCTTTGAACAGCGCTAGTTTTGACCAAGCATGGCATTCAACTTATATGATATACATAAAAGTTTACACGCACAGAAGCTCCATTTTAGTAAAACCTTAATTCTCTTGTAGGATTAAGAGAATAACAATTGGAAACGAGGATTATGAGGAAATAATAATAACCTTGCTTGTGGGCGGCGCCTTTCTGGAGGGTGTGGCAAAAGGCACACTTGGTTTTGAAGACATTCTCACCAGCTTTAGCATCGCCTTCTTCATATGACGCCATAGACACTTTTACTCCTTTGTTTGCTGCAGCTGCCTGCTGTGCTAGTCACATGGTGGGTTTATTGAGAGTTGGTTTTTTAATAAAAAAAACTAGTGTTTTCAAAACCGTATGCGAAAACCGGAGCAAGCTCTAATGGATTACTTCGGATTCATTTACCAACTAGCAAGCATAAAATATAATATAATAATAAATACCTTAAAAGACTAATCAAATCAAAAGATATATGCAAAGTGACTTTAATATGTTAAAAAAACTAGTTGATGCCCCGTCCGCGTTGCGTGGCGATGACCGAATAATTCTCAACCAATTAGAAAAATCAGTACTATAGTTTTGTTAGAAAGAAAACTAAAACGACGACAAGATTGTAGTTTTTAGCGGGGGTAAATTCGTAATTTTTAGCTAGGAGAAAAACATAATTTTATTTTGAACTGAGGGAAAAAACGTAATTTTGAATTGAGGGTGCAAACGTAATTTTGAACCGAGGGGAAAATCGTAATTTTTAGTTGGGGCAAAAGCATATTTTTAGTTTGAACTGGGGGGAAAACGTAAATTTAAACTGGGGGCAAAAACGTAATTTTAAAGTGGGTGTAAAATAATAAACTGGTGTAAAAGCGTAATTTTGAGATAGGGGGAAAACATAATTTTATTTTGAGCTAGGGCGAAAAAGTAATTTTGGCGGAGGGTAAAATCGTAATATTTGAACCGAGGGCATATTCGTAATTTTTAGCTGGGAGCAACAGGGTAATTACTTTTTGAACTTGGGGCGAAAACGTAATTTTAAACTGGGGGCAAAAACGTAAATTTAAAGTGGATAAAAAATAATAAATTGGTTGGTCCAATAGTGTATTGCCGGCCCCCCATTTCGACCAATGGCAGGGAAACACTATTCCCTGCCATGGGAAATGTAGATGTAGGAAATATGTATACCTTAAAAAACTATTGAACTGGTTACGGTTTTGAATACATTCTCCTCCTTATAGCGAGTCACCGGTGTTGATCGTTTTACAGGATCGTTAGGAAGAGTCCAGTCATTTTTCGAGTGAAGGAAGGAGATTGTTGAACCAACATTCACGAGACAATCAGGCTAAATGGCTTAGTGCTATCTAGTGTTTCTTCGTTGGTTGTTGTTGTTGAAGATCTAAAAATAGTTAGAATTGGGGTTTTTTTCTCATTTCACATTTACCACAACACATAGTCTAAGAAGGAGTTCGCATTTATGATTTCTACCACTTTGTCTGGATGCGATCGTATGTTGTTGAAGGTTCTTTCGCTTATGGCTTCTCATATCTCTCGTAATGTTGTCAAAATTATCACATGTGTACTTTTCTTGAAATAGTTAGAATTGGGGATCAAAGTTGTCACACCCCGATATTTCCACGTATTATCGGTGGGGAGTATCGTGACGTACTTGATATCATCATAGTCAAACAACACAATTTAAATGCACAGCGGAAGCAAAAGATGAATCACATTACAAACCGAATAAATAGTAATATCAAAGGATCACAACGGACTGTAATGGATCCACAGCAGGATCGAAAGAAAAAGGAAAATTGTTCAACAGACTTTAACATCTAAAGCTTGCGAGACTTGAGTAATGATGCCAGGAGTAGCCAGCCTATTTCGTCTAGTACCTGCACTTAGCCTTTTTGGAAAATACATCAGTTTACACTGGTAAATACTATTAACTGACTCATTTTGAAAATGTTTTAGAAAATTGATTTGAATGCACATGGCACAAAAATTCTCTTATAACTTGGGACAATTATTATAAATAATCTTGTATACAGTTTTACTTATTTGTCATCCGTCAGGGCCGGTTGGTAGAGCCGGTCAAGATTAACTGACACGCCACAGGTATAATACCCACAAGGTTGATTCCTTTAAGTGGATTACCATTTTTTACATAATGCAACTGTCAGGTGTACGCCTACACCCCGTGCTTAGGTCGTGGCCATTTCTTTGAATGATGCCAAGGATATCCGGGACATGGTCATTTAACCCCCAAGGGCCATACACCAAATAATACAGATTAAACGAGATATGTAAATGCATTAATCACAATCCGATTTAAATGACTACATACCCGACCAAGCGGTATTATTATAATACCGTATCCCAAGCCCGTGTAGGGAAAATAAGTTAAGAGTATTTACCTGAGCAAAGTATAAATCAAAAACAGCAAGTGCACGTAGCTTTTACCGGGCTCCTAATCTGGAACGAAGGTTTTTAATAACCTATTAGAATCCTAATGGGTCTTTAATTAAGCCTAAACTTAGACCGCTTAGTTTTAAAAGAGGATACGGTCCAAAAACGCATGATTAAGCGAAGACCGGATTAGAATGTGGTTTAGACCCGACAAGCTTGGATAATTGTTTAATATGGGTAAACTAAACACATTCTGGATTTCGAGACAAAAATGATAAGGTTTGACCCATTTCGGCTAATTTATGCAAACTAGTTACAAAAGCCGATCCGAACGCGAAAAGTACATAACGGGTAACCAAAAGAGTCATATACAGGTTTCCTAAGTTAATATGCCTTAAATATGTTATGACATCAGTATGACATCTTCTATTATGCCCAAAACGAATTTAAACTCAAACTATGCCCCATAGGGGCATTTTGGTCATTTTAAAGGTTATAAAAGAGTTTAAATATTAATCTGAGTTACAGGTCTGATATAATCAGTAAAAATACTTATTTTTATAAGTCATAACAGTATGGTATTGTGTATATGTGAAATTTATCCTTTATAACTAAACTATGCACCGTAGGGGCATTTTGGTAATTTCACTTAAGCCTAAAAGGTCAAAACTGGAAATCTGAGTTTAAAACTTTTGCTTACTGTTAGAATATAAAAATTTACTAAAAATATCAGTAGGTATCAAGTCTTGTATATTTAAAATGGTTTTAATACATACTATGCGCTTAAAACGCGTAAAAAGGTGGTTTTAAGCGATTTCCGGGTTTTTAAAGAAAAGCTGATATTTTTATCATTCCAGAAAGCTTAAAATATTTTATTTATTATATGAAATCAGTAGCAAAAGGTTTGGGGTCAAAATGTTTTGTAAAACTCGTTTTATAGGCCAAAAGGGCAAAACCGGCAATTACCGAATCAAGCTTAGAACTCTAGGTTATGCTCAGCCTAAAAATAAATAAAAATCTTCAAAAATCCCAAAATATTATTTTATATCAGTAGGTAAAAAGTTTGGTATCAAAAATTGGGTTTAGATAGGCTATATGCTAATTACGCCGTTTAATTAATAAAAAGCTTTTCATTTACGCTAATAAGCATAACTCCTAATCTAGACCTCAAACTGATGTCAAATTTTAGGGACAAGTTTATAAATCAGTAATGAAGGTTTCCATTCTTTTACTTTTTCAAAAATCGCGTTTTAAGGTCAAAAGGGCATAATAGTCAAAATTTAAGCATTTAACGGAAACATGCATATGAATCGGATAACTAATGAACCAAGTTGTATAATCATAGAGGGTTATACTAACATAAAACCAGGTCCTAATAAAGCTCTATGACATTTCTAAACTATGCTCTAATGGGTCAGAACTGAAAGTCAAAGCAAAAGTCTACTTTTGCGACTTTCGGTTCCGAACCGAGCTTAAACTGAAGATTGTCGGGCTGAACATGTTTAGACATGTTCTTACATTGATTACCAAGTTATATTAGTGATAAAATAGGTTGCATGGCTTCTATATTGCTAATTATGCATTTATTTGAAAATAAGCTTTCTGTTGACTTTTTTAAGATTAACTTTGACCCGACAATTGACCTAGTTAGAGTGGGAATCAGAGGGTGCCCTTTTAAGGGTTTATTGCCCACATAATTACCAACTCATATGTACTTTCAATTTGAAATTTGACTGGACAATTTATGATTAATTACGAAGTCAAACCTTAATTACGACGGTTTGACTTTAAGCTAATAAACTAAGTAAAACTGAATTAAGGAAGGTTAATGACACTTACCAAGGTCCTATGCACGACTAGAGATCACTAGGAAGGGGTCTTGAGCTCCAGGAACCTCCAGAAAGTGAGTTGTGAAAGTTTGCAAGTGGGTGTCAAAATGTTGCAACAATGATCTCCTTATATAGGGATTTTGATTCATCAAGATCATGACAAATAAGTCTATGGGATGATTCCTGATCATCCCAAGTGTCCCTGGGCCCTTCTAAACCATCAAACAAGCCCCTAGAATCGAAAACCATGCTTTAAAGTCGGTGCAACTTGCTGAAACGGGCACCTGGCATGTTTTTCTGATGCTGGTAGACTCAGGCGGCCCGCGTAAGGCTTGGGCCTAGTCTTACGCGGCCCGCGTCAAGGTTGGCTCCGGTCAACAAGTTTGCAAGTATTGCATTTTAGGTCCCTGGTCCTTCTAAAGGTGATTTTAACTTCCAATTTTGCATATTTAACCCTCTAACTTGACTTTTAAGGGCTCCAAGGCATAACTAAACACCGTTAAGTCCTTGGTTAACTTTGTGATCACCCGTAAAGCCTTAAATTTCAACGTTGACGCTTTTAACCCCTCGTATACGAATATTATCATAACTTTCTCATACTTTATCGAAACCTTGTGAAATTTTTATCACTTATTCTAGTGAGTATATTTTATCGTTACAAAGCTTCAGGTTTGCTAAAAGGTCACTTAGAGGTATACTTTAAACATGTTGACACATTTAACCCCTGTAGTTTGTAATCTCTCACTTTCTTCCACAATTTGCTTCGTATGATCCATAATTTATTCGTTTAAGGGTATAAGCATCGTGTAGGGTTATTGTAAAGCATATTTATCCATTGTTGACATTTTGAATCCTTATATTCACATACTTTCCTTGTTTGTCAACTTTAGTCCCTCTAAAGTAATTATTTACACGTTTAAAGCTCATGACACGTGTCGATGCATTATTGGACATGAATTTATGAGGTGTTACAAAAGCCGAGATCATCGACATCTCCTTCATTGAGCAAACAAGTGTAAGGTAGTATACACCAGATCTGGATTATGTTCGGCATGCTATTATTCTACTTCTAAATCTACACGTTTGTACATAATGAGATTTGAACATCTAAAAATGGGACAAACAAATTCCAGCACACCTTGATATCGCTAAGCCGTATGTGCTTTTGTTAACAATTATTTATTTACGAAATGAAATACACCTCATGAAACACTACACGAAAATAGTTAGATTTTGTGTTGTCATATCTAACTCGTCTAAAAAATAGGTCGCGCTTGGGTTTACCTGTTTAACCCATTTAATTAACCAGGTAGGCCCGTTAACCCTTTTTTTTAATACTCATCAATCTGATTATCACATTTACAAATTGATTACTACTCATGAACCCGTATAGACTAAAAAAAATTAACAACAATTTTTAATACCTAACATTGCATTGGTAAGCATTTAAACTCACACCACTATTATAGGACAAACACCATACCACTAAGTCATCAGTATATTTAGATAAATGGATTAAATTAGGCATATTAGATTTAAATAACCTTAACTTTCACCAATTAGCTGATAATACTCTCAACTTTCGATTTGTAAACCAACACTCCCAACTTTCAACTTATTTTCCTTTAACACTCCTGAAGAGGTATGGTCCCAAATCGCGCGCAGACACGTGTTAACGTGACCACACCACTCTAGACATGCGATCTCGCCACACAAGGAGATCTAGAAGTTTCTAGAAGGAAACACTTGGCGACAGAAAGATGCTCCTAGCAGACAGGAAAGGACGAAAGGTGGCACCAATTATAAGGCGCCAACACCTGGCACAGGATCTTCATGGGACAGAACGACAGCAGGTCAAAAGGACGCTGAGCTAGAGCGAATATCCAACCGCCACGTCACCTTAGGTGCAGTACCAGGCCCGGTTACGTCAGAGGGGACATAATGGATATTCCTCCTGTTCAAACAGCTGGCAGACAACCAGCTGGCAGTCCTTCTCCTTTACAATTCTCCGGCTATAAATAGAAAGCTCAAACTCCATGTTTAAGTAGGGATGTCAATCAAACCCGAACCCGATGGGTAAACCCGAAACCCGACACATCTGGGACGGGTTTGGGGTCGGCTAATCGGGTTTGGGACTAGTTTTTATTTTTTTCGCGGGTTTGGGATAGGTTTGGGATTTGGTGATATACCCGTTTACCCGGCCCAATTACGCGAACCCACACGAACCTGCCCAATTGTCAAAACTTAAGTGTATTAGGGTATAGGGAGTGGTTAAACACTTTCAATAGGTAAACTTTCAAATCGACCAATCAAACAGTGCCACATCATTTTACCTATTATGTTTACTTATTGCTCAAAAACGTTGGCGGTGGTTAGACACTTTGGAATTGGTAAACTATTTAAAAAAAATGTGTGATTGGTTGAGAAGGCATGGACCCCACCACACAACCCCCCCCCCCCCTCTTCTCTACCATTCCCTCCCTCTCCCCGATTCAGTTAACTTTCACCGATTTCTCCCCAAAATCGGTAATGTTGAACGGTAAACAAACTTGGCGGTGGTCACTGATCGGTGCCGACCACCTTTACCGCTTGACACCGTATACCCTTATATACCAATTATGGTTGATGTATTAAATGCCGAAAGCGGGATATTTGTTACCTTTCCCAATCTGTTGTGTATAGAGGTGCAAACGAGCCGAGCCCGAGCTCGACGAGGCTCGAGCTCGAGCTCGTTTAACATATGAAAGCTCGAGCTCGGCTCGATTCGAGCTTTATTTCTATAGCTCGAGCTCGGCTCGAAGGTAATTTTTAAAGCTCGAGCTCGGCTCGGGCTCGACTCGTTTAGTATTTATTAATTAATTTTTATTAATTATAATTATTGTTATACATATAATTTAGTTATTTTTTTATTTATATTAATGGTAATTATTATTATTTAAATATATGTTTAATATATTAATAAAAAAATATATAAAAAGAAAGCTCGTTAAGGCTCGCGAGCCGGCTCGAGCTCGATAAGCGAAGCTCGGGCTCGTTTACTAAACGAGCTTGTTTTTAGGCTCGGGCTCGAGCTCGAGCTCGTTTAAGCTCGGCTCGTTCGAGCTTTTTTTTCGAGCCGAGCTCGAGTAGCTCGCGAATAGCTCGGCTCGTTTGCACCCCTAGTTGTGTAGTTATTAAGTCTTCCCACAAGATCTCATCATCTATGCTACTTGTGCTATTAACATGTGAACTAGATGACCGCACGGTATTTCGACAATTTAGACTCGCAGAGTTGCAGGAGCACTGGATCTCATACCAGGTCTATCCATGCCTGTTTTACTATATATGATTCCTCTGCGTTTAAAGACATACTTGCCTTTGCTTTCTATCAACATCGCGCTGCTGCTACAGTGCTCCTCTGTGTCTCTTGAAATGAATACTCCGAACGGAGATGGAGCAAGATGCCCCCTTGGGGTGCTTCCTTCTTCACTTTGAAACATATTGTCTTCATCAATTCTTGTCTTCCTTTCCAATATCACCACTGAAGATCGCCCGGTGATAATGGCGGCAGTGGTGGTTGTGGCAGTGTTGTTTACGGTGAGGGGGGGGGGGGGGTACATGGTGGTGGTTGTGTGGAGCGGGGAAGATGAAGTGGGTAGGATGGGTGGTGGGTCCACATAAATTGTAAAATATTGATTATATTTTTTTTTAACTTTTTAGTTATTAATTTGATAGGAAGAATATTTTTGTCATTTCACACGCACCTAACACAAAAAACTAACCCCCATCTGTAGGGACTATCCGGGAACGAAATTCAAAAACTTAGGGACTATAGATGTAATTTTAGAAAGTTAGAAACTAAAGATGAAAATAGGCAAACCTCATGAGCTATCCAAGCATTTATCTCCCCAAGAAATTATCATATTTTTGTTACATGATCTCAAGTGTAAGTGTACGTAGATCTCACGTGTATGTAGATCACGGTTGACGTCTTTGACATGAATAAAAATATGAGTCGTGTGTAGGTAGAAGCTTCAACACGTCAATTCGAAATCTATCAACCCGACACAATTTCCCTCAAACAACTTCGTTTTCAATTGTGAGGCAGTGCTTAAAACGTCTATGGATCATCCTTTATTGTTATCAACTTATTAATATAAAACTATAACCTGTTCAACTTTAACCCTTCAGTTGAACCCTTAAACCCGTTTTCAAAGTAATGAACTGTGAATCAACCCGTATTGAATTTGATTCGGTTTTACCGGTTTCAACAACACACCTAATATTTGGTTATAAATTTTCACTACAATAACACAAAACTGAAAGCCGCAGGTCCAAAAATCATAAACAGAATGCACCAACTATTGTAACTAGAAAGAAGAAATTTCACAAGGGTTTATAGTTGCATAATGTAATGAGATACATATCATAATTCCCACCAAACAAAAACAAGGTGGATTTTCAGCCAAACCAACATACATATCTCAAATCTCCAAAACAAATAAAACAAAAAAAATTAAAAATAAAAACAGCAATCCTTATTAAGAAGTCTAAAACCCTTTACAAACTGTTGATTTACCACAAAATTGAGCCTTTTTTCATTCAGGTTGTGGCCGAGGGGAGCATAGGCCAGCCCAGTATCTGAGGTGAACCGACCGGAGTCGAATGCTGACTAGGCGAAAATAAACTCAGTTCCACAAACCCTCCCGACCGATCACGATCATTCATCTCCGTTGCACGAAACGATATTGACCCCTGCTTTCCCAAATTATCACGATCGCGATCATCGAGAGGGCTTTGGTTAGCAATTAGAGAAAGAGTGTCATTGTGTTCTTCGATAATCCTTCTCCTATCCTCTAAATCTTGTAAAGTCTTCAACGCCAATGAATCCGCGATCGGGAAGTAAACGAGCATACAAACACCGATCCCGGAACAACATAGAAGCGAAAGAAACGCCAAGAATGCGAGAACTTCAAAAACGGTTTCACCGGGGTTTGAGAAAACGGATAGACTGAGTAACAGAACCCGTAACAGGAAGAAACTTGAAATGGAAATTATTAATATGAGAACGCGTTTCTGCAACCCTTTACTTATAACCAAACTTAATATTCGCCTCCCGAGCAAGAACAAATAGAGAGTCAACATGGTGGCAAAAACACCAAGAAAGATGGTACTCATTAACGGATAATAACAACGGGACACTTCGTTTTGCTTATGAGACGTAATTCTGAAAAATTTTCTCCATTTGTTTGTATGCACATGCATGTCGGTTTTATAGTGCGGTCCGACTAGAACAACCGTTAACTGAAGGGCAAACATAGGCGAGCAACATAGAAGAACGTAAACGGCGGTTTTGAAATTCCAGTTTTGACTTAACGGGCCCGACTCGGTTTTTTGTAATGATGCACGAAGAAGAAAAACGAGGGTGAGGAATAAACATGGTTCCGCAAACCCTAGATTTGACATGATATAGCATTTGCAAACCATATCTTGCCATTTTGAGTTAAGCGTACGTAATACGCGACCGTCTTGTCGAAGAAACTCAAGGCGTAAAATTTCTCCAAAACCCCACCAAATTGAAAATAATATGAAAATGACGCGGATGACCCACGGGCCCGCAAAATATCCAAGACGGTTATACCCTTGACCGCGAATGTGAGATCGGAAGTAGAACGAGTATAAGATGCAGAGGAAACCGATAAGACCCAAAACAGCTACGAGTGATATTGTGACGACACCAAGTGCATCAGCAACTAATTTTGTCAGGGGCATCACCCAAAAGACAGATTCCACGCATGCTCTCCGACAGCATGGATACATAAAAACCCCAGGTAACTTGGAGTTCAAGCTACATGAATAAGACAGAGTTTAATCATATCTCGAAGAGGAAAATAGTTTTTGGATACCAGCAGCCAGCATACACTTATTGGTATCGATTTTCAAAGCTTCGGCAAACTGACTATTCAAGATGGCCACTTGAGGGTTGATTCTGTCCGAACAAACCTCCGGATAACTTGACAGATATAACGATCACCGCCTGCACTGATAGTTATGGACTTATCAATAAATGGAAAACATCTTTAAAAGATTTATTATGCAAATAACTTCTGTGTATAACCTATAAAACGTTACATGTACAGCCTTAAAGAAACACATAATTTGCCTACAATACGCGGCGCTCCAGCGCGCCATTTGCCTCATGCAATCAATGCAGTCCGAAGCATTAACCACCACGCCACAAGCGCGCTCTTAAACTAAGGTTGCAGACAAAACGATATACTGTACTTAAATTCAAGGACACCTAAGACCAATAAGGTTCCATATAATCAACATCAGGCAGGAATTTCTCATGGCTAGCAACATTCACTAACAAGAGCAAATTATAAATTGTTGAAGGAAAATAAAATCTGTAAAAAGCTCAACATATTAACCAATAATCTGTACAATTATCAAGTAGTTAACTCACCAATCAGGATAACTTGCATCAATTAAACCTAATTTTTCATAAACTTTCAACATTCATAAACTTAAACACATAGAACACAAACACACATTCAAACCTAAATCCTTCGTTCATTAAGCACATGCTAACAACTCAATTAACATCCTCTTCAATTAGCAATTCAAATTACACAAACACACACACACACAAAAAAAAAAAAAACCGTACAAGTAGTGAAGTAGAGCAAAATACACAAAATCAAAAAACAACAATCTCTTAACCAGTTAATCTCCTTACTGCAACAAATTCGGCTAGAAATCGAGACTAAATTGCACAAATATGAGTTGGAAACCCTAGAAAACAATAAACGAAGCAGTTAACCGAGAAAAACAGAACAATTGACGGTGAAATCGAGCGATAAAAGCAGATCAATGGCGAAGAAACTTACGGTGCAAAGTCGAAGTCCAGATCGGGTGAGCTGAAACCAGATTTTGAATGAAAATCGCGAATGAAAACCCTAGAGAGAGAGAGAGAGAGAGAGAGAACGTAAGGTAAGGGGAGGACCAAAGCAAATAGAGAGCAAGAGGGGGCTTTGTTGATGACAGCCTGTCTCCAGCAAATACACCATTCAAGGAAATAAAAAAAGGGTCATGCTAGCTGCACACGCCCAAAATTATTTTCACACCCCAAAGCGCCGCGCTATGGCCAAAGCGCGGCGCTTCGATCGACAAAACGTGCTTCGATTGACGTTTGAAACATTCGGTACTGTTTGACAGACATAAAGCTAATCATGATGTTTTGTCGTTAACCCTAAGCGCCGCGCTTTGGCCATAGCGCGGCGCTTCGACCCCAAATTTCACCCTTTCCCCCTTTTAAAAGCAACCTGTGAGACACACATTTCGATCACACACATTGTCTTCGATATACATTTTGCCTTCATTTCAGATCCGTTGTGTTTCTTCAAAATAACGCGCGGTTTTGCTGTATTAGTTACATTTCTTGAAAAAACGATGTCGTGGTTAAACAACTATATTTTCGGTCAATATTCTGACGAGACAGTTGTTCCTGATTCTTACGAGGGGACCGCTATTTCTGACTCGTATGAGAAACCGGTCTCGTCCAACTTGAGGGAGGCAGAGGTTGTATCTGGCATTCATTATCGTGATAACACGGTGACGCTGGATTTGAATACCCCTGTGGAGGACCCTTACGCACAACAAGGTTATTCGAATTTCGGTTACGGTGGCGAGTACAGCTTTGTACAGCAGGAGTGTGGTCCAAACGACAGTTACGGTTGTCAACAGAGCTTACAAGGTTATTCGAATTTCGGTTACGGTGGCGAGCACAACTTTGAACATCAAGTATATTCGGACCTTGGTGACGATGGTGAGCCGGGGGATGTGTCTGTTGACGAGGAAGGCTGTTACCCGGTTACGTTTTCGTTTGATACGACGCAGACCTTTTCGTCACGTAAAGAGTTGGTGCGTTGGGTACAAGACACGGCAAAAGACAACGGTTACCTCATTGTGACTAAGAGGTCGAATAAAAGAGGAGAGAATTACAAGATTTGGTTTCAATGTACTTTTGGTGGGGAGCATAAGAGTATAGCTACACAGAGGAAAACGGGTAGCAAGAAAATAGGCTGCCCGTTCGAGATGATCGGGTTTTCGGAATCATCCGGAAGTGTTTGGAGGATCGAGGTGACGAAGGCGAAGCATAACCACACTCCTATTGAAAACTTAGAGGGTCACGCGTATGCGAGAAGGCTTTCTTCGGAGGATACAAAACTGGTTAAGGAGCTGGCAGAGCAAGACATTCCCAACCAAAGTATCTGGCGAACGCTGACAAAAAACAATCCGGCTAGAAAGCTTATTCCGAAAGATATACACAACGCTGTTCAGAAGATCAACGCCGAAAAAAATGTCGGTAAGTCTCCGATGCAAAAACTTGAAAGCATTCTTCTCGAAAAAAATTACACTTATTACATGCGCACGAATGAGATATCAAACGAAGTTGAAGATGTCTTCTTTGTTCACGAAAGATCATTCAATATGTGGTGTGCCTTCCCGCATGTGCTAATTATTGACGCCACCTACAAAACGAACATGTACAACCTGCCATTTGTTCAGGTCGTAGGCATGACGTCGACAAACAAATCGTTTACGGCTGCTTGTGCGGTAATTTCCGCTGAGAAGTCAGAGAACTACCTATGGGTGTTGCAGAGGATCAAGTCTATGCTGGTAGGATGTATGGAACCGCGTGTGATTTTAACAGACAGGGATTTTGCGCTGATGAACGCGTGTGAACAAGTTTTTCCAAAAGCGCATAAGTATCTTTGTCGGTTCCATATTCAACAAAATATTAATAAGAACAGCAAGAAGAAATTCTCTGACAAGGATTGGAAAGAATTCGTACGTAGTTTTTGGTTATTGTGCGAGTCTACGACTGAGGAAATATACAGGTATAACTTGGAAAACCTTGAAGCACAGCTGAAAGAAGATGACCGTGAACGTAGGTATTTCTTACATAATTATGTTCAAATTTTATATAATAACAAAAACTGACTATTTACGTTTTTTTTTTAATTTTAGAGGTTTTTGATTATATGAAGAAATCCTGGTTGGATCCGTACCGTGAAAAGTTTGTATCATGCTGGATTAACAAAACTATCAACTTTCACCAAACTACGACCAACAGGGTTGAGGGCATGCATGCAACACTAAAAAGTCACTTTCCAAGTCATCGCAACACACTGGATAAACTTGTACTGTATGTTGATCATGTTGTTGATAGACAATACACCGAGATTAGTACAAGCTTTGAAACAAGCCTCCGAAAAGTGATGACGCACCACAAGAAGCAGCCCATGCTTGCATATATTCTCAGAAAGGTTTCAATATATGCGATTGAGCTTTTGAGTAGGGAACTAAAACGTAAGGAAGACGGGTTGAGAGCCTACGGTGCAAGCTGTGGTTGCCAACTTTTTACCAGCTGTGGTTTGCCATGTGCCTGTCGTTTGGAAAAATTGGAAAATAAAGGTAATTAATATCTTTGACCTTTCTTGTTATGATTCTGCCACCTAATTTGTTTTCATCCACAGGTCAGCAACTCCGGATCACACACATAGACGTGTTCTGGAAGAAGCTTAACTTCAAGCCTGCAAAGAAAAACATAGAGGATATCGATGTAGACGCGGAATTTGAAAAATTGAAACAAAAGATCGATCCAACACCCCCTCAGGTGAAAAGGAGCTTCTTTGATAAGTTTCAGCAAATCCTCAATCCAGGGAACAATAACAAAAAACCTCCTGCTGATCTGAAGAAAACTCGTGGTCGCCCAACATTGAAAACGCAGGAAGAAAGAAAGGTTGAAGCCGCTAGAAAAAGCTCGTACATTCCGTCGGAAGAAACTTGGGTCGAGGCCTCAGATGATCTTCCCCGTCACAGCTCGTACATATCACTCGAAGATTCTAGAAGACAAAAGAATACCAAACCGATCAACCTGCACCCTGATTTCCCGATGATCAAGCTCGGTCCTAAGACGGATATAGCGATCCGCAACTACGCATCTCAGATTCCCGAAGTGATCCATCCATACATCGTTAGAATAAAGGACGTGAAACCAGATGGTCATTGTGGGTTTCGATCGGTGGCTGTTGGGTTAGGAGTGAAACAAAATTCATATTTGATGATCCGGAAACAACTTATAAAGGAGTTACGTACGAACGAATCGCTTTGGAGGCAGTTTTTCGATCCGGAAAACATAGGACATTATGATGCGCTGCTTAGACGGATCAATTTCAAGGGGGTGGGACGAGCAGATATCGAAAATTACATGACGATGCCTGACACGGGGTTTCTTATTGCCCAACGATACGGTGTGATTATTCACAGCTTCGACATGCGTGGGAGCTGTACAATTTTCCCTCTGCTGGGCGGGCCAAACGAAGCTGAGGAACCTCACCTGGTGGTTGCGGTTGTGTTCGTCGACCATGGGCATTTCATACATGTAGAGCTTGGAGGTTGTTATCCAATGCCTCCCCCAAACCCACTCTGGACAGCACACAGAACAGAGCGCGCAGTAGCCTGGCATACATTATACAGGGATCAGATCAACACGTACGAAATGCTTACGTATCCCCATATGTTCACGATGTAACCCTGACCTTAATGTAACCCCATATGTAACCCCATATGTTCACGATGTAGGTTAAATGTGTTTAATAATAATCACGTTTGTGTTTGTTCAATATATGCGTTACATCACGTTAAAAACCGAATGTCACCGACACGACCCAATCAGATTCAATACGCACTTGTACGACCCAAAATGCCCATATACATCATAATACTACAATTAATGAAAAAATACGTCATGTTCATGTGCGGTAGGCGGCTGATACACATAACACCTCTCACAGGAGTACTTGTGCTTTCAAACCAAAATGATACGATATAACGGAATAAGACATCACACGTAACCGATTTGATCCGGAACTTGCAGTATAGTCCATATATAATAAAAAATGATGTATAATGGAAAAAACGTAAAATTTAGACTACTATCGACGCGTTTGTGAATTAAAAACAATTTAAAAAAAATAAAAAAAGGCCTTAAACGCCCCGCTATGACCAAAGCTAAGCGCTTTACCCTTGAAGCGCCCCGCTTTGGCCATAGCGGGGCGCTTCGGTCCCTCGTTATACCTGAAGCGGGGCAGCTTCTCCCCCACTTCAACACAAAACACAAAACACACACACAAGGTGCGATTACACACACTGATCTTCGGATATCTTCGTTTTCAATCTTTCGACCGCTAAAAGGTAAATCGAACACCCTTAATCGTTTTGGTTAAATGTACATGTTTGATATTTGTTTGATTTGGGCGTTTGGATCGATCGGGTGGGGCTGTTATTCATCGCGAAGAACCAAAGCGCCGCGCCGAGGCCAAAGCGCGGCGCTTTGGTTCATGTTTATTTATTTTTTTAAATATTATTTGTTTAATAATATTTGTTTAATATTATTTGTTTAATAATATTTGTTTAATATTATTAAAATTTTATAAATAATATTATTTGTTTATTATTTTATATTTAATATTATTTGTTTATTATTTAAAATTTTATAAATAATATTATTTGTTTATTATTTAAATTATATTTAATATTATTTGTTTATTATTTAAATTGTTTATTTAATATTATTTGTTTATTATTTATTTTATATTTAATATTATATTGTCAACGTGCAGGGATGGATTCCTCCGATGACGAGATTGAGCATATGGAGGCTGAGGTAGATGTGGGCGAGGAGGGAGAGCCGGCATGTCCGTACCTGCAGTTTCCGCCGGGGTCACGGGCGAGGGGGAGATGCGCGAGGTTGCGCACCATCCCCCTTGGGGAGCATGTAGGGATAGACTGGGGCCTGCTGGAGACCGTGGGAGAGGCCGCGCGGGCGCGTGAGATAGTTGGACTAGATACTCCTTGGTCGCGCCTATTTGAGTTAGCGATGGAGGACTCGTACCCTGAGCTGACGTGGGAGTTTCTTTCCACGTTTACATACGCGCCGCATCCGGCGGATTACGTGGAGGACCCGGATTTTCCTGTCCACGAGGTTACATTCCGTCTCGCCGGTCAGGAGTTTGAGATGAGTGTGCGGCAGTTTGCTGTCCATACAGGTTTGTTTAATTAATATTATTTATTATTTTATATTTAATATCATTTGTTTATTTAATGTTATTTGTTTATTTAATATTATTTGTTTATTATTATTATTTGTTTATTTAATGTTATTTGTTTATTTAATATTATTTGTTTATTATTATTATTTGTTTATTTAATATTATTTGTTTATACAGGTTTGTACACAGAGGCCGAGCTCGATACTGATTTATATACGCAGGCAGTTACGATGATGGACAGGCAGACGCTTATCAGTTTCTGGAGGGCCATTTCCAGGGTTCCCTTTGGGAGATCCTGGCAAAAGGCCACCACCATCAAAGACCCCTTGTTCCGATACCTTCACCATGTTATCGCGTCAACTATCGTGCCGCGGGAAAACAGCAGGGAGAAGGTCAACCTCAGTGACCTTTTCTTTCTATACTGCCTACTGCGACGACAACCCTGCGATCTAGCAGCCAGCCTGACAGATTACTTTGCCACAGCATACCACCGGCAGCTCCGCGGGTGGGTGCACACTGGCTCATACATCACCGCCATCGCACGCTCGCTCGGGATCGTGCCCGAGGGAGATCCGGTGCTGTCCGATCCGGTCCCGTCTACCAGGTTGGGCCGCGCGTCAGTTTCTAGCATGCAGATCACCCGTCGCTTTGATGTTGGTCTGAGGTTTAGGGGCGGAGACGGGCTGATTTGGCAGCCGGAGCCGGTGCCGGAGGTCATCCCGGTTGTTATTGAGTTGAGGCCTGGAGTGTTGGCCCCTCCTGCTGAGCAGGCGGCCGCTCGGCAGGCTCAGCTACAGGCTCTGGGACTCGATCAGTTCCCGGGCCAGCCTCAGGCTGAGGCTCAGGCTCAGCCTCAGGCTCAGGCTCAGGCTCAGCCTCAGGCTCAGCCTCAGCCTCAGGCTCAGCCTGTATTAGAGGATCCGGCTCAGGAGGAGCATATCGAGGAGATCCCGGTACCACCAGTTCAGCCAGCTCCGGAGCCGCCACAGTACCCGCAGCACGTTTACGCTGACCTGCCTCCGGTAGCGCGTGAGGTGGCTCGGGACTTCGACCGGCGCCTCAGACGCCAGGCCGCACGCCAGGACTGGATCATCGAGACGCTCGTTTCTCTACGAGCGCTCGCTGGGTTGCCTCCACTTCCCCTCCCACCGTCCCCACCGCACGAGGATTAGTACCTTAGTTTGTTTGTATAGTGTTTTGTTATGTATTATGTAGTCAGTTGTACCTTTTTGTTTTGTATGTACAAACTGATATATATTTACATCACGTTGGTTTTGGATTGTTTACGTTTAATTCTTATGGCTTTCTGTACAATTTATTTAACGTGTTCGTTTAATTTAACAAAATAAACTAGGTTAACAGTTTATAAAGACGCACTTATATTATATACGTTCTTTAAAAATAATGACGTAAAAAAACGTATTTATAAAACAACGTATTATAAAACTCAAATACAATTTTTTCCTCCAAAAAACACTACCAAACTAACCCACATCCCACCTATTTCAAAAAAAAAAACAACACAAATTACAGCCAACACTTTTTGTCTTTTTGCACACTCAAAGCGCCCCGCTTTGGCCATAGCGGGGCGCTTTGAGTGTGCAAATAGACTAAGGCCGTGTGCGAATAGACCAGGCCTAAAAAAATCTACAAATAGGATCAAATAAATTATAATAATTGAACAACTAATTCATTATATTATATTTTAATAAATGGAAAATTAAATAATTTAATATTTTTAACACCCAATGTACATTGTACAAGTCTTGTCACCTGAGCAAACTCGTTGGTGAAAAGTCACTCACACCCTGCGAATACAGAAGCGGTGGTGATCAGGCTCGTCTATCAAGGGAAACTCATCGTCGTAAGGCTTACCTGAAGTAAATTGCATTAAATACGACTCCAACCCATAACCTCTAATGGAAAGTGATGAGGTTGGCTCCTCTGAATCAATTATTTAATTACTTGGGCATCATGTTGTTTAAAAGCTATAGATGATAATATTTTGGTGAGAATCCTAATGGAAAGTTCATTATTGTGAGTTGTTGTGGTTAAATGTGTACAACTTTAGCAATTATTCATTCATAAGGCTACACCACCCTCTTGCATGATCCATCATGGTTTGCATGGATTAAACTATGGCAACCATGGTCCTTCTTTCCGTTTTCAAGAAATCATTTCCTTTTTCTTTATAACTAACAAATGTTGATGTGATCATGTTTTGAAACCGGATATTTAGAACTAAAAGATCTTTATATATGAAAGTCGAATAAAAAATCATAGATAAAAGACTTGGTGAATAAAACTTATGATATGTTATATCAAATTCAAGAACTGTATAGCTTGGAAGTAGCAGTTGTTAGACGCAAACACTAAACTTCATGGCGTATCTAGAAGATCCTCATAAAAGTAACGTTTCAATAAAAAGGAGTAACGAAATCGAAAAACCGTCAAATTTTTTCAAAATTTACACTACCATCGGAGCGTCACCGAAACATCAAGGGGCAACGGAGGTTACCCCTTCTATCACTCTAGTTCCGCCCTTGCTGAACATGGGTTGTTGGTCAATTTGTATAAGCATGTATCGAATCTCACATACTCCTTTAGTTGGATTCGATTTTTTTAAAGGTGAACAAGTACTAATATTAACCTAATTTCTAGACTTCATTAATCTGGTGATCTTAAGTTGGATTCTTGATCTCCTACCCATCCTTCAAGAGTTTTGTCATATAGCCTTCCTTATAGCTGAGAGCCTATTTTTAAAGGCAAATTTGGATCACTGACAGACTACTCGAGTATTATCGTGCCACGAGTGGAACCACCCGATCATATCCATCTCCACTAGGCAATAATGTCTAAACACCAATTCAGGAGGAAACCCAATAATTTGGCAAACCCCCTTCCCACTTTGTGGGAATCGAACCCAGGATCTAATGGTCCCTAAGCATTATCTCATCCAAAAAAATGTTTGTCCATGTTTAAAATACGAAGATCAATTACATATCATAAAAATATTCAGGCTTTTACCATCATTGAGAAAACACGTTAGGTGTGTTCCTTACCGTGTCAACAAATGGATAATGTAATAAGCAGTTGTTAAGAATCAAATAAGATGTCAATATTAAATGTGAGTCGTCTATAATAAATCCTATTTTTCACTTGCATTGTATGGTTTCACTTTCCACCAGGTTAAAAATATTTTGAGTGAATCAAAACAACTCCTCGCTGTGATTTATATATGTTAAGTACTCTTGAGTCTTGAATGAGATTGTGTGAAATAATCTATGCTTAGAAATATGTATGAGATATGGGTGTTTTTGTAATTCAAATTATTTGTGTTGAGACAAGTTTGAATTACAACATCAATCCTTATTCTTTGATATCTACTTATATTTAAATTATTTTAGAATGTGTTGTGTATAAAAGATAAAATCATTTTTTTTTAAATGAATGGCGACTCTATTTTAGGATGCATTCTATTCAATGAACAAGGAAGAATTCTATTCAAATGTCTTTTTCCTTGATGGCCTTGGTCATCATACTTGTTCAACAATAGGATAATCATCCAATAAATTCTTTCAACAATAGGATAATCATCCAATAAATTCTAATATGATATTTTACATAAATGTAATATAATAAACGTTATTTTTATGTTCACTAAGAAACGTCATCAACATTTGACCATCGATGGTTTTCTTGTGATCCGATGCATATAGACATTTACTATATCATTACCTACATATACAAAAGGAAGATTGAGGGAATAGTGCCACGCAGTTGCGTGACACTTCCCTATTCGACCAACCATTTTATTGTTTTATATTCGTTTTAAAATTACGGTTTCGTCCTTAATTTAAAATATAATTACGTTTTTGCCACCACTTCAAAATAAAATTATGTTTTGTCCCTCGGTTCAAAATTATGATTTTATCCCTAGATTACAATTACATTCTTGGCCCCAGTTTAAAATAAATTTTTGCTTTTGCCCCAAACTAAAAATGATGATTTCGCATTTTCGCCCCGTTTTAAAATTATGTTTTTGCCCGGTTCAAAATAAAAGTATGATTTTGCCCCCCAACTCAAAATTACGATTTTGCCCTCAGTTCAAAATTTTGATTTTGCCCCAGTTCAAATTAAAAATATAGTTTTGTCCTCAGCTTAAAATTATGATTTTGTCCTTAGTGCAAAGTTATATTACGATTTTGTCTCTGGTTCAAATTTATAGTATTGTCATCACTTTAACTTTTGGCAAATTACGATTTTACCAAAGTCAACAAATACAACTTTGCCCAAAGTTCAAATTACAGTATTGCCATCATTTTAGTTTTTTTAGCAAAACTATAAAAGTGTTTTTTTTATTAGTTGACTGGATTTAATTTTTTTCCATGTCAAGTAGGTGCCTAACACTCGCTCATTAATCCTGACAAACTACAGTTTTGCCATGAGCTCAGAACTACGGTCTTGTCATTGTTTTAGTTTTTTTTTCTAATAGAACTATACTAGTGTTTTTTTAATTGATTGAGAATTATTCGATCATCGCCCCGCAACGCGGGCGGGGCATTAACTAGTTATCTACAATCTCCGTGAAGGGGAATAGTGCCAGACAACTATCTGACACTTCCCCATTAGTCCAACTAATTTACGGTTTTGCCCCGTTTAAATTTACAGTTTTACCATTGGTTTTGTTTTTTTTTTCCTCTAAGCTAAATTACAATTTTGCTCTTTGTTCATATTTACAGTTTTGTCATCGTTTGTATCTTTTTTACTTGTCAAATTACGATTTTGCCCCCAGTATAACTTATAGTCATGTCATCGTTTTTTTCCCAAAACTATGGTAGTGTTTTGTTTAATTGGTTAACTTGATGTAATTTTTTTTCGTGCCAGACGACTGCCTGACACACGCTTATTTGTCATAAAAAATTACCATTTTGCTCCTGGTTTAAAATTATAGTCTTTTCATCGTTTTAGTTTTTTTAGCAAAAGTATGGTGGTGTTTTATTTTAATTGGTTGACTCGATGTAATTTTGTTTAGATCGTGTTACGAGTAGTATATACAAGTAACCGAAACACAGACGTACATATTATGAGAGAGAAATATTCAGCTTAGTGCCCCGCAACACGGAAGAGGAAAAACTAGTTAGACAATAAGTTCAAAGGGAACAATTTCATTTTCAATGAGTTCTTTTAAATCCTTTGAACATTCGCACCCAAAGGTGTGGAATTTTATTCCGTGGTACACAAATGGATTCATTTAGGGCTACTATGGACATGAATGTTTTAATTAATCTCTCTTCCAATCACTCTCTCTTAAAAATGCAAAAGATTTATAGAGGGGACCCGTTTAACATGTTAGATACCATATTTTCATTTTAATTGTGCTTTATATTATAACTTAATTGGTTGTGTCTAGCTCCAAAAGTTAAAAAGATCAAGTTTTATAGTTTAAATGTAAATGTTTAGTTTATACTATATATTAAGATTTTGTATGTTAGAGTATTAATGTCGTGTTCGGTTCATGTCTATGACAAGATTTTCGGATCTAGGTTAAATTTTTGGGTATGTTTTTAACAAGTTAACCCACGAACACAACCTTTTTATCACCCTTTCAATGACCAATGATTTTTTTAGCGGAAGTTAACAAAGGGGTTGTGACTGTCAAATTATCTTATATGTTCATATTGAAGTCTCATTATATGAAACAAGAGACTGTATAAATAAAATATCTAAGCATAGTCTGACAATTTTGTCACCTTACATGATAATTTACAAGAAATATAGTTAACAACAAACGTAAGTATTACTTTCACATATCAAGATGACACATGATGGTTTGATACTTTGGTATCTTAGTTTTTTATTTTGAAGTTTTTCACAAAGTTATAAACCTTGTGTAGTATTAACATAATTGTATGTATGCATGTGCATACATGCATGTTGTGGAAATAACTTCTTCAATACGGTAGAATACTCGCCTTCATAACTCATCTTCCGCAAAGCTTTCATCACTTTATCCTTTCCGAACGTTGTTGGATGATGAGTTTGATCTTCAAATTTCTGACCGCAATAGAGATATCGAGACCAAGTGCCATAGAAAGAATCGCTTTAGCCTTATCATCATCGTCTCATATTTTCCTATCATCATCTGTCCACAAATTTTCAGGTTTAGGAATCTAAGTTACAGGATCAGCTTCTGTCAGGACCTGCAAAAATGTCCATAAACAACCCGTAAGTGAAAACCCGGACCCCTGAAACCCTACTATTCATGAAAAATCAAGAAATTAAGAAAATTTGTTTCCACGCGGGCCGCGTAAGCCACAAGGTAAGGCTACGCGGGCCGCTACAACTTAAAATTCCTCCGGATCAGCTCTTAGGCCACGTGTCGCACACGTGGCGGACCTACCTGTGACACGCTAGCCCTACACGTAGACTAGGGGGCCCTCGCGGGCCGCGTAAGATTCAAGCGAGGGTTTACGCGGGCCGCGTAAAACCCAACAATCAGCTATAAATGGGTCAGTCATGAGCAGATCGTCTGTGTGCGAGAATTTCATCAAAAATCACATCTTTCTGTTTGAAAATCACATTCACAATAGCAAAACGCTGCTACGATCAAAGGTAATAACTCGATCACTGCTACGATACAATGTCCGGTCGATTGAAACCGATCCGATGGATGTTTAAGTGCTGCCCGTATTTGGGCTATACTTTGTCATTCGTCGTGAGGGTTTTGATTTCGTGAGTTTATCGTAAATGTTGTATTAAGTTACTGACCTAGTTTCGTGTGCATTGTTATTTAAACTAGGTTACAAGGCTAAATCAGTAGGCTAAACTCTGCCCAATTAAACCTGCAATGTGAGTCATTCTCTTTTTATCAAATTGCTTTCCAAAACCCTAAATGTTTTCCAGTTATACTTTGCAGTGATTAAGTCTTTGCTAATCTTTAATTACTGGCAGTATGTGGGGGTTTGTGCACATTACTACTAACGATTTATCACTTTAGGTGGGCGAGCCTAATTAGTGATATGTCCACAGTCATAGATTCGGTCGAGTGACAGCTGAACCAGATAATTATATGATAGGGGCAAATATAAAAACCCTTAATGCTGTAAATTGATAACAATGTGTCTTTTGTGCAAATTGAATGACTCACTGTAGATTTAAAGAACGCTCAAAATTTCAGCGAGGAGTCTGCTAAACAACATATGGTTTTCCTAGCGTCGGTGCTGGAATCATATGAAAGTCTTGTGGCAGGAAAGATTGGCAATACCAACCTGACGAAAGAAGATTACGATCAGATAGATCCTGAGGAGATGGAACTGATTGACATAAGGTGGTGTATGGCCAGTGCAGTTCGTCGAGCACAACGTTTCATGGAGATTACAGGAAGAAAGTCTATTGGTGGTCCATCTACCAAGTTGGGCTTTGACAAGTCTAAAGTGACATGCTTTAAGTGTAAACAGAAAGGTCATTTTAAGCGCGAATGTCGAAACGCGTATGCTGATGAGTCTGAAAACCCGTTCAGAGAAGATTACCACAAGAAGGCGATTTATCATCAGAATAAATCAGAACCGCCAAGGATGAAGCAGCTTGAGGATAACAAAGAGAAATCCAGAGCTCTTGCGGTGATTCATGACGATGAAGGTTTTGACTGGAGTGAGTTGTTACCTGAGGAGGATGCGGTTGGATATGCATTCATGGCAAAATCTGAACCTGTTCCTTGGAAAGACAACAGAACTGAAGAACAGAAGTATGGTCACAGAAAGCTGATAGCTCAGAACAAAATGATCAGAATATCTGGTATCTATCTTGAAGCAAAAAAGAGCAAATAGATGGGATCCAGACAGAGAATGTTATCTTGACCCCCAGGGAAACATTGCTGTTGACCATAACACTCTTGATATGGAAACCATAATTAAAGAAATGAAAGATGAAGATGATTACTGGCAAAGAAAATGGTGGGGAAGCGGAGAAGAGAATGAAGAGAAAGAGAAAGAAAAAGAGAAGTCAAAGAAGGTTGATACTGGAATCATTGACACGACTCAAGAGTTGAATGCTGAAAACATGGGAAAGATGGCTGACAAGGTGCTGGCTGCTAAAGCACTTGAGGTAGACTCTAAATCCGTCTTTGAGTCTAAAAGCCAGGTCAGTTCAAACGCGTCAACAACTGAGTCAGGTAAGAAAGTCAGTGGTGATGTTGACTGCAAAAATTGCATCAAAGAATGCAAAGTTTGCAGTACAAACACTTATCTCAAAGGTAAGAAGATTGATGATCTGACTGCAAGAGTCAGAAGTGTTGAGGATCAGATCCTTGACCGTGATAAAATGTTGAAAGCTTCGAACGACAGAGTAAAAGAATTAACTAACAAAATTGAAAATGATAAAATTGATCAAGAAAAGATTAGGAAAGAAAATGAGAGGTTAGTTCTTGAAAATCGTCAGACTACTGAAAAATTTGAGAAGCTTAAAAGCACGGTTAAAGATAATGATGATAGAAACGGTAAAACATACAAAGAAAATTGCCAATTGCAATGTGTTTTGAGAATTAAAGAAGAATTAATCAACAAACAATTGGATGAGATTGCTAAATTGAAACTTCAATTTGAAGAAGCTAAGATTGAGAATGAGCGTATAAATTTGAAATTGAACAGTTACAGCTCTGCAAGCTTTGTTTTGCAACACATTGTTCCCAAACCCATCGGGAAAAACAAAGCAGGCGAAGATGTATACTGTGATGGAACTGGGGTCGGGTTTCATCAAGTTCCACCACCAGTTCTAGACAATTATTCGAAAAAGCAATCTGGGTTGGTTAATCTTGAAGATGAAAATGAAGTGAAACTTCCTGATTCAATTGATGTTACATTTTCTTCTTCATCATCTGATGATAGTGTTCAGACAGAGATCGTTAAAAGCACAGCTGAAAGTGTTTTGATGTCTGAAAATGATTCAGCTGAAGATGATGGATGTTTTTTGGACAAATACATTCCGAAACAAAAGTCCAAAAACAACTTAAATGATGAACCTACTCTTGTCATGTACAAGATGTCGGGATCTGATAAGTTGTATTCGGATTCTGAGTTTCCTCTGGAGAATGTAAATGTTTCAAAATTGACAAATGTGTTCAAAATGGTTGAAATCGATTTGTCTGAACTAAAAAATTTAAAACAAACAAAAAGGCAAATGAATTTTGAGAAAGATAAAGCTTACTACAAGAAACCTGTTGTACCACCACGTTTTTATAACAACAATCGAAACAAATGGTCGGGTGGATATCAGGGTGGTAAGAATTATCAAAGAAAGAATTTTCAAAACAAGAAATTTGTTGAAAAGAAGGTGTTTGTGAACGGTTCAAGTTCACTTTCTGATGAGGAAAAAGAAATCTTTTCGAAATCAAATGAAGAGTTCTTTGAGAAGAGGGCCTCACAACCTCAGTCTGAAGGCACAAGTCGGGTAGTTGATACTCGTACATGTTTTAGATGCAACAAAGTTGGTCACATTGCAAGAAATTGTACCAACTTCAAGCCTAAGACTGACGTTGTTGAGAGTCAAAAGAAGAAGGTTGATGCAAAAGGAAAAGCTCCAATGGTTGTTGAGAAAATTTTGAAAAATGAGAAAACAAAAATCAAAATTGAACCTGTTAAGAAATTGGTAACTAAAAATGACAAATTCTACAAACGGTTTGCATCGTCTCAACAAACATGGAAGCCAAAAGTGGTTGAAAAGAAACCAAGTTCTTCAAATCCAAAGGTTTCTGAGAAAGAAAAACAATCGTCTTCTACCACTTCGATAAAGATGAATGTTCCTGTGGATTATTATGAGAAACTTGACAAACAAGAGTCTGTTACTTCTGAAAAGAAGGTTGTTTCGAAGAAAGACCAACTATCTGTTCAACCTCAAAAAGACGAATTTTTCTTATATAAAGAGGTTGAGGTTGGGTCTGTTGAGAGCTTAAAAACGAATGATAAAAATTTTCTGCCACTTTACACTATGAAATCTAAACTCAAAGTCCAGTTACCTGAGTCGAAAGAGGCTTGGGTAGCACCAAAATCTCACTAAAAACTTTGGACTTGCCGGAGCTTCCTAGTTGGTAATTGTGAAGCATGAATCGGCATATTTATTGAAATGTGTTTTTAAAATCAATTTGTGATATGTGCAGGAACTTCCGAGAGTTATTTCACGATGGATTATGGATAGTGGAGCGTCTCGACATATGACAGGGAAGACAACATTGTTGTATGATGTTAGAAATTTCAATGGTGGTTATGTGGGATTCGCAGGAAACCAAGGTGGTAGAATTATTGGAGATGGAACGTTATCCAATGGGATTGTTACGTTTGAAAGACTTAACTATATCGCCGAGCTTGAGAACAATCTTCTAAGTATCTCTCAGATTTGTGATCATATGTATACAACGCACTTTACAGAAAAAGAATGTTTGATCTTGAAACCAGGATTTGTTATTCCCGATGAATGGGTGATCATGAGAGCGCCTAGAGTGGATGATCTGTACGTATTGGACATGAGTGTAGCTACTACAACCACGGGTCAGGCTCATTGTTTTGTGTCCAGAGCAACAGAGAAGGAATCAAGATTGTGGCACCGGAAGATGGGGCATATACACCTGAGGAAAATGAATCACCTGGTGCACAATGATTTGGTTATAGGTGTTCATATCAAAGGTTTTCATCTGGAAGGGGAGTGCATTAGTTGCATCAAAGGCAAGCAGAAGAAAAAGTCACACCCTAAAAAGCAAGTCAATTCAGTCTCAAGACCTCTGGAGAGACTTCACATGGATCTGTTTGGTCCAGTAAACGTCAAAAGTATTACAGGGGATCTCTATTGTCTTGTGGTTACTGATGATTATTCCAGATTTTCGTGGGTATCATTCTTGAAGTCGAAAGATGAAACGTTTGATAGTTTGATGGCGTTGTTCAGAAAGATTAAAAATTTGTACCAAAGGCGTATCAAAAGAATTAGAAGTGATAATGGTACTGAGTTCAAGAACAACAAGATGGAAGAATTTTGTGATGAAAGAGGTATATTGCATGAGTTTAGTGCTCCGTACACTCCGCAGCAGAATGGAGTTGCAGAACGTAAAAACAGGACGCTAATCGAAACGGCCAGAACGATGCTTGCTGATTCAAAGCTACCGATAAATTTTTGGGCAGAAGCTGTTTCCGCCGCATGCTATACACTTAATCGGGTTCTCACTGTCAAGAAATTCAATAAGACGTGTTTCGAGCTGATCAATAATCGCAAGCCGAACCTGAAGTATTTAGAACCGTTTGGGTCACCCTGTACAGTTCTAGAGCCTTTTGGAAAATTTGGTGCAAAGAGCATTGAAGGAATTTTTGTGGGATATTCAAGTCCTCAGAAACGAGTGTTTGTTCCAAGCTTGAAGCGGATTATTGAAGCACACAATGTTGAGTGTCAAGGTTACACAATGCCACCGCAGAATCCTGGAGATTCATGGCGTTTTCATTATGACACTTTGTGGGATTCGTTTGACATGGTAGAAGAAAAGGAAAATGAAGAAGATTTCTTTGATGAGTTGGATATTCTGAGAGAGTATGAAGAATCGCAGGAAAGGTTTCCAGCTGAGTATTCAAGACTACCACGACAAGCTTTGAATGATGATGAAGCAGGTCCAAGTAATGCTGGTGAACATGATGATGTCCAACAAGATGAAGTTGCTCAAGATAATCAGTCGGCACAGAATGATAATCAAGAATCTGAGAACATGCCAGTATTTGATCATGGTGATTCAGATTCTGAGGGGGAGCAAATTCAGATCTCAAGTCAAACAAACCCAGTCAGTGAACAAGGTGCAAATCAGAATGTTACTAATCTGGAAGGCGAGGTAGATGTTTCAGGCGAGGTGATGCCAAGAACTCTTTCATACCATCCAGAGGAGTTGATCATTGGAGAATTGCAAACAGGCGTTCGCACTAAACGTCAAATTGACCAAGGCCTTACTTGTTTTTATTCTACAGTAGCACCTTTACAAACTGAGTTTTCACTTAGTTGTTTTATTTCGCAGATCGAACCGCGTACATACAAATAGGCGCTAACTGAAGATTCTTGGGTCAATGCTATGCAAGAAGAGTTGAGTCAGTTTGAGAAGTTGGGAGTGTGGAAGTTAGTAGATTTTCCTGATGGTCAGAGGAAGATAAACACCAAGTGGGTGTTCAAGTGTAAGAGAGACGATAGAGGAGTTGTGGTTCGTAACAAAGCTCGACTCGTAGTCCAAGGTTTCAGTCAGCAGGAGGGTATAGATTTCACTGAAGTGTATGCTCCGGTTGCTCGACTAGAAGCGATCAGAATCTTCCTGGCATTTGCATCTTGGAAAAATTTCAAATATATCAGTTAGATGTTAAATCGGCGTTTCTCTATGGGAAGGTAAAAGAGGAGGTATATGTCGGACAGCCACCGGGCTTCACCGATCCAATCCACAAAGACAAGGTCTATTTGCTAGACAAAGCGCTGTATGGTTTACACCAGGCCCCGAGAGCTTGGTACGAGACATTGTCTCAACACCTGTTAGCCAACAGTTTTATCCGTGGAAAAGTGGATGCCACCCTCTTCACCAAAGAGGTTGACGGACATCTTCTGATTGTTCAGATATATGTGGACGACATCATATTTGGGTCAACAAATGAGAATCTATGCAAAGATTTTGAACGAGTTATGAAGCAGAAATTCGAAATGTCATCAATGGGTGAGATGAAATTCTTTTTGGGACTGCAGGTTGATCAACTACCCAAAGGAATTTTCATACATCAAACGAAGTACGTTCATGATATCTTGGAGAAATTCGGGATGTCAGGTTCTACTCCAGCCTCCACCCTATTAGCAAAGAATCATGGGATAAACCCTGATCTCATCGGAGAGAAGGTAGATGAAACAATGTATCGTTCCATGATTGGTTCGCTGATGTATTTGATAGCTTCAAGACCCGATATTATGTACCCAACCTGCCTCGCAGCAAGATTTCAATCAAACCCAAGAGCTTCGCATATGGTGATTGTGAAAAGGATATTATGCTACTAGAAAGGAACTCCATCGTTGGGGTTGTGGTATCCAAGAGAAGGCGATTTTATGCTCGAAGGGCATTCCGATTCCGATTTCGGATGCTGCAAAGTTAACGCTAAATCAACAACAGCGGGGTGCCAATTCTTTGGATCACGATTGGTCACCTGGCAATGCAAAAAGCAGACCTCTGTGGATTTATCCACATGTGAAGCGGAGTATGTATCTGCTAGCAGCTTCTGCTCTCAGATTTTGTGGATCCAGCAACAGATGCGCGACTACGGTTTGCAATTTCTAAACACCCCTATCTTTGTTGATAATGAGGCAGCGATTAACATTACTAAAAATCCTGTTCATCATGCTAAAACGAAACACATTGAAATTCGTCATCACTTCATTCGAGATTGTTTCGAGAAGAAGTTGATATGAATTGAGAAAATCCACACTGACGAGCAAAAAGCTGATTTACATACCAAAGCATTTGACAAAACTCGTTTTCAATATTTGCTAAAATTGAACGGTATGAAGCTTTTATCGGGGTTGGAAGAGATTATTGGCGTTGATGAAGAAGACATTGTAGATGATGTTGAGAAGCAATCTGCAATGGTTTGTCGATTTTTTACCTGTTTTGGTATTTAGGGGGAGGTATAGGGTAATATTTTCAGAAAATACAAAAACATTAAAAAATGAAAAAAATACAAAAACATGAGATATTTTCAAAATCCAAAAACAATAGAAAACCAGAAAAGAGCTTGTGTAAAAAGGGAAAATTATAGTACATCGGCTTGACAGTTACAGTATGCTAAAGAAATGGAATGTTTAAATGCGTTAAACAGTCTCGCTGATGATGTGCCGATAGGTTTTTACACATTTAGTAGGTTTGTTCGGGATATAAACTTAAATCTTTACTTACTTATTTCGTGGGGAACACTACTTGGATATATAGGTAACCCCTGAAATCTTGTTTGAAAGATTCCTTTTTCTGATATACTAGGTCTTTATACTCAGTGATATCTGGGGTATTATTCCGGGACTTCTGCTGAATGGAAGTTCTGACCTAGTCCTCGAATAATAATTTCCTCAATGCTTGAAACATAGCATCACCCTCAGCATAAATGATAAAACAATAAAATTGCTTAGCAATGCTGTTGTAAAAAAGATCCTCTAAAGGGGACACACCCAAGTCGATTCGTGATCTCTCTGCTAAACGGTAGTTCTGACCTGAGCTCTCACAATTTCGATCATAATTTATTTCCCTTACAGATATCATTTGTGGTATACTTACCTGTAAGACTGAATATTGGGATCTGGATACGGGAGTATATTCAAGATGTGGGACACATGTATAAGTTTAAGTCTCTAAAACACTAAATCCGTATCCTGGACAGATTGAAATGTGTGTGAAAATTTAAGAGGATCAGTATATCGACAATCTAAGCGAATTGTTTAATTCTGAGTATGAAATTAAAGCTTAACGGTACTTGTGACTTGTCGAATAGCTGATAGGATTCCCTAACACGCTCACCAAAAATATGTTTGTAAATAGTTTACTTTTACTGCATTTTAGTTCTGTATTTTATTTTTAGTTTAGAAGCTTTATTCAAAATCCAAAAAGATTTTACATTTCTGCTTTATTTTCCGACAAACCAAAGTGAAAAGCTGATCTTCAGATTCGAATTGAAGCAGATGCAGGAAGTTTCTGGGCTGGATGATGAGTTTGGAGCTTAATATGATAAGTTTGTGATAGTTGGAAAGTTGAAGCAAGTTCATTAATTTGAAACTTGTAAATTTTCAGAAAAAAGTTAAACTGAATGTCAGTGTGATTTATCTCTGATCAACCAAGGTCATTAAGTTGGACTTGGTAGATAAATTGAGTAATTAGGGTCATTAATTTGGACCTGTATACTTAAGTGGATTTCTAATTCTGAAGATTAAATGATAAGATTTGGATTAAAAAACTGTTATTGTCATATATCTTATATTTGGGTAGAGATTATGCAGGAATCCCCATGGTAACGAAATGTCAAAGTTTGAACCAGAATTTAAAGCCCTAGCTTATTGAGAGGGGGAGTCTGTGAAAGGGGGAGTCAAGATTCTGGATCAACAATCAAAGGGGAGATTAAAGATTAAAGATTAAAGAAAGAGTTTTTACAATGTGAAGAAAATTTGGAGAAAGACTAAGACTAAAGACTCGACGCCGAAGACTCCGTCAACATCCAAGGGGGAGTCTGTTGGTGCATTGAATGTCTGTTAACTTTGTCTTAATTGAGTCTTAGGTCTAGATAGAATGAACGAACACACAATAGGTTAGCAATTAGGGTTTTGTTTGTTAATGTAGGTGAGTTCGCTTGAAATGACAATATGTCATGTTCAAGCGAAACCAACTTGGTGAGTTCGCTTGAAGCAACCATGTACATCCTCAAGCGAACTACTCATGCCTATATATAGTTGATGTGTGTTGTCATTTGAAGCGGACATGGTCATTGTATGTGAGACAAGGTGCTGCCAAAATTTCATCAGAAATCATTGTAAAGTCTCAGAAAAGCATTAATAGAAAAGAATTGAAAGGAACAAGCTGTTGTGACTTCGTTTACTTTGATTCCGCCTCTGTAAACAAAGATGAACTGCCTTTACTGACTGTTTAGGGTCACGCACACGGTCCAACACTACTAATATATAAAAATATCAACGTCGCAAGGTCGATAATTTTGGCTATACGTGCTTATGTGTAATTGCTTTATTATGTTAGTTGTTATTTATTTTGTGCCAACAACTTATATATTGTTAATTAACAGATGGAACACACTGTTAATGAACCAGTTAACGAAGTTAACCAATCCGAGCAAAACAATGAGGATCACTTTCTTAATAGGCAAGATATAGAAAATATCGTTGCCCAGGGAATAGCAAATGCTATCCCAGCAATCGTCGCTGCTGTCAAAAGTCCTGTTGAGCCTTTGCAAGCCAACCCCGGTAAACGCACACGTGACGATAATTTCAGTAATAGTGTTAACGGAGGCGGCAATAATGACAACGTGACCCAAGCCCCAATACTTAAGAAAATAAAAGTTGCAACACCTGGTTGCACTTATAAAGAATTTCTTGCCTGTAAACCTGTTGAATTTGCAGGCAATGAAGGGGCAACTGCTGCACTGCGTTGGTTGGAGAAAACTGAGGCAGTGATTAAAATAAGTAAATGTGCCGAGGAGGATAAGGTCATGTATGCTTCTCACCTTTTTAAGGAAGAGGCATTAGAATGGTGGAACACGGTACTGCAAGCCAAGGGAAGTGACATGGCTTATGCCATGAGTTGGGAAGAATTTAAGCGTCTAGTGGAAAGGAAATTCTGCCCCGAATATGAAAAGGAACAAATGGAAAATAATTTCCTGAGCCATCGAATGGTGGATGTTGATTGTCGAGGGTATACTTCGAAATTCTTCGAATATGCCAGAATTGTACCAACTCTGGCTTCACCAGAACCGGTACTTATTTCTCGCTATATCTGGGGTTTAATTAGCAAGATTCGTGACATCGACAAGGCTGTGAGACCCCGCACAATTGACGATGCAGTGGAGTTAGCCAATACTTTAACTGACGGGCTGGTGCGTACGCGGGAAGAAAACAAGAAAAAGGAATTAGCCCAAAAGTTCACCCAAGGATTTCGTGTGGGTAATAATACTAACTTCAAGAGGAAGGGAACTGGGTCCTCTTCCACCCCGCCATTTTACGGGAATTGCAAAAAGAAACATTTTGGAAAATGTAGAGAAAATTGTAATTTCTGCAAAATTCCGGGCCATCGGGAGGAGGAATGCAAAAAGAAATCAAAGATCTACTACAATTGTGGAGAAGCTGGGCATTTCAGACCAGAATGCCCTAAATTGGTCAAACCAGTGGATAACAAGGTCAAACCTGCTGAAGGAACTAATAAGAAGAACGCAAGAGCCTTCCAATTGACCACACAGGAAGCCGAACTGATTCCCGACGTAATAGCTGGTACGTTTTTGGTACACAACGTTTATGCGAAAGTATTATTCGACTCTGGTGCAAACCAAAGTTTTATAAATACTTCATTCTGCCAAGCTCTTAACCTACCCTTAACCAACCTTAAACATTTTTTTACGGTAGAAACGGCAGATGGGAATTCTGTTAACATAGATAAAGTTTTGCAAGAAGGAAAGATAGAACTCTTAGGCCATAAATTTTCTGCAAACCTGTTACCTATGAATTTAGTCGGATTCGATGTTGTGTTAGGAATGGAATGGTTAATAGCCAACCATGCTCGAATCCTTTGCGATAAGAATTCCATAGAAATTCATACACCCACAGGAGAAGTAGTGGTAATTACAGGAGATAAGCCACGTAAGCCAATGAAATTCATTTCAGTAATGAAAATGGCCAGTTATTCAAGAAAACAAGGAATAGTGTATATGATTTCGGTAATCGTTAACACTAAAGGTAAGGAACTTAAGGAAATTCCAGTAGTATCAGAATACCCGGATGTATTTCCAGAAGAACTACCTGGATTACCACCCGATAGGGAAGTAGAATTTAGAATTCATCTAATTCCTGGAACTACACCGATAGCTAAGGCACCTTATCGGTTAGCACCCACCGAAATGCTAGAATTGAAAAAGCAATTAGACGAATTGCTAAGCAAAGGATTTATACAACCTAGTTCATCCCCGTGGGGAGCACCAGTGTTGTTTGTGAAAAAGAAAGATGGTTCGATGCGAATGTGTATCGATTACAGGGAATTGAATAAGGTTACAATTAAGAATCGATACCCATTACCTAGGATTGATGATCTTTTTTATCAACTTCAGGGAGCTAGATATTTTTCTAAGATAGACTTGCGATCCGGATACCATCAATTGAAGGTACAAGAAGAAGACATACCTAAAACCGCTTTCAGAACTAGGTATGGTCACTACGAGTTTACAGTCATGCCATTTGGATTAACAAATGCTCCTGCATCATTTATGGACATGATGAATAGAATCTGTAAACTGTACTTAGATAAATTTGTAATTTTCTTCATCGACGATATACTTATTTATTCCAAAAATCAGGACGAGCATTGTGAACATTTACGAGCACTCTTAACTTTGTTAAGAAAGGAAAAGCTTTATGCCAAATTCTCGAAGTGTGAATTTTGGCTACAGGAGGTGCAATTTTTAGGACATATGGTGAATCACGAAGGTATTCACGTAGATCCCTCCAAAATAGAAGCAATCACCAAATGGAAGGTCCCGCAATCAGCTACGGAAGTTAGAAGTTTTCTAGGATTAGCTGGGTACTATAGGCGTTTCATTAAGGATTTCTCTAAGTTAGCAGTACCATTAACTAAGCTAACCTGTAAAACAGTTAAGTTTGAATGGGGACCCAGGCAAGAAGAGGCTTTTAAGATCTTAAAGCAAAAGTTAACAAATACGCCTATTTTAGCTTTACCAGAAGGGACAGAAGATTTTGAAGTTTATTGTGATGCTTCTAAGTTAGGATTAGGATGTGTGTTGATGCAACGCAAAAAGGTAATTACGTATGCCTCAAGACAATTAAAGAAGCATGAAGAAAATTATACAACTCATGATTTAGAATTAGGAGCAATAATTTTTGCCCTTAAGATTTGGAGGCACTATCTGTATGGAAGTAAGTTTACAGTTTATACGGATCACAAGAGTTTAAGGTACTTATTCAGGCAAAAAGAATTAAACATGAGACAAAGAAGATGGATGGAAATTCTAAGTGACTACGATTGTGATATTCAATATCACGAAGGAAAGGCAAATGTAGTTGCAGATGCCCTAAGTCGTAAGTATCATGAGAGACAAAGACGAACTCATGCTCTTAGATTAAGTTTACAAGTAGATTTAATGGAACAACTGAAGAACGTTCAAGAAACAGCAATTAAGAATGATGCTGAAGGAATGAAAGGAAGAATAAAAGAACTAGAGCAAGGAGTTGATGGAATTTGGAGATTCCATAAGAAAAGAATTTGGGTACCTAAACAAGGAGACTTAAGAAATAAGATTTTGGAAGAAGCCCATAAATCTAGGTATACCATGCATCCTGGTAATAATAAGATGTACCAAGACTTAAGGAATAACTTCTGGTGGATAGGAATGAAAAAGGATATAGCTAAATATGTTTCTAAGTGTCTTACTTGTTCACAAGTTAAGGCAGAACACCAGAAACCCTCAGGTCTACTACAACAATTAGAAATGTCTGTATGGAAATGGGAACTCATAACCATGGACTTTGTTACTAAGTTGCCCAAAACCAGAAAAGGTAATGACGCGATTTGGGTAATTGTGGATCGATTAACCAAATCAGCTCATTTTCTACCCATGAAAGAAACCTTTAGCATGGAAAGGTTAGCAAAGTTGTATGTAGACGAAGTAGTATCTTTACATGGAGTTCCACTCTCCATTGTATCGGATAGGGATAGTCGCTTCACTTCACATTTTTGGACAAGTTTCCAAGAAGCCATGGGGACGCGATTAAATTTAAGTACAGCTTACCATCCCCAAACAGATGGACAAAGTGAAAGGACAATCCAAACTCTAGAAGACATGCTTAGGGCTTGTGTAATAGATTTTGGTGGAAACTGGGATGACCACCTACCCTTAATCGAATTCTCCTATAATAATAGTTATCATGCAAGCATTGAAGCTGCCTCATTCGAAGCACTGTATGGACGAAAGTTCAGAACTCCAGTTTGTTGGGCAGAAATAGGAGAAAGTCAATTATCAGGTCCCGAGATTGTGCAAGAAACCACCGACAAGATCACTCAAATCAAGGAAAGACTGAAAACGACCCTAGATCGCCAGAAGAGTTATGCTGACAATCGACGCAAGCCGTTAGAATTTCAAGTCGGAAACAAGGTACTCTTGAAAGTTTCTCCTTGGAAAGGAGTAGTTCGATTCGGTAAGAAAGGAAAACTAAGTCCAAGGTACATAGGACCATTCCCAGTAACTCAAAGAATAGGACCAGTTGCATATCGCTTACAACTACCAGAAGAACTAGCCAGAGTACATGATATATTTCATGTATCTAACCTCAAGAAATGTCTATCTGACGAATCACTGATAGTACCTCTTCAAGAGATAGAGGTAAATGAAAAGCTAAAATTTGTTGAGAAACCACTCCAAATTGAAGACAGAAAAGTCAAGTTTATCAAGCACAAAAGATTAGTACTGGTCAAGGTCAAGTGGGATTCAAAAAGAGGACCTGAGTAGACCTGGGAACTGGAATCGGAAATGAAGCAAAAATATCCTCACTTATTTCAGTGAATCTCGAGGACGAGATTTTTAAATAAGGTGGGGAGGATGTCAGGACCCGCAAAAATGTCCATAAACAACCCGTAAGTGAAAACCCGGACCCCTAAAACCCTACTATTCATGAAAAATCAAGAAATTAAGAAAATTTGTTTCCACGCGGGCCGCGTAAGCCACAAGGTAAGGCTACACGGGCCGCGACAACTTAAAATTCCTCCGGATAAGCGATTAGGCCACGTGTCACACACGTGGCGGACCTACCTGTGACACGCTAGCCCTACACGTAGACTAGGGGGCCCTCGCGGACCGCGTAAGATTCAAGCGAGGGTTTACGCAGGCAACGTAAAACCCAAAAATCAGCTATAAATGGGTCAGTCATGAGCAGATCATCTGTGTGCGAGAATTTCATCAAAAATCACATCTTTCTGTTCGAAAATCACATTCACAATAGCAGAACGCTGCTACGATCAAGGGTAATAACTCAATCACTGCTACGATACAATGTCCGATCGATTGAAACCGATCCGATGGATGTTTAAGTGCTGCCCATATTTGGGCTATACTTTGTCATTCGTCGTGAGGGTTTTGATTTCGTGAGTTTATCGTAAATGTTGTATTAAGTTACTGACCTAGTTTCGTGTGCATTGTTATTTAAACTAGGTTACAAGGCTAAATCAGTAGGCTAAACTCTGCCCAATTAAACCTGCAATGTGAGTCATTCTCTTTTTATCAAATTGCTTTCCAAAACCCTAAATGTTTTCCAGTTATACTTTGCAGTGATTAAGTCTTTGCTAATCTTTAATTACTGGCAGTATGTGGGGGTTTTGTACACATTACTACTAACGATTTATCACTTTAGGTGGGCGAGCCTAATTAGTGATATGTCCACAGTCATAGATTCGGTCGAGTGACAGCTGAACCAGATAATTATATGATAGGGGCAAATATAAAAACCCTTAATGCTGTAAATTAATAACAATGTGTCTTTTGTGCAAATTGAATGACTCGCCAGTATTTCCCCGCTGATAAAACTTTTTTTTAAAACATGTTTCAGGTGACCTACTGTGAATCAGGGAAAAAGTGCTATGTAGCATTACAAGCTTGAAGAGGTGGCTCAATAAAAATAAAGAAACATGTTTTTGTAAAAACAGGGATTTCCCAAGTGAAATCACCTTTATTGTAAATTATGGGTGTTATTCCCAAATTGTGAAATAAAATAATTGGGCATTTTCAATTTAAAAGATCCTGTCAATAATTCCGCTGCCAAATTAAATAAATACCACGGGTTTCTGTCCCACGGCTTCTGGACCGGGTAACACCGGGCCGGGGGCCGTGACAGCTTCTGTAGCATACATGATAATACGAGGTCCATCTCTAACACTCCTCTAAACCCCCGGTTCCTTTGCCTTACAATATTGTTCGAACCAAAACTTCAATTCATAGTAATCATCCCCATATAGCAGTCTGGGAACCTTAGTGGCAGTGCCGATGATTTGATCCAATTCTTGATGAAGAACCAAGGTTTGAGTTTGAATGGTAGCCAGGGTAGCATTTGTAAGGTCCGCAGTAGTCATCATTCCGTTTGTGTTCATCATTTTTTAAATTTACCAAATAATGTAATGTAGATATATTTTAAAAATAATGTGAACAGTCCTAAAAATAGTTCAATTCGAAACCCCAATTCGGAACAGTAGTCTTCTTGAAAAAGTAGTCTAGTTCGAAAAACCTCAACAACGATTCGAAACAGTGTATCCTAAATCCCTTTTCGAAACAATGGATATCCGAAACGTTCAATTCGGAACAGTGAACTATTCGAAATGATGTCACTTGAAAACCCCTTTTCGAAACAGTGTATCCGAAAAGATGATATTGTTTGAAACCAAAGCTATCCGAAATCCCTTTCGAAACAGTGTATCCGAAATAATGAACTCGAAACAGTGTATTTGAAACCTTCAAGACAAAACCTGTTAGTAACATACTTCCGGATAATCAGGGATTTTGATATATCCAATAACTATTGAAGATATCCTCAAATCTGATAAGTTTGGTAACCAAAATCCTGAAAAATTTGGTAACAAACTTTTCGAGATCTTTCAAGCAATCCTTTTCGAATTCTTCAAGGATTATCCATAACACAAGCAGCTTCAAGGCAATCTTCAAGCAATCTTCAAACAAATTATCCGAATACTCTTGCAATTTATCCGAAATCCCTTGCAGTTTATCTGAAAAGCCCAAAATTCTTCCAAAAACAACAGCAGATTATCCAGAACAATAGCAGATTATCCGAAATCAACTATTCTTCCAAGCAAACTCTAAACACAGCAACTCAGCAACTTTCGAAATCAAAACAGAATCTGTGTGATATCAATATGAGCTTAGAACAGGTTCAACAGGCCCTGATACCAATTGTAAGTCCTGAAATCGGATCAAACAAAGATATCACAACTAGTTTGATTGGTGGCGGAATCACACAATCAAACTTGATTCAGTAATAAGCACAAGAAATTAGATGAAACATAATGATTATAACCAAAGCTTAACTTGCATACAATTAAATTGTCAGATACAAGTTACAACATAAACACTTAGAGTCAACAACCTAAACGAGAATAACTAAACATGTATTTATAAGGGAGTTTAAGCCCATAACTGTAGCGCCTCGCGCTTTGCAACTTTCTTTATTTAGCAAGCTCATTGTATCTTCCACTTATGGAAACTTGTGATCCCTTGTATTCGTACTTCATTTCATACCTTGTAATCCAAGACTTGAATCATAATGGAAAACCTTATCTTTTACATATTTGTGTCATATATTGTCACACCCTGCTAGTAGCAGAAGCGTATTGTGTGTGATGTAAGAAAGGTAATCATTGCATCCAAACGAGCAAACATAATAAACCACAACGATGCCATAGATATATTGTGTCACACCCCCAAAATACCACATGCGGAAACACCGCGGGAAGTGTGACGTACCAGGATCCAGCCACCAATCACATTGAACCACAATATAGCATTAAGAAAAAGTTTCCATTTATTTCATAAAATAAATCCAAAACATAATTTAAAACAAATACGCTCAGCGGAAGCATAATGTAAATAGTTATCCAAGTATTTTAATCAATTGTTCAAAACCAATAAACATGTATCCAAGAGCTACGACCCTTGACCACTCCAGCACTCCCAGATAGTAAGTTCCAATCCATGAATCTAACGTCCTGCAAGCATGCAGACAAGTGTATCAGACAACGCTGGTGAGTTCAAAGTTTGTTAACACGTTTTAGTTAACAGATATAAGAATAAAACATTTCAATGATTTGATGTTGTTAATAACTCGATTACCGCAGATGGCTCCAGATTATTTGCCCAAACCCCAATGCTCTATCAAACATTGGTCAAGTGGTTAAGGTAATTAGTTCACGACCGTCCTCCCTGGTACGGTGTGAGGGTGCCAAACCTAATAGCGCTATCAACTAATAACCCCGTTGCCTCCCCGGCAACCAATCGGTATATGATGGGACTTAATGATAAAAATGAGTGTATTAACCAACATCCCAGGTTTAACATTCCAGTCAAACCCAATTACCCGACATTCCTCCCCGGAACGTTTACCAGATGTCCCTCCCCGGGACGCATGCTTGTAAAAAGAGCAGTGAACTCACCTTGGATTTGCTCTGTATTTTTCAAATTACCCGTTCCAGTTAATCAACCAACCCTACCGTGGTTAACAATATTATCAGTTTCGTAGCAGACTAAATCACGTATTTCACACATACTATATTCATCACCAAGTTTACCATATAACAAGAATCAAGTACCCAGTTTGTATATACAACACACATAACAGTTAGGTCTACTACTCCCATGAGTGAAACCAGGTCCTTCATCACAAGTAACAATTATTTCTAGTGCACATTGACATCTATCAACATGCGTATCATAATGGTTCACACAAAACAGCATTACATATAGCGGGTATTTAGTTTCCATACAGGTCATCATATCCATGTGGATGTTACATAAGTCAAAACAGGCTCCTTATTCTTAACTAACATTATCATGTACCCAAATAACATACACAAACATTAATACTCATTATCATGATCACTACAGTGGCATGCTGACGAAGAACCTTCACATCGACGAAGATCCCCATTCTTCATCATAAACATGCCGACGAAATACCCCATTGTTCGTCAGAGACAAGTCGACGAAATACCCCATTGTTCGTCAACTTGGATTCTTCGTCGGGAACCATTGTCACTGAACATATGGTTTTCAAGTTTGCTCAAGTGATTGCCCATCACCTTCATAACAACAGTTACAGATCCATGTTATAGATCAATGACACAGTTCAATACATTCTTACACACGTATAACAATCTACGGTTATCCTCGTTTATTAATACGAACCATTCTATCATTCACAATAGTTCCTAATCGTCATCAGTTAACCATACAAACAGATTATCCTTCTATCAACTCATCAATCAGGATTATCAATTTCATTAAGCATGTTAACGTATATCAACCATCAGACCTTCATCATGCAAGTATCATATTTACACTATTGTTAATAACCCTAATCTACACAACATCACCGCAACAGAACCATAATCATCAACAATTCATCACAGATTCGACACATACCATAATGATTCATAACTTATTCGACACATAACAATAATCAATCAAAAGATAACGCTAGTACAAATCGACTAACCAAGAGAGGGTGTAGTCACGCGCTAGAATGGTACCAGATACGTGCTCAGGGAGATTAAACCGAGAACATGATGCTTCGTAGAGGGTTTGCTGCCGTCGCTAGGTTTAGAGGGAGTCTAGGGTTTGCAATTGATCAGTTAAGTGACATATATACACATACGTTCTAAAGGGAGTGGGTTGGGCCTGTATAAAGAACTGGGCCGCTAACCATTCTTCGTCGAAGACCCTGTTCGACGAAATACAAACTTGACGAAACATCTCTTGGCGAAGGACCCATTCTTCGCCGAAGAGTGTTGTGACGAAGGATCCGTTCTTCGTCGAGAGGTGAGGTGACGAATACCCCATTCTTCGTCGCCTAGGGTTTTTATCCCTCAAAAACAGTGAACATTAAACATTCAACTAATCATCAAAATACTCTAATCAATCACACAAATTACACATGCCATAAAATAAAAGAAATTGTCAAAACAAGATTGCGAAACAAGTGAAGCGTAGAAAAGGATCTTGAATTCTCGGGTTGTCACATCATCCCCAACTTGAAAGAAATTTCATCCCGAAATTTGATAAGTAATCCAAAATAGTACGGCGTTAGATCAGGATGACTGTATATTTTCCGCGGGTGCCACATCATCCCCAACTTGAAAGGGAATTTCGTCCCGAAATTCCTCAGTTGCATCAAGATTAGATTGATCAGTTGGGAAAAGATGAGGATACTTGAGCTTCATTTGATCTTCGCGCTCCCACGTGAACTCCGGTCCACGTTTTGAGTTCCAACGAACTCTCACGATTAGAGTTCGACTATATTTACGGACCTTGACTTCCCGATCCATAATTTCGATGGGTTCCTCGACAAACTGCAACTTGTCGTTGATTTTCAGTTCTTGAAACGGTACCAAAAGTGTTTCATCAGACAAACACTTCTTTAGTTGCGACACATGGAAGACATCATGAACGTTACCCAACTCAGCAGGTAACTCGAGTTTGTAGCCACTTTACCGATCCGTTCCAAAATTTTGAAAGGCCCTACATAACAAGAATTAAGCTTACCGCGTTTCCCAAACCGTACCACACCCTTCCAGGGTGAGACTTTCAACATGACACGATCGCCTACAGCGAACTCCAATGGTTTCCTACGCTGGTCAGCGTAACTTTTCTGACGGTCGCGCGCTGCTGCCATATGATTTCTGATCTGCACAATCTTTTCTGAAGTTTCAAGTACAAGTTCCGGACCGGTGATCTGGCTGTCACCCACCTCAGCCCAACAGAGAGGTGAATGGCATTTCCGTCCGTACAATGCTTCGAACAGAGCTGCCTGGATGCTAGTATGGTAGCTGTTGTTGTAAGAAAACTCTATCAAAGGCAAGTGTTTCTCCCAACCCTTGCCAAAATCAATCACGCACGCTCGTAGCATGTCTTCAAGTGTCTGGATGGTTCGTTCACTTTGACCATCCGTCTGAGGGTGATAAGCAGTGCTCATGTCGAGACGCGAGCCGAGCGATTTGTGCATCGACTGCCACAATTCCGAAATGAAACGCGGGTCACGATCAGAGATAATAGAGGTTGGCACCCCATGCCTAGAAACTACTTCTTTAAGATAGATAGCTGCCAGTTGTGAGAACTTATCCGTTTCCTTGATTACTAGAAAGTGCGCTGACTTTGTGAGACGATCAACGATCACCCAAATGGTATCGTTTCCGTTTTGAGTTCTAGGCAATCCTGTGACAAAATCCATCGCAATTTGCTCCCATTTCCACATGGGTATCTCTGGTTGCTGAAGTAGGCCTGAGGGTTTCTGGTACTCTACCTTGACTATCGCACAAGTCAAACATTTACTCACATATGTCGCGATGTGAGCTTTCATCTTCGGCCACCAATACAAGACTTTTAGGTCCTGATACATCTTATCCGAACCCGGGTGAACAGAGTATCAAGACTTGTGTGCCTCGTCCATCACAATCTCTCTAAGGTTACCAAACAGAGGAATCCATATCCGTTCCATGAAGTAGAGAATACCATCAGATCTCTCTACAAGTCATTTCTTCATGCCTCGCAAGTACTCTGCTTTTCTGTTTTCTTCCTTCAACGCTTCAATCTGAGCCAAACGGATCTGATCAGGTAGATTAGAGTGGATAGTGAGTTGTAAGGCTCGTACACGCTTTGGTTCCGTTTCCTTCCGACTAAGGGCATCAACTACAACGTTAGCCTTACCTGGATGATACTTGATTGCACAGTCGTAGTCGTTTAAGAGTTCTACCCAGCGACGTTGTCGCATATTTAATTCCTTCTGGTCTATTGGTGCATACATCTGTCGTGTTCGTCTTATGTCGAGTCTCGGGTTCGTTGCACTGCTGAACAAGAGTGATGTCATCATATATGATGATGACATCATATATGTGACATCATCATCTTGCATCATATGAAAGATCTACACAAGAAGACAAAATATATTACATGTAAATATAGAATTTTAGATGACCGTTTGAAGAATTCATTTTTGTAGCATGACCGTTTGAGGTTGTTCACGTTTGAAGTGTCATGACCGTTTGAAAAGTGACATGCCACCTTCAAACGGTCAGGGGTCCTCCCTATAAATAGGCTTCAAACTGTCTCATTTGTAACATTCTAGATTCCGACGCCGAGGTGCTGTCGAAGTGTCTCTGTACTGTAAATCGTTCAAGATCAATAAACAAGACATTTATTAGTGAATACAAGCTAAACGAAGACCGAATCAATGAATTCCGCCTCTGATTCAGTCTGAGCACTCTTCTGATCGACTCGTTAGGTCGTTTCACGATCCTACATGTGGTATCAGAGCTCAGGAGGAAGAGTTCTTACCGTTTAGCTCGTTTTCGCTAGCAAATTCTGATTTTCTACACCTTCTTTCACAAAATTGATACTTTTCACGGTTAAAATCGGCTAAAACTTTCACAATGTGTGCGTAATTGTGTTTTAACAAACCCTTGAAAGTTTCAGCTTAAAATTCAAAGTAAAACTGGTAAAAATGGCTTGAAAATTGGTGACCGTTTGAACGAGCCCAGCACTTGTCCGTTTGAAAAACTGCCTGACCGTTTGAAACTGCACCTGACCGTTTGAAACTGCACCTGACCGTTTGAAACTGCCACCTGACCATTTGAAATTGGGCATGTCCGTTTGAAACATGACATGACCGTTTGAAACATGACATGACCGTTTGAAACATGGTTACAGTTTGAAAAGTGTGAACTGTTTGAAAAATACATCGAGGTGTGTATAACATTTTACGAGGTGTCAGTAGTTGAGATAAGAGATCATGTGAATATGTGAATTGAATCGGTTGTTCAGACTTTGCATGTGACTATTGATCCTTCAAGATTTTCGGCCCAATCATATATAAGTAAAAATTCAATGTTGTCGGATAAGTGTGGTTGAAAACAACAATTTGCATGTGAAGTTAATGGTTGAGGTATAATAGAATTGTCTCGATTCCACTGTTTGCATGTGAACAGGTCATGTGATTCATTTAAGTTTGACGGCATATTAAATTCATCGGCCCGTGTGATTTTCTGACTTCATATATTTCATTCAAGGTGTTATCGGTAAAAGTTTGCATGTGTATAGTGTTGGCTTAGTGGATTTTATGGCCCAATCAAGTTTCATTGATTAAAGTCTTAATTGAATAGCCCAAGATTGCATGTGATTCAAATTGAATATTCTGACATTTGATATTAAGTGTTTGCATGTGTTTGCAATTGATATTAAGTGTCAGATTGTCGGCTACTTTTACAATCATTAAATCATTGATTGTTGTGTGCATGTGATAAGGTCAAGTGTTTGTAGGTGTTTTGATTGAAAATACATTCAAGTCACAAAAGGTGTTTCAGGTGTTTCACTAGGTTGAAAATTCATTTGAAACAGTTGTTTGAAAGTGTTACTAGTTCGCACAAGGTGTTTGAACAGTTTGTTTAAAATGGCAGAAATGTTTGATGAAAAAGAAAATCATGATCTTGAAAGGATAAATGATTGGTATCGAGGGTATTTCAGTAGTCATTATCAAGGTTTGTCCAAGAATGTTTGGGTTAACAGGTTCGATTGTTTTCTGTGTAAGAAAGATGAAAAATTAGATGATCTGGAGAAGCGATTTGATCGTTTGATTGACCATTTGAAAGAAAACAAGATAATGATATCAGAAGCTGAAATAGTATCAAAGTTTGCTAATGGATTACCAGCTGAATGGGATGATTTTTTGGAAAATCTAAGAACGAATTCTAGTTTTTCAAAATTATCTTTAAGTAAATTCATCAGTAAACTTACAACACATATGAATGATAATGAAGAGAAAAAGAAAGGGTTGTTGAATAGGATAGAAAATAATTTGAAAAAATTAAGTTTGGATGTGGTTGTAGAACTGAACAAAAGAGTTTGTGTGTGTCTTAGTGCAAAAGATGTTATGAAATACGATATGAAGAGGGGTTGTTATATTGATGAGAATATGAATCCTCTTGACTGCGTTAAAATCTTTTGTGCAGGAACATACAAGATGGAGACAGAGCAAGTTCAAAAGAATGAAGAATCTGTGAAGATTGAATCCTCAAGTTATGACTCAGGTTGCTCGAAATGTGATAAACTTGAGGCTGACAATGGTAAACTATTGAAGGATGCGGAAAGTTTGACATTGGAAATCAAGAAGTTGAAAGATGAGAAGCAATTTGATGATAAACAGATTCTTGTTTTGCAGGAAAATTTTGAGAAGTTGAAATCTGAAAATGACAAGCTGTTGAGTGGTTTGGACAGTTTGACATTAGAAAACAAAATTTTGAAAGAAAAAGAAAAAGATCTTGAAAATGAAAAATTAAAAATTGAGAAAGATTTTCAAAGTCAAATAAAAATTTTAGAAGATGAGAGAGATATGTTTGGTAAAAACAATCTTGAAAAACAAATTGAAATCAATTCTCATCTTGAAAAGATTATTCGACTTGAAAAAGAGGCAGAATGTGCTCAAAAGAAAATCAATGAATGGGAAGAAAAGTTGAAGGTTTTTGTGAATACTTCAACTATTTCTTGTCCAAAACCTATTAATTCTGTTCCAATAAGTGACGATGTCACAAACTTTGACAAAGTCAAAGTTGAAGATTGTGATGAGAAATCTGATGATGAAAATGAAAAAATGAAGAAAAAGAATTTATTTTTGAAGTTAAAAGAAAAGTTTCAAGAAACTGTTCCACAATCAACTGAAAAGGGAGAATGCTCTAAGCAAAAACCTTTGAAGAAGAAAGTGGAACAAAAACAAAAAATTAAAAATTTGAAAAATGTTCAAAAAGAAAATAAAAGTTCATCAGATCAATCATCCAATCGCAATCAAAAATTACAAAAAGTAAAAAATGAAAATTCAAAAATTGTTGGTAATGAGTGGTGCAGGTCGGACCACAGAGCTCAAAGGCCAAATCTAGCAAACAAGAGGAGGAAAGATTATCACCAAGCCAAACAGTGCTTTGATCTAAATGTTTGGACTGAAAATGGTGATTGGTACGATAACAGAGTGTGTTACAGATGCGGTTATCAAGGACACATTGCTGTTAACTGCCAGAGTTGGAGTTTTAAGACGAGGAGATGCTTTAACTGCAACATCATTGGTCATATTGCTAGAGATTGCTCAATGAGATCAATGAGAAGATCGAGGGTTGAATCTCAGAAGCAGGTGAAGAAACCAGTCAATGTCAAGCCCAAAGAACAGAAGGTTCAAGAACCTAAAGTTCAAGAAAAGAAAGTGAAGCTTTCTCAGGGGAAAAAAGACAGACTGAGGAAGAAGAGGAAGAAGGCGAGAGAGTATCTGGAGAAGATATTGTCCTCGGATACAACTGATAAAACAGATAAAAGTTCTGATAAATCGTCTTGCTCACCAAAGAACAACAAATCAAGCAAAACGCATTCATCAGATACAAATCTGAGGACGAAAGAGAGAAAAATGAAAAAGAAAGTTTGTGGCAATGAATCTGTTTCTTCGGAAACAAAGGAGCCACATGTTGGCGATGAATCTGGCTCATCAAAGTCAGACAAGCCACATTCAGGCAATGATTCTGGTTCGTTAAAATCAGAAGAGCCGTGTGTTGAGGTAAAAGTTAAGAATTCTGGTCTAACAATGGATGATGCAAATTTTCCACCATTGTTGAACAAGAATTCAAAATCACCCAAGGACAGTCAGGCTTGGGTGAATCTGTTTAAATAGAAAAACCTGACTTGCCGGAACTCCCAGATTGGTAAGTGTAGAGTATGAATCGGCACCTTGAGAATTCAACCAACAGATGATGTTTGGTTGAAAATATTTTGATTGGATTGATCTTACAAGTGGTAAATCAGGGATATTAAGTTGTATCTGATTTCCTACAAGTGGTTGAAAAACAATGTGATGAATCAAACCCCTAACCTACTAATGGTTTTACAAAATCAACAAAACTAATTTTTCGGAAAAACCATTTTGATTAAAACAAACTTAAGTGTTTTGAGATCACAATGGGAAAATAGTTTGTTGTGAGGGGGAGTTCTGATTATTTATGCCAAGTGGATGGAGAATTGAGGCAATTCGATATCAGTTGTCATGTACTTGTATAGTTTGTTTTCAATTTTCTTTAGATGTATTTGTATTTTAGGGGGAGTATTTTTTTTCAGAAAATCCAAAAACATTAGAAAATTTGAAAAAGCCAAAAACATGATAAAATGAAAAATGAGTTTTTGTTGCATAAAAGAGGAAATGATAGTACATCAGTGGACTGTCACAACACGCTAAAGAAATGGAAAGTTAAAATGTGATAAACGATCTCACTAAGGATGTGACGGTAGGCTCAGCTAGACTAGTAGATTTGCAATAACGATACAAACTTAAATGAAAAAGCCTAGTTCTAGTGGGAAACATGGTCGAAAGCATAGTACTTGGTTTTGTCCTTCTTGACTGTGTGCCTACTCAGTAATCGCTAATTGTCGAAAGACATAAAACTGGTTAAGTTTGTGAACTTTCACAACTTTGCTGAAAAATCACTATGATTGTGCATTTCATTTTGCAAAGATTTAAACTTGTTTTATTTGTTTATTTTGTTTAAGCATCGGACATCCTCTGCGTATACGTGAGTATCGACCTGGATGTTGTTGCCTAAACGTTCTGCTTTATTTTCTTTGGTGTTTCGTTTAAGCTTTGGACCTCCTCTGCGTATACGGAAGTATCGACCTGGTGGTTAAAGCCTAAACAACTTCAACTTATTTTTATTTTTCTTTTTTTGTTTAAACATTGGACTTTCTCTGCGTATACGGAAGTATCGACCTGATTGTTAATGTTTAAACATTCTGCTTTGTTTTCGCACAAATCACAGTCGATAAAAGTTTAAAGGCATTACTCGAGTCAGTGTATTGCATGATGAGAGGATATGCTGAGATCGTGGGGTCCATAAGAATTTAGTGCTATCTAAATATACCTTAAACGTATCGGTAAGCATTTCGAAAGTTTTTAGATTGAGTTTAAGTGGACAACAATATCGTCAATCAATGTGAATCGTTTATAGCTGAAAATGTTTAAAGCTTAACGGTGCTAGTGATTTGTCTCATAAACTGATATGATCCTCTTGCACAAACTCACAAAAATATTGTCTGTAAATATTTCTTTTCTGCATTTCATTTCATTACATTGAAAAAATTCAAAAAGATTTTAGTGTGTTTTAGCATAAATTTTGAAAAATTCAAAAAGATTTTTGACAACTGATGTTGGAGAGCTGATATTCAAAATTTCAAGTGCTGAACATGATGAACTGGTTTGGGAGTGTGTGTACTGAATTGAAAATTTTATTTTGAGAAAGAATGTTTGATTAGTTAATCGAGATCATTAATTTGAACTTGATGTAACTATTACTAATAAGTTTTTCTTATTGATTTAAGTAAAAACTTATGTTGTGATGAGAAAATGTGTGCAGGAAATGAGCTGATCAGAGATAAAGCCAGGGATTGATCTCAAGGTGATAGCTAATTCCAGACAGCGATCCCATCATGATGAGAGGGGGAGTCTGACGAGGTTAGAGCCAAAGAGAAGATCCTGGTATATGCTAAGAAAGAGAAGAGACTGATAAAGACTGAAGATGCGAAGACTCGACACTTAAGACTCGTCAACATCTGAGGGGGAGTCTGTTGGTGCATACATCTGTCGTCTTCGTCTTATGTCGAGTCTCGGGTTCGTTGCACTGCTGAACAAGAGTGATGTCATCATATATGATGATGACGTCATATATGTGACATTATCATCTTGCATCATATGAAAGATCTACACAAGAAGACAAAATATATTACATGTAAATATAGAATTTTAGATGACCGTTTGAAGAATTCATTTTTGTAGCATGACCGTTTGAGGTTGTTCACGTTTAAAGTGTCATGACCGTTTGAAAAGTGACATGCCACCTTCAAACGGTCAGGGGTCCTCCCTATAAATAGGCTTCAAACTGTCTCATTTGTAACATTCTAGATTCCGACGCCGAGGTGCTGTCGAAGTGTCTCTGTACTGTAAATCGTTCAAGATCAATAAACAAGACATTTATTAGTGAATACAAGCTAAACGAAGACCGAATCAATGAATTCCGCCTCTGATTCAGTCTGAGCACTCTTCTAATCGACTCGTTAGGTCGTTTCACGATCCTACATGGTCGAAAATATGCTGGAGGCTCCTATGATCGGTGTAGATAGTGCATTTGGTACCGCACAGATAATGCCTCCAAATTTTCAACGCGAAAACCACGGCTCCCAACTCTAAGTCGTGAGTCATGTAATTCTTCTCATGAACCTTCAACTGTCGAGAAGCGTAAGCTATCACTTTTTCACGTTGCATTAATACGCAGCCGAGACCTTGAATAGAAGCATCACAGTATACCACAAAATCTTCAGTACCTTCAGGTAGAGACAGGATCGGTGCGCTGCAGAGTTTTTGTTTCAACAACTGGAAAGCATCTTCTTGCTTCGTTCCCCACGAGTATACAACGCCTTTCTGTGTTAACTAGGTAAGAGGTTGTGCGATCTTCGAAAAGTCTTTAATAAATCTGCGATAGTACCCAGCGAGACCAAGAAATTGCCGCACCTCTGAAGGAGTCTTCGGTGCAGCCCAATTTCTGATAACATCAATCTTAGCAGGATCCACATGTATTCCCGATTCATTCACTATGTGGCCAAGGAAGTGTACCTCTCGAATCCAGAAGTCACACTTAGAGAATTTCGTGTAGAGCTGCTCCTTCCTCAGAAGCTCCAAGATAAGACGCAAGTGTCGCTCGTGATCCTCCTTGCTCTTAGAGTAGATCAAAATGTCATCGATGAACACTATAACGAAATCGTCAAGATACAGCTTGCACACACAGTTCATGAGGTCCATGAAGACCGCTGGCGCGTTCATCAACCCAAACAGCATAACCAGAAACTCATAATGGCCATACCGCATTCGAAAAGCTGTTTTAGGAACATCCTCCTCTCGGACCCTCATCTGATGATAGCCCGATCTTAAGTCGATTTTCGAGTAAAAACTTGACCCTTGCAACTGGTCAAACAAGTCGTCGATAGTGGCAGAGGATAACGGTTCTTGACCGTCACCTTGTTGAGTTCCCGATAATCAATACACATACGAAAGGACTCGTCTTTCTTCTTTACAAACAGAACTGGGGCTCCCCAAGGCGAAGAACTGGGTCGGATAAAACCTCTATCCAACAGTTCTTGAAGTTGATTAGATAGCTCTTGCAACTCCCCAGGTGCAAGACGATAAGGAGCACGAGCAATCGGAGCTGCTCCTGGTGCAAGATCAATCTGAAATTCTACTTGACGGTGAGGAGGTAAACCAGGTAGTTCCTCAGGAAATACATCAGGAAATTCACGAACAACTGGCAGGTCTTTGATCTTTCTTTCTTCAGACGGAGTATCAGTAACAAGTGCTAGAATAGCAGGATACCCCTTTCGTAGACACTTCTGCGCTTACATAGCTGAGATGATACCAACCATCGCACCACTGCGATGCCCCTGAACCGATAGAAATTCTCCACTGGGGAGAGGAATGCGTACGATTTTCTCTTTACAAAGGATGTCAGCACGGTGTTTGGACAACCAGTCCATACCAACCACTACGTCAAAACTACCGAGGGTAACAGGAAGGAGGTCAATGTCAAACACTTGACCCACAAGGTCTAGTTTACATCCCATAAGAACGTGTGAGGCTTCAATTGTTTTACCATCGGCTAATTCTACTACATGCTTAGCTTCTAGAGGTGTTGGAGCTAACCCTAATCCTTAACTGAACTCTAGGGACACATAACTCCAATCGGCACTGGAATCAAATAATACAGAAGCAAAGAGGTTGTTCACAGAAAACGTACCAGTCACGACATTGCCGTCGTTCCTAGCATCACCAGCACCGATCGTAAATACCCTTCCACGAGCACCATTGCCCCCATTGTTGCCGTTATTATTGTTCCCAGCATTGTTGTTGTTGTTCTGGCGGTTGTTGTTGTCGTTGGCATTCTGATTCAGCTGAGGGCAATCCTGTTTGATGTGGCCCTCATCCCCACACTGGAAACACCCCTTTTTATTGCCTTGGTTCTGGTGAGGCTGCTGCCTATGCTGTTGCTGATGCTGCTGTTGCTTTGGAAACGGAGCTCTACAGTCTTTTGCCATATGGCCCACCTTATCGCACCTATGCCAAGCTCGGACACACGGTCCATGATGATGATAACCACACTTGTTGCACTTTGGCTTCCTACCAACATAGGAGCCTTGGCTATGATTGTTGCCCTGGCCTTGGTTAACTGAAGACGACTGAATGAAACTACGGTTATTGTTGTTGTCAGGCCTTTTCTGCGATTGGCTTGCACTGGTTGCTTTGTCAGCATCATTCCATTTACGCTTGTTATCACTAGCAGGTGTGGTAGCTGTAGCAGTAGGGGTAGTAGCAGAAACACGGGGCGCTAGCGAACCACGCTCGACTTCTTGGTCGGTAATCTTGTGTGCTAAGCGGATGATCTGTGGCAGGTTGTTAAGATTTTCAGCAGTGACCAAACTCTTTACTGATGGTGCTAGGTCCTTGATGTACAACTCAATTCTTCGAGGTAGAGGTAGAGACAAATTAGGGTACATATTTGCCAGCTCATGAGATCGTTTCGTGTAAGCCTCGATCTCGGACCCTTCCATCTTCAGATTGTAGTACTCGTTCTCGAGCTTCTGAATCTCGTCATGAGGACAGTAATCCTCCCGCATCAACTCCTTGAAATCATCCCAACGTTCACACGTTAACATGACATAGTTTAAGTTATATTACACAACACAAAAGATAGTTTCTGACATAAAACATAGTGAGGTTTTGTCCCCTATATACCCATACGAAGTTGGGATATAAAAGACAAACCCTCCAAAAGCGGCTATCGTTGTTATTGACCTTCCCGTTTCCCATAGTGTATCACCGGTTCAAGACTTATTTCCTGAAATACATGTAGTTTTAAAAAGTCAACAAAGGTTGAGCGAGTTTATGCAGTTATTGTTATCATATTAAATCTTTGCATTCTTGTAATGAAATCCCGGTATGTTAATAGCATATATGGAGTTTAAGGATCTATCAGTGGGTAGCGAGCCCCCTGACTATATGTACCATAAGTACACAACCAACCTGAGACAACTTTGACATTTTTGGGATCACAAAAGCACTCCATGGTTAACAACTAGGAGTGGAGCGTGTCTCAAGCTCAATAGATCTACACCTTTTGCACCTTGGTCACTAAGTGATTAATGGTTACTATGTCATCATCCTACTTATGTACATTGATCATGTTATCATCTAAACCCATAGCTAACATACCCGTAGTTTTAGCATGTATTTCCCCTCGATTGTTTTAAAAACAAAACATTGAAATCATTGAAAGGAGGGACATGAACTCACAAATTTGCGTTCCGTATTATGTAATACCGCAGGTGAGCGTCCGTACGCGTGAATAACCTACATGTGCACTAACTTGATTAGACACTAGGTCTTATTAGACCTCGTACAAGTTGTTCATCTTGAATTCTTTATTATGTTATCGCTTGTCATCTTTGGAACAACTTTGTATTTTTAGAGCGTTGGTAGTTTACTCGCGTGACTGTTATATATATTGAATTCATAATTGTATACATGTATTCTATGTGTATTGAATTATGTGTGAACGGGCTTCGCCCTTCACATGTCCTCATGCCACGCACGCATGTCATTGAGCCTTTGCTCATGTCATTGGGCCGAGCCCATGTCATTAGGCCGAACCCATGTCATCTATGTTATTGGGCCTAACCCATGTTTTAATGTTATTGGGCCGAGCCCATGTCTTTTATGTCATTGGGCCGAGCCCATGTTTTCTTGTCATTAGGCATTGGCCCATGTACTTTATTAATTTGGGCCCTAGCCCAAGAATTTTTGTTATTGGGCCCTAGCCCACGTATTTTATTATTGGGCCCTAGCCCAACTTGAGTTTTATGAGTCCATTAAATAATCTTGCATTTTTTTGTCAAAATTTACTAAGTATGGAATTTTTATAATGTTCATTCTTCTTATAAAGAACACTTAGTAAGTCTTATAGATTTTCAACTTTCCGGATTTTGTTATCAGTAATATATATTTGTATTCGTTAAGCGTTCTAAAACTATCTTATTTTTAGAAGTGTCGTCGTAGTCGCTTTATAGGTATATTTCCGCGTCAAAGAGTTGCCCAAATGTCGTAGTAGTTTCTCACGGTGACGATACGCCCATTTTGTCGTCGTCGGATGTTATGCATTGTCACACCCCAACCACGTTAAAACAACAAACCGTGGCGGAAACGTCGGGGAGTGTCGTGGCAGAATTATTGTTTCACAACCATGGATACAAAAAGAGTTTCGTTTTATTTATTCGATAAGTAATATACATAGTTTTAACACGAACCAAACAAGTTACATATTGACTATCACTATTATTATGTCACTAAGGCCTCGTCCAGATCCTATGTGACTCATGCATCCTAGCAATCAACATCAAGCATCAACACCTGAAACATATGTAAAAACAAAGTCAGCAAAGAAATGCTGGCGAGCACATAGGTTTTATAAGAGTGTCGGATTCATGGCTAGTTTACATGTTGCAATACTTTATTAAAAACCTTGTTTTGAAAAGAGTATAATATTGCAACGAAATTAACCAACTCAAATCAAGCGGGTTATAATTTATAAAACCTCGTAGCCATGATTCTTAACCCAAAAACATTTGTTTTAGTAAACCAAATTGTAAAACATTTAGTATTAACTCGTTTAATAAATCTCGTATGGTTTATATCCTTTTTAAAACATCGTTATGTGACATCGTTTCAAAATCGTTTACCCAAGTGAACTAAATAATGCCACGGTATGTAATATGTTGAAAACACTTATATATAAGAAGTACCAGCGGCGTATCTACCATGTTTTCACCATATTACACCCGTCTCGTTATCTAAACACTTAACCAACAACCAATCGTTTATCCAACTCGTTTAATCTTGTTCAAATCGTTTCCAAATCATTAACTCGTTTAAATCGTTTAAATCATCCTCGTTTTAATTGTGAAAACTATTTATGGTCGTCTCGCTAATAACATTCAAACCTTCGTGACTCGACTATCTCGCTTCTCGCATTAACAAACCACCAAAGGGTAAGTTAATAATCCGATTCAGTCGTTACCCACCTAACCCACACATAACCATGGGTGCAGTACGATAACGGGATTTGTCAGATCCTATGGTACCATAACCTAATACTAGTCGGTTCGGCCAAAATTAATGAATATCATTAGTTATGTAACTACAACCAACAAGTTCGTTCACATTATCGAAATCGTTATTAGTTTAGCATAAGCCATCTTAATCGTTTTTGAAATCATCGTTATAATATCGAAAATCATTTTGATACATATGAATCACCCCAAAACAATTGAAAACAGTAAAATAGGAGAACTATGTACTCACTTGAAGTGCAAAGTATCCTCAATCAATAGAACTTCAACAAACTCAAGTAAACCAGAGAAATCAAGCAGCACCTAGTAATCGAATCACTAGTCAAACAATAGATGCCTAAATCGGAAGATCGGACAGAATGAGGTCTTGTAAATCAAATGAGTGTTGGAACTCATGTGATATGGTTTAACAAATCCTACATCCTAAATCGGAACCTAACCTAAGTGCTTTCGACCCATCGGGACCCATTAAGGTAGCTTACGCTACTTTAACGCGTCGTTCGCGCAAAGCGCGTTCGAGACGTCTAACTAGTCCTATAACAAGTATTATATGCCTATACATGTTTAATTATGTTACATAATCAGTTACGTGACAAAAGTTTATGTTACATATGCTTAATTACCAATTATGCATGAAAAGGGTATTTTGGTCATTTACCTAAGGCATATAAACTACCTATCATACAACTAATTAAACCTAAGTGACCATAAGGTATAACCTCAGAAGGTTATTCCCTATGCAACTATGGTCACTAAACATGTTTGGTCGGATCCTAATGATCGACCAAACGGGTCGTGTTCGAAAGTCTAAGCGGGTGTTTAGTTCGCTTGACTTTTGACTCTACACAAGCACTAATCTAAAAGTGACAAGTTAAACATGTTAAAACATGTTTAACGAATTTAGAAAACAGGTTTGGTATCAAAACAAACGGTTTTGATACCTAAAAGTAGTTTGGTTAAAAAATACGCGAGAATACGAATTTTGGCCGAAACTACGACTCGTCACTAAGCCTAGATAACGTGGTAATCAGTAGGTATAGTCACTAGGGACTATAACCATCATGATTACGCTCACGTTATGAAGTTCAAACGAACTTCGCATTGACCATAAACTGGTCAATGCAGAAAGTCAAACAAAGTTTGACTTTTACGATAAAAACGAATAAAAAGAACGAAGGAATATTTACAAAGGGTCCACGCAAGTTTTGATCCGATTTACCCTCAGGTATGAAGTGTTTACTCCAACTTAGAGGGCCAAAATCAGATCAAATGTGGTTTGGGAGTGAAGTGGGGTTTGCTATTTATAGGAAAACTAGAACAGTTAGGATCGTTTATCGGGAATCGAGCTTCGATCATGGCCATACAAGTGGGCACACGGTATTAGAATACAAGGGGTATTCAAAAACCATCAAAATTTGCCCATAGAATGATTAAAATCATGTCCAAAAGGCCTGAATACCAGTTGCTGTTTCTGAAAAACAGTTTGCTGATCTGCAACTCTGGCACGACCCGCGTAAGATAGGGCTTACTCTTACGCGGCCCGCGTGGGCTATTGTCACACCCCGACCACGTAAAATAACAAAACGTGGTGGAATCATCGGGGAGTGTTGTAACAGAATCATTGTTTCATAACACATGGACAATTGAAATTTTGTTTTATTGATTAAATGAGTTACAATGTCTTAACAATAAAGAAACACAACATAATTAACTAGTCTTGCATCTTTTAATGTCATTAAGGCCCAAGGTCCGCCTAAGTGTATCTTGATAAGTCCTATGCATCATTCCTGAAACATATATGAAAATAGGTACGTCAGCATAAAAATGCCTGTGAGATACATAGGTTTTGTGAAAATAGGATTCATGACTTATAAGTTTAGAAAAAGGTTGTTAAGCAAAAGTCAGTCATGATCCTTGTAAAATGTTTTGTTTTATAAATCTTTTGAAAAGTGATGAATAAGTAGATGATAAGTAAAAGAGTAATGTGAGGTTAAATGAATAACCAAGTAAAATGAGTTTTGTATAAAATAAGTTGTTTGTAAAACAATGTCTTGTGAAAAATATGTTATTTGTATAAAATGTTATATGTCTAAATTGAAATGATTCAAATAACGCTACGATATGTAATACCATACAAGCACTTATATATAGGAAGTACTAGCGGCGTATCCACCATGCTTGTATCATATTACACACGCCTTGTTACTTAAATCACTTTACCCAAACAAACCACCAATGTAAATTGCCCATGTCTAAACCATTTGTCAGATGTCTTTGTGTAAACCATGTCAAAAACGTTTATGTCAAAATGTAGTCCATGAAATGTGTATATCAATATCAAAATGTCTTATGTCATATGTCAATTATCTAATGTGTAAATAAAATGTCATGTATGGCAAGTGAAATATATATATATATCCACTGAGCCATAGGTAAAAATGCACAAAACAATGTATTGAAGTAAAACGTGGTTTAAATTAACGTTATGTTTTGTGGAAATGCATGCTATACTGAATACAAACATTTATGCGGTATTGTGAAAATGCATACATCCAAGCCTTGTGACTGTGGTGATAAGCCCTTAAACAAATTAAAGGTCTATCTGTGTTATGTTTTATCGAATTCGGTCATTCCTTCCATCCAAACATACCTAGGATGTCAGGAACGGGAGTTGTCAATTCCTATGGTACCATTACCTACTAACGAGCGGCGTAGCTAATGTTAATGAATGTATATAAGTCCTATTTAAACAAACCAAATGTCATACCAAAATGTAAGCATGTGATGAAATGAAAATGTACTAAGTATGATGAACATACATAGCATGAAAAGGTAATGTAAAACAATGCACTAGGTATGCACTAAATAGACATACATAGCGTGAAATGTAATGAAAACAATGTACTAAGTATGCGCTAAATGAACATACATAGCATAAAATGTCATGTAAAACGATGTACTAAGTATGCTACAAAGGATATACATAGTAAAAACACAATGAAATCATGTACTATAAGTGTACTAATGAACATAGCAAGTATATGATATGAAAACATGGAAAGCATGAAAGTAACAAGTAGGCACATGTGTTTCACCCCAAAACAGTTTGAAAACAGTAAAAGAGGGGACTATGTACACACTTGAGGGTGCTTAGGAGTCTTGAACAACAACCAAGCAAAGCTAGAGGGATCACGGAATCAAACGGCACCCTATATAGATAACTACATAAATAACCGGACCTAAATCGGGAGATTGGATAGTAGGAGGTTTCGTAAACCAAATGAGTATTGGAACTCATATGATATGGTTTAACAAAGCCTACATACTAAAATGAAACCTAACCTAAGTGCTTACGACCCATTATGACCCGTTTAGGTAGCTTATGCTACTTTAACGTGTCGTTCGCGTAAAAACGTGTTCGGACCGCTTAACTAGTCCTATGACAAGTAAAATATGCCTTAACGTGTCTAATATAGTTACCCAATCAGTTTAGATGTCAAAATTTAGGTTTCATATGCTTAAAATGAATTTATGCGTAAAAAGGGTATTTTGGTAATTTTCCTAAGGCATATATACTACCTATCATACAACTACTTAAACGACGTGACCATAAGGTATAACCTCGGAAGGTTATTCCCTATACAACTATGGTCACCTAATGTGTTTGGTCGGATCCTAATGATCGACCAAATGGGCCAGGTTCGAAAGTATAAGCGATTGTTAAGATCGCTTACCTTACGACCCTAGACAAGCATTAAACCTAAAGTGACGAGCTAAACATGCTAGAACATGTTTAGCTAAGTTAGAAAACAGGTTTGATATCAAAACAAACGGTTTTGATACCCTAGAGTAGTTTGGTTACAAAATACGCGAGAAAACGCATTTTGGCCGAAACTACGACACGTCACTGAGCCTAGATAACGTGGTAATCAGTAGGTATAGTCACTAGGGACTATAACCATCGTGATTACGCTCACGTTATGAAGTTCAAATGAACTTCGCATTGACCATAAACTGGTCAATGTAGAAAGTCAAACACAGTTTGACTTTAACGCTAAAACGAAAGAAAAGAACGAAAAAAATACTTACAAGAGGTCCAAGAATGGAGGTTTTTGATCTAATAATTCCCAGGTATGAAGGTTTACCCTTCAACTTAAGGAAAAATCTGATCAAGTGTGGGTTTCAAGTGCAAAGGGGGTGGGGTATTTATAGTTTTCGAAGAGCCGTTAAGATCGTTCCTCAAGAAACGTGCTTTGATCTCCACCGTACACATGCACCCCTTGATTTGTGAAACCATGGCACTTGAAATAGCCCATAGATTACAAGAAAAACCATTTGCAACCCACCAAAACAGCTGGAACAGGCTGGAAATAGCTGGGAAACACTTATGCTGATCTGGATCAGGCTTACGGACCGTAAGCAGGTCCATACGGTCCGTAAGGACCTCTGGTGCTGGCAGAAAGTTTGGCAAAATGGCAGAACAGGCCCCTGAGTCTCCGAACTTGATTTTTGAAGCGTTTTGACACGTTTAAGCCCCGTTAACCTCATTTTAAGGCTCAAATATGAAGTTAAAGTATAGGGAACTTAAAATATGCTCAAAAATATGTCGGGTGTCAGTTCTTTTGGCCGTACGGTTGCGTTGTTTGGTTAATTACGACGGAAGTCGTAACGGACGCGAAAACGATCCAAATTGCGCGACGAATGGATTTTTATCAAGCCAGTCACTAAAACATAATATTTTAATGATTACATAAATTTTTGGATGTCCAGATGTATTCAGAATGTGAGATATGCGCGAAAATGCAAACTTATGCACTTTTTGACGCTTTTAGTCCCTGAATGAGCATAAAGTTTATTTTAGCACACCGAACCCCTCAAAGCCTATTTCTAAGTTATGTAAAGGATATTTAGGGTGTGCTTAACTTATGGTCATGTTCCGGAATGTCCGTCACAGTACGAATTGACATACTTTCGCAGTTTGTCGAATTTAGTCCCTGTAAGCGAATAAACTTGATTTCGGCATACCAAACCTTCCAAAACTTATTTCTAAGTTATGTAAAGGTTATTTAAGGTATGTTAAGCCTATGTCACTATTCCAGAGTGTTTGTTGCATTAAACTGGTTATATTTACGCCTTAGTGCGCGTATAACCTTCCAAAAAGCGATTTAAAGCCCGAAATCGAACAAGAATTAATATGTGCAAATGATACACATATTTATACAAATACCAAGTATGAAATATAATATTTCATTAGTTTGGTATTTGTTTGATGGCCGTGGAGGCACAGGTGTCACAGTCTCCCCTACTTCAGGAAATTTCGTCCCGAAATTTATTTAGAGGAGTGAGAGTTTGAAACATGAAGTTGAAAAGATCAAACAATACTAGTTAGAGTCCTGAACTTCTAGTAACTTTACAATAACATCATGCTTGCAATGTGAGAGGGACACTTATATACAAGTATATAAAGCGTTATTGGTGCGTCCACCGTACCTCTATTACATTGTTCACATTCCGTTATGGTTGCCACTATCGGTTCTTACACATAATAAGTCTTACTGTGGTTTCCGTGCACTGAACTTTGTAATTATGTATGCATCCATAATTACGTAATTCCTTGCATAGTCACGTAGTGCATCTTATAATGTGTATGGGAAGAAAAAAATAATGAACGAACTTGTGATGATTGTGACTAGACCACCATAGGGTCCTTTTAATTAAATCAATAAATGATTTAAATGGACTACCAAGGTGTCTGTTCAGCTATATCACCACGTGTCGTTCTTAACCAGATTCTGAATCAATCTCTCTGACAAGACCACTCAAGGGGTCTCTTTGAAAGATGGAATTGTACTATATAATCCAAGGGTCTTAACGATTACGTAGAAGCCCATTAAGGATTTGAGGTAGTACCCCTTTTTGAATATCCTACTACGAATCCCTCATATGAAGATATGAAAGGTTCTACGAGGATTTGGATAATGAATATCCAGAGTATACAAAAACACAAAATGCATAAAAGAAAACAAAAAATGCATAAACACATAACCACAAAATTGTTTAACTTGATTTGTTATCATTTTGTTAATTTGTTCTGCTAACTGTGCACATGTATTCAAAGCACACCAGGTATCCAATCAGTAGATTTTTGATTTGTGCTTTAAATATTTCCAAGAATCTAACTATAAAGATAGAAAGATTTTAAAAAGCAAATTTGATTTCGATTATTAGGAATCGAAATGTTCAAATTAGGGTACACAAGGAATCCAATTAAGGACTCAGATTTGAATGATAATTATCCACAAGGATCTAATTGTAAAGATAAAAGATCCCATATGGATTTTGGGAATTGAAGATGTTTTGAAATCTTGCATTGGATGTGCTTAAGTCAAAACATGAAGTAAAAATGCTTATGAAGTTGGGATGCTAGATATGTCAAGGCGACGTATGAAGCAGAATTTGAAGGTTAAGTCAATGTATGAGGAAAATATTTTGAAAACTATGCATGGGGTTTCTTTTAAAAATGTGTTTAATGTTTTTGAAACCTTATGTAAAATACTTTTGAAATCATAAAGTAGGTGTATTAGGTAGGTATATTTATAAAAATGTTTTAAAATCATGCGAGATGAATTTTGAAATTATGTATAAGGTTTTTGAAAACATGAATGATGCTTTTGAAATCATGCACTTGATATAAGTAATTATACTGTATTAATAACATTTTGAAATCATGAAGGTTGTTTTTGAAAACATAGACAATGCTTTTGAAATCATGTATTTGATATGTTAAGTAAATACACTATATTAAAAACGTTTTCGAACTATATATAAAATGTTTTTGAAATCATGAAGGTTGTTTTCGAAAACTTAGAAAATGCTTTTGAAATCATGGAGGTTGTTTTTGAAAACATAGACAATGCTTTTGAAATCATGCATTTGATATAAGTAATTATACTGTATTAATAACATTTTGAAATCATGAAGGTTGTTTTTGAAAACATAGACAATGCTTTTGAAATCATGTATTTGATATAAGTAATTATATTGTATTAATAACATTTTGAAATCATGAAGGTTGTTTTTGAAAACATAGACAATGCTTTTGAAATCATGTATTTGATATAAGTAATTATACTGTATTAATAACATTTTGAAATCATGAAGGTTGTTTTTGAAAACATAGACAATGCTTTTGAAATCATGTATTTGATATGTTAAGTAAATACACTATATTAAAAACGTTTTCGAACTATATATAAAAATGTTTTTGAAATCAGGAAGGTTGTTTTGAAAATTTATGCTATGCATGTTGAAAAAAATCAGAATGTAATGGGTATGAGATTTGAAAATACCCTTAGTTACCTAACCAAGGATTCAAAGGCACAGATGTGCGAAAAGCACGATTACTCATAATTTCGCTTTATTTCTACTTCGTCTCCTAGAATGAAACGAGTACTTAATTTTTTTTTCGAGGAAATCATGAGCGATCACTTGAAAGGGAGAATCACAAGAGCAGTTTGTAAGAACGCAGTTCCTTGTTGTAGGTATCATAGGGAAATGCCATACACACATGTAACTACACTTGTATATTAGAATTGTGAACAACAATTTATTTATAAACAAAACAGATTGTATTATAAGAAAATAGAAGAAACAAAAGCATAAGACAGCATCATCTTCTTATCAGCCAACTGCTCATCCGTGGGTTGGATTTGCATTAGCAAGCCTTGGGCATTTATTCACGAAATGACCCATCTTGCCACAGTTGTAGCACGATCCAGGTGGAAAGCGAGCTTGAGTAGGATTGGCTTGTGGTTGATTTGGACCACCTTGGTTTGGGTTACTTCGACAAGCACTTGCCAGGTGACCAACTCGCCCACATGATATACACAGACGACACTGTAAGTGAGCTTGGTGATGCCCATTACATTTGTTGCATAACGGTGCCGTTCCCTTGTATTGCTTCTTAGCAGGTGGTGTTACCACCTGGCTAGGTCCTTCTTGATTTGGTGCAACGACTGGAGAATTCTTTGAAGCTTTACGTTTCTTCGGTTTTGGTGAAGGCTTGGCTTATGTTTCCTTCGATGGCTCCTGCGTGGCTTCCTTCTGGAGTCGATACATGGCAGTAGCTAATTCGACAGTCTTCAGGACTACTTCGCCTATTCGCTGGGCAAATTTGGCTGTTTGCTCGGACATTTGACCGTTGCCGAGAGGAAGAGACATTCTAGAAGAAAATGAAAGACATAGGAAGAAACAAGTGAAAGGTTATCGGATAATCAAAACGAAATGGCAACGCATAGAATTTGCGATCATTTGTTTGTTACCTAAGGCAAACAAATGAGACGGTGATTAATCAAAGTAAATGGGTCATATTAATGTATCACTGAAGACATGCTCGCCTATAAGTGAACACTCACCCCAAGAGTTCCCAGGTAAGAGTGACTGGTCCGATACTGCGGATTTGTACGAACACTCTAGCCTTAGACAGAAAACTCAGAGTACAGGCGTTCACCCTTCCAGTTTGCACGTGTTCACATCAAAAGACCCAAACTTTGATGAGATTTGAAAACTTAGAGGGTTCAAAACCTAGTAATTAATCATCCTACAACAGATGATTGGTTTTCAAAGCGGTTTTGAAATTTGTGTTCTTGTTGTGGTCGCCGCCTAAGGATAGGTGACGGTATTGTTTTATGACTAAACGCAAGTAAACTCGCGTTAGGGTCCTAGGAAGGTTATAGACTAGGTCAAAGCATTACTAATAACCTAATTCCCTAAAACCATGGGCTCTGATACCAACTTTTCTGTCACGCCCCGACCACGTAAAACAACAAAACGTGACGGAATCGTCGGGGAGTGTTATAATAGAACCATTGTTTCATAACACATGGACAATTGAAATTTTGTTTTATTGATTAAATGAGTTACAATGTCTTAACAACAAAGAAACACAACATAATTAACTAGTCTTGCATCTTTTAATGTCACTAAGGCCCAAGGTCCGCCTAAGTGTATATTGATAAGTCCTATGCATCATTCCTGAAACACATGTGAAAATAGGTACGTCAGCATAAAAATGCCTGTGAGATACATAGGTTTTGTGAAAATAGGATTCATGACTTATAAGTTTAGAAAAAGGTTGTTTAGCAAAAGTCAGTAATGATCCTTGTAAAATGTTTTGTTTTATAAATCTTTTGAAAAGTGATGAATAAGTAGATGCTATGTAAAAGAGTAATGTGAGGTTAAATGAATAACCAAGTAAAATGAGTTTTGTATAAAATAAGTTGTTTGTAAAACAATGTCTTGTGAAAAATATGTTATTTGTATAAAATGTTATATGTCTAAATTGAAATGATTCAAATAACGCTACGATATGTAATACCATACAAGCACTTATATATAGGAAGTACCAGCGGTGTATCCACCATGCTTGTATCATATTACACACGCCTCGTTACTTAAATCACTTTACCAAAACAAACCACCAATGGAAATTGCCCATGTCTAAACCATTTGTCAGATGTCTTTGTGTAAACCATGTCAAAAACGTTTATGTCAAAATGTAGTCCATGAAATATGTATATCAATATCAAAATGTCTTATGTCATATATCAATTATGTAATGTGTAAATAAAATGTCATGTATGGCAAGTGAAATATATATATATATATATATATATATATATATCCACTGAGCCATAGGTAAAAATGCACAAAACAATGTATTGAAGTAAAACGTGGTTTAAATCAACGTTATGTTTTGTGGAAATGCATGCTATACTGAATACAAACATTTATGCGGTATTGTGAAAATGCATACATCCAAGCCTTGTGACTGTGGTGATATGCCCTTAAACAAATTAAAGGTCTATCTATGTTATGTTTTATCGAATTCGGTCATTCCTTCCATCCAAACATACCTAGGATGTCAGGAATGGGAGTTGTCAATTCCTATGGTACCATTACCTACTAACGAGCGGCGTAGCTAATGTTAATGAATGTATATAAGTCCCATTTAAACAAACCAAATGTCATACCAAAATGTAAGCATGTGATGAAATGAAAATGTACTAAGTATGATGAACATACATAGCATGAAAAGGTAATGTAAAACAATGCACTAGGTATGCACTAAATAGACATATATAGCGTGAAATGTAATGAAAACAATGTACTAAGTATGCGCTAAATGAACATACATAGCATAAAATGTCATGTAAAACGATGTACTAAGTATGCTACAAAGGACATACATAGTAAAAACACAATGAAATCATGTACTATAAGTGTACTAATGAACATAGCAAGTATATGATATGAAAACATAGAAAACATGAAAGTAACAAGTAGGCACATGTGTTTCACCCCAAAACAGTTTGAAAACAGTAAAAGAGGGGACTATGTACTCACTTGAGGGTGCTTAGGAGTCTTGAATAACAACCAAGCAAAGCTAGAGGGATCACGGAATCAAACGGCACCCTATATAGATAACTACATAAATAACCGGACCTAAATCGAGAGATTGGATAGTAGGAGGTTTCGTAAACCAAATGAGTATTGGAACTCATATGATATGGTTTAACAAAGCCTACATACTAAAATGAAACCAAACCTAAGTGCTTACGACCCATTATGACCCGTTTAGGTAGCTTATGCTACTTTAACGTGTCGTTCGCATAAAAACGCATTCGGACCGCTTAACTAGTCCTATGACAAGTAAAATATGCCTTAACGTGTCTAATATAGTTACCTAATCAGTTTAGATGTCAAAATTTAGGTTTCATATGCTTAAAATGAATTTATGCGTAAAAAGGGTATTTTGGTAATTTTCCTAAGGCATATAAACTACCTATCATACAACCACTTAAACGACGTGACCATAAGGTATAACCTCGGAAGGTTATTCCCTATACAACTATGGTCACCTAATGTGTTTGGTCGGATCCTAATGATTGACCAAATGGGTCGGGTTCGAAAGTATAAGCGATTGTTTAGATCGCTTACCTTACGACCCTAGACAAGCACTAAACCTAAAGTGACGAGCTAAACATGCTAGAACATGTTTAGTTAAGTTAGAAAACAGGTTTGGAATCAAAACAAACGGTTTTGATACCCTAGAGTAGTTTGGTTACAAAATACGCGAGAACACGTGTTTTGGCCGAAACTACGACTCGTCACTGATCCTAGATAACGTGGTAATCAGTAGGTATAGTCACTATGGACTATAACCATCGTGATTACGCTCACGTTATGAAGTTCAAACGAACTTCGCATTGACCATAAATTGGTCAATGCAGAAAGTCAAACGCAGTTTAACTTTAACGCTAAAACGAAAGAAAAGAACGAAAGAATACTTACAAGAGGTCCAAGAATGGAGGTTTTTGATCTAATAATTCCCAGGTATGAAGGTTTACCCTTCAACTTAGGGAAAAATCTGATCAAGTGTGGGTTTCAAGTGCAAAGGGAGTGGGGTATTTATAGTTTTCGAAGAGCCGTTAAGATCATTCCTCAAGAAACGTGCTTCGATCTCCACCATACACATGCACCCCCTGATTTGTGAAACCATGGGCACTTGAAATAGCCCATAGATTACAAGAAAAACCATTTGCAACCGACCAAAACAGCTGGAACAGGCTGGAAATAGCTGGGAAACACTTTTGCTGATATGGAGCAGGCTTACGGACCGTAAGCAGGTCCATACGGTCCGTAAGGACCTCTGGTGCTGGCAGAAAGTTTGGCAAAATGGCAGAACAGGCCCCTGAGTCTCCGAACTTGATTTTTGAAGCGTTTTGACACGTTTAAGCCCCGTTAACCTCATTTTAAGGCTCAAATATGAAGTTAAAGTATAGGGAACTTAAAATATGCTCAAAAATATGTCGGGTTTCAGTTCGTTTGGCCGTACGGTTGCGTTGTTCGTTTAATTACGACGGAAGTCGTAACGGACGCGAAAACGATCCAAATTGCGCGACGAATGGATTTTTATCAAGCCAATCACTAAAACATAATATTTTAATGATTACATAAATTTTTGGATGCCCGGATGTATTCAGAATGTGAGATATGCGCGAAAATGCAAACTTATGCACTTTTTGACGCTTTTAGTCCTTGAATGAGCATAAAGTTTATTTTAACACACCGAACCCCTCAAAGCCTATTTATAAGCTATGTAAAGGATATTTAGGGTGTTTTTAACTTATGGTCATGTTCCGGAATGCCCGTTACAGTACGAATTGACATAATTTCGCAGTTTGTCGAATTTAGTCCCTGTAAGCGAATAAACTTGATTTCGGCATACCAAACCTTCCAAAACTTATTTCTAAGTTATGTAAAGGTTATTTAAGGTATCTTAAGCCTATTTCACTATTCCGGAGTGTTTGTTGCATTAAACTGGTTATATTTACGCCTTAGTGCGCGTATAACCTTCCAGAAAGCGATTTAGAGCCCGAAATCGAACAAGAATTGATATGTGCAAATGATACACATATTTATACAAATCCCAAGTATGAAATATAATATTTCATTATTTTGGTATTTGTTTGATGGCCGTGGAGGCACAGGTGTCACAGCTATGTTTCCAGAAATGACAAAATGGTCCCTGCACTTCAGAAACTTGGAATTTGATGCATTTTTGGCACGTATAAGCCCCGTTAACCTCATTTCAAGGCTCTAAAATGATGTTAAAGTATAGGGAACTCAAAACATGCTCAAACACATCTCGGAGGCTCGTTTGGTCATACGGTTGCGTTATTCGGTTAATTACGACGGAAGTTGTAACGGACGCAAAAACGATCCAAATTACGCGACGAATGGAATTTTAATGAACCAATCACTAAAATAAAATATTTTAACGATTACATAAATTTTTGGGTGTCCGGATATATTCAGAACGTAAGATATGCGCGAAAATGCAAACTTGTGCACTTTTTGACGCTTTTAGTCCCTATTGATCAATAATGTTTATTTTAGCATACCGAACCCCTCAAAGCCCATTTCTAAGCTATGTAAAGGTTATTTAGGGTATGTTTAACTTATGATCAAGTTCCGTAATGTTCGTTACTATACAAATCGGTATAGTTTCGCAATTTGACACAAATAGTCCCTACGATCGAACAAACTTGATTTCAACACACCAAACCATCCAAAGCTTATTTCTAAGTCATGTGGAGGTTATTTAAGGTATGTTAAGCCTATGTCACTATTACAGAGAGTTTATCGCGTTAAACTGACTGCGTTTACGCACCAGTTTGCGTATAACCTTCCATAAAGCGATTTAAAGCTTGAAATCAGAATTGAATCAAATTGTAAAATCATCAAACACAATTACACACATAATAACACCAAAATACATATAATAACACCAAAGCACATTGTTTTATTGAAAATTAACATTGTTTTACATTGTACATCGATTACAGAACACAGTTGTCACAGTCTCCCCTACTTTAGGAAATTTCGTCCCGAAATTTTATTTAGAGGAAACTTGTGAAAACAAATGCGGATATTTCGTCTTCATCTGGTCCTCACGTTCCCAAGTAAACTCGGGGCCACGTTTGGATTCCCAGCGAACTTTGACCAATCAAATCCGTTTGTTCTTCAACTGTTTGAATGTACGGTCCACTATCTCCACAGGTTTCTCGACAAAGTGCATCGTTTCATCGATTCGGATCTCGTCGAGAGGAATGTGAAGATCGGCGTCAGCTAAACACTTTCGTAAATAGGACACGTGAAAGGTCGGATGAATATTTCCAAGCTCTGGAGGTAGCTCTAGTTGGTAAGCGACCTTCCCAATCCTTTCCACAATCTTAAATGGTCCAACATATCGAGGTGCAAGTTTTCCTTTCTTTCCAAATCTCACCACTCCTTTCCAAGGTGACACCTTGAGTAGGACACGGTCGCCGACTTGAAATTCTAAGGGCTTGCGTCGCATATCCGCATAACTCTTTTGACGGCTTCGAGCTGTCACAAGATTATCGCGGATTTTCTTGATTTTGTCTGTTATTTCTAGAATGAGCTCAGGTCCAGTATGCTGAGCTTCACCGATTTCATTCCAACAGACAGGTGAACGACATTTTCGACCGTAGAGAGCTTCGAATGGTGCCATATTAATACTAGCATGATGACTATTGTTGTAAGAGAACTCGATCAATGGAAGATGAGAATCCCAATTACCACCAAAGTCTATCACGCATGCTCTAAGCATATCCTCCAAAGTTTGAATCGTTCTCTCAGATTGTCCATCTGTTTGGGGATGATAAGCAGTGCTTAGATTTAGTTGGGTCCCCAAAGCAGATTGTATGGTCTTCCAAAAATGAGATGAAAATCGAGCATCACGATCAGAAATGATATCCAAAGGAACACCATGTCGAGATACTATCTCATCAACATAAAACTTTGCATGTTTATCAGCAGATAGATCCTCGCGAATCGGAATAAAATGAGTTGATTTCGTTAATCGATCGATAACAACCCAAATAGCATCATGACCTTTAGATGTACGCGGTAATTTAGTGATGAGATCCATCGCAATGTTCTCCCACTTCCAAACCGGTATCTCTGGTTGTATAAGCAAACCAGAAGGTCGTTGATGTTCAGCCTTGACTTTAAGACAAGTCAGGCATTTCGACACATACAAGGAAACATCCTTTTTCATACCCGGACACCAGTACTGAGTACGAAGATCCTTGTACATTTTATCAGCACCAGGATGGATAGAATATCGAGACTTGTGAGATTCGTCCATTACCAAGGTGCGGAGATCGTCTTGTTTCGGAATCCACAAATGATCCTTGAAGTAGAGTAAACCATCGTCTTTCCTTTCGAGTTTAAGCTCAAGTTGAAGCGGTAGCTCATTTTTCAATAAGCCCTTGATCACACAAGATCGTTGAGCTTGAAGGACACGAGATTAAATATCAGATAGAATTTGAATAGAATGAAGCTTGATTCGTTCCTTTCGACTAAGCGCATCGGCTACGGCATTCGCCTTACCAGGATGGTAGCGAATCTCGCAATCGTAGTCGTTCAAGAGTTCAACCTAACGTCGTTGCCTCATGTTCAGCTCCTTCTGATTGAGAATATGCTGGAGACTTTTGTGGTCTGTGAAAACCACACACTTCGTTCCATAAAGATAATGTCTCCAGATTTTAAGCGCGAAAACCACAGCTCCTAATTCAAGATCATGAGTCGTATAGTTCTTCTCGTGAACTTTCAGCTGTCTTGACGCATAAGCTATCACCTTACCTCGTTGCATAAGAACGCAACCAAGGCCTAAGTTACAATAGACAACGAAATCATCGTTTCCTTCGGGCAACGATAGAACAGGAGCGTCACAAAGCTTCTGTTTCAGCATTTGGAACGCTTCTTCTTGCTTGGGTCCCCACTCAAAAGGCTTATTCTTCTGAGTCAAAGCAGTGAGTGGAACCACGATCTTCGAGAAATTAGAAATGAATCGACGATAATAACCAGCAAGACCAAGAAAAGATCGAATCTCTGTAGGTGTTGTCGGCGTATTCCAGTCCTTAATAGCAACAATCTTGGATGGATCCACATGAATACCCTGCTCGTTGACTATATGACCCAAAAACTGAACTTCTTTAAGCCAGAATTCACACTTGGAGAATTTAGCAAAAAGTTGTTCCCTCTTTAGGAGTTCCAATGTCGAACGAAGGTGTTGCTCGTGATCGGCTCGAGACTTCGAATAAATGAGAATATCGTCGATGAACACAATGATGAACTTGTCTAAATAAGGTTTACAGACCCTATTCATTAAGTCCATAAAGATAGCTAGGGCATTTGTCAAACCAAAAGGCATGACAGTGAACTCGTAATGCCCATATCTTGTGCGGAAAGCAGTTTTGGGAATATCTTCTTCGAGAACACGAAGTTGATGATACCCACAACGCAGATCGATCTTGGAAAAGCATGAAGCACCTTGCAGCTGGTCGAAGAGATCATCAATTCGAGGTAGGGGATATCGATTCTTGATGGTAAGCTTATTAAGCTCACGATAATCGATACACATTCGAAAAGATTCATCTTTCTTTTTCACAAAGAGGACAGGAGCTCCCCAAGGCGAAAAGCTCGGACGGATGAACCCTTTATCAGATAACTCTTGAAGCTGTTTAGATAACTCTTGCATCTCTGACGGTGCAAGACGATAAGGTGCTTTCGCAATCGGGTTGGCATTGGGTACAAGGTCAATATGAAACTCGACTTAATGAACTGGGGGCAAACCAGGCAGTTCATCAGGAAACACCTCTGGATAATCCCGAACAATCGGAATATCCTGAATACTCTTGCTTTTGCTTTTCTCCTCGGTGACATGTGCTAGAAAAGCAACATATCCTTTTCATAAATAACTTTGGGCTTTCGTACACGACATAAGCTTCAATCCACCAGATGGTTTCTCGCCACAAACTTCCAGAACATCGCCAGACGGAAGTAGAATACGAACAATCTTATCGAAATAAACCACCTCAGCATGGTGTTTGGTTAACCAATCCATCCCCACGATAATATCGAAGCTCCCAAGTTGCATAGGTGTGAGGTCAATAGGAAAAATATGGTTATCATGGTTTAACTGACAATTACAAATAACAAAATCGAGAACAAGAGGTTTACCAGTAGCAACTTCGACAGATAAGGGTTTCCTCAGTTTAGTTCTAGGTATCGCAAGTAAGGGGCTGTTTGGTAGCCTCTTAATGACCATTCAGATGCTACCTCTTAATGGTTTAAAACCTCTGAATGAATAAGAGGTAACCTCAAGTCTGAATGGTTAAGAGGTAACCTCTGAATGGTAAATCATCATATGTCACATTCTTCTACCTTCTCATTAGTAAAATTCTTAATGGTTCCATTAAGAGGTAACCTTTTAATGACCATTCAGAGGCTACCAAATAGCCCCTAAAGGTTCAAAAGATAACAAAACAAAACTTCTATCGGCACCAGAATCAAAAAGAATAGATGCAGGTTGATTGTTAACAAGAAACGTACCATTGACAACGAGGTTGTCAGCTCGAGCCTCGTTTGCATTCAGATTGAATGCTCGTCCACGAGCGGGATTCGCATTCGCGTTGACATTCACGTTCGGATTCGTATTTGCATTCACCAACCTCGGGCAGTTGTTGCAGAAGTGACCAAACTCTCCACAATTGAAACATGAACCAGGTGGGAATCTAGCAGCATTCCCCTGAACTGGAGCTTGATTCTGAACAATCTGATTCTGACCCAAACGACAGATGTTGGTCAGATGCCCAAGCTTACCACACGTTGTGCATTGCTTACAAGCTTGCTGTGCAACATGATGACCGTTGCAGTGAGCACAATGAGGTGCGGTACCAGCATACGCTTTCTTCGCAGGCGGTTGAGCTGGTGGGTTCTGAGGGTTCTGAGCAGTAACTGCAAAATTCTGAGCACCCTTTCGCTTTCTCGACTTCTTCGACGACTCACCTTTCTTACCCTTACCCTTTTCCTTGACAGATTCGGTCGACTTCTTCTTATCACCCTTGCAGGTAAGTTTACCCTTCCTGACTTGCGACTCAGTCAGGGTAGCAGATAACTCGATTGCGTGACGAACAGTAGTAGGATTAATGCCAGTCACAATATCCTGTATGGAATCGGGTAAACCATCGATATACCTCTCTATCGCTTTCTCCAACGGGGTAACCATAGTAGGACACAAAAGACTGAGTTCCTCAAAACAATCCGTATACGCACGGTGTTCTCCCCCATCTTGCTTTAGATCGTCAAACTCTCATTCCAAAGCTCGAATTTCGTGACGGGGACAAAACTCTTTCATCATGAGAGCTCGAAGCTCTTCCCATGTTTGTGCCAATGCCACTTCGGCACCCCTATCCCGCATAACACCATTCCACCACGTAAGAGCATGCTTCTCAAACACACTTGATGCAAATTCAACCTTACGCCCATTCGGACATTGCACATGTCTGAATGTGCTTTCGATACTCTCGAACCACTGCAGGAGCGCAGTTGCTCCTTGCGACCCAGAAAACTTTAGCGGCTTAGCAGAATTGAAATTCTTGAAATTACACTGTGCATTGTTATTATTATTGTTGTTGTATAACTCGTGGATTTGGGTCAGAACGCCTGGAAGCACAGCAGCCATTTGCTGAGAGACAAGGGCTGCGACTTCTTCAGCAGTAAAAGATTGTGCATCACGTCGAGGAGGCATTGTCTAAAAGGAAATATGAGAAACAAGTGAGGTCGACAATTAGGAAAAACAAAAGAGGTATTGAAAACATCGACAAAACACAAGGAAGGCGATCATTTGTTCGTTACCTCGAACAAACAAACGATGCGCAGTGATTAATCAAAGTAAATGAGTCAAAATAATGTATCGTGAAGACATGCTCGCCTATAAGTGAACACTCACCCCAAGAGTTCCCAGGTAAGAGTGACTGGTCCGATTATGTGGATTTGTACGAACACTCTAGCCTTAGACAGAAAACTCAGGATACAGGCATTCACTCTTCCAGTTTGCACGTGTTCACATTATTTAGACCCAAACTTTGACGAGATTTTGAAAACTCAAAAGGCACTAAGCCAAATATGAGTCAAACTGGAAGGGTTCAAAACCTAGTAATCAATCATCCTAGAACGGATGATTAACTTTCGAAGCAGATTCGAAATTTGTGTTCTCGTTGTGGTTATCACCTAAGGGTAGGTGATGGTTTTGTTTTTTTTTTTTTTTAGAAATCTAAACGCAAATCAACTTGCGTTAGGGTCCTAGAAAGTTATAGTCTAGGTCAAAGCATTACTAATAACCTAATTCTCTATAACCATTGTCTCTGATACCAACTCTTCTGTCACACCCCGACCACGTTAAAACAACAAACCGTGGCGGAAACGTCGGGGAGTGTCGTGGCATAATTATTGTGTCACACCCTGGCTTTGCGGAAGCGTGGGTTTATTTGGTGTGACTTCTTAATACCATAGCAAATATCATAACCATGCTATATGAAATAAAACACATGATGTTCATCCGTTCAACAAGTTTTAAAAGTTACCAAGACAACATTGTTTGAAGGTCGACACATGAAACGAAATACAACCATGACATAATTAAAAACTTGTTCATACGACTCGACCAAAGACTTGAAATAAAAACACAGTTAAGACTTGTAACCCGTCCAGGAAAAGGTCACATTTCCTAAACTCGGATGTCATCATTATTCCTACGCAGCTTGACGAGAGTGCATACCTTGCCAGATCCCCTAGTTTCCTGAAATACATGTAGTTTGAAAAATCAACAAAAAGTTGAGCGAGTTCATGTAAAAGTGAGTATGTATAAACCTTTGTAGTATGTATGAAAATCCCTGGTATGTAGCAATTAAGGAAAAAGAGATCACCATTGGGTTGCAAAGCCAATGATATGTGTGAAGTGATGCAGGAAGACTCAAACCTAGCAGATTTTTGCGTCGGGCTCAAAGTCACCCCATGGTCCGCACAGTGGACTCAGGAGTTGGGCTCGCTACACCCAAATAGATCTATCGCTCATGACCCTCGGTCCTACAACGAGGATTAATGGCCCCAAGTAACACCTACCCACTCACATGATCTAAGTAGTATACCCTCCTTAAGCTAACCATACCATGTATAAAAGTGTCTGTAAATATTGTACCATGTATTCCACCCCCGAAGTATTAAAAACTGAAAACAGTTAAGAGAAAAGGGGGGCATGAACTCACAGAAGTGCGTATCCAGAAACGTCAATCTCCAACTCTATCTGCTGCGTGACGACCTACACGTACTAATTCCTATTAGTCGGATGGGCCGTGCCTTGGCTTAGGGTTTAACGTTCTTGGAGAAATAGTTAGGTAACTATTCCGTATTCACACTTCTTATTTATTTTATATTTCCTTCCCAAGGATGGGGGTTTTTATACATGTACACGTTATAATTCCGAATAATATATTTTAAGTCCCACTTAGAAAATATATTTTTAACCACTTGTCTAAAATATCTTAATTCCAAAATATACATATTTTTCCCAAAATATTATATTTTATTTCATAAGTTTTTCCAGAATAATATTCTACCAAAAATGTATGTATAGGAGTATTTCCCGAAATATACATAAGTCACATTTTAAAGTTCGCGTTGTAACAATAATACTTGTATGACTTAAAGATTTATTTGGTGGGAGCGTTGGTATTATTTTGGAGTTGAAATTTCATAATATTTCCAAATTATATTATTTTTACTCTAAAAATAATATATATCTAGTTCACAAATAATCCAATTCACACAAGCGTCTTATTATAAAATATATATTCTAAATATATATTTATCAAGTTTTATTTACTAAAATTAACCTCCGGCACTTGGTATTTTTGTAATAAAAATCATGGCGAAGTTTATTTTGAAAACCAAGTTAAAATATATTTGTAAACATTTGTTAGAAAAATATTTCTAAGTGTTGAAATTCTAGAAAAATTTCGCCAGAGTTTCCTTTGTAAATGGAGGCGTCCACGCTTACTAGCGTATCATTTTCTTTTGTAAAATCAATCAAACAATTTAACAATCAACAACATACAATATTTAATCACTAATCTTGACAAAAATAAGACTAAATCATAAACTCATGAACTTGAAAGTTTGCAAAAATAAGTAATAAATTACTAACACACTTAGTAGGTCTTGTTATCTTTAAAAATAAGATTATTTTCTTAAAAACTTTATTTTTAAAGAATATGTATTTTCACAACTTCTAGTCATGAATTTCAAAAATATTTCTTTGTGGAATTTTCTTTCTACACAAGTGTTTATACACTTGTTTACTTACTAAAAATGTATTTAGTTCTTACAACATCCGGGTTTTAACAAGACTAGTATCTTTCACTTGGTTCTTTCGAAAAACCACTTGTAGATCTTTAGATCCATATGTTTATAACCTTATTTTTCAAGAAAAATTATATTTATTCAAGTTTCAAGTTCATGGGTGGATGGTTTCATCATCCTTTATATTTCTATCATTTACATCTTACTAGTTCATGTTCTTGAACATGATCTAGCATGTCTAGATGATGATCCATCCTACTTCAACTAACAAACAACATCAAATAATCATAACTACACAAGATCAACATGATTTACGCATATATCTTCTCTTTATCCACTCTTTCTCCCTTTATGTTCAAGACTTAGATTATGTTCATTAGTGTTCTCAACATTTAATCATTCTATCATCTATTAACCACTAAATACAAGAACAAAATGAAGTTTTGGAACACTTACTACTAGCACAAGGCTAGGGGAGAAACAAAGCGTAAAAGTGGTGGATAAAAGAAAACAAGAGTGGTCCTTGAGCTTCCGAGTGCACCAAGCTTGTTTGTATGACCTCTTGCACCCTTGTATGTATGGAAAATGGCTAGAAAGGAAATTGATGATGGTGATATGGTGGAGGAGGGTGGCGGCCGTGAGGGGTGAAGAAGGGAAGGGGAGTTTGTGTGGTTTGTTAAGTGTTTGATGAAAGAGAATGGTTAACTTCTAAACATATTTATAAACCAAGTTTCACTAATATCCTTCATGTAATATGTCTTCTAAATATCCAACAACAACAATTAAATAATCAAGGAAATGCAAGGGTGGGTCACCCTTGTGGTGACCGTCGAGTAGGGGGGTAGGGGTTGGGTTGTAATGTGTTGGTAACTACCTAGTTAAGTTCTAATGCATTTAGTTAGTGTATTAAGTGTGTTATGTAATATAAGGTGTGTTAGGGTGTTCGGGGACCCTAATTAGCTCAGAAAAGTAAAAATAATGTGTTTGGCAACATTTTTATGTTCCGGGTAAAGTCCGGTTGTTCGGTTGGATGTTGTTCCGTTAAAGTGCTAAATAAAGCTTTAAAGTGTCTTTTATATTGTCTTTAGTGACACAATAAATTCCCAACACTTTGGAAAGTATCTAGGACTATTTTACCAAGTTTTTGCACTTTACTAGCATTGTTAAATGCTGAATTTTGGTATTTAGTGCAGAATTCTACACTTCAAGTATGTTTTAGGCACTTCCGGGCACTATAACTATCACCTAGTGACGCAGTTTTATGGTTCTCACCTCCCTACACTCCCTACTAGTGTAGTACTCTATCTCTGGCTCATACTGGCCTCAAAACATTGTCTGTCTAGGTGTTGGCATTGTCAGCATGTTGTCTGGGTTATCCGCTCACTGTGCTAACTGTGCTTTGTGCATCATGGTTGTCACTAATGTTTGTATGTAATAAATGGAGTGACAGTATAAAAGTGATGCATGTGTATGTATGTTTCAGAAATCAGTAAACAGTTTAATCACAGTTGTAATCAAGCACAGTCATTAAGCACACATTAAGAATTAATTAGTTGTACGGATACCTGTAAATGTGAGGGTTGTCACATATTGTTTCACAACCATGGATACAAAAAGAGTTTCGTTTTATTTATTCGATAAGTAATTTACATAGTTTTAACACGAACCAAACAAGTTACATATTGACTATCACTATTATTATGTCACTAAGGCCTCGTCCAGATCCTATGTGACTCATGCATCCTAGCAATCAACATCAAGCATCAACACCTGAAACATATGTAAAAACAAAGTCAGCAAAGAAATGCTGGCGAGCACATAGGTTTTATAAGAGTGTCGGATTCATGGCTAGTTTACATGTTTCAATACTTTATTAAAAACCTTGTTTTGAAAAGAGTATAATATTGCAACGAAATTAACCAACTCAAATCAAGCGGGTTATAATTTATAAAACCTCGTAGCCATGATTCTTAACCCAAAAACATTTGTTTTAGTAAACCAAATTGTAAAACATTTCGTATTAACTCGTTTAATAAATCTCGTATGGTTTATATCCTTTTTAAAACATCGTTATGTGACATCGTTTCAAAATCGTTTACCCAAGTGAACTAAATAACGCCACGGTATGTAATATGTTGAAAACACTTATATATAAGAAGTACCAGCGGCGTATCTACCATGTTTTCACCATATTACACCCGTCTCGTTATTTAAACACTTAACCAACAACCAATCGTTTATCCAACTCGCTTAATCTTGTTCAAATCGTTTCCAAATCGTTAACTCGTTTAAATCATCCTCGTTTTAATTGTGAAAACTATTTATGGTCGTCTCGCTAATAAAATTCAAACCTTCGTGACTCGACTATCTCGCTTCTCGCATTAACAAACCACCAAAGGGTAAGTTAATAATTAGATTCAGTCGTTACCCACCTAACCCACACATAACCATGGGTGCAGTACGATAACGAGATTTGTCAGATCCTATGGTACCATAACCTAATACTGGTCGGTTCGGCCAAAATTAATGAATATCATTCGTTATGTAACTACAACCAACAAGTTCGTTCACATTATCGAAATCGTTATTAGTTTAGCATAAACCATCTTAATTGTTTTTGAAATCATCGTTATAATATCGAAAATCGTTTTGATACATATGAATCACCCAAAAACAATTGAAAACAGTAAAATAGGGGAACTATGTACTCACTTGAAGTGCAAAGTATCCTCAATCAATAGAACTTCAACAAACTCAAGTAAACCAGAGAAATCAAGCAGCACCTAGTAATCGAATCACTAGTCAAACAATAGATGCCTAAATCGGAAGATCGGACAGAATGAAGTCTTGTAAACCAAATGAGTGTTGGAACTCATGTGATATGGTTTAACAAATCCTACATCCTAAATCGGAACCTAACCTAAGTGCTTTCGACCCATCGCGACCCATTAAGGTAGCTTACGCTACTTTAACGTGTCGTTCGCGCAAAGCACGTTCGAGACGTCTAACTAGTCCTATGACAAGTATTATATGCCTATACATGTTTAATTATGTTACATAATCAGTTACGTGACAAAAGTTTATATTACATATACTTAATTACCAATTATGCATGAAAAGGGTATTTTGGTCATTTACCTAAGGCATATAAACTACCTATCATACAACTAATTAAACCTAAGTGACCATAAGGTATAACCTCGGAAGGTTATTCCCTATGCAACTATGGTCACTAAACATGTTTGGTTGGATCCTAATGATCGACCAAACGGGTCGTGTTCGAAAGTCTAAACGGGTGTTTAGTCCGCTTGACTTTCGACTCTACACAAGCATTAATCTAAAAGTGACGAGTTAAACATGTTAAAACATGTTTAACGAATTTAGAAAACAGGTTTGGTATCAAAACAAACGGTTTTGATACCTAAAAGTAGCTTGGTTACAAAATACGCGAGAATACGCATTTTGGCCGAAACTACGACTCGTCACTAAGCCTAGATAACGTGGTAATCAGTAGGTATAGTCACTAGGGACTATAACCATCGTGATTACGCTCATGTTATGAAGTTCAAATGAACTTCGCATTGACCATAAACTGGTCAATGCTGAAAGTCAAACAAAGTTTAACTTTTACGATAAAAACGAATAAAAAGAACGAAGGAATACTTATAAAGGGTCCACGCAAGTTTTGATCCGATTTACCCTCAGGTATGAAGTGTTTACTCCAACTTAGAGGGCTAAAATCAGATCAAATGTGGTTTGGGAGTGAAGTGGGGTTTGCCATTTATAGGAAAACTAGAACCGTTTGGATCGTTTATCGGGAATCGAGCTTCGATCATGGCCATACAAGTGGGCACACGATATTAGAATACAAGGGGCACTAAAAAACCATCAAAATTTGCCCATAGAATGATTAAAATCATGTCCAAAAGGCCTGAATACCAGCTGCTGTTTCTGAAAAACAGTTTGCTGATCTGCAACTCTGGCGCGGCCCGCGTAAGATAGGGCTTACTCTTACGCGGCCCGCATGGGCTATGTTTCCAGAAATGACAAAATGGTCCCTGCACTTCAGAAACTTGGAATTTGATGCATTTTTGGCACGTATAATCCCCGTTAACCTCATTTCAAGGTTCTAAAATGATGTTAAAGTATAGGGAACTCAAAACATGCTCAAACACATCTCGGATGTCGGCTCGTTTGGTCATACGGTTGCGTTATTCGGTTAATTACGACGGAAGTCGTAACGGACGCAAAAACAATCCAACTTACGCGACGAACGGAATTTTATCAAACCAATCACTAAAATAAAATATTTTAATGATTACATAAATTTTTGGGTGTCCGGATATATTCAGAACGTAAGATATGCGCGAAAATGCAAACTTGTGCACTTTTTGACGCTTTTAGTCCCTATTGATCAATAAAGTTTATTTTAGCATACCGAACCCCTCAAAGCTCATTTCTAAGCTATGTAAAGGTTATTTAGGGTATGTTTAACTTATGATCAAGTTCCGGAATGTTCGTTACTATACAAATCGGTATAGTTTCGCAATTTGACATAAATAGTCCCTGCGATCGAACAAACTTAATTTCAACACACCAAACCATCCAAAGCTTATTTCTAAGTCATGTGGAGGTTATTTAAGGTATGTTAAGCCTATGTCACTATTCCAAAGAGTTTATCACGTTAAACTGACTGCGTTTACGCACCAGTTTGCGTATAACCTTCCAGAAAGCGATTTAAAGCTTGAAATCGGAATCGAATCAAATTGTAAAATCATCAAACACAATTACACACATAATAACACCAAAATACATATAATAACACCAAAGAACATTGTTTTATTGAAAATTAACATTGTTTTACATTGTACATCGATTACAGAACACACTTGTCACATGCATTCCTTTTTCGACCAGTTTATTTATATGTCTTATTTGGCCAATTGAAATATATTTATTATTTCTTAGGAATATATTTTTATAAATTCGTCCGTTGCCCGCATCCTCCGCTCGTCCGATTATTCGTTTAAGGACATAATGTTGTATCATTTTCTTGTTATTTTGAGGATGTTGGTGTACATGCATTTGTGTAGTAATTTCTACTTGTTTTCTTGCGACTGTTTTCGTGATATGTATCGGTGTATTTTTCTTTACATGTAGTGTATTTGGTACTTGGCATGTATCTCCTAACACTACTACATACAAATAATACACAAGTATTATACACCAAGCGGGTCATTTGAAATATATAATTTTTATCAAAAATTATATTTGCACATGTTTATATTTTTCATCCATTTATACTTGTAAATATATATATATATATATATATATATGAGTTTATAAAATCTCATGGATGATTAGAGCTTTACCCTTTGTATCAAGACTTCCTTAATGAAGATTAAGACCACTAATCATGTTTAACATTGTTAATCACCCTTTAATCCCCTCTTTAATCGCGATTAGATTTTTAGAAAAATTCTCCATAGTTTCCCCTAAAACTATGACGTTTCCCACGTTATAAAAACGCATTTAAATCAATAATCAATTTCCAAATCACCATTATCCACCAATTTTCTTCCAAATATGTATTCTTAACAACATAACTCCACCTTTCATGAACTTACATATATATATATATATATATATATATTTCATACATGAAAAGTTAGACTTTTATGGTGACTTTTTATAATAACCAAGTATTTAACTTAATCTTGTAAGAACAAAGTTTACCAAACTTCCAAAATTAAGTGTTAAATCCCTTTAAACACTTGTTTCTTTATGAAATCTCTAAATTATATGTTTAGTTCATGAAAGTGAGGATGATGATCTTTCATGATTTAAACATAACCATGTTTAAATCATCTTTTTATGTTCATCATGGTAAGATGAACACTAATCTTGAATACTACAAGAATGTGCTCACAAGATCATCATAAACATAAGCTTTAAATCACTAATATTAACAAGATCAACATAAACAACATGATCATACAAACTAACTACACTAATCTACACATATCAACACATAACATAGTTAGATTTAGTGTTTATTAGCTTTGAGATTCGGGTTTTTGTTTATGTTTAACTTAAATTCAAGATCATCAACTTGTACTTTTGAGATTAACTAGTAATAAGAAGCGTAAATATGGGGTTTAGAAGTCTTACAACTTTGCACAAGCCAAAATAAGAAAATAAGAAGAAGACTAAGCTCCAAAAGTGCTCCTAGTGATGCTCCATGTTTAACCCATGTAGAGATGTTCTGGAAATGGGTTTTTAGAGATTGAAATTGTGATTTTTGTGGATCAAAATGAGAGGTTTAGAGGGCTTGGGGGCTGCCGAGATTTGAGGGAGGAATGAAAGGGTTTTTGGTTGCAAAATGTTTAGTGAAATGATAGGTTATGGACACTTGGTAAGGTAAGGGTGTAATGATCAAATCTTGCAAATTTTTCAAACCAAATCTTCTAGTTCCATACTTGTTTTAGATATTTTCACAAGTAGGTTGATGGTGGGGTCCACCAGTCATGAAATGGGGGGGGGTATATTAGTTATTATTTTTTTATAAAAATTGATTAAAACATAGATATTTTGGTCATTATTTAAAGTAGGGTGATTAGGGGTTTAATTACACCATTAGAGGGTAATTAGGGATTCAAAACCAAAATTATTATTAACTAGTTCATTAAACTAGTAAAAATTGTATTTCGCCGCTTTAAATGTCTTCCGTTTGGTCGTCGGTGGGTTTACGATACTTTTGTGGCGTACCGATGGAACTTTGCCGAAAGTTGTTTTCTCGCATCCAAGTGATGTATGAAGTGATTCCGAGTTCCAAATTGAGCTTAACTAGCTCGCTAGGTTCTTCATTTGGTTGTTATAGTGGCGGAAATATCGCTTGCTAGTTCGTCGGTTCGCTAACGAACTAGTTTAATGCATATCGATGTAATACCGGAAGCTTGTGATTTTTGGACATCCCGTTGATATCCTTAAAATGTTTTAGCGTGTTTTTCATCAATTGACATAATTTCGGAGTCCCGGAAATGCTATAATACGTATTCGGACGCGTTAAAAATGTTATATTTTAGCCGAAATGGACATTTTAGAAATAAGGGTGTCGTACCGGAAAGTCTTGTATCTTTGCAAGATATGTTTTCGTATTAGTGTTGTCTTATAGAAATGGACTCAGTTGTGTTATCTGTGTGTCGTTTTTCATAGTTTCGTTCTGTTTTCACGGTTCAGCTGGCGTGAATAGTGTAACCGTGAATAGTGCGCGCAGCACTTTCTACCAACACTTTTAGGGCATTGTTTGACTGGTTTCGAAATACGACGAAAACCAGCATATGTTTTAGCATTGTTTTCATGTCCTAACACCGTTATCTGATTTACGACACAGTTATGTAATTAAATTACGCTAAATGCATGAGATTACGAAATAAAAATAATGATTAGTTTGTACGGAATTACCGGTTATTTGCCAGTTGTCACATATATTATTCATAAATACTTAAGGATTATTAGATTTTATCACCCCCCCCCCACTATTGGCTATTGGTCGCTGCCACCCACAGCTATCACTTTGACGCCTGTCACCCCCAACTTAACACATAGTGTGTTCTATCACCACGTCGTTAACTAATCACTAACTTTTGATCCTGTTACTACACTTTTGGGGTGTCATAGGGATCCTGGGAAGGTTTTAGGGATCTTAGGACACCCCCAAAATATAGTAACATGATCAAAAGTTAGTGATTTGGTGACAGAACACACTAAGTGTTAAGTTGGGGGTGACGGGCGTCAAAGTGATAATTGGGGGTGGCAGCGGCCAATGGCCAATAGTTAAGGGTGATCAAATCCAATAACCCAATACTTAATGATTGTCCATGGTACATACATACTTAATGCATCTTTACATACAAATTCACACGTACTTGTTATACATACAAAATGCATTTTTAAACTCCTTTATTCATGCACGACACTTATACATTGCAATTACGCGTTTAAAATGCCTAAAATCAGCAAAATTAACAAAATTCAGCAACTTGGGCCTGGCAGGTTAGCACAGATGGACCAAGCCCATCCGCTATTATGGGCCGATCCGTCCCAAGCCTGATCTGCACAAGCCTATCCGTAAATAAAAAGCCCATTCGCCCTTAACCCTAATTTTTCAGTTATAAATACAAGGCTTCTCCTTCACTTCTAATCTTCCACACTCACACTTCTCTCTCAATCTAACACGAATCAGTAGCATTGGAAGCTCATATCAGGCACTCTAAGTGAGTGTTAATTCTTTATTCTTCATCCATTTTCTACTATCTTTCTTTTGATTTTCTCAAGATTTAACATGATTCTTCATCCTCTATCACTTAGTTTCTCAGATTCGCATAGGCAATCCGACATAAACTCTCAAACTATTGAGGACCAAGCTGGAATGAAGTTAAATCTATCAAAAACCCTTTTTACAAAACTTCCTGATTTAAACTTAACTGAAATCGAGTTCCACCGAGCTCACAAGCTGAGAAAATAGCTGTGGATTCGGGATAGGGCTGATTTCAGTCAAATAGAGGGTCAGTTCAAGCAAAACCGAACTGATTTACCTCAAGAACAACTCCATTCGCACAAATCGGTAGTCGATCCGTACGAATGGACACCAGCATTTCGTATGAACCTGGCCTTTCCCCGTCCATGCGAATGAACTGTGCATCAGTTCTGACGATTTTCAAACGTCAACAGACTTCCAGATTGCTATACTTAATATGGTTAATTCTGGGACGTAAATAGTATTATTTGTATTCTGTATTCCTTCTGTAAACATTACCAACCGATCAGTTTGACTGATTTGTGCTTTGGTGTTATATAATGAGGTTAAACGACCTCCATGCATGACTTCTGTGAGACTTCTGTTATTACTAGACTACTAATATACGTATACTATAATTAAACAGACTGAACAGAATCACGAACGTAACTGGTAAATAGTTAAAAGTTCAAAAATGAGAATCTGACCAACAACAGTCTGTTCGCACGGATGGCTTATCCGCACGGATGGCCCATCCACACGAATGGTGCATCCGTCCTAAGCAGTCCGTTAACGAGTTGTTCGTAATTCCGTTTTTGTATTCTGATTTCGTGTTACTTATCGCTGATAGTCAGAATACACCCCTGTTACCTTACTTATTATTTTCTTAACGTACTAAGTACTTTAATTCTGTAACATAAATCCTCTAACTCCAACTCACACCTTCGTTTGCCTGTAGGGTAACCTCGACAATCCTGTACTAGTTCCATTGTAACCTCGACATTCCCGTGCTACATTCGTCAACTCCTACCAAATCTACGCTCACAAGATTTTTTTGAAGAATTAAGCAAAACCGTGAATATACTTGAACCCCCTTTTCCTTTTACCACACGTTGGGTGTAACATGTTAATCTATTAAACTTACACTCATACTTTTATAATAAATGCTCAAACAATCCTTATACATGCATGCATACATTATACTTGATGCTTTAATCTGGGTTTCTACGTTTTGTGTTGAACTTTTCATTAACTTCGTACGAGCCTAACCTTAACATGTATAGCGCTATAGGAGTAACGCACCGCCTGTGAACGTTGGGTTATGTTAAGAGCGTTTTGCGTTAAACTTTAGGTTGACTAGTTCGTGCACATGCCAGTTTAATGTTTATCTTGAATAACTAGCTTGCCATGTGGATTCGTTTAAACCTATTTACTTATGCTATGTATGAAAACCTGTATACTCGCCAATGCATTTTTTTGTGTTGAACTATACTTTTAACGTGTTGCAGGATGATGCTGGCGATTTTAAGGAGCATAGTGTTGAAGCTTTAGGTACACACCTAGAGATCGTAGATTTTAAACTGTTGTATCAATTTTGTATTATGTTATGTCGTATATGTTTTGTTGTATTGGAACTTGTTGTATTTGAATTTCCTGTATTGTAATCAACTCTTGAAATGAAATGAAATCAGTTTATGTTAATTATATTGTCACTTTAGCGTTATGATGTAATGAACAATCTCTCTTCGTCTCACTCCGATGTTTCTGCCATCGGTTGGGGTGTGACAATAACTCCCCCTAAACCTAAGGCCCATATCGCCCCCACCAAGCCCACATTACAAGCCCAAAACAACCATTAAACATCTAGCCCAAATACTAACTAATTATTAAAGTATAAACCTTCAAGGGCCCAACAGTGACATTGTACATTGGTTGTCTGGATTATATTTGGAACTAGACATGTTTGTTTAACATTTAAACATCCTATTTATTTTGGTAAAAAAATCTGATTAAGGATAATGTAACCAAATCTGAAATGTGAGGTAGAGTGCTTTTATGATTAACAATGATAGATATGAATATAAGGCTGTAAATGCAATTGAACACATTGATTTATACGAGGAAAAACCCTTGATCACTAGTAGATCGCTAACATAAAAATCTCGGGTGGTGAAAATTATTAACCACCAACTATATTGAACAATGAAAACAAGTACAACTTCGGATGTTGATCAAGTGTGTTACAACTGATTGATAAGAGTGTTTGTGAGCTTCTGGTTCGTAATGTGTGTATGCGAAAATGTGTATGTGTCCTATAACACTTGATCAACCCTTTTTGAATAACAATAACAACTAAGTCCGAAAATCTTGCATGGCCACGTTCACTCCCCATGACCGTTGTGGAATTAGCATGTGTAGCGTCCATAACGAATTATCCCCGAGATTCCAGCTTAGACTCAGTCCACTTTGTTGATATCCTGCACATGAACATTAGAAAACATCGAGAACAATTGTTAGAAACTATAAATAATGATAAGGATCCTTGATACTCCGAGTCCCTGCTCTACCCGCTAAAGATAATCTATCCAGACAAAGCCTCAGAATATGGGATCCACAATAATAAAAACCTAGCCCCTAACATTGTTGAATGTATGTCATGACACATTTTGAATAAATACATTTTAGTATTTCTCTTTTATTGTTGTATTATGATATAAGATTTGTCGCATTCCCGCTTTTCCGCTTTGGTGTGTGTGTGGGGGGGGGGGGTGAGTTATGAGTTATGACAATACAAACAATTATGGAGATCCATATCATCAATGATCCAACTAATATAATTCATTTGTCATATGACTTAACTGCACAATCTCAAGTTCTTGTTCTTTGTTTTTTTTGAACGGCCAACAGAATCAATCCCGAGCACTCTCGGGGCACCCACTGGACAAACGGAGTACTCCGAGAGTAACCCGAGTCCACCACCAATTCCGGGGAAAACCCGGTAACCCACCTGCCCGTAGGCACGACAGTGAAATTAACGGTAAAACCTGTTTGGCTTAAGGATCCAACCCAGGTTTTCCCTGGGTCTCCTATCATTGCCCACCAGTGCTTCACTCTGCACCAAGTGAGAGTCGAACTTGCATCTCTCAAGAGAAATGCAAGCCCTCCACCACTTGATCTAGAGATCATTGGCAGTTCTTGTTCTTTGTGGTTTAATCAGTCACACTACACTGGAAACAATATTCTTGATAAGAAAACTAGTGGCCATTAAATAATTGTTACTTTCCAAAAACTTTTCTGTAAACCCTATTATACAACTATGAGCTAACGTCACGAAACAATGAATAAATATGTCGTTTCAATATGTTTTTCGACAACCCAAATCCTGTTGTCTTTCATTTTCAAATTGCACACGATATGGTCCATGTCTACCACGTGAACATCCTTACACCTAAACTCTTTTTGATTTGTCACCAACACATCTTGTAGCTTTTCATGGTAGGCATCCTAAAGTGAACATGATGATTTCATAGGGTGAGGGGAGGTCTAGACTCTAGATCTTCATGATTGTTACTTCTTTCTTAGGACATGAATCCTCTAAAAGAGGAAACAAATAGTATCTCCTAAATGGGTAGGTGCAAATGCCACAAGGGATCACTATTCACTATACCAACCAAAGGCACCAAACAAACTTGGTGCACATATCTCACACAAAACACTTCCAAAAAGTATAAACCAAAGTGTTTTCTCTTTGGATTCTTGATGTCAAAACAGGACCCCCTATGCATATAGGTAGGAAAGTGACCGAGTATATGCCATGTGTCACCCAAGATTCCAAATCATAAAGACTCACCCACAAACCACCCCATTTCCCACCAGTCAGTCTTCACAATTTCACACCCAAAAACTTGCATCAATCGCATTTTTTCACACAGATCCGAAAATCCCTCTATTCTCGCACACCTCACTCATCATTCCAAATAACCCCATTTCATTTGTCTGATCACAAAACTATATAATAATAATCTCATAAAAATTGAGTCTTTTTGAGTCTTGACCCATTGACGTTGTGGGAATCTCCCATAATCCCCTCTCATTCGCTTCAATTTTGACAAAAGTTTCCAACTTTCGATCTGTGTATTCGTCTTTATTTCGTTTCCGATTTTCTTTCTATTGTAATTACGGATCTTGAATTGGTTTTGGTCCTTATTTTGTAATTTAGGGTTTTGATTGTTTTGTTTTAAAGATTGATAATGCAATTAGGAACTTTGGGTTTTGAGGTGTTTGGAATTGGTTATGGTTTATGGGTATTATGAGTATTATGGATCTGATATATTTGATATGTATAGTGGAGGTGTGTCAATGATTTTGATGGTTTTTTGATTGGTTTTGAGGTGAATTAGTGTTAGTAATGGGGTGCATTTGCGCGAAAGGGATTTCGGCGAATGAGTATGTGGAGAAAGAATCAAAGAGATCGTCGAAACGGTTTCTGGGTGGTTCTTCGAGACGGGATGAGGTTGCAACGGTCGATAATGGCGGTAACGATGCGACTGCTCGCCTTATTTCCGAAGGTAACAGTAACACAGAAACTGCATCGAGTTTAGGACAGCCATTGTGGGATGAGGGTGAGAGGAATAAGAATAGGAACAGTGTTGTGGTTTATGAGAAACCAGTGGTGCAACCACTCGTGCAAACGGGTCAAAAACCGGTGAAAGTTGAGACTAGTAGGAATGGTGGGGTGCCGGAGATATCTAGAGTGTTTAACGTTGCGAATGGGGTTGATGGCGCACAAGATGCTGCTGGTTGGCCAGCTTGGTTAACTGCGGTTGCAGGGGAAGCGATCAAAGGATGGTTGCCCCGAAGAGCTGACTCGTTCGAGAAGTTAGAAAAGGTATGTGAATCTTGTTTATGATATATATGTTTTTGTTGATTGTTGATGATTATAAATTGCTTATAGTTTTAGAATCAAGCAGTTAGATTCTGTTGGAATGTGTGTTTTGATAGTGGTTATGATATTGAATTATCTGAGGTAATCTGCTGCATAGTTGTTAACAGCGAATAGCGGACGATAGCGACAAGCAACCTATAAGCTACGTAGCGATAACGATGAATAGCGGGCGGCACTATTTTATGTTTAGTGATACACTAGAAGAAAATTTTAGAAATATTTACATGTATGTTATATCCAATTACGGTGTTTCTATACATATATTTAACAAAAAAAACCTAAAATCTAACTATTGTATTCGTATATTTGTCACTATTTATATTAAAACCCAAAAAAACATAAAAACCTGAAATCCCGCTATTTACTTGCCATGGAGGCACCAAAATCAGATAGCGATGCATGAGCGCTCGCTATGAGCGGTATTAACAACTATGAATTCTGCGATATTACGTGATGAGAAAGATATTGTCGGATATACTTTTCGTGTTTAAAGTTGTAATAATTTGTTGGCAAATTTCTAATAGTTTCAACTTTCAAGGAGTTAATAGATAAAATAAAATGATAAAAGATGACACTTTTGTGAAATTGGAGTAATAGTCTATTGAATTATCTCGCCAACCCGTTTAACGTGTTTTAAACTTGATTACAACCCACCATCCTGTTTGATTCGTTTAGATAAATTGGTTGTTAAACGGTTTGTATTTAGGATACACTATTGTAAGTATGTTCGAGTTAGGAATGATATCTTTGGCACATTTAGATCTTGTATATGAATTTTTAGATATACGCTCTTGTATGTACTGCTGCTACGATATGCAAGACCTTTTAAATTTTAAATAAAAAGTATCCATTACGTTTGGAATTCAATGCAGATTGGGCAGGGGACTTACAGCAGCGTGTACAGAGCTCGTGATCTTGAAACTGGAAATATTGTTGCGTTAAAGAAAGTACGTTTTGCTAAAATGGATCCAGAAAGTGTTCGTTTTATGGCAAGAGAAATCATTGTTCTTCGTCGGTTAGATCATCCAAACGTGATGAAGCTTGAAGGTTTACTAACGTCCCGTGTGTCAGGAAACTTGTATCTTGTATTTGAGTACATGGACCATGATCTTGCCGGGCTTGCCGCATCCCCTATGGTTAAGTTTACTGAACCGCAGGTAAATGTTTTTCTTTTTGCTAATTATCTTGTTTTGTGAAGATGCTAATTAGTGCTGTGTGTGTACGTATCAATGTATGTATGTATGTGTGTATATATAGTGTATCTATATGTGTGTATGTTATCAGATGTATGCGTGTGTCTCGTATGATTTGTGTCGAAAGGATTCGTTAGAGTATCTCCGTAGTCACTAAATGTATCGTTGTACACAATTATTGAAAAATGGCCAAAGTTAATCTAAATATGGTGTAATAGCATTCATTGCATTAACTATGTAGTTAATATCGATGATATATTGGTGATATATCAGTTACTGGCTTCCATGTAAAATATCGGTGTTAGATATCGGTACCCATATTTTCGGCGATATTGACCGATATTTGACGGATATAACACCGACTTTCCCAACATCAGTACCTTTCTTCTTAGTTCTACCATTCGTATTTCTTCTTATTGCTGCTATTAGTATTTTAAGTAATAATCTTGCTACAATTGTTAGTGTTTTGCAAGTTCCAAAAGGTTACTTTGTCAATGGTAGGAGAATATACTGAATTGTTAGTGTTAAATTGCTATATGTATAAATGGATTAGGATCAAATACAAAGGATCCTAATTGTAAGAAGTGTAAGAAGGATTTATAGAGTGACAAGTGTCCAATAACCTAAAAAAACCCACTACACAAAAAAACCCACTAAAAAAAAAAAAAAAAAAAAAAACTTAAACATCAACCACCACCAACCCCCCCACCCCCCCCTACCCCCCACATCACCCACCCAAAAAAAAAAAATTTTTTTTTTTTTTTTTGCCGAGGGGGTGGGGGGTGGGGGTTTAGGTTTTTGGGTGGTGGTGGGGGTGGGGGTGGGTGTTTAGTTTTTTTTATATTTTTTTTTAGGTTTTTGGGGGGTGGGGGGGTTAGGTTTTTGGAGGGTGGGGGGGGGGGGGTTTAGGTTTTGGGGGGGGGGGGGGGTGGGTGTTTAGGTTTTTGGTGGTGATGTAGTGGGTTTAGTTTTAGGTTATTGGACACTTGTCACTCTATAAATCCTTCTTACACTTCTTACAATAAGAAGCCTTTGTAGAATAACTTGACCCATGTATAAATTATGCATGATATTAAAATTACCGATATCTTACCGCGATAACCTATATCTCATTAACTGCATAGTGATAGTGCATTAATGCTAAATCAGTTTTACTTGTAACCCTTTGAACTAGTGAACTTTTACTTGTTATATGACTTAATTTCTATACCTTCTATATATAAAATAAATATTAACTTCTTTAAAATAGATTATTATAATCTTTCATTAATACCTTTTTGTTTATGAACGTAAGATTGACATACATTGTTTTATATTCTCGTTATTTTCATTTATGATTGTTAATAAATAAGTTTCTATAACTATTTAGTAATTATACATAATTCTAGGGTAAAATGATTGAAATATATTCTTTTATTATGTTTTTTTAGTGAAGTCGAAATGTTTAGCGTACATTTAATATTGAGTAAATGCATGGATGGTCCATGTGGTTTACCAAAATTTTGGATTTGATCCCGAGCTTTCCAAAGTACACGGATGGTCCCTGAGCTTTCCAAAGTACACGGATGGTCCCTGTGGTTTGCACTTTGTAACACATTTAGTCCTCAGCCAACAAATCTAAGGGTTTTAGCATGTCCGAGTTAGGGACTAAATGCGTTACAAAGTGCAAACCATTGGGACCATCCATGTACTTTTGGAAAAAGCTGGGGACTAAATACGTTACCAAGTGCAAACCACAGGGAAAGCTACGGACCAAATCCAAAATTTTGGTAAACCAGAGGTCCCATCCGTGTAATTTACTTGATTAAAAGATTATATTTATACACTAACAAAGAAATTACGTAATTTAAACGCAGATCAAATGTTACATGCATCAGTTACTTTGCGGTTTAGAACATTGTCACAATCGTGGGGTCTTGCATCGTGACATCAAGGGGTCAAATCTCTTGATCGACAGCAATGGGAATCTAAAAATCGGTGACTTTGGGCTGGCCACCATTTTTAACGGCAATCACCGACAACCTTTGACCAGTCGGGTCGTTACGTTGTGGTATCGGCCACCTGAGCTTTTATTAGGTTCGACCGATTACGGAGTAGCCGTTGACTTATGGAGTGCTGGTTGCATTCTTGCGGAACTCTTTGCTGGCAAGCCTATAATGCCCGGAAGAACAGAGGTATTTATGTATCTAAATGGGTTTTTAATGTTTGGGTACATAGATATTGCTTATGATCATCTGATTTAGGGTCAGATATTAGTTGTATACTAGCTGCAACAAAACTAATTATTTTTGGGTAAAATAAATTATCGAGTGAAATGCCATTTTCGTACCTGAGGTGTAGCCATTTTGCGAATTTCGTCCAAAAGTTTGTTTTTCCGCATCTTGATCCAAAAGGTTTGAAATCTTGCCATTTTCATCCACCCAACTAACTTCGTTTGTTTATTTTGTTAACTTGAAGAGTATTTTTAACTAAAGTACAAGTTTATAATGCATAAGATACATCATCTGAATTATTATTATTTATTTAGTTTGTAATATATATAAATAAATAAACAAAACAAATATATAAAATGACGAAAATACCCTCGACTTAACCTTAAAAAATGGATGGAGTTAACGTGTCAGATGAAAATGGCAATATTTCAAACCTTTTGGATCCAGATGTGGAAAAACAAACCTTTAGACGAAAGTCGCAAAAATGGCCAAGCCTTAGGGACGAAAATGGCATTTTACTTTAAATTATCTAATTAGTTTTTTTTCTTCTTCTAGTTAGGGGTGTGAATTTGTGTAATGACGACGCAGATTTTACACGGAATTTGTGTGTTTGGGTTTAGTCTAAACGGGTTCGGATTAGTTTTAGGTCGAACCCCTCAAACACGTTTAGATAAATGTGTTTGTGTCAAACTCGCGTGTTCATTGGCTGACTCGTGTAATCTGTTTATTTTCATAATTATTTAAAAAAATAATTGTTCCATGTCAATAGCTTAAACTGACTGGTTTTTTATATGCCAAAATTACATATATTTGTATATTTTATCGTAAACATGTAGTTTTGCAGCATTAGTATGCAAAAAATAAAAATAAAATAAAGTATTCTGGTTAAACGGGCTGTGTTTGTGTCAGCTGGTTAATACTTGTGCCATGTTCGAGTCCATGTGTGACACGATTTTTGGGTTTGGTGTCGTGTTGTGTTGTGTTGTGTTGTGTTGTGTTGTGTTGTGTTGTGTTGTGTTGTGTTGTGTTGGGGTCCGTGTCGGTTTCTACTCGCCATGTCAATAGCTTAAACTGACTGGTTTTTTGTATGCCAAAATTACATATATTTGTATATTTTATCGTAAACATGTAGTTTTGGAGCATTAGCTTGCAGACATGACCCATTTAACACATCTGCTTATTTCACAAGAACGCCATTTTTGTTCAACTTACATATCAATTTCTTAATTTATCAGACTTATTTTAATTCACAGGTGGAACAACTACATAAAATTTTTAAACTTTGTGGTTCACCATCTGAAGAGTATTGGAGAAAATCAAGGTTGCCACACGCTACAATTTTCAAACCGCAACAGCCTTACAAACGCTGCGTGTCCGACACATTTAAGGATTTCCCACCATCGGCTTTGGCGCTTCTGGATTCTCTTCTTGCAGTCGAACCTAACAATCGGGGATCTTCATCGTCTGCACTGCAAAGTGAGGTACACTTATTTCTATCATTTGGTGATCTATACAATCTCATGTTTGTGGGGGCCACCTACTTGATATTATGAGTTTGAATTTTGAATCACAGTTCTTCACAACAAAGCCGTTTCCTTGCCATCCTTCAACGTTGCCCAAGTACCCACCAAGTAAGGAGTATGATGCCAAATTGCGGGATGATGAACTAAGACGGTAATATTTCTTTTTTTTTTTGTTTTGGGTTTTTAAAGTATGTGGGCACCAGGGCGTGTTTAGACCTGTACACGAACCGAATGTTCATGAACTGTTCGTGAACTTGTTCGGTGGGAAGTTCATGTTTGTTTATTGTATAAACGAATGAACATGAACACAATGGTTTAACGAACGAACATGAACACGCATTTTGTTTGTTCATTTATGTTCGTTTATTTACCTATGTTTATGTTCGTTCGTTTATATTCGTTTCAATTTAAATACATAAGTAGTTATATTGATATAAATATTTAACATAAAAGGAACTTTCTAACTACTTATATAAATACAACTAATTGGCAATTGGGCTTTTTAGTAATAAAAATGGGTTTTCCAGCGGAGTGGAATGTATCCTAATTAATCTCTAATTTATATAAAAAAATTATTTTATGTTCATTTATGTCTAGTCAATCTAGTTCATTTGTGTTCATTTATGTTTGTTCAATTATGTTCATTTGTGTTGTTTATTGTTTGTTAAATTAGGTTCGTTTAAGTTTTTTTGTTTATGTTTGTGAACTGTTTGTTTAGGTTTTAAACAAACGAACATAAACGAACACGAACATGCCCATTTATTTAATAATTGAACAAGAACAAAAAAAATTGTTCGATTATATGTTTGTGTTCGTGTTTGGTTAAAGTTAAATGAATGAACATGAACATGCCTCTGCTCGTGTTCGTTCGGTTCATTTACACGCCTAGGCATGTTGTAAATTTGTAATCGACATTAGCTTCATGCTTCTGTAAAGTTTATCACTATCTCTTAATTTTAAATGGTTTCTTTTGGCATAGTGGATCTGTTGATATTGTCTTGTGTTTTATTTGTTTTTTATTCTATAATGATGTTAGGAATAAGTCGGGGGCTGGGAAAGCGCGTGGAGTGGAACCGTCAAGAAAGGGTACACGAGAATCTAGAGCTCAGCCGGAACCTGATGCTAATGCAGAATTGCATGCGTCCATAAAGGTAATTTAGTCTTTTATTAAAATTGATCCAATAATATTAACTAGGGGTGTAAACGACGTCACCTGCTCGTGAGCTACTTGAGATTGGCTTGCTAAAAGCTCAAAACGAGCGCGAGCTTCATATACAAGCTCATTTAGGCTCGCAAGCCTAAATGAGTCCATTATTAATTTAACATCAACAGTTTTCATTTAAATATTTAATACAATGTAGTTTTAAAAGACTTAGTTTTGCTATTAAAAAGGGGCTAGCGGCAGCTTGTTGACCGTTTACCTTCTATTTCGATGTATAAGTTTGCTATTGGGAAATATCATATAAATTGTTCCACTATTGAATACATGAAAAGTAATTGTATGTGTAATTCTGTATACAAATAAATAATAAACTGGCCAAGCTTGAAAAATTACTCATGAATCAAGCTCAAGCTTTAGACATAGAGCTTGAAATGAGCTGAGCTTGAGCTCTTGGGTATTCGGGTATCGGATTAGTTTTAAAATTTTCACGCGTATGGAATGGGTATGGTATTAGGTGATACCCGACTGCATAACATGTAACATACATACCACCTGTTTACCCAAACCATACTCGTATACATTTTATTTTTCTTCTTATTTCACTTTCTTGATAATCCACTAGCTTTGTACTTTTGTAGTCTTTATATTTCTAATTTTCTTAGTTAATAAAATTATATAAAATTTAGATAAATAAGAAATGTACATGGTAATCCCAACAGTTAACTTTTAACAAATAACGGGTATGCCAGATTCCCGATAAATGACGGGTATTGGGCCGGGTATGGGACTGAGATTACTGATATTCGTTCCATTACAATCCCTACTCGTCTCGTCTCATTTACGCCTAATCTACTGTGCGAAAATCGAGTAAAATAAACAATTTTGGAACCCAAAGAGACATCGAAGCAGAATCTAACGAAGATTATTTTAATGTGTTTTAGAAGCGGCTAGAACAACAAAACTCTAAAAGTAGTAGTGAGAAATTCAACCACGACGAAGATGGCGGTTCAGGGTTCCCTATTGAGCCGTCCAGAGGATCATTTAACAACGGCATCTATAACAGTCGGTTTAAACAACCAGAAAAATCAGATGAACCTCAAATCGGGCCGGATTCATCCCACCATTATAAACACCGTGGGGCCCAATTGTCACGGTTCTCGAATTCATTAGCTTGGCATGGTAGTTCTCGGTTGGACCATAGCAAAGGTACCAGCGCACATTGGCCCGAAGATCGTCCAAATGGGAAGTATCATCAATTAAACGATGCTGAATCATCATCACACCTTATGCTAGATGACCCGAATTCTTCTTACAAGAAGCATGAACATGCACCCGTAAAGGTATTTATTAATTCTTTTCTATTATCATGCAGTTGAAGTAATTATTAAGTTTCATATGACTTGCGTGTTGCAAAAAGACTGGCTGATTATTGATAGGAAAAGTAAAATTACATACTTACCCTTCGTTTTTGTTTTATTTAAAAGCAGGGGGTGTTCATCGAATAACGATTTTTTTCGAATATTTTTTATTTCTGCTGGAATTCGTATTCGAATAAAAACTGGTCAATTCGATTCGTATTCGAATTTAAACACCAATTCGTATTCGATTAAAAATTCGATTCGAATACGGATAAATTGTAATGAACTCGTTTTGATTCAAATTCATCTAAAACATGACAATTCTCTGTGGGCTTGGTAATGGGCTATTTTAGGACATATATTAAATGTATAGATTAGTTTATACTATAGCCCAAATTAAAGTTATATGTGTATAGGGTTAGGGTAAAATAAAAACTTATATGAGTTATGAGAACTTAGAGAACTCGGCCTTACAAAAGGTTTTTTTCAAATTTTTTTTACCAAAAATCCTTAAAAAAAAAAACTTTTCCAAAAAAAAAGAAAGAAAAAAACTAGTTTTTTTTCATCTACGGCAGTCGTAAATGCTGTAAAAAGTGATGTCATGCTTATGTCATCAGCTTTTTACAGCTACTGTAAGGGGCCAAAAACACCGCTTCGAAATTTTAAATGTTTTTTTACGGCAGTCTTTTCAAACATTTTAATCTAGGGGTGTGAAAAAAATGGGGGCAAAATTCGCACGGGAAGGCCGATTTCTCTAAGTTCTCACAACTCGGAAGGATTTTCCCTTGATCTTGATCCTATGTGTATATTATATATAAACATGATAAATAAATATCTATAATTTGAATTCGAATTTCGCTTCGAATTTAAATTTATAATTTTGTATTCGACTAGTTTTTGCCCCGCCCGCGTTGCGGGGCAATAAGCCGAATATTTCTCTCTCATAACATGTATGTCTGTACAGAGGGTAAAATCGTAATTATATTTTGAACTAGAGGCGAAATTATAGTTTTAAACTGAGAGCAAAATCATAATTTTGAGCTAGGGGGAAAACATAATTTTATTTCGAACTGTGGGCAAAAACGTAATTTTGAGCTGAGGGCAAAATCGCAATTTTGAGCTAGAGGAAAAAACATTTTATTTTGAATTGGGGGCAAAAACGTAATTTTAAATGGAGGGCGAAACCGTAATTTTAAACTGGGAAAAAAATTAAAAATGAGTATTTGAACCGAGGGCAAAAGCGTAATTTTGAGCTAGGGGCAAAATTATAATTTTATTTTGAGCTGGGAGCAAAAACGTAATTTTAAACGAAGGACGAAAGCGTAATTTTAAACTGGGAATAAAATTAAAAAAAATGGGTTGGTCCAATAGGGAAGTGCCAGGCAAGCTGCCTGACACTATTCCCTTAACTTGAAAATACTTGAACTGTGGGCAAAAACGTAATTTTGAGCTGAGGGCAGAATCGTAATTTTGAGCTAGAGGAAAAAACAGCATTTTATTTTGAACTGGGGGCAAAAACGTAATTTTAAACGGAGGGCAAAACCGTAATTTTAAACTGGGAACAAAATTAAAAATGAGTTTTTGACCCGAGGGCAAAAGCGTAATTTTGAGCCAGGGGCAAAATTATAGTTTTATTTTGAGCTGGGGGCAAAAACGTAATTTTAAACGAAGGACGAAAGCGTAATTTTAAACTGAAAGTAAAATTAAATTAAAAATGGTTTGGTCCAATAGGGAAGTGGCACTATTCCCTCAACTTATAAATGTATATGTGGTAAATTCACTGGACTTGAATTCAAATTCTTGATAATATAATCGGATTGAGTCGAATTTCGAAATTTTTGAATCCGAATCGAATTCTGAACACCCCTATTTGAAAGACATTCTGCTCATGTTTTTTTATTGTTAACAATACAAATAGTCCTATAAATGGTCCAACCGGTTAGTTAGCAGGGTATTGGTGGTTTTTTCTGACAAAAAAAATTTAAAATTATGGAAATCACATAAGTAGTTTGAAAACACAAATTTAAGCGTCAAACTACGTACAAACAGAAAGTGGTTAAGCTCGTGTGTGTTCTGATTACAGGGTTATGCTCCGAAGAAAAACCGGATCCATTATTCGGGGCCATTAGTCCCGCAAGGTGGAAATATGGATGAAATGCTTAAAGAGCACGAAAGACAAATTCAACATGCTGTTCGTAAAGCGCGTCTTGACAAAACCAAGACCAAAAAGGGCTATGCTGATAATGGTCAAAGGGAATCGTTACTGCGTTACACATGAATTCATTAAGTCCATAAACACCATTGTTCATGCGGTTTGCCAACCGTGAAGAAGTTCAAGTGTTGAAGATCCGAAACCGGGCTTCTAAGTTGCTCAAATGTTTTTGGATTTTTTTTTATATGGATTCAGGGGGTTTTTCTCTTTGTACAGGTTTAGTCTGGTTGAAATAATTTAAAATTTAAAAGGTCAAAATATATTTTAGGGAAAACTTTGGTGGTCAGTGACTCAGTTCTGCTTTTCTGGTAAGCTCATACATAACACAACAATTCATGTAACCTTTTCTTTTTGTTAGGTGGCGACATGCCCTAATGAGAACAAGTACAGGCAGATTATCTTATCATCATAAGGGGTAACGGGTCAGAACAAGTTCGGTTAATAACGAGTTACTGTTGATTTGGCAGAGCTCGGCTTGTTTCAAGCTTTTCTTTGACTAAAGAATGAGCTTGAGCTCGACTTGTTTAAAGGTTTTTTTAATTCTTTTTAATTTTTTAAAGCATGAGCTTGGCATGAGAGTAAATTTACAAGCTTAAAAAGCATGAGCTTGGCATGTAAATTTTTAATCTCAAGAACGATTTAGAGCTCAACTTGTTTATTATTTGTTAATTAATTATGAAATAATGAATTTTAATAATCTCAACTATTAGCTATTGGCTGGCAATGGTCCCAACTTAAAAAATAACCAGTGGTGGTTCCACCTTTTCACATATTGTAAATCAATAGACCTTTGCTAACAGAAAAGGAAAAGAGGACAAACAGAAATTAAAGTTCTGTTATTAAAGGTCTATTGGTTTACAATATGTGAAAAGGTGGGACCACCACTGGTTATTTTTGAAGTTGGGATCGTTGCCGGTCAACGACTAATAGTTAAAATTATTAAAATCAATTAGTCCATTAATTATAACTGGTATTAAGCCCCTCCTGTGTTGCGGTGGGAATGTAAAACCGTGCTAAATAACACCAACATTGGAGTTGCGGTGTGTTACTACGAAGAAATTACGTAAAACATAGAAAATAATAACTAAGTTGATCTAGGACCCGTACGTTACGACGGACCTGTCAAACAGGGAAAAAATAAACGATGTAAAAACGTTAAACCGCACACGCACGTTGCCCCATATTAACTCGCAAAATTTAGAACAAAATGTAAAACAAGAATTTTACGAAATATGAAAAGTATAAGAGACCAGAGTTGAAAGTTAAAGAGTTGTGAGATTAAATTGTAAAAGATGAAAAGTTTTGAATTAAAAATAAAAATCAAATAGTTTTTTGGTCAAAAGTAATTTATCAAATACTTTTGGGTTAAAAGTAAAAAATGATTTTTTTTTTTCAAAAAAATCCCAAGCATCGGATACAACACCTCTATGCACAATAAAGTTGCTAAATTTTATAAAATTTAAATTTGTTGATGAATTATCTTAATTAAATAAACATAATTATTTTTTACGTATCCAATCATAATATTTATTTGTAATTACATACTAGTTATATTAAATATAGTTATATCAAAGCGTGTGTGAAAATGTGTTTATACGGTTCTAGTCTCGTGATGGACAAATATGTAGATTTAGAAGCAGATTTATAAGGGGTATAAATTATCAATTTTATAAAAAGCTATTATATTAGTATAAAGTATGCTCTCGAGTTAACCTTTTACCAAGCAGATCTCACTTAGTTAACAAGTGATTTGTCTCGTTTACACCCCTATTTGCAAATCCTTGAGTGACTTGTCTCGTAACCATTTTAGCAAAGTTTTAAACTTTTGTTTAAAACCACTGGGTCTTGGCTCAGTGGCCACCGACACCCCACTTAAACCCGCTCGGAGACCTCTATGAGGTCGTAGGTTCGAATCGTGGAAACACCGAGTTGGGGGGTATTTTCCGCCAGGGATCGTTGTCGGGTTGTGAACTGGGAAGTGAGATCACTTCCGCGGTCAGGGGTACCGTGCACCTACCTTTTTATAAACTTTTGTTTAACCGTTAGATACTTATAAACCATAATCGACTAATGTTTAAGGTAACCAGTCCAAATTATCACCTTAGTGCCTATCTTTTCTATCTGCTTCATAACAATCCTATCAAATTCGTTGAAAACGACCTGAAAACGCTAGCTAATCTACCTATATCAAGCTTCCAATCATGTGACCGATCTTGCGTTACCTTTACTTGTTAACCATCCTATCAGATTAGTTGAAAATGGCAGGTGTCACTTTCCCAGTCCCCTTCACACAAAATGATTTACATGTTTTTTACCAACTTTACAAGTCATGACACCAAACATAACAACAACCCTTTTGCTTCATTCTTAGGTTTCATGTCCTACATCATACAATTTATTATATGATCACTTCAACTATAAGCAGTATCACAATACCCATATCCAAGATTTGTATATAAACATTCACACTTGCATACAACTCCATATCTTCATCGAAAATGAGGTCAAGAACACAATATCCGGTGAACGCGAAGCACATTGTCATCGCGATCATCGTTGTGTTCGTTCTCCTCTTTGTATTCCGATCAACATCTTCGTCCTCCAACGACCAAGTTTCATCCACGATACCTCAAACGATCATCCCAAAAGCAGTTTCGGATTCATTTAGAAACATTCAAAAGGCGACCGGATGCTCACCAACATGCACTAAAATCCCGCCTGCATTAGCGCAAGCGTTAATCCACTACTCGACGTCTACCATCACACCACAACAAACTATCAAAGAGATATCCGTGACTAAAAAGATTTTAGACAAGAAATCACCTTGCAACTTTCTAGTTTTCGGCCTTGGGCACGATAGCCTAATGTGGAGCTCACTAAACTATGGTGGGCGCACGGTGTTTCTAGAAGAAGACGAGGCGTGGATCGAGCAAATCAAGAAACGGTTCCCCATGTTAGAGTCATATCATGTGACCTATGATAGTAAGGTGCACCAAGCCGATAGCCTTATGGAAGCCGGAAAAGGGTCAGAATGTACCGCGGTTGGTGAACCTAGGCACTCAGTATGTCATTTGGCGCTTAAAGGGTTGCCTAGTGATGTTTACGAGACGACATGGGATTTGATCATGGTGGATGCACCCACGGGGTATTATGATGAGGCGCCGGGGAGGATGAGCGCGATTTATACGGCTGGGATGATGGCACGGAACCGGGAAGATGGAGAGACTGATGTGTTTGTGCATGATGTAAATAGGGTGGTTGAAGATAAGTTTTCTAATGCATTTTTGTGTGAAGGATATATGAGGAAACAAGAGGGGAGGTTAAGGCACTTCAGGATTCCTAGCCATAGAGATGATCCTAGCAAGCCTTTTTGTCCTTCTGAATAGTTCCACATTTCACCCTCTTTTTTATTCTAAATTCTTCATATTGGTTCTTGTTCTTATAATAATAATAATAATCTTGATTTCTATTTTATTTTTGAGCATGTAAAATAAATTGTAATATTAGATTAGATTTTTAAGTAATACTATGATGAAATTTTGTTCTAAACCGCTCTTATTATGAAAAAAACATTTATTTTCCAAGTTTTGAATATAAAGGGGGCTACTAAATGTACCCCTCTTGTTACTTTTTATACCCCCTTTCATAAAATCATATTTAAACTTGTCATATGTACCCCCTAAACAAGTCATATTTTTTTAAAGGAATAATGGAATTTAATAATCCAAACTTTCACCCATTGGCCGTCAACGGACCCAACTTCAAAAATAACCGGTGGTGGTCCCAACTTTTCGTATATTGTAAACCAATGGACTTTTACTAAAAAAAATCTTAATTTCTTTTTGTCTCCTTATCCTTTTCGGTTTAATAAAGGTCCATTGGTTTACATTATACGAAAAAGTTGCCGAAAAGGATAAGGAGACAAAAAGAAATTAATGTTTTTTTTAGTAAAAGTCCATTGGTTTACAATATACGAAAAGTTGGGACCACCACCGGTTATTTTTGAAGTTGGGTCCGTTGGCGGCCAATGGGTGAAAGTTTGGATTATTAAATTCCATTATTCCTTTTTTGAAAGTATTCTTTTTGTTACAAAACAAATTCAAAAGCGTAAAAATATATTATAGACATTTTTTTAATTGTTTATTTTTTATGTTTATTTAAAAAACGTTATTTTTTTTAAAAGTTTTCAGATATTTTTTACACTTTCTCAAATAGTATTTTGATTATGTCTTCTTTTATTGCACATCTTTACAAATTACTAATAACCTTTTTCATATAAAAACAATAATAAAAAAGTTTTGAATTTTATTTTTGATAAAAGTCTACATTATATTTTTTTCTCGTCTAGTTTGTATTTTAAATGTCTTATATTTATTATTTTTAATATTTTAAAATGTTTTTTTATTTTAATTTGGAAGGACTTGAAGTGGGTATCTGATGCGTGGTCGAAAACCGATGATTATTCGTAATTAAGTTTATGCTTTTACGTGACTTTTGGTTTCAAATGACCTACTTTTGATTACAAAAAAAAATCCACATGTATTTTCGAAATCAACTAGTTTAATATTTTTTTAAATGAAGAAGAGAAAAATATTTGTGAATCAAACATTTCCATTTGTTTTGTTTTAGAAAAGTGTTCACTTCGATCCAATTTTTAAACTGGTTTTAACTTGTTTATAACATACTCTTTACACTAATTAAATTTGAATTTTTATAGATTGTTAATTTATAGTTTGATAAAATAATTTTAGTACCTATTGTTTATTTGTTCACTTACATAGATGGTTTTAATGATTAATATGTGCTAGGGCTGTAAACGCTATTTTAAAAGAAATTTTTTTTTTTACTTTTTTGATAAATAAAAATTGTTAATTATATTATAAACACGTCTAAAGTATTAAAAAGATAAAAGTAAGACCTTTAAAATACAAACTAGACGAGGAAAAAACATAATATAGATTTTTTTAAAAAGAAAGTTCAAAACCTTTTTTATTATTTTTATAAGAAAAAATGTTATTATTTATTTGTAAAGATGTTCAATAAAAAAACATAATCAAAATACTATTTGAGAAAGTGTCTTTAGAAACAATATATGAAAACTTTTTAAAAATATGATTTAAATAAAAATTAAAAATTAAATATTAAAAAAACGTCTGTAATCTTTTTTTTACACTTTTGAATTTGTTTTGTAACAAAAAGAATATTTTTTAAAATGATGATTTGTATAGGGGCCTAGGGGGTAAATATTACATGTTTTAATATGATTTTATGGAAAGAGGGTATAAAAAGTAATAAAAGAGGGGGTACATTTAGCCTACCCCATATAAAGCTGGGCCGACTCAAAATATATTAGGCCCAAAGCGGATAAAAAGATTAGGCCCTTTTCGTAAAAGAATGCTTTAGATCCTATGATTCATATATCATCTCTATCGATCCATAATTATAGACCATAAACCTCAATCTCAACAATCTCAAAGTTAGAAACAATTTCATTTATGTAGAACAATAATTTCAGATACTTTGAAAATCTCAATCAATAATTCAAAACTTTGGAGAAAAATATGAGGTTTTAAGAAAGCGACATTTGAAACATTAGTTAAGGAAAGAAAGGATTTAGAAGACGAACAACTAGGTAATTCCTTAAAACTAAGCATAAAGTATGGTATGATATACTTGCATCTTCTAGCCTTTTTACAAGCAAATAAAGGTAGCTTATACTTCTTGAATCACATTAAGTATGTTTTAATGCATAAATAACCAACACTTTCATCAAGTACGTGTTTGATGATGATATGAGTCAACTACGAGTTAAAAGTACTCATGTAGTCATGTTCAATTAATATAAAGAAGTCTAAAGGATATTACATGACCTTAGGGCCGGTCTAAGCACAACTATAATGAAGCAAGGGCTTTCCGCCTTTAAAAGTTTTGGATCCTTTATTTTAGAAAAGTAATCATTATCACCATCATCATACTCAGTAAATCACACCAATAGCAAAGCTAAGGTAGAGTCTGAGGAGGGTAAGACGTAGACAACCTTACCTTTACCCCGTAGAAATAGAGAGGTTGCTTCCAGTGAGACCCCGACTCGGTGATAGTTTTGCATCAAACCTTGGACATAAGACACATAACACTCGGCAATTAAGACAAAGACCAATTAGTGCATGTACTCCCTTGTCTTTCGGCTATCAACGCCACCACATAATGCATGATTAACCACCCCCTCTTTTAACAGTATTTTCACGAAATTAGTAAAATAACATTAAAATTAGTGTACTTTCACTTTTGTCCCCCGAGCGCCCACATATATATACATTATATGAGCATACTGCAAGCGGGGCGTATATTTTAGAAAAGTAAATATATAGTAGAGTTAAATGCTTGGTTGGTCCCTGTGGTTTGCAAATATTGCAGACTTGGTCCCAGTGGTTCAATAATTACACCTTTGGCCCCGATGGTTTGAAAAATGTTACACAAGTGGCCCGATGTTTGCATTTTTGTAACTTGGATGGTCCTTAGTAGCTAACCTTGTTAAAATTTTCAGTTAAGTTCATATAAAATGTCCATTGTACCCTTATATTAATAAATAATAATAACTATAAGTGGTCCCATCCTATTAACACAGAATATTGATTTGTTATTAATGAATAAAACCAATTACAAGGAGTCATATATATAGGAATATATGTTACACTTAGATCCTATTAAGAATAGAAAATAAAAAAAATACTATCTAGAATATATTGTCTAACATCCCCCCGCAAGTTGAGGGCGGGGAACGACCTGCAACTTGGACCTTAACAACAGAAACCTTTGCGATGGTAGAGGTTTGGTAAAAACATCTGCAATTTGATCATGTGTGGAGATAAACCGAATTGCCAATTTCCCTTGAGCAACTTGTTCACGAACAAAGTGATAATCGACTTCAACATGTTTAGTGCGGGCATGAAATACAGGATTGGCAGAGAGATATGTTGCACCTAGATTATCACACCAAAGCGTAGGTGAGACTTCGGAGATAACACCGAGTTCATTTAGGAGAGCTTGAAGCCAAGTTATTTCTGCAACAGTGTCAGCAAGCGCTTTATATTCGGATTCGGTTGAAGATCGCGAGACCGTTCGTTGTTTACGAGCATTCCACGAGACAAGATTGGAACCTAAGTAGATGGCAAATCCCCCCGTGGACCGACGGTCATCTGGACAGCTGGCCTAGTCAGCATCAGAGTAAGCTTGCAAGGTCGTGTGCCAGTTTACATCAGTAAAAGCCTGAAGAGTAGAGCTGGAGTTCTGGCGAATAAAAAGACCGTAGTGAGAGGTACCTTGAAGATATCGTAAGATCCGTTTGACAGCTGACCAGTGATTTACTGTGGGAGAATGCATGAAATGACAAACTTTGTTGACCGCAAAGGTTATATCAGGTCGGGAAAGAGTGGCATATTGAAGAGCACCGACCGTTTGGCGATATTTGGTAGGATCAACAAGTAGAGGACTGTCAGCAAGAGTCAAGGATTGCGTGCTACTCATAGGAGATGGAACGGGTTTGCATTCGGCTAAACCTGCTGTGTTGATTAAATCACAAATATACTTTCGCTGAGATAGGATGAGATTCTTGCCAGAAGGTATAATTTCAATGCCCAAAAAATAATGCAAAGTGCCAAGATCCTTGACTGCAAACGTAGTGCCCAACTTGTTGATGATGTCATTAATGGCTGGTAGATTATTCCCTGTAACAATAATATCATCAACGTAAACAAGAACATACACCAAGGTACCCTGTTTCTTGAGAATAAATAAAGACGGGTCGGTTTTAGAACCAATAAAACCAAGATGATGTAATGTGGTAGAGAAACGTTCAAACCATGCCCGCGGTGCCTGTTTAAGACCATATAATGACTTATGTAATAAGCAAACATGATCCGGTTTGGATTCATCAACAAACCCCTGTGGTTGGCGAAGATAGACAGTTTCTTTTAGATCACCATGAAGAAAGGCGTTTTGAACATCCAACTGTCTAAGTGGCCATTGGTTTGTAACTGCGAGAGACAAAAGTACCCGAATAGTAGTAGCCTTTACAACCGGGCTAAATGTTTCTTGATAGTCAATACCAGGTTTTTGATTGAATCCCTTTGCAACAAGACGTGCTTTGTACCTCGTAACCTGCCCATTGGCATCCTTTTTTATCCTGTAAACCCACTTTGAGTCAATAATATTAGTATTGGTAACCGGGGGCACAAGAGACCATGTTCCATTTTTAACAAGAGCATCAAACTCTTCAGTCATGGCATCACGCCACTGCGGGAATTTGTTGGCAACAGTAAAAGTGGAAGGTTCGAAAGGTTCAGCAGGATGAATAGAAGTATGGTAGGCCGACGAATCATAGCGGGTTGAAGGTTTTGGATTTTGACGAAGGTTGGATGGACGAGGGCGTGGTGGAGGAGGTTGTGGAGTGGGTTGAGACACGGGTGCGGAAGTGGAAGTAGCGGTTGGGGTGATTGTGGGGGTTGTTGTAGCCGTGGGGGTTGGGGTGGTCGTGGGGGGTGGCGAAGGTATGTCGGGAGATTTAGGAGGGTCAGGGTAGGAAGAGTAGTAGGGGGAGGTAGGCTCGGTGGTAGGTTGGGTGAGTTTAGGCGTAAAGGGAAAATGAAGTTCATTGAAACGAACATGACGCACAATGTAAACGCGCGCTCAGTATCAAGGTCTAAACAGCGATACCCATGATGTATTGGGCTATAGCCGAGAAAGAAACATGGGGTGGACCGAAAGTCCATTTTGTGTCGATTGTATGGTCGTAGGTAGGGAAAGCATTGACATCCGAAAACCCTTAGAAAAGAGTAATCAGGTGGTCGTTTGAAAACATGTTCAAAGGGTGATTTGTTGGAGTTAATTCGAGAGGGCAAGCGATTTATTAAGAAAACAGCCGTCTCGAAAGCAAAACTCCAAAAACGTGGTGGAGTGTTGGAATGAGCCAAAAGGGCAAGACCCGTTTCAACAACGTGACGATTTCTACGCTCGACAATACCATTTTGTTCACTTGTGTGCGGGCACAAACGTCGATGGATAATACCAAGTGAGGTGAAAAATGGTGTAAGGTTGCGAAATTCCCCTCCCCAAACAGTTTGCACATTTTTAAGCTTAGTGTTAAATTGTCTTTCTACCATAAGAACAAATGATTTAAAGGTTAAGTAAACATCAGATTTTTGAGCTAAGGGATAAAACCACATATATCGTGAGTGATGATCAACACATAGCATAAAAAACCTGTGTCCATCAAAGGAACGTGATGGAGCAGGACCCCAAACATCACAATAAACCAAATCCAACATATTATTACTACGAAAATTTGAAAGGTTCAAAGACAATTTAGAGGACTTCCCCATTTGACAAGAAGGACATAAGTCATGTCATAAAAGAGATGAAATAGGTAACGAATTACTAGAAACAATAGAATTCAAAACACGAGCATGAGGATGGCCAAGACGATGGTGCCAAATTGTTGAGGATGTTTTGGTGGCTGTGAAAGAAACATATGGAAGAGACTTCAACTGAGGCAAGCGAAGCGTGTAAAGACCTTGATCACTTGGACCCGTGAGTAGGATGGTACGTGTAGACTCGTCCTTCACAACAAAAAAAGATGAGTGAAATTCAAAGAAAACATCACTATCTAAACAAAATTGTTGTACAGATAGCAAGTTCTTTTTAAGTGCGGGTACATGAAGAACATTAGAGAGTTTAAAAGTTTTGTTAGGGGAATAGATTTTTGAGGAACCAATATGAAAGATGGGAAGAGGATTACCGTCGCCAACATGAAGTGAGTGATTACCATTATACGCTTCGGAGTGATCCAAATTTGTTAAATCTGGAGTAGCATGACCATTGGCCCCGGTGTCAGGCTTCCATGTTGAACTGGAGGCTGAGCCAACACTGGAAAAAGCTGCATAATTTGCTGCATAATTTGGCTGGGACAAACCCTGTGTGGATGTGACACCCCAGGAAAACCAGGAAACCACGCAACTTAACTGGCTTCCTCAGTAAACACGTGCTAAATTTCGGGACGAAATTTTCTTAATAGGGGGAGAATGTGACAACCCTAAAAAATTACATGTATCCGTACGATTAATTAATGTTAATTAAAGTGCTTGATGACTGTGCTGAATTACTTAACTGCTTTCTGATCACTGTGTCATACTTACATGTGCTTTTTAACATACTAGTCTTGTGCAGAAAATTGACTAAATAGTCCTGTATGTTTTCCTGAGTGTTGGGAATTAAAAGTGTTACAAAAAGATATATATAGGACACTATATGGAATAACCTAGCACTTTAACGGAACGGTATCTAACTGAACAACCGGACATTACCCGGAACACTAAAATATTGCAAGAAACATTGTTTGTATTTTTCTGAGCTAGTTATGGTTCCCGAACACTTGAACACACTACATAAAGCATGATACACACTAAACACTAGACTTACGCTTAACATCTCCACTGATTACCTATTTTACCATCAACAATTACCATTCCCCCCCCCCCATGCTACCTACGGCTCCCTTGGTGGCCCCACTCCAAGATTTTTCTAAATCTTCAAAAATCCTTTCCATAATCTATTCTTGGAAATTGCTAGATATTGTTGTACTTAGGGGAACATATTGTATAATGGATAATAAGGGTTAGAGTGTTATAAGAACCTTAACCACCTTCACACAACAACAACAACTTCACCTTCCTCCCCTCCATAGAAGCTCGGCCGAAACCCCCCTATATACCACCACCATTTTCCATTTCAATCCCACTAATCCAAGTGCACTACAAGGTGATACAAGGCATATAACGAAGCTCGGTGTTCTCGGAATTTGAAGGACCTCTACCACAAGCTTTTATCCACTCATTTTTCCCCATTGATCTTTCCTAGCTTTAAGCTAGTTGTAAGCTTCTTATTAATCCTTGTTTACTCCATGTTTTTAGTGGTTAATAGTTATATCTTGATGAAAGCATATGAACACTAAAGATCATAAACATAAAACTTGAACATAAGCTTTACATAAGATGAAATAATGCTAGAATGATGTTATTTTGAGTATGTATGATGTTACTTGGTGATTACTAGTAATTTGATGATTGATCATCATATGGAACTTGTTAAAGCATGATTAAAAACATGGTTTAACAAGTTAGAGGTGATTATGTGCTTGTATGAAATAATCATCTTCTAGTCTACACATGAACTTGAAAGAAAAAAATGATTTTTCTTGAAAAATAATAGACCAAGTGAACTAGTGATCTTGTAGATCTAAAACTTGTGAATGATTTCCCTAAATAAACCAAGTCTAAAAGACGGGTTTTGAAGGATCATAACTTTTCTTGCATGTACATTATTTTTGGAAATTAAAAGGAGTATAAGGATGCAAGTGAAACATGAAAATGTGGTAAATAAATATTTTTGTAAAATATGTTCACAAGTTGTGAACATCTAAAAATCACGAGAATGAGATTTTAAATAAAGTAAACACACTTTGGAGGGTAACTAAGACCACTAAATACCTTACCAAGTTACTACGTGTTTTTACGAAAACTCAAGTTCATGTTACTACGTAGAGTGCATTGTTTTTACACTTGGCGAATGTAATATTGTTTAGTGAATGATTGCTGATTGTTGAATAATGGTTGGAAAAGAAAATGATATGCTTATTAGCATGGACACCTCCATTTACAAAGGAAACTCTGGCGAAATTTTCTAAAAATTCCAACACTTAGAAAATATTTTTCTAAACAAGCGTTACAAGTATATTTCATAACTTGTGTTTCGAATATAAACTTCGCCATAATTTTTGTAACAAAATACATAGTGTCGGAGGTTGGTTTTTGTAAATAAAAATGGGTAAATATATATTTAAAATATATATCTTATACTAGAACACTTGTGTGGATACTTGTTATTTTGTAAGATAGTTATATTATATTAGGGTAAAATAATATAACTTAACAAAGTACCGTGACATTAGAATTGTGTGGTACGTGATAGAAGTAATGAGTAGATAAACCGTACGTAGGATACGTGTTATGCATGAGAAACTGATTGTTATATGTACCTTATTAGGACATGCTTGATTTCTGATTACTTGAGTAACTAATCTAACCGAGCAAACCAAGGTGTGTTCACACTTTCTACAAGGCATGGGATTCCCGGTGGTTGGGAATGGGTTAAGGAACTAAAATGGAACCTACATATCCTCCTTGGGTAGGATATGTGCCGCCATCCTCCATGGGTAGGATGCCAACATTAATCCTGCGTATTCTCCTTGGGTAGAATACGTACGTTCGTCCTCCTTGGGTAGGACAACAACCTTAACTTACTAGACAAAACTCTATCATTAAGTCCCTCATTTTATATCGACTTAATCGCCGAGGCCGATGGCGAGCGGGTCATTAGTTAATAGCGCTATTAGGTTTAACAAACCTCACACCGTGCCAGTCGGACGGGCGTGTACTAATGGACTATGGCAAACTGTCAATGATGATAGACATTGACGTAGGGCACAACTTATTTTCGTTAGTAGTCGATATGGTAACGGTCTAGTAGTTCACATGGGGAAGCCCCCACTGATCATGGATATGGTTTGGGTAATAAAGAAGGAACTGGTTATTCATACTTTCAACTATGGGGTAACCCCCACGGCAAGTAAGCCAACAAAAGACAAACCATGTTTTCGGAAACAACTTAAAACTAAACAACCAACCGTGAACTCACTCAACTTTGTTGTTGACTCGTTGTTACATGCCTTACAGGTCGTTAGATGCTTATGGAGCTTGCGCGGGGAGGAGGTCATTGTGGGATAAGGACTGATGTGTCCCGTGCTAAACATTTAATCCTTATGAACTTATTAAACTTACGTATTGGACTTTAAACGTATGAACTATGGAACTTATGTTTTGGACTTACGTTTTATGCTTCCGCTGCTAACTTAAAGTCGGTTACCTTCTTTCCGCTGCTAACTTAAAGTCGACGGCTCCTGACCGGGTCAAACCGGGGCTGGGGCTGGGGCCGTGACAGGAAAAGGTGGTATCAGAGCCACATCAGAGCCACTGATTTAAGTCAATTAAGTATTTAAGAATACTTAATTTTTTTTTTCTAATTGCCATCCTATGATTATGTGATTCTATCTTGACTATCTGTTAATTTACAGTATGGGTAAGCAAAGAATTTCGGACATCTATCATAAATTAGATAGTTCATCAAAAGATAAGGGAACTTCATTCCAATCAAGTTCCTCAAGATACTCAGCAGATACTGAGGAAGGAATATTTGTTCGTAAGGCACAGTTTGAGAAACCACTTACCCCTAATAAAAGAAGTTGGATTATTAGAAAAAGTCAAGAGAAAATAAAGATGTCACAACCAAAAGAAGCGATGAGTGATAAAGAAACTCAGAAAATAGGCACAAACCCACCATGGGAAGATGAGTTAGGGGCTGTTTGGCTAAGCTTATTTTAGTGACTTATTTACTTATTTACTTTTTGAAAAGTTAAAAGGTGTTTGGGTTAGCTTATTATGTGAGAGGAATAAGTAAATAAGTCAAAAAAATAAGCTTAGCCAAACAGCCCCTTAGATGAACAATGGGCAAATCTCTATATGTTAGCCACTACAGCAGTAAATGCTAACTTATAGTTAATCACCAAACCAGTACCAACACCTATGTCACCTACAAGCCAGAAACTTTAATATAATAAATAACCTCTAGTATATTTCGAATTTTTAGTCGTACTAAATATAAATTACAAATATTTTCAATAAAATGGTTTATTAATTAATAATAAATTTTCTAATTTACATTCTGTGCTGTGAAAAAATTAATTTACAAAGTTTTGACCTAGAATTTTGTGTGTTTCTTCATATCTGCTAAACAGCATGAATGAATTATCTGAAGCCCTTGAGAATCTCAATCTCTATTCTGTTAATATGGAAGTTTCCAAAGACTTTACCGGTTATTATGCCGACGTTGAAGAACCTATGGAATTTCAAACCCAGCCGCCGGAGAAACCCAAGCCAAAGAAGAGAAGAAGAATAGTGGGCTGGAGGCGTGTGCGCAGGAAGAAGTCAGCGACACGGAAAGTTGTAAAGACTGAGGATTCCAAAGATAAAGGGAAGGGAATAGAGATTGGGGAAAGTTCCAGGCAAGGCCAGGAAATGCCACCCTGGGAGGAGCTGGACCAGAAACTAGCACTCAGTGACCTCATCGGGCCTGTCGATGCAAATCTCTTTAATTACCCAGCAGAAGCACAAATTCCAGTCAATCTGGAACCTACTATTCCAGATCCTATCATCCTTCCAGTCAATTTGGAACATGTTATCCCAGATCCTATTATCCAACCCCAACCTCTACCAGCAGAGCTAGAAGAGTGGTGGACCACCGACTGGCAGTTTCAGAATCTCCTAAACAACCCTAATACCTTTTTCCCACAGTTCGACACTGAGCCTCCACTACACCCACCTATGAGCTCAGAAAACTTGGCAGAACTCCGCCAATTTTGGCTATACGTGTTGACATGATTATGTGCAATTATTTTATTATGTTTTGTTGTTAATTATTTATTACTTATATAAATTAATTACCAGATGGCACACACTGGTAATGAACCTGTTAATGAAGTTAATCAATCCGAGCAAAACAATGAGGATCAATTTCTGAATAGGCAAGATATCGAGAATATCGTTGCTCAAGGAATAGCCAATGCTATTCCCGCAATCCTGGCTGTTGCTCGAAATCCAGTTAAACCTCAACAAATTATTCCTAGTAAACGTACACACGTTGACAATTTCAGTAATAGTGTAAACGGAGGCGGCAACCATACTAATAACGACAACGATGGGATGCAAGCCCCAATTCTTAAGAAAATGAAAGCTGCAACACCTGGTTGCACTTACAAGGAATTTCTTGCCTGTAAACCGATTGAGTTTGCAGGTAACGAAGGGGCGACTGCTGCACTGCGTTGGTTAGAGAAAATCGAAGTAGTAATTACAATAAGTAAATGTGCCGAGGACGACAAGGTCATGTACGCGTCGCATCTTTTTAAAGAAGGGGCGCTAGAATGGTGGAATACGGTACTTCAAGCCAAAGGAAGAAATGTGGCCTATGCCATGAGTTGGGAAGAATTTAAGCGGCTAGTAGAAAAGAAATTCTGTCCCGAATATGAAAATGAACAAATGACAAATAAGTTCCTCAATCATCGGATGATAAACATTGATTGTCGAGGGTATACTTCGACATTTTTCGAGTATGCTAGAGTTGTACCTACCCTGGCTTCGCCAGAGCCGGTACTTATTTCCCGCTATATTTGGGGATTGATTGGTGAAATTCCGTGATATCGTTAAAGCTGCGAGACCTCGCACTATTGACGATGCAGTGGAATTAGCTAACACCCTAACTGACGGGCTGGTACGCACAAGAGAAGAAAACCGGAAGAAGGAAGTGGCCCAAAGGATTAACCAGGGATTCCGTATGTGTAACAGAAGTAATTTTAAGAAAATTGAAATGCTTGTTAGGATTATTTCGAATATGATGGTTTTAATTCATCATATGGAACCTTAAATTGAATATGTAATACGAGCAAGTTCAAACAATTGAACTTGGTTTAAACAAAATTGGTCATAACAGAAATCATGGATGCCAAAGAAAATTGAGTTTTTCAAAAATTTATTGACTCGATATTAAGAGTCATCGTTTAGCAATAATGTGGTTCACCGTGCCAAAATCAAGTCTAACTAAAGGATATTTGAGTTGGGATAAAATGACAAATTAGAATGAAACCCTCCAGTGGAATTCAGAAATTAAACGAACCACATGCGCAACAAGCGGTGCATGTGTAACGTGTGGATTTACCAAGAAATGAAATGAATCAATATCCGCTACTATGAAATAAATCCTCCTGGTATGATGACCGTTGCGAAAGTCAAATTATTATATGCAGAAGTCAGAATTTTCAACAAAAGGAATATAAGAACTTCTATCTGGAATTTCGAGTGATAACCGTTGTTAAGTGACATTACCAGGAATGTCGAATAAAATGAAATAGGGAATTTGCAAAAGTATATGGCTCCTTTTTCAGTGCTAATACTTATGACTCTGAGTAGACTGTGCACCGATGTTTGTGAAATCTTGTTACAACGTACCTTAGCGAAATTTCATGTTGCTTGTAGGATCATGTGGCAAAGTGCTGCTTTTAGTTCTTCTACTGATGGAATTTAATATTGGTGTCATCGTGCCTAATTTATATTTTCCAAAGATCTTGCCTCGAAAGTTGTGTGTGATATACTTCAACTTCTGTGGATTTATAATTAAATTTTCATGTGTTTTCTTGTACATTATCACAACTTTACATGCTTCTTACTTGCGTTAATAGTTTATGGTAATGCGTTAGAAAGTCTTTACACTTTTGGATGATATCCCAACTTAATGGGTTTCTATTGTTATTATTGTCACTCGAGTTACTAGGCAGATAATCAAACGAAATAATGTTTGATGTCGGAAAAGAGATTCCTAATAAAGAAATCTAGACACAGATGCTTGTGCTTTATTCCAAATTGTCAACCCTTATGGTTTTTGGATTTCCTTATAGATATACATATCTATTAAATCATATATTTCACATACTGAATTAAACATACCATCTATCAGGTCACTGTATTTAACAGATTCATATTTCCAAAAACCAGTCAAATATCTGATCATGATACTATTTAGGGAAATCTTGTCACTTATTTGACATATTATATACCCTGTCTTATCCGATTCGCGCCGGAGCGGTAACCTCAATATATCTGGACAAACTGGAGAGTCTATCATACCATACCCAGTCTTGCCAGAGAAAATTTTCTATTTCCCATAAATAGTATCTTTTCAAGATTTTAAAAGTGCCTCTTTTATTAGGGCTTTTATCCAGAATCAAGGAAATTTGTATTCCCGTAACATATCTTACTCTAGACCAAGTAATATCAATAATCAAGAATTAACAGCAATTAAGTGCTATTGCCTGCAATGTTCTAATCGTCATACCAAAGTCTACCATACTTTACTTACAAATATTTTAGCTTATCACGAAGCTAATACTAAGGCATCTTTTCTTAAGTTCAAGTCTAAAATGCTATCATGTGTGCTACCAGTTAACAGCAATCTCCTAACTCTTTTATATAAATTTAGGTATTATTATAACAACACCTAAAGGCTTAAATCAGTGGCTCTGATACCATCTTCTGTCACGACCCCCGACCCACCCTGGACGGAATCGGGAGCCGCGAACAGCCCAGTGGTACCGGTGATTATTTTGAAAAATATTGCAGCGGAAATTTCATCAGGACCGTGAGTTAGGAAAATATCAGAGTTGAGAAACACCGGATTTTATTTATTAAATAAATGGAATGAATCCATGTTTTACAAAGGTAGCTTTAATAAAGATAACTTTGATTACATAAAACAATATTTCTTAATTTGATTTATTTAATAAAATAGCCACTTCTTGATGCCTTTCAGTGCCGGATCCAACTCTTACTCCAATCTATTGTAATTTCCTGAAAAGTATTTTAAAAAGGTTTTGTCAGCGGGAAATACTGAGTGAATCATTCTATTTTGCATAATGATTCATAGTTATCAATTACAGCATAAGAGCGATTACAATGGCTTCTATCTTATTTTTATCTGGCGCTCTGTCACAATGGTGACATGTCACAATGGTGACGATGGTCATACCACTATTAGGTCAATGAACCTAAATAGTGATGATTATCTCTGTAGGTCAATGAACCTAACAGCGATTATCCCTAGTAGGTCAATGAACCTAACTGGGAGAAGATTAGTAATGTGCACAATACCCCACTAGCCAGTAATTCAAGATATCCACGACTTAGTCCCTGTAATTATAACACTTGAAAATAATTTGAGGTATTGAAAAACAGTTGATAAAAAGAGAATGACTCACATTATAAGCATGCAAATTCATACGGGCAGAGTTTAATTTACAGATATGCCTTGATTCATCACAAATACAAGCAGAGCTTACCCTATCTATTAATCTAGTAACCTAGTGCACACGAACTAGGTAATAACTAATACAGCATTTACGATAACTCACGAGATTAAACCCTCACAACGAATGACAAAGTGCGATACTTAAACATCCATCGGATTCACGATTAATGACAAAGTGTAATCACTAAAACATCCATCGGAATCACGACTAATGACAAAGCATAAACCCGAATGTGGGCAGCACTTAAACATCCATTGGATAGTTCTAATCGATCGGATATTGAATCGTAGCAGCGATTGAGTTAATACCCGGCATCGTAGCAGCACCCCGCTATACTTAATTAGTGATTCGTGTGTGTTAATTGTAGTATTTCGACTATAACTCAGCGTAGAATTGGAATTTCTACGACGTTTCAGAGCCAGAATTCAAGTGCCAATGTTCTGTATTTATACACGAATTTGAACATGCTTACGGACCGTAAGCATTAGCCCTTACGGTCCGTAAGGGACAACTCAAACTTATAGGGTAGCCACGTGTGGGACTAGGCCTGCTGAGTCGACAAAATTGATAAATTCGATTTATATAATGAGTTATATGGATAATCGTTGAGTAGGGAATACCCCCCCTGAGTTTTAGGGGCCCTGATCCTGATTCTGATTGTTCTGATAATTTTAGGGTTTGTGTAGAATCACTTGGGTGTCTTAATTAGGGTTTTCTATTGGATAAATTAATAAAATAAATAGGACTTTTAATGAGGGTTGTTACATTAGGGTTCCGGTTTATACTTACAGAACGTTTTTAGGACATTTTTGTGTGAGTCGTTACACAAGGGGTATTGCAATTTCTGCAAAATTCCAGGGCATCAAGAAGAAGACTGCAGGAAGAAGAAATCCACAATCTGCTACAATTGTGGAGAAACTGGACACTTTAGGCCAGACTGCCCGAAATTGGTCAAACCAGCTGATAACAAAGCCAAACCTGCAGAAGGAACTACCAAGAAAAATGCAAGAGCCTTCCAGTTGACTACTCAGGAAGCAGAGCTAATCCCTGACGTGATAGCTGGTACGTTCCTAGTTCACGACGTCTATGCAAAAGTATTATTTGACTCTGGTGCAAACCAAAGTTTTATAAATACTTCATTTTGCCAAGCTCTTAACTTACCTTTAACCAACCTTAGGCAAATTTTTACGGTAGAAACGACATATGGAAGTTTTGTTAACATAGATAAGGTTTTGCGAGAAGGAAAAATAGAACTCTTAGGTCATAATTTTTCTGCAAACCTGTTACCTATGAATTTAGCAGGATTTGATATTGTGTTAGGAATGGATTGGTTAGTAGCCAACCATGCTCGAATTCTTTGTGATAAGAATTCCATAGAAATTCATACACCCACAGGAGAATTAGTGGTGATTACAGGAGATAAGCCACGAAAGCCACTGAAATTCATTTCAGTAATGAAGTTGGCCAGTTATTCAAGAAAACAAGAAATGGTGTATATGATTTCAGTAATCATTACCACGAAAAGTAAAGAATTTCAGGAAATTCCTGTAGTAGCAGAATATCCTGATGTATTTCCAGAAGAACTACCTGGATTACCACCCAATAGGGAAGTAGAATTTCGAATTCATCTAATTCCTGGAACTACACCGATAGCCAAGGCACCTTATCGGCTAGCACCCACTGAAATGCTAGAATTGAAAAAGCAGTTAGATGAATTATTAAGCAAAGGATTCATACAACCTAGTTCATCCCCTTGGGGAGCTCCAGTGTTGTTTGTGAAAAAGAAAGATGGTTCGATGAGAATGTGTATCGATTATAGGGAATTGAATAAGGTTACAATTAAGAACCGATACCCATTACCTAGGATTGATGATCTTTTTGATCAATTACAAGGAGCTAGATACTTTTCTAAGATAGATTTACGCTCCGGATATCATCAGTTGAAGGTACAAGAAGAAGACATACCTAAAACTGCTTTCAGAACTAGGTATGGTCATTACGAGTTTACAATCATGCCTTTCGGACTAACAAATGCTCCTTCAGCATTTATGGACATGATGAATAGAATCTGTAAACCGTACTTGGATAAATTTGTAATTGTCTTCATCGACGATATACTCATTTATTCCAAAAGTCAGGATGAACACTGTCAGCACCTGCATGCACTCTTAACCTTGTTAAGAAAAGAGAAGCTTTACGCCAAATTCTCGAAGTGTGAATTTTGGTTGCAGGAGGTACAATTTTTAGGACACATGGTGAATCACGAAGGTATTCACGTAGATCCCTCTAAGATAGAAGCAATTACCAAATGGAAGGTTCCGCAGTCAGCTATGGAAATTAGAATTTTTATAGGATTAGCCGGATACTATAGACGGTTTATTAAAGATTTTTCCAAAATAGTTGTACCATTAACCAAGCTAACATGTAAAGCAATTAAGTTTGAATGGGGACCTAGGCAAGAGGAAGCTTTTAAGATTTTAAAGCAAAGGTTAACCAATGCCCCAATTCTTGCTTTACCAGAAGGGACCGAAGATTTTGAAGTATACTGTGATGCTTCAAAACTAGGATTTGGATGTGTGCTAATGCAACGCAAGAAGGTAATTGCGTATGCATCAAGGCAATTGAAAAAGCACGAGGAAAACTATACGACTCATGATTTAGAATTAGGAGCCATAATTTTTGCCCTTAAGATTTGGAGACATTATCTGTACGGAAGTAAGTTTACTGTCTATACAGATCATAAGAGTTTAAAATATATATTTGGGCAAAAAGAGTTGAATATGAGGCAAAGGAAATGGATGGAAATTCTAAGTGACTATGACTGTGATATTCAATATCACGAAGGAAAAGCAAACGTAGTTGCAGATGCCTTAAGTCGTAAGTATCATGAAAAGCAAAAGCGAGTTCGTGCTCTTAGATTAAATCTACAGTTAGATTTAATGGAACAACTGAAAAATATTCAGGAAACAGCAATCAAGGATGATGCTGAAGGAATGAAAGGCCGAATAAAGGAATTAGAGCAAGGAAGTAATGGAATTTGGAGATTCCATAAGAAAAGAATTTGGGTACCTAAGCAAGGAGAATTAAGAAATAAGATTTTAGAAGAAGCCCATAAATCTAGATATACAATGCATCCTGGTAACAATAAGATGTATCAAGATTTAAGAAATAATTACTGGTGGATAGGAATGAAAAAGGATATAGCTAGATATGTTTCTAAGTGTCTTACTTGTTCACAAGTTAAGGCAGAATACCAGAAACCTTCAGGTTTACTACAACAATTAGAAATGTCTGTATGGAAATGGGAACTTATAACCATGGACTTTGTTACTAAGTTTCCCAAAACCAAAAAAGGCAATGGCGCGATTTGGGTAATTGTGGATCGATTAACCAAATCAGCTCATTTTCTATCCATGAAAGAAACCTTTAGCATGGAAAGGTTAGCCAAGTTGTATGTAGACGAGGTAGTATCCTTACATGGAGTCCCACTCTCCATTGTATCGGATAGAGATAGTCGTTTCACTTCCCATTTCTGGACAAGTTTCCAAGAAGCAATGGGAACCCGACTAAAATTAAGCACTGCTTACCATCCTTAAACAGATGGACAAAGTGAAAGGACGATCCAAACCTTGGAAGACATGCTTAGGGCATGTGTGATAGATTTTGGTGGAAACTGGGATGACCACCTACCTTTAATCGAATTATCCTATAACAATAGTTATCATTCAAGTATTGAAGCTGCCCCGTTCGAAGCACTATATGGACGAAAGTGCAGAACTCTAGTCTGCTTGGCAGAAATAGGAGAAAGTCAATTATCAGGTCCTGAAATAGTACAAGAAACTACCGACAAGATTACTCAAATCAAGGAAAGACTAAAGACGGCTCGAGATCGCCAGAAAAGTTATGCAGACAATAGACGCAAGCCATTAGAATTTCAAGTTGGAGACAAAGTACTATTGAAAGTTTCTCCTTGGAAAGGAGTAGCTCGGTTCGGTAAGAAAGGAAAACTAAGTCCAAGGTACGTAGGACCATTTCCAGTAATCCAACGTATAGGACCAGTTGCTTATCGCTTACAGCTACCAGAAGAGTTAGCTGGGGTACATGATGTATTTCATGTATCCAATCTCAAGAAATGTCTATCTGACGAATCACTGGTAGTACCTCTTCAAGATATAGAGGTAAACGAAATGTTAAAATTTGAAGAAAAGCCACTGCTAATAGAAGACAGAAAGGTTAAGTTTCTCAAGCACAAGCGACTAGCTGGTCAAAGTCAAATGGGATTCAAAGAGAGGATCTGAGTATACTTGGGAGCTGGAATCGGAGATGAAGCGAAAATATCCTCACTTATTTCAGTAAATCTCGAGGACGAGATTTTAAATAAGGTGGGGAGGATGTAAGGACTCTCAAAAAATGTCCCAAAACGACCCATAAGTAAAAACCCGGACCTTTGAAACCCTAATGTGCTTAAAAAAAATCAAGAAAACAAGATTCTTGGTCTTCAGGCGGGCCGCGTAAAGATTAAGCATAGTCTACGCGGGCCGCGTCACCTTCAAGTTGACCGGATAAGCATCCAGGCCACGTGTAGCACGCGTGGCAAGTCTAGTGATGACAACGCAGCCCTAGTCTACGTCTAGCTGGCCCTCGCGGGCCGCGTAAGTTATTGTAAGGGTTTACGCGGGCCGCGTAAAACCCATAATTCAGCTATAAATAGCTTGGATCAGGAGCTTTCATTCTGTGTCGAAACCAAATCTCAAAAACGAAGTTTGGCTGCTCAAATTCGAAATTTACTTTTAAGATAGCGAGGCACTGCTACGATACAGGGTATTAACTCGATCGCTGCTACGATTCAATGTCCGATCGATTGAAACTATTCGATGGATGTTTAAGTGCTGCCCACATTAGGGCCATACTTTGTCATTAGTCGTGAATTCGACGGATGTTTAAGTATAGCACTTTGTCATTCGTTGTGAAGGTTTTAATCTCGTGAGTTATCGTAAATGCTGTATTAGTTACTGACCTAGTTCGTGTGCATTGTTATTTAAATTAGGTTACAAGGCTAATCAGTAGGCTAAACTCTGCCCGTATAAATCTGCAATGTGAGTCATTCTCTTTTTATCAAATGTTTTACAATACTCCATTTTCAAATGTTATAATTACAGGGATTAAGTCATGGTTATCTTGAATCACTGGTAAGTGGGGTATTGTGCACATTACTAATTTCTCACAGTTAGGCTAATAAATCCTAACAGTGATAATCATCACTACTTGGGTGAAAGAACGCAATAGTGGTATGACCATCGTCACCAGGTGACATGGCGCCAGATAAAAATAAGATAGAAGCCATTGTAATCGCTCTTATGCTGTAATTTATAACTATGTGTCATTTTATCAAATTGAGTGACTCGCCAGCATTTCCCCTCTGATAAAATATTTTTAAAACATGTTTCAGGCGACCTGTTGTGAATCAAGGAAAACGTGCTACGGAGCACTAATCAGCTTGAAGAGGTGGCTCAATAAAATGAATAAACATGTTTTGTAAACCAGGGAATTTCCTCGTGAAATTCCTCTATTGTAAATTACGGGGCGTGTCCCAGATTATCTAATAAAATAATCGGGCATTTTCAAGTTTTAAAAGATCCTGTCAAATCTTCCGCTGTCGCATCATTTAATAGATACCACGGGTTCCTGTCCCGCAGCTCCTGACCGGGTCAAACCGGGGCTGGGGCCGTGACATGTGGTGTCAGTGGTGGCAGCAGTACGTGATGGCGGGCAGGGGATTGTTCCATCTATATATCCGAATAAATGGTTGGTGACTAAGAATGGATGAATCATATTTTTCCAGAATCCATAATTAGTGGGTGAGAGTTTGAAAGCAAACTTATGGGAATTGTGGGCGGTCTTCTCAGTGGTTGTGAAAGCAGAGAGCATAGCCATGAATTATTGCAGATTGGCTGCGCTGGCAGCAAGATTAGGTGACCAGGGGTGGGTTACAGCAGCCGGGTTTATACTATTGTTGATCGCTGCTGTTGGGAACTAGACAGAAGGTTGCTGGAACTTGATCACTGCTGTTGATTGCGGTTGTTGATGTATAGTTGATTGCTGTTGTTATTGAACTCTGGCCAGCAGAAGGGTCGATAATGTTTTTGGCGGGAATATTTAGGGCGACTGTAGGTTATTGTTCGGAAGAAAAAAAAAGAGGCCTGACGGCAGGTAGGGTTTAGGAATAGGTTAAGCTAGCTGTGATACCATATTAACACAGAATATTGATTTGTTATTAATGAATAAAACCAATTACAAGGAGTCATATATATATATAGGAATATATGTTACACTTAGATCCCATTAAGAATAGAAAATATAAAAATACTATCTAGAATATATTGTCTAACACATCCCCTTCTTCTTCCACACTCCACCACCCACAAACACCACTTAACACTCACCACTGTACATCAAAACCACCATCAAAATTGGTGGTGGTGAAATGCCCTGAGGTTGAGCTCTCTCGTAAAAAAACAGATATATCTCATACCTAATATTACAAATAGGTTGAAGAATTCTTCCTCCAACTTCCCCATTAAAATATCTTATAATTCGATTGTTTAAATCCTTCAAGCAATCACCACACTGCTGCATCGATAGGTCTGGAGTACACTGCACAAGCCCGTAGATCGGCGAGAAACCTGGATCACTCTCCCACTGGCAAACTTCAGTTGGTCATTGCCAGTCGCTGCTTCACCTTTTAGCTTCTTCATTAGTGGTACCAAAGCACCATTGAACCGTTCAATATCGGTTGAATTTCGGGTGGTTTTGATGTACGGTGGTGGGTGTTAAGTGGTGGTTGTGGGTGGTGGAGTGGGGAAGAAGAAGGGGATGGGACCACTTATAGTTATTATTATTTATTAATATAAGGGTAAAATGGATATTTTATATGAACTTAACTGAAAATTTTAACAAGGTTAGCTACTAAGGACCATCCATGTTACAAAAATGCAAACATCAGGCCACTCGTGTAACATTTTTCAAACAATCGGGACAAATTGTGTAATTATTGAACCACTGGGACCAAGTCTGCAATATTTGCAAACCACAGGGACCGACCAAGCATTTAACTCTATATAGTATATAGAGTTAAATGCCCGGATAGTCCCTATGGTTTGTCCTTTTTTCACATTTAGTCCCTAACTTTTTAAAATTACAGCTCTATTCCCCAACTTTTCAATTTTCGTTCCCGGATAGTCCCTGTGCCTAACATCAGTTAATTTTCTCAGTTAAGAGGGGTTGAAATGACTAAAATACCCTTACTAATAAAAAAATAATAAAATGTTATCAATTAACTATTTAATAATTGTATAATATTAAAAGAAAATGGGGCCCACCCCCACCCCCTCTTCCATTGTTTCTCTCCTTGTCTGCAACTAACTCCACACAATAACTCCACCACCACCACCACCACAACAGTTGCATACCAAAAACCCATCCAAACCACCGTGTTTTTTTCGGCCGCCACCAAATCCCCACACCCCATTCATTCATTTCGCCGGCAGAAACCCCACCACCCCGCATCTTTTTTAGCCAACACCACCACCATCAACCACAGATCCCCTCCTCCTCACCTCCACCATCACCCTTTCTCCACCAACATATATAAACAAGCTATTTCTAAATCAAATAGCTATAAACTCAAATAATACAACTGTACAAACATAGTAATCACAACATACCAATCACATCAGGGGCAAAAAGCACTGATCTTTAACAACTTAAGCTGAAGAAACCCAATCTCAGATGAAGAATTCCAGCATACCACCCACAAATCGAGCCTCTTTTAGGTTATATTGAACTTGGGTTCCGAAAAAATAGATCAATTTAGCGGAGAAGGGTACAGAAGCTTGTGCCAAACTCTTCCTACAGTAAGATTTCATCAACTCATTTTACTAGTTCTTGTTTGTAGATCCCTGCTGAATGTTGTATTATACTTCCATTAATGTTTTAAAGTTTTGTTAGGAGTAAACTGCCATTTTGGTCCCGAAGGTTTGGTCACTTTTGTCACTTTAGTCCAAAACTCAAACCATTTGCATCTGGGTCTCTGTGGTTTTAATTTTGTTGCCATTTTAATCCAAAAGCAAGGTCAGCAGAGATTTCTCAAAAAAAATCTGACTTTTTGTCCTTTTCCTCATTTTAATGAAGGGCAAAATGGTCATTTTCCCACTTGCCCACCTACCCACCCCCAACCCTCTCTCCTTTTCTTCTACCTTTCCCCTCCTGATCTACACAGACACACGACCAAACCACCTTCACACCTTCAAACCTTCACACCTCCACTCCACTGACCACCATCTTCGCAACACACCCACCACCACCTGCTCCCATCGCCACCACCCACATCAACACTGCCGCTAAAACTCATCAACACCCAAACCCCCAAATCTAAAACCCACAAGAACACACCCACCACCACCTACAACAGATGACGGAAGTGCAATTGGATTGGCTGCAATTATGTAAGGTTGATGTTATTAGCTTAGTGGTCATATGTACACAACATAGCTTTCTTTTTTTTTTTTCCGAATACACACTAAAAACAAACAGTTATTAAAAAATAACTATTGAGCTGTATGTAACAAAATGTTCTAATCCTTAAAATCATGTTTGCCGGCTAAATGTTATTGGTATGCTAGTATTATGTTTCTGGTTTTAGTGTGAAGTTGCAATTCTTGTATCCAATTTGGATGTAGCATTTGTACTTTTTATAATTTTAGGGTCTTGTTGCAGGTTTGTAGGTCGAATTTTAGGGTTTTGTTGCAGTCTGTGTTGGTGGTGGTTGGTTTTGTTCAAACTCGTTGTGGGTTTTCGATCTACTAAACTGGGCATAAATAAAAAGGATGGAGATCAACTGAAGTCTGCTTTGAACATTGTGGGACTAAATTTAGGCCATCTTTGATTGGTTTAAGATTGGGTGGCTAGAAATTGGGTGAAAACCGGAGAGAGTGCAGAGTTTGAGTTTGTTTTTATTTAAACATTTTTTTTTCATTTATATAATGATCATTTTACCCCTGAAGCAAAGGACAAAATAGCATGATGTTATAAGATAAATATGATCTGATTTCACTTTTGAACCAAAATGGCAATAAAACTGAAACCACAGGACCCGGATGCAAAAAGTTTGAGTTTTGGACTAAAGTGGCAAAAGTGACCAAACCTCAGGGACCAAAATGGCAGTTTACTCTTTTGTTAGTTATATTAGACATCATAATCTTAGGTTTTCTTGGTATTTCTACTGGCATAACAATACAGAGAAAAGTGTCGGAGGTGGTGCTTGATGATGGTAATAGTGTTAATTGGAAAGATGGGTTTGATGTTGGGTGGCGGAGGTGGTGCTTGGTGATGGTGGGGGTGGGTGTGGGTTTGTCGGCAGAGGAGGGAAGGAGGAAAAGGGGGTGGCGTTTTGGTTCGGTGGTGGTGGTTGTGGTGGTTTGGTGGAGATGAGTATGGGTATGGATTTAGGAGGCGGAGCACTGGTGGTGGAAGGGGATGGCGGCGGTGTAGGTGATGGTGGTGGTGGTTTTGAGAGAGAGACTAGAAAGAAAGAGATATGAGTACTGTATTGTGTCTGTATATATATGTTTTATTTTATTTAATACTAATTAGTTTATTTTGTTTAATATTAAGGGTATTTTTGTCATTTCACACCCATCTAACATAAAAAACTAACCCCCATTCATGTCAGGGACTATCCGGGAACGAAATTCAAAAAATTGGGGACTATAGGTGTAATTTTAGAAAGTTAGGTACTAAGGGAGAAAAATAGGCAAACCACAGGGACTATCCGAGCATTTTTCTCTAGTATATAAGAAAAGTTAATATATTAACCTGTAATTTTATGGCTTAGTCAAGTAGCGTTGCTTTGGTTTACTGGTAACAAATTTAATATATAAACTTGTTCTTAGATGTTCCAGGTGATTTTTTCATACAAATTGATGAATGGGTGTTTTGGTATGCTTAGGTATGGAAAAAAAAACTCGAACTCAACGGGTATATCCGAAACATAAGGGACGGGTATATCTGAAGCCTGGCGGGTATTGGATTAGTTTTGAAAAGTCTTTGCGGGTATGGGACGGGTATGGGATTAGGTGATACCCGACCTGATTATCCGAAACCACATACCCGTTTACCCGAACTATATACCCTATTTTTTATTTATATTTTTGTTTTCACTTAACCTTCGTCTATTAGTGACTTATTTTATTAGGTTTACTAGGCTAATGCCCGCGTTAAACACGATTTCAAAAAATTGTTGAAATATCATTATATGTAACAAAAAGATAGTGCTATTCGTAAAAGTCAAACTTCTCAATATGTTGACTTTTTACTACTTTTTTTTTGTTACAAACCCTTTCGTACTTTCCTGTTCTATAATCAAATGAGTATTCAAGTATGGTTATGTAATCTCTTTCATTTTCACCATAAAGTTTCATAAATAAACATATAAATTCCTCAAAGCTGGTAGCAACACTCTTAACACATGATTCTTCATTCTACGATTTACACATTTCTATTAATTAAATGTGCTAATTAGAACTACATTATTATGAGTCTAAGTTGATATAATAAAGCAATATGAAGTTTTTATGCATTTGAATACACTTGGATGAAAGTAACTAAGATATGAACTAATGAAGTGGCCGGGCACCACGAGGAATCATGACTATTAGCTTCTTATATTGTCATAAATGGCCATTCTTGGAGCCGGCTACAAAATTAACATACAATTTTTTTAAAATTAAAATATACTTTCTGAAGGCATTATGATAAGAAAGAGCTCCCATCTCCAACAGGGCCATTAATTGGAATTTATCAACGCTATCAAGGTATAACATTGCTGCCAATATTTGGTTACTGAATTCTTCATCCATGTTTTGCACAACAAAGATAACGCGTTTGTAATAATGCACCAAAACATATTACACATATACAAGTAAATATCATCTAGCTTATGGGGATGCCACAAACAAAAAAATGTGTACTCACAAGGGCATTCCTTGAATAAACCCACTGCCAGGTTCCTTCACCAGGAACCCTATAGGGCACTCTTAATGTCCGTATCATCATCATTGTAATACCTTCGCAACCGACTTTATGTCAATCCAAAAAACATAGGTTAAAAAACAATATAAACATTTAAATAAAAAGTAGAATCATGTATAAAAACAGAGGTAGCATTGATAATATATTTTGAGCAATTTCCAACCCGTTTAAATTGTTTTTCTTTTAGCTTGTCAGTTAGACATATTTTGTCACACCCTGACTTTTGCGGAAGCGTATGATATGTGACTGGTTCAATATCAATGCATTCAATCATAATAAACAACTATATGATCAAAACGATGTTCATCCATTCATTAAGTTTAAAATATTACAAACACTAGTCATTTAAGTTTCAAACAACACAACCTTGACTAAGTTACAAACCAACAAAAGTGGATGACACTTAAACTTGGAATTTACTTCCAGAAACAACACCCGCGCCCAAGATCCAACTGGTTACCTGAAATACATGTAATTTTGGAAAACATCAACAAAAGTTGAGCGAGTTCATGCGTTTTGTATGAGTACTGATAAGCTTGTAAACATTTGAGAGACTCCTTTGAAAACAGGTATGAAAAGCGTCTATGAACAGATCAAATTAATGTTTTGCAAGGACATTAATGTATGTGAAGACATAGGGAGCACTCAAAATGAGTAGACTTATACCCTCGTCGATTTCCCTCGACTGTGTCGAATTTCCCTTCGACTGTGTCAATTTACCTTGACTGCGTCAATTTACCTTGACTGTGTCAATTTTACCCTTGACCGTTGTCGATTTACCTCGACTGGAACACCAAAGCACTTAAGTGGTCACATAAGGACCATGAGTGGGGCTGGGCCGTACCCGTTAGATCTAACCTTCGTCCATAATTAAGAGTTAATGGCATTTCAATTTCAATCTATGCTCACATGATCTATAATTCATTTCATAGCCAATTCATACCATTTAAACGTATGCAACATGTATTCAACCCCCGAGAGTTATAAATCCGAAAACAGTTAAGAGAAAAAGGGGGACATGAACTCACTGTTTTGCGTTCTTCAATCCGACGTAACTCAAGCTGTTACTAGTGTGCACGACTACCTACAACGTACTTCGGTCTATTAGACGAGCGGGTCGTGCTTTGACTTAGTATTAATTAGTGTCTTTGAGTTACGTTTCTTTGTGTCCTTAATATTATTCCAAGTTATATAATTATTTGTTAAAATAATAAATATTTTAACTTAAATTATATTTACGAATTTTGGAATATTAGTTAAAATAATACACTTTAACTTGTCAAGTTTATGTATTTGTACTTGTATAACTCCCCCAAGGATGGATGTATTTGTATTTGTATTCGTATTCTTATCCTTCTATATTTTTGCCAAGTATCGATGACGTATTCCGGTGTGTAATTATACGTACGAGAATATGTATTTTTATTGTGTTTATTAAGTATCTCATACTTAATTCTTGTATTAACTTTTTCGGAATAATATTTCTAATAAAAATACATCAATATATATTTCCAAAATATATTTTAAGAGATATTATATAGAAAAATTATTTAGAATTTTTCCTTGGCAAAAATATTTATACTTTTCATATAAGTCTCAAGAATAATATATTTTCAAGTCTAACTTAGAAAAAATATATATATAAATCTATTTTTCACCCAAAAATAATATGTCCAAAGTTTATTTAAGAAAATATATATTTTCTCCCAAAAGTAATATATTTTCTAATAATTCCAAGAAAATATATATTTTTACTTACCTAAATAATATATTTTCTTCTTGTAAAAAATATGATATATTTTGTAATAATTGTAAAAATCATATTTTCATTCTCTTGGTGTCCAAAATACCAATTACCAAAATATACTTATGAGTTAATTTCCAGAATATTTTGTGAGTTATATTCCTTGTTCGGTTTCACCAATGTTTTGGGTATAATTTGTATTTGTTTCTTGGAATTTTCGTAGTATTTTGGATTGTAATTTCTTGGTATTTTGGTGAGTTATATTATTTCAAGTCCTAAAATAATATAACTAATACACATGATATACAAATAATCACACACATGGTGACATCTAAATATATATTCTCCTAAATACATATTTAGTCACTTTCATTATCAAAAACCAACCTCCAATATTTTGTAATTTTTGTAACAAAAATTTATATGAGAAATCATAGTTAAAATATACTTTTAAATATTTGTTTAAAAATATTTTTCTAAGTGTTTAGTTTTTAGAAAAATTTTCCCATAGTTTCCCCTTAAAAATGGAGGTTTCCATGCTTTCAAAGCATATCATTTTCTTTTAAAAATCATCACAAATCATCAACAACTCAAACAATACTTACCAAGTGCCAAAATCAAGTATTAATCACTACTTCATGAACTTGAAAATTTACAAAAATTTGTGGTAACTTACTAGTGTGTTTAGTAAGCTTAGTTACCCTTTAAAGTGTGGTTGTTTATTTAAAAGCATCATTCTTGAAGAATTTAGATGTTTACAACTAGTAAAAAAAAATTCTAAAAATATTTCTTCTTGAGTTTTTCTTGTTAAATATATATTTCTACACTTGATTAACCACTAAAAATGTGGTTAATTTCTTTAAGAACTAAGTTTATATAAATCTTGTATTTTTTTTAACTTGGTTCCTTGAAAAATCATTCTTGAAATCATATGCTTACAAGACTTATATCACACTTTGGTCATCATACTTCAAGAAAAATATTAGATCTTTCAAGTTCATGTTGTAACATAAGGATGATCTCTTGATCTCTAACATAATCATCCTCTCATCTTGCTAGATTATGTCTTTAATCACCATTTAGCAAGATCATATGATGTTTAACATCATATACACAAACAATCAACAATCAACAAGCATAACAACACTTAAACAACATGATTTCTTATGATCTTTTAGTCTTATGTTCATGATTTAAGCTCTTGATCATTAGTGTTCTTCATGATTCTTTACTTGTAACATCTTTTAACCAACTTAATAAGATGTAAAATGGAGTTTAGATGATCTTACTACTAGCTCAAGGCTAGGGATGAACACAAGAAGGTGATGATGATAAATGAGGTGGTTAATAGCACTTGCAAGAGGTCCTTCAAGCTTCCTTGCTTCCAAGCTTCCTAAATATGCTTTTTACACCCTAGGACCTTCTTGGAATGGTTGATAAAGAAGTGAAAATGAATGTGTCATGTGTGTGAGGTGAGGCCGAGAACATGAAGAAGAAGGAAGTAGAAGAAGGTGATATGAGAAGGTGTTGAATGATTTGGAAATGAAATCTTGTGGTTATAAGTAATATCCTTCCAACAACAAATCACCTTTAGAAGATTATGTTCCTAATCCTTCCAACATGATCTTATAAAATAACTGAAAGAAATCTTAAGTGGGGCCCACATTCTAACCGTCCACTAATGGGGGGGGGGGTTAAAGTGTAACATTTCAATGGTTAGTTACTTGATTTAGTTGGAAAGTAATGGTGCTAGTTAGGTATTTTATGTATTTAATGTTTATGAGATGTAATACGATGTAACATAACTAGCTTCGTAACACTAAGACTATGTTTCTAGTGAAAATTTGGTGTTCCGGGTAGTGTCCGGTTGTTCAGTTCGTTACTGTTCGTTAAGGTGCTGAATTGCGCAGTTTAGTGTGCTTTATGTTGTGTTTTGTGTCAGTTTTGATTTCCGGCACTTAGCAAAGTATTCTGGACCATTATATCACAATTCTGCATTATATTTAGATGTTAAAAGCTGAATTTTTGCTGAATTTGTTTATAAACTGCAGAATTCTGCAGTTTCAGTGTGTTTCTGGCACTTTCCGGTACCTATGTCATCACTAGGAAGGCAGTTTTGTAATCCCTACTTTCCTACACACTATACTAGTGTGACACTTGGTCCTGGGGCTTATTTTGTGTCTTAACATCTTGTCTGTCTAAGTACTGAACTCCCGTCAGTACTTCTAGTTTGTCTGATAACTGTGCCATTCCTGTTCTGTGCATTAATAGAACTATATTGTGTTGCATGTAGTAATGATAAAAGTCTTGCAACAAGGAAATGCCATTGTATGTATATAACAGAAATCAGAATTTCGTTCGTCTTGTAAACTAGATCATGCACAGTTATTAAAGCACAGATTACTGTTTAATTATTGTACGGAATGCATGGAAAAGTGCCAGTTGTCACATATTTCAGGGATCGTAATTGATCAATCCATAACTTCATGGGTCGAATATGAAATCTCTAGTATTAACCATCCATTTATAGAATTAGAGAGGTAATGTTCGCTTCTCATACCTTTCAAGTTTCTGTGATGACCTTATAATTCTCTATATCTCCTCTTTGGCCTCCTCCATTTAGTTCACCAACCTAATACATGATATTGTGTTACATAAAAAAATCTGGAAAAATCTTTAAATTAGTTCATATTGTAACACTCCGCATTTTCTGTACTTTCCATATTTAGAAAGTTGTATTCACATTTTTATATTTAGAAACTTGTATTCTTACTTCATTTCAATCCTTGTAATCTCGAGACTTTGATCATAATGGAAATCGTATTTTTATATCAACCTTGTTTAATCATACATGCATAATATGTAATCAGTCGCGAAATACACGTTTTAATTTAAAACCGAGACATACATCGAGATTATATTTTCTCGGAATCACATTTATACATGTATCATACTTATAATATACCTGCATACACCTTTATAGCATAAAATAACTAACAATACAAGTGTAAGGACTAAAAATGAAAATTTTCATCTCCCCAAGCACTTTCTTTAATGTCCTAACCTCCAACCAACTCATTTAATGCTCCAAACCCACCTCCTAACTCCCAACCACCTTCATTTAAACCCCAACCACTTAACCCTCTTATAAATACCAACTCTAACACCTTCCAAACACTTGCACCACCTCCAAATTACTTCCAAACTCTCCTAAATCTCCAAGATTTTCAACTTTGGACAAAAAGTTCAGGAACCAAAATTGGTAACTTCTGTGTTCCAACAACTCAAGACTCGTCAAACTCACTAAGTGGAAATTTCTTCCCAAACCGTGAGTATACTCGACACCTTTTTTTACCGTTTTTACACTTTTTGGGTGCAATATGTTTACATATACAAAACACACTCAACATACATACTTTTATGCAATCATACAAACAATCCAATACATGCATGCTAATATGTTATACTTGATTCGTTATTATGGGGTTATTCTTTTTGTGATAAACTTGTCATTAACTTGAAACGCCCCATTCTTTACCTTTTTAAAAGTTTATAATAACACAGACTTCATACAAATTTTTACAAAATTTGGGCATGACCCATTCGTAACATAGACAATTTCCTGTTTAACAATAAGACGCTTAACTTAAAAGACCCATTTTCATGAACTAAAGCAAAACCAACATGTTTAAGTTGTTTTAATACAAAAGCTACTTACTAACCAAGTTTTTACCCAATTCACAAGGACACCAAAAAGATTACATATGTTATAATACATATGACCAAAACTAAGTCCATACTAATGTGACATCTTCGGAAGCGCTAGATGGGCGTGATATCGAGTGTGCTCGTTCCGAGTCGCCAAGCTATGAAGTAAGCTATGAAGTCAAGGATTTACCTACATCAAACAACAAGTTAAAACTCGTTAGCTACATCACTTCTAAACTAATATTACAACTTTAATCTCATTCATGCATTCATCTTATACACGCATTATCTCACCCCATAAAATGGGTCAAAGCATACAACTTCAAACTTGAAATATATCAAGCCATACTTGTCCCGTTGGAACGGACACTTTCATTCGTACATACACTCTAACCCGTGAATAACGGATCGAGTTAAATTCCTTTCATTCATAATTTATCCGTTAATAACGGATAGTATCATTCATGATCAAACTTTCCTTCGGTTCGTTTACAACGAACGAATTCTTTTTCCTTTTAGACTTACTTTCTCATTACCCGGTTATCCCATAAAGGACCGGTCATAACATATATGCATTTACAATTCTACGGTTCATGTAAATTATTCAAACGGATTTAACCACTTGCTATTGAACTAACACAAATATCAAATATGGTTTTGGCATGAACAATAATTTACTAATAGGAGTTATTATGCATAATAACATACCTTCTATAAACTCAACTAGAAACTAATGGGTTATAAGACTAGCAATAAACATGGATTTGTAATGATAATTGAACAACTATTAACATTACATATACTTGTAAGTAAATCGAACTTACCTCGTTCTTGCGATTTTTGTTGCGAACCGGAGCTTCCTCCTTCTTCCTTGTTTCCTACACACAATCCCATTCTTACTTAGATCATGTCGTCTATTCACATAGCTTTCGTATTCATATTAATTTCGCATTCCACACACACCCTTTTTACAACGATCTATTCTACATTCTACACTTAAAGCAAAACATCCCAATTCGCTCAATTTACACGAATCAATTATTCAAGCATTTAATCGAACACTTGGTGTGCGTACATCAACTTCAGCATTAAGTACAAGTGTTTATGCATAATTTCTCTAGTAGGGTTCACAACTCTTTTTATCAAACTAAATCACAAAACAAATCATTCTACAACATAGTAATTCATCAATTATCTTAGTATTCATACATTCATCTATCACAACAACTCAATTTATTGAATTGCAAGATTACCATACTACTAGGTTAAATAGGTTTTACTTTAAACCTTCATCACAAACGAATTCAGACATAGAATATCTTCTAAATGACAATTCTAATGCATATATAAGCTTAATTTCATACTTATTCACAGATTTGATCAAAACCCACATTCACTAACTAGAATCAAATCATAAAATCTGACTTACTCTATGTAGGAGACTCTTAGATGATTGAGATTTGATTACATGCATTCGAATTAGGGCCAGAATCCACCTTAATCTTGCTGAATTTTATGTTAATCGATCAAGCTAGGGTTTCCCACTGTTTTCACCCTCTGGTCGCGATGCACACACCCACAGCAGTACTGGGTTTTTGATTTTACCAAGTTAATTTCTCAATTAACACATTCTACCCTCAAGTTAGGTTTAGTTGTCACTTAATAACTTTTCTTTCCAAGTTGTATAAACTTTCTTTATGTTTTTTTTAATAAGATAATCTTAACTAATCATATAATAAACCTTTAAACATTAAGGTATCCTTTCTTATAAATTATGGGGTGTTACAAGTCTACCCCCCTTAAAAGAGGTTTCGTCCCCGAAACCTGGACACATAACAAATTAGATCAATTCTACTCTTAATTTTTTTTTTCATCTATTCATTCACAGCTTACTACAACATAAATGCATTCGGGGTCTTTGCAAAAGTTTCATTCATGCATAAACATATTTGTGTGCATTGTCCCTACGTTCTTAACTTAAATAAATTACTTTCATAATCACATATAAGTCAGAATCTGATCCAGAGCTCTTATTAGTGTCGTTTTCATTTTATAATGCTAGTTCCTAGCATACCTCATCACTAGCCCTTCGTTCCTTGAAATGTATTCCAATGTATACTATTGGTCGTACAAGCTTATGCTTACGGCTTGTTTCTATCTTTCTAATTAAGCGTAACATATTCATACATTTACTAATGTAAATAAATCGATTTATTTCATTCCACCCACGAATCATGCACGATATAATTCATTATTGTAATTATGAGCAAACCCCATTATCTCATTACTAACGTTCTTCTAATTACTTTCTTGTTCATATGAGGGCTTAACATAACATTATACGTATACTATAAACATTTAATGACTTAGTGGTACTAATACAAAGCTACCCACTTCCTAATTACTTTTTCATACTTAATACGAGTATAAAACATCATTCTACGGTTATTACCGTCACTTGAACTAATTACAAGTTTGAGTTTAGCCTCAAATTTAATCCTTTGCAACACCTTTATTATTAGCTCCTTGCATGAACTACTTATGATAACAACCAGGTATGTTGTGTACGAGCACCATACGAGCATTTAACCAAATCAGTTCAAATTTTCATTCAAGGCCTTTAGATCTCCCTCTTAATGACATTCATACCTTCTCACGCTGATCGTTACAGGTCGATTATTGTATACCATACCATAATTACCCTACCATTCATTTTGTTCACATTTACAAATAAATCTACGGATTCTTAATCATCAATCAAGAATTAAACATTTTACTAACCTCGCCTTCATTGCATAAATCAGTTATCCATGTGCCGGATCGATCCGTTTCTTTATATGTACCTTCCGTACCAGAATTGGTCTCATTCATTCATGAAATATGCTCCTACTCATGAGCATCCTTCCACTAGCTTTATTACTATCATCTCACTAAGAATTCCATCATATTTATCTATAAATAAATAGTTAGCACATAACCTTTCATAATTGCGTCCTACATGGTGTTTGTTCGCCTATTTTCTCTTTCACAATTTTCTTACGTACATGCTAAAACATATCATACATTCCATTTCTTACATACTATCTCTTCATTTTATTGGCCATTTCGCCAACTTTCGCAGTTTGACCTTTCAAGGTCAGACTAACACCCCCTTACTTAATGTGGTCATATCGAGGTACACGTTCGTACCTTATACTTGCATACTTGCAAGGACTTTATTTACTTCGTTTGACTTTTCGGAAGTCTAATTGTAAACACATTCTTACATATGTGTATCCGTTTTCTTATTCTGACACATCATTCTCTAGTCGAGCCCTAAGCTCCTATTAAAAAAATATAATCTTTTTATGCATACCTGGCGCGGGTCAAATCCCTTGACTCGTTATTCATACTTTACGATGGTTAATACTTTCCAAACTATGACAATACATGCTCATACATTATGCTCACCTATAAGTAATAAACTTGACAAATCGAACATTAAATACCGGGTTCAAATGGCGATCGCCATTTGACCCGTATGACTCATTTGAGTTTTGTTCTTAGTTTTTATTCTTACTTGTTTAATCCGTCTTCACTTACGGATTCGAACCTTTAATTCATTACCTTTCATTCTTACTGGTTTGATCCGTGTTTGCTTACGGATCCCCCCCTTCTTTCTTAAGTTTGTTTTACATTCAGTCGTAAGCTTAAACTTTTCATTCTTATCTTTCTTTCTTATATTGATCCAATCCTTTAAGAATCGTTAGACCCCCTTTTGCTAGCTTGACCGGACATAAGTGAGATGATTCTCGTGTTTTTCTCGAGCTTCGGTCAATACATGACCATCTCTTAATATACTATTTCCATTTGTTCGTTCACCGTATTTGGTGTTAATTCACCTACGTTCTCTAGCATGTCTCTTACTAATGAGTATCCTACATTACACGTTGCATTTCTTACGTAATATTTCCAAAATTTGTAAATAATTATTATTTACTGACTTCTACGATTTGACCTTTTAAAGTTATTCACCCCTTAGTACCTATTGTATATAAGTACTGTATTACGCGTTGTACTTACTTTCAATTCAAACATATTTACAAAATGTCTTTAGCTAACACCTCAACTAATATTCTTTCCATACCTTTCATTAACATTACCAAGTTCTTATTTCCGCCTTAAACTTCTCAACTAGAATCTATGACCGGTTTACCCCTATAATGAGGTCTTACCGGTTTAACATTATGCAAACCATTTCAACCAAAACGTATCTTAACATTTCTCATTTATTTATATGTTTCACTTTAATTTTAGACTGTTCAAACACGCATACATCTTCATGTGGATAAATTCGAAGTGATGGCGAAATCACTTACCTTTAGCGTCCATGTTCATGCTTGCTTCATCGCTTCCTCTTACCCTGTTTGCCATCCATGCTTGAGTCAATTGACAAGATTTCCATCCTTACATATTATTACGTTCGTAATATTGTTAGCTTATGTGAGCATACATACAACTATTCACACGTTAATTGACTTTCGTTAGTCAAATTTTGTATAAATGAGACATTTATTAATAGTTATCTCATTTCCAATCCATACAACTAAACTATCATCAAGCATAACACGTAAATCATTTAATACATAACACATTAACTCTTTACTTTAACATTTGAGTCTAATGGCCATTCCATGATATCCCTATACTGTTGACTTTTAGAAAGTCAACTGTCTTGCTTACACACTTTAAACTTTTGAACATGTATTCATCTAAATATGGTAGGCCATAATATTAATATCCTACGCATTTCATACTCGTATTGTATGATATATACAATTTACGTGATCCTCTAAACAATACACATATACATTCACATACACGTACTTTCACATGCTAATGTTTCATGGTTCTACAATTAGCAAATATCATTCAAGGTAACTATATAACATAATTCCAACATATCCTTTACTAATAAGCTCGTATGATTCACATTTAGCACATATTCGCCTCTTAACCATAACATAACAAAACAAATCATTAAATACACAGAAGTATCACACCATTCAAGCACAAGGTACAAACCTCTAACGCATAATTCTGATAGTATCATTCCTTTCATTCATAATTTATCCGTTAATAACGGATAGTACCATTCATGATCAAACTTTCCTTCGGTTCGTTTACAACGAACGAATTCTTTTTCCTTTTAGACTTACTTTCTCATTACCCGGTTATCCCATAAAGGACCGGTCATAACATATATGCATTTACAATTCTACGGTTCATGTAAATCATTCAAACGGATTTAACCACTTGCTATTGAACTAACACAAATATCAAATATGGTTTTGGCATGAACAATAATTTACTAATAGGAGTTATTATGCATAATAACATACCTTCTATAAACTCAACTAGAAACTAATGGGTTATAAGACTAGCAATAAACATGGATTTGTAATGATAATTGAACAACTATTAACATTACATATACTTGTAAGTAAATCGAACTTACCTCGTTCTTGCGATTTTTGTTGCGAACCGGAGCTTCCTCCTTCTTCCTTGTTTCCTACACACAATCCCATTCTTACTTAGATCATGTCGTCTATTCACATAGCTTTCGTATTCATATTAATTTCGCATTCCACACACACCCTTTTTACAACGATCTATTATACATTCTACACTTAAAGCAAAACATCCCAATTCGCTCAATTTACACGAATCAATTATTCAAGCATTTAATCGAACACTTGGCGTGCGTACATCAACTTCAGCATTAAGTACAAGTGTTTATGCATAATTTCTCTAGTAGGGTTCACAACTCTTTTTATCAAACTAAATCACAAAACAAATCATTCTACAGCATAGTAATTCATCAATTATCTTAGTATTCATACATTCATCTATCACAACAACTCAATTTATTATTGCAAGATTACCATACTACTAGGTTAAATAGGTTTTACTTCAAACCTTCATCACAAACGAATTCAGACATAGAATATCTTCTAAATGACAATTCTAATGCATATATAAGCTTAATTTCATACTTATTCACAGATTTGATCAAAACCCACATTCACTAACTAGAATCAAATCATAAAATCTGACTTACTCTATGTAGGAGACTCTTAGATGATTGAGATTTGATTACATGCATTCGAATTAGGGCCAGAATCCACCTTAATCTTGCTGAATTTTATGTTAATCGATCAAGCTAGGGTTTCCCCCTGTTTTCACCCTCTGGTCGCGATGCACACACCCACACCAGTACTGGGTTTTTGATTTTATTAAGTTAATTTCTCAATTAACACATTCTACCCTCAAGTTAGGTTTAGTTGTCACTTAATAACTTTTCTTTCCAAGTTTTATAAACTTTCTTTATGTTTTTTTTTAATAAGATAATCTTAACTAATCATATAATAAAGGCAAATTGGATTTAAATAATCCCAACTCACTGTTATTAGCCAATAATAATCCCAACTTATTTAATCACCAATAATAATCCGAACTATTCACTTTTGTTTGTAAAATACTCACAGTTAAAAAAACACTAACTAGGTTAAAAAATTGCTGACGTGGCAGGTGACGTGGCATGCCACATCAGCAATTTTGCTGACATGGCAGTTGATGTGCCATTTTTTATGACGTGGCAGCTGATGTGGCAGTCTACGTGGCATTTTTGATGACGTGGCAACTGATGTGGCAGGTGACGTGGCATGCCACATCAGCAATTTTTTAACCTAGTTAGTGTTTTTTTAACTGGGAGTATTTTACAAACAAAAGTGAATAGTTCGGATTATTATTGGTGATTAAATGAGTTGGAATTATTATTGGCCAATAACAGTGAGTTGGGATTATTTAAATCCAATTTGCCTATAATAAACCTTTAAACATTAAGGTATCCTTTCTTATAAATTATGGGGTGTTACATAACTTCGTACGAGTCTACCCTTAACATGTATAGCGCTATAGGAGTAACGCACCACCCGTATTCGTGAGGTCATATTAAGTCTTTAAACATTGCGTTAAACCTTGGGTTGACTTGAATATTCACATGCCAATTTGACGTTAATCTTGATAACTTAGTTTGCCATGTGGATTTGTTAAAATCTTTTATACTTATGCTATGTATTAAACTTGTATACTCGCCAGTACTTTTGTATTGAATCATGTATTTTAAACATATTTGCAAATAAGTCGGATCAAATATAATACGTTTCCGTGCTTATTTTTATGTGCGTTTTTAGGTTGTCTACATTTTGGCGTAACTTTTGTTCGGAAACAAGTCAGGTCAAATATAATGCGTTTTCATTAGATCTCACAAATTCGAGTTACTTTAGATTTCGAATCCGCCACAAGCCACGGAGAAATTTACTAGTTCTATATCAAACAAAAGGTTATAAATTAGAAATGCCTAACCCAGTACTAACAGTGAGCTGTGAGCATATAAAGTTGGGCCGGCCCACTGTTAATGAAAACTGAAAGACTTTGAAGAAGATTCAAAAGATTGTATGCCAATCATATTTGTGAAGAAAATTGAAAAGATTGTATGCCAATCATATTTCTAGGATGTGGACTCAAAAATATCATCTCAATATGATCTATCTTGTTCGAAGTATTCAATCTCAAAGGTCTTTTCAATTTTCTAAGCGTTACAATTTGTGGTCTATACATGTGTTTTTGTTATTTCAAACCTGATCGATATACAAACGTGTACTTGTTAAGTATGGCACTGGTGAGTTTGTTTTATTTATCTTTTTGGCTGAATTTAGCAGTCGTGTATGGGTGTTCATAAACCGATATAACTTCTTAAATGGAGTAGATCCGGCCGAGTATATCTTGAACTTTTAAATGGGGGGGGGGGGGGGGTTGCGAAAGTTTTAAAGAAATAAATAGGGGAGGCCGGACTCAATACATATAAGGTTTTTGGTAAAATACACACTTTGAAGCGAAAAAAAACATTTATTTTCCAAATTTTGAATATAAAGCAGGGCCGACTCAAAATATATTAGGCCCAAAGCGGATAACAAGATTGGGGCCCTTTTCGTAAAAAAATGCTTTAGATCCTATGATTCATATATCATCTCTATCTATGCATAATTATAGATCGTAAACCTCAATGTCAACAATCTCAAAGTCAAAATCACCTACATATACTATGTTTTTCTTTAGAATTTGAGGTAGAGAAGTGCGGACCTAAAGCGCTTGCTTTATTTCACTCCCCTTGAGCCTGCCCTGATTATAAAGTTATGTATATCAGTATATGTACAATATTGATTAGTTTGATTAAAATGAAAACTAATGACTATTATAAATATTGATTAGTTTAAAAAAATAAATGAAAACTAATGATTATTATAAAAATGGAAAAATAACCACTCAAACAGTTAAATACCAAACTGAACCCTTTTTATGGTTTGGCGGGTTCAACCGACCCAACCAACCAACTCAACTAATTTAGTTTTTTTTTAAAGCCCAAATCAATAAACAAACATAATGGATTAATGAACAGGGCCCGAACTTTTTTATCTCGCGCAGGGCCAAAAATATTGACATATATGTTAGTCTATTTAATGTGGTGATGGTTAGTTGCCTTCCTTCTAGTTTTAGACATTTGATTTAAAAATTACAAGGTTGTTTTAGTTTATGCATGTGGGAAAACCCAACAAGAATGCTTTAAAAGTATTGATTGCTGCTGAATATGTTGGTGTTGAAGTTAAATGCCCTGATCATTTTGAGTTGGGTGTGTCAAATAAAACACCAGAGTTCCTCAAAATGAATCCAGTTGGGAAGGTATGTATAGTATTTTTATCTACTTCCACCATCAACTAATTGCTTTATTCAATTCATTAAACACAATTTTCGTGTCCTTAATGAAGGTTCCTGTTTTGGAGACTCCAGATGGGGTTATATTCGAGAGTAATGCCATTGCTCGATATGGTGAGAGTGATCACGTGACATTTGTTTGTATTTTATAACCACGTTTTATTAGTTTTCGACGTGTTATTCATTACATTGTGGTATATTGTTTGCTCCAGTTGCACGCCTGAATACTGGCACATGTCTGTTTGGATCTTCGCGTATTGAATATGTAATCTTTTTCATTCTTTCGTGTTCCTGCTAGTTTCCAAAGTGGTTGTGCTTCTTGTAAATGAAGTGTTTGTGTCTGCGTAGGGCCAAATTGAACAGTGGATTGATTTCGCCTCAATGGAGATTGATTTAAATTTGTTGACATGGTTGAGGCTGAGGCTGAGACTTGGCCTTGACGACTATGTTGCTTCGGTTAGTAAACGAAAAAACCATATTACTTATGTTTTTTTTATGCTTTGGATACTCCAAAATCATCTAATGTTGTTCATGATATGTGTGTAAAGAACTAAATAGTATTTGTTATTAACATGCATTGAAGATTGAAGAGACTTCTATTGCTGCTTTAAAGAGAGCTCTTGGTGCCCTAAACACATATCTTGCTGCACATACTTTCTTGGTTGGTGATGACGTGACCTTGGCCGACATCATCATGACATGCAATTTGTACGCCGGCTTTAGATTCATGATGACTAAAACCTTCACATCCGAGTTTCCTCATGTCGAAAGGTATTTTTGGACGATGAACGATCAACCCAACTTTAGCAAGATAATTGGCGAGTTGAAGCAGGCAGAAGTTGTTCCTCCAATTCCTAATAAAATAAACTCTTATACTAAGCCAAAGGATGAGCCAAAAATACTAGAAACAAAAGAAGATTCTTCTAAGCCTGAAGAAGAAAAGCCCAAGCCCAAAAACACACTAGATTTGTTGCCACCAAGTAAGATGATTTTGGATGATTGGAAGAGGTTGTACTCTAACACCAAGACTAATTTTCGCGAAGTTGCGATTAAAGGTACTCTCGCCTATCTCCTTGTGCTTGAATATGTTTAAGCATTACTTTGACATGATTTGTTCACCTTTTTATAGTTTTTTGGGAGATGTTTGATCCAGAGGGCTACTCTCTTTGGTTTTGTAACTATAAATACAATGATGAAAACACTGTCTCATTTGTCACCATGAACAAGGTTGGTGGTTTCCTCCAATGCATGGATTTAGCAAGAAAATACGCGTTTGGAAAGATGTTGATTATTGGAAACGAGCCCCCATTCAAGGTTAAGGGCTTGTGGTTATTCCGAGGTCCAGAGATCCCAAAGTTTGTAATGGATGAATGCTACGACATGGAGCTTTATGAGTGGAGAAAAGTGGATCCTTCAGATGAAGTACAAAAGGAACGTGTGAATCAGATGTTCGAAGATCATGAGCCTTTTGAGGGTGAGACTCTTTTGGATGCCAAGTGCTTTAAGTGAAGAATAACTTACGATCTCGATATTATCAGTTTTACTTGTGATCATGTATTATATGTGCGTTTTTAGGTATTCGAATGAGTTTTGGTCTTAATGTAAACTTGAAACATAATGGTTATGATGTCTTTGTTATATATAGTCTTTTGACATAGCAAAGGCTAAGAGTTATGGTTAAAATTAACAAATCATGTGTCTTTAAAGATAAAGATGCTAGGGTAGGTACCACTCTTGGGAGGATGGTTGTTATACAAATGTACCAGGGAGATGTTGATAGCTAAAGTAAGGGTGAATTGGATATTTTGATTTTATGATCATTTTTGGAAATATTTGTTTCCTTGCAAAATATAACTATCTAGTTGGTTACAATACAAAAATTAATGTATTTGGAGAATAAAAACTATCAAGACACAAACATAATGATTTATTCGGCCTGATATCAACTAATACTCCTTGATATAAATTAAAAGTTTTTCTTCACTAAAAATGTATCCATGAAAATTATGTGCATAAGAGTTAAGTGTCACATTTTCTCGCTCCCACTACTTTGATTTTCTTATATGCACTTTGTTCAAGAGAATTATGTGGCTCTCGCAGTTCTAAACATGGTTTTGAAAAGAATTCATCCATATCCATATGTATACACATATTTTCATAGAAAAAAAATCTTAAGAAGCCATCATAGAGATGTCATGTGTCTAAATAATACCGTGTTAGAAAAAAAACCCGGATAACACCGTGTTCATTTTTAGAATAAAAATCTATATTTTAGTGTGAGTCAGTCACCCTTTTAGGCTACTCGGTGTTGGAGGAGGGTAGTTCTTAAAGGATGCTCCGCCACGTAGGATGGGTGTAGGGATGGAGCAAAGGGGATGGACCTAAGAAAATGAAGGATAAACCTAAAAAATATATATATGTGTGTTGTATGTATATGTGTGTGTGAGAAGGAGGCCCGACATCAACGTCTCCTCCATGTCGCTGAAGACGCCGCCGTCCCTATGGAAATGGTATTGAGGGACGTCGCCGGGCCAGGCCAAGCACCACACCGAGTAGCCTTATATACATATTGTTAGGTCCGTTCGAGTGAAATCTAAAAGAGATCATATACATACAATTAACCGTAATGTGTGTGTATATATTGTAGGCTTCCTTCTTTCTTTCTCTTGGTTGGCATAAAACATGTCTCATATTTTACGCCGGAGATTCATGCACATGTTCTTCCTCTTCATTTCTATTTTCCTGCACCAATTCCCCTCTGGTTCGTTTTCTTCCTTTCATTCTCGTTATCGTCCCATCATTCTTTAGCCTTAATTGCATGCGGTTTCTTCTTAATCGCATGTGTTTTAGGGTTTTTTGTATTTGAATCGATCATGTTTCATACGTTCCGATTCGCCATGATTATCAGGATTAATTTATTTAGGCCAAGTAATTCAACATAATTTAAGCTATTATTGCATATCATAAAAATCCCCTTTTGCTTGCTTCTCTAATATTCATTATTAACTAGTTTAGGATAAAGAATGTTTATCTTAGCTGAAAATATATAACAAATTGCCTTTCCTTTTCCGGTTAAAGTTTCGGGTGGAGCTTAAGGGCTTAACTAGAAACAAAACGGGTTGAAACTCATCTCAACTGCATTAAAATGCATAAAAGTTCTCTAATTCCGTTTCTTTCAAAATGTTAAGATCACTACTATAATAATATAGTGTTTGTAATCGTGTTTATCATTCGAGCCGGGGGTCTCACTAGAAGCAGCCTCTCTATTCCTACGGGTACATCTTACCCTCATCTTCAGACCCTACCTTTGCTTTGCTATTGGTGGGATTTACTGAGTATGATGATGAATCGTGTTTATCATATTGTTTATAACATCCTGATGGATAATATTTGTGGTTGTAATTATATGTATCCGACTCAGAGTGACACTGTATAGAATTTTTTTAGGTATATACGTTTTCGACCCCTCGGTTTTATAAATTTTTAGGTATAATCTTAGGTCCGGTGACTTCCGACCCCCTGGTCGGAAATCTCAAGCTTCGCCACTGCTAAAAACTACTCATTTTAACCTGTTACTCAACCCTGTCTATTTTACCACTTCATCGGCCATTAGAATGACTTGATCTTAATCGCTTGTGAATATTTTGTTGTTTTTGAATCTTGTAAATTTTATCGTCATCTTAACAAGTTTAATAACGTAATATATAATAAACCATTTCAGGCTTTTCTGATGATTCAAAAGATACGAAAAAGAGCAAAAAGGGATCTACAATATTCATACTATGCGTCGGTCTTGCAGTAATTGTCGGTTTGTCATCGTACCTTTTCAGACTATGGCAAAAGAAGAAGCGTGAAGAGCAGCATGCTCGTCTGTTAAAGCTCTTTGAAGAAGATGATGAGCTTGAATTTGAACTTGCTCTTTCTGAGTGACCCGCTTCATTGTGATGGAGGTAAACTCTACTTTTGCCGTTCCCCTGAAGTTTTATTCGCTGGTGCCTGATGGTATAATTTAGGGGTGTTTTTGGTCCATTTGAAAGCGTGAAACCGTCTAAACTTGTCATTGGTTTGGTTTTGCAGTCGGTTTTTTAAATTGTTTTTCAACACGAACAGTATGGTTTACGGTTTATACTCGAAACCGGTTGATTTTGGACAATGTAGCTTCGCTTATCAGTACAATACAAGGAGTCGTTTTGTTTTTTAAGTTTTGACGATTGGAATATTACCACTTCGTTATTTTGATTATATTTTTATGCATTTTTTATATTATAAAACCCAATAAGCCCAAATCGTGAAACCAAACAAAATCTGAATTGTCTGTATCGATTTGGTTTGGTACGATTTTAATTTTTAATAGTTTGGTTTGGTTTACAATGGTCAAAAGCCGTTACTAACGGTTTGACTTACAGTTTGACCTAAAAGCTATCAAAACCGGACCATAAAAACCCCTAACACAGTCAATGTTATTTGATAAACCATCTTTTGCGAATTAATTATTTATAAAAAATTATACAAATTTTGGATAGAAAGTGATTCTGAGTCAACCTGACCCAACGCTTTTCGACCAACCTTAATGTGATGATGGAAATTAGTAATACTATTTACCTCCTTACATAAGGATATGATAATCATATTTGGTTAGTTTACATTTGCACCAAATAAACTTTTTTTTATATGTTTTGTTTGTTATTTGGTATTTTTTTTTTTATAAATTTTGTTTAAAAGTCAGAAGAGTATTAACGAATAATCGGCTTATCTCATGCAGGTGTAAATGGAATGGGATTTTTCCAGTACCCAGAGCAGGAAATGGAATACCTAAAGAACGTTGTTTTGTAAAAATGTCAAATTATTATTTTTGATGTAATAGACCAGAGTTTATCTAGATATGGATTTGTTTTAGTTTATTGTTTTAGATCTTTAGTACAGCTGGCAAACCAGGATTGGGTAACGGGTAAAAACGGGTCAAAATAAATATTTTCCTTAAAGATATGTTGACTAAACACTATAAACGTTAGCTGTTTGTAAACTATAAGTTATAAATAATTTAGGAGATTTATATACTTTAGAAAATAGGATTCTGGTTGAACCGAGTAACCTGGATACTCGACTCATGATTAACCTTTATGAGGGTGAATTCGGGTTCGGTTTGGCTTCGTGTCCGGGTAAAAACTGAAAACCCTTTTGGTTTTATGATACGTTGTGCACAGAAACGTTTAAATTACGTTTGCTTTTTTTTATATTAGCGTAAAAAAGTTTAAATTCGTTCATGGCTCAACCCGAGTCCAACCTATCCCGAAATAACAAAGGCTGATCCATCCTTGATCTTGTCTTTGGTTTTGATTTTCTAGGTTCGGCTCCAACCCACCCAATGTATTTTTCAATAAAAATGTTGGCCTACTCCCACACAGGATAGATCGTATAACCCATTTAGTGTGTTGATGTTTTTCAATAAAAATGTTGGCCTACTCCCACACAGGATAGATCGTATAACCCATTTAGTGTGTTGATGGAACATGATAGAACATTCATATTGCCCTCTGACAAAAATAGAAGTTTAAACCAAATTATTTTGATTCAACCATCTCTTTCTCGACTTGATTAGTTTAATCTAGAGGTGCACAAACCGGGTCCGGGTTTGGTCGACAAAGTCAATAAGCGGGTAAGGTAGGAACCAGTTCCGAGTACGCTAGGGTTTTTGACCGGTTTGGCGGAGTTTTTCTCCAGGTTTTGACCGGTTCGGGTCCAGGTTTTGACCGGGTAGAGGTGGAACTGCTTCCAATCCAGTTTCTTTTTCTAAACCAAGGTCTGTACCCGCGGGTCGGGTTGGATCCGGAACCGGGTTTTTTGCGCATCTCTAGTTTAATCTGTTAAAGATAGAATAGTAATGCCACTTAGGCTATAGCCTAGTGGTCGAGAAATTATCTGTTGTGGGGAACCAAGGTTCAATCGTTGGGAGGTGTAAGTATTTAAGGGGGAAAATTAGCCGTTCAAAAAAAAGATTGAACAGTAATACATAAAATAAATGATGAAAAGTCAACATAATGAATGCCAAGTGTTATGAAAAAGGCAAACGATATTGAATTGATGAGTTATTCAAACTATTATACATAGTTCTATTTGCCTCTTATTAGATTCTTTGGTTACAATCAATAACTGGACTACTGCAATACTATTATTGATGCTTATTTCAGAAATCAAAATGAGCTAAAAACATTGATAATCAAACTCACAAGAAAAGAAATAGATAACTACAAGTAAATATCAAGTCCTTCAAACCTAAGTTACGGGCCGGAATTAGCCCGAAGCTGTCACAATATGCCACAAAAGAAGACCATCGTCTCTTGAGCATTCAAAGATTTCCAGTCTCGTCTTGTGGATATAGTCGGTGGTAAAACCCGTGTGCAGTTCACACGATCAAATTGACGCAACCCAGTGTTTTGGCCATGGTGGCCCGTCATGTTCCCGTTTTGGCCCGTTTCATCCCATTGCTGTTGAAGGGAGACATACTCGGGCTCATACTTGGGCTCATGCTAGGACTTTCCTCTCTTAGTGTACCATTTAACATAGCCAATTCTCTTAGTTGATGCTTCTTGTAAGTGTCCATTGACTCATCCTGGTGATAAACGGAGTTAGTAAGGCTGGCGTGCTAGGTAGCGGGTCAAAACAGATAATTTCTTAGCGCATGTCAAAACAGGCCCGGGTTGAGCCAACCCACAAATATTATTTTATTTATTTTTTACTCTATATATAACTAATGTACTTTATCATGACAAGTACACAGATGGTCCCTATGGTTGACCAAAATTTTGGATTTGGCCCCTAACTTTCTCAAAGTACATGGATGGTCCCTATGGTTTGCACTTTGTGATGCACTTAGTCCCCAACTTTTTCCAAAAGTACATAGATGGTCCCTGCGGTTTGCACTTTGTAACGCATTTAGTCCCTAACTTGGATATGCTAAAACCTTTAGATTTGTTAGCTAGGGACTAAATGCGTTACAACGTGCAAACCACAGGAACCATTTGTGTACTTTGAAAAGCTAGGGACCTAATCCAAAATTTTGGTTCACCACAAGGGCCATCCGTGTACTTTACTCTTACAATGATAATCTATTTTGTTAAGGGACCCATTTTCTTTTCAGTTAATTTGGTTCAGTTAGCCCACCACATTCAAACCCGTTTGTGTATTAATGGCGTAGAAATTGTTGTTTACCACTGGCTTTAGGAGGTTTTCTAGCAGTGCAACCGCGTGATCCAAGCGTGAGTCGATTATGTCTTCGGGAAATTCGGCTTCAAGCAACAGGTGTAGAGGGTCGTTGAGGTGTTCATATCCAGGTTTATCTTTCAACTTCTCTTCCTATTATCAAACAAAAAGAGAGATGCTTTAAAAATTGTAAGCGTTACAGATATTTAAAAAGTAGCGGCAAATTCTGATTATTTAAGAAAGAGTTAAATGCCATTTTAGTCCCTGTGGTTTGGGCCATTTTGCCAGTTTAGTCCAAAGGTTTCATTTTTAACCTGTGGGTCCAAAAAGATTTCACAGTTGCCATTTTAGTCCACTTGGTTAACTTCATCCATTTTTTCTGTTAACGAGAAAGCCAATTCGATCATTTTGTATGTAATTCTGTTAACTAAAAGGGCAATTCAGCCATATAAAATGACCGAATTGGCCTTCTCGTTAACAGAAAAAATGGATGAAGTTAACCCAGTGGACTAAAATGGCAACTGTGAAACCTTTTTGGACCCACAGGTTAAAAATGAAACCTTTGGACTAAATTGGCAAAATGACCCAAACCACAGGGACTAAAATGGCATTTAACTCTTTAAGAAATTAACCAAAAAAAAAAAAAAAGAATTGTGAATGAAAGTGGATCCGGTTCGTGAAACTGAAATAAAGTCTGAAATTATTGTAAATAATGAAAAAAAATTAAAATGGCTGTGTTGCTTTAATTACTAGAATACCTTATTTAACATACCTTAACAGAATCCTTCACCGAGCCTCGACCTCTGATGTATATTCTACACTCTGTCATGGCTTCTATCCTTTTTAGCGAATTTCCACGTGGGCCCAGAATTCGGCCAACAAAGTTATACTGTCATGCTTCCATGTTAGAACAAACTAATATGGAACAAAATTGTATTATTTCTAACGAGCATTATATAAGAAGTAACAAAGAAAATGGGTCAAAAATCGACTACAAATTTTTTTTTAATGCATAAAACCTCCCTAAATTTGTTTAAAAAACTAGACTATTCTTGAAATAATATAAATTTGTACTCATATTTGACACACAAATTATATATATTAAAAACCAACTTCTCCTCTCTTACTATTCATTCTACCCACTAATATGCTGCCATGTGGCAGCAGCTCTTTTTTTTAAACTCTTTTTTTCTTTTTCTGTTTACACCCTTAGCTTTGCTAACATACATGTATAGTCCTTCTACTTTAACTTTTCTAATATACATGCTTAGTCCCTTTACTTTAATAAAGTTTTTTTGTTAGTTAACTTTGCTTAATATCCCATCTACTTTTATTTCTTTTCGTGTTTTTTTCTTGGTAACGTGACGAACCAACCCGATTCCCAGCGCAACACGCGGGGTAAAATTACTAGTTGTTCATAATTAAAATAGAGACAAACTGTTTCGGGTCAAATCAACCCCCTTCTACCCATACCATAAAACTACCATTCCGGCCCGTTACCCTTACATGCGATGGTGATGTCTCTAGAAAATTAGAATAAAACGAAAAAAAATGGGAAGTTTGGAACCTCTGTGGTTTACTTACATTCGGAAATTTCTCTACCGGAACATCAAGTCTAATAACTTTTTTTATAACCGTAGGGGTCGCCATGCCTGGTGATGCGGGCCAACCCCTAGCAGAAGCCGGAAAAGAAGCCATTCTTTGTAGAAATCGGTTATCCTAAACCAACACAACCATTATCGGTGAGCTTAAATATCAGTACATGCACACCAATACAAAAATACAGACGCTTAGGTCTACATATCAGTTTTGATCTGACCAAGATACCTCTGATTGCATCGTGGGCCATGCCTCCACATCCATTGGACCTCCATTTGGTTTTTGACCGAATGATCGATATGATCTATCACGCAACATTCTCTCGTGGTCAACAAAATTATGGTTCGATACAAGTCCAGAGGTCTTCATGATCTCTGAATGAAGATGACAAACAAAGGAACCAAATTAATATCAAATATTAGGGGACCCACTAATGCTACTTGTGGTACTTAATCTCTTGACTTCAACATTACTTGAGGTGTAAAATTTGCAATGCCATTGGACCATAGTTGTTAATAGCGAATAGCGGCAAGCTACCTATACACTATGTAGCGATAGCAACGTGGGTTCTATTTTATAAATAGCGATACACTAGAAGAAAATTTTAAAAATATTTTATATGTATATTTTATAAAAGTTCCGGTAAATATGGAAGGGTTAACATGGAAGAATATACGCTTCTTATTTCAATCTTGTCACAAAGAAAAAACCTATTTTATCGCTTTTTAGGCGCTAAACACCTTATAGCGGGACCCGGGAAACTCTCGCTCCGCTACGCTATTTGCTATAGCAACCGTAGCGACCGCTATTAACAACTATGCATTGGACTACGATATAGATTAGAGGCGGCAAAATGAGAGGGTTAACGGGTATAACTGTATATATAGGTCATTTTTGTACACGTCGAGCCAGTTTGAACTTTGACCCGACTCACCTTTTACCTAACTTATTTAAATATTTAGTGATTAAGAAATGATTTCAACTCATTCAACCCATTGGCGATGAAAGAAAGAAAGGATTAAGAAAAACCTTGATTTAGGAGCCTGCTGCATATTGGCATGACTTGCATAAAGGGTGCTAACTTTTGTCTCTCTGCAAGCAATTCTGCCAAATATCTGTTCGTCCCAAGTCCCAACCGTACAAATAAAAATCAGAATCGAGAACATAAAACCAAATAAGATACATTTTATTTTGTGGGTCACATCTTTATTTCTCTTCATATCAAGTAAATAAAATCCAAAATCACATCTATGCAGATAATATCGGTTATTGGTCCCCATGTAAAATATTGGTGTCAAATATGGGTCAGAATATCGGTACCAATATTATCGGCGATATTGAGCAATATATCACGATTTTCCCAATATCAGTACCTTTCTTCTTAGTTCTACCATTCTTCTTATTGTTGCTACTAGCGTTTTAAGTCTTAATTGCTAATTGTTAGTGTTTTAAGTCTTATCAATTCCTACTTGCTACAATTGTTAGTGTTTTGCAATTTGCAAAAGGTTAATTTGTTAATGGTGGTAGGAGAGTACAATGAATTGTTAGTGTTAAATTGCTATATATATAAATTCTGCATCATATTAAAATTACCGCCCACCGTGATAACCGATATCTCAAATATCGGTCCTTGATTTTTTTTTACCGCATTAACTGCATAGAATCACATGGTTACTTCTTCTCATGCAACCCACAAAATGAAAACATCAGATGACACGAGTAAACATTTAGGGTTAATATAAGAAAAAACCAACATACTTTCTCATTTTCACGAAAAAGCCCCTTAACATTATTTTGGCATATTAAAGTCCCTAAACATGTAAAAAAACATGAAAAAGTCCTTTAATCCAATTTGCTATACTAAAGTCCCTACTCTTGTGACTTGTCTACAATGGATACTTGCGAACAAATACTTAAAATAGATAACATTAACTCTTCTAGCTACAATAACTTTATGAAAGAGGAAAGATGCATCGAAGATAAAATACGATGACAATGTGAGACCTAAACGCCAGCCCTTCTAATCTAAGTATGATGTCTCCACTCTCCAACATAGTTGATAGTATAAAGCAAAGAGAAGTTGTATATACTCATTTGGTATTATAACTACCTTCTTAATGACCATAGCTATTAAGATCTTAATGATCATATCACTATTCTTATATGGCAACTTTTTATTGATGGGTCCCATCTTTACCTGTGATATAAGTGGAGTTCCAACCAAAATCAAGAATTGCATTAGACCTTAATTACAAATTACTACATTACACAACTTCATACTGATTATTATGGTTAGAAAACGAGTAAGAATTAACAGACTTTCCATATATAGTTCCAACAAAACGATACGGAAAAATCCTTATTTACTGTAAACTTAGACTATTCAAACTCTTTTAAATAGCGAACACGTCTTATGTGAGGACCATGGACGACGTAAGACTGACTGAATTAAAATATTATTTTAATCGACTTAACTATAGATTGGTGTTGATAAATGTCATATTCACCCACCGATAATGGCATCATAAGACTTTCAAACATCATGAATAGACAACTTTCTTATTATATAGAAATTGCATCCTACTTATCAACGCAATGATGCTAACAAAGCAACCAGGATCTTGTTCATGATATGCCAACAGTTTATTCATTTCAACATTTTGAAATGAACCAAAGCTCAATAGAGAATTTCAATTAACATATTCGTACTTCTCACTGCTTGTAACAAAAATTTTAAAAAGAACATTGTGAATTTGGAAATATGCTCTACTCATATATGTGAATTAACAATTTAATAACTAAACAGTTAACACATCAATATAAGATAAACTTAGGTGAGGAAACACTAGATCCCCAATTAGTATGAAGAGCAATAATCTCATTTTTTAACAGCAAAACCAATAATCTCATAAATCAACAAAACCAATCATCATACAAGCCGTATAAATAGAGAAAAGGGTCATACGGGTCGTATGGCATTTGTCAGTGGGGTGCATTGTCACATCATTCGCTTATGTGTCAGTCTAACACATCATACGGCTCGTATGATTTGAGAGAACACCAACTCATGCGGCCTGATTAAACATTATGGCTTGTATGACGAAACAATAAATCCCCAAATAGTATGTAAAAGCTTGTTATGGTACAATAATTCAATGATCATTATTGATTATGAATACCCCTATATATAGGGAAGAATACAAACATAAAACAGGAAAGGATATACATAACTTATGTATATCCTTTCCTGTTTTATGTTTGTATTCTTCCCTATATATAGGGGTATTCATAATCAATAATGATAAATAAGAATACATCAGAATCATCTCTAAATAATGATAAATATCTATTCCTAAAATATAGTAAATAATCGGTTGGCGAAGTCCATAAACCGCAATGAATAATATCAAAAGGAGCAAAAGTAAATGTATTAGAAGAATAAAACGGCAATCTTTTACTATTTGAAAGTTGACAAGAATTGCAAAGATATTACAATGAAAATTACAAATTGCGATTTAAAATATCTAGAACTTGCGCCCCGAGATGACCCATACGATCATGCCAAGGTAAATGGTGGGAAGCTATAAACGTGGCTTGAGGCGGTACTCGGTAGTTGAGGAGGCGTGAACGTATAGAGATTCCCGGTGCTATTGTGGCGAGAAAGTGTCTTCTTAGTTTTGAGGTCCTTCAAAGAAAAACCAAATGGGTCAAATTCGACAGACACTTGATTATCGCGAGTAAAACATCTAACGGATATAAGATTTTTAATGATTTGAGGGCTGTAAAGAATGTTTGGGAGTATGTAGGTTCGGTTTGGTAAAGGGTGAAAGCCCATACCTGATCCGTTAATTAGTAAAAACATGCCATTACCTACCAAAATATTACGACAAACAGGAGTAGAATCAGGGAGTAAAATTTTACTTTGGTCGTTTGTGACGTGGGTCTCGGCTCCAGCATCCATGACATACGAGGTCCAAGATGTGTTGGGCGGGTTAACCTGCAAATTAGCCATTGCTACGCTCAAGTCGGATGGACTGAAAGGATTGTAAACCGGCTGTGAGAAACCCGGTTGTGGGTAGGGTGAAAACTGGGCCGGTGAAAAACCGGTATATTGGGCCTGAGGAGCAGGCTGCGGGCCGGGTTATGGGCTGGACTTCCATTGTTGCTGGGTCGGGTATGGGCAAGGTGGAGGAATCCACCGGGCCCAGCTTGGGAATGAAGGTTGCTGTCCTGGCCAAGGAGAATACTGTTGCTGTGGTCTGCCGCCCCTGCCCCGTCGATTGAAAGAGCCCTTGCAGCCCCGGTTACCACGTCGATTAGACTGGTAAGTGGAACCATCCGGTTGCTGGGTAGGGTTTGGTGGAGTGTTGGAATGCTGCTGGAGCAGTCAGAACCGTAGCCTAGGCGCCTATCTGGGCTTCGATCCTTATTACTTCATCATTAAGCATGGAGATTGCCTGGTCCCAATCAACGCCTTGCTGGTTGATCAAAGAAGCCGTAGTGTTGTATTCTGCCGGTAGTCCACGAACGAGCTGAAGGACTAGGCGTGAGTATGAAACGGGCTGATCAACATCGGATAACTGATTTACTAAATCCGACAGCCGTTGACAATAATCTTCAACAGATGAGCAGGCCGTAAGGGTCAGGTTGCAAAATTTCGTCTCAAGCGCCACAGCGCGAGCCTTTTTATTTCTCAAGAAAATCTTTTCGAGCTTGGACCAAGCCGCTTTGGCTGTTGCATTCGTATCTAAAATACGATTCAAAAGCTCATGCGAAACTGTGTTGTAAATCCATTGAAGAACCAACGCATCAAGCTCTTTCCATTGTTCATATTCGGGAGAGTTTTCGGCTGGTGGGTTGTATCGTCTATATGATCAGAAACTTTATACGCAACAACGTTGAGGCGAAAAAGTTTAACCCAGGAAGAGTAGGTTACCTTCGATCCGTCCAAAGTCCAAATCTTGGTTTGGATATTCGTAACTGAGTACGCGGGATGTAGAGGGGCTGGTTTGTTAGACGAGTCAGCGACGGTGTCTTTGGTCATGATGACACAGCTGGACGAATCCGTTTAGGGTTTAAGAAGGTGATCGAAAAAAATAAAGGAGAAGAGAGAAGGATATCGGACCTTAGCTCTAATACCATAAAAGCTTGTTATGGTACGATAATTCGATGATCATTATTGATTATGAACACCCCTATACATAGGGAAGAATACAAACATAAAACAGGAAAGGATATACATAAGAATACATCAGGATTATCTCTAAATAATGATAAATATCTATTCCTCAAATATAGTAAATAATCAGTTGGCTAAGAGTATGAAGAGCAATAATCTCAAAAAACAACAAAACCAATCATCATACGGGCCGTATAAACAGCAAAAAGGATCATATGGACCATAATCACCATATGGCATTTGTCAACGGTGTGCATAAGTCTAACACATCATATGGCCTGTATGATATGTAACATCACCAACTCATACCGCCCATATAAACAATTTGGCCTGTATGATGATGAGCCAATAATAAACCCCATACGAATCCATATACCCTTTTCGCCGTTTATACAGCTCTCAAGACCATACGCCCCGTACGGCAAGCCAACAAAACACCTCATACTACCCCGTATACCCTTTTTGGCCATTGATATGGCCCATATGACTTGTAAGAACACCAACTCATACCTCCCGTATGATGAGTCAGTAAAACACCTCCCGTATAATTTGTACCTATAGTCTCACCCAAGAAGATCCAAAAGCTATCTATCAACATTTACTAAACAACTAGACGGAAAAGTTTTGAATAAAGCTCTAACCTTTCACGATCTGAAGGAGAAGAAGCAGTCTGAAGTGAAGCATGAAGAGCAGTAGGAGAGTACTGGAAGTAACTTCCAGGTGGTATTCTATTCTCCATCACTCAGTCAACCCTGTTAAGCATATAATTGATTCATCAATTATAACACAAACATGTTAGATTAGATACAGATAGATTGATAGACTTACTGGGGGGTACTCGTGATTTGAGATTCAGAAAGATAAAGGGTCTGTTCAACTATTTATTTAGCCCTAATTGGACCCATTTTGAGAGCGAGATGAAGAAAATGACAAATGGGTATGGGAGAAAACTCACTGTACAGAAGAATTCAATTGAATGGGGGGTGGGTAGGTTCGTTGGTTGGCTTATATGTATGTATAGTCGTATCATCGCATAGGATACGAATCATAAGATTTGGTAGTTTAGTTTTTTAATAATCAGATTCTCTGGGCTACATGAGCTTAAATGCATCTTGTGATCGGTTATTTAAATAGTTATTATTATTATTGTTTTATTTTGTAATGAAAGTATAGTTATTATTATTAGAGTTAATTGCCCGGATAGCTTATGTGGTTTGTCGTTTTTTCACATTTAGTTCTCAACTTTTCAAAATAGCATGTTTGTTCTTTTTAGTTTGCTCATTTGTTACTCGGGTAGTCTCTATAGTAGATGGGTGTTAGTTTGTTCAGTTAAATGATTTGAAGTGACCAAATTACCCTTTCTAATTAAAACATTAAAAAAATCAAATAATAAATCATTTAATATATAAAGTAGGCCCCACAAATATATATTTAAAATTAAAAAAATTTCCCCACCCCACCCATATTTCTCCGGTGATCTTTAACCCAGCAACCACCATCACGTTTTCCGGCCACTGCACCTTGCCCGCGACCACACCCCTAATTTAAACGCATAAAAAACAAAAAAAAAATGAAAGGAGAGATGCTCACTCGATTCCCAATCACAATAACTGATGAAGAGAAAGATTGATAAGTTTAGATTTGAAGATAAATAGTTAGAGGCCTTTCTTGAAATGTTAAGCACCGGAAGAAAATGGTAGGTGAGGTCCGGCGAAAGCTTTCGCTGCGAAATGGTAGGTGAGTCTCCATCGGCCGGAGCAGGAGTCTACCGGCGGATCCGTACAGCAGAAATGTTGCTGATGTTGTTAGTAGAATTGGATATGTTGCTGCTGTTGTTGTTAGTCCACCGGCGAATCCACCTAGTCGTCGTCAATGTGCGGTGGCCGGAAAAAAAAAAGTGTTGGTGGTGACCGGTGTTAAAGATCACCGGAGAAGAACATGGTAGGTGGGGGGAATTTTTTTTTTTTTTAATTTTAAATATGATGATGGGGCCTGCATCACATTTAAATGATTTATTTGAAGGTTTTTTAATGTTTTAATAAGAAAGGGTAATTTGGTCATTTCAAATCAATTTAACTAAACAAATTAACACCTCTCCAGTATAGGGACTACCCGATTAACAAGTGAGCAAACCACATGGATGAAACATGCTATTTTAAAAAGTTAGGGACTAAATGTGAAAAACGACAAACCACGGGGACTATCCGGGCAATTAACTCTTATTATTATTTTATTATGTAATGAAAGTATTAGATTGGAGATTTAAAGAGTTAATTGTTCGGATGGTCTCTGTGGTTTTGCTATTTTTTTCAAATTTAGTCCCTACCGTTTAAAACATGTTTGTTTCTTGTGGTTTCATTATTTGTTACTTGGATAGTCCCCTGAGTGGATGTTTGTTAGTTTGCTCAGTTAAGTTAAGTTGATATGAAATGACCAAACTACCCTTATTTATTAAAATTCAATAACTAAAACATTTTATGAAATTAAGTGGGACCCACTTACACAAATAAATAAAAAATAGAAAAAAAATATATATCTTTCTCTCTGATTGAAGCACTACAACCACTTCACCGACGACTGTTTCTGGTCGTCACTGCCTGCCACCACCTCTGCCACACCACCACCACAACTTCCCACCATATTCCCTCCTCTCTTAGAAGCTCCCAATCGAAATCCAAACCACTAGCCCTGTCACTTATACCTCTGCTATTGAAGGGGTATGGTCCCAAATCCTACGCCGACCAATTAGGTCGGGCGCGAGACCATACTCTTATCAGACTAATTTGGTAGCTTTCTCAACCTCGCGCCGGCTAATCAGGAGCAACCTAGGTCGTGCGCGAGGTCAGGGCCAGCATAGGACCAGATTTCACACTTGGCTCCTTGGATGAAAACCCTTACTTCCTGGACCTTGCGCTGGCTACACGGGATATCCCCGATGGTCGCGCGGAGGAAGGAAGCGTAGCTTCCCTCTCACCCCAAAAGTACCAACAGTCGTGGCAGAGGGGACAAAACGGATATTCCTTGTTGTTGACTACATACCCAAGGCCCATCAGCCCATCTTCTTCCCAAACCACTCTGGTTATAAATAGTGAGCTTCACCTACATGTTTAAGGGGATCCCTTCCTTGTTCTCTCACTCTTAATCACACACTTTTATCCTCAAAGCATATACTTATTCTTAGGCCGGAGGGTGGTTACCAGGAGAACCCCCCATATTCCCCTCCTCGTAACGAGCTTAACGGTGTGTTCAGTGTTTTGCAGGATCATCACCATCACAGCTTGGATGAGATAAAGAAGATTAACCTTATTTGTCGAGGCACAAACCACAAACTAATCACCAGATTAGTTTGGTGTTTCTTCAGCTACAATCATAAACTCTATAATAGCCCTTAAATTCAATTTATAAATTTGTGTTCTGTGATCACCGTTAACAAACAGAATCATAGGGCTTTTGTTCATTGTGTCAAGACGAGGTAAAATACCTCGAAAAGCTGATGTCGTGGCCTTAGACCGTGCTACCAAAGGCGGCAGGGGCGGTGGGTTCAAACAGAGGTCTCTTGAATTTGATCATCCATCCTTCGTAAACCCTCAACTACATCTCCTTAGATCTTCTTCTTTCTTGCTTGTTGTGTCTCATGTTGTTCATTTGAAGATGATAGGTGGAATGTAACGGAAAGATATGGTGTCCATGGTTGCTCGTAGTGGCCAACGATTGCAGCGCTACAATCAAGGCCAATGATAGTCTATAATTTACTCCATACTGCCTCTGTTGTGGTTTTCCATAATTTCCTCAAATTTGGATTGATATCTTTATTTGCACCATGTTTTTTTATTGGGATAAACTTGCTAAGAATTTCGATTCCATAAAAAACAAAATTTTGTGAAGTTGATTCAAAATTTTGTGTTTTGTGACCACCCGCCACTCACCTGCTTATGTTTCTTTCGTTCGTTTAAATTGAACAACTTGTGTTTCTTTCGTTCGTTTGTTTGGTGACGTTCACCGATCAGCACGATTACAACACAACAATTCTTCATTTCTGCTTGCTCTCAATCTATTGCGGCCTTTGGTGACGCCATTAAATCCTGGTATATTCATCGAATTGAAATTTAGTTTCTTCTTTTTGTCTCACATAATACAAAATTAAAATCATGCAATTAATGGGTGTGATGCATTTGTTTTTATGTAGTTTGTTCTGTAAATTATAAAAGTCTGCTTCAAGTTGAAAATCCATGTACATAGCTTCAAGTTGAAAATCCATGTACATAAACGAGTCTGGGATTGCAAATATGATCAATATCACTATGCAAGCAAGATGTTCGATGAACTGTCTCAAAGGGTTTACATTTATGGAAATTGTTTGTAAAATGTGATGATAAATTTAAATATGTTTTTATAGATTATTGAACTTGTTTAAGATTTTGATTAGTTACTGTCTAGAGTGTCTTGTGATCTTTTGGTGATTAGTGAACTTATTTACATTTTGCTAATTCGTGGTTGTGGAGTTAGGGGTGGTTGTGGGGGTGGTTTTATGGGAGGTTGTAGGTCGAGGGCAGGTGGCATGTTTGTGGTGTTAGGGGCAGCGCGGGGCGTTTGCAGGTGGCGCAGTTTTAGGGGCGGTTGCCGGTGAGTGGCGGGTGGTGGTGGTCGGCCGGCGGCAGATGGGGGTGGGAGGTGGCAGTAAGTGAGAGAGAGAAGAGTGAGAGAGTGGTGAGTTCTGTTTTTTTAAATATCTTTTTATTTTTTACACAATAGTCCCTTGATATAAGTTGTGTTACACATTAGACCTTGGGGAGGTGAAAAGACAAGAACGCCCTCATGTGCCATGCACATGACCATACTTAACCAAATAAATTAACTGAGTTAGGCTCAAAGGGCATAACGTGCAAAATTTTGATACGTTAAGGACAAAACTCATCAAGTTTTGCGCTAAAGGACACCACCTGCAAAATGGTGTAAACGTAAAGGACAAAACTTGTAATTTAGTCTAATTTTAAAAAGGTGGAGACTAAGAGTGAAATCTTGGTAAACCATAGGGAGCATCCAGGCAATTTACCCATATATTACAAAAATAATTAATACATTTAAAAATAAGTTGAATATTCAAGTAAGTTAAAGTTTTGTTATTTAGCTATATGAAATTGTACATTTTGTTGTTTAGTTTTAGTGGTGAGTATCACTTACAAGAAGTCGTTAGTTATGAAGGGGATACACAGTAATTATCGACAAATGCCAATAGAAAGAAAAAAATGACTATCATCGACGGACACCATAACTCAAGAGAAAAAAAGTCTAATTGGTGATCATTACTAACAAACACGAAAAAAAGACTATCGCTGACAAGGAAACCAATAAAGGTAAGCCTGACCCGGGTTGTTCTTTTTGCGGTAACTCTTTGCCAATAGGTGATCATTTGGTGTTTCGTCGTTAATTTGAGGATAAGATTCCCGTTCAACTTTTCAGTCGTTTGTCAATGAGGGCACATCTAAGGGTTTGACTACATCGGTAATTTATTACTAAATGAAGGATAAAATTTTTAAAAAGATGGTTGCCTAGAATTTTCATTCGTTTGTCGGTGAGGGCCGTTTGCAACGTGAACATCCATCGATAAAACTTTTGTTGCTAACTTGTTGGTGACAGGGTCATGGTAACAATCGATATGAATCGTCGTTGATAATCCAACCGATGACCCCTCGGTGGTAATCCGTCAGAGTTAACCTTACCCGCGCCCGGTTTCTTAATCGAGTGTCATTGTCTGATTATGGATGGGCCCCACCTTCACAAACGAATTTCAGATGGGTTTGTTCGTCAATGAAGGTCATATGTTTTACAGTGTACATTGAACATCCATTTGACACGCATGTCATCTTTCCAAAAATTAACGTTAGATTTGTGGTTAATTTTCTGGAAAATCACTAAAGAACACTTACTTTAATATATCCGTTAGGAACCACCCTTTTATTGCGAGAACCGCGAGAACTAGTGTGAACACAAACAGTAATACCTAAAAAAATCTAAAAAACACAAAAAAAAATTACTATTTTTTTGTAAAAATCGCTATATTTTGTTTACAATAAAAAAAATTCAAAAAAAAAAAATTTGAGTCACAGTTGTCCATGCACATGTGCATTTGAATCATTTCTTTGACAAATTCCGTAATTCATTACAAATATTAGACAATTGCACTTTCATTTACACTACCACGTGTAATACACTACTTTTTACGTTAACAATATTAGAAATGCACATGTGCATCTATATGTATCAACATGAAATAAGGTGTGTTGGTATACTACTTTCTCTTTCATCTATCATTCCATCCATAATACACAAGCATGCACATGTGCATTTTTGTCATTTCTTTGACAAATTCCGTAATTCATTACACATATTAGACAATTGCACTTTCATTTACTCTACCATATGTAATACACTACTTTTTACATTACCAATATTAGAAATGCACATGTGCATTTATATGTATCAACATGAAATAAGGTGTTTTGGTACACTACTTTGAATACACTTTCCCTTTCATCTATCATACCATCCATAATACAATATCATTACCTCCTACCATCCATAATACAATACCATTACTAATATTTTCACTTTATTACATGTATGTAAACACCATTTATACCATCCAATCAACATATTACATAATAAATTGACAACTATAACCAAACCATCAACCACTAGATATAAATAACAAAAAAACATGTATATGGGCATACTTCTCCATTCAAAATCACAAACTTTTTGTACCAAAACACGTTATATCATGGTTATACCTAATGATGCACATGTGCATTTTGAATATTGGTAATGTAAAAAGTAGTGTATTACGAATAGTATTGTAAATTAAAGTGCAATTGTCTATTCCTGATAACGTATTACCGAATTTGTCGAAGTAATGATACATATGCACATGTGCATGGATATATATATATATGGGTTCATGCATAAACTTTTAAGAAGAGAGCTTGAGAACTAGTGGTCTAGTGTGTGAACACAAACAAAATAAACCCAAAACAAACAATGAACCCCCACCGCACCAACACCCAAAAAACTAAACCCCCACCCCTACCAACCCCCCCCCCCCCCCCTAAAAACCTAAAAAAACCCTAACCCCACCCCCACCCAAGCTAAATGCTAAAGACTAAACCCCAAAAGGAAATGCTAAAAAAGATATTTTTTAAATTACATTAAAATTGCGACTTTTTATTAATGAAAAAAAATATTAATAAAAATTTGTGATTTTAATGTAAAATTATAAAAATAAAAAAATGTGTGTTTTTAAAGCTTTTTAGGTAGTTTTGGTTGTGTTCACACTTGTTCTCATGATTCTCATCATAAATGCTACTTCCTAACAAACCCTTACCATATGTGTATATATATATGTGTGTGTGTGTGTGTGTGTGTATAAAGGCAGGATTTGGAGAAAACGCTCTAAAGTGTGAAAATTGTGAGAACGGTTGACAGCCCTTAGATCAAAACAATCCAGGGGCTAAAATGAAGTGGTAGCGTTTTTTATAGATATTGATAACTGTCACACCCCAACCGATGGCGAAAACATTGAGTCGAGACGTAATAGATTGCTCAAAGACAATATAACACTCAATTTGCGACAATAGATTAAAATTCGAAATTTCATTTCATATCATCAAAACAAACATTACATTGTCTCAAAAGGAAATTATACAATTTGGAATTTCTTAACTAAAAACATCAAATGCATAAATAAACTAGGTGAGTATCTAAATCTACCCTAAGTATTTTCTTGTGATATAATCATCAAATATTTCCAGCAACATGTATACAAATATCCATCAACACAAATTATGTCGGTGAGCATACTAGTTTGTCTACGTAGCACATATAAGAATGAGTCTCAAATCCACATGTTTAAAGTATACTAAATCATGTAACATACTAGCATGAATAGCCTAAATATCAATCCAAAGTTTGGCATTAGCGTAATCTTATCACCAAAGCGAATACGACCGTAAAGAATAACTTAACAATAACCCACAAAACGGGCGGTGTGCTAATTCTATAGTGCATTACATGTTAAGTGAGGCTTGTAAGGTTAATGATAATTAGCTAAACATAAGTTTATGTCACACACCAACCGATGGCGGAAACATCGGAATGAGACAGACGAGATTGCTCAAAACATTATAACGTTCTAAAATGTGACAATAATTAAAAAATTAAAATTTCATTTCATTGCTAATTTCAATGATACAGTCATCTTGAAAGGAAAGTACAACAATTTGCAATTTAATATCACTAACATAAAGGAAATACATAAAGTAAAGTTTGGGTGCGTTTCTAATTCGCCCTAAGTTGATTTCTTGAGCGTCATCACACATTTTCTGCAACATGCATTAAAGTATCCGTCAACACAAAAAGGTTCGGTGAACATACAAGTTTTGTCTACATAGCATATATATAATGTCTGAAATCCAACATGGCAATTCATATACTAAGTTACATATCATACTAGCATGCAATAACTATAGGTCAAACCAAACTATCCACTAGCATAATCTTATCATCGCAATGAATAAGAGCATAAAGAATGATTACTTAACAATGACCCCAAAACGGTCGGTGTGCTACTCCTATAGCGCTATACATGTTAAGGCAGGCTCGCGAAGTTAATAACAAATAGGTTGCATGAATGTATTCTAGCATGTATAATCATCAAGTATAACAAGTAGCATGTTTTAATGGATTGAGTGTTTGCATAATATTAATTGTGTGTATGTGTTATGAATTTAATGGGTTATACATGTTACACCCAAAAGTGGTTTAAAACGAAAGAGGGTCAAGTATATTCACAGTTTGCAACTGCTTCCCACAAAGTGAGTCTTGAATGATTTGAAAGATGGAACACCGAGGTTATCCTAAAAGGATAAACAAAGTTTTGATTTTTTGTTGTTGGGTTTTATATTTTTCAATCCCCGTTTATTGGAAAGTTTGAGCCAAACCTCTTTTTTAAGATCCACACATTGTTTTGATTTTTTGTTGTTGGGTTTTATATTTTTTCCAGTCGATGATGATAAGTTCAACTTATTTAAGACACCTACAGAGTCGCGATTTTTGGGCGCTTTCGTTTTGTGTAAAAAAAATTGTAGAAAAAGTTTAAAACCGTAAAAAAGGTTTCGTAAAAAAAATTTGAAAAAAAAGTTTTTGTAAAAAAAAAAAGTTAAAACCGTAAAAAAGTTTTCGTATAAATTTTGGTTCTTTGTAAAAAAAGTTTTATAAAAAAAATTTTAAAATCGTAAAAAGAGTTTTCGTAAAAGACGTAAAAAAGCTTAAAAACGTGTGTGAAAAAAAGTTTTTGTAAAAAAAAGGTTAAAACCGTAAAAAAGTTTTCGTATATAAATTTTTGTTCATTATAAAAAGTTTTTGTAAAAAAAATTGTAATTTTTTTTTTGTAAAAAAAACAGTTTAAAACCGTAAAAAAAGATTTTGTAAAAACGGTTAGAAAGTTTAAAAACGTGTGTGTAAAAAAACGTTTTTGTTAAAAAAACGTTAAAACCATAAAAAAGTTTTCGTGTAAATTTTTGTTCTTTGTAAAAAAAAATTGTAAAAAAGTTTTTTGTATAATTTTTTTTTTGTAAAAAGAGTTTAAAACCGTAAAAAAAGTTTAAAAACGTGTATGTAAAAAAACGGCACGTAAATACGGTGCGTAAAAAACGGGACGTAAAAAACGGCGCGTAAATACGGGGCGTTAAAAAACGGCGCGAAAAACAAGGCGTAAAAACTGGGCTTAAAATGGTAATAAACCGTGCGTAAAAAATGAGGCGTAAAAACGGGGACGTAAAAAAAGGCTCGTAAAAACGCTTTTTTGTAAAAAAATCTTGGAATTTTTTTTGTCAAAAAAACTGATTTTTGATAAAAAAAAAAAATAATTAATGTAATGAGACAAAAAAGGTAATAAGAAACAATAAATATGATAAAAAACAAATTTATTTAAATACCCTTTTGACATTAAAATATTAAAAATATAATAAGACAAAAAGAATTTTTTAATGTTACTTTTAATCTCATCCATCCATCTCCAAGATCTAACGATTGGAAAGTGATTCTCACGGTTTTCGCAAGGTTTTAATTACTTTTAATCTCGTCCATCCATCTCCAAGATCTAATAGTTGGAAAGTGGTTCTCACTGTTTTCGCAACTAGAGGTGGTTTGTATTTTAACGGTCCCCTGTATATAGGGTACCGCTAAAATGGGGGACCGTTAAAATACAAACCACCTCCAGTTGTAAAAACCAGGGGTGTGCATGGGTCGGTTTGGGTCGGCTTTGACAAAAAACCATAACCATAACCGATCGGTTATGGTTATTCGGTTTTGATGGTTATAGCTAGTCGGTTATGGGTGGTTAACCGTGTATTTAGCTTAGCTAAAAATAGCTTTTTTTAGCATGGAATAAATTGTTATTGCATATTTGTATATATTAGTATATTACATAGCATTAAAAAATATATATATTTAATCTATAATATTAATACCAATTATTATTATCGAATATTCAAATAAAGTGATATGATACATTCCATAAATTCAAATAAAAATTTAACCAAAACCACAAAATGATATGAAAAAACCCATAAGTACTAAAAATCTCCAGTAAAAAAATATCAAATATTAAAAATATGGTGAAAAGTCCTAAATCCTATAAAGATTTATTACATGTCGGTTCGGTTTGGTTATGGTGGGTATGGAAAAAATGATAACCATAACCGACCCGCTACTTTCGGTTTTCAAAAAAACCATTAATCGACCCACCGGTTTTTATTTGGTTCGGTTTTGTCGGTTAATTCGGTTATAGTGCGGTTAATTCGTTTTTTTGCACACCTCAAGTAAGAATCGAGAGAACCACTTTTTAGCCACTAGATCAACAAGATGGATGAATATGATTAAAAGTAATTAAAAATAATATAAAATAATTTTTGTCTTATTATGTTTTTAATATTTTAATGCAAAAGGGTAATTTAGTAAAATTATTTTTTTTGTCTTTTTGTATTTATTATTTTTTGTTACTTTTTTTTGTATTATTATATTAGTTTTTATTATTTAAACAAATTTTTTTATTAAAAGGTTTTTAAATTCATATCTTTTAAGAGATTTTAAAATTTTTTTTTTACGTTTTACGTTTTATATTAAACTTTTTACGCTGTACGTTTTATGTTAAACTTTTTACGTTTTACGTTTTTACGTTTTACATTTTATGTTAAACTTTTTACGCTTTACGTTTTACGTTAAACTTTTTACGTGTTATGGTTTTACGTGTTATGTTTTTACGTTTTACGTTAAACTTTTTACGTTTTTACGTTAAAAAGTTTACGTTTTACGTTAAAAAGTTTACGGTTTAACTTTTTTTTTTTTACAAAAACTTTTTTACTCAAAACGAACGCACCCAGAAATCGCAAACTCGGTAGGTGCCTCAGATAGATTGTTATCATCATCGACTGGTGGAAAAATATAAAAAACCAACAACATCAAAACAATGTGTATCTCGAAAAAAAACGGGGTTTGTCTCAGATTTCCCGATAATCAAAAGGCTGCAAAGTGGGGTTGCAGGTTCAAAAACCTACCCTCCACCATCCTTGCCGCGCCATCGTCATCAAAATCTACGTTTTTTTTGCATCATCGCCGCCCAATCCAACAGATCAAGACCCACAGAATCAAAGAATACAAAATGCATCATTCAAACAATCTGCATCATTCAAAAAACATTCAAACAAGTGCAACTCACCTTTTCCAGATCCAAAAAACATTCAAACAACCTGCATCATTCACCAGTTCACACCCCTCCTCACCCACCCCTCCACCCATATTCACCGCCGCCACCGCCTTCGACACACCGCCTTCCCCTATATATATAGGGTAAGGTTATTGTAAAAAAGGGTTAAAAGTGTGAGAAATTTGAGAAATATTGTGGAGATGACATGTGTCCCCAGTTTAAATTAATTCAAAAGGGTAAAAACGTAATTTTATCATCAATTCAATTAATTCAAACTTTCCATAACCGCCACCTTAATTATAGGAGCAGGATTTTTTAAAAGATCTCTAAAAAAACACTATGAATAACACTACAACCACCATAACACATATATAACACCATTCAATAAGTATATAACACCATTTCAAAGATCTCTGTAAAAACACTATGAATAACACTGCAAAACCACCATTCAGCACATATGTAACCATTCAATAATTATATAACACCATTCAATAATTATATAACACCATTCAATAAGTATATAACACCATTCAACACATATATAACACCATTCAATAAAGTATATAACACCATTCAACACATATATAACACCATTCAATAAAGTATATAACACCATTCAACACATATATAACACCATTCAATAAAGTATATAACACCATTCAACACATATATAACACCATTCAATAATCATTGCATCTCTGTATCATCTTTTTCTCCACTGCCGGCACCACCACTGCCGCTCCGCCACCGTCGTGTAGAGGTGGCCAACCACCCGACACCACCTTGCTGGATTTCTTTTTATCGCTCGAACCAAACCACCGGAAACCACCTTGCCGGAACCCCTGCCCCTTTGGACACCCAAACCACCGCCGGAAAGACACAGTCGCCGCCACAGTTATCGGAAAAACGAGAAGGGGGCCGCTGTTCCGTCCGGAAACCACCTTACCCATCAAGGAGACTTATAGCTCCGATATGCTAGCCCAATTATATGTTGATAAGATTGTAGCTTTGCATGGAATACCTGTGTCTATTATCTCGGATAGAGATACTAGATACACGTCACATTTTAGGAAAAGTTTCCAGCAATCATTGGGCACTCGTTTGAATTTTAGTACGGCTTATCATCCACAGACTGACGGTCAAAGTGAGCGTACTATTCAAACTTTAGAAGACATGCTACGTGCGTGTGCGATCGATTTAGGTGGTAGTTGGGATAAGAACCTACCACTAATTGAATTCTCCTACAACAATAGCTACCACACCAGCATAAAAGCTGCGCCTTTTGAGGCCTTATATGGTAGAAAGTGTAGATCGCCTATTTGTTGGGCAGAAGTTGGAGATGTCCAACTATCAGGACCAGAAATTGTTTTTGAGACGACGGACAAGATTGTCCAGATCCGCGATCGATTGAGAGCTGCCAGGGATAGGCAGAAAGCTTATGCGGATCCACAGCGCAAAGATTTTCACTTCGAAGTAGGTGAAAAAGTGTTGCTTAAGGTATCACCCTGGAAGGGGGTGATGCGATTTGGTAAGAAAGGCAAGCTAAGCCCGAGGTACATAGGACCTTTCGAGATTATCGAACGTGTCGGATCAGTTGCTTATAAGTTGAACTTGCCTGAAGAACTTAGTGTTATCCATAATGTGTTCCACATCTGTAATTTGAAGAAGTGTTCCGCTGATGGACCACCGGTTATACCGTATACAGATGTACATATTGATGAAAGCTTGAAATTTGTGGAAAAGCCGTTATCGATTGAAGACCGAAAGGTAAAGAAACTTCGAAGGAAGCACATACCTATTGTTAAGGTCAAATGGGATGCCCGTAGAGGTCCCGAATACACATGGGAGGTAGAATCCACGATGAAAGAAAAATACCCTCATTTGTTTCAGTAAATCTCGGGGTCGAGATTTCTTTTAAGGGGGTGAGGATGTAACACCTCGGAAATTTACGTCAAATAATGTACTGACACGTGTCACGGACTTTGAATATGCGAAAACATACTTTAGAGGGACTAAAGTTGACAAACGGTGAAACTATGTAAATTCAAGGGTCCAAAGCGTCAACAACTGATAAATAGGCCCTACAATAACCCTACATGGTGTTTATAATCTTAAACGGAAGAATCATGGATCATACGAAGCGAAAGATGTAAGAAAGTGAGGAATTACAAACTACAGGGGCTAAATGTGTCAACATGTTGAATTCATACCTCTGAGTGATCTTTTGGCAAACCCGAAGCTTTGTAAAAATAAAATATACTCATAAGAATATGTGATAAAAATTTCATGAAGTTTCGTGAACGTATGAGAAAGTTATGATTAAAACCGTATGCGAAAGGTTAAATACGTTATCGTGAATTTCGTGACTTTTCGGGTGAGCGCAAAGTGAACCGAGAACTTTGCCAAGTTTATAAAAGTCCCAAGGTTCCTACAAATCAGATTTGAGGGTCTAGAGTGCTAAATAAACGAACAAAACACGTTACGAAAGATCAGGGGCTGAAGTGCAATGTTTGAAACTTGGAAAAGCTGGTCGACCAAGCCCTCGCGTAGCGCGAGGGGGGTCTCGCGTGGCGCGACCAACTGCCAGCGACAGAAAACGTGCAAGTGTCAGTTTCTTGGCTGTTTGTGAATGGATTGCAGCTGTACTCGACTTTAGGAACCCACCAATCGAATTTCATGCAAGGAAACACTCTTGGACTGATTATATAACCTCCATAAACATCTGAAACAACCATAAATCAGATCAAACTTCTCTAAAGTTCACTATAGTTGCAACATTCAAGCACACTTGAAACTTCAGAATTCACGAGATCCTTCTCTGGAGCATTCTGATCGACCAAGCATCCTCATAAGTGATCACTAAGCTTGTTAGGACCTTTGTAAGTGTTTATATCATCCTCAAATCCGTTCTAACTTAGTGTTCTAGCTAAAAGTCAAACATATCATAAATATAGTTTGACTTTGCAATTAAACGAAATGTGCTCAGTCATATCTCGAATCAAAAGTACCAACAAGTTGGTATTTATGAGTATAACAAACCCCTAAAAGGGCATGTTCAGATTCACACTCTAAGCATGCTAATTGTCAAGTCAAAGTTCTTCATAAAAAGTCAACAGAATATGTTTTTGCAAATTTAAGCATAATCAGTAATGTAGGCTACATGCAACCTATTTGATCATCAAAATAACTTTATAAATAATTTAAGAACATGTTTCAACTTGATCAACTCGACAATTTTCTGTATTACACCCGAATCGGAACCGAAAGTCTCATAAATGGACTTTTTCTTTGACTATCGGTTCTGATCCGTACATGCATGTTAAGATCTGCATTAGAGCACATTTTAGACCAACTTTCATATATGTTTAACTCTCTGGAATTTTACATCTTGGTTCCATGCTTAACCGATTCGTATGCATGTTTCCGAGTTATGCTTAAAGTTGACTATTTTGCCCTTTTTGATATAAAACGTGATTTTTGGAAAAGTGAAAGAGTATAAATATTTATTACTAATTTATAAACTTGCACCAAAAATTTGAGATCAGTTGGTGGTCCAGATTTTGAGTTATGGCCGATATCGTAAAACTATATCTTTATGTACATAAAACGGCGCTTTTAGCGTATAACCTATTTAAGGCCACTTTTTGGTATAAAACTTTTTACCCACTGATGTTATATAATATTTTGGGATTTTTGATGATTTTTATTTAATTTTTGGCTGATCTTTTCATAGGTCGCTAAGTTGATTCGGTTAATGCCGGTTTTGACCTTTTAAGCCATAAAACGAGTTTTATAAATCCGATTGACCCCAATCCACTTCCTACTGATTTTATTTATTAAATAAAGTATGTTGAACCTTCTGGAAGTATAAAAATCTCAGCTTTATTTTACAAACCCGGAAACGGCTCCAAATCGCCTTTTTAGGCATTTTTAACGCATAGTATATACTATAACCATGTCAAACATATAAGACTTATACCTACTGATGTAATTAGCATATTTTCATATAAAAACAGTAAGTACAATTTTATAAACTCAGATTTCCAGTTTTGGCATTTTTAGCCCTTGTAAAATTACCAAAATACCCCTAACGAGCATAGTTTGGTTTTAAATGATAATTTTCACTTATGGGTCATACCCTACTGTTATAATATGTTAAATTAAGTATGTTTGCTGTACAAACCAGACCTGTAACTCAGATTTCTAATTTAACTCTTTTATAACCTTTTAAATGACCAAAATGCCCTTATGAAGCATGAATTGTGATTAAATCTATTTTGGGCAATATAGGAAATGACTTGCTGATATTATATCATATTTAGAGCATATTAACTCAGGGAACTTGCATATGACTCTTTTAGATACCCGTAAGGCTCTTTTCGCGTTCGGTTCGGTTTATGTAACTAGTTTGCATAAATTGACCGAGACGGGTCAAACATTATCATTTTTGTCTCAAAATCCAGAATGTACTTAGTATACCCATATTAAACAAGTATTCCAACTTGTCGGGTCTAAATCACATTCTATCCGGTCTTCGCTTAATCGTGCGTTAAACCGTTTCGTCCTTTTAACTAACCGGTTTAGGCTTTGGCTTAAATAAAGACCGTTGGAAATCTAATAGGTTATTTATAAACCTTCGTTCCAGATTAGGAGCCCGGTAAAAGCTACCTGCCTTTTTGCTTGTTGAGATAAATACTTACCAAGGTAAATACTTTTAACTTATTTTCCCTATACGGGCTTGGGGTACGGTATATAAAATACCGCTTGGTCTAGCATTAAATTCTTTAATCGAATAGTGGTTAAATTTATTGAGATGCTATGTTTTGATTGTATGTTTTGTTTGCTTAAAGCCTTTGGGGGGTTAATGACCATGTCCCGGATATCCTCGGCATTATCTTACGAGATGGCCACGACCTGAGCACGGGGTGTAGGCGTACACCTGTCAAGTGTATAACTCAAATATTGTGGTGTGTCAATTGATCTTTAACCCGGCACGAACCGGGCTACTGAACGCATAAGTAACATGTAAATCCTTTACAAGATTATGTAATATAATTATCCCAAGTTATAAAAATATTTTTGTGCCATGTGCATACAAATCAATTTTCAATCATTTCAAAATGAGTCAGTTAATTTGTATTTACCAGTGTAAACTGACGTATTTTCCCAAAAGGTTAAGTGCAGGTACTACACGTAATAGGCTGGCTGTCTTCTAGAGCGTCCACAATAAGTCTCGCAAGCTTGGGCGACATTAAACTGTTGAACAATATCTTATTTTATTTTGATCCGCCTGTGGATCCGTTTCAACTACTTGTGATATTTATTATTACATTTTATTTAAAGTTGAAATGAATCTATCTTTGCTTCCGCTGTGCATTATTACATTGTGTTGTTTGTCTATGATGATACCAACTACGTCACTATACTCCCCACCGGGCCCACTGGTGACACGTGGAAAATAGGGGTGTGACAGGTTGGTATCAAAGCCAACACTGAGTGAATTAAACACTAGCCTTTTGTGTTTAATCTCAGTTACACAATTGCACAATCCTCGATTCTCGAGTCTAGACAAAGAACTTAGGAAATTTCCAAATTTTTGTTTAAATTTTCTAACCTTGTCTAATTATATATTTTTGTTGTATCACTTATTTGTTTTTGACAGGTAGTTAAACATGCCACCAAGAATGAGAGGACGAGGGGGACGAGGAGGATACGTAGCCCCAAATGATCACGAAGCCGGGCCTTCGCATCGGCGAACACCTTCGGGCTCTCATAACACAGATGCCCAAAATCTATGGAGGTCCTTCGCTGAACCAGCCTCCACACCATCCATTTCCCATTCATTTGGGCCTCATTCAGAGAATGAGCCCCATCACTCGCAGCAGTCCTACATTCCTCTTGGACGCCAGTCACCCTTTGACAACACATCACCCACCATTCAGGGACTGTACAACCCTGACGATTACCTGCAAGAACCAGTGGGTCTTAACCCACTCGGACCCGAAGACCACTTTCCCGGTGGCAACGACATGGACGTTGACGAAGATACCGACCCTTCCATGCCGCCATCTGGAACACCGAACCACCCCATCGAGATTTCGGATGGGTCACCTTTCATGGGATCACCATACAATGGTCCCGATAGTTATGAGGAGATGTTCAAACAATATGACTGGGTGTTTACCCCCAGTTATCATAACTCTCCCTTGCACCAGTCTTCCCATCACTCTCCTCTTCACCAGTCTTCCCATCACTCTCCTCTTCACCAATCTTACCATAACTCCCCTCTGCACCAGTCATACCACAACTCTCCTTTGCACCTGCCTCACCACTCTCCCCTACACCAGCAGGAGCAGCCCCAGCAGCAGCAGAATCCTTCTGAGGATTCCCAATTTGTAGCGGTCACTCCGCCAGCAGCAGCACCTCCACTTCAGCATCCCCCGCCTCCGAGGCGAAGGAGAACTACCCCGCGGATGTCCGTACGAGGGGGGATACGCATCAGTACCCCTCCACTTTCTAGTGGCAGCCGGTACTCACCGGTTCATGAAGAAACAGAGATGGGTGAATCTTCAAACCCCGTCTCTGAAGTAGCAACGGCGCCAGTCGCGCCACAGCCACAGCCACAGCCACAACCACAGCCACAGCCACCACCGGGTTTTGGAGAACAAATCCCCGCTTACACTAATGCTGCGGCATTTAACCCCTTTGAGCAGCAGTTTCACACGGGGTACAACTATATGGAGGATCCGTACTGGATAGCGGCAAACTCCAACACCTTCCAGCAAGAAGCTCCCTTTGGAGGTCCCTGGGCTACAGGACCCTCGACTTATGGGTACCCACCATATGGGTATCAACAGTCGCAGCCTCTTCAACCTCCACAGTATCAGCAGCCGCAACCGCCCCAACCTCCGCTTTATCAGCCTCCTCAGCCGTCATACTATCAGCAACCACCTCAGGCGCCGACAATGTCACCGCCCCAAATGCAAGAAATCATTCACGAGATACATGTGGTGCGAGACGAGATGCGGCAGGGGTTGGATCATGAACGGAGGCGTAGGAAGGGGATGTTTAGCAAGGTAGTGAGCTTGCTCAAGGGTAAACGCAAGAAGGATCACTGAATCCTTTGTTTGCTTGTTATCTAATCATGTCCCTGCGTGGACATATATTTATATACTCTACCCCTGCGTGGGTAATGTTTCTTTCTGTTTAGCCCCTGCGTGGGCATATCTTTTTAACCCCTGCGAGGGTTTGTTTATTTGTTTGGCCCCTGCGTGGGCATGTTATTTATGAAAAGTCCCGTTTAGGGCAAGCATGTACTCGTTAATTTTAAATTAGAATGGTAATTTCAGCTTTTCATTTTTAAATTATATGCATAAATATAATAAATGAATAAATGGAAAATAGCATTTTTATTGTAATTCACCATTTTAATAAGGATCTTAAAAGGTAAAACCTAGCTGTTATGTTGTCATAAACCTAGCCAAGATGGTAGAACCTGTTTAAAAAGATTCAAATCTCTGTTAACATCTGTAAACATGTTAACATTCTTGGCTAATGTGATCCGTAAAATCACACACGCCACCCTTCTTATAAAATATCCAAATTTTAATATTTCTATATATAATTGGTTGTGACATAATACCTACGGGTTATAATTAATGTCATATAAAAACAAAAAGGCAGCTGTAGTTTATAAACTCCCTGCCAAGAAAAAGGATTGACTTGTCTTATTTAATCAAGCCTTAACCCTACAAAATCTAAATTTGTAATTTAGAAAATTTGTCTACGTGACTAGGCTTATTATGCCAAAATTAAAATTCATTCTAAAAAGATTATTAGTGAAAATCCTGAATGAAATTATTAAAATTAACTAATATGGCTTTTGTTTACCATGGTTAATAAATCGTCGAGAACGATAATACTGTTTAGACTTCTAAATAGACCTTGTCCTTATTTTATGTAGCAATTTAAGACTACATGGCCAAATACGAAGAACTAAACAGTCGCCCGGCACAGAACCCTGAAAATGCTCAAATGTTAATAACTGGTGCGGAATTGAAAGCACTAGTGAATGATGCCGTGGTAGAAGCACTGAATAGACAATTTAGTGAAGCAAGCGGGACCCGAAGTAGGACCCGAACCGCATCACGTTCCAAACCAAGAACACATTCAGAGGGTCATAACAAACCGCCCTCTCAGAAGGAGATACCTAAGAATGATAAGCCAAAGAAGGATGATGAGGATCATCACTCCTCTAACCAAAACAGTGTCTCGATAAAGAAGATCAAGCAGAAACATGAATCGCACAGTAAGTCTTGCACTTATAAATACTTCGTCTCATGCAAACCCAGAGACTTTACTGGGGAAAAAGGAGCGGTCGACTGCATGACCTGGATAGACGAAATGGATACAGTCGTAGATATCAGCGGGTGTGCTGAACGGGATATAGTGAAGTATGTGTCCCAATCGTTTAAAGGGGACGTACTAGCATGGTGGAAATCTCTTTTGCAAGCTACCGGAAAGGCCACACTTTACAGTATGTCATGGGATCAGTTCGTGGCCCTTATTAAAGAAAATTTTTGTCCACAACATGAAGTGGAAAGGATCGAGTCAGACTTTGTATCGTTGGTAATGAAGAATCTAGATTGTCAGGCTTACCTCACCACCTTCAATACTCTATCTCGATTGGTTCCCTACTTGGTAACCCCTGAGCCGAAAAGGATTGCCCGTTTCATTGGGGGTTTGGCCCCTGAGATTAAAGCTAGCGTTAAGGCATCGAGGCCTACAACTTTCAGATCAGTAGCTGATCTATCTCTCTCTCTCACTCAGGACGTGGTCAGGTTGAGAGCACATAGGAACTCGAAAGAGAATAAGAGAAAGCGTGAGGACGATACCTCACGAAAATCGGAGAAGAGACACCGAGGGAATAACGACCATAGAAAAGGGTCAGGATTTAGGAAAGATGGGCAACAGTCGGGGGATAAACCCAAATGCAAAACCTGCAAGAAAAACCACTTTGGGAAATGTCGTTTTGAAACGAAATCGCAGTCCCACACGAGGCCATGTGGAATCTGCAAATCTACTGATCACACGACTTTGAAATGTAAGGGTCTGAAGGATGCAACCTGTTACGGTTGCAACGAGAAAGGGCACATTAAGTCTAATTGCCCAAAGTACGCTAAGAAAGCCGATGAGGGAAAGAAGACCAATGCAAGGGTCTTCAGGATGGACGCTAAGGAAGCCGTTCAAGATGACAACGTTATTACAGGTACTTTTCTTGTAAATAATGTTTTTGCTAGAGTCTTATTTGATTCTGGAGCGGATAAGTCCTTTGTAGTTAATAAGTTTTGTGAGTCGTTAAAATTGCCTGTAAAAGCCTTAAGTGTGAAGTATGAGGTGGAGTTAGCTGATGGAACCATAGAAACAGCCTCAACTGTTTTAGATGGATGTGTTATATCCATTAGGAATCATTCTTTTCCTTTGTCCCTACTTCCCTTTAAGCTCGCCGGCTTTGATGTAGTTATAGGTATGGATTGGTTATCGCATAACCAAGCCCAGATTGTGTGCAAACAAAAGCAAGTGATAGTTAAAACTCCGGCTGGAGAGTCACTTACCATTCAAGGAGATACTCAGCATGGATTGCCAGAGCAAGTGTCCATGCTCAAGGCATCCAGATGTATGCAGAAGGGTTGTGTCATTTATATGGCGCAAGTTACGATTGATGAGCCAAAGCCTAAGATTGAAGATATCCCTATCATTTCGGAATATCCTGAAGTTTTCCCCGAAGAACTACCTGGTTTACCACCAGATAGGCAAGTGGAATTCCGAATTGACATCATCCCTGGTGCTGCACCAATAGCGAGAGAACCTTATAGATTAGCACCGACGGAGATGAAGGAATTAAGGACGCAGTTGGATGATCTATTAGCAAAAGGTTTTATTAGACCTAGTTCGTCTCCTTGGGGAGCGCCAATCTTATTTGTCAAGAAGAAGGATGGATCGATGCGTTTGTGCATCGACTACCGTGAGCTTAATAAGGTCACCATCAAGAATAGGTATCCTCTGCCCAGGATCGACGATCTGTTCGATCAATTACAAGGAGCAAGCTATTTTTCTAAGATCGACTTGAGGTCGGGCTATCATCAGTTGAAAGTCAAAGATGAAGACGTGCACAAGACAACGTTTAGGACTTGTTATGGACATTACGAGTTCTTGGTGATGCCTTTCGGGCTCACTAACGCACCAGCCGCATTCATGGGCCTCATGAATCGAGTCTGCAAGCCTTATCTGGATAAATTCGTCATTGTCTTTATTGACGACATCCTTATCTACTCGAAGAACAAGGCTGACCACGAGAAGCACCTTCGTTGTATTCTCAAACTCCTACACCAAGAGAAACTCTACGCCAAATTCTCGAAGTGCGAATTTTGGCTTCGAGAAGTCCAATTCCTTGGACATGTAGTGAGCGAGCGTGGTATCCAAGTGGATCCCGCCAAAGTAGAAGCAGTGATGAATTGGCAAGAACCAAAGACGCCTACGGAAATTCGCAGTTTTCTGGGTTTAGCTGGATACTATAGGCGTTTCATCGAAAACTTTTCAAGGATTGCTGCGCCCCTTACTTCATTGACACGCAAGAAGGTTAAGTTTGATTGGGGCCCTAAGCAGCAAGAATCCTTCGATATTCTGAAGAACAAGTTGAGCAATGCACCGGTACTAACACTGCCCGATGGTATAGATGAATTTGTGGTGTATTGTGATGCGTCGCACACTGGTATGGGCTGTGTGCTCATGCAGAAAGGAAAAGTTATTGCCTACGCCTCAAGACAGCTGAAGATACACGAAAAGAACTACACCACCCACGACCTGGAGCTGGGTGCCGTTGTATTTGCATTAAAACTTTGGAGACATTACTTATATGGTACCAAGTGTGTGATCTATTCAGATCACAAGAGCCTTCAACATTTGTTTAATCAGAAGGACTTGAATATGCGACAGAGACGATGGATGGAAACTCTGAATGATTACGATTGTGAAATAAAGTACCATCCAGGCAAGGCAAATGTAGTTGCCGACGCCTTGAGTAGAAAAGAAAGAGTAAAGCCTATAAGAATCAACGCTAAGCGCATTGAAATCAAGAATGATTTGAACAAAAGGATATTAGCTGCACAGAAGGAAGCTGTGCTGGAAGCTAATTATCCTGAAGAAAAGTTGGGAGTAACTGAGGAGCAGTTATCTCATGACAAGGACGGAATGCTTAGACTAAATGGAAGAATATGGGTTCCAATTTTTGGGGGACTTCGGGATGTTATCCTCCAGGAGGCCCACAGTTCCAAATATTCTGTTCATCCTGGAGCAGACAAGATGTACCAGGATTTAAAAGCAAACTACTGGTGGATTGGTTTGAAAAAGTCCGTAGCTGCTTATGTGTCTAAATGTTTGACTTGTGCACAAGTCAAAGCAGAACACCAGAAACCGTCAGGTTTGCTACAACAACCTGAAATTCCCACATGGAAATGGGAAATGGTGACGATGGATTTCATCACCAAGTTGCCAAAGACAAGAAAGGGAAATGACACTATTTGGGTCATCGTAGATAGACTGACAAAGTCAGCACATTTTCTACCCATCAAGGAGACTTATAGCTCCGATATGCTAGCCCAATTATATGTTGATAAGATTGTAGCTTTGCATGGAATACCTGTGTCTATTATCTCGGATAGAGATACTAGATACACGTCACATTTTAGGAAAAGTTTCCAGCAATCATTGGGCACTCGTTTGAATTTTAGTACGGCTTATCATCCACAGACTGACGGTCAAAGTGAGCGTACTATTCAAACTTTAGAAGACATGCTACGTGCGTGTGCGATCGATTTAGGTGGTAGTTGGGATAAGAACCTACCACTAATTGAATTCTCCTACAACAATAGCTACCACACCAGCATAAAAGCTGCGCCTTTTGAGGCCTTATATGGTAGAAAGTGTAGATCGCCTATTTGTTGGGCAGAAGTTGGAGATGTCCAACTATCAGGACCAAAAATTGTTTTTGAGACGACGGACAAGATTGTCCAGATCCGCGATCGATTGAGAGCTGCCAGGGATAGGCAGAAAGCTTATGCGGATCCACAACGCAAAGATTTTCACTTCGAAGTAGGTGAAAAAGTGTTGCTTAAGGTATCACCCTGGAAGGGGGTGATGCGATTTGGTAAGAAAGGCAAGCTAAGCCCGAGGTACATAGGACCTTTCGAGATTATCGAACGTGTCGGATCAGTTGCTTATAAGTTGAACTTGCCTGAAGAACTTAGTGTTATCCATAATGTGTTCCACATCTGTAATTTGAAGAAGTGTTCCGCTGATGGACCACCGGTTATACCGTATACAGATGTACATATTGATGAAAGCTTGAAATTTGTGGAAAAGCCGTTATCGATTGAAGACCGAAAGGTAAAGAAACTTCGAAGGAAGCACATACCTATTGTTAAGGTCAAATGGGATGCCCGTAGAGGTCCCGAATACACATGGGAGGTAGAATCCACGATGAAAGAAAAATACCCTCATTTGTTTCAGTAAATCTCGGGGTCGAGATTTCTTTTAAGGGGGTGAGGATGTAACACCTCGGAAATTTACGTCAAATAATGTACTGACACGTGTCACGGACTTTGAATATGCGAAAACATACTTTAGAGGGACTAAAGTTGACAAACGGTGAAACTATGTAAATTCAAGGGTCCAAAGCGTCAACAACTGATAAATAGGCCCTACAATAACCCTACATGGTGTTTATAATCTTAAACGGAAGAATCATGGATCATACGAAGCGAAAGATGTAAGAAAGTGAGGAATTACAAACTACAGGGGCTAAATGTGTCAACATGTTGAATTCATACCTCTGAGTGATCTTTTGGCAAACCCGAAGCTTTGTAAAAATAAAATATACTCATAAGAATATGTGATAAAAATTTCATGAAGTTTCGTGAACGTATGAGAAAGTTATGATTAAAACCGTATGCGAAAGGTTAAATACGTTATCGTGAATTTCGTGACTTTTCGGGTGAGCGCAAAGTGAACCGAGAACTTTGCCAAGTTTATAAAAGTCCCAAGGTTCCTACAAATCAGATTTGAGGGTCTAGAGTGCTAAATAAACGAACAAAACACGTTACGAAAGATCAGGGGCTGAAGTGCAATGTTTGAAACTTGGAAAAGCTGGTCGACCAAGCCCTCGCGTAGCGCGAGGGGGGTCTCGCGTGGCGCGACCAACTGCCAGCGACAGAAAACGTGCAAGTGTCAGTTTCTTGGCTGTTTGTGAATGGATTACAGCTGTACTCGACTTTAGGAACCCACCAATCGAATTTCATGCAAGGAAACACTCTTGGACTGATTATATAACCTCCATAAACATCTGAAACAACCATAAATCAGATCAAACTTCTCTAAAGTTCACTATAGTTGCAACATTCAAGCACACTTGAAACTTCAGAATTCACGAGATCCTTCTCTGGAGCATTCTGATCGACCAAGCATCCTCATAAGTGATCACTAAGCTTGTTAGGACCTTTGTAAGTGTTTATATCATCCTCAAATCCGTTCTAACTTAGTGTTCTAGCTAAAAGTCAAACATATCATAAATATAGTTTGACTTTTCAATTAAACGAAATGTGCTCAGTCATATCTCGAATCAAAAGTACCAACAAGTTGGTATTTATGAGTATAACAAACCCCTAAAAGGGTATGTTCAGATTCACACTCTAAGCATGCTAATTGTCGAGTCAAAGTTCTTCATAAAAAGTCAACAGAATATGTTTTTGCAAATTTAAGCATAATCAGTAATGTAGGCTACATGCAACCTATTTGATCATCAAAATAACTTTATAAATAATTTAAGAACATGTTTCAACTTGATCAACTCGACAATTTTCTGTATTACACCCGAATCGGAACCGAAAGTCTCATAAATGGACTTTTTCTTTGACTATCGGTTCTGATCCGTACATGCATGTTAAGATCTGAATTAGAGCACATTTTAGACCAACTTTCATATATGTTTAACTCTCTGGAATTTTACATCTTGGTTCCATGCTTAACCGATTCGTATGCATGTTTCCGAGTTATGCTTAAAGTTGACTATTTTGCCCTTTTTGATATAAAACGTGATTTTTGGAAAAGTGAAAGAGTAGAAATCTTTATTACTAATTTATAAACTTGCACCAAAAATTTGAGATCAGTTGGTGGTCCAGATTTTGAGTTATGGCCGATATCGTAAAACTATATCTTTATGTACATAAAACGGCGCTTTTAGCGTATAACCTATTTAAGGCCACTTTTTGGTATAAAACTTTTTACCCACTGATGTTATATAATATTTTGGGATTTTTGATGATTTTTATTTAATTTTTGGCTGATCTTTTCATAGGTCGCTAAGTTGATTCGGTTAATGCCGGTTTTGACCTTTTAAGCCATAAAACGAGTTTTATAAATCCGATTGACCCCAAACCACTTCCTACTGATTTTATTTATTAAATAAAGTATGTTGAACCTTCTGGAAGTATAAAAATCTCAGCTTTCTTTTACAAACCCGGAAACGGCTCCAAATCGCCTTTTTAGGCATTTTTAACGCATAGTATATACTATAACCATGTCAAACATATAAGACTTATACCTACTGATGTAATTAGCATATTTTCATATAAAAACAGTAAGTACAATTTTATAAACTCAGATTTCCAGTTTTGGCATTTTTAGCCCTTGTAAAATTACCAAAATACCCCTAACGAGCATAGTTTGGTTTTAAATGATAATTTTCACTTATGGGTCATACCCTACTGTTATAACATGTTAAATTAAGTATGTTTGCTGTACAAACCAGACCTGTAACTCAGATTTCTAATTTAACTCTTTTATAACCTTTTAAATGACCAAAATGCCCTTATGAAGCATGAATTGTGATTAAATCTATTTTGGGCAATATAGGAAATGACTTGCTGATATTATATCATATTTAGAGCATATTAACTCAGGGAACTTGCATATGAATCTTTTAGATACCCGTAAGGCTCTTTTCGCGTTCGGTTCGGTTTATGTAACTAGTTTGCATAAATTGACCGAGACGGGTCAAACATTATCATTTTTGTCTCAAAATCCAGAATGTACTTAGTATACCCATATTAAACAAGTATTCCAACTTGTCGGGTCTAAATCACATTCTATCCGGTCTTCGCTTAATCGTGCGTTAAACCGTTTCGTCCTTTTAACTAACCGGTTTAGGCTTTGGCTTAAATAAAGACCGTTGGAAATCTAATAGGTTATTTATAAACCTTCGTTCCAGATTAGGAGCCCGGTAAAAGCTACCTGCCTTTTTGCTTGTTGAGATAAATACTTACCAAGGTAAATACTTTTAACTTATTTTCCCTATACGGGCTTGGGGTACGGTATATAAAATACCGCTTGGTCTAGCATTAAATTCTTTAATCGAATAGTGGTTAAATTTATTGAGATGCTATGTTTTGATTGTATGTTTTGTTTGCTTAAAGCCTTTGGGGGGTTAATGACCATGTCCCGGATATCCTCGGCATTATCTTACGAGATGGCCACGACCTGAGCACGGGGTGTAGGCGTACACCTGTCAAGTGTATAACTCAAATATTGTGGTGTGTCAATTGATCTTTAACCCGGCACGAACCGGGCTACTGAACGCATAAGTAACATGTAAATCCTTTACAAGATTATGTAATATAATTATCCCAAGTTATAAAAATATTTTTGTGCCATGTGCATACAAATCAATTTTCAATCATTTCAAAATGAGTCAGTTAATTTGTATTTACCAGTGTAAACTGACGTATTTTCCCAAAAGGTTAAGTGCAGGTACTACACGTAATAGGCTGGCTGTCTTCTAGAGCGTCCACAATAAGTCTCGCAAGCTTGGGCGACATTAAACTGTTGAACAATATCTTATTTTATTTTGATCCGCCTGTGGATCCGTTTCAACTACTTGTGATATTTATTATTACATTTTATTTAAAGTTGAAATGAATCTATCTTTGCTTCCACTGTGCATTATTACATTGTGTTGTTTGTCTATGATGATACCAACTACGTCACTATACTCCCCACCGGGCCCACCGGTGACACGTGGAAAATAGGGGTGTGACAGTAAAAATGTTATTTTACACAGTCATTCAGATGTGCAACCAAACAACACTTTACTGGTTCAGAGCCTCTTACCCATTCAGACCTCTTATTCATTCAGCACTTATTGATTCAGATGTTGCCAAACAGCTCCTTAGTTTTGAAATATTTCAACACTTTTTTATCTGTTTTCAACTTTCCTTCAATTTTCACACAATATCGATGGAATCTGGACTCAATCAGACTCTCGACTCATTCCTTAGTCGAAAGCCGGTTTAAAAACTGATTTCCACCAAAGAGATGGACCGATTTATGGGTCAAACATGAATCTTCATCAAGAACAGCATGTTTGTCCGAATGGGCTAGACCCATCCGGCCGAATGCACTGGACTTGGTATTTTCTGTTGTTTGACACGTCGTCACGCCGTCTCCGTTAACTCAAACTTTTACTTGGAAAATTTTACAAAAACTTTAACCGGAGATCACCCGCTCGAATGGCCATCCGTTCGGATGACATGCCCCTTATAATATTCGTTTCTAAAATGCTTTTAACTAAACTTCGAATTTTAACGATTTCGTAAACAATTACGCCTTATTCGAATGGCCATCCGCTTGGATGACCATCCGTCTGGATGGAACCCATCCGTTCGGATAGCCTGTTGAACACTTATCCCGTCCGACATTCTGCTTACGACCATCCAACCCTGAAGAAGACTTATGCTTCTGTTTCCATACACATGCTAACTCGACGCGCTCCCTTCAATCCAATCCAGCTTGTGTTTACTTGTTAAAAACGCGCTGTGAGTATACTCTAACCCATTTTCGTTTAACGCACTTTTGGGTGTTACATACGTTCTATATCAAAACACAACACACAACGCAAACACTTTATAAACGCTAATCGCTCCCGCATGCTATACGTGATTTGTTGAATGCTTGTTACTATGCTTATACAGTGTTACACTAGACCGCCTCTAGCAACGATAGTACTATAGTTTGGACTCAGCACCTATCGTGGATAGGGGTTGCTAGGGATCACTTTACTTTACTTCACGTGTTCGCTTCGATGAATATGTGTCTCACATACTCTACAACGCAGTCTCTTGGTTAGGTTATATCATTGTTGGTAGTTACATGTTTCGCCCGTTACGTGTTACATGTTGGTTATGCGTAAACGCTTTTCATACTATTATCTATGCAAACTTGTGTACTCACCTTTACTTTATGTATTGACTTTTATTTTAACGTATGTGACAGGTTGATGGAATGTTATGCTGAAATCAAGATAGGCAGTCTAGAAACTCCACTAATAGAAATCGAGGTTGTCGGATCATGTTTTGTTTAAGAGAACTCGTTATCTATAATAATTGTTTGTTAAATATTTGTTCGTTAGTATGCGATGATCAACCTTTAAAATATTGGTAATGAATAGTTGTTATGGATTCTCTTGAGCAATCTGGTTCGCCTAGTGTCGCGCCCTGATGTTTCCGCCATCGGTTGGGGTGTGACAATGATGATGATGATTCGAATTCTGGAAGAAGGAGGAGGATTCGAATTCTGGAAGAAGAAAGAGAATTAGTAATTTTAGGGAATTGATTTACAGTTTCCTATTTTCAGGTGGATGTAAAAGACACAATTGCCAATACAATTTTCAAATCAGTCCAAACTAATAAAAACATTTTACAATTTGGTCCCTATTGATCTCAACCATTAGATCAAAAGATCTAATGGCTGAGATTCTTTCTTACCTTTCTCACACTTTTGGTCTTTTTTATAGAAACCTCAATCTATATATATATATATATATATATATATAGAGAGAGAGAAAGTATATCGTACATTACGGCTTAACGTACTTCACGTACGACAACGTGCGTGATTTTAAAATGAACGTGCGTAATTACCTGTCGTACGTGATGTACGTTAAGCCGTAATGTACATTAACCTTCCTCTCTCTCTCTCTATATATATATATATATATATGTATATATACTAAAAATCTTCCTATACTAATAAATGAAAATCTTTTTTGAACACGTGTCATTTTTTGGTGCTTTGTCACCTTATTTTCCTATCTATCTCTCATATTAAATAATAATAATAATAATAATAATAATAATAATAATAATAATAATAATAATAACAACAACAATTTTAAACAAAAAGTCAGTTAAGAATACATATTAAACAAAGTAAAATGTTATAATAAGTAAATAGTACATTAAAGTTTATTATTTTCCTATTTATCTCTTATATTAAATAATAATAATAATAATTTTGAACAAAAATATTAGATAAGAATAAATATTTAGATAAGGATAAACATTTATTTTTATTATGATCATATAAAATAATAATAATAATAATAATAACAACAACAACAACAATTTTAAACAAAAAATTAGTTAAGAATACATATTTAACAAAGTAAAATGTCATAATAAGTAAATAGTACATTAAAGTTTATTATTTTCCTATTTATCTCTCATATTAAATAATAATAATAATATTTTTGAACAAAAATATTAGATAAGAATAAATATTTAGATAAGGATAAACATTTGTTTTTATTGTGATCATATTAAATAATATTAATAATAATAACAATTTTAAACAAAAATTTAGCTAAGAAGATAAACGTTTATTTTTTTATGATCATATTACATAATAATAATAACAACAACAACAATTTTAAACAAAAATTAGTTAAGAATACATATTTAACAAAGTAAAATGTTATAATATGTCAATAGTATTATATTTTATTAAACACGTGCAATATACAAGTTTTTTTAAAAGATATTGTAAGACCCTTATCACGCTTTGACCCAAAATGACGCAACGGAAAATAAACTGTAACATCCCAAAAACGGGTTTGGTAATCAAACCACGTTAATAGTAAAGACGGGTAAAATACCGTTAGTGGTAAAAATTAACCCGGTAAATATTAGGACTCAAATAAATAAACCTAATATTAATTAAAAAGGGGAATAAATACTTTGAGAAAACAAAGTATACAAAAAGGCCAAATTAACGGGGCTTAAAACATAACGGGTTATAACTTCCCGAACCCGTTAAAGTAACTAGGAGTAATTAACCTAGTTAGTAGCATGTGATTAAGTAACTAATGGTGAGATATAGCTTCATTTGATCAAAATAAAACATGAGGGACTAATATAGACAAGTGGGAAACTTGTTTTATTAAAAAAAACACAACACACATTAAAAGTGTGTGTGTGCGTGCGTGGGATGGCCAGGAGAAAGCTCCCATGGAGCTCTAGCCCTAAATCCAACAAATCTCTCAAATTGAAGCTCAAATCAAACCCAAATCGTCTGCATGTTTACAAATTCGTGAACACCTAGTCGTGGGGATTACAAGGTATGTTGAATTTTATGATTTGGTGATACTTTGAGATTATGATGAACAATCATAATCAAAATTCTGGAATGAATGTTGAATCTATGAGTGTTATTGTGATTATATCTTGGTTTAGAAACAAACCCTAGTAGAAAATTTGATGAATTGTTGTCAAAACTAGGGATTTGGTAATTACCCTATTATGTGCTAAGTGGGTTTTATGTTAATATGATGAACACTCAGATTAGAATGTAAGATTGATGAATATTGAGGTTATGATATAAGTTCTAGATGTAGTTCATGAACACTAGACTTTGAAGTTTGAATGTGTTGATGTAAATCTTGGTAAAGATAACTAGTTATGAACTAGTTAGTAAATATGAGAAATTATGCCCGCAAGGTGTTTGTTAAAATGCCTAAGTGAATGTTTAGATGTTGAAATTACGAATGAAACGCGTAATTGCCTTGTTTGACGAATTACGTGAAATAAGGGTTAAAACGGGTTCTAATCATAATGTTGATTTAACTTAATTATGCCTATTGTATGATTTAAGATAGTTGACCTATAAAAGTCAAACTAACCAATGATAAAGTCGAATAGTGGTTTCGACATAGAAAATACGTAAGGTGGAATAGTCGTGAATTGAAATGACTAATCTAACCACCTTGTGAATGATGATAGTTTGTCGCCTAACGAGCTAGGTGGAGGCTTGGGAAAGAAGCGGTCAAACGAATCAAGCACGAGAAGAAAACGTATTCGGATGCGAGGTAAGTAGAGCTTATGCCCCTTTACATTATTTGCAAAGTTACTAAATTTCCAGTATTGATATGAATGCTACTAAGTGGTTGGTATATGATATTCCGACACGATTCATTGAGAGTCGGAATGAGGGAAAATGGTAAGAAATCATGAAATATAGTAAAAGGGGTAAAATGGTAAATTAGTCATGTAATGACGAATAAATAAAAACGGTTTTAAGTAAAACAAGTTCAAAGGAAATCCGGGAAAGGTTTAAAGGGGTGAAATGGTAATTAAATACCATCTCATTCGGACAAATGGTCAATTAGACTAAATGGGTCAAATGGTGTGGTCAACATCATTTGACAATCGCTTGTTGAGTTTTGGTAATCACAGGAAATAACATAAGCTTGCGTTGCTTTAACTAGAAAGATTTAAAGCAAAAGTTATGTAAACGGGTCAGTACTTTGACCCGGGCCAGGTACGCATAAATAAGCTTTTAGTTAAACATACAATTTTTGGTCAAATATTTAGCAAAAGTCCCTCGTCGTAAAGTGAGGGACTAAAGTTAACCAAAACACCCTTGAAGGGTATATTGGGTAAACGACCCATAGGGGTTGTTTAGGAACTTGTATTAAGATTAGGGAATCATTAAATATGAATAAAAGTCATAGGAAAACACATTCGTGGGTCAAATGCTCAAAAATGGTCATTTGCGTAAAATGACCAACCGATGGGTAAAATTGGGAAAAATGTGTTCATTATGTTGAATCCACCATAGAAATAGTTTGGGTGGAAGATAAGTAGTTAATTAGCAAGAAGAGAAGAGGCGCGAAAAGAAAATAACGAGTTTGAATGCTCAAATGCATGAAAACTTCTAAACGGGTCAAAATAAAGCAGGTGGTAAAATGTTGGCTTAAGTGTGATAAAGAAAAACGTAAACCGGGTAACGGGAGCGTAAACTATATGAATAATGGATCCGGGTAATGGATGATAGCTTAGACATGTTAAGAAACGATCCCCAAGCAATTAAAATGAGTCTGGATAGGTTTGGATGCAAATTTGATGAAAAATAAACGTGCAGAGTTGACACGGGCGGGTGAAGTTTTGACACGGCCGGGTGAAGGGGCTGTGAAAAATATATGTTAAGCTGACACGGCCGGGTGATCTTTTGACACGGCCGGGTGAAGGGGCTGAAAACAAAATATATAATTTCTTGTATTTAATTATTTTGTTCAAATGCCTTGATTTCTAATCTTTTAAATGAAAGTTAGGAATCCAAGATAGAGATTTAAAGTTAGATATCTTAGTTTATGATTTATGACTAACTAGAAACAAGTTTAGAGGTCCTAAATACAAACGGGTCGAAATATTGATTCTGAACAATAAGCCGAATGCTTAAAGATTTAGAATTTCATTAGTTTTAAATGTTGAATTTTACTCTACAAGATGGAGAATCAAATTACGATCATGTAGGAAGAAACGGGAGGTCAAACGGATACGTGGATCGAAAGATACGAAAGTTTGCGTGTCAAAAACAGCAAAATGGAAGAGGCATAACACAGGGGCCACCGTAACTTACGGTGCCCACCGTAAGTTAGGGTGGGGCTGAAATCGATACGGTGGTTGCCTCCTGAGTTACGGTAGAGAAATTTTAACACAGGAGCCACCGTAACTTACGGTGTCCACCGTAAGTTACGGTGGAGGCCAGATTCAAGTAATTGTTTTTGGATCAAGATATCAATGTTGGATTTTCCTAATTCCCTTGTTGTATTAGTTATTTAATTATCAAAACTGACCTTTAAGTTGGTTTTGATCACAGGTGAATGTCGAGAGTCCCGGATGAAGATCAAGCATCGAGTAAGAACCGAACACACGTTAAACAAAGCTTCCGCAACGTTGTTTCGTCGTTATTCTAAAACGGCGAATTAAATCATATTATGTTGTATCATTTTAAATTGTAAAAGTTTTTAACAAACCCGTATTTTTAGTGTAATTGTGACTATTATTACATGATTATGGATTTAAATTATACGATAAACGTGAAATAATAACAAGGGTGTAACAAGTTGGTATCAGAGCCTTGGTTTAAGAGATTCAAGTATGGTGGGAAAACTATGCTTGGACTTAAACCTTATGCTCTTAATAAAGATTGGTGTTCGGTTCGAGGCTTGATCGCAAATCCGGTAAGTGCATGTATATTAATCGTTTAGCATATTAAAGTGTTGTAAACAACACATAGGGTTATCGTGTAATATACGATACCTCAATTAAATAATAGATATAGTCAACGAAATTACACGCGTTGATGCGTATAGTAGAAAAGCCTTGTATTATAATACGGGTATCCTTTAATGTTGAAATTACTAATTGTTGTATATGTTTTAGTTGAAGGACACTCGCATATGAGGATAGCGAGAGTTTAACAAATCGCAGATTTGACAGAGGAACGGTCCAAAGAGTATGCTCATCAAGGACCTAAATCGCGTAACGGTCGCGAACAAGGCTAATGGCAAGAGAAGCCCGTGAGGGCAAGCATTACCAGGTGCACATTTTATATTTAACTGCACAATTAGTAATATGCAACAAATATGTAGAAATTGAAAGTTGCATATGTAGATTAAAAACTTGAAAAAACCCGAATAGAAAATGTATTCGGGATATTTTTTCCAAGAGAAACATGTAGAGGCATTACTTACATAGGGCGTGATGTGAAAACTATAAAAAGGTCATGCGTGTCATGTGTTAATCACTTACTCTGGCCAAGTAAGTAGTGGCATATGATACCATGAACTTCTTATGATGGACACATTTATGTCCGATGTAGTAAGGGTGGGGTGAATGGGACAAATTAAAAAGTACCCAAATGAAACAAATGAACAAAATAGTTGATAATAATGTAAACGCACAGCCGGGTGACGGAATCGTATTACATTAGGATAATGAGCCCGAGAGAAGGGACAAGGATTAATGTAAATGATGATATAAAGGAATGATCAAAAGAAAATTCACGAAAATAAGTCATCTTGGACGAAAGGGCCATGGTGAATAATATGGGCAAGTAAAACCAAAGTATAGATGATCCGCCGGGTCATAAAAACAAAGGTGTTGCCCACACGAAAAAGATAATCAAGGTTGTTAACTTTAGTCGTAGTAAAGCAAGGATAACGATGATAATCGTCACTCATAATTAATAAGGCTGCCAATGGTGGTCACGTAAAGAATAAAAGACATGGTCGAATAAAAGCGACGGATTTCGCTAAGATGACCAAGTAAATCGAAATGAAGTCTTAATGCATACCGGAAGGGGTGCAATGATAACGATTTCGGTAAAACACCCGGTTGATGGGTAAGGAATTAAACGCATGCGTAGATTGAGAAACAGGAACGCGTATGGAAAGTAAAAAAGACTCAGGTTTTGGGTCATGACTAAAGGACGATAAGATACTGCAAATAGAAATTTTGATAAATTACGTTCAACTATTTTAAAGCTGAACGGTTCGAACAAAGACTGAAGTTTGACATTCATAAGTGATGAATTTTCACACGAGCAAGTCAAACAAATTTAATAAAGAATGACACTTGCTAAAGTAAGTAAGCGCGAATCGAATAAATAAAAGTGTGAAATATTAATAAACCTATGTAAAGGAGTTATAGGCGTTAAAAACATTAAAATAAAAGAACCCGGGTAATGGGACGTAAAGAAGTATAGGTAAGAACCGGGTAACGGTAAGTGTAGGGCAAACTGACGTGTAATTGACGTTAGAAGTCAAGAAGTCGGAAAGATAATTCGAAAGAAAACAATGTAGCCTTAGACTACGGTCAAGGTCAAACGAAATCTAAAAAGTAAAGGTGAATAATTCTAAACATAAAAAGGGGTGCCTTAACGCCATATGCGTATATAAAACGTATATACAATTGAATAAAGACTCGAATAAAAGATGATCTACGGGATCATCATAACCTACGAGATATTAATTAGTGTAACGGTCTACGGGGCCAAAATGACCCACGTGTCATGAATTGAAGCAAAGGGATCATACGGGCCTCGCCTTAAAGAGGTGAAAGCTTAAGGAAATAGCCTACGAGGTTAAGTGAAGGAACCTACTGGTCAATAGTGTAAGGTGAGGGAACTTGTTACGAATCCCCGCGTAAAATGAGAACGGAAAACAATAAATTATGGGTTGTAAATTTACTTGATATGAGTAATTGACATAGTTAAAGAGAAAAACGTTAAACTAAAAAATCAGTTTTAGTAAGAAATAAAGTTTTATCAAATATGAATACTATAAGGCGAATTCGGAAATAACAAATATCAAAAGTATGGGTTTTAACATCGATAAGTGCAAGACGATACATTCGAAAAGAAGAAGTATGATAAAGAAACATTGAATTAAACTTAAACGTGACGTGACACGCTCACGGACAAGAAAAGAAATATAGAAAATGATCACGTTGTAACGTGAGTTACGGGGTATGAAGTGACGACGACTAATTAGTCTAGCCGGTAAAACTATTCAAAGTTAAGAAAACGTCATAACAAATACAAACGCTTGTAAATATAACACAAGCGCGGGATAGACGTATTAAAAGACTAACGAGACTAAGTGGTCAAGTGACAACTCAGTCAATAAAGATAAAGGGTTATAAGCTGTAAGTAACGGCCCGCGAGGCCTTACACATGAAAGACGTACGCGTCAATATACATGAAAACTTTTGACCAAAGGAAACGAGAGCCTTGAAAACGAAACTAGGTTCGTTTGATTAAACCAATGAACTACGTAAATAAGGTTTCGGGGACGAAACCTCTTTAAGGGGGGTAGACTTGTAACATCCAAAAAACGGGTTTGGTAATCAAACCACGTTAATAGTAAAGACGGGTAAAATACCGTTAGTGGTAAAAATTAACCCGGTAAATATTAGGACTCAAATAAATAAACCTAATATTAATTAAAAAGGGGAATAAATACTTTGAGAAAACAAAGTATACAAAAAGGCCAAATTAACGGGGCTTAAAACATAACGGGTTATAACTTCCCGAACCCGTTAAAGTAACTAGGAGTAATTAACCTAGTTAGTAGCATGTGATTAAGTAACTAATGGTGAGATATAGCTTCATTTGATCAAAATAAAACATGAGGGACTAATATGGACAAGTAGGAAACTTGTTTTATTAAAAAAAAACACAACACACATTAAAAGTGTGTGTGTGCGTGCGTGGGATGGCCAGGAGAAAGCTCCCATGGAGCTCTAGCCCTAAATCCAACAAATCTCTCAAATTGAAGCTCAAATCAAACCCAAATCGTCTGCATGTTTACAAATTCGTGATCACCTAGTCGTGGGGATTACAAGGTATGTTGAATTTTATGATTTGGTGATACTTTGAGATTATGATGAACAATCATAATCAAAATTCTGGAATGAATGTTGAATCGATGAGTGTTATTGTGATTATATCTTGGTTTAGAAACAAACCCTAGTAGAAAATTTGATGAATTGTTGTCAAAACTAGGGATTTGGTAAATACCCTATTATGTGCTAAGTGGGTTTTATGTTAATATGACGAACACTCAGATTAGAATGTAAGATTGATGAATATTGAGGTTATGATATAAGTTCTAGATGTAGTTCATGAACACTAGACTTTGAGGTTTGAATGTGTTGATGTACATCTTGGTAAAGATAACTAGTTATGAACTAGTTAGTAAATATGAGAAATTATGCCCGCAAGGTGTTTGTTAAAATGCCTAAGTGAATGTTTATATGTTGAAATTACGAATGAAACGCGTAATTGCCTTGTTTGACGAATTACGTGAAGTAAGGGTTAAAACGGGTTCTAATCATAATGTTGATTTAACTTAATTATGCCTATTGTATGATTTAAGATAGTTGACCTATAAAAGTCAAACTAACCAATGATAAAGTCGAATAGTGGTTTCGACATAGAAAATACGTAAGGTGGAATAGTCGTGAATTGAAATGACTAATCTAACCACCTTGTGAATGATGATAGTTTATCGCCTAACGAGCTAGGTGGAGGCTTGGGAAAGAAGCGGTCAAACGAATCAAGCACGAGAAGAAAGCGTATTCGGATGCGAGGTAAGTAGAGCTTACGCCCCTTTACATTATTTGCAAAGTTACTAAATTTCCAGTATTGATATGAATGCTACTAAGTGGTTGGTATATGATATTCCGACACGATTCAATGAGAGTCGGAATGAGGGAAAATGGTAAGAAATCATGAATTATAGTAAAAGGGGTAAAATGGTAAATTAGTCATGTAATGACGAATAAATAAAAACGGTTTTAAGTAAAACAAGTTCAAAGGAAAACCGGGAAAGGTTTAAAGGGGTGAAATGGTAATTAAATACCATCTCATATGGACAAATGGTCAATTAGACTAAATGGGTCAAATGGTGTGGTTAACATCAATTGACAATAACATTTGACAATCGCTTGTTGAGTTTTGGTAATCACAGGAAATAACATAAGCTTGCGTTGCTTTAACTAGAAAGATTTAAAGCAAAAGTTATGTAAACGGGTCAGTACTTTGACCCGGGCCAGGTACGCATAAATAAGCTTTTAGTTAAACATACAATTTTTGGTCAAATATTTAGTAAAAGTCCCTCGTCGTAAAGTGAGGGACTAAAGTTAACCAAAACACCCTTGAAGGGTATATTGGGTAAACGACCCATAGGGGTTGTTTAGGAACTTGTATTAAGATTAGGGAATCATTAAATATGAATAAAAGTCATAGGAATACACATTCGTGGGTCAAATGCTCAAAAATGGTCATTTGCGTAAAATGACCAACCGATGGGTAAAATTGGGAAAAAGGTGTTCATTATGTTGAATCCACCATAGAAATAGTTTGAGTGGAAGATAAGTAGTTAATTAGCAAGAAGAGAATAGGCGCGAAAAGAAAATAGCGAGTTTGAATGCTCAAATGCATGAAAACTTCTAAACGGGTCAAAATAAAGTAGGTGGTAAAATGTTGGCTTAAGTGTGATAAAGAAAAACGTAAACCGGGTAACGGGAGCGTAAACTATATGAATAATGGATCCGGGTAATGGATGATAGCTTAGACATGTTAAGAAAGGAACCCCAAGCAATTAAAATGAGTTTGGATAGGTTGGGATGCAAATTTGATGAAAAATAAACGTGCAGAGTTGACACGGGCAGGTGAAGTTTTGACACGGCCGGGTGAAGGGGCTGTGAAAAATATATGTTAAGCTGACACGCCCGGGTGATCTTTTGACACAGCCGGGTGAAGGGGCTGAAAACAAAATATATAATTTCTTGTATTTAATTATTTTGTTCAAATGCCTTGATTTCTAATCTTTAAATGAAAGTTAGGAATCCAAGATAGAGATTTAAAGTTAGATATCTTAGTTTATGATTTATGACTAACTAGAAACAAGTTTAGAGGTCCTAAATACAAACGGGTTGAAATATTGATTCTGAACAATAAGCCGAATGCTTAAAGATTTAGAATTTCATTAGTTTTAAATGTTGAATTTTACTCTACAAGATGGAGAATCAAATTACGATCATGTAGGAAGAAACGGGAGGTCAAACGGATACGTGGATCGAAAGATACGAAAGTTTGCGTGTCAAAAACAGCAAAATGGAAGAGGCATAACACAGGGGCCACCGTAACTTACGGTGCCCACCGTAAGTTAGGGTGGGGCTGAAATCGATACGGTGGTTGCCTCCTGAGTTACGGTAGAGAAATTTTAACACAGGAGCCACCGTAACTTACGGTGTCCACCGTAAGTTACGGTGGAGGCCAGATTCAAGTAATTGTTTTTGGATCAAGATATCAATGTTGGATTTTCCTAATTTCCTTGTTGTATTAGTTATTTAATTATCAAAACTGACCTTTAAGTTAGTTTTGATCACAGGTGAATGTCGAGAGTCCCGGATGAAGATCAAGCATCGAGTAAGAACCGAACACACGTTAAACAAAGCTTCCGCAACGTTGTTTCGTCGTTATTTTAAAACGGCGAATTAAATCATATTATGTTGTATCACTTTAAATTGTAAAAGTTTTTAACAAACCCGTATTTTTAGTGTAATTGTGACTATTATTACATGATTATGGATTTAAATTATACGATAAACGTGAAATAATAACAAGGGTGTAACATAAACCGTAAAATTTCTTTCTTTTAACTGCTCTAACACACTTGAATACCGTTTAGGTCAACCCTTTTTAACATAAATACATCATTGACCATTTATTTAATTTAACTATGTTAACAAATAGTTACAAACAACGTGACCGCTTTCCCATACAATCTATGATCCTCAACTCGACCCTCGTTCACTTGTCCATCATGAATATCTGACTAATATGCGGTCACCATATATAACCAACACGTTAGTACATGGTGACATCATATATAATTTGAAACATATACTTAAAAGGCTATATCACATTCTAATTATGTAAGGTATTCCATTGAACCATCCTCTCAATTTTTATTTACCCGAGTCCGACATCAATTCCTCGAGAGTCCGGCGTTCCCATACCTACACTTCATTTCATTCTCAATAGTAACATGGTTAGGAATACGTAATCTCAAACATGTTGAAAGGCCACATCTTCATATATACGTATACCAGTGATCTACAATCATTAGATTACAACACGTGTATACACATTCATATATCTAAGTACATTCATACGTATCCCATTCATATGTGCGTACATACAAGTTCACACTTGTCACAGCCCCCGTCCCGGTTTTACCCGGTTCAGGAGCCGCAGGACAGAAACCCGTGGTATTGATGTTTAATTTGGCAGTGGAGATTTTAACAGGATCGCGAAAACTTAAAATGCCCAATTATTTTATTTCACAATTTGGGGCAAACCCCGTAATTTACAATAAAGAAATTTCACGAGGAAATTCCCTGTTTTACAAAACATGTTTATTTATTTTACTGAGCCACCTTTTTCAAGCTGTAGTGCTACGCGACACTTTTTCCTTAGTTCACAATAAATCACCTGAAACATGTGAAAAAAGATTTTATCAGCGGGGAAATACTGCGAGTCACTCAATTTGTACAAAATGACACATTGTTATAATCTACAGTATTAAGGGTGATTATATTGTTTCTATCAACCAATTACCCCAAATCGGTATTTGTCGCTCGGCCTTATCTGTGACTATGGTCAGATCACCCATTGGCTAACCCGTTGTCCAATGGTGACAGGTATTAAGTAATGTATACAAAACCCCACATACTGGCTGTAATTGAAGATTATAAAGACTTAATCCCTGTAATTATAACTTTGAAAATAAATAGGGTTTTGGAAACCAATTTGGTAAAAAGAGAATGACTCACATTGCAAGTTTAATTGGACAAAACCTTGCCTACTGATTTAGCCTTGTAAACCTAGTTAAATAACAATGCACACGAAACTAGGTTAGTAACTTAATACAACATTTACGATAAACTCACGAAATCAAAGCCCTCACGACGAATGACAAAGTATAGCCTGAATTCGAGCAACACTTAAACATCCATCGGATCGGTTTCAATCGATCGGACATTGTATCGTAGCAGTGATCAAGTTAGTACCATATACTCGTAGCAGCGTTTCCCTATGTGAAACTATGATTTTGAGCAGTATAATTCGTCTTTTAGAAATTTTTACGAACACAGAAGCAAAGGCCATGAACTGCCCAATTTATAGCTGATTTTTAAGTTCCTTGCGGCCCGCGTAGACCTTAAGGGATTCTTACGCGGACCACGAGGGCCACCTATGCTATGATTAGGGCTAGCGTGTCACGCGTAGGTCCGCCACGTGGCGCAAAGTTTATCCGGTCAAACCACCCAGCTGTCGCGGCCCATGTAAGCTTCCCTTAAGTCTTACGCGGCCCGTGAGAGACTCTTAAATTTCGATTTTCTTGATTTTCAACAAGGATTAGGGTTTTAGGGGTCCGGGTTTCTACTTACGGGTTGTTTTGGGACATTTTTGCGGGTCCTTACATCCTCCCCACCTTATTTAAAATCTTGTCCTTGAGATTTTCCAGAATAAGTGAGGATACTTTCGCTTCATTTCCGATTCCAGTTCCCACGTGTACTCAGGTCCTCTTTTCGAATCCCACTTGACCTTGACCAGTACTAGTCTTTTGTGCTTGAGAAACTTAACCTTTTTGTCTTCTATTTGAAGTGGTTTCTCCACAAATTTTAACTTTTCATTCACCTCTATATCTTGAAGAGGTACTACCAGGGATTCATCAGATAGACATTTCTTGAGGTTAGATACATGAAATACGTCATGTACTCCAGCTAGTTCTTCTGGTAGCTGTAAGCGATAGGCAACTGGTCCTATTCGCTGGATCACTGGGAATGGTCCTATGTATCTTGGACTTAGCTTTCCCTTTTTACCAAACCGGACTACTCATTTCCAAGGAGAAACTTTCAACAGTACCTTGTCTCCAACTTGAAATTCTAACGGCTTGCGCCGATTATCTGCATAACTCTTCTGGCAATCTCGAGCTGTTTTTAATCTTTCCTTGATTTGAGTTATCTTGTCGGTGGTTTCTTGTACAATCTCAGGACCTGATAATTGTCTTTCTCCTATTTTTGCCCAGCAAACTGGAGTTCGGCACTTCCGTCCATACAGTGCTTCAAATAGGGCAGCCTCGATGCTTGCATGATAACTATTGTTATAGGAGAATTCAATTAAGGGTAGGTGGTCATCCCAGTTTCCACCAAAATCTATGACACATGCTCTGAGCATGTCTTCCAGGGTTTGGATCGTCCTTTCACTCTGTCCATCTGTTTGGGGATGATAGGCAGTACTTAAATTTAATCGTGTTCCCATTGCTTTTTGGAAACTGGTCCAGAAGTGCGAAGTGAAACGACTATCCCTATCTGATACAATGGAGAGTGGGACTCCATGTCAGGATACTACTTCGTCTACGTACAATTTTGCTAACCTTTCCATGCTAAAGGTTTCCTTCATGGGTAGGAAATGGGCTGATTTGGTTAATCGATCCACAATTACCCAAATTGCGTCATTACCTTTTCTGGTTTTGGGTAACTTAGTAACAAAATCCATTGTTATTAGTTCCCATTTCCATACTGGCATTTCTAATTGTTGCAGTACACCTGAGGGTTTCTGGTGTTCTGCCTTAACTTGTGAACAAGTTAGGCACTTAGAAACATATCTGGCTATGTACCCAAATTATTTCTTAAATCTTGGTACATCTTGTTATTACCAGGATGCACCGTATATCTAGATTTATAGGCTTCTTCTAAAATCTTATCTCTTAAATTCCCTTGCTTAGGTACCCAAATTCTTTTCTTATGGAAACTCCAAATTCCATCAGCCCCTTGTTCTAGTTCCTTTATCCGTCCTTTCATTCCTTCAGCATCATCCTTGATTGCTGCTTCCTGAACATTCTTCAGTTGTTCCATTAAATCTAATTGTAAACTTAATCTAAGAGCACGAATTCGTCTTTGTTTTTCATGATACTTACGACTTAGTGCATCTGCTACTACATTTGCCTTCCCTTCGTGATATTGAATATCACAGTCGTAGTCACTTAGAATCTTCATCCATCTTCTTTGCCTCATGTTTAATTTTTTTTTGCCCAAATATATACCTTAAGCTCTTATGATCCGTATAGACAGTAAACTTACTTCCATACAGATAGTGTCTCCAAATCTTAAGGGCAAAAATTATTGCTCCTAACTCTAAGTCATGAGTCGTATAATTTTCCTCGTGCCTTTTCAATTTCCTTGAGGCATACGCAATTACCTTTTTGTGTTACATCAGTACACATCCTAACCCTAGTTTAGAAGCATCACAGTAAACTTCAAAATCTTCGGTTCCATCTGGTAAAGCTAGAATTGGGGCATTTGTTAATCTTTGCTTTAAAATTCTAAAGGCCTCTTCTTGCTTAGGTCCCCATTCAAACTTAACTGTTTTACAGGTTAGCTTAGTTAATGGCACAACTATCTTAGAAAAATCCTTAATGAAATGCCTATAGTAACCAGCTAATCCTAGAAAACTTCTAACTTTCGTGGCTGATTGTGGGACCTTCCATTTTATAATTGTTTCTATCTTAGAAGGATCTACTTGAATACCTTCATGATTCACCATATGTCCTAAAAATTGCACCTCTTGTAGCCAAAATTCACACTTCGAGAATTTGGCATAAAGCTTTTCCTTTCTTAACAAAGTTAAGAGGGCATGCAGGTGCTCACAATGTTCCTCCTGGCTTTTGGAATAAATAAGTATATCGTCGATGAAGACAATTACAAATTTATCCAAATATGGTTTACAGATTCTATTCATCATGTCCATGAATGCTGCAGGGGCATTCGTCAATCCAAAGGGCATGACTGTAAACTCGTAGTGACCATATCTAGTTCTGAATGCAGTTTTAGGTATGTCTTCTTCTTGTACTTTCAACTGATGGTATCCGGAGCGCAAATCTATTTTAGAAAAATATCTAGCCCCCTGAAGTTGATAAAAAAGATTATCGATCCTAGGTAACGGGTATCGATTCTTAATTGTAACCTTATTCAATTCCCTGTAATTGATACACATTCGCATCGAACCATCTTTCTTTTTTACAAACAACACTGGTGATCCCCAAGGGGATGAACTAGGTTGTATGAATTCTTTGCTTAATAATTCATCTAACTGCTTTTTCAATTCTAACATTTCGGTAGGTGCTAACCGATAAGGTGCCTTAGCTATCGGTGTAGTTCCAGGAATTAGATGAATTCTAAATTCTACTTTCCTATCGGGCGGTAATCCAGGTAGTTCTTCTGGGAATATATCCGGGTATTCTGATACTACTGGAATTTCCTTGAGTTCCTTACTTTTAATATTAATAACTACCGAAATCGTATACACTATTCCTTGTTTTCTTGCATAACTGACCACTTTCATAACTGAAATGAATTTCATTGGCTTTCGTGGCTTATCTCCTGTAACCACAATTACTTCTCCTGTGGGTGTATGAATTTCTATGGAATTCTTATCACAGAGGATTCGAGCATGGTTGGCTACTAATCAATCCATACCTAACACAACATCGAATCCAGCTAAATTCATAGGTAACAAGTTTGCAGAGAATTTATGGCCTAAGAGTTCTATCTTTCCTTCTTGCAAAAACCTTATCTATGTTAACATAATTTCCATCTGTCGTTTCTACCGTAAAAACTTGTCTAAGTTTGGTTAAAGGTTGCTTAAGGGCTTGGCAGAATGAAGTATTTATGAAACTTTGGTTTGCACCAGAGTCAAACAATACTTTTGCGTAAACGTCATGAACTAGGAACGTATCAGCTATCACATCAGGAATTAGATCTGCTTCTTGGGTTGTCAGCTGAAAGGCTCTTGCATTTTTCTTAGTAGTCCCTTCAGCAGGTTTGGCCTTGTTGTCAGCTGGTTTGACCAGTTTAGGACATTCTGGTCTAAAATGTCCAGCTTCGCCGCAATTGTACAGATCCTTGTTTTCTTCCTGCACTCCCCTTCTCGATGCCCCAGAGCTTTGCAGAAGTTGCAGACTTTATTACATCTTCCAAAATGTTTCTTTTTACAATTTCTGCAGAATGGCGGGGTGGAAGATTGCCCAGTTCCCTTTTTCTTGAAAATATTACCCCCACGAAACCCTTGGGTAATTTTCTGAGCCAATTCCTTCATCCTGTTTTCTTCTCACGTACGTACCAGTCCGTCAGTCAAGGTGTTGGCTAATTCCACCGCATCGTCAATTGTGCGGGGTCTCGCAGCTTTAACGATATCACGAATCTCGCTAATCAAACCCCAAATATAGCGAGAAATAAGTACCGGTTCTAGCGAAGCCAGAGTTGGTACAATTCTAGCATATTCAAAGAATGTCGAAGTATACCCTCGACAGTCAACATCCACCATCCGGTGGTTTAGGAACTTATTGGTCATTTGTTCCTTTTCTTATTCGGGACATAATTTTCTTTCCACCAATCTCTTAAATTCTTCCCAATTTATGGCATAAGCCACATCACTTCCATTGGCTTGTAGTACCGTGTTCCACCATTCTAACGCTCCTTCCTTGAATATGTAGGATGAATACATAACCTTGTCTTCTTCGGCACATTTACTTATTTTAATTACTACTTCGGTTTTCTCTAACCAACACAGTGCAGCAGTTTCCCCTTCGTTGCATGCAAATTCGATCGGTTTACAGGCAAGAAATTCCTTGTAAGTGCAACCAGGTGTTGCAGCTTTCATTTTCTTAAGAAATGGGGCTTGAACCACATCATCATTATTATTATTTCCACCTCCATTTACACTGTTACTGAAATTTTCGTCGCGAGTACGTTTGCTATGCTTAGCTTGCGAGGGTTCAACATGACCTTTAACAACAGCGACGATTGCCGGGATAGCATTGGCTATTCCCTGGGCAACGATATTTTATATGTCTTGTCTATTAAGGAAGTGATCTTCATTGTTTTGTTCAGATTGATTAACTTCATTGACTGGTTGGTTTTCCGCATTTTCCATCTGAATAATTAACAATATATACAAAATATTACCACAAAATAGATAACAACAAAACACAATAAAGCAATCACATATAATCACGTCAACACGTATAGCCAAAATTGTCGACTTTGCGACTTTCATATTTTCATATAGAGTTAATTGCCAAAATTGTCCCCGAGGTTTGGGTACGTTTGCCATTTTCGTCCAAAATGACACTTTTGTACCAAATTGCCCCCAACGTTTGTAACTTTTTGCCATTTTCATCCAAACCACTAACTTAGTTTATTTTTTCTGTTAAGTTGAGGATATTTGGATGAAACTGGCAAATAAAAAACCACAGGGACGATTTTGGCAATTTACTCAAACCCTTTTTAATTTATTTTATTTAATTATTTTTGTTACATATATAATAAAAAAGATTATACATAGAGTTTTTAGAAAAAAAAATTAATAGTTTTGTCACATAATTTATATAAATTTTCATCCAAATCACTAACTCAGTTTATTTTTTCTGTTAAGGTGAAGGATGTTTTAAATTTTATAAATTAAGACATAAATTAATTTACAGCTTCTTTATATAAATCAGTTTTATAAAGAGAAAACGTCATTGGTGTGCAACACATAACAATCGATTACAACTTTTAGTATTTAACAGTTGTGGAGATAGAAAAAAATTGTAAAACGTTACATATTTTTTTAAATTTGTTGACCACCTAGGAAATATGTTGGTAGAAATAAAATATTTATTTAATTAAGATTATGAGGGTAACTAACTAATAGTTATTCTGAGTGGCTTGAGTAAAGAAACTTTTTGTTCATAGCATTATAATTACAATTTTATGGGTAATTTAAAGGTTTGGTAACGATACATTGTTTGATGGGGGGGGGGGGCACTGACTTCTGTTTTTCCTTAGGAGCGAATTTAAAAGAGTAGAAAATGAATTACAAACCTGGTACATATGATAAGATTTTTTTATTTGACATTTTTCAATAAGGTCACCAACATTTTAGTTCCATAAAATTTAGAGATTTAAATAGATTTTAGTTTTATAAAACTGCTCTATATAAAAAATAAAAAAATTAATTTATGTCTTAGTTTATAAGCATCATTCGCATTAATAGAAAAATTAACTTAGTTAGTGGTTGGATGAAAATTTATAAAAATTATGTGACAAAACTATTATTTTTTTCACATAAAACTTGCATGTATATTCTTTATTATTATATATGTAACAAAATTAATTAAATAAAAGAAATTTAAAAGAGTTTGAGTAAATTGCCAAAATCGTCCATGTTGTTTTATATTTGTCAGTTTCATCAAAATATCCTCAACTTAACAGAAAAAATAAACTAAGTTAGTGGTTTGGATGAAAATGGCAAAAAGTTACAAACGTTGGGGGCAATTTGGTACAAAAGTGTCATTTTGGGCGAAAATGGCAAACCTGCCCAAACCTCAGGGACGATTTTGGCAATTAACTCTTTCATATATATTAATATGCATCGTTACACACCTATTATATTACAAAAGGTTTATTTGAGTTATTTTACATGATTATATTTTTATTATTTATTTTTATTATTTTATTATTATTAAACACACAGCCACCGGTAACCGGCCCTTCAGAAACGACGCTCCCTCTCGTCGTATTTCCACGTGATTTTATCCCCCACATCCCGAATTCTATTTCCTGCCTCCACCAGTTCCTCGCAATAATGGCGGAGTTCAGCCAAGTTTTCTGTGCTCATAGGTGGGTTTGGTGCAGGCTCAGGGTCAAACTGGGGGAAATAGACGTTGGGGTTATTCATGAAATTCTGAAACTACCAGTCATTTGTCCACCATTCCTCCAATTATCCGGGTAGAAGTTGGTGGTTGACAATAGGATCTAGGATAGCAGGTTCCAAATTAACTGGAAGTTGTGATTCAGCGGGGTAATTGAAGAGGTTTTCATTGGCAGGTCCGATGAGGTCACAATTCGCCAGTTTGCGATCCAGCTCCTCCCATGGTGGCATTTCCTGGGCTTGCCCGGAACTTTCCCCGATCTCTTTTCCTTTCCCTTTATCCTTCGGATCCTCAGTCTTTTTAACCTTCTGTGCAGCTGGTTTCTTCCTACGCCCACGTTTCCAGTCCAAGATTCTCCTTCTCTTTTTCGGCTTTGGTTTCTCCTGGGCCTGGAATGTTAGTGGTTCCTTCGTATCTGCCAGGTAGCCAGATGGGTTTCCTGTGGTATCCATATCGGTGGTATGGATAGTAAAGTTTCGGGAGCCTCCGACAGTTCGTTCATGCTGTTAGCACATATGAAGAACACATATAAATTTAAGTTAAAAATTTTATTTATTGTAAATTAAATTTTCACAGAATCATAGAATGGCAATCAGATAAATTAAGTATTTCTAAATACTTAATTGGCTTAAATCAGTGGCTCTGATACCACCTTTTTCTGTCACGGCCCCCGTCCCGGTTTTACCCGGTTCAGGAGCCGCAGGACAGAAACCCGTGGTATTGATGTTTAATTTGGCAGCAGAGATTTTAACAGGATCGTGAAAACTGAAAATGCCCAATTATTTTATTTCACAATTTGGGGCAAACCCCGTAATTTACAATAAAGAAATTTCACGAGGAAATTCCCTGTTTTACAAAACATGTTTATTTATTTTACTGAGCCACCTTCTTCAAGCTGTAGTGCTACGCGACACTTTTTCCTTAGTTCACAGTAAATCACCTAAAACATGTAAAAAAAGATTTTATCGGCGGGGAAATACTGGCGAGTCATTCAATTTGTACAAAATGACACATTGTTATAATCTACAGTATTAAGGGTGATTATATTGTTTCTATCTACCAATTACCTCAAATCAGTATTTGTCACTCGACCGTATCTGTGACTATGGTCAGATCACCCATTGGCTAACCCGTTGTCCAATGGTGACGGGTATCAAGTAATGTATACAAAACCCCACATACCGGATGTAATTAAAGATTACAAAGACTTAATCCCTGTAATTATAACTTTGAAAATAAATAGGGTTTTGGAAACCAATTTGGTAAAAAGAGAATGACTCACATTGAAAGTTTAATTGCATAGAACCTTGCCTACTGATTTAGCCTTGTAAACCTAGTTAAATAACAATGCACACGAAACTAGGTTAGTAACTTAATACAACATTTACGATAAACTCACGAAATCAAAACCCTCATGACAAATGAAAAAGTATAGCCCGAATTTGGGTAGCACTTAAACATCCGTCGGATCGGTTTCAATCGATCGGACATTGTATTGTAGTAGTGATCGAGTTAATACCCTGTACTCGTAGCAGCGTTTCCCTATGTGAAACTATGATTTTGAGCAGTATAATTCATCTTTTAGAAAGTTTTACGAACACAGAAGCAAAGGCCATGAACTGCCCAATTTATAGCTGATTTTTAAGCTCCTCGCGGCCCGCGTAGACCTTAAGGGAGTCTTACGCAGCCCGCGAGGGCCACCTATGCTACGATTAGGGCTAGCGTGTCACGCGTAGGTCCACCACGTGGCTGACACGTGGCGCAAAGCTTATCCGGTCGAACCACCCAGCTGTCGCGGCCCGCGTAAGCTTCCCTTAAGTCTTACGCGGCACGCGAGAGACCCTTAAATTTCGATTTTCTTGATTTTCAACAAGGATTAGGGTTTTAGGGGTCCGGGTTTCTACTTACAGGTTGTTTTGGGACATTTTTGCAGGTCCTTACAACACTACTTACACATGCTACAGTTCCATATCTACATACATGCATACAAGTCACATTCACTTATTCGTATTCAAATATCAAACTTTGAACATCGCAAGCATCTAAAGTTGAGCCTTACCTACAAACATATAAATAAAAATCGAAGCAGTTACAAATAAACATAACCGACTAACTTCCAACAAACATGATGAACATTCCATTAACATGATGAACGTTCCATTAACATGATCAACGTTCCATTAACATGATAAACATTCCATTAACGTGATGAACATTCCATTAATATGATGAACATTGTTGGTGCACTTAGTGTCTGTTAACTTTGTTTTATTCAAGTCTTTTGTTTAGATAGGTTTGAATGAACACACAACAGGGTCTAAGTTAGGTTTAGTTTGAGTTTTAAGAAAGGTTTTCGCTTGAGAGAGTATCTTGGATGGTTCAAGCGAAACCTCATCATTATCAACTGACAGTTTTGCTTCAAGCCAGGCTCAAGCGAAACCCTATGGGTTGCCAGTCTCAAGCGAAACCCTCCTAGGTCTATATATAGTGGTGTGTGTGATTCATTTGAAGCGAACTGGTTGTGTGTGTAAGGGAAGGTGCTGCCGGATTTGCTTTAGAATACCTTGTAAAAGCACAAAAATTAATCAGAAAAGATAGATTAAAGTGAAACTAGCTGTTGTGACTTCTTTTACGTTGATTCCGCCTTCGTATTTGAAGATGAACATCCTTAACTGACGTTTAGAGGTTGTAAAACGGTCCAACAAATGGTATCAGAGCTCAGGACGAGGAGTTCATACCATAGCAGCTTGATATTACCGGATTCTCTACTTTCTATTCACTTCTTTTTATATTTTTCTGATCTGAACGTGTTTTAACGGTTGAAATGGTCTGAATTTCACAGATTTTGTGTAAAACATAGTTTTAACAAAGCCTACAAAGAATCAGATTAAAATTCGGATTAAAACTTGTAAAAAATGGATTAAAACAGGCTTTCGCTTGACATTGGTCTTCGTACTTTCGCTTGAAAGTGGCTAAATATAACATCTTTCGCTTGAAATAACTAACCCTTTCGCTTGACAAGTTGAAGCGAACTGGTTTACAGGGCTTTCGCTTGAACTGTTGTTATTGTCTCAACCGTTTCGCTTGAAAGTCCAAGCGAAATTGAAGGTTTCGCTTGAATTTTGTATATCTTGACCATTTCGCTTGAACAGTAACATTACAAGCTGTTTCGCTTGAACAAGCTTACGTTTGAAATTGATATTTTTTTTTCAAAAATAAAAATTTTTCTAAGTGTTTGATTGTATTTCAGGTACATTCAAGATGGATGACATATTCTTGAACCCATTTAGCGACATGTACGCATTCGCTGGAGATTCCAGAAATGATGATTCTTCGTCTAGTAACAACAATGAGAATGCGCCAAAAGAAAAGAAAAAGGAAGCTTGGGAATCGGAAAGTGCATTCGGTACATTCAATAAACCTCCAAAGCTAATGGCTATCGAGGAGTACAGTCGGTGGTCCAGAAAGTTTGAAGATTGGATGATGGCATTTGCATTTCCAAGTTGGAAAAGTCTGAAGAACGGTTATGAAAACGAAAACAAGAATGGTGAAGCCTTAACATCTACTGATGAGATTGAATCATTCGTAGCCGAACAAAAATGTGTGGCTCTGTTGTTCCAATCTGTCCGAGAAGACATTATTTCCTTGATTGATTATTCAAATGCAAAAGATCTGTGGAACAAACTTCGAGCAAAATGTTTAGGAAGTGAGGAAATTGTGAAAAACAAACGAAAACTTCTTAGGAAAGAGTTTGATATGTTTGGTTGTCTTAAGAATGAGTCAGTTTGTAAAATGATAGAAAGATTTGGTCATCTGAAGCTGGAATTAGCAAGACATGATATCAAATATTCTGATGAAGAACTTGTTGACAAACTGTTCGATTCATTACCAGACGAGATGGATTGGAGATATTATGCATTGATGTTAAAGAACACTATTGATTCTGAAAAGTTGAAACCAGATTTGGTGATTGAGAGACTTGAAAGTCATGAGTTGGAACTGAAGAAGACATACAAAGTCAATCACTCATATTATCAACAGAATTTGGATTTGTATTATCCAAAGAGCATGATGCCAAAAGGAACTTCTCCAAAGACTGCGTTTTCTGTTGAGAATGTGTCCATAGTAAGCAAAGAAAGTCAAAGTGGTCAAAGCAGTGGAAATCACAGTGGTTATCACAGTGGATCTTCATCATCTGCAAGTCATTCTGATGTAAAGAATCGTTTTCAATGCAACATTGCAATAGACTTGAAGAATGCTCAGAATTTTGATGAGGAGTCGGCCAAACAGCAGATGATCTTTCTAGCATCGGTGTTGGAATCGTATGAAGGGTTAGTAGCTGGGAAGATAGGCAACACCAATCTGACGAAAGAAGATTATGATCAGATTGATCCTGAGGAAATGGAGCTGATCGATATTCGTTGGGCTATGGCTAGTGCTGTTTGTCGAGCACAGCGTTTCATGGAAATTACTGGAAGGAAGACAATTGGTGGTGCATCTACTAAGCTAGGGTTCGATAAATCAAAGGTGACTTGCTTCAAGTGTAAGCAGAAGGGTCATTTTAAACGAGAGTGTAGAAACGCTTATGCTGATGAGTCGGAGAATCCTTTTAGAGATGATTACTACAAGAAGGCAATTTATCACCAGAATAAATTCGAGCCGCCTAGATTGAACCAGGTTGAAGACAACAAAGAAAAATCTAGAGCTCTTGCGGTGATTTATGATGATGAAGGGTATGATTGGAGTTAAGAGGCTCTACCGAAGGAAGATGCGGTTGGTTACGCATTCATGGCGAAAAATGAACCTGTTACGTGGAAAGATAATCGAACTGAAGAGCAGAAGTATAAATACAGAAAAATGATTTCAGAAAACAAAATTATTAGAATGTCTGGTATCTATTTGGAAGCAAAGAGAGCGAAAAGATGGGATCCGGACAGGGAGTGTTATCTTGATGAGTATGGAAATATTGCAATCGATCACAAAACTCTTGATCTGGAAGCCTTAATCAAGGAGATGAAAGATGAGGATGAGTATTGGCAGAACAAATGGTGGGGAACTCCAACCGAGAAAATGAAAGAGGAAGAGAAGAAAGAAAAAGAAGAAAAAGAGAAGAAAAAGAAAGAAGAGATCGAAAAATTAAAGAAGATTGATACTGGAGTTATCGATACAACGCAGGAGTTGACTGCAGAGAACCTGGGAAAAATGGCTGACAAAGTGCTGGCTGCTAAAGCACTTGAGGTAGATTCTAATTCCGTGTCTGAGTCAAAAGGCCAGGTCAGTCCAAACTCGTCAATAAATGCGTCAGGTAAAAAGATCGAAGGAAATGTTGATTGCAAAAATTGCAACAAAGAGTGCAAATTTTGTAATACTGTGACGTATCTCAACGGCGAAAAATTAAAGACCTGACAGCAAAGGTCAGAAGCGTTGAGAATCAGATTCTTGGTCGTGACAAAATAGTTAAAGCTTCAACTGAACGGATAAGAGAATTAACTAGCCAAATTGAAAATGATAAAATTGATCATGACAAAACTAAACAAGAAAATGAAAAGTTAATTCTTGAAAACCGTCAGATTTCTGAAAAATTTGAAAAACTCAAATGCACAATGAAAGATTGTGATGATCGAAATGGTAAAACTTTTAAAGAAAATGAACATCTAAAAGCAGTGCTTAGAGTCAAAGAAGAATCAATCAAAAAACAACTGGATGAAATCGCTAAACTGAAACTTAAATTTCAAGAAGCTGAAATTGAAAACGAGCGAATCCAGTTGAAGCTTAACAGTTACAGCTCCGCAAGCTTTGTGTTGCAACACATTATTCCCAAACCCATCGGGAAAGACAAAGCGGGCGAAGATGTGTATTATGATGGAACTGGGGTGGGGTTTCATCAGGTACCACCACCTGTTCTTGATAACTACACGAAGAAGCAATCTGGGTTGGTTGAAATTGAGGAAGAAAGTGAAGTTAAACTTCCTGAGAACATTGATGTCATGTTTACATCTTCCAATGACGATAGTGTCCAAAATGATATTGTAAAAGGTGTTGTTGAAAATGTGCTAAAAATGGTTAGTGACACTACTGAGGAAGATGGGTGTTTCCTAGACAAGTACATTCAGAAACCAAAATCCAAAAACAACTTAAGTGATGAACCGGGTCTTGTGATGTACAAGATGGCTGGATCTGATAAGTTGTATTCGGATTCTGAGTTTCCCATTGAGAATGTTAATGTGAAAAAGTTGACAAATGTTTTCAAATTGGTTGAAATTGAGTTGTCAGAAGTGAACAAGTTGAGTCAAACAAAGAGAAAAATGAGTTTTGAGAAAGATAAATCTTACTACAAGAAATCTGTTTTACCATCACATTTTTATAATAACAATCGAAACAATTGGTCGGGTGGTTATAGGGGTGGTAAGAGTTATCAGAAAAAGAATTTTCAAAACAAAAGGTTTGCTGAAAAGAAAGTGTTTGTGAATAGTTTGAGTTCACTTGCTGATGAAGAGAAAGTGATTTTTTCAAAATCGAATGAAGAGTTCTTTGAGAAAAGAGCTTCACAGTATCAGTCTGAAGGCACAAGTCGAGTTGTCGATACTCGAACATGTTTTAGATGTAATCAAGTTGGTCATATTGCACGAAAGTGTACCAATGTGAAGCTTAAGACTGAAACTGTGAAGTTTCAACAGAAGAAAGTTGACATGAAGGGTAAAGCACCAATAGTTGTTGAGAAAAAGAATGTGAAAAATGACAATATCAAAGTGAAAAATGAAACCATAAAGAAAGTGGTAACTAAAAATGACAAATTTTACAAGCAGATTGCGTTATCTCAACAAGTTTGGAAACCAAAAGCAGAAATGAAAATTTCAACTTCCGAAGTGAAAAAGGCTGAAGAATCAATTTCAGTTGATTATGATGCGAATTTTCCACCTTTGAAGGCTGAAAATTTCAAAATTCAAATTGCGAGAGTCAAGGTTACACCTAAGGCTGATGAGGCCTGGGTGGACACCATGTTCAACTAAGCAGTTTGAATTGCCGGAGCTTCCTTGATCGCGAAGCATGAATCAGCATCTTTATTATAGTTGGTTAATTTGAAGTTTGTTTTGTGCAGGATCTTCCACAACTTGTATCCAGATGGATCATGGATAGTGGAGCATCTCGACATATGACAGGGAAGACTGCATTGCTGTATGATGTGAGAAACATTAATGGTGGTTATGTGGGATTTGCTGGTCATGAAGGTGGTAGAATTGTAGGTGAAGGAACGTTATCCAACGGGATTGTTGTGACAAATGGCAAATAACCGGAAATTCCGTACAGTCTAATCACTATTCTTAGTATATAATCTCATGCAATTAGCGTAATTTAATTACGTAACGGTGTCGTATATTAGACGACAATGTTAGGACAAGAAAACAATGATATAACATATATTGGTTTTCGTTGTATTGCGAAACCAATTAAACAATTTCCTAAAAGTGTTGGTAAAAAGTGCTGCGCGCACTATTCACGGTTACACTATTCATGCCAGCAAAACCGTGAAAACAGAACGAAACAAGGAAAAACGACACACGGATGACATAACTGAGTCCGTTTATATAAGAAAACACTAATACGAAAACATATCTTACAAAGATATAAGACTTTCCGGTACAACGCCCTAATCGCTAAATCGTCCGTTTCACTAAAAATAAGACAATTTTAACTTGTCCAAAATAATAATTTAGCATTTCCGGGACTCCGAAAATATGACAAATGATGACAAACATATGGAAACAATATGAGGATATTAATGGGGTATTCGAAACATAAGCTCTCGACACTGCGTTGCAACCCCCACAACTTGTCCGTTTCTACACCGACAAGCTAATAAACGACATTTCCGACACCGAAAACAACCAAATGAAAGCTTTGGTAAACTAGTTAAGCTTATTTTGGGATTCAAAATAACTTCATACATCTTTTTAATGCGGAATGTCAACTTACGGCAAACTTCCGTCGGTACGCCACAAAAGTGCCGTAAACTAGCCAACGACGAAACGAAAAGCATTCAAAGTATCAAAACATGATTTCTACTAGTTTAATGAACTAGTTAATGTTAATTTATGTTTCGAATCACTAATTACCCTCTAATGGTGAAAGATTACCCTAATCACCATACTTAGCCTAATTACTAAAATATCTACATGTTTAAGACATTTTTATAAAAAATGTTACACTTTACCCCTTATTCTTTTGATTAATATCTAGATATTTTCATTAGTTGCAAGTGGATGATGTTGGTGAAAGATTATAACACTTAGTACTTTAGTTACTAACCATATTATCATACTTTTACACCTTATCCTTCACACACATAAGAACTCTTTCAATCTTCATCTTTTCACCAAGAACACCATCCAAAAACCCAATTATTTTTATCATCTCCTTCATGATCAAGATGGATTTCCAAGTAACATAAGGTGATCTAAAGCATTTACAAGTTAAAGGAAGCTTTTTCATCCATTCAAGAACCTTAAATCATCAAGATCATCATCTTATTAGTTCTTAATAATCTTATAAGATCATCCCTAGCCTAGTGCTAGAAGTAAGCTTCTATATCTATTTTTTTATGCAAATATATTAAGTTTATGATTGTTATTATTACTAATAATAACCATGTAATCATACATAATAAGCATGAAAAATACAAAGAAGCAAAGATAAAAATCATGATATAATTATGATTGTTTATATTATGATCTAAGACTTGATATATGCTTATTTAGTCTTGTTATGATGTTTATGATGCAAATAAATTATTAGAAGATGTTTTAAGTTATGATCTAAAAATTATGCATGTTTATGTTAAAGGGTTTTTAACATAAAGGATTAATGGATGATCATAACTATTGATCTTGTGAAAATATATAAGGTTTTTGGTTAAAAACAATACTCTCACAAGATTATAAAAAGTAACATACAACTAGAGATTTTTATAAAAGTTGTTAAAACTAAAATTAAACTTGGTTTTTGAACTTGTTAGCATATGAAATAATCATGGTTAAAACCCTACATGATTTGGATATCATCTTGATAATTTCATGTTATAAAAGTCTCATATGTTTAGTTAAGTTGTAGAGTAAATTGGTGGTGATTTGATAAAGAAAATGATATGTTTATAAAACATGGTTAGAATAAAATACAAAGGTTATATAGCCATTTTTCATAAAAACTTTATTTTATAAAGTAACAACATTTTTGGTTGTATTTAGACAAGAGAAATATATATTTTTTTTAGAAAAATATATATTTGGTGATTTAACAACTTATGTGCTATGTGATTATTTGATGGTATTAGTTATATATATCAAAGATAGGAACTTTATTACAATGGTAATAATGAACACATGATACATAATAATCAAAGTCTTATAAGACTTCACATAATTACGCCTTAAAACGAGTTACGGACGATTCGAATAATCGGACACCAATTATGGTCAAAACGAACGACGGACGACTACATAAGTGAATTGCCAATCCGGGGAGTTACTACGACGTTTAGACGATTTATCGACACGAAAAATAAGTATCCTATCAATAACAAATTTCGGATGTTTATAAACTTATAAAAACTAGTATGTTTTTATTTACTAACAAGTATACTTAGTAAATTTTTATAAAAAGGTTTTTATAAAAATAAATGGGCTTATTATACTAGTGGGCTATTTTTATAACAAATGGGCTTATATTACTTAAAGGGCTATTTTACTTAATGGGCTATTTTTCTTAATGGGCTTATCTTCATAATGGGCTTAACATAAATTCATGGGCTAAGCCCAAATACTAAACATATGGGCCAAAGCCCAACACCATTCAAGCCCAACACTATTCAAGCCCAATTCAAGCCCAACACTATTCAAGCCCAATTCAAGCCCAACACTATTCAAGCCCAACACTATTCAAGCCCAATTCAAGCCCAACATTATTTGAAGCCCAACACTATTTGAAGCCCAACATTATTTGAGGCCCAACACTATTTGAGGCCCAACACTATTTGAGGCCCAACACTATTTGAGGCCCAACACTATTGAGGCCCAACACTATTTAAGGCCCAGCACTATTTAAGCCCAATAACTTGAAAACATGGGCTTGGCCCAATGTTACCATTATTGGAAACACAACTATACAATTGATACATATAAGACACGAAATTCAGCGGACTAGATCCGACTAAACAACTCATTCATCGAATACACAGTTAACGAACAGTAAAGACATACAAGTCTTACACATATTGAAGACACAAGACTTGTACTCAAGTTCTTTACAAAGACCTAAGTGTCTAACAAAAATAAGAACATTTGTAGGTCGCAACGCTATTCAGGACGACCGCACGTGAGATCTTATTTACTTCTATTCACGGACGCAATTCTGTGAGTTCATGTTCCCCTGTTCATTTAAATGTTTTACAACTTTACAACTATCGAGGAAAATACATGTTCATAGTATGTTAAAGTTAGGTAATGAAACACCATAGATCATGTGCGAATTAGGGCCATACTATAAGCACCATTAATCCAGTTTGGACCAAGGAACAAAGGACTAGATCTATTGGGTTTTGGCGAGCCCCACTCTTGGTCGTGGACCCATACAGAAGAGTGCGTTTGTGTCCCAGTCGATAGGAATCGGCATAAAACCGTCTAGGGTTGGATTGCTTCCTAATTCGTCACACATATTAATGTCCTCGCGAAACATTAATGATCAACGATTTCATTGACGCTTTACATACTACATCATACATACAGATACATTTTATACAATTCACATGTTGTGGATACAGTTTATACATCATACATACAGATACATTTTATACAATTCACATGTTGTGGATACAGTTTATACATCATACATACAAATACATTTTATACAATTCACATGTTGTGGATACGGTTTATACATCATTCATACAGATACAGTTTATACAACTCACATTTTACAGATACAGTTTATACAACTCACATTTTACAGATACATCTCATACAGCTAAACTGCATGAACTCGCTCAACTTTTGTTGATGTTTTCAAACTTAACATGTATTTCAGGAAATTAGTGGACCTGGTAGACATTTCAGTCAAGGAAAGCAAGTATCAAGACTCCATGCCACCATTTGAAGGGTTTGCCCGTTATACACCGCCTCTTTGCGGTGATATAGTGGTCAAAGCCTTGACATTTTAAGACTTACATTTTGATGAATAGAACGATGAAAACGCATTTTCATTTGATGGTTTGTAACCAATACATTTAACTTATGTTGCGTTCTTTTGAAACGATTATGACAATGGCATTGGAGCTTGTTTTTATTCACTTAGTATGTTCACTTATATTGTTATGCAATGAGAACCGATCAGATCACACCTCGCGCTTCCGCTACGAGCGGGTGTGACAGATTGGTATCAGAGCATCGATTGTAGTGAACCAGGATTCTTTCTCGAGTCTAAGTCTACAATCACTAGGGATCTCTCACGAAAACCTCTTGTTCATGTTGAACAGATTATAAATAAAATTGGACAAGTCAAAAGGTTTTCATTGCATAAACATTTTTCAAGGTCCACTACAACAAAAATTCATTTCACATAAATCAAGCGAGGACATTTCCATGGGTGAAGTCTATGAGAAACATACACAATACATTAATAGACTATGTGCCTACAATACATTACATTATCAGTTTATGCATTATAAACAGTTCACAAATTCAGCTTATACAAGATAGAAATCCTTGATTGATAGGGTTTTACATGATTATATATATAGGTTGTTCATATATATGTTGCATGAAATATTTTGCCAAGAACAAAATACCTTCGACTTCAAACTCTATTATTATTCTTTACTCACACGGTGAAAATATCGACCTCATGTCTATTGCGGAGCTTATGGTGAACATGATTCCTAAGTGAAATCTTAAACTTAATTCCATAAAAATATGGTTGCTTTCTCGCGAATGCTGAGATGCCTGACCATGATAATGACGACGAGGCGGAGGTGGTAACCTTGGACAACAACTCCATTAGTGGGACGAGATCCCTGTGACTCATACTAATGAAGGTGGATATACTCTTGTTCTTACAAGGAAGATGAAGTACTCATCTTGAAGGTGCCCCTTCAGTTGTTATTTTTACAGTTTCTTTCCATTTCTATTCCATCGAACGCCGTGCTGATTTGTGAGTAATGAAAAAGGACGATGACACGTGATCTATCACGAAGGTCCCTCCTATGTTGAAGGTATACAGACAATAGTGTTTCCCCCCCCCCCCTCTGACTGATCGGCTGTTTTGTACGAGAGAACGCTAGAGTGACCATGCAAGGCAATTTATTATTACGGAGGCCTACGTAATAACAACTTGTAGTGCATGGGAATTCTGGTGGACTCTGCGGGTCAAGCTAATGATCACTATTCATTCAAAATTCTTAAGTTATTACTTGAGATTCAATTCTTCCTATCTAGTAGAACATGAACTGTGGGTGGTTAGTATAACACCCTACAATACAATACAATACAATACAATACAGTACAGTACAATACAATACAATACAATACGGGAAGACGACACATATTTGTTCACACCTAACATTCGATCTATATCACGATTCAGTTGAGACTAGTCATTTAAACAAACAAAACGTGTTAGCTACTCATGGAGGAATTTCCTCAACATTCTCGAAATTCTTGAACATGGGTTGGTTCCAGGGTGTCTATGACACTTTACCCTACTTTACCTTACCCTACCTTATCATATTTCACCTTATCATATTCATTGGAAATGATACAATAAATTCCGTCGCTTGACATTTGTCTTTTCCCAATGAATGGTATGGCATGAGCCATGCTGCAACTCCCTCATTGCATTCTATTCGACATTTTTGGAGATTCTAATAATCTTGCTAGAGCTTGTGAAACTCAAGCACTATTACCATAATTGTCACATGGACAAATAAGACAAAGGATTCTCTCTACTTAGGACGATCGAGGTCCATAAAGTAGGGAATACATATTATATGGATGGAGACCACTGGTTGGTTTCCCCTCCTCAACGAATTATTTTTTTTCTTCTTCTTTCTCTTCTTCTTTTTCCATTTAAACATATGACCAATACACGCAAGAGGCATTACACCTTTTGGTTTTGGTTATCCACATTATCATTTATTCAAACATGTATGAACAATATAGTCTTGAGGTTTCCATGACCGATTGATTGCATTCTTCATTCTTGGGCACATGATAGACTCTATTTATCCAAATACATGTCTAGATTCTTTTAATAGTGTGTATTAAAAAGATCATGGCGCCAAAAGAATCAATTGTTTAAGTTAAAAGTTATGTGTTGAAAACCATTGCTTTTAATCAAGACATGTTTTATACATGACATTGTTACGCAAGACATTGTTATACATGTCATTGACATTGGTATACACAAGACATTTTTGGTGGTTATTTGTAAGTGATGAGACGTGTGTAATATGATAAAAGCATGGTGGATACGCCGCTGGTACTTCCTATATATAAGTGCTTATATTATATTGCATATCGTGGTGTTATTCAAATCTCTTCGACAAAGACAAGACACGACATTTTCGCACAAGACACGACATCCTCTACACAAGACATAATATTCTATTTCGAGACATGATATATTTATACACTACATTTTCATTGGTTATTTATTTAACCATACATTATTCTTTTATATCATCTGATTTTCATATCTATCTTCATATGATTTTATAAAAGAACTCGATCCTAACTAGAGCCAATATTGTTGGTTACACTTGATGCTTTCACGATATCTCAAGGGTTGTTCCATAATGGGTAACACCCGAATTCAAACACCTTGAGTGTTACATTTTGGGTTTAGCCTCAGAGATCCGAAGCATAACCACATCATCCCTCCCTACCTCGATCACTCAAACAATAACTCTCGCTATGAGAGAAATGAAGGCAACTGCTGCCATAAACGATTGTGGCACCAGAATGTATGCTGGTAACTGCCGAAATCCTAAATGTGAATAAGTGTGTGCGTGGTTTGAACTATGTATACTCCACAAAATCCCAATGAAGTCATGAGTACGTACACTCTACGATCATCATGTATCAATTTTATTAATACCAACACCGAGCTTAGCTATTACTTTTAAATGTTAAGCATATACTCGAATTAGAGTCTTGTTGGACACACATTACTATATCAAGTTAGCTAATAGGGAATTAGCTGACTCTTGTCAAATCATAAAGGGTCACCGTTACGTATCCTATTCGTCAACATTTCACATCCATGTTATTTTATACAATTGGCAATTTTATCTTTATCTCAACATTTCACATACATGAGTTTCATGGCTAGGGACGGGATTGTCCTAGCTACAATTAGGGATTGGGTTATCCTACATCTAAACATATGGTTGGGTTATCCAACAACTAAACTTATGGATAGGGTTATCCTACATCTAAACATATGGATTGGGTAATCCTACATTTAAACATAGGGTTCCTAAAACTATACAGTGAAGTCCTCGCCACACAGAATTTAAAATGTACTTGGCCTAGAGTCAAGCAAGCTAGACGTCTCCTCATTCTATAGAATTGGCAAAAAGTAAACTAGTCGAGTCTAGAGCTGAAATTCAATATCGATCTCTTCCCTGTTCAGTTGAGTAGTTTCGAAGTAGTGGTTGACATGGATTGGTTATCCGATAACCTAGCCAAAGTCTTATGTCACGAGAAGATCATTCGCCTACCACTACTGAACGAAGAGACACTTGTGATACATGGAGAGAAGCGCGACACCCCATTGCGGATCATCAATGGCATGAAAGCACATAAGTGCTTACGGAAAGGTTGTATTGCCTATCTAGCACTTGTTGTAGACAAGAAGGCCGTTGGGCCACAGCTAACAAATATTCTTTTGATAAAAATAATTTCCTGAAGTCTTTCCAGGACTACCACCATATCAACAAGTCGAGTTTCACATCGACTTGGTACCGGGAGCCGCACTCGTAGCCAAAACTCCATGTCGATTAGCACCTTCTGAACCTGGTAGTTGACTGAATAAGGATGTTATGCGTTCATAACCCCCACTCTTTACCACTATGTATCTTAATAAAGGTTTTGGGGGTGGAAAGACACGCCCAATTAAATGTTCCCGATTAAGAAATTCGTGGACTTATAACATAAAGATGTCACTCATTTAACACGAGCAATGATGGATGAACTGGAGCCTGAGATATGGAAAATATTTGTAGCCTCCTTGTATCTTAATTATTTTCTCAAAAGTTTTCCCTGCTTACCTCCTGGAAGACATGTAGAACTAAGATTAACATCCCGCTGTGGGCTGGAGTATTATGAAAACTCCATATTGATTATGGAAAATCGAAACCTTGATTTAGTAGGTTTTAAAACATAGGCACATAAAACCTGACTCAATCTTCTGAGGGTCTTATATTATTAAATAAGAAAGACGATTCATATTGCTTACGTATTAAATGCCGCAACCCCAATTAGGCAACGATTAAGAAATTGCCATCAGCTACCCAGGATCTAAGGGCAAATTATTGGTGGATAGGCTTGAACAAGTCTGTAGCCACCCATGTAGCTAAATGCTTGACATGTGCGCAAGTCAAAGCCGAGCATCAAAAGCCGTCAGGCTTGCTACAACAACCTGAACTTCCTACATGGAAGTGGGAAATGGTAACTATGGATTTTATTACCAAGTTACCCAAGACAAGGAAAGGAAATGATACGATATGAGTTATAGTTGACAGACTGACTAAGTCCGCACATTTCCTACCCATCAAGGAGACTTATAGCTCCGATATGTTAACCCAGTTATACGTTGATAAGATTGTAGCCCTACATGGCAAACCTGTAGCTATTATCTCTGATAGAGATACTAGGTACACTTCACACTTGTGGAAAAGTTTCCAACAATCTTTGGGCACTCGTTTGAACTTTAGTACGGTTTACCATCCTCAGACAGGCGGTCAGAGTGAGCGTACTATTCGAACGTTAGAAGGCATGCTACGTGCATGTGCGATTGATTTGGGTGGTAGCTGGGATAAGCACCTACCCTTAGTCGAATTCTCCTACAACAATAGCTACCACACCAGGAATAAGGCTGCGCCTTTTTAGGCATTATATGGTAGAAAGTGTAGAGCGCCCATTTGTTGGACAGAAGTTGGAGATGTCCAACTATCAGGACCATAAATTGTTTTTTTTGACAACGGACAAGATTGTACAGATTCGCGATCGAATGAAAGCTGCCAGGGATAGGCAGAAAACTTATGCGGATCCACAGCGCAAAGATTTTCACTTCGAAGTAGGTGAAAAAGCGTTGCTTAAGGTATCACCCTGGAAGGGGGTGATGCGATTTGGTAAGAAAGGCAAGCTAAGCCCGAGATACATAGGACCTTTCGAGATTATCGAACGTGTCGGGTCAGTTGCTTATAAGTTAAACTTGCCTGAAGAACTTAGCGCTATCCATAATGTGTTCCACATCTGTAATTTGAAGAAGTGTTCCGCTGATGGACCACCGGTTATACCGTATACGGATGTACATATAAATGAAAGCTTGAAATTTGTGGAAAAGCCGTTATCGATTGAAGACCGAAAGGTAAAGAAGCTTCGAAGGAAGCACATACCTATTGTTAAGGTCAAATGGGATGCCCGTAGAGGTCCCGAATACACATGGGAGGTAGAATCCGCGATGAAAGAAAAATACCCTCATTGGTTTCAGTAAATCTCGAGGTCGAGATTTCTTTTAAGGGGGTGAGGATGTAACACCTCGAAAATTTACGTCCAATAATGTACTGACACGTGTCATGGACTTTGAATATGTGAAAACATACTTTAGAGGGACTAAAGTTGACAAACGGTGAAACTATGTAAATTCAAGGGTCCAAAGTGTCAACAATGGATAAATAAGTCCTAAAATAACCCTACATGGTGTTTATAACTTTAAACGGTTAGATCATGGATCATACGAAGCGAAAAGTGGAAGAAAGTGAGGAATTACAAACTATAGGGACTAAAAGTGTCAACATGTTGAAAATTATACCTCTGAGTGATCTTTTGGCAAACCCGAAGCTTTGTAATGATAAAATATACTCACGAGGATATGTGATAAAAATTTCATGAAATTTCGTGAACGTATGAGAAAGTTATGATTAAAACCGTATTCGAAAGGTTAAATACGATATCGTGAATTTCGTGACTTTTCGGGTAAGCGCAAAGTGAACCGAGAACTTTGCCAAGTTTATAAAAGTCCCTAGGTTCCTAAAAACCAGATTTGAGGGTCTAGAGTACCAAATAAACGAACAAAACACGTAACATAAGTTCAGGGACTGAAATGCAAACTTTGGAAAAACTTGTATAGCTGGTCGCCCCACACCCTCGCGCTGCGCGACGGTGTCCTCGCGCTACGCGACGACTGCCCAGCGACAGAATGTTGCGCACAGGTGTCAGTTGCTGTTTTGTTTGAGTGGATACCAGCTGTTGTCGATTATAAGAGCTTCCCCAATGAGCTTACATGCAATATGGATCATTTATACACCTTCCACAACCCTCCAAGACCTCTGAATCATCCATAAATCAGATCAAAAGCTGCATATAAGGCACCAATTAGTAAACATTCAAGAACACTTGAACTTTCAAAAACTCACAAGATTTCTCCTGGAGCATTCTGATCGACAAGGCAGCCTCATAAGTGATCACTAAGCTTGTTAGGACCTTTGTAAGTGTTTATATCACCCTCTAATCCGTTCTAGCTTAGTGTTCTTACTAAAGTCAAACATATCGTAAATATAGTTTGACTTTGCAATTAAACGAAATGTGCTCAGTCATATCTCGAATCAAAAGTACCAACAAGTTGGTATTTATGAGTATAACAAACCCCTAAAAGGGTATGTTCAGATTCACACTCTAAGCATGCTAATTGTCGAGTCAAAGTTCTTCATAAAAAGTCAACAGAATATGTTTTTGCAAATTTAAGCTTGATTAACAATGTAGGCTACATGCAACCTGTTTGATCATCAAAATAACTTTATAAATAATGTAAGAACATGTTTCAACTTGATCAACTCGACAATTTTCTGTGTTACACCCGAATCGGAACCAAAAGTCTTATAAATCGACTATTTCTTTGACTATCGGTTCTGATTCGTACATGCATGTTAAGATCTGCATTAGAGCATATTTTTGACCAACTTTTATATATGTACAACCCTCTGGAATTTTACACCTTGATTCCATGGTTAACCGATTCATATGCATGTTACCGGTTTATGCTTAAAGTTGACTATTTTGCCCTTTTTGATATATAACGCGATTTTTGAAAAAGTGAAAGAGTAAAATCATTTGTTACTGATTTATAAACATGCACCGAAAATTTCATATCAGTTTGTGGCCTAGTTTAAGAGATATGCTCAATATCGTAAATCACAAGCTTTATGTTAAGTAAATATAGCATTTAGCGCAAAGCCTATTTTAACCCACTTTTTGGTATCAAACTTTCTATACACTGATGTTATATAATATTTTGAGATTTTTAAAAGATTTTTATTTAATTGTTGGAAGAGCATAACATAGGTCTTTAAGTTAAATTCGGTAAATACCGAAATTGCCCTTTTTGGCCATAAAACGAGTTTTATAAATCCGATTGACCCCAAACCACTTCCTACTGATTTTATTTATTAAATAAAGTATGTTGAACCTTCTGGAAGTATAAAAATCTCAGCTTTCCTTTACAAACCCGGAAACGGCTCCAAATCGCCTTTTTAGGCATTTTTAACGCATAGTATATACTATAACCATATCAAACATATAAGACTTATATTTACTGATGTTCGTAACATATTTTTATAAAATAACAGTAAGTACAAGTCTATAAACCCAGGTTTCCAGTTTTAACCTTTTAAGCCTAAGTGAAATTACCAAAATGCCCCTAAGGTGCATAGCTTGGTTTTAAATGATAAATTTTACGTATAGGTCATGCCCTACTGTTATGACTTATTAAATTAAGTGTAATTACTGATTTAATCAGACCTGTAATTCAGAATGATATTTAAACTCTTTTATAATCGTTAAAATGACCAAAATGCCCCTACGGGGCTTATTTTGAGATTTAACTCGTTTTGGGCATAATAGAAGATATCTTATTGATATCACAACATATTAAAGGCATATTAACTTAGGAAACCTGTATATGACTCTTTTGATTACTCGTTACGCACTTGCCGCGTTCGGATCGGCTTAGGTGACTAGTTCACTTATATTAGCCGAAGCGGGTCAAACTTTATCATTTTTGTCTCCAAATCCAGAATGTGTTAGTATACCCATATTATACAAGTCTTCAAACTTGTCGGGTTTAAATCACATTCTATCCGGTCTTCGCTTAATCGTGCATTTGGACTATATATTTTTCCTAAGACTAACCGGTCTAAGCTTTGGCTTAATTAAAGACCCGTTAGCATTCTAATTGATTATTTATGTCATCATTCCAGACTAGAGCCTTCCGGTAAATGGTACCTACGCTTACTTAAGTGAATACGGCTGAGTTATTAAATTCTTATTAATTAAGACAGGAGCTAGCTCAGGTAAATACTTTTAACTTATCTTCCCTTATATGGGCTTGGGTTACGGTAATATAAATACCGCATGGTCAGGTATGGGATTCAAAGACCAAAGAGTCGGGAAATTCAAATAACCTGTTTTACTAGAACAAGTTTTGTAAAACTGATAACATGGGTATTGAACATTCAATTGTATTATGATTATATTATTAAGGTATCCCACTAAAGGTATTAACCTTGTGGGCATTATACCAAAACAGGTATCCCAGTAAAGGTATTAACCTTGTGGGCATTATACCAAAACAGGTATCCCATTAAAGGTATTAACCTTGTGGGCATTATACCAAAACAGGTATCCCAGTAAAGGTATTAACCTTGTGGGCATTATACCAAAACAGGTATCCCATTAAAGGTATTAACCTTGTGGGCATTATACCAAAACAGGTATCCCATTAAAGGTATTAACCTTGTGGGCATTATACCAAAACAGGTAATCCACTAAAGGTATTAACCTTGTGGGCATTACACCTGTGGCATGTCAGTTAATACAAGATTTTTATTAATAAAATTGTCCCAAGTTATAAAAGATTAATCTTGCCTCTGTGCATTTTAATCAATGTGTCAAAAGATTTTGTGCAGTTTGCACTCAAATCAATTTTCAAACTCTTTTCAAAATGAGTCAGTTAAATTGTATTTACCAGTGAAAACTGACGTATTTTTCCAAAAGGTTAAGTGGCAGGTGCTGAACGTAATTGGCTGGAAGCTCAGGGCGATTATAAGGAATCTTACAAGTCCTAGACGTCTAAAGTCTGTTGAACAATGATTACGATTATTCGATCCGCCTGTGGATCTTTTACTTTCCGATGTAATACTCTGATATTACCTTATATTCGGATTGTAATATATTTATCTTTTGCTTCCGCTGTGCATTTATATACTGTGTTGTTTGACTATGCTGATATCAATTACGTCACGATACTCCCCCACCGGGCCCACCGGTGACACGTGGAATTCGGGGTGTGACAGGTTGGTATCAGCCAACACTGAGTGAATTAAACACTAGCCTTTAGTGTTTAATCTCAGTTACACAATTGCACAATTCTAAACTCCTGAGTCTAGACTTAACTTAGGAATATTCTCAATCCTAATCTTGAAATTTTACTTCCAAATTTTTACTGGATACGTCGCCAAGCAAAGAAGCCGTAATAAGAGTTCTCCACACCCAGAGCCCAGAGATGCTGAGCTTCGTACCGCGACTAGAATGAAACGAGCATCCAAGGAGAAAGCATTCAGGAATAGAACGAAGAAGAAACTCCTTTGCTGAAGATCGTTTCCTTATTAGTCCTTATAAGGACATAATTATCTATCAGTCCCTCCGAGGACACATTATTCCTTTTAAGTCCCGCTTAGGGCAACTTTATACTTTTATTTTTATGGAATAATTAAGCTTAAACTTTCATTCTAAATGAGAAATATTAAATAAACAGAAAAATAATAATTCCTTTTTATAAGATCTACCATTATTATAAAATGGCAAAATCTAAAAGGGCAAGACCTAGCTTCGGGTCATATTAAGACCGGCCAAGATGACAGTTCCGCAATTTAGATTCAGATCCATATATACACCTCAATTTAAAAAAATTTCTGCGTTAATTATAAATTAAGAATCTTAAGTGTGAAACCTAGCCTTGGGACAATTATAAGACCGGGCCAAGATGGTAAGACCTGTTTAAAAGATTCAATTCCCTGTTAACATCTTAAAACATGTTAACACTCCTGGCAGATGTGATTCATTTAAAATCACACGTCATTTTTATATAGGATTCTTCAAAAGATTCCTAACCCAGTTTAATGATCCCTGAATCCTGGGTTTACGTCATCAATTAAGATGATCATATTTTAACCATACGTGGTAATATAGTGCCTACGGGCCTTGCTCATTTCTACATGAGCCAAAATACAGTGGTAGCTATGACTCCCTGTCAGGAAAAGGTAATAAACTTTGATTCAAACCTTAATGCCACGATTCTCTGAAATCATGGCTCATAAATTTAACTTGTCTACGCGACTAGGCCATTGGTGCTATTATTAACTTATGAATTAGGATTTATGATAAAAATCCTGAATAAAATAAATATCTTTCCTTCTCTGTCAGTATGCAATTGAAGGGAATCTTAAAGGTGAAACCTAGCCTACACGGCCAAGATGGTGAAACCTACTCAAGGGATTCAGATCCTTGTTAACACCTAGGAATGTGTTAGCACTCTTGACAAATGTGATTCGGGAAAATCACAACAGTCATCCTTATATTGGATTTTTCCAATTTTCAAATCTAGCCCAATGATTTAGAAATCATGGCTTATATCATCCTATAAGATGATCATTTTATGAACATCCGTTAGAAGTGCCTACGGGCTAAACTTGTTGTCCGGGAAGACAACGACAGTGATGGTCTTTGACCTCCTGCCTAAAATACTAGACTATGTCCAAACATAATAGTCTATATGATCAATGCGATCATGACAAATATCATCAATACGATGATCATATTATTTAACATCCTTTAGTGATGTCTGGCCTACGGGCTATAATATATTGTCCATTTGAGACATTGACATTGTTATCTTTATGATTCCTTGTCTAAGGTGGTGAGCTATGCTCAAGCCAAATAGTCAATATGGTTAATGCAATCATGACTTATAGCATCTAATAGGATGAACCAATTATAAACATCCATGAGTGACATTTTCTCCTATAGGCCATATTATATTGTCCATGTGTGACAAAGACATTGGGATCTTTACGATTCCCTGTCCAAGGTAGTGAGCGATGCTCAAGCCTAATAGCTTATATGATCAATGCGGGCATGACAAAAATCATCAATACGATGATTAAAACATTTTTCAACATCCTTAATGATGTTTTGCCTAAAGGCTATATTATGTTGTCCAATTGAGACGAGGCAATTGTAATTTTTTTTTGATTCTTTGCCAAAGGGGGTGAGCTATACGCAAATCCCATAGTCTATACTATCAGTACGATCCTGACTAGTATCATCAGTATGATGATCATAATATTAACATCCCTCGAGATGAATTGCCTACGGGCTATACTTTATTCTAGAGTCGGTAAGACAAAGATAGTAGTGATCTTTACGACCCCCCTGTTCAGAATGGTGTGATTATACCCCAAACCTAATAGTCAATATGATCGATGGGATCATGACTAATATCATTAGATACGATGGTTATATATAAACGTCCATTAGTGATGTTAATTGGCTTATTTTTTTTTTCTGCCAAAAGAATCGTCTATCAAGACGATGACAGTTGTAGTCTATGACTCCCTGTCCAAAGGTGAAGAACCACGTTCAAACCTTGAAGCCCTAATCTAAAAAGATTGCGGCTAATAAATTAAGGTTCTTGATGGTAGATCATCGAGTTATGTTTTAAAGTCATTCATGACAAGCCTATGTGCTATAATTTGTCATTCGTGACAAGCTAACATATTAAATGTTAACATCCCTGGTGACAGGCCTTAGTGCCATATCCTATAACGTCCTAGAGACAAGGCCATTTGTACCGTATCTAAATGTCATCACGACAAGGCCTTCGCGCCATATGATTACTTATGTCCTTCATGACTGTGCTTTATGCCATATTTTCTACGTCCCTCGCGACAGGCTTCTATGCCGTATATGTATATAAATATATATAACCGAAGTCATGCAAGGCTATCCTTTGAGCTATTTATAATCGTCCTTGTGACAAGGACAGTTGTGACATTATGGTCCCCTGTCGAGCAGGTATTGGACTCGCTCCAAACTTTGAATGCCATTAATGGTCCTGTTGTGACCTAGACTAAGTATAATGGAAATACATTCAAAATAACATTCACTACGAATGTTCGGAACAGAATAGCCCATACGGTTTATGAATGTCGTGGCTAATCTAAGTCAGGTCATCAGGATGATGACTGATAATGGTTAAATCTTGGTGATTGGTACCAAGTTTCGAGTATGGAAAGCTCGGATGAGGTAGACGACAGTCGCAACGCTATTAAGGCGACAAAAGTTAATAAAACTACAAACGTAAACCTCAATATTAATGGAGTTAATCCTCAGGCTGTGGTTGACGCAGCAAATGGAAGGACCATAGAAAGGTCATGAGACAATCCAAAGAGCCGAATTCTTCTCGCTCTAAATCTCATTCAAAACCATGTTTAAATTGCTCATGAGGAGATCTTGTTCACACTTCGTATATGAAGGATGAACCAAAAGAAGGAGAATAACTCCCAGAAATCTGAGAAAGAGAGCAAGTACAGGCTTAATAAAAAGCAACGAAAGTTCAGTAAGAAGCCTGTATACCTCTGAGACTGCTTCAACATTATCAGATGGATGTTTTATATCCATTAGGAATCATTTTTCCGATGTCCTAGTTCCGTTAAACATAAGGACTCAATAAAGTGATAAAAAAAAATCGATTGGTTGCCTTAAAAATCAAGCCCATATTGTGGGTAATAAGGAGCAATTAATTATCGAGACTCCTTATGAGACAACTCTCATAATTACACGTATCAGTGCGATTAATTAAATATTAAACATAAAAAAATGGTGGGACTGGCCGTCCCCGGAATCGAACCTGGGTCTAGGCCGGCCGCACCCTTTCGCGCGCCTAGCCAACTGAGCTAGGTGCCTAGTTTGTGAAACTCCCATTGTTGATTTAATATAAGCACTTGTACAATAAACTTCCTTATCATTTATCAACGATAATCTCTGCTAAGTGTCCTGTTTTTAATACAGGCAATAATAAATATTCATGAACCATAAACTTAGCAAAATTTTTTTTTTCATCCACAAGGTATAACTACCAAGGAAAACATAGTAACCGATTCTTATAGATCGGCAAGGAATCCTTCCGAAAATCTAAGAGCACTCTTTCTTTGCATAAGAGTACGACGACACATGTTATTTTGATTTTTTTTTTCTCATTGTTTTTCTATCGCCTGCGAATGCCAAACTATGTTTGATAAAAGTGTCACATGAGGATTGGCGTATCCTAGTGTGTCCCATAGATTATTTCCATGTCTGATCAGCATGGAGGTTAATACATGGAACCCCTAAGATATCCCAATGATCATATTGTACTAAAGTCGACTAGTAGTATTCAAAGAAGATATCCAAAAAGGGAATTTTTTTTTTCAAGTAAATGTTCCCGATTAAGAAATTCGTGGACTTATAACATAAAGATGTCACTCATTTAACACGAGCAATGATGGATGAACTGGAGCCTGAGATATGGAAATTCTTTGTAGCCTCCTTGTATCTTAATTATTTTCTCAAAAGTTTTCCCTGCTTACCTCCTGGAAGACATGTAGAACTAAGATTAACATCCCGCTGTGGGCTGGAGTATTATGAAAACTCCATATTGATTATGGAAAATCGAAACCTTGATTTAGTAGGTTTTAAAACATAGGCACATAAAACCTGACTCAATCTTCTGAGGGTCTTATATTATTAAATAAGAAAGACGATTCATATTGCTTACGTATTAAATGCCGCAACCCCAATTAGGCAACGATTAAGAAATTGCCATCAGCTACCCAGGATCTAAGGGCAAATTATTGGTGGATAGGCTTGAACAAGTCTGTAGCCACCCATGTAGCTAAATGCTTGACATGTGCGCAAGTCAAAGCCGAGCATCAAAAGCCGTCAGGCTTGCTACAACAACCTGAACTTCCTACATGGAAGTGGGAAATGGTAACTATGGATTTTATTACCAAGTTACCCAAGACAAGGAAAGGAAATGATACGATATGAGTTATAGTTGACAGACTGACTAAGTCCGCACATTTCCTACCCATCAAGGAGACTTATAGCTCCGATATGTTAGCCCAGTTATACGTTGATAAGATTGTAGCCCTACATGGCAAACCTGTAGCTATTATCTCTGATAGAGATACTAGGTACACTTCACACTTGTGGAAAAGTTTCCAACAATCTTTGGGCACTCGTTTGAACTTTAGTACGGTTTACCATCCTCAGACAGGCGGTCAGAGTGAGCGTACTATTCGAACGTTAGAAGGCATGCTACGTGCATGTGCGATTGATTTGGGTGGTAGCTGGGATAAGCACCTACCCTTAGTCGAATTCTCCTACAACAATAGCTACCACACCAGGAATAAGGCTGCGCCTTTTTAGGCATTATATGGTAGAAAGTGTAGAGCGCCCATTTGTTGGACAGAAGTTGGAGATGTCCAACTATCAGGACCAGAAATTGTTTTTTTGACAACGGACAAGATTGTCCAGATTCGCGATCGAATGAAAGCTGCCAGGGATAGGCAGAAAACTTATGCGGATCCACAGCGCAAAGATTTTCACTTCGAAGTAGGTGAAAAAGCGTTGCTTAAGGTATCACCCTGGAAGGGGGTGATGCGATTTGGTAAGAAAGGCAAGCTAAGCCCGAGATACATAGGACCTTTCGAGATTATCGAACGTGTCGGGTCAGTTGCTTATAAGTTAAACTTGCCTGAAGAACTTAGCGCTATCCATAATGTGTTCCACATCTGTAATTTGAAGAAGTGTTCCGCTGATGGACCACCGGTTATACCGTATACGGATGTACATATAAATGAAAGCTTGAAATTTGTGGAAAAGCCGTTATCGATTGAAGACCGAAAGGTAAAGAAGCTTCGAAGGAAGCACATACCTATTGTTAAGGTCAAATGGGATGCCCGTAGAGGTCCCGAATACACATGGGAGGTAGAATCCGCGATGAAAGAAAAATACCCTCATTGGTTTCAGTAAATCTCGAGGTCGAGATTTCTTTTAAGGGGGTGAGGATGTAACACCTCGAAAATTTACGTCCAATAATGTACTGACACGTGTCATGGACTTTGAATATGTGAAAACATACTTTAGAGGGACTAAAGTTGACAAACGGTGAAACTATGTAAATTCAAGGGTCCAAAGTGTCAACAATGGATAAATAAGTCCTAAAATAACCCTACATGGTGTTTATAACTTTAAACGGTTAGATCATGGATCATACGAAGCGAAAAGTGGAAGAAAGTGAGGAATTACAAACTATAGGGACTAAAAGTGTCAACATGTTGAAAATTATACCTCTGAGTGATCTTTTGGCAAACCCGAAGCTTTGTAATGATAAAATATACTCACGAGGATATGTGATAAAAATTTCATGAAATTTCGTGAACGTATGAGAAAGTTATGATTAAAACCGTATTCGAAAGGTTAAATACGATATCGTGAATTTCGTGACTTTTCGGGTAAGCGCAAAGTGAACCGAGAACTTTGCCAAGTTTATAAAAGTCCCTAGGTTCCTAAAAACCAGATTTGAGGGTCTAGAGTACCAAATAAACGAACAAAACACGTAACATAAGTTCAGGGACTGAAATGCAAACTTTGGAAAAACTTGTATAGCTGGTCGCCCCACACCCTCGCGCTGCGCGACGGTGTCCTCGCGCTACGCGACGACTGCCCAGCGACAGAATGTTGCGCACAAGTGTCAGTTGCTGTTTTGTTTGAGTGGATACCAGCTGTTGTCGATTATAAGAGCTTCCCCAATGAGCTTACATGCAATATGGATCATTTATACACCTTCCACAACCCTCCAAGACCTCTGAATCATCCATAAATCAGATCAAAAGCTGCATATAAGGCACCAATTAGTAAACATTCAAGAACACTTGAACTTTCAAAAACTCACAAGATTTCTCCTGGAGCATTCTGATCGACAAGGCAGCCTCATAAGTGATCACTAAGCTTGTTAGGACCTTTGTAAGTGTTTATATCACCCTCTAATCCGTTCTAGCTTAGTGTTCTTACTAAAGTCAAACATATCGTAAATATAGTTTGACTTTGCAATTAAACGAAATGTGCTCAGTCATATCTCGAATCAAAAGTACCAACAAGTTGGTATTTATGAGTATAACAAACCCCTAAAAGGGTATGTTCAGATTCACACTCTAAGCATGCTAATTGTCGAGTCAAAGTTCTTCATAAAAAGTCAACAAAATATGTTTTTGCAAATTTAAGCTTGATTAACAATGTAGGCTACATGCAACCTGTTTGATCATCAAAATAACTTTATAAATAATGTAAGAACATGTTTCAACTTGATCAACTCGACAATTTTCTGTGTTACACCCGAATCGGAACCAAAAGTCTTATAAATCGACTCTTTCTTTGACTATCGGTTCTGATTCGTACATGCATGTTAAGATCTGCATTAGAGCATATTTTTGACCAACTTTTATATATGTACAACCCTCTGGAATTTTACACCTTGATTCCATGGTTAACCGATTCATATGCATGTTACCGGTTTATGCTTAAAGTTGACTATTTTGCCCTTTTTGATATATAACGCGATTTTTGAAAAAATGAAAGAGTAAAATCATTTGTTACTGATTTATAAACATGCACCGAAAATTTCATATCAGTTTGTGGCCTAGTTTAAGAGATATGCTCAATATCGTAAATCACAAGCTTTATGTTAAGTAAATATAGCATTTAGCGCAAAGCCTATTTTAACCCACTTTTTGGTATCAAACTTTCTATACACTGATGTTATATAATATTTTGAGATTTTTAAAAGATTTTTATTTAATTGTTGGAAGAGCATAACATAGGTCTTTAAGTTAAATTCGGTAAATACCGAAATTGCCCTTTTTGGCCATAAAACGAGTTTTATAAATCCGATTGACCCCAAACCACTTCCTACTGATTTTATTTATTAAATAAAGTATGTTGAACCTTCTGGAAGTATAAAAATCTCAGCTTTCCTTTACAAACCCGGAAACGGCTCCAAATCGCCTTTTTAGGCATTTTTAACGCATAGTATATACTATAACCATATCAAACATATAAGACTTATATTTACTGATGTTCGTAACATATTTTTATAAAATAACAGTAAGTACAAGTCTATAAACCCAGGTTTCCAGTTTTAACCTTTTAAGCCTAAGTGAAATTACCAAAATGCCCCTAAGGTGCATAGCTTGGTTTTAAATGATAAATTTTACGTATAGGTCATGCCCTACTGTTATGACTTATTAAATTAAGTGTAATTACTGATTTAATCAGACCTGTAATTCAGAATGATATTTAAACTCTTTTATAATCGTTAAAATGACCAAAATGCCCCTACGGGGCTTATTTTGAGATTTAACTCGTTTTGGGCATAATAGAAGATATCTTATTGATATCACAACATATTAAAGGCATATTAACTTAGGAAACCTGTATATGACTCTTTTGATTACTCGTTACGCACTTGCCGCGTTCGGATCGGCTTAGGTGACTAGTTCACTTATATTAGCCGAAGCGGGTCAAACTTTATCATTTTTGTCTCCAAATCCAGAATGTGTTAGTATACCCATATTATACAAGTCTTCAAACTTGTCGGGTTTAAATCACATTCTATCCGGTCTTCGCTTAATCGTGCATTTGGACTATATATTTTTCCTAAGACTAACCGGTCTAAGCTTTGGCTTAATTAAAGACCCGTTAGCATTCTAATTGATTATTTATGTCATCATTCCAGACTAGAGCCTTCCGGTAAATGGTACCTACGCTTACTTAAGTGAATACGGCTGAGTTATTAAATTCTTATTAATTAAGACAGGAGCTAGCTCAGGTAAATACTTTTAACTTATCTTCCCTTATATGGGCTTGGGTTACGGTAATATAAATACCGCATGGTCAGGTATGGGATTCAAAGACCAAAGAGTCGGGAAATTCAAATAACCTGTTTTACTAGAACAAGTTTTGTAAAACTGATAACATGGGTATTGAACATTCAATTGTATTATGATTATATTATTAAGGTATCCCACTAAAGGTATTAACCTTGTGGGCATTATACCAAAACAGGTATCCCAGTAAAGGTATTAACCTTGTGGGCATTATACCAAAACAGGTATCCCATTAAAGGTATTAACCTTGTGGGCATTATACCAAAACAGGTATCCCAGTAAAGGTATTAACCTTGTGGGCATTATACCAAAACAGGTATCCCATTAAAGGTATTAACCTTGTGGGCATTATACCAAAACAGGTATCCCATTAAAGGTATTAACCTTGTGGGCATTATACCAAAACAGGTAATCCACTAAAGGTATTAACCTTGTGGGCATTACACCTGTGGCATGTCAGTTAATACAAGATTTTTATTAATAAAATTGTCCCAAGTTATAAAAGATTAATCTTGCCTCTGTGCATTTTAATCAATGTGTCAAAAGATTTTGTGCAGTTTGCACTCAAATCAATTTTCAAACTCTTTTCAAAATGAGTCAGTTAAATTGTATTTACCAGTGAAAACTGACGTATTTTTCCAAAAGGTTAAGTGGCAGGTGCTGAACGTAATTGGCTGGAAGCTCAGGGCGATTATAAGGAATCTTACAAGTCCTAGACGTCTAAAGTCTGATGAACAATGATTACGATTATTCGATCCGCCTGTGGATCTTTTACTTTCCGATGTAATACTCTGATATTACCTTATATTCGGATTGTAATATATTTATCTTTTGCTTCCGCTGTGCATTTATATACTGTGTTGTTTGACTATGATGATATCAATTACGTCACGATACTCCCCCACCGGGCCCACCGGTGACACGTGGAATTCGGGGTGTGACAATTGGGTTGCGTACTAGTGCAACGTGAAAAAAAGTTATTGTGTACACGTCGCGCCAATTAAAAAAAAAGTTCACGAGAAGAACTATACCACTCTCGACCTTGAGTTAGGCGTGGTGGTATTCGTTTAAAAAAAAATTATTATTATGGCGACATTATTTATATGGTACTCAATGCATTATTTTCACGAATCATAAAAGTCTTCAACACATATTCAACCAAAAAGAATTAAATATACGTCAACGATGTTTGTTGAATTGTTGAACGACTATGATTGTGAAATAAAGGACCATCCGGGCAAGGCAAATGTTGTAGCAGATGCCTTGAGCCGCAAGGAGCGAGTTAGAACCACTGAGAGTTCAAGCATTAGAGAAGATGATTCACAAGCGCTCAAGGAAGAGCATATTCAAGCAGAAACACTTCGAGGCATGAAGGAACAATTAGTGTAAAGAAGATGGAACTTTATACATTATGAGTCGAAATTGGGTTCTATTCTTTGGCGGCCTTCGAGATGATATTTTGAGGAAGCACATAGGCCTAAGTAGCGAAAGAATACTACTGGTGGCCTAACCTCAAAAGTGATATCGCGACTTATATCGGAGAATGCTTGACTTGCGCGAAAGTCAAAGTTGAGTAGCAAAATCCCTCGGACTTGTTACAACAACCCGAGATTCCCGTTTGGTAATGGGAACAAATATCGATATACTTTATTACGAAGTTACTCAGGACCTCAAGAGGTCACTACATGATATGTGTAATCATCGATAGACTAACAAAGTCCACGCACTTCTTACCGATTTGGTAGAAGGATAATACTAAGAAACTAGCGGAACTCTATCTCAAAGAAATAGTGGCTCGTCATGGAGTGCCTATTTCAATCATTTCAGACCGAGACGGTCGTTTTATTTCTAGAATATGGAAATCATTTCAACAGGCCTTTGGATCTCATTTGAATCTAAGTACGACCTTTCACCCACAAACTGACGGCCAGAGCGAACGGACAATCCAAACACTCGAAGATATGCTTCGTGCGTGTGTTATGGATTTAGGTGGCAATTGGGATACTCATTTACCTTTGGTTGAGTTTCCTACAATAACAGCTACCATACTAGTATACAAGCTACACCGTTTGAAGCTCTTTATGGTCGAAAGTGTCGCTCTTCGCTAAGTTGGGCGGAAACAGGCGATAGACAATTAATTGGTCCGGAATTAGTCCAAGAGACTACGGATAAAATTTTTCAGATCAGAGACCGTATCAAGGCGGCTCGCGATCGACACAAGAGCTACACAAATAAGAGACGGAAACCATTATCTTTCGAGGTTGGAGACAAAGTCTTGTTGAAAGTCGCGCCTTGGAAGGGTGTATCAAGGTTCGGTAAACGTGAAAAGCTTAACCCACGTTACATTAGACCATTTGAAATCTTAGAAAAGATTGGCACTATTGCCTACAACTTGAAGTTACCAGACGAACTAAGCAGTGTACACGACACATTTCATGTGTCGAATCTTAAGTAGAGTCCAACACAAGAAACGGTTATCATCTCGGAGGATGAGATTCACATTGATGACAAACTACAATTCATAAAGCACCTGTTAAGGTCATGGACCGGAAGGTCCAGAAAATATGAAGGAATTATAACATATTAGTAAAAATTCGTTGGAACTCTCGACACGGACCCGAATATACTTGGGAACGTGCAGATCAAATCAAAACCAAAATATTCTCACCTGTTTGAGTAGTCTCCTGCAAAGGATGACTCAGTTTGAATTTCGGGACGAAATTCTCAATAACAGGGGGAGAATGTGACAAATGGCAAATAACCGGAAATTCCGTACAGTCTAATCACTATTCTTAGTATATAATCTCATGCAATTAGCGTAATTTAATTACGTAACGGTGTCGTATATTAGACGACAATGTTAGGACAAGAAAACAATGATATAACATATATTGGTTTTCATTCTATTGCGAAACCAATTAAACAATTTCCTAAAAGTGTTGGTAAAAAGTGATGCGCGCACTATTCACGGTTACACTATTCATGCCAGCAAAACCGTGAAAACAGAACGAAACAAGGAAAAACGACACACGGATGACATAACTGAGTCCGTTTATATAAGAAAACACTAATACGAAAACATATCTTACAAAGATATAAGACTTTCCGGTACAACGCCCTAATCGCTAAATCGTCCGTTTCACTAACAATAAGACAATTTTAACTTGTCCAAAATATTAATTTAGCATTTCCGGGACTCCGAAAATATGACAAATGATGACAAACATATGGAAACAATATGAGGATATTAATGGGGTATTCGAAACATAAGCTCTCGACACTGCGTTGCAACCCCCACAACTTGTCCGTTTCTACACCGACAAGCTAATAAACGACATTTCCGACACCGAAAACAACCAAATGAAAGCTTTGGTAAACTAGTTAAGCTTATTTTGGGATTCAAAATAACTTCATACATCTTTTTAATGCGGAATGTCAACTTACGGCAAACTTCCGTCGGTACGCCACAAAAGTGCCGTAAACTAGCCAACGACGAAACGAAAAGCATTCAAAGTATCAAAACATGATTTCTACTAGTTTAATGAACTAGTTAATGTTAATTTATGTTTCGAATCACTAATTACCCTCTAATGGTGAAAGATTACCCTAATCACCATACTTAGCCTAATTACTAAAATATCTACATGTTTAAGACATTTTTATAAAAAAATGTTACACTTTACCCCTTATTCTTTTGATTAATATCTAGATATTTTCATTAGTTGCAAGTGGATGATGTTGGTGAAAGATTATAACACTTAGTACTTTAGTTACTAACCATATTATCATACTTTTACACCTTATCCTTCACACACATAAGAACTCTTTCAATCTCCATCTTTTCACCAAGAACACCATCCAAAAACCCAATTATTTTTATCATCTCCTTCATGATCAAGATGGATTTCCAAGTAACATAAGGTGATCTAAAGCATTTACAAGTTAAAGGAAGCTTTTTCATCCATTCAAGAACCTTAAATCATCAAGATTATCATCTTATTAGTTCTTAATAATCTTCTAAGATCATCCCTAGCCTAGTGCTAGAAGTAAGCTTCTATATCTATTTTTTTTATGCAAATATATTAAGTTTATGATTGTTATTATTACTAATAATAACCATGTAATCATACATAATAAGCATGAAAAATACAAAGAAGCAAAGATAAAAATCATGATATAATTATGATTGTTTATATTATGATCTAAGACTTGATATATGCTTATTTAGTCTTGTTATGATGTTTATGATGCAAATAAATTATTAGAAGATGTTTTAAGTTATGATCTAAAAATTATGCATGTTTATGTTAAAGGGTTTTTAACATAAAGGATTAATGGATGATCATAACTATTGATCTTGTGAAAATATATAAGGTTTTTGGTTAAAAACAATACTCTCACAAGATTATAAAAAGTAACATACAACTAGAGATTTTTATAAAAGTTGTTAAAACTAAAATTAAACTTGGTTTTTGAACTTGTTAGCATATGAAATAATCATGGTTAAAACCCTACATGATTTGGATATCATCTTGATAATTTCATGTTATAAAAGTCTCATATGTTTAGTTAAGTTGTAGAGTAAATTGGTGGTGATTTGATAAAGAAAATGATATGTTTATAAAACATGGTTAGAATAAAATACAAAGGTTATATAGCCATTTTTCATAAAAACTTTATTTTATAAAGTAACAACATTTTTGGTTGTATTTAGACAAGAGAAATATATATTTTTTTTAGAAAAATATATATTTGGTGATTTAACAACTTATGTGCTATGTGATTATTTGATGGTATTAGTTATATATATCAAAGATAGGAACTTTATTACAATGGTAATAATGAACACATGATACATAATAATCAAAGTCTTATAAGACTTCACATAATTACGCCTTAAAACGAGTTACGGACGATTCGAATAATCGGACACCAATTATGGTCAAAACGAACGACGGACGACTACATAAGTGAATTGCCAATCCGGGGAGTTACTACGACGTTTAGACGATTTATCGACACGAAAAATAAGTATCCTATCAATAACAAATTTCGGATGTTTATAAACTTATAAAAACTAGTATGTTTTTATTTACTAACAAGTATACTTAGTAAATTTTTATAAAAAGGTTTTTATAAAAATTGTAACACCTGTGCCTCCACGGCCATCAAACAAATACCAAACCAATGAAATATTATATTTCATACTTGGGATTTGTAAAAATATGTGTATCATTTGCACATATCAATTCTTGTTCAATTTCAAACTCTAAATCACTTTCTGGAAGGTTATACGCGCACCGATGCGTAAATATAACCAATTTAATGCAACAAACACTCCGGAATAGTGAAATAGGCTTAACATACCTTAAATAACCTTTACATAACTTAGAAATAAGTTTTGAAGGCTTTGGTATGGCAAAATCAAGTCAAATCGCTTACAGGGACTAAAGTTGACAAACTGCGAAAGTATGCCAATTTGAACTGAAGCAGACATTCCGGAACATGACCATAAGTTAAACATACCATAAATATCCTTTACATAGCTTAGAAATAGGCTTTGAGGTGTTCGGTATGCTAAAATAAACTTTTGTGTCATTCAGGGACTAAAAGTGTCAAAAAGTGCACAAGTTTGCATTTTTGCGCATAACTTACGTTCTGAATACATCCGGACATCCAAAAATTTATGTGAGCATGACTATATTATATTTTAGTGTTCGCCTTAAGAAAAATCCATTCGTCGCGTCATTTGGATCGTTTTTCACGCTTGTGCGCATTCCGTCGTAATTAACCGAACATCGCGTTCGTACGGCTAAACGAACCGACATCCGAGATATTTTTGAGCACATTTTAAGTTCCCTATACTTTAACTTCATTTTAGAGCTTTGAAATGGGGTTAACGAGCCTTAAACGTGTCGAAAATGGCCTAAATACCGTTCAGGGACCAAATATGTAAATCTGCCAAACTTATGAGTAGCGCACCGCTACACTTATATTGTAACGGTGCGCTAGCCTTGCTCAGACCAGATGCAGAGTACATGACAGCCTGTTTTCAGCAGATTTAACCACAACCACATGTTCTCAATTGCTTAATCACTAAGATAAGGAGCATATGTAGCCACCATAAGGTTCCGACACATGTACGGATGGGATCATGGCACGTTTTCCATGAAACGATCCTAACGGTTACCCAAAAACTATATATACCCCATCACCCCAACCTCATTTCTTACAAGAATTCTGATTTTTGAGAGCTCTAAGTTGAAACCATTGTTTCATACCTGAGTTCTTGAATCGGGATTAGCATTCGGGGACCCTGGATAAGTATTCTTTCGTTCTTTTCCTTATTTTATTGCTTTTCGAGTCAGAAAGTCAAACTTTGTTTGACTTTCAGCGTTGACCAGTAATGGTCAATGCGAAGTTCGTTTGAACTTCGCAACGTGAGTGTAATCACGTTGGTCATAGTCCCTTGGGACTATGCCCACTGATTACCACGTTGTCTAGGGTCGTAGGGTAGGCGATCTAATAAATCGCCTATACCTTCGAACCCGACCCAGTTTGGTCGATCATTAGGATCCGACCAAATACATTAGGTGACCATAGTAGGTAGGGAATAACCTTCCGAGGTTATACCCTATGGTCACATCGTTTAAATAGTTGTATGATAGGTAGTTTATATGCCTTAGGTAAATTACCAGAATACCCTTTTCATGTATAATTGGTAATTAAGCATATGTAACCTAAACTTTTGTCACATAACTGATTATGTAACATGTTTAGGCATATAACACTTGTCATAGGACTAGTTAGGCGGTCCGAACGCGTTTCACGCGAACGACGCGTTAAAGTAGCATAAGCTACCTAAACGGGTCGTAATGGGTCGTAAGCAGTTAGGTTAAGTTTCATTTAGTATGTAGGCTTTGTTAAACCATATCACACGAGTCTCCACACTCGTTTGGTTTACAAACCCTAATGCTACCCAGTCTTCCGATTTAGGTCCGGTTATTTAACATAGTTACCTATATTAGGTGCCGTTTGATTCCGAGATCTCTAGCATTACTTGGTGACTATCTTTAGACATCTGAGCAATCTCAAGTGAGTACATAGACCCCTCTTTTACTGTTTTCCAAACTGTTTTGGGGTGAAACACATGTGCCTACTTGTTACTTTCATGCTTTCCTGTTTTAACATCATATACATGCTATGTTCGTTAGTACATTATAGTACATGATTTCATTACATCTTATGCTAGGTGTGCCCATTGTGTGCATTACTTAGTACATTGTTTTACATTACATTTTATGCTAGGTGTGCCCATTGTGTGCATTACTTAGTACATTGTTTTACATTACATTTTATGCTAGGTGTGCCATTGTGTGCATTACTTAGTACATCGTTTTACATGACATTTCACGCTATGCATGTTCATTTGATTACATACTTAGTGCATTATTTTCATATGCTTACATTTTGGTATGAAATTTGGTTTGTTTACATGGGACAATACATTCATTAACACCGATCATGCCGTTCGTTAGTAGGTAGTGGTACCATAGGAATTGACAACTCCCGTTCCGGACATCCCAGGGAAAGGGGACAGAAAGGAATGACCGAATTCGTTGATATAAGACAGATAGACCTTTAATTTGTTTAAAGGGTTTATCACCTCAGTCGCCAGGCTTGGATGTATGCATATTCACAATACCGCATAAATATTCATATTAAATATTTGCATGCATTTACACAAAACATAGCTTTGATTTAAACCAAGTTTTACTTCAATACTTTGTTTTTGTGCATATGGTTTAGTTGAGACCTTTCACTTGCCATACATGACATTTTGACATAGACATTTGACATAGACATTTCGGCATAGACATTTTAACATGATTGACATTTGATCATGCATTTACACAAAACATAGCTTTGATTTAAACCAAGTTTTACTTCAATACTTTGTTTTTGTGCATATGGTTTAGTTGAGACCTTTCACTTGCCATACATGACATTTTGACATAGACATTTGACATAGACATTTCGGCATAGACATTTTAACATGATTGACATTTGATCATGCATTTACACAAAACATAGCTTTGATTTAAACCAAGTTTTACTTCAATACTTTGTTTTTGTGCATATGGTTTAGTTGAGACCTTTCACTTGCCATACATGACATTTTGACATAGACATTTGACATGGATATTTGACATAGACATTTGACATGGATATTTGACATAGACATTTGACATGGATATTTGACATAGACATTTGACATGGATATTTGACATAGACATTTGACATGGATATTTGACATAGATATTTTGACATGATTTACATCTTGACATGAACATTTTACATTGTTTGGTTTGGTTTGATTAAGTGATTAAGTAACGATGCATGTGTAATATGATACAAGCATGGTGGATACGCCGCTGGTACTTCCTATATATAAGTGTTTGTATGGTATTACATGTTGTAACGTTATTTGAATCATTTCAGTTTGAGACATAGAACATTTTATACAAATAACATACTTTTCACAAGACATTGATTTATAAACAACTTATCTTATACAAACACATTTTTACTTGGTTATTCATTTAACCTGACATTTATTTATACTTATCATCTGATCTTATCGTTTTACAAATGATTTACAAGACAAAGCAAATAACAAGGTTCATGACTAAACATTTTCTCAAACATAAGTCATGAATCTTATTTTCACAAAACCTATGTATCTCACAGGCATTTTTATGCTGACGTACCTATTTTCACATGTGTTTTTCAGGAGCTGTTGCATAAGATGATCAAGATACACATAGACAGACTTGGGCTTTAGTGACAATAAAAGATGCAAGACTAGTTAATTATGTTGTTTTTCTTTGTTTGTTAAGACATTATAACCCTTTTAATCAATAAAACGAAACTTCAATTGCCATGGATTTGAAACAATTAATTCTGTTACAACACTCCCTGATATTTCCGCCACGTTTTGTATGTTCTACGTGGTCGGGGTGTGACAGAAAAGATGGTATCAGAGCCAATGGTTATAGGGAATTAGGTTATTAGTAATGCTTTGACCTAGTCTATAACCTTCTTAGGACCCTAACGCGAGTTTACTTGCGTTTAGTCATAAAACAATACTGTCGCCTATCCTTAGGCGACAACCGCAACAAGAACATGAATTTCAAAACCGCTTTGAAAACTAATCATCTGTTCTAGGATGATTGATTACTAGGTTTTGAACCCTCAGTTATAAGGTTTTGAACCCCTTTGAGTTTTCAAAATCTCGTCAAGGTTTTGGGTTTTAAATAATGTGAACACGTGCAAACTGGAAGGGTGAATGCCTGTATTCTGGGTTTTCTGTCTAGGCAAGCACTTCGTATACATCTCATCAGACGCGAGACCAGTTGTGCTTACCTGGGAATTCTTGGGATGAGTGTTCACTTATAGGCGAGCATGTCTTCGCGATACATTATTTTTGACCCATTTACTTTGATTAGTCACCATCTCATTTGTTTGCCTTAGGTAACAAACAAATGATCACAATTTTCATTCGTTACCATTCGGTATTGATTATCCAATAAACCTTTCACTCGTTTCTTCCTATGTCTTTCACTTTCTTCTAGAATGTCTCTTCATCACGATGACGCCCAAATATCCAAGCAGACTGCCAAATTCGCTCAGCGAATAGGCGAAGTAGTCCTGAAGACTGTTGAATTAGCTACTGCCATGTATCGTCTCCAGGATGAAGCCACTCAAGAGTCACCAAGACAGGCAGGACCTAGTCAGGTGACAGCACCACCAGCCAAGAAACCAATTGAGGAATCAAAGACCATGGATGAACGATCCCCTAAGAAGTCAAAGAAGCGAAAGGCTTCTCAGAACTTCGTCGTGGTCGCTCACAATGGTCAAGCCTTCCCCAACCAACCAGCTCAACCCCCTGCTAGGAAGCCATACAATGGAACTGCACCCTTGTGCAACCAATGTAACCTTCATCATCACCCTAATGTGAAGTGCCGCAAATGTCAGATTTGTGGACTTATAGGTCATACAGCAAGGGTTTGCCCAACTGCAGCTGTACCAAATCAAGCTGGCGACACTCCTGCTCAAGCTCGTTTCTCACGAGGGTCTTGCTACAACTGTGGCGAGATGGGCCATTTCCAAAGAGATTGCCCAAAGCTTGCTAATGCAAATTTGACCCACGGATGAGCAGTTGGCTGAGTAGAAGATGTTGCTGTCTTATGCTTTTGTTTCTCCTATTTCTTGTAATGTGAAATAATCTGTTTTGTTTATAAATAAAAATCGTTGTTCACAAATTCTGATATACAAGTATAGTTACATGTGTGTATGATTTTCCTATGATACCTGCATTAAGGAACTATGTTCCTTACAAACTACTCTTGTGATTCTCTCTTTCAAATGATCGCTCATGATTCCCTCGAACATTTTAAGTACTCGTTTCATTCTAAGAAACAAAGTACAGAAAATAAAGTGACATTATGAGTGATCATGCTTCTGCACATCTGTATTTTTTTAATCCTTGGTTGGATAACTAAGGATATTTTCAAATCTCATACCCATTACGTTTTGATTTTTCAACATTCACAGTACAAGTATTTCAAAACAATCTTCATGATCTCAAAACATTTCATATAGTTTAAAAACAATTTTTTTTTCTAGATGCATTGTCTATGTTATTTCAAAAACATTGGCCATGTTATCAAAACCAACCTTCCTAATTTCAAAATATTTCATATAGTCTGAAGACAATATTAACACAGTACATTTTCTTATCAAGTGCATGATTTCGAAAAGCATCATTCATGTCTTTCAAAAACCTTATACATAATTTCAAAATTCATCTCGCATGATTTTAAAACATTTTTAAATATATCTATCTAATACACCTACTTTATGATTTCAAAAAGTATTATATATAAGGTTTCAAAAACGTTAAACACAGTTTTTCTTAAAAGAACCCCATGCACAGTTTTCAAAAATATTTTCCTCGTACATTGACATAACCTTCAAAATCTGCTTCATATGTCGCCTTGACATATCAAGCATCTCAACTTCATAAGCATTCTTACTTCATGTTTTGACATAAGCACATCCAGTGCAAGATTTCAAAACATCTTCAACTTCTAAAAATTCATATGGGATCTTTTTATCTCCACAATTAGACCCTTGTGGATAATCATCATTCAAATCAGAGTCCTTAATTGGATTCCTTATGTACCTGAATTCGAACATTTCGGTTCCTTATAATCGAAATCGAATTTTTCTTTTAAAGATCTTTCTATCTTTATAGTTAGATTCTTGATAATGTTTAAAGTACCAAATGAAATCCACGAGATGGATTCCTAGTGTGCTTTAAATACATGTACTCTGTTAGCAGAACAAACTTCTAGTTAAACAATTTTGTGGTTATGTGACTATGTGTTTATTCATCTTATGTTTTCTTTTATGCATTTTTGTGTTTTTGGTATACTCTGGATATTCGTTATCAAAATCCTCGTAGAATCTTTCATATCTTCATATGAGGGATTCGTAGAAGGATATTCAAAGGTACTACCTTAAATCCTTAATGGGCTTCTATGTAATAGTTAAGACCCTTGGATTATATAGTACCACTCCAGACCCTTTTTAGTGGTCTAGTCAAAAGATTGATTCGCAATCTGGTTAAAGAATGACATCTAGTGATGTAGCTGGACAGACTCCTTGATAGTCTATTTAAATCATTTATTGATTTAGTCTAAAGGACTCTATGGCGGTCTAAGTCACGCTCATCACAGGATTGTTCATCTGGTTTTACCCTACACATTATAAAATAGACTGTGTGAACTATGCAAGGAATTCTCTAATTATGTATGCGCACATAATTATGAAATTTAGTGCACAGAAATCCAGTAAGATTTATTATGTGAAGGAACCGATAGCGACAACAATAACAAAATGAGGACGATGTAATGGAGGTACGGTGGACGCACCAATGACGCTTTATATACTTGTATATATAGGTATCCCTCTTACATTGAAAGCATAATGTTATTAAAGTTACTAGAAGTTCAGAACCTTAACCAAAGTTGTTCGATCTTTTCAACTTCATGTTTTCAAGCTCTCTTAAGTTTCCTCTAAATAAATTTCGGGACGAAATTTCCTAAAGTAGGGGAGACTGTAACACCTGTGCCTCCACGGCCATCAAACAAATACCAAACCAATGAAATATTATATTTCATACTTGGGATTTGTAAAAATATGTGTATCATTTGCACATATCAATTCTTGTTCAATTTCAAACTCTAAATCACTTTCTGGAAGGTTATACGCGCACCGATGCGTAAATATAACCAATTTAATGCAACAAACACTCCGGAATAGTGAAATAGGCTTAACATACCTTAAATAACCTTTACATAACTTAGAAATAAGTTTTGAAGGCTTTGGTATGGCAAAATCAAGTCAAATCGCTTACAGGGACTAAAGTTGACAAACTGCGAAAGTATGCCAATTTGAACTGAAGCAGACATTCCGGAACATGACCATAAGTTAAACATACCATAAATATCCTTTACATAGCTTAGAAATAGGCTTTGAGGTGTTCGGTATGCTAAAATAAACTTTTGTGTCATTCAGGGACTAAAAGTGTCAAAAAGTGCACAAGTTTGCATTTTTGCGCATAACTTACGTTCTGAATACATCCGGACATCCAAAAATTTATGTGAGCATGACTATATTATATTTTAGTGTTCGCCTTAAGAAAAATCCATTCGTCGCGTCATTTGGATCGTTTTTCGCGCTTGTGCGCATTCCGTCGTAATTAACCGAACATCGCGTTCGTACGGCTAAACGAACTGACATCCGAGATATTTTTGAGCACATTTTAAGTTACCTATACTTTAACTTCATTTTAGAGCTTTGAAATGGGGTTAACGAGCCTTAAACGTGTCGAAAATGGCCTAAATACCGTTCAGGGACCAAATATGTAAATCTGCCAAACTTATGAGTAGCGCACCGCTACACTTATATTGTAACGGTGCGCTAGCCTTGCTCAGACCAGATGCAGAGTACATGACAGCCTGTTTTCAGCAGATTTAACCACAACCACATGTTCTCAATTGCTTAATCACTAAGATAAGGAGCATATGTAGCCACCATAAGGTTCCGACACATGTACGGATGGGATCATGGCACGTTTTCCATGAAACGATCCTAACGGTTACCCGAAAACTATATATACCCCATCACCCCAACCTCATTTCTTACAAGAATTCTGATTTTTGAGAGCTCTAAGTTGAAACCATTGTTTCATACCTGAGTTCTTGAATCGGGATTAGCATTCGGGGACCCTGGATAAGTATTCTTTCGTTCTTTTCCTTATTTTATTGCTTTTCGAGTCAGAAAGTCAAACTTTGTTTGACTTTCAGCGTTGACCAGTAATGGTCAATGCGAAGTTCGTTTGAACTTCGCAACGTGAGTGTAATCACGTTGGTCATAGTCCCTTGGGACTATGCCCACTGATTACCACGTTGTCTAGGGTCGTAGGGTAGGCGATCTAATAAATCGCCTATACCTTCGAACCCGACCCAGTTTGGTCGATCATTAGGATCCGACCAAATACATTAGGTGACCATAGTAGGTAGGGAATAACCTTCCGAGGTTATACCCTATGGTCACATCGTTTAAATAGTTGTATGATAGGTAGTTTATATGCCTTAGGTAAATTACCAGAATACCCTTTTCATGTATAATTGGTAATTAAGCATATGTAACCTAAACTTTTGTCACATAACTGATTATGTAACATGTTTAGGCATATAACACTTGTCATAGGACTAGTTAGGCGGTCCGAACGCGTTTCACGCGAACGACGCGTTAAAGTAGCATAAGCTACCTAAACGGGTCGTAATGGGTCGTAAGCAGTTAGGTTAAGTTTCATTTAGTATGTAGGCTTTGTTAAACCATATCACACGAGTCTCCACACTCGTTTGGTTTACAAACCCTAATGCTACCCAGTCTTCCGATTTAGGTCCGGTTATTTAACATAGTTACCTATATTAGGTGCCGTTTGATTCCGAGATCTCTAGCATTACTTGGTGACTATCTTTAGACATCTGAGCAATCTCAAGTGAGTACATAGACCCCTCTTTTACTGTTTTCCAAACTGTTTTGGGGTGAAACACATGTGCCTACTTGTTACTTTCATGCTTTCCTGTTTTAACATCATATACATGCTATGTTCGTTAGTACATTATAGTACATGATTTCATTACATCTTATGCTAGGTGTGCCCATTGTGTGCATTACTTAGTACATTGTTTTACATTACATTTTATGCTAGGTGTGCCCATTGTGTGCATTACTTAGTACATTGTTTTACATTACATTTTATGCTAGGTGTGCCATTGTGTGCATTACTTAGTACATCGTTTTACATGACATTTCACGCTATGCATGTTCATTTGATTACATACTTAGTGCATTATTTTCACATGCTTACATTTTGGTATGAAATTTGGTTTGTTTACATGGGACAATACATTCATTAACACCGATCATGCCGTTCGTTAGTAGGTAGTGGTACCATAGGAATTGACAACTCCCGTTCCGGACATCCCAGGGAAAGGGGACAGAAAGGAATGACCGAATTCGTTGATATAAGACAGATAGACCTTTAATTTGTTTAAAGGGTTTATCACCTCAGTCGCCAGGCTTGGATGTATGCATATTCACAATACCGCATAAATGTTCATATTAAATATTTGCATGCATTTACACAAAACATAGCTTTGATTTAAACCAAGTTTTACTTCAATACTTTGTTTTTGTGCATATGGTTTAGTTGAGACCTTTCACTTGCCATACATGACATTTTGACATAGACATTTGACATAGACATTTCGGCATAGACATTTTAACATGATTGACATTTGATCATGCATTTACACAAAACATAGCTTTGATTTAAACCAAGTTTTACTTCAATACTTTGTTTTTGTGCATATGGTTTAGTTGAGACCTTTCACTTGCCATACATGACATTTTGACATAGACATTTGACATAGACATTTCGGCATAGACATTTTAACATGATTGACATTTGATCATGCATTTACACAAAACATAGCTTTGATTTAAACCAAGTTTTACTTCAATACTTTGTTTTTGTGCATATGGTTTAGTTGAGACCTTTCACTTGCCATACATGACATTTTGACATAGACATTTGACATGGATATTTGACATAGACATTTGACATGGATATTTGACATAGACATTTGACATGGATATTTGACATAGACATTTGACATGGATATTTGACATAGACATTTGACATGGATATTTGACATAGATATTTTGACATGATTTACATCTTGACATGAACATTTTACATTGTTTGGTTTGGTTTGATTAAGTGATTAAGTAACGATGCATGTGTAATATGATACAAGCATGGTGGATACGCCGCTGGTACTTCCTATATATAAGTGTTTGTATGGTATTACATGTTGTAACGTTATTTGAATCATTTCAGTTTGAGACATAGAACATTTTATACAAATAACATACTTTTCACAAGACATTGATTTATAAACAACTTATCTTATACAAACACATTTTTACTTGGTTATTCATTTAACCTGACATTTATTTATACTTATCATCTGATCTTATCGTTTTACAAATGATTTACAAGACAAAGCAAATAACAAGGTTCATGACTAAACATTTTCTCAAACATAAGTCATGAATCTTATTTTCACAAAACCTATGTATCTCACAGGCATTTTTATGCTGACGTACCTATTTTCACATGTGTTTTTCAGGAGCTGTTGCATAAGATGATCAAGATACACATAGACAGACTTGGGCTTTAGTGACAATAAAAGATGCAAGACTAGTTAATTATGTTGTTTTTCTTTGTTTGTTAAGACATTATAACCCTTTTAATCAATAAAACGAAACTTCAATTGCCATGGATTTGAAACAATTAATTCTGTTACAACACTCCCTGATATTTCCGCCACGTTTTGTATGTTCTACGTGGTCGGGGTGTGACAAAAATAAATGGGCGTATTATACTAGTGGGCTATTTTTATAACAAATGGGCTTATATTACTTAAAGGGCTATTTTACTTAATGGGCTATTTTTCTTAATGGGCTTATCTTCATAATGGGCTTAACATAAATTCATGGGCTAAGCCCAAATACTAAACATATGGGCAAAGCCCAACACCATTCAAGCCCAACACTATTCAAGCCCAACACTATTCAAGCCCAATTCAAGCCCAACATTATTTGAAGCCCAACACTATTTGAAGCCCAACATTATTTGAGGCCCAACACTATTTGAGGCCCAACACTATTTGAGGCCCAACACTATTTGAGGCCCAACACTATTTGAGGCCCAACACTATTGAGGCCCAACACTATTTAAGGCCCAGCACTATTTAAGCCCAATAACTTGAAAACATGGGCTTGGCCCAATGTTACCATTATTGGAAACACAACTATACAATTGATACATATAAGACACGAAATTCAACGGACTAGATCCGACTAAACAACTCATTCATCGAATACACAGTTAACGAACAGTAAAGACATACAAGTCTTACACATATTGAAGACACAAGACTTGTACTCAAGTTCTTTACAAAGACCGAAGTGTCTAACAAAAATAAGAACATTTGTAGGTCGCAACGCTATTCAGGACGACCGCACGTGAGATCTTATTTACTTCTATTCATGGACGCAATTCTGTGAGTTCATGTTCCCCTGTTCATTTAAATGTTTTACAACTTTACAACTATCGGGGAAAATACATGTTCATAGTATGTTAAAGTTAGGTAATGAAACACCATAGATCATGTGCGAATTAGGGCCATACTATAAGCACCATTAATCCAGTTTGGACCAAGGAACAAAGGACTAGATCTATTGGGTTTTGGCGAGCCCCACTCTTGGTCGTGGACCCATACAGAAGAGTGCGTTTGTGTCCCAGTCGATAGGAATCGGCATAAAATCGTCTAGGGTTGGATTGCTTCCTAATTCTTCACACATATTAATGTCCTCGCGAAACATTAATGATCAACGATTTCATTGACGCTTTACATACTACATCATACATACAGATACATTTTATACAATTCACATGTTGTGGATACAGTTTATACATCATACATACAGATACATTTTATACAATTCACATGTTGTGGATACAGTTTATACATCATACATACAGATACATTTTATACAATTCACATGTTGTGGATACGGTTTATACATCATTCATACAGATACAGTTTATACAACTCGCATTTTACAGATACAGTTTATACAACTCACATTTTACAGATACATCTCATACAGCTAAACTGCATGAACTCGCTCAACTTTTGTTGATGTTTTCAAACTTAACATGTATTTTAGGAAATTAGTGGACCTGGTAGACATTTCAGTCAAGGAAAGCAAGTATCAAGACTCCATGCCACCATTTGAAGGGTTTGCCCGTTATACACCGCCTCTTTGCGGTGATATAGTGGTCAAAGCCTTGACATTTTAAGACTTACATTTTGATGAATAGAACGATGAAAACGCATTTTCATTTGATGGTTTGTAACCAATACATTTAACTTATGTTGCGTTCTTTTGAAACGATTATGACAATGGCATTGGAGCTTGTTTTTATTCACTTAGTATGTTCACTTATATTGTTATGCAATGAGAACCGATCAGATCACACCTCGCGCTTCCGCTACGAGCGGGTGTGACAATTGTGACGTTTGAGAGAGTTAACTACATCACTGAGCTGGAGAACAATTTGCTTAGTATCTCGCAGATTTGTGACAATATGTATACTACTCACTTCACTGATAAAGAATGTTTGATATTGAAACCAGGATTTGTTGTTCCTGAAGAATGGATTATCATGCGGGCACCTAGAGTGAATGATTTATATGTGTTAGATATGAGTGTAGCAACTACAACTACTGGTCAAGCACATTGTTTTGTGTCTAGAGCAACTAAGAAAGAATCAAAATTATGGCACCGCAAGATGGGGCATATTCACCTAAGGAAGATGAATCACTTGGTGCACAATGATTTGGTTTTGGGTGTTAATATTAAAGGTTTTCATCTGGAAGGGGAGTGCATTACCCTGATCAAAGGCAAGCAGAAGAAAAAGTCACACCCTACAAAGCAAGTCAATTCAGTTTCGAGACCTCTGGAAAGACTTCACATGGATTTGTTTGGTCCGGTGAATGTCAAAAGTATTACAGGAGATTACTACTGTTTGGTCATTACTGATGATTATTCCAGATTTTCATGGGTTTCTTTCTTAAAGACGAAAGACGAAACATTTGACAGTTTGATGGGGCTGTTCAGGAAGATTGAAAATTTGTATCAAAGGCGTATTAAAAGAATTCGAAGTGATAATGGTACTGAATTCAAGAACAGTAAGATGGAAGAATTTTGTGATGAAGGAGGTATATTGCATGAGTTTAGTGCTCCGTACACTCCGCAACAGAATGGATTCGCAGAACGCAAAAACCGGACACTAATCGAGACGGCTAGAACTATGCTCGCAGATTCAAAGTTACCGATAAATTTTTGGGCTGAAGCTGTTTCTGCCGCATGCTATACGCTCAACAGGGTTCTCACTGTCAAGAAGTTCAACAAAACATGCTTTGAGCTAATCAATAACCGCAAACCGAATTTGAAGTATCTAGAACCGTTCGGGTCACCCTATACAGTTATAGAGTGTCATGGAAAGTTTGGTCCGAAGAGCATTGAGGGAATTTTTGTTGGTTATGCAAATCCGATGCGACGTGTCTTTGTTCCAAGTGAGAAGCGGATTATTGAAGCTGTAAATGTTGAATGTCAAGGTTATACTATGCCGCCACAGATTCCTGGTGATTCATGGCGTTATCATTATGACAAACTTTGGGATTCGTTTGACATGAAAGAAGAATCAGAGGATGACGAAGATTTCTTTGATGAGTTGGATATTTTGCGTGAATATGAGTAGCAGCTAAGGTTCCCAGCTGAGTATTCAAGGCGACCACGGGAAACTTCAAATGATGATGAAGCAGGTCCAAGTAATGCTGGTGAACATGATGATGTCCAACAGAATGAAGTCACTTATAATAATCAGTCGGTTCAGGATGATAATCAAGAAACTGAAAACATGCCAATTTTTTATCATGGTGATTCAGATTCTGAGGGGGAGCAAATTCAGATTTCGAGTCAAACAAACCAAGTTGGTGAACAAGATGCAGAGCAGAATGTTACTAATCTGGAGGGAAATGTAGATGTTCCAAGCGATGTGATGCCGTGAACTTTTTCATATAATCCAGAGGAGTTGATCATAGGAGAATTGCAGACAGGAGTTCGCACTCGAAGCCAGATTGATAAAGGGCTTACATGTTTTTATACAAAAGTTGCTCCTTTGCAAACTGAATTTTCATTGAGTTGTTTTATCTCGCAGGTTGAGCCAAGAACTTACAAAGAGGTGCTTACTGAAGACTCTTGGGTCAATGCAATGCAGGAGGAACTTAGTCAATTCGAGAAATTAGGAGTGTGGAAGTTAGTTGATTTGCCGGATGGTCATAGGAAAATCAATACGAAGTGGGTGTTCAAGTGCAAGAGAGACGATAGAGGAGTAGTTATAAGGAACAAAGCTCGACTCGTTGTTCAGGGCTTTAGTCAACAGGAGGGGATTGATTTTACAGAAGTCTATGCTCCTGTGGCTCGACTAGAGGCAATCAGAATTTTCCTAGCATTTGCGTCTTGGAAGAATTTCAAAGTATATCAGTTAGATGTAAAATCGGTGTTTCTTTATGGGAAGGTCAAAGAGGAGGTTTATGTCGGTCAGCCACCGGGCTTCACCGATCCAATCCACAAAAACAAGGTCTACTTATTGGACAAAGCGCTGTATGGTTTACACCAGGCCCCGAGAGCTTGGTACAAGACTTTGTCTCAACACCTACTAGCCAAAAAGTTCATTCGTGGAAAAGTGGATGCCACTCTCTTCACTAAAGAGGTCGACGGTCATCTTTTGATAGTTCAGATTTATGTGGACGATATAATCTTTGGGTCGACGAATGAAAATCTATGCAAAGATTTTGAATCAGTGATGAAGCAAAAGTTCGAAATGTCATCAATGGGGGAGATGAAATTCTTTCTGGGATTACAAGTTGAACAACTTCCTGAGGGAATTTTCATTCACCAGTCAAAGTATGTTCATGATATTCTAGAGAAATTTGGGATGTCAAGTTCTACTCCAGCTGCTACCCCACTTGCAACAAATCATGGGATTCACCCAGATCTCACCGGAGACAGGGCTAATGAAACGTTTTACAGATCCATGATAGGTTCTTTGATGTATCTAACTGCTTCACGTCCTGATATCATGTACCCAACGTGCCTCGCAGCAAGATTTCAATCTAACCCGAGAGCTTCGCATATGATTATTGTGAAAAGGATATTGCGCTACTTGAAAGGAACTCCTTCATTGGGGTTGTGGTATCCTAGGAAAGGCGACTTTACGCTCGAAGGGTATTCCGATTCGGATTTTGGATGCTGCAAAATTAATTCAAAATCAACAACTGCAGGATGCCAGTTCTTTGGTCCTAGATTGGTTACCTGGCAGTGTAAGAAACAAACGTCTGTGGCGTTATCTACATGTGAAGCGGAGTATGTTTCTGCTAGCAGTTGCTGCTCTCAGATCCTGTGGATACAACAACAGATGCGCGACTACGGTTTGCAGTTTCTTAACACACCTCTTTTTGTTGATAATGAGGCCGCAATAAATATAACAAAGAATCCAGTACATCACGCTAAAACTAAACACATAGAAATTCGTCATCACTTTATTCGTGATTGTTTTGAGAAAAAGTTGATACGAATTGAGAAAATCCACACTGACGAACAGAAAGCTGATTTACATACCAAAGCTTTTGATAAAAATCGGTTTAAATATTTGTTAAAACTGAATGGTATGAAGCTTCTTTCGGTGTCGGATGGCATAATTGGTGTTGATGAGAGTACTGTTGCGGATGAAGACGAGAAACAATCTGCAATGGTTTGTCGATTTTTTACTTATTTTGGTATTTAGGGGGAGTAGATATTTGTATATAGTTTATATTTTCAGAAAATACAAAAACAGTAAAAAATGCAAAAATACAAAAACATGATAAAATCTGAAAAAGAGCTTGTGTATATAGGGAAAATGATAGTACATTTGCTAGACAATTACAGTATGCTAAAGATTTGTATAGTTTAATTGAGTTAAACAGTCTCACTAATGATGTGTCGATAGGTTTTTACACATTTAGTAGATTTATTCGGGATATAAACCTAAATTTCAAACTTGTGAAATTTGTGGGGAACACTACTTGGATATATAGGTAACCCCTGAAATCTCATTTGAAAGGTCTCATAATCTGATATACTAGGTCTTTATACTCAATGATGTCTGGGGTATTATTCAGGGACTTCTGCTGAACGGTAGTTCTGACCTAGTCCTTGGATAATATTTTCTGCAATGCTTGAAACATAGCATTAAACCCTCAGCATGCCGATGAAACAATAAAATTGATAGTCGCTGCTGTTGTAGCAAAAAGATCCTCTAAAGGGGACATACCGAAAAGTCGAAGCTGATATCTCTCTGCGTATACGGAAGTATCGACCTGAGATCCCTTGGCCCTCGCATACCTAATTTATATACAGATATCATTGTAGTATACTCACCTGTAAGACTGATATTTGGGATTCTGGATACGGGAGTATATTCAAGAGGTGGGACACATGAATGAGCTAAGTTCATAAGTCATCTAATTCGTATCCTGATTAAATTGAAATTTGTGTGAGAATTTAAGATGGATCAGTATATCGACAATCGAGGTGAATTGTTTAAGTCTGAGTATGAAATGAAGCTTAACAGTACTTGTAATTTGTCTGAAAAGCTGATATGATTCCCTGACACGCTCACCAAAAATATGTTTGTAAATAGTTTACTTTGTTTACTTTCTACAATTTAAGTTTTCTGCATTTCATTTCTTAGTTTAGAATACTTTATAAAATCCAAAAAAATAAAATAAAATTTATTTCTGCTTTATTTTAGACAAACCAAAGTGGAGAGTTAATTGTTGGATTCTCAGATGTTTGAAGCAGATGTAGGAGATTCTGGACTGAAGAATGAGGAGAGCTTATCTTGATAGAGTCTGTTTTATTGGAAAGTCAAAAACAAGTTCATTAACTTGATACTTGTTATTTTCAGAAAATGTGTAAATTGTTGTTTTCAAAATCAGTTTGATTCGTCAAATGATCAACCAAGGTCATTGAATTGGACTTGGTAGATTAATTGAGTAATCAGGGTCATTAATTTGGACCTGAATACTTGAGTGGATTGCTATAACTGATTGAGTTTGTGATTTAAAGTTAAAAAGATAGTTTGAAATGATTGATGTTTGAGACACAGGTTTTGGACTTCATTATTCCCATGGAAGCTGAATGTTAAAGATTGAACCAGATCAAGACCTCAGATTCTAGCATATCGAGAGGGAGAGTCTGTGAAAGGGGGAGTCAGGATCAATGGTCAAAGGGAAGTTTGAAGATGGAGCTAAGACAAGATTGTGAACCCGTGGAGATAGAATGTTTATAATGAAAAGACAGAGTTGGAGATTGTTAAAGACAAAGAATTGAAGCCAAAGACTTCGTCAACATTTAAGGGGGAGTCTGTTGGTGCACTTAGTGTCTGTTAACTTTGTTTTATTCAAGTCTTTTGTTTAGATAGGTTTGAATGAACACACAACAGGGTCTAAGTTAGGTTTAGTTTGAGTTTTAAGAAAGGTTTTCGCTTGAGAGAGTATCTTGGATGGTTCAAGCAAAACCTCATCATTATCAACTGACAGTTTCGCTTCAAGCCAGGATCAAGCGAAACCCTATGGGTTGCCAGTCTCAAGCGAAACCCTCCTAGGTCTATATATAGTGGTGTGTGTGATTCATTTGAAGCGAACTGGTTGTGTGTGTAAGGGAAGGTGCTACCGGATTTGCTTTAGAATACCTTGTAAAAGCACGAAAATTAATCAGAAAAGATAGATTAAAGTGAAACTAGCTGTTGTGACTTCTTTTACGTTGATTCCGCCTTCGTATTTGAAGATGAACATCCTTAACTGACGTTTAGAGGTTGTAAAACGGTCCAACAAACATTTCATTAACGAACATTTCAGTAACATGATGAACATTTCAGTAACACGATGAACATTCCATTAACATCATGAACATTCCATTAACGTGATGAAACTATCATCTTAATTTACATTAAGGATAGACGAAGTTCATATGAACTTACCATGGTACTTACCCTAACCCGTAACTTCTTACATGGTTCCCTATATACAACATACCAAACTTCATTTATAAAATATGAAGTGATTCCGGAAATCACTTACCTTTAGCATCCATTTTCATGCGTGCCTCCTTGCTTCCTCTTGACCCGATAGCCATCCATGCTTGAGTCAATTGACAAGATTTCCGTCCTTACATATCATTAGTTCACGACATTGTTAGCTTATGTGAGCATACATACAAACATTCATTTTCTTTCCATTCATACAATAATCAACTTTCGTTAGTCAAATGCCGTATAAATAAGACATATACTAATAGTCATCTCGTTTCGAATCCACACAACTCAACCATCATCATGCATAACACATAAATCATCTAGCACATAACACATTGACTCTCTACTCTAACAATCATGTCCAAGGGTTATTTCATGATATTCATACATTATTGACTTTTAGAAAGTCAACTGTCTTACTTACACACTTTTGATTTATGAACATGTATTCATCTTAACATGGTTGACCATTGTATTAACGTCCTACGTTTTTCATACTTGTATTGTACGACATATACAATTACATAATCACCTAATTATATACATTATTCATGTTAGTTTACTATTAATTACATCATTTTCATTCATATTTATCAAGTTCTTTCATATAATCTCTCATTCTAACTTCACCTAGACATTTCATCAAACACTTGGTGTGCGTACTAATATCTAAGCACAATGTACAACCCATTCATACTTTATTACCTATTTCTTGCTTTCATTCATCATATTCAATTGTTTTCACATAATTTTCATTCTAATCATATTCATTTAACAATAATCTACAACATCAAGCTTCATACATGTTATGGGTGAAATTCTGAGCTTATATCCTGGATAATATCTCAAATTATATCTTGCTTGTATGATATATGTTCATGCCCGGGATGCTGATTCAGGATATTGGTAACATCCTGAATGGTATCCTGAGGATTACTAACGGATTATGTGCAGGAGTACGAGTCCAAGCTGGTAACGTTCGTGAGGACCCTTTCCTCGGAAGACTCGTTCTAAGTCGTTCAAAGGAAGACGTTGAACCCGCTTTACCTGGTCTCCAACGGCTACTAGGGAATATTTAGGCATCCCATACTTATAGGAGATTTTTTTTCGTTTGCTAGATATAAATAGGTGGATAAGTTAGATCGAATAGGACATCACAACGACACTCATTACTCTCTCACACTTACTCTCTCGCAACTTTTACTTTCACAAAAAGCATTGTAACACTTAGCGATCTGATCAATATCCTGCACTGTATCCTGACGTTTAAAGCAATAAGAAGAACAAGGCAGCTGCGATTGTCAGCTCCCGAGGTTTTGTCTCGGCGATCTAGATTGAACAAGGGCTTTCCTCGTATATCTCGTGTCACCCTTTTTTACTTTTTGCTCATAGTTTGATCGTAGATACAGCTCAATATCCTGAGCCGTATCCTGGAAACTGTTTTTTACAAATAACTTAATCAACATATTTTTAACACATTTTCTTAGCACACTACCTCACATAACTAATTTGATCACTTAATTGCTTCGGTAATTTTTTACCAAAACAATTTGGCGCCCACCGTGGGGCAAGTGGTGCTATCATTACTAAAAACTTTTGCGAAATCGTTACTTGGATTTATATTCTCAAAACTTTTTGCCACACTATTTACAATGGCCTCAAGATCAAACATGAGCTCCTCTACTGTGTCTGTTACAACCTCTGCTACCGTTGGTTCAACGCTTCCACCACCTCCTCCAAGGATGCAGGCTTCTTCACAACCTCAGGATATTATCCCTACTCGGAACATTCAGGGATCTGGTCCTGTTCTGGCTTCTAATGATGAAATTCTAACCTTGTTTGGTAGTGTACAGGGACAGATGAGGCAGCAGCAAGAAACCAACCAAATGCTAATGAGAGAAATACAACTCTTGAAATCTAGCTCAAGCAGACCCGCTGAGGATAATGTCACTCCTTTACTGCCCAAAGCCTTGAACTTCAGCTCGTCCGTATATACTGATGATAACAGGGGAAATACTGTGCCTAGCCATCCTCAGAATTATACTCCTGAAATACCCTCCTCGGTCAGGATGTCAACTGTGAGGAGCTCAGGATATGCTTCAGGATATGGCCAGAATCCTCAGACTGGTAACGTATCAAACAATAATATTCTTGCTACTAACAATAATGGATCTTTGCAGGATGCAGGTATGACGACAACATTTACTAGGGAGCTTCAGAAATTGAAGGACATGATATCCAGTGTACCTGGAATGGTCCAGCCAATCCCGGAGGTGTCCCAAGACAGCCACATGATATCTCGCTTTGCATATCCTATCCATGATGCTGAAATCCCAAAAAGATTTCAAACCCCCAACATGAAGCTCTATGATGGAACTACGGATCCTGAAGAGCATATTGCCCAGTATAGGGAAAGAATGGAGATCAACCCTATCCCTCCAGATCTTAAGGAAGCATGCCTATGCAAGGGTTTTGGTTCTACCTTAACAGGATCAGCCTTAAAATGGCTCTTAAATGTTCCTCCTCATTCGATTACATCATTTGCTCACCTCGTGAATTTATTTAATAGTCAATTTTCTTGTAGTCGAAGTTTTGAAAAACTAACAAGTGATCTCTACAGGATAACTCAAGGACCTCAGGAGTCCTTAAGAGATTATGTGAACAAGTTTAGCCAAGAATCCTTAGACATTCCACATCTTGATGTTGCAACAGCTGTGCAAGCTTTCAAGATGGGGCTGCAAAAAGACTCTCAATTTTACCAAGATCTTGTAATGAACCCATGCAGGAACTTGGATGAAGCTCGAAACAGGGCACTAAGATATATTCGACTGGAGGATGACAAGAAGATGCAAGAGAGGATGAACTCGTCCACCACTTATGAGTCAACCAATAGGAAGTCAGAATCCTCATTTAAACCATATCGCTCTAAGCCGTATGGCAGAAATGACAACAAGAAAGTGAATGCTATTGAAGACGAGGATCCTGAAGAATATCCTGAATTATCTGAATATTGCTTTTCTGTTAACATACCTGAATTAATGTATGCTATGCAGGGTTTAGGAGACAAAGTTAGGTGGCCTCGAAAGAATCAACAAAAAGCTGATTGGAAGGATAAGTCCAAATGGTGTGCCTTCCATGAAGATTTCGGACATGTAACTGAGGATTGCATTGTTCTAAGAAAAGAAATAAGTTATCTTCTAAGCAAGGGATATCTGAAGGATCTCCTAGGAAGAAAGAAGAATAAGGGTCAGGATACTGAGAAGGATCCTGAACGAGCAGCATCACCTCCTGCGGATGCCAAGATAATCAACTTTATTTCAGGAGGATCCGACATTTGTGGGACTTCATATTCTGCGGCCAAGAGACATGCAAAGGAAGCTAAGGCCGAAAATGGAGATAAACCAGCCAGGATGACTACCCTCACAACTGATAAAGTGATCACATTTGACAGTGATGACAGGGATACTGTCCAGGATCCTCACCATGATGCTCTGGTAATAACATTATATGTGGCTAACCATTTTGTACGCAGGATATTGGTAGATAATGGCAGCTCCGTCAACATAACCCAACTAGAGACTTTGAAAAGAATGAATGTATCCCCAATGGATATCACTTCGAAATCCACCGTGCTTGTTGGGTTCAGTGGAAAGGCTAGAAACACAGTAGGAGAGATAAAGCTACCAGTATATGTTGAAGAGGTCAACTCAATACAACGTTTCTGTGTGATGGATTCCCTATCCTGCTATAACATAATATTGGGTAGGCCTTGGATCCATGATATGAAAGCCGTGCCATCAACTTATCATCAATGCATCAAAATCCCTACCCCTTGGGGGGTTGTCAAGGTTGATAGTGATCAGTAGGAGGCGAAGGAATGTTACTCATCCTCAATGAAATCCCCAACCAAGCCTAATGCAGCATAGCAATTAAAGATGCGGGCCCAGGATATCATGGAGGCTTCAGAGCAGGATATGAAGAAAGTTATCCTGGATCAGGATAATCCGGATATCTCGGTGCTCGTAGGAACCAATATCCCTCAGGATATTGAAGAACAGTTAACTAACTTTTTGAAGTGCAGGATGTCGACATTCGCGTGGAAGCACGAGGATATGACAGGCATTTCCAAGGATATTATAACACATAAGCTAGGTATTGACAGATCATTTAAACATGTCCAACAAAAGAGAAGGAAGTTTGCTCCGAAGCGAAATGTGATCATTCAGGAAGAAGTAGAGAGGCTATTGAAATCTAAAATGATCAGAGAAGTTAAGTTTCCAAGATGGCTAGCGAATGTAGTCGTGGTACAGAAGAAAAATGGAAAATGGAGAGTCTGTGTAGATTACACAGACTTGAACAAGGCTTGTCCCAAAGACCCATTTCCTCTTCCTCATATTGATGCAATGGTGGATGCATCCTCAGGATTTTAGCAGATTCAAATGGAACCTTCGAGCCAGGAGGATACTGCCTTCATGACACCAACAGGTATTTATTGTTACACAGCTATGACTTTTGGTTTGAAAAATGCAGGTGCAACGTACCAGAGATTGGTGAACATGATGTTTAAAGACAAGCTGGGGGACACCATGGATGTGTACATTGACGATATGGTGGTAAAATCTAAGAAAGCTGAGGATCACCTCTAGGATATTAAGGGAGCATTTGATATCCTGGACCAGTATAATATGAAGCTAAATCCTGCTAAATGCCATTTCGAAGTGGGGGCAGGAAAGTTTCTTGGATATATGGTGACTAAAAGAGGAATAGAGGCAAGCCCGAAGCAGATTAAAGCTATCTTGGATATCAAATCACCTTCAAATATGAAGGATGTTCAACGATTGACAGGACGGGTGGCAGCACTAAATAGATTTATTTCAAGATCTTCGGAAAAATGCAAAGAATTTTATGATATCCTAAAGAAAAATAAGAAATTCCAGTGGGGAGAAAAGCATGAAGCAGCCCTACAGGATTTGAAGCAGTATCTTTCAACCGCACCTTTATTGATGAAGCCTGAGAATGGTGAACCACTGTCCCTATACCTCGCAGTATCAGGAAATTTTGTAAGTGCCGTGCTTATAAAGGATCATGAAGGTTAGCAATATCCTGTCTATTATGTTAGTAAAAGTTTATTAGATGCTGAAACTAGATATTCTCATTTAGAAAAGTTAATATTGGCTCTAGTTATGGCATCAACAAAGCTTAGACATTACTTTGAGGCACATAGGATACATGTTAAAACCAATTATCCCGTTAAAAATGTGCTTAGGAAACCTAAGATGTCAGGCAGGATGGCTAAGTGGTCAGTGAAATTAAGTGCTTATGACTTAGTGTACGAACCCAGAAATGCCATAAAATCACAGGCTCTAGCTGACTTTGTGGCTGATTTCAGTAGTGACATTCAGGATGAAGTAGACCTAGAAGTCCAACAGTTAGGAGAATCCTCAGGATCCTGGACATTATATACCGATGGAGCATCTAATGTCAGAGGAGTAGGATTGGGAATACTACTAAAATCGCCACAGGGGGACATATTACCCCAGGCTATTAGGTGTGAGTTTCCTGCTACTAATAATGAAGCAGAATATGAGGCTTTAATTGCAGGATTAGAGTTGGCTAAGAATATGAATATCAAGAATTTGCAAGTATATGTTGATTCCTTGTTAATCACTAATCATTTTAATGGATCCTATGCAGTTAAAGGTGAGAAGTTAATCGAGTACCTCGATCTTCTCAAAAAATTAGCAGGATATTTCGATGTTTTTACACTTGAATAGGTACCAAGAGAAGATAATGCTGAAGCGGATGCCTTGGCAAACTTAGGATCATCAGTCAGGATACCAGAGGGAACCCAAATACCGATACTTCATATCCTGTATCCTGCTGTGGATCCCTTCAAAGCTCAGGATAAGGAGGTAACAAGCATCCAGGATCCTGGTCATGATCCTGATAAGGATGATGAATCCTGGATGACTCCAATCATAAGATATCTCAAGGAAGGATACATCCATAAAGACGAAAATCCTAAGGCATTCAGGATGAAGGTATCGCGATTCACCATTATAAATAATGTTTTATATAAGAAATCTCTCGTAGGTCCATACCTGAGATGCTTGAAGGATCCTGAAACTAAGGAAGTGCTCCAAGATATACATGAAGGGGATTGTGGCAACCACACTGGGGGCAGGTCATTATTCTCAAAAGTATTAAGAACAGGATACTATTGGCCGACAATGAAAAAAGATGCTACAGAATATGCTCGAAGATGTGATGCATGTCAAAGGCACAGTAACATACTACATCAACCAGCTGAACCACTATATCCTATAGCTTCCCCTTGGCCATTTATGAAATGGGGGATGGACATAGTAGGGAAATTACCAAAAGCTCCGGGAGGAAAAGTCTTTATGCTGGCAATGACGGATTATTTCTCTAAGTGGGTTGAGGCTGAAGCATTTGTTCAAGTTAGAGACCAAGAAGTAGTATCCTTCATAAAGAGGAATATCCTGACCAGGTTTGGAGTACCAGCTGAAATTATTTGTGACAATGGATCCCAGTTTATAAGCAAGAGGACTATTGACTTTTGCAAGAGTTGGGGAATCAAAATGATCACGTCTACTCTGGTACATCCTCAAGCAAACAGACAAGCTGAATCCTCAAACAAGATAATTGTTAACAACTTGAAGAAAAGACTAGGAGCTAAAAAAGGAAGATGGGCAGAAGAACTACCCTTTGTCTTGTGGGCTAATAGAACAACGGTAAAGAATGCAACTGGACAACCCCCATTTTCATTGGTATTTGGAGCAGAAGCAGTAATCCCAACAGAAATGATGATACCTACGGCAAGATCTATACTCCGGGATCCTGAGTAGAATCCTGAGGCTTTGTGTCAAGACTTGGACACTGTAGACGAAACGAGAGATGCAGCAAGGCTAAGGATGGCTGCATATCAACAAAGGATATCCAGGGCATATAACAAGAATATAAGGACTAGAAGATTTCGAGTTGGTGATTGGGTGTTAAGAAAGGCTTTTCAAAGTACTACTAATCCTGCCGATGGAAAGTTGGCTCCAAAGTGGGAAGGACCATATGAGGTTGAGTCAGAATCAGGAAAAGGAGCATACCGACTCAGGAGTATGGAAGGGGATATGCTACCAAGATCATGGAATGCTATACACTTAAAGCTATATTTCAAGTAAGAATAGAATTTAATTTCTATCCCAGAATGGTATGTATTCTACCTCTTTTAAATATGTTTGAATTTGTTTGTTATCTTGAACCCAATACTGACTTAAGCATCGGAGGGGTGTTAGCCAAGCTAACACCCACCTTAGTTTAAGATTGTTTTGCAGAATATGCTTCAGGATATAGCTCCAGGATATACGCTCAGGATATCTCGAAGGATTAGAGGACTGGCCCCCTCTCTCACGTATAAGGGATTCTAATCCCTTCAAAGGTTTAAAGGTATTCACCTTTCTTATGAATTGGGTTTAAACACCCCGCCTGGAGAGCAAGTTATCTAGGGATAGTTCAAGGTAGCGGGACCAGTTCATGTAAAAGTGGCTGACAATTTCGTTACTATTGGCTATATCCTGGGTCCTAAAGGTATATGAGGATTGATCACCCTCTCTCACGAAAGGGTATTTTCATACTCTCTAAGGTTTAAAGATTTTCACCTTTCTAATTCTTGGAGTTTGTACACTCTCGCCTGTAGCGCAGGATATTAAGGGTTTATCCCCAGGATATTAAGGGTTTATCCCTAGGATATTAAGCTTACAAACATGTTGAACACAGGGGACATGTATCATACAATTTAAAGGATGGATTCGAACTTATAAGTATGCACTGGGGACATTTCTATAATTGAAGATTGGAATTGACTCTTTAAGAATCTCTGGTATGATCTCTCCTTTTTGTTTTGATAACTTGACTTTTACAGATTATGTGTCAGTATCCTGAGCAGGATATTTCTCAGGATACTCTTACAATGTGTTCCCAAGAATGTTCGAACAAAACTGTTTTCATAAATAAAACTTATGCAGTAAAGGTGTAACAACAGAAATAAAGCCAAAAGAAGGTTATATTATTAACATACCAAAAGCTGTGCTCTTGGCTTCACCTCAAACCAAGGTCCGTCCACCAAGAGCATGGTTAGTTCCTTACCGTATTTACTTAACAGTTGAACGTTTTGTCTCAAACGGAGACCCATCCACCTCCAACTGTTATATTGTTCAAAAGCAAAGCATACTAACGGTGATGACCAAGGGCTTCGTCCTGAAACTCAGGATCCCTCCACCTTTGGCCATCATATTGTTCAAATGCAGGAAAAGTAAAGTGCAGAAAAAGTAAATTGTCTTAGGGTTACAAACCAACGATCAAATTTAAAAAAGTGGGCTCCGGCCTTGGCACATACATCAATCATCGCCCACCTGAATGCCCTCACACAACGACATCTTCTCCAGCCTTCTCCGTCTTCTCAGCCTCAGCATCTTGAGCAGTATCCTCACCAGCATCCGTCCCAGCATCCTTCTTATCTCCAGCCTTGTCCACCACCTCTGCTGATTTAGAGGATTCGCCAGTTTCAGCAGGAAGGGGCACAACCTTGCCTCCAAGCTCCTTCAGCTTCGCCACCCAGGATTCAACCGGCCAGGATGGGCATTCAAGGCCTGTCTCCTTGGCCTCATAAGCCATTTTAATGCGAGCTTGTAGCAGAGAAACGATGGCAGAGGCTTTGATCCCTTCCCAGAAAGAGACCATGGCCTGTTCATGCTCCATTTGGATGGTAGCCAGTTTGATCTCAGCATCCTGGGTGACCTTCTTCAGCTTATCCTCGTAATGTCGAGTCTTCACCTCGGCGATGGCCCCTTGGTCGGCAATAGTGGTCTCGAGCTGTTTGATCCTGGTCTCTTGAAACGCGTTCGTGCTGCAAGCATCGGTGTAAAGGTGGAACAGATGTTGGAGGCCCTGTACGTCAAAATTTAGGTATAAGTTAAAATATATTAACCAGGATATCCTGTCAGGATATCATATCAGGATATATGTGCAGGATATAGTTGCATGATATTACCTTGTTAAGGAAGGATGTCATCGGCTCTAAGGAGTCAAAAAAGCTGAGTTCTTCATAAGAGAACCCTTCCGATCCTGGGGCACTGATTTCGGAACCTTTCCTCTTTTTTTGCGGTGGAAGCACGAGTCCTTGGGTTGGCCTTAGGGGCCGGTAGTGACTTGGAGCTAGTAGCAGTAGGAGCCTCTTTCTTGACGATGACTGGAGTGGGGTAACTGTCAAGTTCGTCAAGATCAAGGAGGATTGGAACTTTGCTGGAGTCTGCATACAGGGAGTAATTTTTTTTCCTAAATATATCAAATAAAAACATGTATGCAGGATATCGTGCAGGATCCTTACCAGACATGTTTGCACTGGAAAGAGGGCTTGGAGATGGTGGAGATGGGTTAAAACTTCTTTCAGCCTCTGGGAGGAGACTGATAGCGTCAATTCTCTTCTGTGAATCAGCTAAGGGAGGTGCAAGCTTCCTAAAATCAGCTGTGTACAAGACAATAAAAGAAAAATGGTTAGCTCAAAGACATAAAGCAGGATACAAGACAGGATCATCCTTAACCCTAAATCCTACCATTTCTCAACCACTTCACCGGATATTCCGTTCCACCACGGATGGAGTCTCTTTTTACAAAGAAGAACTTGGATTGCCATTTCTCCTCATTCCTGGTGGCACGAAGTATCAGTGGATCGCCGGAGGTAGAATAGAATAGAAATCTACAGGAACCATGGCATCTAAGCCGATATGCTAACGGGAGGTCATGAACAGAAAGGTCAGGGATATGATTTTTCTTGATCTGATCAAGAACAGACAAGACTCGCCAGAGCATCGACATTGTCTGGCTGAAGCAGATTTTGGTAACATTAAAGAAATCAGTGATGAAATCGGGAAAGGGAAACTGCAAGCCTAAGGTAAAGGGAAAGGCATTGAAACATAACCACTCGTCGGAAACCATGTCCGACCGGATTTCCCGGTCAAACGACCATACCCTTTTAGATATGTGAGGTTTTTTGAGCCACTTTTATATCATAGATTACATACCTATGTTTCTTTGTTTGAGTGGACCATTAGTCATATATTGTAGAACTTGCAACTTTGGATACGTTTGAGACCATGGACCGAATACAAGCACGAGAATGATTAAGGCATTAGGTAAACCTTTTCTTTTAAAACCATTTATCTATCCTTACCCAAACAAATTCCCTAGTCGCCCATTTTGAGCCTAATCTCTTTGTTTGATCACCCTATAGCCCATAACCTTAAACATTTTTCTTTTAAACTCGTGTGATGGAAATTCGATTATAGGAGTCATATTTGTATAGTTGTTCTTGATTGTTTGCACATATGAAAAAAAATCAATCAGAAAATATTATGAAAAAGAATTGAAAATTGTTGAAGAAAAACACAAAAAGAAGTGTTAGTAGTTGTTGAATAAAAGGCGAATGTTGTTGCCTCATAATTGGTGTTTATAGTTAGTTTTGTTAGAATAGTCATTTGTAATAAAAATAGAATTTTCATCACCTTAGCCACTTTAAAATATCCTAATTCCTACCCTTAGCCTAGCCCCGTTACAACCCTTACAAAGACCTTATGACTTGTGCTTAGTATTCGTGATCAATGGTGGAGAATGATTGAGTTGCAAGCTTATGCGGGTATGTGTTCTAATCGGTTTTGAGTGAATATTCTTTGAAGTGCTAATACATTATAAACATTAGCTAATTTACAAGCCGAGTGGAGAGAACATTGTAAGGGATGTGCTTGAATTGTTGGTTTCACGGGCGGGTTAATCTTGGGTAACCATTTGTGTATGTGAAATCAAATTACCGTTATATATATTGAAAATTGTAAAGAGTTTGAACTTTAGCATGACATGGGACCTTAACCTTCGTCTTGGGAATGGGGGGTGTATCCTTCGTTCGACCCACGTGAAAGTGAAAAACAGATTTGCTTGAGGGCAAGCAAAAGACAAGTGTGGGGATGTGATACGTGGTCGAAAACCGGTGCTTGTATTTGTTTAATTTGATGTTTTTACGCAAGTTTTAATTTCGAATAGCCTACTTTTGATTAGATACTTGTTTTGCAGGTCTAACAGAGTTTAAGGAGCTTTTCGGGAGCTTTATGGGTCACCGGAGTGAAAACTGGACCACCGGGACGCGAAACAGGTCAACCGGGAGCAATGAACGCGAAAAACGGAGAATTGGACTTGGGGGCACCGTCGCCGACGCCCATACAGGCCGTCGGCGACGGCTGGTGTAATCTTCCATAGCCAGAATCTCCGTAAGCAGCAAGTTAGCACGTCGGCTCCAAGTTAACATTCATGGACCATCGCCGACGGGGCATCAGACCGTCGGCGACCGCCCTCCAATTTTGCTGCGTGAGTTTTTTGTTGTTTTCGGTCTTAGAACGAATCAAAAGGGGGTGTGGGTGATCAATTCGGGAGTTAAACTTACTTTGGAGTTTTGAATAGCACTTGGGAGCCAAGAATCATCATCGATCATGTAACACCCGTCTAATTTTCTTGATTTTAATAATAGATTATACCATTACAAATAAAATATTGATTAAATAACATAACTTTCATCGAAGAGATTCATAAGTAGCATTAAACTTAGTCAACTAACGACTAAGTTAAAACGTTACCAAAAGTTGTTTAACAATTGTTTACAACCCATACACAAAGTCTATTAAAGATTTAAAACATTGCGGAAGCCTCAAAATGTAGTGTTCGGTTCTTCATCATTCGCTTGACCGCCATCCGTAAGATCCACTTCGTCACCTATGGTCGAAACCATTAAAACATTAGTTTTGACATTGTTATATAGTATATAAACACGAGATCCAACATCTAATTGGGAATAATAAAATATAAGTTTTTCTGGTTCCACCGTAACTTACGGTGTCACCGTAAGTTACGGTAGGTCCTAGAACTTCTGGTCTACCGTAAAACAGGGGCAAACCACCGTAAGCATCTGACCTCTACCGTAAGTTACGGTACTACCGTAACGTACGGTAGTCCATGGAAATCCATATTTCGTTTGATTTGTTCATTACACTTAAACCCAAATCTCGGATTTCGCTTTTCTAGCATACCAATACATTAAATTCTCGTATTTCTAATATGTTATATATTAATCAATATCAAAGATCAATCCATCATATTCCGGAACATCAACCATGCCTTACTTGATTATTCGACCCGTTTGGCTCGTCTAAGGAATCCTCCTTTGTGACGACTACCAACGAGTTCCAACCAACTTTGACCTATTATTCAATGTAGCGACATCACCGCTTTAATTCAAAACAACTCTTATTCTAAAATTCAATCACGCATTATATAATCATCAAAATCTACTTAATGTAACGGGTCAAGTTACATACCTTTAAAGCAAGCCCTTCAAACGTGCGTCCACACCGGTTTGCCCGCTAGATGCCCCGGCTTCCTTTCCTTATAATCCTCTTACGATGAGGATCACGATTCTAAGCTCGGATTTTTGTTTGGACCAGATTTGCACCTCCAATTTGAGAGTTTAAGTAGAATTTTAGGGTTTGAGAGTGGGGGTGTCGCCCCCTGCTTGCTCTGATCGACCCGACCCCCAAAATGGGGTGTTTGGTTTGTTTTTATTTGTTTAATTAAAATCAAGTTTCAATTTTAACAATTTAAACCCCTCCACTTTGATCAACATGAAATTTGGTTGCTTTTTAATCCTACTATAAGTTATTTCTAGACTATTAACTAACTAGGTTATAATTCCTAGTTAGTAAATTCTTGTTTATTTATACTTTATAACTCTAATATAAAGTTTTATATTTTCGGGGTGTTACAAGTCCACCCCCCTTAAAAAGGGTTTCGTCCCCGAAACCGAAGTACGTACCAAATAATGTTGGGTGAAGACGTCGCATCTCCTCTTCTGACTCCCACGTAGTGTCCGAACCTTTCCTATGCTCCCATTTGATTTTGACTTGGTCGATTTGTCTATTTCGTAAGTGTTTGATCTTTCGGTCTAAAATCTCCACCGGTCTCACAGCATAATTCAGACTATTATCCACTTCGATATCATCGTAATGGATATAGGCTGTTTCGTCTGCTAGGCACTTTCGTAATTGTGACACGTGAAACGTGCCATGAATCCCACTTAGTTCCTCCGGTAGCTCAAGGCGGTAAGCTACCTTGCCAACCCTTCCGATGATTTTAAATGGCCCAATAAACCTCGGGCTTAGCTTCCCCCTTTTTCTGAATCTAATAACGCCCTTCCATGGGGAAATCTTTAGCATGACCATGTCGCCAACCTGGAATTCGATTGGCCTATTCCTTTTATCAGCATACTCCTTTTGCATGTCTTGAGCCGCTTTCAAGTGTGCCCGAACTATATCAATCTTTTCATTCGTGGCTCGTACTATATCTTGGTGGGCGAGTTCACGTGGACCCACTTCACCCCAACATACCGGGGTTCGGCACTTTCTACCATAGAACATTTCGTATGGTGCCATCTTAATACTAGATTGGTAGCTATTATTATACGAAAACTCGACTAACGGTAGGTGAACATCCCAACTTCCTCCAAAGTCGATTATACATGCCCGTAACATGTCCTCCAGTGTTAATGAACAATTTGGTTCCCATTTGCTCTTGGAAATCTCGCCAGAAATTTGAAGTAAACCGGGTATCCCTATCACACACAATGGATACCAGTACCCCATGACGTGCTATTATTTCATTAGTGTAAACTTCTGACATCTTTTCTGACGTAAAAGTCTCACGGATCGGAATGAAGTGAGCACTTTTCGTCAATCTATCCACCACTACCCATATGGCATCGAAACCACGATTCGTCTTAGGCAACTTGGTTAATAGGTCCATTGTAATATGTTCCCATTTCCAAACCGGAATTTCTAACGGTTGGAGTTTGTCGTATGGTTTCTGGTGCTCCGCCTTGACTTGTAAACATGTCAAGCATCTTTCCACATACTTCGCCACATCCCTCTTTATTCCAGGCCACCAATAATTTTGTTTCAGATCATTGTACATTTTGGTCGCACCCGGATGAATTGAATATCGGGATTTATGAGCTTCATCAAGTAAAAGCGACTTCACCCCACAAGTATTTGGAACCCATATCCTTCCGGATCGAGTCTTCAACCCGTTATTCCCATCCGACAAATCTTTCAACTGACCGATTATTCTTTCTTTCTTCCAATTCTCTTCTTTCACTGCTTCTAATTGCGCCTCTCGAATTCGTTCAAGTATACCCGAGGTCACCATGAGCTGCATCGACCTTACTCTTATTGGAACATAGTCTGCTTTTCTACTCAAAGCATCCGCCACCACATTTGCCTTTCCGGGGTGGTAGTGTATTTCACAGTCAAAATCTTTCACTGTTTCTAGCCATCGCCTTTGTCGCATATTTAACTCCTTCTGATCGAAGAAGTATTTCAAGCTCTTGTGGTCGGTGAATACGGTGCACTTTACCCCATACAAGTAGTGCCTCCATATTTTTAATGCAAATACCACCGCAACCAACTCAAGATCATGCGTGGGATATTTCTTCTCGTGTATCTTCAATTGCCTCGAGGCATAAGCTATAACCTTGCCCCGTTGCATTAAAACGCACCCGAGCCCCGACAGTGAAGCATCCGAATAAACCACCATGTCTTCGACTCCGTCCGGCAATGTCAGTACCGGAGCTTGAGTTAACTTTTCTTTTAGCGTCTGAAACGCTCTTTCTTGATCAACACCCCAAATGAACTTTTCTTTCTTTTGGGTTAGCTTTGTTAGCAGTGACGCAATCTTAGAAAAATCTTGAATGAATCTCCTATAGTATCCCGCAAGCCCCAAAAAGCTTCTAATTTCCGAAGGGTTCTTCGGGGAATTCCATTTTGACACGGCCTCAATCTTTGACGGATCCACCAATACTCCGTCGGCACTTATGACGTGGCCAAGGAATTGTACCTCTCGTAACCAAAAGGCACACTTAGAGAATTTTGCATACAGCTTTTCTCGTCTAAGTGTCTCTAACACTTCTTGTAAGTGGTGTGCGTGTTCAGCTTCACTTTTCGAATACACCAAAATATCATCGATAAACACGATGACCAACTTATCCAACACTGGCTTGCAAACCCGGTTCATGAGGTACATGAAAGCCGCGGGTGCATTTGTTAGCCCAAATGACATTACGAGGAATTCGTAATGTCCGTATCTCGTGCGGAAAGCTGTTTTCGGCACATCTTCTTCCTTGACCTTTAGTTGGTGATACCCCGATCTAAGGTCAATTTTTGAAAACCAATTCGCACCTTGTAATTGGTCGAATAAATCGTCTATCCTCGGAAGCGGGTATCGGTTCTTTACCGTGAGTTTGTTTAACTCCCGGTAATCGATACACATCCGCATGCTCCCGTCTTTCTTTCTCATGAACAGTACCGGTGCGCCCCAAGGAGACACACTCGGCCTTATAAATCCTTTGTCAAGCAGGTCTTGAATTTGGGACATCAACTCTTGTAATTCCGGCGGCGTGAGTCGGTACGGTGCTTTAGCTACGGGTTTTGCACCCGGAATCAATTCGATCCCGAACTCTACTTCTCGTTCAGGCGGTATCCCCGGTAAATCCTCCGGAAACACATCTTCAAAATCTCGTACTACCGGTACATCTTCAATCTTCCGTGATTCTTTCTCGGGCTCATTTGCGTATATCATGAATGCCTTGCATCCTCGCTTCATAAGTTTGTGAGCTTTCAACATTGAGCACACTATGGGGTTACCTCCTTTTTCGCCATAAATGGTGACGTGTTTCCCGCTCGGAGATGTTAGTTTTATCTCTTTACGAAAACACACGACTTTTGCATGGTGCTGAGATAGCCAATCCATCCCAACGACTACTTGAAATTCCCCCATTGACATAGGGATTAGGTCTATCAAGTATTCCTCATCGTCGATGCTTAATTTGCAGCCTCGACAAACATCACAAACTATAAAACTTTTGTTGTCTCCTATTTAAACTTCTAAGGGCACAGGTAATTTCGTCAATACAAATGAAGGATGTCGAATAAATCCATGCGAAATGAAGGATTTATTCGCACCCGTATCAAACAATACACGTGCTGGAATTGAGTTAATTGTGAATATACCTGAAACCACATCGGGTTCTGTCTTCGCTTCAGCCGCGGTAAGTTGAAAGGACCTAGCCTTCGCTTTGGGAGTTCCTGTTGGGGATTCTTTAACATCTCTCTTTCCAACTAAGTCCGGACATTCGGACTTTTTGTGGCCGAGTTGATAACATTTGTAGCAAACAGAGACTTTCCCCGGGCATAGCGAGGCCATGTGCCCCGTCTTATTACATATGGGGCATGGCTTGTCTTTGAACCGACATTCCCCTTTGTGTCCCTTCCCGCACACTTTACAACTTGGCGACCCACCTTTAGCATCCACCTTCTTTCCCGATTCTCCAGTTCGGGCTTTCTTTGTAGGGCTTGGATTCACATCATGTGCCCTTCGCTCACCTCTTTCGACTTGTTTCTTCAACTCGATTTCCCGTTCCCGAGCAACGTTAATGATTTCGGTAAGGGTCTCATATTTTGAAGGAGTCATAAACTCCCTATATTCAGCGCTCAACATATTGTAGTAGTAGTATATTTTCTGTTCTTCGTTCGTCACCAATTCACTACTAAACTTCATCTTATCCATAAACATCGCCGTGATCTTGTCTATGGTTTCACCCTTATGCCTAATTTGCATGAACTCTTCCTTGATTTTGTTAATGACCGCTTTGGGACTATGATGTTTAAGAAATGGTGTCTTAAACTCTTCCCATGTCATGGTCCTTGCCGCTTCGGCCCCTATTTCATTCTTTTTGTTATCCCACCAATCCTTGGCTTGTCCTCTTAACTGACCCGTTCCGTAAGCAACGAAGTCGCTTTCGTCGCAATGGGTCCTTTCAAACACCCCTTCAATGTCGCCCAACCATCTTTGGCAAATTATCGAGTCGACTTCCCCGTTATAGATTGGCGGTTTACACGCCATGAATTCCTTATATGAGCACCCTTTACGTTCTCCAGTTTTGTCTTTCATAAGGTTGACCGTATCCTCCAACCTTTTAACTCGTTCTTCTACGAGTGACAGCACCGTACCTTGAATCTTGTCTATAAACCCGAATAGACTGCTTTCAATTGCCTTTCCTACTTCCTCGGCAATTATTTCTTTCATTTATTCAGTGCTTGTCGGCACCGGATCATTATTGCTCCCTTTCGACATCTTGAAACTGAAATGTTTACATCAAACGTTAAACATTTCATTCATGACATTGCTTTGTTTGTTTCGGTTTAGCCAAGTTCCTAACTTGCTTTAACCGTTCACATTTAATGCACTTTCCGGGTTTGAGTGTGTTAACACGCTCTTCCCATGCATAACAATTCGTTTCTTATTCCTTACATAAGACATAATCTACTAACATAATAAGTTAATTCTTACCGGACGATCGATCAAGCTTGAACCGAACACTTTGTTGACAACCTTAAGCTCTGATACCAACTTGTAACACTCGTCTAATTTTCTTGATTTTAAAAATAGATTATACCATTACAAATAAAATATTGATTAAATAACATAACTTTCATCGAAGAGATTCATAAGTAGCATTAAACTTAGTCAACTAACGACTAAGTTAAAACGTTACCAAAAGTTGTTTAACAATTGTTTACAACCTATACACAAAGTCTATTAAAGATTTAAAACATTGCGGAAGCCTCAAAATGTAGTGTTCGGTTCTTCATCATTCGCTTGACCGCCATCCGTAAGATCCACTTCGTCACCTATGGTCGAAACCGTTAAAACATTAGTTTTGACATTGTTATATAATATATAAACACGAGATCCAACATCTAATTGGGAATAATAAAATATAAGTTTTTCTGGTTCCACCGTAACTTACGGTGTCACCGTAAGTTACGGTAGGTCCTAGAACTTCTGGTCTACCGTAAAATAGGGGCAAACCACCGTAAGCATCTGACCTCTACCGTAAGTTACGGTACTACCGTAACTTACGGTAGTCCCTGGAAATCCATATTTCGTTTGATTTGTTCATTACACTCAAACCCAAATCTCGGATTTCGCTTTTCTAGCATACCAATACATTAAATTCTTGTATTTCTAATATGTTATATATTAATCAATATCAAAGATCAATCCATCATATTCCGGAGCATCAACCATGCCTTACTTGATTATTCGACCCGTTTGGCTCGTCTAAGGAATCCTCCTTTGTGACGACTACCAACGAGTTCCAACCAACTTTGACCTATTATTCAGTGTAGCGACATCACCGCTTTAATTCAAAACAACTCTTATTCTAAAATTCAATTACGCATTATATAATCATCAAAATCTACTTAATGTAACGGGTCAAGTTACATACCTTTAAAGCAAGCCCTTCAAACGTGCGTCCACACCGGTTTGCCCGCTAGATGCCCCGACTTCCTTTCCTTATAATCCTCTTGCGATGAGGATCACGATTCTAAGCTCGGATTTTTGTTTGGACCAGATTTGCACCTCCAATTTAAGAGTTTAAGTAGAATTTTAGGGTTTGAGAGTGGGGGTGTCGCCCCCTGCTTGCTCTGATCGACCTGACCCCCAAAATGGGGTGTTTGGTTTGTTTTTATTTGTTTAATTAAAATCAAGTTTCAATTTTAACAATTTAAACCCCTCCACTTTGATCAACATGAAATTTGGTTGCTTTTTAATCCTACTATAAGTTATTTCTAGACTATTAACTAACTAGGTTATAATTCCTAGTTAGTAAATTCTTGTTTATTTATACTTTATAACTTTAATATAAAGTTTTATATTTTCGGGGTGTTACAGATCACTTACCATTCCATCCAACAACATCTCTACAACCCGAATCAAGAATCAAATCAACATCACATTCTAAACCCTAGCTCCATCCATCGATTCATCCATTCATCATCATTACCTACCCAAACCCTAAACCTCATCATCCATCATCCTAAAGGCTTCAAGATGTTCAACTTCGAGCTCTCAACATCCGGTGATCAAGCTCTTTCGATCATGCACGGCTAATTTCTTGGAGGTTTCACCCCGGTGTAGACTTTTGTAAGAATTAGGGTTTATTATGTTTTGATAATTGTTTTGTGACAACTTGAAGTGCATTTGAATCTTAGACAATTGTCCTACGTTGGTATTGAATTTGCAAACTGTCTAGTGAATGATTAAATTTGACTTTGTCAAATGAATACACATATTTATGCCTTGTCTTTTGGTAGGATTTGCTAGTCCAAAGTAACGAAGTGTATCATGGTCTGTTGTTTATGACGTTGATAGTGATTGACACCTAAGCTTTGTGATTGCGACCCATTAATGAATTATTTCAAGTAAAGCTAATTAAAATATATAATAACCCTAAGTCTTGCATTAGTTAAAACTGGGTGTGAACCTTGTTTTCTTATCATTGTTCAAACACTCAATTTTAATTCTTGCAATTTGTTAATCACTAGTAGTTAATCCATTCAATCATTTTAGTAATTCTAATTCACATCTTTCAATTAAACAAAAATACAAAAATATATCATAGCAACCTTCATAAGTGTGACATCTTTTCATAATTCAATCGAATCCATTCGCAAACCACATAATCTTCGTGGTTCGACCCCTTACTACCACTAGCTATTTGTTAAGGGTAATTTGGGACTATAAATATTATCTTTGACCGGAGCGCGACATTCCAATCAAATTTTGGCGCCGTTGCCGGGGAGTGCGTGCGCTTTGTGTTTGGATTATTGTTTGAATTTGCGTGATTATCTGTTTAATTTGTTTAGCTTTCTTTTTGCACTTTTGTCTTTTTCCTTGTTACGCGGGTGTGTTACTTGTGCAGGTTACAGGTAGTGCATGCATACGCGGAACTCCGAGAGGACTTCACCTTTAGTCTACGAATCGGAAATCGAAAGAGTCGCAAGAAGAAACCTAGCAAGCCGGTTAGAAGCAACTCTTGCTTCTAATCAAACCAACCAAACACCACAACTCACACCGACCATTGAAACCGATTCAATGGCAAACCAAAACTCCAATCACCCAAACCTCAACCAAAACCAATTCCAATCCCGAGGGACCTTTTACCCCGCCCAAAATGTTCAACCTATGCATCAAGAGCGACCGGGTGGTAATAACAACACCGGACCACCCACACCACCTTTCCAAAACCAAAATCCCAATAACACCCAACGAACACCCCAACAACAAAACCTTCATCGACACAATTCCCTACCCATCAATCTTGATGACCGGAATGTCAATTCCGATCGTCGAGGTAATCGAGATCGTGGCAATCCCGCGAACGAAGACCCCTTCTTCAACATAGACGATTTGAGGAACGCCATCCCCGATGACGAACCATATAGTGTTCCCGGTTATCAATCACCGGAACATGTGAGCATACATACGGAAAATTTGGACGATGGGGGATATTATGATGATCGGGTTAACGACGAGGAAGATTGGGGATACTTGAATAGGGGAAATGTCTACAATGCGAGAGGCTTTGAAGATGACGAGTTCGGCTATCAAAATGCCAACTTTGTGGGGGATGATGATTGTGGGTACGGGAACGTGAGAAATGATGGTTACGGAAACAACCGCCAACCATGAAACAACAACCAACGGAACCGAGATAATGGGTTTTATAACAACAACAATAACAACAATGGTAACCCTAATCGGATTCCTCGTTTCGTGGGAGGTGGTAACCAAAGAGGCAACCAAGGTAGAAATCAAGGTGGTGATCGAAGAGGTGATAGAAGAGACAACCGAAGGTCGGTCGATCAAGAGGTTAATGGTTCACAACGTCGTCAACAACCTCCACGGGGAGTGAATAACCGTTTTCGACCGGTAGTTACCGACAATGATTCTCCTATAGTGTGCGAAAGGAGAATGTTCGATTACAAACCCCATTACATCAATATACTTCCCCACTTCAATGGGAGGTCTAATGATGAGCCGTATACGCACTTGGCGGAGTTTTCTTCCATTTGCAACACCATCGGGGGGCACAATTTTGCGCTAGAGGAGGTCAAACTTCGCTTGTTCCAATTTTCGTTGAAAGACAAGGCAAAGCAATGGTTTCTCACACTTCCGGCAAATAGTATTCGAACATGGGGTGAGATGCAACAAGTCTTTTTAGACGAATATTATTTGATGGCGAAGACCGACGATGCTAGGGATGAGATAAGGTCGTTTCAGCAATTATCGAGTGAACCGTTACATGAAGCATTCACTCGATTCAAAGAATTGATGCGGAGATGTCCACACCACCAAATAGAAAAGTGGGAATTAGTGAAGTGCTTTGTACGTGGGTTAGATGACAATACATGGAACCGCCTTGAATCAACAAGCAATGGGACTCTCTTGAGAAATCATGAAGATGATGATTGGGAGTTTTTGGAGCGGATGAGCAAACGGTCAAAAGAGAAGGAATCGGCCGATAGAGCTAAGAAACATCCCTTTTCCTGGTCACTTCCCGATCTTGATTCTAAAGATCAAATCTCTACCTTAGAGCGGGAAATGGCTCGCATGAAGAAGAAGGAAGTGAACGCGGTACAATTCGCGGTGTGTGAAGAATGTGGAGATATTGGGCATAGAACCGAGCAATGTCCAATGGGGTCGAATGATTACACCGAGGAGGTAAACCAAGTGTATGGGGATCGAAAGCAATATGACATGAACTCCAACACTTACCATCCGGGTTTGAGAAATCACCCTAATTTCCGGTATGGAAATTCTTCGAATCAAATGAATCCGAATTTCCAAGCGGGGAATCAAGGTGGTCAAGGAGGGTCTTCGTATAACAATCGTCAACGTGGTAACCAAGGGGGTTACCAAAGGAATCACAACCAAGGTGGTAATCAAGGGTATCAAAACCGTGAAGGCAACTATCAACGGGGTTATAACCAAGGTGGAAATGGGGGTGGTGCATCAAACTCCCAAGGTGATGATTCGATTAATTCGAAACTAGATGCCATCATGAATACTATGAGCACTCTTACCAACTCACATCAAGCTCTCATGAATTCAAATCAAGAAATTAAAACTGAAATGCGGAAAGAGTTCGAAGTAAGGGATAAATCCCAAAAGGCATTAGAGAAGCAAGTGGGGCAACTTGCTCAAGAGATGGCTCAAATTCGTGGAAGTGGAGGAGGACTTTCAAGTGATACCACGGTGAACCCTAAGCATCAAGGGTCGACCTCGAGGAACACACGTGAGGTACCAATTAATCAAATTTCTTTACGTAGTGGTCGAGTCATAGATAGTGGTGTCGAGCCACCATCACCCAAGTTTGTTGAAGGGGTGGTGGAAGATGCGAGTGATGCTGAAGGTAATAACGGTCAAACGGGTCAAAATAAAAATGATTCAAAGGTTAATAAAAATACACCCGTTGTGACCGTTCCCGTCCCAAAGGCTAAGGAAAAGGGTGTGGAGGTTAATACCGCCCCTTATCCCGAAGCTTTGTTGGGACCATCTAAGAAAGTGGTAAACAAACGAGGCCCACAACAAGAAGAGATGTGGGAAATTTTTAAACAAGTCAAAATCAATTTACCACTCTTAGATGCAATTAAGCAAGTACCTTCATGTGCTAAATACTTGAAAGATTTATGCACCCAAAAGCGAACTCACAAGTTTCCTAAGAAACTTGATTTAACCGAAAATGTGAGTTCGATTCTTTCGGGTGCCCTTCCACCAAAACTTCAAGATCCGGGGGCGCCCATTATTTCAATACAAGTTGGGGAATTCAAAATGACAAGGGCACTTTTGGATCTTGGGGCAAGTGTGAGTATCTTGCCGGGTAGTTTATATGACCAATATGATTTTGGTCCACTCCAAGTGTCAAACACCACCGTGGTGTTAGCCGACTTAACCCCTAAACTACCCCGTGGGATAGTCACGGATGTAATAGTCAAGGTCGAGGACTTTTACTATCCGGTGGACTTTCTTGTATTAGATTATGTTTCTTTGGACCGAACCAAGCAACCAACGGCGATCCTCGGTCGACCATTTTTGGCAACATCGAATGCCCAAATTAATTGCAAATCGGGCACAGTCGACATGACTTTTGGTAACCGTCGGTTGCGGTTAAATGTTTTTTCAGGATTGACGGATCCTCTAGTTGGCGATGAATGCTATATGGCGGACATCGTTGACGAGTGTATACCTCTATGTGACATTAGTGTCGAAGAGGAAAACACAATAGAGGAATGTTTCATGTTTGACAGGTTACAAGGAGAGATGAATCGAAGCATGGATGAAGAAGTGAAAGAGTTAGAGGTCATGGTGGCAAAGGAAGGAAGGCCCACTTGGACACATCAAGTGGAAAGTCTTCCGGAAAGCATAGACACAAAAGTCTTCCGGAAAGCATAGACACAAAGTTGAAACCGTCATTGGAGGAGCCGTCGGTACTAGAGTTGAAGGTATTACCCAAGCATCTTAAGTATGCTTATGTGGGTGAAGGTAGCACGCTCCCGGTTATCATTGCATCTAACTTGACCGGGGAGCAAGAAGAGAAGTTGATGGGAGTTTTGGTCACTCATAGATCCGCTATCGGGTGGACCATTACGGATTTGAAGGGAATTAGTCCCTCGGTAGTGATGCACAAGATCATCACGGAAGATGGTATAAGTCCTTCTCGCGACACCCAACGAAGACTTAATCCAAACATGCGAGAAGTGGTTAAGAAGGAGGTATTGAAGTGGCTAGATGCGAGTATTATATACCCTATTTCGGATAGCCAATGGGTGAGCCCAACACAAACGGTTCCTAAGAAAGAGGGCATTCAAGTCGTCACAAATGACGCAGGTGAAGAGGTCGCCACTCAGCCGGTAACCGGGTGGCGTATTTGTATTGATTATAGGAAGTTAAATGCTGCAACTTCCAAAGATCATTTCCCTTTGCCATTTATTGACCAAATTGTTGAGAAATTGGCCGGACAAACATTTTATTGTTTTCTGGATGGTTATTCCGGATACAATCAAATTGCTATACATCCGAAAGACCAAGCAAAGACTACTTTTACTTGTCCATACGGTACCTTCGCATTTAGGCGAATGCCCTTTGGACTTTGTAATGCCCCCGCCAACTTCCAAAGGTGTATGACGAGTATCTTTTCAGATATGGTGGGGGAGTTTTTGGAAATCTTCATGGATGATTTCTCAATATTTGGGTCATCATTTGATACATGCCTTGACCAACTCGAAAAAGTTTTGAAAAGATGTGTTGAGAAAAATTTGGTTTTGAGTTGGGAAAAGAGCCATTTTATGGTTCAAGAAAGGATTGTGTTGGGGCATGTCGTCTCGAGTCGTGGGATTGAGGTGGATAGAGCAAAAGTGCAAGTCATATCTACCTTGCCTTATCCTACAAGTGTTAAGGGTATTCGGTCATTCTTAGGACACGCGGGGTTTTATAGGAGGTTTATAAAAAGTTTTAGTGATATAACGAAACCCCTATGTAATCTATTGTTGAAAGATAAAACATTTGATTTTGATAAGAATTGCCAAAATTCTTTTAACATTTTGAAGAAAAAGTTGGTGGAGGCCCCAATCTTGCAATCACCGAATTGGTCTTTACCATTCGAAATTATGTGTGATGCAAGTGATTATGCGGTGGGGGCCGTATTGGGCCAAAGGGTAGACAAGAAACCGGTTGCCATTTACTACGCAAGTAAGACTCTCTCGGATGCACAATTAAATTATACAACTACCGAGAAAGAGCTACTTGCGGTGGTATATGCGTTGGATAAATTTCGTGCTTATATATGGGGTACTAAGGTCATTGTTTATTCTAACCATTTTGCAGTTAGGTATCTCATGGACAAGAAGGATGCGAAGCTGAGGTTAATCCGATGGGTTCTCTTGCTACAAGAGTTTGACTTGGAGATTAGAGACAAGAAAGGGAGTGAGAGTGAGAGTGAGAATGTGGTTGCGGACCACTTGTCTCGATTGGTTGTGGAGGAGGATTCTTCCCGTGAAGAGATCAATGAGAACTTTCCTGATGAGCAAATTTTAAAAGTTGGAATATTACCATGGTATGCTAATATAGTTAATTATTTGGTTACAGGTGATTTTCCGGCTCATTGGGATAGAAGGAAGAGGTTGCACTTCCTATCTCAAATCAAGTACTACACGTTGGAAGAACTGGACTTATTCAAGTTTTGTCCGGATCAAGTCGTTCGAAGATGCATACCCGACGAGGAGATTCCTAGTGTCTTGATGCACTTGCATTCATTTGCTTGTGGGGGCCATTTCAGTGGTCACAAAACCGGGCACAAAGTGCTCAATAGCGGTCTTTATTGGCCGACTATTTTCAAGGATGCTTTTAACTTTGCCAAAAATCGTGTTGAATGTCAAAAGTTAGGGGGTATTTCAAAAAGGGATGAAATGCCCATGCAACCGATCCTCATTGTAGATATTTTTGATGTATGGGGGATCGATTTCATGGGCCCATTCCCTAATTTGCATGGCAATTTATACATCTTGGTGGCGGTCGATTATGTATCCAAGTGGGTCGAAGCGATTGCCACCAAGACGAATGACCATACCGTTGTTTGCAATTTTGTACAAACAAATATAATTTCTAGATTTGGGATTCCCCGAGTGATCATTAGTGATGGGGGATCTCATTTTAAGAATTTTAACTCTGGCAAACTCTTGAAACGGTATGGTGTTGACCATCAAATCTCTACCCCTTATCACCCACAAACAAGTGGTCAAGTGGAAGTTTCCAATAGGCAAATAAAAGAAATTTTGCAAAAGACCGTTCGACCCGACCGAAAGGATTGGTCGACGAAGTTGAATGATGCTTTGTGGGCTTATAGAACGGCTCATAAAACACCTATTGGAACTACACCTTATCGCTTAGTTTATGGGTGAAATTGTCATTTACCGGTTGAACTCGTGCATCGTGCTTGGTGGGCTATTAAAGAGGTTAACATGAAATATGACGATGCAGGAAAAGAGCGAAAGTTAAAGCTTTGCGAGTTTGAGGAGCTTAGGGAAGAAGCATATGAGTGCGCCTCGAAGTACAAGGATGATATGAAGAGGGCACATGACGCAAACTTGAAGCCGAAGGAGTTTGAAGTGGGTCAAAAGGTTTGGCTATATAATTCTCGGCTTAAGTACTTTCCCGGAAAGCTCAAGAGCAAATGGATGGGCCCGTACGTGATTACACGGGTCGGAAAGCTTGGAGATGTTACAATCAAGGACCCGAAGGATGGGTCGAAGCAAACGGTTAATGGGCATCGCCTTAAACTGTTTCTTGATGGTAACAATGAGAAAAAGGATGAGAATGTGGAGTTGGTAAACTTCGTGGTGAGTGTGCCAACTTATGAGGTCAACTGAAAGGACCGGTAACGAATTTTGTAAAGTTATGTATAATCTATTTAATTGTTTGAGTATTCTTGTGTTTAATCGTTCTCGTTCGTGCTAATCCTCTTGATTGTGTGAAGTCCTGTCACACCCCGACCACGTAAAACAACTAGACGTGGCGGAAACGTCGGGGAGTGTTGTAACAGAATCATTGTTTCATGACCATGGAATAAATAAATTTTGTTTTATTGAATAAATGAATTCATTGTTTTAATACAATCAAATAAGTACAACTATGATCTTCCAAGTTTTAAAGTTGTTAAGGCACGAGTCCATCCTAAGTGTAGTGTGTATCAACAATCATCACAAAACAGCACCTGAAACATGTGTAAAAATAGGTACGTCAGCATAAAAATGCATGTGAGATACATAGGTTTTATGAAAGTAGGATTCATGACTTATAAGTTTAAGGAAAAAGAATGTTTTAAGAAAAGTAGTCATGATCCTTGTAAATTGTTTTGTTTTGTAAATCATTTGAAAAGTGATAAACAAAACAATGATATATATTTTTAAAAGAATAATGTATGGTTAAGTGAATAACCATGTAAAATGAGTTTGTATTGAATGTATTGTTCGAAAAACAATATTTTGATAAAGGCTTATAGTATATGTGAAAATATACTTTGGATTTTAAGAGAATCGAATGAGTGATGTACTAAAATATATTTCGATTCCAATATCGTTGACCCAAGTGTACTAAATAACGCCACGGTATGTAATGCAATGAAAACACTTATATATAAGAAGTACCAGCGGCGTATCTACCATGTTTTCATCACATTACACCCGTCCCGTTATCTAAACACTAACCAAAACCCAATCGTTAGATAGATAGTACATTAAATATACTTTAGTTGTTTAAAATAATAGTTTGCAGTAGTATATTACAAGTATACTTCGGATTTATAAATAACATATTAAACTATGTTTTGGTTTCATGAATAACATATCAAAATATGCTTTGGATGTGAATAATAACATATTAAACTATGTTTTGGTTGAATTAACAACATATTTAAGATATGTTTTGGTAGTTAATAACATATCAAAATATGCTTTGGATTTGATAAATAACATATCAAAATATGTTTTGGTTTGTTAACAAAATATATATGTTGGTTTTGTACAATACCACACATGAGAGTATATCAAACTATACTTTTGGGAGTATATCAAAATATACTATAAAAGTGTGATTTAAGAATTCATTCAGACCTAGTGCATCAAAATACACTTTTGAGACTATAGGGATACCACAAAGGCAATCCCTATTTGGATGGAGAAACAAATTGGTTTCATACATTCCATGACAACAGGAATGGGGTGTCTAATCCTATAGCGCTATATCATACTACCAACCGGTCTGGTGAACAAAATAAGTACAATTCAACAATTAATTTTATAATCTTTGAAAAATCAGTGTTTAAACCATAGATAGTCATTTAGTTTGTCAACAGATAAGTACTAACATGTATAATCAATTATACTTTGAAATCATGAAAATAACAGATAAGTACACATGCTTCACCCCAAAACAGTTGAAAACAGTAAAATAGGGGAACTATGTACTCACTTGAGATTGCTTAGTAGTCCTTGAGTAACAAACAAACAATGCTAGAGATCACGGAAATCAAACGGCACCTAATATAGGTGACTATGTTAATATACCGGACCTAAATCGGAGGATTGGATAGAATGAGGGTTCGTAAACCAAACGAGTATGGAGACTCGTGTAATATGGTTTAACAAAGCCTACATACTAAAATGAAACCTAACCTAAGTGCTTACGACCCATTACGACCCATTTAGGTAGGTTATGCTACTTTAACGCGCTGTTTGCGTGAAACGCGTTCGGACCGCCTAACTAGTCCTATGACAAGTAGAATATGCCTTAACATGTCTAATATTGTTGCCAAATCAGTTTAGATGTCAAAAGTTATGTTACATATGTTTAAAATGACTTTTGGCGTCAAAGGGGTATTTTGGTAATTTACCTAAGGCATATAAACTACCTATCATACAACTAACTAAACGTCGTGACCATAAGGTATAACCTCGGAAGGTTATTCCCTATATACTATGATCACCTAATGTATTTGGTCGGATCCTAATGATCGACCAAATGGGTCGGGTTCGAAAGTATAAGCGATTGTTTAGATCGCTTACCTTACGACCCTATATAAGCACTAAACTAAAAGTGACGAGCTAAGCATGTTAAAACATGCTTAACTAAGTTTAGAAAAAAGGTTTGGTATCAAAACAAACGATTTTGATACCTAAGAGTAGTTTGGTTACAAAATACGCAAGAATACGCATTTTGGCCGAAACTACGACTCGTCACTGAGCCTAGATAACGTGGTAATCAGTAGGTATAGTCACTAGGGACTATGGCCATCGTGATCACGCTCACGTTATGAAGTTCAAACGAACTTCGCATTGACCATAACCTGGTCAATGCAGAAAGTCAAACAAAGTTTGACTTTAACGCTAAAACGAATGAAAGAACGAAAGAACACTTACAAAGGGTCCCCGCAAGCTAATCTCGATCCAAGTAGCTCAGGTATGAAGTAATGGCTTCAACTTAGAGCTTTTAGATCAGATTTGTGGGTTTTTGGAGTTGGAATGGATGGGTATTTATAGTGTTTGGACCACCGTTAGGATCGTTCCTCGAATACCGAGCTTTGATCACATCCCTACACTTGTTGCAAACTTGTGGTAACTCAAAATGGCCCCCAACATCAGGGATTGACATGTGGCATTGGCCTTTGGAGTGCATAAGAGATGTTAACAGCTGTTAAAACAGCTTTTACTGTTCTGAAGGGGCCTCGCGTGACGCCTAGGGGGCTAGGTGTCACGCCTAGGTCCTTCTGATCAGCAACCAGTTTCCAAAGTTTCCATTTCAGTCCCCGTTGTGTATTAAGACCATTTCCGACATGTTTAAGGCTCGTTAAGTCAACTTTAAGGCCCTAAAATGATGCCTAAACATTGTGGACATGAAACATGCTCAAAAATATCCCGGATGTTGGTTCGTTTGGTCGTACGATCGCGATGTTCGCTTAATTACGACGACATGCGCATAAGCGCGAAAAACGATCCAAATTGCGTGACGAATGGATTTTTCTTATGCCAAACACTAAAATAAAATAATTTAGTGCTTACATAAATTTTTGGATGTCCGGATGTATTCAGAACGTAAGTTATGCGCGAAAATGCAAACTTATGCACTTTTTGACGCTTTTAGTCCCTGAATGACCCAAAAGTTTATTTTAGCACACCGAACCCCTCAAAGCCTATTTCTAAGCTATGTAAAGGATATTTATGGTATGTTTAACTTATGGTCATGTTCCGGAATGTCTGTTCTAGTACGAATCATCATACTTTCGCAGTTTGTCGAATTAAGTCCCTGTAAGCAATTAAACTTGATTTTAGCATACCAAAGCCTTCAAAACTTATTTCTAAGTTATGTAAAGGTTATTTAAGGTATGTTAAACCTATTTCACTATTCCGGAGTGTTCGTTGCATTAAACTGGTTATATTTACGCATCAGTGCGCGTATAACCTTCCAGAAAGCGATTTAGAGCCCAAAATCGAACAAGAATTGATATGTGCAAATGATACATATATTTACACAAATCCCAAGTATGAAATATAATATTTTATTGGTTTGGTCTTTGTTTGATGGTTGAAGTGACACAGGTGTCACAAGTCCGGACATCATAAACGGGTCTTGAAGACAAAAAAGTATGTTTTTAGACTTATTTGTGTGTATTAGGGACAATACACAACTTTTTTTTGGGAGGGGGGGGGGGTACCGTTAACGGTTTCCGTGTGTTTGAAACATTTACAAAAAGAATTTTAATAATTTTTAGAATTTTTTTTATGTACATAGTCCCTTTTGAAAAAGTTCATAAAATTCCTTATTTTTCATAAAAAAATAAATAAATAAAATAAATAAATAATAATAAAAAGTTGAAATTCCCGATACCGTCACCCACGGTCAAACACCCCGTCGCCTACGACCCCTAGAAATCTCCGTAGCCCAAATTCGCCCGTAAACAGCTACTTAGGCTGTCGGCTCCCGGCACAAATCTACACACCATCGCCGACGGCACCTTGCCCGTTGCCGACGGTCCCCCTAATATCAGCCGACGGGACTTCTTGTTTGATAGCTGATTCGAACCCAAACCTTTTATAACCATTAAACCTTCACCCGAATCATCTTGTAGCCACACATAGGACCCGAAAATCTTATCATATTCCTCAAACATCTAAACAACATCATCAAATCAGTTTAACCTTTACGTTCTCCTCTCCTTCCAACTTCATCTTCTTCAACAAACATCTTAAGAACCCTACTTCTTCTTCTTCTCATAAGTTCTTCAATTCCCCACCAAATCCAATGATTCTTATGCCTAAATTGTGTAGTTTTTCGAGAGGAACAAAACCCCCATAACAGTTTCCATCAATTCTTGCTCGTTTGCAAGATTTCTGGACGTGAGTTGTTAGGGTTTTCAAAGGGTGTTCATCCAAGTTTCTTGTTTTGCACTTGTTCTTAGTTCTTCTCATTATCTAACATCAAAGGTATGAAATTTCAGTAAATTTATGCATGATTATCATATACATTGTTGATTTCTTTTGAAATTTTAAGCCTAGTGTTTAAGAGTAGATTGTTTATCATAATGTATGATGTTTTAGCATAAACTTAAGACTGTTTACTTGTTTTGGGAGGGATTTGAGCATGCTTTAGTCTTGGTGATGTGATTACACTAGATTTTTGCATGATTGAACATAGTTGTAATGTTGAATATTGTTGAAACCATGAAATTTTGAGAAATCTTGTGAATAAACATGTTTAATTGATATAGATGATAAGATGTGCGACTTTGGAAGTTTAAAAAGGCGATTTTACATCTAATTATTGATTGAAATTCAACATTGCATACTATGTTCAAAGTTTGAGATTGTTTGAAGATTTGGGTATACTAATTGTTGTTTTATTGTCTTTTGATTGTAGCCATGTTTCGAGGAAGCAAGAAAGCAAAAACCTCCGGGCAAGGTTCATCTTCAGGAGCCGGTTCAGGCTCGGGGGAATATCAAAAGCGTTGGGAACAATTAAGTAATGTAGTGGAAGGTGATGGGCAACTTATCCGACAAGATTGGGATTGGGAGGAGGCCAAGAATATTCAGTCGGCCTCGGTTTGGAAAGACGACAAACTGAAGGCTCTTTCCCGGTACCGCAACAAGAAATTAGAGGCGAAGATGTGGAAAATGAAGATGGTCACGGGTGTTTCAAAGCCTATACCCGAGAGGGCAGTGTGTGAGCGTACGGTGGATGTCGAAGAATTCCGGAAAATCGGCATCGTTCAAAAGTTTGAAAAGCTTGGGTGGGAACGGGTACTTGATTGGTGCGAAGATATAACCACCCGGGTGTATTTGGGTGCGGTTTGTGAATGGCTATCTACGCTACGGTTTGAGCATTCTGATGGGCCGGCTCCTACGTGGCGGTTAGTCGGTAATATTGGCAAAAACCAAATGATCATGTCATTCGAGCACATGAATGCTATAGCGAGATTTGATTCGCTTGGGATGGAAGCATATGATTACTACAATTATGATCAGTTTTTGGATAATAAAATAAATGAAGCTGATCCACCGCAAATGCTAGCATCCATATTCACAGGTTCTGGGGGTGCAGGGGAGTCGAGAAGCGATTTGTCTTTGATGGGAAAAATACTACAAGGCATTTCGTTAGAGAATGTCATGGTGCGGTATGGGGACCGCGGTAAAGTGAAGGCACCTGACTGTCGGGTTTTACATTCATTGCTGTATGGGACGCCAAGGCTATCATGACGCCAAATTGTGATGATCAATACATGGGATACAAGGGAATCATTCAAGCGGAAGATGATCCCTTATGCAAGGTTGATTAGCGCAATGATTCTGCAGCAGAATGCATTGCCTCGGGAGTCACTGTGGGTGTCTAAACCCATCGATCAGTTCAACTTCACCTCCATAAGGCGACATTGGAAGATAACGGTGAAAGCTTTTGGTCATCTTCACACGGTTGAAGATGAACAAGGAGATAGTTACCGATTCAATGAACAGAGAGAGGGTGATGAAGAAGAAGGCGATGAGGGGATGCCTGATGTTGAGGAGGAGACGGATCCTTCCGGTCCGCGGGGACCGAGGCGGAGGTATAGGAAGCAGCATAGGGAAATCTCTGCCAATGTGGAAGACTTTGTAAACCAAAGGTAGAGACCGACATACCGGTTGTGGACCCGTGGGCAACAAGCGGTTTACGATAATGTCTCGGCCGGCATTGGTGAAGCGAGAGAATACCATGCGAGCAGGAGAGAATGGGAAGAGGCGCAAGGGGCGTACTCGCAAGAGCAATGGGGTTTTCAAGCATCCTTTCGCGAGAGGGTGGAGAAACAGATGGAAGAACAACAACTGCAACAAGTGTTACAACAGTCTCAAATGGAACGCTTGTTACAGTTGCAAGAGGAAGAAAGGGCCCACAAACGGGCGTGGGAGGAAAACGAGGCTATGCGTCAAAATGCACAAATGGAGTTGGAACAACGCCGATGGAGAACTTTGGCCGTCTCTAACCAAATGGCTCTTAATAACACCAAAGTGCTCCATGATCAGGAGCGACATCAAAGAGACTATCAAGCCGGTCTCCCATATGCCGAACACTCGGGGTGGACTGATTACCCCAACCTCCCCCATCCACAAGGCCCATCCGATCCAACCCCTCATTGGCCCGAAGCAGTCGGCTCTAGCTTCATCCCGATTCCTTACCAACCACCACCCCAAGGAGAGCCGAGCCCACTCGATAACTATAGGGAGATGTTCGAGGCCCTCACTGGTTATCAATACCAGCCAAACCTGCTAGTGAACCCTAATAAAATATATCAGCGGTAGAGGCAAGGTATGTTTGTGTTGTTGTTGTATATTATTTTGTTTTCGTTATTTTTATTTTCGTATTATTTATTTTCGCCTAGTTAAATGAACGTTGTGGGTGTGTTCCCTATATAACCCTCATGAGACCTCTCGTCCTTCCAAGCTATTGGGGGGGTTTAAAAGGGCTTGTTGCATAAGCTAAATGCAACCGTGATTCCTACGAAAGTGAGTTAGGTTTGTTGTTGTTGTAAATTATTTTCCACATAAATCAAAGTGAAATAACGTATAGCTTGGTAATATTTTCATAAAAGTGGTAGAACTAGGTAACTAACAAATTTTGATGGTTGTGAGAAGCATGCTTCTACACAAGGGTTAAGATTTGTAGGTACATTGGGTTCGTGGGACAACCGCTTTCATGAAGAGGAAAGGAGCATACGAAGAATGAGCTCAAAAACCAGGCGCATACGTTTCTTTTTACTTTTGATCTTTAGATTAGCAAATAAGTGGATTGTAAATTGTACATTATTTTCCAGGGTGAAATTTTGGGGAATTAGCCGTGTCACATCCCTTGTGCTTTAAAAACTCTAGTTCTTACACATTGAGGACAATGTTTACCTCAAGTGTGGGGATGGGGGAGTAGTAAAAGTTTTAGATTTTGACCCGTTCATTTAAATACTACACATTGAGGACAATGTTTACCTCAAGTGTGGGGATGGGGGGAAATTTCAAAAAAATTTCAAAAATGTCTTGTTTCAAAAGAAGTCTTAAAGCACAAGTAACTAAGTCAACGAGGGATGTCACAACCCATTTGGTCTTTTGTCATGGTCAAGTTCGAATATTTAGCGGGTGTTTATTTGGGAATAATCCGCCTAAGAAACTAGTATTTTATGCATTTCACATACCATACCCTTTTAGATATGTAAGGTTTTTTGAGCCACTTTTATATCATAGATTACATACCTATGTTTCTTTGTTTGAGTGAACCATTAGTCATATATTGTAGAACTTGCAACTTTGGATACGTTTGAGACCATGGACCGAATACAAGCACGAGAATGATTAAGGCATTAGGTAAACCTTTTCTTTTAAAACCATTTATCTATCCTTACCCAAACAAATTCCCTAGTCGCCCATTTTGAGCCTAATCTCTTTGTTTGATCACCCTATAGCCCATAACCTTAAACCTTTTTCTTTTAAACTCGTGTGATGGAAATTCGATTATAGGAGTCATATTTGTATAGTTGTTCTTGATTGTTTGCATATATGAAAAAAAAATCAATCAGAAAATATTATGAAAAAAAATTGAAAATTGTTGAAGAAAAACACAAAAAGAAGTGTTAGTAGTTGTTGAATAAAAGGTGAATGTTGTTGCCTCATAATTGGTGTTTATAGTTAGTTTTGTTAGAATAGTCATTTGTAATAAAAATCGAATTTTCATCACCTTAGCCACTTTAAAATATCCTAATTCCAACCCTTAGCCTAGCCCCGTTACAACCCTTACAAAGACCTTATGACTTGTGCTTAGTATTCGTGATCAATGGTGGAGAATGATTGAGTTGCAAGCTTATGATGCGGGTATGTGTTCTAATCGGTTTTGAGTGAATATTCTTTGAAGTGCTAATACATTATAAACATTAGCTAATTTATAAGCCGAGTAGAGAGAACATTGTGAGGGATGTGCTTGAATTGTTGGTTTCACGGGCGGGTTAATCTTGGGTAACCATTTGTGTATGTGAAATCACATTACCGTTAGATAAATTGAAAATTGTAAAGAGTTTGAACTTTAGAATGACATGGGACCTTAACCTTCATCTTGGGAATGGGGGGGTGTATCCTTCGTTCGACCCACGTGAAAGTGAAAAACAGATTTGCTTGAGGGCAAGCAAAAGACAAGTGTGGGGATGTGATACGTGGTCGAAAACCGGTACTTGTATTTGTTTAATTTGTTGTTTTTATGCAAGTTTTAATTTCGAATAGCCTACTTTTGATTAGATACTTGTTTTGCAGGTCTAACAGAGTTTAAGGAGCTTTTCGGGAACTTTACGGGTCACCGGAGTGAAAACTGGACCACCGGGACGCGAAACGGGTCAACCGGGAGCAAGGAACGCGAAAAATGGAGAATTGGACTTGGGGGCACCGTCGTCGACGCCCATACAGGCCGTTACCGATGGCTGGTGTAATCTTCCGTAGCCAAAATCTCCATAAGCAGCAAGTTAGCACGTCGGCTCCAAGTCAACATTCATGGACCGTCGCCGACGGGGCATCAGACCGTCGGTGACGGCCCTCCAATTTTGTTGCGCGAGTTTTTTGTTGTTTTCGGTCTTAGAAGGAATCAAAAGGGGGTGTGGGTGATCAATTCGGGAGTTACACTTACTTTGGAGTTTTGAATATCACTTGGGAGCCAAGAATCATCATCGATCACTTACCATTCCATCCAACATCATCTCTACAACCCGAATCAAGAATCAAATCAACATCACATTCTTGATTCTAAACCCTAGCTCCATCCATCGATTCATCCATTCATCATCATTACCTACCCAAACCCTAAACCTCATCATCCATCATCCTAAAGGCTTCAAGTTGTTCAACTTCGAGCTCTCAACATCCGGTGATCAAGCTCTTTTGATCATGCGCGGCTAATTTCTTGGAGGTTTCACCCCGGTGTAGACTTTTGTAAGAATTAGGGTTTATTATGTTTTGATAATTGTTTTGTGACAACTTGAAGTGCATTTGAATCTTAGACAATTGTCCTACGTTGGTATTGAATTTGCAAACTGTCGAGTGAATGATTAAATTTGACTTTGTGAAATGAATACACGTATTTATGCCTTGTCTTTTGGTAGGATTTGCTAGTCCAAAGTAACGAAGTGTATCATGGTCCGTTGTTTATGACGTTGATAGCGATTGACACCTAAGCTTTGTGATTGCGACACGTTAATGAATTATTTCAAGTAAAGCTAATTAAAATACATAATAACCCTAAGTCTTGCATTAGTTGAAACCGGGTGTGAACCTTGTTTTCTTATCATTGTTCAAACACTCAATTTTAATTCTTGCAATTTGTTAATCACTAGTAGTTAATCCATTCAATCATTTTAGTAATTCTAATTCACATCTTTCAATTAAACAAAAATACAAAAATATATCATAGCAACCTTCATAAGTGTGACATCTTTTCATAATTCAATCGAATCCATTCACAAACCACATACTCTTCGTGGTTCGACCCCTTACTACCACTAGCTATTTGTTAAGGGTAATTTGGGACTTTAAATATTATCTTTGACCGGTGCGCGACATTCCGATCAGTTGTCACTACCTCTAGGTAGTTATTATTTCATTCTCATTAATCTTGAGCGAACCATAACATTTCATTACTAACGTTCCTTCTACTTACTTTCATATTCATATGAGGGATCAACATAACATCATGCGCATACTATGAATATTCAATGATCTATTAATACTACAACAAAACTACCCTTTTCATATTTACTTATTTGTACTTGATGTGAGAACTAAGCATTATTCTACGTTTGCTATCATTACTTGTACTATGCACGCCCTTAGGTTTAACATCGAATCATTTCATTCATGTCACTTTGTTCTCTATCCTCTTCACGCACTATTTATTTTACATAAGTAATTATGTCGTGCAAGTTCATCGTACGAGCGTTTAACCAATACTTGAAATTTTCACTCGAGGCATTTCGAGATTTCTTTTATATGACATAAATTTCTCCTTATGTTGACTGTTAAAAGTCAAACACTTCATACCATACCATATTTATCCTATCATTCATTTTCTTAGTTCATATGTCGTATTCAATCTACCAATTCATACCTATCCAACATGAGTTATACATTTTACTAACCTCGATCTTCTTGCATAAATCATCAATCCGTGATCCGGATTGGCCCACTTCTTCATGAGTCAAGTCTGAACTAAACTAACTTCGCCCATCCATGAGATGAGCTTCCGCATCGTGTACATTCTTTTCCAAATATATCTTGTTTAAATGTACATGGCTAACAAGCCTAGCATCAGAGGTAGCATTTTCCATCGGTACTTGTCATTATTACATTATTTCCAATTTATTATGTTTAGTATTTTAAACACCCACAATTCTTTCATTTTGTTAATTATTTCACTGACCCTTTTACAGTTGACCTTTCAAGATCAAACTGGCGTTTCTTAATTATCATGGATATAATGAAGTACACGATTGTACTTATTTCCATTCATGCTTACATACAAGGACTTTAATACATCCTTTCAGTACTTCTTGCAAAACTTACCCTTCCCATCCATACTTAAGTTATCATTCGGGTCGTAGCCCGTCATTCATTTTGACCCGCAAGAGTCATTTAGTAATATATCTATCACGTAACTTGCTCAAAGCTTATTTCTTTCAACTAAGGTTTCTTACTACTACAATAGCTTTCATCGGTTTTGTGACAACTGTCAAATTTGCATGCATCCGTACGTTTAATTAATATTGATTTATGCTTAATGACTGTGCTTAATTACAACTGTTGATTAAACTGCTTTCTGTTTTCTGTTACACACATACATACGCATCACATTTCATACTGTTACTTCATTTATTTCAAACAAACATTAGTGACAAACTTGATGCACAAAGCACAGTTAGCACACTGAGCGGTTGATTCAGAAACATGCTGACAATACCAGCACATAGGCAAACAATATTATTATCGCCAGTATGAGCCAGGGACAAGGTACTACACTAGTACGGAGTGTAGGGTGGTGAGGACCATAAAACTACGTCACTAGGTGATAGTTATAGTGCCGGGAAGTGCCTAAAACACACTCTAAATGCAGAATTCTGCATTTTCAGCAAAAATTCAGCATTGTAACATACTAGTAAAGTGCAAAAATATGGCAGAATGGTCCTGTATGCTTTCCTAAGTGCCAGGAATTAATTGTGTTACAAAAATATATATAAAAGACACTTTACGGATTAATTAAACGCCTTAACGAAACAGTGTCTAATCGGATAACCGGACATTACCCGAAACACTCAATTTTTGTCAAATACATTGTTTAATTATTTTTGAGCTAGTCATGGTCCCCTTACACCATAACACCCCTAGATATCAACCAACTAACACATGAAAGTATATACTTGGAAATTTACTAGTGTTTACCCACTATCATCAAAATGTTACACTTGGACCCCCCTCCCCCCTCATATATTACGGCCCATGTATGGGACCCCACACAAGATTTCTCAATCTTACAAGATTTCTTACCTTGATCCACCTTGATCTCTTTCTTGATTCCATGAGATCTTGCTAGATTTAGTAGGATTTATGAAAGATCTTGTAATCTAAAATGAACCTCCTTATCTTCAAATGTTACACCCAACCCCCTCCCCTTAGAACTGATTTCGGTTCCTTGTGGACCCACACAATCATCCAACATACTCCCTAATCTTGTGAAAGATTTAAACACATTATTTTATTAGATTATGGCTTGTGGAAGTAACCAAAATATTGAAGTAATCTTATAAGAAACATGGCCTAGATCACAACCATCATTCACCATTATTCACACTACTCACTTCACTCTCTCTCCCTCTTTCTCGGTCACCCACAACCGCCCCCATCACCACCCTTAAACCACCATCATCCTCCATTATCCAAGTCTCATTCAAGCTTAAAGGTTGATACAAGGAAGCTTGCATCTTGTGGAGCTTCAAGAAGGGCTTTGTTCTAGCTTTTTCATCATCTTTTCTCAACATCTTCTTCACTAGATTCTACCCTAGCCTTGTGCTAGTAGTAAGTCTCGGTTTACTCTTGTTCATGTCTATTTTGAGTAGTTGAAAGATTATTTATGATGGGATCATATGAAATACAAGAACACTAAAAACATAAACATAAAAGTTTAGACATAAAGTTTACATGAAGATCATGAAATGAGAGGTGATGATACATGATAAATCTGAGTAAATAAACAATAATCTGCTGCAAATGACTTATGACCTGTTGTTAATCGTTATTAGGAAGTATGTGTGCATTTTAGTAACATTTAAACTATAAAAAACAAGCTGAGTAAATTTTCCAGCCAACTTCAACTGGCTGTAACCGGACTATTATAAATCGAAAAACTGATTTTCTGAAGTCTAAATTATGTATTTTCGAAAAACGAATCAAATAGCACTGGAATCATATTTTTTTGAGGTCGTTTACTATTTTTAAAGACCCGTTTTGTAACAGCAGCTAAAGCTGAGTTTTTACTGCAGTAAATGGGTGATATGTTTTCAGTCATAACTTGAAAGCTATGTTGAATCAGCTCATAAAATTCGTACTATAGATGACCACTGATGTCTTAGTAATTCTCCCACTGGAATTTTGTCAATCGGACTTACGATAAATTTTAGATGAATTATTTCGTAAACTGAAATCAGAAAGTGACAAATCTGATTGCAGTCCGGTAAATAAATTTTTATAAAATATTGGTAATGAACTGGACCCCGATATTTTTACACAATAAAATTTGGATCGTATAAGACGTTCTATAAAAATTAAGGAATTTTTGGAATAAGATAACTATTTTATTAAAATGCCCGAAAACAGCCCAGTTTTGTATATTAAAACTGAAATGATATAAGTAGTATTTTGCATGTCTAAATGTCGGGTTGGTTAGTTGAGAACGATCTAACTTATTATATGTTAAAGAAAATGATATGCTATTTAGCATGGGCACCTCCATTTACAAAAGAGACTATGGCGAAATTTTCTAAAAATTCCAACACTTAGAAAAATATTTCCTAACAAGTGTTGGAAGTACGTTTTGAACTATGCTTTTCAAACTTAAAACTCGCCATAATTTTTGTAACAAAATACAAAGTATCGGAGGTTGGTTTTGTACATAAAAATGGGTAAACATATATATTTAGAATATATATTGTTTTGAAGTGATATATGGAGAATATATTGGCATATTATTATTTGGAATACTACACCGGGATACGGCGCCAATACATGGCAAGATATACCAATGCGAGAACACGAATATACGTGAATAAATACCCCCATCCTTGGAAAGGAAATACGAATACAAATACATGAGAAGTATTACTACAAAACATTGTTTAACAAATTATTCCAAAGGTCCAAGTTAAGATATTCATTATTTAAACAACTAATTATATAACTTGGAATAATATCAGAAACGTAACTCAAAAACATAAATACTGAGACAAGGCACGACCCATTCATCTAATAGACGTTAGACCCTTGTAGGTAGTCGTGCTTGCCGTGGAGATTTGGGTTACAAGTACGAAGACGCAATACTGTGAGTTCATGTCCCCCTTTTCTCTTAACTGTATTCAGTTTTATACTTCGGGGGTGAAATACATGTTACAATAATTACAGACACTTTTATACATGGTATGGTTAGCTTAAGGAGGGTATACTACTTAGATCATGTGAGTGGGTAGGTGGAACTTAAGGCCATTAATCCTCGTTGTAGGACTGAGGGACATTAGTGATAGATCTATTCGGGTGTAGCGAGCCCCACTCCTGAGTCCGCTGAGTGGACCATGAGGTGACTAAGTGCCCGACGCCAAAATCTGCTAGGTTTGAGTCTTCCTGCATCACTTCACACATATCATTGGCTTTGCAACCCAATGGTGATCTCTTTTTCCTTAATACTACATACCAGGGATTTTCATACATACAGACACATTACAAAGGTTTATACATACTCACTTACACATGAACTCGCTCAACTTTTGTTGATTTTTTTTTCAAACTACATGTATTTCAGGGAATTAGTAAATGGATCTGGCGGGCGTTGGAGTTTTAAGCTGCGTTGTGAATAAAGATGTCATCCAAGTCATTAGGGCTTAGGAGACGTATCTTAATCCTGGACGAGATACGTGATCCTAAACTCGGGTTTGTTTTAAAATCTTTCGTTGAGTCTTTTTGAACTCCTTAAAACATGTTATGGTTTGTAACTCGAATTTGGTATCGACATTTCATACAATTATGTTGTACTACTTTTAAACTTAAATTAATGGATGTACATCTACTGGTTTTATCATATAGTGTTGTTATGATCGTATGCAATGGTATTAAGAAGTCACACCAATAATCACGCTTCCGCAAAAGTCAGGGTGTGACAGCTTGGTATCAGACCCTCGATCGTAGCGAACTAGGATTCTTTCTCGAGTCTAGACTACGATCATTAGGGCTCTCACAAAAAAAAATTCACGACTTGTTTTTCATTGCATACACTAAACGACCAGATCCAGGGAACAAACATTTTTACAAACAAAAGGCACACATACACATTTCAAAATTTATATTTATAATTCAGTCTTAGAGACTGAGGGAGGTTCAGTCTTAGAGGCTGAGGGAGGTTTAGTCTTAGAGGCTGAGGGAGGATCAGCCTTAGAGGCTGGGGATAATTAGTCTTAGAGACTGGGAGGATTGGTCTTAGAGGCCAGGGAGTTGGTCTTAGAGACCAGGGAATTAGTCTTAGAGACTGGGAGTTGGTTTTAGAGACCAGGGAGTTAGTCTTAGAGACTGGGAAGGTTTGGTCTTAGAGGCCAGGGAATTAGTCTTAGAGACTTGGAGTTGGTCTTAGAGGCCAGGGAGTTAGTCTGAGAGACTAGGAAGTTTAGTCTGAGAGGCTGGGTGGGATAGTCTGGGAAGACTAGGACGAATATGTGGATACATGATTTCATTATGAATTGTCTTTATTTGCAATACACAAAGTGATAATGATTACTATATGCATGCTATGACTATTATGTACCGGCACACACGTCACCTTCCTCAGGGAATGAATTGCCAGATGATGACGACCCTATGGCCACCGCCACAGATGAAGGCACCACACCTGATGAAACCATACCTGCACCGGAGATATTTACGTCAGGCACTGAAAGTAACCCTGACATGCTAACCAAGGACGAGGACGACTTCCAACCATGCGCCTTGCCAGACTTTGGCAATGAATTACCCTTGCTAATGGCTTCCTTGACGAGAATCTTTCTGTCATTCTTGTTTCGGTCCACGACCATCTTATCAATTGGACACTTCGATGGCGAGCACATCATGGCTCCGATCCACGACACCGTACCTCTCGTGGTTATTTTCCCCGAGGATCCGCCTTTTTGACGAATTGTTTGATGGCGACATTAATCTGCTTTTTTATGATCCTCCTGTTGACGCCCAGGACGATGGAAAATTAGATGAGAACATTGTTACTAATTGCACATTCTGAGATCCCTGTTGTCAAGCTACCATCTGATTCTAGTATACACTCGATTTCAGACTCCTTTGAATCTGTGACATTTACAGCCTTATAGACGGCCGGATTACATCTTTCTACTACTGGCACAGACGACGACGTCGTTATGACTGCTGCACTAACACCTGCTCGAGGCCCCACACCGTTACACGACCCAGGGCCTGCTCCCGAGCTAGCTTCTGCACCTTTTGGGTCAGCTTGATGTTGCACCTACTGATCCTGCACCCTTACTTGGTTATGACCATGTTTCTTTTGGTTTACTAGACATAGCACCCCTATTATCTGACCCAGTACCAGCACCTGACAATCTCTTTATTGGTTGAAACGTTTGTTTTTGCACCCATAACCGCTGATGTTGCTCCTTTTCCCTTATGGAGACCGACGCCCATTGCACTGGCTTACTTATCGTTTCCTTTCCAGACTTGCCCGCACCCCGGAAGAGTACTCCAGGTCAGCACCCGCATGACGATTCTTTTACTACAGCAGCATTTTTCCAGACTTCGCAAGTCGCACCGTTTGCTACACTCACCTCTACACAGCTGGACGAGCCATTTCGATGGTTCCTATAATACACTATACTGATTTTAGACCCTTGCCATCCCTCATATTATGGAGGCTACACACGGAATGAGTGCTCCTGTAACATCAGTTATAGTTTGAGGATATAAGTCGCAACTTTTGGAGCTTGAGCTGACACCACAACCTCCACCCTGATTATTGCCAGTATACTTTAATCCTCCAGAATTATCAAAGACTTCTTTTGCGCTCTCACCTGCTGCTATAACGCCTTTCCCAGGTTTTTGATGCCCGTTTCTTTACTATCGAGCGACAGATCAGTTAACTACTTCGATGTATGTACAAGCTCGAGGAGGAGTTTACGCCTGCTAGCAGATTACTTTTCTTTCCTCCTCCACCTCAGTCACCAGAGTAGTTGGTTTCTGGATTATGCGGATTGCATTACATTTGGGTAAAGACACTAATGATAAGCCGGGATTGTGGAGACTCTTGAAGACCACATCTGACTACGTAATTTTGATACACTAATAATGGACAAGGGTAGGGTGACCCTGTGTCCCTGTTGATGTGATACATTTTGGAAAACAATACAATTGTGGTCAGGGAATAATGAGGGCCCAATCATCATTGAACATGCGACAATACTTTATGGCCAAAACCCAATGAAAGCTCAGTCGCTATGTCTTCGCTAAGCACGTTGTTGATCTATATGTGTGTGCTATAATTATAACGCTACGTGCTTGCTTACTATGCTCTCATTAAACATAATTATCAAATTACGTGGTTATGCTATTATTACGCTATTGTTTGATTGGTTGGTATGATAACCTATTATGTGTATGTTCAAATGACCACTAAACAACTAAATGCACTCCCCGAACGAATAAGACCTGACCTAACCAATCTTCTCTTCAGAAGATGTCGATACCAGGGAACGTCGATACCAACAACCCTCTGCCGACAACAGCAGAGTCAGAACTGCAAGGGCGCATCTCGCAAGCCATCGCACAACTCGAGGCCCTTCGCTCCAAACACGGCGGAGGTACCTCAGGAAATAACCCACCCAGCGGCTGCACTTATGAGCAGTTCTTGAACCACAAACCTCGAAAATTCGACGGCATTGGGGGTGCCTTAGCTTTTGTGCGTTGGGTGGAGAAGACGAATTCTGTCTTACAGTTGAGCAAATGTGCCCCAGAACACCAGGTCATGTACGTAGCTGGACTATTTGTAGATGGGGCTCTGTCATGGTGGAACCTTCAAGTTCAAACAATGGGCGAGACTACTGCGTATGCTTTGATGTGGGATGGACTGAAGGAACTGATGCGTAAGAGATATTGCTCTAGGGCAGAAGTCCAGAAATTGGAAACTGAACTATGGAACTTGAAAATGGAAGGTCCAAGGATAGCTGAATATGTGCAGAGATTTGGCGAATTATCACAAGTTGCTCCGCGTTTGGTGGAACCAGAATCTAGGAAGATCGAACGTTTCATCGGGGGACTGGCACCCCAGATTCTAAGCCTGGTAACAACATCTAAGCCTCCAACAATCATCGAAGTAATCGACATGAGTGTGGCGCTCACCGAAGAAGCGATTAGACAAGGAAAATTTTCCACTTCGGAAGAGAAAAAGGAGACTCCTGTAGAGCCATCTGGAGATAACAAGAGAAAGCTTGCAAATTTCAAGAAGGTTACTCAGGAGAATAACAAAAAGAAGGCCAAAAAGGGAAAGGATTACTATGGTATCCTACCTAAGTGCGACAATTGTTTACGTTATCATGTCGGGCGATGTAAATATGGAAAATGTGATAACTGTGGCAAGAGGGGCATCCCAAGGAAACTTGTAGGCAAGGTACTGAAAGTAGAAATGGAGGCCAAGATGGTAGTAAGAATCACGGAGGAGTCAACGACGACGACAACTATCAAGGAAGGATGAGTGACAAACAAAAACGTGCTCAAGGTTGCCTTAACTGTGGGAGCAAAAAGCATTTCAGAAAATATTGCCCTAGAAATAATCAAGCACAGGAATGAAAGCTCAACACCGGAACTAGGGAGCCACGCCAGGAATTCAAGTATTGGTACGTTCCATATTACTCAACATTATGCATCTGTATTGCCAGATACTGTTACAAATTTTATTTTCAGAGTTTGAAAGGGTACTTGGTTTAGTAGCAAGTAAGTTAGATAACCCGCACTCGATAGAACTAGCTAATGGGAAGCTAGTGGAAGCCAACAAAGTATTTGGAAATGGCAAGATAGAACCCGGAGAGCGTGAGTTTACGCTTGATCTACTGCCAGTGAATTGGGAAGCTTCGACAAGGTAATTGATGGATTGATTGTCAAGTTATCAAACAGAGTTGATATCTGTGTCCCGATGCCGAACGAAGAAGCGATCTCGACTCATGAAGCAGGATACGCCTCTACAATTTACCAATTGCTTGAAGGCACAGAAAATTGTTGCGTAAAGGATGTGTTGTTTTCTTGGCTCACGTCGGGGACAAGGGAGCCGAAGAACCAAAACTCGAAGATATCCCTGTAATCAGGAGATATCTTGAAGTCTTTCCCGAAGACTTACCAGAATTATCTCCTCAACGACTAGTCGAATTTCGCATCAATTTGATTCCAGGCGTCGCACCTGTAGTCGATGCACCTTAGCGACTACACCTTCAGAGATGCAAGGATTGACAGTGAAGCTTCAGAAGTTAATAGAGAAGGAAGATAACAGACCAAGATTCCCTTTTGGGTAACCCCAATTCTGCTCGTCAAGAAGGAGGACGATGATTTTCAAATGAGCATCGTCTACCAGGAGCCAAACGAGCTAACCAACAAGAGCCGATAACTCTTGCCGAGGATTAACGAATTTCGTACTTAACTAGCTGCGAGGACCCAACTACTATTACACGACTGATCGATGATCGAGTGTTTTTAGCTATGAATTCAGGAAGAAAGTATACCGGGAAATTGTGGGACAATAACTTGTTTTCAAACATACACGAAGATGATGTTTCCTATACGATGCACAAGACAGTGCTACACAGAATACGAAACTCGGTGAATTTAACAGACATGTACGTAGAACTTTTGGAACCCAGGTCAAAACTCGTAAGGGTTGTTACTCAGGAACCACATCTGTCAACTCAATCAAACACCATTATCCGACGTATATACCAGTTCAGTTAGCCAAACAGAAAGTACTTAAATTTCTTTTGTTGAAACCTTCACTTTTGCTTCTAGCGAGTAGATGTTTGCATCTTTGCTCCCCCTTAATGGTAGTTGCATCACGTTGATTTTCTTCGCTGAGAGCGAACACTCATTTGCTTCGAATATTTGGTCGTTTCACCATTTTAGCAAACACTCATTGTTTCATTACTTGAAAACTCACATATTACGCATGCACCATCTGCTACGCATGCGGTTTCATTTCAAGCGCTTCATTGAAGTTCGAACATTATGTTGCTAAATCTAATCACTGGTTTGTGATTCGAATGACTTACATTATTGAAATTGTTGGCTCTTTTGTTATCAAGTCAACACACCTTCTTGAAACTTCTTTTCTTTCAAGTTACATTCATGGTTTATTTTTGTAACCGTACTGAGATTCCCCTTGTTGATACATATGTTGATTGTCAAATAACGTTGAAATCTAGTTCAACTGCTTGAACTTATCTATCTTTGCGTGTTCGTTTTGAGACGCTGTATGATGATGTGTTGAGAGCATCATATTCAAATATTTTTGCCAAGACCTTTTCATTACGAGTCATAGTAGATTCGGTTGGTCTACGACTCCACTAAATCGTTTGATTGGTTCCGATACATTGCGATGATACTTTCACGAGATTGAAGCTTGCGCTAATTTGGTTACTCACTTCATACACGGATTTAAATTATTTGCTAATTTTCTCTAAATCCGTCTTGTTTATTTCAATTAAAGCAGCCTCTACACAGTTGTGTGTTAAGGCAATGGTACATAGATTCATTTCATAGCACGGTGTACCTCCTAATGGTTCATTCATTAAAAATTAAATACCTTGTAGTATTTATTGTTTTCCACTTTCAAACAGGGACAGTAATACCTTGATGTTCCGTATCCGACTGAAAACCCTATGACATTGTAAATCAAAACTTCAGGCTTGTTTCGGTACACCTTCATTTGACTTCGAACACGGTGAACTTGTTCAGTCACCACTATATTTGAATTATGTCATTACGACACCTTGTGGTGTCATTACAAACTTGCAGCTTGTGCTGATCATGGTTAACCATCTCACACGAAACTACATATACTTTTGATTGACTTGTCATCTAAACATTTTTTATGCAACTACGAACTAAGACAATGATACACCAAATTCGCTTGTATTTCATATGGTATATTTTCACAATTCAAAAATGACAACGCACTAATTCTTACCATTCATTTGTTCGGGAGATTGACAGATCACTTTACTATTACTTTTGAGATGCTGATTTTGAATTCGTATAGTAGATGCTATGGTTGTGAAGACTCGTTGGCACACTGTGACCAATCGCTTGAGAATCCTATTGGACAAAACTCCTCTTTTGTGGAACCCCTGTAACTGGATTACACTAGATTATACGTCAAATACATCTTGTACCTTTGATATCAAATGCTAAAAGCACACACCTTTTAACCATAGGATTCGGGTTGTTATATATTCTTGGACTCACCTGATGTGAGTGAGGTTTGATTCGGGTTGGTGATTATCTACCTCGGTATAATTCATAAACATACACGTGTGACGTAACCATAAGGAGTTAAGGTAGTACAAATCTCGAGGACGAAATTTTCTTAACGGGGGGAGAATGTGACAACTGTCAAATTTGCATGCATCCGTACGTTTAATTAATATTGATTTATGCTTAATGACTGTGCTTAATTACAACTGTTGATTAAACTGCTTTCTGTTACACACATACATACACATCACATTTCATACTGTCACTTCATTTATTTCATACAAACATTAGTGACAAACTTGATGCACAAAGCACAGTTAGCACACTGAGCGGTTGATTCAGAAACATGCTGACAATACCAGCATATAGGTAGACAATGTTATTATGGCCAGTATGAGCCAGGGACAAGGTACTACACTAGTACGGAGTGTAGGGAGGTGAGGACCATAAAACTACGTCACTAGGTGATAGTTATAGTGCCGGGAAGTGCCTAAAACACACTCTAAATGCAGAATTCTGCAGTTTCAACAAAAATTCAGCATTGTAACATACTAGTAAAGTGCAAAAATATGGCAGAAAGGTCATGTATGCTTTCCTAAGTGCCAGGAATTAATTATGTTACAAAAATATATATAAAAGACACTTTACGGATTAATTAAACGCCTTAACGAAACAGTGTCTAACCGGATAACCGGACATTACCCGGAACACTCAATTTTTGTCAAATACATTGTTTAATTATTTTTGAGCTAGTCATGGTCCCCGTACACTAAAACACCCCTAGATATCAACCAACTAACACATGAAAGTATATACTTGGAAATTTACTAGTGTTTACCCACTATCATCAAAATGTTACACTTGGACCCCCTCCCCCCTCATATATTACGGCCCATGTATGGGACCCCACACAAGATTTCTCAATCTTACAAGATTTCTTACCTTGATCCACCTTGATCTCTTTCTTGATTCCATGAGATCTTGCTAGATTTAGTAGGATTTATGAAAGATCTTGTAATCTAAAATGAACCTACTTATCTTCAAATGTTACACCCAACCCCCTCCCCTTAGAACCGATTTCGGTTCCTTGTGGACCCACACAATCATCCACCATACTCCCTAATCTTGTGAAATATTTAAACACTAATTTTATTAGATTATGGCTTGTGGAAGTAACCAAAATATTGAAGTAACCTTATAAGAAGCATGGCCTAGATCACAACCATCATTCACCATTATTCACACTACTCACTTCACTCTCTCTCCCTCTTTCTCGGTCACCCACAACCGCCCCCATCACCACCCTTAAACCACCATCATCCTCCATTATCCAAGTCTCATTCAAGCTTAAAGGTTGATACAAGGAAGCTTGCATCTTGTGGAGCTTCAAGAAGGGCTTTGTTCTAGCTTTTTCATCATCTTTTCTCAACATCTTCTTCACTAGATTCTACCCTAGCCTTGTGCTAGTAGTAAGTCTCGGTTTACTCTTGTCATGTCTATTTTGAGTAGTTGAAAGATTATTTATGATGGGATCATATGAAATACAAGAACACTAAAAACATAAACATAAAAGTTTAGACATAAAGTTTACATGAAGATCATGAAATGAGAGGTGATGATACATGATAAATCTGAGTAAATAAACAATAATCTGCTGCAAATGACTTATGACCTGTTGTTAATCGCTATTAGGAAGTATGTGTGCATTTTAGTAACATTTAAACTATAAAAAACAAGCTGAGTAAATTTTCCAGCCAACTTCAACTGGCTGTAACCGGACCATTATAAATCGAAAACCGGATTTTCTGAAGTCTAAATTATGTATTTTCGAAAAACGAAGCAAATGGCACTGAAATCATATTTTTTTGAGGTCGTTTACTATTTTTAAAGACCCGTTTTGTAAGAGCATCTAAAGCTGAGTTTTTACTGCAGTAAATGGGTGATATGTTTTTAGTCATAACTTGAAAGCTATGTTGAATCAGCTCATAAAATTCGTACTGTAGATGACCACCGATGTCGTAGTAATTCTTCCACTAGAATTTCGTCAATTGGACTTACGATAAATTTTAGATGAATTATTTCGTAAACTGAAATCAGAAAGTGACAAATTTGATTGCAGTCCGGTAAATAAATTTTTATAAAATATTGGTAATGAAATGGACCCCGATATTTTTACACAATAAAATTTGGATCGTATAAGACATTCTATAAAAATTTGGGAATTTTTGGAATAAGATAACTATTTTATTAAAATGCTCGAAAACAGCCCAGTTTTGTATATTAAAATTGAAATGATATAAGTAGTATTTTGCATGTCTAAATGTCGGGTTGGTTAGTTAAGAACGATCTAACGTATTATATGTTAAAGAAAATGATATGCTATTTAGCATGGGCACCTCCATTTACAAAGGAGACTATGGCGAAATTTTCTAAAAATTCCAACACTTAAAAAAATATTTCCTAACAAGTGTTGCAAGTACGTTTTGAACTATGCTTTTCAAACTTAAAACTCGCCATAATTTTTGTAACAAAATACAAAGTATCGGAGGTTGGTTTTGTACATAAAAATGGGTAAACATATATATTTAGAATATATATTGTTTTGAAGTGATATATGGAGAATATATTGGCATATTATTATTTGGAATACTACACCGGGATACGACGCCAATACATGGCAAGATATACCAATGCGAGAACACGAATATACGTGAATAAATACCCTCATCCTTGGAAAGGAAATACGAATACAAATACATGAGAAGTATTACTACAAAACATTGTTTAACAAATTATTCCAAAGGTCCAAGTTAAGATATTCATTATTTAAACAACTAATTATATAACTTGGAATAATATCAGAAACGTAACTCAAAAACATAAATACTGAGACAAGGCACGACCCATTCGTCTAATAGACGTTAGACCCTTGTAGGTAGTCGTGCTTGCCGCGGAGATTTGGGTTACAAGTACGAAGACGCAATACTGTGAGTTCATGTCCCCCTTTTCTCTTAACTGTATTCAGTTTTATACTTCGGGGGGTGAAATACATGTTACAATAATTACAGACACTTTTATACATGGTATGGTTAGCTTAAGGAGGGTATACTACTTAGATCATGTGAGTGGGTAAGTGGAACTTAAGGCCATTAATCCTCGTTGTAGGACCAAGAGACATTAGAGATAGATCTATTCGGGTGTAGCGAGCCCCACTCCTGAGTCCGCTGAGTGGACCATGAGGTGACTAAGTGCCCGGCGCCAAAATCTGCTAGGTTTGAGTCTTCCTGCATCACTTCACACATATCATTGGCTTTGCAACCCAATGGTGATCTCTTTTTCCTTAATGCTACATACCAGGGATTATACAGGTTCCTTGTCACAAGAGCACACAGGTTTGAGTCCAAGTATTTACCTCCTCATACTTGATTTCCCTCAAACCAGGGCTCTGATACCAACTTGTAAGACCCTTATCGAAGCAGCGGAAAATGAACTGTAAAATTTCTTTCTTTTAACTGCTCTAACACACTTGAATACCATTTAGGTCACCCCTTTTTAACATAAATACATCATTGACCATTTATTTAATGTAACTATGTTAACAAATAGTTACAATCAACGTGACCGCTTTCCCGTACAATCTATGATCTTCAACTCGACCCTCGTTCACTTGTCCATCATGAATATCTGACTTACCTGCGGTCACCATATATAACCAACACGTTAGTACATGGTGACATCATATATAATTTGAAACATATACTTAAAAGGCTATATCGCATTCTAATTATGTAAGGTATTCCATTGAACCATCCTCTCAATTTTTATATACCCGAGTCCGACATCAAATCCTCAAGAGTCCGACGTTCCCATACCTACACTTCATTTCATTGTCAATAGTAACATGGTTAGGAATACGTAATCTCAAACATGATGAAAGCCCACATCTTCACATATACGTATACCAGTGATCTACAATCATTAGATTACAACACGCGTATACACATTCATATATCTAAGTACATTCATACGTATCCCATTCATATGTGCGTACATACAAGTTCACACTACTTACACACGCTACAACTCCATATCTACATACATGCATACAAGTCACATTCACTTATTCGTATTCAAATATCAAATATTGAACGTCGCAAGCATCTAAAGTTGAGCCTTACCTACAAACATATCAATAAAAATCGATGCAGTTACAAATAAACATAACCGACCAACTTCCAACAAACATGATGAACGTTCCAACAAACATGATGAACGTTCCATTAACATGATGAACATTCCATTAACGTGATGAACATTCCATTAACGTGATGAACATTCCATTAATACGATGAACATTTCATTAACATGATGAACATTCCATTAACATGATGAACATTCCATTAACATGATGAACATTCCATTAACATGATGAACATTTCATTAATATGGTGAATATTCTATTAACATGATGAGCATTCCATTAACATGATAAACATTTCAGTAACATGATGAACGTTTCAGTAACATGATGAACATTTCAGTAACATGATGAACATTTCCGTAACATGACGAACATTTCAGTAACATGATGAACATTTCAATGACATGATGAACATTTCAGTGACATGATGAACATTTCAGTAACATGATGAACATTCCATTAACCTCATGAACATTCCATTAACGTGATGAAACTATCATCTTAATTTACATTAAGGATAGACGAAGTTCATATGAACTTACCTTGGTACTTACCCTTACCCGTAACTTCTTACATGGTTCCCTATATACAATATACCAAACTTCATTTATAAAATAAGAAGTGATTCCGGAAATCATTTACCTTTAGCATCCATGTTCATGCGTGCCTCCTTGCTTCCTCTTGACCAGATAGCCATCCATGCTTGAGTCAATTGACAAGATTTCCTTCCTTACATATCATTACGTTCACAACATTGTTAGCTTATGTGAGCATACATACAAACATTCATTTTCTTTCCATTCATACAATAATCGACTTTCGTTAGTCAAATGTCGTATAAATAGGACATATACTAATAGTCATCTCGTTTCGAATCCACACAACTCAACCATCATCATGCATAACACATAAATCATCTAGCACATAACACATTGACTCTCTACTCTAACAAACGTGTCCAAGGGTCATTCCATGATATTCATACATTGTTGACTTTTAGAAAGTCAACTGTCTTACTTACACACTTTTGATTTATGAACATGTATTCATCTTAACATGGTTGACCATTGTATTAACGTCCTACGCATTTCATACTTGTATTGTACGACATATACAATTACATGATCACCAAGTTATATACACATACACATTCGCATACACATACTTTCACATTCTAATGCTTTGTGATCCTACAATTGGCAATGTCATCCAAGGTAACTAGTATAACATAACTCCAACATTATTCATGTTAGTTTACTATTAATTACATCATTTTCATTCATATTTATCAAGTTCTTTCATATAATTTCACATTCTAACTTCACCTAGACATTTCATCAAACACTTGGGGTGCGTACTACTATCTAAGCACAATGTACAACCCATTCATACTTTATTACCTATTTCTTGCTTTCATTCATCATATTCAACTGTTTTCACATAATTTTCATTCTAATCATATTCATTTAACAATAATCTACAACATCAAGCTTTATACATATCAAAACTATACTCAATTTAGCACATGCAACATCATCATCTTCATAACATTACTTCCACAATTGGGTTTTCATTAAAGCATCAAATTAATCCAAAATTCGAGCATGATTCATGTTTCATGAGATGATTTTAATTCACTATCATTCTAATTTCACATAAACTCACGGATTGAACACAACCCATTTCATCAATAATCACCAAATCATAAATTGTAACACACCTTATGCTTAGCAAGTAGAGGTGATCAAAGATTGATGTTCATGTACTAGATCAACCATCAATTGCTCCATTAATTTACTGAATTTGTGGTTAGGTTTTAGACGGTGTTCTTCCCTCTTTTTCTCCATAGCAAGTAGAGGTGATCAAAGATTGATGTTCTGCATTTTTATTTCTTTTTAATTAGAACTCCACCCCAAAATCTTCACCTTTAGTCCCTCTTGTTTGATACTAAAACATAATTGGCACACTTTCCTTCTTTAATAGTTTTTGCCATACACTTAACTAGGTTACATAGCCTAGTTATTTATTTCATGATATATCATATAGGAACATATGGTGAATATAAACATTCGAATTTTTGGGGCGTTACATATATCTTTTTTTATTACTTATTATATAAATTACATTTATGCACAATAAAAGAACGAAGTAAAATGTTATTATAAGTAAATAGAACATCAATATTCATTTTAAAAGAGTAAAAAAAAGAGTAAACTTCCATTTTGCTCCCTGTGGTTTGGTCGTTTTAATGGTTTTGTCCCAATCATTTAAAAATAACCATTTTTCTCCAATAGTTTGCTTTGTTTTTTCCAATCAGCTCAGTTAAATCATACACTTAAAGGAAGGGTATTTCGGTAATCATATATATAAGTACTAAATTATTTATTATTAATTACTTAAATATGTTTTGTCTTTTTATTTATTTATTGATACTGAATTAAAAAATACAAAACCTATCTCTCTCTACATAATTAAAACCCATCTCTCTCTCTCTCTCTCTCTCTCTCTCTCTCTCTCTCTCACCACCACCACCTGCCGAGCACTGCCACCACCACCATCACCATCCAGCCGCCACCACCGCTATCTCATAAAAATACCCCCAAATCTGTTCGAATCTGCTAAATTTAAATTACGCCCCAAATCTGTTTAAATCTGCTAAACTTAAATCCAATTTGATGTTCTTAGCCATTACTTCAAAGTTATTCAGTGTTCACCCTCAAATAACAATAGCCCCAAAATTTGAACCTCAAAATCAAACCAAAAAATACCCAGAACCTTGAACCACAAAATCCAACCAAAAATACCCAAATGCATATCTTTTCCCCAAACCCGATCTTCATAAAACAGAAAGCTGAAACCAATCACCACTTCACCTTCAAAATCATCACAATCATTAAGGTCGAAGATCTGAGATTTGAGCAAGGTAGGTTGGTGGTGCTTGAATTGTCGTTTGCATCTGAACAAAACAGGTGGGTAGGGGTGTCTGATGGTGGTGAATGTTTGGATCTGAGATCTAGGGATGATGATGATGAGGGAATGCTTTTTCAAAACAGGTGGGTTGGGCGGTGTGATGGTGGCAGGTGGGTTGCAGAGGTCGACGACCATCGATCTGAGGTGGTTTCGTGGTGGTGAGGTGGTGGCGGTTGGTTGTTTGGTGGTGGTGGGGAGGTGGTGGCAAGGTGTTAATGGTCGGGTAAGGGTGGTGGTGGTGGTCCGATGGAGCCGTTGCAAGGTGGTGGTCGGGTGGGTGCAGTTGTTGGTGGTGGTGGAGAAGAGGGAGAATGTAGAGAGAGAAGAGAAGAGAGAGGGCATCGAAAAGAGAAAGATAGTGCATGGTTTTGTTATTCTTATATTATATATATAATAATATAATCTTTATTTGTAATTTTACTAAAATACCCTTAGTTTTATATTTGAAGTTACCTAAATACCCTTCCAGCTAACAAACATTTTAGAGGAGTTAATGCCAGAGAGCAAAATGAAAAAAAAACATAGCAAACTACAGGAGGAAAATGGCTATTTTTAAATGATTTGGGCAAAACCGTTAAAACGACCAAACCACAGGGAGCAAAAACAGAAGTTTACTCTTTTTAAAAAATAAATCTTGATGAGTGTTTTTATTAACATATGACATTATATTTTTTCAACACGTGCAATATACGAGTTTTTTTAAGATATATCTTTTTATTATTTATTATATAAAATTATATTTATGCAACCCGTGTAATACACGGGGTTTTAACTTAGTTCAATAATAAATCTGAACGATATCCACAAACTCTGAAATTTTATACAAACTATTCTAACATGGTCCTAAACTATACCCTATGTTCAGTTTTATCATAATAGTATCCTAAACCAAAAAGCCCCAAATTTAGAAAACTAAGAACCCTATTTTCCTACAATTTCAACTCGGATTCAAGAGGTCTCCAATTGCATAAAGTAACAACGGGGTTTTGTAAAGCACGAAAAACAATAAAGTTGGGCTTTTGAATCACCTGTGTTAGGTCCTAAAAGTGTGAGACTGACACATCAAATTAACGCAACAAGCTATGGTTGCAAACTGGGATTAATTGGGTTAGTTTTATATTAGGTCTTGGACCTTTATAGGTTATTTGGGCATGCCATAGGCCATGTGGGCCAGGCAAGCCCAAGGGAAGCCCATGAGGGGCATGGGAAAACCCTAGATATATAAAGAACATTATGTTGTAATTAGGGTTAAGCCTTTCCAAAACCTTGAAGGAGCCTCCATTGTTAGAGAGAGGGAGAGAACTTGTATCAGACGGTTTTGCTATTGATTAGTAATAGAATCGTATGCAAGTTTGAAAGTGATTCGCATGTCATTATCATTCATCTCGATTATCTCGTTCTTATTTTCTGATTATTTCTTGAAGATCATCAAGTTTGGATTCCACCCATCCTTGGTGATTGTTGGATATCATTGTTTGATCCGGATTTTCGGGACTTACAATTGGTATCAGAGCCATTTAGATATCAAACATTCAAGAAATTTTGAATTTTGGTTGAAGATCTTCATCGTGATCTTCATCGTGCTCTTCGCGTTCTTCATCGTGTTCATCAAAATTTTATCAAAACTAGTGTATTTTGGTGTCTTGATCTTTTGGTTTTTGTTAAAAAGTTGTTTTAAAAAAAAATCATCATTTCATCTTCTCAACAGTACTATCATCATCATCAGCAATAGTCATAATATGTAATATTACATTATCGATCAACTTATGTTCAACTTTTGTTTCATTCGAATTCATCCAACGTCATCATCATCTGTCAAAGTCAGACCTTTATTATCATCATCATATAATCATCATCATCAACAACCGACAACAACATCAGACATCATATAATCATCATCATCAACATATAATCATCATCATCAACAATACGACGTGTTCCTGGATTAGCAGTGGTATCAGAGCTACGGTACCGATTTAATTGATCTAACAGTCGGTTAAATCACCCAAGCTCATAAATTTTGGGTTAAACGGGAGTTTTGACGTTAAAACAGAGAAAATCATCAAAATAAAGGTCAATTCACGGATGGATTTTGGAATTGAAGCCATCATTCTGTTCGAAATTGATTCACGCGCAATCCTGTGAAGTTTCATAATGAAATTCACACAAATAAAGATCCTGGATCGAAAAAACATGATTTGGAGTGTTCTTGAACTGTTAGAACATATCCGATCGGATGACCATCCAAACCATATCATTATCTTGTGTTTGTATGATCAGTTGGTTTTCACTCGAATGATCTTTCGATCGGATGACCATCCGATCCACAAACACAAGTTTGTCCCTTTTTGCCATTCGATCATCGGATGACCATCCGAGCGGATGATCATCCAAACCATTTAAACCCATTCGATCGAATGAACAAATGCCTAAAAAAAGCATTTTTTGATCGCAACGACGAGGAGAGTCTCCAGAAAAAATTTGGTGATTGAAAATTTTTTCTGGTTATTCGGGGACACCGTCTGGGGATTCAGTGAACAGATTTGATGATACGATCACGGATTGTGAAAATTAGTGGGGTAGTCATGATACTGGTGCAAAATGTTTATCATTCAGGTTATCTGACTATTTATGGGCCAAAACCTAAAATCCGCAATGATGAAAAACTGCGTTTTGAGGAAAATTGTCATATTTTCGGCATAGTCGAGTTTTTCACAGATAAAAAGGACTGAATTGCTCAATTTGAGGGGGAATTCAGTGACAGAGACGTCAGAATTTGCAAAAATGAGGGGGAATAAAAATTTTCAGATGTTCCAACATTTTTGAAATCCATGACACTGCAACAGTATTCGGGTAGTTTCGACTTCAGATTGTCAGGGGGAATGTGAATCTGATCGTGGGTGAAAGCTTCCGAGATCAAGATTATCTAATGTGTTGATATCTGATCGTGGACGAAAGCATCGGAGATCTGAGGGTGATCGTGGATGATAGCTTCTTAGATCTAGATTATCCGAGGAGATGAATCTGATTGTGGACGAATGCTTCAGAGATCGGATTACATTACCAGATGATTTGTTTTCTGATGAAGATTTGCTGATTGTGGAGAATACTGTTTACACGGATCTGTCATTCTTACGGTGCGTTAACGTTGATCACGGAAAACGGGATATCAGATCTTCAGGGGGAATCACGGATTTGAAGTTAACCAGTGGGGTACTTGAAGTTTCTATCAATTTCCAGTTGAGTTTTTGTACATTCATAGATCGAGCAAGCGGAATGCGAGATCGTGGTGCTGACATATCATATAAAAAACTGAGCTCGGATGCGATTAAAGCTGAAACAGAGGATGCTGTGTTGACTAGTTTCAAATAGGTGATTGTTCGTGAAGGTTGCAGTTTAGGAAATCAGAGGAGAGTCTTAAACTATGCAAAAGACCTGAAGATTCATTTAAAGGGGAATTGGTGCTTTACTTTTTCAAAGAAAACCCGAATCATCAATCGAGGGGGAATCTATTGTCAGATTTCAAGATGCCAGATTGAAGTTGCAGAAAAGTTGAAGATTACAGAATATTCAAACACGGCTCAAGGTTCTTAAAGTGTTAGTGACGATTCGACAGTGACAGCCGAGGGGGAATCTGTTGGTGCATATGTCCTACGTCTGCCACTGTGCGAATAGTTAGATAGAGCATGTGTTGAATATTGTATAGAATAGGAACAGTTGGACACGGTATTGATATTGTCAAGGTCTATCCGGTCGGATGGACAATAGAATAGTCCATACCCCATCCGGTCGAATAGGTTTTGTCATTGTAAAGTCCATCCGGATGGATGGACACTAGCTCATTTGGACCGGATTGGCTTTGCCTATAAATAGGAATGTGGGGTTCCTATTTGGACAAGCTTTTGGTTCCCATAAGGGACATGCTGTCCAACTGGTCTCATGGTGCTGTAACTTTCAGATATGAATAGAGACCAGATTATAAGTGACTGCTCGGTGTCGTTTCTATCTTCTACTCCTTTCTTAGTAATAATAACGAACCGAACACGTCGTATCGGGACCGAAGCTCCGTCAATCTCGTTGGTTCCTGGATTAGCACGCAATCATCCGACATATTCAATTTCATTCGAGAAACATCTTCAATTTCATCCGAGATACTGATCAAGAATCGAAACACATTCATTTCATCCATCTCGAACTATCATTATCTATCTCGAATCAACACTGCAACTCAGAACAATACATCTTCATCCGAGATATCCAGCCACGTCTCCGGTCATCATCTTCCACATCGTTCATCTTCCGACGCATCATTATCATCATCTTCCATGTCTCGGAAACAAACAACATGCCACCATCTTCACATCTTCATTGTTGTTCGTCATTCATCACCGTTCACGTCAGTCCTCCGACCACCATGTTCTCGTCAGACGACCATCATCCTCATAAACCGTCATTCACCATCATCGACCACCTCCATCTCCGGCAACCACCACGTCTCCGGTCATCTTCTCCGGCGCCGTCTCCGACCAACCTGCAACTTATAAAAACCATCACCTCCGTTCACTGCCATAACCATCATCTCTGTTTTGCCACCTCCGTTCATCGTACACCGTACACCGTTCATCATATTCATAACCATAACCATCATCTTTATCTCCGTTTTGTCACCTCCGTTCACCGTACACCGTACACCGTTCACTGCCATAACCATCCACAGTCCATCTCCATCTCCATCATTCACCGTCCGTCTTCTTCAATCACTCCGGCTGACACCATCATCCAAATCCTCATCCCTGTCCTTCGTTAGCAAAACAGACGAATCATTCCGACGAATCTCCTCCGACCACCGTTTTCATCTTCTCTGTTCTCCTCTGTCGTCATCATCTTCACCTTACATCATAGCTTCATCTTCGTCACCTTAACAATCTTCATCTTTATCTCCGGCAAACTTCACGGAGAAGAAGAAACATTATCACGGCGGCTGAACGTTATTTTTAGGGTTTGGAAGGATAATTTAACTAAGAAGGCTGAAACAACATTTCTTTTGTCGTTTAGTTTTTTTAATTATATATTAAATATAATAATAAACAATTATTAGGTAATCATTGCATAATCATTAATATTTATTATAAAAGTTTTTATTAAAAATATATAATTATAATATTATATTAGTTTATTTTAAAATTAAATTAAAAAAAATTATATATTATATTATATATATATATATATATTATTGATGAACAACGATGAATAGTAACTTTATTTTTATAATAATATATAGTTTTTTTATTATTTTTTAATATATTATAATTTATAACATATTCTTTTTTTTCCTTTTTAAAACCATTTCTTTACTTTACCATTTTTTAATAATTCTTTTTTCTTTTTTCTTTTTTAGAACATATATTAATTTATCGATTGATTAATTTGATACTTATTTAATAATATACGTTTATAACTTTTTTCTAAATAAGTTAAATACGTAGTTGTACTTAATTTTTTCCCTGACATTCCGTTATAAGTTTTGTTAAAAACGAAGTTTTACTCAAAATAAAGTATGTATTTGATATCTAAACGATACGATGATAAAATAAACTGTTCTAATGGTTTGTCTTTCTAAACAACATGATCTATTTTTAAATCACGTTTGTTTTACATTATCATTTGCTCGGTTTCGCCGCAACGTGCGACGTAAAAAAACTAGTATATATAGTTAACGAATGTCGATGAATAGTAACTTTATTTTTAAAATAATATATAGCTTTTTATTATTATTTTCAGAGTAAATTACAAGTTTTGTCCTTTATGTTTGCATCAAATTTCAGGCGCTGTCCTTTACCTTTAAAATTGTCAGGCGGTGTCCTTTATGTTTCAAAATCTTGCACGTTATGTCCTTTAAGGCAAACCCAGTTAAAATTTTCCTGTTAACTCAAGTGACATAAGGGTATTTTAGTCTTTTTACTCATTTATTTAAAAATACTAATAAATAAAACAAAATTAAAGTTTAAAAATTTATAATATATATATATATATATATATATGTATTACACAGTCACCTACCTCTCTCTCTCTCTTTCTTAACATCTCTCTAACCTATCTCTCTCATCATCCTGGCCTCCACCGCCACCAACAACCACCCATCACCATCACTGCCCCCACCCGTCACCCCAAACCACCACCTCCACTACTATCACAATCACTAAATCAACATCAATAATCGTTACGAAACAACACCATCAACCGTAATCCGGGCCGCCATCTCTGTCGTCTGAAACATAAATTCGGGCCGCCGTCGCCTGTGACAACCAACACCGCCATGATAACCATAAATCCGGGCCGCCATCTCCGTCGTTTGAAACTTTCTTGTTGTTGATGAGCCTTTATTTCTTTGATTTTGCGCAGGTCTAGAACACAAAAGAAAATCAATATTACAAACAAACCCCAAGACACCATCTCAAATCAATCGAAATAAATTACACAAGCATTGGAGCTGTTACCTTATTCGATCCACATCCCTCACATCTTTAAAACCCCTAATTTCTTCATACCGATCCACAAACCCCTCAATTACCATTTTCCCCACATATCATCGAACACTCACCAACCAAATTTTCTGCCCTTAAAAATCCTAATTTATTTAGTGTTATTACAGATTCAGTTAACAAAACAAAGGTTCAAGAGTATGAAGATCACAGGGTTGCTTGTATTGATGTGTGATTCGAGATCGGACGAGTCAGATCCTTATAGTTGCAGATTCACCAACCAAATTTTCTGCCCTCAACGCCGCTGCCTTCAACCGAGCGGTGGTGGGGTGTTTAGAGAGATGAGGTGGTTGTTGGTTCTCCGGCCGCAAATGTGAAGGCGAAGGTGGTGGTGGGTTCTCCGGCCACATATGTGAAGGCGAAGGTGGTGATGGCAATGGAGGTTTGATAACAGTGGTGGAGGGTGGTGGCTGGCGGTGGTTGTTGGTGGAGGAAGGTGATGATTGGTGGTGGATTATAACAGATCTAAAACGAATCGATGAACCTGCTCCCATCCTCACATGCATATCATCAACATGATGACTGCTATGGCGGTGGTGAAAATGGCGGTGGTGGCAAAATGTGGTGGTGTACATGAAGGCGGTGGTGGTGGTGGCGGCATATGGTGGTGGTGGTGGCACATGGTAGTGACCGGTGAAGATTTGGTCAACATATTGTTTCTGAATATTTGGTCTTCATCAGTTTATATAAATGATTTTTGCACATTAGTCCTTTATATTAAGTGATTTGCACATTAGTCCTTTATATTTAGAGTAAATATCTTTTTTGTAGTTTCACAATAGTCCTTGAAGACAAATTCTTTAACACAATGGTCCCTGATGAGATGAAATGACATTTCTACCCTCATGTGCCCTGCACATGCCTTCATTTAACTGAAAAAATTAACTGGGTTTGCCTTAAAGTACATAACGTGCAAGATTTTGAAACATAAAGGACACCGCCTGACAATTTTAAAGGTAAAGGACAGCGCCTGAAATTTGATGCAAACATAAAGGACAAAACTTGTAATTTACTCTTATTTTTATTTAATATATTATAATAGTTTATTCTTATTTTTAATTTTTTTCCTTTTCTAAAACCATATATTTCCTTTACCATCTTTTTCATAATTTTTTTTCTTTTTTTAACCTATATTAATTTATCAAACAATTTGATACTTTTTTAATAATTTATGTTTATCAATTTTTTTCTAAAAACTGAAGTACGTGGTTGTTCTTGATATTTTTCCCTTGACATTTTGTTGTAAGTTTTGTTAAAAATGAAGTTGTACTCAAAATAAAGTATTTATTTGGTATCATAAAACGGTAAAATGATAAACTCGTCGTTCTAATGGTTTGACTTTCTATAACATTCTTTATTTTCAAATCACGTTTGTTTTACATTAGAGTAAACTTTCGTTTTGATCCCTGTAGTTTGGTCATTTTAATGGTTTTGCTCCAATAGTTTAAAAATAGCCATTTTCCTCCCTGGTCTTTCGAGTTTGTCGCCAGTTTCCTCCCTGACGGAGTTAGAGGCTGGGAGCAAAATGAAGAAAAGTTAGAAAAATCAGGGAGGAAAATGGCTATTTTTAAACTATTGGAGAAAAACCGTTAAAATGACCAAACCACATGGAGCAAAACGGAAGTTTACTCTTTACATTATCATTTGCTCGGTTTCGCCGCAACACTCGACCTAAAAACTAGTAAAATATTAAAAGTTAAAATTATTATATTATTAAAAGTTAAAAAAATTAACATATATATATAATATTAAAAAAATTAAAAAATATATTATATTTTTAAAGTTAATTTAAAAAAATTAAAAAAGGAGGGGTTTGTTTTGTTTTGGTGACAAGTTTTGACAGGTTTTTGAGGTACGGTACACGAAGCGGGATCGTTTGATTGCAAAGTGTTCGAAGATGTCTACAGCCCAATCTCAGTACTCAAACATTGTCTTCAGCCCAATATGTAATCCAAACCCGAATGCAAATCCGAACATAGTTTTCCGCCTAATATGTAATCCAAAGCCGAATACAAATCCGAACATTGTCTTCAGCCCAATTATCCAAACTACCGTTAACAGCACTGCACCCATGACACAAAATCAAAACCAAAACCCAAACCCGAACGTGATGGGTAGTGATGACGATTCACGGTTTGAAATCATTATTTCTGAAAATGGCGCTGGAAGGTTGCGGAATCGAGTGAAGTAAGGAACTGGATGAATACTTTTTTGGGTAAAAATAAAGACTCCTTTGTTTCTTGGTTGTGGGATCATTTAAAATCAAACCAAGATCTATATACACAATCGGAAGAATCTAATCTCGATGAAGAGGCTAAACAGAAAACTCAAGCCTAGAAAAGCCCAGCAAGCTGTAGTCAATGGCCCAGCACCCCAAGCCCAAGCCCAAACTCAGCCAGACAAACCAAGATTGCTTATTGACTAGGTCAACTATCTGTTGTGTACTAAACCTTGCAGGAATAAGGTTGCACAACTTAGGGCACTTAACTCTAAAATGATGGATGATTATAACAGTGCAATGACACAGCGCATCAACCTTAGACAAAGGAACAAATTACTTACTGAAAAGGTTGAAGCACAAAAGAAGGACATAGCTCAGCTCCACTTGGACGTAAATCAACAACAATGTTGGGTCTATGATTACAAAACTAGACTTAATGCAAAACTTCGGAATGTGATTCCGTGAGAGCTGAGCTAGAACTTCTGGCTGGTAAGTATCAACAAAATGAAATCAATATGAAGAAGTTTGATACTTCTAGCAAGATTGTTCAAGATGTGTGCGATGTGCAACTGGTGTACAAAAAGAACAAAGGGAAGGGTTTGGGATACAATCAGGTTGCCCCACCATATAATCGCAATTACACAAGGATGCCTGACACTGAGGAAGATCTTGAGAACGAACAACATATGGTGTATGGCAAACCTAGTTATTATACATTGGACACATGGGAATCGTTTTGTTCTGATAACTCGTCTAATGATTCAGCTGAAGTTTCTAGTGTTTCATCTGATAAACCAGAACACTCGAATCCTACCAAAGTTGATAAAGTGAAAAATGAAGTGAACAAGCCTCCGAGCACACAATCTGAAAAATCTGATGCCAATACTTGTGATAAAAGGGGTCGGAGCAAGCAAAAGAAGTCGAAACGAGCTAATCGAAGGAGAGGGAATGAGAAGACTCAACATAAAAAACAAGCATGCTCTCCGAGATCATCTATGGGCAGCAATAGTCCACAAAAGGCTCATGATATGAAAAATGCTTTTGTTAAGCCAGTCAGTAATGGCAAATGTGAAAAATATGCATTTGGTTGTGTTAACAAAGCTTTTGGAAAGACTGGTGAGATTTCTGAACAAGACTTACAGTCTACGCAAAACAAGAAGATTCAAAAGAAATCTCCACAGCAAAAGGCCTCTGCAAACGACAAGAATCGGCATCCAAATTCATCTTCGTCTGCAGGAAATGTGCAACATAAACAAGCACAGAAAGGACCAGTTCATCCTTTAGGGCCTGCAAGAGCTACACAAGCTGATTAGAATGCCTTCTACGTGAAGAGACAAACATGCTTCAATTGCGGCATTGCTGGTCACATTGCTTGAAACTGCACAAATCCTCCCTCTGTACCCTATTATGCTCAAAATCATAGGGTTACACCTAAGGATAACAATCATTCCAAGCCGATGAAGGTATCATCACCTAAGGCAATGAAGAATGTGAATCCAAAGGTTAAACCATCTGATGGGGATTGGAACGCTGCTAAAAACAAACGCAAAGTTGTTCAGGAATAAAAAATTGTTTCTAAAACTAATAAACCTGAAACAGCTAAAGTTGCTCAACCGAAGGCAACAAACACATTTGTTAAACCGAAACAGATTTGGAAACCCAAATCTAAAGCAGCAACGTCTCCAATCCTTGAAACGAAAGGGGACTTGTGTCTGAAAGAAGTATCTTATTTTGATGCTTTGGGTAAACCCAGGACCACGATGGCCTGGGTACCACTGTCTTACTAATCTCCTTATTTTTCAGGGACAACCAAGGAGGAGTTGTTGATAATCTCTGGAATGTTGATAGCGGTTGTTCCAGAGATATGACGGGTAACATCTCACTGTAGCAAAAAGTTCAATTTTTTTTACAGATGATATGTTTCCTTTGGAGGAGATAAGGAAGGTAAGACAAGATCAGCAAAAAGGTACAAATTTAAATTTCGTGCTTTAGTTTTGATATTAATTAGTCTTCAATCTAATGACGGAACGGTTAAGTGAAAGCAACAAAAACTTTTTTCTTTTTTCTTTCGTTTAAATCTTTGTACATAAGTTTTCATTTTTAGGTAAATTTGTGCATAAAGTGTGATGCACAAATTTAGGGGGGAAGAGGGGAATATATGTACATATGCATTGTTTTAGGGGGAGAAAATGAGAAAATACAAAAACATTTGAAAAACAGAAAAAATCCAAAACATTTGAAAACAGAAAAATCCAAAAAGATTGTATTGCATCAAATGGGAAATGAAATAAATGTTCGTGTTAAAGGGTTTCACCAACACACGTAAGGTGTTATAGCTGAAACGACTATGATCTACTGTGATATGTCGGTAGGCTTAACGCTCAAAGTGATAAAAGATACTAAGTGATACAAACATAACGATCTATACATCATGTGGGTAACATACCATCGGCGTATGATTTTATGGTCTTAAATCTTGCGTTGATAGATAGCCAACGTCTGAGGTTTCAAGTCTTTATACTGATGAGTCATCCGAGATATCAAGATTGTCCTTCTGTTGCATCCAGATTATATGCAGACCTAGGCACAGTCAGGATATTTTAAAAGAGCCAAAAACCTTAAACGGAAGAAAATCTCACAAAAGAGAATTCCATGAGCTATTAAAGCTAAACTCGTACCGTAAAAGGTATTTGCCTAACCCTCGTCAGACTTCTTGGTCGCTCTGTTGTACGAAAGTACTGACCTGTTCACCAGACAGTCTGGCATTGTAAAATCAAAAAGGATGATCTCAGTATACTCACCTGCTACAATGAATCGTTGTGCTTACCTTGATCGCGGGGGTATGTCATGGTATGGGACACACAGGTGTTATAGTATAATATTACCTTAAGCGTATCACGAGGTTGAAAAATTGAAAGTTGAGCATTAGGTTTAAGAGGACAAACATATCAGTAATCGCATAGACTAGTCTGATAAGTTCGCGCTGAAAAGTGTTCCTTGGTCAGCCTGAGAACGATTTTGATCCCATTGAAATTGTAATTAAAATGTTTCTTCATTCCTGTTTGTATTCTCTTTTATTATAAAAAAATAGAAAATTCAAAAATAAAAAAGTGGAGTGTTTAAGTTAGTTTCTTTGTTTATTTGCGATTCTGTTTATATTCTCATATTAAAAAATAAAAAAATAGAAAAATCAAAAATCCAAAAATATTGTCATGTTTTTCTTAAAATTAAAAAAATCCAAAAATATAGTGTTTTATTTGTTTTATTAAAAATTTTAACCGTTCTTGAAGATTTGACTGGTCATCAAAAGTTGAAAGAATTTATATTGTGAAATCCGAGTACAAGTACTTGGATGTACCTAATGTTCATATGATACTTTCCCTGTTGCAAAGAAGCGTTTGCTTATGAATTTCTGAGCATGTGCAGATGTTGATTTAAATCAAGAAATATGGGTTAATGAAGATTGAGATGCTGTTAGTTGCTGACAAAGCATGAAGCATCACAATAACCAGATGTACCTGAGTCGGAAGAACTGGATACGAATTGCCGTCTGACAGTGATAGTACATTTGAAGAAGTACTTGTGAACCTGCTTGAAAGACAAAGATTGAAGAAGAAAAGAGTTGCTGAGAATCCTCCTCTCACATTATTTTTAACAAACATATTTCAAGTAGAAAGCTGATCGAGATCCTGATATAAATCTAACCACAAGAGCTGAAGAAAAAGGCCCAGTACTGAGAGCTCGTTGAAGTGTGAAGTCCTAGAAGTGTGAGACTGACTTTCAAACACTCAAAGCAAAGTGACAACCATAGACTCTGTTGAAGACATTGCTGAATTCATGCTACGAAGACAATTTGATGCATCAGTCTAGGGGGAGATTGTTAGGTCCTAAAAGTGTAAGACTGACGCATCAAATTAACGCAATAAGCTATGGTTGCAAACTGGGATTAACTGAGTTAGTTTTATATTAGGTCTTGGACCTTTATAGGTTATTTAGGCATGCCATAGGCCATGTGGGCCAGGCAAGCCCAAAGGAAGCCCATGAGGGGCATGGGAAAACCCTAGGTATATAAAGAACATTGTGTTGTAGTTAGGGTTAAGCCTTGCCAAAACCTCGAAAGAGCCTCCATTATTAGAGATAGATAGATAGATAGATAGATAGATAGATAGATAGATAGATAGATAGATAGATAGATAGATAGATAGATAGATAGATAGATAGATAGATAGATAGATAGATAGATAGATAGATAGATAGATAGGTAGATAGGTAGATAGGTAGATAGGTAGATAGGTAGATAGGTAGATAGGTAGATAGGTAGATAGGTAGATAGGTAGATAGATAGATAGATAGAGAGATAGAGAGAGAGAGAACTTGTATCAGACGGTTTTGCTATTGATTAGTAATAGAATCGTATGCAAGTTTGAAAGTGATTCGCGTGTCATTATCGTTCATCTCGATCATCTCGTTCTTATTTTCTGGTTATTTCTTGAAGATCATCAACTTTGGATTCCGCCCATCCTTGTTGATTGTTTGAGATCGTTGTTTGATCCGGATTTTCGGGACTTACAACCTGAATTGGAGTTCGTATGAAGAAGTTATCACCTCTTCAAGTTTGGAGCTCTAGATTCGATCTTGATCAAATTCACAAATTAAAGTGAAAATTTGTAGGTTTTGATTGTGGGCAAGTGTTGTGAGATGCTCCAGAAATTGAAAAGTATAAGAATTATATGCCAAGGACTTCGAATTCTATAAAAAAACAAGTTTTAACTTTATGCAACTTTAATGGAGGTTTAAAGATAATAAAAATCTTGGTTAAAATAACAATTAAAGGTTGCAAACGATCGATTTTAGGTGGCCATTCATTTACTCCAAGTATATAAATCATTTGGCATTAAAAAAGAATGCAAATTGTCGGGGTTTGATGAAGTTTTGAGTTGATCGATTTGGTCTGTGGCGATGGAGAAGAAAATAGTGAGTTCAGACCACCGCTGAGAGCGGTTAAATATAATACAAACCCCAATTCCATCACCAAACTGGCTATGGCCCAGTGATGGTCATGCGTGCTAAAGTTGTCTCTGGGTGAGGTTCGGGGTTCAAAATCCGGCCACAACACTTTTTTTATTATTAAGCATCTTCTATACTTTCAACATATAACCACCCTAAATCAATGACTTAACACATCTAGTCCGGGTTCGAAATGTGTACTTCGAGTTTCAAATTTCGACAGAATTGACCCCTTTAGTTACAAAAGTTCAATTATCGGAATGTCTGACTTCGGTTAATGATTTCTTTATAAAGTAACACCTAACTTAATATTATAAGTAACTTGGTTAAATAATTTTAACGGAAACCCACCTATTTTAGTTTTATAATATATATATATATATATATATATATATATAGTTTTGTAACTAATTATTTTAATTTAAGTATCAAGCACATATCTTAACAACCAAGGGTTATAAAAATTCACATTTTATTCACACACTTTGGTTCCGGTTTACAATACAAGTCGGATTTCGGGGATCCGTTTTTGACGGATGTTACATAATGAATCTATTTTTACCACTTACAAAACTTATTAAAAACGTTACAGGAACAAATCCAAATTAATAAATAATGTTTGAAGAATCATCAAATCATGGGATTAAGTTATGTTATTTGTTATTTTGTTAGTGCATGCATCTGTCGACATCATCTTGTATCGAGTCTTAGACTATATTGTGTAGTTTAGGGCATGTAGATCGAGAAAATAGGATAGTTTATGTGTTTAACAAGCTGATTTTGCTTCTAGTGCTAATTCCGCCCCAAATGACATATGAACTGATTTCGGGCGGAATCACATGTTGTTAATTCCGCTCCAACTGATCCTGATGTCTTCTGAGCAGAATCAAAGGCCTATATATAGGTCTTTATGAGCGAAATCAGTAATCAAGTCCTTGTATTCCATACCGAAGTGTTGTCGGTGTGAGATTTGATTGTAAACATCGTCAAATCAATACAATCAGTGTTTAAAGTGAAGATCTAGTTGTTTCTAACTTTGTTTCTTAGTTTCCGCCTCTGAAACAAAGTAAAACTCCTCTGAACGACTCATTCGGGTTCGTACACAATCCTACAAGTGGTATCAGAGCTCAGGAGGAGGAGTTCTGCAGAGATTAGCTGGATTTCATCGATACTTCTTACTTCTACACCTTCTTTCTTCATCAGAACGAGATTTAACGGTCAAAACTGGTTCAAATTTTCACAGACTGTTTAAAATTGAACATAGACAAAGCCTTGAAAGTTTGAGACTAAAATTCACAGTAAAAATGGGTAAAAATGATGTGCGAACTGATTCCGCTCGAACTGACCATTCCTGATTTCGCTCAAGATAAGAGTTTGATTTCGCTCCAGAAGGCAATTTTTGTGATTTCGCTCCAAAACTTCTTTCTGATTCCGCTCCAAGGCTGCCTAATTTCAGATTTCGCTCCAAATTGCTTGCTGATTTCGCTCCAGGGATACATTAAGTCTGATTTCGCTCCAAACTGCATTTGTTGATTCCGCTCCAAACAACAAAACTTGATTTCACTCCTGTGAACATTGTAATTTCGCTCCAAGTGCATAACTTAGTGATTTCGCTCCTAAGGATTGTTTGCTATTCTGCTCCAAACCAACTGTTTTTGAAAAACGTAATACGTAATCATGAGTGAAGAGTTCTACAACGCGTTCACTTCATCTCCGACTACTCCGGCTTCCATTGCTCAGAATATGAATTTGGAAAACGAGACCGGAACGTTACAAAAGCCCCCAAAACTGATGAGTATTGAAGAGTACTACGGGTGGAAAGACAGATTCAAAAACTGGGTTCAGGCAAATCATCTTAGGTCATGGGAGTGTATTCTGAAGAAATATGTTTTACCTCGTACTGATTTGCAAGTTGTGAAAACAATTTCTGAGTTTAGTGATCAAGAACGAGATATGTATCGTGCTGAAAAGATGATGATTAGTTTATTACAGCAGGCAATCAAAGAAGACATTTTCATTCTGCTTCAGCATGATAAAACTTCAAAGTCAATCTGGGATGCTCTACGTGTTAAGTTTGAGGGCAGTGAGAACATGATTAAGAGCAAGAAGGCGTTGCTTAAGAAAGAGTTTGATCTGTTCAGTAGTTTACCAGGAGAAGACACAAAGAAGTTGACTGAACGTTACTGCCACTTGGTGCGATCTATGTCGATGATTGGTATAACCAAAGATCCTGGTGAGTGGGTAGACAAGTTAGCGGACGCTTTACCACAGAAAGAGTGGGGAACTTACTTGATGATTCTGAAAAATACGGGTGTTTATGATGGATTGACTATTTCTCAGTTCATTGAGAAGATTGAAAGTCAAGATTTGGAACAACAAAAGATCGCGAGGATGAATAGTTCGAGTGCTCAACAGGATGTAAAAATGTATTACAAAGGAAGTGTTCCAGAAATTGAAAGAAGCCCAAAGATACAAACTGCATTTAGTGCGGGAGATTCTACTGAAAATGTTGATCAAAGTCCTAAAAGCAGTAGTGGTTTCTCTTCATACTCGAGTGTTAATCCAAAGAGCACAACTTCAAGTTTCAGTTCTCAAAGTACAAAAAGTGGAAGTGGTTATGTGATACAATGCAATATTGCCTTGAATCTTCCAGATGGTCAAAGTTTTTCTGAAGAGATTGCAAAAGATCACATGGCTTTACTTGGTTCTGTATTGCTATCTTATGAAGGTTTGGTTGCAGGGCGGATCGGGAATCCTATGCTCACAAAGGAGGATTACGATCAGATAGATGCCGAAGAAATGGAACTAATGGACATCAAATGGTGTCTAGCTAGTGTTCTGAGAAGAGCTGAAAAATTCAAGCTGATTACTGGAAGAAATGACTTTCTTGATGCACACGTTTCTACTTTAGGTTTTGATAAATCTAAAGTTACTTGTTTTCGATGCAGGGATAAAGGTCATTTCAAAAGAGAATGCAAGAACAGAGAAGCTAGTGGAGCTCAGAATCCTTTCGGAAAAAATGATTACTACCGGAAAGCCATTTATCAGCAAGTTGGTCAGCAACAACTACAAGAACCACAGGTGGCTCATGGTAGAAAAGCGATCGAGGATTCAAAAAGAGCATGTCTGGGGAATCAAGAGAACTTTAACTGGAATTTTCAAGATGATGAAAAATTGCCTGAAGGATTTAGCTGGGATATGTTTGTGAATGATAAAGGAGATTTCAAAGCTTTCATTGCTAATATTTTGAAAGAACCAAATATGTTTACCACATGGATGAAGTCTATTGGTGAAACTGTGAAGAATGTGAAGGAAGAGTCTGGTGCATCTGAAGAAAGCTCACAGAGTCCAGAAGAAAGTTTACAAAGTGATGAAAGTTCAGAAAAGGAAGTTGTTTTTGACCAAACACCAACTGATTCTGGTTTTTCGGATGATAATGCTGAAAAGTCTATTGAGTTTGATCAGTCACCAACTGATGATAGCAGTAGTGATGATAAAGAAGAACGACATATTAATGTTGCTAAAACTCATCTATCTCCTGAAAGTTTTCATTTCTATTTTGCAGATCGCTTGGATAAGCTGAAAGAGAAACAAGCTGCAAAAGAACAAATGAAACAAAAGTCTGAAAGTGGTGATCAAACAAAGGAAGTTGTTTAGAATGAAGAAATAAAAAGTGTTGCTGAGGAGATTGCTGAACCAGAAAAGATACATGAAGTTGAGAAAATTGTTGAAATTGAAAAGATTATAGAAGTTGAAAAGATTTTGGAAGTCATCAAACCTTGCACAAAGTGTTTGGAACCTTGCAAGGAATGTGCAGCAAAAGATGAAAAGTTGGCTGAGTTTGAAAGATGAAAGAGCAATTACTGTTCAATCTAAATTATGTGAAAGAATCTTATGATGTTTTGAATAGAACAGTAACTGGTCTTCAAAAGACTAACTCTGAGAGGGAAAATGCTTTGACGATGATGAATGCAACATTGATGACGAAGCAGAAAGCTATTAACTTTTACATCGAAGAAAGTGCAAAGTGGAAGCAAGAGTTGGAAACTGAAAAGATTGAAAATGAGAGAATCAGACGATTATTGCAGAGTTATTCTAGTTCTGATTATTTTATTGATAGAATTTATCCGACTGTTGCAGGTATGGAAGCTTTTCAAGGTGAGACGTCAAAGAAGAAGGATACTGGTAAGAAACCGACTGCTAGCTATAACAAGTGGCTACCTCCAATCTGGGAAGGTTATTCTCCTAGAAAACCAAATGAGGAGCAAGTTCAAAAGGCAGTCAATATAAAACTAAAGTCTGATATAACCGATGAATTACCAGAAAACATTGACGTGGTTTTACATCGTCTAACACTGATCATGAGTCTGAGTTAATAAAAAAGGTGGTCGATCAGGTGATGGATACAGATGAGGAGTCTGAGTCAAAGTCTGGGTCTGGAGGTTCAAGTTCGTCGGTCAACAGTCCAAAATCGTCGGTTAAACGGTCTTATAGTAAAGAATTTTTGTTATCAAAAGCAAATTTGGATGATGAAACATTTGAAGTTGCATATACTTTAAATGATTCTGACAAATTATATTCTGACAAAGAGTTTCCAATAAGAAGTGTTAAATTTGAAATGATCAAAAAGGTTTTCAAAATGACAGAAATTAAGATTTCTGAAATTAAAGATTTAAATCTTACTGGAAAACCTAAAAAAATACACTTCAATAGTTCAACAACGATTAAACAAGAAAAAGGGTTACAATTCTGGTTCTGGTTTTCAAAAGAAACCAAACCATAATGGTAGCTACAAAAAGAAAGGTTTAGGTTTTATTCCACCTAAAAATTATAAAAATGAGAAAAATTCTAAAACAAAAACAGAATTTGTTTCAGGAGGAAGTGCAGAAGAGGAACAGAAGAAACCTTTCTGGAGACAATCAAACCAGAAGTTTCTTGCTGAGAAGAAAAGGAATGGAACTGGAGTGTTTCATCCAAAAGAGACTCGAACCTGTTTCAAATGCAATGAAGCTGGTCACATTGCATGGAATTGTCCGAAAAATGCTAAGACTAAACAGGGAGTTTTTGAAAAACTGAAAGAAATATTTGTTGATGTTGAACCACCAATTGAAAATTTCAAAATTTTTGAAAATTCTACTTATGAAGTTGGTGAGTGTTCAAAGAAAAATGTTTACAAAAAGAAAGCCAAGAACAACCAAGTGTGGGTTGTTAAGAAGGGTGATGTAAAAATTGGCGATGAATCTGGTTCCACAAAGCCAGAAGAGCCACAAGGTGAGGTAAAAGAGGTAAATTATGTACCTTCAGTGAATGATGATGAGTTTCCATCACTGAATTTTGAAAAGATTAAACAGAAAATTGGTAAGGTTGAAATCTCAGATCAGTTTTATTCCGAGAAGAATGAATTTGATATCGAGAAAGTTTTTAATGGAAATGTTAAGAAAATTTTTGGGAAAATGCTTGATGGGAAAGTAAAGGGGGTTAAAGATTTTTACGCAACAAAGAAAGCAACTTTTAACCCAACTGAACAAGAGCTAAAGGAGTTAAAACCACCCAAGGTTGGTCAGACTTGGGTGGAAATTCTTTTTCCTTAAACATCTGACTTGCCGGAGATCCCAAGTTTGTAATCGTGGATCAGGAATCGGCATCTTTCTTAGTAATTGATTGTGTGATTGAATCTTATAAAAGTTAAATTTTTACAGGATAAGTGTGAATTGGCGGAGCTTCCAGGTTGGTAAGTGTGAAGCAGGAATTGGCATCTTTGTTGGTAAAATGATTTTGTGTAGATGTGATATTCCTACAAGTTGGTTGATGAAGGTTTACACCTACAAGTGGTAAATCAAGGACATTAAGTTGTACTTGTTTTTCTACAAATGGTTAATCAAGGTCATTAGGTTGAACTTGATTAGACCATACTTCCAAGTGGTATTTGAAGGACAATATGATGAATCAAACCCCTAACTTTACTAGTGATAAAACCAACAAAATTTATTTTCCGGAAAAATCATTATGGTTAAAACAAACTTAAGTGTTTTGAAATCATAATGAGAAAATAGTTTTATGTAAGGGGGAGTTCTGATTGTTTATACCAAGTGGATGGCGAATTGATGTGATTCGATATCAGTTGTCATTTTATTGGGATTGAACCCTATCAGAGGAACAGATAATTAAAGCCAAAACTGGATCAGAGCAGTGGATCAAGAATAAGCAGACGATTACAGATTAGTTCATGCAAATCTCTCCCCTTGAAAGTGATCTTGTATCAACTGACCTCCTATCTACTGATCTTACTAAGTGCTGACCTACAACTGCTGCTTTGCATCTACTGACCAATGTCAAAGACTGATGGAAGGCCAAAGCTCTGCTGACTCAATCTACTGCCTTGAGTCAAGTACTGCTGATCCGGACAAGCACTGCTGGGGTCACAGCAGTGGAAGGATGCAGCAGATGTTTAAGTGTCTTTTATGTAATACAATGTAATAGCAGTAGTTAGTACATCAGTGTTTATAGATCAGAGGTTAGAGTTTGTTAGGAGGTTAGATGTCACTTTCATGGTGACGTCAGCTAAAGATGCTCAGTGGTTTGCAAGTGCCTATAAATAGTTCAGTACTTTGTACTGTTCTATTAGCTCTTTCACCACATCGTCTTCTTTGCACGAACAAACTGCTGAGCTCTGGCTGAGGGGGAGTTTGCATTCTTACATCAATCATTGTAATCGTTGTTGAAACAAATTCAATCATTCGGTTCATTGTGTAAAGATGTTTGATTAAAAGTATTACTCCTGTTTGATTGTATGCAAAGTTTGTTTTCATCTTAATTCCGTTGCACAACTCTTTCATTTCCATCTTAATTTCAAACGAAAATACAATCAAAAAGAAACTCAGATCCAACAATTGGTATCAGAGCTTGGACAGTCAAATTTGATTTAACAATCATTTTGACGTAAATAATTCAGCTCATAACAGTTGATACTGATCGTTTGTTCGTCCGTTGAAAAACAGAGCAAGGATTAATCACCATTAAAGTTGATTTCTCAGTGTCTGTAAAACAACAAGAATGACGTCACAATCTCAGGATGATAAAAACAACATCGGCTCGCTTTTTAAACCACCTATGCTAAAGAGAAATGAGTGCAACATCTGGTAGAGGAGGATGGGTCACATCCTCGCTCAACAAAGCACAGGTTGTTGGAGGTCTGTCATTTATGGTCCCCATGTTCCTTCAGTGCCAAGCGCTGAAGATGCTAAAAAGTTCGTTCCAAAACCAGTTGAAAATTATACCGAAATCGACTTTCAAAAGATCGAACTAGATGCTAAGGCTTTTAGCATCATAGCATCAGCGCTGCCCAATGAGATATATGCTGGACTGTTACACTGTAACAGTGCCAAAGAATTATGGGACGCACTTAAGGAACAGTTTGGTGGAACTGAAGAAGTCATAGAAAGCAATAGGGAAATCCTAAACCAACAGTATGAAACATTTTGCTATGTTAAAGGTGAATCACTAACGCAACAATTTGAGCGTTTTAGTTGTCTCGTCAGTGAACTGAGGCTTGTTAACACCACTTTTACAAACTCAACTCAAAATAGCAGGTTCCTCAGGTCACTGCCAGAAAAATGGGACACTATAGCTTTTGTCACTCGAAATTCATCTGAATTCAAGGATCTGACCTTGACCCAACTCCATGGTCGACTCCTGACCTACGAAAGGGAGTTGAACCAGAAAAGGAGGTTACAAGAGTCAGGAAAAGCTACCGATGATTACACTTTCGGTAATACTGCTCTTCTGGGTCAAGAAGAATCTGGGAGCAGTGGTAAGGATCAGGGTTATGATCACTTCATTGACATAACTGCTGGTGCAAATTTTAACAACTCTGATCCTCACTCTGCAAGTTATGCATTCACTGCAAACGAAAACCAGATGTCAGATAATCTAAGCTTTGAACTAAATGATTTACAACATTTTGATCCAACTGACTTAGAAGAAATGGACATCCTGCACCAACTGGCTTTGCGAAGTGTTAGAACTAGCAAATTCTACAAAAGAACAGGGCGAAAATTCCCAGGTCTGCATGGGAATCTAAGGGTTGGGTTGGATAAATCGAAAATCAAGTGCTATAAGTGTAATAGGTTGGGACATTTCGCTAGGGAATGTAGGAGTCAAACTACTGGTCCCATAATTACTCACCCTAGCTCAAATCCTAGACCTCAAAACCAAAACACTGTGCACTATGCCCAATATGCCCCAGCAGCTCAAGTGAATACTGCTCACTATGCTGCTGCCCCTGTGTCAGTACACTATGTCCAAACTACTGTTCCACAAATCCAATATGTTCAAACCCCTGCTCCCCAGGTACAAGTGCAAACTGTTGCACCTCAAACCACTGCTCCAGCAGCAGTACAACCAGATCAACAAAGCTTTTTCACTCAAGGATTTGTTGACTGGAGCAGTATGCCTGAAGACCTTAATGATGAAAATTTTGCACTCTATGCTTCTAATGATTCTTCTCATGATGAGTTTTGTTTGATGGCACTAGAGTCAATACAGGAGGGGGTTGAAGCTGAGGAGGAACAGCAGTGCTTTGAAACAGTGGAAGAGGTGACTGAAGCAGTGGTTACTGCAGTGGCTGATGATATACTGTTGGGAGAAAGTTCAGGTATCCTGATTGAACCAATGACAGATCCATGGTCCATAGAGGACAAAGAAGAAGAGAAAGAAGAAAAGGCTGGTGAAAAGAAGGTGAAAGCTGATGATGATGAAGATCATCAATGTGATTGTGCCATGATGGCAGCTGCCAAGGTATCTCCTCAAGTTCTTGAAAAACTGTGTTCTGACAATTGCATAATTGCTTTTGCCAACATTAAAGAGGTGAATGAAAACCTTCGGGATAAAATCTTGTCTGATGAGGTCAAATTTGAAAGCTCTTTAAAAGAACTTAAAAACAAACTGACTGAAAAGGAAAAAGAAATCAGTTGTCTAAAAGAAGAGCAAAGCATCACCAAAACCCAACTTCAAACTATGGTAGAAAAATACCAAAGTTGCAAAAAGGAGTTGGAATCCACCCAGATTACTTGTGAAAGATGGGTGGAATCCTGCAGGGGATATGAGGTGATGCTTGCTAAACAGATTAAAAGTAATGTGAAATTTGGGGTTGGGTATAGAAAATATGATGATGAACACATTGCTTGTGAAAAATCTGTTCAAAACACTGATGTAACCACTGAGTTCATCCCCACAAACAAGAATGGCCAAGAAGTGAAAATCACTGACAAACTTGGTAACAAAATCACACTTGACAGAACAAGGAGTTCCTCAACTTTTGAAGAACTTGAAAAATATCAGTTTAAACCTACCTGGTCTAACGAGTGTGATATTCTTGAAAATTTCAAGCCAATGGACTTTACATCAACTGATGGTGTTAAAGCTCCAAAAGCTAAAGTCATACCTCTCAAGGACATCCCAGCAGTGGTTAAAACCTCTGCTGCAAAGGAGTCTGAAAAGAGAAAGAAGAAAGAAAAAATTGATAACTTGTTTTGTGAATTTTGTGAAAAAAGGAATCATCTAACAAAAGATTGTTTCCACTTGAAAGCTTATGATTTAAACAAAACAAGTGTCATTGTTTCAGCAGAAAGCTGCATTGTTTGTGGTAAAACAAACCACAAAACTCAAGCATGTGTGTACCTCAAAAACTTTGATGTGAAAAAGAATGAGTACATGGCTAAAACATCCTTGAGTCCACCATCATCCTCATCATCTGTCAAATTCACCAAGAAACAACCACTGTTTGTGCCAGTTCAAACAGCTGTTACAAAACAGCTGAACCAAACATCTGTCAAAAGAGATGTTCAGGTTACTGATGCACCCCCTGCCAATCAGTTCAGAAAAGGCAGAGAAAAACAGTCTTACCAAAGGATTCCACACGTTTATGAGGCCTACAAAAGGCCCTCTAAACCCAAAGTGAACAGGCATCCTTTTGGTTACCAGCAGATGATTGGTCAGAACCCACAACAGTGGTTAGAAAAACACTGTCCTAAAACAGTTCAAACCTCTGACCTAACCACTGTCCATCATTCTGCATCCATCCCAGACACTGTTGAGACCCCATCCAAAGCCCTGCTGGCTTTGGAGACCTTAATGAACTAATCCTTTTACTTCATGTGCAGGGAGCTTCTGCATGTTTTGATAGTCTTTGGTATGTAGATAGTGGAGGCTCCAGGCACATGACAGGATGTAAAGCCCTCCTCAAAGACTTTAAAATCCATGGAGGGGGTGATATATCCTTTGGGAATAATAGTAAAGGGAAGGTTCTGGGGTCTGGTACAGTGCAATCTGGAAATGTAAAATTTGAAAATGTCAATCTAATAGACAATCTAAAATTCAACCTTCTGAGTGTGTCCCAAATGAGTGACAAGGGATTTGGGTCATTCTTCACAAAAAACTGTTGTAGGATTGTTGGACCAGAAATGGTCAAAAAGATTGAAGCAATAATCAAAACTGGTCAAACTAAACTTGTTGCTCAAAGAAGTGGCAATGTTTATGTTGTTGACATGTCAAAAGAGTGTCCCAGAGCTGATGCCTGTCTGTTCTCAGCTGCCTCTAACAAAGAGACAGAACTTTGGCACAGAAGGCTGGGACACACAAATCTTAAGACAATCACAGAAATTTCAAAAAATGGTTTGGTGAGAGGCCTACCACAAAAATTGTTTTCATGTCCTGAACATTGCATTTCCTGTTTAAAAGGAAAACAACATAAAAGTTCTTATAAGTCCATTGAAGAGTCCAAAACAACCCAGTGTTTGCAAATGCTACACATGGATTTGTTTGGCCCAGTTCAAGTCATGAGCCTTAAAAAGAAAAGATATTGTTTGGTTATTGTGGATGACTTTTCTAGGTTCACATGGACTTTCTTTTTGCACTCAAAAGATGAAACTGCAGGCATTTTGCAAGACTTTGTAATACAGGTGGAAAAGCAATTTGACCTTCCAGTGAAAAGCTTCAGGAGTGACAATGGCACAGAATTCAAAAATAGGGAGTTGGATGCCTTCTGTGTGAAGAAAGGGATTGTAAGGCAGTACAGCATCCCAAGAACACCAGAGCAGAATGGGGTAGTGGAAAGGAAGAACAGAACTCTGATTGAGGCTGCTAGAACCATGCTTGCAGATTCAGGTTTGCCATTAACTTTCTGGGCAGAGGCAGTAAACACTGCTTGCTATGTTCAGAACAGAGTTTTAATAAACCCCAGGCACAAAAAGACTGCCTATGAAATTCTGTATAAAATTAAACCACTGATCTCATATTTCAAAGTATTTGGCTGCCCATGCTTTATTTTGAACTTAAAAGATTCCATTTCAAAATTTGCAGCCAAAATAGATTGTGGTTATCATCTGGGGTACTCAACCACTGCCAAGGCCTACAAAGTGTTCAATACACGGACCAAGGCAGTGGAGGAGACTTTGAATGTTAAGTTCAATGAACTTTCATCAATGAAAATCCCAGCAAATCCTGCAGATCTGTTTGATCTTGAAAAATTCACTTTTGAAAATACTGCTGTCAAGACTAACAGTGCAGGTCCATCAGAGGATACAACACCAGACTATGGGTATGAAATCATCATCCCTCAAAGGTCTGCCACAAAGGGAAAAGCACCAGCTGTTCAAAACAGTTGTCAAAGCTCAACCACTGCTACCTCAACAGTTGTTGACCAAAGTAGCCCATCAACCACTGCTTCCACATCCTCAAACACTGCTGACAAAAGTCCTCAAACAGTGGATAAAAGTCAACAGTTGTCCACTTCATTACCTCCTATACCACCACCTTTTGAAGCCACTGCTAGATCATCAAAGTCCCCAGCAGTGGTTAGCTCAGATGATACACATTTGCAGCCTTCACCAACCAATGCCATCATACCATACCAAGGAGATTTAATCTTCTTGAGATCTCATCCACCTGATCAAATCATTGGCAACATAAATGAAGGGGTGCTCACAAGAAGCCAAACCCAAAACATTTGTCTTTTTGCTGGTTTTCTATCACTCCATCAGCCAGTCAAGTACCAAGAGGCACTGAAAGACAACAGCTGGGTAGAAGCCATGCAAGAGGAACTCCAACAGTTTAAAAGACAACAAGTATGGGAGCTTGTACCACTGCCAGAAGAGGTTAGTCCCATTGGCACAAAGTGGGTCTTCAAGAACAAAACTGATGAAAGGGGTATTGTTGTCAAGAATAAAGCCAGGCTTGTGGTTCAAGGCTACAGACAGGAAGAGGGGATTGACTATGATGAAACATTTGCCCCTGTTGCAAGATTGGAAGCCATTAGACTGTTCCTGGCCTTTGCTGTCAACCACAATATGAAGGTGTTTCAAATGGATATCAAAAGTGCTTTCCTCTATGGTACAATTCAAGAAGAGGTGTATGTCTGTCAACCTCCAGGTTTTGAGGATCCATTTTATCCAGATCATGTCTACAGGTTAAACAAAGCCTTGTATGGCTTGAAACAAGCACCAAGGGCCTGGTATGAAACTCTTTCCAACTTCCTACTCTCAAATGGTTTCAAAAGAGGTACCATTGATAAAACACTGTTTTTAAAATAGAGAGGGAAGGATTTAATGATTGTCCAGATTTATGTGGATGACATTATTTTTGGAAGCACATGTAACTCAATGTGTGAAGAGTTTAGAGAACTCATGACAGCTGAGTTTGAAATGAGTGCTATGGGTGAGCTGCAATGCTTTCTTGGTCTCCAAGTTCAGCAAATGCAAAATGGAACTTTCATTCATCAAAGCAAATATGCTAAAGAACTTTTGACAAAATTTGATATGAATGATTGTAAACCATGCAGCACACCCATGGCAACAAATAAGCTGGTCATGTCTGATGAAAAGGATGAGCTGATTGACCAAACACTTTATAGAAGCATGATTGGGTCTTTATTGTACCTAACTGCATCTAGACCAGACATCATGTTTGCAACATGTGTCTGTGCAAGAAGTCAATCAGCTCCCAGAAAATCAAATCTCATTGCTGTAAAAAGGATCTTCAGGTACATAAAAGGTGCTCCCACACTTGGTATATGGTATCCAGCTAATGGGAACATCAAGCTTTCAGGTTTCTCAGACAGTGACTTTGCTGGATGTCACACCACAAGGAAGTCCACATCAGGAGGGTGCCAGTTTCTAGGTGATTGCTTAGTTTCATGGCAAAGCAAAAAGCAAGCAGCTGTTTCAACATCCACTGCTGAAGCTGAATACATTGCTGCTGCAAGCTGTACAGCCCAACTCCTGTGGCTTCAAAATCAGTTGCTGGATTTTGGTATCACTGCCTTAAAGACACCACTCATGTTGGACAGCCAGGCAGCAGAAAATATCATCAAAAATCCAGTCTCCCACTCAACCACCAAACACATCGACATCAGACATCACTTTGTGAAGGATTGCTATGAAAAAGGTTTGATTTCTCTGCATCATGTCCCAACTAAAGACCAGCTGGCTGATGTGCTCACAAAAGCACTTGATACAACCACTTTTGAAAGCTTGGTCTCTAGGATTGGGATGCTGAACATGGAATAACAAGCAACATCTTGTTTTTCTATGAATAAAAGCAACAAAATGTTTTCAAAAAATCAAAACTCCATCCTTAAAAATAGCTAAAAATGGAAATTTTTCATTAAAATCCTTAAAAGTCTGCCATTAACCACTGATTGTTCAAAAGTCTGCTCTACTTCAAAAGTCTGTCCACTGCTGAAAGTTAACCCCTGCTCTCTCATTATTTTGATAAACTCTGTTGTTCAAAAGCAGTGTCTTATCCACTGATATGCTATCCACTGATAGTGAAAATCATCCACTGCTTTCATACCACTGCCTTCAATTGTCCCTATCACACAAGTACTGTCCTTCACTTTCAACAGGGGTTGTCACGTGGGCAGTACATATTGGTCAGACCTTTTGTAACGGCTGTCACCTCAGCATTCACTTTCTTCCCTATAAAATCCCCCACTCACCATCAAAACAGGGTTTTACTGTCGAATTGAATTCTTAAAAATTCTCTTCTCAAAGCAGTTTTTCATCTCATTTCTTCCCAAATTTCTTCGATCAATCATCCTCAAAATGACAAAATCAAAGAAATCTTCAAAACCCTCATCCAAATCATCATCGAAAACAGCCTCTCAAAAGGCAATCTCCACTGAGATTCCACATAAACCATCTCACAATCTCCTGGGTCTTCTCACAAAACCAGGAACCACCAATATTTTCGATTCCACCATTGATCTCATGGCAAAATCAAAGTACAAAACTTTGTTTACTGCCGATGCACCAATCTATTTGGCGACCCAAAGGGAGTTCTGGAAAAATGCAACCCTTGAAAAACAAGGAGACATTGCAACCACCATAAATTCTTCAATAAAGGGTAAAGCTGTCCAAATCACGCCACAATCCATTTCAGAGGTCTTTCAACTCGGTGATCAGGAAGGTAAAATTTCTTTCACTAAAAACGAGTTACAAACTGACTTCATTGAGAGAGGGTATGAAGCCACAATGATGAAGAAAATTACCTTAGAAAAAGGTTATTTTCCTTCTGCAACCAGATTTTTATTTCATACCCTCCTATTATGTGCTTCAAACAAAACCACTTCTTTCAATGAAATTCCTTTAAAGATTCAAAATCTGGGATATGCAATTCTTCAAGGCGAAAATTTTAACTATTCTCGGGAAATTTTTAAAGATTTGGTTAATAATGTTGTAACAAAATCATTCTTACTGTTTCCAAGGTTTTTGAGTTACTATTTTACAATGAAATTCAGTAAGGATGATTTAGCTTTAATAAACCAAGGTGATTCAATTCAAATAAACAGTCTAACAACTGAAACTTTTTCAAGAATGTTAGCACCTTGCAAAACACAAGCAGAGGTGCCTGAGCAGATTTTAGCAGTTACAACTGCTCCTCAGGTATCTGCTGCTGAGCCCACTGCTCAAGGTGATCAAAGCAGCAGCACAACTGTTTTGAAACCCACACCTACTATCTCCAAAAAGCCAAAAAGAAAAACTCAAAAACCCACAAAACCCATCAAAACGGCAACTCTGGAGGATGAGATACCAGAGCTCTTGCCTGTGACAACACAAATGTCACAAGAAACCACTGCTGCTACTTCCTCACAGCAGTTGGTACAAATATCTCAACCCATAACCACAACTCCTCCTGATTCTTCACAAAAAGAGCAGGTTGTACAAATAGGGTCTCCACATCATGATGCTCTAGAAACACTTGTTTCTATCATCCACAGCTCAATACCCGAGGCAACTCCACTTTCTACACCATCCTTCACATCCACAATTCCCTCACCAATAAAACCGCTGTTGGATGCAATTGATTTGAACCAGGCATTATCCAGTCCTTCTCAATCACCTACAAATGAGAATATACCTCAACAAATGACTGGGTCTGATGTATCAATCTTTGCTAACCCACCAACACAACCTGAGGAGGTTACACCCCTTGAGTTACAAGTAACTCTTGGTGGTAATCCAAGTGAAGCAGCCACTACAAGTGTTACACCCACTGGGTTATACTTGGACAGTGGTTACATTAATAAGACTTCCTTGGAGGCAATTCCTTTTATAGCACCTCTGCCAACCACCAGTGGATTTCTGTATCCTACTGGCAACATCAAAAGGTTGTCAAGTGTTGAAGGAAGAAGACCCCAGTACCAAGAAAAAGGGGCATCAGTGGTTAATGTTTGGAGTATACTCCCTATATCTACCACTGATAAAACCACTGCTAGTGGGAAATCAGATGATCCCATTAACTTAGGTGATGGTTTAAAGTACCAGAAATTGACGGATCGCATTGAAAAACTTGATAACTCTGTTGCAGAACTCAAAGATATGCTACAACAGGTGTTACAAGTTCAGAAGGTACAATCAACTGCTGTTCCATCTCAAGCACCTGCTCCACAAAGGGCATCTGCTCCAAAAGAGCTCTGGATGTTATTTCAATCTTTTCTCCAACAACAAGCACAATTAGCAGATCAGCAACATGAAACACATGTACAACAGCTGAGAAATGCAATGGAGTCAAGGTTCAAGAACACTAAGGCTGACTTAAAGGCTCTCAAAACTCAGATCTTGCACACCACTGGCACTGCTCCTCCACAAGTACGCTACATTTATCAACTCCCAGAAGATAATGCCAAAAAGGGGGAGAAAATGAAGGAGTGGAAACAGAAGGGTATAGAAGATGGTCTTTATCTTGAACCAGAAAATTCAAACATGACCAAACAGATCCCTCTGCCAGATGGTAGTAAGAAAATTGATGTGACAATAAATGCACTAGCAGAAGCAGCTGCAAGTGTGAAAAGAGATAGAGAGAGGCCAAAAGGAAAGCCAGGGTGGACAGAATGGATCATCCAGATCAGGGTACTTCTGGGTCAAGGGATCATGAAAATCCTGTTGAGGAAAAGAAGAGGCCTACTAGAAAAGTAAGGCAACCCAAATCCATTCCAACCAGACGTTCAAAGTCTGCTCACAAACCACCATACAAAACAGCTGATGCAACAGGAGTTACAAAAACCACTGCTTGCCAAACAGTTGTTCCATCAACACACACCACTTCAACACACACAACATCCACTGCTTTACCATTATCACCACCAAAAACAACACCTGCTGACATACAGCAGAAGACAGCAGATGTTATAACATCTGTTGTAATGACAGCAGTGGTTGAAACACCAGTTGTTTCAACAACTGTTAGTCAATCACAATCCACTGCCACTACATCTACAACCACTGTTCCATTCAAAACATCATCAGTCTCTCCTAAACCAAAAAGGAGAAGGCTAATTTTAAAAGATGATGACACACCTCCATCACCAACATCTTCAAAATCCCTATCACTTGTCACTATTCCTAAACCCATACCTTTCTCTTCAGCTCAAATTGTAAAACCACTACCTCCTGCTGGTGTCTCATTCCCTCTGGAACTCATTGCAGTCAGAGAAGAAATCAAATCATTTTATTATGAAGATGACCCAGCCAAAAGGAGTTTGCCATCAATTGCAAATTATCCCAGGCCTAACAACATTGAAGAATACTTGAAGCTCAAAGCCAAACAAGCAGAGGATATTGCAATCAAAAATAGAAAAGGGAAATCTGATAGAGAATTTCAACAAAGCTATCAGTTTTTACTCTCACAGGTCAATGCTATGGAACGTTTTGCTAAAAATGTATGTCAGAAAATTTCAGAAAGGGCAGATGAGTCCTTAAGAAAAGACTACATTGAAAACATCATGACCTACAAGAAATATAAGGGGGAGAAACACATGTACAAGAACTGGACCATTCCTGAGCTTGAAAAAGAAGCAGCCAGGATTCAAGACATGATCAAAAATAAGGTCAAGCAGACTCATCCTGAAAGATTCAAGCAACTTGAAGCTGAAAAGATGTTAGAGCTGAAGAGAATGAAAGAGGAGCTGATTACAGCAGATTATGGGTCAAGGAATTCAGTGTCAAAGTGGGGAGAAGATAGAGTCAGGGCAACTTATAAAAGATTAGAGGAACTTAGAAAGAAAGATCCAAGAGTTCCACAAAAGCCTGACTATTCCAAAGCAGAGGTTTCTAAAAGACCACCAAAGCTGCAAATCAAAAGAACCACTGCTCCAGCTGGTGCTGCCATCTACAAAAGAAGGAGCAAAAACCAGTTCAGCATGGAAACAATTCAAGATCTTTTAGCCGGAGATGCCATTGTAAAAGCTGGCACGGAAGTAATGATAAAAGAAGATCTTGAATTGGAACAATCTGCATGTGCTGCTCAGCCAGCTATGAACAGGCCAGCCTCACCAAATACTTCTGCAAATAAACATCTCCCAAGAAACCCACCAGGCTCAAAAATACAAAAGTGGGAAACTGACAAACAGACCTGCGTATTGACTTTGCTCAGGCCTGGTGGAGAAGTGGAGAAAATATCAAGGGAACAAGCTCTTGGCCTGAGTCTTGAAGATTTGCAGGATCTCTTTGATCTTCCACTTAGCAGGGATGATGAAGATACAGATGCCCTAGACTTTGAATTACAATTCAAAGGTCAGATAAGGGAGCTGTTGATGAGGCAATAAAGAATTCCACAAATAATGAAGAGTTTTGGCATTATCTGTTCCAGGGGGAGATTGTTGGGATTGAACCCTATCAGAGGAACAGATAATTAAAGCCAAAACTGGATCAGAGCAGTGGATCAAGAATAAGCAGACGATTACAGATTAGTTCATGCAAATCTCTCCCCTTGAAAGTGATCTTGTATCAACTGACCTCCTATCTACTGATCTTACTAAGTGCTGACCTACAACTGCTGCTTTGCATCTACTGACCAATGTCAAAGACTGATGGAAGACCAAAGCTCTGCTGACTCAATCTACTGCCTTGAGTCAAGTACTGTTTATAGATCAGAGGTTAGAGTTTGTTAGGAGGTTAGATGTCACTTTCATGGTGACGTCAGCTAAAGATGCTCAGTGGTTTGCAAGTGCCTATAAATAGTTCAGTACTTTGTACTGTTCTATTAGCTCTTTCACCACATCGTCTTCTTTGCACGAACAAACTGCTGAGCTCTGGCTGAGGGGGAGTTTGCATTCTTACATCAATCATTGTAATCGTTGTTGAAACAAATTCAATCATTCGGTTCATTGTGTAAAGATGTTTGATTAAAAGTATTACTCCTGTTTGATTGTATGCAAAGTTTGTTTTCATCTTAATTCCGCTGCACAACTCTTTCATTTCCATCTTAATTTCAAACGAAAATACAATCAAAAAGAAACTCAGATCCAACACATTTTATTGTATAGTTTGTTTTCAAATTTCCTTTAATGTGTTTGCATTTTAGGGGGAGTAGAAAATTTCAGAAAATTCAAAAACATTAGGAAATTTGAAAAAGACAAAAACATGATAAAATTCAAAATAAGTTTTTGTGTCAAAGAAGAGGAAATGATAGTACATCAGTAGACAGTCACAGTATGCTAAAGATATGTAATGTTTAAATAGCGTTAAACAGTCTCACTGATGATATGTCGATAGGTTTTTACACATTTAGTAAGCTTTTTCGGGATATAAACTAAAATTTAAACTTGCTTATTTCGTGGGGAACACTACTTGGATATATAGGTAACCCCTGAAATCTCGTTTGAAATGTCCCTCTTTCTGAGATACTAGGTCTTTATGCTCAGTGATATCTGGGGTATTATCCCGGGACTCTGATTTTGCGGAAGCAATGGCCTAGTCCCCGAAGAATACTTTCCGCTTGCTTGAAACATAGCGCCGCCCTCAGCAAATTGATGAAACAATAAAATTGATAGTCATTGCTGTTGTAATACAAAAGATCCTCTAAAGGGGACACACCAAAAGTCGAGCCGTCATCTCTCTGCTGAACGGAAGTTCTGACCTGAGCTCTCACGGTTTCGTACTTTAATTTATTCCTTTACAGATATCATCTGTGGTATACTCACCTGTAAGACTGAATATTGGGATCTGGATACGGGAGTATATTCAAGAGGTGGGACACATAAATGAGTTTAAGTCCTTAAAACATCTAACTCATATCCTGAATTAGTTGAAATTTGTGTGAGAATTTAAGTGGATCAGTATATTGGCAATCTAAGTGAATTGTTTAATTCTTAATGTGTAACTAAGCTCAACGGTACTTGTGACATGTCAAGAACTGATATGATCCTCTTGCACGAACTCACAAAAAATATTGTCTGAAAATATTTTTTTACTGCATTTCTTTACTTTAAAAAATCCAAAAAGATTTTCGGTGTGTTTTAGCATAAATTTTTGAAAAATCCAAAAAGATTTTCGACAACTGATGTTGGAGAGCTGATTTTCAAAATTCCAAGTGCTAGACATGATGACATGTTTGTGAAAAGAAGTATGTGTTTGAAAATCAAATGTGTTTTGATCAAATTTTAAAGTGGTTCTTCAAGATTATTGAGTTTATTTTTGAGAGAGAGTCAGTGTTAGTGCATACAATTGTTAAATTTAGAAAATTTATTTCTGGGTTAAGAATGTGCAGGTGTAGCCAGGTTTCGGTCTTAGAACAACTTTCGGAAGAGCTAGGCCATTCGATCCTGAAGAAGCTTGTGTTTAAAGAGCCAGGTTTTGATACCTGAGGATGCTGTAGATAGAGATTGAGACAGGCAAAGATTTTGAATTTGTGAAAGTCAGATTATGATCCTGAAGCAGATGATGCTGAAGAACTAAAGAAATGCCAGCACATTGTTAGGAGGAGTCTGTTAATGCTGAGTGAAAGAATGAAGCCCAGAGACCGATCAAGACTGAAGATGCGAAGACTAGACACAGTCAGACTCGACACGTGAGACTCGTCAACATCTGAGGGGGAGTCTGTTAGTGCATGCATCTGTCGACATCGTCTTGTATCGAGTCTTAAACTATATTGTGTAGTTTAGGGCACGTAGATCGAGAAAATAGGATAATTTATGTGTTTAACAAGCTGATTTCGCTTCTAGTGCTAATTCCGCCCCAAATGACATATGAACTGATTTCGGGCGGAATCACATGTTGTTAATTCCGCTCCAACTGATCCTGATGTCTTCTGAGCGGAATCAAAGGCCTATATATAGGTCTTCATGAGCGAAATCAGTAATCAAGTCCTTGTATTCCATACCGAAGTGCTGTCGGTGTGAGATTTGATTGTAAACATCGTCAGATCAATACAATCAGTGTTTAAAGTGAAGATCTAGCTGTTTCTAACTTTGTTTCTTAGTTTCCGCCTCTGAAACGAAGTAAAACTCCTCTGAACGACTCATTCGGGTTCGTACACGATCCTACATATTTTATGGTGTTTTATTAAATTAACAAACTGCTTCTATTTAAGGAATTCCATTAAATTGGTTACATATTTTTTTTAATCAATTACAACCTCTTAATCTATTGTTATGATAGTTTTTTAGGAGTCATGTTAAAAATAACAATATTTATCAATTTTAATTCGACATATTATAATATATGGTTTTTCAGTTCAATCTAATTTAATCTTAAATAAGAATCATTATGTAAAATCTTTATATATTTGATAGATTTTATGTTATATTGTATTTAAATATGTATGTGCATAAATTATTATGTCTACGGACCGCATACAAATCAATGTCATTTTCTTACCAGTACTGCTTTTAGTAACATTGGGGATGTTTAGGGGATAATGGAGGTAACATTATTTCTTTTAATATTAATTCAATCTATTTATAAAAAAACTTAACAGAATTGTATCTGATGATTATAATCAAAATCTGTGATTGTGTTGCGTACTAACAAAGCTATTAAAAGATTTTGGCTGGCACTATGTGGTGCCCTACATGTACACTTGAGGTAGAATTGGATACATTTGAAGTCTTTGCACAATATGGTTTTGTTGTTTTTAGGTACTTTGATGAATACGTGTGCTTTAATAAGAATTGTCATGGACGTCGTGTTGAGCCTCTAACTAGGTTTAAGATCAAGATTCAAGTGGAGGACACAAGTGATTCAATATTATTTATCTTATGTCATTGATCAGGCTTCTCAGATTATTAAAAGATCTTCAAAGCAGTTGCTAGAAGATAACACATTGGTTGTATGCATTTTTTTTAAACATTTACTATTTATTTTTTACTTTAACAATATTAATTTAAAATTATGATATTTAACAGTTTATTACAATGTTTATAGGAAGGCGACACCGTTACATCTTCAGATTAACTAAACTCATTAATTGGAAACTTTCAGCTTTTAAAATTTAAGTTACCGACTATAATTTGAAACATTTAGATGAAGTGTATGGGATTACCCATAAATTTGATTATGAATCTATTTTTTGTGACCTTAAAAATAAGTTTAAGATTTGACATATAATTATAATATTTTAAAGAATATCCTATATATCATTATATTAAAATGTTATTTTTATACTAATTTGTATTTCAATCATAACAATCTAACCTTTTGTTTATGTATTTACAGGAACATAAACCTGAATCTCTTAAACAAAATCTTTATGAAGTCTCTGACACTTATTCCTCTTTAGCTTGCTCTTCAACCAAGCACCAGATTAGTGATGAAAAAGACGATGTGGATTCTACTTGAAGTTGCGGCTTTTATGATACCAAAAATTTATATATTATTTGTTTAATTCACGTACCTAAAGTTGCGGCTTTTATGATCCAAAAAAATATATATTATTTGTTTAATTCATGTTATTAATAACACTTTTCATTCATATCTTTTTTAAATTGTTTCTAAGATGTATTATTTATTTTAAATCATTCTGATTATATTGTTTGATTTAGTTTTATTTCTTTGTTTTTAGACTTTCAACAAAAGAAATAATCTATATACACTTAAAAATTTAGTTATATCAATTTTTTTACAACCTTCATTATGAGACTCTTAAATACATTTGTGTCTTTTCGATCACTATTATTATTATTATTATTATTATTATTATTATTATTATTATTAATAATTGATCATTAAAAATACATAAATGAAAAAAGCAATTATTATGACAGCCATAATGTAATTCTTCATAACATTAGCCTTTTCGTTTACACCATCAACTTTTGTAACCTTCATCGCATATAATTTGGTTATTTAATTCATCATATATACTTGATTATTTAAGAGTAGAAACCGTTGATAAGGAGAATTCTTTAAAGCCTATATTTAACATCCTTTGAACACATAATTCTTTTGCTTACAAACCGACATTACATTATGCAATACATACCCTATCATTTGTCGCAGCCGTTAGTCATCATTTATACCCGTCGTTGGCCGCAACTACCGACTGTTGCTACATCCATCCTTCTGATTAAGTTGATGCAGTGCCATACTACCGACTAAGGTTTTGCGTAGTGTTGGAGTGCTGATTCTGTGACTTACGCAGCCGACCCTTTACATGTCATCGGTTGCTACCACCTTTGTTCCACTTAATTGGACATCAAGCTGAACCATGACTGAGTCGTGAGTATGCTTGGCTTTTATGAGGTTCCGGTCGGGTCCCATAGCCGATGAAGGTTCCGTCTCACACCACTCCTTCTTCCGGTAAATGGGCTTTGTCCGATCGTAAAGCTTTAAGCTCCGGCAATCCTTTTTTCCTTTGATTATTAAGTTATATGTGCACACTCATTCTTAGTGTTAAGGAAAAAAAACACAAACCGTAACAAACCGAAAGCGGAATGAACGACTGTGAATTTTGTTTTATTTCTGAATTCCGACGACTTGGTAACATAAAAAAAACGAAACAGAAAGTGTAAGTTTGTTACTGTGTTCAAATTCTTTTTCTACATTCACCCATTTAGGTTCCTTCGTTTAACTATAAAATATATATATTATATATATATATACAAATATGTATTTTTAAAAGGGAAAAGTGAATATGGGGCTGTTACACACGTAAGCTTAGGTGCGAAACCCTTAAAACTACGTAGTTTTGGGTAGTAAAATTAAAAAAGCTACTATTTTTCTTTTTATTCCCTTTTTCGGTTCCAATTTCAGAGCGTTCACGATTCATCTTTGAAATATTAGTATGAAACTAAGTAGTGTTTTGTGTGAAACGAGTTTCAGTTTATATTTATGGCTCTTGCCCAACTAACAATTTTTTGTAATCTTCTTATGTTCATTTTACGATTTGACTGAATTTCCACATGATTACAATTTTATGTATTATAGTGGTATTTCATGATTAAGTGCATCTAATACAAACCATTGAATCAAAATAAGTTTAGGGTTTCCACAAAATATCTATGTGACATCAGTGAATTCATTTTGTTGAATTGCTCCTCTGTTAATCCAGAATATATGTCTATCGAATTTTCAACTTCAAATTAAATTTGAGATTAAAATATGAAGATTACAATAGCTGCGTAATTCCACCATATTTGTTGACTAGGTTTTCAAGATTATCATTATCCAATATTTCAGCCAATTTATAATCCAGGTAAATTTCTTACATAATCAAATTACTTTTCAGTGTTTGACTTTAATGTTAATTCTATCCATCTCGATTAGAAGTTGCCAGCCATTTGGATTTTGATTTATGAGCTTCGAGGGTTGTTTTTTAATTCAACGTCCCAGATTATAAAGATGAATGTTGTGAAATTGGAATGGAAAGAGAGAATAAAAAGAAAAAGAATATTAACTTATTTTAGTTTTGTTTAACAAAACTACGTAGTTTTAAGGGTTTCGCACCTAAGCTTAGGTGTGTAACAGCCCTATATTCACTTTCCCCCTTTAAAATAGATATTTATAAATATTTTTTTAACAGTTATAAATATTTATAAATATTTTTTAATACCGAATTCACATTTTTAATACCGAAAAAAAAGTGATGTTTTTTTTTAATACCGAATTCACATTTATAAATATTTATTGAAAACATAAAATGTAATTTAAATATTGGGTAGATAAAGAGTGTACGTAGTTCGTGGCGAACCAAGCATATGTAAACGTTGGTCATTTTGGTTAAGGTTAAATCAGGTTTGCATTAGAATGTAATATACACTTAGGATATGTCATTTTGGATAAGCACAATATTGGTTATCTTTTTTGAATGAAATGGTTAAAGTTTATAGTTATGCTGGTAATATATGCAGAGTGCTGAATTCACCTGTCATGTTGAAGTCAAACGCATGCGCAATAGCCAAGTGTGGTTCAGGCTGACATGTGGCGGTGGGAATTGCATGAAAGGTGTGGGGCGTGAAGACAACGATATGTGGTGTGATGGGTGCGAAAACCCCGTTGTTTTCCCGAGAGCAAGGTTTGTTTCTAAAAATGTTTAGTTGTATTAATTTGTAGCCATTCTCATGCAGGCTTATAACTGAAAATAAATTACAAACCTTGCACAGTTTCAGGCTAGAACTCGAGGTGTTTGACTCAACAGCCGAAGCTGTCGTTGTCTGCTTTGATGACACCGCCCAACGCTTGACAAAGACCACTGCTCACAGTATACTCACAGCAGAGTCTGGCCTGTCACGCGTCTACAGCCTTTATTCCACTGACATACAAGATAAGTTCACTCCGGTGATGGTAAGGAACGCTGATGGAAGCATTTCAACACTGCCGAATTGTTTGCACTCTCTTGTGGGCAACACTCAGACCCTCCAGCTTGATTCGTGTACGTATTATGATCATGGCCATTTTGAATCCTTCAACTGCAAGAATGTCCTGCTAGATGGGGATGGTTGTAAGCCCTTTGGTTCTTCCACACCTCCATCGATCCCAGCTAAAGACAAGGGGGTGCTACCCATACCAACACCAGTTAAGCGCGTTGAAGCGATCGTAAGGTATATATCGTCTTACACTTTATTCGTGCCCTGTTTAATAAACCATTTTAATTAAAGATGTGCTATTTACCTTTCTACTCGATCTGAAATATTATTTACATACCTGGTATATGTTTACTCTATTTTAAAATTAGGAGGCTACAACAGTCGGAAACTTGAGTTCGTAAATATAAAAGTGCATTGCTCTACATTAAAAAAATAGGAATAAAAAAACTTGGTAACGCATCACTTCGAATGTGTAAAGACATATAAGGGGAGAAGTTGGCTTTTGAAAAAAATAAACTTGGTATCGTTATAAATAGAAAGGCAACAAAAAAACTTTCAACTATAATTGATTGATTTCCATTATTTTTGGATAACCGTCTACATAAATGTTTAGTGCTTTTCCTTCGCAGGCCTGCTTATGCAGATTCGGATTCAGAAGAAACAGTTAACAGTGACCCACATGAAAGGTATACCGTCTGCACTTAGTGTTAGTAATGAAAACCCGTACTACTTTTCGATGCATATATACGTAAACATAGTATACCATTTTTAATAGTTTTCTTTTCGTTATTTCACTGTAGTCAGTTGGCTGGTGATGGGATTGGGGATGACGGGGGCATGCGTTAGCTAAAGTTTGGTCTATGTGTTATCCAATAAGATAGGAAGGCGTGCGAGAGTTTATGCATTTTCCCTTTTTCTGTTTCATGTTTTTTTCCCTTGGAAGACATCTTTTTTCACTTCTTTTTGGCCGGAAAGTTTTGCCAAGGAAACAACTTATGGCACATGGTTTAATAAACTTTAATCACGCCCCTTTGTAGGCGTATTGTCTTACATGTTATGCACCAGCCGTGTCAGACATCTTACCACGAACAAACAATATCTATTATGCATGCCGTGCATCGCACGGGCTTTTTCCCTAGTTATGATAAAGATAAATTGATATTTACTTCATTTATTAATTTTAATGTTGTTTATATAAGCATATAATTAATTCTCATCATAGTATTGAAACTGAAATTTTGTTTAAAATTGTTTTTATTTTTTTAAATTTAGAATAACCTGGGTATTATGTTGATTGGTCTAAATTACCTCCTAAAATTCGTTAATTACCATCTTCATTTATATTACACGAATAATCTCACTAAATTTTTCCATCGATCTATTTTGATTATTTGTGTTCTGCATAAGGTTTTGCTCAACTCCTAAACCGCATATGGTTTTATTTTTCTGAATCTATTTTGTGTTCCTTCCGGGCATGTTCAATATTTTTTTTTTATAATCATGTAATAACCCATTTTGTTATACCTACATGTTATTTAATATAGTACTTAGTGAATTTCGAAGTCAGTATTGAAAAACTTTCTTATCCAATCTTTTTGTTCAGCTACTCATAATTTCAACAATAGTTCAACACCCTTACCTACCGATGGTCGATATTCAATCAAGATTTATATGCTGATGTGTTAAACAGTATTAAAGTTTCTGGATTACCAAACCATAGATTAGTTTTTCCAGTAATGCTTTTGAGAAACATCGATCAACATAATGGTTTATGTAATGGTACGCGTCTTCAAATCACACGTCGTGTAAACGGGTTATCAATTGTAAAGGGTTATCAAAGACGTTGTTAACGTTTAATTAATATACCTTATTATTCACGCATTATTTATTTTAAAAATATATATACTGTTGTGTTTATTAAAAATTAAATATTTGAACCCGTAACTATTTACGGATGATACCCTAGTATCATATATGCAAGGTTTTTAAAACCGGTCCGGCCGGAATCCGGAGCCTTTACTGGGCCGGTTCAGCACTTCAGTCCGTTTCAACATTAACCCAGCGGTCGGGCAGGCGAGTCGTCGCGTAGGGTCGGGCCGGTGGGGTTCTTCATGTAGTTCTCAATTTTTTTCTCTTTTTAACTCTCTGTTACAGCCATACATGAAAAGAAGACCTCCCATTGACGTGAAAGCGACCTCGAGTAAAGGAGGAAACTCTGATTTTATTTGAAAAAAGAACCTAGAATGAAGAAAGTCCATCCTCAAAGATTTTCTTAATTGTGTAACAGATCTGTGTAGGTAGCTTACCATTGAAGAAGAAGAAGGTGGTTTAGTAGTCTTCTTATTTGCGTGAAGATGATGAAAACATAAATAGTTGGGTTTTGATGGTGTTTTGTGATTTGTGAATGGAAAGAGGTAAATGAAAGTGAATGTAGGTTATGATTAAGACTGCGAGGTATGGGGCGGGAGTTTGGGCGTGGGTAGGGGAAAACGCCCAAGCCACCACCCCGGGTGGGCATGGGTTTCGGCGTGGCCCTTGGGGGCATGGGTTTCAAGCCGGGCGAGGGGCGGTCTGGCCAAGCTGACATGGCGGGCTCTAATTGGACAAACCAAAGAAGCCGTTGGCCAACGGCTATCTTAAAAAAAAATTATTTTTCCACTATAAACCTCACAATTTCTTCCATTTTTTTACCACATTCATCTTCAATTCTCCATCTACAAAACGAAAAAATGCATCCTCATAACCGTCCTTTTGACCTGACCCACCCGTATGCACTCCAAGAAAATAATCCTAGCCCACCACCCATTCGTCCAATGCCTCGTCCATTTATGATACACTCTTCTATGCCCCAAGAAGCGAGTTATGCATCGTATCTTGGGAATTGTTTGTTTACTAACTTCCCACATTCCGATGATTCGATACCTACACCGTTTACACAAACGTCCATCAACCTCCATCGACCTTTCACAAAACGAAACCGTCTCCGAAACTCAACCACCCAACGATGGTCCTTCCGCACCCCAACCCATAAAAAGAGAAGCCATAAGAAAAAAACCGAGGCGGATAAAGCACTTGAAACCATCAAGCGAAAACAACTAAAATGGACCGTTCCTGAAGAACTTGCATTGGCGAGGGGTTGGTTTCAACAATCTCAACATTCAACTTTAGGTATTCTTAAACTTTGTTTTTATTAATGTTTTTTTATATAACTTTGTAATATATTAAATTTTGTTTTTATAAAAACAGGAAATTCTCAACATCAAACCTATTTGTGGCAAGGGGTTAGTAGAATATTCCATCAAGAATTGGGAAAAGAGGTTTATCGTGAAAACGATAGCTTATCCTCGAAGTGGACCGAGATAAGCGGCCAACTTACAAAATATAGTGGTTTTTTAAATAAAGCAAAACAAAACCCAAAAAGTGGTGAAACCGAAGCCGACATTGTGACAAATGCATTGGTTCAATTCAAGACAAATGTGGGGACCGACTTCCGTTTCATGCATTGTTGGGAGATTTGTAAGTTTCATCCAAAGTGGGCGAATATCCCCAGTGGTAGCGAAAGCAACACGTCTTCCAAAAGGTCGAGGGCCTCGTCCCAAACCCAATCTGATGCACGAGATCAAGAGATTGAGGACATTTTTGATGATTCGCCAAGCCCAAACCGGCCTGAGTATGGAAGAGATGCCACAAAAAGGCGTGCTCAAAAATCAAGATCTGCTACGGCATCACCTTCAGCTGGGAGTTCGCTCTTGCATAGAGGAATATACAGCGACCAGTTGGATGACATTTCATCAAAGATGGATACATTCAACGTCTTCCAACAACAAAGGGCCGAAATTCGGAAGAGCAAAGAAGCTAGAGATGCCGCTAGAGAAGCCCAGAGACAAAGACAGGAGGATATGAAAATTCTATCCCAGCCGATTGATCACCTAAAGGGTGACGAGTTGGAAATAGTCTTGGAGATGAGAGAAGAGATATAAAACAAATATAAACGTTAGGAAATTTTTTTATGTAATTTTTTTTATGTAATTTTTATGTAATTTTCTTTAATTTTTATGTAATTTTCTTTAATTAAAAACAAATACAAAGAGCCCAGCCGGGTCAGCCCAGCGAAGCCCACCAAACCCACGCCCCCAACCCCCGCCCCACCATACTCTGTTTAAATGTGGGTCGCCCTATGTCTGCCACCCCAAGCCACGTGTCAACAAATGCCCCAACCCAAGCCCAACCCCCGCCCCACCATACCCCGCAGTCTAAAGTTTGTCTTGGAAATTAAAAAAATATATGATTTTGATCTTTTTCAAGAAAGTAAATATGTATAGATCTCTATTTTCAAGAGATGTAAATAGCTAAATGGTTGAAAAAGTCAACATGTCTTTAATACCTATTTTAAATCCAAAAAATATTTAAAAATAAGTATATTTTTAGTTATATATATAATTTAAATTATAAATTTACTTACTCGGTTCTTAAATCTAGTCCGACCAATTGGACCGGTTCGACCAGTAAACCGGTAAAAAGACCAATTCGACGTCCGATCCAGTTATAAAAACATCAAACTATGCCATAGTTGTTACTTGTTAGCATATCTTCACAAGCAATAAGACCATGCGTAGTGGTAGAAGGTTATAATGCCCCCACCATGGGGCATTATACGACACGTGGCGTCCTAGTCAGCAAGGGGGCGTTATAGCAAAAGTGGCGTAGTGGGGCATTATGCCAATAACCCCATTCAATCATTAAAAAAAAAAAAAAGAAAGAAAACATCACAAAAGTCAAAAAGTTTTGTCAGAACACTTCCATTTGCAAGCCACACACAATAGTCAAAAGTTATGTCAGACCATACTCAAATATGATTGGCTCAAGCAAATGAATGGGGCTCAAGCACGGCGTTTTAATTAAAACGCGAATTCGATTTTTTTTTCCAAAATAACGCCCCAAAACGCCCCCTGTAATGGGGGGTTGGGCGTTATAGGGCGTTTTCGGGCAAATTTTTTTTAAAAAAACGCCCCACTACGGGCGGTGTAACACTTTTTGTGCACGGAGTAGCAACCGTTTCACCCTCACGTCCACGTCACCAACAACGTTTTTAACGCAGAAACACACGTCATAAAAAAAGATACCCAAATATCCTCTTCCGTCACTCTTTCTTCTCCTTCAATAATCCCCAATGAAGAACCACTTTGCGATCAAATTAGGGCACCAATTTCTCCTCTCACAATCAACATCCACACAATTAAGCTAACACATTCTCCAATTCTTCACCAATCACCTTCTCGATCGACTCAAAGTTCGTCTTCTCGTACTTAGGTACAGTGTTAGGGTTTGTTTTTCGGAAGAAATTTGATGAAGGATCCTTTAGATCGGACGAAAGTTGTGCTGCGGCACTTGCCGCATACGATTTCTCAGTCGGCGCTCATGGACCAGATTGACGCTCGGTTTTCTGGTCGGTATAAGTGGTTCTGGTTCCGTTCTGGAAAGCAGAGGTTAGGGTTTTATGTCTGTTTTGGTTAAGGTGCTGTTTGTTGTTGTTGTTAGATTGAAGTTTATGTTTATGGAATTGGTAGTTGTGTGTGTGTGTGTGTTGAATGTAGTGGTGTTTGGGTATATATGTGGTTTTTGGATGTTAATAAATTGAATTTGTTTTCGTATTTGGTGGAGTAGTTTAGAAATATTGGTGTAAACTAGAGCAGGAGTAACAATTTCTGTTCAAAAAAATTGTAGGAATTATTAGCGTTGAAATCGTGTTATATACTTTGAATCTTTTGATGGTATTGGTTTAGCAGTGAGTAGAAGTTGACCTAGGGGAAGACTGGTAGCTGGTCGAATGAACCTAGCTATTCTATATAAAGTTTCGAAGAGATGAGCTAAGTATATTCGAATGTGAAGTATACGAAAGGTTTGGTAAGAATTATACTTCATGGCTTGTTTGTTTGTGAACAGAGCAGTGTTGATCAGCTTGTAGTTGGTGGTGAAATGACACATTAGATTTGATTCTGTTTTGTATGATGAGGATTAACATATATGATTCTGGTAGACTAAATCTATCGATATGTGGTGCTTTCCTTACCTGTCTTTATAGGGCTTCAAATTGCCCATGTGTGGTTGTAAGTTGAACTTGTAAGTAACCGGTTCTGGGCTTCCTGGGCTTGAATGTTGAAACAGATGGTTTGTAATTTGTTAATTGGTCTCTCTGGGCATGATCTTTGTAGGAACATGTACTTTATTTTCAGTCTTTTTGATTATACAATTTAAAAATAGTTAGTGATTAGAACTGGATTATGAACTCTCTTTGGACATTATCTATCCAGAATCATTTATTTTTGGTAGAGTATGAACTAATGATTTCCTATTTAACTCTAATTGCAGCCTGAAGTCTCCATCATATTCCAGAGCATATATTGACTTTAAGCGGCCAGATGATGTCATTGAGTTTGCAGAGTTCTTTGACGGGCACGTTTTTGTCAATGAGAAGGGTAAGTCTTGAGCATGTACTTTAAAGCACACGATCAGCAACCTTAATCAGCATCAGATTTTAACTCATTCTTATTCTCAATGCATAAATAGGATCAGACTTCTTACTGCTGAGCAGTATTTTCACATACTATTTTTCTCTAAAATAAGTTTTTCTTGATAATAATTAGAAATTAAGGTCTTAACATGTCAATTATCGCAGGTACGCAATTTAAAACAATTGTTGAATATGCACCTTCACAGCGTGTTCCTAAACAAATGTCTAAAAAAGATGGACGTGAAGGGACCATAGGGAAAGGTAATAAAAGGGCTTATCTCTGATGCTGATTAAGGTTGCCGATTAACTCATTACCTGACATGCGTCACTGATAACTAATCTTTTAATTAATATAGATCCGGAATATCTTGAATTCCTTGAGTTTGTTTCAAAGCCTGTTGAGAATCTTCCAAGTGCAGAGATACAATTGGAAAGAAAGGAAGCCGAGCGAGCTGGTCAGCCTTAAGTTCTTTGTTGTTTTAACTGTTTGCTCATTGAATTTAACCTTGATATCGTCAAATTACAGGTGCTGCTAAGGAGGCTCCTATAGTCACACCTTTGATGGATTTTGTTCGGCAGAAAAGAGCTGCCAAGGGTGGGCCCCGGGTAGGAACTATGCCTCTGAGCATTTAGCTCATTTTGTATTAAGTTATAGGGTAAAATTCCATTTTCGTCTCTGAGGTTTGCCCAGTTTTGCGACTTTCGTCTAAAGGTTTGTTTTTCCGCATTTGGATCCAAAAGGTTTGAAATCTTGCCATTTCCATCCGTCTCGTTAACTCCATCCATGTTTCTCCATTAAATCAAGGGTACTTTGAATGCTTGTACGTTATGCAAAATGTTTGTACATAAAGTGAAATAGACCAAATTGCCCTTTAAGTCAACAAAACAGACGGAAATACCCATGACTTAACTGAGAAAAATGGATGGAGTTAATGAGCTGGATGAAAATGGCAAGATTTGAAACCTTTTGGATCCAAATGCAGAAAAACAAACCTTTGGATGAAATTCGCAAAACTAGCCAAACCTTAGGGACGAAAATGACATTTTACTCTATAAGAACTTTTAGGCTACAGCTATGAGTAACTGAAAGCATAGAGTTGCTTTTAATTGCAAATTAGGAAATGAGTTTATTACAAAAGTTGCAACAGACATGGAAAGATAAGAAATAAATGATAAAAAAAAACATTTGAGACCTTTTAGTGTAAGATTGTATGTATGCATCCTCATTGTCTTCAGTGATCTACTGCAGAGGTCTTTGCCTAACGGGAAATTAATGAGGAGGGCTGGTGCTTCATCATCTTCAAGTTCTACTGTAGCGAAACGTGGTTCTGAAAAGAGGACAAGTTCCGCCATGGTATAGTAATGTTATTAATCTACATTAAATTATGCTATCATGAGATATATTATACTAATATACACACACAGTCACACACCGATAAACTTATTTTAGAAGAGCTCAGTGTGAAATGCTTACTTATATTTAAGTACTAGACCCGGTTTATATATTCCCTATTAAAGTTGTAGCATTTACATTCTCGTTAAACTTTGTTCCGTATTACTATTATATTGGAAATTCTATTGGCACACATCTTGTTATCCATATCACCCCTGTGATTTATTTAACATATACTACATTAAATTCTGCTATCATGAGATAGATGCCTTGAACATTGATGTACTATGTTGAAAACAATTAATGAACATCAATTAAGAAACCAATCTTAATTGTTGTTATTATTGTTTATTACTAAATCCACATTATTGTCTTTGTTCAAACTTCAAAGGTTGTTGGTGGAATTTCTCATGCCTTTTTTTTATTTTGAATAACAGTATGTCCTAAGGGACAGTGGAAAGAGCACAAATGGTAAAGAGAAGTCAACTTATGCTAAACGAGATGATCGTCAGGTTTCTGATAAATCCGGCAGTGTAATATTGGAAGAAGAAAGGGGTATGTCTTTACATCGCCATCACTTTTCCTGCATAATCATTTTCACTTCAATATAAATCGAGACTAGTTATGCCAATAACGATGTGTGTGTTTATATTACAATATCATCCACCTTTATGTATCTTATACATGTATCTTCAAGATTGAGCCTGGTGTTAATTATGTACAAAAATGGTTATGCTTTGTTCATTCAGGGCAACATGATGAAATTATACTTTCTTGTATGCATATTGTTAATTGTTCTTAGTGAGCTTCTTATAGGATCCCCTTTTAAGCTTTATAGTCCAATTTAAAGTTCTTTCTTTCGTAGAATCGTTTTTTATGACTTTTTTCCAAGCCTTCTTTTAAGCTTTATAGTCTAATTAATTTTTTTTTTTCGTACAATCGTTTTTTATTATTTTCAAGCCTTCTTTTAAGCTTTATAGTCTAATTAATTTTTTTTTTCGTACAATCGTTTTTTATTACTTTTTTTTTCAAACCTTCTTGAATAATATTCTCTCCATTTTCTGTTAATTGCTGATTCTAATTAGTATGTATTCTTCTAAATATGTATCATAGTTTCTTTTTCTATGTACAATACTTCCTATAATTTGTGATACAACTACACGTTTCCTTAAAAGTTGTATATTCATATAGTTTTAGAACTGAATGTAATTTATATAGTTTTGCAGGCTTGTAATTTTGGTTTTCATACATTGGATCAGTACACATAGGTAGTTAATTTGTTATAATTGTTGTTAATGACTTAATTCATGTAGGTGCTTCTGGAGCCCCTGATACCGGGAAGAAGAAAATTTTACTGTTAAAGGGAAAAGAAAAGGAAATCCGGGTTGTCACCGGCTTGACACCTCAGCAAAACTCATCAACTATTAAACTTGCTGCCAGAACGAATCAAAGACATGAGGCGAGTGGAAGAATTATCAGAAGCATACTTGTTAACAAGGATACACGACAAAATCAATCTGATCAGAGTCAGAATGTATATCAGGAAAAGGACAGAAAACCACCACGGGGCCCGCTTTTGAAGGACTCAAACGGTTTACCAGATGATAAGCATGGTTGTATGAATAATAAAGATAAACCTGATCGCGGTGTTTGGACTCCCTTGCGTCGTTCTGATGGATCACGCGCAAATGACGAGTCTCTGTCTTCTTTCGCTTTTCAATCTGCACAAGTTCTACCAGATTCTGCAGAAGGTATATTAATACTAAGTATTTTAATTTTTGCCACTTTTTGCTGCAAATTTAGTGTACTTTTCTATCAAGTAACTGTATAAATTTTGCCCCTAGCATTGTTTCTTAGTTTTTTTGGCTTACTAGTGGGTTACAACCCGTGCTCCGTAGCAAGTTCGTAACGTAAATAAAAATAAGCAAATCGCAAGAGTTAAAGTTGTTTGATGTTTTAGTTTGGGGGCTAAGCATGTCATTATTAAAGTTGAGGTGCTAAAGTTCATTATTGAAGTTGAGGGACTGAACATGTCATTATGAAAGTTTAGGGGCTAAAGTTGTTTACTATTAAGTATGCCATTATTAAAGTTGAGGGGCTAAACATGTCATTATCAAAGTTGAGGGACTAAAGTTGTTTATTAATAAAGTTGAGGGGCTAAAGTTGTTTGATGCTGACAAAATAGCATATTTATAGTATATATAATTTATAATCTATACATATAATAAAAGAAACCACTTTGAGGACACTTGTCATCATATTAGGCCATGTCTTATGGATAATTATAATTTTAGGTTAATCTCTTCGAATTAATTATTATAGATAATTAATCATCCTACTAAATATTTATTTAGTTTAATTATTACTTTTATCTTTATCTATTTACTTCAAATTCAAACTTAGTTATCTAATTTGATATTAGAGTAAATTACGATTTTGTCCCCTGTGGTTGTATCACTTTTACCCTTTTAGCTCAAAAAGAATTTTTTTAACATCTGAACCCTCAACGTCTTTTTTTTCTAACCCTTTTGGACCTCAACGTATTTTTTTCTAACCCTTTTGGTAGGCGTCAAATATATAAAATTACATTTATTCAACCCGTGTAATAAATGATGTTTCTTAAAGATGTATTATTTTATTATTTGGTAAACAATATTACATTTATTCAACTCGTGTAAAACAAACGGTTTTAAAGATATAACTTTTTTATTTGGTATATAAAATTATATTTATTCATCCCGTACAATATGGTTCTTATAGATATAACTTTTTATTACTTAATATATAAAATTATATTTATTCAACCCATTCAATATAACAGGTTTCTAAAGATATATTGTTTTATTATTTGGTATATAAAATTCATTTATTCGACCCGTGTAATACACGGGATTATAACCTAGTTATATAATATCTTAGAGGTGGTGAAAAACTGAAAATAGGCAGAGTGGGTTGGGAATGGGTCAAAACAGATAATTTTATAGTGCCGGTTGTGTTGATCCATAAGTAACTTTTTTTTTTCACTTTTTGTTTTCTTTATAAATGAATAAATGTAATAAATATGATACAAATACTAGATTGTTAATAATAGTAATATGATCTTTTGTATAAAAAGATATAGAAGGTTGCTTACCTTAAAAATACACTTCGAACGACCTTTGACCTAGTTTCATTTTATCGTTTGACCTGTTAGAAACGAAAATAGATAGCCCAAACAACCTATCAATTAGTGAATGAGTTAATATTGTCGCTAAGTTATCTGTTTACATTTGACATGGTTTCATTACAGGAACTCGCGGAGAAGCGAAGTACGATGTGTCAAATGAACGTGGTGTGGAATTAAAAACCACTGGAGCTGGACGTGGTGGTCATTTCTCTTCTGAAAATGGTAAGCGTAACCTCCGAAACTTAAAGGATCATAACAATGATATATAATATGAGTAAGAGTAAAGTACACGGATGGTCCCTGTGGTTATCCAAAATTTTGGATTTAGTCGCTAGCTTTTTTAAAATACAGGGATGGTGCATGTGGTTTGCACTTTGTAACGCATTTAGTCCCTAACTTTTGCTAAAATTACATGGATGGTCCCTGTGTTAGGGTATCGGATCAAAGAAGGCTCGAGCGGAAGGGAAACAAACACACACAAACACACTAGCCGAAAATAAAGAACACGAGAATTTTCGTGGTTTGTGGTTTGCACTTTGTAACACATTTAGTCCCCAACTTTTTGCTAAAATTATATGAATGGTCCCTGTGTTAGGGTATTGGATCAAAGTAGGCTCGAGCGGAAGTGAAACAAAAACACACAAACACACTAGCCGAAAATAAAGAACACGAGAGTTTTCGTGGTTCAGTCAAGGTGACCTACGTCCACGGGTTGCAACTAGGGTTAGGATTTTATTTCTAAGGTGATACACATTAAAAAAGACCTATCAACTATTTATAATACACATAATAGGGTTTACAACTTGTTGACGAAGAAAACGTAAAATAGGAAACCGTATTAGGCTTAACAAAATTAGCGGATATTCGTCGCTGCTCTACATTAGTGCATCAAACATTAGAGAATCTGTCAGTGTTGTAGAGATCGCTAGGCGCTAGTCGGGTGGTGAGGTACTGCCTAGGGATTAAACGAGATTAATAGGGATTAATCAAATTGGACTTTTTATATATAATTTTACAATTTTTTATAAATATGTAGTTAACTTTATACTTTTTATATATAATTTTACAAGTTTAGGAACAATATGTAAACTAGTGAAAGATGAAGGGGGCTAAATACTATAATACCCAAACTTAATATAACCTAATACACACCCACGTTCATCGTAAGCCGCCTCTTTCTCATCTCAATCGTTTTCGGCAGACACAACAAGAAAACACACTCTATACCCAATTTCGCTTCTTTTGGTTGGTTGATTCTTCTATGTTGTTCGATTTTGCACAACGGAGACAAGTGCACATCCGATTTAGGTTCGAGTCAAGGTAAGAACTTGTTCTAATTTGACTGTGTTGTTCTGATTTCAGCCCATTTTGATCCATTTTTGACCTCATATTTGACCGACTGGATCCGATTTGAAGCGATTTTTGACTGATTTTTACGAGTTTGACCGATTTTGACCATTACTGCCTAATTTGGCCGATTTGGCAATAATCTCGGCGATGGACCTCCGATTATCGCTTAGGCGTCGATTAATTGACCACCTAGGCCGATTTCTGCTACACTGGCATCTGTTAGAGCATCTAGCATTATCCCACATTTAGAGCATTTGATTGCTTTCAAAGCCTACATATCTAACTAGTGGGTTCGTAGGCTTTAGGGTAGCCGACCCTAATTAGGGTTAGCCGGCCCTAGCTGTTAGCCCACTTAGTTAACTTGTTAACAAAGTAGGAAACCATAATCTTCCTTACCTCTTAGGCCGATTTCTGCTACACTGGCATCTGTTAGAGCATCTAGCATTATCCCACATTTAGAGCATTTGATTGCTTTCAAAGCCTACATATCTAACTAGTGGGTTCGTAGGCTTTAGGGTAGCCGACCCTAATTAGGGTTAGCCGGCCCTAGCTGTTAGCCCACTTAGTTAACTTGTTAACAAAGTAGGAAACCATAATCTTCCTTACCTGATAGTTGGTCAGGGTTTGTGATAACGGTCACTGAAACTGCTGTAACTGGAAATTTGAAGTTTGATCATATCCGGGATAGTGTTTTGGGTGAAGACATTCGCCAGAGGAACTCTAGTTGAGGATCTACTTCTGGTGTGTTCAGTGTTAGCGGGGGAAGAGTTAATAACAGAATCAATGAGAGTCGTGGGAAAACCTTGTCTAAAGCTGGGAAGAATTTGAGGTACTGAAACTGTGGTGAAAAGGGGCATTTAAAAACGAGTGTCCTGATCCTAAGAAAGAGGATGGTAAACATGTAAACAATTTTGTGTCAGATGAAACTGACGATGACGTACTAGTTTGCCGTGAAGAGTCTACAGACTCTTGGGCTATGGATTCTGGTTCTTCGTTTCACGCCATGCACAGTGGGAAGACGATGGTGAATCTGAAAAAAAGGAGACTTTGAAAGGGTACGATTAGCTACCGAATAATGTTACGGGTATGGGAGATGTCATTCTGAAGACTCCACTGGGCACTACATGGAACTTGTAGAATGTCAAGGTAATTCTAGGTTTAGGTTTAACGAAGAAACTTATTTCTGTTAGTCAACCGGATATCGGGGGTCTAACTTTAAGTCAGGGGATTTGGTGATAGTGGGAGCACGGGTCGTGTTCCAGGTACAATCACAAAGAAACATTGGGTTTTGAAGACGAAGAATCCGACTGAAGAAAAATGTTTTCCTGGGAAATAGTTTGCAAAATGTGGAGAGTGGTATTAATTCTCGGTGTATCTCTGGTGCTGGTGGATCGTGCAAGCCAATTGAGACTGAGAATGGGTCAGTGACGGTTTCAGTCACGACTGGGTTGGAGCTTGTGGGAGCTTCAATTGGTCTCACAGGTACTTGATGAGAGTTGTGGTTGCAACTAGGTGGCTTGGATGTGATTGAAGTTTTAGCTTGTTCTTGGAACAGGAGGCTTGGAAGACTTGAACATGAAGATTATTGAAGTTATTGGTGTTGGGTTTCTTTGATGCACTTTTTGGACTATGCAAAACCTCCGAGTGAGAGATTGTTGGGTACGTAGGCTTTAGGGTAGCCGACCCTAATTAGGGTTAACCGACCCTAGTTGTTAGGCTCACTTAGCTAACTTGTTGACTAAGTAGGAAACCCTAATCTTGTTCTATTAATACCTATGATGTAATCGTAGTCTGTGTCATTCTGTAAACAGTTTTGAGCATCTAATAAAAGTGAAACCCTAGTTGCAACTCGTGGACGTAGGTCACCTTGACAGAACCACGTAAATTCTATTCTAGCAGAAAATAAAGAACACGAGAATTTACGTGGTTCGGTCAAGGTGACCTACGCCCATGGGTTGCAACTAGGGTTAGGATTTTATTTATGAGGTGATACAAATTACAAAAGACCTATCAACTATTTATAATACCCAAATTAGGGTTTACAACTTGTTAGTTGACCAAGAAAATGTAAAATAGGAAACCGTATCAGGCTTAACAAAAATAGCGTATACATGCATGCTCCATATACTGCTAGCGCATCTAGCATTAGAGCATTTGTTAGAGCATCTATTACATGTAGCGTTAGCGCATCTAGCATTATCCCACATTTAGAGCATCTACTGAAACATGAGCGCATAGAGCATTTGTGCATTTTGCATTGTGCACTGTGTTTTTAAAGCCTACATATCTAACACCCTGTGGTATGCATTTTGTAACACAGATAGTTACTAAACGTTGGGGACTAAATATGTTTACAAAGTGCAAACCACAGGGACCACCCGTGTACTTTTGAAAAATTAGGGACTAAATCCAAAATTTTGGTTAACCACCGGGACCATCCATGTACCATACTCTGAGTTACCTAGCTTAATTTTGCACGTATAGTCCCCATGGTTTTCCAAAATTTTGGATTTGGTCCCTAGTTTTCCAAAAGTACACAGATGTCCCAATGGTTTGCCCTTTGTAACACAATTAGTCCCCAATTTTTGCCAAAACTACATGGATGGTCCCTATGGTTTGCACTTCGTAACGCATTTAGTAACTAACTTGGACCTCCTGAAACCTTTAAATTTGTTAGTTGGGCACTAAATGCGTTACAACGTGCAAACCACAGGGACTATTCGTGTACTTTTAGAAAGCTATGGACCACATCCACAATTTTAGAAAACCATAGGGACTATCCGTGTACTTTACTCTTTTTATATATTATACTTGTCAATACACCGCCGTATTAGTCGATACATTTAGAATAGGTTAACCGGCCCATTTGTAATATCAGCCAGCCCTAGTAAAGCTGTATAGATCTATATATATGTCATATTGTATTCACATATCATCACAAGCAATAATACAATCTTTACCAAGTTTTAACTTACCGAAAGAAGCAAAGACTTATTTTGATTAATCTACTAATCATGTAGGGACCCATAAACACAGTGGTCGCCGTGCACTCACACATAATGCTAAGGATGCTGATGGATCTTCAAATTCGAATGAGGGGAAACCTTTAAAAAGAGGCGTTTCTGCTGGTTATGGTTCACATGAGGTGTCCCAGATTCAGGCCAAACTTTTGTTGATATTTTTGTTGTATTTAATTTCTAGGGTTCTAATCTAATAATGTGTGTTGGCATTGCAGAAGCGAGTGTGGGTTCAGAAACCAAGTTCTGGTTCTTAGGTGTTTCAATAAGGTAAGATATGATATTATGCTCTTATACTACAAAATCTTTTTTGTTATTTTCTTTATATAATATGTCATTGAAGTATAGCTATGAAGAAAGTTTATTATATAGGAATGAGTTGATTTGATAAACGCGTATAATGGGCCAGACAGGTAAGAAAACGTTGGTTAAAAAGGAAATGAAATGAACGGGTCAAGGTAATTTAAAGTGTATTAACCTCCTAAATCATTTTGGATCTTCTTAAACTAGCCTGAGCCCGAGCTTGAGCTTACTTTGGATCTTCTATATAAACGACCTCGAGTTTGAAAAACTACTTAAGCTCGGGTTCGGCTAAGCTCATTTACACCCTGGTTTGCCAATATGAACGGTAGTGAGAACACATATTTCTCTTATTTTTTGCAGTCGAGTATAAACCTGCTCACAGCCGTGAAAGTCATCATTTGATCATATCGAGACCGATGCTTAAGCATGGTGGAGTGGGAAAGAAATGAAATTTCGGAGACCAGCAACGAACATTGTTTTGAAAGAAACTTTACCCTAGTTACAACAGAACCAAAAGGCTTTTTAAAAAGACCGTAGGAACGATTATAATATCCACAAAAGTATCCACCCTTTGAATTGGGAGTGTGCGCCCGGTGGAGCTGTCGATATAATCGACTGTATATACTTAATTACTTATCAACAACGAATGGTAATGTTGTGTTTGCCTCGTGTATACGCGCGCATAGATGATAGAGATGTGTGCTCTTTGTGAGGACTTCGGGTTATTATGTAACTGCAAAAAGTTTTTTGTTTTGCGATACATATGGAAGGAAATGATGTTGGTGATGACTGATGACTGTGTATAACTTTGTTAAATTGTTGGTTGGAATTATATGGATGTAGTCAGGTTTCGTAATCTTTTTTTTAGCATCCAATTGCTCGTATCAATCAATATTTTACATTCCAATTAGGAGTTTACGATTTTGTTTTTTGCTACCTCGAGAATTCCCATGAGATTACACATGGTATTTCTCCAACTCAAACACACTTAACTATGGAGTTCACCGGATCCACAAACAGAATATCTAAAAATGTGTAGACGGTAGTTGAAGTCGTTATTCACTATCACCCTCTTAAACAATATAAGAGTGACTCTAATACCATTTGTATCATTTGATCCTTTGCATCAACCAATACTATTCGCTTCGGTCACTGTTGACGCTGTAAGATAGTGAAAGACTTGATTGATTGTGTTCCATTCAATATGGTTACAATATATATAGATAAACCGGCCTGTGGGCTCAATACTAAAACCCTAAATATTATACGCTAATACTCCCCCTCAGTCAGAGCCAGAGCGGTAGAGAATCGGACGAATCAGACCGGAAAACAATAATAAACATAAACAAACAATTATAATAATCAAAACTAGCTTCGATCTTGGTCCTTGACTTGTAAGTCGAAACTTCTACCAAAATTCCAACAAACTTCAATCCATAATCTTCAATGACATTCCACAGTTTTAAGTAATTTGGTAATCCTACAAGAGGCATCCAATACAGTAGTGAGGCGACGGTGAGTAGCGACGCGGCGACGGATTATAATCATGCAGGCGGCATGGCGGGAGACTGTAGTCTAATGAGCGATGGCGGCACGGCAGCAAGGGGCGGCTTGACGGAGACGCAAAATCAACATGATGAGCCTTATCATCTTCAGTGTGGTAAGAGAGCGTAAGAACAAACACTGGTGAATTTAGAACCGTAAATGAAGCTATATTTGAACACGAAACCGAAAAAAAGATAGAAACGGCAACGGAAAACAAACAGTGGCTGGACAGGGCGGCAGTGACGGCACGCCGCCCTGTCTAGGGTTTTTCTCAAGTGGTGATGGCTAGCTAGGGTTTGATTATTTGTGTGCGGCGCGGCAGAAATGGTATAGAGCCTAGGCTGACTCTGATACCATGTAAGATAGTGAAATACTTGATTGATTGTATTTCATTCAATATGGTTACAATATATAGAGATAAACCAGCCCGTGGGCTCAATACTAAAACCCTAAATATTATACGCTAATAAACGCATCCTAGGTGACGAAGGCTTGATAGAGAATCTTAGATTGGTTTAGTTAGTTTTGTATATTAATGTTTTGTGGATTTCCTAAGTGCAGGCGCAGTTACAAACTACACTAGACCATAACTGGTGCAGTTGGTCGGGAAATCTATATAAGTGCGTGTTCGGTCATTATGATTAAGTTTTTGTGAATTCTATTGTTAGAGATTAGATAGTGATTTGTGTAATCGATAATAGAAAGGAAAAAAGTTATTTGTGTTTGTGTTGTTGATTCATTCTAACGTACGTGTATTGGATTCCGCACTTTATACGTGCATGTGATTCAAAGTATTCGATCCTTGTGGTGTATTAGTGGCACTGGGGCTTACGACTTTGTTTTGGTTACCAATTCATAAACTTTTCACAAAAGTCGCACGTGAAAGTTCTGCAACCAAACACACTTAACTATGAAGTTCTCCTTTCATCTACAGCTAAGCGTCCAAAACACGTTGATGATACTTGAGACAGGATATTCTTTATGTCATAGTATCTCTCCTATGGATGGGTCGAGATTTGTATAAGGTGTCACATTTTTTATGCATTTGATGTATTCAAATAGAGCCACACTGAAGGATGGTAGTACTTAGTAGTTTGAAATAGATTAAGGTTCTTTTTTTTTAAAACAACTCAAAACTCTTAAAATATCTGTCATCTAGCTTTTGCAAATGCCATTACAACATGTTATTTTTTAGTTTAATGAAATCACTCTCATTTTATGTAATTAGGATTTAGGATTTACACTAGACCAAAGTTCTACTATGGGCTAAGTTAATTTGATCATGGACCCAACGAATGACGGGGCTCATGGGTAATGGATACGCTTCTAACTAATTTTTTTTAGCGCAAACTTCGATATCATTCCACACGAAAAAGGGCAATTACAAAGCTATGGCAGGTAGTCGGGCAACAAGTTGCGCCGCCACCCCCTTTTGAATAGAAAAACCAATTCTACTAAATACAAACTTTGAAACCAATTCTACTAATATAGTTATAAATTATTATTAGTGCAAATATTTAGTTAAATGTAAGCATTTGTAATTTTTGATCATGTCTTAGTTAGTTTACATGTTTAATGTTTTCATTAAGACAACTTATAGAGTTCATTAAGCAAACCCTTAACGATATATAATCGTTTGTACAAAGTTGATCGCTTGTTAGCTTGGACATTTTTCATTAATGCAACTTATTATGGAATTAATCAATGTAGACAAAATATAAATTGACATTCTAAAGTTAACGTAAGATGACCTTCCAAGTTGCCGATCGAAAGTTGATTAAATATCAAACACCCCAAAGAGAAAATTAAGCGTTGCGACACGAAACCTAAACAATTTACATGGTTGGAAGCGGGGAGGATATATTGTTCTGGTTAGACCCATGGCTTCTAGAGGTTCCGTTGAAAGTTAGATTTCCCTCGTTATTCCGTTTGGAGGTGGTTAAAACGTGTTCCGTTAGAGATCGGTTGCAGGGGGAGGGGCTGTGGGTATGGAAACACGATTTGGATTCGGACTCGGAGATTTTAGAATGGCAGGAGTTGGTCTCGGCTATTAGGGCGGTGTCTTTGTCCGATAGACCTGACAAGTGGGAGTGGGCCGCTAATGGGCCAGCTAAGTTCTCCGTGGCATCGGTGAAAAATTTTTGGTCTTCAAAGAAAGATTTCAGTAATCGGTACCTTATGGAATGGTGTAAGTGGGTTCCTTCCAAGTGCAACATTTTTGTTTGGCGTGCGGAGATGGATAGAGTTCCAACGGTTGAGGCTTTGAACAGAAGGGGCATTGAGGTGTCTAATCCGATGTGCGGTTTCTGTAACGAAGGTCTCGACTCGGTCCTTCACTTGTTTACTGCGTGTCCCTTTTCGTTGAATCTATGGGATAAGGTTACTTCGTGGTGTAGGGTGAGAAATTTTTTTGTCTTCTCGTTTCGTGATCTCTTAGAGATCCACTCTTTGGGTCAAAGATCAGAGTCGGATAGGCTGGCTCTTCAAGGGGTTGTGATTACTGCTTGCTGGCTTCTTTGGAAGGCTAGGAACGATATCCGTTTCAATGATAAAAAACGCAGTGTTGAGGAGATCTTTAGTGAAGTTAGGGCGGTTAGCTTTTTGTGGTTCAAATATAGGGCTAAAAAAGGTTTTTTTCTTTGGGAGGACTGGTGTAAATTTGTAAATATGTAGTTGGTTTGTTTTTGTTTTCCCGTCCCGGTCTTCGGGTTCGGTGGTTCTAATGAAGTTCACTTTTCAAAAAAAAAAACTTACTTTTCCACCAAAATCCAAAGGTGCCAATATTTCATCAAAATGGTATCAACTTGTCATGAAAATTTGACAAAATTTCATTAAAAAGATGCTTTAATTATTGTGTGTACAAATGCATAGCTTTGGTGTCCATTTAAAAAAATCTGCACTCTTACAAGTTCTCTATGGTTTTACTTGAAGATTTTTTGTCCAAAACTAAAGTGTATTTTAAAAAGTGTAATATTATAAAAACCCTAGAATAGATTTTTTGGTCTTACACAGTTTTTGTTTCGATTTTCAATTTAACTAGGTTTTTTCAACCTGGCGCGCGTTGCGGCGCCGTTTATAGTAAATTTAAGCATGGCATCTTGCCGTTTAACACTGAAACCAACACGCACTGTTTATAGTAAATTTAAGCATGGCATCTTGCCGTTCAACACTGAAACCGGTTTGGTTAGGTTCGGATCTTCCAAATAACCTTTATACTATGTGGCTTTCATGGATTTGATAGCAATAACAACCAGGGCAAATAAATGAATACTAATAAAGACTAATAGCCTCTAGATGCTTAAAAATTGAGGCTAGCTAAGCTTCATGTGGCATCACAGGATAGCTATGATTACTCACAAAATGTTATCTAAAACATAATTTCCTTTAAACCCATGTTTCATATTGATTACTTTTAAGTTTTAACCAAATCACAGTACCCATTACAAATGCTCATAAATCATAATTGACTTCCCTTCTGGCAAGGGTTGGGTCTCCCTGAACAAAAAATGGATCCTCTGATCTCTACTGCTCGGATCTCACCTAAAAGGTTTTCATAGACCGACCGCCCTCCCTTTCTCTTCTCACATTCCTGGTCCGCTCACGTCCATAGAGAAGGATTTTCACACTGTGCTCACCACATCCTACCACGCCACATCCTACCAACCCGTTTCTCTACAACAACGATGGACCTTCATGTGCGTCACGTTAGAGAAGGTGTTATACTTATTTTCCACTCATGTTTAACATTAACCTGCCACTGCCCTTGCTTCCAATACAGTTCACCATAAATGGCTACCATTTCAAACAAAGATGACCGTAATAACTCTACAAAAATGCGATCGGGCAACCATGATCAACCGTAAGATAAAGAATAACTATACAAATATGATAGCCTGATCGAATTATCTCTCGGCCTTGAGCCACATACTTCATTAAGTAGACAATCAGTTTTAAACAGGTTCTCAAAAGTCTACCCAGAAAATATTAAAAAGAATCATTTGTAAGCACAAAAACAACACATACAGAATCACTTCACTTGAAGTACCAATTGTTAAGCAAAGGCTAGCAGAAAGCTTCGTCAAAAGAGACTGTAAGCTATCACATCTGGTCCCAATACTGTATTTTTCTCTGGAGCATGGATCTTTGGAAGACGCCACTTATCTGTAACACAAACAACAAAACCGTAACACATCGATCATTTCTTATGTAATATTATGTTTTTGTTACTGTTTTCATTTTGTTTTCTTATATTTCGTCAATAACATGCTAGAAATCTCAAATAGATACATGCTAGAAATCCAGTTATGGGTCAGAATTCCAGTTATGGTTCATACAGTGCTTATCATCATAATCATCATCACCCCTTTCCTGAATATTCAAATGAGCACGAGCATAAAAAAACTGGAAAAAGTGGCAACACGTAGCAATGGAGAACACGTGTGGCTTTAGCATCAGATTTCATCCCTAAATCAAATTTCACATTTTTATAAATAAATAAGTAAACTATATATGGTGTATCTTCATTTTTCAACACGTAGCAACGTTGTAATTGTGAACTTACATCACTGGTGAGTAATGAAAACCAAGTTTCGTACTATCTAAAAGTGTGGAACCCAGCTTCTTCATATTCTGACTTCTATAGGGGTCTCCCTGAACGCGAGATTAAGGTGGAATTTCAGGCTCCATTTGTACATACTTCACTTTCCACAATAGTCTGAAATATCACAGAAAGCATTAATTATTTGCACAATTTGGTAAAAAGTTTAGAAAAAGGGCATATTAATTGTCAATATTAAAAGTGTTGTGTTTGGTCTAAAATTATGGTTGGGTATGGTAGCGTTTATACAGTAAGCAATGATGATATCTCATCACATTTCCCCTACTTCCGTGCATAAACACAAAGGCTCGTGCACTCGCTCAGTACTAAAAATAATGTTAAAACAAAGACTTGCGCAAAAACACAAAGGGCTGCAGTACTAAACATAATGTTAAACACAAGGTGCATTGTTTTTCAAATAGGCCAAACGACAATATCACAAGTCTATCTAGACCTAACATACATTGTTGTATAGGTATCTGATAACACAAATGCAGCTCTTGAATTTGTGGACTTGAAAAACTTGAATGATTTTCGTGTGGTTTTGCTAGGCACAAAAGAGGTTTATACAGATTTACCCCTTGCCAACGGAGTCCGAGCTCTACTACGTGGATGCAAAAAGCTTAAGACGTTTGCCCTCTATCTTCGACTCGGAGGAGTGACTGGTGTGTGTTTGACATATAACGGTCAAAACAGTCAAAATATAAGATGGATGCTGCTTGGTTATCTTGTAGAATCTGAGAGTACACCATAAACTTATATTATCGTTTGTCACAGGAAATATTGTAGGGTACACCTCATTAACCTTATCATAAAACATATACTTCAACAAAAGAGCTCAAAAGTAAAAAAGTTAAGCTTTTAAGCAGGTGGCTTGTTTGTTTTGATGAATATGGAGCAAACTCCAATTAGTTCTTGGAGTTTATCTTCAGCAAAATAATATGTAACATTATCAATTTTCTTTTACATACCTAGTTTGAATATATTAATTTCTATTCTGCATCAGTTTTGCAAATCCTACACATTCGCAACAACTTTCGAATTGAATTATATGAACACATTAAAGTTGCTCCACCCAAATAGGAGCCGAAGAAGAACAATCAAATCTGAAAACATTAACCTAAAAAAATAATGTTTGTGAAGCTGATTACTGAGACAGGAGTGTTAAAAGTTTACCAGAAAGCAACGGGGAAAGGATTCACGGTGTTTGCACCGCCGGTTGAAGCGTTTAAGGCCGCCGATGTACGGATCTAATTCGGTAAATCTCCTGTTTTCAGCACCCTCATTTTCACCGGCTTCTGCGTCGGCATCGGATGTTTTATCTCTCAAACCTACAGCGCCACCTTCACCGTTGCTTTCTCCTTCGACTTCAGCTCCTACAGGCGATCTCCGTCAGATGGCCCTACTTCTTCGACGGTGAAACCCTTGCCCTAACAGTCGCCTCTCTCTACTCTATTTCTCTCCTCTCCAGACGTATCTCTCTACCCTATCCGTGACCGGTTTCCACCACGTCCCTACCACCACCACCGTTGTAAACCACAACCATGACCCGATCTGACTATAAAGGGTACATGCATACCTGGTTCAGGTCACCAGGTTCTCACCGGAACCCTAGAAATCCCCGGTCTCTCACCGCCAGAGAACCCGGCACTGGGTTCTCACCCATTCCGACGGTTTAACCACCGTCTCTGCCGCCGGAGACGTGGAAGCAACCCACCCCGCCTCTCTGTCTACTGTGTCGCTGATCTCTCTCTGTCTAGCAGAACCCCTCTCTCTCTTTCAGGTCTCTGTCCATCTGATTGATACAATTAGGAGGTTGGAAATTAGGGGAAGCAAGCCCCCTTAACATGTGTGTAAGAAGCAAGGTGGCACACACATCAAATGCCACGAGAGCTTCATATGTGGCTGAATGAACAGGTGGTCTTTGGCACTGTTCATTCAACTTCCCTATTATCATATATGAATGAACAGGTGGTCTTTGGCACTGTTCATTCAACTTCCCTATTATCATATATGAATTGGTTTGAGATCGAATAGTTAAATCCTCCATAAAAGTTTTGCCAAGTAGGAGAGTATATCTCTCTAACCGAACTGAACGAACACGAACAACTAACGTTTTTAGAGGCTTAAAGCAAACTCTAAATACGAGTTGTTTTCCGGTTTTAACTAACAATATTTTTTTGTTGTTGTAAATCAAGTGTATGGTGGTATTCTTATATCTTAGATTGTTTTTTTTATAAAAAGAAACTAGATTATGATGTTATTAGGCATATATATGCTTACTGAAAAATAAAAAAAAAACTTAGTAAATAAATCATGAAAATAAAACTTATAAAAGCTAATACAACCATCTCTAGTAACATAAAATTAGCCTCCAATGCAAACATATATATTAGTAAATAAAAATAGAGAAACATATGAAAAGAGAAAAGAAAAGAAAATAAGAGGAGAATATGAAGTTGGAATCTAAAAGTAAAAAATCATTTAACTTTATGACCGAAAACTCCTCTTTGCTCATTTATTCTCTGATAATTATGTAAACCAGGTGAAGGGCGAATATGGGTGGCGTCGGTTCGTCTTGGATGGGAGGGGAGGTTTTACCGATTATTCCACTGTTGTGCCTTCGGGCGGGTGGAGGTCTGCTTTCCGCGCATCTGGGAGAGCCAAGGGGCAGGCGGTGGTCGAGTAGTCGACCTTGGCCACAGTGTCCGGTGTCACAGTGGTTGACACGTCGTTCCTTGCCATTCAAAAAAAAATATGTAAACCAATAACAAAAAATAATAATATATATTTTTTTATTCAAATTAGAGGGCTTTGAGGAGTGGTGGCCTAAAGCAAATGCTTTAGTTAGCTTACCCTCTAGTCGGCTCTACGAACAAGGCCTTTTTCAAGTTCGTTCGTTAAGGAATGAATCTGTTCATGAATTGTTCACGAACACTTACCATGGGTGTTCTTCGGGTTGTTTTCTCGGGCTTCGAGTTTTCCATGTCGGGTTGTTTGGGTTTTTAAAACTTAAAATATTATCAGATAACCGAACCATTCTAGGTTCGGTTTCTTCGGTGTTCGGGTATTATCGGGTCAGGTTTCGGAGTAGTATAGTTTTATCGACTCTAGATTTCAACTTCTTAAAAAAATGAATGTAAAACACATTCTAATTTCAAATAAAAAGTAAACGATCAAACCTTTAGCAGAGGTGAAAAGTGGATTGAAACTCGAAAGTCATATGGAATGTCAAATAAAAAGTAGAAGATCAAACCTTTAGCATAGGTGAAAAGTGGATTGAAACTTGAAAGTCATATGGAATGGAATTCGATAACGAAACTTTATTGTAAGGTTGGAACGGGTTTTGGTTTTGGGTCTGATACTCTGATCATCGATGTAGTTTAGCCTTTATGAGAAGTCGATGTCTATAAATATAATATAATATATGATTAATATCAATGTATATTATTATAAAGGATATCGATTATATATATATATATATAGAGAGAGAGAGAGAGAAAATTGTCATTTCAGTCCAGATATTTTTTTTCTCCTCTAGGTCCCTGAGTTTTCCATTTTTTTTTTGTCATTTTGATCACATTGTCTAACTCCATCTAAAAGCCTGGTTTCAGGAAATAGGGGGGGTGCGTATAGAATGAGCCTTTTTTTTTTGTTTTATTTGAGTGCCATAAACAGTTTAATCAAACCACATTCATCATCCCTTTAGGGTGAAGGGAGTGGTTAAACACTTGAAAGTGGCAAACTTTAAAATCAACCAATGAGAGGGTGCCATGTCAACACGTCTAAAGAGTTTAAACTTTGGTGAAAAGTGTTGGCATTGATTAAACACTTGAAAGTGGTAAACTTTTTTTTTTCATTTAAAAAAAATATATATGTGTGTTAAAAGTCAAATATACACACACATAAACACTTGCAATGATTGTCCCCCCAAGTTTGTTGATCGGTGAGTTGTCCCCGATTTCACAAGAAGGCCGCGCGGCAAAGAAGGACGGCACCGGTGTTGCCGCTCGGCAAACCGGTTTGCCGACCCCTTCACCGCTCCACTCCCTTCACCCTTACAGCAATTGTCGCCGGCCAAACAACCACCGGTCAAACCCTCACCTTCTACCACCTTATTCGGTACCCTACAGCAACCAAACCTTAGAACCATCAACAATGGACTCAATCTCATCAGAAAGAATCTACTCTACCTATCACACGGGCTATCAAGTCTTGTTGGTTCAGTGACTAAAATGACACTTTACTCTCTCACTCTCTCTCTCTCTCTCTCTCTCTATATATATATATATATATATATAGTGTGAGATTCATTGGGGAACACTAAAAAAGTGGGGAATCGACTCAAACGAACTCCGATTGGACTCATTCCAGCGGCGTTTGAACCGGCTCGTCGAACCCTAACTAGGATCTTTTAACCCTAAACCCTAAATCATAACCCCTAAACACTAAATATATTAGGGTTTGACTTAGGGTTTAGCCTTAGGGTTTAGCTATAGGGTTTAGCTTTAGGGTTTAGGGTTTAGGTTTAGGGTTTAGCTTTAGGTTTAGCCTTTAGGGTTTAGCTTTTAGGGTTTATAGTTTAGATTTTACGGTTTAGCTTAGGTTTTAGCCTTATTTTTTAGCTTTAGGGTTTAGAGTTTAGGATTTAGGGTTAAGAGATCTTAGTTAGGGTTCGACGAGCCGGTTCCAACGCCGCTGGAATGAGTCCAATCGGAGTTCGTTTGAGTCGGTTCCCCGCTGTTCCCCACTTTTTTAGTGTTCCCCAATGAACTTTCCCATATATATATATATATATATATGGATTTGACTATGATTTTGAATATAGAAGCATAACCATAATATAATTGGGTGAGATTTGAATATGGTGGATAATATAATATAATAGTGATTTAACTTAAAGTTGGTAGTGAATATCAAGTAAATTGCTTAAAAACACACAAAAAATCTTAAAATGTCACACCCCGATATTTTATCCACAAACCGGTGGGCCCGGTGGGGAGTATCGTGACGTAGTTGATATCATCATAGTCAAATATACACAGTTTATAGCACAGCGGAAGTCTTGGTAGAAATTACTATTACAAACCGAAAGTGTAAAGTATGAATAAAAGAATATACAGACGGTTGTAAAGAAAGGATCCACAGGCGGATCTAAATATAATACAAAATATGTTCAACAGACTTAAGGCATTACGAACTTGCAAAATTCTCTTTTAACGCCCAGAAGCTCCCAGCCTAGTACGTGTAGTACCTGTCACTTAGCCTTTTGACAATACGTCAGTTTACACTGGTAAATACAATTAACCGACTCTTTTGAAAACATTTAAGAAAATTGATTTAGATGCACAAGGCACAAATGTTCTTTTATAACTTGGGATAATTATATAAAGATAATCTTGTATACAGATTTACATGTTTGTCATACATTTAGGGCCCGGTATAGAAGCCAAGACATGATTAACCGACACACCACTAATATAAACCCACAAGGAGTTATCCCCAACAATGTGGGTATATATTTTTACATACGAAACTATCAGATGTATGCCTACACCCCGTGCTTAAGTCGTGGCCATTTGCAATTAAATGAGCCAAGGATATCCAGGACACGGTCACATTAACCCCCAATGTTTATGTTATCAAGCAAAACAGAGTAAAACGGGTTATGTAATTTATTAATCACAATCCGATTAAATGATTCCATACCCGACCAAGCGGTAATAATTTACCGTATCTCAAGCTCGTATAAGGGAAAATAAGTTAAAAGTATTTACCTGAGCTTTTACATGCAATATCTATCTACTCAGCCGTATAGTCTAAATAACTTATGAAGGTAGCTTTTACCGGGGCTTCCTAATCTGGAACGAAGGTTTTATTAACCTATTAGATTACTAACGAGTCTTATTTAAGTCATGGACTTAGACCGGTTAGTTTAAAGTGGAATTTACGGTATAAAACGCTAGATTAAGCGATGAACGGAATGGAATGTAATTTAGACCCAACAAGTATGAAGACTTGTATAATATGGGTAAAGTAACTAAATACATTCTGGAATTTGAAGTTAAAATGATAAGGTTTAACCCATTTCGGCTAATTTATGCAAACTAGTCACATAAACCGCACCGAATGCGTATAAGCATAAACGGGTATCCAGATGAGTCATGTAAAAGTTCCATAAGTTATTATGCTTAATATATGATATGATATCAGTGGGATATCAACAATTTTGCCCAAAAAGATTTTAAAACCGAATCAGGCCTCATAAGGGCATTTTGGTCATTTTATGATTTATAAAAGGGGTTTACATGCAAACTGAGGTTTTGGTCATAAACTTTCTGTGGAAATATTTAATTTATACTATATTATCAGTAGGATATCATATTTATGTGTGGTTTATCATTTATGGCCAAACTATGCCCCGAAAGGGCATTTTGGTCATTTCACACATAGTTTTAAGGACCTATTTGGGAATCTGAGTTCATGACTTATACTTATTGTAAAAATATTGGAAATCGTTTATAAAATCAGTAGGTAAAAAGTTTTGGGTGCTAAGTATGGTTTAAGATCATACTATGTGCTTTAATGTCGTAAAAATCGATAAATGGCGATTATTTCGGTGTGTAGGAAATTCTGAGGTTATGGCCAGCTTTGAATGGTCAAAATAATTTATTTATCATATCATATCATTAACAAAAGGTTTTTGCATGTTAATCTTATTTAAATCCCAATTTATTTGTGAAAAGGGCATATTCGTCATTTATTAATTTAATACAAAACTTATGCATAAACTCATCAAGTAATCTGACTTAGAATCCCAATTAGTCCTAAATATGATATCATAACAGCGAGTGATGAATTTTTATGTTAAAATCATGTTTAAACCACATTTACATGCAAAAGGGTTTTTTTTTAGTCAACATTAAGCATAATAACGAAAACAAGTAAATAAACTCAGATTACTAAGGGACCATGTAATAAAACCTCAGAGGGTTATACTACTATATAATATGGTCACAAAGGAACCTTAATGCATAAAGAAACTAAGCTAATTCGGGTCAGAACTGAAAGTAAAGCAAAAGTCAACTTTTGCGACTTTCGGTTGCGAACCGAGCCTAAACTTAGAATTTTCGGGTTGAACATGTCTAGACATGTTCTTATAATATTTACCAAGTTATTAAAGTGATAAAACATATTTTATAACCTCTACATTATCAGATTTGATTTTATTTAAAAACTGACTCGTTTGACTTTTTATATTAATTACTTTGACCCGACAATTAACTAAGTAAACGTGGTAATTAGGAGGTGCCCTTTTGAGGGATTAAAACCTACCTAATTACGATCACGTAGCCATATTCGCCTCGAACAATGGCTGGACCGTTAAGTTTTAAACTAAAAGTCAAAGCCGTTTTGCGGCAACTTTGACTTTTGGCTTTAAAAGCCTAAAAACTTAAAAGCAGAGGCTAAGAACACTTACACAAGGTCCTAGCTCGATTTTGAACTCAGGTGGGAGTCTCCCTTCAGCTGGAAATCTCCTGAGCAAGAGAAGATGTGAAAATTTTGAAGGTGCAAGTTCTCAAGCTCAACAATGAGCTTTATTTATAGTGAAACCAAGTCTCACAAGATCACTCTAGGTGTTTCCTGTTGTTCTAAGGAGGTTACAAGTGTCCTAGAGGTATTACAAATTCGTTGGCATGCAGCTGGTTTCGAAAATTGGGTGTAGAAGGTGACAAACCTGTAGCTGTCCATTTTTACTGCCCAGATACAGTCCTTACGGACCATAAGCCTGAGCCTTTACGATCCGTAACCGTTTTTGAAATGTATCGCCCAGTTACAGTTCTTACGGACCGTAAGCCGGACCTTTTACGGTCTGTAAGCTTTTGATCAGAGGACTAAAATTTGAAACTTTTTATATTTGATCACTCGACTTTTATAATTATTACCAGTCATTCCCGAGAGCATGTTATCAACATTATAAAGTCCCGAGTCTGATAAATGGTCACTCAAAGGCAAAGATTTGCATGTTGACACTTTCATTCTTTCAAAGTAAATTTTTATTACCCGTCTATGGGTTATGACACGTGTCGTCACTTCATTGGGTATGATTTTGCGAGGTGTTACATAAAAGCACACACAAAATAAAAACTTTGAAAACAAAAATCTAAGAGGTGCACAATAACAACTCTCCTGAAAAATTCCTCCAACACTCCTATATGTGTATATTTGTCCAAAGATAGCTAAACATAGGTAGGCAAATAGATATGACAACAAATCTAACAAAAAATTAAAGGCATGTACTTCTTTACCTCCACAAATGTAGCAGCTCTCCCGGAACCTTTAACGTGACCCTAGACACTCCCAAATACACCCCGTATACGAAAAGCGGACCCGAAATACCTTTATATAATTAAAAATCAAATAAAAATAATAAAACAAGTCTGCCGCAGGGCGCGACAGACTTTCCTTCAGCCGTCGCGGTCCGCGACCGAGTAACAAATGGTGAGATCTGGTGATGCCACGTGGCAGGACACGCGTCAACCTCATCCGATGACTCAGCATACCGATTGCCGCCTTAGGGGCCCTCGCGGGCCGCGTAAACCTTCTTCTCATCTGTCGCGGGGTGCGACAAAGTGCTATATCAGCACTATAAATAGGAACGATCGACTGTCAATTGGAAATCGTCCAAAATCTTAAAATCTCTCTCAATTTCTGTAGGATAGGCATAATATCGGGTATTATACCCCCTAATTAGCGAAGCTCTGCCTCGTTGTAAGTATTTTAACCCCCGGTTACGTATTAGATATGCTGCCCGATTGATCTAGTGCTCCGTAACGGCTGTCGAGGTTCTGCCCGACGTAGTCGTTGGAGTTTTGTCTCGGGGAGGGTATTACTAATGTAAATATTGGGTTATTATACTAACGCGTGTGCATTGTAGCACCAGGAAATCACAAAGGAAAACCCTAAGCTAGCAATGTGAGTAATCCTCATTTTTGTAAACTATTTTTACAAAACCTCAATTGTTTTACATTATATTACCAGTTATTGAGTATTTGTAATTCTACAATTATCGTCGGTATATTTGGGGTTTTGTATACAAAATTTGTTACCACACTGTGAGTAGTAACATGACCATAAGTCAGATTGACAGTACTGTGGGTGGTAATTAAAGTAAGAATTGGAAACAAATGTAATTGCGCGATCGCCCTCAATACTGCGAATGATAAAACTGTTTTGATTAAACTGGGATTCACTCACCAGTATTTCTTGTTGATAAAATGTTTTAAACACGTGTTTCAGGTAACTTAGTGTGAAGCCAATAAAAACCAGCTGGAGAGCACTGAAAGCTTAGAAAAGTGGCAATAAAAGTAACCTAATTAAAAAGGAGAATTATTTTCAATAATTGGGGTTATTCCTTATAAATGTATCAAAATGAAAATTGGGTTTTATCCCACTTATAAATGTATTATCAGAGAAACTGGGGTTTTATCCCATTTCTTTATTTTAAACATTTTTGGTGTTTAACACTGATAAAATATTTCCTAACTACGGTCCTGATGAAAATTTCCGCTGCCAAATTGATAAACACCGATACCATCTGTCTGGCACGCAGCTCCCGCTCCCGGGGAGGGGTCGGGGGCTGTGACAGAAGGTGGTATCAGAGCTATGCCACTGGTTTAAGCCCTTTAGGTGTTCTTCCAATACCTAAACCCTTAACCATTTTTGTTAGGAAATTAATATCTTATGTGATATCCTATGAACATAAAATCTTAATATGTTTATTCTGATTTTTATGCCATTTGTCGAATTTTGAATTCCCAATATATGTTACCCATATCTGTATTTTACAATTATGCGATATTTAAAGAAATATATATATATATATATATATATATATATATATATATATATATATATATATATATATATATATATATATATATATAGGTGATATATTAATAATGTTGTGTCTTATTAATTTTTATGATATATTATATGTGTATCACATATTTGTATGAAATTAATTTAATATGAATTTTACGACATTATAATACTATTACGATATTAACATTAATATTTTAATATTAATATAAGATAATACCCTTAGGTATGATATCACTAAAATATCATAAAATAAATATTAAAATAATATGTATTATACCTAAATGATTTTATATCATTTAAATTCTCAGGGTATATAAATATGATAGGCTATAAAAAGGGGATATATTCATAATATAATATTCAAATCTGTATCCTCATATTTCTGTAAATACAATTTAAAATAAATTATGGTAATATTATGATATTAATATCAATATCTTAACCAAATATGTAAAATAATACCCTTAGGTACGGTATTACTGTAATATCATAATATAAAATATTATTCAATGAAAGCAAGATATTTTATGATTTATTATATAATCCAAATGTTTTACTCAATTTAAAAATATGTATTTATCAAAGTTTTGATAACACGTATAATTATACTAATTTTGTTAAAATATAATATTTCAGTATTGTTTAGACACAATAATTAAAATACTTTGTAATTCTTTATCGTATTATTAAATATTAAATATGTAGATTATTCATCAAAATTTGATAAGTTACGAAATTATGTGTATAGTCAATATTAATGATAATTAACATGCTAGAGAAATTTTAATACGCAAACACTTTTTAAGAAAAGTCTTTAATATATACTGTTACTTTTTATCATCATTAATATTAATATGAATACGCTAAATTAAATATTATTAAAATTATGCTTTAAATTTAAACTAATAATAATAATATTTTGGAAAAAATAAAATAAATAAAAAATAATAATAAAAAAAATAATTGGCTCTTGAATAAAGCTATGTTAAAATAAAACAAAATTTGAATTTATACAAATAATGAACAATAATTATTATAGTTCGTAATTCATAGTTGACGATTCTAAAACTTAAGCACATATATACATATACAATGGAAAATATAAAATATTTTACAAGACAGTAGTTATGAAACCGGAATATGCATAACAACTTGATACTGTGTAATTAAATAATATCTATATATCAATCTGAAATAGCCTAACCCTATTCCTTAGATTATGTGTAAATCAGGTATATGTATATTTTATAACTTGTATCAATAATATAAATAATGTTCCATTTATGTAATAAAAATATGTACAAAAACATTTAGTAGAATATAACGATATGGTTTAAAATATATGAACCTATATCTCAAAAGAAACAATTTTTAGTATTTGATAAGCTTAATTCACATCTTAAACTATATTTAAGTTATATGTACATATATTTTGAAATGAGAATGATACTTTATTAAATTTAAAAACATTAAATTCTCTGTTATGATAAATTAAGATTTAAGTCCTAAATATGTTACAATCAGAATAAGTCAACATGTCAATTAAAGATCAAATTGTTCTAAAAGAATTCAGAAATTTATATTTTTATTAAATTTATTTCTTTTAATAAATTTCCTTTTTATTCCGAAATATTATGTTCAATAAACCTGATGGAAATTTATTTTATTAATATAAAGGAATGAAAAAAGTTATAAGAATAAACGGAATGATTAAAATAGATTAGTTATTGTTAGGGGAGGATTTTCTAACAATTAGTGATCCTTATTCGTTATCCTAATTAGTGATCCTTACTTCTGTGACAGGTGGTGATCCTCAGAAGGGCTTTAGGATCAGGATCATGGATCACTTCAAGGATCCTCATACTGACGATTGTTTACTTATGTTTTATAACATTTCGCAGGTATAACAAGCTTGACCAAGTCTTAGCGACATTCTTGGAGAATATTCCCGAAGTATTCTGCACGTGCTAGATCAAAACTAGACGTTATGGAGAACGTGGAGGCTTGGCCCGAAAGTCGGAGAGTTTGTTAGCTAGATATTTTTCTTATTTTAAAGGGAGTAACGAGCTAAGTTAAAAAGTTAGTGACACTTAGTCATTTTTGCAGTTACACACACTCATATAAGCGCTCATACAAGCTCTCGTTCAAACACTTAGCGATTTCATACACTTTTTGCACATTCCACTGTAGTGATCCTTGTACCTAGCTCGTTACTATCCGAAGTTGTAAACATTCATTCATTTATTTGAGCTTGGTGATCGGTAGTTTCCATCACCCGGGGTTTTTTGTGCCGGAGCTCAACTTTTGATCAAGGGCTTTTTCCCCGTATAAACCCTTGTGTTGTTTGTGCAATTTTACATCAAAGTGATCCTCATCATTGTTACACATTTCAAGCATCATACCCCGTAATCTAGAGTTTGGTTGCAATATCCTCAACAGATTTTTTGACCAAAACAGTTTGGCGCCCACCGTGGGGCGATTGGTGCTTTGCCTTAGAAGAATTCGCATTTCTGTGCTCATTCCGGTTCACTACAACCAAGCAAATGGCTTCCTCGGCGAAGAATACTTCAAACTTGATGCCTTCATTCACTTCTTCACAAGGCGTCCCTCCTTTGCCTCCACCACCTTCTGGATCCCAGAAGAACACTGAGAATGCTGCGAAGAAACCGACTCCCATTTTCTCAAAACCACCTACTTCTTCTGTTTCAACTAATCCTACTACTACTGATCTCTATGCCTTGATTTTGCAGATGAGGGATCGTGCACAAGAGCAGGATAAGACCAACGAAAGGGTCCTCCGGGAAATTGACGAAATTAAGAAACAGAAGAAAACGGCAGAGGATCGTTCCCCACTGATGCCCAGGTCTTTGAATTTTGATACTCCGGTGATTACTTCTCAGCCATCAGTGGTTCCAGACATTCAATATGTGGGTGGACCAAAAGGAGTGCACTACGGAACAACAGCTGTGACCCAGGCATTAGGTTCATACTTCCAGCAAGCGGGATCCTATCCTCAGCATATGGGATCCCTCACGAGTACAGGAGGATATTCAGGAATGCAGCAGTATCAAGGATCTTCCTTCGTTCCAGGATCATCCCAAGTTCAAGGATCCTCCTTCGTTCCAGGATCATCCCAGGTTCAAGGATCCTCCTTCGTCCCAGGATCATCCCAGGTTCAAGGATCCTCCTTCTTTCCAGGATCATCCCAGGTTCAAGGATCCTCCTTCGTTCCAGGATCATCTCAGGTTCAAGGATCCTCCTTCTTTCCAGGATCATCCCAGGTTCAAGGATCCTCCTTCTTTCCAGGATCATCCCAGGTTCAAGGATCCTCCTTTGTTCCAGGATCGTCCCAGTTTCAGGGATCCTTCCAGATGCCAGGATCCTTGAGGAGTTTGCAAACAGGAAGTGCAGATGTCCATCAAGGAGATTTTATTCCAATGCAGACCAATGCTTCTACTGGTCCCTCAATCATTCCAGAGTCTCAGCAATATGGATTAACATCCATTTTTCCTAACTTGAATCCAATGGGAGGTAACACTTTTAATAATTCTCATACTACTAACCATGGTCTTATGCAGGATCCAGGTATCAATCATGCCATGGCCAGAGAATTGCAAAAGCTAAAGGATATGATATCAAGTGTTCCGGGAGTGGTCAAACCTATCCCCGAGATTGCAGATGGGAGCCACAAGATATCTCGTTTTGCACCACCAATCTGTGATGCTGAGATACCCAAGAGATTCCATGTGCCTACAATGAAACTGTATGATGGTTCGACGGATCCTGAAGAACACATAGCACAATATAGGGAGAGGATGGAGATCAATCCAATCCCAGAAAGGTTAAAGGAAGCATGCTTGTGCAAAGGATTCGGATCCACTCTTACTGGATCAGCTCTCAAATGGCTGCTAAGTCTTCCTCCCTATTCTATTACCTCATTTGCTAACCTAGTTAACTTGTTTAATAATCAGTTTTCTTGTAGTAGAAAATTTGAGCGATTAACTAGTGATTTATATAGGATAACCCAGGGTCATAATGAATCATTAAGGGATTACATTACCAAATTCAGTAAAGAATCCTTAGACATTCCCAACTTAGATATAGCTACGGCTGTTGAGGCCTTCAAAATGGGATTACTTAGGGATTCCTTATTTTATGATGATCTTGTTATGACATCGTGCAGGAACCTAGATGAGGTAAGAACCCGGGCCCTCAGGTTCATCCGGCTAGAGGATGATAAGAGGATCCAGGACAGGTTGACAGGATCCTCAAAGCAAGATAAGCAAGGATCCTCATTCAGGAATAACAAGTTCAGATCCTACAACAGATCTGACAATCAGAACGTTCATTCTATTGACCAAGAAGAGGATGATGAGGACTATCCTCCAATTTCTGAATATTGCTTTAGTGTTGATAGCAATAAACTAATCCTTGCCATGCAGAACCTAGGTGATAAAGCTAGATGGCCAAGAAAGAATGATAGGCCGGCTGCAACTAAGGATAAATCAAAGTGGTGTGCATATCATTAAGATTTTGGGCACCTCACAGAAGAATGCATTGCCTTAAGGAAGGAAATTGGATACTTGTTGAGCAAAGGGCATCTAAAAGAGTTGTTGGGAAGAAAAAAGTCAAGGACTCAGGATCCTGAAAGGATCCCTGAGAAGGCTCCAGCTCCTCCAGCGGATGCACAAGTGATAAACTTTATTTCTGGAGGATCCGACATTTGTGGCACATCCTTCTCAGCAGCTAAAAGGCATGCAAAGGAAACTAAAATGGATAATGGAGAAAGACCGGTTCGAACATCAAGTGTCTCCGAAGGAAAAGTCATAACCTTCGACGAAGAGGATCGTGTTGATATCCAGGATCCTCATCACGATGGTTTAGTTATTACTCTTTTCATATCTAACCATTTTGTCCGCAGGATCCTTATAGACGGAGGAAGCTCAGTGAACATTATCCAGCTTGACGTTCTAAAGAAGATGGGTATTCCTGAATCAGAGATCATACCAAGATCCTCTGTGCTCGTGGGATTTAGTGGCGAAACTAAGAACACCCTGGGGGACATTAAACTCCCAATATATATTGAAGGCTTACACTCTTATCAAAAATTTTGTGTTATTGACTGTTTATCTTGTTGTAATGTTATCCTTGGCAGGCCCTGGATACACGATATGAAAGCAGTCCCGTCTACTTACCATCAATGTGTGAAGCTCCCTAGTCCTTGGGGAATAGTGAAGATTGATAGTGATCAGCAGGAGGCTAAGAATTGCTACACTTCATCGATGAAACCAGCCTCGAAGTCCAGGGAGCAATAGCAATCAAGGTATCCTCCAAGGAATGTCTTGGAGGCCAGAGAACAGGATGTGGTAGAAATCCTCATGGATCCCGATGATCCTGAATCCAAAATCTATATCGGATCAGGGATCCTTGGCGAAATGAAAGAAGACCTCGTATCCTTCCTCAAAAGGAGAAAGACTACCTTTGCATGGAAACACGAAGATATGACTGGTATATCCAAAGATGTTATCACCCATAAACTCGGCATCGATAGATCCTTCAAACCAATCCATCAAAGAAGAAGGAAGTTTGCACCAGAAAGGAATGCCATTATCCAGGAAGAGGTAGAAAAATTACTCCGGGCAGGTATGATTAGAGAGGTCCAGTATCCAAGATGGTTGGCCAATGTGGTTGTTGTTCAAAAGAAAAACGGAAAGTGGAGGGTATGTGTCGATTTTACCGATTTAAATAAGGCATGTCCCAAGGATCCTTTCCCTTTACCCCACATTGACTCCATGGTGGATGCAACTGCGGGTCATGAACTGTTAACTTTTATGGATGCTTCATCTGGATTCCAACAAATCCAAATGGAACCATCCGACCAAGAGGATACAACCTTCATGACTCCAACTGGTATATATTGCTATATTGCTATGCCGTTCGGATTGAGAAATGCAGGTGCAACGTACCAAAGGCTGGTGAATATGATGTTCAAGGATCAGATCGGACAAACTATGGAGGTTTACATAGATGATATGGTGGTAAAATCCTTAAAGGCTGAGGATCACCTAAGAGACTTGGAGGAAGCATTCGATATCCTTGATAAATATAACATGAAAGTTAATCCTTCAAAATGTCATTTTGGTGTTAAAGCAGGTAAATTCTTAGGATACATGGTGACTAAGAGAGGCATTGAAGCTAGCCCGGAACAAATCAAAGCAATAGTGAACATCAAGTCTCCGGCAAATGCTAAGGATGTTCAAAGGCTAACAGGAAGGATAGCAGCCTTGAACAGATTTATATCTAAGTCCTCCGAGAAGTGTAAAGAATTTTACGATATCCTAAGGAAGAACAAGAAATTTGAGTGGACGGAGAAGCATGAAAATGCTTTAAAAGCCCTCAAAGATTACCTATCCTCGGCCCCGGCTTTAATGAAACCAGAAAAAGGTGAAGTGTTATCCTTGTATCTTGCAGTATCCTCAAAAGCAGTAAGTGCGGTCCTTGTTAAGGATCATCAAGGTACACAACATCCTGTTTATTATGTAAGTAAAAGTTTACTTGATGCCGAATCCAGGTACTCACACCTTGAAAAGCTTATCCTTGCATTAATTATGGCATCTGCCAAGTTAAGACATTATTTTGAAACTCATGTTATCATTGTTAAAACTAATTTTCCAATTAAGAATGTCCTCAGGAAACCAGAGATGTCAGGAAGGATGGCTAAGTGGGCAGTGAAGCTGAGTGCATATGATATAAGATATGAGCCTAGGACAGCCATCAAATCCCAAGCATTAGCTGACTTTGTGGCTGATTTCAGTAGTGATTTACAAGAAGAAGCTGAGTTAGAAGTCCAGCAGCTAGAGGAGACCAAGGATCCTTGGATACTCCACACTGATGGATCCTCAAATGTCAAAGGCACAGGGCTTGGAATACTACTAAAATCGCCACAGGGGGACATAATACCCCATTCTATAGCTTGTGAGTTCCAAACCACTAATAATGAGGCTGAATATGAAGCCTTAATTTCTGGTTTGCAAATTGCAAAGCATATGGGGATCAGGTATCTTGAGGTACACGTAGATTCTTTGTTAATTACAAATCACTTTAATGGATCATATGCTGTTAAAGGTGAAAAGCTAACCAAATATTTGGAGATAGTCAAAAGTTTGGCACTCTCTTTTGTTTCCTTTAGTTTGTCACAGGTACCAAGGGAAGAAAATACAGAAGCTGATGCATTGGCTAACTTAGGATCATCTTTGAAGATCCCAGAGGATATCAAGATCCCTATTATCCATATCCTGGCCCCAGCTATTGAGGATCATGTGGCTATGGAGATAGGGAATAATTCTGCAATGATCCCTAGTGAGGATACTCGATCCCATCCAGGATCAGGATCATGGATCTCACCAATTATGAGATACTTACAACATGGAGAGATTCCTACAGGAGAAAACCCTAGGGCTTTCAAATCTAAGGTATCTCAATTCACAATTTTAAATAATATGTTGTATAGACGATCCCTTGCAGGACCATACTTGAGATGCATTGAGGATCCTGAAGTTCAAGAAGTTTTAAAAGACTTCCATGAAGGAGATTGTGGAAACCATACTGGGGGCAGGGCATTATTCTCAAGGATCCTGAGGACAGGATACTACTGGCCAACCATGAAGAAAGATGCTGTGGAGTATGCCAGAAGATGTGATCCTTGCCAGAGACACAGCAATATCCTTCATCAACCAGCTGAATTATTGCATCCTATATCCTCCTCTTGGCCATTTATGAGATGGGGTATGGATATAGTTGGCAAGCTCCCTAAAGCACCTCGTGGAAAAGTATTCATGCTAGCTATGACTGATTACTTCTCCAAGTGGATAGAGGCTGAAGCTTTTGCCCAAGTTAGAGAAAAGGAAGTTATATCCTTCATTAAAAGAAATATTATAACTAGATTTGGTATCCCTTCTGAGATTATATGTGATAATGGTTCCCAATTTATTGGGGGCAGAACCACTAACCTTTGTGACAGCTGGGGGATTAAGATGATAACTTCAACACCAGTCCACCCACAAGCTAATGGCCAAGCAGAATCATCCAACAAGATCATCATCAACAATTTGAAGAAAAAGCTTGGATCCAAGAAAGGGAAATGGGCAGAAGAACTACCCTATGTGCTTTGGGCTGATAGGACAACCCCCAAGAATGCTACTGGTCAAACACCATTCTCTTTGGTGTTTGGAGCAGAATCAGTGATCCCAACAGAAATGGTGGTTCCTACTGCTAGAACAAGTACCCGTGATCCTGAGGAAAATGATGAAAACTTGGCTCAAGACCTGGATACTATTGAAGAAATCAGGGATATGGCTAGGATAAGGATGGCCAGTTATCAACAAAGAATGGCTGGTGCTTACAGCAAAAATGTCAGGATCAGGAGGTTTCAAGTTGGAGATATGGTGTTAAGGAAAGCATTTCAGAATACCACCAGTCTTGCTGATGGAAAATTGGCTCCAAAATGGGAAGGCCCTTATTTGATTGAAGCTGAAGCAGGAAAGGGGGCATATAGATTGCTAACAATGGAAGGTGATTTGCTACCAAGAGCTTGGAATGCTGTCCACTTGAAGAAATATTTCATGTAAGCAGGATCCTTATGGTATAGGTGATCCTCACGATAGGTGATCCTCAAAGTATTGGTGATCCTTATTCAGGTAATATCCTAATCTTGAACTATTTCATTTCTTTATTTTCTCATATTAGGATAAGGATCATGTATCCTTTATCCATTTCTCACGTGAGTTCAAGTTTTGAAAGTTCAGGTATCTTTAGCACAACGTTGGTTATCCACAGAAGCAATCCGTCTTTGGGTTTAACCCCAGTTATTTGGGCTTGTCCCCAGATTCCGCCTGTAGCGCACGATGATCCTGGTGTAGTTCAAGGCTTTGGGACCAGTACTCGTTCTAGGGGCTGATAATTCCATTGTTCTGGCTATGCTTAGGATCCTACGTATAATGGTAGACGTACCATACATCCGTTCATAAGGTTTCTAACGTTTTCACGTTAGCTAAGGTTTCTAACGTTTTCACGTTAGCTAAGGTTTTGGCATTTTCATGTCACTAAGTTTGGATAGTCGCCAGTTAGGGCCATACTCCAGTTTACATACGATCCTTGGGCTTGTCCCCAGTTATCCTTGGGCTTGTCCCCAGTTATCCTTGGGCTTGTCCCCAGTTATCCTTGGGCTTGTCCCCAGTTGCTAACTCTTTTCTTATATTGGCTTAGTCCCAAGTTATGCTCTATTTCAGGTCCTTGAAGATAGGCAGCTAAGGATCCTTGATCCTTATTTCACTCTAAGGTTTATCTTATAGTTATCCTTATTATGGTTAGGATTCTAACTTGGATCCTCAGGTATGATCCTTAACTCTTTTGGTTTTATTCATTATTCATTTGAACAACCCCTGTACTTGACAACTGAATTTGTGTTTCTTAAACTATACCACTTTTTAGAACTTATCGGTTATGGGATATGTGATCCTTGTTCATATCCTAAACTTTTTGGATATCTTTTCTAATTTTTCAAGGCTTGTTAAATATAAACAAAATGAATATTACAACAGTTGGAAAATAACATACTAAAAAGGATAACAACACAAGATAAGCGACAAAAGGTTAAGTTTTTATTTATTAACATAAGTCTAACCCTTTAAAGGTTGTCAAAATTACCTACCCGAGCTTCTACCAGCAAAACGTGGCCCGTCCGCTGGGGTAGGTAAAGGGTGTCCATGATAATAAGTTCAAAGATAGTGCAGGAATATATAGGCGGCAGGATCACAATGGCTTCATCCCCCAAACAGAGGATCCCTCCACCAATTGCAATCCTGCCTATTGTCCAAAGGATCATACATGATCCTTAATCCTAAAAACCTATTGTTCAGTACAGACCATCATTGTTCAACAAAAAACACCATAACCAAAACAAACCATCAAACTAAAAAATGGGCTCCGGCTACGTCTAGAAATGTCCTTCATCGCCCATTCATGCAGCTCACACCTTGGCTGCATCACCACCAGCATCATCATCACCAGCCTGATCCTTCCCACTACCACTTGCTTCAATTGCCAAGACATCAGCTGCTTCCTCCTCATCATCTTCAAGATCAGCCAACCTTGCCTTCCAGCCTTCAACATCCCAGCTGCTTTTGTCAAAAGTAGGATCTTGAGCTTCCTGGGCCATCTTCAACTTAGTCTGATACATCGTGATGGCGGCAGAGAGCTTGGCATTTTCGATGAGGTCATGCTTTTCATAGTCAAAGTTAACCAGCACCTTGGCCATTTCCTGCTTGGTATCCTGGAGTTCCTTCCGAGCATCAGCAAGTGCAAGATCTTTGAGCACTGCAACCTGTTGGAGATCAGCTATTTTCTTGTCTAGCTCCTCAACATTCCCCACGTAATCCTCGATCTCAGCAAATTTCTGCAAAAAGAAGACAAGGCAGTTCAAGATCAAGTGATCCTCATACAAGCAGGATACCTGAGCAAAGTTAAGGATCCTTACATCATTGAAGTATTCAAGGAATTGGTGGCGGATCAGTGGCAGGCCTTGGAGATCCTCAGCATCAGAGGTTTTCCTCTTCTTTACACCCTTTCCTTTAGTGGGTGCCCTTGGAATGGAGATGCTAGGACTAGTGGTGGACCTCTTCTTCCTGGGTCGTACGAGATCAAGGTCAGCTGTGTTGAATTGGGAAACAGGCTTGACAGATTTTCCAGCGCCTACACATTCAAAACAAGATGAGTATCCTTATCCTATTTCAATTTATCTATTTATTTTAATATTTAAACTATGCAAAAGACAGGATACTTACTCGACATGGTAATGGAACCTGAGGATACTTCTTGTGAGTCTTGGGTGTCTATTTTGAATGTCCTTGTTTCAGGATCAAGCTTCCAAAAAGCAGCGAGCCTATCCTTGGTTTCAGGTGAAGTAAGGATATATGAGACAGAGATAGCTGCATGACATAAAACAGAAAGGGGTCAGTAATCCTTACAAGAAAACAAGACTACCTGGTGATCCTTCTCATGATCCTCCAGCCTACCATGGGTGGACCATGCCTTAGGGAGATCTTTTCCGTTTAGAATGGAATCCCTCCGTACAAAGAAAAAGCGACGTTTCCAGTCTTTGTCATTCTTGGTAACTTTTAGAAGAGGATGATCTGCACCGGGCTTACGCTTAAGCAAATAACGATGGGAACCGAAAGTAGTAAGATCGTACAGTTCCGCCAACTCCGACATGCCCAAATTGATACCTTCCTGCTCGATGATCCTCTCCAGGGTATACAAGACCCTCCAAATCATCGGCATGGCTTGGATATAAGAGATGCCGGTAAGGGAGAAGAAGGATTGTGTAAACTCTGGGAAAGGATAGGTGTATCCTATGGTGAATGGAGTGGCTGGAAATGCAACCCATGTTTCTGAAACATAGTCACTCAGGGTAGTAGGATCAAAGGGTCTGAAAAAGGCATTCGCCGGGAAACAGTAACGGATTTTATCTATCTGCGCGTCGTTAAAACAACACCTTTCATTCGCTGAGTCCTTGATGATTTTCTGACTTTTCAAAGGGCTATCCTTCTTGTGATCTTTGCCCGGAGAACTTCGGAGCAACATCTTTGATGGAAAGATAAAAACAGAGCAAGAGAGGGAAGAGGATAGAGAGAGAGAATACCTGAACGTCTTCGGAATGTGGATTATAAAGGGAGTTTCTCTGAAAATTTGAATGCATTTGATCCTATCTATATCTCTATTTATAATCATGATCTTGCAGGTTGTCACTTCCGTGACATCATCATCACAACGGCTAGTTCAAAATTAACGGCTATATATCCGTTAGTTTGTTACGGATAAGATCAAGAAAACATAACTCGCTAATTTTACAATTTCACTCCTTATATTTTGGGGACAATTGTTAGGGGAGGATTTTCTAACAATTAGTGATCCTTATTCGTTATCCTAATTAGTGATCCTTACTTCTGTGACAGGTGGTGATCCTCAGAAGGGCTTTAGGATCAGGATCATGGATCACTTCAAGGATCCTCATACTGACGATTGTTTACTTATGTTTTATAACATTTCGCAGGTATAACAAGCTTGACCAAGTCTTAGCGACATTCTTGGAGAATATTCCCGAAGTATTCTGCACGTGCTAGATCAAAACTAGACGTTATGGAGAACGTGGAGGCTTGGCCCGAAAGTCGGAGAGTTTGTTAGCTAGATATTTTTCTTATTTTAAAGGGAGTAACGAGCTAAGTTAAAAAGTTAGTGACACTTAGTCATTTTTGCAGTTACACACACTCATACAAGCGCTCATACAAGCTCTCGTTCAAACACTTAGCGATTTCATACACTTTTTGCACATTCCACTGTAGTGATCCTTGTACCTAGCTCGTTACTATCCGAAGTTGTAAACATTCATTCATTTATTTGAGCTTGGTGATCGGTAGTTTCCATCACCCGGGGTTTTTTGTGCCGGAGATCAACTTTTGATCAAGGGCTTTTTCCCCGTATAAACCCTTGTGTTGTTTGTGCAATTTTACATCAAAGTGATCCTCATCATTGTTACACATTTCAAGCATCATACCCCGTAATCTAGAGTTTGGTTGCAATATCCTCAACAGATTTTTTGACCAAAACAGTTATATAATTGGATTCTCATGAATTGATATTATATATATTATAGGAAATTCTAAAACCTTATATCTATACGTATTTATATACAAGACGCAATTTTCTTGATAATATATATATAATATAATGATCAAATGTCTTTTGTAGAAGGACAAATTTTTATAACAGAAGAAACAAACCTACATGTTTACTCAAGATCTATTCTGATACTCAACTCTAATTCTTAAGAATCTTTGCATTAGCACCACCTCTTGAAAAATAATAAATGGGTCAACGACGGAAAATCTCAGAATTCTATATAAAGCTTTTACCCTTATTTTTGAATACCTATCCAGCCATGAGTTCTGGAAATATAATTAAATTAAGACAATATAGAGAGAAGCTATTACACCAAAGGAGGAAACAACACATACAAAATATACATTTTCCTTATATTTTGATAAGATATGTAGTAAAAGAAAATGTTAAGATATAACATGTATATATGTATACCTTAATACATATAATTATCCATGCATAATACTGATGAGTTATGACTATAATTGGGTTAAACAAAATGTGCCTGTATAATTACCTAATTCTGTGATAATTATATCTAAACATGTTTGTAATACAGATGTCAAATGAAATGGCATGTGATCAAGAAATTGAGACTAGTAATGGAAATTCTTTGGATAGGAACACTATAGAAAATATAATAGCTCAAGGAATATCGAAGGCCATACCTTCGATCATTGAAGCTATTAAAATCTCTGTGCCTATAAAAGAAAATCCTACTATACACTGTAAGCATACCCATCGCTTCAAACCTAACCATAGTATCCATGGAAACCACGATATTCGTACCAAAACTCCATCTTCCAAACGAAAGAAAACCACAACCTATGGCTACTCTTATAAGGAATTCCACTCCGACAAATCGTATAAGGACAAGGGAATGGAACCAGAGACCGCACAGCTTATCCACAATAACACGAAGCACGCAAGAAAAAGTCATTCTAAGAAGACACTTCGCTGTAACTTCTGCAAGAAAGCTGGACATGCAGAGGAAGTATGTAGAAAGAGAAGGGAAACTAATGTAAGTTACAAATGCAGATACCCAGGCCACTTTTGTCTCTAATGCCCAAAACTATCTAAGGCACCTGACCACGAGGATAGAAACCTAAATGAAGCTAAGGAGAACGCATATATATTTACAATACCAGAGACGACAGTAAAATAAACACCCTTATGTTTCAACTGTACTTAAGCTAGTTGGACTTTTGATTTCGATCAAAACCTCATCAATAAAAGGTCTTTATTTTCTTTTATAGAACCAACTCTCATTTGTCTCGTCTCTTGATAAATTCTTATGTCATACATGCATTGCCTGTCATGCATATGAATCCACTTCAAAAGATCATTTACTCATGAGTTTTAACAAATATTTTCGTTATACTCATTTTGATAAATTTCCCCCCTCTGATTGTGAAAATACTGACTTTTGATAATCAAGTCAACTGATTTCTTGAAAAACTCCTCTTCTTTTCAGAGTTACCTGATTTTCATCGAAATTATTTCTTGTCAATACATATATCCATTGTTGGAATATGTTCAAACCAAGCTCAATTGTTTGAATCATAGTAGACATGTTTAAAATCTACAAATCCAATGAATCAATTGTTAAACCATGACACCTTGCGGTGGCAATTTCTTTGAAACTTGGACCTATTTCAATTTCACACCTGAGATACGAAATTATTTATCTATTGATTCATTATCTGAAACCAGTATTAATACAATTTTGTGTTAAGATTCCAGTGCACCTCCAACATTTCTTTCATCATAAATTAATCCTACAATGTTCATTTATTTCTTCACTTGAACATCCTATCTTTTGAATATCCAGATTCACTTCATTGAAACTTTCAGTCAATTTCGAGAACAGTGAATTCATTCGGTCACCGTAATCATTGAAATCTTTCAATAACTACTACACCTTGCGATGTATGTATAAAATTTATAGCTTGAACTAATTAATATCCCTAATCATATCAGTTCATACGTAATTTGTTTAACTCTTCATTTAAGTAGTCTTGATACAATTATGTATTAAGACAATGATACACTAAATTCTATTGTATTTTCGGTGTATCTCTGCCATTTAAAGAAATGTCACTAATTTCTGTTGTGATAGTTGACAAATCATTTTTCATACTTCTATTCTCATTTGATATTGTTAGTCTACCTCAATTGACGATCAAAGTAAGTTCTCTTTTGGCATTGAATCCTATTATCCCTAAAGGTTGTTTACATTAAATTCATATGTCTCTATTGATTTTGTGAAACTAAATTTCAGTTAATAATTCCTGGAACTAATCGAAACATTTATGTCCTTAGACAAATCTCGCTAGGGATTCGTCTTCCAAGCACTATTTAAGATTTCATACATACGCCATTTTTGTCAGTTGTAACTGATAAACTACGGGTTCTACTCGTCTAATAAGTGGTCCAACATACTAGGGACTTGGCTTCCCTCTTTAACAACTCTGACTACCCCTTTCTATAGAGAAACTTTTAACAATACCTTATCTCCCACTTGAAAGGTTTTCTACATAACTCTTTTAATAATCCCGTGTTATTTTGTCTATTGTTTCTTACACTATCTCGAGCCCAGATAAGTTGTTTTCCTCCAAGTTTCCATCCAACAGAGAGAAGTTCAGAACTTCCGTTCATTAAATACTACCAAGGACGCTTTGACACTACAAGACTTGATATGACTCCAAGAGAATACAATAGCTCAAATCTCGAGGACGAGATTTAGAACAAGGTGGGGAAGATATAATAACTCTCCTGAAAAATTCCTCCGACACTCCTATATGTGTATATTTGTCCAAAGACAGCTAAACATAGGTAGGCAAATAGATATAACAACAAATCTAACAAAAATTTAAAGTCATGTACTTCTTTACCTCCACAAATTTAGCAGCTCTCCCGGAACCTTTAACGTGACCCTAGACACTCCCAAATACACCCCGTATACGAAAACCGGACCCGAAATACCTTTATATAATTAAAAATCAAATAAAAATAATAAAACAAGTCTGTCGCGGGGCGCGACAGACTCTCTTTCAGCCGTCACGGGCCGCGACCGAGTAACAAATGGCGAGATCTGGTGATGCCACGTGGCAGGACACGCGTCAACCTCATCCGATGACTCAGCGTACCGGTTGCCGCCTTAGGGGCCCTCGCGGGCTGCATAAACCTTATTCTCATCTGTCGCGGGGTGCGACAAAGTGCTATATCAGCACTATAAATAGGAACGATCGGCTGTCAATTGGAAATCGTCCAAAATCTCAAAATCTCTCTCAATTTCCATAGGATAGGCATAATATCGGGTATTATACCCCCTAATTAGTGAAGCTCTACCTCGTTGTAAGTATTTTAACCCCCGGTTACGTATTAGATACGCCGCCCGATTGATCTAGTGCTCTGTAACGGCTGTCGAGGTTCTGCCTGACGTTGTCACACCCCCAAATTCCACACGCGGAGTATCACCGCAGGAGGCGTGACATGACCAGGATCAAGCCACCAATCATATTGAATAATGTATTAAAGTAAATATAAAACCAACCACAATATAATTGGTGTCCAAGACAAATTAACTAAGTTCAATTTATCAGCGGAAGCATAAAGTTTAAAACCAAAACATAAGTTTAAAAGTTCAAATGTTTAACATGGAACTCAACAGTCCATGTCCCACAATGACCTCTCCTTCTCGTGCAAGCTCCATCTAAGCACCTAACGACCTGCAAGGCATATAGTAACGAATCAACAACAAAGTTGAGCGAGTTCACAGTTGGTTGTCCATTTTAATTTTGTTCCAAAAACCATAAGTTATCTCGAAAACCATGAGTTAACCATTTCCTTGTTTCCCAAACCATAACCAGTGGGGGCTACCCCATGTTAACCACTAGACCCGTTACCATATCGACTACTGACTGAAGACATGTTTATGTGCCCTGCGTCAATGTCTATCATAATTGACTAAGTGCCCAGATCCATTAGTCCACTCGCGTCCTCTGCGGCACGGTGTGAGGCTTGTCAAACCTAATAGCGCTATTTAACTAATGACCCGTTTGCCAATGGCCCAGCGATTAAGTCGATATAAAAATGAGGGACTTCATGATAGAGTTTTGTCTAGTAAGTTATATGTTGTCATCCTTCCTTTGGAGGATGGAGGTACGTAATCTACCCAAGGAGAATACGCAGGTTTAAAGGTTGCCATCCTTCCTATGGAGGATGGAGGTACATATCCTAGCCAAGGAGAATATGCTGGCTTCATTTTAGTTCCTTAACCCATTCCAAAACCACCGGGAATCCCATGCCTTGTAGAAAGTGTGAACTCACCTTAGGTTAGCTCGGCAGATAAACAAAAGGTCAATCGAGCTGCTAGTGGTCAACCACGTCCTAACCTGGTTACCATACAAGTCAGGTCTAGGTTCAAGTAGTGCACATAAGTTTACACATAAGCTAACAGGTTACGAACATGTAATGATCATGGCAAACACGTAGAACACATTTAACACGTTAACAATCAATTATACTTAATGTCCAAACTTGTGCGATTCAGATGATTGGGCCGTTGAACTTGTACGAGCCCAATCATCTTGTCCCATCCATTATATAAAGCCCAATACAACCGGCCCAACCTGTTGTGCGTCCAGCACAATCTTGTGCGACTCAAAATGGTTTGTGCGATCCAAACAAACCCGACCCAAAAACAAATGCAATCCAAAACCTATAAGGCCCAAACATATAAACAGACAATCAACTTGTGCGGTCCAATTACACTTGTGCGATCCAGTATAACTTGTGCGATTGGGTTTTGGGATGTTCGGCCCAACATAACACAGCTTAAACATTTGTGTGGCCCAAGGTATTGTGCGATTGACACGGTCTTGTGCGATCCACAATACCTTGTGCGATCATGCATAACTAGGTTGTACTGTGAGCTTAAACAGTTGCACCAAGCTTGTGCGACTGGCTTGTGCGACTAGCCTTGTACGATTAGCCTTGTGCGATTAGTTTTATGTTTCCTAATATCATGCAATCTATTCTAACAGTTTCCATATTTGAAATCAATCGATCAACCCAAATCAACAGTTTCGAATCAATCCATTATTCGATCAAACATGATTTTATCAATTAATTTCCTATGAACCCTAACCATATTCAAAGCATAAATAACATCTTATAACCTTTAAACTATCATCAAGCAAACAATCTGAAAAACAGAAACATGACAGCCGATTAACATCTATTTGGTTCTAGATCAATATCATGCAAATAAGATTCATATGAGCATCATCACCTAAACCCTAGTTCCAAATCAACACAAATTGCACAATCATCATGTAGGTTCGGTTCAATCATTTAAAAGCATCAACCAAATATACATCACTTGTTCATACATTACCACAACATCAAAAATCATTCATCGTCCATACGAACAACCCTAGCTATCACATAAAATCATGGCAACCATAATATCATCTAACCAAGCAATAATCGTGAAACACTAACTGGTTAGAATGTAGAACGAAGGTTGATCCGAACAAGAAAGCTTCGAGAGGAGAGGCGATGTTGCTGCCGTCGAGTTCGAGAGAGAGGGAGAGAGATTTAGGGTTTGCTAAACTTTGTGTGTTTTGTTAAAGTGTAGGATTTATACTAACACCCTTGGTGTTATACGCAATAAGGGAGTGGGCCGAACCCTTCATGGGCTGCCCTTGGGTTCGAGTACAAGGAGTGTGGACCGAGTATGGTGTGGGACAAAAGCCCAAAGGCTTGTGTGTTGGTGCACTACATCTGTTGTCTTCGTCTTGTTTCGAGTCTTGGTTTTAAAGTGTTAGATCAGGGCACATGTTAGATGAAAATAGGATTGTATTTAGGTGTTAACTAGTAGGTCCGCTTATATGTCACCTAGTAGGTCCGCTTATATGTCACCTAGTAGGTCCGCTTATATGTCACCTAGTAGGTCCGCTTATATGTCACCTAGTAGGTCCGCTTTTGTGTACATATGAGGTCCGCTTGAGGAGATCCGCTTATATGAACATATGAGGTCCGCTCATATGAACATATGCCACATAAGCGAACCTCCATGGCCTATATATAGCGGTCACATAAGCGAACCACAAAAGGGAACTTTCTGATTTCCGGTACCGAATTGCTGCCGAAGTGCCGTTTGAGCTGTAAACAGTGTAAAAGCATAATACAAGGCAAGATTTAGTAGAACAAGCTGTTTTTCATGTTCGTTTCTTGTTATTCCGCACCTGAAATGAATTAGAACACCTCCGATTGACTCGTTCGGGTCAGCACGCGATCCTACAAGTGGTATCAGAGCTCAGGACGAGGAGTTCATACTACTACAGCTTGATTCTACCGAATTCTCTGATTTCTACTCTCTTTCTTTCATACTTTTTCGATTTGAAGTGGTTCCTACGGTTGGAATTGTCTGATTTTTGAGTATATCGTGCGAAACATTGTAATAACAAATCCTACAAAGTTTCATGTTAAAATTCGGCTTAAAAATGGTTAAAATCAGTTAGAAACATAGGTCCGTTTTTTCGGACTTTGCAAGATCCGCTCGTTAGGTCCGCTTTTACGAACATATCTGCTTGTAAATCATAGGTCCGTTTATCCGGACATTGACCTGGTCCGCTTATCTGACACTTACCAGGTCCGTTTTTATGAACATTCAAGTGATAGGTCCGCTCATAGTGACAGGTGATAGGTCCGCTCATAGTGACAAGTGATAGGTTCGCTCAAGTGGTCCGCTTATCCGAACAATATCTGGTCCGCTTATTTGTCATCGAAGGCTCCGCTTTTGTGAACAATACATAGGTTCGCTCATAGGGTTCGCTTATTGTTACATTTTAAGTGGTTCGCTTTTGTGGTTCGCTTGTGTCAGTTGATCACATGTGTATGTCGTTCAAGGTTTACATGTGAAATAACATTGGTTCTATCAAATATCAGTATCCACGTGATGCACTAGTTTTGTTAAAGTGTGTTTGTCGGTTCAAAGAATATTGATGAAGTTGTATGTGATCGAGGTAGTCAACAGTTTGCATGTGCTTTTATCGATACAAGTGAGGTCCAATGAGATTTGAGTGTTGATCAATATTGTCGGCACTTGATATATTCACAAGAGTTAGTCAAAGTGTGCTTATGAAAATTGATGAAATTGTTCGGTCCAATCAGATTTTAAAGATTTAAAGTTGGTCGGTTGCATGGGATATTATGATAGTGTCAGTTGCATGTGAACTATTATTTTGAATATATTGAATTCCAGTTTGCATGTAATAGATAAGTTGTCGGCCATTATTTGAAAGTCATTTGCATCAGCCCATGTGAACAATATTGTTACGGCCCAATCAAGAATTTTTAAAAGATAAAATTGTCGGCTACTATCATGTGTTAGTTAAATCATCTAATATTTTTGTGATGTTGTCGACGTTTTAATATTTGAATACATTTTGTTTGAGATAGTAAAATTGAAATCATTCTTGTACATATGACTAGATTGTTGGATATCTTTTTGAAGTGTGTAGAGATCCTTATTCACACTAAATAATTCATTTTGCATAAGTCGCTTAATTGTCAGGTCGCGTGATTTGAGTCGTGGTTTCTGTCAGTTTGTACGATTCGGAGTTCAAAGGTTTCAAAGGGTCAGGTCATTGGTATTTGATTCGGGTCCTAGAAGTCCGCACAATTGGTCAACGTTCAGTTCGCACAGAAAATCATCAGTTCGAGTAATAGTCTTATTCAGTTAATTGATAAGCATTTAAACTGATTGTTGTTTTTGTTTGTTTAATACAAGGTAATTGTCAAGTGTTTCCCGAAGTATTTGCCGATTTCTGAAGATATGGAAGAGGAATTCTACAATGCGTTTGCCACGCCAGTTGCACCTGTCACTGCTGCTGAGAATTTATACAGTGAAAATGAAACGGGGACACATCAGAAACCGCCAAAGCTGATGTATATTGAAGATTTTCAGGGTTGGAAAAATCGTTTTGAGAATTGGATTCAGGCTTACAGATTCGATGCTTGGTGTTCTTTACTGAAAGATTATGAGAATCCAAAGAATGAACGAGGGTTGGAAAAGGGTTTCAATGATTTTACTGAAGCTGATAAGTTGAAATACACTAGTGAGAAGATGATGATCAGCATTTTACATCAAGCAGTTAAAGAAGACATATTTGTCCTACTTCAACATAATGGAACTGCTAGATCAATCTGGGAAGCTTTACTTCAGAAATTCCGAGGGAGTGCTGATATGATCAAAAACAAAAAGGCCTTATTGAAGAAGTCGTTTGACATATTTACTGCATTTGATCATGAAACAACAAAGGAAACAATAGATAGATACTGTCATTTGGTTCTAGAAATGAAAAGATTGGGTATTCAGAAAGATGATGATGAGTGGGTTGATAAGTTAGCAGAGGCATTACCCCAACAGAAGTGGGGAACTTATCTGATGATTGTGAAACTCTTGAGAAAGACTGAGAGTATAAACTTGGCACAGTTTATCCAGAAGATTGAGGAATATGAGCTGGATATTCAAAAGACTGCTATAATGACTAATCCAAATGCCAAACAAGATGTCAGTTTATATTACAGAGGGAACAAGTTTGAGGCCACTCCCAGCCATAGTCCAAAGATTCAAACTGGTTTTAGTGCTGACAGTTCATCTGGAACAAAGAGTAGCAATGTGACTCAAAGTGGTGGATTTTCTTCATCATTTTCAAGTTTTAATCCAAATAGCGCAACATCAACTTCTCAACGACAAAATTCAACACATCTTCAGTGCAATGTTACCTTAAACATTCAAAATGGTCAGAATTTGTCTCCAGAAGTTGCAAAGCAGCACATGGCATCACTGGTTACTATGTTAGAATCTTATGAAAGTTTGATCGGTGGGAAGATTGGGAATCCGATGCTTACCAAAGAAGATTACGACTAAATTGATGCTGAAGAACTTGAATTGATGGATATTAAATGGTGCTTAGCAAGTGCTTGGAGGAGAGCTGAAAAGTTTCAAGAGATTACTGGTAGGGATGAATTTCGAGGAATGGCTACTTCTCAACTGGGTTTTGACAAATCAAAAGTTACCAGTTTCCGTTGCAAAGGAAAAGGACATTTTAAAAGAGAGTGCAAAAGTAAAGAAGCAACCGGAAATCAAGAAAAGAACAACTATTATCAGAAAGCAATTTTCCATCAGATTGCTCAACAACCACAAACTGCACATGGTCATGTTATTGAAGATGGAAAGAAGAAAGCTTTACTTATCAATCAAGATGATGAATTTGTTGCTGAAGGATTTAGTTGGGACAAATACATACCTGGTTCAGCTTGTGTTGCAAGAATACTAGGTGAAGAGGCTAGTGAGAAAAGAATCCCGATATTTCCTGATCTTGGAAGCGATGTGGATACTGATGATGAAGAAGAACATCTCAACAGAGCTAGAAAAGGCATTGATCCTACTAGTTTTAATTTGTTTTTTGCAGATAAAATGGAGATGCTGAATCAAAAGAAGATTGCAAGATTGAAGAAAGAGCTGGAAGTAGCAAGAAGGTTAGCTGATGAAAAGACAAAGACAGAAGCTGGAGAAGAAAAGGTTAATCAAGTGATTGAGAAAGTTGTGGAGAAAATTGTTGAAGTAGAAAAAGTTGTTGACAAGATTGTCGAGATTGAAAAGATTGTTGAAATTGAAAAACTTGTCGAAGTTGAAAAAATAGTTGAAGTTGAAAAATTTGTCGAAGTTGAAAAGACTGTCGAAGTTGAAAAGATTGTTGAAAAAATGGTTGAAGTTGAAAAGCCATGTTTGAAGTGTTCAGAATCTTGCAAAGCTTGTGAAGAAAAAGATATAAAGATTGCTGAACTTGAGAAGATTAAGGAAGATTTACTGTCTGATGTGAAGTACATTAAAGAATCATATGATGTGCTAAACAGAACAGTTGACAGTTTGAAGAAAACAAATTCTGAGATTGAAAAAGCAATGGAGAAAATGAGTGGAACGTTAATGACAAAACAAAGCGTCATCAATGAGTATATTGAAGATTGTGCACAGTTAAAGAAAGAAGTGGAGCTTGAAAAGATCGAAAGTGAAAGGATTAAACGATTACTGTTGAGTTACACTACTTGTGATTATCTGATTGATCGTGTTTATCCTACTGTTGCAGGTCTGGAAGCTTTCATGGATAAAAAGACTGAAGATACTGATACTGGTAAGAAACCAAGTGTCAAGTATAACAGATGTCCGCCCCCGATCCATGAAACTTATTCTCCAAGGAATCCTAACGAGGAGCGTCTAAAAAAGGCAGTCAACATCAAGTTAAAGTCTGAAATCATTGATGAATTACCAGACAATATTGATGTTACATTCACAGCGTCTGACACTGATCATGAGTCTGAGTTAGTAAAGAAAGTTGTCGATCAGGTGTTAGATACGGATGAAGAGTCAAAGTCGGAGTCTAAGTCAGATAGTTCGAGTTCGTCTGAGAAGAGTCCGAGTTCACCGGTTAACAGGGTTTACAATAGAGAATTCCTGTTATCAAAATCTAATTTGAATAACTGGTCAATCAAAGTAGCTTATACTTTGTATGATTCAGACAAATTATATTCTGATGAGGAATTTCCAATAAGAAGTGTCAAAACTGAAATGATCAAACAGGTTTTCAAATTAACAGAAATTAATATTTCTGAAATAAAAGATTTAAATCTTGATGAAAAACCTAAAAAGTACACTTCAAGAGTTCAACAGAGATTGAACAAGAAAAAGGATTACAGTTATGGTTCAGGTTATCGAAAGAAACCAAACCACAACCGTAATTTCAAAAAACAAGGTCTTGGTTTTAATTCTTCAGAAAATTATAAAAATCAGAAAACTTATAAACCAAAAACAAAATTTGTTTCAGGAGGAAGTTCAGAGGATGAACAGAAGAAACCGTTCTGGAAGCAGTCAAACCAGGAGTTTCTTGCTGAAGTGAAGAATAATGTGAGAAGGTTTGCTGAAAAAGTTGACAGAAGAACCTGTTTCAAATGCCAAGAAGTTGGACATATAGCTTGGAATTGCCCCAAGACCAACTATCAAAAACAGGAAGTTTCTTCTAACTCTGTTTTGAGAAAGACTTGTGTTGATAAGAAAGAACAATCTGTAAATATTGTTAAAAAGTTTGAAAATTCTACTTCTGAGGAAGGAGAAAGTTCAAAACGGTTTTACAAAAGAAAAGGTGATTTGAGTAAACAAAAGTGGGTGGTTAAATCTGAGGGTAATTCTGACAATGAATCTGATTCCATAAAATCAGAGGAGTCTTTGGTTGAGAAAAAGGTTGATAATTCCCTTCCAGATGTGAACGATGAGAATTTTCCTCCATTGTCAAAGGAAAATTTGATGAAGAAAGTGGGAAAGGTAGAGATCTCAAATCAATTCTTCGCTGATAAGGGAGAAATTGATGTTGAGAAGGCTTTCAATGGGAAAGTCAAACATATTTTCGGGAAGATGGTTGATAGGAAGGTTAAGGGTGCCAAAGAATTTTACAAATCAAAATGTTGGTGGGATAGATGTGTTCCAAAATCACCCAAGGCTGGTGAGGCTTGGGTGGACATAATGTTTGAGTAAAAATCCGGACTTGCCGGAGCTCCCAGGTTGGTAAGAGTGGAGCAGGAATCGGCATCTTTCTTAACAAATGATCTTATAAGTGTTGGTAAAGTACATGTGGTATATTTAAATTGTTATATTTTTTTGCAAGTAGTTGTGTTTGATGAGAAAACCTACAAGTGGTTGAAAGAGGTTTTCATTGACAAGTGGTTATTCAAGGTCATTAAGTTGAACTTGATTGGACCATACTTACAAGTGATAATTTGGAGAACAATGTGATGAACCCCGGCCTAACCTACAATTGGTAAAATCAAACTTATTTTCCAGAAAAACCATTTGATTAAAACAAACTTAAGTGTTTTGAAATCACAATGGGAAAATAGTTTGTTGAAAGGGGGAGTTCTGATTGTTTACGCCAAGTGAATGACGATCTGAAGCGATTTGATATCAGTTGTCACTTTCTTGTATAGTTTGTTTTCAAATTTCCTAAAATGTGTTTGCATTTTAGGGGGAGTAAAAATTTTCAGAAAATCCAAAAACATTTGAAAATTTGAAAAAGAAAAAAACATGATAAAATCAAAAAAATGAGTTTTGTTGTACAAAAGAGGAAATGATAGTACATCAGTGGACGATCACAACATGCTAAAGAAATGGAAAGTTAAATAGTGATAAACGGTCTCACTGATGATGTGCCAGTAGGTTTTTGCACATTTAGTAAATTGTGACGAGATATAAACATAAAATTTACTTACGTCTAAGTGGGGAACACCTCCAGGATATATAGGTAACCCCTGAAATCTTGTTTGAAGGGTCCCGTATTCTAAGATACTAGGTCTTTATGCTTAGTGATATCTGGGGTATTATCCCGGGACTTCTGATTTTGCGGAAGCAATGGCCTAGTCCCCGGAGAATACTTTACACTGCTTTGAAATATAAGCCTCCCCTCAGCATAAAAAATGATAACACATTGCAAAATGGTTAATCATGTGCTGTTGAAAAGAAGATCCCCAAAGGGGACCCACCAAAAGTTGAAGCCGTCATCTCTCTGCGTATCGAAAGATCGACCTGAGCTCTCACGGCCCTTGCAATTAACCCCTTACAGATATCATCTAGGTATACTCACCTGTAAGACTGAATACTGGGGTCTGGATAAGGGAGTATATACTGAGGTGGGACACATGTAGATGTTTAAGTTCTAAGACATTAATCTCGTATCTCGAAACAATTGAACTTTGTGTGAAAATTTAAGTGGACAAATATACTGACAATCTAGGTGAATTGTTTAGAACTTAAAATGTTTAAAGCTTAACGGTGTTGGTGATATGTCTCAAAAACTGATATGATCCTCTTACGCAAACTCACAAAAATATTGTATGTAAATATTTCTTTACTGCATTTTATTTCTGTTATGTCAAAAATCCAAAAAGATTTTAGTGTGTTTTAGCATAAATTTTGAAAAATACAAAAAAGATTTTCGACGACTGATGTTGAAAAGCTGATTTTCAAAATTCCTAGTGCTAAACATGACGAACAGGTTTGGGAAAGTTTGTTTGAAGATGTGTGAAATGAAAATGATATATATTCATGTGGTTCTTCAGAAATTGACATGATAAATCTTTCTATTCAGGGTTGTGTCTTCAAGAGATTAGCAAAGTTTTTAAATTTGTTATATCTTATCTTTTATGAAACTTACTTTTGGGTAGAGAATATGCAGGTGAATCAGGTTACGATACCTGAATCTGTGAAAGTCAGACTACGATTCCAGCACAAGTTGAGGGGGAGTCTGTTAGAGCAAGAGAGTCTGAAGATGCTAGAGCTAGGAGCCAGAGATCCTGAAAGAGAATTGGAGATAGGATAGAGCCGGTTAGAGTGAAGGAAGCTCGAAGACTGATCAAGACTGAAGATTTGAAGATACGACATTGTCAAAGACTCGACACTGCGACTCGTCAACATCTGAGGGGGAGTCTGTTGGTGCACTACATCTGTTCTCTTCGTCTTGTTTCGAGTCTTGGTTTTAAAGTGTTAGATCAGGGCACGTGTTAGATGAAAATAGGATTGTATTTAGGTGTTAACTAGTAGGTCCGCTTATATGTCACCTAGTAGGTCCGCTTATATGTCACCTAGTAGGTCCGCTTTTGTGTACATATGAGGTCCGCTTGAGGAGATCCGCTTATATAAACATATGAGGTCCGCTCATATGAACATATGACACATAAGCGAACCTCCATGGCCTATATATAGCGGTCACATAAGCGAACCACAAAAGGGAACTTTCTGATTTCCGGTACCGAATTGCTGCCGAAGTGCCGTTTGAGCTGTAAAAAGTGTAAAAGCATAATACAAGGCAAGATTTAGTAGAACAAGCTGTTTTTCATGTTCGTTTCTTGTTATTCCGCACCTGAAATGAATTAGAACACCTCCGATTGACTCGTTCGGGTCAGCACGCGATCCTACATTGTGCGATCGGACATGCTTTGTGCGACTAATCATACATACACACTTAATAGTTTCATTAAATCACATAACACAACATTCCATTAAAATCACGTATTACATAATCACATATCGTTCAAACAAGTTACATCAACACAAAGATAGGTTCTAAAATACGAGTTGTCACATCATCCCCAGGTTGAAAGAAATTTCGTCCCAAAATTTAGCACGTAGTTACTAAGCAAGCTAGTTAGGTTGCGTGGTTTCCTGGTTTTCCTGGGGTGTCACATCCTTCCCCCGTTGGTCTGGAATTTCGTCCTGAAATTCCGCAGTAGCTTCAGCCTTAGTAGTGGTTTCACTTTTCTCGAACAATTGGGGATACTTTTGTTTCATTTGGTCTTCTCGTTCCCAGGTAAAATCTAGGCCACGACGGGAGTTCCAACGAACTCGAACAATGGGTATCCTGGTACGTTTGAGAACCTTAACGTCTCGGTCTGTAATCTTTACTGGTTCCTCGACGAATCGCAGTTGATCATCGATAGTGAGCTCCTTGAGAGGAACTATGAGGGTCTCATCTGACAGACACTTCTTTAGATTTGACACATGGAATAGGTTGTAAACTCCACTGAGTTCTTCAGGTAGATTCAATCTATAGGCCACCTTGCCAATTCTCTCAGTGATTTCGAAAGGTCCAACATAACGTGGATTTAACTTGCCTCGTTTACCAAAACGAATCACACCCTTCCAAGGTGAGACTTTTAGTAGCACTCGATCCCCAACCTGGAACTCGAGTGGTTTCCTACGCTTATCAGCATAGCTTTTCTGACGGTCACGAGCTGCCGCCATTCGTTGTCGTATTTGGGCAATCTTTTCTGTCGTGTCGACAACGAGTTCTGGGCCAGTGATTTGGCTGTCAGCAACTTCCGCCCAGCATAAGGGTGATCGGCACTTCCATCCATACAACGCCTCGAACGGAGCAGCCTGGATGCTAGTGTGGTAACTGTTGTTGTACGAAAACTCTACCAATGGTAGGTGTCTTTCCCAGTCGTTACCAAAGTCGATTACACATGCTCGAAGCATGTCTTCAAGGGTTTGAATGGTGCATTCAGTCTGCTCATCTGTCTGTGGATGATACGCTGTGCTCATGTCTAGACGTGAGCCAAAGGATTTGTCATCGCTTGCCACAAATCAGAGGTAAAACATGGATCACGATCAGAAATGATGGAAGTTGGCACCCGTGCCTCGAGACTACTTCCTTCAGGTAGATGTCTGCTAAAGTAGAGAACTTATCCGTTTCTTTAATAGTCAAGAAGTGTGCAGACTTAGCAGCCGATCCACTATCACCCAAATGGTATCGTTTCCTCATTGAGATCTAGGTAAGCCAGTGACAAAGTCCTTGGAAATTTGCTCCCATTTCCATGTCAGGATCTCTGGTTGCTGAAGTAGGCCTGATGGCTTCTAGTATTCGACCTTGACCCTAGCACAGGTCAGACATTTTCTAACATAGGTCGCTATGTTAGCTTTCATGTGGGGCCACCAGTACGTAGTTTTGAGATCGTGGTACATCTTATCAGAACCAGGATGTACTGAGTAACGAGACTTGTGTGCTTCATCCATCACAAGCTCATGTAGATTACCATAAAATGGAACCTAGATGCGCCCTGCCAGGTAGTAAGCGCCGTCTTCCTTTAGTTCTAACCGTTTCTACAATCCTCGCAAGGACTCAGCCCTGATGTTCTCTTCTTTCAATGCTTCGACCTGAGCCTCACGAATTTGGGCAGGAAGACTAGAGTGAATGGTAATCTGTAACGCACGTACACGCTTAGGTTTGGTTTCCTTTCGACTGAGGACGTCAGCCACCACATTGGCTTTGCCTGGATGGTACTTGATTGCGCATTCGTAGTCGTTAAGGAGTTCGACCCATCGACGTTGTCGCATGTTCAACTCCTTCTGATCGAAGATATGCTGGAGACTCTTGTGATCGGTGTAAATGGTGCACTTGGTACCGTACAAGTAATGCCTCCATATCTTAAGAGCAAACACCACTGCTCCCAACTCCAAGTCGTGAGTAGTATAGTTCTTTTCGTGAACCTTTAGTTGACATGATGCGTAAGCAATGACTTTCTCACGTTGCATCAACGCACAACCAAGTCCTTGGATTGACGCGTCACAATAAACCACGAAATCGCCTGTGCCCTCAGGCAATGAGAGAATAGGTGCGCTACAAAGTTTCAACTTCAGCTGCTGAAACGCGGATTCCTGAGCATCCCCCCAACGGTAGGTGACACCCTTCTGAATAAGAACAGTAAGAGGCTGCGCAATCTTTGAGAAGTCTTTAATAAACCTTCTGTAGTAACCCGCCAAACCCAAAAATTGACGGATTTCAGTTAGTGTTCGAGGTTCAGGCCAATTCCTGATTGAGTCAACCTTGGATGGATCAACGTGTATCCCATCCTGATTAACCACGTGGCCTAGAAAATGGACTTCACGTAGCCAGAAGTTACATTTCGAAAACTTAGCATAAAGTTGATCTGTTCGAAGAAGTTCCAGAATGAGTCGCAGATAACGCTCGTGTTCCTCCTGACTCTTGGAATAGATCAGGATGTCGTTGATAAACACAATAACGAACTTATCCAGGTAGGGTTTGCACACTCGGTTCATAAGATCCATGAAGACCGCAGGTGCGTTTGTTAGCCCAAAAGGCATAACCAGAAACTCGTAATGTCTGTAACGAGTCCTGAATGCGGTTTTGGAGAAGTCCTCATCTCGGACTCTCAACTGATGGAAGCCCGATCTCAGGTCAATCTTAGAGTAAAAGCTCAAACCTTGCAGTTGGTCGAACAGGTCCTCGATACGCGGGAGAGGATAACGATTCTTCACGGTCACCTTGTTGAATTCGCGATAGTCAATGCACATTCGAAAGGTAGCGTCTTTCTTCTTCACAAACAAAACTGGTGCTCCCCAGGGCGAAGAGCTAGGACGAATGAAACCCTTGTCCAAAAGCTCTTGTAGTTGCACAGACAATTCTTCTAATTCTGATGGGGCTAAGCGATAAGGTGCACGAGCTATAGGCACTGCTCCAGGAGCTAGCTCGATTTGAAACTCGACCTGACGATGAGGCGGAAGTCCAGGTAATTCCTCAGGGAATACCTCAGGAAAGTCGTGCATGATTGGGATGTCTTCTATCTTCTTTTCCTTCGTTGAGGTGTAAGTAACGAGAGCTAGGATAGCAGTGTGGCCATTTCGCAAACACTTTTGGGCCTTAAGGAAAGAGATGATGCCCACAACAGCACCACTCTTGTTGCCACGAATAACGAGAGGTTCTTTACCAGATCGAGGGATGCGGACAATCGTCTCCTTGCATAGAATCTCTGCTCGATGATGGGATAACCAATCCATCCCAATGACAATGTCGAAGCTACCAAGAACGATGGGGATAAGGTCGATAGAGAAGGTCTGACCAGGGAGCGAGAGATTACAACCCTTAACTATGTGTGTGGCCTCAAGACTTTTGTCGTTTGCTAGCTCTACAACATTCTTGGTGTTTAAGGGAAGTGGGGTACGCTTAAGCATCTGACTAACTTTTAAGGACACATAACTAGTATCGGCACCCGAATCGAATAAAACAGAAACAAAGAAATCGTCCAGTAGGAACTTACCCGTCACGACGTTGGGATCGTTCCTAGCATCACCCTGACCAATCACGAAAGCACGTCCCCTGGAACCATTGCCATCGTTGTTACCCCCATTGTTGTTTCCGTTTCCCTGGTTGTTATTGTTGTTCTGATTCTGGTTCAGCTGTGGACAGTTCCTTTTAAAGTGGCCTTCAGCCCCACATTGAAAACACCCCTTATTATTACCCTGTTGTTGCTGCTGTTGCTGGTTTTGTGGAGCTTGTTACTGCTGCTGACGATTTTGATTCGCAGGATATGGGCTCCTGCAATCCTTCGCTGCGTGACCAGGTTTGTTGCATCTATGACAGCGAACCTTGTTACACGGCCCGCTGTGGTGCAAGTTACAACGGTTACACTTAGGTTGATTTCCCTTGTACCCTCCTTGTTGACCAGGGCTCTTGTAGTCATCAGTCCTTCGCTGTTGAGACTGAACAGAAGTTGAACCTTTGCTTGAATTTCCATCCCACTTGCGCTTGTTGTCGCCAGGAGCATCAGAAGTAGTGGTAGCACTAATACGCTTTAGCAGCCTGTTCTGCTCAACTGCCTGATCAATGACACGGTGGGATAGTCGTATGACCTGCTGAATCATGAGAAGGTTAGCTGAAGTCACCATACTATGAATCTCTGGCACTAAACCCTTGATGTACAGCTCGATACGTTTGTAGGGAGGATCCACCATAGTAGGACACAAAGCAGCTAGTTCATTCGATCTCTTCGTATACGCCTCGATTTCTGACCCTGTCATCTTCAGATTGTAGAACTCCACTTCTAGCTTGTAAATGTCATCACGATGACAATACTCCTCTTTGATAAGATCTTTAAAGTCATTCCATGGGGTGGCATTAGCAACTGCCAACCCTAGCATTTGAACATGTGCGTTCCACCAAGTAAGCGCACCACGCTCAAGAGTTCCCATAGCAAACTTCACCCTACTAGCAACAGGGCATTCACACATTTCGAAGACAGATTCAATCTTCTTGAACCAGTGGAGAAGACCTACAGCTCCTTCTGTACCACTGAAGGTACTAGGTCGACAGTCCATAAAGGTCTTGAACGTACACACAGGAGGTTGAGCATGCTGACCTATCGCGAGAGAAAGAAAAGACAAGGTTAAGCATGAGAGTTGGTTCACGAGAGTAGGATCTAAGCATCCTAGGATAGGTCGAAATGGCAGGTGATACCTCCTGCTGGGGCTGCTGCGAGTGCCTCAGCAACTCGTTCGTTGATTAGAGCCGTCAGCTGGGCTTGAGTCAAGTTGAGAAGTCCACTCATGATCTTCACATCGAAGTAAACACAAGTGAGAAAGGTGTCGTGAAAGTGCGTAAGTATGGGATGACAGAAGAGAGTAAGCACACAGGGTTTCAAGCAATAGTTGCTATGTCACTAAGCATACTAAGAACAATGCACTACTTTAATTACAGGCAGGCAATACAAACATAAACCATATCACCTATAGCGTTGAGTCTTGCACGTGGAGCGAAGCGTCGTTGTGGATCGTTGAGCACTGTACAGGTTATAGTCTGATTTTGTCAAAAAGCTTTTCCCTTTTTAAAACCAAGTTCACTATAACCAATGGCTCTGATACCAATCTGTCACACCCCCAAATTCCACACGCAGAGTATCACCGCAGGAGACGTGACATGACCAGGATCAAGCCACCAATCATATTGAACAACTTATTAAAGTAAATATAAAACCAACCACAATATAATTGGTTTCCAAGACAAATTAACTAAGTTCAAGTTATCAGTGGAAGAATAAAGTTTAAAACCAAAACATAAGTTTAAAAGCTCAAATGTTTAACATGGAACTCAACAGTACATGTCCCACAATGACCTCTCCTTCTCGTGCAAGCTCCATCTAAGCACCTGACGACCTGCAAGGCATATAGTAACGAATCAACAACAAAGTTGAGCGAGTTCACAGTTGGTTGTCCATTTTAAATTTGTTCCAAAAACCATAAGTTATCTCGAAAACCATGAGTTAACCATTTCCTTGTTTCCCAAACCATAACCAGTGGGGGCTACCCCATGTTAACCACTAGACCCGTTACCATATCGACTACTGACTTAAGACATGTTTATGTGCCCTGCATCAATGTCTATCATCATTGACTAGGTGCCCAGATCCATTAGTCCACTAACGTCCTCTGCGGCACGGTGTGAGGCTTGTCAAACATAATAGCGCTATTTAACTAATGACCCATTCGCCAATGGCCCGACGATTAAGTCGATATAAAAATGAGGTACTTCATGATAGAGTTTTGTCTAGTAAGTTATATGTTATCATCCTTCCTATGGAGGATGGAGGTATGTAATCTACCCAAGGAGAATACGCATGTTTAAATTTTGTCATCCTTCCTATGGAGGATGGATGTACATATCCTACCCAAGGAGAATATGCAGGTTTCATTTTAGTTCCTTAACCCATTCCCAAACCACCGGGAATCCCATGCATTGTAGAAAGTGTGAACTCACCTTAGGTTAGCTCGACAGATAAACAAAAGGTCAATCGATCTGCTAGTGGTCAACCACGTCCTAACATGGTTACCATACAAGTCAGGTCTAGGTTCAAGTAGTGCACATAAGTTTACACATAAGCTAACAGGTTACGAACACGTAATGATCATGGCAAACACGTAAAACAAATTTAACACGTTAACAGTCAATTATACATAATGTCCAAACTTGTGCGACTCAGATGATTGGGCCGTTGAGCTTGTACGAGCCCAATCATCTTGTGCGATCCATTATATAAAGCCCAATACAACCGGCCCAACCTGTTGTGCGTCCAGCACAATCTTGTGGGACTCACAACGGGTTGTGCGATCCAAACAAACCCGGCCCAAAAACAAATGCAATCCAAAACCTATACGGCCCAAACATATAAACAGACAATCAACTTGTGTGGTCCAATTACATTTGTGCGATCCAGTATAACTTGTGCGATTGGGTTTTGGGTTGTTCGGCCCAACATAACATAGCTTAAACATTTGTGTGGCCCAAGGTAATGTGCGATTGACACGGTCTTGTGCGATCCACAATACCTTGTGCGATCATGCATAACTAGGTTGTACTGTGAGCTTAAACAGTTGCACCAAACTTGTGCGACTGCCTTTGTGACATCTGCGTATTTTAATCCTTGTACTGTCCCAAACAACTTTGTATTTAATAAAATATGGTGTTTAATTTCAATATTTTTTTAATTATTTGTGACATTAGCACGTTTTCAATCATTGTTTAATTCCGAACTCTCAAACCTGTTCTGGAAGTGAAATCGTAAACCGTTACGTGAACGTAATCAGTTTAACGAGACGTACACTCTGGAACTATGACATAAGCCAAACATACCCTAAATACCCTTTACATAACTTAGAAATAAGTTTTGAAGGATTCGGTATGGCAAAAACATGTTTATTCGAACTTTAGAACTAATTGCGACAAAACTGGGAAACGAACGTTGGTGACCGCCCGGATAATATTTAAATCCTAAAAAAAATTCTGTTATGATTAAAATTTTATTTTTAATAATGTTCGTGTTAAAAAAATAAATTAAAACGTTTAAAAACGTTATTTTTCAAAGTTTAAGCGCGTACCGCGTGTTACTGTGTAACACAGTGCTTGTACTGCAAAACGCAGACAACGCAGCCAGTCTCGGCAACTGAAATTTATTTCAGTGATATTTTGGCGAGTTTATTTTTATAGAATAATAAAAATAATTTAGAACGCCATAAACCGGGATTTAAACGCTAGATAAAATACCCGGTATCCAGTTAAACACCTGTTTTTAACCTACATATATCATTTATGTGTATTTTATGCATATATATATATATATATATATATTTTCGTTTATGTATGTATGTAGACAAGTGCCATTTTCTTTTTTTTCCTTCTTGACAAGTGTTGTTGCTTGCAATCTTTGTAAATCTTCCATATCCCTTCATATCTTATATAAATCTTTCAAGAGATCACAAACAAATCTACACTCCATCTTCCTCACTCTCTCTCTCCCCCAAAACCGTAAACACCCACCACCATCTCCATTTCCATTTTTCAACTTTGTTCTTCAAGATCAAACCCCATTCCAAGCTAATTTCAAGTTGGTGTGAAGATCCAAAGGAGTTTCCAAGGTGCTTTCAAGTGATTTCAAGATCCATATCATCAAAATCTCACCAAAAACTTACTTGAATCTTGAAGGTATAAAGTTTATGTTATATCATACACTTGATTCTTGGTTGTTCTTGATGATTGGAAGTTTCTCTTGAATCTTGGAATTTTTCACAAACTTGAAATCTAAAAAGAAATGGGTCTTGATACAAAATAAAAATGGTGGTATATATGTGTGTACATGTAACCATATATATATATATATATATATATATATATATATATATATATATATATATATATATGTATGTGTATGAGATTTGAGTTTGATTTTTGACAAATACTTGTTTAGGATGTTTGCTTGCATGAACAAGATTATGTGCAAATATGTTAGAGATATAAAGGAGTGATTGAATCATGAGTTATAATTTGAAATAATGTTGGTATTTTGACATGTAAATGGCCAAAAATTTATTAGACATATTTGGGAATTTTTAAGTTGTTGTTTGTTCTTGAATAATAGTTCAAATGCAAGTGTTTAATAATTTGTGCATAATATGATGAATGTTCAATTAAATCAGTAAGTAAACATGAATAAATCACATGTTTGATGCATCTAAACTCATATGAAATGATGATGATACGATAGTGTGCTTTAGACACTTGTACATGAGAATACATGTTAATTTAAAGCTCAAGAAATGATAAAAAAATGATTGTATGAAAAAAAAGTTTTAGAACAGATTATAAACACTAAAAATAACATTATTTGGTATATCATAATGGCATGAGACTTTGTCATAGGTTTGGTAGCTTTGCATGTTGTACATATAGCTTAGAAAGTGGTAAAATATGTGAAATTTGCATGATTTATGTGCTTTATGTGAGACCTGCACTATCATGGGTATAACCATTATTTTATTCAGTAAATAACATGGGTTATCTTAAAATATCAATTCGTTACGATATGGGATGGTTAGGGTAACGTTTGATGCAAAACTATGCGGTAAAACGGAAAAATCGGCTTTTTAGAGGATTTTTATAAAACTGTTTTAGATCCGTAAGTAACCTGATATTTTTGATATAAAAATAAGTATTTTAACTTATATTAAGTTTACTTGGTGTTTGGTTAGTCATGCGTGACTTCCGACGCCCAAAAACGTTACCGAATCGCTAAAATGCGTGTTTTTCAACATACACTATAATGGGTTGTTCATGGGTAAATTTTATGTGTTACAATGTGTTATGTGTTTTATAATTTGTGTATGATGACATGTTTATAGTTGACAAGGTTATGTGTATTATGATATTTATTTTATGTCACAATAAGTATATATATTACGACGCGCAAATCGTAGATATATTGCTTATAACATGATGAGAGTCACCAATAAAATCGTCCAAGTCGCAAAGTTTTTAAAATATATATGAACTCATATATATATAAATACACTAATATAATCAAAAATAATAACTTTTCGAGAAAATCTCGAAGTTATGTGAAAATTCTAAGTATCGGAGAAACTTGGGTATTTTTGTGAGTTTTTGATTATTAAATCGTTCTTATTTAATTTAGGACGAATAAACAATTTGAGGGATTGTGTTAACATATAAAAACGCACCCAAAGGTGAGTACATAGTTACCCTATTTTACGTTTTCAAATATTTTGGGGTGAAGCATATGTGCATAACTTTACTTTTCGTTTTCAAGACATTATACAAGTTTTATTACATATTACATATAATACATTATTTCAAAGAAATTTTTATGGTATATTGACTTAGTATACCTAACATTTGGTTTCAAAGACATTTTATTGGCATATTGACTTAGTATGCCTATTACATGGTTTTACAAAGACATTTTCATGACATGCTTACATTGAAAAAGACATTTGGTATGTTTAACGGAGTAATACATTCATTAACATTGATCACGCCGCTCGGTAGTATGTAATAGCGCTATAGGACTTGACAAATCCCGTTCCCGCTTTCTAGGTATTTCTTTGATAAACCTTGATCCTGATAAGGGTTTATCCGACAGTCTCAAGGCTTGAGTGTATACGATAGACAAACCATATAAATGTTCATATCAATAAAAGCAATGGTTTTCAAAACATAAATTTTGTTTTAAACTTTTGTTTATTCAAAGACTTTGTTTTGTACATGACATTTTGATTTCATAAGATGTTTGTTTATATATGACATTATGCATTTGCCTTGAGTAAATACTATTTATTCGCCATACAAGACATGGTTTATACTGGACATTTAACATTTGACATTGGGCATTGACATTTAAACAAGACATTATTTTATGGTTATTAATAAGTTATTTAAGTAACGAGACGTATGTAATATGATAAAAGCATGGTGGATATGCCGCTGGTACTTCCTATATATAAGTGTTTTTATTGTATTGCATATCGTGGAGTTATCTAAACCACTTCAACAAAGACAAGACATGACATATTTTATACATATTATTTTTATTTGGTTATTTACTTAACCATACATCATTTCTTTTATATCATTTGATTTTTCATATGATTTTATAAAAGAAAATATTTTATAAAGTTCATGGCTACTTTTCATTAAACATTTCTTTTAACCTTCAAAGTCATGAATCTTCAACACTACACCTATGTTACTCACAGGCATTTTTATGCTGACGTATTTACTTTCACATATGTTTCAGGAGCGAATATTTGATGTGAGCAAGCTACACTTAGGGCGACTTGGGCCTTAGCAAATCTAAAATCAAGAAAGTTATCATCTTTTATGTTATGTGTTTTGTTTGAACTAAGACAGTGTAATAATTTAAGCTTGTAAAACTTAACTTTAATTATCATGTGTTTTGAAACAATAATTCTGCCACACGACTCCCCGATGTTTCCACCGCGGTTTGTTGTTTTACGCGGTCGGGGTGTGACAGAAGAGTTGGTATCAGAGCTCATGATTATAGGGAATTAGGTTATTAGTAAAATTTTGACCTAGACTATAACCTTTCTAGGACCCTAACACAAGTTACCTTGTGTTTAGATCTTAAAACAATACCATCACCTATCCTTAGGTGATTACCAAAACAAGTACACAAATCTCAATTCCATTTGAAAATCAATCATCTATCCTTAGATGATTTATTTTTAGGGTTTACGCCTTTAAAGTTTTCAAATCTCGTCAAAGTTTCGGTCTTAATAATGTGAACACGTGCAATCCGGAAGGGTGTGTGCCTGTACCCTGAGTTTTCTGTCTAAGGCTAGAGTGTTCATACAAATCCACATAATCGGACCCGTCACTCTTACCTGGGAACTCTTGGGGTGAGTGTCCACTTATAGTCTAAAGTATGTCTTCATTATGCATTATGCAGACCTATTTACTTTGATTAGTCACTGTGTTGTTTGTTTGTTTTAAGTAATGGACAAATGACCACCTTTCTTTGTTTTGTCGATATTTCCAATACTCCTTTTGATTGTCTTATGTAAATCTCACACATTTCCTTGTGTTCCTTTCTTTTAGATGCCTCCTCGACGTGATCAAACTCAAGACGCCGCAATGGCAGCCTTGATCACTCAGCAAATTGTTGCTGTACTCCCGAACCTAGTAACTCAGTTAAACCAAGCAAACAACAATAACAACGCACCTGTTCCGTGCAAGTTCAAGACTTTCAATTCGGCTTAACTGATGTGCGGTAAAGTGTTACTTATTTTAGGTGTATATTTTAAGCCCTTTTTAACACTTATTTTAGCCAAGTTTTAAATTTATAAAACACGATATTTCACTAACACTAAACACACATATGGGCAAGTGCACCCATCGTTGAGTGTAGTATAGCGTTGGTAAGATACCGAGGTCGTCCAAGGACACAAGAGCTTTTAGTACCGGTTTATCCTCAACGTCTAACCAAAATAAAAGTTTAGAAAAATGTTTTAAACTAAGAAAATTAAAAACTAACTAAAATGCTGAAAATAAAAATAAAAAAAAACAGATAGACAAGATGAATCACTTGGTTCCGACTCGTATCTAGTATAACCTTTGATTATTTCCGCACTTTTGCACATAATTAAGAGATTATCTTAGTTATTGTAGTAGGCCCCTCTTTTGAAGGTGACGTTACCCTCACCCCAGTAGTTTGAGTCAGCAGGGATACAATCCTAAAAGGGTGGATTATTGGAAGATAATGAATTAAGTTATTAATGCAGTATTGTGGTAGGCCCCGCTTTTGGCGGTGACGTTACCCTCGGCTAAGTAGTCTGAGTCAGCAGGGATACAGTCCTAAATAGCCGGGTTATAGTATTAATAGTAGTTAACTTATGAGGGGATCAAAGAGTTTGGACCCCCGCCATCCAATACCGTGAAGTATTGAAGGAGATCCTACTAAATTTGACCCAGGTCCATTGCAGGACCTCTAAACGCTGAACAATGGCAAGACCTTTACCAAACCGTTCCCTTAACCCCCGACCAGGTAGCCAACATATCTCCATATAGACCGTGGAGATATGAATGGTGAAAATCCTTTATTTTATATAGACAGTAAAATAATGCCAAGACACCACGGACAAACGATAAGGAAAGATCACCTTCAACATAAGTAACTAGTTATTAAAGTCATTAATACAAAACCAAATAAAAAGTGCAAAAGATTAGAAATAAAAAGTATTATACTAGACACTTTGTCTTCACCAAGTGATGTAAGAGACTTAGGCAAACATGGCCTTGATTGTCAAGAACTCTTACGATCAATCTTGGATCCCGAGACGACTCACACACTCTACGATGGACAATGGATGATGGTGGTGGATGATGGTGTTGTGATGGTGGTGGGTGGTGGGTGGTGGATGAAGTGTGAGAGAGGTGGTGTGCCAAGGGATGAGATGAAATGAATCCAAGCCCTCCTATTTATAGGCTGAACAGAGAGCTGGACACGACCCCGTGTCCGCTGGGCACGGCCCCGTGTCTGTCTGACAATCTCTCTCCTCATTAATTGTAATTCGCAATTACAATAAATGCGCCTGCTGTACTTTCGACACGCCCCCGTGTCCGCTGAGCACGGCCCGTGGTGGGCAATAGAAGCTTCTATAGGTTTGTCTTTTCTGCTGCTTCTTGGGCACGACCCCGTGCTGGCTGAGCACGGGGCGTGTTCAGTCTTCTGCTTTCTCTATTTTGCTTTGGAAGGTGCCGTTGAGGGGTCGGGCAGTCCACTAATATTCCTTTTCTTGTATTTATGTTGGATTTAGCTGTCTTTTTGCTTCTTTTGCGTTTTTGAGCTCATTTAATCCTGAAAATACAAAAGGAAGACAAAAACACTCTTTTTCCAATATTAGTACTTAAAAAGGGTTAGTTTTATGCCTCATTTGATGTAATTTATATGTTGCATTTTACATACATCAAATACCCCCACACTTGAACTTTTGCTTGTCCTCAAGCAAAACTCTTTAATATGTGGCTTACACTCCCAAATGGAATAGGTAGAAGAGAAGGTTTTGGGCTTGTCGTAGAGTGTCGGGATATCCAAGATCTTTTTGGGTTGTATTTTTATTTATTTACAATTCTATTCGTAATGATTTATTTAGAACTTTTCATAGGAGAAATTACTTATTTGGGCATAACATGCCTTTTTAAAATTCCATTTATATACAAGTTCACATACCTCACGGGAGAAGTCACTCACACTCGGCCGAAGGTGTATGTTTAGTGAATCACTCGAGAGCGGCATGGAACTTATTCCTACCATAGGCTTGCCAAGCAATCAATCCTCCTCCTTTTTAACTTTTATACCTTTGTAAATATCAAGAGGACTTTGTGGGTTAAGGGTTAGGCTTGGGTTAAAGGTAGGTGGTTGGGATAGTGGTTAGTGGTTAGTAGAAAAGGGCGAAAAGCGTAACAAGTGTCGGTTTTCGTAAGACTTTCTATTTTTATTTTTATGAAGCATTTATTCAAACAAAGTTATTTTTGATGAACTTGTTTGTTTATTTTCTTTTTGCTTCATCTTCAAATTTTTTTTTTTCATACGAAAAACCGAACTTGTTACTAAAACAAAGGGTAAAAAAAAAATGAAAAAGGTTTTTGGTGGGTAAAAGGGTTTGTTTTTTTTTTTTTTTTTTTTTGGGGTGATGAAATGAAAAGGTTTAGGCTCAAAGGGGTTAACTAGGGGGGTGGTAAAAGAAAAAGAAAAATAATGGTGTAGAAATGAAAAGGGTTAGTCCTAATGCCTCCATCATTTACTTACTCGGGTTTAAGTTGATAAGGACCGGGAATGTATCGTCATGGCAAGTTCTAGAGTCGTAAGAACCAAGCGGCTATTCACACAAGAAACGAAAAATGAGCATTTAGTCTAATGATATGTAATTGTGTGCTCAATAAAGGCTCAAAACTCACTTTTGTGGGAATGGGTTTTTATGTGATCAAGTATATATAATCAAATTTTAAATAAGTTTGTCATGCCTTTTCATAATTTTCTTATGTTGGTTCTTTTTATCACTACGCTATCGGTTGTAAATTTGTGAAAATATAACCTTTTTGAGAACTTGAATTTCCCGAGTTAAACCTAGACAAGTAAAAAAAATGAAATTTTTGAAAAAAAAAATTTGGGGTGATTAGCGGTTCCAATAGAGTTTTGTGTAAGGCTTGTATTTAGGACTTGCAAAGTTCAAGGTTTTAGCATCCCCCCCACACTTAAATTACACATTGTCCTCAATGTGTCCCAAAAATAAATTTTTAGGTTGATTAGATGTGTAAAATAGTGTTTAAAAAGCAAAAATTTGTGTTACTGGGCACTGAACACGGCCCCGTGTTCAAGTGCCAGTAACAGAATTAAAACAAGAGAAACAGAAGCCTGGACACGGGGGCGTGTTGGGTGAACACGGCCCGTGTCCAGTTACCTGAACTGGGCATTTTCTGCAGGGTGCTCAGCACGGGGCCGTGTTGGTTGGGCACGGCCCGTGTTGAACCTTCTGAAATAGAGAGAATTGTCGGGTTGTCTTGTTCTTGTGCATGGGTTTATTTTTCTCATTCCCCTTTTCATCCTTTACCACCATGAGTGTGTTTTATTCATTACAAACCATCCAAACCTTAAAACCATCATTTCATTTCATCATAGAGAGAACTTACATAGTCCTAAATTAAACTAGATAGAATAAGGAAATAATAACCCATGGAGTCCTAGCCTTTACTTTATTTTAATTAGCAAAATTTCCAAGAAGCAATTAATCTTGGTTAACCAAGGCCTTTTTGAACTCCATCTTCCGCGTGCGGTTCTCCTCAAATGTCGGCGAGCCATTCTTCCACCTCCCTTGGAAGGAGAAAGGAAGGTTCATTGGCATTAGTTTGAGGAGTTTCAACTTCCACCGGGATCTCTTGTAGGTGTTCCACAGGAGGTTCTGCTGGCAAGTCTTCCCACCCGGTAGGGTTGTTGATTCCGAGTGCTAGGTTCCAATCCTGCTGTGGAAGGACTGGTTCCATCGGAGGTGCTACAAGAATATTTAACCTCTGGTGCAAGAGGTTAATTTCTTGGAAGCTGCTTTCAAGTCCCATCGTAAGATCGTTAATACGGTCAATTAGGACCTCCTCTACTGAAGTCATTTCATCGAGAGCCTCCCTTAATGCTACCACATAGTGCACAAGTGTAGCTTCAATAGAGGGTCTTCTTCCTCTTCGGCTGTTTGACGAATGCACAGAAGATGTTTCGCTGTTTTCACTCGACATTCTACGAAAAATAAACTGAAAGAGTTTATTTAATGAAACAGTTATCGGACACGGCCCCGTGCTCAATGAGCACGGCCCCGTGTTCATCTTTATGCAGAATTTCGGAATAAGGAAACTTGGATTTCTAAGTTATTTTCTAAGCTTGTGGGGTCTTTTTAGTTGCTAATAACTTAAAACAAGGTTACAACATGTTTTTACCAAGATTCCTTGAACAAAACTCATAATTCCCTACCACAAAGTTGAAAAATTTCAAACTTACAATGGTAGTTCTTGGAGAAAGATGAAGAAGAAGGAAATGGCTAAAAGAGGAAAGGACAAGATGGGTTGTTGGAACCTTCTTTTAGACTTACCTAGGATAGTTTGAGAGAAGATTCCTGCAAATTTCTTCCCCAAGTTGGTCCAAATGTGCAGGATTCTTGGCTGCATTTATAGAAAATGACAGCATCCTGGACACGGCCCCGTGTCTAGTGGACACGGCCCCGTGTTCGGGAGGAATTCTGACACAGTTTGTCCGCATTCTGACGTACTGATCAGAATGGAATCTTTTGATGGACACGGGGGCGTGTTGGCTAGACACGACCCCGTGTCGAGGGACTGTTTTATGAATTTGTCTAGTTTTTTAAGGAACTTGTTAGTATCGGGTGGCTCCTGACTGGTTGGAACAACCCCAAAGTGCCTAAGATACCTTAATTGTCCTAGACTAAGGCGAGAACGCAAGAGGTTGTCGGTGAGGGTAATTCCTATTTTCATTCTAGGTGGACAAGTCCAACCCTTTTCCGGGCTCTTGTTAAAGAAGGTGTATGCCGAATCGCTCAGGTCTATGTATGCACCGAACGAAGTCGATGGAGAGTCCTTCACGGCACAATCGGCACAGGGACGACTATCGTCCAAGTCTTTGCTAGGTACTAAGGCATTTTCGGGAGCAACGAGGTTGTCGGAATGCGGTTCCAACTTTTCTTCATGGTTATCGTCTTGGGGTGGATCAATAAAATCCTTCCTAAGCTCTTCTAACCAATTCTGAACTAGCTTTTCTAGTTGAAATAACTCATCAAGGAGCATTTCTCCTAGAATATCTGGCTGGGCGCATTCGAGAGAGAAATAGTGCTTATTTTTACTTTCGCCCCTCTTAAGGTTGTAAGAAGTCGGTGGGTCCATGTAGTGGGGCCTATAATTTAGAAAGTAGCATTTTACTTCTTCATGTTTGCCACCACATAATTGACACCACGTACCATAAGAGTGCCGAAAGTAAAAACAATTACTATCACTCATGTTTATGTCAGAAATTACCAACCGCCGGGATCTAACGGTTCTGTTTTCAGTAACTGAATCTTGGGCACGGGGGCGTGTTGGGTGAGCACGGCCCCGTGTTCAGCTTACTGTCTGACGTAAAACAGGATTGCCAGTTCCAATGATTGAGCACGGGGGCGTGTTCAGCGGGCACGACCCGTGCTGAGCTCTGCAGAAGCTGAAAAACTAAGAAAAATCCTTAAAAAATTAAAAAGAAAAATAAAAGATGATTAGGCCGTTGATTCCTAACTTTCTTAAAATCCTTGTCTCCCCGGCAACGGCGCCAAAAACTTGATGTGCGGTAAAGTGTTACTTATTTTAGGTGTATATTTTAAGCCCTTTTTAACACTTATTTTAGCCAAGTTTTAAATTTATAAAACACGATATTTCACTAACACTAAACACACATATGGGCAAGTGCACCCATCGTTGAGTGTAGTATAGCGTTGGTAAGATACCGAGGTCGTCCAAGGACACAAGAGCTTTTAGTACCGGTTTATCCTCAACGTCTAACCAAAATAAAAGTTTAGAAAAATGTTTTAAACTAAGAAAATTAAAAACTAACTAAAATGCTGAAAATAAAAATAAAAAAAAAACAGATAGACAAGATGAATCACTTGGTTCCGACTCGTATCTAGTATAACCTTTGATTATTTCCGCACTTTTGCACATAATTAAGAGATTATCTTAGTTATTGTAGTAGGCCCCTCTTTTGAAGGTGACGTTACCCTCACCCCAGTAGTTTGAGTCAGCAGGGATACAATCCTAAAAGGGTGGATTATTGGAAGATAATGAATTAAGTTATTAATGCAGTATTGTGGTAGGCCCCGCTTTTGGCGGTGACGTTACCCTCGGCTAAGTAGTCTGAGTCAGCAGGGATACAGTCCTAAATAGCCGGGTTATAGTATTAATAGTAGTTAACTTATGAGGGGATCAAAGAGTTTGGACCCCCGCCATCCAATACCGTGAAGTATTGAAGGAGATCCTACTAAATTTGACCCAGGTCCATTGCAGGACCTCTAAACGCTGAACAATGGCAAGACCTTTACCAAACCGTTCCCTTAACCCCCGACCAGGTAGCCAACATATCTCCATATAGACCGTGGAGATATGAATGGTGAAAATCCTTTATTTTATATAGACAGTAAAATAATGCCAAGACACCACGGACAAACGATAAGGAAAGATCACCTTCAACATAAGTAACTAGTTATTAAAGTCATTAATACAAAACCAAATAAAAAGTGCAAAAGATTAGAAATAAAAAGTATTATACTAGACACTTTGTCTTCACCAAGTGATGTAAGAGACTTAGGCAAACATGGCCTTGATTGTCAAGAACTCTTACGATCAATCTTGGATCCCGAGACGACTCACACACTCTACGATGGACAATGGATGATGGTGGTGGATGATGGTGTTGTGATGGTGGTGGGTGGTGGGTGGTGGATGAAGTGTGAGAGAGGTGGTGTGCCAAGGGATGAGATGAAATGAATCCAAGCCCTCCTATTTATAGGCTGAACAGAGAGCTGGACACGACCCCGTGTCCGCTGGGCACGGCCCCGTGTCTGTCTGACAATCTCTCTCCTCATTAATTGTAATTCGCAATTACAATAAATGCGCCTGCTGTACTTTCGACACGCCCCCGTGTCCGCTGAGCACGGCCCGTGGTGGGCAATAGAAGCTTCTATAGGTTTGTCTTTTCTGCTGCTTCTTGGGCACGACCCCGTGCTGGCTGAGCACGGGGCGTGTTCAGTCTTCTGCTTTCTCTATTTTGCTTTGGAAGGTGCCGTTGAGGGGTCGGGCAGTCCACTAATATTCCTTTTCTTGTATTTATGTTGGATTTAGCTGTCTTTTTGCTTCTTTTGCGTTTTTGAGCTCATTTAATCCTGAAAATACAAAAGGAAGACAAAAACACTCTTTTTCCAATATTAGTACTTAAAAAGGGTTAGTTTTATGCCTCATTTGATGTAATTTATATGTTGCATTTTACATACATCAAATACCCCCACACTTGAACTTTTGCTTGTCCTCAAGCAAAACTCTTTAATATGTGGCTTACACTCCCAAATGGAATAGGTAGAAGAGAAGGTTTTGGGCTTGTCGTAGAGTGTCGGGATATCCAAGATCTTTTTGGGTTGTATTTTTATTTATTTACAATTCTATTCGTAATGATTTATTTAGAACTTTTCATAGGAGAAATTACTTATTTGGGCATAACATGCCTTTTTAAAATTCCATTTATATACAAGTTCACATACCTCACGGGAGAAGTCACTCACACTCGGCCGAAGGTGTATGTTTAGTGAATCACTCGAGAGCGGCATGGAACTTATTCCTACCATAGGCTTGCCAAGCAATCAATCCTCCTCCTTTTTAACTTTTATACCTTTGTAAATATCAAGAGGACTTTGTGGGTTAAGGGTTAGGCTTGGGTTAAAGGTAGGTGGTTGGGATAGTGGTTAGTGGTTAGTAGAAAAGGGCGAAAAGCGTAACAAGTGTCGGTTTTCGTAAGACTTTCTATTTTTATTTTTATGAAGCATTTATTCAAACAAAGTTATTTTTGATGAACTTGTTTGTTTATTTTCTTTTTGCTTCATCTTCAAATTTTTTTTTTTTCATACGAAAAACCGAACTTGTTACTAAAACAAAGGGTAAAAAAAAAATGAAAAAGGTTTTTGGTGGGTAAAAGGGTTTGTTTTTTTTTTTTTTTTTTTTTTGGGGTGATGAAATGAAAAGGTTTAGGCTCAAAGGGGTTAACTAGGGGGGTGGTAAAAGAAAAAGAAAAATAATGGTGTAGAAATGAAAAGGGTTAGTCCTAATGCCTCCATCATTTACTTACTCGGGTTTAAGTTGATAAGGACCGGGAATGTATCGTCATGGCAAGTTCTAGAGTCGTAAGAACCAAGCGGCTATTCACACAAGAAACGAAAAATGAGCATTTAGTCTAATGATATGTAATTGTGTGCTCAATAAAGGCTCAAAACTCACTTTTGTGGGAATGGGTTTTTATGTGATCAAGTATATATAATCAAATTTTAAATAAGTTTGTCATGCCTTTTCATAATTTTCTTATGTTGGTTCTTTTTATCACTACGCTATCGGTTGTAAATTTGTGAAAATATAACCTTTTTGAGAACTTGAATTTCCCGAGTTAAACCTAGACAAGTAAAAAAAATGAAATTTTTGAAAAAAAAAATTTGGGGTGATTAGCGGTTCCAATAGAGTTTTGTGTAAGGCTTGTATTTAGGACTTGCAAAGTTCAAGGTTTTAGCATCCCCCCCACACTTAAATTACACATTGTCCTCAATGTGTCCCAAAAATAAATTTTTAGGTTGATTAGATGTGTAAAATAGTGTTTAAAAAGCAAAAATTTGTGTTACTGGGCACTGAACACGGCCCCGTGTTCAAGTGCCAGTAACAGAATTAAAACAAGAGAAACAGAAGCCTGGACACGGGGGCGTGTTGGGTGAACACGGCCCGTGTCCAGTTACCTGAACTGGGCATTTTCTGCAGGGTGCTCAGCACGGGGCCGTGTTGGTTGGGCACGGCCCGTGTTGAACCTTCTGAAATAGAGAGAATTGTCGGGTTGTCTTGTTCTTGTGCATGGGTTTATTTTTCTCATTCCCCTTTTCATCCTTTACCACCATGAGTGTGTTTTATTCATTACAAACCATCCAAACCTTAAAACCATCATTTCATTTCATCATAGAGAGAACTTACATAGTCCTAAATTAAACTAGATAGAATAAGGAAATAATAACCCATGGAGTCCTAGCCTTTACTTTATTTTAATTAGCAAAATTTCCAAGAAGCAATTAATCTTGGTTAACCAAGGCCTTTTTGAACTCCATCTTCCGCGTGCGGTTCTCCTCAAATGTCGGCGAGCCATTCTTCCACCTCCCTTGGAAGGAGAAAGGAAGGTTCATTGGCATTAGTTTGAGGAGTTTCAACTTCCACCGGGATCTCTTGTAGGTGTTCCACAGGAGGTTCTGCTGGCAAGTCTTCCCACCCGGTAGGGTTGTTGATTCCGAGTGCTAGGTTCCAATCCTGCTGTGGAAGGACTGGTTCCATCGGAGGTGCTACAAGAATATTTAACCTCTGGTGCAAGAGGTTAATTTCTTGGAAGCTGCTTTCAAGTCCCATCGTAAGATCGTTAATACGGTCAATTAGGACCACCTCTACTGAAGTCATTTCATCGAGAGCCTCCCTTAATGCTACCACATAGTGCACAAGTGTAGCTTCAATAGAGGGTCTTCTTCCTCTTCGGCTGTTTGACGAATGCACAGAAGATGTTTCGCTGTTTTCACTCGACATTCTACGAAAAATAAACTGAAAGAGTTTATTTAATGAAACAGTTATCGGACACGGCCCCGTGCTCAATGAGCACGGCCCCGTGTTCATCTTTATGCAGAATTTCGGAATAAGGAAACTTGGATTTCTAAGTTATTTTCTAAGCTTGTGGGGTCTTTTTAGTTGCTAATAACTTAAAACAAGGTTACAACATGTTTTTACCAAGATTCCTTGAACAAAACTCATAATTCCCTACCACAAAGTTGAAAAATTTCAAACTTACAATGGTAGTTCTTGGAGAAAGATGAAGAAGAAGGAAATGGCTAAAAGAGGAAAGGACAAGATGGGTTGTTGGAACCTTCTTTTAGACTTACCTAGGATAGTTTGAGAGAAGATTCCTGCAAATTTCTTCCCCAAGTTGGTCCAAATGTGCAGGATTCTTGGCTGCATTTATAGAAAATGACAGCATCCTGGACACGGCCCCGTGTCTAGTGGACACGGCCCCGTGTTCGGGAGGAATTCTGACACAGTTTGTCCGCATTCTGACGTACTGATCAGAATGGAATCTTTTGATGGACACGGGGGCGTGTTGGCTAGACACGACCCCGTGTCGAGGGACTGTTTTATGAATTTGTCTAGTTTTTTAAGGAACTTGTTAGTATCGGGTGGCTCCTGACTGGTTGGAACAACCCCAAAGTGCCTAAGATACCTTAATTGTCCTAGACTAAGGCGAGAACGCAAGAGGTTGTCGGTGAGGGTAATTCCTATTTTCATTCTAGGTGGACAAGTCCAACCCTTTTCCGGGCTCTTGTTAAAGAAGGTGTATGCCGAATCGCTCAGGTCTATGTATGCACCGAACGAAGTCGATGGAGAGTCCTTCACGGCACAATCGGCACAGGGACGACTATCGTCCAAGTCTTTGCTAGGTACTAAGGCATTTTCGGGAGCAACGAGGTTGTCGGAATGCGGTTCCAACTTTTCTTCATGGTTATCGTCTTGGGGTGGATCAATAAAATCCTTCCTAAGCTCTTCTAACCAATTCTGAACTAGCTTTTCTAGTTGAAATAACTCATCAAGGAGCATTTCTCCTAGAATATCTGGCTGGGCGCATTCGAGAGAGAAATAGTGCTTATTTTTACTTTCGCCCCTCTTAAGGTTGTAAGAAGTCGGTGGGTCCATGTAGTGGGGCCTATAATTTAGAAAGTAGCATTTTACTTCTTCATGTTTGCCACCACATAATTGACACCACGTACCATAAGAGTGCCGAAAGTAAAAACAATTACTATCACTCATGTTTATGTCAGAAATTACCAACCGCCGGGATCTAACGGTTCTGTTTTCAGTAACTGAATCTTGGGCACGGGGGCGTGTTGGGTGAGCACGGCCCCGTGTTCAGCTTACTGTCTGACGTAAAACAGGATTGCCAGTTCCAATGATTGAGCACGGGGGCGTGTTCAGCGGGCACGACCCGTGCTGAGCTCTGCAGAAGCTGAAAAACTAAGAAAAATCCTAAAAAAATTAAAAAGAAAAATAAAAGATGATTAGGCCGTTGATTCCTAACTTTCTTAAAATCCTTGTCTCCCCGGCAACGGCGCCAAAAACTTGATGTGCGGTAAAGTGTTACTTATTTTAGGTGTATATTTTAAGCCCTTTTTAACACTTATTTTAGCCAAGTTTTAAATTTATAAAACACGATATTTCACTAACACTAAACACACATATGGGCAAGTGCACCCATCGTTGAGTGTAGTATAGCGTTGGTAAGATACCGAGGTCGTCCAAGGACACAAGAGCTTTTAGTACCGGTTTATCCTCAACGTCTAACCAAAATAAAAGTTTAGAAAAATGTTTTAAACTAAGAAAATTAAAAACTAACTAAAATGCTGAAAATAAAAATAAAAAAAAACAGATAGACAAGATGAATCACTTGGTTCCGACTCGTATCTAGTATAACCTTTGATTATTTCCGCACTTTTGCACATAATTAAGAGATTATCTTAGTTATTGTAGTAGGCCCCTCTTTTGAAGGTGACGTTACCCTCACCCCAGTAGTTTGAGTCAGCAGGGATACAATCCTAAAAGGGTGGATTATTGGAAGATAATGAATTAAGTTATTAATGCAGTATTGTGGTAGGCCCCGCTTTTGGCGGTGACGTTACCCTCGGCTAAGTAGTCTGAGTCAGCAGGGATACAGTCCTAAATAGCCGGGTTATAGTATTAATAGTAGTTAACTTATGAGGGGATCAAAGAGTTTGGACCCCCGCCATCCAATACCGTGAAGTATTGAAGGAGATCCTACTAAATTTGACCCAGGTCCATTGCAGGACCTCTAAACGCTGAACAATGGCAAGACCTTTACCAAACCGTTCCCTTAACCCCCGACCAGGTAGCCAACATATCTCCATATAGACCGTGGAGATATGAATGGTGAAAATCCTTTATTTTATATAGACAGTAAAATAATGCCAAGACACCACGGACAAACGATAAGGAAAGATCACCTTCAACATAAGTAACTAGTTATTAAAGTCATTAATACAAAACCAAATAAAAAGTGCAAAAGATTAGAAATAAAAAGTATTATACTAGACACTTTGTCTTCACCAAGTGATGTAAGAGACTTAGGCAAACATGGCCTTGATTGTCAAGAACTCTTACGATCAATCTTGGATCCCGAGACGACTCACACACTCTACGATGGACAATGGATGATGGTGGTGGATGATGGTGTTGTGATGGTGGTGGGTGGTGGGTGGTGGATGAAGTGTGAGAGAGGTGGTGTGCCAAGGGATGAGATGAAATGAATCCAAGCCCTCCTATTTATAGGCTGAACAGAGAGCTGGACACGACCCCGTGTCCGCTGGGCACGGCCCCGTGTCTGTCTGACAATCTCTCTCCTCATTAATTGTAATTCGCAATTACAATAAATGCGCCTGTTGTACTTTCGACACGCCCCCGTGTCCGCTGAGCACGGCCCGTGGTGGGCAATAGAAGCTTCTATAGGTTTGTCTTTTCTGCTGCTTCTTGGGCACGGCCCCGTGCTGGCTGAGCACGGGGCGTGTTCAGTCTTCTGCTTTCTCTATTTTGCTTTGGAAGGTGCCGTTGAGGGGTCGGGCAGTCCACTAATATTCCTTTTCTTGTATTTATGTTGGATTTAGCTGTCCTTTTGCTTCTTTTGCGTTTTTGAGCTCATTTAATCCTGAAAATACAAAAGGAAGACAAAAACACTCTTTTTCCAATATTAGTACTTAAAAAGGGTTAGTTTTATGCCTCATTTGATGTAATTTATATGTTGCATTTTACATACATCATTAACCGCTTCAGTTTTCTGGGTCAGAAGGAACAACTGGGCTCCTACAGTGGTTCGAGAGTCTCGAGAGTACGTTTCGTCACGTTCAATGCCCAAATGAGCGAAAGGTTGAGTTTGCGTCAAGTGTGTTTCAGAAAAGGGTGCTTACTTGGTGGAATGGTGTGATGAGGGACAGAGGTGCCAACGTGGCAATGGCTCAAACATGGGAAGAGCTTCGTGCACTTATGATGAAGTAGTTTTGTCCTCGTCATGAACTGCGGGCACTGGAAAATGAATTCCACGATCTCAAGCAAGATAGTGGAGAGCACCGTGCCTACACAGACCGATACGAAGAACTGAGCCTGCTATGTCCCACCATGCTCACGCCTTTGGACAAGGCGATTGAAAAGTACATAGATGGTCTTCCTGATCCCGTTCAGGATATTGTCACCGGCAGCAACCCTACCACAGTTAGACAATCCGTTGAGCTAGCTGTTACCTTGACTGAGTCTCAAGTCAAGAAGGGTAAACTCCACCGCAAGGTTGACAAGAAACCATCTGACAAGATAGAGAAGAAGAAGGGAAAGAAAGCTGAAACCTCAAAGAAATCTAGGAAGCGTCAGGCTTCCAAGAACTTTGTCGTTGTTGCACAGACCAATCAAGTTGCTCCTACCCAGCCAGCACAACCACCTGCCAAGAAACAGTATGTTGGTACTGCACCTCTTTGTAACAAGTGCAATTGTCATCATCAACCACATCTTCAGTGTCGTCTTTGCAACAACTGTGGAAGATATGGCCATTTGGCTAACACGTGTCGCTCTCCTCCTGCTCCGAATCAAGCGGCACAAAACCCTGCCCAACAGCCAGCAAATCCTGCACGACCTCCTTTTCAGCCTGGGTCTTGCTACAATTATGGAGATTTGACTCACTACAGGAACAAGTGCCCGAAGTTGGCTAATGCGAACCCGGCTCGTGGACGAGCATACAACATCAATGCCAATGAAGCGCGTGCCGACAATGAGGTGGTGAACGGTATGTTCTATGTTAACAACCAACTTGCTTCTATTCTTTTTTATTCGGGTGCCGACAAGAGTTTTGTATCCCTAGCCTTTGAACCATTGCTTGCAAAGCCTAGAACAAAACTAGGAAAACCCTTGACATTAGAGTTAGCCAGTGGTGAATCCTTTGTACTCGATTCCGTCATTCGAAATTGTCAGTTAAACCTTGACAATCATCTATTTCCCATTGACCTCACGCCAATGCAACTTGGGAGTTTCACCGTTATAGTAGGGATGGATTGGTTGACCAAATACCGTGCAGATGTGGTTTGTTTTAACAAGATTGTTCATGTACCTCTTTCGTCTGGTGAAGTCTTAGAAGTTCGTGGAGAAAAACCCGCTAGTAGCCTTAAACTAATGTCTAGCACCCAAGCTCATAGATATCTACGAAAGAATTATGTGGCTTTCTTGGCACGTGTCGTAGAGGAGAAAGACAAGGGTAAAACTGTACAAGACATCCCCGTCGTTCGGGATTATCCTGAGGTTTTTCCTGAAGACATACCTGGTTTACCCCCAGCACGTCAAATCGAGTTCCGTATTGACTTTGTACCTGGTGCTAACCCGATTGCCAAATCTCCATACCGTCTTGCACCGTCTGAGATGCAAGAGTTGTCGAAGCAGCTGCAAGAGTTATCAGCCAAAGGATTTATTCGTCCGAGCTTTTCCCCTTGGGGAGCACCTGTCCTATTTGTAAAGAAGAAGGATGGATCATTCCGAATGTGTATCGATTACCGTGAGCTTAACAAACTCACCATCAAAAATCGATATCCCCTACCTCGCATTGATGATCTCTTTGATCAGCTTTAGGGTGCTACCTGCTTTTCAAAGATTGATCTACGTTCTGGGTATCATCAGCTTCGCGTATCCAAAGAAGATATTCCCAAGACTGCTTTCCGCACTCGATACGGCCACTATGAGTTTACTGTTATGCCTTTCAGTTTAACGAATGCTCCTGTCGTCTTCATGGACTTAATGAATAGGGTTTGTAAGCCTTATTTAGATAAGTTCATCATCGTCTTCATTGATGACATTTTGATCTATTCCAAGACACGAGCTGACCACGAACAACATCTCCGTCTAACAATGGAACTCCTAAAGAAGGAACAACTTTTCGCTAAATTCTCCAAGTGTGAATTTTGGCTTAGGGAAGTTCAATTTTTGGGACATATTGTTAACGAACAAGGTATACATGTAGATCCCGCCAAAATCAGTGCGATTAAGGATTGGAATACACCAACTACTCCTACCGAGGTTCGTTCATTTCTGGGTCTCGCGGGTTATTACCGCCGCTTTATTTCAAACTTCTCTAAGATTGCGGTTCCTCTCACAGCCTTAAATCAAAAGAATAAACCTTTTGAGTGGGGACCTAAACAAGAAGAAGCTTTTCAGACCTTGAAACAAAAACTCTACGATGCTCCTGTGTTGTCTTTACCTGAGGGAAACGACGACTTTGTCGTATATTGTGACGCATCGAATCTAGGCCTTGGTTGCGTTCTCATGCAGAGAAACAAAGTCATAGCCTAATTGTCAAGATAATTGAAAATCCATGAGAAAAACTACACAACTCATGATCTTGAGTTGGGCGCTGTGGTTTTTGCTCTCAAGATTTGGAGAAACTACCTTTACGGAACAAAATGTGTGGTTTTCACAGACCACAAAAGTCTCCAACACATCTTCAATCAGAAAGAACTAAACATGAGACAACGACGTTGGGTGGAACTTCTAAACGACTACGCTTGTGAGATTTGCTACCATCCTGGTAAGGCGAATGTCGTAGCCGATGCGTTAAGTCGAAAAGAAAGGGTCAAGCTTCATTGTGTTCAAGTTCGAACTGATATTCAAACCCGCATCTTTCAAGCTCAACATACTTGTGTTACACAAGGATTGATGGGTAAAGAATTACCGTGTCACATTAAACCTAAGCTTGAATTGAGAAACTTTAGGATATTCTACTTCATGGGCCGTTTGTGGGTCCCAAGTATAGACAATCTCCGCACCTTGTTGATGGATGAAGCTCATAAGACTCGTTATTCTATTCATCCTGGTGCAGACAAAATGTATAAGGATCTTTGAATTCAGTTTTGGTGGCCGGGAATGAAGAAAGACATTACCTTATACGTATCAAAATGCCTCACTTGTTTGAAGGTTAAGGCAGAACATCAGCATCCCTCTGGATTATTGGAACAACCAGAGATACCGGTTTGAAAATGGGAAAACATTGCCATGGATCTCATTACCAAACTACCGCGCACTAATAGAGGTCATGATGCCATTTGGGTAGTAGTTGATCGTTTGACAAAATTTGCTCACTTCTTGCCAATCCGTGAGGATTTATCTGCTGAAAAGCTTGCTAAAATTTATGTAGATGAGATTGTATCCCGATATGGTGTTCCTTTGAACATTATATCAGACCGAGATGCTCAATTCTCATCTCACTTTTGGAGAACCATGCAATATGCTATGGGAACCCAACTCAATTTGAGCACAGCTTATCATCCTCAAACGGATGGACAATCTGAAAGAACAATCCAGACATTGGAGGATATGCTTAGAGCTTGTGTGATCGATTTTGGTGGTAGTTGGGATTCGCATCTACCGTTGATCGAATTCTCCTACAATAATAGTTATCACTCCTGCATCAACATGGCTCCTTTCGAAGCTTTATACGGTCGAAAATGTCGTTCGCCGGTATGCTGGAATGAGATTGGTGAAGCTCAACTCACTGGACCTGAACTCATTCTAGAGACTACAGACGAAGTCAAGAAAATTCGCGACAACCTCTTAACAGCTAGAAGCCGTCAAAAGAGTTACGCGGATAGACGGCGCAAACCTTTGGAATTCCAAGTTGGTGATCTCGTCCTAATCAAGGTATCTCCTTGGAAAGGTGTAATCAGATTTGGGAAGAAAGGAAAACTTGCACCACGATATGTTGGACCATTCAAGATCGTTGAAAGAATCAGAAAAGTAGCCTACAGACTTGAGCTGCCTCCTGAACTTGGAAATGTTCATCCAACTTTCCACGTGTCCAATCTGAAAAAGTGTTTGGCTGATGAAAACCTCCACATCCCCCTTGATGAAATTCGTGTCGACAACACGATGCACTTCGTCGAGAAACCTATGGAAATATTGGACCAGCAAGTCAAGAAACTCAAGCGCAAGCGCACACGGATAGTCAAAGTTCGCTGGGAATCCAAACGTGGCCCAGAGTTTACTTGGGAACGAGAGGATCAAATGAAGGCGAAATATCCACACCTTTTCCCACAAGTTTCCTCTAATTAAATTTCGGGACGAAATTTCCAAAAGTAGGGGAGACTGTGACATCTGCGTATTTTAATCCTTGTACTGTTCCAAACAACTTTGTATTTAATAAAATATGGTGTTTTAATTTCAATATTTGTTTAATTATTTGTGACATTAGCACATTTTCAATCATTGTTCAATTCCGAACTCTCAAACCTGTTCTGGAAGTGAAATCGTAAACCGTTACGTGAACGTAATCAGTTTAACGCGACGTACACTCTGGAACTGTGACATAAGCCAAACATACCCTAAATACCATTTACATAACTTAGAAATAAGTTTCGAAGGATTCGGTATGGCAAAAACATGTTTATTCGAACTTTAGAACTAATTGCGACAAAACTGCGAAACGAACGTTGGTGACCGCCAGGATAATATTTAAATCCTAAAAAAAATTCGGTTATGATTAAAATTTTATTTTTAATCATGTTCGTGTTAAAAAATAAATTAAAACGTTTAAAAACGTTATTTTTTAAAGTTTAAGCGCGTACCGCGTGTTACTGCGTAACACAGTGCTTCTATTGCAAAACGCAGACAACGCAGCCAGTCTCGGCAACTGAAATTTATTTCAGTAATATTTTGGCGAGTTTATTTTTATAGAATAATAAAAATAATTTAGAACGCCATAAACCGGGATTTAAACGCTAGATAAAATACCCGGTATCCAGTTAAACACTTGTTTTTAACCTACATATATCATTTATGTGTATTTTGTGCATATATAAATATATATATATATATATATATATATAGGGGAAGGTTAAAATGAGAACCACCTCGAGTTGTAAGAACCAGTGAGAACCACCCCCGCGGGGGGCCGTTGACCACGAAATTTTTTTACACCTAGATCCGTATATTTTAACACGGGGGGTAAATTTTGGGTTCAAACGGCGCGCCCGAGGGGGTAGTTTTTTACGCTCAAAGTTTGGGTTTTTTTAATTTTTTTAATTTTTCTTTTTTTTTACCAAACTTTGGGCGTAAAAAACTACCCCCTCGGGCGCGCCGTTTGAACCCAAAATTTACCCCCCGTGTTAAAATATACGGATCTAGGTGTAAAAAAAATTTCGTGGTCAACGGCCCCCCGCGGGGGTGGTTCTCGTTGGTTCTTACAACTCGAGGTGGTTCTCATTTTAACTTATTCCTATATATATATATATATATATATATATATATATATATATATATATATTCGTGTATGTGTATGTAGACAAGTGCCATTTTCTTTTTTTCCTTCTTGACAAGTGTTGTTGCTTGCAATCTTTGCAAATCTTCCATATCCATTCATATCTTCTATAAATCTTTCAAGAGATCACAAACAAATCTACACTCCATCTTCCTCACTCTCTCTCTCCCCCAAAACCGTAAACACCCACCACCATCTCCATTTCCATTTTTCAACTTTGTTCTTCAAGATCAAACCCCATTCCAAGCTAATTTCAAGGTGGTGTGAAGATCCAAAGGAGTTTCCAAGGTGCTTTCAAGTGAATTCAAGCTCCATATCATCAAAATCTCACCAATAACTTACTTGAATCTTGAAGGTATAAAGTTTATGTTTAAATCATACACTTGATTCTTGGTTGTTCTTGATGATTGGAAGTTTCTCTTGAATCTTGGATTTTTTCACAAACTTGAAATCTAAAAAGAAATGGGTCTTGAGACAAAATAAAAATGGTGGTATATATGTGTGTACATGTAACCGTATATATATATATATATATATATATATATATATATATATATATATATATATATATATATGTATATGTATATGTATAAGATTTGAGTTTGATTTTTGATAAATACTTGTTTAGGATGTTTGCTAGCATGAACAAGATTATGTGCAAATATGTTAGAGATATAAAGGAGTGATTGAATCATGGGTTATAATTTGAAATAATGTTGGTATTTTGACATGTAAATGGCCAAAAATTTATTAGACATATTTGGGAATTTTTAAGTTGTTGCTGTTCTTGAATGATAGTTAAAATGCAAGTGTTTAATAATTTGTGCATAATATGATGAATGTTCAATTAAATCAGTAAGTAAACATGAATAAATCACATGTTTGATGCATCTAAACTCATATGAAATGATGATGATATGATAGTGTGCTTTAGACACTTGTACATGAGAATACATGTTAAAAATAACATTATTTGGTATATTATAATGGCATGAGACTTTGTCATAGGTTTGGTAGCTTTGCATGTTGTACATATAGCTTAGAAAGTGGTAAAATATGTGAAATTTGCATGATTTATGTGCTTTATGTGAGTCCTGAACTATCATGGGTATAACCATTATTTTATTCAGTAAATAACATGGGTTATGTTAAAATATCAAGTCGTTACGATATGGGATGGTTAGGGTAACGTTTGATGCAAAACTATGCGGTAAAACGGTTAAAAAATCGGCTTTTCGGAGGATTTTTTTAAAACTATTTTAGATCAGTAAGTAAACTAATATTTTTGATATAAAAATAAGTATTTTAACTTATATTAAGTTTACTTGGTGTTTGGTTAGTCATACGTGACTTCCGACGCCCAAAAACGTTACCGAATCGCTAAAATGCGTGTTTTTCAACATACACTATAATGGGTTGTTCATGGGTAAATTTTATGTGTTACAATGTGTTATGTGTTTTATAATATGTGTATGATGACATGTTTATAGTTGACAAGGCTATGTGTATTATGATATTTATTTTATGTCACAATAAGTATATATATTACGACGCGCAAATCGTAGATATATTGCTTATAACATGATGAGAGTCACCAATAAAATCGTTCAAGTCGCAAAGTTTTTAAAATATATATGAACTCATATATATATATATATATATATATATATATAAATACACTAATATAATAAAAAATAATAACTTTTCGATAAAATCTCGAAGTTATGTGAAAATTCTAAGTATCGGAGAAACTTGGGTATTTTTGTGAGTTTTTGATTATTAAATCGTTCTTATTTAATTTAGGACGAATAAACAATTTGAGGGATTGTGTTAACATATAAAAACGCACCCAAAGGTGAGTACATAGTTCCCCTATTTTACGTTTTCAAATGTTTTGGGGTGAAGCATACGTGCATAACTTTACTTTTCGTTTTCAAGACATTATACATGTTTTATTACATATTACATATAATACATTATTTCAAAGACATTTTTATGGTATATTGACTTAGTATACCTAACATTTGGTTTCAAAGACATTTTATTGGTATATTGACTTAGTATGCCTATTACATGGTTTTACAAAGACATTTTCATGACATGCTTACATTGAAAAAGACATTTGGTATGTTTAACGGAGTAGTACATTCATTAACATTGATCACGCCGCTCGGTAGTATGTAATAGCGCTATAGGACTTGACAAATCCCGTTCCCGCTTTCTAGGTATTTCGTAAGGGGAATGACGGAATCCGAATACATTTTTTTGATAAACCTTGATCCTGATAAGGGTTTATCCGACAGTCTCAAGGCTTGAGTGTATGCGATAGGCAAACCATATAAATGTTCATATCAATAAAAGCAATGGTTTTCAAAACATAAATTTTGTTTTAAACTTTTGTTTATTCAAAGACTTTGTTTTGTACATGACATTTTGATTACATAAGACATTTGTTTATACATGACATTATGCATTTGGCTTGAGTAAATACTATTTATTCGCCATACAAGACATGGTTTATACTGGACATTTGACATTTGACATTGGACATTGACATTTAAACAAGACATTATTTCATGGTTTTTAATAAGTGATTAAATAACGAGACGTGTGTAATATGATAAAATCATGGTGGATATGCCGCTGGTACTTCCTTTATATAAGTGCTTTTATTGTATTGCATATCGTGGCGTTATCTAAACCACTTCAACAAAGACAAGACATGAGATATTTTATACATATTATTTTTATTTGGTTATTTACTTAACCATACATCATTCTTTTATATCATTTGATTTTTCATATGATTTTATAAAAGAAAATATTTTATAAGGTTCATGACTACTTTTCATTAAACATTTCTTTTAACCTTCAAAGTCATGAATCTTCAACACTACACCTATGTTACTCACCGGCATTTTTATGTTGACGTATTTACTTTCACATATGTTTCAGGAGCGAATATTTGATGTGAGCAAGCTACACTTAGGGCGATTTGGGCCTTAGCAAATCTAAAATCAAGAAAGTTATCATCTTTTATGTTATGTGTTTTGTTTGAACTAAGACAATGTAATAATTTAAGCTTGTAAAACTTAACTTTAATTATCATGTGTTTTGAAACAATAATTCTGCCACACGACTCCCCGACGTTTCCGCCACGGTTTGTTGTTTTATGCGGTCGGGGTGTGACAGCCTTGTGTGACTGGCTTGTGCGACTAGCCTTGTACGATTAGCCTTGTGCTATTAGTTTTATGTTTCCTAAAATCATGCAATCTATTCTAAGAGTTTCCATATTTGAAATCAATCGATCAACCCAATCAACAGTTTCGAATCAATCCATTATTCGATCAAACATGATTTTATCAATTAATTTCTTATGAACCCTAACCATATTCAAAGCATAAACAACATCTTATAACCTTTAAACTATCATCAAGCAAACAATCCGAAAAACAGAAACATGACAGCCGATTAACATCTATTTGGTTCTAGATCAATATCATGCAAATACGATTCATATGAGCATCATCACCTAAACCCTAATTCCAAATCAACACAAATTTCACAATCATCATGTAGGTTAGGTTCAATCATTTAAAAGCATCAACCAAATATACATCACTTGTTCATTTGTTCATACATTACCACAACATCAAAAATCATTCATCGTCCATACGAACAACCCTAGCTATCACATAAAATCATGGTAACCATAATATCATCTAACCAAGCAATAATCGTGAAACACTAACCGGTTAGAAGGTAGAACGAAGGTTGATCCGAACAAGAAAGCTTTGAGAGGAGAGGCGATGTTGCTTTCGTCGAGTTCGAGAGAGAGGGAGAGAGATTTAGGGTTTGCTAAACTTTGTGTGTTTTGTTAAAGTGTAGGATTTATACTAACAACCTTGGTGTTATACGAAATAAGGGAGTGGGCCGAACCCTTCATGGGCTGCCCTTGGGTTCGAGTGCAAGGAGTGTGGACGAGTATGGTGTGGGACAAAAGCCCAAAGGCTTGTGCGATCGGACATGCTTTGTACGACTAATCATACATACACACTTAATAGTTTCACTAAATCACATGACACAACATTCCATTAAAATCACGTATCACATAATCACATATCGTTCAAACAAGTTACATCAACATAAAGATAGGTTCTAAAATATGAGTTGTCACATCATCCCCAAGTTGAAGAAATTTCGTCCCGAAATTTAGCACGTAGTTACTGAGGAAGCTAGTTAGGTTGCGTGGTTTCCTAGTTTTCCTGGGGTGTCACAAACGTAGACGTTGGAGTTCTGTCTCGGGGGGGGGGGGGTATTACTAATGTAAATATTGGGTTATTATACTAACGCGTGTGCATTGTAGATAATCACCAGGAAATCACAAAGGAAAACCCTAAGCTAGCAATGTGAGTAATCCTCCTTTTTGTAAACTATTTTTACAAAACCTCAATTGTTTTACATTATATTACCAGTTATTGAGTATTTGTAATTTTACAATTATCGTCGGTATATTTGCGGTTTTGTATACAAAATTTGTTACTACACTGTGAGTAGTAACATGACCATAAGTCAGATTGACAGTACCGTGGGTGGTAATTAAGTAAGAATTGGAAACAAATGTAATTTTCGATCGCCCTCAATACTGCGAATGATAAAACTGGGATTCACTCACCAGTATTTCTTGCTGATAAAATGTTTTAAACACGTGTTTCAGGTAACTTAGTGTGAAGCCAATAAAAGCCAGCTGGAGAGCACTGAAGGCTTAGAAAAGTGGCAATAAAAGTTACCTAATTAAAAAGGAGAATTGTTTTCAATAATTGGGGTTATTCCCTATAAATGTGTCAAAATGAAAATCGGGTTTTGTCCCACTTATAAATGTATTATCAGAGAAACTGGGGTTTTATCCCATTTCTTTATTTTAAACATTTTTGGTGTTTAACTCTGATAAAATATTTCCTAACTACGGTCCTGATAAAAATTTTCGTTGCCAAATTGATAAAATACCGATACCATCTGACTCGCTCACAGCTCCCGCTCCTGGGGAGGGGTCGGGGGCTGTGACATGCACTATCAAGTATTTCAAAGGAGGATTCGTCGGGATTTAAATATGAGCTTGAAAGTTGTTCGGGTTAACCCGAATCCCCAAAACTATATCCATTAACCAAATTATTTAAAGTTAATCGGGTCGAGTTTGCTATACACCGAGTTCATGTAATTCGGGTATGATAGTTTCTCGAGTCTGGTGGCATCAGGTCGGGTTCGGATTTCGGGTTTCGGATAAAATGGACACCCATAATGCTTTTCGAACAATATTTCTTGTTATGTTCGTTCATTAAGGAAATGAACGTATTCACGAACTGTTCACGAACATTTACCGAACGCAAACGAACACAAGAACATAAACAAATGTTCATGGACATTCATGAACACAAACGAACATTCATGCACACAAACAAATACAAACGAACATATATCATTTTAGAATGACATCTGCATTTCTCATCACAAAGATTACGAACAATTCACCAAAAATAAATAAGTACTTAACATAATTATCCTAACATAGTTTACATAATTGTCATAAACATAACCAACACAAAAATAAAGAAGTTTCTCATGCTTTAAGACAAGGTGAAATTAAAATAGTCAAATGGGGGATGTTGGTGATTTCAAAAAAAAAAAACTAAAACCAATAAAATAAAAATATAACATATAAAAACCTTTAAGTGAACAAACATAAATGAACATAAACGAGCGAACATAAATGAACACATTATTTGTTCATGGTGTTTGTTTAGATTAACGAAAGAAATTTATTGTTCGTAACAAATAAACGAACACAAACAAACTTATCACCAAACTGTTCACGAATTGTTCATTAAACGTTCAGTTTGTTTCCAGCCCTACATATATCCTTAAAAATGAACTATTTGTAAATTACGAAATCTATACTATCTATAAAAGGAGCTTAAAAGCTGACCTCACTTTGCTTATGTGTCAGCCTCTCAGCCATATAGGATGCCACATAGGATATGCTTATGTCATTCCGCTTATGTCATAAATCCCATTTATTTATTTAAAAAAATCATTTCATTTAGTTAATAATAATAATAATGATGGTTTTGGAGCCATTTTCAAAATTCAAATCATAATTTCAATCCCTCTTTCCCTCAAATATACTTCTGGCTCCATTTTCAAATTTCAATCTCTCTCTCTCAAATCCAGAGTTCTTTCAAAATTCATCTAGGGTTTCAAGATCGACATTTAGATCAACATTTCTGAGTTACAAAAAAGTTCGAATTTTATGAATTTCAGACAACACTTCACAAAACCAGAGTTATAACTTCAATCAATGGCGATTGATGTTTGTTCTTTGAAGCTTGGGCATCGATGAAGCCGGTCACGGCCCTATTTTAGGTTTTCTTCTTTTCTTATCTATTTCACTAATCAGACAATACGATATATTTGATTGCTAATATCAGTTTTATTCTACTGATTTTCATTTCAGGTCCCATGGTTTATTGATGCTTGTATTGTCCGGTTTCCTACAAGAAAACTCTCTCAACTTTGGAATTTGCTGGTTAGTGTTTTCTGCTTTACATTATGAACCCTAAATCTGGTTGTTATATCTATTTGTATGACCTAGAAATTATTAAAGTTTGAAGTTTGATATTGTTACAGAACTTGTATTCTTGTGAAATTTCATGACCTAGAAATTATTATTAAAGTTTGAAATTTGATATTGTTAAATGGTATTTTTTTCTGTCCATTTGATGAGATTGTTTGGTATTTTCAGGCCCTTATGCACAAGCTCTACAAAAGGAACTGATTTTTTCATTTCATATTCTGAAAGGAGACAGAGACTAGGTGTTTTGCTCTTATGATTATCTGGTCATATAATTATCTAAGTATTAATGATCTAAAATTTGAATCTGACTGACAATTGAGATGGTTTATTGAATGTATATGAAGTAGATATACATCGCTTTATGCCTTTACACAGTTTCACTCTCTCACCTAATAATTATTTAGTTGAACTAAAGCATTAAACAACTGTTATGTCTCCTCACGTGAATGTATGAACTTTACAGTTAAATAAAATCCGATAAGTTTTAGTTTGAGATATTATTATTAAACGAATTTTCATCGGTGGTTAATCTTACATATATATTGATTGAAGTTGAATATTAGAATGTCAAGAATGATTTTGTTGTTGATTTCATTCTGATTTTGCTTCTAGGGTTTGTGTTGTTGATCATAACATATGTTTGTAGAAATTTAGGAATTTGGAGTTTCTGTGATATTGGTTTTGGTTGAATTTGAGTTAAGATTGTGGGGTATTCAGTCAAACCTAAAAAAGATTTGATCTTGACCTTTTTTGTCAAAGAGTTTGTCAAGAATGATTTTAAAAGGATGGGCAATTTGACTTTAAAAGTCTAATTAAGTCATCCTTGAATTAGTATAGTTTGAAACAGAGGTTAGGAAACAGATGTTTCAAGCAAAGGTTAGGGAACATATGTTTCAAACAGAGGTTAGGAAACATATGTTTCAAACAGAGGTTAGGAAACAGATGTTTAGGAGTGATTTGGCGAAACAGATGTTTGAAACTGAGGTTAGGATACAGATGTTTCAAACAGAGGTTAGGAAACAGATGTTTGAAACAGATGTTTCACATAATGGGTGATTTTTAGTAACGTGTATGTCTTACAAGAATTATTAATAACAGTGTTTTTTTAGATTATGTTTAGAGATTTCAAGTGTCTAAGGCAGTGTGGTGGCAGATTCCAGACAACACGATTTCTTACTATATGAAGTTTTCAATTTCATCAGTTGAGATGTTTAAAAATCTGATTATTTTGTTAAACAGTTCAAACCGAGTTTATTGTTGAGCCGTTCAATGTTGAGCCGTTCATCAGTGAAGAGTTTATTGTAAAGAAAGAGCCTTTATTCCACTATAAAGGTTCATCTAACTCCCTCATAGTGTTATCTTTAGATAAAGCTATTCGTGTTCGGATGTTTGATGGTATATGTTTTGTTAATTTTTACTCATTAGTGGCAACATTATCATGTCTAATTCAGTTCTTCTTTGGTTTCACACTCAGTATATTGACTGATGAGAGCGTGAAAAAGAGACCGGATTGATGCAAACGTTGTCGTATTGTTGCAGAGTACACCACTATAGTGGTGCTTAACAATGGCAAACTTCAGGTAAAATATGCTGGTTGATTTTAGATACATTTGTAGTGGTAATTGGTTTAAATTTTGATTGGAATTTTAAGTTTTGTCTATTATTGTGTAGAATGATATGGTTCAAGAGATTCAGATCCACCTTTAAGACATTTGTTGGAATAACTTGGCTAAGGTATGTAACAAAAGTGCATGACCAGCTACAACTCACAAGACATTTGTTGGAATAACTTGGCTAAGGTCAGTTTTAACTATTTAAGTCATGGTTAGTTTAGTTTTTGTTTATTTTGGTATTAGTGGTCGGTCATGTCCACAGCGGTGATATAGTATTTAAGTCATGGTTACTTTAGTTTTTGTTTATTAAGGAAAGACTTACCCGTGTTTGTTGAAACTGTTTTGCTTTCAAAATTGTTAAAGTCAGCACATAAATGAACAATAAACAGATCATCCATGGTACCAAACAACAATCTTAAGAAAAAAAAAAGTTAAATGAAATATTTTCTAATTTATCGAAAATGGAACACCGTCTCTTTATCTTCAAACTCATGAAGAGATGTAAAACTAAACTGTGATAAAAAAAAAATTAATACTTATAAAATATGAAGTATTAAGAAAGTAGCAATTACATATAAAAAAAAGAAAACTAATCAGACACATCTAACTCTAATTACAAGAATCAAGGAACTTTAATTTCAACTCCATGGAGCACTGAACCTCTCGGTGTATCTCATTGATCTTTCTCATGAACTCCAGATCTCTTTCTCCACATTCTATATTACTCGCAACACACAGGTCACGAACGGAAGTACTCGGCATCGCCCTCAAGTCCCTTGAAACTTGGTCTCTTGTCAGCAGACCAACTTCCAGTCTGTTAAAACACCTCTTCAACTCTTGAAGAGTAGACCTATCAGCCAAAACTTGGTCTTCGATTTGTTTAATAAAGCGTTGCTTGAAATCGTCAGATTTTGCAAACGTATATGACTCCATTTTGATATATTTATAAGAACTAAGGCAAAACAATAATAGTTGGGCTTCTGTTTCACTGAATGAATATGTTTTGATGAAAAAAAAAATTATTGGCAATGCTATTATATACTATATGTAACATGCCAAAGGTCTGCTTTAAAGGCAAACATTAAATTAACATTTATACTTAAAAACCATGTACATTTAATGATTTAAGAGTCAAAAACGTGTATATGGGAATTGCCTGTTCAGTTATCCTATTAAGCATTTTAATGCAAAACCTTTGAAAAAGGAGTTTTAATGGGAAAACAAGTAAAATTAAATATGTAGAAAACCAAGGAACAAAATTGAAACCTTCAAAAAAAAGTTTATCATAATTAGGAGATGTCTCTTCATTTACCCTATCAAAGATTTTAAACACTATAAAACATCATTATTTTTTTACTTGAAAACATCAACACTCCAGTTTTAAAAAAACGTTCATCCTAAAACAAATCGTCCAAAAACAGTTACATTCTTCCTAAATGGCAACGAAAACCTTCTACCACTGGTCCGATACTACTGATCTTAAAATCGAATTTTCAACCTGGTCACTCCAAGAACAGAGAAACGCTGAAGAACTCAACAAAAAAGTTGCTATTGTTAGTGATAAATATTATAAGCAAACCTGGAGTAGCATTGCACTGCTGGATGAAGTTGCCTCTTCTACTCCAACAGAGTTTAAAGAAAAAGCAGAAGAGTTTATTACAAATTTGCTGAAACAGGATCAGAAGATCTGTGATATGCTAGCTGATCTACAAATTAAAACAAAAAACGAAATTGCATGGAAGAAGGCGAGAGAACGAGATATTCTATTAAGTGTTAATTGTAATGTTTAATTTTTAATTTTTATTATTTTTCAAAATTATAATTTTGTAATACTATGGTTTAATATTGAATATTCAAAGTTTCACTGCTTTAGAATTTTGCAATTTCAGTTTTACCAGTTTCTTTTATCCAAGATTGCTACTGATTGGTACAATGCCCTTATTGTAAATTTCTTTTATCCAAGATTGCTACTGGTTGCTTTAATGAATATGTCAATGGACCTAATTATAATTTTGGAACCCAAACATGCTACATGTTTATTTAATAAAGATTGACTTTTCTGATATTAAATTTGATGCAGGACAAGCAGTGGAAGTTGACCGGGAGGTGGGTACAAAGGAAACTTTTCTGTTTGTTTCGTTAAGAATATTTCTACATAGTTGTTTTCATTTTATATAAAATTTGTTACTTTCTATGACGTGTTGATTCGTTAAAATTTTCTGTTTGTTTTCTTAAAAATATTTCTACTTTCGATGACAGTGAAGCTGGGGCAAAGATCACATCAAGTTTGTCCCTAAAGTCTAATTTATTTCTGCCAATGGGTAAAGAAGATGACAAGGAACGGTTTAGTCACATGGTATTGGTTAGTAATCTTGAACCGCTTATAAAAAATAATGAAGTAGAGACTGGAGTTAATGTTAAAGAACAGTGAAGTGTCTTGTGAGTTTTACATGAAGACTAAATTTTCAAATCTTTTATATGATTTGTATATGTTCTTGCATAGTGCCTTCATGAAGTTTATTAATATATGTTTTTCAAAAACCACACTTGGGATTTGTTACTTTGAGGTTTTATAATACTTTATTTACCGAACTGATTTACTTCCTTTATCTCTAATAACCGTTCCTCCTAATGTGTACAGAATGTGCAAGGCGTTACTGCCAGTAAATGAAGAACATTTGACTGAAGAAGCCATATGGGAGTCACTTCCTGTAAGTCACACTGCTTTTGTTATCACATTCAAATATTACATTTAATGTGCTAAAGAAGAAAATAGTAAAAAATAAACTTAAACAATTGTGTAGTTTTCTTGTGTTGGAAACTTAGTTTAAAAAAGCGCGCTTTAAGCTCGCTTAAAGCGTTAACCGTTTGGCAAAATGCTTTATTTGCTCTGAATCGTCAAAACACGTGAAGCGTTTTGAGGCGACGCCTCGGCCCAATCAGGTGCAAAAAACGACGCTTCAGCATAGGGTTTTAGGTTTTAACGTTGTTTCAACATTAAAAAAAACGAATAGGGCGTGCAAAAAACGAACAAGGTCTTTATTAAAGGGTATAAGTGACATTTGATCAAGTTGAAAAACCTTGAGCTTAACTTGGTGCATTTGTTCTCAGGTAAAGCATGATCACACAGTCATGACTAATGACCTTTCAGCAACGAAAAACATCAAATCAGACATGAAATGTTTTCTTTGCTTTTTAAGGGGAACATAGGTGCTTCTCTCCTAGGGCATACAAAACACAGGTTATTGGCGGTAGCTCGCCATATTTAACATATAAAAAACTTTATATGTTAAATGTGGCGGGCTTCCGCCAATAATCTGTGCTTTGTATGCCCTATGGAAACCATCTTCCCCCTAAAAAGCAAAGAAAACATTAGGAAAAAGCATTATGAATGAGGATGGCCTGAATCTACGTAAGTGGCAGGTTTATTATATTTACCGATTTCAAATTTTATTTCAAACCCTTTTGATTTAGGTTTTTTGCAGAAATTGACAATGCAAGAAAGGCTGCACCAAAACCTTTTTGATTTAGGTTTTTATTTCCAACCTTGTGTTGGGGCAGCAGCGATTTGGGTTGTTTGTGGCTGCGTGGGTGGTGCCTCGATGCTGTAAACAGTGGTCAAATAACATTGGATAGTAGGGGTAACGAGTACCATAACAAAACAACAAAAGGAATAGCAACAACATGCAATTAGGTGCAGTTTTGGGGCTGCTAATGGTGGATAAACAACCATTATAAGCGATGGTTGCGGCTGCCAAAACAGTTCAGAAACAGGACGCCATGCCTAAATGATTCAGGGTCGGTTTTGGGGTTGAATCATAGTTTACAAATTGTGAGTTCGTAAGGTATTTTTAGGGTATGTTAAAGGTTAGTTCTATTGCATGTTTTATTCAGGGGTTAATTTGATATGTAATAGAAAAAAATATTCAAGTTTATAAACATGGAAGTGAAAACACCATGATCAATATTTCTCTTTTGTATGTGTTCGACTTCTTGACTTATTATTTAAGAGTTTGTTTTGATTTGAGGACAAATTTTGAAATTTTATACTTTATCACAATTTTTGTCATTTTCTTCTTATTAGTGATACTGATGTTTATGGCCACACCTTATATCCCACCTAGACATGAAAAAAAATACAAACTCAGTTTAAGAAATATAATTGTTTTGCTTTACTTAGAATGCCTGTGTGTTTATAGTTCATAAAAGATAAAAGATGACGCATGAACTAAAGCAAAGGTTCCTTAAAATCAGCTTTGCCTTTGCTGCTCGATATCAATTATAGTATCTATAGTTTCGCAGGGCATTCTAAGTGGTTTTAGGCGATCGGCGGCACAGTGGGCCATAAAATGACATTGTCTTTGCATATGGTAAAACTGAACAGATGTTTGATAAGTCAACAAAGGTTTAAATCCCTCCGGTTTGTCAACAGAGGTTTAAGGCCAAACATCTGTTTAAGGCCAAACATCTGTTTTAGTCCAAATATCTGATAGAGAAGGTCAAACATTTGTTTAAGGCCAAACATCTGTTTAAGCCTGAACAGATGTTTGGTAAGTCAACAGAGGTTTAAATACTTAGAAACAATCCGATGAATACGCATAATTGATCAAGGAAACCAATGGTATGCATTAATTTGAGTAAAATGCAATTTGCGTCCCTGTGGTATGTCCCAAACATCAACTTGAGCCCCTAAAAACAATTTTTTGCATTCTGATCCCCTGTGGTATTAATTTATAACACTTTGAGTCCCTGCCGTCAGGTTGACTGTTAGAGGCAGGGGTAAGACCGTCTTTTTGCATATATTAATAACACTTTGCGTCCCTATGGTATGAGTGAAATATCAACCTGAGTCCCTAAATGTAAACTTGTATATTAAATGTATAACAAATTATCAAAGCCTAAATTGTATATTAAATGTAAACTTTTTATACATACAACACAGAGACAAAACGTCATACCAACTTCGTAGAGTTGACGGAACTTACAGACTCGATAACAAAAGACCCGTCATACCAACTTCGTAGAGTTGAGGGAACTTACAGACTCGATAACAAAAGACCGTAACATACAATACATAGACAAAACGTCATACGACCACAAGCAATTGTGGATATTTACTGACGGGTGCACTTCGGGAAGTCTGATCCAGATATGAATGAATATAACTCCAGTCTATCTAATTACATATCTGCCACTTGGGTTATATTTATTCATATGAATGAATATAACCCCAGTGGTAGATATGTAATTAGCGAGCTCTGGAATTTCAAGGAAAATCGAAGAGCTCCCCTGGGGTTATATTCATTCATATCAATCACTTCCTTATGTGCACCGCATCTTCTAGGAGGTTGTCAAGTGTTCTCGCCTTCGTAGTTGGTGTTTTGCGTATCTTTACATCCGCAGCCATTCTGTACAACAAAACACATTCAAATGAGCAACACATTCGAATCTGATCCGATCAGTTCTTAACACTCAGTTGATACCCTAAACCCTAAACACATTCAAACCAAAACACATTATGTACAACAAAACAAGAATCAAACCAAATCAAACCAACAAAACAAGAATCAAACCTAATCAAACCAAACCAAAACACATTCTGTACAACTAAACACATTGCAAACCTCTGTTTTGATGCATTTTTAACAATATACTCACTCAGTTGATACCCTAAACCCTAAACCCACAAGAATCAAACCAAAAATCCATTCAACCCTAAACCCACAAGAATCAAACCAAAAATCCATTCAACCCTAAACCCTAACCCCAAATAACACATTCAAATCATCAAATCAAATCCAAAATACCCAAATAACTGTTATCATCGAATCAAAATGAGGAACACATTCAATCCGAAACTGATCCGATCAAACACATTCAAATGAGGAACCCAAAATCAACCCTCTGTTTTTCAAAATCAACCCAAAATCATCGAATGGAACCCAAAATCAAACCCAAAAACATCGAATGGAACCCAAAATCAAACCCAAAATCAACCCTCTGTTTTTTCAAAATCAACCCAAATCATCGAATGTAACGCAAAATCAACCCAAAATCATCGAATGGAACCCAAAATCAAACCCAGAATCAACCCTCTGTTTTTTCACAATATAAACACATAAACATATCGAATGAAATCAACCCTCTGTTTTTTCAAAATCAACCCAAATCATCGAATGTAACCCAAAATCATCGAATGGAACCCAAAATCAAACCCAGAATCATCGCTCTGTTTTTTTCACAATATAAACACATAAACACATCGAATGACCAATATGAGGATGAAGATGAACCTGATCTGTTCGATGAAGATGATCTGTTCGATGTTCGATGAAGATGATCTGTTGATCTCTTCGATGTTGATGATGATGATAGCTGTTGATGATGATGATGATATTGGGAGCTGTTGATGATGATGATGATGATGATGAAACATTGTAACTGGTGAATGGACTTTAAAGTGTAGATATTAAAGGGTGGGGGGTATTATGGACTTTTCACATAGCAGGGACTCATGATCCCTTCCGTATATAATTCGAGTTTTCTTTATTAAATAACTAGGTGTACACCCGTGTGAGCACACGGGTTTTTTTTAATAACGATCGGAACCAAATACTAAAAAACATATTATAATATATTATTTAAATTCTTTATGTTTAGTTACATATTATAAAACAATGTTAAAGACAATTTGTTTTAGTGTACATGTTTGATATAGAAATAAGGTAAATAATTGATAATATTTTGTCGAAAATGAAAGCATAACCTAATTTTATGTTGTCTAATAACTTCTTATATATGATGTTAATTTTTTTTGACACATTGTTAGTGTAAAACTCAGTAAAGGTCCATTGTTATTGTATAATTCAATAATACTAAAAACAGATTATAATATATGATTTAAATTCTTTGCATTTAGTTACATATCCTTATAAAACAATGTTAATGAAATTATGTGTTAGTGTACATGGTTGATATACAAATAAGCTAAGTACTTGGTAATATGTTGTCTAAAATGAAAACATGAACTAATATGTTGTTTATAAAACATGGTTGATATACAAATAAGACATATTATAATATGTTTTTTAGTATTTGATTCCGATTGTTATTAGAATAAACCCGTGTGTTCACACGGGTGTACACCTAGTAAAGATTATATGATGACAAATTGGTGCAAGTGACGAGGACATATGTGAGCAAAGGGGTCAAAGCATGATCCTTGTTTAGTGGACCATCTACCACGTGTCGGGTCCATATGAAAACATGTGACCCACTTCTCCTTTTATTTTCGAACAAAACCAATTAACTCTCATCATCGTACTCATCAGTGTGGACCCAACCAATATTTCAATATCACTTATATTATTGTTCATTTTTCATATTTTCAGTTTCACGTTAAAAGAAAACTCATTTACATCCAAGCTTCTAATAACTGAATCGGTTAACCATCACTACTCTAGTGGTGATCACGGGTATTTAAATTTCACCTATGGTGGACCCGAATGAGTTTTCCTCTCCAGGTCTCAAATTCGAGTATGGGTGATAGAGGTATTAAGGGGTTTAAATTGGGAATTTATTATGCAAGGGAGCTCTCAAGCATGGACCCGGTTAAGACAACGTATGCTAGGCCTCCCGACATACGCGAATAATTCACACCTTTAAAAAAAACTGAATCGGTTATCGATTTGTTCGTCTTATCGGTATATTATATTAGTTGGATGCAAAAAGCATTTTTACTCGAGAGGAGACTTAAATCAATAACCTCTATTTTAAAAAGAGTAAACTTCCGTTTTGCTACATGTGGTTTGGTCACTTTAATGGTTTTGCCCCAAACCTTTAAAAATAACCATTTTGCTCCCTGATATCTCTAACTTATCATCATTTTGCTCCCCGCCTCTAACTCCATCTAAAACGTCTGTTAGTTTTGTGGGTATTTTGGTAATTTAATAAATATATTTATGAGATCTTTTTATATTATAAAGTGACTCTCTCTCTTTCTCTCATCTCACCCTCCTTCTCCCTTCCTTCCCCTTTCATCTCTCTACTCAGTCAGAATTCTTTCAACCTAACCAACCACCACCATGAAACCAGCCACCACCATCACACGCAACCCGTCACCATAACACCACCACCATCATCGTTTCATCTTCGTCTGAAGCCATAACCCCGAAATCTTCATCTAACCCTAGTCATGGATGTTGAGGTTTCATCTTCGAGAAAATACAATGATGGTGGATCCGGACATGCTAAACTAATCGTGGCGGTAAAAGGTGAACCGTTGTTGGTAGCGGCGGCCAGGGATACAAAGGATGTTGACAACAATTTCTAGATCTAGGGTTTCGAACTAAGGTTCATCTCTCCGGTGACAAGAACAAATAAGACGAAGGATGGCCATGGTGGTTCGCGGTGGTCAACAACAGCAATAGAGGGATCGAAACCCTAGATCGTCGGCCAAACTCGTTAAATGATGTATGTCGTTAGTGACATGCAAAAACCAACTAAACTATGTAGATAGGATAAGTCGGATATCGAACCAGAGCAGGATTGTGGAAAGTATTATAATATTAAGTATTGATTAACTAAATCGAAAAAAAATAAAACTTTGTTGTGGGTTTGATTGATTATCTAAAAATTACGAAGTAAAAGTGAAGTTTAAATCAATAAGAGAAACAATGGTTCCTCCAGATTTCAGGTTTTGCAGCTAGATTCAATTATGTGTTTAATCGAAACACTCACATAGACATAAGTGTTTAACCTAATTCATCAATTGTGATAACCAACGACTAAGTACTCCGGTCAATACATAACGGGAGGTTATCGAATGATTATCAATTACAATTACAAACCCTAACCCCATGTCAAGTATATCCCAATTACTAGAACTCTCGGGAACTGAATGCTTAGAAATTAAGGTTTAAATAAATGCAATTGTTTACAACCAATAAATCAAATCAAAGGTGAAAAGCAACGAATGCTTAGATCACCGAGTTAAACGATTGTCACAAACACATAAAATTATCCAACTTACAAAACCCTCCATCCGGAGGAAACCATAAAAAACTAGCCGCTCATCTCAGTTGAATGATCTTTGCAAGCTTGACACTCGGTTGAAACCATCATTAATCTAATTATAATTAATATACTCGATTAATGATGATGATGTTTGCAAGCTTGACACCCGGTTGAAACCATCATTAATCTAATTATAATTAATATACTCGATTAATGATGATGATGTGATGTTGTCGGCTGACTTTTCACGTGAGTATATGTGATGATGTGTTAAGGTTCCCTCCCAAAAGTCTTCCTCTCTATGTGTGCCTCTTCCTCTTATCTGCCTATGTTCGAAGATGATGTTGTTGACTATTGATTCCTATGATGATGAATGATGATGTCGTTGAAAGAAGGCCCCGTCCAAAACCCTATGGCTGCCGTATGTATGTCTTTCAAATAGTGGGCCCCTTTCACAAGTCCAATAATAATCCACTTTTTGACTACCCGGGTCGTAGGTTACGAAAGTAACTTGTAACTTACGAGTTAAAACTTCTGTTTGAATATTGACAGTCACTCGTAACCTACGGATGACAAACCATAAGCTACGAATTGCATTTTCTGTCCCAAAGCACAACAACCACTATATCTCGTAAGCTACGAGTTGTAGACCATAAGCTACAATCGAATTTCCTTGTGAATATCTCCTCTTCACACCAACTTCCATCAAATGACACTTTGGCCCCTCTACTTTAATTCTTCCAATTTCCTTTTTTTCTCTTGCACATATAAGCTCCAAACCACTTTCATAAATTAACGAATTAGTCCCCAAACTTCACTCTTTCACACTTCGTCCACCCGTGAGCATTCGTAGCACCCGAACAAGCTTTAACATTCATTCTTAAGCCGCGATATCCCATCCTATGCTCACACTTTCATCTTTAACCCTCGTAAATGCACCGATTTACGTACTTTACCTGCAAAACACCAAATTCTCATAGTCACTTCATTCCAAGCAAATAGACACATCAAATACACATAAATCATCATATTTAAACACTCTAAAGCTCGGGTTTCACCCTCTCCATCACATTCCCACACTTGCCTTTGCTTGTCCCCAAGCAAACCAACTAGAACTAGTCACCATGGCAACAACACCTCTAAACCTCTTAACCGATTCAACCTGTTCAGTCCCAAGTCATACCCATCCCATAGACTGACACAATCGAGATTGACAGTCTGACAAGTAAATGATGCAATTTTAAAACTCAAGACTTGCCTATCTAAAACTAACATGTTTACAATTAGACACATGCTACACACCCCTCACAATGTACTCTCCCCTCAGGTTAATATCTGGACTAGCGTGTAATGTGCTAGTATATAAACACTCAAAAAGCAAACATGAAATCCTGCAATCATAAGCTTGTATGACAATCACACCTCCACCGTATCATCTAACATGGCACATATCAAAAGGACTTTCGGGTTTTGGGCTTAGGGAAAGGTAGGAAAATTTTTAGGTTCTTTTTCTTTTCTAGTTGGCTCACAAACAATAACCAAACCGTGATAACTTTATTCAAACACACTTATACTTTTGGGTTAGTTTCTACCCAAGAACATATACGATATTCACATACTTCTATTTTTGTTCTTTTCTTTTTCAATTTTCCTTCACATATTTTTTTTTTCTTTTTCCAATTTTTTTTCTTTTTCTTTTTCATAACAATATCATCACGGTCGGTTTTTCACAATAAACAATGGGCGAACAAACGAAAGGTAATTAGGCTCAACAGGGCTACTAAGGGAAATTTGGTGAATAACACAAAAGAAACACAAACACAAAGGGTGTAACGGGGAAAATCCTAATGCCTTTATCATCTACGTGCACATGTCAAATCCACAGTCTTAGCATGCATCGAATCACACAAGTTCTAACACAGAATAACACGTAGCCTGCACTCAACAAATGAATTCATCATATAATGTATCCTATCCGTCTACAGGCTCAAGATCTCACCAAGAAAAGGTCAAAAGGTTAACGACATGTAGCATATGCAATTAAAACATGTTACCCCTAGATAGACATCTCTTTTCAACTCATTTCCTATAAAACACTTGTCAAACCTACTCTCATGAAACTTAAAGGAATGACCATGACAAGGGACTAATCTAGTCTACTACCGGTAAGAAGCCTATTAGTGATTGAAACTTCAGGTTTTCGTATCCAATTAGCATGCTTAAGGTGATGAAATTCAATTTCATCGATTTCAACCACTTTCAATCGCTTCAAAGCTTTATCCACAAATCCCTTCCTGGGCTCCCCCATCCCCACACTTGGGATACATTGTCCCCAATGTATGGTGATTTTAAAATATAGCCCGGGAAACAAACTAACAATCCTCAATGAGCGGCTAACTCATAACAAAACAACCAAAACACATCCCCTAAACAAAACAAAGGTTCACACCACCAAAAACAACAAAACACACCAAAAACAAAGTAAGATAGATAAACACATGCACCTGATCATGTGTCTGTAGTGATGCGGCTGTTGTGCTTTAACCGGAATAGACGCATTCCATAGATTCTTTGATGTCTCACCGGGGATGTTGCAAAACATCCCCACACTTGAATTGTTGCATCCGTAATGATTGAATCAAGAACCTGTCAAAACACAACCACACCAAAACGAACCAAACCAAAGTACAATACTCTACATCCTTGGGCTGCCTCCCGAGAGCGCTAAGTTTTAGGTCTTCAGCCAGACCGTACCTGACATTCAGGGTGGTTCATCTGAACGCTTGCCTCCCCATTTCTCTCCATACATCATTGTCTAATCTTGTTGGAGATTCGCAGCTCCACGCCAGTTGAGTTCAACCTCAGCCTTGTTGCCCCACTCACTCCCACCATCGGGTGGTTTTCCTGCAATTGCTCTTCCTCTCACAGCTGTCTTGTTCACCTGCCTTCCATCATTCGTTAACTCAGACCTGCAAAAATTACCTCCACTCGAACCAATCTCATTAGTAGCACCTGTGGGACTCACATCATTCAGAAGATCATAAGCAATAGATTTTAAAAATACATTGAAATACAGCTTACGATTCTTGTAACTTAAAATTACCATCCCATTCCTGCAGTCGATTTGTGCATTTGCTGTATACAGAAACGGGCGACCCAAAATTACCTTCGGTTGTGCGTAGGTCGGTGCGGGTGCATAATCAACCACCATAAAATCGACCGAGTAGTAGAACTCGCCGAGCTGAATTACCACATCCTTTACAACCCCTCGAGGTTGCTTTAAACTCGCATCCGCAAACATGGCCATTTGATCAATTGCGTGTAACGGACCAAAGTCATACTGGTCATAAAGGCTACCGGGAAGAACACTCATCCCAACTCCATAATCCAACAATGCCTTGTGGATTTTGAACTTTCCCACTTGAATCGGGACGACCGGCTCTCCTGAATCACACCCATCTCCATCCTCATTTGTGCCACTTAAACCTGCAATCATATGGGAAACAGAAGAAATTAAAAATTTATCATTCAAATTGCTTTTAGGAACGAAACTTACCCCGCTGACTGGTATATTCTTCCCGTGCTTAGGGTTCATTTGAGTGTCACTGGGAAGCTTCCCGTTTTGCTGTTTCAACTCCTTCACATCGGTTGCAAGTTGGGCCATTTGTGTGGTTAATGACTGAACAGCTTTATCTCGCATCTCCTCCTTCTGAGCAAGATTTTTCAATTCAAGTCTTTGATTCTGTAAGTCAAGCTGAATTGATTTCAACATCTCCATCATATCGTTACCCCCCGAAGTGTTAGACAACCCAGCTTGTCCTCTTTGATCATTTTGGTAGCCACCTTGAAAGTTGCCCTGAAATCTGTTCTGATTGAAGTTCCTTTGACCACCAGACTGATTGTTGCCTTGAAATCCCGGATTTAGCTGATTATTCGCATTCCCATAACTAAAATTCGGGTGATTTCTAAGGCTCGGGTGATATGTGTTGGATTGCATGTTGAAATTTCTTCCACCACCCCCATATTGCACATAGTTCACATCTTCACTTTCACCAATAATGGTTGGGCATTGATCCGCAATATGCCCTAGATCTCCACAATGTCTACACAACGGAAACTGACCGTTTACCTCCGGTGGATTCTCTACTGCTCTCACTGTCGAATGTCGTGCACTTCTAGAGGATTGAGCCTTGCGTTTTGACGCCCTTGCGGTTCTTTCCAAATGTTCCCAATCATCTTCTTCGTAATTCATTCCAAAAGTACCATTGGATATTGAATTTACATCCCTAGCATCTTCATCTGTTAGGCCTTCGTGGAATGTATTAATGAGCTCCCACAAATATATCTCATGATGTGGACAGTTCTTGAGCATCATTTTGAAACGATTGAACGCTTCGTGAAATAACTCACCGGGCTGTTGTCGAAACCCTCGAATATCCTTCCAGTCGTTGTTAGTACGCAAATGAGTATAGAACTCATCTAAAAATTGTTGCTGCATGTCATCCCATGTGAAAATTGAAGCTGACGGTAGCGAATGGAACCATTGCTGCGCTTTGTCTTCAAGTGTGAATTGGAAGAGTACCAATTTCACATCATCAACTGAAAAACCTTGGCTGCCGATTGTGTTGCAACGTGCATCATATGCAGCAATGTGTAGATATGGTTCTTCATGTGCGTGACCGTGAAACTTAGGCAGACTGGATATTGATTGTGTTCGTACTTCGAATGACCGCCCTCCTTGTAGTTGCGGGATCACAACCGGTGATGGGTTGTTAACTATAGTAGGCCTGAAGTGGCTCTCTATGCCTCGAACTGGACCTTGATTATTTCTTCGTGGAATTCCTTCCGGTAAAATCACCGGTCGGTGTAGGTTTCGTGGCAGCGGTCTTGCCTGACCCTGCATCTGAGGTACCGGTGGTGGTAATGGAATATCCACCACCGGCCTTCTCGGAACAGGCTGCTGATTGATTGGGTCAGGTTGATTATATTGATGCTGTATCGGTATCGGTTGCACCTGTGGTTGTTGATATGGAACTTGTTGTTGCTGCACAACCGTTTGATGACCTGAAACATTCTGGTTCTCCTGTTCTAATACTCTCAAACCCATATTCCCTTCGTAATTACCCAATTGCACTCCTTGCCGCTCACCTTGATTACCGTAACTATCATACTCATCGTAATCATCCCCAAAATCCCTTGAACTATTCCCTTGCTCAAGTATTGAAGGTCTGAAAGAGAACCGTTGATGCTGAGCTGGTTGGTAATGGGATGGTTGTGTCGGTAAATAAATTGAAGTGGATGAGTTAATGGGTTGTGCTTGATTAGGTAGGGCGGTGCTCTGATCATCAACGATCCTCACGTATGGTGAGGAATGTTGGATGTTAGAAGTTTGAGTGTATGTTGGATATTGAAAGGAGTTTGGTTGAGTTGTGAGGGGTGGCATGTTGTCTAAATTCGGGAATGGTGGTGGTGGCATAGGTGGAAGTGGAGAAGTAGCTTGGGTGGTTTGTGCTTGTTGTTCAGACGGTATAAACGTGTTGGGTGATGGCTGTGTAGGAGTCGGGGTGAATTGAGTTTGTTCAGTTGAAGTTTCGGGTTGCTTGAATTCTCCATTGCTTTGAGATTCGATGTCAATGCTTGCACTACTTTATTTTCTCGTTGCACAACTCGGGTGTGCCTAACGGTTCTCTCGATTTCCGGATCAAAAACTAGTGGTGAAGCTTTTCCGGAATTTCTCGTATGATGCATACACTTCCTAGATCACCTGCACAAACAAAAACAAGAAAACCTCGCGTAAATCCGAACAAAACAGAACAAACTAAAAAGACACTATTTTTGGATTTTTTTTTAACTAACAAGAACTTAACACTAAGCACTTTGCGCACGCCTCCCCGGCAGCGGGGCCATTTTGATGTCTGTCGTTAGTGACATGTAAAAACCAACTAAACTATGTAGATAGGATAAGTCGGATATCGAACCAGAGGAGGATTGTGGAAAGTGTTATAATATTAAGTATTGATTAACTAAATCGAAAAAAATAAAACTTTGTTGTGGGTTTGATTGATTATCTAAAAATTACGAAGTAAAAGTGAAGTTTAAATCAATAAGAGAAACAATGGTTCCTCCAGATTTCAGGTTTTGCAGCTAGATTCAATTATGTGTTTAATCGAAACACTCACATAGACATAAGTGTTTAACCTAATTCATCAATTGTGATAACCAACGACTAAGTACTCCGGTCAATACATAACGGGAGGTTATCGAATGATTATCAATTACAATTACAAACCCTAACCCCATGTCAAATATATCCCAATTACTAGAACTCTCGGGAACTGAATGCTTAGAAATTAAGGTTTAAATAAATGCAATTGTTTACAACCAATAAATCAAATCAAAGGTGAAAAGCATCGAATGCTTAGATCACCGAGTTAAACGATTGTCACAAACACATAAAATTATCCAACTTACAAAACCCTCCATCCGGAGGAAACCATAAAAAACTAGCCGCTCATCTCAGTTGAATGATCTTTGCAAGCTTGACACCCGGTTGAAACCATCATTAATCTAATTATAATTAATATACTCGATTAATGATGATGATGTGATGTTGTCGGCTGACTTTTCACGTGAGTATATGTGATGATGTGTTAAGGTTCCCTCCCAAAAGTCTTCCTCTCTATGCGTGCCTCTTCCTCTTATCTGCCTATGTTCGAAGATGATGTTGTTGACTATTGATTCCTATGATGATGAATGATGATGTCGTTGAAAGAAGGCCCCCGTCCAAAACCCTATGGCTGCCGTATGTTTGTCTTTCAAATAGTGGGCCCCTTTCACAAGTCCAATAATAATCCACTTTTTGACTACCCGGGTCGTAGGTTACGAAAGTAACTTGTAACTTACGAGTTAAAACTTCTGTTTGAATATTGACAGTCACTCGTAACCTACGGATGACAAACCATAAGCTACGAATTGCATTTTCTGTCCCAAAGCACAACAACCACTATATCTCGTAAGCTACGAGTTGTAGACCATAAGCTACAATCGAATTTCCTTGTGAATATCTCCTCTTCACACCAACTTCCATCAAATGACACTTTGGCCCCTCTACTTTAATTCTTCCAATTTCCTTTTTTTCTCTTGCACATATAAGCTCCAAACCACTTTCATAAATTAACGAATTAGTCCCCAAACTTCACTCTTTCACACTTCGTCCACCCGTGAGCATTCGTAGCACCCGAACAAGCTTTAACATTCATTCTTAAGCCGCGATATCCCATCCTCTGCTCACACTTTCATCTTTAACCCTCGTAAATGCACCGATTTACGTACTTTACCTGCAAAACACCAAATTCTCATAGTCACTTCATTCCAAGCAAATAGACACATCAAATACACATAAATCATCATATTTAAACACTCTAAAGCTCGGGTTTCACCCTCTCCATCATTAAACTATTGGACTTCGTCGTGGCTCCGCAACAGAAGGTAGAGAGATGGTGGTGATTCCGGTGGATTTTTGGGCTAAGGTGATGATTTCTGGTGGTGGTGCTGTTGCTTGTCCGCGGTGGCACTTGTAGAAGAGGATGGTGAACAGGTTGAATATGGTTAAACAAACGGATCTATGACAAATCTGATGTTTGGGGTTAGAGATCTGGTTCATAAATCTGATGGTTGAAAATGTTGATATGTATGTGGTTTGGGTGGCTCCGGTGATTTGGAAGGGCAGGTGGTGCCGTGGTGGTGGTTGTTGTTAGCAGGTGGTGGTGTTGTGGTGACGAGTGTTGGTGCTTGTGTTTGAGAGATAGATAATGTAAATAAAGAATTGATTTGGAAGGATAAAAGAATTGATTGTGGTCGTAGCAGGTGGTTGTGGTGGTAAGGGAAAGGGGAGGTGGTGGCGATTGGTGGTGGGTGGTGGTGTAGGAGAGAGAGAGGGTGATCTTGTAGAGAGAGAGAGAGTGAAGACTGAACTTGTTATGTATATATTAATAAAATTTACTTTTAAATGTAAATTACCAAAATACCATTTTTTTTATATTTGTAATTACCAAAATACCTTTTTTTATATTTGTAATTACCAAAATACCCTTTCAGTTAACATAGAATATGGATGGAGTTAAGACCGTGGAGCAAACTGGAGACAAAATCCAAACATCAGGGAGCAAAATGGCTATTTTTAAAGGTTTGGGGCAAAACCATTAAAGTGACCAAACCACATGAAGCAAAACGGAAGTTTACTCTTTTAAAAAAGTTACGGGGTTCCAGAAGGTCATCAACGACATCATGACTTACGATAAAACTATTAATTAAAAAGTTTCATACGATCTTATTATGTTAGTTTAATTTATAAAAACATATTGTATTCTAATTGGGGTGGATATAGGCGGACTAGGCTTTGTGTGAACTCAACCGGATTTTTGTTCAACTGTGTGTTACGCCAGAGAGTTCTGCTCTTGTGGTGGCACAACGACTGTCAACTGGCAGCCGGCGTATGGTTTCCCGGGTGAACGCCCAAAAAGCCAAACTTTGAAGCCAGCATGGGTCCGGTTAAGATAAAATAGCCTGGCCAAAGTGGGGCAATACGAGACTCTCCAATTTAGAGTGTAGTAACCTTATACATGAAGTTTATCGTTCAAAAAAAATAAGAATAAAATAACAAAGAATGTTTTGAAAAACGAAAGAGATTCAATGAATACAAAACATATTTAGCTATAAGAGGGTTTCCGCAAAATGTTCATAGGTATCACTTCTAATAGAAATTATTAACATATGAAAAACTATGGTCATCTAAAAGATCATGAGGGAAAGTTGGATTAAAAATCAATAATATGTTTTAAGGATTGTAACATATGATTTAATAATTAGTTTACAGTTACTTTTATTCCTTTTATAGAAAAGTAACCACCTCACGATTTTTAAACAACTATAACTTTTTTGTACATTAATATATTTTAGAAAAAAAATTACACCATAAAAACATACATTTTATTCTCTTAGTTTAAGTGTAGTATAACTATAGTTTATTTTTATTTTTTTAACGTTACATGATTAACAATGTCTAGAAGTAAACAACAACTGAATTGTAATATTTTTTATGAAAAAATTACACCATGAAAACAAATATTTTATTCTCTTTAGTTTGAGTGTAGTATAACTATAGTTTATTTTTTTTTTGATTAAAAATTAAAATGTTACGTGAATAACAATGCCTAGGAGTGAACAACAACTCAATTGTTATCGAAAACAGACGAAAGCGAACCGAAAGCATACGAAACCGAGCATAAATCAACCAAAAACTGAATTAACTGAGGACCGATTAACCGAAAACTGAATTAATAAAAAACCGTTTATCAGTTTTTTTGTACCCTCGTTTAACCAAAATTAACCGAACTGAACCTTTCATATTTTCATATATTTTCAGCTTTTATACCTCTACTTCATGTATTTCATATTTTATACCTTCATTTCATGTATTTAATATTGCACTATATGTATTTATACCTCAATTTCATGTATTTTTAAGCAAAAGTTTTAGCTAAAATGTTGTTTTAGCTATTAACCGAAATTAAACGAGCTAAACAAAAAACCGTCAATATAACCGAATAAATTAACCAAAAAACCGATTGGTTAATAAAATAGATTAACCAATGGCTTGGGTTTCACCTTCGGTTGAGGATAATAGCTGAACAGATTGAGCCATGCCTACAATGAAATGGATTAATCGATGGCTTCGCTTATGACGTATATCCACCATAATGGTACTACAATAAATATTATACGAACAAAAAAATATTAAAAGACGAGTACCACAATGCAAATTGTCACCCGCGCCGCATCGTGCGAAACCCTGCTAGTGTTTAATAAAACGCTACCGTGAATCTCTATAACATGTTTAGAGCCACTTATAACATGTTTACAACCCACCAACCTATTTAATCTCTATACATAAATAGATTAATAGATTACAAGAGTTGTGTTCCCGTTATATGATTTTAAGTGTATTATCTTTAACATGAAAAAAAATATGAGTTGTGTTGTTTTGAAGTTCACTGGTTTAAATTACACATGTTGACCAACCATTGTTGACCTTGTGACACATCAACCAAAAAAAAAAACATGTTAAAAGGATGTTTATTTCGAAATTAACAGGATGAGAGACCAACATCAAAACATTTGAGTTGAAAACTTTGTTAGGTCTATGTGGTCCAAAATACAACATGTCCTCGTTATTAGTGACAATCTAAGCAAAATGATCAAGAACATGTATAAAGAATATATTGTTTATTCTAAAAGCCCTCTTACTAGTATAAAAGGTGCATTAGTTTATTCAATACTTAGATATGAAAGGATGCTATCTTTTGACTCTGTATCTCCTCCCATATTGTCTTGAATAAATTAAAGTGTTGAACCCTTTTGCCCCAACGCATGCGCGCACACATAGAGAAAAAGGTAGTTTTTTAAGTTCGTTCATAGTCTATATCTTCCTTGTTGACATTGTAGTTTTTTTAAGTTCGTTCATAGTCTATATCTTCCTTGTTGACATTTTGAGTTTGTTGGATAGCATCACTTGAGTTTGTTTGGTTGAAGAATGATGACGGGGGTAGCTCAAGTCTAAATAATATGACTAAAACACATAACAGTTTAAAAGGTAAAAATGTTCAAAACCCGCGAGTTGTAGCAAACAGCAAAAAGAACAAGCACAGTAATCAGTCACATCACTGATAACTTACCAACTCTCCTCCCAGCCGCAAAAGTGTCATGTGCAAATGAGACATCCTTTTACCCGCAGGTCCGAAGCCTTCAACCCCTAAATGGGTAAGTCCCCTAGTGCAGCCGAGGTTTACTAGTCAAAGGTTTTCCTTCCGGGAAGAACCTTTTCTCAATAAATGACAGCCCTTGTCATTCATGCAGGACATTCCGATCAGCTTAGATCATCCTTGATCGCTGATCTTTCTTCTTCTCCCTCGAGAACTTGCTTCATGCATGCTTCTCTTCTTCATTTCAAATAATATAATTTCACTAACATTAACATCTGAGGTTGAATCTCTTTCAGTCAAGGATTTCAAGTGAATAACAACAAAACTAGTGAACCTCCTCATACGTCTAGCAAACGTATGGGGACCCCACGACCTGCGTTAGGCAAACTGAAACCCTTGAAGCCTTTTGCCTAACTAGTCTGTCCACTACCCTTGGTCTCATATTTGTTGCAACAACAAAGAACAATGAATACACACAAATAATTTATTTGTAAACAATTCTTCAGATTGTATTTTTGTAATCAGTATCTAAAACCTATATCAAAATCCCTAGTCTATTATAGGAATTCATTTCAAAGATAATAAGCAATCCTCTCCGATCGCTCCTTGTAGGGTGTGCATGGGTCGGTTTGGTTTTTACCATTAACCATAACCACAATCAAACTTTGGTTACGGTTAATTGGTTATGGTTATTTCGGTTATTAACCAAAAACTTTAACTAAAACTAACTTTCGGCTAAAGTTCAAAACTTCTAACCGTGTTGAACTTAGCTTTGGTTTTTTTTTAATAAGACAACCAAGACTACATTTTTGGTTAAACTACCAATGTGAGATCCCTTTCAACAATATATTTCTCAATATATTTCTCAGCAAAAAAAAGAACATACTTAAGCCTTTGATTAGAAGTACAGTTCTTTATCAAAATAAATGACACCTACATCAGGATCATTTGTTACAAACATACTTTTATCTTAGTAAAAAAATCTCTACATGGTTTGTGTTAAACGATAATCTACTATATAGACTTAATATTATAAGTTCGGTTTGGTTTCGGGTATATCAGTTAATCAAAACTTCATAACCATAACCATAACCACTCGGTTGGTTAAACAAATTTCATAACCATAACCATTGGTTATGTCAGTTATTGGTTAAAATCGGTTCAATTATACCGGTTATGATTCGGTTATCGGTTATGACGTTTAATTTGTTCACCCGCCTCCTTGTTTTCTCTCACTACCAATCGGCAAGATTCCTAGGTAACATTCTTTGTGCATAATTTGTTAGTCATACGCACTTCAACAAAATTTTATTACTGTGATCTAAGTTAAGAGGTTTTATTATTGTAAAATCAATACTAAGGTGCTGTTTGTTTTTTCAGAGGTAAAAGGTCTGCAATCTGTGGACCACATCTGCAGGCATCTGCAGGAGAAGAGGTGGACCAAATGTCTGCAGTCTGCAAGGAGAAGAGAGTGGGTTTGTTTTTTTATTTTCTACAAAAACCACTTCACACACACACACAACAGTTCTCTCTCTCTGCCTTGATCTCTCTCTCTCTCTACAAACTCTCTCTCTCTACAATCTGTCACCACCACCGCCCATAGCACTACCACCATCGCACCACCTCTGCCATCACACCACTGCCATCACACCACCGCCTCTCTCTCTCTTTACAATCTGTCACCACCACCGCCCATAGCACCACCACCACCGCACCACCTCCGCCATCACACCACCGCCTCTCTCTCTACGATCTCTCACCGATCTATCTATGTACGATCTCTCTCACACCGATGTTTCTCTCTCTCTACGGTCTCTCTCTCACCGATCTGGGTTTTGTTTTAATTGATGGGTTTGGTGGTGGTGGGTTTTGACGATGGTGGTGGTGGAGGTGGTGGAGGTGGTGGCGGAGGTGGAGGTGGTGTTGGAGGTGGAGGTGAAGGTGGTGTCGGCAGGTGGAGGTGGAGGTAGTGTCGGAGGTGGAGGTGGTGTCGGCAGGTGGAGGTGAAGGTGGTGGTGGAGGTGGTGTCGAAGGTGGATGTGGAGCTAGGGTTTTGGAGCAGATGGATGTTTTGAAGAGGGAGAGAGGGAGAAGAGGTTTGAAGACATGGGGAAGTATCTGTTCGGGGAAGTGGTGAGGCAGAGGTAAAAGCTCTGCAGATCTTCAAGAAAACAAACAAGCTGCAACACCCTTATGTATGCGCGCGTCTGCGCGACGTAGACATAAGTGCTCAGAAGAGCTTTTGGCCAAAAAACAAACACCACCTAAGAGATCATTGGTTATTCTAAACGTGATTCGTTTCTTCATTGTTTGAATATATCTTTAAATTTATAGCTTTTTTATGCGTGAGATAACTTGAAAAAAACCAATTTCACCTTTATGAATTTATACACGCCCTGCTTGCGGTATGCGCATATAATGTATATATGTGTGGGCTATCGGAGGGAAAAAGTGAAAGTGCACTAATTTTAACGTTATTTTACTAATTTCGTGAAAATAACGTTAAAAGCGGGGGACGGTTAATCATGCAGCATGTGGTGGCGTTGATAGCCGAAAGACAAAAGGGTACATGCACTAATCGGTCTTTGTCCCGATTGCTGAGTGTTATGTGCCTTATGTCCAAGGCTTGATGCAAAACTACTATCGAGCCGGGGGTCTCACTGGAAGCAGCCTCTCTATTCCTACGGGGTAGAGGTAAGACTGTCTACATCTTACCCTCCTTAGACCCTACATTTGCTTTGCTATTAGTGGGATTTAATGAGTATGATGCCGATGACCTTTATGAATTTATACAGACTTTCCATGATTGAGCTATTTATCAACAATGGCACGTCTATTACCTTAAATCACATTTATTTTGTCATCAACTTCTTCAACTTTGATCACTTGAAGTTGACCAAACCTTTCCAAAAACATTAATTTTTGAGTTAATTGCCAAAATAGTCCATGAGGTTTGGGCAGGTTTGCTATTTTCGTCCAAAATGACACTTTTGTACCAAATTGCCCCTAACGTTTGTAATTTTTTGCCATTTTCATCCAAACCATTAACTTAGTTTACTTTTTCTGTTAAGTTGAGGATATTTGGATGAAACTGGCAAATATAAAACCACAGGGACGATTTTGGCAATTTACTCAAACTCTTTTAAATTTCTTTTATTTAATTAATTTTGTTACATATATAATAAAAAAGAATATACATGCAATTTTTTATATGAAAAAAAAATAATAGCTTTGTCACATATTTTTTTATAAATTTTCATCCAACCACTAACTAAGTTAATTTTTCTATTAAGGCGAAGGATGTTTATAAACTAAGGGGCTGTTTGTTTGCATCTTAATAGCCTCTTATTAGTCTCATGTCTGACTGAGTCAGATATCAGCTTGTTTGTTTCATACCTCTTAAAACTTCCCAGCCTCTTATTAGCCTCTGACCGGGTCATACATGTAAAGGAGTCTGACTGAAGTCTGAATGAAACATTAGACGCGTATGCCCTTCAGATCCTCCTCTTCAGCTCTTCTCCACAGCAACCCCATCTTCCCTCCATCTCCTCTCCTCCACAGCCGGCCTCCTCTTCCGCTGCACTTCCTCCCCTCGTTTTCTTTCACCATCGAGCTCCTCCACTCTGCAGCGCCCTCCCCGTTAATCGGAGGTCCACTCTGCAGCGGCGCCTCCTTCACCATCGACCTCCACTCGCGCCGCCAAAGTTATCCCTCCCAAAGAAACCATCGGCCTCCTCCACACCGGACCTCCACCGCATCCTCCCTCCATCTCCTCCACACCTCAGGCTACCTCCACTCCACACCTCCACGTCACGGTCCTCCTCCACGATGATGAAGTTGATGCGACGCTGGATGTAGGTAGATGATGATGATGATCTGATGTGGTTGATGTTGATGGCCTGTGATTAGGGTTTAAGAAGCTCATAATTGATGAATTGAATCGAAGAAATTGAAGATGATGTAAAGCAGAATCATATGAAGAAGAAGAGGAGAATTAGGGTTAAAGTGAAGGATGAAGAATGATGGAAAGTCTAGGTTTTTAGAGAGAGAAGCAGAGAAACATTGGGGAAGTGAGAGAGAGAGAGAGAGATAGTGCAACTTTGGTTTTAAAGCCAGTTGGCTATTTTGTTTTGTTCAGGGGTAAAAATGTCATTTTACACATTATTCAGATGTGCAACCAAACATTGTTTTATTGGTTCAGCACTTACTGGTTCAGACCCTCTTACCCATTCAGACCTCTTATTCATTCAGCACTTATTGGTTCAGATGTTGCCAAACAGCCCCTAAGACAAAAATTAATTTCTAATTTTTTTATATAGATCAGTTTTATAAAAATAAAATCTACTTAAACCACTAAATTTTATAAAACTAAAATGCTAGTGACCTTATTGAAAAATGTCAAATAAGAAAATCTTATCATATGTACCAAGTTTTTAATTTATCTTCTACTCTTTTAAATTCGCCCATAAAGAAAAACAGAAGCCAGTGCCCCCTCTATCAAACAACGTATCGTTACCAAACCTTAAAATTACCCACCAAATTGTAATTATATTGCTATGAACCAAAAGTTTTTTTACTCAAGCCACTTAGAATAAGTATTAGTTAGTTACCCTCATAATCTTAATTAAATAAATATTTTATTTCTACCAACATATTTTCTAGGTGCTCAACACATTTAAAAAATATGTAACGTTTTACAAAATTTTTCTATCTCTACAACTGATAAATATAAAAGTTGTAATCGATTGTTATGTGTTGCACAACAATGACGTTTTCTCTTTATAAAACTGATTAAAATAAACTATCTGTAAATTAATTTCTGTCTTAATTTATAAAACTTAAAACATCCTTCACCTTAACAGAAAAAATATACTGATTTTGTGATTTGGATGAAAATTATAAAAATTATGCGACACAACTATTCATTTTTTTTTCTATAAGCTCTTCGTATATTCTTTTTTATTATATATGTAACAAAAATAATTAAATAAAAAAATTTAAAAGCGTTTGAGTAAATTGCCAAAATCGTCCCTGCGGTTTTATATTTGCCAGTTTCATCCAAATATCCTCAACTTAACAGAAAAAATACACTAAATTGGTGGTTTGGATGAAAATGACAAAAAAAATACAAACGTTTGGGGCAATTTGGTACAAAAGTGTCATTTTGAACGAAAATGACAAACCTGCCCAAACCTCAGGGATGATTTTGGCAATTAACTCTTAATTTTTTTAAACTAAAAAAAACTATAGAAATCTTAAAACGAACAAAATACTCGTTTTCATAGTATATTTAAAAAACAAACACCATTTAAAAGTCGCGAGAGGAAGTTAAGTCAACAAAGATTTTACTATATATTTTAAAAAAAGTTATAATTATCAAACTATTTTATAAAATTACTTTTAATCATTATATTTATTATGATATAGTATAAGTTTATTTAGCATCATAATAATTATTTTCTTAGCTAATGAGGTAAGGGTGTACTTCAACCGACATTGGAGGGGAAGCGAAGATTTGAGGTTGATTTCAACCGGGTTTTATCGTAGTGGGTCTTTAGCCTTAGGCAGCGAGTTTTTCCCGAAACTGGAGATGGTAGCTTTGAGCTACCCAACTCTTTGTGATCGCAGACGTATGTGATTTTATTTTGTCATTGGGTTATCCCGAGTAGCCGCGCTTTTGTTCGCTATTAAAAAAAAGAGTCGAATGCCATTTTAGTCCATGTGGTTTGATTCTTTTTGTCAGTTTAGTCAAAAGGTTTGAAACCATACCATTTTAATTCAAATAGTTTGGAACGCTGCCATTTTAGTCCACTGGGTTAACGACATCCATTTTTCCTATTAAGGAGAAGGACAATTCAGTCATTTTATATGTAATTTTGTTAACTCAAAGGACAATTTGACTATAAAAAATGACCGCATTGCCCTTCTCGTTAACAACAAAAATGGATGAAGTTAACCCAATGTACTAAAATGACAATGTTTGAAACTATTTGGCCTAAGTCCGTCCGTAATGCAACACCATATCACGGAGGTTCCGGCTATGGCGCCCCATAGTGCCGCCCAACACCGTTACAGGGGGCGCTATTGGGGATGAAATTGGATGTCCCGTGACCAGCATCGCGGCGTGACCATTCTTACCAACTCACACACATATATATATACATACATACATATGAGGTTATATAACCCCCTTACCACCTTCTTGTGATATAAAGTCTCATAAAGCCTCTCTTTTACGCGTTTCGCCACTTGTCACATAACGCTCCACAAGGGGCTTTATGACTACACATGACCTAAAATGACAACGCTTTAAACCTTTGAACTAAACCGACAAAAATATTCAAACCATAGACATTTAACTCTAAAAAATAATAATAATTTTTAATAAAAATAAGGAACCAATTGGAACAGGAAAACGAAAATTTACAAGCATAAAGTACTTTGACATCAAATCAATAACCAAAAAAATCAAAAGACAAGACATGTACACATAATGAAGGGTGGAGATGGTAAATTAAATGTAAAATCAAAACAAACTTCTGTCACCAACTTGTCAGAAACCCAAAAGCCTTCTTCATCTCTCTCTCTCTCTCTCTCTCTCTTACAACCGAGCAGTAGTACTAGTGTGTGTAGTATCCCCAAATCAAAAAGCGATAAAAACCCCTCTTTCTCATTCCCATTTTCAGATGGATATACAGGCACAAAACCCCAGTTAGATAACTCTTAAACTTTTCCACATTTATCCAGAAACAAAAACCAATCTTCATTCTCTGTCACTTGATTGATTGCCAAATGCCCACGTTGTTGTCGGATATTTTCTCAGATTCTTCTAGGTGAGCAATGTTTTTTTGTGCTGTTTTTGGTCGATTAAATCATGGGTGTTGCAGTTTGCTTTTGATCGGTGTTGATAGTGTGATATGTGGTTTTTTTAAATGATTTTTAGAGGTTAATTTGGAGTGATTTTGGCTTAGATCTGACTGATGATGAATTATGTTGGGTTTGTGGGGTTGGTTAAATGTATCCCTGTTTGCGAAACGTACAACGGTGAGGGTTTATATTCGGTTAAAATAATCTGGGGTGGGGTACGTTTAGCACAACCCTTTTGTGGGTTGCATTGTTTTGCGACAAAATTTTAATTTATAAAGGGTTGGGCTAAACGTATCTCTTCATCATCATCATCATCATCGTACTCAGTATATCCCACCTATAGCAAAGCTAAGGTAGGGTCTGAGGAGGGTGGGATGTAGACAGCCTTACCTCTACCCCGTAGAAATAGAGAGGCTGCTTCCAATGAGACCCCCGGCTCGATTGTGGTTTTGCATCAAGCCTTGGACATAAGGCACATAACACTCAGCAATTGAGACAAACGCCAATTGGTGCATGTACCCCCTTGTCTTTCGGCTATCAACGCCACCACATGATGCCTGATTAACGATCCCCTCTTTTTAACGTTATTTTCACGAAATTAGTAAAATAACGTTAAAAATTAATGCACTTTTGCTTTTGCCCCCCCGAGCGCCCACACATATTACATTATATGAACAGACCGCTAAACGTATCTCTTAGTATTACTAAAAGTACGCCTTGTCAAATCACTTGTTACACGGGGATGTGTAAAAAGATGACGTTCGAATGCTACGCGACGTTTATATTTTACGTCTTATACGGCTTTTAAAAATAAAATAAAAAACCAGTCAAATCAGTAGGGGTGCATTTTAGTAACGTGTGTACGTTTAGCCAACTCCTTTATAAAATAATCTGAAATTACATTGTATTTGTATAATGTAGGATCACTTTGAATCTTGGTCTTGTGTGGGAGGAGATGTTAGATGTTATGCAATGTTTGATACCAGTTTACGATATAATTTGTTCTGCATTATGAACACAGATTCTTATTCAACAAGTGTATGCTGCGGATTCTGGAGTGTAACCGTTGTTAGCATCTTTGGTTCGTGTGCGGTGCAAGATGGCTTCAGCCAGCCTAGGACATGGTGGGGTTGGGAGTTCGAGAACTGCCAGTGGGTTCGATGAATCGTCTAGTTCGGTTGATTGGTTGGGCCGGGAGATGCTTGAGATGAGACTTAGGGACAAGTCAGACAACGATGATGAAAGAGTTAGTGTAAGTTTTGTTTGTTTTAGTTAAAGTTAATTGAGTGTAAATGTTTTTCTAGCTTTTATAAATACTTGTTCTTTTGCTGTTATAATGTCTACTTGATTGAGGCTTCTCGTGCTCTACGTGTGCAAAATGGATGTATTATGTTGTATTAGTTTATCTAGTGGATTTCGTTTTTAAACCAAGCTTGTGGAAAATGCCCCTTTGATACATGCTCTTAATGGACACTCTGAATGACAAATTTACTATTATTTCAGGATAGTGAGCCAGAGATAGTACACGGTGTGGGTACTGAAGCGGGGCATGTAATAAGAACAACAATCGGTGGTCGTAATGGTCAGTCTAAACAGGTTGGAAGTAATACATGTATTATCATTAGTCTTTTTTCATTGCAGTGGATCATAGTTGTTAATGGTACTTACAGCAAGCGCTATAGCGTAGCGAAGCACTCATTCATCGCTATCTGATTTTGGCGCCTCCATAGCGAGTAAATAGCTCGATTTTAGGTTTTTTTTGGTTTTAATATTAATAGCGATAAGATATATGTATACAATAAATAACTGGAATTTATTTTTATTTTTATTTTATTTTTTTTTTTGGTTAAATATGCGTATAGAAACACCGAATTTGGATATGATATGCATATAAAATATTTCTAAAAATTTCTTCTAGTGTATCGGTAAACATAAAATAGTGTCTGTGCTACGTAGCGTATAGGTTGCTTGTTACTATTGTCCGCTATTCGCTATAATCAACCGTAGTGGATCAATTCCATAAACTCTCGATGCCTGTTCGTTATTTCTTATGCTGAGTTTTTTTTTTATAATTTGGTTTATGACAGACGGTCAGTATCTTCTGTTGAGTTTTTTTATAATTTGGTTTATGACAGACGATTAGTTACATAGCTGAGCATGTGATTGGAACGGGTTCTTTTGGAGTTGTTTTTCAAGTAAGCGGAGCTATTTTTTTTTTTTACGGATGGTTAGTTGCAGTTTTGGACTTCATTTTTGTGTGTTTTTGTTGCAGGCTAAATGCAGAGAGACCGGAGAGATTGTGGCTATAAAGAAAGTACTTCAAGACAAGCGTTATAAGAACAGGGAACTACAAATTATGCAAATGTTGGACCACCCTAATGTTGTGTCCTTGAAACATTATTTCTTCTCAACCACTGATAGAGAAGAGCTTTATCTTAATCTTGTTCTTGATTTTGTTCCTGAAACGGTTAGCCGCAGTGCGCGGCATTACATTAGGATGAACCAACGAATGCCTTTGATATATGTCAAGTTGTATACTTATCAGGCATGTGCTTCTTAACTTTTCATCTTTGATTAACCCTTTTAATAGAATTATCATTTTATAAAGACTTAATTGCCATTTTCGTCCCTGTGGTTTGTCCAATTATGCCAGTCCAGGCCAAGTTTCAAATTTGTACCATTTCCGTCCCCGACATTCTTGAAACATGCTAGTTCCGTCCAAAAACTTAATGTCTGTTAAAACCTGCCGTTGTATGAAGGGTAAAATCGTCATTTTCCTTTTCCCCCTTTTTTCTTAAATGGTGAGATTTAATAGGGTTTAAAAAAAGGAAATAAAAAGAAAAATGGAAAATGACGATATTACCCTTTATTAAACGGCAGGTTTTAACAGACATTAAGTTTTTGGATGGAACTGGCATGTTCCAAGAATGTTAGGGACGGAAATGATACAAATTTGGCATGGACTGGCATAATTGGACAAACCAATAGGACGAAAATGGCAGTTAACTTTTTTACAAATCAACAATTTTGGTAAACTGATTTTTTTATTTCTTACAATTTGGTTTCAGACTTTCATGTATGCCTTATTATCTTGTGTGATTTTTTTGCAGATATGCAGAGCACTTGCTTATATTCATAATTGCATTGGTATTTGTCACCGCGACATCAAGCCTCAGAATTTGCTAGTAAGATTCTTTTCTAAGATGACGTGTTGTTTAATTCGGTCCATTTTACTTAAAACATGTGTTTTTTTGTGCACTTTAAGGTAAATCCACATACGCATCAGCTGAAACTCTGCGACTTTGGAAGTGCTAAAGTTTTGGTAAGTCATATAAAGATGTTCTTATTATTTTCCAATTAATTACTTAGTTAAATTCTTTAACTTATTTTTCAGATAAAAGGAGAACCGAATATTTCTTACATTTGTTCAAGATATTATCGCGCTCCAGAGCTTATATTTGGCGCCACCGAATATACAACCGCTATAGATATTTGGTCAACTGGCTGTGTGATGGCTGAATTACTACTTGGACAGGTACTTTGGCTTCGTAGCATTTTCATTTCTTATTGAGTAAAATGCCTTTTTTGTTCCTGAGGTTTGGCCAGTTTTGCGACTTTCATCCAAAGGTTTGTTTTTCAGCATCTGGATCCAAAAAGTTTGAAATCTTACCATTTTTATCCGGCTCGTTAACTCCATCCATTTTTCTCCGTTAACCTATATTATTTTTTGTTTTTTATTTAGGGTTTAGGGTTTTTTAACTGCTTGTACATAAAGTGAAAAAGACTGAATTGCCCCTTTAAGTTAACAAAAAAGACGGAAATACCCTTCTCTTAACAGAGAAAAATGGTTGGAGTTAACGAGCCGGATGAAAATGGCAAGATTCTAAACCTTTTGGATGCAGATGCGGAAAAACAAACCTTTGGACGAAAGTCGCAAAACTAACCAAACCTCAAGGACGAAAATGGCATTTTACTCTTTCTTATTTAAGCAAAAAACAGATTAATTATTCTCTTGGTCGATTTTGTTTGCAGCCATTGTTTCCTGGAGAAAGTGGCGTTGATCAGTTAGTAGAGATCATTAAGGTACGTTAATTCAGTTGCTTAATAGTTAATATGAACTTCTTCTATTTGGAAATGAAACTTATATGTAAGGGGTGTTTTAATCGAGTTTATGTTGTATGATTGTTATACAGGTTTTGGGAACACCGACACGAGAAGAGATAAAATGCATGAACCCAAATTATACTGAATTTAGGTTCCCACAAATAAAACCTCATCCATGGCACAAGGTATACGTTCTTTTATTATCGATAAATAATATTTATATTATAGTTATGTGAGAAACTAACTGTCACTTTATTATTATATTTCAGGTGTTCCAAAAACGTTTACCTCCCGAAGCTGTGGACTTAGTTTGTAGGTTTTTCCAGTATTCACCCAATTTAAGATGCACTGCTGTAAGTAAATTAAAATAGTAAATTTAGAATTACTAAAACAAAAAAAAAAAATTAAAAATAGTGAATTTAGAATTACGAGGGGCAGTGGTGAAGTAATGATTTTTTTGAACTTTGAACTGCAGTTAGAAGCTTGTGTGCATCCGTTCTTTGATGAACTAAGAGATCCGACTACGCGTCTACTTAACGGTCGCCCACTTCCTCCACTCTTCAATTTTAAACCCCAAGGTAAGTTGATGCTGCGAAAAGTACACATTTGACTTTTGTTGACTGTAATACGATTTGCTATTCAAAAGGGGGTTGCGGCGCAGCTTGTTGTCTGTTTACCTGTCATTTTATAGTAAAATTTCTGGTTACTTAATGAAAGAAATTAATAAAAAATTTGTTAAAAAGATTATAAAGTGAAAATCGTTGTTAATATTATAGGTTTTGCTGAACATTTTTGATAACTAATTGAACTTTATTGAAAGTATTAGAATCAAAATATATTGAAGCTAAAGATGACTAGACGAGTAAATGTCAATTGTGAATCAGCAGATGAGTCGAGTTTGAATAAGCATGCAAACCAACTATAGGTTTACTACTTTTTGTAGAAAAAGAACATGAATGCATGCATGCATACGCTTGCTTACTTGAAATAGATTAGTGTCGAAAAGGGTCATCTTTATTATTGGTATAAACGGTACACGTCGGGTTGACTCACTAACACGTTTTATCCAGTTTTAAATTAATAGTTATTGTCTTGGCTACATTTAAAAAACTTGATTATTATTTTGTTACAACAATTTAAATCTATGGAACATACAGTAAAACCTCTATTAATTAATACTCGATAAAATTAATAATTTGTATAGTCCCAACTTGGGACCAGTACAAAATTGGACCCCAATCGATATAATAATAAGATAATAACTTTTTTGAAATCCGAGTGTATATATATTGGTCCCAACGAAACTATAAATTAATAATTACTAAAAGATTCCAAATTCTAAGATTGTCTAGTAAATCTATTTGTTTTTTTGTTGAACTTCAAATCTATCTTGAGTTCATCTTTAAATCTCCTCATTGCACATAAGAGTTGGGGCATTGTCTTCTCGTATTGCAACAAAAAATTGTGAAGAGTTTTTTGCCGCTTGCAATGCACTTAAGAAGTGTGCATTGAAACTTGTTTTTGTAATTTATTTTTTGGTACCATGAATTAACTTTTTGTATTAAAAAACAATGAACTTGACAAATTCATTTAATTTGTGAATGTACATTGGACTTAGAAATTTAAAGGTCATACTCATACGTAAAACCATGTTAAATTAATAAATTATTAATTTATTGATATAATAATATCTCACTAAATTAATAAAATATCTCGGTCCTAACATTATTAATTTAAAGTGGTTTTACTGTATGTTCACAATACGCTCTGGATGAAATTTATAGGCCAAAACGCAGAAACTCGGTTTGGACTTTGGACGGTCAGATACGGTTTTCTATAATTTCAAAATCGTTAGTTTGATATGAATTTTTAGAAGTCAGTTCCAAGTTCCAAACCGTGAACTGAACCGTCAAACTTGGTTTTTCAAACCGAATCGAACTGGATGGTCTGCTTTGGTTTGCGTGGTTCAGTCGGTTTCAGCAGTTATTGACATGTTGACCCGTTTGACTTGTTCCCCATTTAGCTAACCTATTTGGCTCGTTTGAGATTTACACAACTGATTTAACCCATTTTATATATACGGGTCGAAATTTCAACCTCACTAAACATGTTCATTTTTGATACTTTGTGTTGCAGAGCTTGAAGGCATTCCTCCTGAGACTGTTCAAAGGCTGATCCCGGAGCATGCGCGAAAACAGAACTTATTTATGGCTTTGAACACTCAATGAGTTTGCTTATTTTTTCAGCTATTATATCATTATTATGTGTTTTTTTTATGGTTTTCAGTATGAGACTTGAGTTGAGGCATGGTGTCAAATTGCAGGAAGATGGTATTTACTTTAATTTTTTTTTGGTTGATATATTTTCGTATGAAATCATAAATGTATCAAATAATCAGACTATTTTATTTATTTTAAACATTACTGTAGTTATTTAATAGAGATATAAATTTATTTAGATTTAGTTTAGGGCATATTCAAGAGTGCTTAAACTTTGGATATTTCTTATTATTTTAACTCAAAAGGAAGCTTTAATTTCGTATCAATTTACTTAATTATGAGTATGGGTTTTGTTTTTTGTTTTATTATTAGAAACTACAAATGGATTGCGAAGTAAGAAAACCATAATTGGATTTTGAGATTTTAACGATCGAAAGCGTAGGTTAAAAACAAAGACTTAGTTACCAATGAGGTGGTGGTGGAGTGGTAAGGGAGAGACTTGGTGTTCTAAGGGACCCAGGTTCGATTCCTGTCCTTCCCATTATTTTTTGCGGCACCTGGTGATGATGGGAGACTAGGCAAATAGGCGGAGATCGCTAGTTCGATCCTTGAACTGAGCGGATTTTATCTCACCGCACTGTTATGCCTTCGGGCGAGTGTTCACGAATAGGTGGAGATCGCTAGTTCGATCTTTGAACTGAGCGAGTTTTATCTCACCGCACTGTTATGCCTTCGGGCGAGTGTTCACGGGCTTCGGCTCTAGGTGAGGGTTTTCCCCGGTTCGAGGCGAGTGTATCCTGATGTGGTGAATTTCGCCAGTAGCTAATTTAGAGGATTCGTTGACCGTTAAAAAAACAAAAACTTAGTTACAAGGCCTCTTTGAACAACATCGGGTCCATTGTCAAGGTGCGTCAAACATAGACGAAATTATTTTGTTTAATTATATTGTATAGATAGATATAGATGTTTTTGCCTAATTCTTCTTGTAATGGTTTTATTGTTGTTAATAATGATTTTACTGACCAAAGCCCCCCGTATGGATGATTTAATTCTTCATGGCAAATTAAGCATTGATTAGGGCAAGAAGAACCTCCAACATCCTCACTAGTACACCATATAAAACCCAAGAACTCGAAAAGTTATACTCACTTTTCCTCTCAACTATAGACCACATTTTGAGTTTATACAATCATTCGAATAAACTATAACAAACAAACTATCTATCTATACTTTCTATAAAAGGAGAAATCCCAATTACATAAGAAAAACTGATGTGTCAGTAGGAGAGACTGTCTAACAATGCTTTTCTTATGTCACTATTACATCATAAAGCCTAATATATAAATCAATTTAAAATACATTTAATGTTCTATCAAACCACTGCCTTGTGTATTCAAATGTTAAAGGTCTGACTCACATTCCAAAGGGCAAACCACTGCCCATCTACAAGAAAGTAGCAGCCGGTTCCTTTGGCAAACGTATACTTAGCAGTAGCAGTTGTTGTTATCTTCCGTAATGCTTTTAGATCAGCAGATGTTTAACGCTAATTACCGGAAAATTCAAATTCAAATATGGATGGGAATAAGTAATCAGCAATTAATGCATGTCAATCAGAAACTCCTGTCAATCATCCTTCTTATATAAGGCTTTTCTTCTTATTTCCCTCTTCATATGACATCACACTTTCATCTTCTCTGATTTTGAAATTTTAAATTTAATCACAATCCGAATTAGAAGCATGTATTGATCAATTGACAGTAATAATCTTAGTTTTGTTAACGATTTGAATATTGGGAAAGATATGTGGAACATGAAAGCGAGAATTATTCGAAAATGGAATCAGGGTTACAAGATGGATCTCATCTTCATTGATGAGAAGGTAATTTGTATCTCTGCTTTTCCGTTTTATTAGAGAATGTAGTGTTGTATGCTAAGAAGATACTTTCTTTAAATGTTCTTCAGGGTGCTAAGATTCAAGCAGGTATTAAGACTTATACCTGTTTTTGATGGTCAGCTTCAAGAAGATGTTGTTGTGATTCTGTCCAAATTTGGTGTTGGTGAGAATAAAGATTTATATAAAGTAGTGGTGCAGCCTTATAAAATCAACTTTTATAGATGCACAACTGTTACTCCTGTGAGAGATTGGCAAGGTGTTGAGTATGGTTTCAACTTCAGAGCTTATGAAGATATTCTTCAAGGAGAGGCGTTAAACGCCTTGAGTGTTGGTAGTGTATATTTTTGTAATCATGTCTTGCTTGTATAATATTAGAGAGTTTTACTTATATTCTTGTATAATGTGATCATATAGATGTTGCTGGACCTGTGATTTGTTGTGGAGATCTTGAAATCTTTGATCGACCTCCAAAGCCGACTAAGAAGATTAATTTCGATATTGAAGACTTGGAGTAAGTTGTTGTTTACATGTGCAGTCATGTACTGATCATTGTTTGTATTTAATGATGTTAATAAATAAGACGAAGAATGTTGGTTTTTAATGTTGGATCATGGTAATGGTAATAAATGAGATCTATAGTGTTTGTATGTAATGCTGAATCATGGTAATAAATGAGGTCTACAATTTATTCTTAGTGAATATGGTAGTTAATTTATGGCTCATTTGCTGCTTTAATAAATGTCATATTTTTCCTTTGATTTTCTGTTTTTATTCATTCAATGTTGTTTTGATATTAGAGATTTGTAAAGAAATGGTCATAAATTAGTCTTTAGTATATCGTCATATGAATATTCTTTTCATGTAGGGGTAAGGTTTTGCGGTGTACTTGTCACACCCTGGCTTTGCGGAAGCGTGGTTAATTTTGGTGTGACTTCTTAATACCATAGCTTAATCATAACAAAGCTATATGAAGTAAAATCATGCAAGATCATCCATTTGATTAAGTTTTAAAACCAGAGTAACACAACATTGTCTTAGAGACTTACAACCTCATAACATAAAACATTGTCTTAAATAACATAAACACCGACATGAAATAAACGCAGTTTAAGATTTGTGACTTGTCCAGGAAAGAGTCACATTTCCTAAACTGGGATGACCTTGGAACCCTTATGCAGCGGGAAAACATAACATACCGCGCCAGATCTTTAATTTCCTGAAATACATGTAAGTTGAAAAATCAACAATAATGTTGAGCGAGTTCATGTGTAAGTGAGTAAGTAAACCTTCGTGAGTATAAAAATAGTCTTGGTATGTAGCAAATAAGGAAAAAGAGATCACCAATGGTTTGCAAGGCCATTGATATATGTGAAGTGCAAGTAGGAAGACTCAAACCTAGCAGATTTAGCGTTGGGTACAAAGTCACTCCAAGGTCCGTTCTGTTGGGCCTCTCAGAGGTCCGTTCTGTTGGTCCTAGAGTTGGGCTCGCTACACCCAGATAGATCTACCGCTTACGTCCCTCAGTCCTACCATGAGGATTAATGGCCTCCAGTTTCTGCCTACCCACTCACATGATCTAAGTAGTAAACCTCCTTACGCTAACCATACCATGTATAAAAATGTCCTTAATAATTGTAACATGTATTTCACCCCCGAAGTATAAAAACTGAAAACAGTTAAGAGAAAAGGGGGACATGAACTCACAGTGGTGCGTCTCTACCAAGTATGCCTCCAAATCAATCAGCTGTATGACGACCTACACGTACTAACTCTATTAGACGGACGACCGTGCCTTAGCTTTATGGTTTATGTTTTTGGGAAATAGTTAGGCAACTATTTCGTGTTCACGTTTTGTATATACTTGGTAGTTATTCTCCTTCCCAAGGATGGGGGATTTAATACATGTGTTTTCGTAACATTCAGATTTCACTATTAAGTCTCACTTAATATATTTTATTTCCAACTCCAAAATATAAATATTCTTTCCAAAAATATTATATTTTAATACATGTGATTTTCCCCAAAATAATACTTAGTAATATTATTTTTACTCTAAAAATAATATTTACGTAGTTCACAAAATAATCATAAATACTTATACAAGTGATGTTGTGAAAAATATATACTAAATATATTTATGTATCACGTTTTATTTTGTGAAATCCCACCTCCGATATTTTATAATTAAAGTCGTGGCGAAACTTATATTTTGAAAACAAGTCAAAATGTCTTTCTAACACTTATAGTGAAAATATTTCTAAGTGTTAGGCTTTTTGGAAAAATTTCGCCAGAGTTTCCTCTGTAACTGGAGGTGGCCACGCTTTCAAGCGTATCATTTTCTTTTATAAATCAAACCAACAATTTTCTCAATCAACCAAAACAACGTTCAAATCACAAACTAGTCAATATACATATAAATCGCATAAACTTCATGAACTTGTGATTTATTCAAACTATGAAGTAAATCCCATTACTTTTAGTGGATCTTTATATAAAGCAATTTGATCTTGTAAAAACCTCGTTTTTAGGAAAAATCCATCTTTACAACTTCCCGTCATCTTTTACAAAAACTGTTATTTTGTCGGATCTTTTCATTTCACAAGTGTTTACACACTTGTGGTTTATAAAAATCATGCTTGTTAGTGTAAAGTCCATCTTTTAAAATACATGATTTCTTTGATACGTGGTTCTTTGAAAATACCACTTGCAGATGCGTAGATCTGCTAGTTTTAAACGCAATTTCACAAGTAAAACTCTTTTACACAAGTTCATGATTCGCGTGTGGTAGAGTTTCACCTTTTAACCCTTGTATCATTCAAAACACGCTTATGTTAAGATCCATGACCTTACCAAGCCGGGTTAAACGATGATCCGAGCTACCACATCATAGATCGGGCCCAAATAACCATAAATTTTAATTACTACAAGTTTTACACAACTTATGTGCTTATAACCAACAATACTTGCAAGTTTAGTAAACTTTAATGCTTCAAAATGCAAGATTTCGAGTTTTAATCATCATACATCTTATTAACCACCTTAGATTAGTTCAAGTACGAGTTTTAAGCATTATACCTCTAGCTCGAGGCTAGGGAAGGATCTAGACGTAAATCGGGTGGATAAAAGCTAGAGAAAGTGGTCCTTCGCGCTCCGAGTGCACCAAGCCTCCTAATACGTGACCCTTGATGTTTGTGTAACCTTGGAATATGATGATCGAACTCGAAATGGATGGAGGGCCAAGGGGGGTGTTCGGCCGTGAGTGTGGAGAGCAAGAGAGAGAGAGTTTTGTGGTGTTGTATGGAATGTAAGATCTCATGTGCTTAAGTGTAGTTTTATAGGCAAAAATGAGATTAGAGTCCAAAGGGTAATATGTTCTCTTGATATGAGACAAGAGTTAATATATTAATAAAAAATGGTACAAGACTAGTTACATGGTGACCGATCGGCCCAAGGGGGGGGGGGGTAAGCTAGTTCGATTCCAAGTATTAGTTAGGTTATAGTTAAGTTAAGTAGGTTAGTTAAGCACTTAACTTGGTTAGTAGTGTGTTAGGCATTAATGCGGGTGCTAGGGTATTCAGGGACCCTAACTGGCTCAGAAAAAGATAAATAGTGAAAATAACAATATTTTCATGTCCCGGGTATAGTCCGGTTGTTCGGTTGGATAGTAATCCGTTAAAGCGTTAACAAAGCTTTAAAGTGTTAACAAAGCTTTAAAGTGTCGTTATTACTCTTTTCAGTGACACAACTCATTTCTGACACTTTGGAAAGTGTCTAGCAATATTTTTCTCATGTATTGGCACTTTATTAGTTAGCTAAACGCTGAATTATTGTGTAAAGTGCTGAGTTTTGTGCTTAGAGTACGTTTTAGGCACATCCAGTCATTGTAACTTATTCCTAGAGACGCAGTTCTACAACCCTTGTATCCCTACACTCACCATTAGTGTAGCAATTATCTCTGGCTCTTACAGGCCTTAGAGGCAGTGTCTGCCTGATGCTGGCTTTATCAGCATGTTCAATAGGTTATCCGCTATTGTGCTACTGTGCTTTTTGTGCATCATGTTTGTCACTAAGGTTCAGTATGTAAACAATGTAGTGACGATAAGTAAAGTATGATGCAAGTAAGTACATGTATCAGATATCAAGTAGCAGTTCATCAGCTAGTTCAAACAAGCACAGTAATTAAGCAGTAATTAATCATTAATTAAGTCGTACGGATACCTGGTTTGGTGAGGGTTGTCACAGTACTGTGTGGAATGATTATGCTCTGCAGATTAAGGACTTCATTTCTAAAATCCCACCTCATGAGCATGTGATGGCTGTTATACATCATGGAAAGTGTAAGGAATGGAAAGGTATTTTTGTTACTTTCTGCAAATCATAACTATACTGTTTATTTCTGGCAATACAAAGACAAGTATACATTAAATATCTATATACTTTTCCATGTAGGTGAATATACTGTTCAAAGTGATAAGTTTGCAACACGAATTTTTCTGAATGAAGAAATTGATGAAGTTAATGAGCTAAGGAGGAGGTAATTTGTCATTGTAATTTCTATTGTATATAGATGTTCAAGTCAAATACTTGGTTTCATGTTATTTGTATACTAATTCTAATCATTTGTGGTATTCAAAAGGCTTATACTGAAGTTTGGACAAGGGAGTGGTTCTACTTCTCAAACAATACTATCGTCTCAGAGTGTTTTTCCATTGTATAAAGAATTTGTAACTGATGGTGTGCAGAAACATGTTGATGAGATTAGTGAGATAGAAAAGGTTTCACATCTTTTTATATAGTTTGGTTATTTGTTTGGTTTGTCACCTGCATGTTTTTACAGGTAGTGTCTTGTGTTTTTATAGGAAATGTCTTGTGTTGTGGTTGCGACAATTAAGATTGTGCAAGAAGAGTATGGTTGGTTTTATGCTGCCTGTCGTAAGTGTTTCAAGAAGGTGATGGGTAAAAGTGAATACTTGCAGAATGTTGAAAATGTTTCAGATGATATTGTTCGATTGGCTGCGACTTCTTTGGTTTGTCCCAAATGTCATAGTGAATGTACATCGATCACCACAAAGTAAGCAATGATGATTATTTAGCGTTACATTTATATAAGTAACATTCTAAGACTGATATTTGAATATAGTTTTGCAGTTTACTTAGTAAGTTGTGTATATTTCAGGTTCAAGGTGCAAGTGCGGGTGCAGGATGAGAGTGGTAGTGTTTCTTTTGTTATGTTTGATAGAGATGTTCAGAAGCTTCTTGGATTTGCCGCGAGTGACATAAGAGAGAGGCAGGTTAAGGCCAATGATACTGGATTCCCTCATGAGATATTTCGATTGGTTGATAAGAATGTTGCTTTTAAGATTGATGTTTCAGAGTTCAATCTTAAAAATGACTATCGTGTTTATATTGTGAAAAAAACATGTGATGATCCAGTAATAATTGATGAGTTGGTTGGTGGAGATGGTAATGGTGATGAAAATACTGATGAGGTAGCATATAAAATTACTCTTTCAATCTATTTATTTTTCTTTTGAGTTTTAAACACTGGATTCTACACTTTTTTTATATGATATCATATATTATGATCCTTTAGGTTACTCAAGAGGTAGCTGACGTTAAAGATGTTAACCTTTCAGAATCTTCCCAGGAGTCTGCTGAATGAACTTCAAGGGTGAGTATTTATTTTTAAAGTATGTTTAAAAAGAGTTCATTATTTTATTAAATGAGATCAATAGTTGTTTTGTGATCTGTTGCAAGGATGCTGTCTCTGTTACGGCCGACTCTTCAGCCGTTGAAGTTGAAAAGGATTCTGGATCAAGTCCCAATGGAAAGCGGATGGCTCAAGATGATGATGTTGTCAACGTTGGTGAGCTATCCACTAATGTGAGAAGAACCCGGAAGAAGCTGACTAAGCTTAACAATTAGATGCTTATGAAAAAAACAATTCTTATGAGAGATAAGTAGAAACCACTTATTTTTGAAGAATCGTTGTGGTTTTTATTTATGTCTGTTAATTGTTGTTTTAACAAACTCTAGTTAAAAGTTTGGTTTGTAAGGGCTACGATGATGAATATGGTATGTAATGTCTACGGTTTGAATATCAAGTAAGGTTAACCTTTTGTTTGTTATATAATATTGTTATTATACATTATATACATTTGTGGTGATATTGATGGACTGGATAAGTAGTAGGGTTGTATATTATTGTTAGATTGATGAATGAAAATTTAATCAATTGGTTAGTCAGAAAACTGTTGGGGTTTGAGATACATTAACATCTATTAGAGGCTAAGCACTGTTATAGCGTGTTAACATCTGTTAACCCCTAAGCACTGTTAAAGATCTGTTAAAGGCTAAGCACTGTTATAGCGTGCTTCAACAGACTTTATGAGCTGTTGATCATCATCTGTTAAAGATCTTATATTATAGATCTTCTATTGAATTGTGTAATATCTGTTGGTGCACAACAGAACTTAGGTTCATCATACATTTTGCTTCATCAGCAGAGGTTCTCTTTAGCAGACCTTTGCTTCAGCAGTCTTTATCTTAACAGACCTTTTGGTTCATCAGCAGAGTTTGTTTGGCTCATGAGCTGAGGTTGTTTGGTTTAAGTAACAGACTTTTCTTTCAACAATGGTTATCTTTAACAAACGTTTTGGTTTGCAAAGTTTAGCGAAATAGATGTTGTGTTTGTCCCTTTGGTAGGAGCAGTTTTTAAAACACTGTTATTTGGAATTGCAAGTTGTATACTATTTTATTAATTTTGAGCAGTTTTTAAAACACTGTTATTTCTTTTTGTTGAGTGACCTGGAAATGTAATGGAAAATAGTAATGTTTAGATGCAAAATATAGTAATGTTTAGTTGAAAAATATAAAAAGGTAAAACCACAAAGTTTTGAAAGTATATACTAAGACTACATAACTTCATTCTTAAGTTAGTTTCTAAAGATGAAATTTGTCCATCAAACATGTCAACTAAAACATAAATTATTAAAGGCTGAAAAGGTGTTCAAAGACCATGTTAAGAAACTTCAAAGTGTATTTTATTTCCTCTTACACTTTTTTCTTCGACTATCTCAAATCTCATCTTTTTCCTCACAGATATTCCTGTTTCATCCATGATACGCTGCCAGTTTGTATGCATCACTAGATGGTTGTTGTCGTCAGGTCTTCTAGGATCTCTCCTAACAACCAACTTTACCAAAAACTTCACATGACCAAATGACAGCACAGCTCTACTGACGTGCGTGAGTGTTATTAGATTTTTGATGTATGCCCTTTAACACTTTTTTAGCCAAGTTTTAAATTTATAAAACACGATATTTACTAACACTAAACACACATATGGGCAAGTGCACCCATCGTGAGCGTAGTATAGTGTTGGTAAGATATCGAGGTCATCCAAGGACACAAGAGCTTTTAATACCGGTTTATCCTCAATGTCTAATCAAATCAAAAGTTTAGAAAAAAGGTTTTAAATTAGAAAAATAAAACTAACTAAAATGCTGAAAAATAAAAATAAAAATAAAAACAGATAGACAAGATGAATCACTTGGATCCGACTCGTGTTTAGTGTAACCTTTGATTATTTCCCCACTTTTGCACTTTTTAAGAGATTATCTTAGTTATTGTAGTAGGACCCTCTTCTGAAGGTGACGTTACCCTCAACCTAGTAGTTTGAGTCAGCAAGGATGCAATCCTAAAGGGTTGGATTATTGAAAGATAATTAATTAAGTTATTAATGCATATTGTGGTAGGCCCTTCTTCTTGAGGTGACGTTACCCTCGGCTAAGTAGTCTGAGTCAGCAGGGATACAGTCCTAAGTAGCCGGGTTAAAGTATTAATAGTAGTTTACATATGAGGGGATCAAGGAGTTCGGACCCCCGCCATCCAATACCAGTGGGTATTGAAGGAGGTCCTACTAAAGTTGACCCATGTCCTTGCAGGATCTATACACTGAACAAGGCAAGACTCTTACCAAACAGTTCCCTTAACCCCGACCAGGTAGCCAACATACCTCCATATAGACCGTGGAGATATGAATGGTGAAAATCTTTTATTTTATATAGACAGTAAAATAATGCCAAGACACCACAGACAAACGATAAGGAAGACTCACCTGCAACATAAGAAACTAGTTATTAAAGTCATTAATACAGAACCAAATAAAAAGTGCGAAAAGATTAAAAATAAAAAGTATTACACTAGACACCATTCCCAACACAAAAATTTAAGCATTTAAGATCATCAATCCTACCAACCCTCTCTCGAGTTACCGCATCCCCACACTTGGGATACATTGTCCCCAATGTATGGTGCAATTTATAGTCATAACCCGAGAGATACCACCCGCAAACCATGAACGACTAACAACTAGACGACTCAACACAAAGAAACCATTCCCAACACAAAAATTCACACCACCAAATACACGAAAACAAATAAAACACAAGATAGATAAACACATGCACCTGATCAGTAAATCAGTAGTGTCGGTAGTGATGCAACTGTTGCACTCAAACCGGAACATACGCCCCTCATGGATTCTTTGAGATCTCACCGGGGATGTTGCCAAACATCCCCACACTTGATTCCTTGCATCCGTGAAGATGGAACGTAGGCACCTGTCAAAACACAAACACACCAAACGAAACCAAAACAAAGTACAAACTCTACATCCTCGGGCTGCCTCCCGAGAGCGCTAAGTTTAAAGGTCTTCAGCCAGATCGTACCTGCTATGCGCTAAGGTGGTCTCAATCCACACTTACCCAAAACATTTCCGACGAATGCCCGGAAATTTACATGCCATCTCCATAGGTTTGTAAGTATAATTGGCATGTTCAGACTGCACCTGCGGGTTTCGCTAATCCACTTCACGAGATATACACCGATGTCTTGTAGCTTCACCCTTTTCATCTTCTTCCTCGAACCCTCTTCCCCACACTTGTTAATTGGAATGATTGATATGGGAAGAGGTTCAGTACACACATTCATCTCATCAGACTGCTCTGCCTCATCATCCTCACACACCATCTGATCCACCAGTGACTCTTCATCAGATAAAGGATTCATTGGTGTGGTATTATCCTCCACAACCTCCTCCTCCATGTGAGAATAATCTCTAATATCAACAGGTAATGGTGAGAGACACTCTTCTATTTCTATCTTCATTTTTAACTTCTGATACTTGGAAACTAGGCAGCTGATTCGATCTTCATCGGAAAGGTTGGGTGCTAATAAATGTTGCTCGAGTTTGGACAAAGTCACTTCCAACATAGCAAGCTCTTTCTCCTCCTCGGTCTGATAAATATAAACACCCTCGGGCTCAGAATATTCCTCGGGATGATACTGTCGGTATCCCTGATACGGTGTTGAGATGTACGCATCCATCATTTTTTTATTCCAATACTCTGGATTTTCCAAATACACCGCGCACACATCATCATAAACAGAAGTATGATTACGTCCGCAATAGAAACATCGTCCATCCGTCCTTGGCTCAAAATAAACATCCTCGTCCCGATCATATCCATCCGAGTAATAACCATCCTCCACCGTTGTATCAGAATCATAGAAATATAGTGGAGGGGACGGATTATCATAGCAAGGCATCGGTGGTTCTTCCAATTTCGCTCTTTCCCGTCTAAATCGGGCCTCGCGGCAACCGATACACGGGTGAAGTGGTTCCCCGCACAAAATGCATGTAGAAGAGCCGCAAAATATAGTAAGATCTGTCATCCTGCACAAACACAGCTCAACTACCCATGTAAATCACGAACAAATAAAATAACAAAATAAAAACAAAAATTCTTTTAGGTTTTTTTTTTAACTAAAACTTAACACTAAACACTTTGCGCACGCCTCCCCGACAACGGCGCCATTTTGATGTCTGTCGTTATGGACATGCAAAAACCAACTAAATTATGTAGATAGGATAAGTCGGATATCGAACCAGAGGAGGATTGTGGAAAGTGTGTAATGCTCAGTTTTGATTAACTACTATTGAAAAAATAAAACTCAGTTGTTGGAATTGATTGATTATCTAAAACTTACGAACTAAAAGTGAGATTTAAATCAATAGAAAGAATAATGGTTCCTCCAGATTTCAGGTTTTACAGCTAGATTCAATTATGTGTTTAATCAAAACACTCACATAGACATAAGTGTTTAACTTAATTCATCAATTGTGATAACCAACGACTAAGTACTCCGGTCAATACATAACGGGAGGTTATCGAATGATTATCAATTACAATTACAAACCCTAACCCCATGTCAAATATATCCCAATTACTAGAACTCTCGGGAACTGAATGCTTAGAAATCAAGGTTTAAATAAATGCAATTGTTTACAACCAATAAATCAAATCAAAGTGAAAAGCATCGAATGCTTAGATCACCGAGTTATACGATTGTCACAAACACATAAAATTATCCAACTTACAAAGCCCTCCATCCAGAGGAAACCATAAAACGACTAGCCGCTCATGTTTGTCTTACGGATCTTCGTGCCCCAAGGTCGCATGTGGCGGCTGTCGAAGCCCTCTGCCCTCGATGATGATGATGAAGAAGTTGAGTTGATGTGATGTCCTCCCCTCAAAACCTCGTACCCCCTTCACGTGACTAGGAGCTGCCGCCAAATCTGAAGCCCAATGATATTGTTATTGTTATCGGCCCAATCCAAGAAATCCAATATGTCGGCCCAAGAGATAATGATGATGTTGACTATTGTGTGATGCATGGCCCAAGTGTATGCGTGTATATATATCCACGTGATGTTCTGCCACCAAAACCCTCCCAAGATATAATGTTTTCAATAATGAATGTTGTATATTGTGAGTTGAAATCCCCACCAACCAGCCGTCAATATGATGATGAAATGATGTGATGATTATGTTGTTGATTTCCTTGACCCTTCGATGTGTGTATATATATAATATGATGGATGATATGATGATATTATATTCCAAGTCCTCGTGACTTTTTATGTTGGCTGCAAAAGTTGTCTCCCAAAAGAATAAAAAATATATGATGGCTTTTTTTTAGAATTGGCCCAATGATGATTATTAATGACTCAAACAACCGTAGCTTACGGTTTTGTAGTGCCGCCTACGGTTCCGACTTTCTGTTCACTTTTGTTTCCAACACATCCAAGCCGTAACCTACGCTTAGTTGACCGTACGCTACGGTTGACTGTTGCTTGAACTCTTTTGGCTGAATTTCCACTTCCATTTAATTACCAATCAACCCCTGGACTTTATTCTTGTGCATCTCTTGTATATTTAAACAACCCTTTCGATCCGAACAAGTCCCGAATAACGCCTTTCGCTATGTTTATCATCCACGGGTGTTCCGCATCATCTTTAAACTCTCCAACTTTACCGAATTAAATGATTTACCTGTAAAACCACGAACACTCGTAGTTAACACATTCAAAGCACGTAGTCGCTTAAAACACAATAAGACACGTAAAATAAGCACATTAACACTCGGGTTTCACACTCTCCATCAAGTGGAGTGTGAGAGAGGTGGTTTACGAAGGGATGGTTTGCAAATGAGCCAATCACCCCTATTTATAGCCTGCACAGAAGCCCGAACACGGCCCCGTGTCCACCCATCTTCTCGTTCTTCATTAATTGCAGTTTGTCTGCATTAGTTGACCACGCCCCCGTGTCCGCTGGGCACGACCCCGTGTGCAGAAGCGTATCTGTACTATCAAGATTTCCTCAGATTCTGCGAATCTTGGAGTTGACCACGGCCCCGTGTCCGCTGGGCACGCCCCCGTGGTGGGTGATAGAAGCTTCTACGGCTTTGTCTTTTCTGCAGACACTTGGGCACGCCCCCGTGCTCATTGAGCACGGGGCGTGTTCAGCCTTCTGTTCTCGTGTTTTGCTTGGGAAGATGTTGTCGAGGGGTCGGGCATGCCACGTTTATTCCTTTTCTTGTATTTATGCTGGATTTGACTGCATTTTTGCTTCTTTTGTTCATTTAAGCTCTTTTAACCCTGAAAATACAAAAGGAAGACAAAAGCACACTTTTTCCAACATCAGTACTAAAAAAGGGTTAATTTTATGCCTCATTTGATGTAATTTATATGTTACATTTTGCACACATCATCTACGGTAACCATTTAGCTGGTGTTCTCGAACAAAGTTCCTCGGTATTGCCTGTAAAGGAAAATTCTTTCTTTAGTTATTCATTCAAAGCATCATATACTTTAAGTAATAACAGATAGATCCACGATTATAAGTAAAATCAACCATATTAAAAGTAGATATGTAAATACCAAGCTGTGTGTCTCTAAAACATGGTATTCAAACTGTTTTTTATAATGTGGACGCTTTTTGCGGTGTTGGTGATTGGTACGGCTGCAGTGATGCTTTGTCTCCCCGTGAAGTCCAATCCCGTCTTTGTTAAAAACCTTCACAATGAAGTTAAAAGTCGTCTTCAGGAGTACTTCCCATCCGTTGAAACAGTAGTTGGCAGATTTCCTCAATCTCATTTTCGAAGCAAAAAGTTGTCCATCCTGGTCCCATAAAACCAGTAGCTATTCCCTTTTTGTTTTCAGGAGAGAAAACATAATGCACATCAACTTTACTACTCTGTTTTGGTCCATGTACTTTTGCAACCAAGTTATCAATTTTTAATCTCCTCTTCGACAACAGCTTCAGCAAATCGTGTGGTAAATGCTATAATTTTCATACATTTCAGAAATGTCATATTAGATTTTATATAGGATACAAAATATAAATTAGAAATTTTGCTACAGTCCAAAAGATACACTGGCAATATATAAAAATAAGGTAAGCAATTTTTAGCCTGCTTGCAGTATGTTTCTTCTTCAGCCTGTATCAAGCAACCATGAACATAATCTCTGTTCGAGCCATCGTTTCTAATCTCTAATCCCTCATTGTTCAAAACATTTATCTCAAATTTTGCTTCCTTCAATTTTTTTTAAACACAGCTTGTCTATGTTGTTATTTCTATAAGTTTCAACAAACCGAGTCCATTTTGGCCCGTTTATCCTCTTACTTTTATGACCGATGCTCTATGTTGTTATTTCTATAAAACATTACATAAGATAAATTACTTATTAGGGCATAACATGCCTCTTTAAAATTCCATTTATATACAAGTTCACATACCTCACGGGAGATCACTCAACACTCGGCCGAAGGTGTATTTTTGTGAAAACTCTCGAGAGCGACATGGACCTTATTCCTACCATAAGCTTGCCAAGTAATCAATCCTCCTCCTTTTTAACTAAAACTCTTTGTAAATATCAAGAGGACTTTTTGGGGGGAAGGGTTAGGCTTGGGTTTAAGTTAGGTGGTTGGGTTAGTGGTTAGTAGAAAAGGGCGAAAAGCGTAAAAAGCTTTGGTTTTCATAAGACTTTTTATTTTTATGACTTTTTATTTTGATGAAGCAATTTTTCAAACAAAGTTCTTTTTGATAAACTTGTTTGTTTATCTCTTTTGGCTTCATCAACATAATTTAATAATTTTTTTTTTCAACATTAGAAAGTCATAAGAAAAACCGAGTTTTGTTACTAAAATAAAGGGTTTAAAATAAAAAAAAAGGGTTTTGGTGGGTAAAAGGGTGTTTGTTTTGGGTTAAGAAATGAAAAGGTTTAGGCTCAAAGGGGTTAACTAGGGGGATTTTGGGTAGGTGGTAAAAAAAAAAGAAAAAGAATGGTGTAGAAATAAAAAGGGGTTAGTCCTAATGCCTCCATCATTTACTTACTTGGGTTTAAGTTGGTAAGGACCGGGAATGTATTATCGTGGCAAGTTCTAGAGTCGTAAGAACCAATCGGCTATTCACACAAGAAACGAAAAATGAGCATTTAGTTTGCTCAATAAAGGCTCAAAACTCACTTTTTGTGGGAATGATTTTTTATGTGATCAAGTATATATAATCAAATTTTAACTAGATATGTCATGCCGTTTCATAATTTTCTTATGTTAGTTCTTTTTATCACGACGCTATCGGTTGTAAATTTGTAAAAATATCACATTTTTAGAACTTGTAATTCCCGATTTAAACCAAGACAAGTAAAAAAAATGAAAATTTTTGAAAAAAATTGGGGTGTTTAGCGGTCCCAATAGAGTTTTGTGTAAGGCTTGTAATTAGGACTTGCAAAATTCAAGGTTTTAGCATCCCCCCCACACTTAAATTACACATTGTCCTCAATGTGTCCCAAAAATAAGTTTTTAGAATGATTGAATGTGTAAAAAGGTGTGAAAAAGCAAAATTTTACGTTACTGGGCATCTGGACACGGCCCTGTGGTGTCCGGGCACGACCCCGTGTTCAGATTGCCAGTAACAGAAAATAAAATAGAGTAACAGAAGACTGGACACGGGGGCGTGTTCAGTGAGCACGCCCCGTGTCCAGGTACCGGAACTGGGCATTTTTCTGCAGATGGTTGAGCACGGGGCTTGTTGGGTGAGCACGGCCCCGTGCCGAACTTGCTGTAATGAAGAAAAATCATCGGGTGGCCATGTTTTTGTGCATGGGGTGCTGGTGCAAGTTTCCCTTGGTATCCATCACCATTCCGAGTGTGTCTTACCCATTACATCATCATCCAAACACCAAATTACTTAGAACCATCATTCATTAAAACTAGCATATTACATTAGGTCCTAGAAAATTTAAAGCAGAAAAATTAAAACTAAGGGTCCTAAGATAGATAGGTCAAGTGATACATAAAATCATCATAAGGAGTTCTATTTTTATCAAAATTTCCAGAAATAGCTTTCCGGTATTTAAAAGTTTTGTAGAACTTCGGACCGAGGGGTATTCCCTATATGTTATTAAAGCTATTCTTCTATTTCTTTCGGGAGGAAGAAGGCGGGCTCGTTTTCTTCAACATCTTGCGGAGGGGGAGTGACACCAACCGGAACTCCTTGTAGTATGTCTCGAGGGGGTTCCGGATGTATGGCGTACCATTCAGCCGGTATGATGACTTCGGGTACCACATTCCATGCCCTTTGGGTGATAATCGGAACCAAAGGAGGAGAAGCGAGTCTGTTCAACCTTTGGTGCAAAAGGTTGACCTCTCGAAGACATCCCTCTAGTCCCACCGTCAAATGATTGATACGGTCGACCAATGCTTCTTCCACCCCCGTCATTTCATCAATAGCTTCTCTTAAAGCGTAAACGTAGTTTACAAGAGAATCTTCAACTGTTGATGACCTTCTTCCTTGTCGGTTGTTTCTGGAGTGCGATGAAGATGTACCGCTAGTTCTGCTCGCCATTCTGAGAAAACATACCGAAAAGAGTTCAATTTTTATGAAAACAGTACCTCGGACACGGCCCCGTGCTCGATGAGCACGGCCCCGTGTTGAAATGTCTGCAGATTTTCGAGACAAGGAATCTTGGAGTTTTAAATTGTTTTCGTGATTTTTAAAACATTTTTAAGCAGAAACAACTTAAAACATTGTTGTAGGACTTATTTTTAACAAGATTCCTTGAATAAAAATCTAACAAACATCTCAATAAAGCTTGGAATTATGGAGATTTCAAGCTCTAATGGAGGTACTAAGGAAAAATTGAAGAAGAAGGTAATGGATAAAAGTGGAAAAGACAAGATGGTTGTTGGGAATCTTCTTTAGAATATACCTAGGATGGTATGTGTGAAGATCCACCAGATCTTTGTCTTTGGAGTGGTCCAAATGTGCAGGAATCTTGCTGCATTTATAGAAAACGACAGCACGCTGCACACGGCCCCGTGTCGGCTGGACACGGCCCCGTGTGCAGACAAGACCCTGACACATTTTGTCCGTATTTTGACAGAAAGTCAGAAAGGAATCTTTGGGTGGACACGGGGGCGTGCTGATCGGGACACGACCCCGTGTCTAGAGGCTGTTTATGAAGTTTCGTATATTTCTAAGGAACTTATCCAGATCGGGCGGTTCCTTACTGGATGGAACAACCCCAAAGTGTCTGAGATACCTTAGTTGCTCTAGACTAAGACGAGAACGCAAGAGGTTGTCGGTGAGGGTGATTCCTATGCTAAATGTAGGTGGACAAGTCCAACCCTTTCCCGGGCTCTCGTTAAAGAAGGTGTATACCGAATCGCTCAGGACTATGTATGCACCGAACGAAGTCGATGGGGAGTCCTTCACGGCACAATCGACACAGGGATGACTATCGCTCAAGTCCTCACTAGAGTTAGAGGTGATTTCGGGAACAACGAAGTTGTGTGAATGCGACCCCAATAATTCTTCTTGGGTATCTTCTTGAGGTGAATTAATGGAATCCATTTCAAGTTCCTTTACCTAATTAAGAATTAAATCTTCCATTTGAAATAATTCGTCAAGAAGCATTTCTCCTAGAAGATTCGATTGGGAGCATTCGAGGGAGAGATAGGGATTATTTTTACTTTCGCCCCTCTTAAGGCTACAGGAAAACAATGGGTCTATATAATGGGGCTTATAATTTAGAAAATAACATTCTAAATCTTTATGAGGGCCGCCACATACTTGACACCATGTACCATAAGAGTGCCGAAAGTAAAAAAAAATATCAGTATCACTCATGTTTGTGTCAGAAATTACCAACCGTCGGGATCTTACGGTTCTGTTTTCAGTAACTGAAACTTGGGCACGGGGCGTGTTGAGTGGGCACGACCCCGTGTTCAGCTTAATGTCTGACTTAAAACATGATTGCCAGTTCCAAAGATAGGGCACGGGGGCGTGTTCAGCGGGCACGACCCGTGCCGAGTTCTGCAGAAGCTGAAAAATTAAGAAAAAAAATCCTAAAAAATAGAAAAAATAAGAAAAAACGATTAGGCCGTTGATTCCTAACTTTCTTAAAATCCTTGTGTCCCCGGCAACGGTGCCAAAAACATGATGTGCGTGAGTGTTATTAGATTTTTTATGTATATTTTAAGCCCTTTAACACTTTTTTAGCCAAGTTTTAAATTTATAAAACACGATATTTACTAACACTAAACACACATATGGGCAAGTGCACCCATCGTGAGCGTAGTATAGTGTTGGTAAGATAACGAGGTCGTCCATGGACACAAGAGCTTTTAATACCGGTTTATCCTCAACGTCTAATCAAATCAAAAGTTTAGAAAAAGGTTTTAAACTAGAAAAATAAAACTAACTAAAATGTTGAAAAAAAAAACCAGATAGACAAGATGAATCACTTGGATCCGACTCGTGTTTAGTGTAACCTTTGATTATTTTTGCACTTTTGCACTTTTTAAGAGATTATCTTAGTTATTATATTAGGCCCCTCTTCTGAAGGTGACGTTACCCTTAACCCAGTAGTTTGTGTCAGCAAGGACGCAATCCTAAAAGGTTGGATTTTTGAAAGATAATTAATTAAGTTATTAATGCATATTGTGGTAGGCCCTTCTTTTTGAGGTGACGTTACCCTCGGCTAAGTAGTCTGAGTCAGCAGGGATACAGTCCTAAGTAGCCGGGTTAAAGTATTAATAGTAGTTTACATATGAGGGGATCAAGTAGTTCGGACCCCCGCCATCCAATACCAGTGGGTATTGAAGGAGGTCCTACTAAAGTTGACCCAGGTCCTTGCAGGATCTATACACTGAACAAGGCAAGACTCTTACCAAACCGTTCCCTTAACCCCCGACCAGGTAGCCAACATACCTCCATATAGACCGTGGAGATATGAATGGTGAAAATATTTTATTTTATATAGACAGTAAAATAATGCCAAGACACCACAGACAAACGATAAGGAAGACTCACCTTCAACATAAGAAACTAGTTACTAAAGTCATTAATACCGAACCAAATAAAAAGTGCGAAAAGATTAAAAATAAAAAGTATTACACTAGACACTTGTCTTCACCAAGTGATGTAAGAGGTTTAGGCAAACATGGCCTTTAATTATCAAGACCTCTTACGATCAATCTTGGATCCCGAGACTACTCACACACTCTATGATGGATGATGGTGGTGGATGATGGTGTGTGGTGGTGGTGGAGTGTGGGTGAAGTGTGAGAGAGGTGGTTTGCGAAGGGATGGTTTGCAAATGAGCCAAGCACCCCTATTTATAGCCTGCACAGAAGCCCGGACACGGCCCCGTGTCCATTGGGCATGGCCCCGAGTCCACCCATCTTCTCGTTCTTCATTAATTGCAGTTTGTCTGCATTAGTTGACCACGCCCCTGTGTCCGCTGGGCACGACCCCGTGTGCAGAAGCGTATCTGTACTATCAAGATTTCCTCAGATTCTGCGAATCTTAGAGTTGACCACGGCCCCGTGTCCGCTGGGCACGCCCCCGTGGTGGGTGATAGAAGCTTCTACAACTTTGTCTTTTCTGCAGACACTTGGGCACGCCCCCGTGCTCATTGAGCACGGGGCGTGTTCAGCCTTCTGTTCTCTTGTTTTGCTTGGGAAGATGCTGTCGAGGGGTCGGGCATGCCACGTTTATTCCTTTTCTTGTATTTATGCTGGATTTGGCTGCATTTTTGCTTCTTTTGTTCATTTAAGCTCTTTTAACCCTGAAAATACAAAAGGAAGACAAAAACACACTTTTTCCAACATTAGTACTAAAAAAATGGTTAGTTTTATGCCTCATTTGATGTAATTTATATGTTTCATTTTGCACACATCATCTACGGTAATCATTTAGCTGGTGTTCTCGAACAAAGTTCCTCGGTATTGCCTGTAAAGGAAAATTCTTTCTTTAGTTATTCATTCAAAACAACATATACTTTAAGTAATAACAGATAGATCCAAGATTATAAGTAAAATCAACCATATTAAAAGTAGATATGTAAATACCAAGCTGTGTGTCTCTAAAAACCTTCACAGTGAAGTTAAAGTCGTCTTCAGGAGTACTTCCCATCCATTGAAACAGCAGTTGGCAGCTTTCCTCAATGTCATTTTCGAAGCAAAAAGTTGTCCATCCTGGTCCCATAAAACCAGCAGTTAATCCCTTTTTGTTTTCAGGAGAGAAAACATAATGCACATCGACTTTACTACTCTGTTTTGGTCCATGTACTTTTGCAACCAAGTTATCAATTTTTAATCTCCTCTTCGACAGCAGCTTCAGCAAATCATGTGGTAAATGCTATAATTTTCATACAATTCAAAAATGTCATATTAGATTTTATATAGGATACAGAATATAAATTAGAAAATTTTCTAATAGTCCAAAAGATACACTGGCAATATATAAAAATAAGGTAGCAATTTTTAACCTGCTTGCAGTATGTTTCTTCTTTAGCCTGTATCAAGCAACCATGAACATAATCTCTGTTCGAGCCATCGTTTCTAATCTCTAATCCCTCATTGTTCAAAACATTTATCTCAAATTTTGCTTCGTTCAATTTTTTTAAACACAGCTTGTCTATGTTGTTATTTCTATAAGTTTCAATAAACCGAGTCCATTCTGGCCCGTTTATCCTCTTACTTTTATGACCGATGCTCCGTACTGCAATCTTATACTTAAAACCTGCATAATCAACCAACTTTATTACTTCACACTTTCTTGGTAATTGGTTAGTCATTATCCTTGGAAGGACCTATGTATATAAAATACACAACATTTAATATATCTTTAATTTTATAAATACAGATTTTAGCATACAATTGTGATTTGAGCTAATTTGTTCTAAGAATATAGCTTACCAATCCCTCATTTAGGTCTGCCAATTCAGAGACGTTGATAATTATCATAAACTCCATCTGAAAGTAAAAAATACAATAACAGTTAAATATTAAAATATAAAATCAATTATATCTGAAAAGCATTCTATTTAAGGTATAAAAAATATCCAACACTCTGTAGGACCAAACTTATATGTTGTGTACTTCAATATGGTCCCTACAACCAACAATATGAATCTAACACCGTGTAAAATCAATTTTTTATTCTTGTATAATAAAAAGTATTATATGGCAATAAAGTTTTCAAATATCCATGTTTGTGTCAACTTCAAACTTCAGTTTTTTTCAGCAGACAAGGCTATATTCACTTACAAATCAGACCTATGAGTACTATAAACTGATTGTAGAATATTTTATCAAAATTAATATTGATAGAACAAATGTATCAACACTACATGGTAGTTCATACAATAATTCTAAAACCATTCGTAAAATTTACAACCAAATATTTATGAAACAATAATATTTCAGATTGTTATTTAGATGGAATGAATCAAAATGTAACTAAATAGGTTGATATAAATCTTATTATAAAATAAAGAAAACAAGTTCATATAAGTTTATCTATTTTAACATCAGTAGATTATGATTTTGATGTTTATATAATTTGAAATGAGGAAACTGAAAGGAACATGTCAAAGCATACCTGTAAAATACACAAGACAACAAAAAAATACCTGATCTAAAACTTTAAACTTCTAATCGTCAAGTCTGAGGAAGAATAAACTGTAGAGCTTTTTCGCCGGAGAAGAAGAGGTGAGATTGTATTGGGATTGTTGAAAATAAGATATTTATCTATTAACTTGTAATTGTTTATTTATTTAACTTATAATAATCTTTAATATCGGGATTTAAAAACTATTTTTAATTATATAAATATAAATATATTAAATTAATAGATAAGTTTTTCGTATTTAACATTTAAAATTTATAGTCAAGCAGTGGTTATTGCTGTGCAAAATTGCCCTGTTTTAATGTAAAAGGGGTAAAGTATAAATTTTACAAAACTTAATTTCAACCAACCAGTGTAAATGTAACATCTGTATTAACTCCGTTTAATATACTTTTCATCTCCATTATTGAATATAAGCTCCAGAAAACATATTCGGAAGTTTTCTAAAATAACCTTCTTATCAAAATCGGCAAGGTTCTATTGCATAATATAGATTACAAACTATAAAATCAAGTATTGTTTCTTTGAATTTATTGTTTGTATTATATATGTTAGATTAATCATTATTTGATGTTATGAGTATGTGTTTGTCACTGATGGCGTTTCATATTCTTTCTTGAAGCAAATAATAGTTGCTGTAATCCGGTGTATTTTTATCGATTAAGTACTGCATTAACTTAAATGAAGTTACTGATAGCATTCTTTGTCACAATTTGTGCATGCATCTTCGTGATGTTGTCTTCTACATTACGATTGATAAATCAACCATATAATTTTTGGTTGATGCTCATTTGCTTAACTGTTGTGAGAGATGATGATTTTCGTTTTGTGCTTTGTTTTTATAATACCTTAAGTGTGTGATTATACAAATAGTCCGGTTAATATTTGGTACTTTTGTTTTTTAAGTGCTGATTTAGTTTAAGAGATGTTAGTGATGTCTATTTTATAATGTTGTTTGTCTATGACTTTTGTTGGATGCTGTTCATCTTTATAACTTTTAAGGTGGTGTTTGTTTTTTAGGCAAAAGCTCTTCTGAGCACTTATGTCTGCGTCACGCAGACGCGCGTAGACCTTTGGGTCCTACAGCTTGTTTGTTTTCTCGCAGACCTTTCATTAAAAAAGGTCTGCGAGACCTCTTCTTAATGCAGACATCAATCCATGTCTTCTAACCTCTTCAAACCTCTTCTATCCTCTCCTCTTCAACCTCCACCGGTTAGATCTGCATCAACAAGGCCTTAAAAACAATATCAAACAAACAAAATCTGAGATCTATTTAGGGTTAAAAGCATACGAACAAATGGCAAGAAGACAAGAAACATCAAGAGGCCAGAATTTCCACGAAGAAGGTCGTTGATGGGAGCATAAAGAACGGTGAGAAAGGAAACGACGGTGGTGAGGGCCATCTGAGCGGAGAGAATGCCATAAACCTTGCGGATGAAGCCCCAACGAAGGACGTTTTCGCCATGGCTGAGTCCGAGGTAGAGAGTTCCCTGCTCGATGTCACCGTCGTGGTCTTCTTTGGTGTTGATTCTGGTGAATTCGAACATTTTTGTGAATTCGGTGAGAGAGAGAGAGAGCCCGTAGAGAGAGAGAGAGGGGGAGCGGCAAGAACCCTAATCGGTGGCTTCTAGACGACGGCGGTGGTGGGTTTTGATGGCGGTGGTGCTTGGCTTCGCGGCAGGAGACAGGGGGCGGTGGTGCTTGTTGGTTGTGGTGGTGGCAGGTGGACGGTGGTAGATGAGGTGGTGGTAGATGGTTGTGGTGGTGGTGGTAGATGAAGGCAAAGAGAGAAAGAGGAGTGGTCTGTGTTTGTGTGATAAATGAGAAAAGAAGAGGTTTTTGTATAATTAAACAAACACTCTTCTCCTTGCAGACTGCAGACCTTTGGTCCACCTCTTCTCCTGCAGATGCCTGCAGATGTGGTCCGTAGACTGCAAACCTTTTACCTCTTCAAAAACAAACAGCACCTAAGTTTAAATTGTTTATTGCAGATATGAGTCTATCCAATCAAACACCATCCTTTTTACAATTTCTTAATGAATATGATTTTATATTTTTGGTATGTTTTTTTTTAACTTTCTTGCTACTATTAGGATTCTACGTTAATTTTTGATGTAAGATGTTTGTTAACTACTGTTGCAGAATATACCACTTGATTTTGAGACTCTGTTGTGGGGCAAGGAGGTCCCGTATGGGCGAATTGTAGAGTTACTTGATGGTGACAAATCATGGTTAGTACGAGTAAGGAAGAGAGATGATCATTGTATATTTACGGATGGATAGACAAAGTTTGTTAGAGATTGTTGTTTGAAAATGAAAGATGCTGTATTGGTGAAAGCTATTGGACGTTTGTCATTCGTTGTCTCATGTTTTAAAGAAAATGTCTACGAGAACTCTTACATTTCAGCAAATATTATACCTGAAGTTGGCATGACTGTAAGTAACGATATATTATTTTGTTACTTACTGTAAACATTTTTTGCTAGCTCAACAACTTGCTAACATCTGTTTGCCCTTTTAACGTCTGTTTCCTTATAATTTTAACATCTGTTGACTAACCTTTTTAACATCTGTTGACTAAGTCTTTTAACCTCGGTTGACTAATATCTGATATTTAAGATTTGTCCACGTTGCAACCTCTGCTGGACATAATGGATGACAGTTGTTATGAAACCTATGTTGGATAACAACAGAGGTATGTAATAGTTGATAGCCAAACAGTGGTTAGGTTGTGTGTAAATACTGTAACTACTGTTGACTAACCCTGTTGAGTAATTCTCATTTTAACTTTTGTTGACTGATCCGTTGTAACTTCTGTTGCTCATTAGTTCATATCAAATTTGTAAGTCTGCACTAAATATTCCTTTGCTTCTTCTATAGCTAATTGCTGACAAATTTTGGAAACAATTCTATGGTAAAAATTACGAGTATGGGATGGCAAGTATCTATGTTGGCGAAAGGTTTTGGAATGTGATGATGAAAGGATGGACTGATGGATGCAGATTTACTGATGGATGGTCAAAATTGATTGAAGAAGTTCCCATACCAGTTAAATCTTGGTTGGTTTTCACCATGATTGCATCTAAAACGTTTGATCTTTCCGTTTTCCATTCCGAGACTGGAACTGAGGTTTCCTTCAAGAAAGCTGATGTAGTTGTTTTGGATGATTCAGTTTATGGAGATGATGGGTTTGATTTATTGGCTGTGGTATAAAATTTTGATGATAAAATACATTGTTTGATGACATGACGGTGATAAGTAACTTTTATTATATTATGCTAATAACTTTTGAAATCTCATTTTGTAGGCTAAACACAAACAGCTTCTGGATTCCGGGGAAGTTGCTTTGGATGATGAAGATACTGGAGCTTCAGTTGGTAATTCTAAGCAGTTTACGAGTTTTGAGGATATTTTTAATGTATATATACACATGTAATATTTATATATTATTATGATTTAAAATATGGTTTCTTATATATGATCCTTCTTATAAATATAGTTTGCTGATGATGGGCTATTTTATTCAAAGATTGCATGTCTGGTTGATGAGTCAGATGTTAAAAATGCTGTAAATTTATAATTTCCTACGCATATATTTTATTGTATTATAAGTATAAGAAGGTTTTTTTTAAATTTTGTTGTAGCCTGAAGATCAATCTGTAAAAATAACTGATGATGTTAACGATTGTCAACTACAGTCTAAAGATTTTCCTGTTCGTAACATTTCTACCTCTTCAAGTGTTGTATCTAATCTAAGTGTTTATTAGTTTTCTACTGTCTATTTTATTATTGTCTCAATATATTGATATTCTTCTGTATGATTGAGTCTTAAACTTCAAAGTTGAGTTGAGAAGATAGTTTGTGTTGATAAAGAAAGTTATAAAATTTCAAGAATTTAAGTTGTTATATTCTAAATTAATTTACTTAGGTGGAAAAGACGTGCAAACTTCGTGGCAAGACAATTGTAGAGGATAATAAAGCTATTGATAGACCGTGTAAAGTTTGAAAGGTTTGTTTAGTATCATCCACTTCAGAATCAGTCTTACACTTCACCACACATGCTGAAGACAGACTTGTAAGCTTTTGCAGTCGTTGCTTTGTTTCGTTATTTCAACAATTTCAGTTATATATCAATATTTTATAAAATTCTCTATTCAATTTTATGTTTTTTAGCAACTGCCATCAGATGTATCTTTTGCGTTGGATCTGCATACTGATAATCCTAAGCCTATCAAGATCCAGAATCTCAAATGTGAAGTCCAGGAACTGTTCACAACATCTCAAAAAACCAATACTGGATTCAACTATGTTGTTGTTGGATGGTCTTCTTATATGAGATCTTGCAATATTGCTTTTGGTGATGAACTTTCATTAGAGTTTCACAAGTCTACTCAATTGCTGAAGTTAAAAAAAGTTATGCATATCGTGACAAAGATAAAGTCCTCTTAGTTTCATGTCATGATTGTTTGTGGTTGTACATTTGGTTCGTTGGTGGTACTAATTTTGCTTCTTAGACATGTTCTATATGTAGTTATGTCTATAAACAAGTTTCATTGTCAATGGGTGGGTGCTACTTTTTTTTGTGGATAGCACAATGGAAATACTCATATGTATCTTATATATTAACTGATGACGCATGTCTATAGTTGTCTTTTAGCTATAATAGATAACACGTTTTGGTACAATATCTATACACATATGTATATGTTCTATCAATATGTGTTATGCATGGTTTTCTAACACAAGTTGTTAATAACATTATTCTCTTAATATCTGTTTACTAACCTTTGTAATTTCTGTTGTCTGACCTTTTAACATGGGTTGACTAACATCTGATAGTTACTATCTATCCATCTGGCAAGCTCTGTTAGAGATAATGGATGACAGTTCTTAGTAAAGTCTGTTGGAAAGCAACAGAAGTTTTTAACAGTTAATAGACAACAGTGGTTTGCTATCAACATAATGGAATTGCTGTTGAATAAACCAATTGATCATTAATTTATATCAATTTTGTAAGTCTGCACTAATTATTTTTTTACTCTCTGTCTATATGTGTTATGCATGGTTTTCTAAGAAACGACCCGTGTTTGCACACGGGTCTTACCGCTAGTACTATATAATAAAAGAAACCAATGGGAGGACACATGTCATTCATTGAAGTCATCTATTTTTTTATAGATAATTAATATCAATTAAAAAATAATTATAAAACTAAATTTAATAAAATTTAAACAATTCGTATAGAAGATAATCTAATATTTTAAAATATTTATCAGATTTCAAAATTATTTATCCTGAAATTAACAAAAGATGTATGCTAAATATATATTAATATAATGTAAATTATTTATTTATTTTATTAAACTAAAGTAGTTAAGAGTAGAATCTATTTCAAAAATGTTTATAAGGGGTAAACAAAAATATTAATCAATGTTTATTGGTTCTAAACTTTTATTTTCGTGTTCAATTCTCAACTCAAATACGGTAATCACTATGTTTACGTGACATTTATAAGAACCATCACCACGATCACCCCATCCATCGTATATCGAGTATATCCGTTAGTTTTTCTTACAGATATAAATTTTTATTAGATTCATTCAACCCGTGTAATAAACGAGGTTTTTTTAACGATATAACATTTTTATTTTTTAATATACAAAATTACATTTATGCAACTCATCTAATACACGATGTTTTTAAAAAGAGTTAATTACACAAATGGGTCCTGTGGTTTATACATAATTTCTCCTTTGGGTACTAACTTATTTTTTTAACAGGTTTAGGTTCTATGGTTTCAATTTTGTAACACCTTTGGGTACTAACACCAAAATTAGTTAATTAATGACTAAAATACCCTTGCATTTTTTAAGTTTATCAATGTAACCCATTTGGGTACTAACACCTAATTTTATTTAAGTTTAAATCAATTTTACAAAATCTATTTATTTTTTTATTTTCATTATTTTATTATATCTCTTAATTAACATAAACACTATTTATTTTTTTTATTTTCATATTTTTATTAAATTTCTTATTTAACATAAAATCTACTTGTTACACCAGTATTTTTTTAAATAGATTTTATAAATAATATCTACTAGCTATATAGTTTTATGTAAATTAAATTTCCGTTTTCAATTTTGGATTGAAATGATTGATAATAATAAATATCTTTCATGTAAAAAAATTTAAGCATTTTTTAACTCGTTTTTTTTGTTCATTTGCATTTTACTATTTTAGAAAGATATTTAATTTACGTAAAACTATATAGCTAGGTATTTTAGAAAGATATTTAATTTATGTAAATTAAATATCTTTCTAAAATAGTAAAATGTAAATGAACAAAAAACGAGTTAAAAATGGCTTAATTTTTTTTACATGAAAGATATTTATTATTATTATTATTATTATTATTATTATTATTATTATTATTATTATTATTATTATCAATCATATATATCCAAAATTCAAAACGAGTAAGGTTTACATTATTTAAAACTAGTAAGTAATTTAATTTACATAAAACTATATAGCTAGTAGAATTTATTTAAAAAATCTATTTAAAAAAATATCGGTGTAACAAGTAGATTTTATGTTAAATAAGAAATTTAATAAAAATATGAAAATAAAAAAAATAAATAGACTTTATGTTAATTAAGAGATATAATAAAAAGATGAAATAAAAAAATTGATTTTGTAAAATTGATTTAAACTTAAATAAAATTAGGTGTTAGTACCCAAATGCGTTATATTGATAAACTTAAAAAAATGCAAGGGTATTTTAGTCATTAATTAACTAATTTTTGTGTTAGTACCCAAAGGTGTTACAAAATTGAAACCATAGAACCTAAATTTGTTAAAATAAAAAGTTAGTACCCAAAGGCGAAATTAGGTATAAACCACAGGACCTATTTGTGTAATTAACTCTTTTAAAAATATAACTTTTTTTATTATGTAGTATATAAAAATATAACTTTTTATTGTTTGGTATATAAAATTACATGTGCTCAACCCGTATAACACATGAGATTCTTAAAAAATGTAATGTTTTTCATTATTTTTATATATAAAATTAAATTTACTCAACCCATACAATACACGAGGTTCTTAAAAATACAACATTTTTTTATTATTGAATATATAAAATTACATTTATTCAACCCATGTAATAAATGAGATTTTTAAATATATATTGTTTTAATATTTAATATATAAAATTATATTTATTCAACCCGTGTAATAAACGAGATTTTTAAAGATATATATATTTTTATATTATCTTGTATATAAAATTACATTTATTCAACCCGTGTAATACACGGGGTTCTAACCTAGTTTTTATGCTATAAACAAGAGATACTTAAAAATATAGTCGTAGCACATTTCCTCTTAGAAGTTTTTTTCTTCTCCCCGACACAATTCTTTTATGCGATATATAATGTGATTTATTAAATGAAGCTTTGTTGTAAATCCCTTCTAAACTGTAGAAATTTATGAATCAAACACAAAATACACAAAACAACAGAAATAGCAACAAAACACGGTGACAAAATCTTATTAACCAACCCAAAAGATTTCCCCCAAATAAACCCTAGATCTTACAAATGTAAGATCTAAAACAATACAGAACGATACAGAATACAGTAAGTATCCAGATGATCATCAACAGATGATCATTAGCATAACCAAGACAATCTCTCAGGAAATACAGTTGAGAGATAACAACTTCTTGAACAATCAAACCCTAATACAGAGCTAATATAGAGAGACAGAGACAATGCGTAAAAGTGAAGTGAGATATGAACAACTGAAGATGACAAGCCCTTATATATTCTGTAACTTTGAAACTTGCACTTTAGTCCAAAACTATCACAGATGATGATCGCGGCCCTTCAACATTTACAAATCAACCCCTCCAGATATTTTTCCTGTTGCAACTAACAAAACAACAACTAAACCAATCACAACAAATATAACAACCTGGTAAGCCCAATACACTGAAGCCCAATACAACAAGCCTCATAATAAATAACAGCCCAATGAATGACTAGGACCATAAACCCAATACATTTTAACATCCCCCCTTCATTCATTTGGCTTAAACATGTCTATTAAGTATTAACCCCAGCATTTTACAAAAATCTTCATGATGAATTGCATTAAGACCTTTGGTAAAAATATCTGCAAGTTGACTTTTTAGTAGGACTAATAATACCATCTGCCACTTTTTCTCTCAAAAAATGCAGATCCAATTCGAAGTGCTTAGTTCTTTCATGGAACACTGGGTTAGCTGCTATTGACATAGCAGCTTGACTATCATAATACAGACTAATAGGCAATTGGCAATTCACATGCAATTCAGACAAGTTTTTTAGCCACATAAGTTCACACGTAGCCGAGCACATTGCTCTATATTCGGCTTCTGCAGTTGACCTAGAAATGGTGTTTTGTTTTTTTCTCTTCCAAGAAACTAAACAATCTCTTAGGAAAACACAAAAGCCAGTGACTGATCTCCGAGTGGACAAACATTTTGCCCAGTCAGAATAAGCAAAACCACATAAACCTAACTTATTACTTTTCTTAAAACTCGGTCCTTTACCAGGACTTACTTTTAAGTACCTCAATAGTCTCAAAGCCAGGTTTAAATGAACTTCTTTTGGACTGTGCATAAACTGGCTTAAAATTGAACAATATAACTAATGTACGGTCAGGTTAAAGACAAGTAAATCAATTTTCCAATCAACTTTTGAAAACCAGAAACATTTTTAAGCAACTGCTGGTCTTTACTACTTTTGACGTAACCAAATAACTCTGCTCAATCGGTGTACTAACAAGTTTACAACCTAAATATCCAAACTCATTTAAAAGCTCTAAGCAATACTTTCTTTGACTAAGACACAAACCATTTTTGTCATACAAAACTTCAATCCCTAAAAAATATTTTAACACACCTAAATCTTTAATTTTAAAATTGTCATTTAAAACTTGTTTGATCTTTTTAATTTCAGAGATTGAGTTTCTTGTAACAACAATATCATCTACATACACTAACAAAACCACAGTAACACTTTCTTTAGACAAAATAAACAATGAATGGTCACATTTGCTTTGTGTAAAGCCAATACTTATTAAGACAACAATCAACTTTTCATTCCATTTCCTAGGGGCTTGTTTAAGCCCATATAATGATTTAACCAATTTACATACTTTAGTTTCATCTTTTGAATAGTAACTGTTATGGGTGAATTTATGCTTATATATCTTGACTAATATTTTGGCTTTGATTGTTTATTTGTGATCAGGATACCGGATCAGGATATTGGTAACATCCTGATACGATATCCTGGTACTAACCAATTAGCTCATGTGCAGATTATTGTAACAAGCCTCTAACGGTCAGAAGGACTTCTTCCCCTCGAGACTCAGGCAAATCAATTAGCTTGTAGACGTTGAACCCGGAAGAAGTGGACTACAACGTTTACTTGAGGAATATTCGAAGCATCCCGGTTTAATAGGGTAGTTTGTTATTTTCTTTTACTATAAATAGGTTGATCGGATCAGGTTAAGGCACACACTCTTACGCACACTTTTTCTCTCCTGTTGCAAACAATCACTACACACAAACACTTGTACTCGAATTACATTGTAACACCTAGTTGATCCGCATCATATCCTGCACTGTATCCTGATATTTGAAGTAATAGAAGAACAAGGCAGCTGCGATTGTCAGCTCCCGAGGTTTTGTGCCGGCGATCTAGATTGATCAAGGGCTTTCCTCGTACATCCTGTGTCACCCTTTACATTTTCGCTCATTGTTTGATCATAGATACAGCTCTATATCCTGAGCCGTATCCTGAAACTATTTTTGCAAATAACTTAACTAGCATATTTTCAACACACATTTCTAGCACACTACCTCACTTAACTAATTTGATCACTTAATTACTTCGGTAATTTTTGACCAAAACAATTTGGCGCCCACCGTGGGGCGAGTGGTGCTATTTCTACTAAAAGCTTTTGCAAAATCGTTACTTGGTTTTCTATTTTCAAAACTTTTTGCTACACTATTTTCAATGGCCTCGAGATCAAACATGAGCTCTTCCACCGTGTCTGCTACAACCTCTGCAACAATTGGTTCGGTGCTTCCACCACCTCCTCCGAGAATGCAAGTCTCTTCACAGGGAACTGAAAGTCATGTGGCTCGGGATGTTATCCCCGCTCGCAATATCCAGGGATCTGGTCCTGTTTTGGCTTCTAACGAAGAAATTCTAAATTTGTTTGGTAGTGTACAGGAACAGATGAGGCAGCAGCAGGAAACTAATCAGATGCTGATGAGAGAGATACAACTCTTGAAATCCGGCCCAAGTAGGCCTGCTGAAGATACTGTCACTCCCTTGCAACCCAGGGCTTTGAACTTCAGTTCTGCAGTTTATACTGAGGATAACCGGGGGAATATTATGCCTAGCCATTCCCAGAATCATACTCCTGAGATACCCTCTTCAGTAAGAGTATCAACTGTGAGTAGCTCAGGATATGCTTCAGGATATGGACAGAATCCCCAAGCTGGTAATGTATCTAATAATAATAATAATACTCTTGCTACTAATGGTGTTGGATCTTTGCAGGATGCAGGTATGACATCAGCATTTTCCAGGGAGCTTAAAAAACTGAAGGACATGATATCCAGTGTACCTGGGGTGGTTCAGCCAATTCCTGAAGTGTCCCAGGACAGCCACAGGATATCCCGGTTTGCGTATCCCATTTGTGATGCTGAAATCCCAAAAAAAATTCAAACCCCCAACATGAAACTCTATGACGGAACTACGGATCCTGAGGAACATATTGCCCAGTATAGGGAAAGGATGGAAATCAACCCTATCCCTCCAGATCTCAAAGAAGCATGCTTGTGCAATGGTTTTGGTTCCACCTTAACAGGATCAACCTTAAAATGGCTCTTAAATGTTCCTCCTCACTCAATTACTTCATTTGCTCATTTAGTTAATTTATTTAATAGTCAATTTTCTTGCAGCCGGAGTTTTGAGAAACTAACCAGTGACCTTTACAGGATAACTCAAGGACCTCAGGAATCCTTGAGGGATTATGTGAACAAGTTTAGTCAGGAATCCTTGGATATCCCACATCTTGATGTTGCAACGGCTGTGAAAGCCTTCAAGATGGGGTTGCAAAAGGATTCTCAATTTTATCAGGATCTTGTAATGAATCCCTGCAGGAATCTGGACGAAGCTCGTAACAGGGCTTTAAGATACATTCGGCTGGAGGATGATAAAAAGATGCAAGAGAGGATGCATTCGTCCATGACCTATGAGTCAACCAACAGGAAATCGGAGTCCTCGTATAAACCATATCACTCAAAGCCATATAGCAGAAATGATAGCAAAAAAGTAAATGCTGTTGAAGACGAGGATCCTGAGGAGTATCCTGAGTTGTCTGAATATTGTTTTTCTGTTAACATACCTGAACTGATGTATGCTATGCAGGGTTTAGGAGACAAAGCAAGATGGCCCCGAAAGAATCAACAAAAGGCTGATTGGAAGGACAAGTCCAAATGGTGTGCCTTCCACGAGGATTTCAGACATGTTACTGAGGATTGCATTGCTTTAAGAAAGAAATAAGCTATCTCTTGAGTAAGGGATATCTGAAGGACCTCTTGGGAAGAAAGAAGAATAAGGGCCAGGATCATGAGAAGGATCCTGAACGTGCAGCTTCACCTCCTGCGGATGCAAAAATAAATAACTTTATTTCAGGAGGATCCGACATCTGCGGTACATCATATTCTGCGGCGAAAAGACACGCAAAGGAAGCCAAGGCAGAGAGGGGAGATAAGCCAACCAGGATGTCAACCCTCACGGCTGACAAAGTGATCACGTTCGATAATGATGACAGGGATACTGTCCAGGATCCTCATCATGATGCTTTAGTAATAACGTTATATGTTGCTAACCATTTTGTGCGCATGATATTGGTGGATAATGGCAGCTCAGTTAACATAATTCAGCTGGAAACGTTGAAGAGGATGAATGTATCCCCGATGGATATTACTTCGAAGTCCACTGTGCTCGTTGGTTTCAGTGGAGAAGCTAGAAATACCGTAGGAGAGATAAAGTTTCCCGTATATATTCAATGGGTCAACTCAATGCAGCGCTTTTGTGTCATGGACTCCTTATCCTGGTATAATATTATATTAGGTAGGCCTTGGATCCATGATATGAAAGCTGTTCCGTCAACCTACCATCAATGCATCAAGATCCCTACTCCTTGGGGAGTTGTCAAGGTGGAAAGTGATCAACAGGAAGCAAAGGAGTGTTATTCTTCTTCAATGAAATCCTCAACAAAGCCTAGTGCAGCATAGCAATTAAATATTCGAGGCCAGGATATCATGGAGGCTTCAGAGCAGGATTTAAAGAAAGTTATCCTGGATCAGAATAATCCGGATATCTCGGTGCTCGTGGGAATCAATATCCCTCAGGATATTGAAGATCAATTGACTAACTTTTTGAAATGCAGGATGTCGACGTTCGCGTGGAAGCACGAGGATATGACAGGCATTTCCAAGGATATTATAACTCATAAGCTCGGTATCGACAAGTCATTCAAGCCTGTCCAACAAAAGAGAAGGAAATTTGCTCCGGAGCGAAATCTGATCATCCAAGAGGAAGTTGAAAGATTACTAAGGAGCAAGATGATTAGGGAAGTGAAGTTTCCTAAATGGTTGGCAAATGTGGTTGTGGTGCAAAAGAAAAATGGGAAGTGGAGAGTTTGTGTAGATTACACAGACTTAAACAAAGCTTGTCCCACAGACTCAATGGTGGATGCTACTGCCGGCCATGAGATGTTAACCTTCATGGATGCATCCTCAGGATTCCAGCAGATCCAAATGGAACCTTCAGACCAGGAGGATACTGCCTTTATGACACCAACAGGTATCTATTGCTACACTGCTATGCCCTTTGGTTTGAAAAATGCAGGTGCACCATATCAAAGATTAGTGAACATGATGTTCAAAGACAAGCTGGGGGACACTATGGAGGTGTACATCGACGACATGGTAGTAAAATCTAAAAAGGCTGAGGATCACCTCCAGGATATTAAGGGAGCATTTGATATCCTGGATCAGTATAACATGAAGCTAAATCCTGCTAAGTGCCATTTCGGAGTGGGGGCAGGAAAGTTTCTAGGATATATGGTGACCAAAAGAGGGATAGAAGCAAGCCCAGAATAGATCAAAGCCATCTTGGATATCAAATCACCCTCTAACATGAAGGATGTTCAACGGTTAACAGGGCGAGTAGCAGCATTAAACAGATTTATTTCAAGATCCTCCGAAAAATGCAAGGAATTTTATGATATCCCGAAAAAGAATAAGAAGTTCGAATGGGGAGTGAAGCATGAAGCAGCCTTGCAGGATTTGAAGCAGTATCTTTCAACTGCACCCCTATTGATGAAGCCTGAGCATGGTGAACCATTATCCCTATATCTTGCAGTATCAGGGAATGCAGTAAGTGCTGTCCTTGTAAAGGATCATGAAGGTCAGCAGTATCCTGTTTATTATGTTAGTAAAAGTTTATTAGATGCTGAAACTAGGTATTCTCACTTAGAGAAATTGATATTAGCCCTAGTTATGGCATCAACAAAACTTAGACATTATTTCAAAACACATAGGATTCACGTTAAAACCAACCATCCTGTTAAAAATGTGCTTAGGAAACCCGAGATGTCAGGTAGGATGGCTAAATGGTCAGTGAAATTAAGTGCCTTTGATCTAGTGTATGAGCCTAGAAATGCCATAAAGTCTCAGGCTTTAGCTGACTTTGTGGCTGATTTCAGTAGTGATATTCAAAATGAAGTAGACCTAGAAGTACAATAGCTAGGAGAAAACTTAGAATCCTGGACGTTATATACTGATGGTGCGTCTAATGTAAGAGGTGTAGGTTTGGGTATACTACTAAAATCGCCACAGGGGGACATATTACCCCAGGCTATTAGATGTGAGTTTCCTGCCACTAATAATGAAGCATAATATGAAGCTTTAATTGCAGGATTAGAATTGGCTAAAAGTATGAATATCAAGAGTTTGCAAGTATATGTCGATTCTTTGTTAATCACTAATCATTTTAATGGATCATATGCAGTTAAAGGTGAGAAGTTAATCGAGTATCTCAAAATTCTCAAAAAATTAGCAGGATATTTCGATATTTTCACACTTGAACAAGTACCAAGAGAGGATAATGCTGAAGTTGATGCCTTGGCAAATCTAGGATCATCAGTCAGGATACCAGAAGGAACCCGAATACCGATATTACATATCCTATATCCTGCGACGGATCCTCAGGATAAGGAAGTAGTAAGTGTTCAGGATCCTGATGATGAATATCCTGAGGAGGATCCTAAGTCTTGGATGGCTCCAATCATGAGATATCTCAAGGAAGGACACGTCCCAAAGAATGAGAATCCTAAGGCCTTTAGAATGAAGGTATCACGATTCACTATTATAAATAATGTATTGTATAAGAAATCCCTTGCAGGACCATATCTGAGGTGCTTGGAGGATCCCGAAACCAAAGAGGTGCTCCAGGATATACACGAAGGGGATTGTGGTAACCATACTGGGGGCAGGTTGTTATTCTCAAAGGTATTAAGAACAGGATATTATTGGCTGACGATGAGAAAAGATGCTGCAGAATACGCTCGAAGATGTGATGCATGTCAAAGACACAATAATATATTACATCAGCCGGCTGAGCCACTTTATCCTATAGCTTCCCCTTGGCCATTCATGAAGTGGGGAATGGATATAGTAGGAAAATTGCCAAAGGCTCCAGGAGGAAAGGTCTTCATGTTGGCAATGACTGATTATTTCTCTAAGTGGGTTGAAGCTGAAGCGTTTGTTCAAGTTAGAGATCAAGAAGTAGTATCATTCATAAAAAGGAATATCCTGACTAGGTTTGGAGTACCAGCTGAGATAACTTGTGACAATGGATCTCAATTTATAAGTAAGAGGACTACTGACTTTTGCAAGAGTTGGGGAATCAAAATGATCACATCCACACCAGTACATCCTCAAGAAAATGGACAAGCAGAATCCTCAAACAAGATAATTGTCAACAATTTGAAGAAAAGGCTTGGAGCTAAGAAGGGAAGATGGGCAGAAGAATTACCCTTTGTTTTATGGGCTGATAGGACGACGGTGAAAAGTGCAACTGGCCAAACCCCATTTTCCTTGGTATTTGGAGCAGAAACGGTGATCCCGACAGAAATGGTAATACCTACAGCAAGATCCAACCTCTGGGATCCTGAGCAGAATCCTGAAGTCCTATGCCAGGAATTGGATACTATTGATGAGACAAGAGACGCAGCAAGGCTAAGGATGGCATCATATCAACAGAGGACATCTAAAGCATATAACAAGAATATAAGGACTAGAAGGTTCCAGGTTGGAGATTGGGTATTGAGAAAGGCTTTTCAGAATACTACTAATCCTGCTGATGGAAAGTTGGCTCCGAAATGGGAAGGACCCTATGAGATCGAATCGGAATCAGGAAAAGGAGCATATCGACTCAAGAATATGGAGGGGGATATGCTACCAAGATCCTGGAATGCTATACATCTAAAGCTCTATTTCAAGTGAGTTTGGAATTTAAATTCTAACTCAAGATGGTATGGATTCTATCTCTTTTAGTATATTTTAATATTATTTATTGTTTTGAACCCATTACTGACTTAAGCATCGGAGGGGTGTTAGCCAGGCTAACACCCACCTTAGCTTAAAGTTGTTTTGCAGTATATGCTTTGGGATATAGCTCCAGGATACACACTCAGGATATTTCGAAAGACTAGAGGATTGGCCACCTCTCTCACGTTTAAGGGATTCTGATCCCTTTGCAGGTTTAAAGGTATTCACCTTTCTCACGAATTGGGTTTAAACACCCCGCCTGGAGCGCAAGTTGTCCAGGGATAGTTCAAGGTGGCGGGACCAGTTCATGTAAAAGTGGCTGACAATTTCGTCACAATTGGCTATATCATAATCCTCAAGGTATATGAGGATTGATCACCCTCTCTCGCGAAAGGGTATTTTCATACTCTCTAAGGTTTAAAGGTTTTCGCCTGTCTAAGTCTTGGAGTTTGTACACTCCCGCCTGTAGCGCAAGAAAATTTGGGATTTTCCCCAGGATACCTATGGGATTATCCCCAGGATACTAAGGAATTATCTCTAGTATATTTTCGGGTTTACCCCCTCTAACATAAGAACTGTTCAGACGATTGAAACTAATGTTCAAAAAAATTTTAAGTGCTCAAAGACTTTATGCACAGGGGACATTCCTCCTAAGGCGATTGTGTAAAGCTCAAAGAATCAAATTTGAACCTAGTGTACTAAGTATCTCGGACTGGGGACATCTTAGTGGAAGAAGTTGCAAAAGGATTGAAGTTCGATACTAGGGTTACACTCTATTCCTGGTATGATCTTTCCTTTGTGAACCTTGATGTGTTAAAAATGCAACATATAAATTTCATCAAATGAGGCATAAAACCAACCCTTTTTGGTACTAATGTTGGAAAAAGTGTGCTTTTGTCTTCCTTTTGTATTTTCAGGATTAAATGAGCTCAAATTAACAAAAGAAGCAAAAAGACAAAGTGGTAGAAACTTCTATTGCCCGACCCCACGACAGCATCTTCCCAAGCAAAACAGGAGATCAGAAGCCTGAACACGCCCCGTGCTCAGCCAGCACGGGGGCGTGCCCAAGTGTCAGCAGAAAAGACAAAGTGGTAGCAGCTTCTATTGCCCACCACGGGGCCATGCTCAGTGGACACGGGGCCATGGTCAACTATAAGATTCGCACAATCCAGCAAATCTGCATAGTACAAAGATTCTTCTGCACCACGGGGTCGTGCTCAGCGGACACGGGGGCGTGGTCAACTAAAAAGACAAAACAACATTAAATGAAGAAAGAGAAGGATGTGGACACGGGGCCGTGCCCACTGGACACGGGGCCGTGCCCGAGCTTCTGTTCAGCCTATAAATAGAAGTGTTTGGCTTAAGCTCAAACCATCCCTTGGCACACCACCTCTCTCACACTTCACCCACCACCCACCACCACCATAACACCATCATCCACCACCATCATCCATTGTCCATCGTAGAGTGTGTGAGTCGTCTCGGGATCCAAGATTGATCGTAAGAGTTCTTGACAATCAAGGCCATGTTTGCCTAAGTCTCTTACATCACTTGGTGAAGACAAAGTGTCTAGTGTAATACTTTTTATTTCTAATCTTTTGCACTTTTTACTTGGTTTTGTATTAATGACTTTAATAACTAGTTGCTTATGTTGAAGGTGATCTTTCCTTATCGTTTGTCCGTGGTGTCTTGGCATTATTTTTAGTCTATATAAAATAAAAGATTTTCACCATTCATATTTCCACGGTCTATATGGAGGTATGTTGGCTACCTGGTCGGGGGTTAAGGGAACGGTTTGGTAAAGGTCTTGCCATTGTTCAGCGTTTAGAGGTCCTGCAATGGACCTGGGTCAAATTTAGTAGGACCTCCTTCAATACTTAACGGTATTGGATGGCGGGGGTCCAAACTCTTTGATCCCCTCATAAGTTAACTACTATTAATACTATAACCCGGCTATTTAGGACTGTATCCCTGCTGACTCAGACTACTTAGTCGAGGGTAACGTCACCTCCAAAAGAGGGGCCTACCATAATTTGCATTAATAACTTAATTAATTATCTTCCAATAATCCACCCTTTTAGGATTGTATCCTTGCTGACTCAAACTACTGGGGTGAGGGTAACGTCACCTTCAAAAGAGGGGCCTACTACAATAACTAAGATAATCTCTTAAATATGTGCAAAAGTGCGGAAATAATCAAAGGTTACACTAGATACGAGTCGGAACCAAGTGATTCATCTTGTCTATCTGTTTTTCTTTTTATTTTATTTTTCAGCATTTAGTTAGTTTTTATTTTTCTTAGTTAAAAACATTTTGCTAAACTTTTTATTTTGATTAGACATTGAGGATAAACCGGTACTAAAAGCTCTTGTGTCCTTGGACGACCTCGGTATCTTGCCAACACTATACTACGCTCACGATGGGTGCACTTGCCCATATGTGTGTTTAGTGTTAGTAAAATATCGTGTTTTATAAATTTAAAACTTGGCTAAAAATAAGTGTTAAAGGGGCTTAAAATATACACCTAATATATATAACACTTCACACGCATCAAGTTTTTGGCGCCGTTGCCGGGGACACAAGGATTTTAAGAAAGTTAGGAATCAACGGCCTAATCAGTTTTTCAAAACCTTTTTAAAAGCGCGCACATTTTTCTGCATTTTAGTTTAGATTTGCATTTACAGTAGCCTGTACACAGGGTCGTGTTCGCTGAACACGGGGCCGTGTTGCACATTTTCATAAAAACACCCAGTAACAGTTGCTTGAACACGGGCCGTGCTCACTGAACACGCCCCCGTGCTCAACGAAATCAGTAAATTTAATTAAAACGCCCAGATACAGATTCTGAACACGGGGCCGTGCTCACTGAACACGGGGCCGTGTCCAGCCTCTGTTTCCGTTTTTATTTTTGTTTTCTGATCTCGAGACTTGGTTGGGGTCTGCTGAGTGATTCTTATGGATCAATACTCAGGAGGTTACAACTACACCTATGAGGAGGATGATTATAGGGGTAATTATTGCACTAATTGTCGTAACTCACGCGCGGTTCAAAATAATCACTCATATCAACCATCCAATTCATACACATACTATGAGGAGCCCAGGTACGAGCCATCAACTTCATACACATCCTATGAAGACCAAAGGTATGAACCTCCTCCCTCATACTCATATTTTGATGAACCAAGGTATGAGCCTTCATACTCATACTTTGAGGAACCAAGATATGAGCCACCACCTTTGTATGCTTATTATGAGGAACCATCGCGTGAACAACCCACCTCATATGAGTATTATGAAGAACAAAACTACGAACCTTGTCCATCATATGCTTACAATGAAGAACAATGGTTCGAACCATCGACTTCATATGGGTACTATGAGGAACAAAGGGTCGAACAACCGGATTCAAGCTTAGAAAATCCCGATTCTTTTTCTATAACCGAAGTGACCGATAGGATATTAGAACACATTAGAGTTATCGATCGTTGTATAAAAGAATCTCGCGCAAGGGAAGAGGAGTCCCGCGCAAGAGAAGAATTAAAAAAAGAAGAGATAACCAAAAGTGTAAAAATGGAAGAACAAATAAGTGAAAAACCTACACATGAGTTAAACAACGAAAAAGGTGAGTCCGACAACGTTAAAATTCAAGAAGAGTCTAATTTTGAAAAAAATAATCTCTTGTCACCTTCTTTTGAAAATCATTGTTTAGTACCCACTCATGCTAAGTTTTTTAAAGAGTTGAACACTAACACTAAAATTGACGAAACGGTAAGTGTTAAGTTAACTAATGATCAAACTTCGCTAATAAAAGAAGACCCATTTGAAATTAGCATTACACCGGTTCCATGTTTCTTTCAAAATTAATTTATTAGTAACGTCACAATCGATAAAGATCTTTGTGTTAACATAATGCCTAACTACATTTTTGAAAAATTAAGTATTAGTGATTTTTCTCCACTTCAAATACCCATTTTTCTATCCAATCGGAAAGTAATAAAATCAATCGGTATAGTTGAGGATGTATTGGTTCAAACAAATTAAATGGTAATCCCGACCGACTTTGTCATCCTCGATGACGCTCCTCTAATGTTGGGACGACCATTTGTAAAAACTCATGAAGCTTTGAAAAACCGGAAGTTCAACAATCTACCTCTTCAATTAGGGGCATTTAAAAGAAGTGTAGATCTCGAACGGTCAATGAAATATCCATTCGGCAATAATGACCCCCTAATTGAAGATGAAGATGAACCACCCGATACAAGTGAAGAGATTGACCACTTTGTTGAAGAAGAGGTCGCCATAGAACAAACTTTTAAAGTTCTTGATCGAAATGAGCAACCAAATAAGGAGTCTCCTAAAGACCCACCACTTGAGCTCAAAGAACTTCCAAAAGGTTAGGAATATGCTTTTCTAGACAAAGAGGGTAAATTACCTGTAATTATTTCGTCTAAATTAGATAGCTTAGAAAAAGAAAAATTAATTAGTCTTTTGAAAAAACATAAAAATGCAATAGCTTGGAAACTTGTAGACATAAAGGGAATTAGTCCTTCTATGCGCACACACAAAATTTTGATGAATGATGACTACAAATCGATTATACAACCACAACGTCGAGTAAATCCAAATGTTCAAGAAGTGGTTAAAAACGAGGTCATCAAGTTACTTGATGCCAGACTTATCTATCCTATCTCCGATAGTCCGTGGGTAGGTCCCGTCCAAGTAGTTCCGAAGAAAGGAGGTATGACGGTAATAACTAACGAAAAGAATGAATTAATACCAACGAGAACCGTCACACGATGGAGAGTTTGTATAGACTATAGACGATTAAATGAAGCAACAAGAAAATACCACTTTCCTTTGCCCTTCATTGATCAAATGTTAGAAAGATTACCCGGTCATAAATTTTACTGTTTCTTGGATGGTTTTTCAGGTTACTTTCAAATCCCGATAGCACCCGAAGACCAAGAAAAGACAACTTTCACATGTCCCTATGGAACTTTTGCTTATCGACGCATGCCGTTTGGTCTATGTAATGCCCCCGCAACATTCCAACATTGCATGGTAGCCATCTTCCATGACATGATAGAAAAGACAATGGAAGTCTTCATGGACGACTTTTCTATCTTTGGGGATTCATACGACCAATGCCTCGATAACCTTGAACGAATGCTATCCCGATGTGAGGAAACTAACCTCGCCCTTAATTGGAAAAATGCCATTTCATGGTAACGGAGGGAATAGTACTCGGTCACAAGATCTCAAGCGAAGGAATGGAGGTGGATCGAGCCAAAATAGATACCATTTCTAGATTACCACCTCCATCCTCCGTAAGAGCTATTAGAAGTTTCCTAGGGCATGCCGGATTTTATAGGCGGTTTATCAAAGACTTTTCTAAAATCTCAAGGCCCCTAACAAAATTACTTGAAAAAGATGCCCCCTTCATCTTTGACAAGGATTGCAATCAAGCATTTCTAACCTTAAAGGAAATGTTAGTCAATGCACCTATCATGATAGCGCCTGATTGGAAATTTCCTTTCGAAATCATGTGTGATGCTAGTGACTTTGCAGTTGGAGCTGTCTTGGGAGAAAGAAAAGAAAAGCATTTCCACCCAATTTATTATGCTAGTAAAACACTTAATGATGCTAAAAGAAAATTACACAACGACTGAAAAAGCTGTGGTATTTGCTTTTGATAAATTTCGTTCTTATCTTGTTCTTTCTAAAACTATAGTCTATACAGATCATGCAGCCATTCGATATCTCTTCAATAAGCAGGACGCAAAACCAAGTTTGATTCGGTGGATTCTACTCCTCCAAGAATTTGACATTGAAATCAGAGACAAAAGAGGAGCAGAAAATACCGCAGCAGATCATCTTTTGCGCTTAGAAGACCCAGCTTTGGAGGCAACCAGGGACGAGAAAATCAACGAAAAATTTCCAACTGAGTCCCTGGAAATGGTGGAATATAAGGAGGAACCATGGTACGCCGACTACGCTAACTACCTAGCTAGCGGTATAGTCGCCAAAGGGTGGCTACATCATCAAAGAAAAAAGTTCTTTGCCAATGTGAAACACTATTTTTGGGAAGATCCATATCTTTTCAAAATGTGTGCCGACCAACTCGTCCGACGATGCGTACATGGTCACGAGGAATTCTCCGCCATTGTCATGAAGGTCCGTACGGAGGGCATCATGGTGCCGCTAGTACCGCACGAAAGGTATTTGATTCAGGATTTTATTGGCCAACCATTTACAAAGACGCCCAAAGTCTTGTCAAAATATGTGATGCTTGCCAAAGAACAAGTAATATTTCTTCCAAAAACGAAATGCCACAAAATGGCATTCTTGTTTGTGAAATTTTTGATGTGTGGGGACTCGACTTTATGGGACCTTTCCCACCATCAAAAGGTAACACATATATACTTGTGGCGGTAGACTACTTATCTAAATGGGCCGAGGCCGAGGCACTTCCAACAAATGATGGAAGAGTCGTGGTAAGATTTCTGAAAAAATTATTCTCTCGTTTTGGCACACCTAAAGCATTAATAAGTGATAGAGGTACCCATTTTTGCAACCATCAACTTGAAATTTTTTTAACAAGATATGGGGTCTATCATCGGGTCTCAACAGCGTATCACCCTCAAACAAACGGGTAAGTCGAAGTGACTAATAGAGGTTTAAAACGAATACTCAAAAAAACCGTAGGGTTAAATAAAAAGGAATGGGCGGATAAATTAGATGATGCTTTATGGGCTTTTCGAACTGCTTATAAAACAACAATAGGTACAACCCCATATAAGCTAGTCTATGGAAAAAATTGTCATTTGCCAGTAGAAATTACACACAAAGCCTACTGGGCAATCAAAAATGTAAACCTAGATTTAGAATTTGCTGGAAAAAATCGATTTTGTCAATTAAATGAGTTAGACGAACTTAGGAATTCTGCATACTCAAACTCTGAAATTTATAAGGAAAGAATGAAAAATTTGCATGACAAACATATCAAACCTAATGAATTTCGGGTAGGGGATCTAGTTCTTTTGTTTAATTCACGACTTCGATTGTTTCCTGGTAAAATAAAGTCTAGGTGGTCAGGACCTTTTTCCGTCACCCATATTTTCCCACACGGTGCAGTAGAAATTAAATCTCGAAATGGGCCTCCATTCAAAGTCAAGGGCCAACGGCTGAAACTTTATCAAGGATTCATTGAGGATGAAGAGGAAGAGATTTCGTTCCAAACGATGGAAGAATGAAACCAACATCATACCTGGTAAGTTACGAACGATTGAGACGACAAATAAAGCGGTAAGTTCTCTAACCAAAGCTTATGGGAAACAAGGGCACTCACACGAGCACTAAAAAAAAAATTCATAACTTTGCTCGGCACGAGGCCGTGTCCGCTGGACACGGGGCCGTGTCCGCGCTGCAGTCGGGATATATCCCCTTTTTTCAAAACAGTTACTTCATTCCACACGCCCCGTTTCCCCGAAAAAGCTTTGGTTCCAGGCGATTTTTCGCAGATTTTCGACGTCTCCTATCACTCTAACAACATCAAGGTATGATTCTATCACCTTTAGTAGTTAGATTAGTTACTTGCATGTAGTTAAAACACAAAAAATTTAGGGAAAAATATAGGGTTCTTGAAGTTCATCCGGATCGAACCTCAAATTTTTGTTTAGATCTCTCTGCATTTAGTTAGATTAGTGTTATGGGAAGTAAATACACTTGTATTGTTCATAGATTCACCCGATTTCTCACAAAATCCCCAAACCCTTGTTCTTGAACCGAAAAAAAGATAAAATTGATAGGGTAAATGGGTTATTTTGGGAAAAACGGCACTTAGGGTTTCATTTTCGGGGGAAACCGCACCTATTGGACAAAAAATTTTCAAGTTTTCGAAACCGGGTCGAAAAATGGAATTTTTGAGTAACAGACGCCTGGACACGGGGCCGTGTCCGCTGAACACGGGGTCGTGTCCAGCCCACTGTTTGCAGTTTTGTCCGAAAATATTTCTGTTTCATGCTAACTTTTGGTGTATTCTTTCAGATGGCTAGGAAGTTCACAAGATTTAACGCCAATGAGCTCGATGCTAGAGCTCGATACGAGATACTTCAAACAAGGCCAGAGGGATACCCGAGGCAAGCATGCACGGACTTGCTAACCTTGGTGAATCAAATCGACCGCTTCAACAACATTGTCACGGGACCACTCAGAGTCGCCCTAACAACTCGACTCCGTTCCGTCCATGAATGCACTTTGGAATTCTATAGCACCTTCGCATTCAACTCAAGGTGCGACCCGTTCGACAACGACGGGGTGTCATTTCGATGTGGTGGAATGAGGTACTCGATCTCTATGGCACAATTTGGTTCGATTGTCGGGTTGTATGCGGAAGAGGATGCGGGAAACGAAGAAAATACTGGAGGAATGAGAGAGATTGGTGAAAACGAACGCCAAGCTATTTGGGCTCAGATTGGTGAAGGGTACTACAATCCGAGCAGCTCTAAGAGTACAAAGCTGAGGGATCCGCTCTACAGATACATCCATAGGCTCCTCGGCTACTCTCTTAACCAAAGGCATGATAATAGTGGCGTCGTTGGGTTAAGAGATTTGGTTGTCCTCCACTGCATCCACAACCGCATGCCGCTCAATGTTCCGTTCCTCATGCTCCGAAACATGCATCATAACCGCCTTGCTAGTGCACCGACTCCTATCTTCTTTGGGGGATGGGTGTACCGTCTCTTTAGGCACTTCGCCCACATACCTAGGTCATTTGAGAGGAGCCCATGGTCGGGTATGTTAGATATACACATATGCCGCTCAATGAACCTGATTTATGAGGCGGAGGACGGGACGGTGAGCTTTCAAAGGATGCAAGGTCATGCATGGAACCCGCAAGAAGCACTGGTCCTCCAGGCTCCGCAACATCATCAGTATTAATACCAACCCCAAGGTGATCCGGGCCAATCCTCCTCAGGAGGCGGTTTTCCTAATTTCCAAAGTTTGCATGATTTATTGCAGGAAAACCTTATGTGCACCAGGAACACTTATAACATGGCGAGCAACACGTACCACCGGGTCAGAGCTATCGAAAGAAACATATCCGACATCCAAGATGATGTTGGATATATACGAGACCACATTGCACGCCATGGAGGGGATGATGATGACGATGATGATGCCATGGAATAAGCGGGAGGAGCGGAGGAAGAGGAGGTTGTTTGATGGTTCCCCAGGTTAACCCTTTTCCACTCTTGAACAATTGATGGCCTACGTGCCAAGTGTTGAACAATTTGCTTTCCTTAACTTCTTTTATTTTCTGCATTTTTTTTCTTTTAACTTTGACATGGATGTTGAATATTGGTAAAAGTAGGATGTTTGCTATGGTATGGTATGGTGTCTATTGATTAAGCAGGTACATACGAGGCTTAGAGTGCTAAACATTAGTACTACTAAGGCCGGGACATGGAAACCGACGAAAGAAACCTGCTTTTTTCAACTTTGCAGACTGTCCACACGAGGCCGTGTCCACCCGACACGCCCCCGTGCCCACTCTCCTGAACCTGCTGTTTGTATTTATTTTGCAGACCTTGACAGACACGGGGTCGTGTCCAACCAACACGCCCCCGTGTTCACCTTCTGTAAGTTTTCGTTACTGGCACCTGAGCACGGGGCCGTGTTCAATCAACACGGGGTCGTGCCCAGGTAACCAATAACACAAAATTTTTGCTTTTTACACCTTTTTACACATTCAATCAACCTAAAAACTTATTTTTGGGACACATTGAGGACAATATGTAATTTAAGTGTGGGGGGGATGCTAAAACCTTGAATCTTGCAAGTCCTAAATACAAGCCTTACACAAAACTCTATTGGAACCGCTAATCACCCCAAATTTTAAAAAAAAAATTCATTTTACTTGTCTAGGTTTAACTCGGGAAATTCAAGTTCTCAAAAAGGTTATATTTTTACAAATTTACAACCGATAGCGTCGTGATAAAAAGAACCAACATAAGAAAATTATGAAAAGGCATGACAAGCTTAGTTAAAATTTGATTATATATACTTGATCACATAAAAAAACCCATTCCCACAAAAGTGAGTTTTGAGCCTTTATTGAGCATACAATTACATATCATTAGAACTAAATGCTCATTTTTCGTTTCTTGTGTGAATAGCCGCTTGGTTCTTACGACTCTAGAACTTGCCATGGCGATACATTCCCGGTCCTTACCAACTTAAAACCCGAGTAAGTAAATGATGGAGGCATTAGGACTAACCTTTTTATTTCTACACCATTATTTTTCTTTTTTTTACCACCTACCCCAAATCCCCCTAGTTAGCCCCTTTGAGCCTAAACCTTTTCATTTCATAACCCAAACCAAACACCCTTTTTACCCACCAAAACCTTTTTCATTTTTACCCCATTGTTTTAGTAACAAGTTCGATTTTTCGTATGATAAAAAAAATTGTTGATGATGAAGCAAAAGAAAATAAACAAACAAGTTCATCAAAAATAACTTTGTTTGAATAAATAGCTTCATCAAAAATAAAAGTTACGAAAATAGAAAGTCATACGAAAACCGACACTTGTTACGCTTTTCGCCCTTTTTCTACTAACCACTAACCACCAACCCAACCACCTACCTTTAACCCAAGCCTAACCCTTAACCCACAAAGTCCTCTTGATATTTACAAAGGTATATAAGTTAAAAAGGAGGAGGATTGATTGCTTGGCAAGCCTATGGTAGGAGTAAGTTCCATGCCGCTCTCGAGTGATCCACAAAAATACATTTTCGGCCGAGTGTTGAGTGATCCCCGTGAGGTATGTGAACTTGTATATAAATAGAATTTTAAAGAGGCATGTTATGCCCTAATAAGTAATTTATCTTATGAAAAGTTTTAAATAAATCATGACGAATATGATTGTAAATAAATAAAAATAAAACTAAATAAAGAATCTTGGAAATCCCGACACTCTACGACAAGCCCAAAAAAAACCTTCTTTCCTACCCATTCCATTTGGGAGTGTAATAGCCACATATTAAAGAGTTTTGCTTGAGGACAAGCAAAGATTCAAGTGTGGGGATATTTGATGTGTTAAAAATGCAACATATAAATTTCATCAAATGAGGCATAAAACTAACCTTTTTTTAGTACTAATGTTGGAAAAAGTGTGCTTTAGTCTTCCTTTTGTATTTTCAGGATTAAAAGAGCTCAAATTAACAAAAGAAGCAAAAAGACATCAAAATCTAACATAAATACAAGAAAAGGAACAAGACGTGGCATGCCCGACCCCACGACAGCATCTTCCCAAGCAAAACAAGAGATCAGAAGCCTGAACACACCCCGTGCTCAGCCAGCACGGGGGCGTGCCCAAGTGTCAGCAGAAAAGACAAAGTGGTAGAAGCTTCTATTGCCCACCACGGGGCCGTGCTCAGCGGACACGGGGCCGTGGTCAACTATAAGATTCGCACAATCCAGCAAATCTGCATAGTACAAAGATTCTTCTGCACCACGGGGTCATGCTCAGCGGACACGGGGGCGTGGTCAACTAAAAAGACAAAACAACATTAAATGAAGAAAGAGAAGGATGTGGACACGGGGCCGTGCCCACTGGACACGGGGCCGTGCCCGAGCTTCTGTTCAGCCTATAAATAGAAGTGCTTGGCTCAAGCTGAAACCATCCCTTGGCACACCACCTCTCTCACACTTCACCCACCACCCACCACCACCATAACACCATCATCCACCACCATCATCCATTGTCCATCGTAGAGTGTGTGAGTCGTCTCGGGATCCAAGATTGATCGTAAGAGTTCTTGACAATCAAGGCCATGTTTGCCTAAGTCTCTTAGATCACTTGTTGAAGACAAAGTGTCTAGTGTAATACTTTTTATTTCTAATCTTTTGCACTTTTTACTTGGTTTTGTATTAATGACTTTAATAACTAGTTGCTTATGTTGAAGGTGATCTTTCCTTATCGTTTGTCCGTGGTGTCTTGGCATTATTTTACTGTCTATATAAAATAAAAGATTTTCACCATTCATATCTCCACGGTCTATATGGAGGTATGTTGGCTACTTGGTCGGGGGTTAAGGGAACGGTTTGGTAAAGGTCTTGCCATTGTTCAGCGTTTAGAGGTCCTGCAATGGACCTGAGTTAAATTTAGTAGGACCTCCTTCAATACTTAACGGTATTGGATGGCGGGGGTCCAAACTCTTTGATCACCTCATAAGTTAACTACTATTAATACTATAACCCGGCTATTTAGGACTGTATCCCTGCTGACTCAGACTACTTAGTCGAGGGTAACGTCACCTCCAAAAGAGGGGCCTACCATAATTTGCATTAATAACTTAATTAATTATCTTCCAATAATCCACCCTTTTAGGATTGTATCCTTGCTGACTCAAACTACTGGGGTGAGGGTAACGTCACCTTCAAAAGAGGGGCCTACTACAATAACTAAGATAATCTCTTAAATATGTGCAAAAGTGCGGAAATAATCAAAGGTTACACTAGATACGAGTCGGAACCAAGTGATTCATCTTGTCTATCTGTTTTTCTTTTTATTTTATTTTTCAGCATTTAGTTAGTTTTTATTTTTCTTAGTTAAAAACATTTTTCTAAACTTTTTATTTTGATTAGACGTTGAGGATAAACCGGTACTAAAAGCTCTTGTGTCCTTGGACGACCTCGGTATCTTGCCAACACTATACTACGCTCACGATGGGTGCACTTGCCCATATGTGTGTTTAGTGTTAGTAAAATATCGTGTTTTATAAATTTAAAACTTGGCTAAAAATAAGTGTTAAAGGGGCTTAAAATATACACCTAATATATATAACACTTCACACGCATCAAGTTTTTGGCGCCGTTGCCGGGGACACAAGGATTTTAAGAAAGTTAGGAATCAACGGCCAAATCAGTTTTTCAAAACCTTTTTAAAAGCGCACACATTTTTCTGCATTTTAGTTTAGATTTGCATTTACAGTAGCCTGTACACAGGGTCGTGTTCGCTGAACACGGGGCCGTGTTGCACATTTTCATAAAAACACCCAGTAACAGTTGCTTGAACACGGGCCGTGCTCACTGAACACGCCCCCGTGCTCAACGAAATCAGTAAATTTAATTAAAACGCCCAGATACAGATTCTGAACACGGGGCCGTGCTCACTGAACACGGGGCCGTGTCCAGCCTCTGTTTCCGTTTTTATTTTTGTTTTCTGATCTCGAGACTTGGTTGGGGTCTGCTGAGTGATTCTTATGGATCAATACTCAGGAGGTTACAACTACACCTATGAGGAGGATGATTATAGGGGTAATTATTGCACTAATTGTCGTAACTCACGCGCGGTTCAAAATAATCACTCATATCAACCATCCAATTCATACACATACTATGAGGAGCCCAGGTACGAGCCATCAACTTCATACACATCCTATGAAGACCAAAGGTATGAACCTCCTCCCTCATACTCATATTTTGATGAACCAAGGTATGAGCCTTCATACTCATACTTTGAGGAACCAAGATATGAGCCACCACCTTTGTATGCTTATTATGAGGAACCATCGCGTGAACAACCCACCTCATATGAGTATTATGAAGAACAAAACTACGAACCTTGTCCATCATATGCTTACAATGAAGAACAATGGTTCGAACCATCGACTTCATATGGGTACTATGAGGAACAAAGGGTCGAACAACCGGATTCAAGCTTAGAAAATCCCGATTCTTTTTCTATAACCGAAGTGACCGATAGGATATTAGAACACATTAGAGTTATCGATCGTTGTATAAAAGAATCTCGCGCAAGGGAAGAGGAGTCCCGCGCAAGAGAAGAATTAAAAAAAGAAGAGATAACCAAAAGTGTAAAAATGGAAGAACAAATAAGTGAAAAACCTACACATGAGTTAAACAACGAAAAAGGTGAGTCCGACAACGTTAAAATTCAAGAAGAGTCTAATTTTGAAAAAAATAATCTCTTGTCACCTTCTTTTGAAAATCATTGTTTAGTACCCACTCATGCTAAGTTTTTTAAAGAGTTGAACACTAACACTAAAATTGACGAAACGGTAAGTGTTAAGTTAACTAATGATCAAACTTCGCTAATAAAAGAAGACCCATTTGAAATTAGCATTACACCGGTTCCATGTTTCTTTCAAAATTAATTTATTAGTAACGTCACAATCGATAAAGATCTTTGTGTTAACATAATGCCTAACTACATTTTTGAAAAATTAAGTATTAGTGATTTTTCTCCACTTCAAATACCCATTTTTCTATCCAATCGGAAAGTAATAAAATCAATCGGTATAGTTGAGGATGTATTGGTTCAAACAAATTAAATGGTAATCCCGACCGACTTTGTCATCCTCGATGACGCTCCTCTAATGTTGGGACGACCATTTGTAAAAACTCATGAAGCTTTGAAAAACCGGAAGTTCAACAATCTACCTCTTCAATTAGGGGCATTTAAAAGAAGTGTAGATCTCGAACGGTCAATGAAATATCCATTCGGCAATAATGACCCCCTAATTGAAGATGAAGATGAACCACCCGATACAAGTGAAGAGATTGACCACTTTGTTGAAGAAGAGGTCGCCATAGAACAAACTTTTAAAGTTCTTGATCGAAATGAGCAACCAAATAAGGAGTCTCCTAAAGACCCACCACTTGAGCTCAAAGAACTTCCAAAAGGTTAGGAATATGCTTTTCTAGACAAAGAGGGTAAATTACCTGTAATTATTTCGTCTAAATTAGATAGCTTAGAAAAAGAAAAATTAATTAGTCTTTTGAAAAAACATAAAAATGCAATAGCTTGGAAACTTGTAGACATAAAGGGAATTAGTCCTTCTATGCGCACACACAAAATTTTGATGAATGATGACTACAAATCGATTATACAACCACAACGTCGAGTAAATCCAAATGTTCAAGAAGTGGTTAAAAACGAGGTCATCAAGTTACTTGATGCCGGACTTATCTATCCTATCTCCGATAGTCCGTGGGTAAGTCCCGTCCAAGTAGTTCCGAAGAAAGGAGGTATGACGGTAATAACTAACGAAAAGAATGAATTAATACCAACGAGAACCGTCACACGATGGAGAGTTTGTATAGACAATAGACGATTAAATGAAGCAACAAGAAAATACCACTTTCCTTTGCCCTTCATTGATCAAATGTTAGAAAGATTACCCGGTCATAAATTTTACTGTTTCTTGGATGGTTTTTCAGGTTACTTTCAAATCCCGATAGCACCCGAAGACCAAGAAAAGACAACTTTCACATGTCCCTATGGAACTTTTGCTTATCGACGCATGCCGTTTGGTCTATGTAATGCCCCCGCAACATTCCAACATTGCATGGTAGCCATCTTCCATGACATGATAGAAAAGACAATGGAAGTCTTCATGGACGACTTTTCTATCTTTGGGGATTCATACGACCAATGCCTCGATAACCTTGAACGAATGCTATCCCGATGTGAGGAAACTAACCTCACCCTTAATTGGGAAAAATGCCATTTCATGGTAACGGAGGGAATAGTACTCGGTCACAAGATCTCAAGCGAAGGAATGGAGGTGGATCGAGCCAAAATAGATACCATTTCTAGATTACCACCTCCATCCTCCGTAAGAGCTATTAGAAGTTTCCTAGGGCATGCCGGATTTTATAGGCGGTTTATCAAAGACTTTTCTAAAATCTCAAGGCCCCTAACAAAATTACTTGAAAAAGATGCCCCCTTCATCTTTGACAAGGATTGCAATCAAGCATTTCTAACCTTAAAGGAAATGTTAGTCAATGCACCTATCATGATAGCGCCTGATTGGAAATTTCCTTTCGAACTCATGTGTGATGCTAGTGACTTTGCAGTTGGAGCTGTCTTGGGACAAAGAAAAGAAAAGCATTTCCACCCAATTTATTATGCTAGTAAAACACTTAATGATGCTAAAAGAAAATTACACAACGACTGAAAAAGAATTACTAGCGGTGGTATTTGCTTTTGATAAATTTCGTTCTTATCTTGTTCTTTCTAAAACTATAGTCTATACAGATCATGCAGCCATTCGATATCTCTTCAATAAGCAGGACGCAAAACCAAGTTTGATTCGGTGGATTCTACTCCTCCAAGAATTTGACATTGAAATCAGAGACAAAAGAGGAGCAGAAAATACCGCAGCAGATCATCTTTTGCGCTTAGAAGACCCAGCTTTGGAGGCAACCAGGGACGAGAAAATCAACGAAAAATTTCCAACTGAGTCCCTGGAAATGGTGGAATATAAGGAGGAACCATGGTACGCCGACTACGCTAACTACCTAGCTAGCGGTATAGTCGCCAAAGGGTGGCTACATCATCAAAGAAAAAAGTTCTTTGCCAATGTGAAACACTATTTTTGGGAAGATCCATATCTTTTCAAAATGTGTGCCGACCAACTCGTCCGACGATGCGTACATGGTCACGAGGAATTCTCCGCCATTGTCATGAAGGTCCGTACGGAGGGCATCATGGTGCCGCTAGTACCGCACGAAAGGTATTTGATTCAGGATTTTATTGGCCAACCATTTACAAAGACGCCCAAAGTCTTGTCAAAATATGTGATGCTTGCCAAAGAACAGGTAATATTTCTTCCAAAAACGAAATGCCACAAAATGGCATTCTTGTTTGTGAAATTTTTGATGTGTGGGGACTCGACTTTATGGGACCTTTCCCACCATAAAAAGGTAACACATATATACTTGTGGCGGTAGACTACTTATCTAAATGGGCCGAGGCCGAGGCACTTCCAACAAATGATGGAAGAGTCGTGGTAAGATTTCTGAAAAAATTATTCTCTCGTTTTGGCACACCTAAAGCATTAATAAGTGATAGAGGTACCCATTTTTGCAACCATCAACTTGAAATTTTTTTAACAAGATATGGGGTCTATCATCGGGTCTCAACAGCGTATCACCCTCAAACAAACGGGTAAGTCGAAGTGACTAATAGAGGTTTAAAACGAATACTCAAAAAAACCGTAGGGTTAAATAAAAAGGAATGGGCGGATAAATTAGATGATGCTTTATGGGCTTTTCGAACTGCTTATAAAACAACAATAGGTACAACCCCATATAAGCTAGTCTATGGAAAAAATTGTCATTTGCCAGTAGAAATTACACACAAAGCCTACTGGGCAATAAAAAATGTAAACTTAGATTTAGAATTTGCTGGAAAAAATCGATTTTGTCAATTAAATGAATTAGACGAACTTAGGAATTCTGCATACTCAAACTCTGAAATTTATAAGGAAAGAATGAAAAATTTGCATGACAAACATATCAAACCTAATGAATTTCGGGTAGGGGATCTAGTTCTTTTGTTTAATTCACAACTTCGATTGTTTCCTGGTAAAATAAAGTCTAGGTGGTCAGGACCTTTTTCCGTCACCCATATTTTCCCACACGGTGCAGTAGAAATTAAATCTCGAAATGGGCCTCCATTCAAAGTCAAGGGCCAACGGCTGAAACCTTATCAAGGATTCATTGAGGATGAAGAGGAAGAGATTTCGTTCCAAACGATGGAAGAATGAAACCAACATCATACCTGGTAAGTTACGAACGATTGAGACGACAAATAAAGCGGTAAGTTCTCTAACCAAAGCTTATGGGAAACAAGGGCACTCACACGAGCACTAAAAAAAAATTCATAACTTTGCTCGGCACGAGGCCGTGTCCGCTGGACATGGGGCCGTGTCCGCGCTGCAGTCGGGATATATCCCCTTTTTTCAAAACAGTTACTTCATTCCACACGCCCCGTTTCCCCGAAAAAGCTCTGGTTCCAGGCGATTTTTCGCAGATTTTCGACGTCTCCTATCACTCTAACAACATCAAGGTATGATTCTATCACCTTTAGTAGTTAGATTAGTTACTTGCATGTAGTTAAAACACAAAAAATTTAGGGAAAAATATAGGGTTCTTGAAGTTCATCCGGATCGAACCTCAAATTTTTGTTTAGATCTCTCTGCATTTAGTTAGATTAGTGTTATGGGAAGTAAATACACTTGTATTGTTCATAGATTCACCCGATTTCTCACAAAATCCCCAAACCCTTGTTCTTGAACCGAAAAAAAGATAAAATTGATAGGGTAAATGGGTTATTTTGGGAAAAACGACACTTAGGGTTTCATTTTCGGGGGAAACCGCACCTATTGGACCAAAAATTTTCAAGTTTTCGAAACCGGGTCGAAAAATGGAATTTTTGAGTAACAGACGCCTGGACACGGGGTCGTGTCCGCTGAACACGGGGTCGTGTCCAGCCCACTGTTTGCAGTTTTGTCCGAAAATATTTCTGTTTCATGCTAACTTTTGGTGTATTCTTTCAGATGGCTAGGAAGTTCACAAGATTTAACGCCAATGAGCTCGATGCTAGAGCTCGATACGAGATACTTCAAACAAGGCCAGAGGGATACCCGAGGCAAGCATGCACGGACTTGGTAACCTTGGTGAATCAAATCGACCGCTTCAACAACATTGTCACGGGACCACTCAGAGTCGCCCTAACAACTCGACTCCGTTCCGTCCATGAATGCACTTTGGAATTCTATAGCACCTTCGCATTCAACTCAAGGTGCGACCCGTTCGACAACGACGGGGTGTCATTTCGATGTGGTGGAATGAGGTACTCGATCTCTATGGCACAATTTGGTTCGATTGTCGGGTTGTATGCGGAAGAGGATGCGGGAAACGAAGAAAATACTGGAGGAATGAGAGAGATTGGTGAAAACGAACGCCAAGCTATTTGGGCTCAGATTGGTGAAGGGTACTACAATTCGAGCAGCTCTAAGAGTACAAAGCTGAGGGATCCGCTCTACAGATACATCCATAGGCTCCTCGGCTACTCTCTTAGCCAAAGGCATGATAATAGTGGCGTCGTTGGGTTAAGAGATTTGGTTGTCCTCCACTGCATCCACAACCGCATGCCGCTCAATGTTCCGTTCCTCATGCTCCGAAACATGCATCATAACCGCCTTGCTAGTGCACCGACTCCTATCTTCTTTGGGGGATGGGTGTACCGTCTCTTTAGGCACTTCGCCCACATACCTAGGTCATTTGAGAGGAGCCCATGGTCGGGTATGTTAGATATACACATATGCCGCTCAATGAACCTGATTTATGAGGCGGAGGACGGGACGGTGAGCTTTCAAAGGATGCAAGGTCATGCATGGAACCCGCAAGAAGCACTGGTCCTCCAGGCTCCGCAACATCATCAGTATTAATACCAACCCCAAGGTGATCCGGGCCAATCCTCCTCAGGAGGCGGTTTTCCTAATTTCCAAAGTTTGCATGATTTATTGCAGGAAAACCTTATGTGCACCAGGAACACTTATAACATGGCGAGCAACACGTACCACCGGGTCAGAGCTATCGAAAGAAACATATCCGACATCCAAGATGATGTTGGTTATATACGAGACCACATTGCACGCCATGGAGGGGATGATGATGACGATGATGATGCCATGGAATAAGCGGGAGGAGCGGAGGAAGAGGAGGTTGTTTGATGGTTCCCCAGGTTAACCCTTTTCCACTCTTGAACAATTGATGGCCTACGTGCCAAGTGTTGAACAATTTGCTTTCCTTAACTTCTTTTATTTTCTGCATTTTTTTTCTTTTAACTTTGACATGGATGTTGAATATTGGTAAAAGTAGGATGTTTGCTATGGTATGGTATGGTGTCTATTGATTAAGCAGGTACATACGAGGCTTAGAGTGCTAAACATTAGTACTACTAAGGCCGGGACAGGGAAACCGACGAAAGAAACCTGCTTTTTTCAACTTTGCAGACTGTCCACACGGGGCCGTGTCCACCCGACACGCCCCCGTGCCCACTCTCCTGAACCTGCTGTTTGTATTGCAGACCTTGACAGACACGGGGTCGTGTCCAACCAACACGCCCCCGTGTTCACCTTCTGTAAGTTTTCGTTACTGGCACCTGAGCACGGGGCCGTGTTCAATCAACACGGGGTCGTGCCCAGGTAACCAATAACACAAAATTTTTGCTTTTTACACCTTTTTACACATTCAATCAACCTAAAAACTTATTTTTGGGACACATTGAGGACAATATGTAATTTAAGTGTGGGGGGGATGCTAAAACCTTGAATCTTGCAAGTCCTAAATACAAGCCTTACACAAAACTCTATTGGAACCGCTAATCACCCCAAATTTTTAAAAAAAAATTCATTTTACTTGTCTAGGTTTAACTCGGGAAATTCAAGTTCTCAAATAGGTTATATTTTTACAAATTTACAACCGATAGCGTCGTGATAAAAAGAACCAACATAAGAAAATTATGAAAAGGCATGACAAGCTTAGTTAAAATTTGATTATATATACTTGATCACATAAAAAAACCCATTCCCACAAAAGTGAGTTTTGAGCCTTTATTGAGCATACAATTACATATCATTAGAACTAAATGCTCATTTTTCGTTTCTTGTGTGAATAGCCGCTTGGTTCTTACGACTCTAGAACTTGCCATGGCGATACATTCCCGGTCCTTACCAACTTAAAACCCGAGTAAGTAAATGATGGAGGCATTAGGACTAACCTTTTTATTTCTACACCATTATTTTTCTTTTTTTTACCACCTACCCCAAATCCCCCTAGTTAGCCCCTTTGAGCCTAAACCTTTTCATTTCATAACCCAAACCAAACACCCTTTTTACCCACCAAAACCTTTTTCATTTTTACCCCATTGTTTTAGTAACAAGTTCGATTTTTCGTATGATAAAAAAAATTGTTGATGATGAAGCAAAAGAAAATAAACAAACAAGTTCATCAAAAATAACTTTGTTTGAATAAATAGCTTCATCAAAAATAAAAGTTACGAAAATAGAAAGTCATACGAAAACCGACACTTGTTACGTTTTTCGCCCTTTTTCTACTAACCACTAACCACCAACCCAACCACCTACCTTTAACCCAAGCCTAACCCTTAACCCACAAAGTCCTCTTGATATTTACAAAGGTATATAAGTTAAAAAGGAGGAGGATTGATTGCTTGGCAAGCCTATGGTAGGAGTAAGTTCCATGCTGCTCTCGAGTGATCCACAAAAATACATTTTCGGCCGAGTGTTGAGTGATCCCCGTGAGGTATGTGAACTTGTATATAAATAGAATTTTAAAGAGGCATGTTATGCCCTAATAAGTAATTTATCTTATGAAAAGTTTTAAATAAATCATGACGAATATGATTGTAAATAAATAAAAATAAAACTAAATAAAGAATCTTGGAAATCCCGACACTCTACGACAAGCCCAAAAAAACCTTCTTTCCTACCCATTCCATTTGGGAGTGTAATAGCCACATATTAAAGAGTTTTGCTTGAGGACAAGCAAAGATTCAAGTGTGGGGGTATTTGATGTGTTAAAAATGCAACATATAAATTTCATCAAATGAGGCATAAAACTAACCTTTTTTTAGTACTAATGTTGGAAAAAGTGTGCTTTAGTCTTCCTTTTGTATTTTCAGGATTAAAAGAGCTCAAATTAACAAAAGAAGCAAAAAGACATCAAAATCTAACATAAATACAAGAAAAGGAACAAGACGTGGCATGCCCGACCCCACGACAGCATCTTCCCAAGCAAAACAAGAGATCAGAAGCCTGAACACACCCCGTGCTCAGCCAGCACGGGGGCGTGCCCAAGTGTCAGCAGAAAAGACAAAGTGGTAGAAGCTTCTATTGCCCACCACGGGGCCGTGCTCAGCGGACACGGGGCCGTGGTCAACTCTAAGATTCGCACAATCCAGCAAATCTGCATAGTACAAAGATTCTTCTGCACCACGGGGTCATGCTCAGCGGACACGGGGGCGTGGTCAACTAAAAAGACAAAACAACATTAAATGAAGAAAGAGAAGGATGTGGACACGGGGCCGTGCCCACTGGACACGGGGCCGTGCCCGAGCTTCTGTTCAGCCTATAAATAGAAGTGCTTGGCTCAAGCTGAAACCATCCCTTGGCACACCACCTCTCTCACACTTCACCCACCACCCACCACCACCATAACACCATCATCCACCACCATCATCCATTGTCCATCGTAGAGTGTGTGAGTCGTCTCGGGATCCAAGATTGATCGTAAGAGTTCTTGACAATCAAGGCCATGTTTGCCTAAGTCTCTTAGATCACTTGTTGAAGACAAAGTGTCTAGTGTAATACTTTTTATTTCTAATCTTTTGCACTTTTTACTTGGTTTTGTATTAATGACTTTAATAACTAGTTGCTTATGTTGAAGGTGATCTTTCCTTATCGTTTGTCCGTGGTGTCTTGGCATTATTTTACTGTCTATATAAAATAAAAGATTTTCACCATTCATATCTCCACGGTCTATATGGAGGTATGTTGGCTACTTGGTCGGGGGTTAAGGGAACGGTTTGGTAAAGGTCTTGCCATTGTTCAGCGTTTAGAGGTCCTGCAATGGACCTGAGTTAAATTTAGTAGGACCTCCTTCAATACTTAACGGTATTGGATGGCGGGGGTCCAAACTCTTTGATCCCCTCATAAGTTAACTACTATTAATACTATAACCCGGCTATTTAGGACTGTATCCCTGCTGACTCAGACTACTTAGTCGAGGGTAACGTCACCTCCAAAAGAGGGGCCTACCATAATTTGCATTAATAACTTAATTAATTATCTTCCAATAATCCACCCTTTTAGGATTGTATCCTTGCTGACTCAAACTACTGGGGTGAGGGTAACGTCACCTTCAAAAGAGGGGCCTACTACAATAACTAAGATAATCTCTTAAATATGTGCAAAAGTGCGGAAATAATCAAAGGTTACACTAGATACGAGTCAGAACCAAGTGATTCATCTTGTCTATCTATTTTTCTTTTTATTTTATTTTTCAGCATTTAGTTAGTTTTTATTTTTCTTAGTTAAAAACATTTTTCTAAACTTTTTATTTTGATTAGACGTTGAGGATAAACCGGTACTAAAAGCTCTTGTGTACTTGGACGACCTCGGTATCTTGCCAACACTATACTACGCTCACGATGGGTGCACTTGCCCATATGTGTGTTTAGTGTTAGTAAAATATCGTGTTTTATAAATTTAAAACTTGGCTAAAAATAAGTGTTAAAGGGGCTTAAAATATACACCTAATATATATAACACTTCACCCGCATCAACCTTACATAAGTTGTTTAAACTTTTGAAACTATGTTTAAGGCTTAAATATCTTGATTAGGATATATTCTCAAAATGTGTTTTTGGGATATGTGTTTGAATATTTGGGAAATAATACTTGGGTTGAAAACTAGTACTCTGGTCAAACAAGTGTTATCAAAACAGATTTTGAAAAATAAACTATCTTTTATTCTTTAAAGACTTTATCTAAATTGTTTGAATTTTGAAAAACCCTATTTGACGAAAGTCTTCGGAGGATACCGCCGAGTATGTTGATCAGGATATTTTCAAAAAATAATTTTGCAAATTTGAAATCTAAACTGAGCAATGCATGACAAAAAATTAAAAGAGAACAACAAATAAGTCAAAAGGTGGTTATATTATTAACATGTCGAAAGTTGTGCTTTTGGTTTCACCTCAAACCAATGTCACACCCTGGCTTTGCGGAAGCGTGGGTTTATTTTGGTGTGACTTCTTAATACCATAGCAAATATCATAACCATGCTATATGAAATAAAACACATGATGTTCATCCATTCAACAAGTTTTAAAAGTTACCAAGACAACATTGTTTAAGAGTAGACACTTGAAACGAATTACAACCATGACATAATTAGAACTTGTTCATAAAACACAACCAAAAGACATGAATAAAAACACAGTTTAAGACTTGTAATCCGTCCAGGCAAAGGTCACATTTCCTAAACTCGGATGACATCATTATTCCTATGCAGCTTGACGACATTGCATACCTTGCCAGATCCCCTAGTTCCTGAAATACATGTAGTATGAAAAATCAACAAAAAGATAAGCGAGTTCATGTAAAAGTGAGTATGTATAAACCTTTGTAATATGTCTGTATGTATGAAAAATCCATGGTATGTAGCAATTAAGGAAAAAGAGATCACCATTGGGTTGCAAAGCCAATGATATGTGTGAAGTGATGTAGGAAGACTGAACCTAGCAGATTTTTGCGTCGGGCTCCAAGTCACCCCATGGTCCGTACTGTGGACTCAGGAGTTGGGCTCGCTACACCCAAATAGATCTATCGCTCATGACCCTCGGTCCTACAATGAGGATTAATGGCCCCAAGTAACACCTACCCACTCACATGATCTAAGTAGTAAACCCTCCTTAAGCTAACCATACCATGTATATAAAAGTCTGTAATAATTGTCGCATGTATTTCACCCCCGAAGTATAAAACTGAAAACAGTAAAGAGAAAAGGGGGACATGAACTCACAGAAGTGTGTATCCCGAAACGTAAGTCTCCAACTCAACCTACTGCGTGACGACCTACACGTACTAATACCTATTAGACGGATGGTCGTGCCTTGGCTTAGGGTTTACCGTTTTTGGAGAAATAGTTAGGGAACTATTTCGTATTCACACTTCTTCTTTATTGTGTATTTCCTTCCCAAGGATGGGGGTTTTTAATACATATATGCTTTATAATTCCGAAAATATATTTTAAGTCTCACTTAGAAAATATATTTTTAAATCACTTGTCTAAAATGTTTTAAATTCCAAAATATATATATTTTTCCCAAAAATATTATATTTTACTTCATAAGTTTTCCAAATTACATTTCACCAAAAATTCACGAATAAGAGTATTTTTCTAAAATATACATAAGTTACGTTTTAAAGTTCGCGTTGTATTACGATACTTGTGTAACTTAAATATTTATTTTGTGAGAGCGTTGTTATTATTTTGGAGTTGTAATTTCATGATATTTTCAAGTTATATTACTTTTACCCAAAAAAAATAATATATATCTAGTTCGCAAAATAATCAATTAATCACACGAGCGTCTTGTTATAAAATATATATTCTAAATATATATTTATCGAGTTTTATTTACGAAAATCCACCTCCGGTACTTGGTAATTTTTGAAATAAAAATCATGGTGAAGTTTATTTTGAAAACCAAGTTAAAAATATATTTGTAAACATTTGTTAGAAAAATAATTCTAAGTGTTGAAATTCTAGAAAAATTTCGCCAGAGTTTCTTTTGTAAACGGAGGTGTCCACGCTTTCTAGCGTATCATTTTCTTTTGTAAAATCAATCAAACAATTTAACAATCAACAACATACAATATTTACTCACTAATCTTGACAAAAATAAGACTAAATTATAACTCATGAACTTGAGAGTTTTGTAAGAATATGTAGTACATCACCAACACCTTTAGTGGGTCTTGTTATCTTTAAAAACATGATTGGTTTCTTGAAAATTTTATTTTTAAAGAATTTGAAGTTTCACAACTTCTAGTCAAGATTCACAAAAGTATTTCTTTACGAAATTTCCGTGTTACACAAGTGTTCATACACTTGTTTATTTACCAAGAACGCTTTTAGTTCATAAAATATCCGGGTCTTAACAAAACTAGTATCTTTCACTTGGTTCTTCCGAAAAACCACTTGTAGATCTTTAGATCTACAAGTTTATAACCTTACTTTTCTAGAAAAATTATGTTTATTCAAGTTTCAAGTTCATGGTGGATGGTTTCATCATCTTTCATATTTCTAACACTAACATCTTACTAGTTCATGTTCTTGAACATTATCTAGCATGTCTAGATGATGATCCATCCAACTTTTACTAACAAACAACATCAAATAATCATAACTACACAAGATTTACAAGATTTACCCAAATAACTTCTCTTTATCCACCCTTTATCCCTTATGTTCAAGACTTTAGATTATGTTCATTAGTGTTCTTAGCATTTCATCATTCAACCATCTATTAACCACTAAAATCAAGAACAAGATGATGTTTCAGAACACTTACTACTAGCACAAGGCTAGGGAAGAAACAAGGCATAAAAGTGGTGGATAAAAGAAAACAAGAGTGGTCCTTGAGCTTCCTAGTGCACCAAGCTTAGTTGTTGGACTCCTTACACCTTTGTATATATGTAGATTGCTTGGATGAAAGCTTGATGGTGGATGTATGGTGGTGATAGGTGGCGGCCGAAAGCAAGGGAAGAAGAAGAGAAGAAAGCTTGTGTTTGATGAGAGAAGATCAAGTTCTAATGTGCATACTTATAAACCAAGTTTCAAGTTTAACCAACATGTATTATGCCCCTAAACCCCCAACATTGTACCATTAAAATAATCAAGAAAATGTAAGGGTGGGTCACCCTAAGGTGACCGTCGATGGGGGGGGGGGGGGGTATAGGGGGGTTGGGTTGTGATGGAACTTGTTACATTTAGTTAGGGCCTTAGTTAGGATTTCTAGTTAGGATATTAGTGTGTTATCTAATATAAAGGGTGTTAGGGTGTTCGGGGACCCTAACTAGCTCAGAAAAGCAAAAACAATTTCCGGGTAAAGTACGGTTGTTCGGTTGGATATTGATCCGTTAAAGTGCTAAATAAAGTTTTAAAGTGTCTTTTATATGTTTTTAGTGACACATTAAATTACCAACACTTTGGAAAGTGTCTAGGACTATTTTGCCAAGTTTTTACACTTTACTAGCATTGTTAAATGCTGAATTTTGGTTAACTGGTGCAGAATTCTACACTTTAAGTATGTTTTAGGCACTTCCGGGCACTATAACTATCACCTAATGACACAGTTTAATGGTCCTCACCTCCCTACACTCCCTACCAGTGTAGTACTTTATTCCTGGCTCATACTGGGCCTCAACATAGTGTCTGTCTAGGTGTTGGCATTGTCAGCATGTTTACTGGGTTATCCGTTCACTGTGCTAACTGTGCTTTGTGCATCAAATTTGTCACTATTGTTTGTGTGTAATAAATGGAGTGACAGTATAAAATGTGATGCATGAGTATGTATGTAACAGAAAGCAGAAAGCAGTTTAATCACAATTGTAATCAAGCACAGTAATTAAGCACTAATTAAATATTAATCAATTGTACGGATACCTGGATTTGTGAGGGTTGTCACATTCTCCCCCCGTTAGAGAAATTTCGTCCCGAAATTTTAGGCTCTGCTTCTAGTTGCAGGGGTCTTAGGAAATAAATGGGGGTATTTCTCCTTCATACGATCCTCACGTTCCCGCGTGAATTCCGGCCCATGTCTTGCATTCCATCGAACTTTGACGAGCTTGACACTACTCCTGCGTGTTTTGTTAAGTTTCCAATCCGTAACCTCAACGGGTTCTTCGGTAAAGTGGAGCGTGTCGTCGATATGAACTTCGTCAGCAGGAATGATCACTGTTTCTTGTGTTTCTTGGACTATTTCGGGACCAACAAGCTGTCTATCACCCGCATCAGCCCAGCATAAGGGTGATCGACATTTGCGTCCGTAAAGAGCTTCAAATGGCGCGGCTCCAATGCTTGTGTGGTAGCTGTTGTTGTACGAAAACTCGACCAATGGTAAATGATTATCCCAGCTACCACCTAGGTCCATTACACATGCTCTCAGCATATCTTCCAATGTCTGAATAGTTCGTTCACTTTGGCTATCAGTTTGTGGGTGAAATGCAGTGCTTAGATTTAACTGTGAGCCAAAAGCTTCTTGGAAGGATTGCCAAATCCTTGATACAAATCTCCCATCTCTATCAGAGATAATCGAGAGAGGCACCCCATGTCGTGCGACAATCTCCCTCATGTATATTTCCGCAAGTTTACTCGTGTTGTCCTTCTCTTTGATCGGCAAGAAGTGTGCGGACTTTGTTAGGCGGTCTACTATTACCCAAATTTTATCATGGCCTTTGGGCATCTTTGGCAGTTTAGTTACGAAGTTCATTGAAATTTGTTCCCATTTCCATTTGGGTATTTCAGGTCGCTGTAGAAGACCTGAAGGCTTCTGGTACTCTGCCTTAACCTTGGCGCATGTTAAACATTTGCTAACATATACTGCAACATTGCCTTTCATCCTTGGCCACCAGTAAAAATCCTTTAGGTCTTGGTACATATTATCCGCTCCTGGATGAATTGAGTACTGAGATTTGTGAGCTTCATAAAAAATAACCTTCCTCAAACCACCAAACAGAGGAACCCAATTTCGTTTCATGAAGCATAAAGTTCCTTCCTCGTTTGGTACCAACTGCTTCTCCATCCCATAGAGATACTCGTCCTCAATATTCCTTTCTTTCAAAGCTTCTCTCTGTTCGGCACGAATGCGTAAACAGAGGTCTGTCTGGACAATCATTTCCAAAGCCCTAACCCTTATGGGCTTGATCCTCTCTTTTCGACTCAGGGCATCGGCGACCACATTCGCCTTCCCTAGATAATACTTGATCTCGCAATCATAATCATTCAACAGCTCTACCCAGCGTCTTTGCCTCATGTTAAGCTCTTTTTGGTCGAATATGTGCTGCAGGCTCTTATAATCAGTGAAGATTGTACATCGCGTACCATACAAATAATGTCGCCAAATCTTCAACACAAACACCACCGCGCCTAGTTCCAAGTCGTGCGTGGTATAATTTTTCTCATGTACCTTCAACTGGCGTGACGCATAAGCTATAACCTTCTGGCATTGCATCAGCACGCAACCCAAACCTTGACGCGAGGCGTCACAATATACCACGAAGTCGTCCGTTCCTTCGGGTAGCGATAAGATCGGTGCGTCACAAAGTTTGTTCTTCAACAACTGGAACGATTCTTCTTGCTTGTCACCCCAATCAAACTTCTTGTCTTTCTGTGTGAGTGCGGTCAGGGGTTGAGCGATTTTCGAGAAATCCTCAATGAACCTTCGATAATAACCAGCCAAACCTAAAAACTGTCGAATCTCGGTTGGCGACTTTGGAGTCTCCCAATTCTTGATCGCCTCGATCTTTGTTGGATCCACATGGATTCCATTTCCATTAACTACATGTCCAAGAAATTGGACTTCACGCAGCCAGAACTCGCACTTCGAGAACTTGGCGTATAATTTCTCCTCCTTGAGTAGCTCTAGAATAGCTCTTAAGTGCTGTTCGTGCTCGTCCTTCATCTTCGAGTAGATCAGAATGTCGTCGATAAACACGATCACAAACTTGTCCAAGTACGGCTTGCTGACCCGGTTCATTAGGTCCATGAAAACTGCCGGTGTCAGCCCAAACGGCATAACTAGGAACTCGTAATGTCCGTAACGAGTCCTAAAGGCCGTTTTCGGGATACTTTCCTCTTGTATCCTTAGTTGATGATATCCTGATTGAAGATCGATCTTTGAATAGAAACTTGAACCTTGCAGCTGATCAAATAGGTCATCAATCCTTGGCAAAGGATATCTGTTCTTGATAGTCAACTTATTAAGCTCGAGGTAGTCTATACACATACAAAAACTACCATCCTTCTTCTTAACGAACAGAACTGGAGCTCCCCAAGGTGAGAAGCTTGGCCTGATGAATCCTTTGTCTAACAGCTCCTGGAGTTGCGTTGACAACTCCTGCATCTCCGAAGGCGCAAGTCTATAGGGTGCCTTGGCTACAGGCGCGACGCCTGGAACCAAGTCAATGTGGAACTCGACTTGCCTTTGAGGCGGTAATCCTGGCAAGTCTTCTGGAAAGACTTCAGGATATTCTTTTACGACTGGAATGTCTTCGATCTTTGGCTCAGTAACTTCTTTATCCACGATGTGTGCTAAGAATGCAACACATTCCTTCTGTAAACACTTTCTAGCTTTCAGACAGCTAATAATTCTCAGTGGCGTATCACGCTTCTCTCCGTGCACTACGATCGTTTCTTCATTCGTCATAGGGATGCGGATGGTCTTTTCATGGCAAACAATCTCGGCCTTGTTGCTCGATAACCAGTTCATTCCCACTACCACATCGAAGCTTCCCAGCTCGACTGGCAGTAGGTCTAGCGTAAATTCGTGCCCTCCCAGTTCTATCACGCATCCTCTGATGACTTCTCCCATTTCAATTAGTTTTCCATTCGCCAATTCGATCGAGTACGGAACGTCTAACTTACTAGGTGCCAATCCAAGTATATTCTTAAATTCTAATGATACGAAACTATAATCGGCACCAGTATCAAAAAGAACAGATGCAAAACGGTGGTTTATAGGGAACGTACCGGTGACAACGTTTGGATCCTGGCGTGTTTCCCTTGCGCCGATGTTGAATACTCTCCCACGGGCTTGATTCAGTTTTGGGCATTCCCTCTTAAAGTGCCCAACTTCTCCACAATTAAAGCATCCTGGCCCTCGGCCATTCCCATTTCCATTTCCACCCTGAACGTTATTTTGGTTACGAATTCCATTCCCAGTTTGATTCGCAACATTCCCACGATTTCCGTTTCCTCCATTATTCCCTTGCGGGTGATTTCCATTACCATTCCCATAGCCTCGATTACCACCATGCCCAGTACCAGTTCCGGCCCAACATGTCTCCTTCGAGTGGCCGCTCCTCCCACATGACTCGCATTTTCTCAATCCGCACGGGCCAGAATGATGGCGCTGGCATGTATCACACCTGGGCAGAGTGCCCATATAACCTTTTCCTCTGCTTTCAACACCGGTTTTGGCTCTGGCCGGTGTGCTCGATTCACCCTTCTTACTCACACTTGTGGTACCTTGCTTGAAATTGGAAAATTTCCGTTTGTTTTCACCAGACGTCTCAACATGTGTTTCCTTTTTCTTCTGATCAGAAACTGAGAACTTGTTCAACCTAATGGCCTCTTCAGTGAGCGCCACACTAAGGTCGATGGCTTCCGTGATCATGGCAGGTTTGGACGTGGTAACCATACTCATTATCTGTGGTGCCAATCCCCAGATAAATCTCTCAATACGTTTAAACTCTGGTGTGACTATGTACGGTACTACGTGAGATAAATCATGAAATCTTTGAACATATTCTGCAATCTTGGGACCATCCATTCTCAGATGCTAGAACTCAGTTTCTAGCCTTTGTATTTCAGCACGCGAGCAATACTTCTTCCTCATTAACTCTTTTAACTCAGGCCATGTTAACGCATAAGCAGCAGCTTCTCCTAAGGTCTGCACTTGCAGATTCCACCACGATAGGGCTCCATCCAGAAACAACCCTGAGATGTAGGTCACTTGTTGTTCGGGAGCGCATTTGCTCATTCTTAAGATAGAATCTATCTTCTCAGACCACCTAACAAATGCAACAGCACCCCCAGTGCCGTTGAAAGTCACAGGCTTACAGTCGAGGAATTGCTTGTAGGTGCACCCTACACATACGTTAGAATTTACAAATGGTATTAGCGGACGTGCTATAAATATCCAAATGTATGGTAATATGTCTCAAGCAACTTGACATCACCATGGGGTGGATTGTTATTGTCGTTGTTGTTCGAAATGCTCCCGTTTGTTCCTCCTTGGGAGGCTGCATATTGTGCTATAGCTGCGGCAATGATCCCTTGGAGTTCCGCCTCGTTAGTAGGCATGCGTACATCGCGTCTTGGAGGCATCTTCTAAAAGATGATCATGTTGGTCAGGTCATAGTAAGTATAATAAATATACATATACAGTAACATCCATCAACACATAACATCTCATGTTATAAATTAAAACATATAACTCAACAAAGCATGTAGTGCGAATGCTGCTGTTGAGCTTCATTAATCACAACCACAACAGTGTTTTACAAGTTTAATAGTACATCACAAGTCAAAGTAAGGTCATGGGGCTACATCACCCCCAAAAGTACAAATCTGTCTACAACTATCATATACAAAAAGTGTGATCTCTCAAAAAGGCTTTGTAAGCTGGCTCAATAGCGACCTTCTCACCAAAAGATCGACCTGCATAAAACCAAAAATGCCTATGCTGATGGCGGTGGAGGAGGAGGAGGAAAATGAGAGAATAGCAAGCGACGCATGTGTAACCAGTCCTCCTCAAAGGCACGATAGGCGCGCAGCAAATATGCTATCTGCTGCTCAGAAGTCCAAAAACGAGCGTCTGAATCGGGGGAAAGTGGACGAGGAGTGTGTGGTGTTGCAAATGGGGTCTGACAATGATAAGATGGACGTGGAGCTCTCTCCAAGTCCTGAATACGACGAGTCAATGCATCCTGCTGTATCATCAAGGAAGTGAGAATGTCCTCCGTAGAGTACCCAACATGGTATGGGTGGTATGGATCAGACAGTGGCATGATGGGTGGCGTAGTCTATAAAAATGGCTCGCTAGATGGAATGACAGATGGTGCAGTGGGTGCTGCAACAGAAGGAAACTGAGGCAAGACCGGATCAGACGTCGATACAGGTGGAACAACAGTAGGATGAGTAATCTGTGGTATATGACCAAAAGGATGTCACGATGAACCCTCCCCAGGACGTGGTGGAGGGATGTCCTAGAGAAAGGTAATAGGAAGATCGGTACGATAGGCATCGGTCGTATGTGGGTGGAATGGTGGAATATCAGTTGGTGCAGAAACAGGTGTGACGGGTACCACGTACGGTGGATAGTCGTCATCGTCGATCCACCCGTTACGGGTGTCGGCGTAACGTGGGTCTATATGAGTAGCAAAAGGTGCTCGGTAAAACTGTACCGGCACGGGATCGGGAAATGGTGCATCAACAACAGGATCCTTTATCAAGGGTGGAGCAACAGCGAGAAGATCAGCAACGGGTATATCACCAACAGGAGGGGCAACGGCTGGTGCATCATCATGGACATGGTCATGCTCTAATGCAGGGTCAGGAGCAACTACAGGCTCTGGGGCCACAACAGGCTCCGGGTCAACAAGATCCATATCAAAATCAGCAGGGATGTCAAGCAAAGGGTCAATAGGATCTACGGGCGCCTCTAGGGGCTGATCCATGTGAATAAACTCAATATCATGGTCAGGATCGAAGTCAGGGGGAAAAACCGGCTCAAAAGCGTTATCGACCTCAAACTCGAATTCGTGCGATGGACCGGGTGCAGCTGACATCGCCATGTCAGGGTCATAAAAGTGAGGCTGCACACCATGGTCGTGCGAAGATGCAGATGCCACAGACTCCAATGAGTCCGGGACAGGTGAACCAACAGGAAGCTCCTCAAAAGGTGCCTCAGCAATGGGAAGAATAACGTCAGCATCAATAGGGGCCCCGCCCTCATAGTCAGCCTCAGGCGGATCCTCCTCAAACAGATCGATGTCGTCGTCAAAAACGGCATCGAGTGGCATATCAACTACTGGAAAAGCAGCAAGCGGTATGGGAGCAGGGATCACCGCAAGTGGTAAATCCCTGACAAGAAGGCCATCAGCAGGCTCAACTCCAACGTCCGGCAGCGCGAACGGCTGGAAATCATCGTCGTCAATGCTGGTGGTGTCTGATGTGTAGACCTCTCGCTCTGACGAAATCTCGTCATCTGACATGATCGCCATGGGGTCTAGTGTGTCCAATACTCCTGTGTCTGACGATGAAACCATGTCGTCTGTAACACAATCACATATATGCACATATATCAATCTTAAAGTCAAATAAACACGTTAGCCATAATAAAGCAAACAAGTAATCATCCTAGTCCCCTAGACTACCCTCCCAGCCTCTCAGACTGAACTTCCTAGCCTCTCAGACTAACTCCCTGGTCCCTAAGACCAACCTCCCAGTCTCTAAGACTAAATCCCTGGTCTCTAAGACCAATCCTCCCAGTCTTTAAGACTAATTATCCCCAGCCTCTAAGGCTGATCCTCCCTCAGTCTCTAAGACTGATCCTCCCTCAGTCTCTAAGACTGAAATATAAATTTTTGAAAAATGTATCTGTGCCTTTTATTTGTAAAAAAAATGTTTTGTATCCTGGATCTGGACGTTTAGTGTATGCAATGTAAAAATGTTTTTGTGAGAGCCCTAGTGATCATAGTCTAGACTCGAGAAAGAATCCTAGTTCGCTATGATCGAGGCTCTGATACCAAGCTGTCACACCCTGGCTTTGCGGAAGCGTGGGTTTATTTTGGTGTGACTTCTTAATACCATAGCAAATATCATAACCATGCTATATGAAATAAAACACATGATGTTCATCCATTCAACAAGTTTTAAAAGTTACCAAGACAACATTGTTTAAGAGTCATCACTTGAAACGAATTACAACCATGACATAATTAGAACTTGTTCATAAAACACAACCAAAAGACATGAATAAAAACACAGTTTAAGACTTGTAACCCGTCCAGGCAAAGGTCACATTTCCTAAACTCGGATGACATCATTATTCCTACGCAGCTTGACGACATTGCATACCTTGCCAGATCCCCTAGTTTCCTGAAATACATGTAGTTTGAAAAATCAACAAAAAGTTGAGCGAGTTCATGTAAAAGTGAGTATGCATAAACCTTTGTAATATGTCTGTATGTATGAAAAATCTCTGGTATGTAGCAATTAAGGAAAAAGAGATTACCATTGGGTTGCAAAGCCAATGATATGTGTGAAGTGATGTAGGAAGACTCAAACCTAGCAGATTTTTGCGTCGGGCTCCAAGTCACCCCATGGTCCGTACTGTGGACTCAGGAGTTGGGCTCGCTACACCCAAATAGATCTATCGCTCATGACCCTCGGTCCTACAATGAGGATTAATGGCCCCAAGTAACACCTACCCACTCACATGATCTAAGTAGTAAACCCTCCTTAAGCTAACTGTTGGACCGTTCCTTGACCCAAAAACGTCAATCCGAGTAGCTCATCTTCATATGTAAAGGCGGAATCAATGCATATAAAGTCTACAACAGCTTATCCTTTCAATTCCTATCTTTTATTGCTTCTTGATGAAATTTTGACAAAGGTTCGGCTCCTAAGCACACACATACAACTCTGAGATCTGCTCAAACTACTCCCCTATATATAGATATTGTGGTTCGCTCATATGACATGCCATATGAGCGATCCAGAACCTTGACAAATAAGCGATCCAGAACTAAGACCCTATGAGCGGACCAGACCAAGTACATATAAGCGAACCAGACTAATATAGTGACATATAAGCGGACCAGCTCATAAAATACATATTTTAACACTTTTAACTCTCTGTTGACCATTCTTAACTTCAGACTTTTTGTAGACGCAGTCAACAGACATTCCATGCATCAACAGACTCCCCCTTGGATGTTGACGTAGTCTTTTAGCATCTTCAGATCCGTAGTCTTCAGTCTTAGTCTTTTCTTCAACTCTGTCTTTTCATCATAAGCACTCTATCTTCACATTCCCAATAACTTTTGATCCAGACTCCCCCTTTCACAGACTCCCCCTCTCAATATGCTAGAATCTGAGATATCTGGTTCAAGCTTTGACAAATAGCTTCCATTGGGAATAAAGAAGATCAAACCTGTTACTCAACCAACAAACATTACAATCTATCTTTTCAACATTAAATCTCAAAATCAATCAGTTATAGCAATCCACTTAAGTATTCAGGTCCAAGTTAATGACCCTGATTACTCAATTAATCTACCAAGTCCAAATTAATGACCTTGGTTGATCATTTGACAAAACAAACTGATTTAAAAACAACAATTTCAAACTATTTCTGAAAATAACAAGTATCAAGTTAATGAACTTGTTTTTGACTTTTCAAACAATTCAAACTTCTTCAAAGTAAGCTCTCCTCATTCTTCAGTTCAGAATCTCCTGCATCTGCTACAAACAACTGAGAATCCAACAATCAACTCTCCACTTTGGTTTGTCGGAAAATAAAGCAGAAATAAAATCTTTTTGGATTTTATAAAGTGTTCTAAACTAAGAAATGAAATACAGAAAACTTAAATTGCAGAAATTAAACAAAGTAAACTATTTACAAACATGTTTTTGGTGAGCGTGTCAGGGAATCATATCAGCTTTTCAGACAAATCACAAGTACCGTTAAGCTACATTACATATTCAGACTTAAACAATTTACCTCGATTGTCGATATACTGATCCATCTTAAATTCTCACACAAATTTCAACTTATTCAGGATACGATTTAGATGAATTAAGAACATAGCTCATTCATGTGTCCCACCTCTTGAATATACTCCCGTATCCAGAATCTCAATAATCAGTCTTACAGGTGAGAATACTACAATGATATCTGTATATAATTTAGGTATGCGAGGGCCGAGGGATCTCAGATCGATACTTCCGTATACGCAGAGAGATATCAGCTTCGACTTTTCGGTGTGTCCCCTTTAGAGGATCTTTTTGCTTACAACAGCAGCATTTATCAATTTTATTGTTTCAGCATGCTGAGGGTTTAATGCTGTGTTTCAAGCATTGCAGCAAGTATTAGCCAGGGACTAGGTCAGAACCACCGTTCAGCAGAAGTCCCGAAATAATACCCCAGATATCATAGAGTATAAAGACCTAGTATATCAGATTAAGAGACCTTTCAAACGAGATTTCAGGGGTTACCTATATATCCAAGTAGTGTTCCCCACGAATTCACAAGTTTGAATTTAGGTTTATATCCCGAATAAATCTACTAAATGTGTGAAAACCTATCGACACATCATCAGTAAGATTGTTTAACTCTTTTATACTTTTCAAATCTTTAGCATACTGTAATCGTCTAGCTGATGTACTATCATTTTCCCTATATACACAAGCTCTTTTTCAGATTTTATCATGTTTTTGTATTTTTGCATTTTTTACTGTTTTTTGTATTTTCTGAAAATAAACTATGTACAAACATCTACTCCCCCTAAATACCAAAACAAGTAAAAATTCGACAAACCATTGCAGATTGTTTCTCGTCTTCATCCGCAACAGTACTCTCATCAACGCCAATTATGCCATCCGACACCGACAGAAGCTTCATACCGTTCAGTTTTAACAAATATTTAAACCGATTTTTATCAAAAGCTTTGGTATGTAAATCAGCTTTCTGTTCGTCAGTGTGGATTTTCTCAATTCGTATCAACTTTTTCTCAAAGCAATCACGAATAAAGTGATGACGAATTTCTATGTGTTTCGTTTTAGCGTGATGTACTGGATTCTTTGTTATATTTATTGCGGCCTCATTATCAACAAAAAGAGGTGTGTTAAGAAACTGCAAACCGTAGTCGCGCATCTGTTGCTGTATCCACAAGATCTGAGAGCAGCAACTGCTAGCAGAAACATACTCCGCTTCACATGTAGATAACGCCACAGACGTTTGTTTCTTACACTGCCAGGTAACCAATCTAGGACCAAAGAACTGGCATCCTGCAGTTGTTGACTTTGAATTGACTTTGCAGCATCCGAAATCCGAATCGGAATACCCTTCGAGCGTAAAATCACCTTTCCTAGGATACCACAACCCCAATGAAGGAGTTCCTTTCAGGTAGCTCAATATCCTCTTCACGATAATCATATGTGATGCTCTTGGGTTAGACTGAAATCTTGCTGCGAGGCACGTTGGGTACATTATATCAGGACGTGAAGCAGTTAGGTACATTAAAGAACCTATCATGGATCGATAAAAAGTTTCATCAGCCCTGTCTCCGGTGAGATCTGGGTGAATCCCATGATTTGTTGCAAGTGGGGTAGCAGCTGGAGTAGAACTTGACATCCCAAATTTCTCTAGAATATCATGAACGTACTTTGACTGATGAATGAAAATTCCCTCAGGAAGTTGTTCAACTTGTAATCCCAGAAAGAATTTCATCTCCCCCATTGATGACATTTCAAACTTCTGCTTCATCACTGATTCAAAATCTTTGCATAGATTTTCATTTGTTGACCCAAAGATTATATCGTCCACATAAATCTGTACTATCAGAAGATGACCATCAACGACTTTAGTGAATAGAGTGGCATCCACTTTTCCACGTATGAACTGGTTAGCGAGTAGGTGTTGAGACAAAGTCTCGTACCAGGCTCTCGGGGCTTGGTGTAAACCATATAGCGCTTTGTCCAATAAGTAGACCTTGTTTTTGTGGATTGGATCGGTAAAGCCCGGCGGCTGACCGACATAAACCTCCTCTTTAACCTTCCCATAAAGAAACGCCGATTTAACATCCAACTGATAAACTTTGAAGTTCTTCCAAGACGCAAATGCTAGGAAAATTCTGATAGCCTCTAGTCGTGCGACAGGAGCATAGACTTCGGTAAAATCAATTCCCTCCTGTTGACTAAATCCCTGAACAACGAGTCGAGCTTTGTTCCTTACGACAACTCCTCTATCGTCTCTCTTGCACTTGAACACCCACTTAGTGTTAATTTTCCTATGACCATCCGGCAAATCAACTAACTTCCACACTCCCAATTTCTCGAATTGACTAAGTTCCTCCTGCATTGCATTGACCCAAGAGTCTTCAGTAAGCGCCTCTTTGTAAGTTCTTGGCTCAACCTGCGAGATAAAACAACTTAATGAGAATTCAGTTTGCAAAGGAGCAACTTTTGTATAAAAACATGTAAGCCCTTTATCAATCTGATTTCGAGTGCGAACGCCTTTCTGCAATTCTCCTATGATCAACTCCTCTGGATGATATGAAAAAGTTCGCGGCATCACTTCACTTGGAACATCTACATTTCCCTCCAGATTAGTAACATTCTGCTCTGCATCTTGTTCACCAACTTGGTTTGTTTGACTTGAAATCTGAATTTGCTCCCCCTCAGAATCTGAATCTGAATCTGAATCACCATGATCAAATACTGGCATGTTTTCAGCTTCTAGATTATCATTCTGAGCCGACTGATTATCTTGAGCAACTTCATTTTGTTGGACATCATCATGTTCACCAGCATTACTTGGACCTGCTTCATCGTCATTTGAAGTTTCCCGTGGTCTTCTTGAATACTCAGCTGGGAACCTTAACTGTGACTCATATTCACGCAAAATATCCAACTCATCAAAGAAATCTTCATCATCCTCTGATTCTTCTCTCATGTCAAACGAATCCCAAAGTTTGTCATAATGATAACGCCATGAATCACCAGGATTCTGCGGCGGCATAGTATAACCTTGACATTCAACATTTGCAGCTTCAATAATCCGCTTCTCACTTGGAACAAAGACACGTCGCAATGGATTTGAATAACCAACAAATATACCCTCAATGCACTTCGGACCAAACTTCCCAAAAGGTTCTATAACCGTACAAGGTGACCCGAACGGTTCTAGATACTTCAAATTCGGTTTGCGATTATTGATTAGCTTAAAGCATGTTTTGTTGAACTTCTTGACAGTAAGAACCCTGTTGAGCGTATAGCATGCAGCAGAAACAGCTTCAGCCCAAAAATTAATCGGTAACTTTGAATCTGCGAGCATCGTTCTAGCCGTCTCGATTAGCGTCCGGTTTTTGCGTTCTGCGACTCCATTCTGCTGCGGAGTGTACGGAGCACTAAACTCATGCAAAATACCTCTTTCATCACAAAATTCTTCCATCTTACTGTTCTTGAATTCAGTACCATTATCACTACGAATTCTCTTTATACGCCTTTGGTACAAATTCTCAATTTTCCTGAACAGACCCATCAAACTGTCAAATGTTTCATCTTTTGTCTTCAAGAAAGAAACCCATGAAAATCTGGAAAAATCATCAGTAACGACCAAACAATAGTAATCTCCTGTAATGCCCTTGACATTCACCGGACCAAATAAATCCATGTGAAGTCTTTCCAGAGGTCTCAAAACTGAATTAACTTGCTTTGTAGGGTGTGACTTTTTCTTTTGCTTGCCTTTGATGCAGCTAATGCACTCCCCTTCCAGATGAAAACCTTTGATATTAACTCCCAATACCAAATCATTGTGCACCAAGTGATTCATCTTCCTTAGGTGAATATGCCCCATCTTGCGGTGCCACAATCTTGATTCTTTCTCAGTTGCTCTAGACACGAAACAATGTGCTTGACCAGTAGTTGTAGTTGCTACAGACATGTCTAACACATATAAATCATTCATTCTAGGTGCCCTCATAATAATCCATTCTTCAGGGATAACAAAACCAGGTTTCAAAATCAAACATTCCTTATCAGTAAAGTGAGTAGTATACTGATTGTCACAAATCTGCGAGATACTAAGCAGATTGTTCTCCAGCTCAGTAATGTAGTTAACTCTCTCAAACGTCACAATCCCATTGGATAACGTTCCTTCACCAACAATTTTACCACCTTCATGACCTGCAAATCCCACATAACCACCATTGATATTCTTCACATCATACAGTAATGCAGTTTTTCCTGTCATATGTCGAGATGCGCCACTATCCATGATCCATCTTGAAATGGATCTTGGAAGATCCTGTACATACCACAAGTTGATTTTTAAAAACATTTCAATAAAGATGCCGATTCATGCTTCGCGATCCAGGAAGCTCCGGCCATTCAAACTGCTTATTCGAACATAGTGTCCACCCAGGCCTCATCAGCCTTAGGTGTAACCTTGACTCTAGCAATTTGAATTTTGAAATTTTTAGCCTTCAAAGGTGGAAAATTTACATCATAATCAACCGAAATTGATTCTTCAGCCTTTTTCACTTCAGAAGTTAAAATTTTCATTTCAGTTTTTGGTTTCCAAACTTGTTGAGATAATGCAACCCGTTTATAAAACTTGTCATTTTTAGTTACCACTTTCATTACGGATTCATTTTTCACTTTGATATTGTCATTTTTAACGTTTTGCTTCTCTATCACTTTCTTCTCAACATACATTGGTGCTTTACCCTTCACATCAACCTTCTTTTGTTGAACCTTCACAGCTTCAGTCCTAGGCTTTACATATGTACACATTCGTGCAATATGACCAACTTGGTCACATCTAAAACAAGTACGAGTATCAGCTACTCTACTCGTGCCTTCAGACTGAGCCTGTGAAGCTCTCTTCTCAAAGAACTCTTTATTTGATTTTGAAAAAAATTCATTTTCCTCATCAGAAAGTGAACTTGAACCATTCACAAACAACTTCTTTTCTGTAAACCTCTTGTTTTGAAAACTCTTCTTCCGATAACTATTACCACCCCGATAATCACCCGACCAATTGTTTCGATTGTTATTGTAAAAACGTGGTGAATAAACAGTTTTCTTGTTATAAACCCTGTCTTTCTTTCGACTCAGATTATTCACTGCTGACAACTCGACTTCAACAAGTTTGAAAACATTTGTCAATTTGTTCATGTTAACATTCTCTATTGGAAACTCTGAATCCGAAAACAACTTATCCGAACCCATCATCTTGTACATGACAAGGTTTGATTCTTCATCTAAGTTGTTCTTGGACTTTTGTTTCGGAATGTATCTGTCTAGAAAACACCCATCCTCCTCAGAAGTGTCACAATCCGGTTTAAGCACTTTGTCTACCACACTTTTCACCACATCACTTTGGACACCCTCGTCATTGGAAGATGTGAACATGACATCAATGTTTTCAGGAAGTTTAACTTCACTTTCTTCCTCAATTTCCACCAAACTAGACTGCTTTTTCGTGTAGTTGTCTAAAATTGGCGGTGGAACTTTGTGAAAACCTACACCCGTTCCATCAGAAAACACATCCTCGCCATCTTTGTTTTTCCCTATAGGTTTAGGAACAATATGCTGCAAAACAAAGCTTGCTGATTTATAGTTGTTAAGCTTCAACTGGATTCGTTCATTTTCAATTTCAGCTTCTTGAACTTTAAGTTTCAGTTTAGCAATTTGATCCAGTTGTTCATTAATCGATTCTTCTTTTAATCTCAAAACAGCTCTTAGATGTTCATTTTCTTTAAATGTTTTGCCATTTCGATCATCACTATCTTTGACAATGTTTTTCAATTTCTCAAACTTTTCAGAAATTTGACGGTTTTCAAGAATTAACTTTTCATTTTCAGATTTTATTTTCTCACGTTCAGTTTTATCATTTTCAATTTGAACCGTTAATTCTTTGATCCGTTCAGTTGAAGCTCTTACACTTTTGTCACAATCAAGAATCTGATCTTCAACATTTCTAACCTTTGTTGTCAGATTCTGAATTTTCTCATTGTTAAGATACATGACAGTGCTACAAAAATTGCATTGTTTAGTACAATTTTTGCAGTCAGCATTCCCATCAATCTTGTTACCTGACGCATTCGTTGACACACTTTGACTGACTGATCCCTTTGACTCAGTAACAGAATTAGGATCTACCTCAAGTGCTTTTGCAGCTAGCACTTTGTCAGCCATCACTCCCAGGTTCTCAGCTGTCAACTCTTGCGTAGTATCAATTAAGCTTGTATCAACCTGCTTTTCTTTCTTCTCTTTCTCCTCTTTCTCCTTTTTCTCCTTTCTCTCTTTTTCTTCTTCAATCATTTTCGAAGTTGGAGTTCCCCACCACTTGTGTTGCCAATACTCATCATCTTCTTTGTACTCCTTGATGATGGCTTCGATATCTAGCGTTTTGTCATCAATCGCAATGTTGCCATACCTATCAAGATAGCACTCTCTATCTGGATCCCATCTGTTTGCTCTTCTAGCTTCCAAAAAGATACCAGAAAGTCTGATAATGTTGGTTTCAGCAACCATCTTCCGGTATTGATACTTCTGTTCTTCAGTACGATCATCTTTCCACTTAATAGGTTCATCATTGCTTGCCATGAATGCGTAACCCACCGCATCTTCTTCAGGTAGAACTTCCTTACTCCAATCATACCCCTCATCATCATAAATCACAGCAAGAGCCCTTGATTTGTCTCTGTTATCTTCAACCTGCTTCAATCTAGGCGGCTCAGATTTATTCTGATGGTAGATTGCCTTTTTGTAATAATCATCTCTAAACGGATTCTCCGATTCATCAACATAAGCGTTTCGACATTCTCTCTTGAAGTGACCCTTCTGCTTACATTTGAAACAAGTCACTTTCGATTTATCGAACCCCAGCTTGGTAGAAGCACCACCAATTGTTTTTCTTCCAGTAATTTCCATGAATCTTTGTGCACGACGAACAACACTTGCCATAGCCCAACGAATATCGATCAGTTCCATTTCCTCCGGATCAATCTGATCGTAATCTTCTTTCGTCAGATTTGTATTGCCAATCTTCCCAGCTACCAATCCTTCATACGATTCCAACACTGATGCTAGAAAGATCATCTGCTGCTTGGCCGATTCCTCATCAAAGTTCTGAGCATTCTTCAAGTCTATTGCGATGTTGCATTGAAAACGATTCTTTGCATCAGAATGACTTCCAGAAGATGAAGATCCACTATGAAAACCACTGTGACTTCCACTACTTTGACCACTTTGACTTTCTTTGTCAACTGTCGACACATTTTCAGCAGAAAATGCAGTCTTTGGAGAAGTAGCTTTCGGCATCATGCTCTTTGGATAGTATAAATCCAGATTCTGCTGATAAGATGAATTATTAACTTTAAACGTTTTCTTCAGCTCTAGCTCATGACTTTCCAGTCTTTCAATCAACACATCTGGAGTCAAATCTTCTGGAGAAATAGTATTTTTCAACATCAGCGCGTAATATCTCCAATCCACTTCGTCTGGTAATGAATCAAATAGTTTATCAACAAGTTCTTCATCAGTATACGTGATCTTGTGTCGAGCAAGCTCCAGTTTCAGATGACCGAACCTTTCAATCATTTTACACACCGATTCATTTTTAAGACAACCAAACATATCAAACTCTTTCCTAAGAAGTTTCTTTTTATTTTTTACAATCTCTTTGCTTCCAAGACACTTCTTTTCGAGTTTTTCCCATAAATCTTTAGAATTTGAGTAATCTATCAGTGAAATGATGTCTTCACGCACCGATTGAAACAATAATGCCACACATTTTTGCTCAGCCACAAAATTTTCAATCTCTTCAGCTGATCTTAATGCTTCACCATTCTTCTTTCCTTGGGCAAAACCATTCTTCATACTCTTCCAGCTAGAGAAAGCAAATGCCATCAACCAATCTTCAAACTTTATTGCCCACCTGCTGTAATCTTCTTTAGCCATCAACTTAGGAGGTTTGTTAAATGTTCCAAATGCGCTTTCGGACTCCCAAGCTTCCTTCTTTCTTTCTTTTGGTGGACTTTTGTTTACATCGCTTGAAGAAGTATCGTTGTTTCCTGAACTACCCGTGAATGCGTACATATCGCTGAAAGGATTCATGAAAATATCATCCATTTTGATCGTACCTGCAAAATCAATCAACACTTAGAAAAATTTTCAAGATTTTTGAAAAACAAATCCACAAAAACGAATCAATCTGTGCACGTGACAGATAAGCGAACCAAACAGTTTACTAAAGAGCGAACCAGAAAGTGTCTGTTCAAGCGGACCAGAAAGTCTGTTCGAGCGGACCAGACTTTGTCCGTATGAGCGAATCAGATGTTGTCCTTTTGAGCGGACCAGCTGATGTTCGTTCGGGGCGAACCAGCAGATGTTCAGATAAGCGAACCACACAAACTGTTCGTTCGAGCGAACCAGCTAATGTACGTAACAGCAATCCAGAGAATGATCGTTCGAGCGGACCACGTAATGTCCGTTCGAGCGATTCAGAATATGATCCTTCGAGCGGTCCAGATCGTTCGTAACAGCGGACCAGAAACTTGCGATGACCGAAAAAGCGGACCACATATTTTAACCAATTTTTAGACCGAATTACAAACTGATACTTTCAAGGATTGTAATACACTTAATTCCGATCACAATGAAATGATTTTCGTCCAATTCCGACCGCTAAATTGTTCTAGATCTAAGTTTTAAATTTCTGTCCGAAAACTGATTACGTTTTTGATAAAATTGAACTAGTTTTACTTTGTTTTACGATCTGAAACTTATACGGATTGATTAACAACAAGTTTCACACAATATATTTGAACTTCAAACCATTTTGTCCGACGAAACTTGATTAAACCGAAAAATAAAAGAGAGAATGAGTAGAAATGAGATAATATCGCAGAATCAGCTGATGTAGTATGAGCTCCTCGTCCTGATGCTCTGATACCACTTGTTGGACCGTTCCTTGACCCGAAAACGTCAATCCGAGTAGCTCATCTTCATATGTAAAGGCGGAATCAATGCATATAAAGTCTACAACAGCTTATCCTTTCAATTCCTATCTTTTATTGCTTCTTGATGAAATTTTGACAAAGGTTCGGCTCCTAAGCACACACATACAACTCTGAGATCTGCTCAAACTACTCCTCTATATATAGATATTGTGGTTCGCTCATATGACATGCCATATGAGCGATCCAGAACCTTGACAAATAAGCGATCCAGAACTAAGACCCTATGAGCGGACCAGACCAAGTACATATAAGCGAACCAGACTAATATAGTGACATATAAGCGGACCAGCTCATAAAATACATATTTTAACACTTTTAACTCTCTGTTGACCATTCTTAACTTCAGACTTTTTGTAGACGCAGTCAACAGACATTCCATGCATCAACACTAACCATACCATATATATAAAAGTCTGTAATAATTGTCGCATATATTTCACCCCCGAAGTATAAAACTGAAAACAGTAAAGAGAAAAGGGGGACATGAACTCACAGAAGTGCGTATCCCGAAACGTAAGTCTCCAACTCAACCTGCTGCGTGACGACCTACACGTACTAATACCTATTAGACGGATGGCCGTGCCTTGGCTTAGGGTTTAATGTTTTTGGAGAAATAGTTAGGGAACTATTTCGTATTCACATTTCTTTATTGTGTATTTCCTTCCCAGGGATGGGGGTTTTTAATACATGTATGCTTTATAATTGCGAAAATATATTTTAAGTCCCACTTAGAAAATATATTTTTAAATCACTTGTCTAAAATGTTTTAAATTCCAAAATATATATATTTTTCCCAAAAATATTATATTTTACTTCATAAGTTTTCCAAAATAATATTTCACCAAAAATTCACGAATAAGAGTATTTTTCTAAAAAATACATAAGTTACGTTTTAAAGTTTGCATTGTATTACGATACTTGTGTAACTTAAATATTTATTTTGTGAGAGCGTTGTTATTATTTTGGAGTTGTAATTTCATGATATTTTCAAGTTATATTACTTTTACCCAAAAAAAATAATATATATCTAGTTCGCAAAATAATCAATTAATCACACGAGCGTCTTGTTATAAAATATATATTCTAAATATATATTTATCGAGTTTTATTTACGAAAATCCACCTCCGGTACTTGGTAATTTTTGAAATAAAAATCATGGTGAAGTTTATTTTGAAAACCAAGTTAAAAATATATTTGTAAACATTTGTTAGAAAAATAATTCTAAGAGTTGAAATTCTAGAAAAATTTCGCCAGAGTTTCCTTTGTAAACGGAGGTGTCCACGCTTACTAGCGTATCATTTTCTTTTGTAAAATCAATCAAACAATTTAACAATCAACAACATACAATATTTACTCACTAATCTTGACAAAAATAAGACTAAATCATAACTCATGAACTTGAGAGTTTTGTAAGAATATGTAGTAAATCACCAACACCTTTAGTGGGTCTTGTTATCTTTAAAAACATGATTGGTTTCTTGAAAATTTTATTTTTAAAGAATTTGAAGTTTCACAACTTCTAGTCAAGATTCACAAAAATATTTCTTTACGAAATTTCCGTGTTACACAAGTGTTCATACACTTGTTTATTTACCAAGAATGCTTTTAGTTCATAAAATATCTGGGTCTTAACAAAACTAGTATCTTTCACTTGGTTTTTCCGAAAAACCACTTGTAGATCTTTAGATCTACAAGTTTATAACCTTACTTTTCCAGAAAAATTATGTTTATTCAAGTTTCAAGTTCATGGTGGATGGTTTCATTATCTTTCATATTTCTAACACTAACATCTTACTAGTTCATGTTCTTGAACATGATCTAGCATGTCTAGATGATGATCCATCCAATTTTTACTAACAAACAACATCAAATAATCATAACTACACAAGATTTACAAGATTTACCCAAATAACTTCTCTTTATCCACCCTTTATCCCTTATGTTCAAGACTTTAGATTATGTTCATTAGTGTTCTTAGCATTTCATCATTCAACCATCTATTAACCACTAAAATCAAGAAAAAGATGATGTTTTAGAACATTTACTACTAGCACAAGGCTAGGGAAGAAACAAGGCGTAAAAGTGGTGGATAAAAGAAAACAAGAGTGGTCCTTGAGCTTCCGAGTGCACCAAGCTTAGTTGTTGGACTCCTTACACCTTTGTATATATGTAGATTGCTTGGATGAAAGCTTGATGGTGGATGTATGGTGGTGATAGGTGGCGGCCGAAAGCAAGGGAAGAAGAAGAGAAGAAAGCTTGTGTTTGATGAGAGAAGATCAAGTTCTAATGTGCATACTTATAAACCAAGTTTCAAGTTTAACCAACATATATTATGTCCCTAAACCTCCAACAATGTACCATTAAAATAATCAAGAAAATGTAAGGGTGGGTCACCCTAAGGTGACCGTCGATGGGGGGGGGGGGGGGGGGGGAGGGGGTATAGGGGGGTTGGGTTGTGATGGAACTTGTTACATTTAGTTAGGATTTCTAGTTAGGATATTAGTGTGTTATCTAATATAAAGGGTGTTAGGGTGTTCGGGGACCCTAACTAGCTCAGAAAAGCAAAAACAATGTATTTGGCAATATTTTTATGTTCCGGGTAAAGTCCGGTTTTTCGGTTGGATATTGATCCGTTAAAGTGCTAAATAAAGTTTTAAAGTGTCTTTTATATGTTTTTAGTGACACATTAAATTACCAACACTTTGGAAAGTGTCTAGGACTATTTTGCCAAGTTTTTACACTTTACTAGCATTGTTAAATGCTGAATTTTGGTTAACTAGTGCAGATTTCTGCACTTTAAGTATGTTTTAGGCACTTCCGGGCACTATAACTATCACCTAATGACGCAGTTTTATGGTCCTCACCTCCCTACACTCCCTACCAGTGTAGTACTTTATTCCCGGCTCATACTGGGCCTCAACATAGTTTCTGTCTAGGTGCTGGCATTGTCAGCATGTTTACTGGGTTATCCGTTCACTGTGCTAACTGTGCTTTGTGCATCAAATTTGTCACTTTTGTTTGTGTGTAATAAATGGAGTGACAGTATAAAATTTGATGCATGAGTATGTATGTAACAGAAAGCAGAAAGCAGTTTAATCACAATTGTAATCAAGCACAGTAATTAAGCACTAATTAAATATTAATCAATTGTACGGATACATGGATTTGTGAGGGTTGTCACAACCAAGGCCCATCCGCCAAAAGCATGATTAGTTTTTTACCATATTTACGTAACGGTTGAAGGTTTCATTTCAAAACGAGACCCATCCGCCTCCAACCGTTACATCATTCAAAACAGATTATACTAATTGATGACCAAGGGATTCATCCTGAAACCCAGGACCCATCCACCTTTGGTCATCATATTGTTCTAGTGTAGGAAATGTAAATTGTTCAAAGACAGGAAAAGTAAATTGTTCAAATAGACCACAACCATTGAATTTAAAAAAGTGGGCTCCGGCCTTGGAACGTATATCCATCATCGCCCACTTCGCTGCCTCTAAGGGGCAGCTCCTCCTTCCATCATGACCTCATATTCAGCATCCTTCCCAGTATCACCTCCAGCATCACCATCAGCATCCTTCGGAACGCCAGCACCATCCACCTTCTTGGCCACCTCGGCAAGCTCCTCCTCTGTGGGCTTCACAGTAGGTTCTACAGGATTACCACCAAGATCTTTCAGCTTCATCTCCAAAGCCTTGATATTCCATGAAGGGAATTCAACACCCAAAGCCATGGCCTCGTAAGCCATTTTCAGTCTGGCCTGGAAGAGGGAGATGATAACTGAATTCTTAAGGCTCTCCCGATACGAAGCCATATCTTGCTCATGTTGAACTTGGGCAGCGTCGGACTTAGCTTGAGCCTCCTGGGTGATCTTCTGGATGGCAGACTGGTGCTCTTGAGTCATTGCCTTGTACTTAGCTTCGTAGTGTTCTGATTTGGCGGTGGCAATTGCTGCTTGATCTGCAATGGTGGCCTCGGCCTTCTTCAGTTTGCTCTCTAACATGGTGTTCAGGCCACATGCGTCTTCATAGAGGAATACCAAGCGTTCGAGACCCTGCAAAATAAAGAAACAGGTATTAACTTTAGTTAACTTTTATAACCAGCATATGTTGCAGGATATAGGTCCAGGATACTAACCTGGTTGAGGAAGCCGGTCATGAATTTGCTGGATTCCGTAAATCCGTGGTTCTCAAATGGGAATACGTGGGGTGTAGCAGGATGCTCTACTTCCTTCCTCTTCCGGGAGCTGGAGGCCCGGGTCCTGGATGCTGGAGGAGCTTTAGGAGCAGTAGCGGTCTTCGAACCGGTAGGCTTTGATGTGGCAGCCGGCTTCGGGTTGGTCTCTTGCTGGGCAGGTGCGAGGCTGGAATAATTGTCCAACTCGTCAAGTTGGAAGCCTTCGAGGTTAATGGCTGGCACTGAACAAAGGAAGAAATGTTTAGTTTATAAAACTTATGCTTTATAATTAATCTAATCATATGCTTACCAGACATCTCTGAGCTTGATTTTTGACTTGAGTTTGTGAGAGACAGGGAGAAGGTTCTTTCACTAGCAGGAAGTCGGTAGATCCCTTTGATCCAGGGTTCCGATTCCGCGCTTGGGGTGCTAGGTCTCTGAAATTCGCTGCATAAAATATCAGGATATCAGTCAAGGATATAGTTTAAGGATACATTTTTGGATATTCCTAAAACCCTAAATCCTACCCTTGGTTAACCATCTAACTGGCAGATCAAAACCCTTGTTAATAGAGTCCCTTTTAACGAAAAAGAACTTTCGTTGCCACTGATCTTCGTTCTTGGTGGCCTTAAGGATTAGGGGGTTCTTGGAAGTGGAGAACAAAAGAAAGCGGCTGTTGCCATGCGATCTCAGTCGGTATACTATGGGAAGGTCTTCGATGCATAGGTTAGGGAAATGGCGAGATTTAATTTGGTTTAACACCATTAAAACTCGCCACACCATTGGCATAGTCTGGGCATAACTGAGGCCGGTAAGCTCGAAGAAACGAGAGATGAAGGGTGGAAATGGGTACCGGAGTCCCAAAGAAAAGGGATAGGCGAGAAAGCAGACCCATTCGTTTGATGACGCATCTGATCGGACCTCCCGATCAAAATGGTGAATAACCACTCCGGCAGGAAAGGCACCAGAATCCTTCAAAGCGGCGATATCGGCGTTGTTGAAAGAGCAGATCTCATTTTGTGGTTCTCGGATGAGGTTTTGACTCGTGAGGGTTGTGGCCGGCTCGTTTGACCGTGATCTTGTTTGAGATGCCATAAGGGGTATCGACCAAGAAACAAGTGTTAGGATCTGAGTTTGGTTTTGATTGTGTTTTACGTTTGAATTAAGATGAAGATGGATGAGTTGTGCAGCGGAATTAAGATGGAAACAAACTTTGCACACAATCAAATGAGAGAATTGCTTTAATCAAACATTTTCCACAAAGAACCGATAGATTGAATTTATTTCAATAATGATTACAATGCAATATAAGAATACAAACTCCCCCTCAGCCTGAGCTCAGTGTTTGTTCGTGCAGGAAAACAATTTTGCAAAGAGCTAATAGAACAGTACAGAGCACTGTTCTATTTATAGGCACGAGCAAATCACGGAGGCATCTAAGCTGACGTCACCATGAAAGTGACATCTAACCTCCTAACAAACTCTAACCTCTGATCTATACAACCTCTGCTATGCTAACTACTGCTATTACATTTTATTACATAAAGACATCTAAACAACTGTTGCATCCTTCCACTGATGTGAACCCAGCAGTACTTGTCCGGATCAGCAGAGCTTGACTCAAAGCAGTAGATTGAACAACAGAGCTTTAGTCTTCCATCAGGCTTTTACTTGATCAGCAGTTTGTAGGTCAACAGTTTGTACGATCAGTAGATAGGAGGTCAGCAGATGTTGAAACCACTTTCAAGGGGAGAGACTTGTATGCATACCATCTGCTTATTTTGGATCCACTGCTCTGATCCAGTTTTGTCTTTAATTGTCTGTACCTCTGGTAGGGTTCAATCCCAACAATCTCCCCCTGGAACAGATAATGCCAAAACCCTTCATTATTGTGGAACTTTATTGCCTCATCAACAGTTCCCTTATCTGACCTTTAAGTTGTAACTCAAAGTCTAGGGCATCTGTGTCATCTTCATCCCTACCAAGTGGAAGATCATGTAGATCCTGCATATCTTCAAGACTTAGGCCAAGTGCTTGTTCCCTTGATATTTTCTTCACTTCTCCACTAGACCTGATCATAGTCAGTACATGGGTCTGTTTGTCAGTTTCCCACTTTAGTACTTTTGAGCCTGGTGGGTTTCTTGGGAGATTTTTATTTGATGAGGTGTTTGGTGAAGCTGGCCTATTGATGACTGGCTGAGCAGTACTTGCAGGTTGATCCAATCCAAGAGTTTCTACAATCATTTTCTTGATGCCTTCTTTTACAAGGGCATCTCCTTCTATTAGCTCTTGAATGGTTTCAGCACCCAACTGTTTTTGTTGCCTTCTTTTAAAGATGGTTGCACCAGCTAGAGCAGTGGCTCTCCTGATTTGCAGCTTTGAGGGTCTTTTTGAAACCTCTGCTTCAGGATAGTCAGGCTTTTGTGGAGCATTTGGATCTTTCTTTCTTAATTTCTCCAAACTTTTGTAGGTAGCCCTGACTTTATCTTCTTTCCATCTCATCACTTGATTTTTGGACCCATAATCAGCAGCAACCAATTCCTCTTTCATTCTCTTCAGCTCTAGTGTTTTGTCAGGCATTTTCTTTTTATGTTTTGACCAATCTGGAGGAGTGTGTTTGACCTTCTTATTTATCATTTCTTGAATCCTAGCTGCTTCTTGTTCAAGCTCAGGAATGGTCCACTCCTTGTACATATGCTTTTCTCCCTTGTATTTCTTGGTTGCCATGATGCTTTCAATGTAGTCTTTTCTCAAGGTTTCATCTGCTCTCTCTGAGATCTGTTGACATACATTTTTTTGCAAATTGCTCTAAGGAACTGACTTGTGTGAGCAAGTATTGATAATTCTGCTGAATTTCTCTATCAGATTTCCCATGTGTATTTCTTTTTGAGATATCCTCTGCTTGCTTAGCCTTGATTTTCAAATATTCTTCAATATTGTTAGGCCTGGGATATCCTTCAACAGATGGCAATTTCCTTTTAGCAGGGTCATCCTCATAGTAGAAAGATTTGATTTCTTCTCTGACTGCTATAAGTTCAAGAGGGAATTGAAAACCTGCAGGAGCTAAGGGCTTTTGATATTGTAACAAGTGATAGAGATTTTGAAGATGTTGGTGGTGGTGATGGTGAATCATCATCTGGTATGAAAATCCTTCTCCTTTTTATTTTAGGAGAGGCAGATGATGTTTTGGGTGGATCAGTGGAGGTGATTTTGGTGGTAGTGGTTTGTGATTGACTAACAGCTGTTGAAACAACTGGTGTTTCAACCACTGTTGTCATTACAACAGATGTTGTAACATCTGTTGTCTTCTGCTTTTTGGCAGGAGAAGATGGTGGTGAGGTTGTTTTTGGTGGTGATGGTGGTGGTGGTAAGACAGTGGTTGTGGTGTGTGTTGAAGTGGTGTGTGTTGAAGTGATAACAAATGTTGAAACCTCTGAAGTACCAGCAGTAGTTGATACAGCAGGAGTTACAACAGCTGTTTGGATGGAGGTTGATGTTGGGGGCTTTTGGATGGTGGTTTTGGAGTACGCTTTGTGAGTTTGGATGGTATGGACTTGGGTTCCCTCACTTTTCTAGTGGGATTTCTTTTTAGCTCAGGATTTTGAACATCCTTTAGCCCAGAACAACCCTGCGCATTCAGCTCCATGTAAGCTTTCTTCTCCTTATTCCACCTTGACATATCCTTTGCCACTCTGTCCCTTTTTACACTTGCTATAGCTTCATCAAGTGCATTTTGGGTAACATCAACCTTTTTGCTACCATCTGGCAAAGGTATCTGCTTGGTCATATTCTCCGTTTCTGGTTATATGTAGAGACCATCATCTACTCCCTTTTTCTTCCATTCTTTGATTTTCTCCCCCTTTTTGGCATTATCTGGTGGTAAATGATCAATGAAGACAACAGTTGGAGGAGCAGTGCCAGTGGTTTTCAATATGTGGGCCTTGAGTGCCTTGATGTCTGCTTGTGTGTTCTTGAACCTTGACTCCATGATGTTTCTCAGCTCTTGTATATGTACTTCATGTTGCTGATCAGCCATTTGTTTTTGTTGTTGGAGAAAAGGTTGAAATAGATTCCAGAGCTCATTTGTAGCTGGTGCTTGTGGTGGAGTAGGTGCTTGAGGTGGAACAACAATGGATTGCATCTTTTGTACTTTCAACAACTGTTGTAACATGTCTTTGATATCTGTAATAGCTGTATCCAGTTTGTCAACTCGTTCCGTCAAATCCAGATATTTTAAACCATCACCCAATTTAATGGGATCATCTGATTTCCCACTAGCAGTGGTTTTATCAGTAGTTGAGGTAGGGAGTGTACTCCAGACATTAACCACTGATGCCCCTTTTTCTTGGTACTGGGGTCTTCTACCTTCAACACTTGACAACCTTTTAATGTTGCCAGTAGTCAAAACAAATTCACTGGTGGATGTCAGAGGCGCTATGGAAGGAATTGCCTCCAAGGAAGTCTTATTAATGTAACCACTGTCCAAATGTAAACCAGTGGGTTCAACAATTGTAGTGGCTGCTTCAAATGGATTACCACCAAGAGTTACTTGTAACTCAAGGGGTGTAACCTCCTCAGGTTGTGTTGGTGGGTTAGCAAAGATTGATACATCAGACCCAGTTATTTGTTGAGGCATTGTCTCATTGATGGGTGATTGAGAAGGACTGGTTTGTGCCTGGTTTAAATCAATTGCTTCCAACAAAAGTCTAGTTGGTGGAGGAATTGTGAATGTGAGATTTGGTGTTAGAAGAGAATTTGCCCCGGGCATTGGGCCGTGGATGATGGAAACAAGTGAATCCAGAGCATCATATTGTGGTGTCCCTATGTGTACAACCTGTTCTTTTTGAGAAGAAGCAGGAGGAGTTTCAGTTATGGGTTGAGATATTTGGACCAACTGCTGCGAGGAAGAAGCAGCAGTGGTTTCTTGTGACTTTTGTTTTGTCACAGGCAGTTGCTCTGGTATCTCATCCTCCAGAGTTGCCTTATTGATAGGTTTTATGGGGTTTTTGAGTTTTTCTTTTTGTTGGCTTTTTAGTGATTGTAGGTGTGGGTTTCAAAGCAGTTGTTTTGCTACTTTGATCACCTTGAGCAGTGGGCTCAGCAACAGATACCTGAGGAGCAGTGGTAGCTGCTAAATTCTGCTCAGGCACCTCTGCTTGTGTTTTGCAAGGTGTTGACATTCTGGTAAAAGTTTCAGTAGTTAAGCTGTGCATTTGTAAAGAGTCACCTTGTTTTATTGCAGAAGTATCATTCTTACTGAATTTCTTTTCAAAATAATAACTTAGAAATCTTGGAAATAGTAAGAATGATTTTGTTTCAACATTTTTAACCAGATCATTAAAAATTTCTCGAGAATAATTGAAATTTTCTCCTTGAAGAATAGCAAATCCCAGGTTTTGAATTTTTAATGGTATTTCATTAAAAGCAGTGGTTTTGTTTGAAACACACATTAGGAGGGTATGGAATAAAAACCTTGTTGCAGAAGGGAGGAAACCTTTTTGTAAGGTATCCTTCTTCATCATTGTATTTGCATACCCTCTTTCAATGAAGTCAATTTTTAACTCATTTTTAGAGAAAGAAATTATACCTGTCTGATCGTCGAGTTGAAAGACCTCCGAGATGGATTGTGGTGTAATCTTGACAACTTCACCCTTTAGAGAAGAGTTAATGGCTATTACAGTTTCACCTTGTTTTTCAAGGGTTGCATTCTTCCAAAACTCTCTTTGGGTTGCCAAGTAAATTGGTGCATCTGCTGTTAACAAAGTTTTGTACTTTGATGCAGACATGATATCAATGATGGAGTCGAAGATATTTGTGGTGCCGGGTTTTGTGAGAAGACCCAGAAGGTTGTGAGACGTTTTGTGTGGAATTTCAGTGGGTTTTGCCTTTTGAGAGGCTTCTTTTGATGATGATTTGGAAGTGGGTTTTGCAGATGACTTCGATTTTGTCATTTTGAAGATGATAATCGAAGAAGATGTTGATGAAATTTGAGAAAAACTGCTTTGAGAAGAGAATTTTTAAGAATTCAATCCGACAGTAAAACCCTGTTTAAGTGTGGAATGAGGGTTTTATAGAGAAAAAGTGAATGCTGACGTGGCAGCGGTTACAAAAGGTCTGACCACTATGTACTACCCACATGCCAACCTCTGATGAAATGAAGGATAGTACTTTTATGAAAGTTACTGATGAAGACAGTGGTTACAACGGTAAAAAATGGAAGCAGTGGATGATTTTCACTATCAGTGGATAGCATATCAGTGGATAAGACACTGCTTTTGAACAACAGTGTTTATCAAAGAAATGAGAGAACAGGGGTTGACTTTCAGCAGTGGATAGACTTTGAAGTAGAGCAGACTTTTGAACAATCAGTGGTTATGGCAGACTTTTAAGGATTTTAATAAAAACTTCATTTTAGCTATTTTTAAGGATGGGTTTTTGATTTTCTGAAAACATTTTAATGCTTTTATTCATAGAAAAACAAGATTTTGCTTGTTATTCCATGTTTAGCATGCCAATCCTAGAGACCAAACTTTCAAAGGTGGATGTATCTAATGCTTTTGTGAGCACATCTGCCAGCTGGTCTTTAGTTGGAACATAATGCAGAGAAATCAAACCTTTTTCATAGCAATCCCTCACAAAGTGATGTCTGATGTCGATGTGTTTGGTGGTTGAATGAGAAACTGGATTTTTGATGATATTTTGTAGGTCCCCTATTCGTATGGATCTTTCACAGAATTGTCTTTCCAATCAAGAGTGCGGAATCCTCTTGATCAGAATATCACAGAAACAAGTAGAAGAACAGAAACAGCAAATCACTTTCAAACCCGGGTTTCTATTGATTATCGATTACAAGAATTACAATCAATCAAACCCTAACCAACACTAATTTCGTCCAAACCCTAGAACTCTCACGAAATTCCTCACGAAACTGTTTTGGCTGATTAACCTAAACCCTAAAGCCTAACCTTGTTTATATAACACAAGGTTGCAACATTAGGCTGGGTTTGCTACATGGGCTAGGCCCAATTCGTCCCCCATCACCCAATGTGGGTTTTGTTTAGCCCAAACTCTATTACAAAGCTAAACCCGCTAACTGTTTATCGTTTAACTAATTACAAGATATCCAAAGACCAAATCTAAGCTGTTGTCACAAACATGCACCAACAAACTCCCCCTTAACAATAGCTTCATAAAATAACTTTGTCTTCAGTCATCTTGCAATCTTCATGTAATCTTGCACTGTCTTTGGTCTTTGGATATCTTCAGCTTCAACTGCTTCTGTCAGCAACAGACTCCCCCTAAGCTGATGCATCCAATCACCAAATCTTTAAAACTTTAGCGTTTGAGTAAACTCCAGTTCAGCATTTGAATAGCAATCTTTAAACTCTTCAACTTTGTCTGCAATGTAGAAAGGAGGTTCTACCATGCATCCAATCAAACTCTCATCTTCACAGCAACTTCTCAGCAACACAGCAACTTCTCAGCAACATACTGCTTCAATCTGTATACTATAAAACAAACATCTCGAGAAACCATAAGAATTTTTCAACATAAGTTAAACAACTTATTATTTTTCAAGAGATTGTTAAACTGTATCACAGATTAAGCATTTTCAACTTATCACAAATACGCAAAACTTTTTAATCACACCCTATAACCCGCATGATTTAAAATTTTGAACTCACTTTCTAACACCGTCTCCCCCTATCAGTAACAATTCCTCCAAGAATAACAGTTTTTTGTACGTTAAGAATTTTAACAGAAAAAGACACTATTTTTGGATTTTTAAATTTTCTGAAAGCAAGTAAATAACAAAAGCAATAAACACTCTATTTTTGTGAGAATCACCGATAAGAAGATCATATCAACAAAATCAAACTGTTTCACACTATTAGATAATTCTTTATTTAATTTTTCATGAAAAGCAGTCCAAGACGATTACCAGTATGTTTGTCCACTTAAACAAAATGCATGAACATTTCAAGTACCATTACCATATGATATGTTAAGGTAATATTAATTACTGAGATATTAGCGTGTCCCACAACAGGATATACCCCCGCGATCAAGGTATGCACAAAGATTCATCGTAGTAGGTGAGTATACTGATGTCATCCTTTAAGATATCCTGACAGTGCTTAGGTCTGCATATAATCTGTTTTAACATGTTTTGATTGCTTAACAATGAACACCCAAATAAATACTAATCAAATCCTGGAAATATAAACAACACACTCTATCATTTAAGTATCTTCCCTACCACATATTTCACAAGTACAATCCAGATTTCTGAAATCTTAACTGGGAATAGGTTGAGAAGAGAACAGAATAGATCTTTAGGAGAGATGGTATAATATACAGATCAAATGAGTTTTTCTCAGTTTGATATAGGTTTCTTGGGTTTCTTTTGGGCACTTGAGGGCCTCTTTCGGGTGTATTAGATCTATAGCGCGACAACGTACAGCTAGGTCAGCATGTATCTGGATGCAGCAGAAGCTGTCGTTGCCTAGCACCTCCAGGTCAGCATATATCTGGATGCAGCAGAGGAGGTACACGATTTTTTCAGAGAAGATTTCAGAATCAGATCAAAATTGTGTGTATCGGGACAACATACAGACATTCAAATAGAAATGTGCTAATTCCAAGTGACTTTCTTTCCTGGGGTCATGTACAATTTTAGTTCTGAACAGACAGACAGTCAAGATATCCCCAGATGAAATAACAGTATAAAGACCCAAAACTTCAGATTTTGGCAATCTATCAATGCAAGATTTAAGGTCATTAAACCATACACCACTGATGTGTTCCCCACTCATACTCAGTGCATTTAAGTTTATATCACATTGGTAAGTTGATTATTTCATGCTTTTGCCTACTGGTATATCATATGATGAAGCTACTATCACACTTAAGCATTTTGATTCAGTTCGAGTGTGACAGTCTAACTTGCTGATGTACTATCATTTCTTCTTTTTCACACAGTGAAAACTCATTTTTGATTTTCTATTTTTTATGTTTTTGATTTTTCAATGTTTTTGTATTTTTGATTTTTTAAGAAAAACAGTAAACTATTTACAAAAATTCTTATGAAAAACCAGTTCTTCAGGATTCCTCATCCCGTTGAGTTCGACTAAGTGTTCAAAGCGAGCCCTGTCAAAAGCTTTAGTATAAAGATCTGACAGGTTATCTTCTGTGTCAACTCGATGTAATTCAATTAGTCGTTTTTCAGCACAATCCCGTATAAAATGATGACGTATGTCAATATGTTTTGTGCGACTGTGTTTCACGGGATTATTAGTTATTGAAATCGTGGCATTATTGTCTATCATAATAGGAGTACGAGTGAAATCCAAACCGTAATCGCGCATCTGCTGTTGAATCCAGAGAACCTGAGAGCAGCAGCTACCCGCAACAATATATTCAGCTTCACACGTAGATGTAGACACACAGGATTGCTTCTTGCATTGCCAAGACACGATCCTGCCTCCTAAGAACTGACAACCCCCTGTTGTAGACTTCCTGTTCGACTTGCATCCTCCAAAATCTGAGTCAGTGTAAGCGACAAAATTCAAATCACTATCAGCTGGATACCACAACCCAAGTTTAGGTTTCCCATTTCAAGTAACGAAGAATACGCTTCACTGCTTTCATGTGTGACTCTTTTGGATTAGCCTGATATCTGGCACACAAGCATACTGCAAACATAATGTCAGGTCTTGAAGCAGTCAAGTACATTAGAGAACCAATCATCGCCCTGTATTGAGTTGGATCAACGTCTTCAGTACTTTCGTGATCTGGGCCAAGATTGTGATTTTCACATATGGGTGTGTTGAAAGTAGAGCAATCATTCATTTTGAACCGACTCAAAATGTCATACACATACTTTGTTTGATGAATAAACATCCCATCCTCCTTCTGTTCAACTTGTAATCCCAGAAAGTAAGACAGCTCACCCATAGCGCTCATTTCGAACTTGCTCTTCATCACCTGCTCGAACTCTTTACACATGCTCTCATCTGATGACCTAAAGATGATGTCATCCACGTACACCTGTACCAGCAGAAAATCTTCCTTCTTCCTCTTGATGAACAGTGTACTGTCAATCTGACCTCTTTCGAAACCATTCTTGATCAGATGTGTAGACAGTGTCTCGTACCCCGCCCTGGGAGCTTGATGTAATCCATACAAAGCCTTATCAAGTTTGTACACTCGATCTGGATAATCAGGATCAACGAACCCATCTGTTTGTGAGACATACACCACTTCTTGGACTTTCCCGTAGAGAAATGCACTCTTCACGTCTAGTTGGTAAACTTTAAAGCCCTTGAATGTTGCGAAAGCTAGAAACAAACGAATTGCCTCCAACCTTGCCATTAGTGCAAACACTTCATTGTAATCAATCCCTTCTTGCTGATTGAACCCTTTTACCACCAATCGAGCCTTGTTTCGCGTCACTATCCCTCTGTCATCCTTCTTGCACTTAAACACCCACTTAGTGCCTATCTCTCTTTCACCTTTAGGAAGGTGAACTAACTCCCAAACTTTCAACTTAGCAAACTGTGCCAATTCCTCTTGCATTGCTTCAACCCATGAATTGTCTTTAAGAGCCATATGAATGTTCTTCGGCTCCTCTTGGGAAATAAAGCAACAATACAAGCACTCGTTCACTATCTCCCAAACTTTCAACTTAGCAAACTGTGCCAATTCCTCTTGCATTGCTTCAACCCATGAATTGTCTTTAAGAGCCATATGAATGTTCTTCGGCTCCTCTTGGGAAATAAAGCAACAATACAAGCACTCGTTCACTATCCCAGTCTTCTCAACAGACACAAATAAACCAGAATTCGCTGCTATGCTTCTTCTCGTCTGAACACCTGCAGTAGGATCTCCAAGTATCATGTCAACTGGATGATCTCTATTTGCTCGTGTAGAAGCAACAGTATCAACTTCAAGATTATCACCCAGGTTTGATCCAACTTCCCCTTGAATGTTCTGATCCGCAAATGGATTAAAGAAATCTTCCCCCTCAATGGGTTCAGAGTCACTATCACTTGAATCAGGATCAGCAGCACCTTTGGAAGTTTCCGCATCATCTGTCATATCAACATTCGATCTAGGCATGAACTCGCCTTCATCGTCTCCACCAATCATTGTTTGAATCAACTGAGAATCATCTGCATTTGGAAACTCAGGAATATTAAATGATTTAAAAGTGCTTTCATAATCATATAATATAGCAGGACTACTCGTTGATTGTTGAGGTTTGTATGAAGTAATTTCCACATTAAACACAACCTCAATTTTACCAGTTTTTAGATTAAAAACCCTTTTATTTGGTGCGCCAGGTACGTAACCTAGAAAGTAGCCTTCGTCAGCCACCTCACCGAATTTTTGTTTATCTTTATTACGCACAATGGTGCAGGGTAATCCAAATGGTTCAAAGCCTTCTAAGTTTGGTTTCTTGTTAAACATTAATTCATGACAAGTTTTATTAAAACGTTTAATAGTCAAAACTTTGTTTAGGACGTAGCAAGCTGTGTTCACAGCTTCTCCCCAAAAAAGAACTGGTAGCTTTGAATCTGAAAGCATTGTCCTAGCGGCTTCAATCAACGTCCTGTTTTTCCTCTCAGCTACTCCATTTTGTTGAGGTGTATAAGGAGCGGAATATTGATGTTCAATTCCCTTGCGAAGACAATAGAGATCCAGAATGCGATTCTTGAACTCCGTGCCACTATCACTCCTTATCCTCTTGATCCTAGCATCATGAACGTTTTCCAATTTCGTAAAAAGATCTATCAGCATCTCCGCCGTCTCATCTTTTGTACCTAAAAAGAAAACCCATGAATATTGTGAATAATCATCAGTGACAACTAAACAATAGTACTTTCCACCTATGCTCCTTACGTTCACTGGACCGAATAAATCCATGTGAAGTAATTCATAAGGGGCATCTATGGAATTTACTGTTTTAGATTTGTGAGGTTTCTTATGTTGTTTTCCCTTTTGACATGGAAGACATTTATCTTCCACGTGAAACCTCTGCATTGGAACCCCTTTCACTAGCTCATTTTTAACAAGGTAATTCATTTTTCGATAGTGAATATGGGCCATGCGTCTGTGCCACAACATCGATTCAGCTTCATATGCTTTTGATAGCAAACACGCCACCACAGCAGTTGGATCCTTAGCACCCATGTCCATGACATAAGTGTCATTTCTCCTTGGCTCTCGCATCACTATCCAATCGTCCGGAATCTTCAAACCTGGTTTCAACACTAATGCTTCATTCTTGGTAAAATGGACCGAGTGACCCTTGTCGCAGACTTGTGACACGCTCATCAGATTGTGTTTAAGCTGCTCCACATAGTTCACTTTGTCCAGTGTGATCTTCCCATTGGTCACCTTTCCTCGTCCTGTAATTCTACCACCTTTAGCACCCGCAAAATTCACCTTTCCACCATCATAATCTTCAAATTCAGTCAACAATCCCACATCCCCCGTCATGTGCCTGGAGCAGCCACTATCAACATACCATAAGTTGATAATCCTCCTTAGCAGCTCCTGCACACACCAACCAAGAAATTAGTTAGATTGGGGGACCCAAGCCTTAATGGTCTTGGGTCGTCCAAATTCACCAACTACTGGAACATCCATCCAATATCCATTACTCCTTACTGGAGTCTTGGATCTCAGACCTGTTGATGGAATTTGTTTTTGATTTCCACTAGGTCTTTGGTCCTGAGGGTTCCTATACATGTTTGGACTATTTGACCTTTGGAAATTTTGATTTTGGTACCTTGAATTTTGATTCCAAGAAGCATTATTGTTGTAATTTCTAAAGCCATTGTTATAAAAAGTTCGACCACCATCATTTTGGTATCGATTTTGATATTGACCTTGACTTCTGAAATTATTTGAATTTCCATTAAAATTGTTCATTCTAGGTGAACTGCTTCTAGGTCTCTCGTATCTGCCTGGTGGAGATCTAGGCTGAAATCTTGGTTGATTTCTTTGAAAACGAGGAACTTGTGGAGTTCCTTTTTTAGCCTTATCTTCACCAACAGCAACATTTTCTGGTTGCTTATAGGCATATTTCTTTGGAGAATTTGCAACTTTCTCCTGTTTATCACCACTATTTTCTGGTGACTTCTCTCTCTTCCTCCCACTCACTTGTGCTTCACTCTTTTTGTTAGGACAGCAGCTAGCTACATGTCCCTTGGTGTGACATTTGAAGCACGATCTCTGTTTCGAAGACTTCTTTTCTGAAGCCTTTGAACTAGATTCGGGTTTTTCTTCTGATGATGCCTTAGAAGGATTTGGTTCAGTTTGCTTAGTTTCAGAATTTTCTTTGTTCTTATTTTTAGCAAACTCTACATTAGATTCGTTTTCAATAACAGTTGTTTCATCTTTCATGTCACTTCCTTGAACAAAATTAACACTTTTAACAAACGTTGGATTTTTATTCTTAGGATGTGATGTGTTCTTTTTCAAAACAGGTTTGCTGTTAATATCCTTCTTCGCATCAGCATTCTCAAAAACATTTCCTTGACATGACGTGGAACTACTTGGTGATGTTGACACAAAGTCCATGAGATCATCTTCATCAGGCAAGAAAGAATAGTCATGACTAACAGGAGGTGGAACTTCATTGAAACCATGAAATCCCACACTGGTTTTGTCATTACTTTTCTTCAAGCCACCCATCATATGTTTCATAACAAAAGTAGAGTCCCTGAATTGACCTAATTTCTTTTCAAGTTCAACAATTTTGAGTTGTGCATCTGACAACTCTTTGCATTTATCAGAAATCTCTTTTGTTTTTTCAGCCATCATTTCATGAGCTAAGTCTATGACTTGAAGTTTTTCATTTAATTTGCAGGTTACAGCTTCAATTTTACTTTCATAACCTTTTTTTTCTTCAAGTATGACGATTCATTTCTTTTAGCAAAAAAGTTTGCTTCTTTTATGGTAGACATCTCGCCCACCAGACTTTGGTTTTGAGTGGACAACCTGTCAACTTCACCCTGTAATTCACGACATTTTAAACACACAGAATTAGACTTTACCTCTCCTGTTTGTTTGTCAAGATTGGCCATTAGTGCTGCAAGCTGAGCTTCCATTCTTTTATACTTAGCATCCTTTTCTTCAGCTTCACGTTCCTGGTCAGATTTTTGCTTTTTCTCCTCAGCATCTGTTGTCTGATCAGCCTTATTTTCTTCAGCTTTACTCTCTGCCTTCACCTCAGCCTCATCATCCACTTTTGCTTCTACATCTTCCACAGTAGCTTCACCGTCATCAATTGGAGTTATCTCTGCCATGAATGTCTGTGTGACATTGTCATCTTTTTCCAAGTGAATACTCCAGTCATATGAACCTTCTCTAGCAGTAGAGATCAGCGCTCTCGAGTTAGAGTTGTTTGATGCATTCCTGTTGTTTGAACTCTGACTCGAAGTCTCCTGCTTTTGTTTTTGACATTCCCTAGCAAAATGCCCATAACTTTGACAGTTAAAGCACCTCACTTTGGTCTTGTCGAAACCAACCGTCTTTCCTATAAACTTCCTTCCTGTTCGGTTCATAAATCTCTTCACTCTTCTAGTAATCATAGCCATTTGCCACTGCAAATCCATATCTTCAAGATCATCAGGGTCAATCTGATCATAATCTTCATCCAAAGTGGCAGGATCAGATATCTTCCCTTGAATGTAGTTCTCATAAGAAGCCACAAATGAAGCAAGTAGAGCAAGATGCTCTTCAGCAGACTTCACACTCATTGGCATTGACTTAACACCACTACTCTACTTAGAAGCTGATGTTTTCTTGGCTCCTGTTGATCCTCCTGAAGCAGCTACAAAACACACATCACCATCTTCATTCACTATGACCTGCTCATTCTCACACGAAAGAAACGCAGTAGCAGAGTCGCTAGAAGCGTTGTGAGATGAAGAAGATGCAAGCCCATTGTAAATCGTTGGATCTTGAACCTGATCATATCCAGTGTCTTTCTTCTTCATACTGAGCTCATAAGCTCTCAGCTTGCCAACTACTTCTTCCAGTTCCTTTGTTTCATAATCAGCTTCTCCCTTTATCATAAGAGTGTAGATATCCCATTTAGTAGGAAGAGCATCAAGTAGCTTGTCATTTTTCTCTATGTCAGTGTAGCAATCTATATCATAATTGTCCAATTCTGACATCAGATGGTAATATCGAGTGATGACGTCTTCAAGTGACTCATTTTTCATGTACTTGAACACAGCAAACTGCTTCTTCAGTAGATCAACTTTGTTCTTCTTGACATCAGGATTACCCTCATATCTCTTCTCTAGTGCATCCCACATTTCCTTTGAAGTAGTGTACTTCTTAAAGGTATGTTTGATGCCATCAGGTAAAGACATTTTAATGGCAGCCAAGGCTCTCTTTTCAGCCTCATACATTTTCTTTTGTTCGGCATCCATATCAACATAAGCAGTTATACGTTGTCTTCCCTCAAACTCATGAGTTGGGTTCACATACCCATCATCTATACATATCCACATACGAGTGTCCTGGTACTCAACAAAGGATTGAAACCTATCCTTCCATGTCAAGTAGTTTTCCACCTTCATCATCTTAGGTGGTTTGTTCGTTGTGCCTACCTCATGTTCCATCCTTAAAAGTTCGTTCAATTTAGACATGTTCGACATTTTAACTTAAGCAGACTGGTAAAACCGTACAATTTTAGTCCGAAATCTGTTTTTACCAAGTTATACCGTTAGATTCGTCTCGAGATTACGATTCCAATGATATATAATGTCGAAAACCGTTTTCGGGATTTTCCAGAGTCTCTTTTTTTTACCCTAAAAATCCAAGGAATTCAACGGTCCAAACGGTTCTATCTAACGAGCTACGGATCAATTTCTATTTGCAAAACACTTAAATTTTATCAACGCTTGCCAACAGAAATTCCACCACTTTAAATATGATATTAATTTCGCTGGATTAAGTCACGTAATTTCGCTGGTCACTTTATTTGTCCAAATTCGCTGGTTTAGTTCGCTTAAAGGTCAATTTCGCTACCAACTTCACTGATAATTTCGCCTCCAAAATCGCTGCTTAAATTCGCTATTACGACGACTGTTAAAGTCGCCGAAACCGTGATAATTTCGCTGTGGACAATCACACGGTTACCAAAGTCGCCTTTGGATTTAACGTCGCCGTTCACCGAGATATCAACACTCAAATTCGCGGATCAGTCTGCGAATCTGTTAAAATCGCCCAGTAACTTTGGAAACTTGATCTGTTTTATATTCTGAAGATTCTCCAACACAATCTGCAAAATCAAAACAGCAAATCAGCACAATAATGTCGAAAATTAACGAAGAACACGAAGAACAGTCTTCGAATTCCAGCCAAATACTCGTCAAAATCCAACAGAAATCGTCCCGAAAACCTGCAAATCAGCAAACAAACAAAGCAGAATATCAAAACAGCCAATAAATCTCGAAAATTTTTATCAAAACAGCCAAGAATTTCGAAAATTTTTATCAAACAAACAGAAAATTTTCGAAAATTTCAAAACCCTAGTTTTCAAAAATTCGAAAAACTCCCTGTTTCTGCAGCAACCAATTCTGAACCGAGCCTTCAAGAGCCTAATGCTCTGATACCAATTATAGGTCCCCTATTCGTATGGATCTTTCACAGAATTGTCTTTCCAATCAAGAGTGCGGAATCCTCTTGATCAGAATATCACAGAAACAAGTAGAAGAACAGAAACAGCAAATCACTTTCAAACCCGGGTTTCTATTGATTATCGATTACAAGAATTACAATCAATCAAACCCTAACCAACACTAATTTCGTCCAAGCCCTAGAACTCTCACGAAATTCCTCACAAAACTGTTTTGGCTGATTAACCTAAACCCTAAAGCCTAACCTTGTTTATATAACACAAGGTTGCAACATTAGGCTGGGTTTGCTACATGGGCTAGGCCCAATTCGTCCCCCATCACCCAATGTGGGTTTTGTTTAGCCCAAACTCTATTACAAAGCTAAACCCGCTAACTGTTTATCGTTTAACTAATTACAAGATATCCAAAGACCAAATCTAAGCTGTTGTCACAAACATGCACCAACATATTTTCTGCTGCCTGGCTATCCAACATGAGTGGTGTCTTTAAGGCAGTGATACCAAAATCCAGCAACTGATTTTGAAGCCACGGGAGTTGGGTTGTACAGCTTGCAGCAGCAATGTATTCAGCTTTAGCAGTGGATGTTGAAACAGCTGCTTGCTTTTTGCTTTGCCAAGAGACCAAGCAATCGCCTAGAAACTGGCACCCTCCAGAAGTGGACTTCCTTGTGGTGTTACATCCAGCAAAGTCACTGTCTGAAAAACCTGAAAGCTTGATATTCACATTAGCTGGATACCAGATACGAAGTGTGGGAGCACCTTTTATGTATCTGAAGATCCTTTTTACAGCAATGAGGTTTGATTTTCTGGGAGCTGATTGTCTTCTTGCACAGACACATGTTGCAAACATGATGTCTGGTCTAGATGCAGTTAGGTACAGTAAAGACCCAATCATGCTTCTATAAAGTGTTTGGTCAATCAGCTCATCCTTTTCATCAGACATGACAAGCTTATTTGTTGCCATGGGTGTGCTGCATGGTTTACAATCATTCATATCAAATTTATTTAAAAGTTCTTTAGCATATTTGCTTTGATGAATGAAAGTTCCATTTTGCATTTGCTGAACTTGGAGACCAAGAAAGCATTGCAGTTCACCCATTGCACTCATTTCAAACTCAGCTGTCATGAGTTCCCTAAACTCTTCACACATTTTATTACATGTGCTTCCAAAAATAATGTCATCCACATAAATTTGGACAATCATTAAATCCTTTCCTCTCCATTTTAGAAATAGTGTTTTATCAATGGTACCTCTTTTGAAACCATTTGAGAGTAGAAAGGTGGAAAGAGTTTCATACCAGGCCCTAGGTGCTTGTTTCAGGCCATACAAGGCTTTGTTTAGCCTGTAGACATGATCTGGATAAAATGGATCCTCAAAACCTGGAGGTTGACAGACATACACCTCTTCTTGAATTGTACCATAGAGGAAAGCACTTTTGATATCCATTTGGAACACCTTCATGTTGTGGTTGACAGCAAAGGCCAGGAACAGTCTTATAGCTTCCAATCTTGCTACAGGGGCAAATGTTTCATCATAATCAATCCCCTCTTCCTGTCTGTAACCTTGAACCACAAGCCTGGCTTTATTCTTGACAACAATGCCCCTTTCATCAGTTTTATTTTTGAAGACCCACTTTGTGCCAATGGGACTTATATCTTCTGGCAGTGGTATAAGCTCCCATACTTGTTGTCTTTTAAACTGTTGGAGCTCTTCTTGCATGGCTTCTACCCAGTTGTTGTCTTTCAGTGCCTCTTGGTACTTGACTGGCTGATGGAGTGATAGAAAACCATCAAAAAGACAAATGTTTTGGGTTTGGCTTCTTGTGAGCACCCCTTCATTGATGTTGCCAATGATTTGATCAGGTGGATGATATCTCAAGAAGATTAAATCTCCTTGGTATGGTATGATGGCATTTGTTGGTGAAGGCTGCAAATGTGTATCATCTGAGCTAACCACTGCTGGTGACTTTGATGATCCAGCAATGGCTTCAAAAGGTGGTGGAATAGGAGGTAATGGTGAGGACACATACTGGCTTTTATCCACTATTTGGGGACTTTTGTCAGCAGTGTTTGATGATGTGGAAGCAGTGGTTGATGGGCTACTTTGGTCAACAATTGTTGAGGTAGCAGTGGATGAGCTTTGACAGCTGTTTTGAACAACTGATGCCTTTCCCATTGTGGCAGACTTTTGAGGGATGATGATTTCATACCCATAGTCTGGTGATGAATCCTCTGATGGACCTGCACTGTTAGTCTTGACAGTAGTATTTTCAAAAGTGAATTTATCAAGATCAAACAAATCTGCAGGATTTGCTGGGATTTTCATTGATGACAGTTCATTGAACTTCACATTTAAGGTCTCTTCCACTGCTTTGGTCCGTGTATTAAACACTTTGTAGGCCTTGGCAGTGGTTGAGTATCCCAGATGATAACCACAGTCTACTTTGGCTGCAAATTTTGAGATGGAATCTTTTAAGTTCAAAATAAAGCATGGGCAGCCAAATACCTTGAAGTATGAGATCAGTGGTTTGATTTTATACAGAATTTCATAGGCAGTCTTTTTGTGCCTGGGGTTTATTAAAACTCTGTTTTGGACATAGCAAGCAGTGTTTACTGCCTCTGCCCAAAAAGTTAATGGCAAACCTGAATCAGCAAGCATGGTTCTGGCAGCCTCAATCAAAGTTCTGTTCTTTCTTTCAACTAACCCATTTTGCTCTGGTGTTCTAGGGATGATGTACTGCCTTACAATCCTTTTCTTCACACAGAAGGCATCCAACTCCTTATTTTTGAATTCTGTGCCATTGTCACTCCTGAAGACTTTTACTGGAAGGTCAAATTGCTTTTCAACCTGTGTCACAAAGTCTTGTAAAATGCCGGCAGTCTCATCTTTTGAGTGTAAAAAGAAAGTCCATGTAAACCTAGAGAACTCATCAATAATAACCAAACAATATCTCTTCTTTTTGAGACTCATGACTTGAACTGGGCCAAACAAATCCATGTGCAGCATTTGCAAACACTGGGTTGTTTTGGACTCTTCAATGGACTTAAAGGAGCTTTTATGTTGTTTTCCTTTTAAACAGGAAACACAATGCTCAGGACATGAAAACAGTTTTTGTGGCAAGCCTCTTACAAGGCCATTTTTTGAAATTTCAGTGATTGTCTTGAGATTTGTGTGCCCCAGTCTCCTGTGCCAAAGTTCTGTCTCTTTGTTAGAGGTAGCTGAGAACAGACAGGCATCAGCTCTGGGACACTCTTTTGACATATCAACAACATAAACATTGCCACTTCTTTGAGCAACAAGTTTTGTTTTTCCAGTTTTCATTATTGCTTCAATCTTTTCAACCATTTCTGGTCCAACAATCCTACAACACTCCTTTGTGAAGAGTGACCCATACCCCTTATCACTCATTTGTGAAACACTCAGGAGGTTGAATTTCAGATTGTCTATCAGATTGACATTTTCAAATTTTACATTTCCAGACTGCACTATACCAGACCCCAGAACTTTCCCTTTACTATTATTCCCAAAGGATATATCACCCCCTCCATGAATTTTGAAATCTTTGAGTAGGGCTTTACATCCTGTCATGTGCCTGGAGCCTCCACTATCTACATACCAAAGGCTATCTAAGCATGCAGAAGCTCCCTGCACATGAAGTAAAAGAATTAGTTCATTAGGGTTTCCAAAGCCAATAAGGCTTTGGATGGGGTCTCAACAGTGTCTGGGATGGATGCAGATTGATGGACAGTGGTTAGGTCAGGGGTTTGGACAGTTTTAGGACTGTTTCTTTCTAGCCATTGTTGTGGGTTTTGCCCAATCACCTGTTGGTACCCAAAAGGATGCCTGTTCACTCTGGGTTTAGAGGGCCTTTTGTAGGTCTCATAAACGTGTGGAATCCATTGGTAAGATGATTGTTCCTTGCCTTTTCTGAACTGGTTGGCAGGGGGTGCATCAGTAACCTGAACATCTCTTTTGACAGATGTTTGGTTCAGCTGTTTTGTGACAGTTGTTTGAACTGGCACAACCAGTGGTTGTTTCTTGGTGAATTTGACAGATGATGTTGATGGACTCAAGGATGTTTTAGCAGTGTATTCATTCTTTTTCACATCAAAGTTTTTGAGATACACACATGCTTGAGTTTTGTGGTTTGTTTTACCACAGATGGTGCAGCTCTCAGCAGGAACAATGACACTTGTTTTGTTTAGATCATATGCTTTTAGATGAAAACAGTCTTTTGTTAGATGGTTTCTCTTTTCACAAAATTCACAAAACAAGTTATTGATCTTTTCTCTCTTCTTTCTCTTTTCAGACTCCTTTGCAACAGAGTTTTTAACCTCTGTTGGGATGTCCTTAAGTGGAATGGCTTTTTCTTTTGGAGCCTTATCACCATCAGTGGTTGTAAAGTCCATGGGCTTGAAATTTTCAAGAATGTCACACTCATCAGACCATGTGGGTTTAAACTGGTATTTCTCAATCTCCTCAAAAGTAGAGGATCCCACTAGTCTGTCAAGTGTGATTTTGTTACCAAGTTTATCAGTGATTTTCACTTCTTGGCCATTCTTGTTTGTGGGAATGATTTCAGATGAACCAGCTTGTTTACCAGCAGTGTTTACAAGATCTTCATATTTTCTATATCCTACACCAAACTTGACATTGCTTTCAAGCTGTTTCTCAAGCATAACCTCATACCCTTTACAAGATTCCACCCATCTCTCACAGGTGATTTGGGTGGACTCTAACTCCTTTTTGCAAACTTGGTATTTTTCTACCATAGTTTGGAGTTGAGTTTTGGTTATGCTTTGCTCTTCTTTGAGACCACTGATTTCTTTATCCTTTTCAGCCAATTTGTTTCTAAGTTCTTTTAATGACTTTTCAAATTTGACTTCATCAGACAAGACTTTATCCCTAAGGTTTTCATTTACCTCTTTGATGTTAGCAAATGCAATAATGCATTGGTCTGAACACAGTTTTTCAAGAACTTGAGGTGTTACCTTAGCAGCAGCCATCATGGCACAATCACATTTAAAATCACCTTCTTCATCAGCTCTATCTTCTTTCTCACCTGATTTCTTCTCTTCCTTTTCTTCTTTGTCATCTTCGGATCAGGGGTCAGACAGTGGTTCAATCAGGGTTTCTGAATTTTCTCCCAGCAGTAGTTCATCAGCAACTACAGTAACCACTGCCTCAGCTACTTTATCCACTGTTTCATCACTTAGCTGTTCACCTTCAGTTTCTACCCCCTCTGGTATTGACTCTAATGCCACCAAACAGAATTCATCATTAGAAGGTTCATTAAAAGCATAGAGTGCAAAATTTTCATCACCAAGCTCATCAGGCATGCTGCTCCAATCAACAAAGCCTTGAGTGAAGAAGCTTTGCTGATCTGGTTGTACCACTGCTGGAGCAGCTGTTTGAGGTGCAACAGGTTGCACTTGTGCCTGAGGGACAGGGGTTTGAACGTACTGAATTTGTGGAACAGTGGTTTGGACATAATGCACGGGCACAGGGGTTGCAGCATAGCGAGTAGTTTTAACATGAGCTGCAGGGGTATATTGGGTATAGTGAACAGTGCTTTGATTCTGTGGTCTAGGGTTTGAGCTGGGATGAGTGATTATAGGACCAGTAGTTTGACTCCTGCATTCCCTAGCAAAATGACCTAGCCTATTGCACTTGTAACACTTGATTTTTGATTTATCCAACCCCACCCTTAAATTCCCATGTAACCCTGGGAATTTTCTCCCTGTTCTTTTGTAGAATTTGCTTGTTCTTACACTAAGCAAAGCCAATTGATGCAAAATGTCCATCTCTTCTAAGTCAGTGGGATCAAAGTGTTGCAAATCATTGAGTTCAAAACACAAATTATCTGACATCTGGTTTTCACAATTTGCAGTAAAAGCATAATTTGCAGAGTGAGGATCAGGGTTGTTAAAATTTCCACCAGCAGTTATATCAATGAAGTGATCATAACCCTGATCCTTACCACTGCTACCAGATTCTTCCTGACCAAAAAGAGTTGTGCTACCGAATGAGTAATCATTAGCAACTTTGCCAGACTCTTGCAACTTCTTTTTCTGGTTTAACTCCCTTTCATAGGTCAGGAGTCTACCATGAAGTTGGGTCAGGGTCAGATCTTTGAACTCAGCAGAGTTTCTAGTGACAAAAGCTATGGTATCCCATTTTTCTGGTAGTGACCTAAGGAACCTGCTATTTTGAGTTGAATTTGGAAATGTTACTTTAACAAGCCTTAGTTCACTAATGAGACAATTGAATCGCTCAAATTGCTGAGTCAGTGATTCACCCTTGATGTGACAAAATGTTTCATACTGCTGATTCAAAATTTCCCTATTGTTTTCAATGACTTCTTCTGTTCCCCCAAATTGTTCCTTCAGTGCATCCCATAGCTCTTTGGCACTGTTACAATGTAACAGTCCAGCATAGATCTCATTGGGTAATGCAGATGCTATGATGCTAAATGCTTTGGCATCGAGTTCGAACTTTTGAAAATCAGTTTCAGTATAGTTTTCAGTTGGTTTAGGAACGAACTTCTTTGCATCCTCAGCACTTGGCACCATAGGAACATGGGGACCAAAAACAACAGACCTCCAACATCCAGTGTTCTGTTGAGCAAGGATGTGACCCATCCTTCTCTCCCAGATGTTGTATTCATTACGTTTAAGCATGGGTGGTTTAAAAAGTGAGCCAATGTTATTCTTATCATCTTGTGATTGTGACGTCATCCTGGTTATTTTACAGGCACTGATCAATCAACTTTGATGGTGATTAAACCTTGCTCTGTTTTTCAACACAAACGAACAAACTATCAGTATCAACGATTATGAGCTGAACTATTTATGTCAAAATGATTGTTAAATCAAATTTGACTGTCCAAGCTCTGATACCAATTGTTAGGATCTGAGTTTGGTTTTGATTGTGTTTTACGTTTGAATTAAGATGAAGATGGATGAGTTGTGCAGTGGAATTAAGATGGAAACAAACTTTGCACACAATCAAATGAGAGAATTGCTTTAATCAAACATTTTCCACAAAGAACCGAAAGATTGAATTTATTTCAATAACGATTACAATGCAATGTAAGAATACAAACTCCCCCTCAGCCTGAGCTCAGTGTTTGTTCATGCAGGAAAACAATTTTGCAAAGAGCTAATAGAACAGTACAGAGCACTGTTCTATTTATAGGCACAAGCAAACCACTGAGGCATCTAAGCTGACGTCACCATGAAAGTGACATCTAACCTCCTAACAAACTCTAACCTCTGATCTATACAACCTCTGCTATGCTAACTACTGCTATTACATTTTATTACATAAAGACATCTAAATAACTACTGCATCCTTCCACTGATGTGAACCCAACAGTACTTGTCCGGATCAGCAGATCTTGACTCAAAGTAGTAGATTGAACAGCAGAGCTTTAGTCTTCTATCAGGCTTTTACTTGATCAGCAGTTTGTAGGTCAGCAGTTTGTACGATCAGTAGATAGGAGGTCAGCAGATGTTGAAACCACTTTCAAGGGGAGAGACTTGTATGCATACCATCTGCTTATTCTAGATCCACTGCTCTGACCCAGTTTTGGCTTTAATTATCTGTTCCTCTGGTAGGGTTCAATCCCAACAACAAGAAATTCAAAGAAAAGAAAAACAGAGAAGAAAAGAGTAGAGAAGTACCTGAGATTTGCTTGAGGAGTAATGATCACAATGCAAAACATTTCGGCTAATTATAGGCTGAGTATAGGGGGTAAAGAGTAAATATCGCATTGGAAGTTGCACATAGTCATTTCAAGAGTCCAGTTGTATTGATTGCCTCGATCCAGGTGATAAAGTTTTAAAATATATCCGTTGGATTGGTATACCAACAGATATATTTTGGGGACAATTGTTATGGGTGAATTTCTGCTTATATATCCTGACTAATATTCTGGCTTTGATTATTTATTTGTGATCAGGATACCGGATCAGGATATTGGTAACATCCTGATACGATATCCTGGTACTAACCAATTAGCTCACGTGCAGATTATTGTAACAAGCCTCTAACGGTCAGAAGGACTTGTTCCCCTCGAGACTCGGGCAAATCAGTTAGCTTGTAGACGTTAAACCCGGAAGAAGTGGACTACAACATTTACTTGAGGAATATTCGAAGCATCACGGTTTAATAGGGTAGTTTGTTATTTTCTTTTACTATAAATAGGTTGATCGGATCAGGTTAAGGCACACACTCTTACGCACACTTTTTCTCTCATGTTGCAAACAATCACTACACACAAACACTAGTACTCGAATTACATTGTAACACCTAGTTGATCCGCATCATATCCTGCACTGTATCCTGATATTTGAAGTAATAGAAGAACAAGGAAACTGCGATTGTCAGCTCCCGAGGTTTTGTGCCGGCGATCTATATTGATCAAGGGCTTTCCTCGTACATCCTGTGTCACCCTTTACATTTTCGCTCATTGTTTGATCATAGATACAGCTCTATATCCTGAGCCGTATCCTGAAACTGTTTTTGCAAATAACTTAACTAGCATATTTTCAACACACATTTCTAGCACACTACCTCACTTAACTAATTTGATCACTTAATTGCTTCGGTAATTTTTGACCAAAACAGTAACCTTGAGGTAATTTCATGTAAACATCTTCACAAATAGTGCCATACAAGAAAGCATTATCTACATCAAGTTGGTATAGAGGCCAATCAAATTGAACAGCCAAGGTTAATATACTTCTAACAGTTACCATTTTAACCACTGGTGAGAAGGTCTCACCAAAATCTAGACCTTCTCGCTGATTAAAGCCTTTTGCCACTAATCTAGCTTTAAATCTTTCAACTTCACCATTAGACTTATATTTAACCCTAAACACCCACTTACAACCTATAGCCTTTCTACCCTATGGAAGATCAGTTAATACCCAGGTGTTATTTCTTAACAAAGCTTCCATCTCTTTGTTCACCATTAGACCTAGGGTCACTAACTGCTTCCTCATAACTAGAAGGTTCAGCAGTTTTATTCAAAGAAGTAACAAAGCACAGATTTTCAACAGATAGACACAAATAATTGACAACTTTATCCAAAGCATATTTAACTTTACTATTTAACACAAAATTTTCAAAACGTTTTGGCAAGATAATATTTCTATTAGATCTCCTAAGATTAGAAGAAGTTCCCTCAGATGGGTTGGTCTCATCATTTGAAGTACTAGTGTCCTCTGCCCTACCAATCCTTCCCTACTACTACTACTATCACTTCCAGTTCCAGATAGTTGATTATCTACATCACTTGGAGTGGCAGATGTAGAGGGGATTGGTTGTTGATCCTCACCAGTAACCTCATGAGATCCATGATTCCCCTCTTCATCATCGGGACTAATAGAACTGGGAGTTAACACTTCAACACTATCAAAAAAAATTAAAGGATTTACATTTTCAGTTAAAATACTATATTGATTGTTTAACTGATTGGATTTAAAAGGGAAAACAGTTTCATAAAATTTTACATCTCTAGAATAAAACTCCCTTTGATTATCCAAACTCCACAATTTATACCCTTTTTTAACATTTGAATAACCAATCAATATACATTTTTCAGCATTAAAAGACAATTTATCAGGATCATTTAAGACAGTACTGAAGCATAAACACCCAAAGTTCCTAAGATGAGCTAAAGAGGGTTTAAAGCAAAAGACAAGTTCATACGGACTCTTTCCTAAAAGCACAGACGAGGGTAACCTGTTAATAAGATATACAACGGTTCATAAACAATCAGACCAGAACCGAAGTGAAACATTACTTTAAATAATAAGGATCTTGCCATATTTAAAAGGTGTCGATGTTTTCTCTCAGCCACACCATTTTGTTGTGGTGTGTAAGAGCATGATGTCTGATGTAATATATCCTTAGACTTACAAAAATAACTCATTTTATTATTAACAAACTCAGTCCCGTTATCACTTCTAAATATCTTAACCTTTTTCTTAAACTGAGTTAGTATTAGTTCATAAAAACTTTCAATATTTTCAAAAACATCCATTTTGTTTTTTAGCAAATAGCACCAAACAGTTCGAGAATAATCATCAACAACAGTTAAAAAATACTTGAACCCATCCCTACTAGTAACCTTATAAGGCCCCCAAACATCTAAGTGTATAATATCACCTATATTTTTAGTTTTATGATCACTTAGTGGAAATGGGACTCTAACTTGTTTGGCCCTATGACAAATTTCACAAGGATGACTGACAACATCAGCAACACCTAAATCACCTTTTAAAATGGTCAAGACCTGGTCAGCAGGATGTCCTAACCTACTATGCCAAAGATTACTTTTATTTAAACTATTCAAACACAAATTAACAGAATTACCATCTTTATTCACAAAGTATAGACCATTATCTTGTTTACCAGTCACCAGGATTCTCCCTGATTTCGAATCCTGAAGTAAACAAGTATTTTCATTAAACACAACAGTTATTTGACTATCTTTAGACAACTTATGGACAGACAACAAATTTACATCATAATCAGAAACATAAAACACATCATACAAAACGACTCCTTTAGCAAGTTTAATACATCCAATTTTAGACACGTTAGCTTTAGTTCCATTAGGATGACACACTTTTAAATCATACTCAGACACATCAATGCAGTTGAACCTATCTTTATATGTTTTTACCATGTGCTAATTAGCACCAGAATCAACTATCCAATTGTAATCAAAGCCAAAGTTAATTAAACTTGAACAACTAACAAAACTACCAAAGAATCAACAACACAACTAGACTTACCACCCATATTAGAACTCTGAGGATAAGAACTAGTTTTTTCACCAACAAGACTTAAAAGTTTAGCAACCTGTTCAGGAGAAAAAGGAGACACAGCAGGAAGAGAAGATACATTTGACTTATTATTTGAAAATTTTTTCCCAACCTGACCACCAGATTTCCTTTTGAACCCTGGAGGATACCCAACCATTTCAAAACACCTATCAACAGTATGACCCAACAAATTACAATGAGTACATTTAAGATTAGGGTTGGGTCCTCTAAACACCTTCTTTTTTTTTGTCAACAAGTGGATTAACTTTTGACACAAAAGACATGTTTTACTTTTAGTTCTGTTAGACCATAATATCAGCCAATATTATGGGCATTCATTTTGACAGCCTTGTGATTGATTGACAGCCTTGTAATATCCCTGATTGTTAGCCCTGTATAGTTTCCGTAGATAGCTATCCTTCTGTATTACAAATAGGTTCTTGTATCCTTTGTAAATAGGTTCGTGGCCTCCCTCGCGAATACGATACTGTCGCCTCCATTCTAAATCAACCCTCCCTCTTTGGGAATCTGCAGTTGATCAACTTCAGGCGGAGGCTCATCGTATTGCAGCCCGTGAATCACTCTCCCCTTCCCCGTTGATTGCTGATGCCGTCACTTCTCCTCATAACACTGATAACCCTAATAGGGATACCGGTCACCAACCTCCATCTCGTGACACCCAAACAAACAGCTGCACCAATCGCCGCCCTAACCACCGTGACTCCAATCGGAGTCACCGACCTAACAGCCGCACCCATCACTCCAACAGAAACAATATGTTGCCCCCTTCTTTTGTCCATTACTGGTCTCCACAACAGTCTTTTGCCCCTTATTGGATACCCCACCTTGCCCTTTTCCAACCCAGGCTTGGGCTCAGCAATGGGAGTCAAGGCCCAATTCAAGGCCCAATCACAGCAACAACTCTACAGCCTCATCCAACAGTCATGCAGCCCAGGCCAACTTAGCTGAGATGGATCCAATGGACCTGACCAGTCTCACGAACACGATGCAGGCTCTATCCATGGACACTTCTGGTAATGGTCAATGGCATTTTGACACAGGTGCGAGTTCTCACATAACTTATGATAAAAATAAACTTACCACTTTCTCTAATTATTCGCCTATAGCGTCAATATTTGTGGGAAATGGTAATAAAATTCCAGTTATGGGTTCGGGGTCTTCATCTATACCCACACCATCTCGACCATTACACTTAAAATCCATTTTGTTTAATCCCAATATCATTAAAAACCTTATCTCCGTACGTCGGTTTAATATTGATAATAATACTTCCATTGAATTTGACCCTTTTGGATTCTCTGTGAAGGATTACAAGGATGGCACGATCCTGAGCCGTCACGACAGTACAAGTGATCTTTACCCACTCACCTTCAATGCTTCTGCCACCGCTTGCTTCGCTTCAACTCAAGAATCTCCGTTTTGGCACAATCGACTTAGACACCCGGGTCAACCCGTCATGGAGTTTCTTAGCTCCAAACATTTTATTGCTTTCAAAAAATCACAATCGTCAATTGTTTGTGAATCTTGTCAATTATCTAAACATAAATGTTTGCCATTTTCTGATTCTACAACTCATACTTTGCTACCTTTCGCTATATTTTACACTGTGACTTGTGGACATCCCAAATTTTGAGTCATGCGGGTTACAAATATTATATGGTCTTAACTGATGATTTTACTCAATACACATGGGTTTACCCATTGAAATTTAAATCAGAAACTATTACCAAGTTTACCCATTTCCATCAGTTCGTCAAAACACAATTCCACTTACCTATCAAATCTTTTCAATGTTATATGGGGGGGGGGGGGATTTTACAACCACAGTTTTAAAAACTTTACAACACAAAATGACATTCAACTACGGTTTTCATGCCCACATACGTCCCAACAAAATGGGAAATCCGAGCGCATGATTCGTCGCTTAAACGAAAACATGTTCACCCTTCTCACCCACGCCAAACTACCCTCTAGCTTTTGGGTCGAAGCGCTTCACATGGCTTCTTACCTCCACAACATCCTACCCACCAAGATACATAAATATCTTACCCCCACCTCTATCCTCTACCTTAGACAACCCGCCTATGATCACCTACGAGTATTCGGTTGCCTTTGTTACCCAAACCTAACCGCCACCCGTCCACATAAGCTTGCTCACAGATCCACACCATGTGTATTTCTCGGGTACCCGGCTAACTACCGAGGGTACTGATGTCTTGAGATTACAACTGGCAAAACAATATTCTCGCGACACGTCACATTTGACGAAACGCAATTCCCGTTTGCCACTCCATCTCGATCGCCACCAATTCACACCTTCCTTGACCCATCTCCCATTATTTTCACACAACCAACACCAACCCCAACTAGCCCAAGCCCTAACACACCACCCCCTCCCAACAGCCCACCATCACAAACACCAAATACCCATGGCCCAAATCATCACACTACTCACCACAGATCATCCCCTATTTTTCACCCTATCTCCGGCTCTCCATCGATACTTGGGCCGCATCCCTCATCCGACCAGTTTCAACCAAACCCACGTAATTCCTCCCAGCATTCGCCTCCTCACGACTCATCACCCCCACCCCCACCCCCAAACTAACTCTTCCCACCCCATGCAAACCCGATCCCAATCGGGCATCTTCAAACCGCGACACCCGATGTCTCTTAACACCGACACCTCTCCCAGCATCTCTCCGTTACCAAAATCACTCCTCACCGCCCTTAACGACCCTAACTGGAAAATTGCCATGACTAATGAATATGAAGCTCTATTGGCAAATAATACATGGGAACTGGTTCCGCGGCCTAGTGATGCACCTGTGATCCGTTGCATGTGGCTGTTCAGACACAAATATCATTCCGATGGGACCCTCGAACGACACAAAGCTCGACTAGTGGTAAATGGTAAATGTCAGACCGTGGGCATCGACTGTGATGAGACGTTTAGTCTAGTTGTTAAACCTACCACCATTCGCACGGTTTTGAGCCTTGCTACATCGAGGGCCTGGCCCATCCATCAATTGGATGTCAAGAACGCATTCCTTCATGGTCATTTAAAAGAAACCGTGTACATGTTTCAACCACCGGGATTTACATCATCCTCTCACCCTAAACATGTTTGAAAGTTGAAAAGGTCTCTATATGGTTTGAAACAAGCCCCGCGAGCTTGGGTCCAACGGTTTGCGGGTTACCCCTCCAAATGTGGTTTCACCAGCAGTGTCTGCGACAATTCATTATTTGTCTACCATAAAGGCGACCAAGTTGCGTACTTACTTTTATATGTCGATGATATCATCCTAACCGCCTCTAATGACTCTTTGTTAAGGAGTATTATTAGCTCGTTGTCAGCAGAGTTCAACATGACTGACCTTGGCCATTTACACCACTTTCTTGGTATCGCGGTACACAAACAAAAGAATGGCTTGCTCCTCTCTTAGTCCACTTATGCAGAAGATATTTTGGCTCGTGCAAACATGACGAACTGTAACCCCGTTAGCACTCCAGTTGAAGTTGGTTCAAAACTAAGTGAAACTGATGGCGTCCCATTTGCCGATGGATCTTTATATCGTAGCCTGGTCAGTGCATTACAGTACCTCACCATCACCCGACCAGATATTGCGTATGCAGTTCAACAAGTATGCCTCTTCATGCATGCACCTCGAGAGCCACACTTTCAGCTTCTCAAACGTATACTGAGATACATCAAAGGCACGTTATCCCAAGGACTTCTTCTCACGCCGTCCAAGTCCACGAACCTAACAGCATACACAAACGCCGATTGGGCTGGGTGCCCTGACTCACGCCGGTCCACCTCTGGCTATTGTGTGTACATGGGCGACAATCTTATCTCTTGGTCTTCGAAGCGGCAACCCACTATATCCCGGTCCAGCGCTGAGGCCGAATACCAGGGCGTTGCAAATACCGTTGCAGAACTTAGTCGGATTCCCAACTTACTATCAGAACTGCATCTTCCTGTCCACACTGCTTCAATCATTTACTATGACAACATCTCTGCAGTATACCTAGCCGATAACCCTGTGCAACACCAACGAACCAAACACATTGAATTGGATATCCATTTCGTTCGGGAAAAACTTCGCCTTGGCACAGTAAAAGTCCTTCACGTTCCAGCAGACTACCAGTACGCAGACATCTTCACCAAAGGGTTACCGAATCACTTGTTTCAACGTTTTCGCTCCAGTTTATGCCTTCGGACGCCTACGGCTCAAACTGCGGGGGACTGTTAGACCATAATATCAGCCGATATTATGGGCATTCATTTTGACAGCCTTGTGATTGATTGACAGCCTTGTAATATCCCTGATTGTTAGCCCTGTATAGTTTCCGTAGATAGCTATCCTTCTGTATTATAAATAGGTTCTTGTATCCTTTGTAAAAATAAAGCAATATACAAACTTACAAGTTCCTCCGCTAGCATTTCTATACGACTCTTCTTTAGACACAATTGAAAAAGCAACCTTGACTGAAGGAAATGGCTCTCTAGTTAACATATTTGTTCTTACAGGTTGATAGATATCATCTAAACGCATAAGAAATTGCATCAATTTTATTAAAGTAGAAAACTCATTATAATCCTTAGCAGCCTGACATGAACATGAAGGCAGTTGAAGCATAGCATCAAACTGTCTCCACATTGTGTTCAATTTATGATAATATTCAGATACAGAACTCCCATTTTGAGTGATACAGTTGATTTTTTATATAGATCATACACTACAGAGCCATCAACTTTATCATAAGTTTCTTTTAAATCTGTCCAGACTTCAGAAGCTAATTTAGAAAATACTTGTCCTAAATATAACTCTTCTGACACAGAATTTAACAACCAACTTAAAACAACTGAGTTACATCTGTCCCATTGGCTACTTAATACAGGATCATCAGAATTTTTTTCACATTTACCATCAATAAAACCAAACTTGTTCTTGGCTTCTAAAGCCAATTTCATAGCACTAGACCAGACTCTATAGTTCTCTGTTCCTTTTAATTTTATACTGACTATGGTTAAAGAACTAGAATCACTTGGATGCAAATACAAGGGATCACCTATGTCCAATTTAGTAATCAAGGTCTGAGATGTACCTTCACCATCACCCATGATTACAACACACAAGATCAAATAAGAACAAACACAGAATAAAAGTTGTTATCAACAGATAACAAAACACCAAGACAGAAAAAGATCACAATCAGACCCTAAGGGCGAAGCTGAGTCATGGACCAGATTCCATGTTCGTAACTCTATAGTTACCTGGACAAGCCTTTACTCAGGAGCCACAACTAACCTAATAGGCTAACAACAGCAATAAGAACAACAAACAACACAGAATATAAACAGCAAGTAAAAGGCACAAAACAATGCAACAAGTAGCAATTAGACTCGATCAAGTGCCGACCCGACTAGTCCGGTAAACAGTGGATGCCTAGACTCACAATAGAATGATGCAAAACAAAAAATAAAAGGGAAAGAGACAGGAACAATCTTACAGTGGGTGCAAAGCTTCCAAATGTATATCAGACTAGTAGTTTTCAAGAACTATTGAATCCGATATATAGAAAACAACCAAATAACACTACTGGTCAGTTTGCCCTAAACCTTCAAGGGTTTAGAGACCAAAACCGAGTGTAAGACCACCGGAAGAAGAGAAATCTCCCACCAGAACCAAGAAACCCTAACTAGGGTTTCAGCCGCACAAGCACGGAATGGAATACTCCCAAGATCAAGACGATCTAACCAACAACAATAGATCTGCAACCCTAGAAAACCAGAAGCAAACCGAACACAAGAACAATAACAGAAATCATATCAATAGCGGAGATAAACACAGATCAAGAGCATTTAGCTCTGATACCATGTAGAAATTTATGAATCAAACACAAAATACACAAAACAACAGAAATAGTGACAAAAGACGGTGACAAAATCTTATTAACCAACCCAAAAGATTTTCCCCCAAATAAACCCTAGATCTTACAAATGTAAGATCTAAAACAATACAGAACGATACAGAATACAGTAAGTATCCAGATGATCATCAACAGATGATCATCAGCATAACCAAGAGTCAAGACAATCTCTCAGGAAATACAGTTGAGAGATAACAACTTCTTGAACAATCAAACCCTAATACAGAGCTAATACAGAGAGAGAGAGAGACAATGCGTAAAAATGAAGTGAGATATGTGTTAGATTAAATATTATTTATTTAGTATTTAATCTTGTAGTCTATATAATCATTTATATTATATTAGATCAAAATATATATTTAATAACCTATTATAATTAGTTGGTAATTGTTGATGGACCATATTACCCTTATTAACTAATTAGGTTTCCTCTTGGGTGTATAAATAAGGGACTTATTAGAGAGTTAAAGGGTTAGACAGTTACACACTTTACACAATAATCACAACCCTCATTAACATCAATTCGAACTCTCTCCCTCAACCGAATCCTTACCCTACTTTCGGTTATCATCACCATCATTACTTTACACCCTAAGGAGGAACCGAATCATACTGACAAAGATGTCGAACTCAATGGCTGGTTCTCTGACTGGATTCTCCTCTGCTTTGAATGCCATAACAGGTATGTTATTCATGTTTTCCATTTAGTTTAAACAGAACTGATCAACATGTGGTATCAGAGCAGATGTTGATAAATCAGTTCTGTTTTTCGTATCCATTATTATCGGATCAAAAATCTGGAAAACGGAAGTTTTAAAGACTTAAAATCAAAAACTGTTTTCGGGTTTCATTATGGCCGAAATCCCTGTTTTCGGAAATTATTACTTGATATTTTGACCCGAAATCATAAAAGGATTAAGCTTATTGTCACGAAATCCATTACAAAACCATTCTTCTAAGGTTTCGGATTTCCAGATTATGTTCTTATTATTTTAGGGTTCATCATTTATGTTCTAAGAAACTCGGAAAAATTCATAAGATTTGGAATATAATTTTGGATTAGGAAGTGTTTTACTGTTTTGATCTAAATTTTTATCTATTAAATTTTCGAAAACTGTTAAAGAGATAATCAGTTATTATTTTCGAAATCCTTGATAAGTTTAGATCATGATTAAAACAGGAAATACTATCCCAAATCCCTTAAATTTCGAGTTTCAGTTTTATCACAATCAGCAGCTGTTAACAGAGATCACAACTCGCAACTAAGGTTGCGACTCGCAACCGCAATCATCACAACTCGCAACTAAGGTTGCGACTCGCAACCATGACCATTACAAGTCGAGACTGAGATTGCGACTCGCAACCATGACCATTACAAGTCGAGACTGAGATTGCGACTCGCAACCATGACCATTACAAGTCGAGACTGAGATTGCGACTCGCAACCATAACCATTGCGACTCGAAACTAAGATCCGCGCAAACAGGTGGTTTGCTATTAAATACTTGGTTTTGTTAACACTTAATTACTTAATTAATCAGAATCAGATAATTTTTACAAAACCAAAATAGCTTAACTTGAATGAGCTTCTGATGTATTAATTCTGGCCAAAGCTGATTTACTACATCTATTTATTGTTCAAGTATTATTAAGAGCTATGTTAAGTATGCATTACAAACCTGAAATGTCTTAATTCTGGCCAAAGCTGATTTAATTCATTTATGTTTAGCATGACTTGACAAGTGCATAACTAAAGTGATTGTCTCATTTCTGGCCAAAGCTGATTTGTCACAATTACTTTGCACACATATTTAAATGATTACACTTCTGGCCAAAGCTGATTTGTCTTCATTTAAATAGAATTTTACTAAGTCTATTATTTTGATGTTAGTAATAGACATTATCACAGCTTCATAATTATAATGGTCATTATTTATGCCTGCCTTAGTATAACATGCCCTTAGATCACATTAAGACTTCTTTCTTAGTATCATAACTTGCTCATCTTATTTCCACTATCAGCACCCAATCAAGGGATTCCACCTTTGACTGGTGATAACTTTGCTGCTTGGAAGGATGCCCTCATGCTTACTCTTGGGCTGCTGGACTTTGATTATGCTCTAAGAGAGAATAAGCCAGCGGACCTTACTGCTACTAGTACTGCTGCTGAGCAGTTACTCCATGATAAGTGGACTAGGTGTAACCGCATGTCTCTCATGTTCATGAAGCAGTCCATTCATAACTCAATCAGAGGGGCCATTCCTGATTCTGAAGATGCTAAAACCTATCTGGCTTCTGTGGAGGATCAATTCAAGGGAACATCAAAAGCACACGCTAGCACTCTTATCCTCAAGCTGGTGACGACTAAGTATGATGGGAGGAGCGGCATTCGCGAACACATCATGATGATGCATGACATGGCCAATAAGTTGAAGGGCCTAGAGATGGAGATCAGTGATGGTTTTCTTGTTCACTTCATCATCACTTCGCTTCCTTCGTCCTATGAAGCATTCAAGATCAATTACAACACTCAGAAGGACAAATGGACGATGAGTGAGCTGATCGCCATGTGCGTGCAGGAGGAAGAGCGTATGAAGATGGATCGCCATACTGATGTTGCTAACTTCACCACCTCCAGCTCAAAGAAGAGGAAGAACAATTATCCAAGAAAGGATGCTTCTAAGGTTCAAAAGCCAAATCCAACTCCTAATACAAGTGCACCTTCCAGCTCTAAGAACTCCTTAGGCAAACCCTACTGCAAGTTCTGTAAGAAAACAGGACATAAGCAAAAGGAATGCCCTGACTTCAAGGAGTGGCTGGCTAAGAAAGGTAACGATTTTTTCATGATACTTGAGTCCTTTAATTTAAATGTTCCTGCTAACTCTTGGTGGTTTGACTCTGGTTCTATGGTACATGTTACTAATTCACTTCAGGGATTCCTTACAATCCGGAAGCTGGGAAGAAACCAAAGAACACTTAAAGTTGGGGATGATCGGGAATTAGAAGTGAAGGCCATAGGAACATTACAGTTATTTTTGAAAACTGGTTTATGTATTAAACTTTATGATACCTTATATGTTCCTGAGGTAACTCGGAACCTTGTATCAGGACCAAAGTTAGACATGGACGGTTTTGTCGTTTCTCATGGTCATCGCAAACTCTCTATTCTCTATGATTCCGTTGTTTATGGTACTGGCATTCTGGATGGTGGTCTCTATAGATTAGAACTAGATGATAATTTTTCCAAATCTTTGTTGTCATATAATATTAATGAATCACTCACAAAGATAGAAAAGAAACAAATTCGAGACTTAGAGACTTCATCTATGTTGTGGCATCAACGTTTAGGCCACATCTCAAGAGAACGATTAAATCGTCTCGTAAAGGATGAAGTCTTACCTCCTCTCGATTTCACCGATTTTGGAACATGTGTCAAATGTCTCAAAGGCAAAATGACATTAGCAAATAAGAAAGGTGCCACTAGGAGCTCTAATTTATTAGAACTCATTCACACTGACATTAGTGGTCCTTATCAAATTGCTGGTATAACAGGACATACTTCATTTATCACTTTCATTGATGATTATTCTCGTTACATGTACTTGTATCTTATAAAGGAGAAATCTGAATCTCTAACAACTTTTAAAGATTATAAAGCTGAAGTTGAAAAGCAATTAGATCGTCAGATTAAAGTTGTGAGATCAGATAGAGGCGGTGAATATTATGGAAGACATACTGATGTGGGTCAAGCTCCTGGTCCATTTTATGAGTTTTGTAAGGGCCAGGGGATTGTGAACCAATACACCATGCCTGGTACACCTCAGCAGAATGGTGTCGCTGAAAGAAGAAATCGTACCCTTATGAACATGGTGCGCAGTATGTTAGCCAACACTAATTTACCATTATTCCTCTGGACTGAAGCGTTAAAAGCAGCTGTTCATATACTCAATAGAGTTCCTTCTAAGTCTGTCCCTAAAACTCCTTATGAACTTTGGACAGGAAGGAAACCGAGTCTTAAATATATGAAAGTATGGGGCTGCATTGCTGAAGCAAAACTTTATAATCCTTTCCTAAGGAAACTTGACCCTAAAACAGTTACCTGCTTCTTTATCGGGTATCCTGATCATTCGAAGGGTTATCGTTTCTATTGTCCTTCCCATGTCACCCGTATTGTTGAAACCAAGCGTGCTGCGTTCTTGGAGGATTTTAAGATCAGTGGGAGCAGTACCAACCCTTACGAAGAATTGCAAGAAGTACAAGACGCGGGGGGGAGAGACTCGTCGCTTATCATTACTCCGTTTACTCCTCTTGTACCCCATGCAACTGCACCTGAAGTCACTGCACAAATTCCACCTCCACAATCAGAACCCATTATACCTCATAACGAAGGCACATCAAACGCCCAAAACCAAGACAACGCTGAACCCGATAATCAACTCAGGAGGTCATCTAGGCAAAGAAGGCCTACTAATTGGGATGATTATGTTACCTACCTGACTGAAATGGATGCTGGAAAGCTCAATGATCCTATCTCTTATAATGAAGCCATTAGCAGTGATCAGTCTTCTGAATGGAACAAAGCAATGATTGATGAGCTTGAATCCATGAAGAAAAATGACGTTTGGGATTTAGTCGAATTACCCAATGGTACCAAACCTGTAGGTTGTAAATGGGTGTTCAAAACAAAACTGGATCCGAATGGGAACGTTGAACGCTACAAAGCGAGATTGGTTGCAAAGGGCTACACTCAGAAAGAGGGAATTGATTATCAAGAGACGTTTTCACCTGTCTCTCGTAAAGATTCATTAAGGATCGTCATGGCCCTAGTAGCTCATTTTGATTTAGAGCTGCATCAGATGGACGTCAAAACTGCTTTCCTTAACGGAGACTTAGACGAAGATGTTTACATGAAACAACCTGAAGGCTTTAAACCTGAAGGTCAGGAGCATCTAGTCTGTAAGTTGAAGAAATCCATTTATGGGTTAAAACAAGCATCACGTCAATGGTACCTCAAGTTTGATGAAGTCATGAAGAGGCAAGGTTTTATGAAGAATCAAGTGGATCAATTCACCTACCTCAAGATGAGTGGGAGTAACTTTACTATACTTGTCCTTTACGTAGATGATATTCTATTGGCAAGTAATAGTTTAGACATGTTGCATGAGTCGAAGCGTTTACTCTCGCATAACTTCGACATGAAGGATCTCGGAGATGCTTCTTACGTCATTGGCATCGAAATTCACCGAGATAGACACAAAGGGATCTTAGGATTGTCTCAAAAGACTTACATAGATCGTGTCCTTACACGTTACAACATGCAACAGTGCAAACCCTCCGTCGCTCCAGTAGTTAAGGGAGATGTTTTCGGTTCATTCCAGTGTCCGACAACAGAGGTTGAAAAGGAGCAAATGAGCCAGATACCTTACGCGTCAGTAGTCGGGAGCCTGATGTATGCTCAAGTCTGTACTCGCCCAGATATCGCTTATATTGCTGGAATGCTAGGTCGTTATCAGACTAATCCTGGCCTAGATCACTGGAAAGCAGCTAAGAAGGTCCTTAGATATCTGCAAGGGACGAAAGACTATAAACTGACTTATAGAAGAAGTGATCATTTAGAAGTGGTAGGTTATTCTGATTCTGACTTTGCTAAATGCAAAGATGACAAGAAATCCACTTCGGGCTACATCTTTATGTTAGCAGGCGGACCTATCTCATGGAAGAGTCATAAACAACAGTTAACTACAACTTCCACAATGATGGCAGAGTACATTGCTGTTTACAACGCAACCTGTCATGGAATGTTGCTTAGAAATCTGATCACTGGACTCAAAATTGTTAATTCCATTTCTAGACCATTGAAGCTTTACTGTGATAATTCAGCTGCCGTTAGTTTCTCGAACAGTAACAGTTCGACTGGAGCTGGTTTATATCTTGATACGAAGTACTTGTTCGTACGTGAACGAGTTGAGGAAAATAATCTTTGTATTGAGTATATTAGTACTAAAGATATGCTTGCGGATCCGTTGACTAAAGGTCTCCCACCTAAAGTTTTCGAAGAACATGTATCGAATATGGGACTTACTAAAGACCTTATTTAATGGCATATTGTACTAGCTTATGTTTTAATTAATAAAATTTCCTCAGTTTGATTTTGTATGTCTCTAACATATGTTCTGCCGGTGTAATGACATATAGACAAATATAAATACAAATCAGACGCTAAAGGGCTGCGTATTTTGATCGTAACTGTTAGGTTTTAAATTGAGGCTATAGTATGACTAATGGGGGTCCTGAGTCGAATGATGATTCAACGGCTGTATTTCTCTGCTATAGTTCTTGGTTTAAGGCTAAAATGAGTGTTAACTCCTGGCCAGGCTTACCTAATACTCATGATAAATGATTACTTGGCTAAGTGGGAGAATGTTAGATTAAATATTATTTATTTAGTATTTAATCTTGTAGCCTATATAATCATTTATATTATATTAGATCAAAATATATTTAATAACCTATTATAATTAGTTGGTAATTGTTGATGGACCATATTACCCTTATTAACTAATTAGGTTTCCTCTTGGGTGTATAAATAAGGGACTTATTAGAGAGTTAAAGGGTTAGACAGTTACACACTTTACACAATAATCACAACCCTCATTAACATCAATTCGAACTCTCTCCCTCAACCGAATCCTTACCCTACTTTCGGTTATCATCACCATCATTACTTTACACCCTAAGGAGGAACCGAATCATACTGACAAAGATGTCGAACTCAATGGCTGGTTCTCTGACTGGATTCTCCTCTGCTTTGAATGCCATAACAGGTATGTTATTCATGTTTTCCATTTAGTTTAAACAGAACTGATCAACAATATGAACAACTGAAGATGACAAGCCCTTATATATTCTGTAACTTTGAAACTTGCACTTTAGTCCAAAACTATCACAGATGATGATCGCGGCCCTTCAACATTTACAAATCAACCCCTCCAGATATTTTTCCTATTGCAACTAACAAAACAACAACTAAACCAATCACAACAAATATAACAACCTGATAAGCCCAATACACTGAAGCCCAATACAACAAGCCTCATAATAAATAACAGCCCAATGAATGACGAGGAGCCCAATACATTTTAACATAAACACAATAAAAGCAATGTTTCTTTTATATTTTAAAAGCTAACAAAGTCTTTTTTATATGATGTTTAGATGTGCTTCTCGTGGATATATGTATATATTAGTTACAATTGTTTATTGACAGCAAGTACATATGCCTTGGGTGCTACTTTCTACACCCCCTAATTACTTTTTACCGCTTTCAATCATGACAAACTTAAGACTTTTTCTTGTTTAATGGTTAGTACACACCTTACTTTTCTTCTAGCTCAAATCATGTCCTCAGTTTATTAACTTAAAATCTTAACGAGAACAAGCAAACTTACATAATAACCCTCGAGATTCTTATAAACTAGACAAATCTTCAAAACTTCAACAATACCTTATCCTTTCTCCCCTGAAACTTCCATCTTCCAAACTTCTATGTGTAAATTTACTTACTTACACGGCTGCTTAGTGAACTTTTATTTAACTTCCATCAACAGAGTTTCGATTTATAATTTTATTGCATTTTCAATTATTTTGTAAAATAATGCCTAGTACAACAATTGTTTTTTTCGTTTCAATGATCTTGTTTAGTTGTTTGATATAATCATTTCTTTAGACGTTGTAGCTATATGTTGGGGAAAATTCGAAATTGCTTGGATAAATCTGAAGTCGTGTAATCACTTTCAGATCAAACAATTGGAGTGGCTACCAATCTTTGATCGGATAAAATCAGAATTGATTCTAGATTTCTGTATGAGAATTTGGTTGAGAGAATTTTGAGGGATTCTCACGAACTGTAAATTCGTCTAGGGTTTTTTCAAAAACGTTTGAAAGAGCGTATTTGCAGTTTTCCACAACTGCTTGCAGTTTTCGTTTTGAACAAAAACACCTTTAGTCCCTCATGTTTCAAAGTGCATATTTAGCCCGAAATTTAATTTCTGATGCATTTTCAATAAAGGACTTTTGTCCAAAATAAAAAATTTCCAAGCTTGACCCTAGCCAGGGGCTCTGCCCCTTGGACCCCGCCAGGGGCTGCCGCCCCTTGGACCCCGCTTCTCTCGGGCCCCTTGGATCCCCCGTTAGTCCCGATGACATTCAAATAAGCGTACACTCTTATTTGTATGTCACACGCAATCTCAAATTACACTAAAATATCCAACACTGTATACATCTTCGGGTTTATATCATTACATAATATTAAAAGAAATTGTTTAAATAAATCACAACTTTTTTAATGTGAGACTTTATTTATTTAAAGGATTATTGGATTTTAATAATCCAAATTTTCACTCATTGGCCTTAGTGCCGCCTGAAGGGCAAGTTAAATGAGGCATTAGCTTAGGGGCAACAACTTTTAGGGCCTCTCATCTTGGATTTTTTTTCATATATATATTTTTGATATATTTGGGCTTGTGCTGATTGTTTTGGGTTAACTAAATGAAAGGGGAAGCAAACAAAAGAAGGTAGTAGTTGTGTTTGCTTGTAGGCCCAAAAGTCAAAGTTAGGTCTTTCAAAAAAATTAAAAAAGCGACTCCCTTTGAACAATGAAACGGCACTACAATTTAACGAAAAAGTCATGTGTTTTATTCTCAATTTTGTTAATTACCCTTTTGGTAATTTTGATCATTCATCACTTGTATGCAATAGCTTTGAATTGGTCCTGTAATGACTTTTGTGTAATAGTTCATCAATGTTCCGCCAACCTATGTAATAGCATATGTAATAGCATCGAATCTGCAGGCCTGAAGCAGAAGGTAATCGCTTCGATTTTTTTGCTAGACTACTTAGTTGATTATTTTTGAAGTTATCCTTTTGGTAGAGATGAACATAGTTATCCTAGTTTTGCCTAACTTGCTTGCTATTCTATTAGTTGGTTTTGCTGGAAGGTAATCGTTAAAACTATTGATTTTGAGTGATAATTTATGCCCCTAATTTGCTAATAGTTAAACACTTGATTCTGCTGATGTTGTTAAACGCTAGTTTATACCTTAATAGTTAAGCACTTGATATGGAAAAGGGTCTCAAAATTTTATTTTGCTTAGGCCACCAAAAACATTGAGCCGGCCCTGATTGGCCGGCATTAATCCCAACTTCAAAAATTCCTTTTGACAATCCCAACTTGTAAGAATTTGCCCCCCATCAATCCTTTTCTAACTGGGTTAGTTTCTTACTGACGTAGCAACTTACGTGACACGAACCTAGTTATTGGTTGATGTGGCACAAACTTAGGTATTAGATTTTAATAATCTCAACTTCCACCACCACCATCACCCGCCGCCACCACCATCACCCACCACCACCTCCACCATCAGCCGCCACCACCATCAACCGCCACCACCACCACCTAACAAGGCGAGAGCCTTTGTTGCTAGGCGATGGGGTTGGTTAGTTGATTAGGTTAGGATTGAACTGATGAGGGGATTCCTCCAGCTTTTGAGGTTGGCGAGTCCTTCACCGCACCATGGGTTCTACCCCTCATGAGGCAGACAGTGGAGCACATTGTTCCTTTGCTTGCGGCACGTTGTGCTCGCAATGAGCTCAAGTTTGATTCCTTACAGGGTCGGGTCGGGTTGGTTTACAACAGATATAAATCATTAGACGGCCCTATTGATGAGGATGCCACACACAACATGCATTTCAAGATCGTTGAGCTGAAGGCAGAGATGAAGAAGAGAATGGGGGAGGCTGAGCAGATAGCTTCAGAGGCTATGCAGTAGGCTCATGGTGCTATTCAGAGAGCTCATGCGGCCGCTGAGTGGGAGGTGGATGCAAACTAACCCAGGTCCTAGTAGAAGTGGGAGTGCTCTCCCTACCACAATAGTTTTTTGTTGATTTGTTGTTATATTATTTGAATGAATCATGCTTGTAATATTTTACTTTTCTAAACATGTAATTTCAAACAAAGACTACTGTAATTTGGATGTCCGAACAACACAAAAAAAACATAATAATCCCAAGAAAAAATCATTTTAAACGTATAATATGTAAACAAAATCATTAATAACGTGGCATGGTATGTATACTCATTCTCACCACCCACTTTCTTCCAAGGGATCTCGTCTCTCAAAACTCTTTAGTACCTACTATTACCTTACCCTTTTCATACATCATTTTATGAAAAAAAAAATATCACCTACTTCAATCTAATATCTCACTTGCTGTCGGTAAAATCTGCATCGATCACATCACCGTCTGGTCCCTTGTCCGATGATGATTCCGACGGCTCAGCACCCGGTGGTGTTGGCCCAGCCCCTGGTGCACCGGGCTGGTTGTAGAGAGACTGGCCCAGCTGCATCACCTCTTGGTTGAGTGCAGCCATGGCGTCTTTTATGGTTTGTGTTGACCCACCAGAGATAGCCTCCTTGAGCTCACCGAGTTTAGCCTCGACCTTTTCTTTCACCTCTGCCGGAACCTTGTCTCCTAGCTCCTTTAGTTGTTTCTCGGTTTGGTACACAACTGAATCCGCTTGGTTTTTCGTGTCAATGGCGTCTCTTTTTTCCTTGTCTTCTTTTGCGAACTTTTCAGCTTCGTTAACCATTCTTTCTACCTGTTTAGATAGTAATACAGCAAGATGATTAGATATTTAGTTTCATCACACATCTAAACAACGCCCATATCACGAAAATGACGTGCCAAACCACTTAATACGGTTTTGGCGAATAACAAAACCAAAGCGGTGGAGTTGGGTGGCTCTGCTGGTTCTACCAGCTTGGTGATTTAACGGACTAGTTATTGCGGTTTAAGCGAGTTTTAATTATTTAAAAAGTAAAGTACACAGACGGTCCTTATGGTTTACCAAAATTTCAGATTTCGTCCCTAGCTTTCTGAAAGCACACGAATGGTCCCTGTGGTTTGCACTTGGTAACACATTTAGTCAACAGCCAACAAATCTAAAGGATTTAGCATGTCCAATTTAGGGACTAAACGCGTTACAAAGTGCAAACCGCATGGACCATCCTTGTACTTTTGGAAAAAGTTCCAGGACTAAATGCATTACAAAGTGCAAACCATAGGGACCATCTATGTGCTTTTGAAAAACCAGGGGTCAAATCCAAAATTTTGGTAAACTACAGGGACCATCCATGGACTTTACTCTTTTTCAAATCATTAGGTTATATTAAAAATTTTAAAATTATAAAAATCAGTAATGATTATAATAGATGTACATAGCTACATAATTCTAAAATGGATGCAAATCATAAAAGTTTAACGGCCGGTTCAGTTTACACAACGTTGGACCAAACCTTTAACTGCCAAACCCATCTACTTGCAGTTTGGCAGTTCAGTTAATTTCAGAAAAAAATGTGAATAAAAGGACATCGTAAAGAAATTTACCTCATCACTAGGTAATGTGCTAGCACCGGTGATGGTGATATCTTGCTTCTTTCCGGTGCCCTTATCAATGGCGGTGACAGACAAGATACCGTTTGCGTCAATGTCAAATTTGACTTCAATTTGTGGGACCCCACGTGGGGCAGGTGGGATACCATCGAGGCGGAAGCTACCAAGAGATTTGTTATCTCTAACAAACTCTCGTTCACCCTGAAGAACGTTAATCTCAACACTGGTTTGCCCATCAGCAGCCGTAGAGAAAACCTCGGATTTCGAAGTGGGTAGTGTTGTGTTTCGTGGAATAATCTTTGTCATCACGCCACCGAGGGTTTCTAGACCGATTGATAACGGTGTCACGTCTAGAAGAACGATGTCGCTCACATCTCCGGCTAAAACACCAGCCTAAACAAACAAACATAATTAAATCCGACGCTAAATTACTTATGTTGTAACGTAAATACGTATTCCTGATGATTGTTTTACCTGAACTGCAGCTCCCAAGGCGACAACTTCATCGGGATTGACTGTAACGTTTGGCTCTTTTCCGGTTAGGCTCTTGACAACTTCCTGTACAGCTGGAATACGTGTAGAACCGCCAACAAGGATCACCTCATCGATGTCTTTGAAAGATAACTTTGCATCCCTCAAAGAATTCTCAACAGGTCGTTTAAGCCTGAACAAATAATTAAAACACAATGATTCCACCATCTTTAAAAGAAACAACCAATATAGCGTTTCGAAAAGATAAGTACCTATCAAGAAGATCGGAGCATAGTTCTTCAAACTTTGCACGTGTAAGGGTGGTGTCAATGTGTTTCGGGCCGTCAGCGGTGGCAGTAATGAACGGCAAGCTAAGCAGTAAAAAAAGATAACAAAATTAGCAAATAAACGTTAACATAATTGCGCAATCACAATCAACAATTCCGCAAATGATTTGTGTACCTAATATTAGCCTGTGTCAAAGTGGAAAGCTCCATCTTAGCCTTCTCGGCGGTCTCAGTCAAACGTTGCAGAGCTTGCTTGTCTTTTAGTAGATCAATGCCCTCGTCTTTCTTGAAGCTCGCTGCAAGCCAATCAACAACTCTCTGCATTGGTAGCATACAAGAAACATAAATTTAGTGATCACCGGTTATTCGATACACACGTTAAATGGATAACGAGTAAACTATACCTTGTCAAAATCATCACCGCCAAGATGTGTATCTCCGGAAGTGGACAGCACTTCAAACACTCCATCACCAACCTCAAGAACTGCAAATGACATACAAACATCAAGATAAATACTGAAACTTTGAGACAAACCTGGCTGTGAAGCCCCATTTTATATAATAATCTACTCACCTGAAACATCAAAAGTACCACCACCAAGATCAAAAACCAATATAGTTTCATTGTTCTTCCTTTCAAATCCATAAGCTAGCGAAGCGGCTGTAGGCTCATTGATAATACGAAGAACCTCCAAACCAGCAATTCGACCGGCATCCTTGGTAGCCGTTCTTTGAGAGTCGTTAAAGTAAGCAGGAACAGTCACAACAGCTTTGGTCACCTTATCGTTTAAAAACTTCGAAGCATCGTCCACAAGCTTTCTCAAAACCTGCTCGTTAACGTAATTAAAAAATGAGTAACATCAAAGAAAGATTCCAAATGATCAATCATACATACCATAACGTAAAGTCAACTCCAAAACTCACTAAACCTTACTTACAAGCAATACCACACACTTGATGCATATACATGACCCATGAAATGATGTTTAATAACTATCTATGGTTGTATGCTTATTCTATAATTCATAAGTCAACAATTTATAGATGGTAAATCATCTATCGAGTATGTTTGGCAAAAGTAGCTGGTGGCTGGTGGCGGGAAGCTGGAGCTTTTTAGATATATTTGGTGTTTGGCAGAGTAGCTGGAGCTTTTAATAAAATCTATAAAATGACCGAAATGGACATAACAAAAAATTAAAAAAGTTTGTGCATTAAAAAGTTCAGGTTAAAATAGTCATTTTTCCCTAAAAGCTTGTAGCTCCTAAACGCTACTAGCAGGAGCGTTCAACCAAAAGCTTCAAGCTCCTAACCAAAAAGCTTCAAGCTTTTATTGAGTAGAAGCTTTTTCTTAAAAGCCTAAAGCTAGAGGCCCCTAAAACTCCATACCGAACATACCCATCGTCTTCATAACTTACTTGCAAGCAATAACAGAATTGTACAATTATGTTTGGAAACCCCTTGAAGATACTAGTTCTATAATTTACACCATTATCAACAATTACAAAATCTTTTTTATCCTAAATTAACTATAATAAAAGAAGCATAATTAACTAAAATATACCTGTGCTGAAATCTCTTCAGCAGCAAACTGTTTTCCAATAGCAGGACAATCAAGCTTAACATTCCCATTCTCATCCCTAACCACAGTGTACGAAACCTGCTTGGACTCCTCATCCACTTCCGACATCTTCCTCCCAATAAACCTCTTCACCGAGAAAAACGTGTTCTCCGGATTCACCACCGCTTGCCTCTTCGCAATCTGCCCTACCAACCGATCGCCGTTCTTGGTATACGCCACCACAGACGGCGTCGTCCGCTGCCCTTCGGCGTTGGTCACAATAACCGGCTTCCCCCCTTCCATCGCACCCACCGCAGAGTTGGTCGTTCCAAGATCAATTCCAACCACCTTCTCGGCCACAACTCGAAGGGGAACATTTCTTCTGCTGTTATTTAACTTTATGAATGATTTTGGATGTGAGAAGGATATGGATTTGGTTAGGCCTTTGCCGAAGAAAATTGTTTTGGGTTGGGGTGAGGTGAAGGGGGTAGATCCGAGAGGGTGGGTATGGGGGGTTGAGGATGCCATGAAATGAAATGAAATGAAGGGATATTGATGAACAAGTGAAAGGAATTATGTAGCCTGAAGAAGAGTGAAGAGGGTTTTGGGGATAAAAGGGGGACGGAGATATGGAGGACAGGGTTAGGTGGAGGGATCTAGAATGTTCTTTGGCTGTAAATTGTGTGGTCAGGATGGGTAGGCTGCTGCTGCTGCTGGTGTCGTTTTTCCACTGTCTAGGGGTTTCTCAGCAAATACTTGCTCACTACACTACACGCTTATAAAAATCACGACTAGCCGACGATTAATTGTTAGTCAACCAATAATTGAGTAATTTTTCATTAATCAGTTAGTAATCGCTAGTCGGCTGACCAAAAATAGGCGATTCCGGCCAGATTCCGGCAAAAAAAACCGTATATTCCGGCCAAAAGCTCTAAATTCTGGCCAGTTTCCAATCAAACCATATAAATTCCAACAATTAATCTCGTATACTTAAAAAAAATGAGTTGAATAAGAGTTAAAACCTAGCTACTTAAAATATATACCTATAAAAATGTGTATATGTATACATAAAACTGAAATTACATATGAAAAAACCGATCGGATTAATCCAAATTAATCCCGAGTAGTCAGCGAGTTCTCCAACATTGCTATATGATCAAGCTAAGATGGACATATGTATTACATCAAATAAAAAATCATTTAAATGATGCGGAAACCAAAATTGATATTATCAGTTATAATTGATTTGGGTTGTGAAACGTAAACAACTAACTATCGAATACCTTATATAAACCAAGTATCTTGTAAGTTTATATTATGAAAGTTTCCCTAGGATAAATAAAAAAATAATTGAATGTATCATGCATTGAATAGAGTAATATTATATATCTTTTAACACACTTTGTGGACTTCATTATAATCTATAGTATAATAATTACCACACGTGTTGTTATCTTTTAGGCCATGAGTAGTAAGGCCTTATGGAGCCTTGTAGTGGGGGTTATGTGACAAGTGACAATTGTATAAGAAATGTGGTTATATAACTTGAGTGTGTAATAGGGTTATACCACTTCAATTATATATATATATATGTATGTATATATACATGTGTGAGAGAAACACAGGTATGGCTCCCGTGAAAATTTTCGCGAGGAGGGAGAGGCCGCACATGGCGTCGTAATGGCGTTAACCGGCGCCATGGGGCGCTATGGGAGGAGTTGGCGCAACATACAACCCCATTACAGAGGGTCTTATAAGTGGCAAATGATTATGGGTACAACATATTGGAAACTTGAATGGTTGGATATTCATGATGATCAGTTAAAATTTTTATTTATTAAAATTTAGTTTAATAAATAATAGTCAATTAATTAAACAAGTTAATTAATAAAATGAGTGCGGGTGTGAGTCTCTTGAGAGCTCTTGTGCAATTTTTCTTACCCAACTTCAAGTCAATACTTCTACTTATTAAACATGGAGATCCATGCATGTGCGCCAAATGGCGGACATACACATAGAAGTTGGACAAATGGCGAGCCAAGGGTGCACGCGCGACAAGTGGCGTAGCATGTGCGTTAAGTGGCGAGGTGAGTGTACATGTATCACCCGATCCATGTACTCGTCTCTCATTTAATACCCGCAATAATTTTATTAATTAAAATAAACAATTATATTGTTAATAATGAGTATTAATAATATAAATCCGCTCACGATCATAAATATAATTATGATATGTTTCGCATATTGTTTGTAATTACCATTTAAACCAGTTAAGTGGATTTTAGTTTGTTGCCCACCGTGTAACTATTACGGGTCATAGCTCGGTCGGCTGTGTTAATTAATCAAACCGGTCAATTTTTTTTCCAACAGTCTCCCACTTGGACAGTTTTCGATTAAGTTCTTTAACGCTGACAGCCAAATGCGCTCTAGCTACACATGGTTGTCCCCAACAAGTTATGATACTTTCAAGTCATTAACCAAAACATCTTGGAACATCTTGTTGCAAGACAATGAGCTTATGGTAATCATTGTCACCTATCCTTTTCGCATAAGACATCAATTGGACAATGAGACATGGATTAGATTCAATATCACATGGTGTCCAGTCATTATTGTTCATATTTCAAGAATCAAAGTGGTCCAATCAAACAGACAGTAAGTTTAGGTAAGGCCCTACACTTAACCAGTTTGAATCAATGAGGGTGCCCCGATGTCTAACTGTTACCTATAATGTAAGAGTACAGAATCCCATATTGATGTAACACCTGTGCCTCCACGGCCATCAAACAAATACCAAACCAATGAAATATTGTATTTCATACTTGGGATTTGTAAAAATATGTGTATCATTTGCACATATCAATTCTTGTTCGATTTCAAACTTTAAATCGCTTTCTGGAAGGTTATACGCGCACTAATGCGTAAATATAACCAGTTTAATGCAACAAACACTCCGGAATAGTGAAATAGGTTTAACATACCTAAAATAACCTTTACATAACTTAGATATAAGTTTTGGAAGGTTTGGTGTGGTGAAATCAAAGTTAATTCGCTTACAGGGACTAAACTTGACAAACTGCGAAAGTATGCCAATTTGAACTGTAACAGACATTCCGGAACATGACCATAAGTTAAACATACCATAAAAATCCTTTACATAGCTTAGAAATAGGCTTTGAGGGGTTCGGTGTGCTAAAATAAACTTTTGTGTCATTCAGGGACTAAAAGTGTCAAAAAGTGCACAAGTTTGCATTTTCGCGCATAACTTACGTTCTGAATACATCTGGACATCCAAAAATTTATGTAAGCATGACTACATTATATTTTAGTGTTCGCCATAAGAAAAATCCATTCGTCGCGTCATTTGGATCGTTTTTCGCGCTTATGCGCATTCCGTCGTAATTAAGCGAACATCGCGTTCGTACGACCAAACGAACCATCATCCGGCATATTTTTGAGTATGTTTTGACATATCTAGCATCTCAACTTCATAAGCATTTTACATCATGTTTTGACATAAGCACGTCCAGTGCAAGATTTCAAAACATCTTCAACTTCTAAAATCCATATGGGATCTTTTTATCTTCACATTTAGATCCTTGTGGATAATCATCATTCAAATCAGAGTCCTTAATTGGATTCCTTATGTACCTTAATTCGAACACTTCGGTTCCTAATAATCGAAATCGAATTTTCTTTTTGAATCTTTCTATCTTTATAGATAGATTCTTGATAATGTTTAAAGTACCAAATGAAATCCACGAGATGGATTCCTAGTGTGCTTTAAATACATGTGCTTTGTTAGCAGAACGAACTTCTAGTTAAACAATTTTGTGGTTATGTGACTATGTGTTTATGCATCTTATGTTTTCTTTTATGCATTTTTTTTTTTTGTGTTTTTATACTCTGGATAATTCGTTATCCAAATCCTCGTAGAATTTTTCATATCTTCATATGAGGGATTCGTAGTAGGATATTCAAAAAGGTACTACTTTAAATCCTTAATGGGCTTCTATGTAATAGTTAAGACCCTTGGATTGATATAGTACTACTCCATGATTCATAAGAGACCCTTTAGTGGTCTAGTCAAAAAGATTGATTCACAATTGGGTTAAAGAATGACATCTAGTGATGTAGCTGAACAGACTCCTTGATAGTCTATTTAAATCATTTATTGATTTAGTCTAAAAGACTCTATGGCAGTCTAGTTACACTCATCACAGGATTGTACATTTGGTTTTACACTACACATTATAAAATAGACTGTGCGGACTGTACAAGGAACTACGTAATTATGGAGGCCTACATAATTATGGAATTCAATGCACAGAAACCCAGTAAGATTTATTATGTGTAAGAACCGATAGCGACAACAATAACAAAATGATAACGATGTAATGGAGGTACGGTGGACGCACCAATGACGCTTCATATACTTGTATATAAGTATCCCTCTTACATTGAAAGCATAATGTTATTAAGGTTACTAGAAGTTCAGAACCCTAACCAATGTTGTTCGATCTTTTCAACTTCATGTTTTAAACTCTCACAAGTTTCCTCTAAATAAATTTCGGGACGAAATTTCCTAAAGTAGGGGAGACTGTAACACCTGTGCCTCCACGGCCATCAAACAAATACCAAACCAATGAAATATTGTATTTCATACTTGGGATTTGTAAAAATATGTGTATCATTTGCACATATCAATTCTTGTTCGATTTCAAACTTTAAATCGCTTTCTGGAAGGTTATACGCGCACTAATGCGTAAATATAACCAGTTTAATGCAACAAACACTCCGGAATAGTGAAATAGGTTTAACATACCTAAAATAACCTTTACATAACTTAGATATAAGTTTTGGAAGGTTTGGTGTGGTGAAATCAAAGTTAATTCGCTTACAGGGACTAAACTTGACAAACTGCGAAAGTATGCCAATTTGAACTGTAACAGACATTCCGGAACATGACCATAAGTTAAACATACCATAAAAATCCTTTACATAGCTTAGAAATAGGCTTTGAGGGGTTCGGTGTGCTAAAATAAACTTTTGTGTCATTCAGGGACTAAAAGTGTCAAAAAGTGCACAAGTTTGCATTTTCGCGCATAACTTACGTTCTGAATACATCTGGACATCCAAAAATTTATGTAAGCATGACTACATTATATTTTAGTGTTCGCCATAAGAAAAATCCATTCGTCGCGTCATTTGGATCGTTTTTCGCGCTTATGCGCATTCCGTCGTAATTAAGCGAACATCGCGTTCGTACGACCAAACGAACCATCATCCGGCATATTTTTGAGTATGTTTTGAGTCCCCTATACTTTAACTTCATTTTAGAGCCTTGAAATGAGGTTAACGGGGTTCAAACGCATCGAAAAAGGCCTTAAACACGTGCAGGGACCATTGCTGCCAATTTGCAAACTTTCTGATTCAGGGGAGGCAGTAGCGTAGCGCGAGCCCTAAGGGCCTACCCGTCGCGCTACGCGACTGCATGATCTGACCAGATTCATTGTTTTTGTTGCAAGTTGCAACTGGTTGATTCGTGTCCACACATTTCCTATCGTCTAGTCAGCGGATAAGAACAACTTTCTGGACACCACAACTTTACGACAAGTGTACGGCTCGGATCGTGGCACGATATTCAAGAAACGATCCTAGCGGCTCTACTTTTTCTATAAATACCCATCCACCCTCAACCCCAAAAAACCCACAAATCTGATTAAGAAAGCTCTAAGTTGGAACCTTCGTTTCATACCTGAGCTATTTTGATCTGGGTTAGCATTCGGGGACCCTTCGTAAGTATTCTTTCGTTCTTTTCCTTATTTTTACTGCTTTTTGAGTCAGAAAGTCAAACTTTGTTTGACTTTCAGCGTTGACCAGTAATGGTCAATGCGAAGTTCGTTAGAACTTCGCAACGTGATTGTAATCACGATGGTCATAGTCCCTTGGGACTATGCCTACTGATTACCACGTTGTCTAGGGTCGTAGGGTAAGCGATCTGATAAATCGCTTATACCTCGAACCCGACCCAGTTTGGTCGATCATTAGGATCCGACCAAATACATTAGGTGACCATAGTAGGTAGGGAATAACCTTCCGAGGTTATACCCTATGGTCACATCGTTTAAGTAGTTGTATGATAGGTAGTTTATATGCCTTAGGTAAATTACCAGAATACCCTTTTCATGTATAATTGGTAATTAAACATATGTAACCTAAACTTTTGTCACATAACTGATTATGTAACATGTTTAGGCATATAACACTTGTCATGGGACTAGTTAGGCGATCCGAACGCGTTCACGCGAACGACGCGTTAAAGTAGCATAAGCTACCTAAACGGGTCGTAAACAATTATGTTAGGTTTCATTTAGTATGTAGGCTTTGTTAAACCAAATGACACGAGTCTCTACACTCGTTTGGTTTACAAACCCTAATACTACCCGATCTTCCGATTTAGGTCCGGTTTATTAATGTAGTTACCTATATTAGGTGCCGTTTGATTCCGAGATCTCTAGCACTGTTTGGTGGTTATCTTTAGACAACTGAGCAATCTCAAGTGAGTACATAGACCCCTCTTTTATTGTTTTCCAAACTGTTTTGGGGTGGAACACATGTGCCTACTTGTTACTTTCATGCTTTCCTGTTTTCACATCATATACCGACTATGTTTGTTAGTACATTATAGTACATGATTTCATTACTTTTCTGCTATGTATGTTGACTGATAACATGCTAAGCACATTGATTTACATGACTTTTCTGCTATGTATGTTGACTGATAACATGCTTAGTACATTGTTTTACATGACTTTTCTACTTTGTATGATGACTTTGCATACTTAGTACATTGTTTTATACTGCATCTCTGTTGCATATGTTCCAGTAACATATGGACACATGGTTTTATAGCTCTACCCTGTATGCTTACTCTAGCATACTAGGTACATTATCTTCATAAAACATGCTTACATTTTGGGATGACATTTGGTTTGTTTAAACTATACTATACATTCATTAACACCGATCATGCCGCTCGGTAGTAAGTAGTGGTACCATAGGACTTGACAAATCCCGTTCCGGACATCCCAGGGAAAGGGGATGAAAGGAATGACCGAATCCGAATACATATTCTCTTGATAACTCATTTTTACATAGTTATCCGTCTGTCTCAAGGCTTGGATGTATGAATTTTCACAATACCGCATAAATGTTCATATTCAGTATAGCATGCATATATCTTACAAAACATAACTTTGATTTAAACCAAGTTTTACTTCAATACTTTGTTTTATACATTTTTACTTATGGTTTAAGTAGTCTAAATTTTACTTACCATACATATCATTTTGGTTATACATTACTTGACTACTCTTGGACTATAGACATTTGACATGGATACTTGACATAGACATTTGACATGGATATTTGACATAGACATTTTGACATGATTTACATCTTGACATGAACATTTTACATTGTTTGGTTTGGTTTGATTAAGTGATTAAGTAACGATGCGTGTGTAATATGATACAAGCATGGTGGATACGCCGCTGGTACTTCCTATATATAAGTGTTTGTATGGTATTACATGTCGTAACGTTATTTGAATCATTTCAGTTTGAGAACATAGAACATTTCATACAAATAACATACTTTTCACAAGACATTGATTTATAAACAACTTATCTTATGCAAATACATTTTACTTGGTTATTCATTTAACCTTACATTTATTTATACTTATCATCTGATCTTATCGTTTTACAAATGATTTAAAAGACAAAGCAAATAACAAGGTTCATGACTAAACATTTTCTCAAACATAAGTCATGAATCTTATTTTCACAAAACCTATGTATCTCACAGGCATTTTTATGCTGACGTACCTATTTTCACATGTGTTTTTCAGGAACTGTTGCATAAGATGGTCAAGATACACATAGACAGACCTGGGCTTTAGTAACAATAAAAGATGCAAGACTAGTTAATTATGTTGTATTTATTTGTTTATTAAGATATTGTAACACTTTTAATCAATAAAACGAAACTTCAATTGCCATGGAATTGAAACATTAATTCTGTTACAACACTCCCCGATGTTTCCGCCACGTTTGGTATGTTCTACGTGGTCAGGGTGTGACAGAAAAGATGGTATCAGAGCCAATGGTTATAGGGAATTAGGTTATTAGTAAATAGTAATGCTTTGACCTAGTCTATAACCTTCTTAGGACCCTAACGCGAGTTTACTTGCGTTTAGTCATAAAACAATACCGTCACCTATCCTTAGGCGACGACCACAACAAGAACATAAATTTCAAAACCGCTTTGAAAACTAATCATCTGTTCTAGGATGATTGATTACTAGGTTTTGAACCCTCTATTGTAAGGTTTTGAACTCTCTGTTATATGGTTTTGAACCCCTTTGAGTTTTCAAAACTTTCGTTAAGGTTTTGGGTTTTTAATAATGTGAACACGTGCAAACTGGAAGGGTGAATGCCTGTATTTTGGGTTTTCTGTCTAGGCAAGCACTTCGTATACATCTCATCAGACGCGAGACCAGTTGTGCTTACCTGGGAATTCTTGGGATGAGTGTTCACTTATAGGCGAGCATGTCTTCGCGATACATTATTTTCGACCCATTTACTTTGATTTGTCACTGTGTGTCGTTTGTTGCTTTGTAGTAACAAACAAATGACCACTATCCTTGCTTTCATCAGATTTGTTCATCTCATTCTTTTCGTCTAATTCTCTCACTCGTTTCCTTTCATGTTTCCTCTTTTAGAATGCCTCCTCGACGCGAGAACCAGATAGAGACTGCCGAACTGGCAGAAATTATTGCGCAGCAGATGGCTGCCCAATTTCCAAATCTCTTTGCTCAATGGCAACAAGCCAACAACAACAACAATGCCCTATGCAAATACAAGGACTTTAATCAGGCTAAACCACTCAAGTTTAGTGGCTCTGAGGGAGCAACTGGGCTTCTTCAGTGGTTCGAGAGCATTGAGAATACTTTCCGCCACGTTCAGTGTCCGGATAATCGCAAGGTCGAGTTTTCTTCAAGTGTGTTCCAGAAGAGGGCTCTCACATGGTGGAACGGGGTTATGAGGGACCGAGGTGCAGAAATTGCTCTTGCGCAAACCTGGGCTGAACTTAGGGCTCTTATGATGAGGGAATTCTGTCCTCGTCATGAGCAGCGAGCTTTGGAGAAGGAATTTGATGAGTTGAAGCAAGATAGTGGTGAGCACAGGGCGTATACTGATAGGTTTGAGGAGTTGAGTCTGCTTTGCCCGACAATGGTTACCCCACTTGACATAGCTATCGAAAGGTACATCGACGGCCTACCTGACTCGGTACAAGACATCCTTACTGGTAGTAACCCTACCACACTCCGTCAGGCGATCGAGTTATCAGCGACATTGACTGAGTTGCAGATTCGGAAGAATAAATTACACAGGAAGGGTGACAAGGGCGAGAAACAGTCGTCTGACAAGGAGGATAGCAAGAAAGGTCAAAACAAGAATGGGAAGGATTCTAGTTCATCGAAGAGGGCAAGGAAGCGTAAGATTTCCCAAAACTATGCCATTACTGCACAGGCCCAAGCTTCACCAAATCAGCCTGCGCAACCACTAGCCAAGAAGCCTTATTTTGGCAATGCACCTTTGTGCAACAGGTGTAACGGCCATCATCAACCACACCTCCAGTGTCGTCAGTGCACCCACTGCGGAAGATCCGGTCATCTTGCTGACACCTGCCGCATCCCTGCTAATCCGAATCGCCCAGTTCAGAACCCGGCTCAACAAGTTGCTCAGCCTCTTGCTCAGCAACAGGGTCAAGCTGCACGACCACACTATCCACCTGGTGCCTGTTACAATTGTGGGGATCTAACCCACTACAGAAACCGATGCCCAAAGCTTGCTAATGCGAATCCGACCCACGGATGAGCATTCAGCTGAACAAAGGATGTTGCTGTCTTACGCTTTTGTTCTTTTGTTTCCTTGTAATGTGAAACAATCTGTTGTGTTTATAAATAAATCGTTGTTCATAAATGCTGATATACAAGTATCGTTACATGTGTGTATGATTTTCCTATGATACCTACATCAAGGAACTATGTTCCTTACAAACTACTCTTGTGATTCTCTCTTTCAAATGATCACTCATGATTCCTTCAAAAATTTTAAGTACTCGTTTCATTCTAAGAAACAAAGTACACAAAATAAAGTGACATTATGAGTGATCATGCTTCTGCACATCTGTGCCATTAAATCTTTGGTTAGATAACTAAGGGTATTTTCAAATCTCTTACTCATTACGTTTTGATTTTTCAACATACACAGTACCAGTATTTCAAAACAATCTTCATGATCTCAAAACATTTCATATAGTTTGAAAACAATTTTTCTAGATGCATTGTCTATGTTATTTCAAAAACATTGGCCATGTTATCAAAACCAACCTTTCTAATTTCAAAATATTTCATATAGTCTGAAGACAATATTAACACAATACATTTTCTTATCAAGTGCATGATTTCGAAAAGCATCATTCATGTCTTTCAAAAACCTTATACATAATTTCAAAATTCATCTCGCATGATTTTTAAAACATTTTTGTAAATATATCTATCTAATACACCTACTTTATGATTTCAAAAGTATTATATATAAGGTTTCAAAAACGTCAAACACATTTTTCTTAAAAGAACCCCATGCATAGTTTTCAAAAATATTTTTCCATATACATTGACTTAACCTTCAAAATTCTGCTTCATATGTCGCCTTGACATATCTAGCATCTCAACTTCATAAGCATTTTACATCATGTTTTGACATAAGCACGTCCAGTGCAAGATTTCAAAACATCTTCAACTTCTAAAATCCATATGGGATCTTTTTATCTTCACATTTAGATCCTTGTGGATAATCATCATTCAAATCAGAGTCCTTAATTGGATTCCTTATGTACCTTAATTCGAACACTTCGGTTCCTAATAATCGAAATCGAATTTTCTTTTTGAATCTTTCTATCTTTATAGATAGATTCTTGATAATGTTTAAAGTACCAAATGAAATCCACGAGATGGATTCCTAGTGTGCTTTAAATACATGTGCTTTGTTAGCAGAACGAACTTCTAGTTAAACAATTTTGTGGTTATGTGACTATGTGTTTATGCATCTTATGTTTTCTTTTATGCATTTTTTTTTGTGTTTTTATACTCTGGATAATTCGTTATCCAAATCCTCGTAGAATTTTTCATATCTTCATATGAGGGATTCGTAGTAGGATATTCAAAAAGGTACTACTTTAAATCCTTAATGGGCTTCTATGTAATAGTTAAGACCCTTGGATTGATATAGTACTACTCCATGATTCATAAGAGACCCTTTAGTGGTCTAGTCAAAAAGATTGATTCACAATTGGGTTAAAGAATGACATCTAGTGATGTAGCTGAACAGACTCCTTGATAGTCTATTTAAATCATTTATTGATTTAGTCTAAAAGACTCTATGGCAGTCTAGTTACACTCATCACAGGATTGTACATTTGGTTTTACACTACACATTATAAAATAGACTGTGCGGACTGTACAAGGAACTACGTAATTATGGAGGCCTACATAATTATGGAATTCAATGCACAGAAACCCAGTAAGATTTATTATGTGTAAGAACCGATAGCGACAACAATAACAAAATGATAACGATGTAATGGAGGTACGGTGGACGCACCAATGACGCTTCATATACTTGTATATAAGTATCCCTCTTACATTGAAAGCATAATGTTATTAAGGTTACTAGAAGTTCAGAACCCTAACCAATGTTGTTCGATCTTTTCAACTTCATGTTTTAAACTCTCACAAGTTTCCTCTAAATAAATTTCGGGACGAAATTTCCTAAAGTAGGGGAGACTGTAACACCTGTGCCTCCACGGCCATCAAACAAATACCAAACCAATGAAATATTGTATTTCATACTTGGGATTTGTAAAAATATGTGTATCATTTGCACATATCAATTCTTGTTCGATTTCAAACTTTAAATCGCTTTCTGGAAGGTTATACGCGCACTAATGCGTAAATATAACCAGTTTAATGCAACAAACACTCCGGAATAGTGAAATAGGTTTAACATACCTAAAATAACCTTTACATAACTTAGATATAAGTTTTGGAAGGTTTGGTGTGGTGAAATCAAAGTTAATTCGCTTACAGGGACTAAACTTGACAAACTGCGAAAGTATGCCAATTTGAACTGTAACAGACATTCCGGAACATGACCATAAGTTAAACATACCATAAAAATCCTTTACATAGCTTAGAAATAGGCTTTGAGGGGTTCGGTGTGCTAAAATAAACTTTTGTGTCATTCAGGGACTAAAAGTGTCAAAAAGTGCACAAGTTTGCATTTTCGCGCATAACTTACGTTCTGAATACATCTGGACATCCAAAAATTTATGTAAGCATGACTACATTATATTTTAGTGTTCGCCATAAGAAAAATCCATTCGTCGCGTCATTTGGATCGTTTTTCGCGCTTATGCGCATTCCGTCGTAATTAAGCGAACATCGCGTTCGTACGACCAAACGAACCATCATCCGGCATATTTTTGAGTATGTTTTGAGTCCCCTATACTTTAACTTCATTTTAGAGCCTTGAAATGAGGTTAACGGGGTTCAAACGCATCGAAAAAGGCCTTAAACACGTGCAGGGACCATTGCTGCCAATTTGCAAACTTTCTGATTCAGGGGAGGCAGTAGCGTAGCGCGAGCCCTAAGGGCCTACCCGTCGCGCTACGCGACTGCATGATCTGACCAGATTCATTGTTTTTGTTGCAAGTTGCAACTGGTTGATTCGTGTCCACACATTTCCTATCGTCTAGTCAGCGGATAAGAACAACTTTCTGGACACCACAACTTTACGACAAGTGTACGGCTCGGATCGTGGCACGATATTCAAGAAACGATCCTAGCGGCTCTACTTTTTCTATAAATACCCATCCACCCTCAACCCCCAAAAACCCACAAATCTGATTAAGAAAGCTCTAAGTTGGAACCTTCGTTTCATACCTGAGCTATTTTGATCTGGGTTAGCATTCGGGGACCCTTCGTAAGTATTCTTTCGTTCTTTTCCTTATTTTTACTGCTTTTCGAGTCAGAAAGTCAAACTTTGTTTGACTTTCAGCGTTGACCAGTAATGGTCAATGCGAAGTTCGTTAGAACTTCGCAACGTGATTGTAATCACGATGGTCATAGTCCCTTGGGACTATGCCTACTGATTACCACGTTGTCTAGGGTCGTAGGGTAAGCGATCTGATAAATCGCTTATACCTCGAACCCGACCCAGTTTGGTCGATCATTAGGATCCGACCAAATACATTAGGTGACCATAGTAGGTAGGGAATAACCTTCCGAGGTTATACCCTATGGTCACATCGTTTAAGTAGTTGTATGATAGGTAGTTTATATGCCTTAGGTAAATTACCAGAATACCCTTTTCATGTATAATTGGTAATTAAACATATGTAACCTAAACTTTTGTCACATAACTGATTATGTAACATGTTTAGGCATATAACACTTGTCATGGGACTAGTTAGGCGATCCGAACGCGTTCACGCGAACGACGCGTTAAAGTAGCATAAGCTACCTAAACGGGTCGTAATGGGTCGTAAACAATTATGTTAGGTTTCATTTAGTATGTAGGCTTTGTTAAACCAAATGACACGAGTCTCTACACTCGTTTGGTTTACAAACCCTAATACTACCCGATCTTCCGATTTAGGTCCGGTTTATTAATGTAGTTACCTATATTAGGTGCCGTTTGATTCCGAGATCTCTAGCACTGTTTGGTGGTTATCTTTAGACAACTGAGCAATCTCAAGTGAGTACATAGACCCCTCTTTTACTGTTTTCCAAACTGTTTTGGGGTGGAACACATGTGCCTACTTGTTACTTTCATGCTTTCCTGTTTTCACATCATATACCGACTATGTTTGTTAGTACATTATAGTACATGATTTCATTACTTTTCTGCTATGTATGTTGACTGATAACATGCTAAGCACATTGATTTACATGACTTTTCTGCTATGTATGTTGACTGATAACATGCTTAGTACATTGTTTTACATGACTTTTCTACTTTGTATGATGACTTTGCATACTTAGTACATTGTTTTATACTGCATCTCTGTTGCATATGTTCCAGTAACATATGGACACATGGTTTTATAGCTCTACCCTGTATGCTTACTCTAGCATACTAGGTACATTATCTTCATAAAACATGCTTACATTTTGGGATGACATTTGGTTTGTTTAAACTATACTATACATTCATTAACACCGATCATGCCGCTCGGTAGTAGGTAGTGGTACCATAGGACTTGACAAATCCCGTTCCGGACATCCCAGGGAAAGGGGATGAAAGGAATGACCGAATCCGAATACATATTCTCTTGATAACTCATTTTTACATAGTTATCCGTCTGTCTCAAGGCTTGGATGTATGAATTTTCACAATACCGCATAAATGTTCATATTCAGTATAGCATGCATATATCTTACAAAACATAACTTTGATTTAAACCAAGTTTTACTTCAATACTTTGTTTTGTACATTTTTACTTATGGTTTAAGTAGTCTAAATTTTACTTACCATACATATCATTTTGGTTATACATTACTTGACTACTCTTGGACTATAGACATTTGACATGGATACTTGACATATACATTTGACATGGATATTTGACATAGACATTTTGACATGATTTACATCTTGACATGAACATTTTACATTGTTTGGTTTGGTTTGATTAAGTGATTAAGTAACGATGCGTGTGTAATATGATACAAGCATGGTGGATACGCCGCTGGTACTTCCTATATATAAGTGTTTGTATGGTATTACATGTCGTAACGTTATTTGAATCATTTCCGTTTGAGAACATAGAACATTTCATACAAATAACATACTTTTCACAAGACATTGATTTATAAACAACTTATCTTATGCAAATACATTTTACTTGGTTATTCATTTAACCTTACATTTATTTATACTTATCATCTGATCTTATCGTTTTACAAATGATTTAAAAGACAAAGCAAATAACAAGGTTCATGACTAAACATTTTCTCAAACATAAGTCATGAATCTTATTTTCACAAAACCTATGTATCTCACAGGCATTTTTATGCTGACGTACCTATTTTCACATGTGTTTTTCAGGAACTGTTGCATAAGATGGTCAAGATACACATAGACAGACCTGGGCTTTAGTAACAATAAAAGATGCAAGACTAGTTAATTATGTTGTATTTATTTGTTTATTAAGATATTGTAACACTTTTAATCAATAAAACGAAACTTCAATTGCCATGGAATTGAAACATTAATTCTGTTACAACACTCCCCGATGTTTCCGCCACGTTTGGTATGTTCTACGTGGTCGGGGTGTGACAATTGACTACACACAACTCCTACTGAACTTCTGAACTACTCCCAACCAATGCCTTTATGACTGGCAGTTACTCGATAGCGGTTGACATTGATCAAAGAATAGTCTTTAGTAAACAAAAGTTCTAGTATGTATCTCAGGTTAGAGGATACTTGTCACACCCCGATATTTTCACATATTTCGGGTGGGCCCGGTGGGGAGTATCGTGACGTAGTTGATATCATCATAGTCAATTAACACAATTATAGCACAGCGGAAGGCTTGGAAGTTTAATTACTATTACAAACCATAGTGTCCGAAAGTTCAAAACAAAAAAATATACAGACTGGTTGTAATAGAGATCGACAGGCGGACCATAAAATAAAATACATAAAACTGAGTTTAACAGAGTTCAGGCATCTAAGGATTTGCAAGATCCTCTTAAATGACAACAAGTAGCTCCAGCCTAGTTTCGAGAGGTACCTGTTACTTAGTCTTTGGAAAATACATCAGTTTTCACTGGTAAATTCAATTAATTGACTCATTTGAAAAGAGTTTATGAAAATTGATTTAGGCGCACAAGGCACAAAACCTTTTATAACTTGGGACAATTATATTTATAATCTTGTATACAGATTTACATGTTTGTCATACAATTGGGGCCGGTTTGGATGCCGGTCATGATTAACCGACTCACCACTGTGTAAACCCACAAAGGAGTTATCCCCAAGTTGTGGGTAATTTAATATTTAGCATTTTGCATCTGTCAGGTGTATACCTACACCCCATGCATAGGTCATGGCCATTTACAAATGAAATGAGCCAAGGATATCCAGGACACGGTCGTTAACCCCCAATGTTTATGTTATCAAACAAAACAGATTAAAACGGGTTATGTGGATTTATTAAATCACAATCCGACTAAATAATCACATACCCGACCAAGCGGTAATAATTTACCGTATCCCAAGCCCGTATAGGGAAAATAAGTTAAAAGTATTTACCTGAGCTAGTCGTGCAAAGATGCTACTCAGCCGTATGTTTCCTAAGACCTTATGCAAATATCTTCTACCGAAGCTACTTAATCTGTATGGAAGGTTTATTAACCTATTAGGATACTAACGGGTCTTATTTAAGTCAAAGACTTAGACCGGTTAGTTATAAAGATGTTTTACGTTTCGAAACGCTAGATTAAGCGGAGACCGGAATGGAATGTGATTTAGACCCGACAAGTTTGAATACTTGTATAATATGGGTAAACTAAACACATTCTGGATTTTGAATTTAGATGATAAGGTTTAACCCGTTTTGGCTAATGTAAACTAGTTACATAAACTGAACCGAACGCGTATAAGCATAACGGGTAACCAAATGAACCATATACAAGTGTCACACCCCAACCAATGGCGGAATCATCGGAGTGGGACTAGTTCGAGATTGTAAGAGACTTCATAACACTATTTGTGACAATATTTAATTCAACCGATTTCATTTCGTAATCAAATTGTCAAAACATTACATGGAAATTCAAATAACAACATTGTTCATAACATAACATAACATAACAAAATTGATACAACACTTTAACCTAAACGTCTAAGTGAGTATCTAGGCATCATTGCTAATCCGTTTCATAGCATCATCAATCCTCAACCTGTAACATGTTTAAAATACAATTCAATGCAAAATCAAAGGCGAGTATACAAGTTTAAGAATAAGTATAAGTATAAGTTTAAAAGTTTAAAACGAATCCACATGGCAACTTAGTTTATACAAGAGCATCATACAAGGCATGCAATATTTCTAGTCAACCCTCTGTTTACTCAAAATGATATAATTCAACATGACCTCTCGTTCACGGGTGGTGTGTTACTCCTATAGCGCTATACATGTCAAATGGAGGCTAGTAATAATCTAATGACTATTGTATCACATAAGAATCACCCAAGTATAAGCATCAAGTATAACAAACATAGTATTTGTGACAACTCGAGTTTCCGACATTTCACTTTCGCATTTATTGCGCGTTGACTGTTTAGCTGTTTGCTTATTTGCCTTGTAACTGTACACTGGATTATAATTCGAGATGACTATTTGATATGCTATGTATTTTATATAAAGTGTTTTCGTCTGTTAAGGGCCAATGAAAACCAAATGGGCTTTGGCCCAGTAGTGACTAATTAAAAGATTTGCCCTTAACCTGTACGCAAGAGAGCAATTAGAAAACCCTAATCGCATATCCTCCCCTCTCTCTCGGTTTGCTTTAAACTCGACGGCTGCTCCTCATATTCGAAGCCGAATCTCTTTTGTTTTGATCTTTATGGGTTAGTGCCTTTCGTCTTGTACTATTCGTATTTACGTATTGATTTTTATGTGATATGTGATCATGTGGATATAACTTGTATGAAGATGGTTATAGTCGATTTGATTTGTGATGTTAATAATCTGAGTTATACAGAAATCTCTGGTTCCAATTATATGCACGTGAATGTTACCTACCCATGTTAAATCAATTAAAGTGAAACAAGATCATCATGTGGATTGTCAGGATTTTTGTCTATAAACATTGAGACTTGAAATCAAATTGAGGTCCAATTAAAGTTTCACAACAAATAAACCATCAGCTTGCTATTTGAATTTTATATGAGTTATTAGATAAGTATCACTTCATATGTCGGCCATTGAGATGTAATCGTAATTGCTTGTGAATGGACAGAGAATGTTTGATTGTTTTTCTCATGAATGGGATTTGATAATAATTATTATGATCGAACAATTGCTGGATGAAAACTGTTCAAAACTGTTAGTGTTTTTAGTTAACGAATTGTGTTGATGAGGCCCGATGAAAACCCTCCACCCCAACGAAAACATTTTGGGATTTCGGCCCAAGTGTTTTCGGCCCAAAGTGATTTCGCCAAATGGAGATTTCGTGACCCAAAGGTGTTTTCGCCATGCATGTTGTAGTAATGTTCTAGCATATTAACTTCGTTAAGTATGATATACTCTGTTAACCCTGTTAGCCAAATGAACCTTGTTAACTTTATTAACTCTGTTAAAGAATGTAACTCATTGGTATGTAATGCTGTTAGTTAATTAACTTCATTAGTTCTTATTCCTGTTAAGTTGTTTAGGTGTTAACTCTAGTGGTATAATAACGCTGTTAAATTATGTAACTCTGTTAAGCATATAACACTGTTAGTGTGTTAACTATGTTAAGTAGGTTAACAGGTTATGTTAACCACGTTAGTATGTTAAGTGTGTTAACTCAGTCAAACATGTTAACTCAATTCACTCGATTAAGCTTACCCAATCTGTTAATGGACAATCCTGTTAAAATAGACTGTGAAATCAACGATGTGACGCATGAATTATGTGAATTGATTAACTGCTTACCTCATGCATGATGTTGAATGCCAAACACACTTTGTGACATAGATGACATGTGAAATATTACGAACTTGAACTGATTTAATATACGTGCATACCATAGGGTTTGGTTGATTACTTGCGAGCACATACTTAGCATACCGAGCAAACCAAGGTGAGTTCACACAGCCAAGGCATGGGGTTCCCAGGGTGGGAATGGGTTTGGATTATTTACTTTTACTTACCTAGCTTATGGAACTTAGTTATATGGTCCTCGGGTGAGGAAGGATTATTGATAAGATACGGCTAGACTAGTGATACTAATAGAACTGATCTTCGCACACACGCCGGGGTTGGCCGCAATAATATGACTGATCTTCGCACACATGCCAGGGTTGGCCGCGATAATATGACTAATCTTCGCACACATGCCTGGGAAGGCCGCGAACTATACACTAAACTTCGCACACATGCCGGGTGGCCGCGATACAAATATACCTAGTCTAGAATACTCGGGAAGTTTTCCCTAATCTTCGCATACATGCCTAGAGGGCCGCGATACATACTAATACGATACATGACTTAATGAACGAACACAAGGCTTACTATACTATTACAATTACTGAACTATTAACTGTGAACTCGCTCAACTAGTTGTTGACTCTCTGCTGCATGCCTTGCAGGACCATAGGTACACATGGAGCTTGCACGGGAGGCACGGTCGTTGTGGACATGGATCGTGAATGCTTTGTTAACCGTTATAACATTTCATACTTATACTTATGCTGGGTTTTACATTTATGCTTCCGCTAAACATTGACACTATACTTTGGTTTTCGAACACCTTTCATATTGTTTGGTTGATTTACATTTATTAATAACATGGTTCAATATGATTGGTGGCTTGATCCTTGTCAGTCACGCCTCCAAGCGGTGGTATTCCGCGTGTGGATTTTGGGGGTGTGACAGATTGGTATCAGAGCCATTGGTTATAGAGAACTCGGTTTTAATAAGGGAAAAACGTTTGTATTAAAACCAGACTATAACCAGTACAGTGCTCAACGATCCACAACGATGCCTCGCTCCACGTGCAAGACTCGGCATTCTAGGTGATATGATTTATGTTTACATTGCCTACTTACTAGATTACATAGAACTTTGCTCATGGTATGCTTAGATAAACGTAACAACTGTTGATTGAAACACTTATGTGCTTACTCTCTTCTGTCATCGCACTTTCGCGAACCTCTCTCACTCATGTTCCCCTTGATTTCAAGATCATGAGCGGACACGTTAACATAACTCAAGCCCAGTTGGCGGCTTCGATCACTGAACAAGTTACTGCAGCACTCGCAGCTGCCCAGGCAGGAGGTGTAACCTGCCATCACCACTTACTCTAGGATCTTTAGATCCTACTCTCGTAAACCAACACTCGTGCTTCAGTATGTTTACTCTTACGCACACGATAGGTCAACACGCTCAGCCACCTGTTTGCACCTTCAAAACTTTCATGGACTGTCGTCCTACTACTTTCAGTGGCACGGAAGGAGCAGTTGGACTCCTCCATTGGTTTGAAAAGCTCGAATCGGTCTTCGAAATGTGTGAATGCCCTGAGGCTCATAGGGTGAAGTACGCCACTGGTACTCTCGAAGGCACTGCGCTAACTTGGTGGAACGCGCAAGTTCAGATGCTGGGGCTGGCGGCTGTTAATGCCACCCCATGGAAGGATTTCAAGGAACTGATCAAACGTGAATACTGTAGTCGTGATGACATCCACAAGCTGGAAGTGGAGTTATTTAACCTGAAGATGGCGGGGTCAGCGATAGCAGCGTACACGGAACGATCAAACGAATTGGCAGTATTGTGTCTAACTATGATGGATCCTCCCATCAAGCGCATTAAGATGGACCTCAAAGGCTTAGTACCAGAGATTCAAAGTCATGTGACTGCTGCTAACCATGCTACTATTCAAGATGTTACTCGTCTTGCTCATCGTCTCACAGACCAGGCTGTGGAACAGAACAAGCTGCCTAAACGTATTGGTGCTACTACTACTACTACTTCTGCTACTCCCAGTGACAACAAACGAAAGTGGGATGGAACCTCCAGCAAGGGTTCGACTTCAGTTCAGTCCCAGGCACAGCAGCGAAAAACGGAGGAGTACGGGAGCCCTAGTCAGCAGTCTTTTGGTAATCGAAGTCAGGGTGGATACAGGGGAAACCACCCCAAGTGCAATCGATGTAATTTGCACCACAGCGGGCAGTGCAACAAAGATCGTTGTCAGAGATGCAACAAGCTTGGTCATGGAGCCCAAAGATTGTAGAAGCTCACGTCCTGCAAACCAGAACCGACAACAGCAGTCACAAGCTCCACAGAATCAGCAGCAACAGCAGGGTAACAAGGGATGTTATCCGTGTGGTGCTGAAGGTCACCTCAGGAGACACTGCCCACAGTTGAACCAGAACCAGAATTAGAACCACAACCAAGGAAACGGGAACAATAGTGGAGACAACAACGGGGGTAATAACGACAGCATTAGTGCCAGGGGTCAAGGGTTCGTGATTGGTCAGGATGATGCTAGGAATGACCCCAACGTTGTAATGGTTTCGACATCGTTATTGGTATGGATTGGCTACCTCAACATCGAGCAGAGATTCTTTGCAAAGAAAAGATCGTCCGCATTACTCGTGTTGGTTAAGAACCTTTGGTAATTCATGGCGACAAGCTCCTAGAGCCGCACCTATAGCTCGCGCACCGTATCACTTAGCTCCATTAGAATTGGAAGGACTATCGACGCAGCTACAAGAGCTCTTGAATAAGGGCTTTATTCGCCCTAGCTCTTCGCCCTGGGGAGCTCCAGTATTATTTGTGAAGAAGAAGGATGGTACCTTCCGCATGTGTATAGACTACCGCGAACTGAACAAGGTGACTGTGAAGAATCGCTATCCTCTTCCGCGCATCGACGACTTATTCGACCAATTGCAAGGGTCGAGCTATTACTCGAAGATTGATTTGAGGTCAGGTTACCATCAACTGAGAGTCCGGGATGAGGACGTCTCCAAAACAACGTTCAGAACACGCTACGGTCACTACGAATTTCTAGTCATGCCATTCGGGTTAACGAACGCGCCTGCGGTTTTCATGGACCTTATGAACAGGGTGTGCAAACCTTATCTTGACAAGTTTGTTATTGTTTTTATTGATGACATCCTGATCTACTCAAAGAATCGGGAGGAACACGAGCAGCACTTACGACTTATTTTGGAACTCCTACGAACGGAACAACTATACGCAAAGTTTTCAAAATACGACTTCTGGCTTCGTGAAGTCCACTTTCTAGGCCACGTGGTAAACAAGGATGGGATTCATGTTGATCCATCCAAGGTAGATTCGATCAAGAACTGGCCTGCACCTCGCACACCAACAGAAATACGCCAATTCTTGGGTTTGGCGGGATATTACAGACGGTTCATCAAAGACTTCTCAAAGATTGCACATCCGCTCACATTACTGACACAGAAAGGTGTTGTTTATCGTTGGGGTAATACATAGGAAATAGCGTTTCCGCACTTAAAGGATAGACTTTGTAGCGCACCTATCCTCTCATTGCCTGAAGGCACGGATGATTTTGTAGTCTACTGCGATGCATCGATCCAAGGTCTTGGATGTGTGTTGATGCAACGGGATAAAGTCATTGCTTATGCTTCGCGCCAACTTAAGATTCACGAACGGAATTAGACTACGCATGATTTAGAGCTGGGAGCTGTTGTTTTTTGCGCTCAAGATATGGCGACATTACCTGTATGGCACTAAATGCACCATCTACACCGATCACAGGAGTCTCGAGCACATATTCAAGCAGAAAGAATTGAACATGCGACAACGTAGATGGGTCGAATTACTGAACGATTACGAATGTGCTATAAAGTACCATCCGGGTAAAGCCAATGTGGTGGCCGACGCCCTCAGTCGAAAGGATACTACACCTAGGCGTGTACGAGCGTTGCAACTCACTATTCAGTCTAGTCTTCCTTCACAGATACGAGATGCTCAGGTAGAAGCATTGAAACCAGAAAACGTCAGGGCTGAAGCCCTACGCGGCTCAAGGCAACAGTTAGAACAAAAGGCAGACGGAGCCTACTATGTAACAGGACGAATCTGGGTCCCACTCTATGGCAACTTACGCGAGCTTGTAATGGAAGAAGCTCATAAGTCTCGCTACTCAGTACATCCTGGTTCAGATAAGATGTACCACGACCTCAGAACTACATATTGGTGGCCTAGCATGAAAGCTCACATAGCCACTTACGTTAGCAAGTGCTTGACTTGTGCGAGAGTTAAAGCGGAATATCAGAAACCATCAGGCCCACTCCAACAACCTGAGATACCACAATGGAAATGGGAACAAATTTCCATGGATTTTGTTACTGGCTTACCTAGATCTCAGCGCGGAAATGATACTATTTGGGTGATCGTGGACCGACTCACAAAGTCTGCTCACTTCTTGGCTATCAAGGAAACGGACAAGTTCTCCACACTAGCAGACGTATACTTGAAGGAAGTGATCTCAAGGCACGGGGTGCCCACCTCTATTATCTCTGATCGTGATGCACGTTTTACTTCAGAACTGTGGCAAGCAATGCACAAATCTTTTGGCTCTCGTTTAGACATGAGCACAGCTTATCACCCTCAGACGGATGGGCAGTCGGAACGTACCATTCAAACTCTAGAAGACATGCTTCGGGCGTGCGTAATTAACTTTGGTAATGGCTGGGAAAAACATCTGCCACTTGTGGAATTTTCGTACAATAACAACTACCACACCAGCATTAAAGCTGCTCCATTTGAGGCATTGTACGGGCGTAAATGCCGATCACCTCTTTGTTGGGCAGAGGTGGGTGACAGTCAGATCACAGGTCCAGAAATGGTAGTTGATACTACTGAAAAGATTGCTCAAATACGACAACGCATGGCGACAGCTCGTGACCGTCAGAAAGCATACGCCGATAAAGACAGGAAATCACTCGAGTTCCAGGTTGGGGATCGAGTGCTACTCAAAGTTTCACCCTGGAAGGGTGTGGTTCATTTTGGCAAACGAGGCAAGCTAAATCCGCGATATGTCGGACCATTCGAAGTCATAGAGAAAATAGGCAAAGTGGCCTACAGACTGAAGTTACCACCCGAACTCGGTGCAGTTCACAACGTCTTTCACGTGTCGAATCTGAAGAAGTGTCTGTCGGATGAGACCCTCATAGTTCCTTTGAAGGAGCTCACTATCGACGAACAGTTGCGATTCGTCGAGGAACCAGTTGAAATCACGGACCGGGATGTTAAGGTCCTCAAGCACACCAGAATACCTCTTGTTCGAGTTCGTTGGAACTCCCGTCGTGGCCCAGAGTTCACCTGGGAACGAGAAGATCAAATGAAACTCAAGTATCCCCACTTATTCGGAAACAGTGCAACCACTACTGAGGCTGAAGCTACTACTGCAGAATTTCGGGACGAAATTCCAAATCAACGGGGGGATGATGTGACACCCCAGGAAAACCAGTGAACGATACAACTTACCTAGCTTCCTCAGTAATCGCATGCTAAATTTCGGGACGAAATTTCTTTCAAGTTAGGGATAATGTGACAACTCGAGTTTCCGACATTTCATTTTCGCATTTATTGCGCGTTGACTGTTTAGCTGTTTGCTTATTTGCCTTGTAACTGTACACTGGATTATAATTTGAGATGACTATTTGATATGCTATGTATTTTATATAAAGTGTTTTCGTCTGTTAAGGGCCAATGAAAACCAAATGGGCTTTGGCCCAGTAGTGACTAATTAAAAGATTTGCCCTTAACCTGTACGCAAGAGAGCAATTAGAAAACCCTAATCGCATATCCTCCCCTCTCTCTCGGTTTGCTTTAAACTCGACGGCTGCTCCTCATATTCGAAGCCGAATCTCTTTTGTTTTGTTCTTTATGGGTTAGTGCCTTTCGTCTTGTACTATTCGTATTTACGTATTGATTTTTATGTGATATGTGATCATGTGGATATAACTTATATGAAGATGGTTATAGTCGATTTGATTTGTGATGTTAATAATCTGAGTTATACAGAAATCTCTGGTTCCAATTATATGCACGTGAATGTTACCTACCCATGTTAAATCAATTAAAGTGAAACAAGATCATCATGTGGATTGTCAGGATTTTTGTCTATAAACATTGAGACTTGAAATCAAATTGAGGTCCAATTAAAGTTTCACAACAAATAAACCATCAGCTTGCTATTTGAATTTTATATGAGTTATTAGATAAGTATCACTTCATATGTCGGCCATTGAGATGTAATCGTAATTGCTTGTGAATGGACAGAGAATGTTTGATTGTTTTTGTTGGACCGTGTCTTGACCCTAAACGATCAGTTGAGTAAGTTCATCATCACGTATAAAGGCGGAATCAGTATACGCAACGTTACAACAGCTTTCCTATTCAATTCCTTCACTTTATTAGCTTTCTGGAACAATTTTGACAGAGTTCGGTTACAAAGCTTATGACCAGATCTCGCTTCTACGTCTATACAAATGAACACATGTTCGGGTATTTATAGTATTGTTAATTTCGCTTCAATGACCTGGCCATATAAGCGAAATCAACATGAATCTGATTTCGCTTATATGTCAAGCCATTAAAGCGAAATCAACAAGTCCCTTAAAGCGAAATCACCCTAACATTATGTACATTAAAGCGAAATCATGTATAAAACCCTAATTTTGACTTATAAGATCCAATCTTGACTAACTTTGACTTAAGACTTGATGAAGATGCAGTCAACAGACATTCTTGTGCATCAACAGACTCCCCCTTGGATGTTGACGTAGTCTTCAGCTCCTCCTGAGTCTTCAGTCTTAGTCTTTTCTTCAACTCTCTGTCTTTTCATCAAAAGCACTCTATCTTCACAGGTTTCAGGATCTTGTCCTCCTGACTCTAACTTCTTTCTTCCCTTTAAATGTTGATCCAGACTCCCCCTTTCACAGACTCCCCTTCTCGATATGCTAGGATCTGAGATATCTGGTTCAAGCTTTGACATTTAGCTTCCATTGGGAATAATGAAGTTCAAACCTGTTACTCAACCCATAAACATTACAAATCTATCTTTTCAATCATTAAAACACAAACTTAATCAGTTTTTAGAAATCCACTCAAGTATTCAGGTCCAAGTTAATGACCCTGATTACTTGATTAATCTACCAAGTCCAAATAAATGACCTTGGTTGATCTTTTGACGAATCAAACTGTTTTAAAAACAACAATTTCAAATATTTTCTGAAAATAACAAGTATCAAGTTAATGAACTTGTGTTTTGACTTTGCAAACAATTCAAACTTCAACAAATATAAGCTCTTCTCATTCTTCAGTCCAGAATCTCCTGCATCTGCTTCAATCATCTGAGAATCCAACAATCAACTTTCCACTTTGGTTTGTCGGAAAATAAACCAGAAATAAAATCTTTTTGGATTTTATAAAGTGTTCTAAACTAAGAAATGAAATACAGAAAACTTAAATTGCAGAAAGTAAACAAAGTAAACTATTTACAACCAAATTTTTGATGAGCGTGTTAGGGAATCATATCAGCTTTTCAGACAAATCACAAGTACCGTTAAGCTACATTACATACTCAGATTTAAACAATTCACCTCGATTGTCGATATACTGATCCATCTTAAATTCTCATACAAATTTCAATCTACTCAGGATATGATTTAGATGAATTAAGAACTTAGATCATTCATGTGTCCCACCTCTTGAATATACTCCCGTATCCAGAATCTCAATAATCAGTCTTACAGGTGAGAATACTACAATGATATCTGTATATAATTTAGGTATGCGAGGGCCGAGGGATCTCAGGTCGATACTTCCGTATACGCAGAGAGATATCAGCTTCGACTTTTCGGTGTGTCCCCTTTAGAGGATCTTTTTGCTTACAACAGCAGCATATATCAATTTTATTGTTTCAGCATGCTGAGGGTTTAATGCTGTGTTTCAAGCATTGCAGCAAGTATTAGCCAGGGACTAGGTCAGAACCACCGTTCAGCAGAAGTCCCGGAATAATACCCCAGACATCATTGAGTATAAAGACCTAGTATATCAGATTAAGAGACCTTTCAAACGAGATTTCAGGGGTTACCTATATATCCAAGTAGTGTTCCCCACAAATTCACAAGTTTGAATTTTAGGTTTATATCCCGAATAAATCTACTAAATGTGTGAAAACCTATCGACACATCATCAGTAAGATTGTTTAACTCTTTTATACTATTCAAATCTTTAGCATACTGTAATCGTCTAGCTGATGTACTATCATTTTCCCTATATACACAAGCTCTTTTTCATTTTATCATGTTTTTGTATTTTTGCATTTTTTACTGTTTTTGTATTTTCTGAAAAAAAAAAACTATGTACAAACAAAACATCTACTCCCCCTAAATACCAAAACAAGTAAAAATTCGACAAACCATTGCAGATTGTTTCTCGTCTTCATCCGCAACAGTACTCTCATCAACGCCAATTATGCCATCCGACACCAACAGAAGCTTCATACCGTTCAGTTTTAACAAATATTTAAGCCGATTTTTATCAAAAGCTTTGGTATGTAAATCAGCTTTCTGTTCGTCAGTGTGGATTTTCTCAATTCGTATCAACTTTTTCTCAAAGCAATCACGAATAAAGTGATGACGAATTTCTATGTGTTTAGTTTTAGCGTGATGTACTGGATTTTTAGTTATATTTATTGCGGCCTCATTATCAACAAAAAGAGGTGTGTTAAGAAACTGCAAACCGTAGTCGCGCATCTGTTGCTGTATCCACAAGATCTGAGAGCAGCAACTGCTAGCAGAAACATACTCCGCTTCACATGTAGATAACGCCACAGACGTTTGTTTCTTACACTGCCAGGTAACCAATCTAGAACCAAAGAACTGGCATCCTGCAGTTGTTGATTTTGAATTGACTTTGCAGCATCCGAAATCCGAATCGGAATACCCTTCGAGCGTAAAATCGCCTTTCCTAGGATACCACAACCCCAATGAAGGAGTTCCTTTCAGGTAGCGCAATATCCTCTTCACAATGATCATATGCGATGCTCTCGGGTTAGACTGAAATCTTGCTGCGAGGCATGTTGGGTACATAATATCAGGACGTGAAGCAGTTAGGTACATTAAAGAACCTATCATGGATCGATAAAAAGTTTCATCAGCCCTGTCTCCGGTGAGATCTGGGTGAATCCCATGATTTGTTGCAAGTGGGGTAGCAGCTGGAGTAGAACCTGACATTCCAAATTTCTCTAGAATATCATGAACATACTTTGACTGATGAATGAAAATTCCCTCAGGAAGTTGTTCAACTTGTAATCCCAGAAAGAATTTCATCTCCCCCATTGATGACATTTCAAACTTCTGCTTCATCACTGATTCAAAATCTTTGCATAGATTTTCATTTGTCGACCCAAAGATTATATCGTCCACATAAATCTGAACTATCAGAAGATGACCATCGACCTCTTTAGTGAAGAGAGTGGCATCCACTTTCCACGAATGAACTTGTTGGCTAGTAGGTGTTGAGACAAAGTCTCGTACCAAGCTCTCGGGGCCTGGTGTAAACCATACAGCGCTTTGTCCAATAAGTAGACCTTGTTTTTGTGGATTGGATCGGTAAAGCCCGGTGGCTGACCTACATAAACCTCCTCTTTAACCTTCCCATAGAGAAACGCCGATTTAACATCCAACTGATAAACTTTGAAGTTCTTCCAAGACGCAAATGCTAGGAAAATTCTGATTGCCTCTAGTCGTGCTACAGGAGCATAGACTTCGGTAAAATCAATTCCCTCCTGTTGACTAAATCCCTGAACAACGAGTCGAGCTTTGTTCCTTACGACAACTCCTCTATCGTCCCTCTTACACTTAAACACCCACTTAGTGTTAATTTTCCTATGACCATCCGGCAAATCAACTAACTTCCACACTCCCAATTTCTCAAATTGACTAAGTTCCTCCTGCATAGCATTGACCCAAGAGTCTTCAGTAAGCGCCTCTTTGTAAGTTCTTGGCTCAACCTGCGATATAAAACAACTCAGTGAGAATTCAGTTTGCAAAGGAGCAACTTTTGTATAAAAACATGTAAGCCCTTTATCAATCTGATTTCGAGTGCGAACGCCTTTCTGCAAATCTCCTATGATCAATTCCTCTGGATGATATGAAAAAGTTCGCGGCATCACTTCGCTTGGAACATCTACATTTCCCTCCAGATTAGTAACATTCTGCTCTGCATCTTGTTCACCAACTTGGTTTGTTTGACCTGAAATCTGAATTTGCTCCCCCTCAGAATCTGAATCTGAATCACCGTGATCAAATACTGGCATGCTTTCAGCTTCTAGATTATCATTCTGAGCCGACTGATTATCTTGAGCAACTTCATTCTGTTGGACATCATCATGTTCACCAGCATTACTTGGACCTGCTTCATCATCATTTGAAGTTTCCCGTGGTCTCCTCGAATACTCAGCTGGGAACCTTAACTGCGACTCATATTCACGCAAAATATCCAATTCATCAAAGAAATCTTCATCATCCTCTGATTCTTCTCTCATGTCAAACGAATCCCAAAGTTTGTCATAATGATAACGCCATGAATCACCAGGATTCTGCGGCGGCATAGTATAACCTTGACATTCAACATTGGCAGCTTCAATAATCCGCTTCTCACTTGGAACGAAGACACGTCGCAATGGATTTGAATAACCAACAAAAATACCCTCAATGCACTTCGGACCAAACTTTCCAAAAGGCTCTATAACCGTACAGGGTGACCCGAACGGTTCTAGATACTTCAAATTCGGTTTGCGATTATTGATTAGCTCAAAGCATGTTTTGTTGAACTTCTTGACAGTAAGAACCCTGTTTAGCGTATAGCATGCGGCGGAAACAGCTTCAGCCCAAAAATTAATCGGTAACTTTGAATCTGCGAGCATAGTTCTAGCCGTCTCGATTAGTGTCCGGTTTTTGCGTTCTGCGACTCCATTCTGTTGCGAAGTGTACGGAGCACTAAACTCATGCAAAATACCTCTTTCATCACAAAATTCTTCCATCTTGCTATTCTTGAATTCAGTACCATTGTCACTTCGAATTCTCTTGATACGCCTTTGGTACAAATTCTCAATCTTCCTGAACAGACCCATCAAACTGTCAAATGTTTCATCTTTCGTCTTCAAGAAAGATACCCACGAAAATCTGGAATAATCATCAGTAACGACCAAACAATAGTAATCCCCTGTAATACTTTTGACATTCACCGGACCAAACAAATCCATGTGAAGTCTTTCCAGAGGTCTCGAAACTGAATTGACTTGCTTTGTAGGGTGTGACTTTTTCTTCTGCTTGCCTTTGATGCAGCTAATGCACTCCCCTTCCAGATGAAAACCTTTGATATTAACTCCCAATACCAAATCATTGTGCACCAAATGATTCATTTTTCTAAGATGTATATGCCCCATCTTTCGGTGCCACAATCTTGATTCTTTCTCAGTTGCTCTAGACACAAAACAATGTGCTTGACCAGTAGTTGTAGTTGCTACAGACATATCTAACACATATAAATCGTTCACTCTAGGTGCCCTCATAATAATCCATTCTTCAGGGATAACAAAACCAGGTTTCAAAATCAAACACTCTTTATCAGTGAAGTGAGTAGTATACTGATTGTCACAAATATGCGAGATACTAAGCAGATTGTTCTCCAGCTCAGTGATGTAGTTAACTCTCTCAAACATCACAATCCCATTGGATAACGTTCCTTCACCAACAATTCTACCACCTTCATGACCAGCAAATCCCACATAACCACCATTAATGTTTCTTACATCATACAGCAACGCGGTTTTTCCTGTCATATGTCGAGATGCGCCACTATCCATGATCCATCTTGAAATAGCTCTTGGAAGATCCTGCACATACCACAAGTTGATTTTAAAACATTTTAATAAAGATGCCGATTCATGCTTCGCGATCCAGGAAGCTCCGGCAATTCAAACTGCTTATTCGAACATGGTGTCCACCCAGGCCTCATCAGCCTTAGGTGTAACCTTGACTTTCGCAATTTGAATTTTGAAATTTTCAGCCTTCAAAGGTGGAAAATTTGCATCATAATCAACCGAAATTGATTCTTCAGCCTTTTTCACTTCAGAAGTTGAAATTTTCATTTCAGTTTTTGGTTTCCAAACTTGTTGAGATAATGCAACCCTCTTGTAAAATTTGTCATTTTTAGTTACATCTTTCTTTACGGGTTCATTTTTCACTTTGATGTTATCATTTTTCACATTCTTTTTCTCAACAATGATTGGTGCTTTACCCTTCACATCAATTTTCTTTAGTTGAAACTTCACAGTTTCAGTCTTAAGCTTGGAGTTGGTGCAATTTCTTGCAATGTGACCAACTTTGTTACATCTAAAACATGTACGAGTATCAACAACTCGACTTGTGCCTTCAGACTGATAATGTGAAGCTCTTTTCTCAAAGAACTCTTTGTTTGATTTTGAAAAAAATTTATTTTCCTCATCAGAAAGTGAACTTGTACTGTTCACAAACACCTTCTTTTCAGCAAACCTTTTGTTTTGAAAACTCTTTTTCTGATAACTATTACCTCGATAACCACCCGACCAATTGTTTCTATTGTTATTAGAAAAACGTGGTGGAACAACAGGCTTTTTGTAGTAAGCTTTATCTTTCTCAAAATTCATTTGCCTTTTTGTTTGACACAAACTGTTCACTTCTGACAACTCAACTTCAACCAATTTGAAAACATTTGTCAACTTTTTCACATTAACATTCTCAATTGGAAATTCAGAATCCGAATACAACTTATCAGATCCAGCCATCTTGTACATCACAAGACCCGGTTCATCACTTAAGTTGTTTTTGGACTTTGATTTCTGAATGTATTTATCTAAGAAACACCCATCATCTTCAGTTGAATCACTATTCAAAACACTTTCAGCTGTGCTCTTAACAATCTCTGTCTGAACACTATCATCAGATGATGTAGAAAAAGTAACATCAATGTTCTCCGGAAGTATGACTTCTTTTTCTTTCTCAATTTCAACCAACCCAGACTGCTTTTTAGTGTAATTATGAAGAACAGGTGGTGGTACTTGATGAAAACCCACCCCAGTTCCATCACAATACACATCTTCTCCCGCTTTGTCTTTCCCGATGGGTTTGGGAATGATATGTTGCAAAACAAAGCTTGCGGAGCTGTAACTGTTAAGCTTCAACTGGATTCGTTCGTTTTCAATTACAGCCTCTTGAACTTTAAGTTTCAATTTAGCGATTTCATCCAGTTGTTTGTTGATTGATTCTTCTTTAACTCTAAGCACTGCTTTTAAATGTTCATTTTCTTTAAAAGTTTTACCATTTCGATTATCACAATTTTTCATTGTGCTTTTGAGTTTTTCAAATTTTTCAGAAATCTGACGGTTTTCAAGAATCAACTTTTCATTTTCTTGTTTAACTTTGTCATGATCAATTTTATCATTTTCCATTTGTTTAGTTAATTCTTTTATCCGTTCAGTTGAAGCTCTAACCGTTTTGTCACGATCAAGAATCTGATTCTCAACATTTCTGACCTTTGCTGTCAGATCTTCAACTTTCTTAATGTTGAGATACGTGACTGTGCTACAAAATTTGCAATCTTTATTGCAATTTTTGCAATCAACATTTCCTTCGATCTTTTTACCTGACGCATTTGTTGACGAATTTGGACTGACCTGGCCTTTTGACTCAGACACGGAGTTAGAGTCTACCTCAAGTGCTTTGGCAGCTAGCACTTTGTCAGCCATTTTTCCCAGATTTTCTGCATTCAACTCCTGCGTAGTATCGATAACTCCAGTATCAATCTTCTTAGATTCTTTTCCTTCTATCTCTTCTTTCTCCTTTCTTTCTTTCTCTTCTTTCTCTTCTTCAATCATTTTCGAAGTTGGAGTTCCCCACCATTTGTGTTGCCAATACTCATCATTTTCTTTCATTTCCTTGATTAAGACTTCCAGATCAAGAGTTTTGTGATCAACTGCAATATTTCCATACTCATCAAGATAACACTCTCTGTCTGGATCCCATCTGTTGGCTCTTTTTGCATCCAAATAGATTCTAGAAAGTCTAGTAATTTTGTTTTCCGAAATCATTTTTCTGTATTTATACTTCTGCTCTTCAGTTCTCTCATCTTTCCATGGAATAGGTTCATTTTTCGCCATGTATGCGTAACCAACCGCATCTTCTTCTGGTAGAACCTCTTGACTCCAATCATACCCCTCATCATCATAAATCACTGCAAGAGCTCTAGATTTCTCTTTGTTGTCTTCAACCTGCTTCAATCTAGGCGGCTCGTATTTATTCTGGTGATAAATTGCCTTCTTGTAGTAATCATCTCTGAAAGGGTTCTCTGATTCATCAGCATAAGCGTTTCTGCATTCTCGCTTGAAATGACCCTTCTGCTTACACTTGAAGCAAGTCACCTTCGATTTATCGAATCCCAACTTAGTAGAAGCACCACCAATTGTTTTTCTGCCAGTGATTTCCATGAATCTTTGTGCACGACGAACAGCACTTGCCATAGCCCAACGAATATCGATCAGTTCCATTTCCTCCGGATCAATCTGATCGTAATCTTCTTTCGTCAGATTTGTATTGCCAATCTTCCCAGCCACCAACCCTTCATATGATTCCAACACCGATGCTAGAAAGATCATCTGCTGCTTGGCCGATTCCTCATCAAAGTTCTGAGCATTCTTCAAGTCTATTGCAATGTTGCATTGAAAACGATTCTTTGCATCAGAATGACTTTCAGAAGATGAAGATCCACTGTGATAACCACTGTGACTTCCACTACTTTGACCACTTTGATTTTCTTTGCTGGCTGTCGACACATTTTCAGCAGAAAATGCAGTTTTTGGAGAAGTAGCTTTCGGCATCATGCTCTTTGGATAGTATAGATCCAAATTTTGCTGATAAGATGAATGATTAACTTTATACGTCTTCTTCAACTCCAGCTCATGACTTTCAAGTTTCTCAATCACCAAATCTGGTTTCAATAATGCAGAAGGAATAGTGTTCTTAAGCATGAGAGCATAATATCTCCACTCCATCTCGTCTGGCAACGAATCGAACAACTTGTCTACTTGCTCATCATCAGAATATCTGATATCATGTCTTGCTAATTCCAGCTTCAGATGACCGAACCTTTCAATCATTTTACACACTGACTCATTCTTAAGACAACTAAACATATCAAACTCTTTCCTAAGAAGTTTCTTTTTGTTTTTCACGATATCAGTACTTCCTAAACATTTCTTTTCTAACTTTGCCCAAAGATCTTTAGCGTTTGAATAATCGATCAATGAAATGATATCCTCCCGAACAGATTGAAATAACAACGCCACACACTTTTGTTCGGCTACGAATGATTCAATCTCATCAGATGCTGTTAAAACTTCACCATTCTTGTTTCCTTGTTCATAACCGTTCTTCAGACTTTTCCAACTTGGAAACGCGAATGCCATCATCCAATCTTCAAACTTTCTGGACCAACGACTGTACTCCTCAATAGCCATTAGCTTTGGGGGTTTATTGAACGTTCCGAATGCACTTTCCGATTCCCAAGCTTCCTTTTTCTTCTCTTTTGGTGGGTTCTCGTTCACATTGCTTGATGAAGCATCATTGTTTCCGGAATCTCCAGCGAATGCATACATGTCACTAAACGGGTTCATGAAAAGATCATCCATCATAAATATACCTGCAAGATTATCAAACACTTAGAAAAATTTTTCGAAGTTTTGTCACACACTGACACTGAAGCGAAATCACTTATTATGACTAATAAGCGAAATCAGTCACAATGTCCTCTTGAGCGAAATTACTTGTGTCCTTATAAGCGAAATTAGAAAGTCCTTATAAGCGAAATTAGAAAGTCCTTATAAGCGAAATTAGAAAGTCCTTATAAGCGAAATTACAACTGTTGTACTTATGAGCGAAATCAACAAGTTCGTTGAAGCGAAATTAGAACTTGTCCAGATGAGCGAAACTAACTCAGACCATATGAGCGAAATTAACTCAGACCATATGAGCGAAATTAACTCAGACCATATGAGCGAAATCAGCAGATTAACTCTTGAAGTACACTAAAGCAGAATCAAGTGATGTAATCAGCTGATGTTCGTAAAAGCGGAATCAGCTGGTAACCAATTTTCACCAAGTTTTACTTCGAATTACAAACTGAAACTTTCAAGGGTTGTTATACTCTTAAAACCGAACACAATGATATGATTATTATCCAATTTTAACCACTGATTCGTTCTAGATCTGAAGTTGAAGTTTATGTTCGAAAGCCGAATGTGTTTTTTGAAAAATTGGATGTGTTTTTCTTAGTTTTAAGACCTGAAATTGTTAAGGATTGATTATTCACTAGTTTCGCTCACAATACAAGACTTTCAGCTCATTTTGTCCTTGTTTAATCCGAAAAATAAAAGAGAAATATGAGTAGAAAAGAGATAAGAGTGTCGAATCGGCTGTTGTAGTATGAACTTCCTCGTCCTGAAGCTCTGATACCACTTGTTGGACCGTGTCTTGACCCTAAACGATCAGTTGAGTAAGTTCATCATCACGTATAAAGGCGGAATCAGTATACGCAACGTTACAACAGCTTTCCTATTCAATTCCTTCACTTTATTAGCTTTCTGAGTTATGTGGATATAACTTGTATGAAGATGGTTATAGTCGATTTGATTTGTGATGTTAATAATCTGAGTTATACAGAAATCTCTGGTTCCAATTATATGCACGTGAATGTTACCTACCCATGTTAAATCAATTAAAGTGAAACAAGATCATCATGTGGATTGTCAGGATTTTTGTCTATAAACATTGAGACTTGAAATCAAATTGAGGTCCAATTAAAGTTTCACAACAAATAAACCATCAGCTTGTTATTTGAATTTTATATGAGTTATTAGATAAGTATCACTTCATATGTCGGCCATTGAGATGTAATCGTAATTGCTTGTGAATGGACAGAGAATGTTTGATTGTTTTTCTCATGAATGGGATTTGATAATAATTATTATGATCGAACAATTGCTGGATGAAAACTGTTCAAAACTGTTAGTGTTTTTAGTTAACGAATTGTGTTGATGAGGCCCGATGAAAACCCTCCACCCCAACGAAAACATTTTGGGATTTCGGCCCAAGTGTTTTCGGCCCAAAGTGATTTCGCCAAATGGAGATTTCGTGACCCAAAGGTGTTTTCGCCATGCATGTTGTAGTAATGTTCTAGCATATTAACTTCGTTAAGTATGATATACTCTGTTAACCCTGTTAGCCAAATGAACCTTGTTAACTTTATTAACTCTGTTAAAGAATGTAACTCATTGGTATGTAATGCTGTTAGTTAATTAACTTCATTAGTTCTTATTCCTGTTAAGTTGTTTAGGTGTTAACTCTAGTGGTATAATAACGCTGTTAAATTATGTAACTCTGTTAAGCATATAACACTGTTAGTGTGTTAACTATGTTAAGTAGGTTAACAGGTTATGTTAACCACGTTAGTATGTTAAGTGTGTTAACTCAGTCAAACATGTTAACTCCATTCACTCGATTAAGCTTACCCAATCTGTTAATGGACAATCCTGTTAAAATAGACTGTGAAATCAACGATGTGACGCATGAATTATGTGAATTGATTAACTGCTTACCTCATGCATGATGTTGAATGCCAAACACACTTTGTGACATAGATGACATGTGAAATATTACGAACTTGAACTGATTTAATATACGTGCATACCATAGGGTTTGGTTGATTACTTGCGAGCACATACTTAGCATACCGAGCAAACCAAGGTGAGTTAACACAGCCAAGGCATGGGGTTCCCAGGGTGGGAATGGGTTTGGATTATTTACTTTTACTTACCTAGCTTATGGAACTTAGTTATATGGTCCTCGGGTGAGGAAGGATTATTGATAAGATACGGCTAGACTAGTGATACTAATAGAACTGATCTTCGCACACACGCCGGGGTTGGCCGCGATAATATGACTGATCTTCGCACACATGCCAGGGTTGGCCGCGATAATATGACTAATCTTCGCACACATGCCTGGGAAGGCCGCGAACTATACACTAAACTTCGCACACATGCCGGGTGGCGCGATACAAATATACCTAGTCTAGAATACTCGGGAATTTTTCCCTAATCTTCGCATACATGCCTAGAGGGCCGCGATACGTACTAATACGATACATGACTTAATGAACGAACACAAGGCTTACTATACTATTACAATTACTGAACTATTAACTGTGAACTCGCTCAACTAGTTGTTGACTCTCTGCTGCATGCCTTGCAGGACCATAGGTACACATGGAGCTTGCATGGGAGGCACGGTCGTTGTGGACATGGATCGTGAATGCTTTGTTAACTGTTATAACATTTCATACTTATACTTATGCTGGGTTTTACATTTATTCTTCCGCTAAACATTGACACTATACTTTGGTTTTCGAACACCTTTCATATAGTTTGGTTTAGGGCTGTAAACGAACCGAACGTTCAGCGAACAGTTCATGAACCGTTCGGCGGGAAGTTCGTTTATGTTCGTTCGTTTAATAAACGAACGAACATGAACAAGAAATTTCGTTCGATTAGTTAAATGAACGAACATGAACAGAGGTCATGTTCGTTCGATTGTGTTCGTGAACGTTCGGTAATGTGTTCGTGAACGTGTTCGTGAACATTCATTGATTTGCATTCGTTTATGTTCGTATGTTTGTGTTTGAATTGAAGATCTTTGTACTTTCTTATATTTCATTTGTACTTTTTATATTATTAAACTTTTATTTGTTTTATTTCCCTAACAATTAAACTAGGAAACCCACTTTCACCTTGTTTATGCATCATTTCCCTTTCATTTCTCATTATTTACATCCACGAATACAATCGACCTTCGTTCCATATTAAGGGATTCAAGTTCGAGTGCTACTCTCTAGGCCATCTATCTTTATCCTTCGTCGAGTCCGCCAAATTTATTTGTGTTCGTTTGTGTTCGTGAACCGTTCGTGAACACGCTCATTTCCTTAATGAACGAACATGAACATAAAAACTCGTTCGGTAAGTGTTCATGAACCGTTCGTGAACACATTTATTTCCTTAACGAACGAACATGAACAAGGCCTTGTTCGTGTTCGTTCGGTTCGTTTACAGCCCTAGTTTGGTTGATTTACATTTATTAATAACATGGTTCAATATGATTAGTGGCTTGATCCTGGTCAGTCACGCCTCCAAGCGGTGGTATTCCGCGTGTGGATTTTGGGGGTGTGACAATATTCATGTATTTGGATTGTTTTCGTGCAAGTAAAGATTAAAGTTTAAGTGTAATTTAATAATTTAACATGTTACACCCCAACAGTGGTAAACATAAAAAGGGGGGTTACGAGTATACTCACGGTTTTGCAAGTCTTCAACTTGTGATTCCGCGAGTGAGTTGTTGTTGGAGGTAGGAACACCAAGTCCTTATACGCGAAGAAACAAAGTGTATGAGTATCGGAGAGTAACGGAAGATTAAAGATTTGAAGGTTAAAACATAAGAACATAAGCATATGAAAGTAATCTTCTTTTTAGCACATAATACTTGTTTAACACTATGAAACCCCAAAGGTTATAATGTTTTTATGAGTAGGACACTCATTAGAATCATAACAAGTTTTAGGTCTTAGATGATGTTAATCTAGTACTTTGACGAATGAACACAAATTCACCATCAAAGTTTCGAATGTTGGATAGTATATGTAAGTATTATATAGGTTATGTATTATACATTAATAAGTCTAATAGTTCAAGCATGAGGTAGGAGGGTGAATCCTCCATTTAGGAACCTCTTTAAGTGTCATAGAAATTATGTAGGAGGTAGGAAGAAAAGTCTTCCATTTAGGCACCTCTAAGTGTTCACCACTACACTTGATGTTATGAACATACAATATAACAACCCTCCTAAAATAATTCCGACACTCCTAAAATATTTAGAACATCCCTATACGCCTTAAAAGACACTCCGTATACGAAAAATGGCCCTAAATACCTTTATTTTTATAAAAATTAAATAAAATCAAGATTTAATGGGCGCTCGCGGGCCGCAAAGACTTAGTCTTCGGCTTACGCGGGCCGCGACAGCTAAACCTCCAGGCGAAACCCTAGTGTGCCACGTGTCATGCCATCCGTTAAACCTTTAGTTGTGAGTCGACCAAGCTAGGCCCTACACACCCTAAGTCGCAGGGCACGAAGACCCCTTGTGTATCCTTCGCGGGTCGCGAGGAAGTGTCGATCAGACACTATAAATAGAAGGCATCGGCCTTCAGTCCCAACTCGTTCACAATTCGCAATTCTCTCTCAATTTCTATATAGTATAAGTGATACCCGGGCATTATACCCACTAAAATAGCGAAGTTCTGCCTCGCTGTAAGTATTTTAACCCCCGGTTACGTATTAGATACGCTGCCCGATTGATCTAGTGCTCCGTAACGGTTGTTGAGGCTCTGCCCGACGTAGTCGTTGGAGTTCTGTCTCGGGGATGGTATAACTAATGTAAAATTGGGTTATTATACTAACACGTGTGCATTATTTTAAATTTATAGATTATAGCCAGGAAGCCACAAGAAATTATCTAAGATAGCAATGTGAGTAATCCTCCTTTTTCCAAACTGTTTTACAAAGCCTCAAATGTTTTAAATTATATTTAACAGTGATTGAGTATTTGTAATTCTACAATTATCGTCGGTATGTTGGGGTTTTGTATACAAAATTTGTTACTACACTGTGAGTAGTAACATGACCACAAGTCGAGTTGACAGTACCATGGGTGGTAATTAAAGTAGAAAAATAAACAAACATAATTGCGAGATCGCCCTCAATATTGCAAACTGATAAAACCTGTTTTGATTAAATTGGGATTCACTCACCAGTATTTCCCACTGACAAAATGTTTTTAAACGCGTTTCAGGTAACAAAATGTGAAAGCCAAATAGAAGCCAGCTGGATAGCACTGAAGGCTTGGAAAAGTGGCTATAAAAGTTACCTAAATAAAAGAAGATGTTTTATTTCACTAAAATAGGGTTTATCCCTATAAACCTGTTTCTAACGTAAACTTGGGTTTTATCCCAATATATTTATTATTATAAAATGTGGTGTTTTACTCTGATGAAATATTTCCTAACTACGGTCCTTATGAAATTTCCGCTGCCAAATAATGATAAACACCGATACCACCATCTCTGAGTAGGCCGCGGTCGTCCGCCTCCTGAGGCAGGGGTCGGGGGTTGCGACAGAAGGTGGTATCAGAGCTACAGCCACTAATTTCAGTCGCAGAAGTGTTCTGCTGACACCAAAATCTTATCTGTTATGTTAGGAAATTATCTACGGGAGTATGTGCATATATTATTGTTTTGTGTTATTTGACAATTTGTTAGTTTACAGTATGAGTGATCAAGGACCTTCAGACGCTTATCGTCAACTGTCCAACTCTCCTAGGGACGAAGGAACTTCTTCCCAGCCTACCCCCTCGGGGTATTCGACTGACACCGAAGAAGGGATTTTCGTATTCAAAGCACAATCTGAAGAGCCATTCCCTCCCAAGAAGAGAGGATGGTTCAGCAGAGGAGCTCACGAGCGTAGAAAAAGGATGAGAAAATTACAACAGCAGCGGGCCTTAGCAGCAGCCAATAGAGAAATGAATACTCAAACTCAGGATATGCTCAATAGGAGATTAGCAAATTTTCATATCTTAGCTACCACAACTGCAGACCCTAATCTGGAACAACTCATTGCACCCCAACCGTTACCACTATTTCCCACACAACCTATGGAAATTGAGCCAAACCCAGTAGACCAAATTCCAGTGCCTGCTTTTAACCCAGCTGAAATCCCTAAAGTCCCAACACCCCATCCCCCATACTATGACCCATGGTTTGATGACCATAGGGATTATCAGGAACTATACCCAATAGAGGAACCCATGCAGAACCCAGTAGCACCCTATCCCAACTTGGACCCTCTGGATCCATATTGGGATAATGACCAGTATATCAGGGAAATCCTAGAGAACCCGTACCCACACGAAGAACCGATGCCCCAGTTTCCTGACCCAATACCAGCACCAGCCCCACCCATGAGTACTGAGAATGTGCAAGAACTCCGCTCCTTTGGTGAGGAGATATTAGAAGGAAGTGAAAGAATGAGACATATAGGTGAAAGGCTCGTTTGGAAATATGACGAGCGTAACATGCAGTTTTGGATGAACCCTTATCAGTAATATATATATATATATCCCCAAAAATAGATAACAACTATGGATGCATACTAGTATTGTACTTTAGATCCAGTTCCAGTTTGTAATAGATGCATATATATAAAATAGAGTAAAGGTCGCAATGTTCGACGATATTGATCAATATGCTTGTTGTGTGATTGTTTGCATTAGATATTGTCCCATGATATTAATACGTGGTAAATGTTTATCCAGATGGACAATGAAGTGAATCAAGAAAATCTGAATAACGATAATAACGGAAACCAAGTAGATAACAGTGCCATCCAACACATAGTGGCACAAGGGATTATAGACGCAATACCATATATTATCAAAACGGTTAAGGAGGCGGAAAATAATAAAAGTAATAGTGGAAGTAAACGACCACCTACGGAACCCGATCATAGCATAAACAATGGACCCTTACTTCAATTGCCAATTCCAAAAAGAAGAAGACCCATGTCTTATGGTTGTTCTTATAAAGAATTCTGGTCCTGTAAACCAATAGAATTCTCTTGCAATGAAGGAGCCATTGCAGCCCTACGCTGGATAGAAAAGACTGAGGCAGTCTTAAAAATAAGCAAGTGCGCAGAAGAAGATAAAATCATGTTTGCTTCCAATTTATTTAAGAATGCAGCATTAGAATAGTGGAACACTATTCTCTAGTCTAGGGGAAGTGACAGAGTTTATAATATGGAATGGGATGAGTTTAAAAACATGATTGAAAGGAAATTCTGTCCTCCTAATGAAAAGGAACAGATAGCTAATAAATTCTTAAACCTTAGAATGAATGGAGTAGATAGCAAGGGGTACACTACTACATTCTTTGAATATGCTAGAATAGTGCCAACCCTAGCATCACCAGAACCAGTATTAATCTCCCGTTACATCTAGGGATTAATCAGTGAGATTAGACATGTAGTCAAGGCAGCTAGACCACAAACTATAGAAGAAGCTGTAGAACTAGCAAATACCCTGACTATGAACTGGTACGAACACAAGAAGAAAACCAAAGAAAGTACCTAGTTCAGAAACTTACCCAGGAATTTCGCTACGGTAATTCCAACCGTGGGAAAAATGTAGGTTCTACCTCTACCCCTTACTGTAAAGCCTGTAAGAAGAAGCATTCAGGAAGATGCTCCACCTATTGCAATTTCTGTAAGATACCTTGACACAAAGAAGAAGATTGTAGGAAGAAACCAAGTAATGGGGTATTCTTCAATTGTGGAGAAAAAGGTCATATCAAGCTAAATTGTCTGAAACTAGCTCCAGCCATGAACAACAAGACTACTAAGAATGCTAGAGCATTTGTTCTGACTGCAGAAGAAGCCAAAATGATTCCGGACGTGATTGCCGGTACGTTTTTAGTTAATGATGTTTTTGCCAAATTATTATTTAACTCTGGTGCGAACCAAAGTTTTATTAATACTTCATTTTGCAAACTTCTCATTCAACCATTATCTAAACTTCCACAAGAATGTCTAGTAGAAACAACAAATGGTGAATCTATTAAGATTACTGAAATCTTGCAGGGAGCAAGAATAGAACTTTTAAATCAAAAGTTTATTGCAAATCTTTACCCAATGAATCTGGCAGGATTTGATATTGTATTAGGAATGAATTGGTTAATAGCCAATAAAGCTAGTATTCTATGTGATCAAAAATCAATCCAAGTAAATTCACCAAGGGGTGAAAAGATCACAATTAAAGGAGATAAGCCATCTAGATCCACAAAATTCATCTCCGTGATGAAAACAGCAAGTTGTGCAAGAAAAGGATCACTAGTGTATATGATTTCCATAATCATTAACACTAAAGGAAAAGAATTGAAAGATATCCTAGTAGTATCTCAATTCTCAGACATATTTCCAGAAGAATTATCAGGATTATCGTCGGACAGAGAAGTCGAATTCAAAATTCATCTGTTACCAGGATCAGCACCAATTGCCAAAGCACCTTACCGTTTGGTACCTGCAGAAATGCAAGAGCTAAAGAAACAATTAGACGAGCTGTTGGAGAAAGGATTCATATAACCAAGCTCATCACCATGGGGAGCACCAATATTGTTTGTCAAGAAGAATGACGGGTCAATGCGTATGTGCATTGATTACCGTGAATTAAATAAAGTCACGATTAAAAATCGATACCCATTATCGAGAATGGATGATTTGTTTGATCAGTTACAAGGAGCTCGATTCTTTTCTAAGATCGATTTACGTTCAGGATATCATCAATTAAAGGTGCAGGAAGAGGACATTCCTAATACCGCCTTCAGAACAATGTATGGCCATTATGAATTTACTGTCATGCTAGTTGGTTTAACCATTGCCCCAGCCGCATTTATGGACATGAAGAACCGAATATGTAAACCATATTTGGATAAATTCAAAATTGTCTTTGTAGATGATATTCTCATTTACTCTAAGAGTAAAGAGGAACATGCAAAGCACCTACATACACTCCTAAGTTAATTGAGAAAAGAAAAGCTTTATGCTAAATTCTCGAAATGTGAATTTTGGTTAGAAGAAGTGCAATTTCTTGGACATTTAGTCAATCATGAAGGAATTTATGTGGATCCTACAAAGATTGAGGCAGTTACAAAATGGAAAACCCCTGAGTCACCAACAGAGATTAGAAGTTTTCTAGGACTGGCCGGATACTATAGACGATTTATCCGAGATTTCTCTAGAATAGCCATTCCCTTAACTAACCTAACCTGTAAATCCGTGAAGTTTGAATGGGGACCAAAAAAAGAAGAAGCCTTTAGAATGCTTAAGCACAGATTAACCAACGCACCCATATTAGCATTACCAGAAGGAACATAAGATTTTGTAGTCTATTGTGACGCATCTAAGTTAGGTTATGGATGTGTGTTGTTGCAACGTCAAAAGGTTATAGCCTATGTCTCTAGACAACTTAAGAATCATGAAGAGAATTATACAACCCATGATCTAGAATTAGGAGCCATAATTTTTTCCCTTAAGATCTGGAGACATTACCTTTACGGTAGTAAGTTTACCATTTTCACCGATCATAAGAGTTTAAGATATGTTTTTGGGCAAAAGGAGTTAAATATGAGACAGAGACGCTGGATGGAAATTCTCAGTGATTACGATTGTAATATCCAATATCATGCAGGAAAGGCTAATGTAGTAACCGATGCTTTAAGTCGAAAGTATCATGAGAAGCCAAAAAGAGTACGTTTTCTTCAGTTAAATCTGCAGATAGATTTAAATGAACAGATTAGAGAAGCACAGGAATCAGTAATCAAGGATGATACTGAAAAATTGAAAGAGTATGTTCTCTTCAATTAAATCTGCAGATAGATTTAAATGGACCCGAGATAGTACAAGAAACAACATACAAAATTATTCAAGTCAAGGAAAGACTAAAAGCAGCACGCGATCGACAAAAGGGTTATGCTGATAACAGGCGAAAGCCATTGGAATTTCAAGTAGGAGACAAAGTATTATTAAAAGTTTCTCCTTGGAAAGGAGTGGTGAGATTTATCAAGAGAGGAAAGCTAAGCCCCAGGTATGTTGGACCCTTTAAGATTATCAGAAGAATAGGACCAGTAGCTTATCAGCTACAACTGCCAAAAGAAATGGTAGGAATACATGATGTATTTCATGTATGTAATCTCAAAAAGTGTTTAGCCAATGAATCATTAATAGTACCTCTTAAGGACATAGAGGTAAATGAAAAGCTTAGATATAGAGAAACCTCTACAGATTGAAGACAGAAAAGTCAAGAATCTCAAACACAAGAGACTAGTCCTAGTCAAAGTAAAATGGGATTCCAAAAGAGGACCAGAGTACACATGGGAGCTTGAATCAGAGATGCAGAGGAAATATCCACACCTATTTCAGTAGACCTCGAGGACGATTTCTAAAACAAGGTGGGGAGGATATAACAACCCTCCTAAATAATTCCGACACTCCTAAAATATTTAGAACATTCCTATACGCCTTAAAAGACACCCCGTATACGAAAAATGGCCCTAAATACCTTTATTTTTATAAAAATTAAATAAAATCAAGATTTAATGCGCATTCGCGGGCCGAGAAGACTTAGTCTTCGACTTACGCGGGCTGCGACAAATAAACCTCCAGGCGAAACCCTAGTGTGCCACGTGTCATGCCATCCATCAAACCTACACTTGTGAGTCGACCAAGCTAGGCTCTACACACCCTAAGTCGCGGGGCGCGAAGACCCCTTATGTATCCTTCGCGGGCCGCGAGGAAGTGTCGATCAGACACTATAAATAGAAGGCATCGACCTTCAGTCCCAACTCGTTCACAATTAGCAATTTTCTCTCAATTTCTATATAGTATAAGTGATACCCGGGCATTATACCCACTAAAATAGCGAAGTTCTACCTCGTTGTAAGTATTTTAACCCCCGGTTACGTATTAGATACGCTGCCCGATTGATCTAGTGCTCCGTAACGGCTGTTGAGGCTCTACCCGACGTAGTCGTTGGAGTTCTGTCTCAGGGAGGGTATAACTAATGTAAAATTGGATTATTATACTAACACGTATGCATTATTTAAAATTTATAGATTATAGCCAGAAAGCCACAAGAAATTATCTAAGATAGCAATGTGAGTAATCCTCCTTTTTCCAAACTGTTTTACAAAGCCTCAAATATTTTAAATTATATTTCACGGTGATTGAGTATTTGTAATTTTACAATTATCGTATGTATGTTGGGGTTTTGTATACAAAATTTGTTACTAAACTGTGAGTAGTAACATGACCACAAGTCGGGTTGACAGTACCTTGGTGGTAATTAAAGTAGAAAAATAAACAAATGTAATTGCGAGATCGCCTTCAATACTGTAAACTGATAAAACCTGTTTTGATTAAATTGGGATTCACTCATCAGTATTTCCCACTGACAAAATGTTTTTAAACGGGTTTCAGGTAACAAAATGTGAAAGCCAAATAGAAGCCAGCTGGACAGCACTGAAGGCTTGGAAAAGTGGCTATAAAAGTTACCTAAATAAAAGAAGATGTTTTATTTCAATAAAATTGGGTTTGTCCTTATAAACCTGTTTGTAACGTAAACTTGGGTTTTATCACAATATATTTATTATTATAAAATGTGGTGTTTTACTCTGATGAAATATTTCCTAACTACGGTCCTGATGAAATTTATGCTGCCAAATAATGATAAACACCGATACCACCATCTTTGAGTAGGCCGCGGCCGCCCGCCTCCCGAGGCAGGGGTCGGGGGTTGCGACAAACAAGGAGGGTCATGAACTTCCAAGTAATACAAGAACATGAACAACTAATCTATGACAAATCATCAAGCAATGTGTGGATTTTTAAGTAGGATAACCCAAGTTAATCCTAAATCACACAAACATCAAGTCTTGAACTTGAACATCACTTGTGGGTTAAACCCTTGAACAAAACAGAAAGTTTGTGAGGTTTATACCTCTGATTTTGAATGTCTCAACCTTGTTTTTAAGCCTAACTAACCATAGAAGTGGTTATAAGCATAAGGACATAGGTTTGAGATGAGTTAGACTCAAGTTTAAACAAGTTTAGTAAAGATTGAATCAAAAAAGATACAAACATCGAACTTTGGAGCCCTTTTGGCGACGTTCCAGGGACTGGTTTTATCTGAAAAACCCATGGAATTGAAGCTAAAGTTAATCCAAGCACATAGGAAAAAGAATGAGGTAAATCAGACAATAATTGAGTGAGTTATGCTCACTTTAGTGAAGAGGTAGCAATCTGTACGAACTTCAGAACTCAACTGCGTTTTTGAGTGATTTGGGAGTGATTAGAGTGTTTTGAAAAGTAAAAATGGCTTGGAGTATGCTTGGTATTTATAGGGAAGGATTAGGGTTAAGTGGGATGACATTAAATGTGATTAGTTGGTGGTTTAACATAACAATTTTTTTTAAATCTGCCTTAAAGGCTGTCTAGTCGCAAGTGGGGGGCTGTTAACATTGTTTGTATATATATATATATATATATATATATATATATATATATATTTGTTACTTAGATAACATACAAGACATATATTTATAGTACATTATGTAATTATTATATGTATTGTTTATTCCATTTGAAGAAAGGCCAAAATGAAAGTAATAACTACATAAAAAGGCTTTGATACTTTCTTTTGAAGTCTGGACGCAAGGCTGTGTAGAACCAAATTTTTTATTTTTTGACAATTAGGTGATGCATATTAGTTGTAACATTAGGGGGGTGTTTTTAAGTAAAACAAACCACTATAACATATGTTGTGAAATGTTAATTAGTTGAAAGAAATAAACTAACTTCTAATCTTTTTTTTTGGTAACATTAAGATGTATATTTGTGACTTATATTATTTGTTTAAGATGTGACAATGTTTATTTAACATAACACAAGGTCTAAATATGAATAATGAACATGTTTAATTAGATAAAATAAGTGATTAAGATAAATGAGTATAATATATCAAATGTAACAAGTATGTTAAACACGAATAAGTATTTGCAAGTGTCCAAATGGCGTATAAACATATGAGAAGTATATGAGTCATGAATGTACGATATGTATTTGTAGGTTGATCACATGTTTACAAGATTCACGAAGAAGACATCAAGTGTATAATGCATCGAAACGTATAAGTATGAATGAATAAGCATGCTATAATTTGTATAAAATCATGAATTTCATTACGATCAAAGTCTCGGATTTACGACGATACAACGAAATACGAAATACAAAAGGAACAAGCTTCCAAAGATAGAAATACAAGACACGTTTTCTAATTAAGGAAGGTTACGAAAAAAACAGGGCGTTACAATCTCCCCTCCTTTAGGAAATTTCGTCCCGAAATTTAGGAAGATGTAACGAAAAGTTGCGGATACTTAGTCATCATATCGCTCTTGAGTTCCCAAGTAAACTCAGCGCCACATTTTCCTTCCCATTGAATCTTAACGATCGGAATTCGACTGTGCCTTAATTGCTTGACTCCTCGGTCCATGATTTCGACGGGTTCTTCCACAAAGTGCAATGTTTCGTTAACTTGAAGATCTTTGAGTGGGACTTGAAGTCCTTCATCAGCTAGACACTTCTTTAGATTGGATACGTGAAAGACAGGATGTACATTGTTGACTTCTTCAGGCTGGTCCAGTCTATACGCAACCTTGTCAATCCTTTCAAGGATCTTGAAAGGACCAATGTAGCGAGGTGCGAGTTTCCCTTTCTTGCCAAATCGAACCATGCCCTTCCAAGGGGATACCCTGAGAAGTACGAAGTCACCTGTCTCGAATTCCAAGGGTTTGCGACGCTTGTCGGCGTAACTCTTTTGTCGGCTTCTGGCTTTCATTAAGTTGTCTCGAACCTGTAAAATCTTGTTCGTTGCTTCTTGTATAAGCTCGGGACCAGTGAATTGAGATTCACCAATCTTGTGCCAACAAATAGGTGAACGGCACTTGCGACCATACAATGCTTCAAAAGGTGCGATTTGAATACTCGCATGATAACTGTTATTGTACGATAATTCGACCAAAGACAAGTGTGAATCCCAGTTGCCACCAAAATCTATTACACAGGAACGAAGCATATCCTCTAAGGTTTGGATAGTGTGCTCGGTTTGACCGTCAGACTGAGGATGAAAAGAGGTGCTAAGGTTAAGAACTGTACCCATAGCAGCTTGAAAAGTTTGCCAAAGACGAGACGTAAAATGGGCATCACGATCAGAAATGATGTCAATGGGGATACCATGACGACAGATGATCTCATCAGTGTAGATTCTAGCCAATTTCTCGACTTTGAAATCTTCATGAATAGGAAGAAAGTGAGCTGATTTGGTCAATCGATCAACGATCACCCAAATACTGTCATGACCAGAAGTAGTACGAGGAAGCTTGGTGATAAAATCCATAGCAATGCTTTCCCATTTCCAGACAGGAATCTCTGGTTGTTCGAGTAAGCCAGAGGGACGTTGATGTTCAGCTTTTACCTTCGAACAAGTGAGACATTTTGCAACGTAAGAGGCGATATCCCCCTTCATCCCAGGCCACCAGTATGACATGCGCATATCCTGGTACATCTTGTCAGCGCTAGGATGAACGGAATACTTCGATTTGTGTGCCTCCTTCATCAGAAAGTCTCGAAGATTTTCGCGATTAGGAATCCAGATACGATTGAGATAGTATAGAATACCATCGGGTTTGGACACAATATATTTTTCAACACCGCCTCGTATCTCAATGGAAAGATTGCCTTCGTTAATAGAGGCATATTGAGCTTCACGAATATGGTTCTGAAGATCGTTAACAAGTTGGAAACAACGAATACTCTTTACATGAGTTTTACGACTAAGTGCGCCGGCTACTACATTCGCTTTACCTGGATGGTAGTGAATTTCGCAGTCGTAGTCATTTAACAATTCCACCCAACGACGTTGACGCATGTTCAGTTCTTTTTGGTTGAAGATATGTTGAAGGCTCTTATGGTCGGTGAAGACCACACACTTGGTACCATAAAGGTAGTGTCGCCAAATCTTCAACGCAAAAACAATTGCGCCAAGTTCAAGGTTATGAGTAGTGTAGTTTTTCTCATGTATCTTGAGTTGCCTCGACGCGTAAGCAATAACTTTGTCTCATTGCATCAGTACACAACCAAGACCAAGGTTTGAGGCATCGCAATACACGACGAAGTCATTGTTACCATCGGGAAGCGCGAGGATAGGAGCATTGCATAACATGTCCTTGAGCGTTTGAAAAGACTCCTCTTGTTCGGGACCCCAAAAAAAGATTTCTCTTTTTGAGTCAAAGAGGTTAAAGGAACGGCGATCTTAGAGAAGTTGGAAATAAAACGACGATAGTAACCAGCAAGACCAAGAAACGAACGGATTTCAGACAGAGACTTAGGTGCAATCCAATTCTTCACAGCTTCGATTTTAGCGGGATCGACGTGAATACTACGTTCGTTGACAGTATGACCAAGGAATTGAACCTCTTTTAACCAAAATTCGCACTTGGAGAATTTGGCGTATAGACGTTCAGTACGAAGAAGTTGAAGGATAAGACGCAAGTGTTGCTCATGCTCTCCTTGTGTCTTGGAATGAATGAGGATATCGACAATGAAGACGATCACGAAACGGTCCAAGTAAGCTTTGCACACGCGGTTCATCAAATCCATGAAGACAGCAGGTGCGTTGGTTAACCCAACGGTCATGACCACGAACTCGTAGTGACCAAATCGTGTACGAAAAGTGGTCTTAGGTATATCTTCTTCGAGGACTCAAAGTTGATGATACCCAAAACGAAGATAATCTTTGAAAAGCAGGTCGCGCCTTGCAATTGATCGAAGAGGTCATCGATGCGAGGAAGAGGGTATCGTTTCTTGACAGTAAGCTTGTTGAGCTCACGATAGTCAATACACATTCGGAATGACCCATCTTTCTTTTTGACGAACAAAACGAGAGCGCCCCAAGGAGAAGTACTAGGGCGTATAAAGCCTTTATCAAGAAGCTCTTGAAGTTGACTCGAGAGCTCTTGCATCTCAGAGGGTGCTAAACGGTAGGGAGACTTAGCGACAGGCGTAGCACTTGGCACTAAATCGATGCGAAAATCAACAGAACGAGCAGGAGGCGGACCAGGAAGATTGTTGGGAAACACATCAGGAAAATCACGTACGACGGGAATGTCGCTTATGCTTGGGCCTTTGTCCTTCTTTTCCATAATATGGGCGAGAAAGGCGAAGGTACCCTTGCGTAAGCATTTGTTCGCTTGGATACACGATATAAGCTTGAGACCTTGAGAAGGTTTCTCACCATACACGTGTAGAGAATCACCATTTGGAAGAGGAAGGCGGATGAACTTTTCAGAACAAACGACTTCCGCATGAACTTGCCTAAGCTAGTCCATGCCTACTATAATGTCAAAGCTACCCATTTGCATATGTATAAGATTGATTGAGAATGTATGATCGTTGAGAATCAAGGAACACTGGGAAAGAACGGAATTGACAGTGATGGTTTTACCATCAGCGACTTCGACAGCGAAAGACCTTGGCAACTTAGAGCGTTTACACTTAAGCAAAGGTTCGAGTTCTAACGACACAAAACTTTTATCCGCGCCAGTATTAAACCGACGAGAAGCATAAACATGGTTCACAAGAAATGTACCAGTAATGACGTCATTCGCATTTTGAGCTTGAGCAGTAGTGAGGAGGAACGCTCGACCTCTAGCAGGTTGTTGAGCTTGTTGCTGCTGTTGCTGCTACTACTGTTCGGGTTGGTTCCTTTGAGGGCAGACGTTGGCGAGATGATTGAGATCGCCACATTTGAAGCATGCTCGCACAGGAGAAGCTTGAGGTTGAACTTGATTAGGAGTGGGGTTGGCAACAATGGCTTGATTCTGGTTGTTTTGGGGCTGAGGGATGTTGCGGCATCGGTCGGCAAAATGCCTAAACCTATGACAACGGGCGCATTTGCGGTTCGGTGTGTTGGTAGGATGATGGTACAAACAAGTAGTACACTGGGGATGAGATCCAGTGTAGGCTCGTTTTGGTAGTTTGGTGTTTGCGGGGGTAACGGCGACTACTGCTTGTAGGGGTTGAGGGTTTGGCGGAGTGACGACCGCACAATTTTGGCTTGAAGCCTTCCGCTTCTTCCGTCGGTTTTTCTTGGATGGTTGAGAAAGTGAGGGTTCAACAACAGTAGTATCGGTTGTGGCTTGGTGAGCACTCTTCATTGAAACCTTGTCATAGGTTCCATGAAGAACGCAATTGTTGTTAAGTTTGGTGGCTAAGCTAAAGGCATCCTCTATGGTTTGGGGGCAAGCAGAGGCAACATGGTTTACCAAGGAAGGTGCAAGACAACGGATAAACTTGGCTATGGACTTGGGAACGGTGTCGACTTGTCCAGGACAGAGGACACTTAGTTGCTTAAAACGGGTAATCAGACCATCAACGTCGCTCCCTTTTTGTCTTAGGTGCCAGAACTCGTTCTCCAACTTTTGGAGTTCATGGGGAAGGCAGAATTGGTCCTTCATGAGTTATTTAAGTTCATCCCAAGGTAAAGCATGTGCAACATCGCTTCCCCTCTTGTTCCGTTCGGTGGTCCACCACTCGAGTGCCCTCGAGCAGAAAACTCCAGTCGTGTTCAAGGTTTATAGCTCATCAGTACAACCACTTTGCAAGAAAGTAAGCTCAATCGCGTCAAATTAATTCATCATGGTGGTAGCACCATCTTTGCCAGTAAACTCCAAGGGTTTACAAGCCATAAATTGCTTGAATTGGAAGATCGGTTTGGGTGTTTCCATTTTCGAATCGACAGAACCATGTGGAAAGTCGGGGTTAGGCTAAAGCTTGCTCACAATGTCGGGTATGACCTTAGCCATTTGCTTGGCCATGACTTTCATACAATCCTTTTTCGACATCGTGTCGGAGTTAGCGGTGGATGTCGACCCTTTCTTTGATTTGGAGTCGGAGGTGGATTCCTTCTTGTTTTTCTTTGTCAATTTCTTCGACACGGCGTTGGACGACATCTAAGAATTGAAAGAGAAGGAACGGATGAGACTTGATCATAAATTGAAAATAAGTTTTGCATGTATAAGCATGTAAGCATGATGTATCACGTATAGTTCACATAATTAGCATGAGTTCAATAAGCATTTACAAAGCATAAACACGTATGAATGCGTAAAAGAGTATAAATTTAGTTTGTTCACGATAATTATTATTGTTTTTGATTGCGCTAGACATGTGAATTTTGTAACGGTTTTGAAATGAACGAGGTAACAAGTATAAAATCACATATAAATTGTATCACATAAAAGGGAGGCTCATAAAACATAGGATTGTTTCGGGTAGAGAAACGTCGACTATTCCAAAGTGAATCAAAAGTCCTTTCAAATTATAGAAACGTGCTTTGGCTTATAGATAAGATACTCTCGTCGAGAAGCGATTAACGGTATCTTACCCTTCCAGTTACTACACGTCTCTAATCGATTGAAACAATCGAAACTTTGGCGAGATTGAAAATCGAGGAATGGGACTTAATCGACAAGGTGAGGGTTTCACCCCTAACTTGACTATTTCATACCCTAATGTGGTTGGTACTCGTCGGCTCAAAATAAAATTTTGACACTTTGACGAGGGTCCATTAGAGTTTGAATTGAAAGTTTACCATTAAGATGTGGATTTCACTCCTAGCTTAATGGCATAATTTCATGCAAAATAAGAATAAGCGGAATGAGAGTCGTTCACCAAATTGTGGGTTTCACGCCTATTTTGGTAAACTCATCTCTTTTGTATAAAGAGTGTCTTCAAGTATATTGTGTAAAATGTTTTAGGAAAGACATCATGTAAGCATTAAGACCAAGAAGAAGAGAAAGAAGCAAAGTAGGAAGAACAATATTTTAAGCAAGAATCAAGAATGGTAAAAAATATGGTTCCTACTATAGACTAGGTCGAACATGGCAATTCTACCTAATTCCCTATAGTTATGGCTCTGATACCAACCTGTCACACCCCAACCAATGGGGGAATCATTGGAGTGGGACTAGTTCGAGATTGTAAGAGACTTCATAACACTATCTGTGACAATATTTAATTCAACCGATTTCATTTCATAATCAAATTGTCAAAACATTACAAGGAAATTCAAATAACAACATTGTTCATAATATAACATAACATAACAAAATTGATACAACACTTTAACCTAAACGTCTAAGTGAGTATCTAGGCATCATTGCTAATCCGTTTCATAGCATCATCAATCGTCAACCTGTAACATGTTTAAAATACAATTCAATGCAAAAGCAAATGCGAGTATACAAGTTTAAGAATAAGTATAAGTTTAAAACGAATCCACATGGCAACTTAGTTTATACAAGAGCATCATACAAGGCATGCACTATTTCTAGTCAACCCTCTGTTTACGCAAAATGATATAATTCAACATGACCTCTCGTTCAGGGGTGGTGCGTTACTCCTATAGCGCTATACATGTCAAATAGAGGCTAGTAATAAGCTAATGATTATTGTATCCATAAGAGTCACCCAAGTATAAGCATCAAGTATAAAAAACATAGTATTCATGTATTTGGATTGTTTTCGTGCAAGTAAAGATTAAAGTTTAAGTGTAATTTAATAATTTAACATGTTACACCCCAACAATGGTAAACATAAAAAGGGGGGTTACGAGTATACTCACGGTTTTGCAAGTCTTCAACTTGTGAATCCGCGAGTGAGTTGTTGTTGGAGGTTGGAACACCAAGTCCTTCTACGCGAAGAAACAAAGTGTGTGAGTATCGGAGAGTAACAGTAGATTAAAGATTTGAAGGTTAAAACATAAGAACATAAGCATATGAAAGTAATCAACTTTTTAACACATAATACTTGTTTGACACTATGAAACCCCAAGGGTTATAATGTTTTCATGAGTAGGACACTCATTAGAATCATAACAAGCTTTAGGTCTTAGATGATGTTAATCTAGTACTTTGACGAATGAACACAAATTCACCATCAAAGGTTCGAATGTTGGATAGGATATGTAAGTATTATATAGGTTATGTATTATACATTAATAAGTCTAACAGTTCAATAGTTCAAGCATGAGGTAGGAGGATGAATCCTCCATTTAGGAACCTATTTAAGTGTCATAGAAATCATGTAGGAGGTAGGAAGAAAAGTCTTCCATTTAGGCACCTCTAAGTGTTCACCACTACACTTGATGTTATGAACATACAAGGAGGGTCATGAACTTACAAGTAATACAAGAATATGAACAACTAATCTGTGAGAAATTATCAAGCAATGTGTGGATTTTCAAGTAGGATAACCCAAGTTAATCCTAAATCACACAAACATCAAGTCTTGAACTTGAACATCACTTGTGGGTTAAACCCTTGAACAAAACAGAAAGTTTGTGAGGTTTATACCTCTGATTTTGAATGTCTCATCCTTGTTTTTAAGCCTAACTAACCATAGAAGTGGTTATAATCATAAGGATATAAGTTTGAGATGAGTTAGACTCAAGTTTAAACAAGTTTAGTAAAGATTGAATAAACAAAAAACAAACAGTGAACTTTGGAGCCCTTTTGGCGACGTTCCAGGGACTGGTTGTATCTGAAAACCCATGGAATTGAAGGTAAGGTTAATCCAAGCACATAGGAAAAAGAATGAGGTAAATTGGACAAGAATTGAGTGAGGTATGCTCACTTTAGTGAAGAGGTAGCAATCTGTCCAAACTTCAGAACTCAACCACGTTTTTTAGTGATTTGGGAGTGATTAGAGTGTTTAGAAAAGTGAAAATGGCTTGGAGTATGCTTGGTATTTATAGGGAAGGATTAGGGTTAAGTGGGTTGGCATTAAATGTGATTAGTTAGTGGTTTAACATAAGAAAAAAAATTAATCTGGCTTAAAGGCTGTCTAGTCGCAATTGGGGGCTGTTAACAGTCTTTGTATATATATATTTTTTTGTTACTTAGATAACATACAAGACATATATTTATAGTACATTATGTAATTATTATATGTATTATTTATTCCATATGAAGAAAGGCCAAAATGAAAGTAATAACTACATAAAAAGGATTTGATACTTTCTTTTGAAGTCTGGACGCAAGGCTGTGTAGAACCAATATTTTTTTTTTGACAATTAGGTGATGCATATTAGTTGTAACATTAGGGGGGGGGGGGTGTTTTTAATTAAAACAAACCACTATAACTTATGTTGTGAAATGTTAATTAGTTGAAAGAAATCAACTAACTTCTAATCTTCTTCTTTCTTTTTTTTTTAATATTAAGATGTATATTTGTGACCTATATTATTTGTTTAAGATGTGACAATGTTTATTTAACATAACACTAGGTCTAAATATGAATAATGAACATGTTTAATTAGATAAAATAAGTGATTAAGATAAATGAGTATAATATATCAAATGTAACAAGTATGTTAAACACGAATAAGTATTTGCAAGTGTCCAAATGGCGTATAAACATATGTGAAGTATATGAGTCATGAATGTACGATATGTATTTGTAGGTTGCTCACATGTTTACAAGATTCACGAAGAAGACATCAAGTGTATAATGCATCAAAACGTATAAGTATGAATGAATAAGCATGCTATAATTTGTATAAAATCATGAATTTCATTACGATCAAAGTCTCGGATTTACAACGATACAACAAAATACGAAATACAAAAGGAACAAGCTTCCAAAGATAGAAATACAAGACATGTTTTCTAATTAAGGAAGGTTACGAAAAAAGCAGGGCATTACAACAAGTCTCATACATTATTATGCTTAAAATATGTTAAGACATCAATAGGATGTCAACATATATGCCCAAAAAGTATTTAAAACCGAATTAAGCCTCATAAGGGCATTTTGGTCATTTTAGAATTTATAAGAGAAGTTTATAGATAAACTGATGTTCTGTTAAAAACATTCTATAAAAATATTTATTTTATGATGTTATATCAGTAAGATATCATACATATGTGTGGTTTACCATTTATGGCCAAACTATGCCCCAAAAGGGTATTTTGGTCATTTCACATATTCTTTTAAGGACATAATTTGAAGTCTGAGTTCATAACTTATACCTACTGTAAAAATATTAAAATTTATTTATAAATTTAGTAGGTAACAAGTTTTGGGTGCTAAGTATGGTTTTAAACCATACTATGCACCTATTTAGCGTAAAAACCGATAATTGACGATATTTGCAAAATTTATGTGATTCTGAGATTTTGACCAACCTTGGATGGTAAAAATATTTTATTTTTCATATTAGATCAGTAGCAAAAAGTTTGGCATGTTTATTATTTATAAAACTCATTTTATTTACAAAAAGGGCATTTTCGTCAATTATATGATTTATACAAGAACTCAATGTTAAGGTCAATATATAATCTGACCCAAAATTCCAAAAATTCCTAAAAATAATATCATAACAGTAGGTAATGAGTTTTGTGTCAAAAGTTATGTTTAAACAAGATCTATGCATAAAAGGATAATTTAGACTTTATAAAAGCTAAATTTACGATATTCTGCATAACATCAATTTGAGACCAGATTATATTGTCAAAATAATTTATACAAGTTTATAAATCAGTACCTAAGTTATTTGCATGATCATTTGTTCAAAAATCCTATTTTTAGATCATAAGGGCATAATGGTCAATTATAAGCATAATAACATAAACATGCATATAATTCAAAATACTTAGTGACCAGGTAGTATAACCTCAGAGGGTTATACTACAATACTAAATGGTCACAATGAAAGCTTAAAACATAAAAGAATTAAGCTTGATCGGGTCGGAACTGAAAGTCAAAGCAAAAGTCAAGCTTTTACGACTTTCGGTTGCGAACCGAGCTTAAACTTAGAATTGTCGCGTTGAACATGTTTAGGCATGTTCTAATAATATTTACCAAGTTATTTAAGTGAAAAAAATATGATTTATAACCTCTACATTATCAGTTTTGATTATTATTTACAAATCTGACCCGTTTCACTTTTTAATTAATTAGTTTGACCCGACAATTAACTAAGCAAACGAGAAAATTAGGAGGTGCCCTTTTGAGGGATTAACACCTACCTAATTATGGTCTCATAGCCACATTCTCCTCGAACAATGGCTGGACCATTTAGGTTTTAGCTGAAAGTCAAAGTCATTTTACGACAACTTTGACTTATGGTCTTTAAACCTATAAAAACTAAACAAAAGTGGCTAAGGACACCTACAAAGGGTCCTAGCTTGAAGTTTAAACTAGAGAGAGTTTCCTTTGTGATCAGGAACCTCAGGAGATTGAGAAAGAATGATTTTTGAGTGAGCAAGGAAAATGAGGCACATAAGGTCTCTATTTATAGTTGAAGGAGATGATCTAAGATTGAACCGGGTGTTATGGGATGTCCAGAGATCATCACAGGTGTCCCTAGTGGTTTTGAAAACCATTAAAGAGTGCCTGGTATTGAGTTCTAAGAGTATAAGTCGGTTTATGGCAGAAACTTGCAGCTGTCCAAAATTTGTTGCCTAGTTACAGGCTTTACGGACCGTAAGCCTGACCCCTTACGGTTTGTAACCGATATTGAATTGTATCGCCCATGTACCTTCCTTACGGACCGTAATCCAGGGTCCTTGCGGTCCGTAAGAGGTTGATCAGAAAAATAAAATCTTTCAAACTCGACACCTTTAGTCCCTCCGCGTATGAAATTTCAATGTTGTCAAGTTTAGTCCTTTGAAATAAATTCGTTACACGATTAGGGTTTAGGACATGTGTCTTTATATAATTGGACACGTTTTTACGAGGTGTTACAATAGTAAATAAGTATACCAAAATCAAAACATCTTATGACTAAGATCCATGATGATGATTTGATGCGAGTTACATCCAACGTCAATCATAATGAGGTCTGTGAGTTTGGAAGTCAACTTCTTGAGTCCAAAGTCAGAATAGTCTTAATTCAGAGTTGTTCCCATGAGTCTGACCGACTATGGATAATGAAGAATACAAAATTCATGGATTAAACGTATTAAAATCGAGCACAGTTTTAGGATTCAAATCTTGCATTTAACTAGTAAATCAAAAGTGAATTCAAAAGGTACAACTGTTTGAATGTCCATACATCCAAATACTAAATCAAAACAAATGGCTAGCTAATATATGATTGATAGCATTTCTGTGAAGGTCATGCTTGTCCTGAGTCATCAGTTTAGTGAACGGGTCTGCTAGGTTTTTGATTTGTGTCTATCTTGCTTATTATTATGTCTCCTCGTTTGTGGGAACGTGTTTGGACCGTTTCCAATGCACTTGAATGTACAATTGAGTGATACGATCTCGTATCTTGTGCGGAATCCAAGTAAGAGAGTGGAATGAACAAGAACAAGCTAATTATAATGTGATTTCTATTACTGATTTGTAAGTACAAGAACCGTGAAATCACTTGGATAGAGTTTCCCCACTCAAGTCCACAAAACATACAAATGACAAAGACACAAGACCTATATATAGTATCTCCAGATCCGCACCAATATATACGCACAGATGAACATTTGCAGATCTACTTCATGTGTGCAGATGGACATTGTCAAAACCCTAATTACACGCACATCCGTGCAGATCTTCATATGAAGCGTAGGTTTGTGCGGATTGGCATTCTCCATCTGTGCGGACCTAGTCTTACATGTATGAACATTATACTTTTAACCTAGTCTTGTTTAAACTATATAACTACGACTCGTTACATTTGACGCTCAAGCACGTGATTAACGAAAGCGATAGGCATATGCAATCATAGACTCCCCATTGGATATTGTTGCAGTCAATCTCGTAGCTAATCTTCATTCTCTCTGAGTCTTTAAGAAGCTTTGACAGTTCAGAACCACAAACTCCCCTTTACATCCTGATTCATCAGCTCCCCCTTTCATCAGACTTTCTCTTCAAGCTCCCCCTTGCTTTAAGCTTCTAGATCTGTACCTGGCTAAATATCTGATCATTTGACAATTCAAAACACTTGTGAGAATTACTTGTTATTTCAGAATCAGAAAGCTAGCTCTCTACATGATTCATTTGACAGTTAAAACTATTTGAGATCTTCCAGGATTCTTATCTGGCTCTAAACACAAACAACAAAATTGCGAATTCCGGATTAGAACCTGATTCAGCTCCACCTATCAAATAACTTTATATTTGACATTAAAGCATCCAACTTTGTAAACCATCACAGATAATCAAGTTCAATTTAATGATCTTGATATATCTGATTATCTACTAAGTCCAAATTAATGACATTGGAGACAATTACAAACTATTTTTGGTTTCTCAGCAAATACTTGCTCCCTATACTACAGGCATGTAATAATCGTGACTAGCCGACGATTAATTATTAGTCGGCAAATAATTGAGTATTTTTTTCGTTAATCAGTTATTAATCGCTAGTCGGCTGACCAAAAATAGGCTATTCCGGCCAGATTCCAGCAAAAAACCCGTATATTCCGGCCAAAACCTCTAAATTCCGGCCAGTTTCCAATCAAACCATGTAAATTCCAACAATTAATCTTGTATACTTAAAAAAAGAGTTGAATAAGAGTTAAAACCTAGCTACCTAAAATATATAGCTATAAAAATGTGTATATGTATACATAAAACTGAAATTACATTTGAAAAATCCGATCCGATTAATCCAAATTAATCTCGAGTAGTCAGCGAGTTCTCCAACTTGCTATAATAGTGTTTTGTTGTGTTTGCTATTGAAATCTCACACACGTTGCTTTGAAATTTTGATCGGGGTTTGTTACACACTAGTATGTTAACACTACTTGGCAATCATCAAAAGATATATCATTAAGATAAGATGAAAACATGTTTTACATCAATCAAAAACTATTTAAATGATGCAGAAACCAAAATTGATGTTATCAGTTATAATTGATTTGGTTTGTGAAACGTAAACAGTTAACTAACGAATATCTTATATAAACCAAGTGTCACACCCCAACCGATGACGAAAATATCGGGGAATGGCACTCAGCGAAACAGATTGTCCAAGAGATATTCCATAACAACTACTTTACCGAATAGTTAATATTATGTCCCATACCATAACCTATTAAGCAAAATCAGTTATTACAGACAGCGATATCTCAAAGACGAATAACGTGTTCCGACAACTCAGATTTAAATAAAAATAAATTGTCTTTGTTGGTTTCTAGACTCTCCTAAGCTCGATTCCATCAAATAGCAAAAGCACAGCATCCTAAGCATTTAAGCACCTATCACATACGTTAAAATAGGGGTCAATACACATAGTGTAAAGGTGAGCACACAAGTTTAATAGTAATAATAGAGTTCGAAAGCGTTTACGCATAACCAGCATGTAACATGTATAATGCGAAGCTAGTAAGTTATCGACAATGAAATTTGCACAGACTAGACTACGAGTTGTAGAATGCGCAACACATATCACCACTGTGACATGTGAGAGGTAACCTTAACAACCCCCGTCCACGACAGGTGCTGAGTCCAAACAAATAGTACTATCGTTTCTAAGGCGTCAGGCAACAATCACTGTGTTAACATAACATACAAGCATTCATCGAGTAACAAGTAACATGCAATAACGGTCAGCGTACAAATAGTGTTTGCATTGTGTGATTGATTGTGATTTAGCATAAGTAACGTATGTAACACACAAAAGTGCATAAAGCAAAAAGGGATCGAGTATACTCACAACGTTGGAAATGGATTGATGGGAGCGCTATCGTGATTAGCCTGAATAGTTAACGATAGCATAAGTGAAGTGCGGTGCGTAAAATGATGAAAAGTGACCAAGTGTCGGATGGTAATCCGATCGGATGACAATCCGATCCGATGGCAATCCGATCGGATGGTCACTATTCGTTCGGATTGACACTCGTTTGGTAAGGATGTGTTTGTGTATGATGGATTTGAAGTTTTCATTGTAGCATTTTGAAAATAGAGAAGTATCTCTACCCTTCAGGTCGATCGATCGAACAGCCATTCGATCGGATAGCGATTCGATTGGCAAGACACTTAGTGAGAACAAGTTCACAGCAGGATGGTTACTCGATCAGATGGTAATCCGATTGGATAGCAATCCGTTGAACGTTTAAGTATTGAAAGCTCAAGTGTAATCCGATCGAATTGCGGTTCGATCGGATGGCAATCCGATCGGACGGCAATCCGTCCCAACGCATCTGATCATTTTGAACTTGTTCATTTTGAAAGTTTGAAGTTTGTTCGACACGGTTTGACAACGTACTAAGCAACGGAACCTCGTCAAGTCCTAAGTCGTCCGATCGAGTAGGAATCACCCAAATCTGACCAGTTTACTGGTTCGTGACGGTTGTTCTTGTTTAACCCGTAATCGGTTGTCTCTTTGCTAGTAACCAGATCTTGAACCAACTCATCACTAAGAAAGAGTAGAAGATCAGAACGAGCTCCGGTTCTACCGGTTTTGAGTGCATTGAGTGTAAAAGAGTTGAAAGAAAGTTGGAAAACCATATTTCAATACTTTCCACTTTGAAAATGTTTAGATCTATGCAAAATCATTGTTTATTCATGTGGAAATCTCTCAGATCTAAGTTGTTCTTGGTGGAATGAAGCCAAATCTTGAAGTTCATAAGAACTCCATGATGACATCATCCTAGAACACCTCAAATCCGTTGATTTCATGGTTAAAAGTTAAGATTCAAAGGTGAAAAAGATGAAGGAGTGCGTGTAGATCATAGAAGTACAAGATTTAAGTTGAAAACTTACAAGAATTGTGAGAAATCGAGAGAAAGAAGGCTTGTGTGCGGCTGGTCGAGTGGGAGAGCTGTCACATCACAAATGATGTGACATGAGGGTATTTATAGGGTTTCTAAAAGAGGAAAGTGCATAGTGTCGGATTGGTCACCGATCGGATGGCCACTCGATCGGTTGGCCACTCGATCCAGGTGTCCGGCGCGTTGAGTTTTGTCGTTTCGATTCGCGTGTTGAGCGTTGCGATGAGATTCGAGTGAGCAATGCGATACTATTACCCATTAGTTACACAAATAACCTAACTACTATATCTAACATACAATCACTATAAATAACCTGCGTTTAGCGTTTGCGATTGAGATTGCGATGTAATAGAATTGCGATTGCGATTAAACACCTCAACATATACATATCATGAACAAGTAACACATAATAACACACACACGTAAACCAATATCCAGAACACATAATTCGAGTTGCGAATGCGATAGCGATGCGTTTTGCGTTAAGTCGATTAGCGATTAAACATGCGATTAAACCTCGATTATTAATAGATACTCCACATAATACAACTAAAGCAAATAAATAATAGAATTCAATTACAACTCAAAAGTATGATTTGATGGTCAAGCAAGGAGTGACAAATCTCAATTAGCAATCTTTTCTTCCATTGACTTTGACTTGTACTTTGACTTCCCAAAAAAGCGTGTTGTTACAGCCTCCCCTACTTTAGGAAATATCGTCCTGAAATTTAAGAAGTAGACGTAGCAAACAGTTGCGGGTACTTCGCCTTCATGTCACTTTCGAGTTCCCAGGTGAACTCGGTGCCGCGTTTGCCTTCCCAGCGAACCTTCACAATGGGAATGCCTGAGCGTCTGAGTACCTTGGTTTCTTGTCCTATGATCTCGACAGGCTTTTCCACGAAGTGTAATGTTTCGTCCACTTGTAAATCTTCGAGAGGGACATGTAATTCCTGGTCGGCTAAGCACTTTCTGAGGTTCAAAACAAGGAAAGTCGGGTGAACATTACTAAGTTCCTCCAGTAGTTCGTGTTTGTAGGCCACTTTTCCAATCCTTTCTAGAATTTTAAAGAGTCCAGCATATCGAGGCGCGAGCTTTCCTTTCTTGCCGAATCTGATCACCCCTTTCCAAGGTGCAACCTTTAGGAGTACGTGATCGCCAACGTCAAATTCCAGCGGCTTGCAGCGTCTATCGGCGTAACTTTTCTGTCGGCTCCGAGCTTTCAGTTGATTGTCTCGAATTTAGAGGATTTTGTCAGTCGTTTCTTGCAACAGCTCAGGACCGGTAATTTGCGCGTCTCCGATCTCGTGCCATACAATAGGCGATCGACATTTTCTTCCGTATAATGCCTCAAATGGTGCCATTTGGATGCTAGATTGATAACTGTTATTGAACGAGAATTCGACTAAAGGTAAGTGCGCGTCCCAATTACCGCCGAAATCTATGACACACGAGCGAAGCATGTCTTCAAGCGTGCAAATCGTTCTTTCAGTCTGACCGTCGGTTTGGGAATGGAAAGCGGTACTTAGATTAAGAGTAGTACTGAGAGCAGATTGAAACGTTTCCCAAAGACGCGAGGTAAACCGACCATCGCGGTCAGAGATGATGTCACGAGGCGTCCCATGTCGACAAATGATCTCATCGGTGTAGATTTGGGCTATTTTTTCTACCTTAAAGTCTTCTCGTATCAGTAGGAAATGAGCTGATTTAGTCAATCGGTCAATGACAACCCAAATGTTGTCGTGACCTGATGACGTGCGCAGAAGTTTCGTTATAAAGTCCATAGCTATACTCTCCTATTTCCACATCGGGATCTCGGGTTGTACGAGTAAGCCAGAGGGTCTCAGCCATGACCTTGTAACAAGTCAGGCACTTCGAAACATAGATAGCGATATCCTTCTTCATGCCCGGCCACCAGTACTTGTAGCGCATGTCCTGGTACATCTTGTCAGCACAGGGATGAATAGACTATCGAGATTTGTGGGCTTCGTCCATCAACAGTTGTCGCAAGTTGGTACGCTTGGGAATCCAAATTCGGTCCAAATAATGAAAGATACCATTTGATTTATTCTCGAGTTGGGCACCATTGTTTAGAATCCTTTCCTTCTTTAAAGTTCATTCGGTAAAACAAGCATGCTGCGCGTCACGGATAAGAGTTTCGAGATGATGCTGGGCTTGGATATTACGAGCGCTATGCAACTAGCTTCGTCGACTGAGAGCGTCGGCAATGACGTTTGCTTTGCCTGGATGGTAACAGATCTCACAGTGGTAATCGTTGAGCAGTTCTACCCATCAGCATTGACGCATATTTAGTTCCTTCTGGTCAAAGATATGTTGTAGGCTCTTATGATCAGCGAAGATCGTACACTTGGTACCGTAAAGGTAGTGTCGCCAAATCTTTAACGCAAAAACAACTGGGCCAAGCTCGAGGTCCTGTGTGGTGTAGTTCTTCTCGTGGATCTTGAGCTGTCGAGAAGCGTACACGATAACCTTATCTCGTTGCATGAGAGCATAACCAAGACCAAGGTTTGAGGCATCGCAGTAGACTACGAAGTCGTTGTTTCCGTCGGGTAGTGAAACCACGGGAGCATTACAAAGCATAGCTTTGAGAGTTTGAAAGGCTTCCTCTTGTTTAGTTCCCCAAACAAAAGGTTTATCCTTATACGTGAGAGAGGTAAGCGGCACAACGATCTTTGAGAAACCTTCGATAAAGCGGCGATAATAGCCTGCCAGTCCGAGAAAAGAGCGGACTTCAGACGGGTTCTTGGGTGTAACCCAACTCTTAACTGCTTCAATCTTCACAGGATCAACGTGAATACCTTGACTATTGACAATGTGACCCAAGAATTGGACCTCCTCTAGCCAAAATTCACACTTGAAGAACTTGGCATAGAGACGGTTTCCCTGGAGTAACTCAAGAACCAAACGTAGATGTTGCGAGTGTTCGGCTTTTTACTTGGAATAGATCAGGATATCGTCGATGAACACGATTACGAAGCGGTCAAGAAAGGGTTTGCACACTCAATTCATTAGATCCATGAAAACTGCGGGAGCGTTGGTCAAACCAAAAGGCATGACCACAAACTCGTAATGACCATAGCGGGTTCGAAAAGCGGTTTTGGGAATATCATCCTCTTGAATGCGTAACTGGTGATAGCCTGAGCGTAGATCGATTTTATAAAAACACGCAGCACCTTGTAGCTGATCAAATAGGTCATCGATTCGAGGCAAGGGATAACAATTCTTGATTGTCAGCTTATTCAACTCCCTATAGTCGATGCACATCGGGAACGAACCATCCTTCTTTTTTACGAAAAGGACAGGCGCACCCCATGGAGAGGTGCTAGGTCGAATAAAGCCTTTATCAAGTAGTTCTTGGAGCTGGCTCGAGAGTTCGCGCATTTCAGAAGGAATGAGACGATAAGGCGCTTTAGCAACAGGATTTGCTCCAGGAATGAGGTCGATTCGGAAATCGATATCATGAGCTGGAGGTAATCCGGGAAGATCTTCAGGAAATACGTTGGGAAATTCACGAACTACAGGCACCTGGTCTACCTTCTTAACTTCCCTTTTCTCTGCTACTACAATGTGTGCCAAGAAAGCTCTGCGGAGATACTTGCTTGCTTGGACACATGACATGAGTTTGAGACCTTTCGAAGGAGTTTCGCCATACACACACAGTTGATCACCATTAGCGAGCGAGAAACGAATCATCTTTTCGAAGCAAACAACTTCAGCACGATTCTCGCAAAGAAAATCCATGCCTACTATGATGTCAAGCGTACAATCACGACGGCGACGGTTCTTCCGGTGGCAAATTCAACATCGAATGTTGAGGGTAGATGGGCGCGCTTACGATTAAGGAGCTTTTCGAATTCAAACGATACAAAATAGTCTGCTCCAGTATCAAACAAACACGAAGCCTATATACCATTCACAAGGAACGTACCATTGACCACATTGTTGTTTGCTTGAGCCTGACGGGCGTTGATGTTGAAGGCACGTCCGCGGGCTGCTGGCTGTTGCTGCTGCTGCTGTTGTTGTTGCTGAGGTTGCTGCTGTTGTGGCTCTTGCTTCACCACTCGATTGGGGCACATGTTCGCGAAGTGATTGGGATTACCACATGCGAAGCAAGATCTAGCGTGAGCCGCAGGTGCAGGAGCTGTTGAGGAGCAGTAAGTAGAGTTTGGTGAGCAGGAGCTTGACCTTGAGCTAGAGCTGGGGTTTGACGTGGACCTATACAACAGTTTGCGGTGAAGTGGCTGTACATATTGCAATGAATGCCGAACCGGCATGCGAGACCCACCGGGTGATGATAAGTACAAGTAGGGCAAAGCGGGTGTGGTCCAGTGTATGCACGCTTGGCAGGCGGTGCATTGACCACGGGTGCCGCTACTTGGCGGTGTTGAGGTTGCGGTGGTGCTAGTACTGCTTGGAGCAGGGCAGCAGTAACTGCACAGTTCTTGTTGCTGGAAATGCTGTTATTCTTCCTCTTTCGGCGTGAGAGCTTCGGAAGATTGCGGTGCGGCGGTGGTTTCGACGGTTGAAGTAGCGGTGGCTTGATGCAGATTCTTAGCAGCTTTGTCAAAATAACCCGCCCTGACTCGCTTATCGTTGATCTCTGCAGCGAGCAGGTAGGTTTCCTTGATCGTTGTAGTCTTTTCAGCCTGAACAAAATCTGCAACGCAATCCGGAAGAGCACGGATATACTTCTTGATTGTGACATCTGGGGTAGTAACCTGACCGGGACAAATAATACTCAACTGCTTGAAGCGTGCAGTTAAACCAGCGTTATCTCTGCCATCCTGCTTTATGTGCCAGAATTCATCCTCAAGCTTTTGGAGTTCATGGGGAGGACAGAACTCTTGCATCATTATGTTCTTCAACTCAACCCTAGACAATCCGAAAGCTACATCATTTCCTCGTTTATTCCTCTCGACCGTCCACCAATCAAGAGCGCGAGATTGGAAGACGCTGGTAGCATTGACGGTGCGCAGGTTTTCTGGACAGCCACTCTGGTGCAGGGTGACTTCGATAGAATCAAACCATTGAAACATGGCCGTAGGACCATCTTCGCCGGTAAACTCTTTTCGTCCGCAGGCTTTGAACTGCTTGAAGCTAAAGGCAGCCTTAGGAGTATCAGTCCTGGACTCTTCCGAGGACTTGCTTGCATTCTCATTCAGCTCACTGACGATTTGGGGGATGACTTTAGCCATTTGCTCAGCAACGAGAGAGGCGATTCGCTTGTCAGCGTGATTACGTCTAGCAGTGCAGGAGTGTTACGACCCAAATGACGACATTGTCTGCAACAGACGTCGTCACAGGACTCAAACTCAATTTCGATTAATCCTAGTATAGTCTAGCGATTCACCATAAAGCTCAGGAACACATACATTCACATTATTCACGTAGGCACATAATCACAGAATCACATAAGCACGTAAGCACGTATTCCACGTAAACACAGTATCACATAGGCACATAGTCTAACCTAAGCACATATTTTGCACGTATTCATCTATCCTCCATAGCAGCGTATAATGTTTAAGTATAGCGATTGCGAATAGCGAGTAGCGATTGCGAACATAGACCAGTGGTTTGTTTGCGGTTTGAGATAGATGTGCAGTGCGAGTGGTGCGTGTTGATCAAAGTGAATAGCGAAAAGCGAGTAAATCACCAAAAACCAAAACATGTAATCACAAAAAATCATATAAAATCCACATAAAATTCACATAAAATCGATCATAAAAGCGATAATTCATAGAATCAAGTACAGAAATCGAGGATAGATTGTCTAGGTGTGGTAGACGTCGACTACCCAAAGTGATTCGACTATTCACAAGGACTTTGTGTACACACTTTTGCTTTCCGGATTATGCTCTCGCCTCAATCCGAGCGATTGGCACGCATCCTTGCAGTTACTGAGTGACTTAAGTCGTTGGAGTCCGTCGAGACTTTGGTAAGAGTTTTGTAAAAAATTATAATGAGTAGGGCGTATCGTTAAGATGCGGGTCTCACCCCTAACTTAACAACTCGACTGAGACAATCTTTTAGTAGATGCGGGGTGAGACTCCTGTTGAGGTATGGATTTCACTCTTGGCTCAACGCAGATTCTCTTGTTTTATAGTAAAAATAGCGAGTCGAACGAGTGATCCGGTTGAGAGTTTGAGGTTTTCACACCTAATCTTAACCAGACCATTCGTTTGTGTGTGTGTGTGTGTCCAGCCTTAGGAAAGGCTGATTTTGCGCAGAACTGTAGCATGCGATGTTCGCGCAAAAGTGTAGTGTACAGCGAGTACGAGCGAGAGATAGCTAGTAAGCTCGTACAAACCCTCACTGGGTATGCACAAGTTGGTCTGTTGGTACAAACAATAGACTAGGTCATTTCTAAGACACCGACCCGTACTAGGTCGAGTCTTGCCTAATTCCCTATAGTTATGGCTCCGATACGAATCTGTCACACCCCAACCGATGACGGAAACATCGGGGCATGGCACTGAGCGAAACAGATTGTCCAAGAGAAATTCCATAACAACTAGTTTACCGAATAGTAAATATTATGTCCCATACCTATTAAGCAAAATCAGTCATTACAGACAGCGATATCTCAAAGACGAATAACATGTTCCGACAACTCAGATTTAAATAAAAATAAATTGTCTTTGTTGGTTTCTAGACTCTCCTAAGCTCGATTCCATCAAATGCAAAAGCACTGCATCCTAAGAATTTAAGCACCTGTCACATACATTAAAATAGGGGTCAATACACATAGTGTAAAGGTGAGCACACAAGTTTAAAAGTAATAATAGAGTTCGAAAGCGTTTACGCATAACCAGCATGTAACATGTATAATGCGAAGCTAGTAAGTTTTCGACAATGAAATTTGCACAGACTAGACTACGAGTTGTAGAATGCGCAACACATATCACCACTGTGACATGTGAGAGGTAACATTAACAACCCCCGTCCACGACAGGTGCTGAGTCCAAACAAATAGTACTATCGTTGCTAAGGCGTCAGGCAACAATCACTGTGTTAACATAACATACAAGCATTCATCGAGTAACAAGTAACATGCAATAACGGTCAGTGTATAAATAGTGTTTGCGTTGTGTGATTGATTATGATTTAGCATAAGTAACGTATGTAACACCCAAAAGTGCATAAAGGGAAAAGGGATCGAGTATACTCACAGCGATGGAAATGGATTGAAGGGAGCGCTAGCGTGATTAGCCTGAACAGTTAATGATAGCATAAGCGAAGACCGGTGTGTAAAACGATGAAAAGTGACCAAGTGTTGGATGGTAATCTGATCTGATGGTCACTCGATCGGATGTCAATCCATTCGGATGGTCATCCGATCCGATGGCCATTCGTTCAGATTGACACTCGTTTGGTAAGGATGTGTTTGTGTATGATGGCTTTGAAGTTTTTGTTGTAGCATTTTGAAAATAGAGAAGTATCTCTACCCTTCAGGTCGATCGATCGAACGGCCGTTCGATCGGATATCGATCCGATTGGCAAGACACTTAGTGAGAACAAGTTCACAGCAGGATGGTTACTCGATCGGATGGTAATCCGATCGGATAGCAATCTGTTGAACCTGTCGAAAGTTGTTTAAGTATTGAAAGCTCAAGTGTAATCCGATCGGATTGCGGTTCGATCGCATGGCAATCCGATCGGACGGCAATCCGATCGGACGGCAATCCGATCGGACGGCAATCCGATCGGACGGCAATCCGTCCCAACACATCTGATCATTTTGACAACGTACTAAGCAACGGAACCTTGTCAAGTCCCAAGTCGTCCGAACAAACAGGAATCACCCAAATCTGATCAGTTTACTGGTTTGTGACGGTTGTTCTTGTTTAACTCGTAATCGTTTGTCTCTTTGGTAGTAACCAGATCTTAAACCAACTCATCACTAAGAAAGAGTAGAAGATCAGAACGAGCTCCGGTTCTACCGGTTTTGAGTGCATTGAGTGTAAAAGAGTTGAAAGAAAGTTGGAAAACCATCTGTCAATCCTTTCCACTTTGAAAATGTTTAGATCTATGCAAAATCATTGTTTATTCATGTGGAAATCTCTCAGATCTAAGTTGTTCTTTGTGGAATGAAGCCAAATCTTGAAGTTCATAAGAACTCCATGATGAAATCATCCTAGAACACCTCAAATCCGTTGATTTCACGGTTAAAAGTTAAGATTCAAAGGTGAAAAAGATGAAAGAGTGCGTGTAGATCATAGAAGTACAAGATTTAAGTTGAAAACTTACAAGAATCGCGAGAAATCGAGAAAAAGAAGACTTGAGTGTGGCTGGTCGAGTGGGATAGCTGTCACATCACAAATGATGTGACAGGAGGGTATTTATAGGGTTTCCAAAAGAGGAAAGTGCATAGTGTCGGAATAGTCACCGATCGGATGGCAATCCGATCGGAAGGCCACTCGATCGGTTGGCCACTCGATCCAGGTGTCCAGCGCATTGAGTTTTATCGTTTCGATTCGCGTGTTGAGCGTTGCGATGCGATTCGAGTGAGCGATATTACCCATTAGTTACACAAATAACCTAACTACTATATCTAACATACAATCACTATAAATAATCTGCGTTTAGCGTTTGCGATTGAGATTGCGATGTGATAAAATTGCGATTGTGATTGCGATTAAACACCTCAACATATACATAACATGCACAAGTAACACATAATAGCACACACACGTAAACCAATATCCAGAACACATAATTCGAGTTGCGAATGCGATAGCGATGCGTTTTGCGTTAAGTCGATTAGCGAATAAACATGCGATTAAACCTCGATTATTATTAGATACTCCACATAATACAACTAAAGCAAATAAATAATAGAATTCGATTACAAGTCAAAAGTACGATTTGATGGTCAAGTAAGGAGTGACAGATCGCAATTAGCAATCTTTTCTTCCTTTTACTTTGACTTCCCAAAAAGCGGGTTGTTACACTAAGTGTCTTGTAAGTTTATATTATGAAAGTTGGGAGAGGATCAAACATGAAGTTTATTTTGGCTATGAAGGATAGGAAGCAATAGGATTATGAAATGTGGCAAAATTTAAACTAAAGAGAAAGGGTATTGTAGTTAATTTTATCCAATCTTCTTCCTTCTTCTTCTTTATGTAACTTCAAAACCCACGATCTTCAACCTTTTCTTCACTTTCTATTTCAATAATCACTACATTATAGTGCGATTTTCATCACCAATCAATGATTCAAACACCCAATCAACGTGTTTTCAACTTTTTTGAAAAAAACAAGTTTAATTTCATACAATACCTCATTTTTTCCTATGATTTTGAAGCGAATCACTCGATTCATCTGATTCGATCGCTGATAAGTGTTTCTAACATTCAAATTTCGTCAATTGGTGAAGAAAACTGAAGAAATCGACTTCGATCTATGTAAAAAAAAATTTAACTGCATTTTTACGATCTGGGTTTTTGAATTGAGTCATTACGTTTTATAGGGGTGAGCAAGTTTAGGTCCAGACCGAAAATAACTGAGAACCGAATCGAAAATATACCCAACCCGAACCCAAGTACCCAGGTATTTAGATCGGTTCCAAATTTTCATATAAAATCGGGTCGGTTCTCGGTTCTGTTCATGGTGAAACCCGACTTGGACCTATGGACCGGAACCGACCCTATATTTAGGGTAGTTGTTGGTGCACTACATCTGTTGATTACGTCTAGGTGTCTAGGATCAGGTCTTACGTCGTATTGTATAACATAGGGCACGAAATACGAGAAAACAAGAGTCTGTATAGGTTTTATGAGTTAGGTCCGCTCATAGGGACATAGGGAGTCTGGTCCACTTATTTGTGAGTCTGGTCCGCTTATTTGTACATGTTTGGTCCGCTTTTATGGTCATGTGACACATAAGCGAACCAGAAACTCTATATATAGGTGTCATTAGGGCGAACCACATAAGAGGTATGTGAAAATTCCACGCCGAAGCTCTGCCGGTGTGAAGATTGAACTGTAAAACGTTTCAAATCAATAAAACAAGCAGTTAGGAGGAAGAACAAGCTACTTCTACTTGCATTTCTTATTATTCCGCATCTGAAACGCAAGAGACAACCTCTGAACGACTCGTTCGGGTCAGTAAACGATCCTACAAGTGGTATCAGAGCTTGGGAGGAGGTTTTCTGCAGATTGTAGCTGTTTTTTCGTCATTTCTTCTCATTTCTACACCTTCTTTTACTGATTCGGGAAGATTTCACGGTCGGAATTTGCTCAAATTTTCACAGCTTGTGCGCAATAGTATCGAGATAAACCCTGGAAAGTTTGAAGCCGAAATTCGAAGTTTTAACGAGTCAAAACATGTTCGATATGTGGTCCGCTCGAACGTACAGTCTATAGGTCCGCTCATCCGTACAAATTTTCAGCTGGTCCGCTCAAAAATTTGGTTCTGGTTCGCTCCAAATTAGTAATCTTGGACTGCTTGAACGAACAATTTCTGGACCGCTCCAAAGACATCTTGGATCGCTCATTTGAACAGTTTCTGGTCCGCTCATTTGAACAGTTTCTGGTCCGCTCATTTGAACAGTTTCTGGTCCGCTCGAACGGACATTGTTGCTGGACCGCTCCAAAGGATATTTCTGGTTCGCTCCAAAGCATCATTCTGGTTCGCTCCAAAGAACAATTCTAGTTCGCTTATTTGGATCTTTCTGGTTCGCTTATTTGTTCAGAGTTGGTTCACTCTTCTGTCATTTGCCTTGAAATACGTGTTAAGTCAGTATGGATTCCGAGTTCTACAACGCATTTGCTTCATCGACTACTCCAGCCGAAATTGCTCAAGCAATGAATTTAGAAAACGAGACGGGAACGACTCAAAAGCCCCCTAAATTGATGAACATTGAGGAGTATTATGGATGGAAGGATCGGTTTGAAAACTGGGTTCAGGCAAATCATCTCAGATCGTGGGAATGCATATTGAAGAAGTACACATTGCCTCGAACAGATTTGCAAGTCATCAAAGAAATATCCGAGTTCACTGATCAAGAACGAGCAATGTATAGAGCTGAGAAAATGATGATTAGTTTGTTGCAGCAGGCGATAAAAGAAGATATATTCATCCTGTTACAGCACGACAAAACTGCTAAGTCAATTTGGGATGCGCTAAAAGTCAAGTTCGAGGGAAGCGAAAACATGATCAAAAGCAAGAAAGCGTTACTAAAGAAAGAATTTGATTTGTTTTGTAGTTTGCCGGGAGAGGATACTAAAAAGCTAATCGAGAGATACTGTTATTTGGTGCGATCTTTATCTATGTTGGGTGTTGAAAAAGGTCGTGAGGAGTGGGTGGATAAATTGGCGGACGCGTTACCTCAAAAGGAGTGGGGAACGTATTTGATGATCCTGAAGAATACTGGTGTATATGATGGGTTGACAATCTCACAGTTTATAGAGAAAATTGAGAGTCAGGATCTTGAACAGCAGAAGATTGCGAGGATGAATAGTCCGAGTGGTCAACAGGATGTGAAGATGTACTACAGGGGTAGTATTCCAGCCACTGAGTCTGAAAGAAGTCCGAAGATTCAAACTGCTTTCAGTGCTGGTGATTCATCTGAGAAAGCTGATCAGGGTTCGAACAAGAATAGCAGCGGGTTTTCATCGTTTCCGAGTGTGAATCCGAAAGAGACTAACACGAGTTTTCAGTCTCAGAGTACAAAAACAGGAAATGGATACGTGATTCAAGGCAACATAGCTCTCAATCTTCCAGAAGGTCAAAGCTTCTCTGAAGACACTGCTAAAGACCATATGGCACTTCTGGGTTCAGTATTGTTATCCTATGAAGGTCTTGTTGCTGGTCAGATCGGCAATCCTATGCTTACCAAAGAGGATTACGATCAGATAGACGCCGAAGAGATGGAACTTATGGATATCAAATGGTGTCTCGCAAGTGTTCTTCGACGAGCTGAGAAATTCAAAACCATTACTGGGAGAAATGACTTTCTAGATGCTCATATATCAACTTTAGGTTTTGATAAATCTAAAGTTATTTGTTTTCGATGCAGGGAGAAAGGTCATTTCAAACGGGAGTGCAAAGGAAGAGAAGCTAGCGGAGCACAGAATCCATTCGGGAAAGATGATTACTACCGCAAAGCTATCTATCAACAAGTAGGTCAATTCCAAGAACCACAAACAGCTCACGGGAGAGAGATTAAAGATCCCAAAAGAGCATGTTTGGTAGATTTCAGCTGGAGTGATTACATATCATCTGAAGGCAAAGCTGCAAGCATTATCGATCAAGATGATGAGAAACTACCAGAAGGTTTCAGTTGGGATATGTTTGTGGATGAAAAGGGAGAGTTCAAAGCATTCATTGCCAAGATCGTCCGAGAGCCAGATTTGTTTGCTACTTGGATGAGATCTATCGGGGAGAATGTGAAAAGTGAAGATGAAAAGTCTGTGTCAACTGATGAAGGGTCAGATAGTACTGATAAACTTTCAGAGAGATCTGGAGAAATTTCAGAAGGTTTAGATGAAAGTTTACAGAGTTCAGATGAAGATGTACAGAATGAGTTTGTTTCAGAAAAGGAAATTGTTTTTGATAAAACACCGTCTGATTTTAGTAAATCAGATGATGATTCTGATAAATCTGTAAAATTTGATCAATCAGCAGATCATAGTAGTAGTGATGATGAGGAAGAAAAACATATAAATGTTGCCAAATCTCATCTTTCTCCTGAAAGTTTTCATTTCTATTTTGCAGATCGAGTAGAGAAACTAAAGGAGAAAAGAGCTGCTAAAGAACAACAAACTGAATCTGATGGTGATGTTGAGAAGGTTGAAGTGGTGAAAACAATCGAGATTGAGAAGATTGTTGAAGTGGTAAAGCCTTGCGAGAAGTGTTTGGAAGCTTGCAAGGAATGTACTACAAAAGATGACATAATTGCTGAGTATGAGAAGAAGAAGGAGCAGTTACTGTTCAATCTCAATTATGTGAAAGAATCTTATGATGTTTTGAACAAAACAGTAACTGGTCTTCAAAAGACAAATTCAGAACGAGAACAAGCACTTACGATGATGAATGCTGTGATGATGACAAAGCAGAAAGCAATCAACTTTTACATCGAAGAGAGTGCTAAATGGAAGCAAGAGTTGGAGACAGAAAAGATAGAAAATGAGAGAATTAGACGTTTATTTCAAAGTTATTCTAGTTCTGATTATCTCATTGATCGTATTTACCCAACTGTTGCAGGTATGGAAGCTTTTAAAGATGAGAAGCCGAAAGAAAAGAAAGACTGTGGTAAGAAATCAACTGTTAGATATAACAAGTGTCCACCTCCAATTTGGGAAGGGTATTCTCCTAGAAAACCAAACGAGGAGCAACTTGAAAAAGCAGTCAATATAAAGCTAAAAACCGACACAACTGATGTTTTACCAGATAACATTGATGTCACGTTTACCTCGTCAGATACTGATCATGAGTCTGAGTTAATAAAAAAGGTGGTCGATCAGGTGTTGGATACTGAGGAGGAGTCTGAGTCAAAGTCTGAGTCTGGAGGGTCAAATTCGTCAGTCAACAGTCCAAAGTCGTCGGTCAAACGGTTTTATAGTAAAGAATTTTTGTTATCAAAAGCAAATTTGGATGATGAAGCATTTGAAGTTGCATACACTTTAAATGATTCGGACAAATTATACTCTGACAAAGAGTTTCCAATAAGAAGTGTTCGTTTTGACATGATCAAAAAGGTTTTCAAAATGACAGAAATTAATATTTCTAAAATAAAAGATTTAAATCTTACTGAAAAACCTAAAAAGTACACTTCAAGAGTTCAGCAACGTTTAAATAAGAAAAAGGGAAACAATTCTGGTTCTGGTTTTCAAAAGAAACCTAACCAAAATCGTAGTTATAAAAAGAAAGGTTTAGGTTTTGTTCCACCTGAAAACTATAAAAATGAAAAATATGTTCGAGATTTTAAATCAAAAATGACATATGTTGCAGGAACTAGCCATGAAGAAGAATCAAAGAGCTCATTCTGGAGACAATCAAATCAAGAGTTTCTTGCTGAAAGAAAGAAGAATGGAGCTGATATATGTTACCAAAGAGAGACTCGAACCTGTTACAGATGCAATGAAGTCGGTCACATTGCATGGAACTGCCAGAAAAATGCCAAAACAAAACAGGGAGTTTCTCAGAAATTGAAAGAAAAGGTTGTTGATGTTGAACCACCAACCGACAGACTTAAAATTTTTGAAAATTCAACTTATGAGGTTGGTGAGTGTTCTAAAAAGAATTTTTATAAAAAGAAAGAGAATAACAACCAGGTGTGGATCGTTAAGAAAATTGATGCGAATAACGGCAATGAATCTGGTTCCACAAAGCCAGAAGAGCCACAAGGTGAGGTGAAAATTTCAGTGAATGATGATGAGTTTCCATCACTGAAGTTTGAAGAGGTGAAAAAGAAAGTTGGAAAGATTGATATCTCGAATCAGTTTTATAAAGAGAATAATAAGTTTGATGTCGAGAAAACATTTAATGGAAGTGTAAAGAAAATTTTTGGGAAAATATTGAATGGGAAAGCTAAGGGGGTTAAAGATTTTTATGCAACTAAAAAAACAACTTACAACCCTACTGCGCAAGAGTTGAAAGCCATCAAGTCTGAAAAGACTTGGATGGAAGTTTGTTTCCCATGATAGTCTCAGGACTATGCCGGAGATCCCAAGTTTATATCGTGGATCAGGAATCGGCATCTTTCTAATGTTTGAAGATTTTGATTGAAAGATTTTGATAATGTTTGAATGTTTACAGGTTGAAGGACTACGCCGGAGCTTTCAGGTCGGTAAGTGCGAAGCAGGAATCGGCATCCTGATTGGTAAAATAGTAATGTAGACGTAACATTCCTACAAGTGGTATTGTGTGTTTTTACAAGTGGTTATTTTTTTTAATTGGTTTAGAGGTTGCTTGAATGCAAATGGTAAATCAGGGACATTAATTTGTACTTGATTTACTAAATATGACAAGAGACAATATGATGAACCACATCCCCAACTTTACAAGTGGTAAAAACAAATTTATTTTCCGGAAAAATCATTTTGATTAAAACAAACTTAAGTGTTTTGAAATCTTAATGAGAAAATGGTTTGTTGTGAGGGGGAGTTCTGATTGTTTATGCCAAGTGAATGGCGAATTGAGGTGATTCGATATTGGTTGTCAAGTTTATTGTACAGTTTTTTTTCAAATTTCCTAAAATGTGTTTGCATTTTAGGGGGAGTAGAAATTTCTGAAAATCCAAAAACATTAGAAAATTTGAAAAAGCCAAAAACATGATAAAATTCAAAATGAGTTTTTGTTGCATAAAAGAGGAAATGATAGTACATCAGTGGACAATCACAGCATGCTAAAGAATTGGAAAGTAAAAATGTGATAAACGGTCTCACTGATGATGTGCCAGTAGGTTTTTGCACATTTAGTAAATTGTGACGAGATATAAACATAAATTTCAAACTTGCTTGTTCTGTGGGTTAACACAAACTTGGATATATAGGTAACCCCTGAAATCTTGTTTGAAAGGTCCCTTATTCTGAGATACTAGGTCTTTATGCTCAGTGATATCTGGGGTATTATCCCGAGACTTCTGCTGAAAGAAATTTCTGACCTAGTCCCCGGATAATGCTTTCTGCAAATGCTTGAAACATAGCATCGCCCTCAGCAAGCTGATGAAACAATAAAATTGATAGTCGCTGCTGTTGTAATGCAAAAGATCCTCTAAAGGGGACACACCAAAAGTCGAAGCCGTCATCTCTCTGCGTATCGAAAGATCGACCTGAGCTCTCACGGCCCTCGCACTATAATTTATTCCCTTACAGATATCATCTGTGGTATACTCACCTGTAAGACTGAATATTGGGATCTGGATACGGGAGTATATTCAAGTTGTAGGACACACGGATAAGTTCAAGTGCTTAAAACATTAATATCGTATCTCGGATCAATTGAACTTTGTGTGAAAATTTAAGTGGATCAATATACTGACAATCTAGGTGAATTGTTTAGAACTTAAAATGAAATGAAGCTTAACGGTGTTAGTGATTGGTCTCAGAATCTGATATGATCCTCTTGCACGAACTCATAAAAAAAAATATTGTCTGTAAATTTTTTTATTTCTGCATTTTAGTCTCTCAGAAAATTCAAAAAGATTTTTGTGTATTTTAGCATAATTTTTGAAAAAGTTAAAAAGATTTTCGACAACTGATGTTGGAAAACTGATTTTCAAAATTCCGAGTGCTAAACATGATGAGCAGTATTTGAGGGGGAGTGTTTGTGTAAATCTAACTGTTTTCGTTAAATCTAACCTTCTTCAAGTGGTTCATCATAGATATTTGAGAGAAAGCCTGAGATGTTGAAATTATATGTTTGTTTTAGTGATTATGAGAGTCATGTGTTGGTGCACAAGTATTTGATATGTGATAAAATTAGAAAATTTATGTCTGGGTTAAGATTGTGCAGGTAGCCAGGTTTCGATATTCTGAAAATCTCTGTTGGAAGAGAGCCAAGTTTCGATCCTGGAAATCAATTCTGAAAGCCTGTGTAGATCAGACAACGATCCTGAAGATGTTACTGAAGAACAAAAGAATGCCAGTAAATCGAGAAGGGGAGTCTGAAGATTGAAAGAAGAAAAAGCCCAGAGACTGATCTAGATTGAAGATGAGAAGACATGGTTTTGCAGTCAGAGTGTATAGGCGACTCCATCAACATCTGAGGGGGAGTCTGTTGGTGCACTACATCTGTTGATTACGTCTAGGTGTCTAGGATCAGGTCTTACGTCGTATTGTATAGCATAGGGCACGAAATACGAGAAAACAAGAGTCTGTATAGGTTTTATGAGTTAGGTCCGCTCATAGGGACATAGGGAGTCTGGTCCACTTATTTGTCAGTCTGGTCCGCTTATTTGTACATGTCTGGTCCGCTTTTATGGTCATGTGACACATAAGCGAACCAGAAACTCTATATATAGGTGTCATTAGGGCGAACCACATAAGAGGTATGTGAAAATTCCACGCCGAAGCTCTGCCGGTGTGAAGATTGAACTGTAAAACGTTTCAAATCAATAAAACAAGCAGTTAGGAGGAAGAACAAGCTACTTCTACTTGCATTTCTTATTATTCCGCATCTGAAACGCAAGAGACAACCTCTGAACGACTCGTTCGGGTCAGCAAACGATCCTACAGTAGTGAATCGGTGGTGTACTTTATGTTTGATCGGTTCTTAGGTCGGGTAATGGTCGGGTAGGGTGGGGTTTTTCCTTTTACTCACCCCTAGCGTTTTACAAAGTAATCTTGGCGGGGGTCCGGGGCAGCGTGTCACACCCCCAACCGATGGCAGAAACATCAGGGCGCGGCAATAAGCGAATCGGATTGCTCAAGAAAATCCATAACACTACTTGTTTCCATAAAGATTAATCAAAATTCCATAAATATGTCTAAAATGTCAAATACGTTCCACCACCAACATAATGTATCAGAAACAACATAAACATTCAAATATCGTTCAAAAGTGTCCAGTTATTTATGATGAGTCTCTAAGCATCATCCTAGCTTGTTTTCTTGATTCCCAGCTACCATCAACCTGCAACATGCATTAAAATACAATCAACAAAATGTTGGCGAGCATACTAGTTTGAATATGTAGCATAATAGTTTGAGAAAACTCATATCCAACACGAGAACATATAACAAGTTTCACCATGCTAGTTAACACAGTCCAAGTGATAGCCCAAGTTTCCAATGCAATAAAGTGCCTTTCCCAAAGAATAACGGGACGTTAATATGTCTCATCCTAACAATACCCCAAGACTCAAAGGGGGCGGGCGTTACTCCTATAGCGCTATAATTGTTAAGGCGGAACTACACACAAGGATTAAACGTTCACATAGCATAAAAGTCTCAAGTGGCACAAGTTTCATGTTTCATGCTTAAATGGATAGAGTATGTTTCAATAAGTTTCAAGTGTCAAGTGTCTTGATATAGAATACATGTTGCATCCCAAAAGTGTTTAAAACAAAAAGGGATCGAGTATACTCACAGTGGGTGCTTAAACCAAACTTTGCTAAATTGGATCGAAGGGAGCGCTGGATCAGCCTGTGGGCGGGAACAGAGTATAAGTCCTCTAAGTGCTGACCCGGTTGGGAACAGAGTGTCGAATAGTGCGAAAATCGAGTAAAAGTGTCTGACAGACTACCTGAGCGGATGTTCATCTGGACGGATGACCATTCGAACAGTGGGTTTTTATGAAATGTTAAAGTTTTCGATGTTTTGATCACAGTGTCCTGTAAAACAAACAACAAGTGTCATTGGATGGCCATTCGTCCAGATGGTCAATGAGTGTTGTTTCGTGAAATTTTCTAAGTTTCGAGTTAACGGAGACAGCGCAACGACGTGTCAAACAACGGAAACCTACCAAACGCAGCTCGTTCGGTCAGCTGGGAACCACCCCTTTTCGAACCGACGAGCTATTTCTGGTGATGTTTCATGTTTGGACCCGTCAATTGGCCCGTTTTGTGGTGGAATTCTGTCTTCAAAGAGGCTTTCGACTAAGAGATGAGTCAAAAGTCTGTTTGGGTCTGATTTCACCCATGTTTTGTATAAAGTTTGAAGGAAAGTTTGAAAATCAGTTGTAAAACGTGATGTTCATTAGATCTGAGCTGGAAACATGTGAAATCCCATCAGATCTGGTGTAAAAGTGTGAGATTTCTTTAGATTTTACTTAAACGTTGTGAAAATCCTTTAGATCTGAGGCCGATCTTGGTTAAATGGTGCTCCACAACAGTTTTCATAAGCAACTGAGTGGAAACCACCTTCAAGAGACCCAAATCAGTTGGTTTTCGTGAAAAAGGTGAAGAACATGGTGTAGAAGTGTCAAATGATGAAGGTTGTACAAGGATTTAGGAGAAATACTTACGTAGTGGGCTCGAATCTTGATGAAAGTGACTGAGAGTGCGTGTGGTCGAATAGCAGAGGCAAAGGTGTGAAATGAATGGTCAAGGGTCCTATTTATTGGTGATAGTAACAACTAAGTCGGTGTGAGTGTGCAAGGGGTCGGATGGCTTTTCGGTCGAATGGCCATCCGATCGGACGGTTATCCGAGCAGATAGTCATCCAATCGGATGTCCATTCGGACATCTGAGACCCTTTTGCTAGTTTTCTGACTTTGGTTTGTTTTGCGAGCTTGATTAAAGGTTGCATTGCGTATTATTGTGAGTAACCATTACATGGTATTATTTTATAATTAACACAAAAGTTTCCGTGTTTCAAGTCTTCGTTTAAGCTAGTTTCTCATTCAGTAAGTATCAAGTTTCTCGTTCAACCAAGTATCAAAGTTTCTCATTCAATAAGTATCAAGTGTCAAGTTTCTAGCATATTCAAGAGTCAAGATTCACATCGTTCATATATAAAGTATCACAAGAGTCAAGCATCACAAGAGTCAAGATTCTGTTTAGATAAATGTAACAAGCATCAAGAATCATCACATAGAGTAAAAGTTTCACATAGTTTAGCACGATTCGGGTCAAATAGTCTCATTTTCATCATGATTGTTTGTCTCGAGTAAAAGCATCACAATACGACGAGTCCTGCCGAGATGATTAGAGTATCGAAATGCAGGGCGTTACAGTCTCCCCTCCTTTAGGAGATTTCGTCCCCGAAATCTAAGAGAAAGACTGAGCAAAGAGTTGTGGGTACTTGGTTTTCATTTCACTCTCGAGTTTCCAAGTGAATTCGGCGCCATGCTTTCCTTCCCATCGAACCTTGACTATGGAAATTTTGCTGCGCCTTAGCCGCTAGGTACCTCGGTCCATGATTTCGACCGGCTTCTCCACAAAATGTAGGCTCTCGTTTATTTGCAAGTCTTCGATGGGAACCTGAAGTTCATCATCTGCTAAGCATTTCCTGAGATTAGATACGTGGAACGTCGGATGTACGTTGCTAAGCTCTTGACGTAAATCGAGTCGGTAAGCCACCTTGCCAATCCTTTCGAGAATCTTGAAAGGACCCACATAGCGAGGGGCAAGCTTTCTCTTTTTACCAAATTCTTTCACTCCCTTCCAGGGAGATACTTTAAGTAGAACGTGATCTCCAACATTGAATTCCAGAGGCTTACGCCTTTTGTCAGCATAGCTCTTTTGTCTGCTCCTAGCCTTGATCAAGTTATCGCGGATTTAAAGAATCTTATCCATCGTCTCTTGAATGATCTTAGGGCCAGTCAGTTGCTTGTCACCAATTTCATGCCAACTGAGAGGAGATCGACACTTGCGACCATACAAAGCTTCGAAAGGAGCCATCTGAATACTGGAATGGTAGTTGTTGTTGTACGAGAATTCGATCAATGGTAAATGTACATCCCAATTTCCACCAAAGTCGATAACACAAGAACTGAGCATATCCTCTAGGGTTTGAATTGTACATTCAGCCTGTCCACCCGTTTGAGGATGAAAAGCTGTACTAAGATTTAAATGAGAACCCATAGCGGACAGAAAGGTCTGACAAAGACGTGAAGTGAAATGACCATCGCGGTCAGAGATAATATCAATGGGTATACCATAACGACATATGATTTCATCAATGTAGATCCGAGCAAGTCTCTCCACTTTGAAATCTTCACGAATAGAAAGAAAGTGGGCTGATTTGGTCAAACGATCGATGATTACCCATATACTATCATGACCGGAAGGTGTACGAGGTAGTTTAGTTATAAAGTCCATAGCTGTCACGGCCCTCGACCCGATTTGACCCGTTTCAGGAGCCGCGGGACAGAAATCCCGTGGTATTTAATTAACAGCGGAAGTTTCTTCAGGATCTTTTTAAAACTGAAATATTTCCCGATTATTTTATTTCACAACTCGGGATAAAACCCCGGTAATTTACAATCATAAGATTTCACGGAGAAATCTTTACTATTACAAAAACATGTTTCTTTATTTTATATTGAGCCACTTCCTTAAGCTTTGTAGTGCTTCTCGGCACTTTTCCTGGATCACAACAGATCACCTGAAACATGTTTGAAAAAGGCTTTGTCAGCGGGAAATACTGAGTGAATCATTCATTTTACAGAAAATGACACATAGTTATTAATTACAGCATAAGAGCGATTACGATGGTTTCTATCTTATTGTTATATGGCACCGTGTCACTTCCTGGTGACGATGGTCATACCACTATTGAGTCCTGTCACTCAACTAGTGATGATATATCACTGTTAGGGCTTATTTGCCTAACCTGTGTTAGGGCTTATTAGCCTAACCCGTGAGAAATTAGTAATGTGCACAATACCCCACTAGCCATTGATTAAGATTACCATGACTTAATCCCTGTAATTATAACCTTGAAAATAAACATGCTTTTGTAAATAGATTTGATAAAAAGAGAATGACTCACATTGCAGATTTAATTGAGTAGAGCCTAGCCTACTGATTAGCCTTTTAACCTAAATTTAATAACAGGCACACAATTCGGTTAGTAACTTAATACAACATTTACGATAACTCACGAGATCAAACCCTCACAACGAATGACAAAGTGCGATACTTAAACATCCATCGAATTAACGTCGAATGACAAAGCATAACCCTAATGTGGGCAGCACTTAAACATCCATTGGATATATTGATCGATCGGACAATGAATCGTAATAGCGATCGAGTTATTACCCTGTATTGCGGCGGCGATTAGTGAATCGTGTGTGTTTTTAGAAGTGTTTCTACTATAACTCAGTCTACGAAACGAATTTCTTCGTCGTTTTAATTCCAGAAATCAATTGCCAAACCCTGCTATTTATACACGAATTTTGCCAAGCTTTACGGACCGTAAGACTCAACCCTTACGGTCCGTAAGGGACACCAAATCATTATAGAGTTGCCATGTCTGGGACTAGCCTTGTTGACTTGACAGAATTCGAAATTGAAATTTTGACAATGTTTTATTTAGATAATCGTGACTAGGATTTACCCCCCCTGAGTTTTAGGGGCCCTGATCCTGATTCCGATTATTCTGAAAATTTTAGGGTTTGTGTAGAATCACTTGGGTGTCTCAATTAAGGTTTCATATTGGACGATTAAAATAATAAATATGACTTTTGATGAGAGTTGTTACATTCTCCCCACCTTAATAAAAATCTCCTCCTCGAGATTTACTGGAATAAGTAAGGATACTTTTTCTTCATCTCAGATTCCAGCTCCCAAGTGTATTCAGGTCCTCGTTTCGAATCCCACTTGACTTTAACTAAGACTAGTCGTTTGTGCTTGAGAAACTTCACTTTTCTGTCTTCTATCTGAAGAGGTTTCTCAACAAATTTTAACTTTTCATTTACCTCTATATCTCGAAGAGGTATTACCAGAGATTCGTCTGATAGACATTTCTTGAGATTGGATACATGAAATACATCATGTACTCCAGCTAACTCTTCTGGTAGTTGTAAACGATAAGCAACTGGTCCTATACGTTGGATCACTGGAAATGGTCCTACGTATCTTGGACTTAGCTTTCCTTTCTTACCAAATCTAACCACTCCTTTCCAAGGAGAAACGTTCAACAGTACTCTGTCTCCAACTTGGAATTCTAACGGCTTACATCTATTGTCTGCATAACTTTTCTGGCAATCTCGAGCCGTCTTCAGCCTTTCCTTGATTTGAGTAATCTTGTCGGTCGTCTCTTGCACTATTTCAGGACCTGACAATTGACTTTCTCCTATTTCTGCCCAACAAACTGGAGTTCTGCATTTTCTTCCATACAATGCTTCGAATGGGGCAGTTTCAATGCTTGAATGGTAACTATTGTTATAGGAGAATTCGATCAGAGGTAAGTGATCGTCCCAATTCCCACCAAAATCTATTACACATGCTCGGAGCATGTCTTCTAGAGTTTGGATCGTCCTTTCACTTTGCGCGTCTGTTTGTGGATGATATGCCGTGCTTAGGTTTAGTCGAGTTCCCATTGCTTCTTGGAAACTTTTCCAGAAATGAGAAGTGAAACGACTATCTCTATCTGATACAATGGAGAGTGGAACTCCATGTAGAGATACGACTTCATCTACATATAACTTTGCCAGTCTTTCCATGCTAAAGGTTTCTTTTATTGGCAGAAAGTGAGCAGATTTGGTTAATCGATCCACAATTACCCAAATCGCATCATTACCTTTTCTGGTTTTGGGTAACTTAGTAACAAAATCCATGGTTATGAGTTCCTATTTCCATACTGGCATTTCTAACTGTTGTAATAGACCTGACGGTTTCTGATGTTCTGCCTTAACTTGTGAACAAGTAAGACACTTAGAAACATAACTAGCTATATCCTTTTTCATGCTTATCCAGCAGAAATTATTTCTTAAATCTTGGTACATCTTATTGTTTCCAGGGTGCATGGTATATCTAGACTTATGGGCTTCTTCTAAAATTTTATTTCTTAATTCTCCCTGCTTAGGTACCCATATTCTGCTTTTGTGGAATCTCCAAATTCCATCAGCTCCTTGCTCTAATTCTTTTATTCGTCCCTTCATTCCTTCAGCATCATCCTTGATTACTGTTTCCTGAATATTCTTCAATTGTTCCATTAAATCTATTTGTAGATTTAATCTGAGAGCACGAACTCTTCGTTGTTTTTCATGATACTTACGACTTAAGGCATCTGCCACTACATTTGCCTTTCCTCCGTGATACTGAATATCACAGTCGTAATCACTTAGGATTTCCATCCATCTTCTTTGTCTCATGTTTAACTCTTTTTGCCCAAATATATATCTTAGACTTTTGTGGTCGGTATAGACAGTAAATTTACTTTCGTAAAGATAATGTCTCCAAATCTTAAGGGCAAAAATTAAGGCTCCTAACTCTAAGTCATGAGTCGTATAATTTTCTTCGTGCTTTTTCAATTGCCTTGAAGCATACGTAATTACCTTCTTGCGTTGCATTAGCACACATCCAAATCCTAGTTTTGAAGCATCACAATATACTTCAAAATCTTCAGTTCCTTCTGGTAAGGCTAAGATTGGGGCATTTGTTAACTTTTGCTTTAAAATCCTAAAAGCTTCTTCTTGCTTAGGTCTCCATTCAAACTTAACTGCTTTACAGGTTAGCTTTGTTAATGGTACAGCTATCTTGGAAAAATCCTTAATAAACCGTCTATAATATCCAGCTAAACCTATAAAACTTCTAATTTCCATTGCAGTTTGTGGAACCTTCCAATTGATAATCGCCTCTATCTTAGCAGGATCTACATGAATACCTTTGTGATTCACCATGTGTCCTAAGAATTGCACTTCTTGCAACCAAAATTCACACTTCGAGAATTTGGCGTATAGTTTTTCTTTTCTTAACAAAGTTAAGAGTACATGCAAGTGCTGACAATGTTCGTCCTGACTTTTGGAATAAATAAGTATATCATCTATGAAGACAATTACAAATTTATCCAAATACAATTACTAGGGGCCCTGATCCTGATTCCGATTGTTCTGAAAATTTTAGGGTTTGTGCATAATCACTTGGGTGTCTCAATTAGGGTTTCCTATTGGAAGATTAAAATAATAAATATGACTTTTGATGAGAGTTGTTACAATAGCAATGCTATCCCATTTCCAGACAGGGATTTCTGGTTGTTCGAGAAGACCTGAAGGACGTTGATGTTCGACTTTGACTTTTGAGCAAGTAAGACACTTAGAGACGTATGCGGCGATTTCCTTCTACATACCTGGCCACCAATAAGTCATACGCAAGTCATGGTACATCTTATCAGCACCAGGATGAATAGAGTATCGGGATTTGTGAGCCTCATTCATAATGAGCTCACGAAGATTGTCGCGATCTGGCACCCAAATGCGTTTGAGGTAGTATTGAAGTCCATCAGACTTCGTTTCGAGTTGATCAATCAAAGCACCTCGTATTTCAATGATTAGACTACCTTCGTTGGCTGACGAGTATTGAGCTTCACGGATACAAGCATGAAGATCACTGGAGATTTGAGAACAAAGGATGCTACTAACATGAGTCTTACGACTAAGAGCGTCGGACACTTGCCTTGCCAAGATGGTAGCGAATCTCGTAGTCATAGTCGTTAAGCAACTCTACCCATCGTCGTTGATGCATATTCAGTTCATTTTGATTAAAGATGTGTTGCAGGCTCTTATGGTCAGTGAAAACCACACACTTAGTACCCTATAAGTAGTATCGCCAAATCTTTAACGCAAAAACAACTGCGCCAAGCTCTAGGTCGTGGGTAGTATAGTTTTTCTCATGTATTTTGAGCTGTCGGGAGGCATAAGCGATGACCTTGTCCCGTTGCATGAACACACAGCCAAGGCCATAGTTCGAGGCATCTCAATATACCACAAAAATCATCATTCCCATCAGGGAGAGCAAGTACATGAGCCTTACAAAGCAGGTTCTTAAGAGTTCAAAAGGATTCCTCTTGCTCAGGACCCCAAGCAAAAGGTTTCTCTTTCTGAGTCAATGAAGTGAGAGGAACGAAGATCTTTGAAAAGTCCGAGATGAATCGACGGTAATAACCCGCCAATCCCAAGAAGGAACGAATCTCAGATGCAGAATTAGGTGTACTCCAACTCTTCACCACTTCGATTTTAGAAAGGTCAACATGGATTCCTTGTTTACTAACGACGTGTCCGAGAAATTGTACTTCATTAATCCAAAATTCGTACTTAGAAAACTTTGGGTATAAACGTTCACCACGTAAAAGTTCTAACATGAGGCGTAAATGGCGTGCATGGTCAGCTTGGTTATTCAAATAAATAAGAATATCATCAATAAAGACTATCGCAAAACGATCCAAGTAAGGTTTACAAAAACGATTCATAAGGTCCATGAACACGGCAGGTGCGTTAGACAAGCCAAAAGGCATAACCACGAACTCATAGTGTCCATAACGAGTGCGAAATGCAGTTTTGGGGATATCTTCTTCGAGAACACGAAGCTGATGATAACCAGATCGAAGGTCGATTTTGGAGAAACAACTAGCTCCTTGTAGTTGGTCAAACAGATCATCGATACGAGGGAAAGGATAACGATTCTTGACGGTGAGTTTGTTAAGTTCACGGTAGTCGATGCACATGCGAAATGAACCATCCTTCTTCTTGATGAATGACACAGGAGCACCCTAAGTTGAGGTACTTGGACGTATAAAGCCTTTGTCGAGTAGTTCTTACAGTTGGCTAGATAACTCTTGCATCTCAGAGGGTGCAAGTCGGTAAGGAGCCTTGGCTATAGGAGTCGCACCAGGTATAAGGTCGATACGAAAATCAACAGATCGAGGAGGAGGAAGACCAGGAAGATCTTCAGGAAAGACGTTAGGGAAATCACACACTACTGGAACGTTACTCACGCTCTTTCCCTTGCCCTTTTGTTCCACTATGTGGGACAAGAAGGCAAAGTGTTGTTTACATAGGCATCTATTTGCTTGAGTGCATGACGTCAACTTCAGTCCTTTAGAAGGTCGGTCTCCATAGAAGTGCAAAGTATCACCAGACGGTAGAGGTAGGCGAACGTACTTCTCATGACAAGCAATTTTGGCATGGTTCTTACGCAACCAATCCATGCCTACTATGATATTAAAACTACCCAATTGCATGGGTATGAGATCAATAGTGAAAACGTGATTGTTAAGAGTCAGTGAACAATCACGGAGAATAGAATCAACTAGAACAGACTTACCATCGGCAATCTCAACAGAGAACGACTTAGGTAGTTTAGAGCGTGCACAGTTTAACAAAGATTCAAATTCTACGGACACAAAGCTTCTATCGGCACCAGTATCAAATAGTATCGAAGCGTAAAGATTATTAACGAGAAATGTATCATTAACGACATCATTGTTGTTAGGCGCTTGATTCGCGTTGATGTTGAATGCTCGTCCTTGAGCGGCTTGCTGTTGCTCCTGATTCAGCTGCGGGCATTGGGGACGGAGATGAGTGTTGTCCCCACACCACGTTGTTTGCTGGTTTGGGGTTCTGCTGGGCTGGTTGAGCTGGCTGAACTGGCGGTACTTGCTGAACCTGATTGGCTTGATGGCAATAAGGAGTTGTGTGACCATAGCGATTGCAGTTGGTACATAGACGACAAGCTAAGTTGGCAGGGTGATGATAGTTACAAGTGGCACACTTGGGATGAACCCCAGTGTACGACTTCTTGGTGTTTTCTGTAGCAGGAGGGTTTGGGGTAGCAGCAGGCACAATGGCATTGCCAACAGGGTTCGAATTTGCAGCAGGGACAATTGCATTGCAGCCAGAATTTTGAGACTTTCGTTTCTTGTTCTTACTGCCACTTGGTTGCTGAGTGATTTGGTTAGCAGGTTTCGAGGGAGCAGAGTTTCTGAGCTGTTTATCAAGAACGCGGTTGTTGTTCAAACTTGCTGCAAGGTGGTAAAATTCTTCAATAGAGTTGAGTTGAGCTGCTTCAATGGCGTCACGCATAGCAGGAGGTAACCCATGGATGTACATGGTGATCATGCGCTTAGGAGTAGATACCAAGTGTGGCACGATAATGCTGAGTTGCTTAAAACGGGTAGTATAAGACAGGTTGTCATCAGCCACTTGTTTCAGATGCCAGAATTCGTCCTCAAGTTTCTGCTGCTCATGCGAATGGCAAAATTCAAGCATCATCAGTTCCCTAACCTCTGCCCATGGTAAAGCATAGGCTTCATCATTTGAGCGAATGTTTCTCTCATTGGTCCACCATTCTAGAGCTCTTCCTTGAAACACACCAGTCGCACTCCTAGTCATTAAATGCTCAGGGCACTCACTGTTGATGAAAGTGACTTCTATGCTGTCGAACCATTCCAGCATTGAAGTCACCCCATCACTTCCCGTGAAAGGCTTAGGGTTACAAGAGACGAAGTGTTTGTAGTTGAAGCTCACAGGCTTTGGTTTGTCCGCTTTAGGTCAACAGAGGAGGGAGGTGTGTTTGATCCCTGGATTTCAGTGACAATCTTGGGAACAATGCGTGCAATCTGGTCGGCCATAAAAGATATCATCTTTTTCTGAGTGTTGGCCTTTGACCTCTTGTGTGGGTTGGAGAGACGACTTGATGACATCTAAAGAGTCAGAGTAAGTATTGGGTGAGACTAGATCATAATGTTTCGTTTACTAATGTAGTTTAACGAACACATAGCATAGCATGAAGTTTCACATGATTGTATAAAAGACTCAAGTTGTTTCACACATCACAAAACGTTCGACATGTTTCACATAGTTTGATCAAGTTGTTTCACATAGCATAGACGTTCAATATGTTCCTCATAGTTTAATCAAGATTCCCACGTAGTATAACACGAATGAATAAAGCATCATAAATTTAGTTCATTTCCGAGAGAGTATTATTATTGTTTTAGATTGCGGAGATAGAGTGATTCGTGTAAAAGTTTTAAAACAGACAAGGTATCAAGTATAAAACCACATGTAAATTGAGATAACATAAAAGATAGGCTCATAAAACATAGGATTGTTTCGGGTAGAGAAACGTCGACTAACCAAAGTAAATCGAGCCCCTTTTCGAATTAAGGCAACGTTCTTTGGCTTACTTTGACAAATACGTTCATCGATGTTAGGCCTACGATATTTGTCCTTTCGGTCACTACACATCCTTAATCGATCAGGAAGATTCGAGACCTTGGCGAGATTGAAAATCAAAGAGTGGGACTAGTTATCAAGATGCGAGTTTCACCTCTAACTTGGTAACATCGTGCCCTAATATTGTCGGTACTTATCAATAGATAAGACCTACTAGATTATGAAATGGAAATTCCCCTTCAAGGTTTGGGTGTCACTCCTGACTTGAGGGTAAATCTCATGCAAAAATACAAACACTGCTGGGCGAAATTCGTCATCAAAGACGGGAATTACCCCGGTTTTGATGAGTCATTTCGATTTTGTTTCAAGAGTGTTTTCAAAGCATCCAAGTGTGTATTGTGTTAGCATTAGGAAAGGCATGTAAGTTTAACAGGAAAGTATATGCATAAGTTTTAAACAACATATAAGAGGCAAAGTTCCTAGAACTATAGACTAGGCAAAGCATTCCTACTTGTCCTAATTCCCTATAGTTATGGCTCTGATACCAATCTGTCACACCCCAACCGATGGCGGAAACATCGGGGCGCGACACTAAGCGAATCAGATTTCTCAAGAGAATCCATAACACTACCTGTTTCCATATAGATTAATCAAAATTCCATAAATATGTCTAAAATGTCAAATACGTTCCACCACCAACATAATGTATCAGAAACAACATAAACAAGTTTGAATATGTAGCATAATAGTTTGAGAAAACTCATATCCAACATGAGAACATATAACAAGTTTCACCATGCTTGTTAACGCAGTCCAAGTGATAGCCCAAGTTTCCAATGCAATAAAGTGCCTTTCCCAAAGAATAACGGGAGGTTAATATGTCTCATCCTAACAATACCCCAAGACTCAAAGGGGGCAGGCATTACTCCTATAGCACTATAATTGTTAAGGCGGAACTACACACAAGGATTAAACATACCATAAAAGTCTCAAGTATCACAAGTTTAATGTTTCATGCTTAAATGGATAGAGTATGTTTCAAATAAGTTTCAAGTGTCAAGTGTCTTGATATAGAATACATGTTGCATCCTAAAAGTTTTTAAAACAAAAAGGGATCGAGTATACTCAAAGTGGGTGCTTAAACCAAACATTGCTAAATTGGATCGAAGGGAGCGTTGGATCAGCCTGCGGGCGGGAACATAGCATAAGTCCTCTAAGTGCTGACCTGGTTGGGAACAGAGTGTCGAATAGTGCGAAAATCGAGTAAAAGTGTCTGACAGAATACCTGAGCGGATGGTCATCCGGACGGATGACCATTCAAATGGATGGCCATTCGAACAGTGGGTGTTTGTGAACTGTTAAAGTTTTCGATGTTTTGATCAAAGTGTCCTGTAAAACAAACAACAAGTGTCATCATAATCAGATCATCTGGACGAATGGTCATCCGATCGGATGGCCATTCAGACAGATGGTCAGTGAGTGTTGTTTCGTGAAATTTTCTAAGTTTCGAGTTAACGGAGACGGCACAACGACGTGTCAAACAACGGAAACGTACCAAACCCAGCTCGTCCGGTCAGCTGGGAACCACCCCTTTTCGAATCGACGAGCTGTTTTCGGTGATGTTTCATGTTTGGACCCGTCAATTGGCCCGTTTTCCGGTGGAATTCAGTCTTCAAGCCGGCTTTAGACTAAGAGATGAGTCGAAAGTCTGTTTGGGTCAGATTTCACCCATGTTTTGTATAAAGTTTGAAGGAAAGTTCTAAAATTAATTGTAAAACGTGATGTTCATCAGATCTGAGCTGGAAACATGTGAAATCCCATCAGATCTGGTGTAAAAGTGTGAGATTTCTTTAGATTTTGCTTAAAAGTTGTGAAAATCCTTTAGATCTGAGGCCGATCTTGGTTAAATGGTGCTCCACAACAGTTTGCATAAGCAACTGAGTGGAAACCACCTACAAGAGACCCAAATCAGTTGGTTTTCATGAAAAAGCTGAAGAACATGGTGTAGAAGTGTCAAATGATGAAAGTCGTACAAGGATTTAGGAGAAATACTTACGGAATGGGCTCGAATCATGATGAAAGTGACTGAGAGTGCGTGTGGTCGAATGGAAGAAGCAAAGGTGTGAAATGAAGGGCCAAGGGTCCTATTTATAGGTGATAGTGACAGCTAAGTCGGTGTGAGTGTGCAAGGGGTTTCGATCGGATGTCCATTCAGACAGCCGAGACTCGTTTGCTAGTTTTCCGACTTTGGCTTGTTTTGCGAGCTTGATTAAAGGTTGTGTTGCGTATTATTGTGAGTAACCATTACATGGTATTATTTAATAATTAACACAAAAGTTTTCGTGTTTCAAGTCTGCGTTTAAGCTAGTTTCTCGTTCAGTAAGTATCAAGTTTCTCGTTAAACCAAGTATCAAAGTTTCTCGTTCAATAAGTATCAAGTATCAAGTTTCTATCATATTCAAGAGTCAAGATTCACATCGTTCATATATAAAGTATCACAAGAGTCAAGATTTTCTTTAGATAAATGTATTAAGCATCAAGAATCATCCCATAGAGTAAAAGTTTCACATAGTTTAGCACTATTAGGGACAAATAGTCTCATTTTCATCATGATCGTTTGTCTCGAGTAAAAGCATCACAATACGACGAGTCTTGCCGAGATGATTAGAGTATCAAAATGCAGGGCATTACACAGCGCCCCTGGGAGCAGGGTCCAAAGGGCAGAGCCCCTGGCTGGGGTCGAGCTGGTTCAGATAATTCACAGACAAAATTTAATTTTCTGGAAATAGCCTCATTTCGAAGACAAAAATTCGTAGACAGTTTTTGATCTCCTACTTCCTGGTTCAGACAAGTCAGAGACAAAACATACATTGGTTCAATGCGTTTTAGAAAAACACATTTTGAAGTGTTTTTAGTCCGTTGTGCTTTAGGTAATACACATTTTTATGTGTTTTTAGTCCATTGCATTTTAGAGAAAACACTTTCTTTTGTGTTTTAGGCCATTGCGTTTTAGAAACAAGACATTTATTTGTGTTTTCTGGCCATTGCGTTTTAGAAAAAAAGACATTTTTATGTGTTTTTTTGGTCCATTGCGTTTTAGAAAAACACATTTTCAAGTGTTTTTAGTCCATTGCGTTTTAGGTAAAACACATTTTCATGTGTTTTCAGTCCATTGCATTTTAGAAAGAACACTTTGTTTTGTGTTTTTAGGCCATTGCGTTTTAGAAACAAGACATTTTTTGTGTTATCTGGCCATTGCGTTTTAGAAAAACACATTTTTATGTGTTTTCAGTCCATTGCATTTTAGAAAGAACACTTTCTTTTGTATTTTTAGGCTATTGCGTTTTAGAAAAAAGACATTTTTATGTGTTTTTGGTCCATTGCATTTTATAAAAACATATTTTGAAGTGTTTTTACTCCATTGAGTTTTAGGTAAAACACATTTTTATGTGTTTTCAGTCCATTGCGTTTTAGAAAGAACACTTTGCTTTGTGTTTTTAGGCCATTGCGTTTTAGAAACAAAACATTTCTTTGTGTTTTATGGCCACCACGTTTTAGAAATAAGACATTTCTTTGTGTTTTTGGTGCATTGCGTTTTAGAAAAAAAAGTCATTTTTTACGCTTTTTGTCCATTGTGTTTTACGCAACTGGGTTTTCGATTTTTTCGAAAATATAGCAATAGTATACTCGTTTTAAAGATAAAAAACGCTCGTTTCTTTGGTGCAATTTTTATAAAAAAATAATGTCGAATGAAAAAGTTATTAATGTTTAAAAAATGGGGGGGATTGGAGGAGAGAGAAACTATTGTCCTGGATTGACTAGAATGCTCTTATACAAACTCACGCGCCTCTTTTTTTTCTCTTCGATTTCACTTATTTAATCTTAGCCCTTGATTAAATCAATTGATGATCAAGATTACTACTAGCCTTCCTAGCAAAAAAAAAACTTCCTATTATATCCTAACCCTATGAAAGTTTCCCTAGGATAAATAAAAAATAATTGAGCGTATCATGCATTGAATAGAGTAATATTATATATCTTTTAACACACTTTGTGGACTTCATTATTAATCTATTGTATAATAATTACCACACGTGTTGTTATTTTTAGACCATGTGAAGTCATAAGGCCTTATGGAGCCCCATAGTGAGGGGTTATATGATAAGTGACAATTGTGTAAGAAAGGGGGTTATATAACTTGAGTATGTAATGGGGTTATACCCCTTCAATTATACATATATATGTATGTATATATACATGTGTGAGAGAAACACAATTATGGCTCCCGTGAAAATTTTCGCGAGGAGGAGGGAGAGGCCGCACATGGCGCCGTAATGGTGTTCACCGGCGCCATGGGGCGCTATAGGAGGAGTTGACGCGATATACTGCCCCATTACAGAGGGTCTTATAAGTGGCAAATGATTATGGATACAACATATTGGAAACTTGAATGGTTGGGTATTCATGATGATCAGTTAAAATTTTTATTTATTAAAATTTGGTTTAATAAATAATAGTGTATTAATTAAACAAGTTAATCAATAAATGAGTACGGGTGTGAGTGTCTTGAGAGCTCTTGTGCGATTTTTCTTACCCAACTTCAAGTCAATACTTCTACTTATAGAACATGGAGATCCATGCATATGCGCCAAATGGCAGACATGCACATAGAAGTTGGACAAGTGGCATGCCAAGAATGCACGCGCGACAAGTGGCGTAGCATGTGCGATAAGTGGCGAGGTGAGTGTACATGTATCACCTGATCCATGTACTCGTTTCTCATTTAATACCCACAATAATTTTATTAATTAAAATAAACAATTATATTATTAATAATGAGTATTAATAATATAAACCCGCTCACGACATAAATATAATTATGATCCGTTTCGCATATTGTTCGTAATTACTAGTTAAACCAGTTAAGTGGATTTGAGTTCGTTGCCCACCGTGTAACTATTACGGGTCATAGCTCGGTCGACTATGTTAATTAATCAAACCTGTCCATTTTTTTCCAATAGTCTCCCACTTGGAAATTTTTCGATTAAGTTCTTTAACCCTGACAGCCAAAGGCGCTCTAGCTACACATGGTTGTCCCCAACTAGTTATGATACTTTCAAGTCATTAACAAAAACATCTTGGAACATCTTGTTGCAAGACAATGAGCTTATGGTAATCATTGTCACCTATCCTTTCCCCATAAGACATCAATTGAATAATGAGACATGGATCAGATTCAATATCACATGGTGTCCAATCATTATTGTTCACATTTCAAGATTCAAAGTGGTCCAATCAAACAGACAGTAAGTTTATGTACAGCCCTACACTTAACCAGTTTGAATCAACGAGGGCGACCCGATGTCTAACTGTTACGTATAATGTAAGAGTACAGAATCCCATCTTGACTACACACAACTCCCACTGAACTTTTGAACTACTTCCAACCAATGCCTTTATGACTGGTAGTTACTCGACAGCGGTTGACATTGATCAAATAATAATCTTTAGTGAATGAAAGTTATAGTATGTATCTCAGGTCAGAGGATACTAAATATGTATACCAAAATCAAAACATCTTATGACTAAGATCCATGAAGATGATTTGATGCGAGTTACATCCAACGTCATTCATAATGAGGTCTGTGAGTTTGGAAGTCAACTTCTTGAGTCCAAACTCAGAATAGTCTTAATTCAGAGTTGTTCCCATGAGTCTGACCGACTATAGATAATGAAGAATACAAAACTCATGGATTAAACGTATTAAAATCGAACACAGTTGTAGGATTCAAATCTTGGATTTAACTACGCTTCGTTGAGGAACCGGTTGAAATCATGGATCGAGAAATCAAAACCCTCAAGCGTAGCAGAATACCTATCGTTCGAGTTCGTTGGAACTCGCGCCGTGGCCCAGAGTTTACCTGGGAACGGGAAGACCAGATGTAACACCCCGAAAACGGATTTGGTAATCAAACTCCGTTAATACTAAAAGACGGGTAAAGTACCGTTAGTAATAAAAATAACCCGGTAAATATTTGGAATTAAATAAGAAATCCTAATATTAAATACAAGCAAAGCAACGTTTTAAGGAATCGAGTTTTATAAGAGCCCGAGTTAATGGGACTTAAAATAAAACGGATTATAACTCCCGGGACCCACCAAGTAACTAGGAGTATTAATCTAGTTAGTTAATGTCTTGACAAAATAGAACTAATGTGGTTAAGATACCCCTTTAAATAACTTGTGTAAAGTGAAGGGACTAGACATGGACAATTGAATTAAAGTTTCAATTAAACAAATTAATAAACAAAACACACACACATACGTGTGTGTGTGTGTCTGCGACTTCAACCAGAGCCAAGAAGGGCTCTCTTGTTCAAAACCCTAATCCCTCAAGAATCTCTCAAATTGAAGCCCAAATCAAGAGCCAAATCATTGCATGAACACAGATTCGTGATCACCTAGTCATGGGGATTACAAGGTATGTTAAAAATCATGATTTGGTGATACTTTGAGATTATGATGAATAATCATAATCGAAATTCTGGAATGAATATTGATTCTATGAGTGTTATTATGATTATATCTTGGTTTAGAAACAAACCCTAGTAGAAAATTTGATGAATTGTTGTCAAAACTAGGGATTTGATAATTACCCTATTATGTGCTAAATGGGTTTTTGTATGTTATGATGAACAATCGGATTGGAATGTTAATTTGATGAATATTGATTGTTATGATATAAGTTCTTGATGTAGTTCATGAACACTAGATATTGAGGGTTGAAATTTGATGTTAATCTTGCTAAAAATGACTAATTACGGACTATTTAGCAAAAGTGTAGAATGATGCCCATTAGGTGTTTGTTAAAATGCCTAAATGAGAAGTAAAGTGTTGAAATTCAAGTGAAACGCGTAATTGACAAGCTTGACTAATTACATGAGACATGGGATAAAACGGGTTCTAATCATAATGTTGATTTGCCTTAATCGTGCATATTATATGATTAAATGTAGTTGACTTTAGAAAGTCAAACTAACTAGTGATGAAGTCGAATAAGTGGTTTCGGCTAAGAAAATAAGTAAAGTGGTATAGTCGTGATTGTTAATGACTAATCTAACCACCTTGTAAATGATGAACAATAGTTGGCGCTTAAACAAGCTAGGTGAAGCTTGGAGTGAAAGCGGGTCAAACGAGTCAAGCATAGAAGAAAAGCGTAGCTCGGATGCAAGGTAAGTGTAATTTACACACTTATGTAGAATGCTTGTTATTTCGATACTTGTGAACGTGAAAACAATAAAATTGGAAATTTGGAAAATTGTCAAGTGTTGACTTATGTAAATCATGGTTAAAAGGATACCCATGGCGTAAGCCGAAATGGGTTGAAACTGCAAGAAAAGAGTGTAAAAGGAAAAGGGTATGGTTATAAAACCCGGGATGGGACGATGTACGAATTGGAAATCAAAAACGGTGTTTTTGATTTAAATAGACAATGTTGGGCAAATAGTCCAAACGGGTCGAATGGTGGTGATAACACCATTTGACAATATCGACTAATGTGGTCGTCAAGTCTTATGTTAACAGGACTAATTATCAAATCGGATAGTTGCGTAATCATTGATGGTGTGATAATAAAAGCGAGGTATAAAACGGGTCTATTTGTTGATCCGAGCCAGGTACGCATATTTATGTTGTAGTTAAAAGTGATATCTTGGTCGAATAATTGGTGAGAATCCTTCATTGTAAAAGAAGGACCAAAATCGACCAAAACGCCCTTGTAGGCTAAATCGAACAAACAACCCTTAAAGGTTGTTTGGAAACGAGTCTTATGATTAAACAAAAGCTTAGAATAAGTGTAGATGTTGATAGATGTAATACGTTAGCCAAATAGCTCTATTTGAGTCTTACCGTAAAATAACAATCCGAAGGGTAAAACTCGGAACATATAGATATACACATTGAAATCCAACACACAAAGAGTTGTAGTTGGATATTACTTAATAAGTAATGTAGGAATAAGATGCTAGAAAGGAATGAAAGCGATTTCAAGCTTTAAAGTGCTTAAATACCCTTAACGGGTCAAAATAAGCATACGAGCATAAACGGGTTTAAATTGTGAAATAAACTTGTGATTAGAACCTAAAATGGTAGTTAATAACAATTTGAGAAGTGTAGGTGATGTAGGAATCAAACAAATATGTTCGTTTGATATAATGCATAAACGGGTCAAAATTTGGTAAAAGGGCGATAAGCCGAAGACTTAAAAGTCTGAAATTTTTATTATGAAGGTTGTTGGATTTTAACTCCATAAGATGGAGAATTAAATTACGGGCGCGTAGGAAAAAGAATCGGGTAAAACGGATCAATAACGAAGAAGTTATGGCCGTTTCCGTGAAATCAGATCGTGCTGGGAATATGCAGCAACATTCTGTCTAAAAGGGGCCCTAGCGTCACGCGACGCCCCTTGGCGTCACGCGATGCCCCCAAACCCGGAAAAATGTTAATTTTTGTCATAATTAACCCCCGTACTTGTTAGAACTTCTTATTTAACCCCCGCACTTGTTTGAACTTCATATTTGACTATCAAAACTAACTTTTAAGTTGGTTTTGATCATAGGTGATTGCCATGAGTGCCCGGATGAAGATCAAGCGACGAGCAAGAACCGAACACGATCATGAAATAAGCTTCCGCACTATGTATCGTTATTATGTTAAAAGACGAATGTCGTTTCATTGTTTCTTTTAAGTGACGAATTTAATTACATTATGTTCTAAACTTTCAAATTGTAAAAAGGTTTTAGTAAACCCGTTTTTCCGATGGATATGCAATCCTAATTACATGATTGTTTTCGTTAATTATACGTTAAACCTTGATTTAGATAAACGGGTGTTACACCAGATGATGCGCAAGTGTCCCCAGTTGTTTGCAAACAACACTTCCAACACTAAAGCTACAACTGAATTTTAGGACAAAATTCCAAACTAACACGGGGATGATGTGACACCCCGTGAAAACATTTTAACACAATAGCTCGTCAGAATTTCGGGACAAAATTTCTTGAAACTTGGGGATAATGTGACACTTTGGTTCTTCCTACATGTTTCGTATTGAGTTGTGATTAAGTATAGTCAATTATGTGAAATTAATGAAAGAAATTATAATATAATTGTCACTAAAATGTTTATCCACCTATGTGTGATTGTGAATTATTTGAAGTGGTTATTTTAGTTGAGCGCAGCCGCACACCCCATTCATTCCATGCACTGTCCTTTGTTCGCACACTCTTCTTGTCTCTCCTCATCTATTTCCTCTCTCTAGAAACCCTAGAGCATCTCTTTCTTTTTGGGAAGTTTGACGACAAGGATAACATCAAAGATCAGCAGCAATCATACCCTCTTTTTCCCTCCGTTGAAGCATCATCTTCCTCTTTTGTACTCGCACAACCTTGCATCACGAATCATAGGTTAGTAATTTAGTTGTTTGCACAATGGTTAAACTTGCTTGATGAAATAAATGCTCAAATGGTTATACATGATGAGTGATTTGAATAAAATAGGGAAACTTGGATAGATTAATATTTCGTATGATGACATTTCTGTGTGATGATGAAAGTTAGGCTTCTATGAACATTTTGGTAGAATCTGTATATGATAAAGTTGTATACTTGTTTGATGATTCGAGAGCCAGATGATTCCACAAATGATTGAATATGTTGATGATAAATAAAATGCTATGATTTACAATAGTGTATTGGTAACTTGACAAGGGTCTAGGATTCATGAGAAAAAGGTTCTATAATCCAAGCTCATCACTAAATATAATTAAGGTGTATGAAATTCTGATGAATAATTGAAAAACATAATTAAGTAAATTTGTGCAATTATGTGGGATAATGAGGGGATGATAAATGTTAGGGGTGTTTTTAATAATTTACGGATAGAACTTGATGGATAAAATGATTGTTAATTGATTAATGCCAACATGAATTTATAGATCTGTGCATTTGGTTGCCTTGACTTTTATGAAACAAGAATGAATATTGTTGGATGTCTTGTATAACACACACTACAAACAGTACAACCAAGCACAGCAACCTCGCACACTAGTCATGACATGTGAACCGCACACTGTACATTTGATGATGCACACGGTGTAACCTAACGATGCGGAAACGTACACCTATAAAGGCCGCACACTCTTGGTGTGCAAATACCTGAAGCACATGGTACAACGGTTAACCGCACACTATTACCTAATGCACGTTGTACAACCATCCAAAGCTTGTTTGCACACCAGGGATGTACCTGACACTCCCTTCTTGACTGCACATGATTATGAGGGCCGCACACTTCTATATGACTAATAATTTACTAGGCCGCACACCTTTAATTGGGCCTGGTACTGTAATGGAGCACACACTCATACACTGGACTTAAAGAGGACTAGGTCGCACACCAATAGTCAGGTTGCACACTCTCATTGGGCTACTACTTAATTGGGTCGCACGGTTCATATGGGCTGATAAATTGATGGACCGCACATACACGTAGACTATACTTGTTACTGCTTATTTATGAGAATTCAAACTTGTCCGTATAGATAGTGCGTGAATACTAGGTGTTACGTGTCAAATACGTGTATACATGATGTTACTTGAATACGAATCTAATTTAAACTCGGTAACCATAATAGGAAGTGATTGATCAAACTGTTAAAACAAGTAAACTATATGCTGAGCAAACCAAGGTGAGTTCACAACTTTTAACTAAAAGCATGCGTTCCCGGTGGTTGGGAAACGGAATGAAAAACACTTTCCCTAGTTTGGGATTGCTTAAACGGTACAAACAACACTTTCCCTGGTTTGGGATTGCTTACTCTTCCGGGTTTGGAATACGATTGATTACTATTTTTATTAGATGCAACAAGCATACTAAACGAAACTCTGTCACGGAAGTCCCCGCTTACTATACCGATTAGTCGCCTAGCCTGGCGAACGAGTTATTAGTTGATAGCGCTATTAGGTCTCACCAACCTCACACCGTGCCTGGATTGGATCGGGCGTGAACTAATAGACTCCAGCAATCCGTCAATGATGATAGACATTGACAAACGGGGCAACAACGAAACATGAGGTCGCTAAGTATTCAGTATTACGCAGTTTAGTAGCTCATATATGGGGTAGCTCCCCATGGCATGATATAAATGAGTAACTTAACAACTTAAACAAGTTTTATGGGATTAAAATTGGACAACTCGTGAACTCTCCAACTTTATGTTGATACCCTACTACATGCTTTGCAGGTACTCAGTGATAGCTGGAGCTTGCAGCTTGGGAGTGTAGTGGATGTGTTAACCCGTGTTGGGTTTTTCTATAATAACTTTGAACTTTGAACTTTTATTTGCACTATTTAACTTTTGCTTCCGCTGTTATCTTTGAACGTTGTTTTAAACTTAAGACTTTGGACTGGAACTTTATTAGTCACTAATCGTATTGGTTTGGTGAAACTGTTTTATTTTTATAATTGTTCGATATGATTGGTGGCTTGATCCTGGTCAGTCACACGCCTCGTGGTAGTACTCCGCATGTGGAATTTGAGGGTGTGACACCAAAGCAATATTTTCTTGAAAAAAGGCGATGATTGCGAGGGCGGTAGTTGTGAGGTCAAAGCATGGAAGTATTGTGCGAAAGCAAGTAGAAGAGCTATAGTAGAGATGGTGTTAATAGACGAGGCCCCATTTAATAGATATGATCTGGATGATCCAAATTATACAAATGATTTGGGTGAGGATGCTCCTAAAATTGCGGACTGGATCTATGCGAGACAATTGGCAAGTGTGTTAGAATTGTTTTAGCGTAAAACTGCCAACGCTTCTGCTACAAAATCAGTTATTGTTAATTTATTTTTTAACAAAATTATGGATATAGACAAGCATTTAAGGAAGATGAAAGGCGGAGCTGACATGGAAGGTAGGGTGGTAAGATGCACCAAAAGTTTGAAAAGTACTGGAAAATCTACCGATTGGCAAATATTTTAATTACATTCTGTATTTTGCTGCAATTTTAGATCCGAGGTTAACGCTGCGTGTTATTCGGTTTGGATTTGAGAGAATATTCAGGACTGAAAAAAAATGTAGATTCAGAAGATAACTTGCAACGCCTTTCTTTTCATACCTTCCATAATTAGAAAGCTTGCCTTGTAATACTATTCTTGGAAATCTCGTATTCCTTGTAATCGTCCTTTCGTTGTATCATCGTAAAATCCAAGACTTGGATCATAAATAAAATTCGTATTTCATTAAATTCATGTTCTACATATTCATACATGTTCATACGTTTGGATTAATTATACATACGATACCTTATTCGTAATTCTTACAAAATACGTTAAACTTACAAATACTTGTCTTACATGCTCGATTCATGCGTATTCGATGCTATTTCTCGACAAAAATACTAATTCATACTTATTATATACTCACTTTATGCTTTAATTACATAATATACCCTTACACTTTGCCTTTTATACTTAAAATACCCTAAAACACCTTAAAACCCCAAAATATGAAACTAAAGGGACTAAAAGTGTCAAAATAACAAACAAAATGCCCAGCCAAGGTGGCTTGCGGGCCGCGGCCCACACCCCCATCTGGCTCGCACCCTGCCAGAGACCCGAATCTGAAGAATCCTTAATCAGCCGCGAGTATTGGTCAATTTTTGGTGTGTTTCTTCCATTGAATGTCCAACTACTCAACCCTAATCATTCCCTATAAAACCCAACTCTTTTCAACACTTCTCCCACTTTACAAACTCACTAATCCTCACTCTAAACACTCAAAAATAGCAGCTAATTCTTTGATTAAATTCAGATTCATATCAAGTTATAAAAGTGAGCTTAAACTCACTTATCTTCTATCTTTTTCACTTCTTCTTGGTTCTTAGCACTTGGAATAACCCTAGGTATGTTTCCATAGGTTTTCCATGGAAAATCAAAGATGGAACATCACCATAATAAGGTTAAAAGTGCAAGAACTTTCTGTTTTAATCAAGAACTTTGTTAAACAGACATAAACTTATGGTTTCTTCATACATTCCTATGTCTTTATGCCACTAATCAAGACTATGATTATGTGTGCTTGAAAACAAGGTTGTAACATACAAATTCAGAGGTGTTAATCCTTTAAACTTTCTGTTTTTAAAAGGGTTTTAACCCACAAGTGATGAACAAGTCTTGAACTTGTGTATGTGTGATTATTTGGTTAGCTTGGGCTATCCTACTTACAATCCACACTTCACTTGATGTTTTCTTCTTAGTTAGTTAGTTAGTATATTTCATTTCCGTAACAATCCATTCATGACCATCCTTGTTGTCTTATGACAACTTGTGCATTGGTGAAAATACAAAAGAGGTCTTACATGGAAGGTTTATCCTCCTACCTCATGCATGACTTCTATGATGATTCTAGCTATACTTAATGGACTAAACTTATGACAAATACTAAAAAAAATATAATATCCATAGTAACCGAACCCTTGAAGATAATATAATGGTTATTCATCAAGTTACTAAGTTACATCACCTAAGTGCTTAGTTCCTCGTTACGATTCTAATATGTATTAAACCTATGAAATCATTCTAATCCCTATGGGTTTTCATAGTATCAAGAACGAGTGCTAAGTCTAAGTGATTATTTTATTGTATATTTACTTTTTTATACTTTTAATTCAGAATATAATCACTCCTTGAACTCTAATCCGAATACATTCAACCTCCCAATCTCATACACTCGTCAACATTTGGATAATCGGAAGACTTAGCAATTTTGTGAGTATATTTGACCCATTTTACCACTTTAACACTTTTTGGGTGCAACATGTTTACACGTACAAAAACACATATAACATACATACTTTATGCAAACATACATACAAACAATCCAATACATGCTTACTATTATGTTATGCTTGATTCGTGTTCTCTGGGTTTGTTCGTTTTGTGTTAGACTTATCATTAACTTCGTACGAGCCTATCCTTAACATATATAGCGCTATAGGAGTAACATAATGCATGTGAACGTTGGGTTATGTTAAGAGCTTATTGCGTTTTAACTTTGGTTTGACTAGTTTATACACATGCCAGTTTATACGTTAATCTTGATAACTAGGTTAGCCATGTGGATTGTCCATCATCTTTTTATTACTTATATGCTAGTACACCAAACTTGTATACTCGCTAATACTTTTATATTGAACGATGTTTTTAACACATGTTGCAGGTTTATGATGATGTTGATGATGCATGGAACATAGTAGGATGCCTAGATACCCATTTTAAATTTTGTATACTTATTGTAATAAAATTCTTTCATTTCAAGTTGTTGTAATTGTAATTTCCTTCCCATGTTGTATTTGAATTCTTATAGTAATAAAGTGAAATTTGTTATTTAATTACTTGTCGCAAATTCTAGTATTATGTGTAATGAGCAATCTATCTTCGTTTCACTCTGATGTTTCCGCCATCGGTTGGGGTGTGACATAACTTGAAGAAACGAGTTCAAATTGTAGTTAAAAGTATAAAGGACGAATTGAAGTTTTTTTCATGAGCATTATGCATTAAGCAGTGAAAAACAAGGTTCAGGTAAAGTTTCAGAAAGTCAGGCGAACTGTGAACCATCGGCACTAGGAGAAAATGACTTTTTTTTTACAAAATTTAAAGCGGTTGGCGGTTCTGTGAACCATCAGAACTTGATAAGTACCTAGACGATGGAGAGGGGGCACTTTGCAAGGGATTTGATATTCTTGATTGGTGGAAAGCTGAATCTTCAAAATACCCCATATTAGCGAAAATGGCAAAAGGTATGTTTACTAATTAATAGTTTATTTATATTACTTATAATAATACGTTAGTGTTAGTTAGCTTTTCTTCATGTCACTATAGACATATTGACTATCCCGGTATCCAGTGTTGCTTCTAAGGGGGCGTTTATGTAGGACCGGTTTTGATACCGTTCGATTGCGTAACGAACGTTCGACGTGCGGAATCCGTGAACGTGCGTGACCGAACACACAATAACGTACTAGAATCGTGAATCTATTGAAAGATATGACGTGTACGATACAAGAATCACGTAGAGAGTACTTTCTCTCTCTAGACTTGAATCTCCTAAATCACCAAAATGAGCAAAAAGTCTTACACTTTACAACTAAAGCTCCTATTTATAGGCCTTGGAATTAATGAGATTTCTCATTAATTACCAAAATGCCACCTTGCTAATTCTATCTAAATATTACAATAAAATCCTAGATTTCTACAGTTTCAGCTACGGTTTGAATTGACGGAGGCGATAGACATTAATGCATCAACAGACTCCGCCTTGGATATTGCCGCAGTCAATCCGTAGTTAAACTCGTAGCGACTTGTCTTTCTCTCTCTCTTGAGTCTTCTTTAAGATTTAACGTCTTCAGCAAACACAGACTCCCTCTTGCTCGAACAGAATCCCAGTGGATCTGTCTTCAGCTTTAGCTCCCCCTTTCGGTAGTCTCTTCAGGCTCCCCCTTTCGTCAAGCTTCCGTGCTTTTGGGATCGACACCTAGCTTTCCGGTTACAAGCTCTTCAAAAATAATTATCTGGCTCCTTGAATGCACACTCCCCATTGCGTTGAGCTTGTCTTCAGACTCCCCCTTAGACTCAGCTGTCGGGATCGTAGTCTAGCTTTCATTAGCCTCATACCTACACATACTTTAATCAACAATAAGATTTGACTTTATGCTTATCACTTGTATTTAAAATGATTAAATTGGTTTCAAATTAATGAGCCATTTATCCATTTCAAAAACCTTTCTCAACTCAAATAAACTTTCCCAATCCAATATCATTCATCATGTTTAGCACTTGGAATTTTGAATATCAGCTCTCCAACATCAGTTGTCGAAAATCTTTTTGTATTTTTAAAAATTTATGCTAAAACACACTAAAATCTTTTTGGGTTTTGAAATAGAATGAAATACAGTAAAGAAATATTTACAAACAATATTTTGTGAGTTTGCGTAAGAGGATCATATCAGTTTTTGAGACAAATCACTAGCACCGTTAAGCTTTAAACATATTAAGTTCTAAACGATTCACGTTGATTGACGATATAATTATCCTCTTAAGCTCAATCTAAAAACTTTCGAAATGCTTACCGATACGTTAAGGTATATTAATTTTGCACAAAATTCTTATGAACCCCACGATCTCAGCATATCCCCTCATCATGCAATACACTAACTCAAGTAATGCTTTTAAACTTTCATCAACTGTGATATGTGTGAAAACAAAGCAGAATGTTTAAACATTAACAATCAGGTCGATACTTCTGTATACGCAGAGAAAGTCCAATGTTTAAACAAAATAAGAAAATAAAACAAGTTAAAGTTGTTTAGGCTTTAACCACCAGGTCGATACTTCCGTATACGCAGAGGAGGTCCAAAGCTTAAACGAAACACCAAAGAAAATAAAGCAGAACGTTTAGGCAATAACATCCAGGTCGATACTCACATATACGCAGAGGATGTCCAATGCTTAAACAAAATAAAGAAATAAAACAAGTTTAAATCTTGGCAAAATGAAATGCACAATCACAACGACTTTTTAGCAAAGTTGTGAAAGTTCACAGACTTAACCAGTTTTATGTCTTTCGACAATCAGCGATTACTGAGTAGGCACACAGTCAAGAAGGACAAAACTAAGTACTATGCTTTCGACCATGTTTCCCACTAGAACTAGGCTTTTTCATTTAAGTTTGTATCGTTCTCGCAAATCTACTAGTTTAGCTGAGCCTATCGTAACATCTTTAGTGAGACCGTTTATCACATTTGACATTTCATTTCTTTAGCATGCTGTGATAGTCCAACTGATTTACTATCATTTCCTCTTTTTCTCAACAAAACTCATTTTTTGCATTTTCAAATGTTTTTGAATTTTTCAAATTTTCTAATTTTTTTTTAAATTTTTCTCCCCCTTAAATCAAAATATGTTTCAATTTTGATTTTCTGAGAAAATTTGAAAAATAAAACAGTAAACTATACAAACAAAGTGACAAACTGATGAGAATTGCCTCAATTCGCCATCCACTTGGCTTAAACAATCAGAACTCCCCCTGACAACAAACTATTTTCCCATTATGATTTCAAAACACTTAAGTTTATTTTAATCAAAATGGTTTTTCCGGAAAATTAGTTTTGTGTGTCGTTTCACAAACATGGGGTTTCATCACATTGTTCTTTCACAATCCACTTGTAGGATTAACACAACACAATCACTTGAAGAAAAGATAAATCAAGTATAACTTAATGTCCCTGATTATTCTTTTGAAAGTCGAAATATCACCGAGGTGAATTTCTCAAGAAAGATGCCGATTCCTACTCCCCAATTACCAACCTGGGAGTTCCGGCAAGTCAGGTTTTTTCAGTTAAAGAGATTCACCCAAGCCTGACTGTCCTTGGGTGTTTTGAACATACTTTTTAATTCATAAAATTCTTTAACCCCTTTTACCTTACCCTCAACCATCTTTCCAAAAATATTTTTTACTTTGCTATTAAAAGCCTTTTCAACATCAAATTCTTTCTTTTCAGAATAGAACTGATTCGAAATTTTCACTTTCCCATCTTTTTGTTTAAAATTTTCAGTCCGCAATGGTGGAAAGTTGATATCATCCATTGGCGGAACTGAATTTTTTACTTTTGATCTCAACTTGTGGCTCCTCTGATTTTGACGAATCAGATTCATTGCCAGAACGTGGCTCTTTTGCTTCTGAAGAAACAAATTCATTGCCAGGAATTTTTTCTTTCTTAACACTCCATTCTGTCCTCAGATTTGCATCTGATGAATTCGTTTTGCTTGATTTGTCATTCTTTGAAGAGCAAGACGATTTATCAGAACTCTTCTCTGTTTTACTTGTTGTATCCGAGGACAAAATCCTTTCAAGATACTCTCGAGCTTTCTTTCTTTTCTTTCTCAATCGATCTTTTTGCCCTTGTGAAAGTTTCACTTTCGGTTTTTTCACTTCTTGTTGTTTCTGTGCTCTGGGCTTTTCATCGACTTTGACTGATTTTTTCTTCCCTACTTTCTTAGATTCAGCCCTCGATCTTCCCATTGATCTCATTGGGCAATCTCTGGCAATATGTCCTTTGATTTGACAATTATAGCATCTTCTTGTCTCAAACATCCAACTTTGGCAGTTAACAGCAATGTGTCCTCTAAAACCACAGTTGTAACACACCCTGTTATCGTACCAATCTCCACCATCAATCCAAACACTCAAATCATAACATTGATTTGATTTGTAGTACTCATGACTTCTCCTATAATCTTGATTTGACCCTTGAGCACTGTGGTCAAACCTGCACCACATATCACCAACTTTTTGTGAGTTTTGGTTTTTCAATTTTTGTGGTTTTTTATCTTGATTGGATGATTGAACTGATGAGCTTTTATTGTTGTTTTGAAATTTTTTTTAATTTTTAACACTTTGTTTTTGTTCTACATTCTTCTTAACAGGTTTTTCCTTTGAGCATTCACCTATTTCAGTCGAATGTAAAACAGTTTCTTTAAATTTTTCTTTTAATTCCCAAAATATTTTCTTTTTCTCATTTTTCTCATTTTCATCATCAGTTTTCTCATCACAATCTTCAATTTTGACTTTGTCAAAATTTGTGACATTGTCACTTATTGGAACAAAATTGATTGGTTTTGGACAAGAATAATCTGGTGTTGATGACGAAGTCTCAAAACCTTTCAATTTCTTTTCAAGCTCATCAATTTTATTCCGAGCAATTTCAGCTTCATTTTCAAGCCGAATGATTTTCTGAAGATGAGAATTTATTTCAATCTGTTTTTCAAGATTATTTTTAAAAATAACAGATTTTTCATCTTCTAAAATCTTCATTTGACTTTGAAAATCTTTTTCAATTTTCAACTTTTCATTTTCTAAAAATGTTATTTTATTTTGAAATTCTTTTTCATTTTCTTTTAAGATTTTGTTTTCTAATGTCAAATTCTCCACATCTTTCAGAAGTTTGACATTTTCTGATCCAGATTTATCACATTTTGAGCACTTCTTAGACATCGTTTCAGCTTCAGCTTCCTTCTCATCCTTGATAGCTGGAATTTCTTCAACTTGCTTCTCTACCACTTGAACATTTTCTTCAGATTTGACTTTTTCTTCAACAGTTGCTGCTTTCTGATTCTTCTCTCTTGCAGCTTGTCTTTCTTTGATCTCTTCCATCTTACCTGCAAAATAAAAGTTAAAACTTTCAGGTGATAATTCTCTTCGATAATTTTCAAGTTTTTGAATTTTTTCACTATCATCATCGCTTTCTTCATCTGATGATTGATCAAAAATTTGAGCTTTTTCTGAAACTTCTTCTGTTGAAACTGGTTTTTCTTCCAATTTTTCAGGATAGAATTGCTGAGATTCGTAATACAAATACGCAAAATATTCTTCATAATCCATGTTTTGGATTTAAAAGTTCACAAAATCAGGTCTTCAAACGAACTGAGTTTACACACAATCTGGAATTCAACCAACTTGAACAATTCGTGTGAGTTGGTATACTTCAAACGACTTGGTTCAACAATTGTTTTAGCTCAAAGTCCACAAAATTTCAATTTCCATAAAGCCCACTAACAATTTGTAACCAAGAAATCCACAAGCTAGCGGCCAACTAATCAAACACGGTTTAAAACACTCGGTTCAAACACTTTTTGATTCAAGTCCACTATCAAACTGCCCAAATACAATCTTTAATCCAAGACTAAGTGAAAATTTTCAGCCCAAATTGTTCTGTCCAAATGACAAGTTCTGTTCAATTTAAAATTGCGTCTCAAAGCCCACGAAATCAACTAATTAAACTCTAATCCCAACTTCAATAAATCTCACAAATTTTTGGTCCAAAAGCTTTTAAAATATCCGACTTCAAACAATTTACCCAATATCAATTCAAAACCCAACTTGTTCAAAACACATAGACTATTGTCAATTCACATGCAAATTGATTTCCTTTCTAATCTTATTGAAACACTTAATACCAAATACAACTCAAATCTCATGGGCCGATATATCTAACAAATATGATTGGGCCGCAATGTTCACTAAGCCGACAACATCAGATACAACAATTCAATTTTTACTTCACATGCAATAACCTTCAATGATTGGACCGTTCAATATGTGGTTTTTAATTCATTGGACCTTCATTTTAATTGTGGCTGACACTTCTTAAATGATCAATTAATGTGGCCGACAACTTCTATATCATTAGAAATCTGATTGGACCGTTATTAACACCTATTAATTTTTTAGGTAACTTCAAACAATCTAAACGATTTTCAATCAATGCACATTCAAACTGACATTATCATATGCTCTGTAGTTTCGAGACAACTGCTTTACTTAGTCAACGTAATCAAATTTTAATTTCCGACAAATTTTAATACACAACACAAACTATTGGACCGATGATCTTTAATCACGTGAACTGACACACGCAATTATGAGTTCACACAAGATACGTATGTTCAAGCAAAATCACGACTTTCAAGACACTCAGGCGAAATCAGTCTTTTGCTCAGAAGAGCGAAATCAGGTAATGACCAAATAAGCGAAATCAACTTTTGTTCAGATGAGCGAAATTAAGAAGTGACCAAATGAGCGAAACCACTAGATGGACGTAAGAGCGAAACCACTCAATGACGAAAAAGTGAAACCTCAAAATATGTCATTATGAGCGAACCCTATGAGCGAAACCAGATGTTTTGACGCGAAAACGTACCGAAAAACTCAAATTTTCACTAAACGGCTAGGAGTTTGGATCTGAAACTTGGTAGGGTTATAGATCAGGTGTTTTCGCACAACATATAAAAAAATCAGCCAATTCGGACCGTAAAATCCCGTTCAATTTGACGAAAAACAGTGAAAAACGTAAAAAATGAGTAGAAGATGAAGAAATGATGAAATTCGGATCAGAAATCGCTGAAATCTGGTACGAATCAATGTGTTTGATCAGTGCAATCGAGCTCCTAGCTCTGATACCACTTGTAGGACCGGTTTTGATACCGTTCGATTGCGTAACGAACGTTCGACGTGCGGAATCCGTGAACGTGCGTGACCGAACACACAATAACGTACTAGAATCGTGAATCTATTGAAAGATATGACGTGTACGATACAAGAATCACATAGAGAGTACTTTCTCTCTCTAGACTTTCTCTCTCTAGACTTTCTCTCTCTAGACTTGAATCTCCTAAATCACCAAAATGAGCAAAAAGTCTTACACTTTACAACTAAAGCTCCTATTTATAGGCCTTGGAATTAATGAGATTTCTCATTAATTACCAAAATGTCACCTTGCTAATTCTATCTAAATATTACAATAAAATCCTAGATTTCTACAGTTTCAGCTACGGTTTGAATTGACGGAGGCGATAGACATTAATGCATCAACAGTTTAGTATAGGCGGAAGAGTTGTCGAAACTTATCAAACTTCTTTATCACCTCCGATTGTCGAGGCATTAATATGTGGAGAGGATTGGATTCGTGTATCAATTAAAAAGAAAATCTACATCGAAGATTCGGTAGAGTTTGATGATATTGGAAAAGGTAAATTTGACATACACCGATACACATCCTTAGTTTGTTGTTTACGTTGTATTTATCATTATTTTTTTTATTTCATGTAGAAATTTACGATAAGGTGGAACCGTATCACATGAATATGGATGTCGATTAACGGATGGTTGGAGATGGATACGGAAAAAGGAGAAAGGACTTAAAGTAGTATTGGTTTCAGTTCGTTTGCTTTGGATTTGTTGGATTTTATTTGGATTTTTTACATTTGTTTCGTGTTATGTTTGAAGTTCTTAATTTTTTTCTTTTGAATATTTGGATAGATAAGTTATGAATTTTTGGACTTAAAGTTAAGAATTTTTGGATGTTTAAGCATCAAATACTTGCATATTCCTATCAGTTTTTCAGTTATTACAGAAATATATTAGTTTTAGTATTAGAGTTATTTCACTTCAACATTCTATCGAACACCTTGGGTGCGAAAAAAGTGCAACCTTAGATACTAGCCTAATCAATGGATCATAATCAACCCATCAATTTGATAGCAATCAAACACTACACAGCAGTTTCATACCAATCAAACGGTTAACAATACCAAATTTATAAATGAGTTGCTACACAATAAACATACCTTCAAATTTATGATATAATCCACCCAATTTGAAATGTGAAATAGTGATTATAGATTGAAATGGGATGAATCTTCATACGTATAACTGAAATTGAAGCTTCAATTCATCAATTTCACTTGAAATGGATGGCGCTAGTATTCCTAGGGAGGAGGTTGTGAAAATTTATGTCGGGTAAGGGTATGCACTTGGAACCGAGAGGACTGATGGCAGGTGGAACCAATACACGATTAATTAAGTAGGTACAACGATCGGGTAGTGTTTTTATGATTAGTCGGGTATGGTCGGGTTTTAACTTCTGCTCACCCCTACCCCATAGTCATACATGCAATTTTTTGTGAAACTTCATGCATTGTAGGTCTTAACTCAGGGTTTGAGTTAACGCATTTGATGGCCAGAATCATTATTGACTTTAGAACTTCTTTAATTTTCGGGAGTGGAACGGGCAGACGATTATCCATTAAATCTGTTAACTTGACCACTTCGGTTGACCAAGAGGATATGGAAGTAATGATATCACCAAGGTGCGTTCCTTTGATTATTTCTAATGCTACAACACCGAAGCTATAAACATCACACTTTTCGGTTACCTTCATTGTGTACGCAAGTTCTGCAAAAAAATGTTATAATGATTGATGAATTTCGTTCAAATTAAAGAGATGGCATTATATTTTGTGATTATAAACAACTGGAAAATAAACCACCTGGTGCAAGGTACCCAAATGTTCCTGCAACGTTAGTCCAATTCGAAGAATCTGGGTTCAGAATTTTGGATGTTCCAAAATCAGAAACACAGGCTTCGTGCTCAGAATCAAGCAAAATATTTTTGCTTGATATGTCACGATGGATAATAGCTGGCAAACAATCATGATGCATATATGATAAAGCGTATGCAACACCTTTGATAATCTTCACTCTCTTCATCCAGTCCAAAATATTATCACCCAAAATATCAGCTAAACTACCACCTTCGAGATACTCATAGACCAAAAATGAGTTTTGAGAGTGCGAACAGTAGCCAAGTAGTTTGACGATGTTTCTGTGTCGTATTCTTGTCAATGCCCTGATCTCATTTAGGAAATCATTGTGGTTGATCACTTCAGAAGACGAGTGAAGTTTCTTTACAGCAACAATATCACCTGATGCCAACTTCACTTTGTACACACTTCCAGAGTTTCCCATTCCGATGCAAAACGCCTTGTTAAACTCCTCTGTTCGGGTCACAATTTCGTCATAAGTCTCTCTTCCATTGAATGTTGAAATCGAAAAGAAATTTTTGTCATCTTTATGTTCGCTACCAAGTTGTGTTGATGGCAGACTCTTTGATCTGTGACTATAGAAGGTGAGTATTCCCATAAGAACGCCAAGTAGAAGGGCGCCAAGAAGTGGAAGCGAAATCACAAGTGCAAGTTTGTGTTTCCGTTTTGGGGTATGGCTTTCTGATGCACATTGTCTCAATCCGGTAACATTTCCGCACAAATCTTCGTTCCCTTGTAATGCTTCTATTGAAAGATTCCTAAAGACTTTGCTTTTGGGGACGGGACCTCGTAAGTGATTGTATGAAAGATCAATGCTCAACAATCCATTCATTGTGTCATAACTCTCGGGAATATTACCTGTGAGTTCGTTGTGAGAGAGATTTAGCATCTCCAAGCTACCCATACTCAAAAGCCTAGAAGGTATCTCTTTGATGAGTGAATTATGACTCAAATCAAGAACAGATAAGTGATCCAATCCCCCTAGTTGGACTGGGATTTCACCAGAAAATCCATTGTTGCTCAAGTTTAAGAAATGGATTTCGGAGCAATGCTCGAGTGAAGCTGGTATGGACCCATTCAACTTATTCATGGATAGATCAAGAAGTTGAACTAGAGATCCCAGAACTGGGATTTCACCAGAAAGTCTGTTATTGCTTAAAACAAGCGTCCCCATACGAGTCATCCTTTCAAATTCTTTGGGTATCTCTCCAACCAAATCATTGAAGGAGAGATTTAGGGTTTCCAGCTGAATCGACTTTCCAAGGGAAGAAGGTATGTTAACTCGGATTCGATTCCCCCCAATCTGTATGGTGGTTAAGTTTCTGCACTTACTCCAATTGTCTGAGATTTCCCCGTAAACCTGGTTATCGTTGAGATTGATGTAATTCAGGTTCGGATAGACTCCAAAGCTCTCAAAAATATCTCCAGTAATCTGGTTTCCATCCAAACGGACTCGGATCAAGCTCGAGCAGTTGTACAAGCTCTTTGGAATTCGACCTGTTAGTTTATTATCACTAACACCAAGATATACTAGCTTTCTTCCGTTGCAAATGTCATCAGGAAAACTACCTGATAAAACATTGTTGCGGATATCAATATTGACCAACTTCAGCTTTCCAAATTCAGGAGGAATAGACCCAGAAAGTTGATTATCGGTAAGAGAGAGTTTTTCTAAGGATTGCAGGTTACCAAATGAACTTGGAATGGAACCGTTGAGTTGATTGCTTCCTAGTTGCAGATTAGAAAGGGATGTCATGTTCCCTAACTCTTGTGGGATGGGACCAGAAAGTTTGTTATAGTGAAGACGAAGAACCAAAAGGGATTTGAGTTTACCTAAAGACGCAGGAATCATACCAGTAAGATTGTTCGATTGTAGCTCCAAAAACTGGAGAGAAGTTAGATTACCTATTTCCCTAGGTATTGATCCATTCAATTGATTCTTGTAAAGAATCAAGAAGGCTAGATTCTTCAGATTGGCCAAAGTTTCTGGGATTGCTCCAGTTAAAGAGTTGTTATTCATTTCAAGATCATTTAGATTGTAAAGATTTCCCAATTCATGAGGAATTGAACCAGAAATATTATTACGATTCAGATAATATAACTCAAATTTGACAACTGACCCAAACAAGTAGGAATCGAACCGTAAAGATTGTTTTCATTCAACGCGAGCCCATAAAGGGATCTCAATTGACATATGGCTTGCGGAATAAAACTGTTCAACTGATTTTGAAACAAATGAAGGACCGAAAGATTTCTGAGTTCGCCAATCTCTGGTGGGATTTTCCCGGTGAACTGATTAGAAGAAAGATCAAGATAAACAAGTTTTGACAGGTGACGGACATCAGATGGGATAGTCCCTGAAAAGTTGTTTGAACTAAGTTCGAAATATGCAAGATTCGGAAACGAGGAGAAGGACAAGTGATCAAGCGTACCAGTTATACTGGATGAGGAAAGATTCAATCTGTTTATGCTGCCATTTTCATCACATGAAACTCCATACCAATTGCATGGAGAGACTGTTCTTTGAGAAGAAAAACTGAGATTAAGATCATGTGTCCATGTAGGTAGAACCATGTTGGTATCAAGGGTATGGAGTGTTGCTTTCCATTTTAGGAGAGCATTAACTTCATCTGAAAAGCCTGCAACATTTAGGGTACAGAAAACAAATGTACATGTTGCGGCAAGTAAGATGATTGAAACTGAAAGAGGAGACATGCTTTATGCGTGTCTACGACTAAGGTTTTCTACTCAATTTATATTAATTGTATTTGGAAAGTGCTGTTTGAATTCTCCTCAACATAATTTCCACAAATTAAATTTCCCTCGCTTGAATTAAATGAATGGAAGACTTACTGTTTGAAGTCTACTCTGGACAGTCGAAGTCTACTCTGGGGTGGAATACAATTTTGGAGCCAAGAGGCCCATGAATGAAATTGAAATAAATCAATGGAAGACTTACTGTTTGAAGTCTACTCTGGACCGGAACACAATTTTGGAGCCAAGAGGTCCATGAATGAAATTGAAAGGTAAATTACTCTTTGAGTTCCTGTGTTTTAGGGGTTTTAACCACTTGAGTCCAAAATCAAAATGTTTAACGCCCTGAGTCCATACAACCACTTTTCTTAACTATTTTTTTTTTTTGTTAAATTTTTTTTATTTCATTCCAATCATCAGGGCAAATTACATAAGGATAGCAGGTAGACGAGCAACAAACAGCGCCGCCATCCCTTTCTGAATAGAAAACCCTAATCTACTAAAAACAAAGCCCCGCCCCTGAGGGGTCGAAAAGTTGCTATGGACCACACGCTGAACTCTAGACAAGAACTGAACTGCCTCCGGCGCCAAGGAGCCGAACGTGTCAAACGCCAGGGGGACAAAGGCATGCTGATTATCCTCACAAGCTTTCGCAAACCAAATAGCAACTTTGCAACCCCCATACAAGATCTAAGCAAGAGGAGTTCGCTTTGAGGATCCCGCAACAAGGGAAGGTGTCCCATAATGTCAACAGCACGCGTTGCCCTCTTAGCCGCTAGACCACTAATAAAACTGGCATCACGGCTGACTGCCCCTCCTAGCAGTTTTACATCTTTCTCCGGCCTCCCAATCTCACTGGGGAAAAGCCCTGGCCGGACCTTCACCCCGTTGCATGTCGGCCAAAATACTTCAGTTTTTCTAATATTAAGCTGTAGCCCCAAGGCTGGACCCTCCGAACCGATGATGTTGAGAGCTTTAGCAACCTGAACAGCGTCCCCGATAATTGTCCCGTCATCCAAGTACCAAGCATGGAAGGGGAGTTTGCAATTTTCCTGCACCTGAAGCACTAAGGGGTGTAAGGCTAGGGCAAAAAGCAAAGGTCCCAAGGGACCCCCTTGCTGCACCCCTGTGAATGCCCCGGTGTGGTCATTCCCCACGTATAGCCTAGCAGGCTGAGCATACAGAAATTGAACCCATGGGAATATGGAGGGGCAATGGCGATGGACCTCGCGAAGCAAAACTGAACGGTCAACTAAGTTGAAAGCGTTGGAAAAATCAACCGTAAGCATGGCCAACGAACCATCTGAATGAAAAGAATTAAGAAACCTATTAGCGCTGTGCAGCACCGCCTCCGCCCCATTGGGGACCCCCACCCCAAATTGATAGTCCCCCAAGTACTTAACAGCTTATTTCCCAACTTTCTTCATGGATACTTTGGAGACTAATCTTCTCCAAATTGCCCCCACAGCAATGGGGCGAATCCCATTATCAGGCTTCAACAAAGGGGTTAGGGGCGCCGAAACAACAAAATCCGCGAGTACCTTAGGACATAACCCCCCTAGCCAAAGGTTTACCACTTCAGTGATGGCAGTAAGTAGTCCCGAGGCAGTCCCCGACCCCTCCCCGCTAAGAGCGTCCAACACGTGTTGGGCCCGCAGGCCATCTCGCCCACAAGATGTCCCTTTCGGGAAAGATTTCACACACCCGTGGACGCAGTCTTCATCCACGGGTAACGCAGGTTGTGAAAGAGGAGTTGAAGGGAGGTTCGGGGGCGGTGCGAAGGGATGTTTGTCGATAAGAGCTTGCATGGTAGATTCCCCCCGGGGAGCAACCCCACTGGAACACAACACCTTAACTGCAGCAGTGAAGTGACCATCACTCACTTTCCTGAGACATTGCTTGATGTTGGGGCTAACCTCCTCAGCTATCTCCCGTTGTGGCTCCCCCCCCCCCCCACGCACGACCCCTTCTCCAGTATCGGCAAGGAGGGAATTGACCAAAACCTCAAAACCAGAGCCCTCCTTCCACATAGCTAAGGCCCGCAAAATACTATCACATTGCAAGGATTTTCGATTACCCGACCTTCGCTCTTGCCTGGAAGACGGCTTAACCACCTTAAGGGTACAACGGGGTAAGAGCAAGAGTTTGACCCAACTTTCGACAGTCCCAGGGGAAGCTACTACTTTATGGATGGCACCTCTCAAAGCTTGTGCAAATGCCAAACGACAGCTTGGGGGAATGCTCTTAACAGTTCGAACCGGAAGGGAGAAAACACGTTCAAGGAGATCGACATCTCCCATCACTCCCTGCGGGTTCCTAAGCTCAACAACCATCACAGGACCTTGGGGCCTTCGGATCCCCACGACAAAATCCTCATCAAACCCGGATTTTCTAGAGAACGTGAAAACACCATCAGGATGATGACACCCCCTACTAAGTGCGTGTGTCTTCATGCACCTCCCACACAACCAATATCCCAAAACTCGCAGGGTTTCCCCAACATTCGAAAACAATTCTAAATCCTTAGAAATCGCACCTTGAAGGGATTCTTTACGATCATCTTTAAAATGGAATTGCTGAAAATGCGCGATCAATCTGTTATACCCAGAAGACCCAGGTTTGCCGTCTTTACACTCGTGGAAGTTCCTGAAGGGGCATAGCCACACTCCATTGGACGAGGTGGAGACAACATCCCCTTCAGAGGCACTGGATACCATGCTCCTACCCTTGGCAGAGCCCATTGGAAACAATCAAAACCGAGAAGTGATAACGAGTCCTCCTTCTCGAGGTGAGGAGGAGGCCAGGTATGAACCCACCCAAGAAACGAAGGAGAGGAAAGCAACCTACAGTTGCTCACCCTCCCAGACACCTCACCAAGAAAGAGCTACGTCATGAGTGCGTGACTTGCGGCAAATCCCAATTTTAACTTGAACAAGAATTAATCACCCAAGAGCCCTAAAATGTCCCCCTTTGGCTCCAACCAATTGCAAAGATACCAATCAAACAAACAAACGAAGAGTTATAGATTAATGATTTTACCTCGGTTGAAAAAAAAACCAAACTCAAAACAATCAATCCCCAAAATTTGGGTCAAGCATTTTATCGAACAATTGGTGTGCAAGTTGATTCAGATTATAGTGTAATTGATGATAAGAACATCAGATTATAGTGTAATTAATGATAAGAGCATGCTTATTTACCAAATTATATCAATTTCTAAACAGAAAGGCCAAAGTATAACTTGAATAAAAGAATTCAATTAGCGAACATAACAATTACACAAGTACCTTAATCGATCAATGGTTGCTAAAGAGTGAAGACGAACGATACACTGTTCAAAATAATATCGTTTAAAAAGGTTATGAACGTTTAAAAAATTAGGGTAAAATATGCATGTGTTGAATGTGAATTTACAAAGTCAATAAATAGGATTTTCATAAAATACCTTTACACTCTTTTTTTTTTTACATTTTCATTCTAACCATTTATTTGAAAAATAAATGATTAATTTCTTTCAATTCTAGTTAGAAAAAATACTTTTTTATTTGATTTTATCATTACATACAAACTACGATATCCAAAATAACATGTAGATATTACAATGACCCAAATCCAAAGCCCAAAGCCCAAGTCTCAAAGCTGTGCTCAGGTAGGTAACTGAAACCAGCCCAATTAATGCCAAATTCAGGTTCGTTCATTTCAAGGCAACATCTACCAATGAAAAATGGGCTTTTCAAAACTAACAGTGGGGCGAACACAAACCTTCATGTAGGAGTTTTCCAGTCGAAACTCGAAACCTTCCTTCCTGAGACCGTTGCCAGTTTCTTTCTCCTCCCCTCACAAAACCCGGGTTCCTGGAGGATTCTCTCTCCTTGCCCTCTTTTCAACGTCGGTGTCCATGGAGCTACAAACCACCCTTTGCGGGTGCTCTAAGCTTAAAAAATAAAGTTCATATACAAATCATTTACATGCATTTCAAAATTATTATTTACACTTGTAGATGATTTCCACCACCCGTAATCAAAGAAGTCGTATTTACATAATAACATACAAAGCAGATAAAATCGTTCGAGTTCATTACAAAATCGTTATGTTGGTGATTCAGCGCCCCCCATTCGAATCCCACTTGGAAACATAATTGTTATGAAGCGGGCTTCGGGCTAATGGGCTGCCACTGCCAGGAGGACTCTCTCGATCATACCTATTATTATTCGCATAGTACTCGTCATAAGGCGAACCCCTTTGGTAACCCATGTGCCCACTTGATCTGCTTGATCGCGCATACGGATTTGGCGCTTGTTCCGTTTGGTGCCTGTAGTAATCGGCTAACCCGGAGGATCTCATCCTCATAAAATGGTCAGGAGAAGAGTTCTTGTGTGGGCTGGGATCTAGTGGTGGTTTGGGATATTGTTGTGGATGGTAGTGGTTGGGTGGTGGCGGCGGTGGTGGTTGGCGATGTTGTTGGTAATAAGGGTATTGCTGGTTGTTAAGGCCCAAGTTTAGAGTTGAAATTGGGCCTTGGTTCTTATAGTTGGGCTGGGAACTGGAACCAAAATTACACAGGTTAGGTGAGCTACGGGCCCGGCTCATTACACCTCCTTTGTGAAAAACCGTGTTTTCAGTGTTTGTCACATTAGAACCCACCGTGGGAACTATGTTTCCCACGGTAGCTTCTGGTGGTGTTCTTGGGGAAGAACACGCAGATGAGATAGTGAAACTTGTTTGGCTGGTGTTAACAGCGGGTGGTCTAAACCCACTATTACACACCGGTATAGGATTAAAAATAATACCATTGATGGAATTAATGTACCGTTGCTCAAGAGAGTGGCGGTCCATTGGTCCAACCGGGTTGTCAATAATGATTGGGTTCGCCGGAAAAAGAAAAGTCCGGAGCCGTGGTGTTCCGGTTAGGTCTTGGCGGTCGTATTCCTCAAACATGTGGCGGAGATCTTCGTCGGATTTTACGCTCACTAACGCATCAAGCTCCTCGGTGATTAACTGGTATTTCAAGGTCACAGCACCTTCGATTAGGCTGGTTAGCTTCTTCATAAGATCTGTTAAAAATAAGAAGAAACAAATACAATTCTAATTAAAAAAAAAAACCAAATGCACATGGATAGGGGTGCAAACGAGCCGAGCAGCTTGTGAGCTACTCGAGATCGGTTCGAGAAAAAGCTCGAAACGAGCCGAGCTTTATCGAGCCCGAGCCGAGCTTGAGCCTAAAATAAAGCTCGTTTGCTTATCGAGCCCGGGCTTGAGTCTCGCATGTGATGCTCGTTAGGCTAGTCGAGCCTTATCGAGCCTTAGTGTAAACGAGCCGAGCTTATTGAAACGTGTTTACAAGACGACCTCGACCCTAAAAATAAGCTTATTTGGTAAACGAGCCCAAGCTTCACTTATCGAGCTCGCGAGCCAAAAAAAATCTATTATTTACATTATTTTTATTTATTATATTAATTAGAAGATAATAAACGAGCCGAGCTCGAGCTTGAGAAAATACCAACGAGCCGATCGAGCTTTGAAAACAAAGTTCGAATCGAGCCGAGCTCTCATAAGTTAATCGAGCTCGAGCCTGGTCAAGCTCGGGCTCGGCTCGTTTGCATCCCTTACACGTGGACCCTGCCTGCACCGGGTCCGAGGTGTAAAAGAAATTCCGGTGTTATTCATAATAACACCGAAAATTTGATACATTGTTGTAATCTCTATCGAGCCCTAATAAAGATTTATTTTCAGGTTTTCTTTCAATGAAAATGCGAACAATGATGAATGAAGAAAATATGAGCCAAATTTTATAAACAATTCTTTGAAATTGTAAACAATTTTTCGTGATGAAATTATGGGAAAGAATTATAATATAATATAATACCGGTGAAAGTAATGGTGCGAGGAACAGAGAAGACGCGGGTCTCGCCGCCGACATACTTGAGGTGGCCGTCTGCGGGACGGGGAAGGATCTTGCCTCCATGGCTGCAGAGAAACTTGACCTTGCTTCTTGGAGAACCGGCAGCCGATCCGGGCAACGAACTTGAGGTCGATTCAACGTCACCGGACGTTGACATGTATTCCGGCAACGTATGTTGTACGTATAATACGATCTATATATATACCGATTATGTATGTATGCATGGAGGAAGATTCAACACCACACCAACCCTGCCCTGCCCATGCATATATAATTATTTTTTGTTTTTATTTTACTCTATATCAAAAGTTATTTGTCAAAGTATTATATTTTGGGTAAATTACTTTTTGAGTCTGTGTGTGTTGATTTTAATCACTTGAATTCAAAATTAAAATATTAACACCCTGAGTCTCTATAACCACTTTTCTTTACCATTTAAGTCCAAATTTTTAACTCCATCCACCAAGTCTGTTAACTATGAGGGTAATTTGGTCATTTACGCACAAAGTACAAGTTTTATATGCACATAAGTACAAGGAACAAGTCTTTAATGCATAAACTTTTAATATATATAATAAAACACACACACACAAACCATCACACACACCTACACACACTTTCTCTCTCATTTTTACACATTCTTCTCTCTCTGTAAACACCACCGCACAGCCACCATCCCTACGACTACCACGACCATCGCACTACCGCCCCACCACTGCCACCACCATCACACTACCGCTATTCGCTATTAACAACTATGAACCTAATTAATATTTAATTCATTGTAGTGACTAAAAGGACTATATAACTTACAGCATCACCATAAGACGATCCAAAGCAGGCGTTCTGATCATCCGCACTGTTATATCCATTATTCTCACAATTCAACGAAGACCTCGTTTCCACCGGCGACGTCCTCGCGTTAACAACCGGCCACGCAGTTGTCACACCCCAACCGGTGGCGGAAACATCAGAGTGAGACGAACGAGATTGTTCATTGCATCATAACACTATTGTGACAATATTTAATTCAAAACCAATTTCATTCATAGATAATAATTGTGAAATACATCAAAAAAAATCAAGGTACGACATTGGAAGAACAAAGTACAACAAAGTTAAATCAAAATATGATAACAAATCTAGTATTTCGATGTGTGTTTCTAAAGTCGTCCCTACTAGATTTCATCAAGATCATCATCATCAACCTACAAGATGTTTAAAAGTATAGTTCAACACATATGGCATTGGCGAGTACACAAGTTTAATACATAGCATAAGTATAAAGGATTTAAACGAATCCACATGGCAAACTAAGTTATCAAGATTAACGTAAAACTGGCATGTGAATGTTCAAGTCAATCCTCTGATTATCGCATAAAAAGCATTTAACATGACCACAAGTTTACGGGCGGTGCGCTACTCCTATAGCGCTATATATGTTAACGGGAGGCTTGTATGAAGTTAATGACAAGTTATCACACAAAAGAATCATCCAGAATAACGAATCAAGTATAACGTATGTATGCATGTATTGGATTGTTTGTGCATTTTGTATGAAGTCTAAGTGTAATTGTGAATTTAATAAGTTAAACATATTGCACCCAAAAGTGTAAAACGTAAAAAGGGTGTTCGAGTGTACTCACGGTTTTGCAAAGCTTTCCTTTGGAATCCCGTGAAGAGGTTGAGAGTTTGAGGATGGAACACCGAGGTCACCCTACATGGGGTAAACGAAGGTGTGTGAGTAACGGATTTAATCGGAAGATTCAGATTGGAATTAAAAGTACAAAAAATATATATATGCATAAAAGTATTATCTAGTCTAAGTACTCGTTTTTTACACTAAATTGTATGTGATTTCATGGGTCCTAGCTTGCCCATTAGAATCATCTACGAGAGACTTTTTTATACTAGTCGGTGGTTTTATGGTTTCCTTTTTTTAGGAATTAGGGTTACATTGGGATCTGGCCCGTGTTTAATAGATCATGTAGATCTTCCTAATATATTGGAGATTCGGCTGATATTGTTTTATCTGCACTTTCCATGAGAATATTCTGGAATAATATACACCATATTATTAAAATATGGGTTTGACCGGTCCAGCTTGACCGAATCGGATCATACCTCACCATAAAGCAATGTTTATCTTGACTAGGGGTGTTCAAGATTGGATTATCCGGTTTTCGGATATCTGAAAATTTCGGATAGTGAATATTGATATCCGTATCCGAAACTTCGGATATTTCGGATATCCAAACGGATATCCGAATTTATAAAAAAAAATTAAAAAAAATCCGTTTCGTGTATAGATTAAAACTAAACTTATATTCGATTTTCTAAATTTCCAACATTTAAAACTAAAAACAATCATAAATTCACACAAATACAATTATTTACTATTTTTTTACTAATATTTACAATACTTCAAACTAAATACAATGCTCATATAGTATATATATTTATAAAAAAAATTAGTTTTCGGATAATCGAATTATCCGAAAATTTTGAAATTTATATCCGAATCCGAAAATTCGGATTATCCGGTTTTCGGATATCTGAAATTTCGGATATTTCGGATACGGATTTTCGGATATTTCGGTTTCGGATCTGGATTTTTTTGAACACCCCTAATCTTGACCCATTAAAATAAACATAAACAATTAATAAGAAAATTCCATATTCTGCTTACCCAAAACAAAACAAATTAATTAAAACTTTGGGGCCAATAAGTCCTGGGTTCGATTCCCACAAGAGGCTTTTTCCCATATCTATTGGGTTTCCTCTTGAATTGATGTATATGTATTATATCTAGTGGAGATGGATATGATCGGGTGGTTCCACTCGTGACACGATGATACTCAAGTGGTCCGTCAGTGATCCAAATTTGCCATTCAAAAAAAATTAAAACTAATTTAACTAGACTCGGTTAAACACTAAACAACCCCTAGATTATTTGACTTTGACAAAATTAATCCATCAATTTCATTAGTGATAGAAAAAACATCATAGCACCCAATAAAGAAGACAATAAGCACAAGCATCGTTGATCGACATTATCTTTATTTAATTGGTAGTACATAGTAATAAACATGATTGACGGAAAAACTAAATATCAAAGTCATATTCATATATATGTTGATCAGTTCTGTTTAAACATAAGGGAAAACATGTAAATAATACCTGTTACAGCAGACAGGCCAGCAGAGAATCCAGTCAGAGATGCAGCCATTGAGTTCGACATACTTGTCAGGATGATCTGGTTCCTCCTTAGGGTGTAAGGTGATGATGGTGATGAACCGAAACAAGGGAGGAATCGGTTGGGAGAGAGAGCCGAGAATGATGTTATGAGGGTTGTGAAAATTGTCTAACTTGTGTAACCCTTTAACTCTCTAATAATCTCCTTATATATACACCCAAGAGGAAACCCAATTAGTTAATAAGGGTAATATGGTCCATCAACAATTACCAACTAATTATTAATAGGTTATTAATATATTTTGATCTATATAATATAAATGATTACAATGGCTACAAGATTAAATATTATAATAATAATATATTTAATCTCACATTCTCCCACTTAGCCGAGTAATCATTTATCATGAGTATTAGATGAGCCTGGCCAGGAGTTAACACTCATTTTAGTCTTAAACCAAGAACTATAGCAGAGAAATACAGCCGTTGAATCATCATTCGACTCAGGACCCCCATTAGTCATACTATAGCCTCAATTTAAAACCTAATAGTTACGATCAAAATACGCATAAGCCCTTTAGCGTCTGATTTGTATTTATATTTGTCTATATGTCATTACACCGGCAGAACATATGTTAGAGACATACAAAATCAAACTAAGGAAATTTTATTAATTAAAATATAAGCTAGTACAATATGCCATTAAATAAAGTCTGCAGTAAGTCCCATATTCGATACATGTTCTTAGAAAACTTTAGGTGGGAGACCTTTAGTCAGCGGATCCGCAAGCATATCTTTAGTACTAATATACTCAATACAAATATTATTTTCCTCAACTCGTTCACGTACGAACAAATATTTTGTATCAAGATATAAACCAGCTCCAGTCGAACTGTTACTGTTCGAGAAACTAACGGCAGCTGAGTTATCACAGTAAAGCTTCAATGGTCTAGAAATGGAATTAACGATTTTGAGTCCAGTGATCAGATTTCTAAGCAACATTCCATGACAGGTTGCGTTGTAAACAACAATGTATTCCGCCATCATTGTGGAAGTTGCAGTTAACTGTTGTTTATGACTCTTCCATGAGATAGGTCCGCCTGCTAACATAAAGATGTAGCCCAAAGTGGATCTCTTGTCATCTTTGCATTTGGCAAAGTCAGAATCAGAATAACCTACCATTTCTAAGTGATCATTTCTTCTATAAGTCAGTTTATAGTCTTTCGTCCCTTGCAGATATCTAAGGACCTTCTTAGCTGCTTTCCAGTGATCTAGACCAGGATTAGTCTGATAACGGCCTAGCATTCCAGCAATATAAGCGATATCTGGGCGAGTACAGACTTGAGCATACATCAGGCTCCCGACTACTGACGCGTAAGGTATCTGGCTCATTTGCTCCTTTTCAACCTCTGTTGTCGGACACTGGAATGAACCGAAAACATCTCCCTTAACTACTGGAGCGACGAAGCGTTTGCTCTGTTGCATGTTGTAACGTGTAAGGACACGATCTATGTAAGTCTTTTGAGACAATCCTAAGATCCCTTTGTGTCTATCTCGGTGAATTTCGATGCCAATGACGTAAGAAGCATCTCCGAGATCCTTCATGTCGAAGTTATGCGAGAGTAACCGCTTCGACTAATGCAACATGTCTAAACTATTACTTGCCAATAGAATATCGTCTACGTAAAGGACAAGTATAGTAAAGTTACTCCCACTCATCTTGAGGTAGGTGCATTGATCCACTTGATTTTTCATAAAACCTTGTCTCTTCATGACTTCATCAAACTTAAGGTACCATTGACGTGATGCTTGTTTTAACCCATAAATGGATTTCTTCAACTTACAGACTAGATGCTCCTGACCTTCAGGTTTAAAGCCTTCAGGTTGTTCATGTAAACATCTTCGTCTAAGTCACCGTTAAGGAAAGAAGTTTTGACGCATCTGATGCAACTCCAAATCAAAATGAGCTACTAGGGCCATAACGATCCTTAATGAATCTTTACGAGAGACAGGTGAAAACGTCTCTTGATAGTCAATTCCCTCTTTCTGAGTGTAGCCCTTTGCAACCAATCTCGCTTTATAGCGTTCAACGTTCCCATTCGGATCCAGTTTTGTTTTGAACACCCATTTACAACCTACGGGTTTGACTCCGTTGGGTAATTCTACCAAATCCCAAACGTCATTTTTCTTCATGGATTCAAGCTCATCAATCATTGCTTTATTCCATTCAGAAGACCGATCACTGTTAATGGCTTCATTATAAGAGATAGGATCATTGAGCTTTCCAACATCCATTTCAGTCAGGTAGGTAACATAATCATCCCAATTAGTAGGCCTTCTTTGCCTAGATGACCTCCTGAGTTGATTATCGGGTTCAGCGTTGTCTTGGTTTTGAGCGTTTGATGTGCCTTCGTTATGAGGTATAATGGGTTCTGATTGTGGAGATGAAATTTGTGCAGTAGCTTCAGGTGCAGTTGTTGCATTGGGTACAAGAGGAGTAAACGGAGTAATGGTAAGCGACGAGTCCCCCCCCCCCCCCCGCGTCTTGTACTTCTTGCAACTCTTCGTAAGGGTTAGTACTGCTCCCACTGACCTTGAAATCCTCCAGGAACGCAGCACGCTTGGTTTCAACAATACGGGTGACATGAGAAGGACAATAGAAACGATAACCCTTCGAATAATCAGGATACCCGATAAAGAAACAGATAACTGTTTTAGGGTCAAGTTTCCTTAGGAAAGGATTATAAAGTTTTGCTTCAGCAATGCAGCCCCATACTTTCATATATTTAAGACTCGGTTTCCTTCCTGTCCAAAGTTCATAAGGAGTTTTAGGGACAGACTTAGAAGGAACTCTATTGAGTATATGAACAGTTGCTTTTAACGCTTCAGTCCAGAGGAATAATGGTAAATTAGTGTTGGCTAACATACTGCGCACCATGTTCATAAGGGTACGATTTCTTCGTTCAGCGACACCGTTCTGCTGAGGTGTACCAGGCATGGTGTATTGGTTCACAATCCCCTGGCCCTTACAAAACTCATAAAATGGACCAGGAGCTTGACCCACATCAGTATGTCTTCCATAATATTCACCGCCTCTATCTGATCTCACAACTTTAATCTGACGATCTAATTGCTTTTCAACTTCAGCTTTATAATCTTTAAAGGTTGTAAGAGATTCAGACTTTTCCTTAATAAGATAAAAGTACATGTAACGAGAATAATCATCAATGAAAGTGATAAATGAAGTATGTCATGTGATGCCAGCGATTTGATAGGGACCACTAATGTCTGTATGAATGAGTTCTAATAAATTAGAGCTCCTAGTGGCACCTTTCTTATTCGCTGATGTCATTTTGCCTTTAAGACATTTGACACATGTTCCAAAATCAGTGAATTCGAGAGGAGATAAGACTTCATTCTTTACGAGACGATTTAGTCATTCTCTTGAGATGTGGCCTAAACGTTGATGCCACAACATAGATGAAGTCTCTAAGTCTCGAATCTGTTTCATCTTTGTGAGTGATTCATTAATATTATATGACAACAAAGATTTGGAAAAATTATCATCTAGTTCTAATCAATAGAGACCACCATCCAGAATGCCAGTACCATAAACAACGGAATCATAGAGAATAGAGAGTTTGCGATGACCATGAGAAACGACAAAACCGTCCATGTCTAACTTTGGTCCTGATACAAGGTTCCGAGTTACCTCAGGAACATATAAGGTATCATAAAGTTGAATACATAAACCAGTTTTCAAAAATAATTGTAATGTTCCTATGGCCTTCACTTCTAATTCCCGATCATCCCCAACTTTAAGTGTTCTTTGGTTTCTTCCCAGCTTCCGGATTGAAAGGAATCCATGAGTAGAGTTAGTTACATGAACCATAGAACCATAATCAAACCACCAAGAATTAGCAGGAACATTTAAATTAAAGGACTCAAGCATCATGAAAAAATCGTTACCTTTCTTAGCCATCCACTCCTTGAAGTCAGGGCATTCCTTTTGCTTATGTCCTGTTTTCTTACAGAACTTGCAGTAGGGTTTGCCTGAGGAGTTCTTAGAGCTGGAAGGCGCACTTGTATTAGGATTTGGTTTTTGGACTTTGGAAGCATCCTTTCTTTGATAATTGTTCTTCCTCTTCTTAGAGTTGGAGGTAGTGAAGTTAGCAACATCAGTAGTGCGATCCATCTTCATACACTCTTCCTGCTGTACGCACATAGCGACCAGTTCACTCATCGTCCATTTGTCCTTCTGAGTGTTGTAATTGATCTTGAATGCTTCAAAGGATGAAGAAAGCGAAGTGATGATGAAGTGAACAAGAAAACCATCACTGATTTCCATCTCTAGCCCTTTCAACTTATTGGCCATGTCATGCATCATCATGATGTGCTCGCGAATGCCGCTACTCCCATCATACTTCGTCGTCACCAGCTTGAGGATAAGAGTGCTAGCGTGTGCTTTTGATGTTCCTTTGAATTGAGCCTCCACAGAAGCCAGGTAGGTTTTAGCATCTTCAGAATCAGGAATAGCGCCTCTAATTGCATTATGAATGGACTGCTTCATTGTAACAGTTCCAAAATATTTATTTATAAAATTTAAAGTATATGAAAAACTTATATTATTAATCGGGTAGATCACGAGTAAGTTGACTGATTGAAATATGAAGTACCTAGACGGGCCTAGGAACCTTTTAATAATTAAATACATTATATCTAAACCTACTCCATTTTTAATAAAACTTGGTTCAAAATGTAGATAAAAATATTCTCGTTCTAAAGGCATATTCATCATTTTATAGACCGTCATATTTTAAAAGTTATAAGCGCCAAATAAGTGAAGCAGTTAAATTAATTATAATATAATAATAATAATTAACTAAACATTAGAAAAATAAAAATAGTATATGCATGATACAACAATTATTTTATTACATGTGCATGCCTACGAATTCAAAGTGTACATGGATAAGAATTCAAATAGGATGATATAAGCTTACGTATAAGAAATTAAATGATGGATGTGTACGTGTCTCAACAAAAGCTTAACATCTAAGTTAATGTGAAGTATAAATAGGAGGTAAGGTTCGGTGTATTTTCTTGCTATTGTCCCATCCTTCATCTCGATCCCTCTCTCTCAATTCTTTAGACATTATATTTCTTTAATTATTAAACCCATATTACTAGAAAGCCCTGTCTCATTTTAAGTGTTTTAACCCTTGATCACTGATCCCCTGTCCGATTGACGTAGGGCCCCGTAACGTATGTCAAGGCTCTGCCTAAATTCGTTGGGGTTCTGTCTCGTGACGTAGGGATAATGTGGAATTGGGTTACTATACTTAATGTGAGTACACTATATATTTTATTAAATAACCCAAGAATTGTACCCAAGATATATCAACCCTCCTAAAACACCCCTGACACCATACACTTTCTAAAATACATCCCATACGTGAAAACTGAACCAGAAATATAATATAGTATTAAAAATAAATAAAAAAACAAGAAATAGTAAGTTGAGGCGGGCCGCGTAGACCCACCCCAACGTTTACGCGGGCGGTATCAAGGCTAAGATCTGATTTCTTTGAATTATAAGTCCAAGCGGGTTTCGTAAGACCCCCGTTAAGTTAACGCGGGCCGCGAGAGACCAGGATAGTGGCACAGCCCGGTGATGACACGTGTCATCATCGTGGCGGGTCTAGGCGATGATCCGGACAAGCTATACGTTGACCTGGAGTCAGCGCGGGCCGCGTAAGCCCAGCCCATGTGTTACGCGGGCCGCAACAAAGCCAGTTTCAGCAACTATATAAGAAGGCCATCGGGTTCAACCAGAAATCATTCACAATTCGTCTCTCAATCTCAATTTCTGAATATAGGCTTTATTAAGCGGGTATTATACCCCCCCCCCTAAATAGCGAAGTTCTGCTCCGTTGTAAGTATTATAACCCCTGGATACGTATTAGATACACTGCCCGATTGATCTAGGGTTCCGTAACGGCTGTCGTGGTTCTGCCCGACGTAGTCATTGGAATGTCGTCTCGGGGAGAGTATTACTAATGTTAAAATGGGTTATTATACTAACGCGTGTACATTATTTATTTAACTAGATTATAACCTGGAAGCCACAAAGGAAAGACCTATAATAGCAATGTGAGTTTATCCTCTTTTTGTTAACCTTTTTGTAATATTTTACAAAACCTTAATTGTTTTACAATGTGATTAAGCGGTGATTGAGTCTTTGTAGTTCTTCAATTAATGCCGGTATGTTGGGGTTTTGTATACAAAATTTACTACTGCGAGTAGTAAGTCGGGATGACAGTACGTTACCATTGGACAACGAGTTAGCCAATGTGTAATATGACCCACAAGTCAGGATTGACAGTACTGAATGAGTAATTGTGTAGAAATAAACAATGTGATCGCTCTCAATACTGTTTTAATTGATAAAATGTTTCTTGATTAAATTGGGATTCACTCACCAGTATTTCCCACTGATAAAATGTTTTTAAAACGCGTTTCAGGTAACACAATGTGACAGCCAATTAGTAAAAAGCCAACTGGAGAGCACTGACGGCTTGGAAAAATGTGGCTATAAAAGTTACCTAAAATACGATGTTTTAAATTCAATAAAGTAGGGTTTATCCCTGTAAACATGTTGTAATAAGAAACTTGGGTTTTACCCATGTGATTATTAAAAATCGAATATGGTGGTTTTACTCTGATAAACATTTCCTAACTACGGTCCTGATGAAATTTTCGCTGCCAAATTAATAACTGATACCACCACAAACGAATGTTCGCGGCCGCCCGTTCCCGGGACAGATAAGGGGGCGGGGGTTGTGACATTCATGAACATGAGAGAGATGCGGTTACACCTAGTCCATTTTTCATGAACTATCTGCTCAGCAGCAGTACTTTGAGTGGTAAGGTCCGCTGGCTTATTCTCTCTAAGAGCATAATCGAAGTCTAGCAATCCTAGTGTAAGCATGAGGGCATCCTTCCATTCAGCAAAGTTATCACCAGTCAAAGGTGGAATCCCGCAATTGGGTGCTGATAGTGGAAATAAGATGAGCAAGTTATGGTACTAAGAAAGAAGTCCTAATGTGATCTAAGGGCATGTTATACTAAGGCATGCATAAATAATGACCATTTTAATTATGAAGCTGTGATATTGTCTATTACTAACATCAAAATAATAGACTTAGTAAAATTCTACTTAAACGAATACAAATCAGCTTTGGCCAGAAGTGTAATTATTTAAGTATGTGTGCAAAGTAATCGTGACAAATCAGCTTTGGCCAGAAATGAGACAATTACTTTAGTTATGCACTTGTCAAGCATGCTAAACATAAATGAATTAAATCAGCTTTGGCTAGAATTAAGACATTTCACGTTTGTAATGCATACTCAACATAGCTTTTAGAATACTTGAACAATAAATAGATGTATTAAATCAGCTTTGGCCAGAAATGATACATCAGAAGCTCATTCAAGTTAAGCTATTTTGGTTTTGTAAAAAAAAAATATCTGATTCTGATTAGTTAATTAAGTGTTAACAAAACCAAGTATTTAATAGCAAACCACCTTTTAGTTCACATGAAACAGCCCAAAATAATGAGGTTTCGAGTCAGGTCTCGAGTCAGTTATGAGGTCTCGAGTCAGGTCTCGACTGAGTTATGAGATCTCGAGTCAGTTATGAGGTCTCGAGACCAACTTTGGTCTCGAGTTGTAGTTTATGGTCTCGAGTCACAACCTTGGTCTCGAGTTGTTAAGATTATGGTCTCGAGTCGCAACCTTATGGTCTCGAGTCGAGACCTTTATCTCGAGTTGTAGTCTTATGGTCTCGAGTCGAGACCTTTGTCTCGAGTTGAGACATTTGTCTCGAGTTGTAAACTTTTGAGAGCCCTTATGATTTTGAGTCGAGACCTTATGATCTCGAGTCGAGAACTGATGATCTCGAGTCGTAACCTGATGGTCTCGAATCGTAATCTGATGGTCTCGAGTCCACTGTTAATAGTTGTCATTGTGATAATAACTTAAAACTCGAAATTTTAGGGATTGTGGGATAATGTTTCCTGTTTTATTGCTGATCTAAACTTATCAAGGATTTCAAAAATAATAACTGATTATCTATTAACAATTTTCGAAGATTTTAATAGATAAAATTCAGATCAAAATCAGTAAAAACACCCACTAATCCAAAATTATATTCCAAAACTGAAGGAATTTTCGAGTTTACTTAGAACAATATGATGAACCCTAGAAAAATTAAAACATAATTCTGGGATCCGAAACCTGAATTTTAATGTTTCAAACGGGTCTCGGACATAAAATTAACCCATATTAGTTTCGGGTGACATGATTAATCACCCTTTTTTTTCAAAACACTGATTTCGGCTCAAGGTAACCCAAAAACAGCCGTGATTTATATGGCTTTAAAACTTTTCTGTTTTCCAGATTTTAATCCCAGAATAATGGATACGAAAACAGAACTGATTTATCAACATATGCTCTGATACCACATGTTGATCAGTTCTGTTTAAACATAAGGGAAAACATGTAAATAATACCTGTTACAACAGACAGGCCCGCAGAGAATCCAGTCAGAGATGCAGCCATTGAGTTCGACATACTTGTCAGGATGATCTGATTCCTTCTTAGGGTGTAAGGTGATGATGGTGATGAACCGAAACAAGGGAGGAATCGGTTGGGAGAGAGAGCCGAGAATGATATTATGAGGGTTGTGAAAATTGTCTAACTTGTGTAACCCTTTAACTCTCTAATAATCTCCTTATATATACACCCAAGAGGAAACCCAATTAGTTAATAAGGGTAATATGGTCCATCAACAATTACCAACTAATTATTAATAGGTTATTAATATATTTTGATCTATATAATATAAATGATTATAATGGCTACAAGATTAAATATTATAATAATAATAATAATATATTTAATCTCACAATATATTGACTACATTTATACCTAGTTTATTTAACTATTCTTGATTATCTAATGCATAATTACTTTAGAGAAACAATGCATAGGACTATCAGTATATTATTTATAACACAACACACAATTCACGTTTGGTCAGGTAAATTGACAAAAGGATAAAACCACTCAAAATTAAAACACAAAACCAAAGTACCTCAATCGTCAATAAAAATGTGTAATACAAATGTTAATATCCATGTAGTAACATCATAAGTAATATACACGATATTTTAAATGTTAATACAAATGTTAATATCCATATAGCTGCAGCTGACAAAGTCTTTGAAGAAGCTTTCAAAAGAATGTCTGAAAGTCTGCAGTTGTTTTCAAGGCCATTATCCCTCAACTCATCTTCAAATAAGTCTCTCCCAAGAAACCCACTTGGCTCAAAAATACTAAAGTGGATGTCTGATCAAAAGACTCACGTATTGACCTTGGTCAGAGCCAATGGCGATGTGAAGCACATATCAAGGAAAGAAGCACTAGGCCTTAGTGTTCAAGATTTGCAGGATCTCCTTGGGCTTTCACTGTGTAGGGATGAGGATGACCAGAGTGCAAAGGAATTTGAAGCTGAATTCAAAGAACAAGCTAAGGCACTCTTGATGAGTAATAAAGGTCCTGAATAATGAAAGGTTTTGGCATTATCTGTTCCAGGGGGAGATTGTTGGGATTGAACCCTAACAAAGGAACAGATAATGTAAAGCCAAAACCAGGTCACAACAGAGGATTCACAATAAACAGTAGTTTATACTTTGCTCTCCCCTTGAAAGTGAGTTATAACATCTGATGGTCTCTAACTGCTGCTCATAATCAACTGCTGTGCCCTTTCAACTGCTGATATGATCCTAAAGACTGCTGAAGACAAACTCTGTTGCTCCATCTACTGCTGTCTCTTAAGTGCTGCTGAAGACACAAACACTGCTCATTCAAGGACTGATCACCTTTGAAGAAAGCACTGATGTTGTTGTTAAGCATCAGTGCTTAGGCTACAACAGTGGAACGTGAAGCAGTTGTTTCCTCATGTTTTGTATTTTTATTACAATCAGTTGTTAGACATCAGTAGTTTGTGTAAGGACAGTAGATATAGTTTGTTAGGCTGTTAGACGTCGCTTTCATGGTGACGTCAGCTGAGATTCCTCAGTGGTTTGGTTTGCCTATAAATGTAACAGTACCCTGTACTGTTACATTTGATTGACTGAGCGGGTTCTTCTCCTCATGTCTAATCCTTTCATCTTGTGTGCAACCAACCTTGGGGCATCAGGCTGAGGGGGAGTATAGTTTGTTAGCATGACTGTAATCTTTTGCTTTGATTTGTAAATCTTTTTACTCTATGTGAAGCAATTGTTTATCAAACTATTTTCTCCTTTGATTGTGTTTACAAAGTTTGTTTTCATTTCCGCTGCACCTAACATGTTTTCATATTCATTGATTATTCATTTTAAACAAACAAACACTATCATGAGAGCCTCAGATCCTAACAATTGGTATCAGAGCTTGGACAGTCAAAATTCGATCTAACAATCAATTTGACATAACAGTTCGGCTCAAAATTCATTGATACTAAGGTTGGTTGTATTTTGTTGAAAAACAGAGTATCGATTAAATCATGTTCAAAACGGTTATTTAAAAACTCTGTAAATCAACCAAGATGTCATATGCCACACAAATTTCACACAACAAGTGATATCATGCAGAAGTCACTCATAGTTTTCAGATCTATAAACATGTCTGTTAAATTACGGGATTGATCTATATTTTTCGATATTGATTTCAACTGTTGTTTTGATATTTGTGTTGTTTTCATTAAATGCTAAAGTATGAACCTCAGATTAACAAAACCTATGATTCATAAGACATTAGTGTTTTGTTTCTCTATAAAGAGGGAATTGAAACTTTAGTCATTCAGATCTTATGTGTTGAAAACAGGTTGAGTTCCTCAATAGGACAAAATCAACTATGTTAAAATACATTAAGAAAATTCACAAAAAACTCAGAAGTGTGTTTATCTCAAAACTTTTGTAATCAAAAGAAAAGAGTATAAACATAAAATACTTATGAGTCAAAGTTTAGGGTAATAATGGTAATTAAGCAACTATGTGCATTTATCTGTTCAGAAAAAGGTTTTGATTCTAGTAAATGAACTCCAAAGAGGACTAGACAAATGTTCAAAAAATTTTCTCCATGTGTCCTCAAGTTTGCAATCAATTGTCAAAGAAAATGGTTCCAAACAGTGATCAAAATGTATTCAAAAGTTTCTTTCCACTGGTGACCACTGACCATTTTTCATAAAACTTGAGAATGATATGATTATGCTTTCTATTGAAATTATACCAGATCCTTTTTGATACTATTCTCAGAAGAATCCTTTAACTAATTTTTGTTGTTCAAAGGATTTTCTCAAATAACCAGGATATATTATTCATTTTTTTTGGAATAATATATTTGGAATGCTTGTTTTTGTTGGCAATAGTTTCAGCTCCTGTCAGGATGTAATACCTCATTTTTATGGTATTAGTGTCCTCATAAATGGGTCAAAAGGAAATGGTACATATGTCATGATCATGTCATACTCAGGTTTGCTCCTAAATTTTTATCAAAGGTTGATTGCAAAATGTGCTTAAAATACTAGGGTACTCTTGTGTAAATTGAAAATTTAACGAAGATGAGTTGCCTTAGCAAAAAGTTCTCATTCATCTGGGGTACTAAACCACTGTACTTCAAAATTGACATGTGGCAAAACCTTGAATGAAAATCCTCAAAATTGTTGCTGAAACATCTGTCTTTCAGATATTTACCATTTACCCTAACCACTGTTTTGTTCCAAATTCTGTTTCCTAAACACTGTCCACTGCTGAAAGTAAACCACTGATCCCTCATTTTCTTGAAAAGCACTGATGCTCAAAATTAGTGTCTTATCAACTGATATGCTATCTACTGATAGTTAAAATCATCCACTGCCAAAATTTTTACCGTTGTAACCACTGATGATTGATACGTCAGTGGCTCTAAAAACAATTGTTCTCCATACTTCATCCGTTTCATCAGTGTTTGACACGTGGTCAGTTTTTAGCTCTCAGATCTTAATAACCGCTGCCACATCAGCGATCATTTTTAAATAAAACCCTGCCCTAAACCCCAAACAGGTTTTTTTAACACTGTCGAATTGAATTCCAAAAAATTCTCTTCTCATAGCAGTTTCCAATCCTTCTTCTCAAAATCTCCAAAAATCTTCTTCATTCCTCTCCGCAAAAATGACAAAATCAAAATCAAAACCTACATCACCACCACCTTCAACTGAGGCCGCTCAAACGGCTGAAGAAACCATCGAAATACCATTCAAACAATCTCACAATTATCTGGGTTTACTCACAAAACCTACCGATAATCACACCTTTGACACCATCATTGATGCAATAACTGGATCAAAGTACAAAACTTTGTTGACGGTGAATGCTCCCATATATCTGCAAACCCAGAGAGAGTTTTGGAAAAAGGCGACGCTTGAAAAACAAGACGGAAAAGTCATAGCCATAAACTCCTCGATACAGGGTAAAGCAATTCAAATAACCCCACAGTCGATCTCCGAAGTCTTTAATCTCAACGATCAGGAAGGTAAACTCTCATTTGAAAAAGTCGAGATGAAAACTGATTTCGTGAAAAGGGGTTATGCAGAAGAACCAAAGGTAGATACCCTACAAAAGGGTTATTTTCCATCTGCACCCAGGTTTTTATTTCACACACTCTTAATGTGTGCTTCAAATAAAACAACATCTTTCAACGAAATACCATTGAAAATTCAAAGCCTGGGTTACGCTATTTTGAATAATAAAGACTATAACTACTCCCAGGAGATTTTCAATGACATGGTGAAAAACGTTGAAAGTAAAGCATTTTTACTTTTTCCAAGATTTTTGAGTTATTATTTTGAACAAAAATTTGAAAAGAAAAATGTAAATTTGCTCAAACAAGGTGTTCATTGTCAAATAAAAAGCATAACAAAAGAAACATTTTCAAGGATGATGGCACCAATAAAAACAAAAGCAGGGGTACCTGAGCAGACTTTAGCGGTTACAACTGCTCCTCAGGTATCAGCTGCTGAGCCTACTGCTCCAGGTGATCATAGCAGCACTCCCACTGCTTTGAAACCCACACCTGCCACCACTAAAAAGACCAAAAAGAAAACATCCAGAAAACCCACCAAACCCAAAACAAAGGCAACTCTGGAAGATGAGATCCCAGAGGAAATGTCTGTGACAACACAAAAGTCACCACAAACCACTGCTGCTACTTCCTCACAGCAGTTGGAAGAAAGATCTCAACCCATAACCGAAACTCCTCCTGCATCCTCACAAAAGGATCAGGTTGTAAGCACAGGGACACCACAATATGAAGCTCTGAATCCACTCGGATCCATCTTCCTCAGTCCTGATCCCAAGGACATGTCTCTTTCAACCCCCATCCCCTCACCAATAATAATGCCACAATCCATGATACCTCTGTTGCATGCAGCTGCTATTGCACAGACACAAACCAGTTCCTCTCTATCACCTATCACTGAGAGTATACATCCACAAGTGACTGGGTCTGATGCTTATACTTCTGCTATCCCAGCAACAGTTGAGGAGGTTACACTGCAGGAGTTACAAGTAACTCCTGTCAGTAGTTCAAGTGGAGCAGCAACTACAACTGGTGGATCAACAGATCCTCAGTTGGACAGTTGTTTTATAAGTAAGACTCCCTTGAAGGCAATTTATTCCATGGCAACTTCGGTGACCACCAGTGAGTTGGATCTAACCACTGGTACCACCAAAGGTTTATCGAGTGCCGAAGAAAGAAGTCCCCAGTACCGAGAACAAGGGGCATCAATGGATGATTTTTGGGACTCTGTTCCTAAGTCACACGTTGATATAACCACCACAGGTGGGGATTCAGATGATCCCAGTAAAATGGGTGATGATTCAAGATATCAAGAATTGACGGGCAGAGTGGTAAAACTTGAAGAATCAGTTTCTGAAATAAAGGAGATGGTGCAAGAGATTTTAAAAACTCAGAAAGCACAATCCTCTGCTGTTCCTGCTCAAGCATCTGCTCCACAACAAGCACCTGCTGAAAATGAGCTTTGGAATATCTTCCAAACCATGCTTGAAAAACAGCAACAAATGGCTGATCAAAAGCATGCTATTCAAGTACAAATGCTGTCAAACATGATGGAATCAAGGTTCAAGGATACTCAAGCAGATATCAAGGCTATTAAGGCCAGTATCCAAACTACCACTGGAAAGGCTCCTTCAACTTTACTATTCTTTAATGACCCCCTTGCAGATAATGCCAAAAAGGGGGAGATAATGAAGCAAATGAAGAAGAAGGGAATTGAACATGGCCTTCATATTGAACCTGAAAAAGAAAAAGAAAAACAGGTCTCAAAACCTGTTTGCCAAACAGCTGATACAGCAGCAGTTACAAAAACTGCTGCAGCAGTAGTTACAAAAACTGCTGTCAGTAGCCAAACAGCTGCCATTTCATCAACACACACACTTTCAACACACACCACTCTACCACACACCACTACAACTACTGCTCCACCATCATCATCTACAATCACACCATCACCACTGCCTCCTGTCATAAAACAGAAGACAACGGATGTTATAACATCTGCTGTAATGACAACAGTGGTTGAAACACCAGTTGTTTCAATCACTGTCAGTCAATCACTGCCACAAACCACTGCTATCCAATCTACCACCACTGATTCACCCAAAACATCATCTGCTTCTTCTTCATTAAAAAGGAGAAGAAATCTCATATCAGGTGATGATTCACCACCTTCACCACTAACATCACCTCGTCCATCCCCTGCTCAAAGGCAGAAGACAACTGCTGACCTATCAGCAGTTGTTAGTCAGTCATTCACCACTGCTCTCACCTTTCATACTTCACAACCAAGGCTCTTCAACAGAATAAGAAAACCAATACCTGCTGATGAGGGTACATATGATCCTAATGCTGCACAACATCCACTGGAACTTGAAGCTATCAAAAATGAGATGAGGCAATTCTATACAGAAGAAGATCCTTCAAAAAGGAGATTATCCTCACTCATAGGCTACTTGCCACCAGAGGATATGGATGATTACCTCAAACTCAAGGCAAAGCAGGCCAAAGTAAAAGCCAAGGTTGATAGTGAAAAAGAAAAGTTAAGCGAAGATGGCATTGCTAAAAGACTGGAGTTCTACTTCACAAAAGTAAAGCAGATATAAGGGTTTGCACAAGACCTAGACAAAGAAAAGGCTGATCAAAAGAAAGAATTAAGAAAACAATATCTAGCCTACATCATGAAAGAAAAATTCTATCCTGCTGAAGAACAACAGTTCAGAGAATGGCCAGTAGTAGCTCTTAAGCGTGAGGCAGAAAGGATTAAAAAGATTAAGAATGATCCTACGAAGAAGAAGAATGCTCCTAACTGGAGAAAATATGAAAAGCTCATTGCTGACTTAACTGCTGAATATAAAAGAAAGAAAGAAAGAAAAGGGAGCTGGTGGATGCAAAGATGGATACTGCTGAAGCCATATCAAAATGGTCTAAACAGCAGACTGATGAAGCCTATGAAAGGCTAAAGAAAAGAAAGATAATTGTTTCAGGCACTTCTAAGAAGCAAGAACAAATGATGAAGCTTGAACAGAAAATGGGAAACCTCGACACACTGTTCCGGTCTACCTTTGTAACAAATCAAGAAGAGGGAGAACAGCTGACTGAAGAAGAAGTAATGGAAAAGGAAGCAGAGTACTTCAAAGATACCATCACGAAAATGGGTCTAAAAGAAGATACTTCAACAAAGCTTCAAAGCCTTTTTAAGGCATTAAACAAACCTGCGTCTCCAAACACTGCTAAAGACAAGACAGAAGCTGTAAGACAAGAACTTATTGAACAAGAAACTACAGAAGATATAGCTGCAGCTGACAAAGTCTTTGAAGAAGCTTTCAAAAGAATGTCTGAAAGTCTGCAGTTGTTTTCAAGGCCATTATCCCTCAACTCATCTTCAAATAAGTCTCTCCCAAGAAACCCACTTGGCTCAAAAATACTAAAGTGGATGTCTGATCAAAAGACTCACGTATTGACCTTGGTCAGAGCCAATGGCGATGTGAAGCACATATCAAGGAAAGAAGCACTAGGCCTTAGTGTTCAAGATTTGCAGGATCTCCTTGGGCTTTCACTGTGTAGGGATGAGGATGACCAGAGTGCAAAGGAATTTGAAGCTGAATTCAAAGAACAAGCTAAGGCACTCTTGATGAGTAATAAAGGTCCTGAATAATGAAAGGTTTTGGCATTATCTGTTCCAGGGGGAGATTGTTGGGATTGAACCCTAACAAAGGAACAGATAATGTAAAGCCAAAACCAGGTCACAACAGAGGATTCACAATAAACAGTAGTTTATACTTTGCTCTCCCCTTGAAAGTGAGTTATAACATCTGATGGTCTCTAACTGCTGCTCATAATCAACTGCTGTGCCCTTTCAACTGCTGATATGATCCTAAAGACTGCTGAAGACAAACTCTGTTGCTCCATCTACTACTGTCTCTTAAGTGCTGCTGAAGACACAAACACTGCTCATTCAAGGACTGATCACCTTTGAAGAAAGCACTGATGTTGTTGTTAAGCATCAGTGCTTAGGCTACAACAGTGGAACGTGAAGCAGTTGTTTCCTCATGTTTTGTATTTTTATTACAATCAGTTGTTAGACATCAGTAGTTTGTGTAAGGACAGTAGATATAGTTTGTTAGGCTGTTAGACGTCGCTTTCATGGTGACGTCAGCTGAGATTCCTCAGTGGTTTGGTTTGCCTATAAATGTAACAGTACCCTGTACTGTTACATTTGATTGACTGAGCGGGTTCTTCTCCTCATGTCTAATCCTTTCATCTTGTGTGCAACCAACCTTGGGGCATCAGGCTGAGGGGGAGTATAGTTTGTTAGCATGACTGTAATCTTTTGCTTTGATTTGTAAATCTTTTTACTCTATGTGAAGCAATTGTTTATCAAACTATTTTCTCCTTTGATTGTGTTTACAAAGTTTGTTTTCATTTCCGCTGCACCTAACATGTTTTCATATTCATTGATTATTCATTTTAAACAAACAAACACTATCATGAGAGCCTCAGATCCTAACACTAACCCAGTGCGAGCCCGGTTAAGACAATGTAGTCTGGACAGATCTTGACTAGGACCGCCGTTTAGGCGGTGTGACATTGGGTCACTTAAAAAGAATTTCACTGTTTAAAAAATATTAATGAGGTGCAAATAACTCCTATGGCTAAGCCATAGGCCCGCCCTTTTCTGGTGTTAATACAACAACAAAAATGAACCCTGTAACTTTTACTTATAGTAAAGTTATTTGTACAATTTTGGAAGGGTAAAATGTAGGCAAATATTTTCCCAATTCATGAAGATAGAGAAACTACTTTCGAAGAGAACCCAATTCTAAAGCAAAAACATACAAACAAACAACATGTGACAAATAAGTAAATAAATATATCTAAAGAGAGTCATCATTAATCAAAGAGTGGTGATTGGGTAAAATAGTGGCATATATAACATATAAATATAAATAGAGAAAGAAAAGAGTTAACATACATGTAAAGTACATAAAAAACGTGAGACCACCTAGGGCCCTAAAACCAACACACACACTTGTAACCTCCTGTAACAATCATTAGGGGACACGGGGTGGTGCGTTATAGCACCGTGATGAACAAAAATAACGCGTTAGCACACCGCCGCCTCCATTCCTTCACGCGTTATAAATTCAACGGCGTGCATTTTATAACTCGTTGAACTTTTGAATAAAGGCTGCATGGGCATCTCTTCAAATGACACGTGTGGTTTGGCTGCATGGGGTGATAGAATTCAAATGACACCTGTACATGTATACATATGTATATATTCACACACATGTATATAATATTGGGTGATAGAATTCCATCACTAGTGATACCACCCCCTCTACATTTCTATCACTAGTGATAGAAATTTGGTTGATGACATGGCATGATTTTATTGGACAATGGGAGTGATAGAAACTATCACTAGTGAACCACCCCTCCTCCCCTTAGGATTAATTCTATGTCTTACTAACTTTTATCCTAAACCATGTCCCTAGAGGTGCAACTTTATTAGATCATGCATAATTCGTACATCCTAAGATAGTTTGGGCATTCCTTTACTTCTCTTTCCCTCAATAGTGATGGTTTATGTCACGGCTCCAGCCCCGGTTTGACCCGGTCAGAAGCCGCGGGACAGGAACCCGTGGTATTGATTAAATGATGCGACAGCGGAAGATTTAACATGATCTTTTAAAACTTGAAATGCCCGATTATTTTATTTCATAATTCGGGATCAACCCCGTAATTTACAATAGAGGAATTTTACTAGGAAATTCCCTGATTTATAAAACATGTTTATTCATTTTTTATTGAGCCACATCTTCAAGCTTGTTAGTGCTCCGTAGCACGTTTTCCTTGAATCATAGCAGGTCGCCTGAAACATGTTTTAAAAATATTTTGTCAGCGGGGAAATACTGGTGAATCATTCAGTTTGCACAAAACGACACATAGTTATAAACTACAGCATAAGAGCGATTACAATGGCTTTTATCTTATTTTTATCTGGCGCCGTGTCACCTGGTGACGATGGTCATACCACTATTGGGTCTTTCCCCAAGTAGTGACGTTTATCACTGTTAGGATTTATTAGCCTAACCGCGAGAAATTAGTAATGTGCACAATACCCCACTAGCCAGTGATTCAAGATAACCATGACTTAATCCCTGTAATTATAACTTTTTGAAAATGGAGTATTGTAAAATATTTTTGATAAAAAGAGAATGACTCATATTGCAAATTTATACGGGAAGAGTTTAGCCTACTGATTAGCTTTGTAACATAATTTAAAATAACAATGCACACGAACTAGGTTAGTAACTAATACAGCATTTACGATAACTCACGAGATTAAAACCCTCACAACGAATGACAAAGTGCAATACTTAAACATCCATCGAATTCACGACGAATGACAAAGTATAACCCTAATTTGAGCAGCACTTAAACATTCATCGGATAGTTTCAATCGATAGGACATTGAATCGTAGCAGCGATCGAGTTAATACCCTGTATCGTAGCAGCACCCCACTACTTTGAAAGTAAAATTCGAGCAGAATATGATTGATTTTGAAAGTTTCATCGACACCAGTGAACTACTCATGGCCTGTCCTATTTGTAGCTGATTTTGGGTCTCTCGCGGCCCGCGTGGCCACCTAGTCTACGCGTAGGCTTGCTGGGTCACGAGTAGGTGTGCCAGGTGGATGACACGTGGACTGGGCACGCTTATCCGGTCAAACACATGTTGACGCGGCCCGCGTAAGGTTATGCTTTTCTTTACGCGGCCCGCCTGAAACCTAAAAATCTTGATTTCTTGATTTTTTTTTCATGCACAGTAGGGTTTCAGGGGTCCGGGTTTTTACTTACGGGTTGGTTAGAGACATTTTTGAAAGTCCTTACATTTTATGTTGCTCCAACGAGCACCGCTATCTGCCTCTTCTTCACATGTCCAAACTATTTCAATCTCCTATCTTTTATCCTATTTGATATACTAGCCATAACCTAACCTTTTCCGAAAACCTCATGTCTTATACGATCTAACCTAGTGTGTCCAAACATCCACCTCAATATCCTTATCTCTACCACCTCCATCTTGCGTGCATGTCTTCTTGATGACTCCAACAATTGGTTTCATATAACATAGCTGGTCGAACTGAATCCTTATAAAATTTCCCTTTTAATCTAATTCCTTGTCATACAATACCCCTAAAGTAGCCCTCCACCTACACCATCTTGTTTAAACTCTGCATGTCACATCACGATCTATGTTCCATCACTCTAAGGCTGGTGGGTGTGGTTTAAAGCCCTAGGGCCTTTACTATGCCATTCAGTGCCACGTAGGCGCCACCTCATATGGGGAGCTTTAAAGCTATTTCATTTAACTTTCATGCAATGGTTTAAAGCCCCTATCATGATTACCTAATTATTTTTTATTATATTTTGTATTTTTAAAACTATATACCATTTTTATTTAAAACAAAATTAAAACATGGTAAATAAAAATGGTGGTGCGGAATAGTATCCAAAAAACCGGGAAGCGGTGGTGGCGTTGTCGGATGAGGGGAGGTTGGGGTGGTAGGGGGCATCAGATAATACCCAATCTCACCCATTCGCGGGTCTCTTCGGTATCGTTCTTCTTGCTCGTTGTTTGCTAAATTACCCCAAAACGGATTGTTGGAGTCCCACGCGTTTTGATTGTTGGGAAACTGATGTGCGCAAAATGCAACATATAAATTACATCAAATGTGGCATTAAACTAACCCTTTTTTAGTACTAAAGTTGGAAAAAGTGCGTTTTTGTCTTCCTTTTGTATTTTCATGATTAAATGAGCTCAAATGAACAAAAGAAGCAAAAAGGCAGCTAAATCTAACATAAATACAAGAAAAGGGATAAACGTGGCATGCCCGACCCCTCGACAACATCTTCCCAAGCAAAACAAGAGAACAGAAAGCTGAACACGCCCCGTGCTCAATGAGCACGGGGGCGTGCCCAAGTGTCTGCAGAAAAGACAAAGCTGTAGAAGCTTCTATCACCCACCACGGGGGCGTGCCCAGCGGACACGGGGCCGTGTCAACTCTAAGATTCATAGAATCTGAGGAAATATTGATAGTATAGATACGCTTCTGCACACGGGGTCGTGCCCAGCGGACACGGGGTGTGGTCAACTAATGTAGACAAACTGCATTTAATGAAGGAAGAGAAGACGGGTGGACACGAGGCCGTGCCCAATGGACACGGGGCCATGTCCGGGCTTCTGTGCAGTCTATAAATAGGGGTGCTTGGCTCATTTGCAAACCATCCCTTGGCAAACCACCTCTCTCACACTTCACCCATCCACCACCACCATCACAACCCATCATCCACCACCATCATCCATCATCCATCATAGAGTGTGTGAGTAGTCTCGGGATCCAAGATTGATTGTAAGAGTTCTTGACAATCAAAGGCCATGTTTGCCTAAGTCTCTTACATCACTTGGTGAAGACAAGTGTCTAGTGTAATACTTTTTTTTAATTTTTTCGCACTTTTTATTTGGTTATGTATTAATGACTTTAATAACTAGTTTCTTATGTTGAATGTGAGTCTTCCTTATCGTTTGTCCGTGGTGTCTTGGCATTATTTTACTGTCTATATAAAATAAAAGATTTTCACCATTCATATCTCCACGGTCTATATGGAGGTATGTTGGCTACCTGGTCGGGGGTTAATGGAACGGTTTGGTAAGAGTCTTGCCTTGTTCAGTGTATAGATACTGCAAGGACCTAGGTCAACTTTAGTAGGATCTCCTTCAATACCCACTGGTATTGGATGGCGGGGGTCCGAACTCCTTGATCCCCTCATATGTAAACTACTATTAAAACTTTAACCAGGCTACTTAGGACTGTATCCCTGCTGACTCAGACTACTTAGCCGAGGGTAACGTCACCTCCAGAAGAGTGGCCTACCACAATATGCATTAATAACTTAATTAATTATCTTTTAATAATCCAACCCTATAGGATTGTATCCTTGCTGACTCAAACTACTGGGTTGAGGGTAATGTCACATTCAGAAGAGGGGCCTACTACAATAACTAAGATAATCTCTTAAAAAGTGCAAAAGTGCGAAAATAATCAAAGGTTACACTAAACACGAGTCGGATCCAAGTGATTCATCTTGTCTATCTGTTTTTATTTTTCAGCATTTTAGTTAGTTTTATTTTTTTTTCTAGTTTAAAATCATTTTTTCTAAACTTTTGATTTAATTAGACGTTGAGGATAAACCGGTACTAAAAGTTCTTGTGTCCTTGGACGACCTCGGTATCTTACCAACACTATACTACGCTCACGATGGGTGCACTTGCCCATATGTATGTTTAGTGTTAGTAAATATCGTGTTTTATAAATTTAAAACTTGGCTAAAAAGTGTTAAAGGGCTTAAAATATACATTAAAAATCTATACGACACTTCACACGCATCAAGTTTTTGGCGCCGTTGCCGGGGACACAAGGATTTTAAGAAAGTTAGGACTCAACGGCCTAATCATTTTTTTTGTTTTTTTTATTTTATTTATTTTTCTATTTTTAGGATTTTTCTTAAATTTTTCAGTTTCTGCAGAGCTCAGCACGGGCCGTGCCTGGTCGGACACAGGACCGTGCTCAGCATTGTTACTGGCATTTTTTATTTTCTGAGTTACAGGGAGTTGAACACGGGGCCGTTTCGGTGCAGCACGGGGCCGTGTCGAGCTCCCCAGTAATAGGGATCCGGAAAACAACTACTGTATCTCTGACCACGGGCCGTGTTCACCTGAGCACGGGGCCGTGGTGAACCTTCTGACCAACGTTCTTTTCTGTTTTTATTGCAGGACTTGGAACCCAGGCGCCACATCTGAACTTTCTACGTAGTGTATGAGCTCCAGTTCTAGTAGAGACATAAAAGAACCTCTAGAAGAACCCGAACGCTTTCTCAGAAAAAGACTTAAAGCTAAAAACCAAGAGAAAGTTTCAGGGGGCCCACTTCTAATGGCGGATAAACGTACCCTCATGGATTACTTACGACCCACCATAGGTAATCTTGGCGCCGCTATCAATGCACCGAATGTCGAGGCCAATAACTTCGAACTTCGACCGCATTTGATTCAAATGCTCCAAAACTCCGCAACCTTCCATGGGCTTGCGGACGAAGATCCCCATTTGCATATCACTAACTTCCTAGAAATATGTGATACGTTCCGGATCAATGGAGCATCAAACGACGCCATCCACCTTCGAATGTTTCCATTTTCACTAAAAGACCGAGCTAAGGCTTGGCTTAATACCCTCCCAGTTGGCTCGGTAAACACATGGGATGAACTGGCCCAAAAGTTTCTATATAAGTATTTCCGTCCTGCTAAAACGGCTAAATTAATGACTGAAATTAATACATATTCACAAGAGGATGAGGAATCCTTATATGAAACTTGGGAAATGTTCAAGGAGCTACTGAGAAAGTGTCCTCATCATGGTCTTGCAGTATGGCAACAAGTTTCCACTTTCTACAATGGATTGTTGTCACACACAAGACAAACACTTTACTCTAGATCCGGGGGACTCTTAGGTAATCGTCGCCCAAATGAAATATATAATCAAATCGAGGAAATTGCTCAAACCAATTTTCAGTGGCACACTCCCCGAGGCAACAAATCTATTGCCCCGAGCGCCCATAAGGTTGATGAGAGCACTTCCTTGCAAGCCCAAATCGAAGCCATTTCTTCAAAAATCAAAAAGTTAGAAATGGTAAAAACGGCTTCGGTTATGGCTTGCGAGGGGTGTGGTTGGCCACATGAAAATTGGAGTTGTATGAAAGAATTGGATAATCAAACGGAATCGGTAAACTACATTGATAATAGACCTAGGTCGTCGGGTCCTCCAACGGGTACCTACAACCAAGGATGGTGTAACCACCCTAACCATGGTTGGAGAGAACCCGGCAATAGTAGTAACCAACAAAATCTAAACCAACGAACAAACTTTCAACAACCAAGAAACGAGTCGCAAAATTTCTCTCAACAACAACAAGGGGGACGAGAGAGGCTTGAAGATACTGTATCTCGCCTCATCTCCGACTCCGAAAAGAAAAACTCGGATCGATTTCAACAATTGGAATCGAATTTTAGAAATCAACAAGCTAGTATTCAAAACATTGAAAAACAAATAAATCAACTAGCTCAAAATATGTCCGAGAGACCACAAGGCGCATTACCCAGCAATACCGAAACCAACCCAAAGGCACAAGTACATCTCATTACATTGAGAAACCGCACCGTGGGTCCCGAGGAGGCTCCGCTACCCCCAGTTGAAAAGAGCCGATCTAGCCAAACCGCGGTTCCACCGACGAACGAACAAGAAGCGGCTCCTAAACCAAATCAAGAGCCCTCCAAGAATCCTCCGGTTCCATACCCCGGTCGGTTAATTCGCCAAAATACCGATGAGCAATTCACAAAATTCGTAAATTTATTAAAACAATTGCATGTCAATATTCCATTTGTTGAAGTCCTAACCCAAATGCCTAAGTATTCAAAATTTATGAGGGACTTCCTCACTCACAAAAGGAAAATAGAATCGTTGCAATTAGTTAATTTAAGTGAAGAATGCTCCGCCTTGCTACTCAACAAACTCCCACAAAAGAAGATTGATCCTGGAAGCTTCACAATCACTTGTTCGATTGGGGAATCTCCCATTCGCAATGCACTAGCCGACCTCGGGGCTAGCATCAACCTCATGCCCGCATCAATGTTCGACCGACTCGGCTTGGGGATGACAAGCCCTACGAAAATGAGCATACAACTCGTCGATAGGTCGGTCAAATATCCACAAGGTGTCGCTGAAAATCTATTGGTTAAAGTCGGCGAATTTGTCTTCCCGACCGACTTTGTCATACTAGATATGGAGGAAGATACCGAAGTACCACTCATCTTAGGTAGGCCATTCCTAGCCACGACCCATGCAGTGGTAGACATGAATGGTGGGACACTAACATTAAGGGTTAGGGACAAGGAAATGAAGTTTGGAGTTGGCAAAAGAGTAGAAGACGATGACCCGGTCAATTACATGAAGGTCATAGACTCAAGTTTGGATGATGCTCTCCGACGGTGAAACATGGGATGCATGACATCCCACTTGGGTAACATATGACTGGCTTTGGGTCTAGCCAAGGACCCTATAAACGTGGCGCACCACGGAGGCATTCCGCGAAACTATTCTTAGTTTAATTTAGATTAGTTTTTATGTTTTCTAGTTAGTTTTAATTTTCAGGAATAAAACACACTCGGGATGGTGAAGGATACCAAGGGAAACTTGTATCAACACCCCATGCACAAAAACAGAGCCTCTCGCCGATTTTTCTTCATTACAGCAAGTTCAGCACGGGGTCGTGCTCAACTGTCACACCCCCAAAATCCACACGCGGAGTACCACCGCTTGGAGGCGTGACTGACCAGGATCAAGCCACTAATCATATTGAACATATAAGTAAATAGTAAAAGTCATTCCTCGATACGATAGGTGTTTTCAAAACCAAACATAAACAAGTGTGTAGCGGAAGCAATAATGTAAGACCCAACAAAAGTTTAAGTACAAAATGTCATAATGTTTAACAACACATTCACGATCCATGTCCACAACGACCGTGCCTCCCGTGCAAGCTCCAAAAGTACCTAAGGTCCTGCAAGGCATGTAACAGAGAGTCAACAACTAGTTGAGCGAGTTCACAGTTGGTTATTTAGATATTATGTTCGTATCGCAAATCGTATGCTCATTTAGTAATCATGTATCGTATGTAATGGTATCGCGGCCCTCTAGGCATGTTTGCGAAGTTTAGTGGGGGTTTCCCATATGTTCTCTAGACTAGGTATATTTGTATCGCGGCCCTCCAGGCATGTTTGCGAAGATTAAAGTATAGTTCGCGGCCATTTCCAGGCATGTTTGCGAAGATTGTTCTAGTATCGCGGCCGATCCCGGCATGTGTGCGAAGAGAAGTATATGTATCACTAGTCTAGTAGTATCTACCATTGACCTTCCTCTCCCGAGGCCTATGGTATGTAATTCCGATAACTCTTAAGCATAAATAATCAACCAACCCATTCCCAACCCCGGGAATCCCATGCCTTGGTAGAAGTGTGAACTCACCTTAGTTTGCTCGGTATGCTAAGTTAAGTGCTCACAATAAATCAGTCAAGTCCTATAGTGCACGTATACTCAACCAGTTCACATTCGTAATGTTTCACATGAAACTAGTGTCACATTAATATCATAGAGTGTGTTTGACAGTTCATATCATGCAACACATAAACAGGTAGTCACATTCATAACATTCATGCTTCACATACGTGTGTTCCACAGTTAATATAATATTGTTATTCGTTAGCATGCTTGACAGGAATAGTAGTTAACCATGTAAATCAACTAACAGAGCTAACATCCATCAAAACTAGTAACTAACTGTGTCACATGCTTTACTTAACTAAAATAATAGGTTTAACAGAGTTAATAAATAACAAAGTTATATATCCAAAGAGTTAACCTAATTAACTTAATTAACAACTAACAGAACATATATACACTAACTGAGTTTATGACTTAACATAGTTACTTAGTTTAACAGTGTTAATGAACTAACCAGAATTAACAAACTGAGTTAATAAACAAACAGGTTAATAACATCACATGAGCCGAAAACCCTTTTGAACAAAGTCATCTGGGCCGAAAACCCTTTTATGGACGAAATCCCTTATGTGGGCCGAAATCAACTTGGGCCTTAAACACCTTGGCCGAAATCCCTATAGGGCCGAAATCCAAGCTTGGGCCGAAATCACTTTAGCCGAAATCACCTAAGGTGATTTCGCTGGTTTGTGGATTTCGTGAGGTGGGGGGTGTTTTCGTCAGTCATCATCATCAACAACAGCAGGTTTTAAACCCAGAAAATCCCCAAACATTTCTAACCATCTCGCCAGTTTCAGTAAAAATCAAACGACCCAAACAATAAATACCATCGCACAGATTAATAAATCATTGTGATATCAAGACTATCATTTAATCCTCAGATCTTTCATAACATACAGATCAATACAAATCATACACTCAATATCATCACATACTACCTGTTCATTCATGATATCCAGTAATAATAAGAAATCAATAACTAACCTAAGCAGCAAGATGGTACTTCGATGGATGTGTGCCGTCGGTTTTCAAAAGGAGAGAGAGAAATAATGTGATAAGGTTTGCCAAAAATGAGAAACTTCTCCGTTAAGCTTGTGATAAAATAAATAAATATATAATAACTCATTACTGGGCCAAGGCCCATTCTCTGTTTTCGTTGAGCCCATGTTAGATGAAAACACTCAAAGTGTTTTCATGAGGGAGTGATTTCGTTGGTGAGGGTTTCTCAGCTAAGTTCCATGTTTTAATTAAACAATCATAAATGCTAAATCAATATAAAACATAATATACTCACTTATATTGCCACCACATATAAATACAAAACACACGTTGCAAGTAAGCACAAACTTAAGTCGAATAGAGAACTTGAAAACTCGGGTTGTCACATTATCCCCAACTTGAAAGAAATTTCGTCCCGAAATTTAGCATGCGGTTACTGAGGAAGCTGGGTAAGTTATCGTTTACTGGTTTTCCTGGGGTGTCACATCATCCCCCCGTTGATTTGGAATTCCATCCCGAAATTCTGTGGTAGCTTCAGCCTCAGTAGTGGTTGCATTGGTTCCGAATATCTGGGGATATTTGAGTTCCATTTGGTCTTCTCGTTCCCAGGTATACTCTGGGCCACGACGGGAGTTCCAACGAACTCGAACAAGAGGTATTCTGGTGTTCTTGAGGACCTTAACATCCCGGTCCGTAATTTCAACTGGTTCTTCGACGAAATGCAACCGTTCGTCGATAGTGAGCTCCTTCAAAGGAACTATGGGGGTCTCATCTGACAGACACTTCTTCAGATTCGACACGTGAAAGACGTTGTGAACTGCACTGAGTTCAGCTGGTAAGTTCAGTCTGTAGGCCACTTTGCCTATCTTCTCTATGACTTCAAATGGTCCAACGTATCGTGGATTGAGTTTGCCCCTTTTGCCAAAACGAACAACACCCTTCCGGGGTGAAACTTTGAGTAGTGCTCGATCCCCAACCTGGAACTCGAGTAGTTTCCTGTCTTTATCGGCATATGCTTTCTGACGGTCACGAGCTGCCGCCATGCGTTGTCGTATTTGAGCAATCTTTTCAGTAGTATCAACTACCATTTCCGGACCTGTGATCTGACTGTCACCCACCTCTGCCCAGCAAAGAGGTGATCGGCATTTACGCCCGTACAATGCCTCAAATGGAGCAGCTTTAATGCTGGTGTGGTAACTGTTGTTGTACGAAAATTCCACAAGTGGCAGATGTTTTTCCCAGCCCTTGCCAAAGTCAATTACGCACGCCCGAAGCATGTCTTCTAGAGTTTGAATAGTGCGCTCAGACTGCCCATCTGTCTGAGGATGATAAGCTGTGCTCATGTCTAAACGAGAGCCAAAAGATTTGTGCATTGCTTGCCACAGTTCTGAAGTAAAACGTGCGTCACGATCAGAGATAATAGAGGTGGGCACCCCGTGCCTCGAGACAACTTCCTTAAGGTATACGTCTGCTAGAGTGGAGAACTTATCCGTTTCCTTGATAGCCAAGAAGTGAGCAGACTTTGTGAGTCGATCCACGATCACCCAAATAGTATCATTTCCGCGCTGAGATCTAGGTAGGCCAGTAACAAAATCCATGGAAATTTGTTCCCATTTCCATTGTGGTATCTCAGGTTGCTGGAGTGGGCCTGATGGTTTCTGATATTCCGCTTTGACTCTCGCACAAGTCAAACACTTGCTAACGTAAGTTGCTATGTGGGCCTTCATGCTAGGCCACCAATATGTAGTTCTGAGGTCGTGGTACATCTTATCCGAACCAGGATGTACTGAGTAGCGAGACTTATGAGCTTCTTCCATTACAAGCTCGCGTAAGTTGCCATAGTGTGGGACCCAAATGCGTCCTGTTACATAGTAGGCTCTGTCTGCCTTTTGTTCTAACCGTTGTCTTGAACCGCGTAGGGCTTCAGCCCTGACGTTTTCTGGTTTCAATGCTTCTACTTGAGCATCTCGTATCTATGAAGGAAGACTAGACTGAATAGTGAGTTGCAACGCTCGTACACGCCTAGGTGTAGTATCTTTTCGACTGAGGGCGTCGGCCACCACATTGGCTTTGCCCGGATGGTACTTTATAGCACATTCGTAATCGTTCAGTAACTCGACCCATCGACGTTGTCGCATGTTCAATTCTTTCTGCTTGAAGATATGCTCAAGACTCCTGTGATCGGTGTAGATGGTGCACTTGGTGCCATACAGATAATGTCGCCATATCTTGAGCGCAAAAACAACAGCTCCCAGCTCTAAATCGTGCGTAGTGTAATTCCGTTCGTGAATCTTAAGTTGGCGTGAAGCATAAGCAATGACTTTATCCCGCTGCATCAACACACATCCAAGACCTTGGATAGATGCGTCGCAGTAGACTACAAAATCGTCCGTGCCTTCAGGCAATGAGAGGATAGGTGCGCTACAAAGTCTATCCTTTAAGTGCTGAAACGTTGTTTCCTGTGTATTACTCCAACGGTAAGCAACACCTTTCTGTGTCAGTAATGTAAGCGGCTGTGCAATCTTTGAGAAGTCTTTGATGAACCGTCTGTAATAACCCGCCAAACCCAAGAATTGGCGTATTTCTGTCGGTGTGCGAGGTGCAGGCCAATTCTTGATCGAATCTACCTTGGATGGATCGACATGAATCCCATCCTTGTTTACCAAGTGGCCTAGAAAGTGGACTTCACGAAGCCAGAAGTCGCATTTTGAAAACTTAGCGTACAGTTGTTCCGTTCGAAGGAGTTCCAGAATAAGTCGTAAATGCTGCTCATGTTCCTCCCGATTCTTCGAATAAATTAGGATGTCGTCGATGAAAACAATAACAAACTTGTCAAGATAAGGTTTGCACACCCTGTTCATAAGATCCATGAAGACCGCAGGCGCGTTCGTTAGCCCGAATGGCATGACCAAAAACTCGTAATGGCCGTAGCGAGTTCTGAATGCTGTTTTGGAGACGTCCTCATCCCGAACTCTCAGTTGGTGATAGCCTGACCTCAGGTCAATCTTCGAGTAATAGCTCGACCCTTGCAACTGGTCGAATAAGTCATCAATGCGTGGAAGAGGACAGCGATTCTTCACAGTCACCTTGTTCAGTTCGCGGTAATCTATGCACATGCGAAAAGTACCGTCTTTCTTTTTCACAAACAATACTGGAGCTCCCCAGGGCGAAGAACTAGGACGAATAAAACCCTTTTCCAAGAGTTCTTGCAATTGCTTAGACAGTTCTTCCAGTTCAGTTGGAGCTAAGCGGTAAGGTGCTCGAGCTATGGGTGCTACCCCTGGAGCTAGCTCGATCTGAAATTCGACCTGGCGATGGGGCGGTAATCCGGGTAACTCTTCAGGAAACACTTGAGGAAAGTCGCGTACAACAGGAATATCCTCTAACTTCTTCTCTTTCGTCGATGTATCAGTAACAAGTGCTAAAATAGCTGTGTGGCCCTTTCGCAAACATTTCTGAGCCTTCAAGAAGGAGATGATGCCACTCACGACACCACTCTTGTCGCCTTGAACTTCGAGAGGTTCTTTTCCAGTACGAGGAATACGAATGATCTTCTCCTTGCATAAGATCTCTGCTTGCTGTTGGGATAACCAATCCATACCAATGACAATGTCGAAACTACTCAGAGTTATAGGAATGAGATCGATAGAGAAAGTCTGACCAGCGAGGATAAGATTACAACCCTGAACTATGTGTGTGGCTTCTAGACTTTTACCGTTAGCTAACTCTACGACATGTTTGGTGTTTAAAAGCGTTGGTGCGCGTTTAAGCATTTCACTAACCTTCAGAGATATGTAACTGGTATCCGCACCCGAATCAAATAATACAGCAACATAAAAGTCGTCGAGAAGAAACTTACCCATAACCACATGAGGATCGTTCCTTGCGTCACTCTGACCAATCACAAATGCACGACCCTTAGCACCATTGTTGTTGTTTCCCCCATTGTTGTTCCCATTGCCCTGATTATTGTTGTTGTTGTTCTGACTCTGATTTAACTGGGGGCAGTTCCGCTTGAAGTGACCTTCAGCTCCACACTGAAAGCATGCCTTATTTCCTTGCTGTTGTTGCTGTGGCTAGTTTCGTGGAACTGGTGGCTGTTGTTGCTGGTTCTGATTCGCAGGCCTTGAGCTCCTGCAATCTTTAGCTTCATGACCTACCCTTAGACATCTCTGACAGCGGCCTTTACGACACTGGCCACTGTGGTGTTTGTTGCACCTGTTACACAGTGGATGAATTCCCCGATATCCACTCTGCCCCTGACCACCAGACGATTGCTGACTCGGACTCTGGTAATCACTAGTCTTGCGCTGCTGCTGTGCTTGAGACTGTACAGTAGCTGAACCCCTGCTGGAATCCCCTTCCCATTTCCGCTTGTTGTCACTGGGATTAGCAGGAGTAGCTGGAGTGGTAGTGGTAGTAGTAGCGCTGATACGTTTAGGCAGCCTGTTCTGTTCGACTGCCTGATCGGTGAGGCGATGAGCTAACTTGACAATCTGTTGAATGGTGCCAAGATTCGCTGAGGTTACGTGACTTTGAATTTCCGGCACCAGTCCATTGAGATACAGTTCGATACGCTTAATGGGAGGGTCTACCATAGTAGGACACAAAATAACCAACTCATTCGATCTTCTGGTGTACGCTTCAATTTCTGACCCCGTCATTTTCAAGTGGTAAAACTCTACCTCCAGCTTATGAATATCATCACGGCTACAGTATTCCTCTTTGATCAACTCCTTGAAATCATTCCAGGGTGTGGCGTTAGCAATAGCCAACCCTAACATCTGAACTTGCGCATTCCACCAAGTCAGCGCAATGCCTTCTAGAGTACCAGTGGCGTACTTCACCCTGCGAGCCTCAGGGCATTCACACATTTCAAATACGGACTCGAGCTTTTCAAACCAATGGAGGAGTCCAACCGCTCCTTCCGTGCCACTAAAAGTAGTAGGACGACAGTCCATGAAAGTTTTGAAGGTGCAAACAGGTGGCTGAGCGTGCTGACCTGTTGTGTATAAGAACCAGGACAAGATTAAGCACAAGAGTTGTTTTAGGAGTGTAGGATCTAAAGATCCTATTGGGAGTTACAACTGCAGGGTATACCTCCTTCTTGTGCGGCTGCAAGTGCCGCAGCAACTCGTTCGTTAATAAGAGCCGTCAACTGGGCTTGTGTCATGTTAATGCGTCCAGCCATGATCTTCATAGCAAATATGACATAGGTGAGAGAGGTTCGCGAGTAGTGCGATAACAGAAGGGAGTAAGCACACAAGTGTTCTCATGCAATCGTGTTAAGTTAACCTAAGCATACCCGGAGCAAAGTTCTATGCAATTCTAGCAAGTAGGCAACAAAACATGTACCATATTACCTAGGATGTTGAGTCTTGCACGTGGAGCGAGGCGTCGTTGTGGATCGTTGAGCACTGTTCTGGTTATAGTCTGGTTTTAATAAAAACGTTTTCCCCTTATTAAAACCGAGTTCTCTATAACCAATGGCTCTGATACCAATCTGTCACACCCCCAAAATCCACACGCGGAGTACCACCGCTTGGAGGCGTGACTGACCAGGATCAAGCCACTAATCATATTGAACATATAAGTAAATAGTAAAAGTCATTCCTCGATACGATAGGTGTTTTCAAAACCAAACATAAACAAGTGTGTAGCGGAAGCAATAATGTAAGACCCAACAAAAGTTTAAGTACAAAATGTCATAATGTTTAACAACACATTCACGATCCATGTCCACAACGACCGTGCCTCCCGTGCAAGCTCCAAAAGTACCTAAGGTCCTTCAAGGCATGTAACAGAGAGTCAACAACTAGTTGAGCGAGTTCACAGTTGGTTATTTAGATATTATGTTCGTATCGCAAATCGTATGCTCATTTAGTAATCATGTATCGTATGTAATGGTATCGCGGCCCTCTAGGCATGTTTGCGAAGTTTAGTGGGGGTTTCCCATATGTTCTCTAGACTAGGTATATTTGTATCGCGGCCCTCCAGGCATGTTTGCGAAGATTAAAGTATAGTTCGCGGCCATTTCCAGGCATGTTTGCGAAGATTGTTCTAGTATCGCGGCCGATCCCGGCATGTGTGCGAAGAGAAGTATATGTATCACTAGTCTAGTAGTATCTACCATTGACCTTCCTCTCCCGAGGCCTATGGTATGTAATTCCGATAACTCTTAAGCATAAATAATCAACCAACCCATTCCCAACCCCGGGAATCCCATGCCTTGGTAGAAGTGTGAACTCACCTTAGTTTGCTCGGTATGCTAAGTTAAGTGCTCACAATAAATCAGTCAAGTCCTATAGTGCACGTATACTCAATCAGTTCACATTCGTAATGTTTCACATGAAACTAGTGTCACAGTAATATCATAGAGTGTGTTTGACAGTTCATATCATGCAACACATAAACAGGTAGTCACATTCATAACATTCATGCTTCACATACGTGTGTTCCACAGTTAATATAATATTGTTATTCGTTAGCATGCTTGACAGGAATAGTAGTTAACCATGTAAATCAACTAACAGAGCTAACATCCATCAGAACTAGTAACTAACTGTGTCACATGCTTTACTTAACTAAAATAATAGGTTTAACAGAGTTAATAAATAACAAAGTTATATATCCAAAGAGTTAACCTAATTAACTTAATTAACAACTAACAGAACATATATACACTAACTGAGTTTATGACTTAACATAGTTACTTAGTTTAACAGTGTTAATGAACTAACCAGAATTAACAAACTGAGTTAATAAACAAACAGGTTAATAACATCACATGAGCCGAAAACCCTTTTGAACAAAGTCATCTGGGCCGAAAACCCTTTTATGGACGAAATCCCTTATGTGGGCCGAAATCAACTTGGGCCTTAAACACCTTGGCCGAAATCCCTATAGGGCCGAAATCCAAGCTTGGGCCGAAATCACCTTAGCCGAAATCACCTAAGGTGATTTCGCTGGTTTCTGGTTTTCGTGAGGTGGGGGGTGTTTTCGTCAGTCATCATCATCAACAACAGCAGGTTTTAAACCCAGAAAATCCCCAAACATTTCTAACCATCTCGCCAGTTTCAGTAAAAATCAAACGACCCAAACAATAAATACCATCGCACAGATTAATAAATCATTGTGATATCAAGACTATCATTTAATCCTCAGATCTTTCATAACATACAGATCAATACAAATCATACACTCAATATCATCACATACTACCTGTTCATTCATGATATCCAGTAATAATAAGAAATCAATAACTAACCTAAGCAGCAAGATGGTACTTCGATGGATGTGTGCCGTCGGTTTTCAAAAGGAGAGAGAGAAATAATGTGATAAGGTTTGCCAAAAATGAGAAACTTCTCCGTTAAGCTTGTGATAAAATAAATAAATATATAATAACTCATTACTGGGCCAAGGCCCATTCTCTGTTTTCGTTGAGCCCATGTTAGATGAAAACACTCAAAGTGTTTTCATGAGGGAGTGATTTCGTTGGTGAGGGTTTCTCAGCTAAGTTCCATGTTTTAATTAAACAATCATAAATGCTAAATCAATATAAAACATAATATACTCACTTATATTGCCACCACATATAAATACAAAACACACGTTGCAAGTAAGCACAAACTTAAGTCGAATAGAGAACTTGAAAACTCGGGTTGTCACATCAACCAACACGCCCCGTGCTCAACCATCTGCAGAAAAATGCCCAGTTCAGGTATCACTGAACATGCCCCCGTGTCCAGCCTTCTGTTACTTTACTTTCTTTTCTTTTCTGTACTGGCAATCTGAACACGGTTTCGTGCCCGGAAACCACGGGGTCGTGTCCAGACGCCCAGTAACATAAATTTTTGCTTTTTCGCAACTTTTTACACATTCAATCAACCTGAAAACTTATTTTTGGGGCACATTGAGGACAATGTGTAATTTAAGTGTGGGGGATGCTAAAACCTTAAATTTTGCAAGTCCTAATTACAAGTCTTACACAAAACTCTATTAGAACCGCTAAAAACCCCAATTTTTTTCAAAAATTTTTCATTTTTTTTACTTGTCTAGGTTTAATTTGGGAATTTCAAATTCTAAAAAAGTGATATTTTTTCAAATTTACAACCGATAGAGTCGTGATAAAAAGAACCAACATAAGAAAATTATGAAACGGCGTGACAAATTTAGTTAAAATTTGATTATATATAATTGATCACATAAAAACTCATTCCCACAAAAAGTGAGTTTTGAGCCTTTATTGAGCATACAAATACACATCTTTAAACTAAATGCTCATTTTTCGTTTCTTGTGTGAATAGCCGCTTGGTTCTTACGACTCTAGAACTTGCCACGACGATACATTCCCGGTCCTTACCAACTTAAACCCGAGTAAGTAAATGATGGAGGCATTAGGACTAACACTTTTTATTTCAACACCATTATTTTTCTTTTTTTACCACCTACCCAAAATCTCCCTAGTTAACCCCTTTGAGCCTAAACCTTTTCATTTCTTAACCCAAATCAAACACCCTTTTACCCACCAAAATCCTTTTTCATTTTAAACTCTTTATTTTAGTAACAAAGCTCGGTTTTTCTTATGACTTCTTCAAAAAAAAAAAAATAAATAAAATAATGATGAAGCCAAAAGAAATAAACAAACAAGTTTATCAAAAAGAACTTTGTTTGAAGAGTTGCTTCACCAAAATAAAAGGTTACAAAAAAAATAAAAAAGTCTTACGAAAACCGATGTTTTTTACGCCTTTCACCCTTTTCTACTAACCACTAACCCAACCACCTACCTTTAACCCAAGCCTAACCCTTTCCCCAAAGTCCTCTTGATATTTACAAAGGTATATAGTTAAAAAGGGGTAGGATTGATTGCTTGGCAAGCTTATGGTAGAAGTAAGTTCCATGCCACTCTCGAGAGTTTTCACAAAAATACACCTTCGGCCGAGTGTTGAGTGATCCCCTGTGAGGTGTGTGAACTTGTATATAAATGGAATTTTAAAGAGGCATGTTGTAACAGCCCAGCGTAACCGCACCATGATATTGTCCGCTTTGGCGGCCAGCACGCCCCCGGCGTCCGCCCCTCACGGTTTTTAAAACGCGTCATGATGGTGAAGGTATCCAGCCCCTTATAAGGAAGCCTTTATTCCCCTTCACAACCGATGTGGGATGTCACAATCCACCCCCCCCCCCTTAAGAGGTCCAGCGTCCTCGTAGGACCTGGCACCACCGGTCCGGCCCTGGATCTGATACCATCTGTAACAGCCCAGCGTAACCACACCATGATATTGCCGCTTTGGCGGCCAGCACGCATCCGGCGTTCGCCCCTCACGGTTTTCAAAACGCGTCATGATGGTGAAGGTATCCAGCCCCTTATAAGGAAGCCTTTGTTCCCCTTCACAATCGATGTGGGATGTCACAATCCACCCCCCCCCCCCCCCCTCCTTAAGGGGTCCAGCGTCCTCGCAGGACCTGGCACCACCGGTCCGGCCCTGGCTCTGATACCATCTGTAATAGCTCAGCGTAACCGCACCATGATATTGTCCGCTTTGGCGGCCAGCACGTCCCCGGCGTCCGCCCCTCACGTTTTCAAAACGCGTCATGATGGTGAAGGTATCCAGCCCCTTATAAGGAAGCCTTTGTTCCCCTTCACAACCGATGTGGGATGTCACAATCTGTTTCGGCTCGGCAGGTTTGGAGGTTTCGGATCTAGTCTGGTTCATTCTCGGGTCGCACACACAACCGCCTGTTACCCTTCGGTCAGTGTTATGTTTGAATATTAGTGTGTGTTATGAATCTTAGCTATGCACCAGTTACTATTAGATTGTTTAAAATATGGAAGTTGGTCTGTTAATTTGAGATTGAGTTGTGAATGTTATAATTGTCTGAAGTTTGGAATATGTTTTGTTAGAATATGAATTGATAAAAGACAAACTGGTTAATAAAATCTGATAGTTTTATTTTGGTCGAATGTTGTTCTGAGTTCGTTGTGATTTTTGAAATGAATATATATACATATGTTAGCATCCAAAATTGTTAACTGTTTTGGTATAGACGATTTGTTGAATAAAAGTATGTGAAATTTCAAAGTGTTGATTTGATTATTATTAGTTATGAAATTGAAAAGCCAATTTTATTTATAGGATTACTGTCATCTATATCCTTTAGAGGGTTAATTATTATCTCATGTATGTATCCTTCTAAATGATATTATATTCACCGATCTCATGGTCAATCAAACGAGTGGCGTATAATAGCATGTTTTTAGGAACGAATAAATAGGGAACCATTGTTTTTGTCATGAATAATGGATCATCTCAACATATAATATTCCTTTTCGTTTATCCAGTGGAACAAACAAAATGTTTTATGCAACCAATTTGAGTATATTGTTCTTAATTATTCAAACTAGTTTATAGTCCCGTGTAGTACACGGGGTTATGCATTATAAAATATTTACAATGAAAAATTACAAATTAATGTTACATTTACAAATCTCGAATAACTTCTTTATAGACAACATTAGATGTCCTACTCGAAAGATTATCATTTTTATTAATAATTAATAGTTTAAGTCTATCTCTACTTTTGATTATGGAAAAAGCCATGTACAGTCTATGTGAAAACACTGGTTGTTTTAAAAACAAACCAACTCTCAATAGCAAATGTCCTTCAATTTATTTATCGTCATCGAGAAAACTGTCTTCTTTGATCTCGCGTATTACAATGAGGCTGAATAAATATACTTTATTAATGGTTTTTTATAACGATACAATTTACTCCTACTCTATTACACACCAATGATCCTAAATTATTCTCCCTAGCCCAGACCTCCCCTCTAGAGGCTTATGCCTCTACAAGTGGGTTATTCCTACGTTAGCATTTATTGATGATTTTTAAACTGAGTTTTTCTTAACATATACCTTTTTATATATAATTTAAAAATATTATTAAATTTAATAGTGACCTTCTTATTAAAGCAATATTATATAAAATATTTTAAATCAACATAAATTATAATATTGATTATTTGACTTATCAGGAATTTTAGTATTGAATATTATAAATTAGAAAAAAAAAGTTAAAAAATATAAGTAAAAACTGTAATGTTAATAAAGAAAATATCACATGACACTAACTGGAATCATTTATTAAAATAAGATTTTCAAAAGTACTTGTGGCAACATGACACTAAATGGAATCGTTAGAATGAGATTTTCGAAAATACTTTTGCCAAAAACAAATTATATAAAACAATTAAGATTTTTTAGGATGACAAATGGGTTTTTTTTGTTTTTTTTTTTTTTTTGGACGGCGACTTTTACAACAGACGGTAAGGCCGCTACTACCTATAAATCGGTAGCTACCATCGCCCCACTCCCGCAACCAAGACTATGTTGTCTTAACTGGGCCCACGCTTGGTGCATTAGAGTTTGGCTTGGCGTCCCCCGAGAGCCCAGTTGTTATTTGTTTTTAATCTCTTCAAATAAAAATCATGTCCTATTCATAAATAGATGATAGCTATGACATCAATCCGTAGGAAAGTTGAATCCATTTAGAAAATATTTGCATTCTTTTTAAGCATTAGAAAATTTTGGGTTTTATCCACCATTAAATCGGGAAAGAATAATTATTAAATAGATATATAATTAATTAATTTAAATTTAAAATAAAACATATATAATAATTATGAGGTTAGAGGAGAGAATGACATGTGGCATTATTTGTAGTCTTTTATTAATATTTAGATGGGTAAATATGATACTTTAAGTGTATGAAGTTATAGTTTTATAGACATGTACACGAAGTTTTAGGGGTCGTTTGGTTCGCAAATATTTTTATGGAATTGGAATTTAAGGGAATTTGAATTAATTCCATTGAACTTTTGTATTTTGTTTGGTTTGTGTTATCAATCATTGAACTGTTTAATATAAACCTGGTCACACACTTAGAATAAAACTACACCTTCAAAAGAGCTCGCACCCTTATTGAACCGCACACTTCAACATTGGGCCTTATCTTTAGTGGGCCGCACACTAGTGATAGTCCATGTTCTATTTTGTTAATCACACACTTATACATGTAAGTGTAATAAATAAAAGTCAATACTTGATGAATACGTGTAGCTTATACGTGATTACTTGTTTACCGTCCTAATAAGTGATAACCATAATAGGATATGGTTGATCAACTTAGGACAAATGCTTTATCTACCGAGCAAAGCAAAGGTGAGTTCACACTTTCTATAAGGCATGGGATTCCCGATGGTTGGGAATGGGTAAAGGATTAAATCGGAAACTACGTGATCTCGTGGTTTGGAACACGTACTACATCCTCTTTATTGAAGGGTGATAACATTGTTACGGATAAAGGGTTAAATCGGAAACTACGTGATCTCCTGGTTTGGAACACGTACTACATCCTTTTTATTGAAGGGTGATAACATTATTACTAGACCAAAAACTCTATCATGAAGTCCCTCATTTTATATCGACTTAATCGTCGGGCCAATGGCGAGCGGGTCATTAGTTAGATAGCGCTATTTAGGTTTGACAAGCCTCACACCGTGCCGCAGAGGACGGGCGTGAACTAATGGATCTGGGCACGTCAATGATGATAGACATTGACGCTAGGGCACCAACTTACTTCAGTCAGTAGTCGATATGGTAATGGGTCTAGTGGTTTACAACATGGGGTAGCCCCCACTGGTTATGGTTTGGGAAACAAGGAATTGATTAACTATTGGGTTTCGAATGAACATATGTTTTTTTAAACAACTTTAAACTGGACAACCAACTATGAACTCGCTCAACTTTGTTGTTGACTCGTTGTTACATGCCTTGCAGGTCGATATGTACTTAGCAGGAGCTTGCATGGGAGGTGTCGTTGTGGAGCATGGACATTGAGTGTTCATGATGAACTTAAATACTTTTAACTTATGATTTGGGTTTTGAACTATTTGTTTCCGCTGATAACTTAGACTTGTTAAACTGTTTTTGAACACCAATTATATTATGTGGTTGAACTTTTATTTACTTTACTATATTGTTCAATATGATTGGTGGCTGGATCCTGGTCAGTCACTCCTCCTGCGGTGATACTCCGCTTGTGGATTTTGGGGGTGTGACAGATTGGTATCAGAGCCAGGGCCGGACCGGTGGTGCCAGGTCCTGCGAGGACGCTAGACCCCATAAGGGAGGTGGATTGTGACATCCCACATCGGTTGTGAAGGGGAACAAAGGCTTCCTTATAAGGGGCTGGATACCTTCACCATCATGACGCGTTTTGAAAACCATGTGGGGCGGACGCCGGGGGCGTGCTGGCCGCCAAAGCGAACAATATCATGGTGCGGTTACGCTAGGATGTTACAGATGGTATCAGAGCCAGGGCCGGACCGGTGGTGCCAGGTCCTGCGAGGACGCTGGACCCCTTAAGGGGGGTGGATTGTGACATCCCACATCGGTTGTGAAGGGGAACAAAGGCTTCCTTATAAGGGGCTGGATACATTCACCATCATGACGCGTTTTGAAAACCGTGAGGGGCAGACGTCGGGGGCGTGCTGGCCGCCAAAGAGGACAATATCATGGTGCGGTTACGCTGGGCTGTTACACATGTTATGCCCTAATAAGTAATTTATCTTATGTAATGTTTTAAATAAATCATGACGAATAGGATTGTAAATAAATAAAAATAAAACTTAGTAAAGAATCTTGGAAATCCCGACACTCTATGACAAGCCCAAAACCTTCTCTTCTACCCATTCCATTTGGGAGTGTAAAGCCACATTATAAAGAGTTTTGCTTGAGGACAAGCAAAGATTCAAGTGTGGGGGTATTTGATGTGCGCAAAATGCAACATATAAATTACATCAAATGTGGCATTAAACTAACTTTTTTTAGTACTAATGTTGGAAAAGTGTGTTTTTGTCTTCCTTTTGTATTTTCAGGATTAAATGAGCTCAAATGAACAAAAGAAGCAAAAAAGCAGCTAAATCTAACATAAATACAAGAAAAGGGATAAACGTGGCATGCCCGACCACTCTCCAGCATCTTCCCAAGCAAAACAAGAGAACAGAAGGCTGAACACGCCCCGTGCTTAATGAGCACGGGGGCGTGCCCAAGTGTCTACAGAAAAGACAAAGTTGTAGAAGCTTCTATCACCCACCACGGGGGCGTGCCCAGCGGACACGGGGCCACAACTCTAAGATTAGCAGAATCTGAGGAAATCTTGATAGTACAGATACGCTTTTGCACACGGGGTCGTGCCCAGCGGACACGGGGGCATGGTAAACTAATGCAGACAAACTGCATTTAATGAAGGAAGAGAAGATGGGTGGACACGGGGCCGTGCCCAATGGACACGGGGCCGTGTCCGGGCATCTGTGCAGACTATAAATAGGGGTGCTTGGCTCATTTGCAAACCATCCCTTAGCAAACCACCTCTCTCACACTTCACCCACCCACCACCACCATCACAACCCATCATCCACCACCATCATCCATCATAGAATGTGTGAGTAGTCTCGGGATCCAAGATTGATCGTAAGAGTTCTTGACAATCAAAGGCCATGTTTGCCTAAGTCTCTTACATCACTTGGTGAAGACAAGTGTCTAGCGTAATACTTTTTATTTTAAATCTTTTCGCACTTTTTATTTGGTTATGTATTAATGACTTTAATAACTAGTTTCTTATGTTGAAGGTGAGTCTTCCTTATCGTTTGTCCGTGGTGTCTTGGCATTATTTTACTGTCTATATAAAATAAAAGATTTTCACCATTCATTTCTCCCCGGTCTATATGGAGGTATGTTGGCTACCTGGTCGGGGGTTAAGGGAACGGTTTGGTAAGAGTCTTGCCTTGTTCAGTGTATAGATCCTGCAAGGACCTGGGTCAAATTTAGCAAGACCTCCTTCAATACCCACCGGTATTGGATGGCGGGGGTCCAAACTCTTTGACCCCCTCATATGTAAGCTACTATTAATACTTTAACCCAACTACTTAGGACTGTATCCCTGCTGACTCAGACTACTTAGCCGAGGGTAACGTCACCTTCAAAAGAGGGGCCTACCACAATATGCATTAATGACTTAATTAATTATCTTTCAATAATCCAACCCTTTAGTATTGTATCCTTGCTGACTCAAACTACTGGGTTGAAGGTAACGTCACCTTCAGAAGAGGGGCCTACTACAATAACTAAGATAATCTCTTAAAAAGTGCAAAAGTGCGGAAATAATCAAAGGTTACACTAAACACGATCGGATCCAAGTGATTCATCTTGTCTATCTGTTTTTATTTTTATTTTATTTTTCAGCATTTTAGTTAGTTTTATTTTTTTTCTAGTTTAAAATCATTTTTCTAAACTTTTGATTTGATTAGACGGTGAGGATAAACCGGTACTAAAAGCTCTTGTGTCCTTGGACGACCTCGGTATCTTACCAACACTATACTACGCTCACGATGGGTGCACTTGCCCATATGCGTGTTTAGTGTTAGTAAATATCGTGTTTTATAAATTTAAAACTTGGCTAAAAAGTGTTAAAGGGATTAAAATATACATTAAAAATCTATACGACACTTCACACGCATCAGAAACATTGTGTGAATATAATAAAGTTTATAAAATTTATAGAAAATAGGTGAAGAACAGATGGAGAATAGATATGGCTTGAGTAAAATAGGTAGGATATATATAGTGTGAAATTTTAAACTTAAAAGTTAGTTTTTTTAAATGTTACCGCTATCAACGGTAAAGAGATGAGGGCAATGTGTGTAAAATGCAACATATATATTACATCAAATAAGGCATAAAACTAACCCTTTTTTAGTACTAATGTTGGAAAAAGTGTGTTTTTGTCTTCCTTTTGAATTTACAGGGTCAAATGAGCTTAAACGAACAAAAGGAACAAATATACAGCCAAAACCAACATAAATACAAAGAAAAGGAAGAAACGTGGCATGCCCGACCCCTCGACAACATCTCCCAAAGCAAAAAACAAGAAGAAAGCTGAGCATGGGGCTGTGCCCAGCTGAGCATGGGGCTGTGCCCAGCTCGACATGGGGCGTGTCCAGCTCAACACGGGGCCGTGTCCAGCGGACACGGGGCCCTGTCCAGGATTCTGCAGAAAAGACAAAGCTATAGAAGCTTCTATCACCCACCACGGGGGCGTGCCCAGCGGACACGGGACCGTGGTCAACGAAAAGATACGCAGAATCTTGCCAAATCTGATAGTACAGATACGCTTCTACACACGGGGCCGTTCCCAGCGGACACAGGGGCATGTGGAGCTAATAAAGACAACTTGTAATAAATGAAGAAAGAGAAAAGGCTGGACACGGGGCCGTGTCCAGGCTTCTGTGCAGGCTATAAATAGGGGTCCTTGGCTCATTTGCAAACCATCCCTTGGCACACCACCTCTCTCACACTTCACCCACCACCCACCACCATCACAACACCATCATCCACCACCATCATCCATTGTCCATCATAGAGTGTGTGAGTCATCTCGGGATCCAAGATTGATCGTAAGAGTTCTTGACAATCAAGGCCATGTTTGCCTAAGTCTCTTACATCACTTGGTGAAGACAAAGTGTCTAGTGTAATACTTTTTATTTTTAATCTTTTCGCACTTTTTACTTGGTTATGTATTAATGACTTTAATAACTAGTTTCTTATGTTGAAGGTGATTCTTCCTTATCGTTTGTCCGTGGTGTCTTGGAATTATTTTACTGTCTATATAAAATAAAAGATTTTCACCATTCATATCTCCACGGTCTATATGGAGGTATGTTGGCTACCTGGTAGGGGGTTAAGGGAACGGTTTGGTAAAAGTCTTGCCTTGTTCAGTGTATAGATCCTGCAAGGACCTGGGTCAAATTCAGTAGGACCTCCTTCAGTACCCACCGGTATTGGATGGCGGGGGTCCAAACTCTTTGATCCCCTCATATGTAAGCTACTATTAATACTTTAACCCGACTATTTAGGACTGTATCCCTGCTGACTCAGACTACTTAGCCGAGGGTAACGTCACCTTCAAAAGAGGGGCCTACCATAATACGCATTAATAACTTAATTAATTATCTTTCAATAATCCGACCCTTTAGGATTGTATCCTTGCTGACTTAAACTACTGGGTTGAGGTTAACGTCACCTTCAAAAGAGGGGACTACTACAATAACTAAGATAATCTCTTAAATAGTGCAAAAGTGCGGAAATAATCAAAGGTTACACTAAACACGAGTCGGAGCCAAGTGATTCATCTTGTCTATCTGTTTTTCTTTTTTTTTTATTTTTCAGTATTTTAGTTAGTTTTTATTTTTCTTGTTTAAAAACCTTTTTTCTAAACTTTTGATTTGATTAGACGTTGAGGATAAACCGGTACTAAAAGCTCTTGTGTCCTTGGACCACCTCGGTATCTTGCCAACACTATACTACGCTCACGATGGGTGCACTTGCCCATATGTGTGTTTGGTGTTAGTAAAATATCGAGTTTTATAAATTTAAAACTTGACTAACGTGTAAAAAGGGCTTAAAATATACTTAAATTTATATCACACTTTACGCACATCAAGATTTTGGCACCGTTGTCGGGGACACAAGGATTTTAAGAAAGCTTAAAATCGACGGCCTAATCTGTTTTTCAAAACCTTTTCAAAACGCGCGCATATTTTTCTGCATTTTAGTTTAGTTTTGCATTTACAGTAACCTGAACACGGGCCGTGCTTGCTGAACACGGGGCCGTGCTGCACATTTTTCATAAAACACCCAGATACAAAGCCTGAACACGGGGCCGTGTTCACTGAATACGGCCCCGTGCTCAACGAAATCAGTAACTTTAATTAAAACGCCCAGATACAGATTCTGTACACGGGGCCGTGTCCACTGAACACGGGGCCGTGTCCAGCCTCTGTTTCCGTTTTTATTTTTGTTTTATGATCTCGAGACTTGGTTGTGGTCTGCTGAGTGATTCTTATGGATCAATACTCAGGAGGTTACAATTACACCTATCAGGAGGATGATTATAGGAGTAACTATTGCACTAATTGTGGTGACCCGCACTCGGTTCAATATTGTAACTTATATCAACCGTCCACTTCATACACCTACTATGAGGAGCCCAGGTATGAGCCATCAACTTCATACACATCCTATGAAGACCAAAGGTATGAACCTCCTCCCTCATACTCATATTTTGATGAACCAAGGTATGAGCCTTCTTACTCATACTTTGAGGAACCAAGGTATGAGCCACCACCATCATATGCTTATTATGAGGAACCATGGCGTGAACAACCCACCTCATATGAGTATTATGAAGAACAAAATTACGACCCTTATCCATCATATGCTTACAATGAAGGACAATGGAGTGAACCATCTACTTCCTATGGGTATTATGAGGAACAAAGGATCGAACAACCGGATTCAAGCTTTGAAAATTTCGATCCTTTTTCTATAACCGAAGTGACCGATAGGATATTAGAACACCTTAAAGTTATCGAGCGCTATATAAAAGAATCTCGCGCAAGAGAAGAGGAGTCCCGCGCGAGAGAAGAATTAATTAAAGAAGAGATAACTGAAAGTGTAAAAATGGAAGAACAAACTAGTGAAAAACCGACACGTGAGTTAAACAACGAAAAATGTGAGTCCGTTAACGTTAAAATTCAAGAAGAGTCTATTTTTGAAGAAATTAATCTCTTATCACCTTCTTTTGAAAATCATTGTTTAGTTCCAACTCATGCTAAGTTTTTAAAAGAATTAAACACTAACACTAAAATTGACGAAATGGTAAGCGTTAAGTTAACTAATGATCAAACCTCGCTAATAAAAGAAGACCCATTTGAAATCAATATTACACCGGTTCTATTTTTTTTCAAAATTCATTTATTAGTAATGTCACAATTGATAAAGATCTTTGCGTTAACATAATGCCCAACTACATTTTCGAAAAATTAAGTATTAGTGATTTTTCTCCACTTCAAATACCCATTTTTCTATCTAATCGGAAAATAATAAAATCAATCGGTGTAGTTGAGGATGTCTTGGTTCAAACAAATCAAATGGTAATCCCAACCGACTTTGTCATCCTCGATGACGCTCCTCTAGTGTTGGGACGACCCTTTGTAAAATCCCACGAAGCTTTGAAAAACCGGAAGTACAACAATCTATTTATTCAATTAGGGGCATTCAAAAAAAGTGTCGACCTTGAGCGATCAATGAAATATCCATTCGGCAATGACGACCCCCTAATTGAAGATGAGCCAGAACCACCCGATAAGGTGGGTCTAGCCAAGGACCCTTATAAACGTGGCGCACCACAGAGGCATTCCGCGGAACTATCCGTAGTTTAGTTTAGATTAAACTTTATGTTTTCTAGTTTATTTTTTAATTTTCAGGAATAAAACACACTCGGGATGGTGAAGGATGCTAAGGGAAGCTTGAACCAACACCCCATACACAAAAAAACAGAGCCTCCCGACGATTTTTCTTCATTACAGCAAGTTCAGCACTGGGTCGTGCTCACCCCAACACGCCCCGTGCCCGAGGTTCTGCAGAAAATGCCCAGTTCAGGTAACTGGACACGGGGTCGTGCTCACTGAACACGCCCCCGTGCCCAGCCTTCTGTTTAAATTTGATACTGGCAGTCTGAACACGGGGCCGTGCTCAGCCAACACCACCCCGTGTTCAGCTACCCAGTAACATAAAATCTTGTTTTTAACCCACTTTTACACATTTTAATCAACCGAAAAACTTATTTTTGGGACACATTGAGGACAATGTGTAATTTAAGTGTGGGGGGGATGCTAAAACCTTGAATTTTGCAAGTCCTAATAACAAGCCTTACACAAAACTCTATTGGAACCGCTAATCACCCCAAATTTTTTCAAACACTTTTCAATTTTTTTACTTGTCTTGGTTTAATTTGGGGAATAACAAGTTCTAAAAATGTTATATTTTTATAAATTTACAACCGATAGCGTCGTGATAAAAAGAACCAAATAAGAATGAAAAGGCATGACAAATCTAATTAAAATTTGATTATATATACTTGATCACATTATAAACCCATTCCCAGAACAAGTGAGTTTTGAGCCTTTATTGAGCATACAAGCATATATCTTTAAACTAAATGCTCATTTTTCGTTTCTTGTGTGAATAGCCGCTTGGTTCTTACGACTCTAGAACTTGCCATGACGATACATTCCCGGTCCTTACCAACTTAAACCCAAGTAAGTAAATGATGGAGGCATTAGGACTAACCCATTTTCCTTTCAACACCATTATTTTTCATTTTCTTTATCACCTACCCAAAATCCCCCTAGTTAACCCCTTTGAGCCTAAACCTTTTCGTTTCAAAACCCACAAAACAAACACCCTTTACCCACCAAAACCTTTTTCTTTTCAAACCCCTTTTGTTTTAGTAAAAAGCTCGGTTATCTTGTGCAAAAAAAAGAGAGAGAGAGAATTTTGCAATAACCAAACAAGTTCCTCAAAATCTTGTTTGAATATGCTTAGTTTGAATAAATGTCAAAAAAAAAATTCACGACAACCGACGCTTTTTACGCTTTTAGCCCTTTTTACTAACCACTAACCCAAAACCACCTACCTTTAACCCAAGCCTAACCCTTCCCCAAGTCCTCTTGATATTTACAAAGGTTTAATGTTAAAAAAAGAGGAGGATTGATTGCTTGGCAAACATATGGTAGAAGTAAGTTCCATGCCGTTCTCGAGCGTTTCACAAAAATACATATTCGGCCGAGTTTTGAGTGATCTCCCGTGAGGTATGTGAACTTGTATATAAATGGAATTTTAAAGAGGCATGTTATGCCCAAATAAGTAATTTCTCTTATGAAACGTTCTAAATAAATCATAACGAATAGGATTGTAAATAATATAAAAATAAAACCCAATAAAGATCTTGGATTCCCGACACTCAAGACAAGCCCAAACCTTCTCTTCTACCCATTCCATTTGGGTGTGTAAGCAACATAATAAAGAGTTTTGCTTGAGGACAAGCAAAGATTCAAGTGTGGGGGTATTTGATGTGTGTAAAATGCAACATATAAATTACATCAAATAAGGCATAAAACTAACCCTTTTTTAGTACTAATGTTGGAAAAAGTGTGTTTTTGTCTTCCTTTTGAATTTACAGGGTCAAATGTGCTTAAACGAAAAAAGGAATAAATATACAGCCAAAACCAACAAAAATACAAAGAAAAGGAAGAAACGTGGCATGCCCAACCCCTTGACAACATCTCCCAAAGCAAAAACAAGAAGAAAGCTGAGCATGGGGCTGTGCCCAGCTCGACACGGGGAGGGTCCAGCTCAACACGGGGCCGTGTCCAGGATTCTGCAGAAAAGACAAAGCTATAGAAGCTTCTATCACCCACCACGGGGGCATGCCCAGCGGACACGGGGCCGTGGTCAACGCAAAGATACGCAGAATCTTGCCAAATCTGATAGTACAGATACGCTTCTGCACACGGGGCCGTGCCTAGTGGACACGGGGCCGTGTCCAGGCTTCTATGCAGGCTATAAATAGGGGTGCTTGGCTCATTTGCAAACCATCCCTTGGCACACCACCTTTCTCACACTTCACCCACCTAGGAATGGCAATGGGCCGGGTATTAGTAATCCCAAGCCCGTACCCAGTTGTAATTCTTTGGCCCGTACCCGGCCCGTTACCCGTCGGGTATTTGTCGGGTATTTACCCATCGGGTATCGGGTATACCCGCGGGTAATGGGTATACCCATTAATTTGTTAAAAATATCATTGAAACTCTCATGTGCATTTTTTTACTCTAATGTTTATATAATTTACTACTTTAGTAACTACAACAAATGAAAATATGACCAATAACATTCAAACATATCATATTTAAATGCATATTTGAAACATATATCTACATAATTAACTAATTAACGTATTGCTACTTTGGAACACATAATGTCAGTTTATATAATTTGCATTTAATTGAACAACAAACATGAAAAATAGTAGCATTATTCAGAACCCAAGTAATCTCCATAACAACTTGAAATGTGTTTAGAAAATTCTAAAACTAACACGCATTTTTAATCTACATAGAAACAACATAACTAAACATAAAATCTTATGTTTGTATGTTAAAGTCTTGAAGACAAACAACAAAGCAAAATAATATGAATAAGTGTATGTACTAAAGTTTATATAAATGGAAAATTAAATTTAAAATAATATGCTTTTCGGGTATTATTCGGGTAAATGGGCCGGGTATCGGGCGGGTATCGCTAAATCCCATACCCGTACCCGTACCCGAATATTTTTATATTTTTAATCCCATACCCGGCCCATACCCGTCGGGCTTCGGGTATATCCGGCCCGTATGTTACGGGTTTTGGGTATACCCATCGGGCTCGGGCTTTTTTGCCATCCCTACACCCACCACCATCACAACACATCATCCACCACCATCATCCATTGTCCATCATAGAGTGTGTGAGTCGTCTCGGGAACCAAGATTGATCGTAAGAGTTCTTGACAATCAAGGCCATGTTTGCCTAAGTCTCTTACATCACTTGGTGAAGACAAAGTGTCTAGTGTAATACTTTTTATTTTTAACATTTTTGCACTTTTTACTTGGTTATGTATTAATCACTCTAATAACTAGTTTCTTATGTTGAAGGTGATTCTTCCTTATCGTTTGTCCGTGGTGTCTTGGCATTATTTTACTGTCTATATAAAATAAAAGATTTTCACCATTCATATCTCTACGGTCTATATGGAGGTATGTTGGCTACCTGGTCGGGGGTTAAGGGAACGGTTTGGTAAGAGTCTTGCCTTGTTCAGTGTATAGATCCTGCAAGGACCTGGGTCAAATTTAGTAAGACCTCCTTCAATACCCACCGGTATTGGATGGCGGGGGTCCAAACTCTTTGATCCCCTCATATGTAAGCTACTATTAATACTTTAACCCGGCTACTTAGGACTGTATCCCTGCTGACTCAGACTACTTAGCCGAGGGTAACGTCACCTTCAAAAGAGGGGCCTACCATAATACGCATTAATAACTTAATTAATTATCTTTCAATAATCCGACCCTTTAGGATTGTATCCTTCCTGACTCAAACTACTGGGTTGAGGGTAACGTCACCTTCAAAAGAGGGGCCTACTACAATAACTAAGATAATCTCTTAAATAGTGCAAAAGTGCGGAAATAATCAAAGGTTACACTAAACACGAGTCGGAGCCAAGTGATTCATCTTGTCTATCTGTTTTTCTTTTATTTTTATTTTTCAGCATTTTAGTTAGTTTTTATTTTTCTTGTTTAAAAACCTTTTTTCTAAACTTTTGATTTGATTAGACGTTGAGGATAAACCGGTACTAAAAGCTCTTGTGTCCTTGGACGACCTCAGTATCTTGCCAACACTATACTACGCTCACGATGGGTGCACTTGCCCATATGTGTGTTTGGTGTTAGTAAAATATCGTGTTTTATAAATTTAAAACTTGACTAACGTGTAAAAAGGGCTTAAAATATACTTAAATTTATATCACACTTTACGCACATCAGAGGGCCACAAAAATTCGAGTCGTTGGCGCTCGTTATTGCGCTGGCGAAGTGTCAAGCCCCCCATGGCGCCTGGGAAATGGGATAGAGATGCCAAAGGGCGCTAACAACGTTGAGGTGGCCAGGGACAGTATACCACACCCCCTAACCTAAAAATGAATGAAGTTACTAGATACTTGAACTTAGTTTCTCGAAAAAAATTTAACTTTATTTGCAAAATAATGTGGTGTAAGATCTAAAGTTAATTATAATTTTAGTTAGAGTAAACTGCAATTTTACCCCTAGGGTTTAGGCCAATTGGCACTCTGACCCCCCTAACAAAATAATTGCAATTTACCCCCCCCCCCCCCCCCTCCAACGTTGATGTTATGTCGTAATTTTACCCCCCGGCGTCAATTTTGTTAATAGATCTGTTAACTTTAATATGAAATGACTATCTTACCCTTTACTATTACCCCCCAACGTTCCTGTTAAGTCACATAATTACCCCCCACTGGTAAATTACTAAATTGTCATTTGTTATTACCCCCTATACTTTGTGTTAAGAAACAATATTACCCCCTTGTATTCAAACCTGTTCTATGTTTGTATAATTTATTCATAGGTTGAATATAGATCCATCTTGAGCTCTAGCAGGGATTGGCCGTTCTCTTATGAGGTGAGCAGAGTACACTGTTATTTTTAGTTTGTAGCCTAACTTGTTTATATGATAATCTTGCATATGATGCTTAAAGAAAAGGGATAATGTATGCATATGCCCTCCCAAAATTGCAAGATGACATAATCGAAACAGAATTGATACTTGGGTGGCCTATTTATATTCCCACAAAAATACAGATGATTTTTAGAAGTTGCTTGTAGCATTTACTAATGGATGAATGATGCTGGTGTTATTCACTGGTGAGAAAGTAGGTGTTGGGATGGGTAAGACCCGGAAAGATGCACAACAACAGGCTGTTGAAAATGCCCTTCGCAGCCTAGCTGGTAACAATTTCAAATTATCAAATTTGTTTTCTTAGAAATTAAACAATTTCAAATTATCAATATGTAGCACACATGATCTCCCAATCAAAAACAATGAAGAAAGATCCTGATAATGAAGTGGAAAATGGATTTTTATGGGAATCTGATTCAAATGAATCACCTGTGAAAGATGCATCGGAGGTGAGAGATGAATGTTGATGATGCTTGTTATATACCTTTTTAATTTTAAGAATGTAGGTTATGCTTGGATAAAGGGTATTTTGGCCAGACCTCCGGAGAAGGTGGTGTCGCCGGAGAACCTTGTTGTTGATGATCGTTGCATTGCTCATATGCTGGAGAGCACGTGATATGCGCTCCCTAACTCTGCCAACACCATTGTTGATTGTGTGTGATGAACAACGATCTGGTTGTGGAGATTTTGGAACCGAAATCGGATGATAATTTGGCGATTCAGTAGAGTTAGGGTTAGGGTTTCAGATTTTGGGTTTGGAGAAGAAAGGGGTGAAAGGAGACTGTCGCCGGTGGGTTAAGTGTGTTTGGAAGATGATAATAATAATAAATATGGGGTAAGATTACCAAAATACCCCAACCTATAACAGTCAAATAACTGTTGACTGACGGCAGGGGGTAAAATTGCGACTGAACATCAACGTTGGGGGTAAAATTGCAATTATTTCATTAGAGGGGTCAGAGTGCCAATTGACCTAAACTCTTGGGTAAAATTGCAGTTTACTCTTTTAGTTATGTATTTTTCATAGTGACTCATGCTATAACTCTAAGACCTTGCGTAGTGGGGCGCGAATTGCCCACATAGCGCCGCTATGGCGCCGGCTACACCAAAACGAGGGGCGCTATGCCCAAAAAAAAATTAATGGCGCTATGGCTATCGCGGCGCTATTCGATGGAACAATTTGAGTTTTGACCGTTGTCAAACGGTCATGTTTAAAAAAAAAAATTAATTTTTTTTTTTATTTTCACACTATAAATACATTCCAACTCTACCATTTTTTTTACAAAACAATACATTCCAACTCTCATTCTCTCTATATTTTTTAAAAAGTGTTGAAGCTACTCTCACCTAATTCAAAAAAATGGGTTCCCCGTCGGAAGACTCGTTCACCGATATTTACCGAAGATTTTTTTCACCCGAAGAAGACGCGGAGGAGGAAGAAGCGGTTACGAGTGTGTGTAGTTTTATGATACAAGCACTTGAGCACGTTCGGCCTACTCCCCCTCCACGACCCATCTTGCGGCGCACCTATATCTTGCGAGATCGTGAAGCCGCGAACGAGCGTTTGATGAGAGACTATTTTTTTTGGAACCGTTTTTTTTTTGGAACCGTTTTTTTTTTTTTTTTTAGGTTACTGTTTTTTTTTTATGTGTAATGTTTTTTTTTTAATGAGTTAATTACATAGTTAGTCCCTGTGGTTTGCACAAAATAACAACATTAGGTACTAATAGTTTAAAATCACATTCTAGGGTATTAACTTTTCATTTTGTAACGTTTGAGGGTATTAACTTTTCATTTTGTAACGTTTGAGGGTATTAATTTTTCATTTTGTAACGTTTGAGGGTACTAATAAAATGTGATTTTAAGCCTTTAAACAGTGCTAATACCCTCAAACGTTACAAAATGAAAAGTTAATACCCTAGAATGTGATTCTAAACTATTAGTACCTAAGGTTGTTATTTTTTGCAAACCACAGGGACTAACTATGTAATTAACTCTTTTTTAATTGTAGTGTAATGTTTTTTAATTTAATGAAATGAATTTTAATTTTATAAAGTTAGAAAATAATTATAAAAAATTGGAAATTAATAATTGAGTAATGATTAGACGGGGGCTTTATGACTACGGACTTAACATGCATAACGCCCCATAACGCCCCACGCTGACGTGGCGCGCCACGTGTCGCATAACGCCCACAAAAGGGCGTTATGACTACACATGCCCTAACCCGGTCCCCACATGGTATTTAAAAAAGTAGACAAAGAGTTTCTTAATTTTGTTAGAGCATATATCTTTCTCTATCTCTCTCTTTCTTTTTCTTTTGTTATTACATAAAATAATATATAACCTCACCTTTTTCAACCCCCAATACTCGATTAAGTATGTGACCACAATCAATATTCAAATCATCACTCACTCCCGTCGATTCTTTAAAACCAACCTCTTCCGTTATAGTCAACTCAACAGTCAAAATCCCCAAATTCCCTAAATCTAGGGTTCATACTTCACACCAAAATCAACCGCTTCAAAGTCCTTAATCAGTGTTTCCAGATGAATCAACGGCTGCGAGAGCTTCTATTTACCAGATTAACCTCGCGAATTTGAACAATTTCGACCTTCAAATGGCGCTGAAGCTTCCAGCTGCTGAAGCTGCAAATGTTGCGATTCAATCGATCGGATGCGGGTACGATATCTCGTTAGATCTGAGGCTTAAGTATCGCAAAGGCTATGATGATGTTTCTGACGGTGATAATGATCGAAATGGGTGCCGGCTGATTGAAATTGATGAGGATGAAGGTAGAGACATTGTGCTTCCTGGTGGACTGTTGATTTCTAACGTTTCGAAATCGATTAAATGCGATAAAGGCGAACGAACTCGGTTTAGCTCTGATGTTCTTTCGTTTCAGCAGGTATGAATATGATTTTACTGTTTGTTTGGCTTTAAATTCTTCTGTAAATTGTTTAATTGTTGCTTTATGTGGAATGATGTGTATGCTTTAATTATGGTGTTTGATAATGTGTTTGAATTGGTTGTGCATGTGCTGATTTGATTTGATTACTGTTTGTGGGGTTTGTTTGATTTTTTTAGTTTTGTTTCACTTGCAGTTTTGGGTTGGGTGAGTAGGTGGGGAGGTAAAGGGTGTATTCATGCATTCATGCGCATAATATTGGTGCATTATTGATATGGTCTATGGTTTCTTCGTTTTGATGATTACATAATTGAACAAACTATGTGCTTTTTGGGTCCATTTATTTTTGTAATTATGTTGGTTGGGTGTAATATATAGGCGAGGGTTCGAGACAGTGAACGGGAAGAACAAAATAAGTCATTTAATTTTTTTAATCATAAAAAATTGTAGAATATAAGAAAATGGTTGAAATGCAATGTTTATTTATTTGTACTTAAATTAAATTAAAAAAACAATGTGAACAAATTTCGTTTAGTTATAGAATCTACACACGCATGTGTAGGTAAACGTTTAAAAGTTCTGGAAACACATGAACACATTAGTTTAGTGTTTTCTTATCTACATAACATATGTATTTGTATGTAATAAGTAAAAAAAATTAGAAAATATTAACCATTGAATAAAAGATTAATGATTTAGGTTTGTTCCTTTTGTTTTCGCAATAACAAAGTGTTCGGTAATGAACATCACCTATGTATATGTGTGTGTTGGAAATCTTTGGTGTTGTAGGTAACGACCATTACATCATCACATTACAGAGCCTATAGTATTACATGATTAAACCATATGCTTTTTGGGTCCATTTTTTTCTGTATTTATGTTGGTTGCATATGATCAATGTTATATGAAGTTCTTGTTGTGTGTTTGCAGATGTCAGAGCAATTCAACCAAGAAATATCGTTAACTGGAAAGATTCCTTCAGGCCTCTTTAACACAATGTTCGAGTTTTCAGGAAGTTGGCAAAAAGACGCTTCCAGTACCAAAACCCTTGCGTTTGACGGTGTTTTCATTTCATTGTACACCGTTGCGTTAGGAAAGTCTCAAATGGTACTCCGTGATCATGTGAAGAACGCTGTTCCATCCTCATGGGAGCCCGGTCTGTTAGCAAGGTGCAGTTTTTTTAACAGATCTACCATTTGGACCCGTCATCAAACAAATCCAACTCTTGTTGACTCGTTTACATGTAAACGAGTTGAAACCACCACCGCTAAATTTGTATTTGTGCTGTCTATCTGTTTTTATCAGGTTTATTGAAAAATTTGGCACGCATATAATTGTGGGTGTGAGGATGGGGGGAAAAGATGTGATATACATGAAACAGAAGCATGCATCGTCGCTCCAACCTGCTGATGTACAGAAAAGGTTAAAGGAAATGGCGGACAAGAGATTTTTGGATTCTGATGAACAATATGTGATTAATTCTGAAAACATTTCTCCAAATGACAAGGTATTTTCGTAGTTTATATTGATATGCATATATTGTTTTTTCCCAAATATATTCACTATTTTCCGAAATATATTCACTGTTGGATTACTGATTAGTAGTCATTATTAGATGGTCCTACTAGTGTTTCAATAGAACTTTTAAATACTTTATGTTATCACCGAAAAAAGAATAAAAAGTGATAAGTAGTAATCACTAGATGGGCCTACTAGTGTTTGAATAACTATTTAATTACTTAATGTTACTTTTTGTGATGCTTAATTAAATTTGTGTGAAAATCTAATATGTGTTCTCATTGAATTAACAGAGTTTTATCCAATTGTCATCAAGGAAAAGGCCAAAGTTATTTTTCATATATAACCTAAAGGAGGGTTGAATTATTTATATTATTTGTAGGTGATAAAGGATGGGAAACGTGTATAGTTTTTAGGACTCCTATGTTGACTATCAGGCTTATAATAAAGGGGCCAGTCCTGATTAAATTATATATTCATTGGTCAAAATGGATTACTTTTTTAGCATGGTTGACCCCCACACACTTTTTTATTCAGTTTTTCGATTTTTTTTTTTAAATAGTTATTGTGTTTAAGACTTTAAGTGTAAAGATAATAATATCGTCACGACAGTAATCTGAATTGTTTTTATGGAGCTATTTAGGAGGTTTTATGCATTTTAATACACGTTGAATGACTTTCTACATGTTTGACCCATTTCTTTTTAGTTATTTTTTATGATAAACCCATTTGACCCGTTCGAAATAAAAATTAAAACCCAAATTGACCCATGTGTTGAAATTGCTACATCTAGTCTTTTAATTTTATTTTCTTGGTTTCGAAAAGCTCACCTGTTTTAGAAAGTGTGAGGCACCGTGGGGTGTGCTTTTTAAAACCAAGATTATTTTCTTTTTTCTTTCGTGCTGGATAAGCTCGTGAAATGCATAGTCGTTAATGTGGTATGGATTTTTTGGTATAAACAGTTGCAAACATGTTTGAATCCACTGGGTCTTGATTACATGACCTTTAGCAATATTGATAGGTTTCGGGAAAGATAGCATCTCCAAACAAAACATTAAGAGTTTTTGGCCCAAAAAGGCCAGTCGTAGGCCCTTTTGAACCCAAACATGCAATAAAAAATTCAGGTTGGAGTGTTGGACAAGTTACTAATACCTACAATTAACTTTTTTGATGTAATATAGAGTCAATTTTTAATCTCTGTATACTATTTAATCTTTTTATAAGTTAAATTGGTTTTACATGTATTGTATATGTAAACAGATATCCTTTTCTTTATAAAATTAATTTAGCTGTATTTTTCAGTTCCTTTGGTTATTTAGTAACCTAAATTGTAAAAGTATTATAAATCATAATATATGCTCAATGTGTTTCAGTATGACATGAGAGAGCAGCGATTAAGGTTTGCAGATATCGACTCCTCAAGCTCTTATTCTTATAAGGAGGTATCCTTTATACACTTTCTTTTTTTGTAATATACCATGCTTGAATTTATGTTATTTATATATATCGATTGTGTTCAATACAACATAACCAATCTTTAAATAAAGAACTACAAGAACCGTATAAGCACTTGTACGTGGTGCTTGCTAGATATAGTGGGAGAGAGAAATGGATGCAGTTGCGACGTTACGTAGTGATCTTGGGTAAAGATCCGGTACAAAATGTTCTTAACCTAGGAAGTGTAGGAAACCGGGTCAAACGAAATCCGATTGAGCTCATTCCGGCGGCGTTGGAACCGGCTCATCGAAACCTAACCATAAAGCCTAAGTGCCTAACCCCTAAAGCTAAACCCTAATTCTAAATCCTAAAGCTAAACCCTAAGGCTAAACTCTATGCTAAACCCTAAAATCTAAACTATAAACCCTAAAGGCTACCCTAAAGCTAAAACCTAAATCTAAACACTAAATCAAGTTAAACTCTATACCCTAAAAGCTAAACCATATATATATATATATATATTTGAATACGATTCGACAAGACAGTTCCATTGTCGTTGGAATGAGGTAAATCGGAGTTCGTTTGACCCGGTTTCCTACACTTCCTAGGTTAAGATTTTTTTTGTATTTGATCTTTCCCCTAATGATCTTATATATCACAATTAAAGCAATATGTACAAGTGTATATGCGGTTTTCACAGTTCTCTACGTAAAATTGGTTATGTATTGAACAACTTTCTATATGCTTATAAGTGGTTTGATTGGTGATCTTGAATGATTGTAGGATCTTGTAAGCATTTGCAAAAGGAGAGGTGGGAATGATGATAGGAACCTTAAACATAAAGAGTGGTTGCATAGCGTACAGTTAGAGCCTGATGTCATCACAATGTCTTTCGTTCCGATCACTTCATTGCTGAATGGTGTTTCCGGATCTGGTTACTTAAGTCATGCCATAAACCTCTATTTACGATGTGAGCAACGTTTCTCTTTCCGTTTTTGTGTGGATCGGGTTGCGTTGACTTGAAAACACCTTTTTATACCCGTTGTTTTTTCTTAAATCCCTTGACTTCAGCTTGAACTTATAAGTTTAAAGTTTCGTTACAGATAAACCACCAATCGAAGAGCTTCATCAGTTTTTAGAATTCCAGTTACCGAGACAATGGGCCCCTGTGTTCAGTGATCTACCCCTTGGCCCACAACGAAAGCAGCAAAGTACGGCTTCTTTGCAGTTCAGCTTTTTTGGGCCCAAGCTGTATGTGAACACTAGTCCGGTAATATTCTAATCTTGGAAAAGGGTGTGAATCTATGACAAGACATGTAAACACGACTATAACCTAACACAAAATTCACGGGGGCGGGTTTAATATATACACGGTTTGGGTCAGTTTTGGGTTGAACCACGAATCACGTTTAGCCAAACTGGTTGGGTTCGGTTAACTCGTTTAACCAGTTTATAATTTTTTTTTAAATGTGTATTTTATCAACTAATAATGGATGCGTAATTTATGAAAAAGTTTAAAAAGAGAAATCGACATCAACTTTTTGTAATGTAAACCTGATTTTCTTTTTATACATTTGTATTTTTTTGTAGTAATATTAACATGCAAAAAATTAAAGAAATAAAAAGCACAAATTCAGGTTAAGTGGATTGTGTTTGTTGCAACCCACGAATGTGGTGTTCGGGTTCACGTGTTTGACAAGATTTTTGGGTTCGTGTGGTGTTCTAGTTCTTGTCGAGGTTTTTGACCCATTTGACTTATTTTTATAACTTTTTTGGGTAAATAGGTTGATGTGGGTAAGAGACCGGTAACGGGTCTGCGGTTATATCTAGAAGGTAAACGAAGCAATCGGTTAGCAATCCACCTGCAACATCTCTCGTCCCTCCCAAAAGTCATCCAGCTACAAGACGACGTAAACGGAAACTTTAACAACGAGCCATACGACCGTAGATACTACGAAAAAGTTCAATGGAAAAACTTCTCCCATGTCTGCACCGCGCCAGTTGAATCCGAAAACGAGTTATCAATCGTAACCGGGGCCCACTTACATGTCGGGGATTATGGGTTCAAAAACGTCCTTTTTTTACGGCTCCGGTTCTCAACCGCAGTTGGAGTAGCAGCAATCAAGAATCCTGAGTGGGATGGGTCTCCCGGGCTAGCCCGAAAATCAGGACTTATTTCAACTCTTATAAGCCACCACTTCACAGCGGTCCTGAAACCGCCACCTCAGCCAGCCGATGTCAATATAAACTCGGCTGTATACCCTGGGGGCCCACCAGCTCCCGTTCAAGCACCGAAGTTGCTGAAATTTGTTGACACAACGGAGATGACACGGGGCCCACAACAGACGCCCGGGTATTGGGTTGTCTCGGGGGCTCGACTTGTGGTGGATAAGGGAAAAATATCATTGAGAGTCAAGTATTCTTTGCTAACTGTAATATTACCTGATGATGAAGAAGAAGAAGAAGAAGAAGAAGAAGAAGAAGAATATGAGATTTAGATAAATGTGGGGATGTTTGGTAACGTGTTTGTGTTTGGAATATGTTTGTATTTCTATTGGTTGTGTAAAGAAAGAAACACCGTGACACAAATTACTTAGTTAACTCGATCTTGTTTTCGAGCTTTATGTTTAAAGCTCGAGTAATACTAACGTATGCCTATAGCTCACAACTAACCTAGCGTTACAAACGCGAGTTCAGCTTATTTATTCAACTTTTATTTACGTACATATCTATATTTATAGTTATACACATCATCATAATCAGCATCATATATACATACATTAAGAGAGAATAAACAAAAGGATCTGTGGCGCAATGGTAGCGCGTCTGACTCCAGATCAGAAGGTTGCGTGTTCGATTCACGTCAGGTTCATAATTTTGATTATTTTTTAAAAAAGCACTTGCACTATTGTGTAATTCCAAAATTCACTCTACAAAGTTTGGAACTGCTACCCAACTTAATTCCAAAATCTTATTGGATAATATATACTTTTAATAAAATAAAACTTACTTGTTCTAATAATTTGGAGAACTTTGTAATTAAATAAACATATATTTCTAACATTTTAATTTAATTTAAAAAAATAAACATATGTTCAATCTTTTTTTGTATCTCACAGTTCGCTAATATTTTGCTAGTATTAGTAAGAACTATAAGATACTTAGAATTTCAATGTATATTATTTTTTCTAATAACAATAGTAAAACTATAAATTTCTCTAATCACTTCGAGGTTATTTACAAAGTGAATCCGTTGAAAACATGAAAGAAACTACAAAGTAACACAAAAAAAATATCGTGTCATTCTCTTGAAGATAATATCATATGAATATTTATTTTATTATCTTTTACATATAACAACAATATATACGAATAACATGGCAGTCGAATTTTGATTTCGTATTTGTATTGTGTTTATATACGAGTTATTGTCTACCCGCGCGTTGCCGCGAAATGCTGTTTATGAATGTATTTGGTATCACTATATCAGACGCCAAAAAATTTATGTTTGTGTAAACGCCTACTAAATCATTTTACTGGAAAGATTATTTTCATTTTCGGCGGAAAATGTAACGTCATTTAATGTACTAACCAAGTATTTTATAAGTGAAGAAAAAATTATAGAAAATAATGTAAAATATAAAGTTTGTCATATATAGCATCTACAAAGATTAGCATATGTATCATCAATTTTGCCTCCTACACTATATGTATAAGCCAACATTGTAGGCAATATATTTGACCATTATCCACACCGTAAAAATCCGCTATGCTACCGTTAGTATATCGATCGCAACCTTGAAGTTTGCCGGAAACCGGTTGGCTGCCACGAAGGTTGCCATATACTGTGTGGACGTTAGCATTGTTGTTGTGCGCTATTGTTGTTGCCCTAAGTTCTTTAACGTTGTAACCTTGTTACCCCTACCGTTGGCGGGATGATTTTGATCAACACACAATTTTTCGTGCTTGAATTTTAACGAAGTAAACATATACTTTTGGGAAGAAGAAAATGAATTTCTTTGAAGCCAAAAAATAACAGACATTGATTACATCAATTTTATTCAAAACATGTGTCAATTAATGTGGTGTAACTGGGAGTCTTGTCTACATTGTATTGTAATGTTTGGGGTCCAGTTACTTGCTGGAACAATTTGGTGAATGAAACGGCCCGTTTTTTGTAAAAAAAGGTTCAATTTTGCCTGGTTGAATTTGAACCCACATTTGATTTCCAGTTTTGAGATCTAAGGATAAAACAACATAAATCATCTACTTATTTTGATTCTCGCTCAAATCGTATCCAAGTCTGCGACTACGTGCTATATAAATGCCGGAGTTTGTTTGACTGTTTACATTCTTCGGTCGATAAAAAAACACTTATTCATTTGATGTCCACACCATTGTTAGACTAATTCTTTGAACACAACACATTAATCAAACCATGAATCCATCTTGAATAGTTGAATCTGGGTAACATAATAGTGGTAAATAAGCCAACATAATAGTGGTAAATGAGTCCACCGATTTTCAAAAATCCTTCAAAATACAACAAATAATGTACCCTGGTTATATTGTCATTTCATTTTTATTGTCCATGAATCCACTGACTTCATCATCGAATCGGGTCAAAATCGAAACAAAATTTGATGTTTCGTGTAAATATTCACCTTGGATAAATTTGCATTTAACCTCCTCGAGCACAACCAAAATAAAATCATTTACGATGCAATGTTCATCCTACTCGACCTATATCCTTAAATTTGCAACTTCATCCTATATACTTGCATAGCGAAATTAACAAACAAAATTTAACTTACAAATTGAACGTATTAGGCATCAAAACAAAATTAGAAAAACCAAATTTGGTGTTTGAGATTGAATTTTGTCACCACCAAATTCACCATCAACAATGAGACATAACTCTCGGCAAATCATCAGGATCATTGCTCTGTTTTCTCTGCGGGTAAATGATAATATTAGCATGAGTGTGTCGGTGGTGTAATGGTGTTGAGGGTTATAAAGGGTGTGAAACTGTGGCAGATGACGCCATGGTGACGACGGTTGGAGAGGACGCTTCGGAGTACAAAGTTATGACCGTCCTTGAATATTTGCGACCGTTTATCATTGTATGTACATCGATCAGAGATTCGAGTTTAAAACATTAATAATATTGTTTGTTCATCGGACTGTCACTAATTTAACTTCATTGGACTATCATCATCGAACTTGAATATACATATCATCGAACTTGAATATCGTAGAAGACTGAATCTTCAAAACAAAATTTGATGTTTCGCGTTAATGAAATCGGTGGATGGTTTCACCATCAACTAATGGATCTTTTTGTGTTAAAGAGAGAATCTGAAAGGTTTGATGAAATCTGGGTTAAAGTTTCTGAGAGAAGAAAAACAAAAATCTGTTTTTTTTTAAATATAAAAAGAAAAAATGACACACAGTATACGTTTATCATTATGCGTGTTCTATATCCAAGATTGCACGTGGAAACATGTGAACGGTTATCAAATAAATGAACCGAAACTACATACATTTTTCAACCGACGCGAGTTCAACCATATTTGTTTTCAACCGACGTCAATGTTTGTTGTGGCTGAGTGCGGGTGGGAATTTGGTTGGTGAATGTATAAGGGTATAATATTATGTTTTTGTTCTTACATATCTCATTTCATTAATAATGTACCAAACATCATGCTCCAGGTCAGTGGCGGAGCCACACTTTAAACAACGGTGTCGCCCGACACCATTGAATTTTGTATAGCAAATACAACGTATAATAGGAAAAATTCGAGCGACACCATTATTTTTTTACGAACGACACCATTATCTTTTTACAAACAACACCATTGTTTTGTTTTCTTCTAAAAGAGTTAGATAATAAACAAATTTATAGTTCAAAAATTAAACCCAGTTACTTGAATTTAATTAGTATACTTTAAATCGTTAGAGGTCCATGTTTAATTTTTTTTTATAATCTAGTAAGCATTATAGGCCCATATATAATTGGTTTTGTTTCAATTGTTTAACCTAACCGAAACCAGATGTTTGATGATCATCTGAATGATGCTTGCACTTATTTGGTATAATAAAAAAGAGGGGTTTTTTTTTTTTTGCAAGTTGCCATTCTACATTCTATACTATAACAATTGAAAACGTGAATAGTAATAAATCTATGTTTCGTCGTTTAATAGTTTAATTCATAATTATAAGGCTAATATTGTTGTCTTTTTTTTACAATTAATTTACGTTTTTAACCATGAACATTAATAAAGTTATCACATAACCTCTAAACTAGAATAACTTTTGGGTTATTAGATTTTATCACCCCTAACTATTGGCTATTGGTCGCTGCCACCCCCAACTAACTTTGACGCACGTCACCCCCAACTTCACACTTAGTGTGTTCTGTCACCACGTCGTTAACTGATCACTAACTTTTGATCCTGTTACTACACTTTTTTGGGCGTCATAGGGATCTTGGGAAGGTTTTAGGTATCTTAGGACACCCCCAAAAGTATAATAACAGGATCAAGTAGAGATCTGGTGACAGAACACACTAAGTGTTAAGTTGGGAGTGGCGGACGTCAAAGTGATAGTTGGGGGTGGCAGCGGCCAATGGCCAATAGTTAAGGGTGATAAAATCCAATAACTCATAACTTTTTGATAAACGATTTACATATACCCTTGAATTTTAATAGATTTACTACAGGTAAGTTTAATAATAATTATATTTTTTATAAGCGATTTATGTTTCGACCCCAAACTTTAATAGAATTATCATACGGTCTTTAAAGTTTAATAAAGTTAATAAACTTATTTTTTTTCTTTGTTAACAAATATATGTTCTTTTATCCTTTTTATAGGGTTTAGTTCTTTTTTTACTTATTATAATTAAAGCTAACTGTTAACTCTAGTCTTGGTTATTTCATCATGTTGCTTTTTAACCATTCAATATAAAATATACAAGATAACAAATATTATCATTTTTTTATTTACTTTATTATAGTTAAATGAAACTTTTAACTCTAAATTGTTTATTTAACTGTGTTGATTGCTTAATTTTACCGTCATAAAATATATACATCCTTGCCATCAACCTCTATGACTAGGGCTGTAAACGAACCGAATGTTCAGCGAACAGTTCGTGAACCGTTCGGCGGGAAGTTCGTTTATGTTCGTTCGTTTAATAAACGAACGAACATGAACAAGAAATTACGTTCGATTAGTTAAATGAACAAACATGAACAGAGGTCTCGTTCGTTCGATTGTGTTCGTGAACGTTCGGTAAGGTGTTCGTGAACGTGTTCATGAACATTCGTTGATTTGCGTTCGTTTATGTTCGTATGTTTGTGTTTTAATTGAAGATCTTTGTACTTTCTTATATTTTATATATACTTTTTATATTATTAAACTTTTATTTATTTTGTTACCCTAACAATTAAACTAGGAAACCCACTTTCACCTTGTTTATGCATCATTTCCCTTTCATTTCTCATTATTTACATTGGATACGATCGACCTTCGTTCCACAATAAGGGATTCAAGTTCGAGTGCTACTCTCTGGGCCATCTATCTTTATCCTTCGTCGCGTTCGCCAAATTTATTTGTGTTCGTTTGTGTTCGTGAACTGTTCGCGAACACGCTCATTTCCTTAATGAACGAACACGAACATAAAATCTCGTTCGGTAAGTGTTCATGAACCGTTCGTGAACACATTTATTTCCTTAACGAACGAACACGAACAAAACCTTGTTCGTGTTCGTTCGGTTCGTTTACAGCCCTATCTATGACCTCACCGTGAAGCGTGGGCTCCAATCTTCACCATCAACCTCCTACGACCCGCCGCGAAGCGCATGCTCGAATACCAGTTGAAAACATTATGAATCGTTTCAAAACATGAAAATGCGTACAGAGCAACTATTAAATGAATTTTTTTATATATTTCAAATGACTTTGTAATTTTATTATGTGCGTTTATTCATTGACATTGTACTTTTAATGTAATATTTGCTTTTATTATGTGATTCGACCCGACTAGATCCGAACCGATCCAAAAAATTCAACTCCGGGTTACTATAAACCAGGGTATCCATAAAAAATGACACCATAAGAAAAAGTTTCTGGCTCCGCCACTGCTCCAGGTCAATAAGACGAGTAAGATTATAAATAATAATATAAATATGTTTATTTAGTAAAAGAATATAAAAAGTAATAATATATGTTGAGTATGAAGCCACTTGATCAAGTGGACAAAAAAAACTTCTCTGATGCCAGGATAAGAGGATAAGGGGCAACTGCCATTATTCACTGATCTTGTTTTATTTTAAACTTATTTCTCTTTCTTCAATCTCTATATAAGAGATTCATATGTATTGTAATTTCTTGTACCTCTCCAAGTATTATAAACTCCTAGTTACCCGTGGACGTAGGTCAGTTTAGACCGAACCACGTAAATCTTTTGTGTTCTTGATTGTGGCAGATTGTGAGAGCAAAGAGAGTGTGTGTGTGGTCTGAGGTTGTGTGTAAGAGAGTTCGATCCCAGCAACTGGTATCAGAGCTCAGGCTCGTGTTGTTGAACCGAACAGAATGAACAGAAACCGAACAGAAACGAAGGTGTAGAAGAAGAAGATACCTGGAGGTGCAAAAATCTGAACTAGGGTTCCGATTTGCATCAGTTTCTATCGGATTGTTCACGTTAGCCATTTTCTGTTCGAAGCCGCTGCCGCCCACACCGCCGGATTCCGATCAGAATCGCGGCCACCGCCATCAGAATCGCCTCCACCGCCATCAGAAACCGCCAGAACCGCTGCCGCCTCCGTACTCTTCACCCTCGCGACTAGGGTTTGCTGACCCAGTAGTCGCCGTTACTTAGGGTTTTCAATCCTTGCCTTTTCTTGGTGTTGATTGCGTCCAGAAGAGGAGAAAAGAAGAATGAGAGCAAATTTCTTTGTTCTGTGGAGAAGAAGGCACGTACCGTGCTTTATTTTGGTGGAGAATTGAGGTTTCTCAATTTGACCAAGAAGGCCCCTCAACTTTAAACAAAGAAGAAAATTGAGTTTAGTTCTTTTTTATTTAATCCTTTGGCAGTAGAAGCCAAACTTTTATTTTTCAAAGAACTAAAAATTTTTTGGGCATTAGGCAGAAGGTTTCAGATTTCAAGATCAGTTTTTTTAACCGGTTAAACCAGCAAATTTTTCAGTACATCGTTTCCCTGAAAATCGAAGAAACAGAACCGTAGACCAGTGCTTGTTTCGGTTGTTTCAGTTTGATTTTCGGTTTTTTTTTCGATTTCAGTTTCGTTTAGTCGTGTTTGAGTTATCATGGCAGAAGACGGGATGGTGCAAATCGACAAGTTTAACGGTACAGATTTTAGCTGGTGGAAGATGCAGATTGAGACATTATTGGTTCAAAAAGATCTTGATATTGTGTTATGAGGAGTTAGACTAGAAAGGGTGGAACCAGCAGATTGGGAATCAAAAGACAGGAAAGCCAGGGCAGTTGTTACATTGGCATTATCAAAGACTGTGGCATTCAACATCACGAAGGAAACCAGAACTAGTGGCATGATGTTAGCCCTATCTAACATGTACGAGAAGCCTTCGGCAGCTAATAAGGTCTTTCTGATTCGAGAGCTGGTAAATACTAGGATGAGGGAAGGCAGTTCAGTCACAGAGCACATCAACAAGTTGAATTCGATTTTGGCTAGACTTGTGTCAGTGGACATCAAATTCGAAGATGAAGTTCAAGCTTTGCTACTGTTATCTTCTTTGCCAGACAGTTGGTCCGGAACTGTCACAGCGATTTCCAGTTCATCAGGTACCAGCGGATTTACTTTTGAAGAGATTCGTGATCTTATTCTGAGCGAGGACGTCAGAAGGAAAAGTTCGAGTGGATCATCGAGTGAATTACTGAATGTTGGCAGAGGAAGGAAGAATAACAGAGATAGTCGGAGCAGGAACAGAAATAGGAGTCAGTCTAGGGCTCGAGGTGATGTAACCTGTTGGAACTGCAAAGAGGTAGGACATTTTAGGAATCAATGTCCAAATGAGAAGAAAGAAATCAACGCTGCAGTAAACCACTCAGATGATGATGTTTTGATCTGTAGTGTGGAGAGCAGTGTGGATTCCTGGGTTATGGATTCGGGTGCTTCATTTCACGCTACCCACAACAGTGAAACACTGCGAAATCTGAAAGAAGGTGATTTTGGTAAGGTAAGACTGGCGAACGATGAGGTTCTTGATGTGACGAGCATAGGTGACTTAGATCTGAAGATTCCAGTCGGTTCATGGACTTTGCAGGATGTCAGGGTGATTCTAAGCTTAAAGAAACAGTTAATTTCTGTTGGGCAGTTGGATGAACAAGGGCACGAGGTTAAGTTCAGGAGCGGGCAGCGGAAGGTTCTAAAGGGAAATCTAGTTGTAGCTCGAGGAAAGAAACGGGGTTCGCTGTATATGGTCAGTTTACCATCTGAGGAAGTAACCGTCCCAGTTCAGAAGAAGACCAAGATTCGGTTCACAGGATCTAGTGGGTAGAAGAAGGTTGTTTTGCAGATGGCAAACCCAGAGCCACAAGTCAGATTCAGGATGAACGTGCGGGAAAAAGGTTCAGTAAAACCAGTCAGGGGCATTTGTGGCAGTGGGAGCACGGGACGTGCTTCAGTCAGAGTTACCAGACGACAGTGGGTTAAGAGAACCAGTATTCCAGCTGTCAAAGTCTCTCCAGTTGATAATCTGCTTTATTCGGAGAGTGTTTGTTCTCAGGATGTTCCAGGATCGGGTAGTTCATGTCAGTGGGAGCCGGTGGAGACAGAGAATGGGTCAAGGGCAAACTTAGCCATGACTGATGTGTTGAAGCTAATGAAAGCTTCAATGGGCCTTCAGGATAATTGAAGAAAAGGCTGGCTAACTAGGAAGGAGCTAAGATCAAAAGTTTTTTTTACAGAAATGCAGATGCACAGTTGAAGCACAGGTGAAGATTATCCCGTGGCTTCAAGTGGGAGATTGTTGAGTATGAAGCCACTTGATCAAGTGGACAAGAAAAACTTCTCTGATGTCAGGATAAAAGGATAAGGGGCAGGGGCCATTATTCACTGATCTTGTTTTATTTTAAACTTCTTTCTCTTTCTTCAATCTCTATATAAGAGATTCATATGTATTGTAATTCCTTGTACCTCTCCAAGTATTATAAACTCCTTGTTTCCCGTGGACGTAGGTCAGTTTAGACCAAACCACGTAAATCCTTTGTGTTCTTGATTGTGGCAGATTGTGAGAGACAAGAGAGTGTGTGTGTGTGGTCTGAGGTTGTGTGTGAGAGAGTTCGATCCCAACATTATATATACTTCTAATTTACAACAATTCTACGCATCATAGTTTGTACTTTATGCTTGATAGATTGTACTTGTTTTGCAACATATTACTCCAATGAAGTTATACACTTTGCATAAAGGGTTGTACTTTGTTTGTCAATTATTAATCGGATGAAAAGGCGGTGGGGTGTATGTGTTGAATGTCTACCCCTTTCATTTTGCTTACTCTCATTCAATCCCTGCTCCTTTCTCCCTCTTCTTCTCTTGCTACACAAATAAGCTACTATGTCTTTCATCTCTCTTTTATGCTTGTAATCATGGTTTTATTTACAATAAGTTTGATTTTTTATCCTTTTCCTGAACTCGGGATCAAATTGACCCTCCGGTGATCGACCGACACCGATTTATCTGGTCGGCGTGAGGCTTTAGGTGCAGTGGCAAAGAATAGTTCGTGCTCAGGGGTGCACCCGCCCCCTCCAATGTTTCGGTTAGAAGTGTATAAGTTCTGATTTTTCGTCCGAAAATTTTAAAACTACATAAGATCGCCCCCCGATTATTTTTCCTAAATTATATATCCTAAATATTTATACACTTTGTATATAAATGATGGTTAGTTTGATAAATATGTTTTAACTCTTATTTGTTTAACCCTAGATTACCCACTACACAATAAACTAAATCACAACTAAATTCAAAAATCTTAAAGGTCACCGGGCTGAGTTGTAAATTCTTCGTACAGGTTCCATTTATCTCGTATCATTATATGTGTGTGTATATATATATATTTAGGTCTTTTGTTTGTCATACAATATTTAGTTTTTCAATGTGCAAGAACGTTTCTTTTGAATGAATGAAATTTTTTAGTTTTATTTGGAGCTATTATTATTTGACCCGACCTGAATCAAATAGCCGACCCGACCCAAAACATAACGATTGGAAAAAAAATTGTTGGGTCCCATCACTTTACGCCCACTCGAAACTTTTGGTCAAGCTCCGCCACTGTTTAGGTGGTCAAGGTAGAAGGGTTCTTAATCAAGCAGCAGCTTCATCTGATTCTAAGGTTTTTTTTTCCAATGGTCAACACTTTTTATATATAAGGTCAAACAAATTACACCAAGATAGCCGGTAAGCGGGCAACAAGCTGCGCCGCTACCCCCTTTTGAATAGCGAAACCTAACCTAGTAAAAACGAAACCCCGATCTCTAGGAGACGAAATGTTGCTGTGAACAACCCGTTGGACCCGTTCAAGAAATCGGATGGCTTCTGGGGCTAGCGAGCCAAAGGTATCAAAGGCAAAAGGGATAAAGGAATGTTGATTATCCTCGCAGGCTTTTGCGTGTTTGTCCATTTTCTTTGCTGCCGCCCTTGCAATCGCCTGACCAGGGACAAAACCTGTATCCCGAAAGCCTACAAGGGGGGAAACCCCGGTAAGATCAACACAAGCGTGTTTACCTGCATCCCACCCGAAAACTAAAACGTCCGCGGGGCGCAATGTGGATCTTCCTTCCCTCGGATCTGTCAAAAAGTTTACGGGGGCTTCTTTCTTCACCGAGATCCCCGCCCGTTTGAGGATGTCCCCCAAGACATCCCGCACCCAGTCGTGCCTATACTTAAAACCTGTCAGTTCTTTACAGTGCAGAGCATGCTCCCCAAATTGGTCTAAGCAAGCTTTCCGGCAAATCGGGCATTGCTCATCATCAGGGAACATAGGACTCATGAGCCGATATTTTAAGATAGCACGATATTCAACGGCTGACATCTTTTGGCCTAAGCCCTCGATGGGGATGACCGATAGAAAATCTTGGGCGTGGGGGCCCCGCAAGCATTCTAGGACGGCGTTCTGACGAGAGGTCGTACAGAAATCTGATCCAATATTCTGAGCGATACGACAAAACAGAGCACTCGCCAAAGTCTTCTGGGTCTTCGGTGGGGCGGTGTCCCTGTTAGCGAAACCGCCAATATCCAAATCCGGGAGGTGTCTATGCAACTCCCCCAGAGCCATGTCATAATCCCCATCCATTCCAACACCCCCACTCTCGCGCAAGATGTGATCTTGCAACCCCCATGATTGAGCTCGCGAGGCAACAAAACCGTAAATGGAGACATCCATGGCCGATAGAAGCCCCAGCCCCCCCATCTTACAGGGCAGAGAAGCAACCCGCCACTGAAAATCCCCAAAAAACAGACCCCCACACACCACAATGTCCTCTATAGCCCCCCGTAGCCCTTTATCGAATAAGGATACCGCCTCCTTTACAAACACAGGTTGACAAGTTCGCAGACCAAAAAGGAGCTTGGCGACACCCATGCAAGAGCGTAGCAGGAGAAGCTCACTTTGCGGGTCTCGGAGTTGCGAAAGGCTACTCATAAGGTCCACTGCCCGGGAAGCTCGCCGCGCAGCCAAAGCACTAATGAAACTGGGGTCCCGGCTCACAGCTCCCCCAAGGAGTCTCACGCCCCCCGTTGGTCTTCCAATCTCCTTCGGGAATAAACTAGCCTCCAATTTTTCTCCATTGCAAGACGGCCAATATACCTCTGTTTTTTTTATATTAAGCCGAAGCCCCAAAGGTGGCCCCTCAGATTGAATGATAGCCAGAGCCTTTGCTACCTCAGATGTTTTTCCCATAATAGTACCATCATCCAAATACCACGCGTGGAAGGGGAGGGTGCAACTGTCTCGTATACGTTGTGTGAGGGTGCAACTGTCTAAGGTTTGTTTGTATTATTCCCGATTTTTTTCATTTAGTTATGTTATTAAGAAATTTGTTTTGGAATTAGAATTGGGTGTTACTTTGATAACTAATCTTATGACATAAGGATTTCACTTTGGTTAGGGTTCTGGCGATGGTCCTGTAGGGTCGATCGGTGCTGCATGCACCTGATTTTGGTGGATGTGAGTATGAGTGGTGGATGAGGTTGAGTCAAATATCTTGCCAAGCTCAATTTCTTATTGCTATATGGATCCGATGTCGGACCATTCTAGGTTTAATTTCTATGTTTCTTGATGTAGTTTATCAGCAAAAAGCTCTACAAATCTAAATACGTTTTATATTTTGTTTGATATATGGATTTTACTTTTATGTATGCAATACATGATATTTGTTGGTTATAGCGTGTTACTACAGTCATCAAATATATTGCATATTGTTTTTGACATTAGCTTTTTGGCCAGCAACATATAACTGTAATACCGGTCATTTTTTTAATCATTTGTGGGCGCTAGGAATGAGCATTTCCGGTTCCCATATTCCCCGTTTTTCGGTACCCGTATTTACGGGTAAAACACCGGTAAATACCGGTACCAAACAAGTATATGCAGTACAGGTACCAATTTTCCCCGTATTTCGGTACCGAACGGGTACCATGCTCATCCCTAGTGGGTGCCCACACATTAATTATCTTGACTACTTTTCACATTTGATATTCTATGAAATTGAAATTTCTTCAAGACTGCGAAGCTAATGGATGGAATTTGCTGCGCAGATTTGTTTGAAGTTGTAGATCTGATTGTGGTGGATCTGAGTATGAGCATTGGATCCAATGTCGGACTATCTACGTAAGCCCGAAACTAGACCTATGTGTTTTTTTATTAAATCTAGCTGATCACACATTCACTCTCCTTAACAATTTATTAATTGTATGTTGGATCATGTACATGGTAGGTAGATAAGGCCCAAATTAGACTCATGTGTGTGTTTTCCATTTTAGTTGTTCTTCATGCGTGTTTGGTTTGGGGAAAAGCAAACTAAGCATCAAAGAATTGATGTAAATTATTTTGGGAAAAGCAAACTGTTTGATCAAAAATTAAGAAGTAAATTATTTTGCAATAGGTGTAAATGTAATCAAGATTTGATCTTAATTGGTATTGATTCATGTGTTTTTGATGAATGAGTATCTTAATCCAAAAGACTATGGATTCCCCACTCCTCAATATGTGTGGTACATTTACTCACCTGATATGTTTATAGTAAATATGAACATATGTGGTGTTTGGACAAACGTTTTGGAACCGGATCATCTTATGTCGGTTTGGTGTTTAAGTGAACAAATTTTTCTTTTGTTTTTTTAGTATATGACGATGATGAAAACTTTATCTGAGATAAACAAAATAGTGAATTGACGGGGCGGTGATGATGATGATGGGACAAGCCTCACCTGAACTCTAATTACTTATGCTTTGTGGTTATATGTGTTTTGGGGCACATGGTGATCTATGCAGTTATAGCGGTCCAAAATCGAATATCGGTCAAGGTCCGTTATATGATATATAGGTTATAGCGGTGGTATAGCGGTAATTTTTATACCATGCATAATTTATGTATATATCTTTGAAAAATATTAAATAGTAATATCAAAATTCATAGTAATATCATTCCATTATCAAAAACTTGTTGCAAATCAAACACTAATAGTAACTTTGAAGTATTTAATTTAAGAATTAACATAATCAAACACCGTTACTGCTATAACCGATATACAGGTTTCCAAATAGCGGTATGTAGCGCCGCTAATAGGGGAACCGCTATTTGGACCGCTACACACCCTGAGGTCCGCTAACCGCTATAGCACATCTATTGACTGCTTAGATGGTGATGTTTATTTGAAGCTATGATGATCAAAATTTGTTTTTCGGGTGTTAGACAAATCTCTCTCTCTCTTTTTTGCCTGGCATGGCAACCTTCGGTGCAGCTATGGTGGATGTTCGATTTTGTCTCATCACCAAGATATGAGCTTCCAAATATATTCACGTTTTACGGTTTACCATTCCTATTTGTTTATGTTACGCAAGCATGGTGTCTATTAGAGAAGGACAAGGCTATTATTGTCTTATTAATGTTTGTTTTTGTATTAATTACAAGTAGGGAAAACTGTGATTTCTGGTATAGCTACGTATAGAAGAGGATTGAACAACATAAAAAAAACTTAAAGTTGCTCTCATGAATCAACTTAGGTCTTTAGTACAAGTGTGTGATTATTTTAACAGGTTCATATGTTATTATATTGTTTAATACTTTAATAATGTATTATATATTTGAATGCAATGCAATAGAAGAAGTTTAAATGTAAAGTCATCCATGAATTATGCCTTGGAACGTGTTTACGATTCGCTTATATTTCAATAAAAACTAGATATTTGGTATCAATTATTCTTGATCATTCATTTTAATTGCACAAGTCGAGTTTAGAATGTGCATCAGTCCAAGTCCATATCGTTTCTTTGCTACTTTAACTTCTGCATTATAATAGACGCATGGCTTACGTAAATGATTTGGCTCACATATTAGTGATGGCTCGACTTGATTTAACGTTTCCTTTTAGGATATACTATGGTGGCCGCACTGCAACACGCACGGGTGTCCATCTAATTATAGTTTATTTATAAAAAGTAAAAATAAAAACCTGCATTTTTAAAATATTAAAAGAAGTTTAGTTTTATCAAACATATAAGTTATTCGATAAGATTAGGAGTAAGAAAAACAAATTTTCTAAGAAAACACTACTTTGGTAAATATTTTTGGATATTTTTAGGAGTGAGAAAAACAAATTTTCTAATAAATCACTACTTTAGTAAATATTTTTGGATATTTTAGAAAATATTTTCTCCCATAACACTCTTTTGGGAAGAAAAAAAACTCAGATAATTTGTGCATGTTTCAAAATCTTTAAAAAAATACTTACAACTTCCACATATAGGACCATAATTTATCTAGGGTATGTAATTTCTTTAACGAACCTCTATTTTTACTTTTCATACATTCTTTCTAAAATATCACTTAAAAACTTGTCATGTTTCACCCCTATACAAATCATTATATATAAAATGTTTTCTCCCAATCGTTTTTGAATAATAATAATAATAATAAGGTTTTTTTAATAATCTTTCTTTTTTAATAACAATTATTTTTAAAAATTAAAATTATAAAACAAATCTTGGTTTTAAAGACACTTTCTGATTAGTATTTTGTTATATTTTCATTCATAAATAGGCTACATGAATTTAAGAATAAAGTTTTTATGAAAAAAAGATAAAGTTATTTTTTGAAAAAAAAACCGTTGATTTTATGAATTTAACCCCAAAATTATTTTTTGAAAAAAAACCCGTTGATTTTATGAATTTAACCCCAAAACCTCACTTTTATTCTTCTATTTTATATTTTAGTTGTCTTACCTTTTTTATTTTAATATTATTATTATATTTAAAATGTTTTTATGAAATAATTAACAGTTCTGTATATTTAAAATACAAAAAGTTTTTCCTTTTTTCCAAAGAAAATATTTCCAGTACTAGCTTATATTAATTTATTAAACCATGTTGTCAATGAATAAATAAATAAATAAATAAGTAGGTAGTATAATAATTATATTAAACTAAAAGTTCAGTTAGTGTCTTAGGCTGTGGGGTATGGGGCGTGGGTTGACTGAAAACGCCCAAGCCATCACCCCGGGGGCTTGGGTTGGGGCTTGGGTTTGGGTTTGGGCGTGACCCCTTTGGCGTGGGTTTGAAGCCGGGCGTGGGTCGGGCTAGCAAGGTGACATGGCGGGCTCTCAATGGCCAAACCAAACTAGCTATTTCACATGCCCCCATATGTCAACTCATGCCCTCAACCCAAACCCCCAACCCAAGCCCCACCATACCCCATGGGCGTGAGTTTTTTTTCCCATTCCACGTGTCAACAAATGCCCCAACCCAAGCCCACCATACCCCACGGTCTTAGAACCGAAACTAAAAAGGACACATCGAGCAAAACAATTAAATTAAATTAAATTAACTTACTTCAATTTAAAACCTTTGTTTTTTAAGAACAAACCACTTTTCTTTTTAAGTTAAAAACATTACTAACAATTAAATTAAATTGACTTACTTCAATTTAAAACCTTTGTTTTTTAAGAACAAACCACTTTTCTTTTTAAGTTAAAAACATTACAGAATACAAATACTAGTAATAACAAAAATAAGATAACAAAAAGACAGAAAAAGATATTATAAAAACAAAAAAGGTTTGAATAGTATTAATGTGAATTTTTAAGGTGAAGGTACGTTTAGTAAAAAATAAGGTTTTATTTAGAGAAAAATATTGACTACTTTGTGGCTTCCAAACATTCAAACATACTACTAGCATTGATATCTTTTTAAGGCAGTGCACTATGCGTTTTGTATATAGTGATATAATTGTTTTGTGCCCATCTTTGCAAAAACCCATTTCAGCGTGCTTCATCAAACTGATTGATGACCTCTAACCGGAGACAAAATAACCTATGCACATGCACTTGACACCCTATAAGTTCCACTACCTCAACTTGAAACACAACCAATTAAGATATCCCTCAACTTGAAACACAACCAATTAAGATATCCCTCAACTTATACATCATCAAATCAAGTCAGAAACTGCCAACTAGTATCTCTCTCTCGTTACTAGTATCTCTCTCTCGTTCTCTTCATATTCCGGTCGCCGGAGGCTCGACGGAGAGGAGATTCTTGGGTTAGTGTGCGTGGTCGCTTGATCTAGCTTGACCATTCATCCTATCTTGAAGTCGAATCTCCCATTCGCCTATCGGGACTTGGGTTTCTTCTTCGTTCCTTCGTTTTTGTGGATTCCTTCTATCCAGCGGCTCGACGAAGGGTTGGGTTCCGGTATAGAAGGTGAGGATAACTGGATAACTAGCTGCGGCTGTAGGTCCATTGTTTCTTCCTTTCTATTCTGGTTATCTGATACTTCCATTCGCTTTCTGGAATAAGGATCCACTTTGGTGCTGTTGTTTTCCATGGATGCCGACGATGAACCTTGGAAGGTGCAAAACAGAAAAACCAGAGGAGGTGGATCAGTAGTTGGTTTCAACTCAGGGGTTACCAAATTCTTCGTCACTAATATTCCGAAAGGTTGCTGTAACACCTCGAAAAATTCACGTCCTATAATGTGTTGACACGTGTCATAGGTTTGAACGTGTGAAAAGAATGTTATAAAAGGATTAAAGTTGACGATCATGGAAAGTATGTGAAAATACGAGTTCTAAATGTCAACAGTGAATAAATATATTGTACATTAACCCTACATGATGCTCATACCTTCAAACGAATAAATCATGGATCATACGAAGCTAAAAGTGAGAGATTACAAACTACAGGGGTTAAATGTGTCAACATGTTTAAGTTATACCTCTGAGTGACCTTTTGACAAACCCGAAGCTTTGTAACGGTTAATTATACTCACTAGAATGCACGATATAAATTTCATAAAGTTTCGTTATCGTATGAGAAAGTTATGATCAAATTCGCATGCGAAGGGTTAAAAGCGTCAACGTTGAAGTTTAGGACTTTTCGGGTGACAATAAAGTTAACCGAGGACTAAACAAAGTGGGTAAATGTCTTGAAGCCCTTATATGTCAATTTGGAAGGGTCAAGGTGCCATAAATAAAGTCTAAGCAAAGTTTTGAAGAGCCAAGGATCAAAACGCAAAAAATAAAAAATTCAGATTTTGTTGCAGAAGGGCTTAGCGCGACGCGAGGCCCGGGGGGGGGGGGGGGGGTCTTAGCGTCGCGCGAGGGGCTGTCTGATGCGAGTTCTTTGGGTTTTTGCCTGCCATTTGCATTCTAATCGACTCTTGAACGATTTTCCTCATCTTGCTTGACCCCTAAGTGCCTCCTAAACACTTAGGGACATGTGTTGATGATTCATGGTCCATGTTAGACTTGTGTGTCAACATTTTGTGGTGATTAAACCACTATATAAAGGCCTCTAAGTTGCAAACATGCTTCACACATTCATTCTTGCAAATCTGATCATTTGTGGAGCACAAGAGCACCTTCCAAGCCTTCCTAGTCGACCATTAGTCACTTGTAAGTATGTTTAACCTTCCTTAATCGAGTTTAGCTTAGTTATTTAGCTAAAAGTCAAACCGTCGTAATTAACGGTTGACTTTAAGATTAATCACTAATGTCTCAGTGATTAGTCAAATTGAAAGTAGTTATAAGTTGGTAATTATGTGGGTAATAAACTCTTAAAAGGGTTCCCCCTGATTCCCACTCTAACTAGGTCAAATGTCGGGTCAAACTTGTTAGTAAAAAGTCAACAGGATACTTAGTTTCTAATTTATGCATGATTAGCAATGTAGAACACATACAACCTGTTTGATCATTAATATAACTTGGTAATTAGTGTAAGAACATGTCTAAACATGTTCAACCCGACAATTTACTGTTTAGACCCGGTTCGAAACCAAAAGTCGCAAAGCTTTGACTTTTGCTTTGACTTCAGTTCTGACCCGTTATGGTATGTTTTAGAAATACCTTAGAGCTTCATTTGGACCAGGTTACATACTAGTATAACCCTCTGTGATTATACACCATGGTTCATTAGTTAACCAATTAATACGCATGGTTCCGTTAATTGCTCATATGTTGACCATTATGCCCTTTTCACCTTAAAACGTGATTTGTGAAAATGTAAAAGTGTAGAAACCTTAGTTACTGATATATAAACTTGTATGCAAAGTTTGACATCAGTTTGAGGTGTAGAATGAGAGTTATGCTCATTAGCGTAAATTGAAAGCTTTATGTTAATTAAACGGCGTAATTAGCGTATAGCCTAGTTAAGCCTACTTTTAAATATCAAACTTATTACCCACTGATGTAATATATTATTTTGGGATTTTTGAAGATTTGTAATCAATTTTAGGCTGAGCATAACTCATAGTCGTAGGCTTAATCCGGTAATTGTCGGTTTTGCCCTTACGGGCCATAAAATGAGTTTTTCATATCTAATCAACTCCAAACCTTTTGCTACTGATTACATATGATAAATAAATCATTTTAAGCCTTCTGGAATGATAAAAATATCAGCTTTATATATAGAACCCGGAAACGGCTTCTAATCGCCTTATTAAGCGTTTTTTAGCGCATAGTATGTACTAAGACTATTTTTAAACATACAAGGTGATACCTACTGATATTTTAGATAATTTATAATATTTCAACAGTAAGCAAAATTCGTTAAACTCAGACTTCAGTTTTGAGCTTTTCGGCTTATGTGAAATTACCAAAATGCCCCTACGGTGCATAGTTTGGTTATATTTGATAAATTTCACATATCTACTTTACCCTACTGTTATAACTTAGTAAAATAAGTATTTTTGCTGATTATATCAGACCTGTAACTCAGGTAAATACTTAAACTCTTTTATAACCTTTTAAATGACCAAACTACCCCTACGGGGCATAGTTTGTGTTTAAATTCGTTACGGGCATAATAAAAGACATCTTACTGATGTCACAACATATTTGAGGCATAATTAACTTAGGAAAACTGTATATGGCTCTCATGAATACCCGTCACGCTTATTACGCGTACGGTTCGGTTTGTGTAACAAGTTTACATAAATTAGCCGAAACGGGTCAAACCTTATTGGTTTTATCTCAAAATCCAGAATGTGTATGAAATACCCATATTATACAAGTCTTCAAACTTGTCGAGTCTAAAACACATTCTATTCCGGTCTTCGCTTAATCATGCGTTTGAACCGTATATTTCCTTAAGACTAACCGGTCTAAGCTTAGGCTTAATTAAAGACCCGTTAGCATTCTAATTGGTTATTTATACCATCATTCCAGACTAGAGCCTTCCGGTAAATTGTACCTACGCTTACTTAAGTGAATACGGCTGAGTTATTAATTCTTGCTATTTTAGACAGGAGCTAGCTCAGGTAAATACTATTAACTTATTTTCCCTATACGAGCTTGGGATACGGTATTATAAAAAATACCGCTTGGTCGGGTATTGAATATTTAATCTTATTGTGGTTAAATTATTGAGGTAACCCGGTTTAATCTGTATTGTTTGAAATAAAAGCCTTTAGGGGTTAATGACCATGTCCCGGATATCCTTGACATCATTGTATTATAAAATGGCCACGTCTTAAGCACGGGGTGTAGGCATACACCTGACAGTTGCTTAAGTAATAACGGTATCTCACTCTCTTGTGGGCCTATACTTGTGGCGTGTCTGTTAATCTGACTCGGTTTCTACATCGGGCCCTGAACGTACAACGAACATGTAAATCTGTATACAAGATTATAAATATAATTGTCCCAAGTTATAAAAGATTAATTTTGCCTTTGTGCATTTTAATCAAAGTGTCAAAATATTTTGTGCCTGGTGCATCTAAATCAATTTCTTAAACTCTTTTCAAATGAGTCAGTTGAGTGTATTTACCAGTGAAAACTGGCGTATTTTCCAAAAGGGTTAAGTGACAGGTACTGGACGTAATTGGCTGGAAGCTCAGGGCGCTAATAAGGAATCCTGCAAGTTCTAGGCGTCTAAAGTCTGTTGAATAAATGTTTATATTTTAAGATCCGCCTGTGGATCCTTTACTTTCCGTTGTAATACTTGGATATTACTTTATATTCGGATTGTAATATAATTACCTTTTGCTTCCGCTGTGCATTTATATATTGTGTTGTTTGACTATTATGTTGCCAACCACGTCACGATACTCCCCACCGGGCCCATCGGTGACACGTGGAAAGTCGGGGTGTGACAGTTGCCGGCCATGGGATTTGGCCAACGCGTTCAGAGGCTTCGGGGATATCTCGGGAGCTTTTATTGCCAAAAAGAAAGATAAGGAGGGTAGGACATTCGGTTTCATCAGCTTTAAGGGTGTTAGAGATCTGGACGAGTTGAAGCGGAGCTTATCTAATGTGAAATTAGGAGGCAACAAGTTGTTGGTTAACGTGGCCTTGTTTGCTAAGGAAAATGGTAATGTTAAGCATGTTGTTGCTAATGGGGGTGGGGCAAAGTCGATGGGGTCTGGGCTGGGCAGGTCTACGGGGGGTGCTCAGCAGGCCACGGGATCTCAAGAGGTTAGAAACGGGGCTTCATTCCTGGATATTCTTACCAACAGGACCCAGGTGAGTAGCGATAATGATGTTCTGGTCTTGGATCCTGCTATTTCTTCGTTAGCTAGCTTTCACGGGAGAGCAGTGGTTGGTCGTGCCTTGGGCTTCCAACAATTCAGGTCTATCAAATCGTCCCTTGTCTTAGCGGGTTTTGAGGGAGCTTCGATTCAGTATTTAGGCGGCCTTTTTGTGCTGGTCTCATTTGAGAATGAGGCTTCGGCCAGTAAATTGCTCCAGGAGAAAGAGGCTTGGAGTCAGTGGTTTTCTTCGTTAACTCCTTGGCTTGGTCAGGCCCTTCCGTATGAACGCCTAGCTTGGATTAACATTTTTGGCGTCCCTCCTCATCTTGTATCTAGGATGGTTTTTGATTTGATCGGCAACAAGTATGGCAAGGTCGTTCAGTCGTCTCAGTTTCTCGAATCTGATCGGGATCTTTCATTCAATCGCCTGGGGGTCCTTATCGACTCGGGCAACAGGATTAATGGTGTTCTCAACCTAAGTTGGCAGGATAAACGTTACAAGGTGTGGGTAAGTGAAGAGAACGATCAATGGTTGCCCGACTTTCTCGATGACGATCTAGGTTCGGATGATGCTTCATCGAAATTAGGAGGAGCTCCGCCATCTCCGACGATCGGTGTGAATTTTGCTAAGGAAGATGTAGTAGTCGAAACGGTTGTGGAGATCTCCAACGAGGAAGCTGAAAAAATCTGATGAATATTGAAAACCCAACCATCATGCATGCTCCCATGCAGGGTGTTAATGATTACGGCGGTTTCGTTTCCAAGGAAAAGGGGGCACAGTTTCTTGGGGAGATGGATAACAACTCTTTTATTAATTTGCATGTGGGGCCTAGCCGTATTCAGGAATGAGATATGGAGAATCGTGACAATTTGATTTTTAATATTGGAAGGCCCAATAAAGTAGAGCCCACTAAAACTAAAAGGTATCTCCATAAAAAGTTGAGGCCCACTTCCAGCAGTAAGGGGGCCAAGAGCGGTATCCAAGAGATTAGACCCAAGAAGAGATCTAGGTCCAGTATGGAAGGAGTTTGTAATTCTGTTGATCAAATTCATTCAGGGGGGTCTGGGGATAATGGTTTTGACAAAGGGTTCGAAGACTTTTTCTTTGATTTAAATAATTCGGTTTCCTCTGAGGATAGGGATAATTCTGTGTCGAATCTGAATCAAGCGGGTATGACTCTACCAGCAGAAGGGGATGATGGCGACAGCGGCCCTGAGGGGGTAGGTACGAATGGCTCGCCAGAAGTAGAGATTGAAGTAAGGGAGACCGTCGATGTAGCCTCTAAGATCGGGATTGATATCTCTGGTCATCAGGAGCTAATCAGGAATTCTATTACCTCAGGTATTAATGTGGTTCAGTTATGAATCTGATGTCTTTAAATATTAGGGGAATTGGGGGTTTTAATAAGTCTGGCTGGGTGAGGGGATTGATATCTGAACATGATATTTCGTTCTTATCTCTTCAAGAGTCTAAAGTTGCTAGTGTTTCGCGGTCTGATGTTGCTTCCTTTTGGGGCAAGGGTAACTTTGGGATGGATTTTGTCGAGTCTGTTGGTTTGTCGGGGGGTTTGATTTGTGTCTGGAATGAGAGTATGTTTCGTCAGACGAGAGGTTCTAAGGGTAGGCATTTCTTGCATATCAAAGGTACTTTGGTAGGATGTCCTTCGACGATTAATTTCCTTAATGTATATGCGGCACAGGGGGTGTTGGCCTAAAAAAGTTTATGGGATGAGCTGAATACTCTTATTGATTCTAATGAAGGTTTATGGGTTGTTTCGGGGGATTTTAACGCGGTTCAATTTAGAGAGGAGAAGAGGAATTGCTCATTCAAACTGAGGTGTGCTAACAATTTTAATGACTTTATCTTCGACTCGGGCCTGATTGAATATAACATGAGTGGCAGGAGGTTCACTTTTTGCTCCGATAATGGCAATAAGCAGAGTAAGCTCGATCGATTCTTAGTCAGTGCTGAGTTTTTTAACTCATGGCCATCCGCTTGTTGCCGGGTTCTTCCTCGGCTTTGGTCTGATCATAACCCCATTCTTATGGCTTGTCATCCCAAGAATTTTGGGCCTCGTCCCTTTCGTATTTTTAACTCTTGGTTTAGTAAACCGGGATTCAATGAGGTTGTGACTAATGCTTCTTGTGATTTTGTCTCGGCGAAAGGTTATCCAAACGCGTCTTTCCTTAAAAAATTGTGCTTTATTAGGGATCGTCTGAGAGATTGGAAAGATGAAATGATTTGTAAGGTTGGTGAGGAGGTGGAGGCCGCTAAAGGTGAGTATGAGGCCCTTGAAGCCACGCTCGAGTCAAGAGAGCTAACCGAGGAAGAGGAATGGATTTTTTTTATGAAAATAAAAAGGTTATTCGTGATGCTGAGGAATCCAAAGTTATGGATCTTAGGCAAAGATCTCGTATCAGGTGGGAGAAAGAAGGTGATGAAAATTCGAAGTTTTTTCATGCTATGATTAATAACAGGAAAGCGAGCAATTTGATACATGGCCTGGAAGTGAATGGAGTTTGGATCTCCAAACCGTCTCTTGTGAAAAAGGAAGTATTTCATTTTTTCAGAGACAAATTTGTGGAGGAGTGTGTTCCCCGGCCTCGTTTGATTTGTTCCCAGCTTAGGCAGATTTCGTCGTATGATGCCACTAGATTAGAAATGCGTTTTTCCAAGGAGGAGATCAAAGCGGTGGTTTTCGAGTGTGGTAGAGATCGAGCTCCCGGTCCTGACGGTTTTAATTTCAGATTTTTTACTCTTTTTTGGGATCTCTTTGAATCCGACTTCTTTTATATTATCGAATCCTTCTTTGAGACGGGGAAGTTAAGCAAGGGGTGTGGATCGGCTTTTATTACCTTAATCCCTAAGGTCAGAGACCCTTTGGGGTTGAGCGATTATCGTCCCATTAGTCTGGTTGGAGTCATCAACAAAGTGGTTCCCAAAATTCTTGCAAATAGGTTGAAACCGGTGCTTAACGGGGTGGTCTCCAATTCGCAGTCGGCATTTCTTGGGGGTAGATTCATTTTGGATGGTCCGCTGATTATCAATGAGTTAGTCTCATGGGCCAGAAAATCCAAGAAACAGGTGTTCTTTCTCAAACTTGATTTCGAGAAAGCTTACGATAACGTGAACTGGGGTTTTGTTTTGGATATTCTTCAACAAATGGGCTTTGGAGATAAGTGGTGTGGCTGGATTTCGGGCATTCTGGCATCGGCTCGGGCCTCTGTTTTGGTGAATGGATCTCCCACCTTCGAGTTTGGTTGCAGCAAAGGTATGAGACAAGGAGACCCGATTTCCCCGTTTCTTTTTGTTGTGGTTATGGAGGCGCTTTCCTGTTTATTCAATATGGCTGGAGAGTCCAACGTCTTCCGTGGTATTAATATTCCCGACCTTGACTCCAGTGTTTCTCATTTATTCTTTGCTGATGATGCTATGATCATGGGGGAGTGGAACAAAGTCAATATTGTTAATGTTATTAGGATTCTCTGGTGCTTTAATGTGTGCTCGGGCCTTAAAATTAACCTTAACAAGTCTAGTATTTTCGACTATGGTGTTTCGAGCGAGGAGATTGAGGAGATGGCAGACTGGATCGGGTGCAGGGTGGATTCCGTTCCGTTTAAATATTTAGGGTTGACGGTTGGGGCCAATATGAATCGTATTAACAACTGGAGGCCGGTTTATGATATTTTTGAGAAACGTCTCTCTCTTTGGAAGGCGGCTTTGCTTTCTATTGGTGGTAGGGTCACTCTTATTTGATCGGTTCTCGAAAGTTTACCCACATACTTCATGTCCCTTTATAAGGCGCCAATTAAAGTTATCAAAGACTTGGAAAGTATCATAAAAAAATTCTTATGGGGTGGCTCAAATAACGTTCGGAAAACCCATTGGGTTGCGTGGGATAGGGTTTCTTTACCCAAGAAAGCGGATGGCTTGGGGATTTGTAAGTTAACGGACGTTAATTTGGCATTGCTTAGCAAGTGGGGGTGGAGGTTTAAGAACGATCCTGACAGCCTTTGGGTCAAAATCATTAATGCTATCCATTCGGGTGGCTCGAAGTGGTCGCTATTACCGTGCAATAAATCGGTAAGGGGTGTTTGGGTCAACATTTGCAACATCTTGAATAAGCTGCTTGTGGATAACAAACCCATTCGCTGTTTTTTCAAAGGTGAGGTCGGATCGGGATCCGACATCTTATTTTGGCTTGATCCTTGGTTTTCCGATATCCCCTTCAAAGATATGTTCCCTTGTCTTTTTCGCCTGGAAATCGTTAAGAATTGTTCAGTTAGGGACCGATTGGCTGATGGTGGTACGTGGCTGTGGAGGTTCGACCCTGACTCGCTTTCGGAGATTCAGGAGATGTGTTCTCTTTCGGGTATGTTGTCTTCATTTTCTCTTGGCATTGGTAGAGATAAGTGGAAATGGTTGGGCGACGCCACGGGTATTTTTCGGTCAAATCCGCCAAGGATTTATTGGTCCGGGGAAGATGCGACCCGAATGCTCGTGTGATCGATTGGTGTAAATGGGTTCCAGTTAAGTGTAACATATTCGCTTGGAGGCTTGAGCTGAATCGAATCCCGACGTATGACATCCTAGCTTCTAGAGGCATTGTTAGCCAAACCAGGGCCTGTCTCCTTTGCGGCTATGAGGATGAATCGGGTACTCATCTCTTTATCTCATGTCGGTTCGTGGAGTTGATATGGCATAAAATCAGTAGATGGTGTCACGTTCCGGCGATTTTTGCGTTTTTGATTTATGATCTCCTGGAGTTGCATAAGTACAGCGGGATGGGGGCGATGAAGAAGATGGTCTTCCAAGGTATCGTTATTACTACTTGTTGGTGCATTTGGTTGGCTAGGAACAAAGCGGTTTTTTTCGGATATTCAGCCAAGCGTGGTAGGTGTTTTCAGCGAAGTTAGAGCTTTGGGTTTCTTTTGGTTTAGACATGGATCTCGGTTTCGATCGGTAGGGTGGAATGATTGGTGTAAATCTGTAATTATGTAACTTTTTGTTTTGTTGTTTTTGCTAGCCCGGTTTTCGGGTTTAGTTGTTTGTTAATGAAAGTCAATTTTCAAAAAAAAAATATAGCAAAAAAAAAAACGGTTTGTAATAAGAAGTATTCTCACATGTGTTTGGAGTTCATATACATTTTGATATAAGACTTATCATTGGGAATTGACCCAAGTATTTAAAAGCACGTCTAAATTGACCAAGTATACACTTTAAAAGCATGCCTAAAGTTTTCAATTTTGGTGTTTCTCTAATACCATGTGTTATCGTTAACCTCCAACGCCACATCAACCTAAAGGGCAGGAGACACCTACATCATGGGGCATGAGTGGGGCGTGAGTGTAAGTGCGGTGGGTGGATATGCGTGTGAAATTATTTTTTAAGTCAATGAATGCACCTCATATGGCTAAGAGCGTAAAATGATAACACTATCATCTTAGATGTCAATTCTCAGTTAAATGGTTTAGAACAAAGGTTTGAGAATTATGGATACGACCAAATATCAAGTAACAAAAAAAGTGTTGTTAGAAGTAGCATGGTCATACATCAAAATGCTTGAATTGGACCTTAATAGAGCAGGTCGGGGTCCTCAGACCTTCATGTTTTTTTAAAAATTTAGTAGATTCGTGTAGGATATGGGTCACAATAATAATAAAAATTATATAAATAAATATAAAAATTGTAAAGATACTCTCTTTACATAATTTTTGGGAAATTGTAGTACCCGTACTGTGTACAAATCCATACAAAATTAAATATGAAATACAACATATTTAAATAAATCGATTCAAATAGTTGTCTTTGACAAGAGCTTGAGAAGCATCTTCTTATACAATTTCCGCTACGAGAACTTGAACCGCGACTCCTTTTGCGATCCTTCTTGGCTGCAAAAATGAATAAACTGATGTTGACGGTTGTGGCTGAGGCACGTGTTCAACACGCTTCCCTTAAAACAGATTCCGCGCCTTTACTAAAGATGGCGCGTCTGTTTCTCAGGGTATAACAGCCGAAGCAGTATGTACTGTCGTAGATGGCTCACGCGCCCGTGGTTACACCGGGTAATTGTAGTGTTTGAACTTATGGAAAATAATGATATGAAGGTGATGAAATCAAATAGAGAAAACATATATCTCTAAGTACCCAACACATGGGTCTTCAAGTCTTCACCACTTCTCCAAGAATTCTTCATGCATATTTTTTTCTTGTAGTTTTCTCATCATTCCAATAAGTCATATAGCCTACCATTTTTACAAGAGATGTCGGTAGTGAAGAGTTTCTCTTAATTGGTGATTTTATTAGAGATATAAAACTCTAATAAAAGTTTTACGTAATTAGAGATATAAAAACTCAAATAAAAGCTAATCAAGTGACATAAAAACTCTACTCAAGAGTTTGTCACCATGAAGAGTCCCATTAATTATCAGTAAATTAATTTCCATTCACATTATTAGCAATCAATATTTCAAGGTATTAAAACGGGTCAAAACTATGACCCGAGCCAGGTATGTATAATGGGTAAAACTCTCAATGAGAACTTAGTGTCCGATGAGCGCTAAACGAGTCATGGGTGGACTTCTGATTACCTAAGTGAGGTATATCCAATCATTTAAATGGGAAATTTCATTTTCTTAGTAACACAATGATTTGTAAATAAAACATGGGATATAAGTGCCCACCTAGCTAAAACAAGATTTTAGATGTCATTCGTAGTTAAAAAGGACTAAAATTGACCAAAACACCCCCGAATGGTAAATCGGATAAACGACCCTTAGGGGAAGTTTAAATATGAGTTTTATAAGTTGGTTGATCCTTCAAGTAGTATGAAATGGAAGGATTAAACCATTTTTGGCTTAATGCTACATAAAGGGTCATTTTCGTAAAAGTGTCAAACTCAAGGGTAAAATGGGGAATGCATTGATTTTCCTATCATGACGCACCACAATTGAAGTTGTGATGATTCATGAATAAAGATTATAGAGTGGGAATATAAGATATGGAGAAATGCGGATAAATTAAGCCTAAGTGCTTAAATTCCATAACTGGTCAAAATAAGTATATGCACAAAACTGATTACGAATGCATAAAATATAAGATAATACCCTGGGTAACGAGGTATATTCGTAAAAATGATGATCTTGCGAAAAAGATGTAAATATATAAGCTCGTTGGTTTACTTATCAAAACGGGTCAAATAATCCGTAAATAAATATTAAGCCGAAAGCTTATAAGTTAAGAATTTTGCTGATCCGGTTGGTGGATTTTGAGTCTATAATTTAGAGGATCAAATTACGATCATGTAGGAAGAACAGGGGTTAAACGGCTAAGCGGATTAAAAGTTATGGTCGTTTTTGTATTAAGGGCAAACTGGAAAACAAAACTGCAGACCAGACCATAACCTACGGCTGGAGGTCGTAGGCTACGGTACAAGCCTTCTGCCCGGACATCTTATACGGACCGTAAGCTACGGTATACGGTCCGTAGCTTACGTCGGGTTCCTCTAAATTTTATTTTGTTTGTTCGTTTGATATTTTTTGGGTTATAAATCCATGTTCAAGCACCATATAACTAATGTATGAGTTGTTATTGGTGTATATGTCACACCCTGACTTTTGCGGAAGTGTAATGCTGTGTGACTTGTTCAATATCATTGCATTCAATTATAATAAACAACTATATGATTAAAACATGATGTTCATCCATTCATAAGTTTGAAAAGTTACAACACAAGTCTTTTAAGTTTAAATCAAAATCCTCAAGTTAAGTACAATATAAAAGTGGATGACATCTAAACTTGAAATTTATGTCTTGTAACAGCACTTGCGCCCAAGATCTATCTTGTTTCCTGAAATACATGTAATTTTGAAAAATCAACAAAAGTTGAGCGAGTTCATGTGATTCTGTATGTGTTCGAATAATCTTGTAAACATTTGTAATCATTGTAAGTATGTATTTGTAAACCCCGGTATGAAAGCAAACAAGGAAACAGATCAATTAATGGTTTGCAAGGCCATTAATATGTGTGACGTGAAGCAGGAAGGCTCAAACCTAGCGGATTTTGTACCGGGCTTCCGGCTGGAAGACATAGTCACCTCATGGGCCAAATCCCGGTCTCCATGGGTGGGGCTCGCAACACCCAAATAGATCTATCACTCATGTCCCTTGTTCCTACTACGAGGATTAATGGTCTTAAGCGTTGTACCCACCACTCACATGATTTAACAGTTCATTCTTTAGCTAACCATACCATATGTAAACGTTTGTAAACAATTTGTAACATGTACTTCACCCCCGAAGTTGTAAAACTGAAAACAGTTAAAAGAAAAGGGGGACATGAACTCAATGGTTTGCGTCCTGACTCCTGTATACCCAAAGTATGTATCCTTACGCCGTACTACAACCTACACATGTGTTATGGTTTATTAGACGGTTGGGTCGTGCCACGACTTTTAGTCTTGTTTGTTATGACTTAATATCTTTGTCGTACATCTTTGATGTACTTGTATTATTCCAAAGTATATGATTATTCGTTAAAATAATAATATTTTAACTTATTTGTTTTGTAATCCTTCATGAATATTTCCCCCAAAGGATGGGTATACTTATACTTGTTTTCTTAGACTTGTGTATTTTTGCCAAGTATCGGTGGCGTATTCCGGTGTATAATTATACGTACAAGAATACGTATTTTATGGTATTTATTAAGTATTATTATACTTAATTTTTGTATTAATTTTTTTGGAATATTATTTTCAATAAAAATCACCAATATATATATTCTTAAAATATATAAATATTTTAAGAAAACTTGTATAGAAAATTATTTACATTTCTTCCTTGGCAAAAATGTTTATGTTTTCATATAAATCTCAAAAATAACATATTTTCAAGATTAACTTAGAAAATATTTATAAATCCATTTTTCACCCCAAAAATAATATATTCTAAATTTGTTTAAGAAAATATATATTTTCTTCAAAAATAATATATTTTCTAGTAATTCAAGAAAACATATATATTTTTCTTTGCTCAAAAGTATTATATTTCCTTCTTGTCAAAAATATTATATATTTTTGTAACACTTGTAGAAATCATATTTTCGTTCTCTTGGTTTCCAAAATACCGTTTGTCAAAATATACTTATGAAGTTAATTCCGGAATATTTTTGTAGTTTATATTCCTTGTTCGGTTTGTTCCAACTTTTGGGTATAATTTATATATTTATTTTCTTGGAATTTTGGTAATATTTTGTGTTGTAATTTTGGTATTTTGGTGAGTTATATTATTTCAAGTCCTAAAATAATATAACTAATAGTCTAATACACATAATATACAAGTGTAAAACCCGTGTGGATCTTTCAATGATATCACTGTTAACTTGTGTGAGTGCGGAATCCAAACACAAGTGGATTCAAGAAAACAATAAGAATAATAAGCACAATGATCGAATCAAAAACTATCTTGCATTCACCTTAAAGTCGATGACAGATACAAGATGAACAACTGATCTCGAGTGGCCTTGAAACTTCTAACCAAGCGATCAACCTTCTAAACATTGCTAAGGTTTACTTATATAATACCTATGATGGATCGAGACCACCTAGGCCCACTCGAGATCTATAGACAAAACCCAAAACACATAACCGACCCAAAATAACTTAGTTAAACATTACAAGATCAATCCTAAACTTTAGTATCTCTCAATGTATAAACCTCGAGGTTCCAACAATCTCCCCCTAGGTTTATGCATGGAGATACTCAAGACTTCAACTATCACTTTCATCACGCAGACGATCTTTGAGTCCACCAAAACCTTTTGTACGAATATGTATCGCTGAAGCAACAGCACCAGTCCATGCTTTTGCAACCTCTTCATACTTTTCAGTAGCTCTAATTTGATGACGAGCTAATACTTCCAGGTCTTCATGAGCAAGAGTCAGCAAATCAACTTGATCCACCAAGCGAAAATCCACATTATCATCACAAACAATTACTGCCTGCCCTAGACGCTCATCATAAGTCCAAAACTGCAAAGACTTCAAAGCACCTTTTGGAATCTTTTTCACCAAAGGAATCACCTTTTCCTTATCAGTTACCGGCCAATGCACAATCTTCATACGCTTGCGTGTATATGAATCTCTAACTCCTTTAGCTGGTTTAACGATGGACTCTGCCGTACGCATTGAAGGAAAACCCTTAAGAACCTCCCTCTTCAATCTCTCGAAAAACATATATCCAGGACCTCCAGGCTTATCATCTACATAAGGTGCTTTAGACAAATCAGTCAAATCAATCTTAGTGAAAGACTGAAACTGGCCTGGATTTTTGTACCACTCAACAGGTCCAACCTTCCTTTTTATCCACCATCGTTGACGATCATGATCAAAACCCCAGCTAACCACACCAGATCTATTTCCAACTTGATCATAGAGAGTTTCACCAACATCCATTAAATGATGTGTTGCTTGAGCATCATCATCATCTGGATTAAGATTTCTGTTCTTTAAAATTACAAACTCCCTTTTCTTCTTAATTCTTTCAGCCTTCTCTTTATCTGCAACAGGATCAATAACTCTTTTAAAGTAATGTTCCATAGCAGCACTTCTCTCAGCATCATCCTTTTCAAAGGCTTTTCTTCTATTTTCCACATCAGTAGGATCAGAGAATTCATTTCCAAATTTCTTCTCAAGCTTTCCACGTAAATCATACACCATATTGAACAGTAAAGTAACATCTCCTTGAAGCTGTTCAATTTGTTCATTCTTTTGCACTAAAGTATCTTCAAGTTGGATGATCTTGGCATCTTTATGAATAGAATCTTGCTCAACCACAATTAATCTTTTCTTCATTTCTCTCATGCTAATGAAATCATCATCATCGCTTGAATCATCATCAAATGGCATTCTAAACGGCTCTTCAGGTCTTTTACCACTTGAACTACTTGGTATATCAAGAACAACTCTAGAAGGACCTGCAGATTCAGAAACACCAAGTGGCATTGTCTCAACAACAATATCAGTATCAACATTTGTAACCTGAACATCTGCAGTGGTGGACTCTAAAACATTCCTTTGAGTATCAGTGTTGAACTCAAAGATATCTTCAGTTGTGGTGATGGTATCAGTGACATTCTTCTCAAAATCGAAATCATATAATCCCTCATCATCTTCAGAAACATTCATGGATTGATCTTTATTTTGCTCAACATACATTCCGAGTCGAGGATCCCGCCTTTTTCGTTTCAATGGCAATGAATCAGGATCCTTTGGGTTTTCACTAGGCTCTTCAGTAGATACTGTAAGATTGGAAGGAGGATTTCCCATCTTATCAGTTACAGACTTTAATAACGAAGCCAAATTTTCAGCAGTAATTATAGAAGGAACAATTGAAACAGCAACATCAGCTTCCTTTTCAGGAGGAAGCTCTTCATCATCTCCTGAATCACACATAATCTCTATGCCCTCATCGTCAGAGTTAATTGTCACAATCTCTGTCTCAGGCTCATTTACCATAGCTCCCTGAACATCATGTTCTTCAGCAACCATTGCATTCACTTGAACTGGTTGAACTATCACTGGATCAGCAGCTACAACTTCAGTTTCTGCAAACCGACCAAATTTCTCCAAAGGAATACGTCCCTCAAACTTCTTTTCTGTACCCTTCTTGGTAGTGAGAGCACCAAAACAAGCAGGACCCATCGGTTTTAGCTCCAAGGTATCACCGGATCGCGTCAAATCAGAATAACGAGCATTGAAAATCATCTGCAAAAACCTTGGATACATAATAAATTTATCCTTTCGAACTCCAGTAACATTCCTCTTCATCCCTTCAAAAACGTACTTCGAGTAGTTGAACGACTCATTCGTAATAAGTGCAACAAATGCAGCCGTTTGTGTAATATTCAGTTGATCTGTTCCCCCTCGATTTTCTGTCATACACAAGATAAACATATGTGCCAACAAGCGCCAATACGGATGCAAAAACTTCTTAACGAGTGATGGATACTTTCCTTCATAACTCAAACGAGGTAAAACAGCTTCTATAGTATCACTTGGAAGCTCAATCGGATCAGATTCAGTATCACCAAACTGTAGAACTTCCCTTATCATTTGCTCAGTAATGATGATCTTCTTCTTCTGAATTTCAGCTTCTATCATTTCCTTTCCATCAGCTCCTTGTGCTTCAAATCTAGCTGTCTTCCAAAAGTCTTGATAGACAACTGGATTATCTCTCAGTGCATGAACAAGTCGGCAACTATTTAACCCTTTAATCAGCGATGTATACAATATCTTGTGCTTCTCTGGAGGTGAAGCTAGATAACCAGCTTGATTGTGTGTTGAGATAAATTTTAAGTCCATATCCTACACCAAACGGAAACACTAAGCATAAAGATATGTAAATACAATTTTAGTCAACTTAATTCAAAACAGATCACACCAAATTCAGCATCCAAACATAGACTGTCGATTAACACACATGAATCAACTCGAGACAATGAGGTTTCGAGTCGAAACCAAGAGATTTCGAGTCGAGACCTCAGTCGAGACTGAGTTAACTTAACCAAGACCTCAGTCGAGACCAACCAGCTTTGAGTCGAGACCCCAATCAAGACAGATGAGGTTGCGACTCGCAACATTATGTCTCGAGTCTTCACAAGTGTTCAGTCGAGACCCCACAAACAGCTTCAATCTACTGAGTTTTGGATCAAACACCATAAACACCCTATGATTTCTTTGAAGACCAAAATAATATCAAAATTAGGGTTTATGAGCGTCTTCAAACATTCATCAAATCTTCAACAATCCTGCAAAACTTCAACGAAAACATCATCAAATATATCAAAATACCTTCAATAAAAACAAAACCTCAAGTCGAGAACGGAGTGTTGCCGGAAAAGCAGACAATTTCACCGGAGAGTGAGAGAGAGTTTGACAGTGACAACTGAGTTTGTTTCGAGTGCACAATAGAGGTCTCGAGTCGAGATCCCTTTATATACTTCAAACATGTAGGCCGAGCCTTTAATGACATGGGCCGAGACCACAGTCTCGATTCAAGACAACTTATCAATTTAAAAAAAATTGGATTTATTAAATAAATTTTAATTATATCAGCAATCCAATTTGAAAATCAACATTTTCTTATCTAACCCTTCAACTTCCTGAGCATGATTTATTTGACCAAAACCTACAAACACAAAATTAAATAATATCGAAATATTATTTACAAAAATAAAATAAGGAAATATCATAATTTGCTCAGGGATCAAATCACGGGTTTTGGGCTTGACTACACTTATCAACACTGATCTACTACTGAAAGATCTAGACGATTGCCAGTATATTTGTCCACCTAAACTCATCTCCCTAGACCTTTTTCATATAACTGCCTGTAACAAATTTATCATGTTTTAATTTCTTAACAATGAACACCCAAACAAGTACTAATCAAATCCCCGAAATATAAACAGCACACTCTATCATGCAAGTAGCTTCCCTACCACATATTTCACAAGTCCAATCCAGATCTCTGAAATCTTAACTAGGAATAGATTGAGAAGAGAACAGAATAGATCTTAAGCAGAGATGGTATAATATACAGATCAAATGAGTTTTTCTCAATTTGATATAGGTTTCTCGGGTTTCTTTTGGGCACTAGAGGGCCTCTTTCGGGTGTTTAATTAATCTACAGAGCGACAACGTACAGCTAGGTCAGCATGTATCTGGATGTAGCAGAAGCTGACGTTGCCTAGCACCTCCAGGTCAGCATATATCTGGATGCAACAGAGGAGGTACACGACTTTTTTAGAGAAGATTTCAGAGTCAGACCAAAATTGTGTGTATCGGGACAACATACAGACATTCAAATAGAAATGAGCTAATTCCAAGTGATTTTCTTTCCTGAGGTCATGTACTAATTTAGTTCTAAACAGACACAGCCAATGTTTCCAGTCCTTAAGGATAGAGCCTACCAACACATCGTGCTAGAGTCAAACTATTTCGATACTGGTCTTACATGAGTCAGCCCTCGACCATAATGTGAAAATTCATTTCATTTCCCATTCATGCATTGCTTCTTTTTGAATTTTTGAATTTTTAATGTTTTTGTATTTTTCAAAAATTTTCAATGTTTTTGTATTTTTCAAAATTTTCTCCCCCAAAATTTGTGCATAAATAAAAACTACCTAAGAATAGAAAACTTTATGAACAAATTTACTAAAACAAAAAAACAACCATGCTCAGTCAGTATACCGGATCATTTTCGGAAAATCAACATGCACTTTGAATTTTGAACTGCTGACAGGTTTTGTAAACAAATCGGCAGCATTTGCATCTGTGTCGATTTGTTCAAGTTTAATAAGACCTCTGTCAAAGCAGTCTCTAATGAAATGAACTTTTATGTCTATGTGCTTGGTTTTGGAGTGAAAAACAGGATTTTTAACAATTTGTATTGCAGCATCATTATCGCAGTAAATAGTAGTATTGAGATAAGTCAAACCGTAGTCCTGCAATTGATGTTGCATCCACACCACTTGAGAGCAAGATGCAGAGGCGGCAACATACTCAGCTTCAGCTGTAGAAATCGCCACCGTTTGTTGTTTCTTGCATTGCCAAGAAATGAGCCTGTCACCCAGAAATTGACATCCAGCTGATGTAGATTTCCTGTCACTATCAGTACCTCCAAAGTTGCTATCAGAAAATGCAAACAAGTCAAAATTAGAATCCCTTGGATACCACAGACCAAACCGAGGTCGGCCTTTAAGGTAACGAAAGATTCGTTTAACAGCAGTAAGATGAGAAGTTTTAGGATTAGCCTGATATCTTGCGCAGTTGCAGACAGCAAACATAATATTTGGACGGCTAGCTGTCAGATACATCAACGACCCGATCATAGACCTATACAGACGTTGATCAACAGAAGAACCTTCTTCATCTTCAGTCAATAACGGTCTCTCTGCCATTGGTGTTTCGGCTGACTTTGAGTCTGAAAGCTTGAATTTTGCTAGCACATCATCCACATACTTCCCTTGATGAATAAGAATGCCTTGGGAATTCTGTTTGACTTGTAAACCCAAAAACAGTGTCATTTCTCCGAGAGCACTCATCTCAAACTTCTTTTTCATAACTCTCTCAAACTCCTTGCAAAGCTCCTCGCTTGTAGATCCGAAAATAATATCATCGACATAAATTTGAACCAAGATCTGATCCTTGCCCACTTTCTTGATAAACAGAGTCTGATCTATCGTGCCACGTGTGTACCCATGATTCAAAAGATGTCCAGTTAGTGTAGCATACCAAGCTCGTGGTGCTTGGTGTAATCCATACAATGCCTTGTCTAGCTTGTAGGCATATTCTAGATGATCTGGATGCACAAAACCCGGTGGCTGCTCAACAAAGATTTCTTCCTTCACCTCTCCATATAGAAACGCTGTCTTGACGTCCATCTGATACACAGTGAACCCCATATATGACGCGTAGGCTAAGAAGATCCGGATGGCTTCAAGTCGAGCAACCGGAGCATACACTTCATCATAATCCAGACCCTCTATTTGTCGAAATCCCTGAACCACCAGTCTTGCTTTATTTCGAACAATAACCCCTGCAAAGTCTTGCTTGTTTCTGAACACCCATCTAGTTCCAAGTTTGCGCTTTCCCTTTGGCAACTCGACAAGTTTCCATACTCCAAGCTTCTCAAACTGGTTTAGCTCTTCATGCATAGCATCTACCCAGCCTGGTTCCTGCAAAGCTATATCAACAGTTTTAGGTTCTATTTGTGAGATGTAGCAAGAATATAAACAATTATTGATGGTTCCTGATTGGCTCCTGGTTAGAACTCCTGCATTAACAGGACCAATCACATTCTCTATAGGGTGATTTTGTTGGACACTTGTAGGTATTGCCATGTCAGGTACGGTCTCGTCTTCAGCATTTTGGTTATTATCAGTGTTGTTGCTAGACTCCCCCTCATTAGATGCTGCAGTGTGACGAACTAATGGAGTTGTAACGATGCAATCTTCAGGAATGGATTCAGGAAATAGTGCAGATCCTGAACCATTAGGTACAGCACCACTTGAAGAAGCACCTTCAGGGGAATGATGGGACATATGCTGAGGCGTAGGATGCCGAGTGAAAACCATTCCCGGTGGGTCAATGGTATGGTTTCTTGATCTTCCTTCAGCTTGTTCTTCCTCTTCAGTATCACCAAAAGACAGCGGTTGTTTTGGCGTAGACACACCTGCAACTGTAGGAACACTTGACAAAATCTTAAACGATTTAAATAATTCAGCATAATCACATAACCAATCTGGTCCAACTCTAGCGTCCGTAGCATTTTCTTCGAGCCATTCAATGTTGCACGACTCAACGACCTTTTTAGTTACCTTGTTGTATACTCTATAGGCTGAACCTTTAGCATATCCAACAAAGTAACACTCGTCCCCTTTGACCTCAAACTTTCCATTAGCGTCCATAAGTAGTAACACACATGGACAACCAAATATGCGAAAGTGTGAAACCGAAGGTTTATGTCCTTCCAGAATCTCATAAGGAGTTTTCATATGTCGTTTGTTTACTAAAGCATGATTCTGGACGTAACAAGCCGTGCTAACAACTTCGGCCCAAAAGAAACTAGGAAGCTTCGAATCAGCCAGCATAGTACGCGCAGCCTCTATAAGAGTGCGATTTCATCTTTCTGCTACTCCATTTTGTTGTGGAGTTCGAGGTGCACTGTACTGTTGCTCAATTCCCTTTGCAGCACAAAATGTGTCCATGGTGACATTTTTGAATTCCGTCCCATTGTCTGATCGAATAGCCTTTACATTTGTACTGGCTTGATTTTCCACCAAAGTAATGAATTGTTTGATCAAACCCGCAACCTCATTCTTGTGACTTAGAAAGTACACCCAGGTGTAGCGCGAGAAATCATCGACTATCATGAGACAATAAGCCTTTTTGCCAATACTTAACACATTCACCGGACCAAAGAGATCCATGTGAAGTAATTCAAGCACAGTTTTAGTTGAGGGTGTGGACTTAGATTTATGAGGCTTTCGATGTGCTTTTCCCTTTGCACAAGCAACACACTTTTCTACCAACATAAAGTCTTTGATTGGTAGATCACGGACCAATTGACCTTTGGCAAGTCGATTCAAATTTTTCATGTTCACATGCCCAAGACGACGATGCCACAGTAGACCATCATGTTCTGAAATCTTTGAGAATAGGCAAGTAATTTCTTCACACGGTTTCTTGTTCATATCAATCACATAAGCGTTTCCTCGTCTCTCTGCTGTCATTAAGAACCAATCTTCTGGAATTACAATACCCGGTTTAAGTACATGACATCCTTTCTTTGTAAAGTGAACTGAATTTCCTCGATCACAAATCTGAGAAATGCTCAACAGATTGTGTTTCAGTTCTGGAACATAGTTAACATTTTCGAAGCTTAACACGCCGTTTCTTACAGTTCCTTTCAATGTAATCCTTCCTGATTCTCCTCCCGCAAATGAGACATATCCACCATTAAATTCTTTGACATTCACCAGTTGGGATAAGTCTCCTGTCATGTGCCTGGAACAACCACTATCCATGTACCAGAGGCGCACGGTAGTCCTCCACAGCTGTTCCTGCACGATTAGCGGGATTAGTTAGATTTAGGAACCCAGCCCATAGTGGATCTGGGTTTTCCTTGTGCATCAATGTAAGTCACTCTCTGCCACACTAAATTGTCTTTATTTAAAAACTTCGAAGTGTTTCTAATAGCAGAATATCGATAACATGTATGAGACAGATTGGATTGCGTGGCCGTAGCTTTAGGTTTCCAATGCTTGTTTGACCAGTTAGAATTGTAGTTACCAAAAGCATTATGTTGATTTCTTTGAAAATCATTTTGTTGATTTTGATTTTTGCGTTTGGCTGCATTCCAATCCTGATCAGAAGGTTTAGTCTTTCGATAGTTGTTTTTCATTGTCTTAGTCTTTTCAGTCGTCATTAACTCTGAACAACGATATCAGTTAGACTTGACCTTCTGATCTTGCACAAACCTTCTCTTGTACGTTGCCCTTGGGAGTTGAACACAATTTCTGGCAATGTGGCCCGTGATGCCACAGTTAAAACATGTTTGACGTTTCATTTTGTGAGTATTTTGAAAATTTTGACACGATTTGCTTGATTTTGAATGATTTGGCGTTTTAGTTTTCTGAACATGTTTTGCTTGTGGTTGTTCTGAGCATTTTGATGGTTGTTGATCTAATGACTCCTCATTTATCTCAATTCCCTTTTCTTTTTTTTTTAAATTCAGATTCATTATTTGAACACGTAGACGTCTCATCAATATGCATTTCCTTAACGCATTTATCATGTGAAACTAATTCAGGTTCATTATTAGAACATGTAGAAGTCTCATCAATACGCATTTCCTCAACTCATTTATCATGTGAAACTAATTCAGGTTCAATTTCAACTACAGTTTCCAATGGGGTCCCACTAGATTCGACATTAGGGACACCCACTGAGACAGTTTCAGAAGAAGAATCAGGATACTCTTGATTTTCTAGAGAAGTCGTTTCAGTGGTTTCACTGAATGCGTCCTGAGGGACCTCACCTGTAACACTTTCATCATCCAAAGGATTAGAAACATCAGATTCACAATCATTAACTGAAGAAAGACCATCATCAGACATATTGTTCAAAGGTTCAACACAAACATTATCAGTTTTGCCCAAAACATCAGGCTCACAAGACGAAACATAAGCAGAAAATGACGCAAATAAAGAACGTCCAAAAGCAATAGCAGATTCAGTTTGTTCAAAATAATTTTCAGAAACATTAGTATGAACAACTGGTTCACTCCCAAGAACTTCTTCACATTTTACTTCAGATACTTTTTATGCACATGAAGACGAAACGTTAGGATCAATTACGCCTTTAGAAACAAAATTTATAGGAGCAGACTTCCTTTTCTCAATTGATCTGTCATTAAACGATGACTTATGATTTTTGAGACCATAAGTCATGTTACTTTGATTAATCATCTCCTCCTCAGTCATGGGTAGATAAGTATAATTATCATTATAGGGAGGAGGAGCCTGATTAAAACCCAAACCAAGCCCTTTCTTTTCCTTATATTCGAGTTGTTGATCACACAAATTTTTGACTAATTTACTGGAAGAATCAAATTTCTTAATATTAAGCTCATTTATTTTATATCTATCTTTTTATATCCTCCAGTTCCTTAGTCACAGTGCACAGTTTCTCCTTAACATAGAAGAGTTGAGTTGATTTTACACTTACATCGTCCTTGAGTTGGACGATGTCTTTTCGCTGAGCTTCAATCTTTTCTTTATAAAGTTTTTCATTTTTTGATAAAGTAAAGTTTTTATTTTTGATATCTTGATAATCTTGAATTAGCTCAGCATTGTGTATTCTATAGACTTCAACTCTATGTCTACATTCAGGAGTACAGAAAGCAGAAAGTACCTCTTCTTTGGTGAGACCTTTGACAGGAGCTGAAAGAATCTGAGTCATGAAAGCTAAGTTTTCAGCAGTAGTCTCCTCCTCAGATGCTGGAGCCTCATTCTCAGAAACGGAAACTTGATCATTTGAAGTCATGAAAGCAATGTTATTTGAAGCAGTTTGATTTTCTGGAGCTGAAATGTTCAGTCGCTCAATTTCCGAATTCCAATCAAAGTTGATGTTGGGCTGAACCACCAAGGCTTGTGCTAATCCCTGTGGTTGAGGACTTCCAGTAGCAGCACTATCAGTTAAACTTGATGTAGTAATAAGAGCTCTTTCACGATTAGGTGTTACGGGCTGGGCCGGAGTCTGTTCTCTATTAATTGAGGCTTTGTGCAGTTTCAAGCATAGTGACCTTCTTCATGACAGTTGTAACAACGTAGTTTAAAAGGCACTTTAGACGCTCCTGTAAATGACGCACCCCATCTATTTTTACCAGTTCTTTGCATAAACCTTGTTGCCCTGAATGCAGCCATAGCCATCTGCCAGGTGATGTCCATTTCTTCAACATCATCAGGATGAATCTGATGTAAGTCATCGCCACACCATTTAGGAGGGTCAATTTTCCAGCAACAAATGCATTCAAACAGTTTATAACAGAGGCTGCAATATCCAGATGTTCTTTAGACTGTTGCGTAAAGAAAGCAATCATCTCATTTTTTCACAGAGGAAGTAATAGGAGCAGCCGGGGATACATTCACAGTAGAAGCAGAAGGAGCAGCAGCAGAAGACAATGATGGAGCAGCTTGTGTGGAAGACCCAGAATAGTAGACATTTGCTGAAGTAGGAGCAGCCTTAGCAGATGCTGCATTGCTAAACATTTGAAATCCTCCTTGAGACAAGAGAGCTGCATTATTATTGTCTGACGAAGGAGGAACAACAGTGAATCCTGCAGCTAGCATGCTGTTCTTATGATTGGTTTCTCTTTGTTTATCATCTAGTTCACATGCTTTGATATGAGAAATCATTTCTGACAAACTGCATCTACTAAGATCTTTTGTTTTCTTGATCATCGCAACATGATGATCCCAACTCTTAGGTAACGCATTCAACAGTTGCCTATTTGACGCAGCATTTGAAACATGTATTTCTTCCATCTGCATTTGAGTGACCAGTTTGACAAACCCCTGAAGTTGGTTATCAACAGTTTCTCCATAAATATGATTGAAATTGTTGAAAGTTTGTCTCAACAAGTTTCTTCGACTCTCCTTCATGTCCTCATTACCTTCATAAACATCGATCAGAGACTCCCACAGTTCCTTAGCAGATTTACAAGTACGAAAGCCAATAGCAATATCTGGACCCAGTCCCATGGTCAAATAAGACAGTGCTCTTTCATCTTCTTCAACTATATTGAAATCATCTTCAGTATAATCGCTTTTGAGTTTCTTTACTTTTACTCCTGGTTCAGTAGGACTATCTGTCATGATCTCTCTTGGACCTCTGAGAATACATCTCCAAATTTTAGAATCCTTGACTTTCACATGTTGTTCAAAACGCCATTTCCACTCAGGAAAATCATTTGCATCAGTCAACCTTGGAATACGAGTAGTGGTTCCAACCTTTGAATCCAGTTCTTGTTGTTTGTTAAGGGCAGCCAAGTCAACACTTTGATTATTTGTAGTCATGGTTACTCAATAAATTAATTAATTTGCTGATTAATTAGTTCAAGAGTCCAAAAGTCCAAAGTCTAAATAACGTTGCAGGAGTCGTTGCGAGTCGAGACAGGAGTCGAGACTGAAGCAGTAAGCTTGCACAATCCTGAGTCGAGACAATTGTTGCAAATGAACTGAGTACTGAGTCGAGACCGAGATTGCGAGTCGAGATCAGGAACAATCAAACTTGAAGCCAGTCGAGACAAATGGTTTCGAGTTAAAGATGTCAACTCGAGATCACAGCGGTTGCGAGACGAGACAAGATCGCTATTTCCACTCGAGACGGATGAAATTGAGTCGATACTAAGCTGAAAGTGAGTCGAGACCAAGTTGAAATTGTGTCGAGACCCTGCAAAACAGATTTGTGAGACAAAAATAACTACGATTCCTGATTTTCAGTAGCTTCCAGAATTCAAAGATTTGAGATCTTTGAATTCTTATCCTCAACAATCCTCCGATAATTCAACAAACATCTTATTCACGAATCACAAACCAAAATCAGTAACTTTATGCCAGAGTTTGTGAATAACAGTTTGAAGATGCAACTTCCGAAATCAGAATTACACCAACAAAACTGAAAATCTGTCGAACACACTTAGCAAAACGATCAGTAACGAATAAAGCTTTCTTGAATCCGAATGATATCAAAACCGAACCAAGAATTGGTTTCTTGGCTCTGATACCAATTGTAAAACCCGTGTGGATCTTTCAATGATATCACTGTTAACTTGTGTGAGTGCGGAATCCAAACACAAGTAGATTCAAGAAAACAATAAGAATAATAAGCACAATGATCGAATCAAAAACTATCTTGCATTCACCTTAAAGTCGATGACAGATACAAGATGAACAACTGATCTCGAGTGGCCTTGAAACTTCTAACCAAGCGATCAACCTTCTAACATTGCTAAGGTTTACTTATATAATACCTATGATGGATCGAGACCACCTAGGCCCACTCGAGATCTATAGACAAAACCCAAAACACATAACCGACCCAAAATAACTTAGTTAAACATTACAAGATCAATCCTAAACTTTAGTATCTCTCAATGTATAAACCTCGAGGTTCCAACAACAAGTAATCACACAAATGATGACACCTAAATATATATTTTCCTAAATACATATTTAGTCACTTTTATTATCAAAAACAACCTCCAACATTTGTAATTTTTGTAACAAAAATTATGACAATTTTTGTATGAGAAATATGGTTAAAATACACTTGTAAACACTTGTTTAAAAATATTTTTCTAAGTGTTTAATTTCTAGAAAATTTTTTCCATAGTTTCCCCTTAAAAATGGAGGTTTCCATGCTTTCAAAGCATATCATTTTCTTTTAAAAATCATTACAAATCATCAACAATTCAAACAATACTTATCAAGTGCCAAAATCAAGCATTTTACACTACTCCATGAACTTGAAAGTTTATAAAAATTTGTAGTAACTTAGTAGAGTGTTTAGTAAGCTTAGTTACTCTTTAAAGTGTGGTTATTTGTTTAAAAACATCATTATTGAAGATTTTAGATCTTTACAACTTGTGAAATGATTTTCTAAAAATATTTCTTTTTTTAATTCTTCTTGTCATTAACATGTTCCTACATTTGATTAATCACTAAAAATGTGATTAATTTCTTTAAAAACCATGTTTATGTAAATCTTGTGATTTAACTTAGTTTCTTGAGAAAATCATTTTTGAAATCACACACTTACAAGACTTATATTATACTTGATCATCATTATTCAAGAAAAACACTTAATCTTTCAAGTTCATGTTTACACATAAGGATGATCATCTTGATTCATCACATAATCATCCTCTCACTTGCTAGATCATGTGTTTAATTACAATCTAGCAAGTTTCATATGATGTTTAACATCATAAACACAAACAATCAACAATCAAGAAGCATATAAACACTTAAACAACATAGATCATGGTGATTTAGAGCTTTATGTTAAAGATTATGTTCTTGATCTTTAATGTTCTTCATGATTAGTCTTTTTCATACACTTTTAACCAACATAACATGAAGTAAAATGAGATTATAAGAGTCTTACTACTAGCACAAGGCTAGGGAAGAGATCAAGGTTGAAGATGATGATAAACTTGGTGGTTAATAGCTCTTGAGAAAGGTCCTTCCAATTCCGATGCTTCCAACCTTCCTAACTAAGCTCCTAGCACCTTAGAACCACCTTAGAATGGTTGAGAATGGTGGGAGTATGGTGGTGGTGTGGTGGCCGTAGACAAGGAAGGAAGGAGAGGAGAAGATGAGTTTGCTTATGGTGAAATGAGTTATGAGAAGGTCTTGTGGTTTTTAAGGAAGTCTTTCCAACATTTTATAATCTCATGTACATTTTGCTTCTAAAGTAAACTACAAGATCCATTAAAATATTGAAACAAATAATGGGTGTGGGACCCATGTTCCCAACCGTAAATGGGGGGGGGGTCATGGTTACTGTCACACCCTCCAAAAACCCCACCCCGCCTTGGAGGCGTGACATGCCCAGGATCATAGCCACCAATCATATTGAACAAAGCATGTAAGTAATTTTTATAAAATCCAACACAATACAATTGGTGTCAAAACATAGTTTGAGTTTACAGCGAAAGCACAAAACATAAGTTTAAAATTAATTGAAATGTTTTCCCACAACGACCACGTCTCCTCGTGCAAGCTCCTTAAGCTAGGGATCTAACGACCTGCAAGGCATGTAACAACGAGTCAACAACAAAGTTGAGTGAATTCACGGCTCTGTTCACTGGCTCACTAGCCCGTAGGATTATCCATCCCAAAGTTTTGTTTTGTTCGTTCTACACACTGAGAACGTACGTATTCTGCACTCTGGAGAATTCATATGTTTTTAATACTGGCATCCTACCTACGGAGGATGGTCGAGCCTTGTAGAGAATGTGAACTCACCTTGATTTAACAAGCTTCCTGATTCTAACTCTTCTGAGAATTAACATCTACTTTGGTATGAGGTAGAGTTTAGCCTACTGATAAGCTTAATAACCTAATTTGCACACGAAACTAGGTAAGTAATTAATACAGCTTTTACGATAACTCACGAGATCAAACCCTCACAACAAATGACAAAGTGCGATACTTAAACATCCAGCGGATTCACAACGAATGACAGAGTATAGTCCGATTTCGAACAGCACTCAAACATTCAAGTCGAAATCACGACGAATGACAAAGTATAAACCCAATTTGAGCAGCACTTAAACATCTATAGGATAGTTTCAATCGATCGGACATTGAATCGTAATAGCGATTGAATTAATACCCTGTATCGTATCAGAATTCATTCTATGTGTGTGTTAATTGTAGTAATCGGACCAAAACTCAGAGAATTGAACGAATTTCTTCGTCGCTCAAACTCCAGAAACTAAGTGCCAATGTCTGCTATTTATACACGATTTTGACTTATCTTACGGACCGTAACAAATATTCCCTTACGGTCCGTAACAACCCTTGCGCACCGTAACATTAATTTCCTTACGGTCCGTAACAAATACCTAAGCACTATAGGGTTGCCACGTGTGGGACTAGCCTAGCTGAGTCAATGAATTTTATTATTTTAAATTAGACAGCGAGATAAATGGATAATCATCAATAGAAAATACCCCCCTGAGTTTTAGGGGCCCTAATCCTGATTCTGATTGTTCTGGAAATCTTAGGGTTTCTGCAGAATCTCTTGGGTTTCTCAATTAGGGTTTCCTATTAGACTAATTAAAATAATAAATAGGACTTTTAGTGAGAGTTGCTACATTCTCCCCTCCTTATAGAAATCTCGCCCTCGAGATTTACTCAAATAAGTAAGGATACCAGTACTAAATTTTTTTTATGTTCGAGAAACTTAACCTTTCTTTTTATATCTAAAGTCACAAATCTTTAAACTTTTCATTTATCTCTAAATACTACCAGAAATTTATCAGATAGACATTTCTTAAGGTTGTATACATGAAATACTTAGGGATGACTTAACCTTAACCCATAGCACTTAAAATAAATATTACAGAATACCGTATTGAGCCTTGCACTTGGAATGAAGCATCGTTGTGGATCATTGAACACTTTACCGGTTATAGTCTGGTTTTCATCAAAAACTTTTTCCCTTTATTAAAACCAAGTTCACTATAACCAATGGCTCTGATACCACTCTGTCACACCCTCCAAAAACCCCACCCCGCCTTGGAGGCGTGACATGCCCAGGATCATAGCCACCAATCATATTGAACAAAGCATGTAAGTAATTTTTATAAAATCCAACACAATACAATTGGTGTCAAAACATAGTTTGAGTTTACAGCGGAAGCACAAAACATAAGTTTAATATTAATTGAAATGTTTTCCCACAACGACCACGTCTCCTCGTGCAAGCTCCTTAAGCTAGGGATCTAACGACCTGCAAGGCATGTAACAACGAGTCAACAACAAAGTTGAGTGAATTCACGGCTCTGTTCACTGGCTCACTAGCCCGTAGGATTATCCATCCCAAAGTTTTGTTTTGTTCGTTCTACACACTGAGAACGTACGTATTCTGCACTCTGGAGAATTCGTATGTTTTTAATACTGGCATCCTACCCACGGAGGATGGCCGAGCCTTGTAGAGAATGTGAACTCACCTTGATTTAACAAGCTTCCTGATTCTAACTCTTCTGAGAATTAGCATCTACTTTGGTATAAGGTAGAGTTTAGCCTACTGATAAGCTTAATAACCTAATTTGCACACGAAACTAGGTAAGTAATTAATGCAGCTTTTACGATAACTCACGAGATCAAACCCTCACAACAAATGACAAAGTGCGATACTTAAACATCCAGCGGATTCACAACGAATGACAGAGTATAGTCCGATTTCGAACAGCACTCAAACATTCAAGTCGAAATCACGACGAATGACAAAGTATATACCCAATTTGAGCAGCACTTAAACATCTATCAGATAGTTTCAATCGATCGGACATTGAATCGTAATAGCGATTGAATTAATACCCTGCATCGTAGCAGAATTCATTCTATGTGTGTGTTAATTGTAGTAATCGGACCAAAACTCAGAGAATTGAACGAATTTCTTCGTCGCTCAAACTCCAGAAACTAAGTGCCAATGTCTGCTATTTATACACGATTTTGACTTATCTTACGGACCGTAACAAATATTCCCTTACGGTCCGTAACAACCCTTGCGCACCGTAACATTAATTTCCTTACGATCCGTAACAAATACCTAAGCACTATAGGGTTGCCACGTGTGGGACTAGCCTAGCTGAGTCAATGAATTTTATTATTTTAAATTAGACAGCGAGATAAATGGATAATCATCAATAGAAAATACCCCCCTGAGTTTTAGGGGCCCTAATCCTGATTCTGATTGTTCTGGAAATCTTAGGGTTTCTGCAGAATCTCTTAGGTTTCTCAATTAGGGTTTCCTATTAGACTAATTAAAATAATAAATAGGACTTTTAGTGAGAGTTGCTACAGTTACAATGTAATGGTGAGTTAAATGTTTAAGTTAGATCCTAAGTGTAAAAGTTAGTGTTTTTAGGTGTTATGCAATTATAAGGTGTGTTATGATGTTCGGGGACCATAACTAGCTCAGAAAATGTGAAACAATGCTTCTAGTGAAAATTTGGTGTTTCGGGTAGTGTCCGGTTGTTCGGTTGGGTACCGGTTCCTTAAGGTGCTAAATTACGTAGTTTAGTGTGCTTTATGTTCCCTTTTGTGACAGTTTTAATTACGGACACCTAGGAAGGTATTCTGGACCATTAAGCCAAAATTCTGCATTGTACATTGTTGTTAAAAAGCTGAAAATTGGTGAATTTTATTGTTTTCTGCAGAATTCTGCAGTTTTAGTGTGTTTCGGGCACTTTCCGGCACTTAAATCATCACTAGGAAGGTGGTTTTGTAACCCCTACTTTCCTACACACTATTCTAGTGTATTCTTGGTTTCGGACTCATTCTGTGTCTTAATATCATGTCTGCCTGAGTACTGAACTCTCGTCAGTACTTCTATCTTGTCTGATAACTGTGCTAACTTTGTTCCGTGCACTAACTGAACCATATGGTGTTGCGTGTAATAATGATAAATAATCTTGCAACATGTAATGCACTTGTATGTATATGATGGCATTCAGAAAATCATTCATGTCATTAATTAAATTAAGCACAGTCATTAATGCACAAATCACTGTTTAACATTGTACAGAATATGTGAAAAAGTGCCAGTTGTCACAATATAGGTGATAGCTAGGACCTAACGGATGAAGATCAAGCATAACGAAGAACCGAACACAATGAAAGTTCAAGCTTCCGCATTATGTTTAGTCGATTCAGAGATTAAATAGCGATAACGCATTGAAATGTTTTCACTTTTATTAAGTTTTTATAAAACTTGAATTTATGTATGGATGTTTAGGAAAAGTGTAAAATACAACACGGCTTAACGTACATCACGTACGACAACGTGCGTGATTATGTGTATAACGTGCGTGATTAATGTTTTCATCATGCGTGATTAATGTTTTCCAACATGCATGATTTGGGTTTTTTTAGTTTATAACGTGCGTGATTTTCAAGTGAACGATTATCTTTCGTACGTGATGTACGTTAAGCCGTATTGTACGTTAACTGGCCTCTGGATGTTTATTTGCATTTATACATTTAAATGTAAAAGTTTTTATAGAATTTCAATTAATTAAGCTAGGGTCTTACACACATGCCGCCACCACCACCACCCCTACACCACCACCGCAAACTCCACCATACTTAAGATCTACAAGATGCATCAAATGAGCCGCTGGAAAAACGACCAGGGTCGTCGCCGTTCTAGAAGATGCAAACGAGGAACGACCATTTTGGAAGATCAGTTTTGGAAGATGCAAACTAGGAGCAGCGATTTGCGGGTCGGAGTATAATTCGAATCTCAAAACTTGGGGGTTGAAGAAATTTGGGGGTACAAACGAGGAGCAGCCATAGATGATTATTTGTAGTCGGAGCGCAATTTGAAAAAGTTGTTTGGGGTGTCTAGAACGGGGTGATGGGTGAAGGTACTAAAAGAATTTTGGTGGTGTTCTTGTTGTTTGTGTAAACACCTTTTGTGGTGTTTTATTGTGTGTTTATACAACCAACATAGAGGTTTTAATTATTGAAGGATTAAGAAAAGTGCATCTTTGATTTTTATATCTCACATTGATTTATATCTCAATTCTCAAATATTTGTGATTTGACTTTGCTATTTATAGTTCAATGTGAACGAGACAAATTAATGTGATGATTAGTGGGTGTTTGAGGTTTAATTTTGGAGGTGGTGCGGCAGTGGTGGCATGGGGATGGTGCGGTAGTGGAAGTGGCTGGTGGCAGGTGGTGGTGCTGGTGGCGGGAAATGGTGGTGAGGATGATTGTGTGTTTTAGAGAGAGAGTAGAGAAAGAAGTGTGTTTAGATAAATATATATATAAAATTCATTTTGTTAATCTTGATTATATATATTGATAAATATGATATAAATATGTTAATCTTGGTCAAATAGGAGTTTTTAAGTCAAAGATGTGAATGGATGAAATCGCCTTTGGTTAAATTGAGGTTAACTAAGTTTCTTAACTGGATTAGCCCTAAAGGATATAAACTGTTACATAACATGCGGTTTTTGGACATAAACTGAAATTAAATCTTTTAAAGGGCACGTTTTATAATTTTGGCAATACATAAAGGATACATAGTGTAATTTACTCTATGTTAAAATTAAAATTTCTTGTAATTATATTCAAATTTATTTTATATGTATAACTATTTTATAACTATATTCTTCGATATTCATAACTATAGTTATACACTAGTATTAAGCCCTGCGTTGCAGTGGTTGTTATAAAACTGTGTTAAGTAGTAGCAATACTATGCCATTGTCAGCGACCACCAACACCGGAAAAGCTCGTAAAAACAAAATAAATAAACATGGGGAAAAAATAACGCCGAGCGAAAAGCAGACGTAAAATCTTTGAATCACGCACGCTTGTTGCCAAGAAATTAAACCGAAACGTAAAATATAGAAAAAAATAACTAAGTCTATCCAGAACCCGCGTGTTGGACGAACTTGTCAAACACAGAAAAATAGATGTGACGCGACGGGCCAGTCAAATGGGAAAAAATATACGAAAAAATATTAAACCCCACACGCACGTTGCGGTGCGTTAACTCACAAAAATTAGAACGAAACGAAAAACTTGGGAAAGATGAAAAGTATGGTGGACCAAAATTAAAAATAAAAAAGAGTTGAGATTAAATTGCAAAAGATGAAAAACTTTGGGTTAAAAGTAAAAAAAAAAAACAAAGGGTCTAAATTGCAAAATATAAGTTATTTATTAATTTTAGATAAAGATAAGGATAAAAATAAGTGATATCTATATATTGGTTATTAATTAATATTAATATTAAATAAATTTATTAAACAAATATAAATAAAATTTATGAGGTTAAAAAAAAATGTCATATACCATTATTTGGAGTCTTTTATTATAAAGTATCATCAAATTATACATAATTATAGTTATCTTAAAAAGTGTCAGTTGCATATTACATCTATAGTTTTTATTTTTAATAAACGGGCTTCTGTTTAAATGTCTTGTAATCGAACAAAACGAGAAGACTTATAAATTAGGAAAATTGGTATTTAATAAACCAACATTTGCCCAGTTGGTACCAATTTGTCACGACTTAATATCTGATTTTCAACTTCTTTGACTCTTTCTGTTAGTTCTTCAGTCTTTTTACCACTGAGGTAAGCATGTGTGCTACAAACCTTGCAATCTTTCATGCAATTTTTGCAGTCACTTTCAATTTTGGCTTTATCAGTCTTACCTGACTCATTTGTTGAATCATTAGAACTGAGCTTGCTCTTTAACTCAGTTCCAGACTTAGAATCTACCTCTAATTCTTTCGCTGCAAGAACTTTATCAGCCATTTTCTTCAGATTTTCTGCTGTGAACTCTTTCGTCGTGTCGATTATCCCATCATCGACGTTTTTCGACTGTAGCTCCTTTTCTTTCTCTTCTTCTTCATTTCCCCACCACATTCTTTGTCTTGCTTCTTCCTCTTCTGTTATTTGCTCGATAAGAGTCTCGACAAGAAGTGTTGATGGTTCCACAAGTATATTTCCCTTAGGATCCAAATAGCATTCTTTGTTAGCGTCCCATCTCTTTGCACTTTTTGACTCTTTCCAAGCACGATAATGTCTGTCTTTCATGGTTTGGGCTAACATCTTCCTATTGAGATATTTTACTTCTTCTGTTCGGGTATCTTTGAAAGGAATAATTTTTTTCATAAAGGCATAACCCACTGCATCTTCTTCCGGTAACAAATCACTCCAATCAAATCCCTCATCATCATGGATAATGGTTAATGCTCTTGACTTTTCTTTGGGATTTTCTTCTATCTGTTTCATTCGTGGAGGTTCAGATTTGTTTTGATGATAGATGGCTCTTTTATAATAGTCCTCACGGAATGGGTTGGTCATTTCATCAGCAGCTGCATTTCGACATTCTCGTTTAAAATGCCCCTTTTGCTTGCATTTAAAGCATGGAACCTTCGTTTTATCAAAACCTAGCTTTGTTGAAGGTCCACCAATGGAGTGTCTGCCTGTTATCTCCATGAATCTTTGAGCCCTTCTGACCGCACTCGCCATACACCATCTAATATCAATCAACTCCATCTCTTCAGGGTCGATTTGATCATAATCTTCTTTGGTGAGGTTGGTGTTTCCGATCTTTCCAGCAAAAAGGCTCTCATATGATTCCAAGACGGATGCCAAAAACACCATTTGTTGTTTGGCTGCTTCTTCACTGAAGTTTTGTGCATTGTTGAGGTCTACAGCAATATTGCACTGGAACATGTTTTTCGGTACTGATTGTTTTTGTTGACTTGGAGCAGTTGAAGATGATCCTCCATGATATCCACTGCTTGGAGTAGAACTGTTTTTTGACTTTCTTGATTTGGCATGTTTGAGTTTTCTGCTGAGAATGCAGTCTTTGGTGACACAGTTTTTGGGATCATACTTCCCCGATAATATAAATCAACATTCTGTTGATATGAGGAATTGTTGACTTTGTTCGTCTTTCTAATCTCCAGCTCATGACTTTCCAACCTTTCAATTAGCAAATTAACTGTCAGATCAGTCGACTTCACTGTGTTCTTCAACATTAGCACAAAATACTGCCAATCTTTCTCATCAGGCAGTGAATCAAACAACTTATCAACCAATTCTACCTGTGAATACACAATTTCATATCTTGCAAGTTTCATCTTTAAGTGACCGAATCTTTCTATCATCTTTGACACAGACTCATTTTTCATACACCCAAACAGATCGAATTCGTTTTTCAACAATTTTTTTTTTGTTTTTAACAATTTCGGCACCACCCGCACACTTCATCTTTAACTTCTCCCATAAATCTCTGGAATCTTTGTAGTCGATTAATGATATAATGTCATCCCGTACTGATTGATGTAGTAAGGCGATGCATTTCTGTTCTACCACGAACCTTTCTTGTTCAGTATCATTTAAATTTTCAAAGTCAGTTCTTCCGATGTCAAAACTATTTTTCATACTCTTCCAACTTAGATATGCGAATGCTTTCAGCCATTCCTCAAACCTACTTGCCCATCTGTTGTATTCCTCTATCGCCATTAGCTTGGGCGGTTTGTTGTAGGTGCCATAGGCGTTATCAACACTCAAAGAATCAGCAATGGTTTTCCTATGGTTCGGATTTGGTGCTGTGTCGTTTGTGTTACTTGAAGTAGCATTTCCTGTGTTGCTGGTGTAAGCAAATATGTCACTGAAGGGATTGAGAAAATCGTCCCCCATTTTAGTGTACCTGTAACAAATTACAAACACTTAGACAAATTTTGAGATTTTCAAAAGTTTTCACACTTGTGCACTTGAATCAGATGGTTGTCCAAACGAGTGACACAGTCAAGTATCAAGTGATGTATGCGAATCGAACGAATGGTTGTCCGAACGAGTGCTTGTCCGAATGAGTGACAGAAAAATCTTTAACCCTTCACCGATCGGATGTCTGTCCGATCGAGTGGTAGGATGACGTATGCAACAAAAATAATAGCAACAATGTTGTCCGATCGACCTGCTGTCCGATCGGGTAGCACTGATGATGTCAGCAACACTGTTTCACAGAATAATTTAATCCAAGTCGTTCGTACAGCTGTCCGAATGGATGGGTGATGTCAGCAAATCTAAGAACAGCTAAGCTAAGTCGTCCGTATAGCTGTTCGAACGTATAGATGACATCAGCATACAAGAACAGTTCTTCATAGTTTTTGATGATTTTGATCTAGTTTTTTAAGGAATTTTGTTGTGAAAACTTGAAGGATTATGCTTTGAATGATTGCGAATCGATTGATATAAGTTTTATCAAATTGTAACCATAGATTCACGTCCAATTTTATGTTTTTCTGACTTTTGTGGTGAAAAATTGAAGAACAATGTAAGAAATGAGTATAAAGTAAGAAAATATGTCAAATTTCCGGTGAAATTTGACTCTGATTGGCAAGAAAAGCTCGAATTCCAGTGAATTCGTTGTCGTAGATCTCGATTCAACTCCCTGGATGCTCTGATACCACTTGTTAATCCCTCGTACAGTATCTGTTTGTCAGGAACTTAGATGAATCGACTTTGACTAATTTGCGAAATTGTAATGCCTCGTATTTCCGAAATTCCTTGTTCCTATAAAATTCAGGTTCATTTCCTATTTTTAGAAATGCAGTTGTAATCTGATAGAAAAACGGTTTAAAAACGGAAAACTACGCATTTTTCGCACTTTCAACGCGACCGTCAAGCGAACGCGGCCTGTATCGAACACCGACATTATTTCTCGTATTTTTTTTAAACTTTAAAATAATATAACACGACATTCTACGACGATCAGGTTTCGAAAATGAGTTCGTAGGAACTTTCGGGCCACTTAAACATGTCACACCCCTTTCTGCGGCGGAAGCACGAGGTGTGATCATGAAAGGTTCTCATTGCATACGAAAGGTAAACATACTACATGCTCATAAAATAACTTCAAAATGCCAAACATTACATAACCGAAAACATGGTTTAAGTGTTTACATCACAAGACAACATTTTGTCTGATAAGTTTACAACTTTATTCAAAGATAAACAAAAGCGACATCCAAGAGCATGAGTAAAACCGCGCGCACATCCATCCTAGTTACCCGAAATATATGTGAGTTTTTGGAAAAACGTCAACATAATGTTGGTGTGAATTCGTGCAGTATTTGTATTTCACGTTTGTATACTTTGTATGAAAAACATGGTATGTATCTTGTATTAGTCGCGTCTTCTTGTATAAATCATGTATTTCTGTATGTATCAAGTGTTAATGGGTTGCAAAGCCATTAACATGTGACACGACATAGGAAGTCACCAAACCTTAGGCATTTTTCTGTAGTCGATTCACGACTGAGACACAAAAACACTACTCGGTACTAGTTGTCACCAAGAGTGGGGCTGCCCTGAAACCCATTAGATCTAACATTTTGTTCTGCGGTCTAAGTATGTACACGATTAATGGTGCTTACGGTACCCTATTCGTGACACGATTTCTCGTATCATTTCTTGTATCATTTCTCGTATCATTTCTTAAAACGCATCATACTTGGTACTAGTTATCACCAAGCGTGCCTCTTGTTTTTGTATCATACCATTTATAAATATTGTCGTATTTGTAACATGTATTTCACCCCCGAAGTTATAAAACTGAAAACAGTTAAGAGAAAAGGGGGAGCCTGAACTCACAACTTTGTGTTCCTTGCGTCGTAAACTTCACCGGATTTGCTTAATTAACGTCGTGACCTATACGTGTTTTCTTACCGTTAGTCACTAGACTTGTATCGTACAAGTACAAGTCACTGTCTTTTATGTATATGTTTTCTTGTATTAAAAATAATTCATATTCTTAACTAAGTGTCTTACTTATATTATTTTCTCAAAAAAAAAAAATATAAGTTTCTTGTATTTTGCACTTTGCACCTTAGTTATGTATCTTGTATGTTGTATGTGTATTTTTGTTACAAAAATCATGGCGAGATTTATATTCGAAAAGCATAGTTTAGAACACACTAGCAAACATTTGTCTAGAAAATATTTACTAAGTGCTAGGATTTTCAGAAAATTTCTCCATAGTCTCCTTTGTAAATGGAGGTGTCCATGCTAAGTAGCATATCATTTTCTTTAACATATAACACGTTAGATTGTTCCCAAATAATCAACCCGACATTCTGACATGCAAGATACTACTTTTGTCGTTTCAGTTTTAATATATAAAATTGGACTGTTTTCGGACATTTTAATAAAATTGTTATCTTATTCCAATAATTCCCAAATTTTTATAGAATGTCTTATACGAATCAAATCTTATTGTGTAAAAATATCGGGGTCCAGTTCATCATCAATATTTTATAGAAAATCATTTACCGAACTGCGATCAGATTTGTTACTTTCTGACCGCAGCCTATGGAATAATTCGTTTAAAATTCATCGTAAGTTCGTTTTATGAAATTCCAGTTGGAGGGTCACACTGACATCAGTGATCATCTACGGTATAAATTTTAGGGGCTGGTTCTACTCAGGTTTCAAGTTATGATGAAAAATATAACACATGTTTTTGGCAGTAAAAATGCAGCTTGAGCTGCTGTCCAAAAATAGCCCTTTAAAAATAGTAAATGACTTCGAAAAATTACGATTCCAGTGCCATTTGATCCGTTTTTCAAAAATACATAAGTTAGGCTTCAGAAATTTTGTTTTTCGGTTTATTATGGTCTGTTTACAGCCTTTTGAAGTTGGCTGAAAATGCAATTCAGCATGTCTCTTTCTAGTTTAAACGTTACTAAATCGTATCAACAAATGTCCGAACAACGGGTTTATCAAGAAACCAACGATCAAATATCATGTATGATTTAACCAACCCTCATCCAACAAGATTTCATCTTCAAGTAAACTTTTTATGTAGGATTTCATGTAAGGTTTCATGCTCATCTCTTTAGTGTTCTTGTTTCTTTAGTGATTTAATCATAATCCTCATATTACATATTTTAAACTAAGAAACAAGATGAACAAGGGTGTTCAAGGAACTTACTACTAGCACAAGGCTAGGGTAGGATCTAGTGATGAGAAAAAGATGAAGAACAAGCAAGAAACAAAGCTCCTTTGAAGCTCCACAAGTAGCAAGCCTTCTTGTATTAACCTTTGAGCATGAAAGAGACTTGAAAATGGAAGAGATGGTGGTGGAATGGTGGTGATGTTGGCGGTTGTGGGTGGAGCCGAGAAAGAGGGAGAGAGAGTGAAGGTATGGTGTGATAATGAATAATGAGGATGGTGATCTTCCTACCATACTTATATGGATACTCCCACATATTTTGGTCATGTTTACAAGCAAAAATCTATTAAACAATTGAAGTATAATCTTGCCAAGATATGAGAGCATGGTGAAGATATATGGTGGGGTCTATGGGGACCGATTTTCGGTTTAGGGGGGGTTGGTTGTAACTTTTCTAACTAATGTGCAATGGTAAGTTGGATTTCAAGTAATGTGTTCACATATGTTAGTTAGTGGCTTTTTAGTGGGTGTTAGGGTGTTCGGGGATCACGACAAGCCAAGAAATAAATAAATAGTGTGTTTGGCAAAATTTAGTGTCCCGGGTAATGTCCGGTTGTTCGGTTGGATACCGTTCCGTTAAAGTGCTTAATTATTCCGCAAAGTGTCTTTTTGTAACCCTTTTAATTCCCAACACTTAGGGAAATATTCTGAACGATAAAACTTAAATTCTGCATGGTATTTTATTGTTTAAAAGCTGGTTGTAGCTGGATTTAATAAAATTCTGCACTTAAAGTGCGTTTCGGGTGCTTTTTAGTGCGTATTTTAGCTTTCTGAGTGTCTATATATTAACCCTTGTATGTACTCTTGGGTTTAAATGTATTTCTGTCATCGGGCCTACACCTAGGCCTCAGTTCTAATGTCTGACTGCTTTCTGCAGTTCCGTTGAAACAATGTGTTTTACCGGTGAGTTTACTAGTATTTCTGACACAACGCTCTCGTTAATACATAAAGCAATATTTTGTAGTAATAAACGTGCATGAATTCACTTGTATAGTATGAAATCAGTCAATGTTGACGTTTAAGCACATAATTGCAGTCATTAAATAATAATTAAAGTGTACGGAAATAACCGGTTTGTGCCAGTTATCACAAAACATGGGATTGGGCTTGTAAGCCTTGGACCCAAGCCCACTAAACAAAACCCTACCTACTACTTAAGGCTAGCATAACCCTAATCTCTTCTTTATCATCAGCCGCTCATGAGTCTTTCCCTCCCACTTCTCTTATTTTTATTTCTCTACAACCTTATCCTAAATCCTCCATCACAAAACAAAATGCAGAAATAAGATCCTGATGCTTCATCTCCTTCACTTACCAACACACATACGTATACCCCTCTACCTCCCAATTACACCTGCAACTCACAAACCCCTGCCCCTTTACTGAGCTCCGGCAATCGGAGCTGCGACTCCGACCAGCAGCACCCACACCCCTTCATCTCTACCCCTCCTCTCCGATAAGCTCCAGCATATGGCGGCGACTACACAAGACGAGGGAAGAAGGAGAGACGAGAAAGAGACAGAGAGAGAGAACGAAGAAGAACGGCGACGCACGCCGTTTACCGGCGACCAACCGTCGTCGGCGGCGGAGCCATGGCAGCAGTGGTCTTGATCGAGTCTGGGTTCGGTTCATGTTATGTTTTCGTTTCAAGCTAAATTACAGTTTCAATTCGGGTTTCTGCTATGTTTGGTTCGAGTTGTTTTTAGCAGGTTTATATTTTCATATTTCGGATTATAATTGTTCGGGTCTCGTTTGGTTCAGCAGATTCGGGTCTCGTTCGGTTCAGTCTTCATCGAGTCGATGTGGATCTTGGCTCGTCTCAGTTTTGACTCGATTCAGTTCGACTCATGTTCCGTTGGGTCAGTTTCAGTTCGGTCAACAGTAGTCAACTGGTCAACCCGGTCAACTAACGGGTCAACGACTCATTCGAGATTCGGTACAATTTTAACAACGCTACTTTTATTATCGTTTTAATATGTGTATATATATTACATTAAATGTCGAATCAATACATTTATTTATTGATTCACTTTCGGCACTTTTTACGTATATAGTTTATATTGTTGATTATTGTTGAATTTTGATCATATAAATCGACAACTTGTGTTGTCGGTGTCGTCCAAAAACAGAGGAAATTCTGCCCGTTTTCCTAAAAATCCGAGAGACGAAACATGTTAAATTATGAAACAAATCCACGTTTTCTCTTTTAAACTCTAAAAATAACTAACTTTAAATTCGTTTTATTAACAAGATCCCTCGATTTATTTGGAACACAAATGACTAGCAATCGAATTAAATCCTATCTTCTCTTTATTTATTTTATAACATTGATAATCAATAACAAATTAATACATAGATCATCATTATCCAATTCATAAAATACTTGGATATTTAAACTTATAGTAATCACCGCTTGTGCGGTATTTCATACTAGGTTAATCGCTCTTGATTCATTCTCTTGGAATTATCCAAATCTTTACTCGTGCGTCATTTCGAAAAATCTTCCTACGCAACCACGGTGAGCATACTCGATCCCCTATTTTACGCTTTACTATTTTTTTTGGGACAATACATGTACTTAAAAATCATTTATACAACTTACGTGTTATACTTGTAGTCTTATGTGTTTTACTTGTAATCTTACGTGTTATACTTGCAAATCATATGTGTTATAAAATGTAGATCGCGCGTAATGTTTACATTAATCTAGTATATTAGTTACGCATGCGAAGTTGATTAAAATGTTTTTTTATCTATATTTACATCCAAAACTTGTATGCTCGCCAATGTTTTTTTTATTGAACTATGCTTTAACATGTATTGCAGGTTGACAATATAAATAAAGATGCCTGGAATCTAGTAGGATTGCCTAGAAACGCATTTAGATTTTAATACCTGTTGTACTATACTTTATTTTCAAACATGTTGTATTCTGTTTCCAATACTTGTAATAATTAATTATCAATGCAATGAAATTTAATTATTTCAATACTTATTGTGCATTATTTATTTTAATCTTGGGGTATTCTAGTTCAAACCATGTAAAATGTAATTATTAAATACATGACACAAAATAGCGTTATGAAGTCTCTTGCAATCTACACACTTCGTCTCATCCCGATGTTTCCGCCATCGGTTGGGGTGTGACAGGAATCCATTTGATCAAATCACAGATGTACGACAAAGTATTCAATGCATAAACGCAGTCTGATCTTTCTATTCAACTGTTATGAAAGTACAAAAGCGCTTGTAGAAGTCAGACTTGACAGAATTCTCTCTAGAGTCAAAAGTTCTAAATGTCATACCCGGACAGGGTATTTATAGGCAACTCGGGAACATGGTGAGTGCTGATCGTACGGATGGCATGCTGTCCGATCGGATGGCCCATCCGATCGGGTGACACTGGTCAACAAAGTCAACACTTTACAAAACAGTCCCGTTTCTTGAGTTGTCGTTCTATCTAACACACATACATTACATAATTGTTTACAAAGGACACAAATATTCAAAATATGACTAAATGCCGACGGAAGCTACAGACATATACACTAACACGTGCTCATCCAACACGCCCCATGCTCAACCATCTGCAGAAAAATGCCCAGTTCAGGTACCTGGACACGGGGCGTGCTCACTGAACACGCCCCCGTGTCCAGCCTTCTGTTACTTTGTTTTACTTTCTGTTGCTGGCGATCTGAACACGGGGCCGTGTCCAGACGCCCAGTAACATAAATTTTTGCTTTTTCACATCTTTTTACACATTCAATCAACCTAAAAACTTATTTTTGGGACACATTGAGGACAATGTGTAATTTAAGTGGGGGGGGGGGGGGGGGGGGGGATGCTAAAACCTTGAATTTTGCAAGTCCTAATTTCAAGTCTTACACAAAACTCTATTGGAACCACTAAACACCCCAAATTTTTTGCAAAAAAAATTCATTTTTTACTTGTCTTGGTTTAGTTTGGGAATTACAAGTTCTAAAAAAGTAATATTTTTACAAATTTACAACCGATAGCGTCATGATAAAAAGAACCAACATAAGAAAATTATGAAACGGCATGACAAATCTAGTTAAAATTTGATTATATATACTTGATCACATAAAATCTCATTCCCAAAAAGTGAGTTTTGAGCCTTTATTAAGCATACAAATACACATCTTTAAACTAAATGCTCATTTTTTTCGTTTCTTGTGTAAATAGCCGCTTGGTTCTTACAACTCTAGAACTTGCCACGACGATACATTCCCGGTCCTTACCAACTTAAACCCGAGTAAGTAAATGATGGAGGCATTAGGACTAACCCTTTTTTATTTCTACACCATTATTTTTCTTTTTTTACCACCTTCCCAAAATCCCCCAAATTAACCCCTTTGAGCCTGGACCTTTTCATTTCTTAACCGAAAACAAACACCCTTTTACCCACCAAAACCCTTTTTCATTTTAAACCCTTTATTTTAGTAACAAAGCTCGGTTCTTCTTATGACTTCTTTATCAAAAAAATGATGATGATGAAGCCAAAAGAAATAAACAAACAAGTTTATCAAAAGGAACTTAATTTGAAGAATTGCTCCATCAAAATAAAAAGTCTTACGAAAACCAACACTTTTTACGCCTTTCTCCCTTTTTCTACAAACCACTAACCCAACCACCTACCATTAACCCAAGCCTAACCCTTCCCCCAAAGTCCTCTTGATATTTACAAAGGTATATAGTGATAAAGGAGGAGGATTGATTACTTGGCAAGCATATGGTAGAAGTAAGTTCCATGCCGCTCTCGAGAGTTTTTCACAAAAATACACATTCGGCCGAGTGTTGAGTGATCCCCCGTGAGGTATGTGAACTTGTATATTAATGGAATTTTAAAAAGGCAAGTTACGCCCTAATAAGTAATTTATCTTATGTTATGTTTTAAATAAATCATGACGAATAGGATTGTAAATAAATAAAAATAAAACTTAATAAAGAATCTTGGAAATCCCGACACTCTATGACAAGCCCAGAAACCTTCTCTTCTGCCCATTCCATTTGGGAGTGTAAGCCACATTATAAAGAGTTTTGCTTGAGGACAAGCAAAGATTCAAGTGTGGGGGTATTTGATGTGTGCAAAATGCAACATATAAATTACATCAAATAAGGCATAAAACTAACCTTTTTAGTACTAATGTTGGAAAAAGTGTGTTTTTGTCTTCCTTTTGTATTTTCAGGGTTAAAAGAGCTTAAATGAACAAAAGAAGCAAAAATGCAGCCAAATCCAACATAAATACAAGAAAAGGAATAAAGGTGGCATGCCCGACCCCTCAACAGCATCTTCCCAAGCAAAAAACAAGAGAACAGAAGGCTGAACATGCCCCGTGCTCACTGAGCACAGGGGTGTGCCCAAGTGTCTGTAGAAAAGACAAAGTTGTAGAAGCTTCTTTCACCCACCACGGGGGTGTGTCCAGCGGACACGGGGCCGTGGTCTAGGGCTGTTCATGAGCCGAGCCGAGCCGAGCCAGGCCAAGCTCGGGCTCGGCTCGATTATAAACCGAGCTGGCTCGGCTCGGCTCGGATTTGAAACCGAGCTGAAAATATAAGCTCGGGCTCGGCTTGGTTTTAAACCGAGCTAGCTCGGCTCGGCTTGGTTTGGCTCGATTTTATATAAAAAAAACTAATATATACCTCTTAAAATTTAATAGCCTAAAATATTATTCAATAATTTAAAAGAATATATTCAAAATAAGTTCAACCTAATACAATTCAAACAAAAATCAAGTTTAACAACGCAAAATAAGTTTTAATTTCAATAAAATACAATATTAGTTCATTAGTATGGTAATCAATCTTCAAATATGTCATAAATATCAAATTACAAACCTATATATATGTAAATAATAATCAGTTTTTTTGTAATATATTATAATGTATATAAAATTAAAACTTATTATAAGTAAAATAATTCGAGCTAAACCGAGCCGAGCTACAAAGCGAGCCGAACCGAGCCAGCTCGGCTCGTTACGAGCCGAGCCGAGCTAGACTCACTTTCTAACCGAGCCGAGCCGGCTCGGCTCACTTTTAAACCGAGCCAAATCGAGCGAGCTTTTTCCGAGCTAAATCTGAGCGAGCTTCGAGCGAGCTCCGAGCCGCGAGCTTTTTGAACAGCCCTACCGTGGTCAACTCTAAGATTCGCAGAATCTAGGAAAATCTTGACAGTACAGATACACTTCTACACACGGGGTCGTGCCCAGCGGACACGGGGGCATGGTCAACTAATGCAGACAAACTGCATTTAATGAAGAAAGAGAAGACGGGTGGACACGGGGCCGTGCCCGGGCTTCTGTGCAGGCTATAAATAGGGGTTCTTGGCTCATTTGCAAACCATCCCTTGGCAAACCACATCTCTCAAACTTCACCCACACTCCACCACCACCACCACACACCACCATCCGCCCCCATCATCCATCATCTATCATAGAGTGTGTGTAGTAGTCTCGGGATCCAAGATTGATCGTAAGAGTTCTTGACAATCAAAGGCGATGTTTGCCTAAGTCTCTTACATCACTTGGTGAAGACAAGTGTCTAGTGTAATACTTTTTATTTTTAATCTTTTCGCACTTTTTATTTAGTTATGTATTAATGACTTTAATAACTAGTTTCTTATGTTGAAGGTGAGTCTTCCTTATCGTTTGTCTGTGGTGTCTTGTCATTATTTTACTGTCTATATAAAATAAAAGATTTTCACCATTCATATCTCCATGGTCTATATGGAGGTATGTTGGCTATCGGGTCGGGGGTTAAGGGAACGGTTTGGTAAGAGTCTTGCCTTGTTCAGTGTATAGATCCTGAAAGGACCTGGGTCAACTTTAGTAGGACCTCCTTCAATACCCACTGGTATTGGATGGCGGGGGTCCGAACTCCTTGATCCCCTCATATGTAAACTACTATTAATACTTTAATCCGGCTACTTAGGATTGTATCCCTGCTGACTCAGACTACTTAGCCGAGGGTAACGTCACCTTCAGAAGAGGGGCCTACCACAATATGCATTAATAACTTAATTAATTATCTTTCAATAATCCAACCCTTTAGGATTGTATCCTTTCTGACTCCAACTACTGGGTTGAGGGTAACGTCACCTCCAGAAGAGGGGCCTACTACAATAACTAAGATAATCTCTAAAAAAGTACAAAAGTGCGGAAATAATCAAAGGTTACTCTAAACACGAGTCGGATCCAAGTGATTTATCTTGTCTATCTGTTTTATTTTTATTTTTATTTTTCCAGCATTTTAGTTAGTTTTATTTTTCTAGTTTAAAACATTTTTCTAAACTTTTGATTTGATTAGACGTTGAGGATAAACCGGTACTAAAAGCTCTTGTGTCCTTGGAAGACCTCGATATCTTACCAATACTATACTACGCTCACGATGGGTGCACTTGCTCATATGTGTGTTTAGTGTTAGTAAATATCGTGTTTTATAAATTTAAAACTTGGCTAAAAAGTGTTAAAGGGCTTAAAATATACATTAAAAACTATATAATACTTCACACGCATCAGCAAGCAAGTAAGTTTCTTCGATTGTTGCTGGCTTTGAAGCATGCACAAAATCTGAAACACAGTCTGGCAGAGCTCGAATGTACTTCTTGATCTTCATCTCCGGCGTCTTCACTTGGCCAGGACAGATGATACTGAGCTGCTTAAAACGAGCAGTCAGAGCTGCGTTCTCTCCATCTTTCTGCTTGATATGCCAGAATTCGTCCTCCAGCTTTTGGGGTTCATAGAGAGGGCATAATTCATCCATCATAATGGCCTTCAGCTCTTCCCACGTTAGCTCATAGGCTGCGTCATTTCCGCGTTTGTTCCTCTCGGGCGTCCACTAGTTTAGTGCGCGGGACTAGAAGACGCCGGTAGCATTCAGAGTACGGAGATTTTCAGGACATCCACTCTGGCGCAGAGTGACTTCGATGGAATCAAACCATTGAAACATACCCGTAGGGCCATCTTCGCCAGTAAATTCCTTTGGACCACAAGCTTTGAACTGCTTGAAACTAAAAGCAGTCTTCGGTGCATCTGTTCGATACTCTTCAGACGATTTGCTAGCGTTCTCGTTCAGTTCACTAACAATCTGAGGAAGTACTTTAGCGATCTGAGTAGCGACGAGAGAGGCGAGTCGCTTGTCAACTTGCTTTCGTTTCATAGCACGAGAGTGAAGTGATCCAGTGGACGACATTGTCTGCAACAAGCATCGCCATAGGATTCAATCCCTGTTTATTCGATTCTCACCTCACACGCCTAGTACTACTAAAGCTCAAGAACACGGACATGTAAACACATAGGCACATATACACAGATTCACATAACACAGAAGCACATAAGCACGTAAGGCATAGAATCACAGAAGCACATAAGCACAAGAGGCAGTCAGAATACAGAAACCTATCATTCAAAGTTCGCGAGCGTTCGAGTATAGTGATCGTTATTAGCATAGCGAGTATTATATCATAAGCGAATAACATAGCAAGCAACATGGCGTACGGTGGTTCCTCATGGTAGTAGCGATTTGTCAGTGGTTGTGCAGTGTGTTGTGTGATTAGCGGAAACAAAAAGGCGTTAGATTGAAACTAGTAGTACCTCAAAACGCTAACAAATAAGCATAAACCACATAAAATCCACATAAAACGTCGAATATCAGAGTCGGCAGTAGCGAGCTCAGAATCGAAACACATGAAAATCGAGAATAGATTGTCTGCGGCTATTTAGACATCGACTAACCAAAGTAATTCGAGTATTCACAAGGACTGTCTGTGCACACTTTGACCTTCGGGACTATGCTCTCGCCTCGAATTTGGTCGAATGGCATGCATCCTTCCAGTGTCAACGTGACTTCAAGTCGTTGGAGTCCGTTGAAGCTTTGGTGAGAGTTTTGTAAAACAAAATAAAGATCGGAACAAGTCGTCGAGGTTCGGGTTTCACCCCTGACTTAACGACTCCGCCCCGATTTTTGATAAAGTAAAGGAGAATTTATGCGTCAAAGTATGGATTTCACTCATGATTCGGCGCAATTTCTCCTGTTTGTAGATAAAATGCGGGTTGAACAAGCAATTTAGCCGAGGTTTTGCGGTTTTCACACCTAATCTCGACCTAATCGTTCGTTCATTTTCGAAGATTAGAGTTCAGTGATGGTGTAGTGTAGGCGAGAATAGCGAGAAATAAAAAGTAAGCTCGTACATAACCCCTACAGGGTACGCACAAGTCGGTCGGTTGGTACCTAACTATAGACTAGGTCGTTTCTAAGACGTCGACCCGGACTAGGTCGAGTCTTGCCTAATTCCCTATAGTTATGGCTCTGATACCAATCTGTCACACCCCAACTGATGGCGGAAACATCGGGGAGTGGCACTGAGCGAAACAGATTGTCCAGAATTTTCCATAACAACTATAATTACCAATTATTTATAGCATCATATCCCATACCATGACATCAAAAGTAATAAAATTATTACAGGCAATTGTTCTGTTTCGACAACTCAGATTTCCAAATACAGACAATTCGTTTATTTGTTTCTAGACTCTTTCCTAGCCTCGATTTCATCACACAGCAAACAAGGCATCCTAGCATCTTAAGCACATGCCACATAGGTTAAAGTAAAAGTCAATACACATAGTGTAAAGGTGAGCATACAAGTTTGATAATAGCATATAGAGTTCGAAATTGTTTACGCATAACCAGCACGTACACAGTGTGAAATGAAGCACGTTAGTTATCGACGTGAACCTATCGATACCAATGACTGCGGGTTGACTGCCCAAGGCAGTTCGTAATACACACTCACCACTGTGAGCCATGTAACAAATTGTCCTTAACAACCCCTGAGTGAACAGGTGCTGAGTCCAAACTATAGTACTATCGTTGCTAAGGCAGGTAGACAGCATTCCATGTGTAAACATAACAAACAAGCATTCATTAAGTCACGTATAACATGCGATAACAGTTAGCGTTAAAGTATTGCGTAGTGTGTTCGATGTGATTTAGAATAAGTAACGTATGTAACACCCAAAAGTGCGTAAAGCAAAAAGGGTTCGAGTATACTCATAGCGATTGAGTTAATGGAATGAAGGGAGCTCTAGAGCGGATAATAGCCTGAACAGTTATCGATAGCATAAGCTAAAGTCGGTGCGTAAAACGACGTGAAGTGTCAATGGGTCGGACGATAATCCGGTCGGGTGGCAATCCGACCGGGTGGCCGGTCGACCGGATGGCAATCTGTTCAGGCGGTTACTCGATCGGGTGGCCACTCGACTGGATTATCATCTCGTTTGGGATGGATATGTTTGTGTATGATGGCTTGTCCTTTGAAGTTTTCGTTGTAGCATTTTAAAAAAAAGAAGTATCTCTACCTTTCAGATCGGTCGATCGAACGGTCGTTCGATCGGACAGCAATCCGATTGGCGAGGCTTCTCAGGTTGAGAACAAGTCCACCCCAGGACAGTCACTCGATCGGATGGCTATCCGATCGGGTGGCAATCCGTTCGGATTGAACATGTTGAAAATTTGTTTAAGTGTTGAAGTCAAAACATCACATGGTCGAGTGACAATCTGATCGGATGGCAATCCGTTCAATGTTCAAACCTCAAATGTTGAAATAGAAGTTAAGTGTGGGACCCAAGGTGCAAGCCGATCGGGTGGCTGTCCGGTCGGGTGGTAATCCGATCGGACGGCAATCCGATCGGACGGCAATCCGTCCTAAACGACCTGGTCGTCTTCTTCCTTGGTTGTTTGAAAGTTTGAAGTGCTTGAACGAGATATTTTGATAACATGTTTGAACAACAGAATCCTCAACCCGGCCCAAGTGACCCGACCGAACAGGAATCACCCTAGTCCGACCGGTTCACGGTTCGAGTCAGTAGTTCATGTCCAAACCTGAAATCGATACCTCTTGGATAGAATTCAGATCTGGAACCGATACAACACCAAGAATGGGTAGAAGATCAGAACAAGGTCCGAATCTATCGGATTTGAGTGCATTGAGTGTAAAAGAGTTGAAAGAAAGTTAGAAAACCATCTTTCAATCCTTTTCACCATGAATATGTTCATATCTATGAAAGATCTTTGGTTATTCATGTGGAAATCGTTCAGATCTAAGTTGTTCTTGGTGGATTGAAACCTAAACATGAAGTTCTTATGAACACCATGATGACATCATCCTAGAACACCTCAAATCTAGTGATTTCACGGTTAAAAGTTAACATTCAAAAGATAGAAATGTGTAGGAGTGCGTGTAGATTAAGAAAGTACAAGATTTAGGTTGAAAACTTACAAGAATCGCCAGAAATCTGAAGAAATAGTGGCTGGAGCGAGTGGAGAGGAAGAGAGAGCTGTCAACATCAAATGAGGTTGACATATGGGGTATTTATAGGGTTTCCATAAATGGAAAGGAGGAATGATGGCCGGTCGTTTGAGTGGCAGCCCGTCTGGGGGGCAGTTCGGTCGAGTGGCAACTCAGCCGGATGGCACCTAGGTCGGGTGGCAGCTCGTTCGAGTGGCACCTCGGTCGGATGGCAGTCCGATCGGGTGGCAGCTCGGTCGGCTGGCCACTCGGTTCGAGTGCTCTGTGTGATGAGTTTTGCAGTTTCGATTCGAGTGCTGAGCGTTGCGATGCGATTCGAGAGGGCGATGCGATAGTTTTACTCATCAAATTACTTTTAATCCCAACTACTATATCAACATACAAGCATCCTATTTAATTTGTGTTTAGCGTTTCGATTCGATTTGCGATGTGTTAGATTGCGATTTCGATTCACATCTCAACATAAACATAACATGCACATGTAACACATAAATAGCACACACACGTAAAACAATATCCAGGTCACACCATTCGAGTTGCGATTGCGATAAGCGATTAAACATGCGGTTAATATGCAATTATTACTAGATACTCCACATAATATAACTAATGCGATAACAAAATTATACTAATTACAAGTCAAAGAAGTCAAAACAGGAATTGAGCAAGGAGTGGCATATCGCAATTAGCAATCTTGTCTCCCTTTGACTTCAATCTTGACTTTGACTTTCGAAACACGGGGTGTTACAGGTTTGTGCCATGTGCACTTAAATCAATTTAATTAAACTCTTTTCAAATGAGTTAGTTAATTGTATTTACCATTGAAAACTGACGTATTTTCCAAAGACTAAGTGAAAGGTACCTCACATAACTAGGCTGGAGCTACTCGGTGTCAATAAGAGGATCTTGTAAATCCTTAGATGCCTGGAGTCTGTTATTTCAGTTTCTTGTAATTAATTTTATGATCCGCCTGTGGATCTCTATTACAACCAAGTCTGTATATTCTTTTATTTGGACATTCAGACAATATAGTTTGTAATAGTAATTATTCACCAAGCCTTTCGCTGTGCTATTATATTGTGTGTATTGACAATGATGATATCAACTACGTCACGATACTCCCCACCGGGGCTACCGGTAATATGTGGAAATATCGGGGTGTGACAAGTTGGTATCAGAGCCAACATTGAGTGAATTAAACACTAACCTTTTTGTGTTTAATCTCAATGACACAATAAGCACATTCCTTAGACTTCCGAGTCTAGGCATATGACCTAGGATTTATTCTTAACTTTCCTTTTGTCATTTATATGTTGTTTATTTTTTTGACAGGTTAATGAAAAATGCCACCACGCTTACGAGGTTAAGGAAAAGGTCCAATGCGGGGAGGACCATCAAGCAATGCAGGACCCTCTCATAGGCGCACTTCGTCAACGTCTTTTTCTAGCTTCGATTCTCAAGATAATTGGAGGCATTCTTTTAAACCGGCGAGACACTCCGTTTCGCTAGGATCCTCACCTTCAGATCCCCCACATGTTGGGCTACCTATTCAGGACGAGCCCCAACATTCATACCATTCCCACCAATCGCATCATTCACACCACTCTTTTCATTCTCATTCCTTTCACCATTCTAGTTCTCACGATATTTATTCCCCGGGTCAATTTAACCCGAACGACTATCTTAACGAACCTCTAGGTTATAATCCTTTAGGTCCCGAGGACCATTTCTCCCAAGATATGGAAATGGATGATGACCCCGATCCAGCACCGCCAACCGGGACACCAACTCATCCCATTAGCATCTCCGGCGGTTCTCCTTACTAAGGATCGCCAAACCACGGCTGTCACACCCCTATTTTCCACGTGTCACCGGTGGGCCCGGTGGGGAGTATAGTGACGTAGTTGGTATCATCATAGACAAACAACACAATATATAAATGCACAGCGGAAGCAAAGATAGATTCATTTCAACTTTAATAAAGTGTAATATTAAATATCACAAATAGATGAAACGGATCCACAGGCGGATCAAAATAACAGAAGATATTGTTCAACAGCTTTATTGACATCCAAGCTTGCGAGACTTATTGTGGACGCTTAGAAGACAGCCAGCCTAGTACGAGTAGTACCTGCACTTAACCTTTTGGAAAAATACGTCAGTTTACACTGGTAAATACAATTTAACTGACTCATTTTGAAAAGGTTGAAAATTGATTTGAATGCACGTGGCACAAAAATATTTTATAACTTGGGATAATTATGTGAAAATAATCTTGTAAGGGAATTACATGTTACTTATGCGTTCAGTAGCCCGATCTGTAGACCGGGTTAAAGAATAATAGACACACCACAATATTGAGTTATGCACTGAAAGGTGTACGCCTACACCCCGTGCTCAGGTCGTGGCCATCTCGTAAGATGATGCCAAGGATATCCGGGACATGGTCATTAACCCCCCAAAGGCTTTAAGCAAACAAAACACATTCAAAACATAGCATATCAATAAATTTAACCTCTATTCGATTAAAGAATTCAATGTCGGACCAAGCGGTATTTTATATACCGTACCCCAAGCCCGTATAGGAAAATAAGTTAAAAGTATTTACCTTGGTAAGTATAAATCACAATTAGCGAGTGAAGGTAGCTTTTACTGGTTCTTCTTATTCTGGAACAAAGGTTTATAATAACCTATTAGATTTCTAACGGGTCTTTATTTAAGCCTAAGCTTAGACCGGCTAGTTTTAAGGACGATACGGTTCAAACGCACGATTAAGCGAAGACCGGATAGAATGTGATTTAGACCCGACAAGTTTGAATACTTGTATAATATGGGTATACTAAATACATTCTGGATTTTGAGACAAAAATGATGATGTTTGACCCGTTTCGGTCAATTTATGCAAACTAGTTACATAAACCGAACGCGAAAAGGGCGTCACGGGTAACCAAAAGAGTCATATACAAGTTCCCTGAGTTAAAATGCCTTAAATATGTTATAATATCAGTAAGATATCTCCTATTATGCCCAAAACGGATTTAAACTCAAATTATGCCTCATAAGGGCATTTTGGTCATTTAAAAGATTATAAAAGAGTTAAATTTGTAATCTGAGTTGCAGGTCTGATTCATACAGTAAATACACTTAATTTTACATGTTATAACAGTAGGGTATGACCTATATGTGAAATTTATCATTTAAAACCAAACTATGCGCCTTAGGGGTATTTTGGTAATTTCACTTAGGTTTAAAAGGTCAAAACTGGAAATCTGAGTTCAAAAACTTTTACTTACTGTTATTATCTCAAAATATACTAAAAACATCAGTAGGTATCAACCTTATATGTTTAATATGGTTATAGTACATACTATGCGTTGTAAACGCTTAAAAAGGCGATTTGGAGCCGTTTCCGGGTTTTTAAAAGAAAGCTGATATTTTTATATTTCCAGAATGCTCAAAATATTTTATTTATCAAATAAAATCAGTAGAAAAAGGTTTGGGGTCAAAAGGATTTGTAAAACTCATTTTATGGCTTAAAAGGGTAAAATCGGTATTAACCGAATTAAACTTAGAGACCTATGTTATGCTCAGCCAAAAATTAAATAAAAATCTTCAAAAATCCCAAAATATTATATTACATCAGTGGGTAAAAAGTTTGATATCAAAAAGTGGGTTTAAATAGGTTATACGCTAATTACGCCAATTAATTAACATAAAGCTTTCAAATTACTCTAATGAGCATAACTCTTAATCTAGACCTCAAACTGATGTCAAATTTTAGGTGCAAGCTTATAAATCAGTAACTAATGTTTCTACTCTTTTACTTTTTCAAAAATCACGTTTTATAGTCAAAAGGGCATAATAGTCAACATTTAAGCATTAATCGGAAACATGCATATGAATCGGATAACTAATGAACCAAGTTGTGTGACCTCAGGGGGTTACACTAATATGAAACCTGGTCCAATTAAGGCTCTAAGGAAATTCTAAACAATGCTTAAACGGGTCAGAACTGAAAGTCAAAGCAGAGGTCAAACTATGCGACTTTCGGGTCCAAACCGAGCCTAAACTGAAAATTGTCGAGTTGAACATGTCGGGACATGTTCTTACATTAATTACCAAGTTATATTAATGATCAAACAGGTTGCAAGTATCCTACATTGCTAATTATGTTTTAATTTGAAATTAAACATTCTGTTGACTTTTTAAAGTAAACTTTGACTCGACAATTAACATAGTTAAAGTGGGAATCTGGAAGTATCCTTTTAAGGGTTTATTACCCACATAATTACCTACTTATAGGTACTTTTAATTCGTGATTAGACTAAGTACATTTTAATTAATCACGAAGTCAAACCTTAATTACGATGGTTTGACTTTTAGTTAATTAACTAAGCTAAACTAGATTAGAAAGGGTTAAGGCTACTTACAATTGTCCTAATTATGATTAGGGACCACTAGGAAGATGGCTTGCTGATCAGAGAGCTCCAGAAAATCAGTTGTGAATGTTGCAAGTGCAAATGCCCAAATGTTGCAACTTCCATTTTCTTATATAGTGAACCCCATGAGCTTAGGATCATGCCAACATAGTCTAGGAAGGTTACAAGATGTCCCCAGGTGTCCTATAATGCTAAAAACCGGATATAGGAGCCCCTGAATTCGAATACCACCTAAATAAGGCGGTGCAACCGTTTGGACAGGCATCTGCCAGTAAAATCGCCCAGATACGTACCTTACGCACCGTTACGTTACTGATGTTGAGGTCCGTAAGCATGCTTGCGCACCTCAACGCTCCGGGTGTTGAGGTCCGTAAGCAATCACCAGAGGACAAAACCTGATTTCAGTTCAGGAACCTTACGCACCTCAACCTTCTGGGTGTTGAGGTCCGTAAGCTGCCTTGCGCACCTCAACGTTCCCAACGTTGAGGTCCGTAAGCTGTCGCCAGAAGACAAATTTTTGTTTTTATTCAGGCTTTGACCATGCAATACTTAAATCTCCGATTCTCAAACACTTTAATCAGTATGGGGACCATATTTTCGGCCATTGCATGTCTAGGCATGCACTTACACACTTTGGCACATTGTGGGAAGTTTAAATTGATGGAAATACCAAGAATTTGCATAGGATCCATGTCTAGAGTTATCAAATGAATTTGTTATTTTGAATGGCCAGATTTATAAACATAAATCAGATGTTTGATAAAATATACCTTGGTTAGGGATTTATTAACAGGTCGCTCAGAGGTATAAATTAACATGTCGACGTTTAAATCCTACCGTACATCTTTATCTGGATCCGTATTTATAACATGTTTGCACAACATGACACGTGTCTTTATTTTATTGGACATGAATTTCCGAGGTGTTACATCCTCACCCCCTTAAAAGAAATCTCGACCTCGAGATTTACTGGAATAAATGAGGGTATTTTTCCTTCATGGTAGACTCCACCTCCCAAGTATATTCGGGACCTCTACGGGCATCCCATTTGACCTTAACAATAGGCACATGCTTCCTTCGAAGCTTCTTTACCTGTCGATCCTCAATCGACAATGGTTTTTCCACAAATTTCAAACTCTCATCTATATGTACATCCGTATGCGGTATGACCAGTGAGTCATCAGCTAGACATCTCTTCAGATTGCAGATGTGAAAAACATTGTGGATAGCACTGAGCTCTTCAGGTAAGTTTAACTTATAGGCAACTGACCCGACACGTTCGATAACCTCGAAAGGTCCTATGTATCTCGGACTTAGCTTGCCTTTCTTACCAAATCGCATCACTCCCTTCCAGGGTGATACTTTAAGCAACACCTTGTCACCTACTTCGAAGTGAAAAGATTTACGCTTTGGATTCGCATAGCTTTTCTGCCTATCCCTGGCAGCTTTCAAACGATCGCGAATCTGGACAATCTTGTCCGTCGTTTCAAAGACCAAATCTGGTCCTGACAATTGAACGTCTCCTACTTCCGCCCAACAAATAGGTGTTCTGCATTTTCTACCATATAATGCCTCAAAAGGCGCAGCCTTAATACTAGTATGGTAGCTATTGTTATAGGAGAACTCGACCAATGGCAGATGTTTATCCCAACTGCCACCTAAATCAATCACACATGCACGAAGCATGTCTTCCAATGTTTGGATGGTACGCTCACTCTGTCCGTCTGTCTGTGGGTGGTAAGCCGTACTAAAATTCAAGCGCGTGCCCAAAGACTGTTGGAAACTTTTCCAAAAATGAGAGGTGTATCTCGTATCTCTATCCGAGATAATTGACAATGGCACGCCATGCAACGCTACAATTTTATCTACGTACAATTGAGCTAACATGTCTGAGCTGTAAGTTTCCGTAATGGGTAGGAAATGTGTTGACTTCGTCAGTCTATCCACTATGACCCATATAGTATCATTTCCCTTACTCGTCTTTGGTAACTTGGTGATGAAATCCATCGTCACCATCTCCCACTTCCATGTGGGAATTTCAGGTTGTTGTAACAAACCTGACGGCTTCTGGTGTTCCGCTTTGACTTGCGCACAAGTCAAACATTTAGCTACATAAGCAGCTACAGACTTTTTCAAACCAATCCACCAGTAGTTTGCCTTTAGATCCTGGTACATCTTATCAGCTCCAGGATGAACAGAATATTTGGAACTGTGGGCTTCCTGGAGGATAACATCCCGAAGTCCTCCATAAACTGGAACCCATATTCGTCCATTCAATCTTAGCATTCTGTCCTTGTCATAGGATAACTGCTCCTCAGTTACTCCTAGTTTTTCTTCAGGATAGTTAGCTTCCAGCACAGCTTCCTTCTGTGCAGCTAACACCCTCTCGTTCAAACTATTCCTTATTTCAATGCGCCTTATCGGCTTTACTCTTTCTTTTCTGCTTAAGGCGTCAGCAACTACATTTGCCTTGCCTGGATGGTATCTTATTTCACAATCATAGTCATTTAGAGTTTCCATCCAGCATCGCTGCCTCATGTTCAAGTCCTTCTGATTGAACAAGTGTTGAAGGCTTTTGTGATCTGAATAGATCACACACTTGGTTCCATACAAGTAATGCCTCAGTAATTTCAATGCAAATGCAACGGCACCCAACTCCAAGTCATGGGTGGTGTAGTTCTTCTCGTGTACCTTTAACTGTTGTGAAGCGTAGGCAATAACCTTGCCTTTCTGCATGAGTACACATCCCATACCAGTGTGGGATGCATCACAATACACCACGAATTCTTCTATACCATCGGGCAATGTTAACACTGGTGCATTGCTCAACTTTTTCTTAAGAATGTCAAAGGATTCCTGCTGCTTAGGGCCCCAATCAAACTTAACCTTCTTACGTGTCAACGAAGTTAGGGGCGCAACAATCCTTGAAAAAATTTCGATAAAGCGCCTATAATATCCTGCTAAACCCAGGAAGCTACGAATCTCAGTAGGTGTCTTCGGCTCTTGCCAATTCATAACTGCTTCTACCTTAGCGGGATCCACTTGGATACCACGCTCACTTACCACATGTCCAAGGAATTGGACTTCTCGAAGCCAAAACTCGCACTTCAAAAATTTGGCGTAGAGTTTCTCATGATGTAGAAGTTTGAGAATACAACGAAGGTGTTTCTCGTGGTCGGCTTGGTTCTTCGAGTAAATAAGGATGTCGTCAATAAAGACGATGACGAATTTGTCCAAGTAAGGCTTGCAGACGCGATTCATGAGGTCCATGAATGCGGCCGGTGCATTAGTGAGCCCAAAAGGCATCACTAGGAACTCGTAATGACCATAACGAGTCCTAAACGTTGTCTTGTGCGCATCTTCATCTTTAACCTTTAACTGATGATAGCCTGATCTCAAATCGATCTTCGAGAAGTAGCTTGCCCCTTGTAACTGATCGAACAGATCGTCGATCCTGGGCAAAGGATACCTATTCTTGATAGTGACTTTATTAAGCTCACGGTAATCGATGCACAGACGCATCGATCCATCCTTCTTTTTGACAAACAAGATCGACGCTCCCCAAGGAGACGAACTAGGTCTAATAAAACCTTTGACTAGCAGATCATCTAATTGCGTCCTTAATTCCTTCATCTCCGTTGGTGCTAATCTATAAGGCGTTCTTGCTACTGGTGCTGCACCCGGGATGATGTCAATTCGGAATTCCACTTGCCTATCTGGTGGTAAACCAGGTAGTTCTTCGGGAAAAACTTCAGGATATTCTGAAATGACAGGGATGTCTTCAATCTTGAGCTTTGGCTCATCTATAGTAACTTGTGCCATATAAATGACACAACCCTTCTGCAGACATCTGGATGCCTTGAGCATGGACACTTGCTCAGGTAATCCATGTTGGGTATCCCCCTGAATGGTAAGTGACTCACCTGACGGAGTTTTGACTACCACTAGCTTTCTGTTGCACATAATCTGGGCTTGGTTATGCGATAACCAATCCATGCCTATAACTATATCAAAACCGGCTAGCTTAAAGGGAAGTAAGGACAAAGGAAAAGAGTGATTCCTAATGGATATAACACATCCATCTAAAACAGTTGAGGCGGTTTCTATGGTTCCATCAGCTAGTTCCACCTCATATTTCACACTTAAGGCTTTTACAGGCAATTTCAACAACTCACAAAACTTATTATCCACAAAAGACTTATCTGCTCCATAATCAAACAATACTCTAGCAAAAACATCATTTACGAGAAAAGTACCTGTAATTACGTTGTCATCCTGAACAACTTCCTTAGCGTCCATCTTGAAGACCCTGGCATTGGTCTTTTTCCCATCCTCGGTTTTCTTGGTGGTCTTTGGGCAATTGGACTTAATGTGCCCTTTTTCATTGCAACCGTAACATGTTGCATCTTTCAGCTTCTTACACTCCAAAGTCTTATGATCCGTAGATTTTCAAATTCCACAGGGTCTCGAGTGAGACTGGGATTTCGACTCAAGTCGACACCTCCCAAAATGGTTCTTCTTGCAAGTTTTACATTTGGGCTTATCTCCCGATTGTTGCCCATCCTTCTTAGATCCCGACCCTTTCTTGTGGTCGTTATTTCCTCGGTGTTTCTTATCTGATCTTCGTGAGGTATCGTCCTCACGCTTCCTCTTACCTTCTTCTGAGTTCCTGAGAGCTCTCAATCTGACTACGTCCAAGGTAAGAGATAGAGATAGATCAGCTGCTGATCTGAAGGTTGCAGGCCTTGATGCCATAACACTTGCTTTAATCTCTGGGGCTAAACCCCCGATGAAGCGAGCAATCCTCTTAGGTTCTGGGGTTACCAAGTACGGAACCAACCTAGATAGGGTATTGAAAGTGGTGAGGTATGCTTGGCAGTCTAAATTCTTCATCACTAATGATAAGAAATCTGACTCAATTCTCTCAACTTCGTGCTGCGGGCAATAATTATCCTTAATGAGAGCAACGAACTGATCCCATGGCAAGTTGTAAAGTGGGATCTTTCCAGCAGCTTGTATGAGAGACTTCCACCACGCCAGTGGTTCTCCTTTGAACGATTGGGATACATATTTCACTACATCCCTTTCAGCACAACCGCTAATGTCTACAACCGTGTCCATTTCGTCCAACCAAGTCATACAATCTATTGCTCCTTTCTCCCCGGTGAAGTCCCGGGGTTTACATGAGACGAAGTATTTGTATGTACAGGACTTACCACGCGGTTCTTGTTTATGCTCGACCTTCCTTGACGGGACGCTGTGTTGGTTCGAGGAGTGATGATCATCATCATCCTTCTTGAGCTCATCTTTCTTAGGTATATCTTTCTTAGAGGGCGGTTTGCTATGAGCCTCCGAGTGAACTTTTGGCTTGGAATGTGGTGCAGATCGGGTCCTACTTCGGGTCCCGCTAGATTCACTATATTGCCTCTCGATGGCTTTATTAACATCATTTTCTACTAATGCTTGTAGCTCCGCACCAGTTACAAGTATCTTAGTATTTTCAGGGTTTTCCTCTGGACGACTGTTTATTTCTTCAGACTTAGCCATGTAGTTTTAATTTCTACATAAAGAAATAAGGACAAGGTCTATTTAGAAGCCTAAACAGTATTATCGTCCTTGACGATTTATTAACCATGGTTTTAATAGCCATTTTAGTTAATTTATTCAATAATTTCATTCGGGATTTTTATTAGTAATCTTTTTAGAATGAAATATAATATTGGCATAATAGGCCTAGTCACGTAGACAATTTTCTAAATTATAAATTTAGATCTTATAGGATTAAAGTTTGAATAAAATAACAATCAATCCCTTTATTGGCAGGGAGTCTATAACTACAGCTGCCTTTTGTTTTATATGACATTAGTCATAGCCCGTAGGCAATACATCACAAACAGATGTTTAAATAATAATAAGGAATTTGGAATAATTAATAGAGGGTGACATGTGTGATTTTGCGAATCACATTAGCCAAGAATGTTAACATATTTGCAGATGTTAACAAAGATTTAAATCTTTTTTAAAACAGGTTTTACCATATTGGCCAGGTCTTTAATATGACATTCAAGCTAGGTTTTACCTTTTTAAGATTCTTTTTATTTTATTAAAATGGTAAATCGAAATATGTTATTTTTCATTTACTCACATGTTATATTCATGCACATAATTTAAAAATGCAAAACTTAAATTAACCATTCCAATTAAAATTAAACTAGTACGAGTTTGCCCTAAACGGGACTTTTACACAAATAACAATCCCATGCAGGGGCCAAATTAACAACAAACCCAAGCAGGGGTCAAAAAGAAAAACATGCCCACGCAGGGGCAGAACAGAAAGGAAATATGCCCACGCAGGGGCAGAGTACTGAAATAAATGTCCTCGCAGGGACATGATTACAACTAAAAATAAATAAACAAACAAAGGATTTAGTGATCCTTCTTGCTTTTTCCCTTGATCAAATTCACCATCTTCTTGAACATCCCCCGGTTATGCCTTCGTTCTTCTCGCAACTCATGTCACACCTCTTGTCGCACCTCGTTTATCCCTTGAAGGATTTCTTGAAATTGTGGTGGTGACATCACCGGTGTCCGCAGCGGTTGCTGATGATGCTGAGGTTGAGGAGGCGGCGGTTGCTGATACCCATATGGTGGGTATCCATAGGTCGAGTGTCCCGTAGCCCAGGGACCTTCCGGACGGAGAGTGTTGAAGCTCGAAGCTACCCAATAGGGATCCTCTGCAAAGTTGTAATTTGTGTGGATCGGCTGCTCGAAGGGATTGTACGCCGCCGCACCAGTGTAAGTAGGAATTGGGTCTCCAAAACCCAATGGTGGTTGTGGCGCAACTGGCGCATAGACTACCTCTGAGACGGGGTGTCAAGATTCTCCCATCTCTGGTTCTTCGTGGACAGGCGAGTACCGGCTGCCACTTGAATGTGGAGGGGTGCTGATGCGCACTCCCCCTCGTGCGGATATTCGCAAAGTCGTTCTCCTTCGCCTCGGGGGCGAGGGAGGCTGAAGCTGAGGTGGTGCTGCCGGCGGAGTGACCGTGACAAGTCGGGAATCCTCGGAAGGATTCTGCTGCTGCTGTGGCTGCTGCTGGTGGTGCAGGGGAGAGTTGTGTTGCGGCTGGTGTAGGGGAGAGCTATGGTGTAGCTGGTGCAGGGGAGAGCTGTGGTAGCTAGGGGTGAACACCCAGTCATACTGCCTGAATTTCTCCTCATAGCTGTCGGGACCATTGTAAGGTGATCCTACAAACGGTGACCCATCAGAAATTTCGATGGGGTGGTTCGGAGTTCCAGATGGTGGCATTGAAGGATCGGTATCCTCATCGATATCCGGTTACCACCAGAAAAGTGGTCTTCGGGTCCAAGTGGGTTAAAACCCACTGGTTCTCCAAGGTAATCAGCAGGGTTGAACTGGCCCTGGAAGACGGGTGATAGGTGGTCAAAGGGTGAATTGTGTCCTTGAAGAGGTATGAAGGACTGGTGAGAGTTGTGGGGCTCATTTTGGGAATAAGGCCCAAAAGAGTGTGGGATTGATGGGGAGGTACTCAGTGATACTGAGCGCCTAGCAGGCTCAATAAAAGACCTCCAAAGATCTTGAGCATCTGAGTTATGGGGATCCGAAGGTGTTCGCCGGTGTGACGGTCCGGCCTCGTGGTCATTTGGGGCTACATGTGACCCTCTCCCTCTTCCTCTCATCCTTGGCGGCATTTTTGTCAACCTGTCAAAAACAAACAAGTGATACAACAAAAGAAATATAAATAAGACAAAGTTAGAAATAAAAACTAAAAATTTGGAAAATTCCTAAGTTCTTTGTCTAGACTCGAGAATCGAGGAATGTGCAATTGTGTAACTGAGATTAAACACAAAAGGCTAGTGTTTAATTCACTCAGTGTTGGCTCTGATACCAACCTGTCACACCCCTATTTTCCACGTGTCACCGGTGGGCCCGGTGGGGAGTATAGTGACGTAGTTGGTATCATCATAGACAAACAACACAATATATAAATGTACAGCGGAAGCAAAGATAGATTCATTTCAACTTTAATAAAGTGTAATATTAAATATCACAAATAGTTGAAACGGATCCACAGGCGGAACAAAATAACAGAAGATATTGTTCAACAGCTTTATTGACATCCAAGCTTGCGAGACTTATTGTGGACGCTTAGAAGACAGCCAGCCTAGTACGAGTAGTACCTACATTAACCTTTTGGAAAAATACGTCAGTTTACACTGGTAAATACAATTTAACTGACTCATTTTGAAAAGGTTGAAAATTGATTTGAATGCACGTGGCACAAAAATATTTTATAACTTGGGATAATTATGTGAAAATAATCTTGTAAGGGAATTACATGTTACTTATGCGTTCAGTAGCCCGATCTGTAGACCGGGTTAAAGAATAATAGACACACCACAATATTGAGTTATGCACTGAAAGGTGTACGCCTACACCCCGTGCTCAGGTCGTGGCCATCTCGTAAGATGATGCCAAGGATATCCGGGACATGGTCATTAACCCCCCAAAGGCTTTAAGCAAACAAAACACATTCAAAACATAGCATATCAATAAATTTAACCTCTATTCGATTAAAGAATTCAATGCCGGACCAAGCGGTATTTTATATACCGTACCCCAAGCCCGTTTAGGAAAATAAGTTAAAAGTATTTACCTTGGTAAGTATAAATCACAATTAGCGAGTGAAGGTAGCTTTTACTGGTTCTTCTTATTCTGGAACAAAGGTTTATAATAACCTATTAGATTTCTAACGGGTCTTTATTTAAGCCTAAGCTTAGACCGGCTAGTTTTAAGGACGATACGGTTCAAACGCACGATTAAGCGAAGACCGGATAGAATTTGATTTAGACCCGACAAGTTTGAATACTTGTATAATATGGGTATACTAAATACATTCTGGATTTTGAGACAAAAATGATGATGTTTGACCCGTTTCGATCAATTTATGCAAACTAGTTACATAAACCGAACGCGAAAAGGGCGTCACGGGTAACCAAAAGAGTCATATACAAGTTCCCTGAGTTAAAATGCCTTAAATATGTTATAATATCAGTAAGATATCTCCTATTATGCCCAAAACGGATTTAAACTCAAATTATGCCTCATAAGGGCATTTTGGTCATTTAAAAGATTATAAAAGAGTTAAATTTGTAATCTGAGTTGCAGGTCTGATTCATACAGTAAATACACTTAATTTTACATGTTATAACAGTAGGGTATGACCTATATGTGAAATTTATCATTTAAAACCAAACTATGCGCCTTAGGGGTATTTTGGTAATTTCACTTAGGTTTAAAAGGTCAAAACTGGAAATCTGAGTTCAAAAACTTTTACTTACTGTTATTATCTCAAAATATACTAAAAACATCAGTAGGTATCAACCTTATATGTTTAATATGGTTATAGTACATACTATGCGTTGTAAACGCTTAAAAAGGCGATTTGGAGCCGTTTCCGGGTTTTTAAAAGAAAGCTGATATTTTTATATTTCCAGAATGCTCAAAATATTTTATTTATCAAATAAAATCAGTAGAAAAATGTTTGGGGTCAAAAGGATTTGTAAAACTCATTTTATGGCTTAAAAGGGTAAAATCGGTATTAACCGAATTAAACTTAGAGACCTATGTTATGCTCAGCCAAAAATTAAATAAAAATCTTCAAAAATCCCAGAATATTATATTACATCAGTGGGTAAAAAGTTTGATATCAAAAAGTGGGTTTAAATAGGTTATACGCTAATTACGCCAATTAATTAACATAAAGCTTTCAAATTACTCTAATGAGCATAACTCTTAATCTAGACCTCAAACTGATGTCAAATTTTAGGTGCAAGCTTATAAATCAGTAACTAATGTTTCTACTCTTTTACTTTTTCAAAAATCACGTTTTATAGTCAAAAGGGCATAATAGTCAACATTTAAGCATTAATCGGAAACATGCATATGAATCGGATAACTAATGAACCAAGTTGTGTGACCTCAGGGGGTTACACTAATATGAAACCTGGTCCAATTAAGGCTCTAAGGAAATTCTAAACAATGCTTAAACGGGTCAGAACTGAAAGTCAAAGCAGAGGTCAAACTATGCGACTTTCGGGTCCAAACCGAGCCTAAACTGAAAATTGTCGAGTTGAACATGTCGGGACATGTTCTTACATTAATTACCAAGTTATATTAATGATCAAACAGGTTGCAAGTATCCTACATTGCTAATTATGTTTTAATTAGAAATTAAACATTCTGTTGACTTTTTAAAGTAAACTTTGACTCGACAATTAACATAGTTAAAGTGGGAATCTAGAAGTATCCTTTTAAGGGTTTATTACCCACATAATTACCTACTTATAGGTACTTTTAATTCGTGATTAGACTAAGTACATTTTAATTAATCACGAAGTCAAACCTTAATTACGATGGTTTGACTTTTAGTTAATTAACTAAGCTAAACTAGATTAGAAAGGGTTAAGGCTACTTACAATTGTCCTAATTATGATTAGGGACCACTAGGAAGATGGCTTGCTGATCAGAGAGCTCCAGAAAATCAGTTGTGAATGTTGCAAGTGCAAATGCCCAAATGTTGCAACTTCCATTTTCTTATATAGTGAACCCCATGAGCTTAGGATCATGCCAACATAGTCTAGGAAGGTTACAAGATGTCCCCAGGTGTCCTATAATGCTAAAAACCGGATATAGGAGCCCCTGAATTCGAATACCACCTAAATAAGGCGGTGCAACCGTTTGGACAGGCATCTGCCAGTAAAATCGCCCAGATACGTACCTTACGCACCGTTACGTTACTGATGTTGAGGTCCGTAAGCATGCTTGCGCACCTCAACGCTCCGGGTGTTGAGGTCCGTAAGCAATCACCAGAGGACAAAACCTGATTTCAGTTCAGGAACCTTACGCACCTCAACCTTCTGGGTGTTGAGGTCCGTAAGCTGTCGCCAGAAGACAAATTTTTGTTTTTATTCAGGCTTTGACCATGCAATACTTAAATCTCCGATTCTCAAACACTTTAATCAGTATGGGGACCATATTTTCGGCCATTGCATGTCTAGGCATGCACTTACACACTTTGGCACATTGTGGGAAGTTTAAATTGACGGAAATACCAAGAATTTGCATAGGATCCATGTCTAGAGTTATCAAATGAATTTGTTATTTTGAATGGCCAGATTTATAAACATAAATCAGATGTTTGATAAAATATACCTTGGTTAGGGATTTATTAACAGGTCGCTCAGAGGTATAAATTAACATGTCGACGTTTAAATCCTACCGTACATCTTTATCTGGATCCGTATTTATAACATGTTTGCACAACATGACACGTGTCTTTATTTTATTGGACAAGAATTTCCGAGGTGTTACAAAGGCTCCGACCCATGGGCCAAATGGTGGAACAAGTTCGAATGGGAATCCACCCCTTCTTTTCATAATTCTCCGCAAATTTCATTGGAGGAACCATACCTTCAAGCGGTTTCTCCACCACCTTTACCCGTTAAGTAACCACCTTAACAACCACCTCCCAAGCCACCTAGGCGAAGGAGGAAGGCACGGATGTCCGTGCGAGGGGGACATATGTTCAGTTCCCCTCAAGCTTCGAGCACATACCCTCCAATCCCTGAGGATCCACAAATGGGTGGATGATGTGTGCAAAATGCAACATATAAATTACATCAAATGAGGCATAAAACTAACCCTTTTTAGTACTAATGTTGGAAAAAGTGTGCTTTTGTCTTCCTTTTGTGTTTTCAGGGGTAAATGAGCTTAAATGAACAAAAGAAGCAAAAAGACAGCCAAATCTAACAATAATACAAGAAAGGGAATAAACGTGGAATGGCCGACCCCTCGACAACATCTCCCCAAGCAAAAACAAGAGAACAGAAGGCTGAACACGCCCCCGTGCTCACTGAGCACGGGGGCGTGCCCAAGTGTTTGCAGAAAAGACAATGTTGTAGAAGCTTCTATCACCTACCACGGGGGCATGCCCAGCGAACACAGGGCCATGGTCAACGCAAATATTCACAGAATCTAGGGAAATCTTGATAGTACAGATACACTTCTGCACACGGGGTCGTGCCCAGCAGACACGGGGGCGTGGTCAACTAATGCAGACAAACTGTATTTAATGAAGAAAGAGAAGATGGTGGACACGGGGCCGTGCCCAATGGACACGAGGTCGTGTCCGGGCTTCTGTGCAGGCTATAAATAGGGGTGCTTGGCTGAGTTGCAAATCATCCCTTGGCAAACCACCTCTCTCACACTTCACCTACCCACCACCACCATCATAACCCACATCCACCACCATCATTCATCACAGAGTGTGTGAGTAGTCTCGGGATCCAAGATTAATCGTAAGAGTTCTTGACAATCAAAGGCCATGTTTGCCTAAGTCTCTTACATCACTTGGTGAAGACAAGTGTCTAGTGTAATACTTTTTATTTTTAATCTTTTCGCACTTTTTATTTGGTTTTGTATTAATGACTTTAATAACTAGTTTCTTATGTTGAAGGTAAGTCTTCCTTATCATTTGTCCATGGTGTCTTGGCATTATTTTACTGTCTATATAAAATAAAAGATTTTCACCATTCATATCTCCACGGTCTATATGGAGATATGTTGGCTACCTGGTCGGGGGTTAAGGGAACGGGTTGGTAAGAGTGTTGCCTTGTTCAGTGTATAGATCCTGCAAGGACATGGGTCAACTTTAGTAGGACCTCCTTCAATACCCACGGGTATTGGATGGCGGAGGTCCGAACTCCTTGATCCCCTCATATTTAAACTACTATTAATACTTTAACCCGACTATTTAGGATTGTATCCCTGCTGACTCAAACTACTGGGTTGAGGGTAACGTCACCTTCAAAAGAGGGCCCTACTACAATAACTAAGATAATCTCTTAAAAAGTGCAAAAGTGCGGAAATAATCAAAGGTTACACTAAACACGAGTCGGATCCAAATGATTCATCTTGTCTATCTGTTTTTATTTTTATTTTTATTTTCAACATTTTTAGTTAGTTTTATTTTCTTGTTTAAAAAAAAACCTGTTTCTAAACTTTTGATTTTATTAGACGTTGGGGATAAACCGGTACTAAAAGCTCTTGTGTCCTTGGATGACCTCGGTATCTTACCAAATCTATACTACGCTCACGATGGGTGCACTTGACCATATGTGTGTTTTGTGTTAGTAAATATCGTGTTTTATAAATTTAAAACTTGGCTAAAAGTGTTAAAGGGCTTAAAATATACATTAAAAACTATATAACACTCACACACATCAAGTTTTTGGCGCCGTTGCCGGGGACACAAGGATTTTAAGAAAGTTAGGAATCAATGGCCTAATCGTTTTTTTCTCATTTTTCTGTTTTTTTAAGGATTTTTCTAGATTTTCAGTTTCTGCAGAGCTCAGCACGGGCCATGCCTGGTCGGACACAGGGCCGTGCTCAGCATTGTTACTAGCAGTTTTTATTTTCCGAGTACAAGGAGTTGAGCACGGGGCCGTGTCGAGCTCCCCACTAACAGGGATCCGGAAAACAACTACTGTATCTCCGACCACGGGCCCTGTTCACATGGACACGGGGCCGTGGTGAACCTTCTGACCAACGTTATTTTCTGTTTTTGTTGCAGGACTTGGAACCCAGGTGCCACATCTGAACTTTCTACATAGTGTATGAGCTCCAGTTCTAGTAGAGACATAAAAGAACCTCTAGAAGAACCCGAACGCTTTCTCAGAAAAAGACTTAAAGCTAAAAACCAAGAGAAAGTTTCGGGGGACCCACTTCCAATGGCGGATCAACGTACTCTCATGGATTACCTACGACCCACTGTGGGTAATCCTGGCGCAGATATCAATACACCGAATGTCGAGGCCAACAACTTCGAACTTCGACCGCATTTGATACAAATGCTCCAAAACTCCGCAACCTTCCATGGGCTTGCGGACGAAGATCCCCATTTGCATATCACTAACTTCCTAGAAATATGTGATACGTTTCGGATCAATGGAGCATCAAACGACGCCATCCGCCTTCGAATGTTTCCATTTTCACTAAAAGACCGAGCTAAGGCTTGGCTTAATACCCTCCCAGTTGGCTTGGTAAACACCTGGGATGAACTGGCCCAAAAGATTTTATATAAGTATTTCCCTCCTGCAAAAACGGCTAAATTAATGACTAAATTAATACATACTCACAAGAGGACGGGGAATCCTTATATGAAATTTGGGAAAGGTTCAAGGAGCTACTGAGAAAGTGTCCTCGTCATGGTCTTGCAGTATGGCAACAAATTTCCACTTTCTACAATGGATTGTTGCCACACACAAGACAAACACTTGACTCTAGCTCCGGGGGACTTTTAGGTAATCGTCGCCCAAATGAAATTTATAATCAAATTGAGGAAACTGCTCAAACCAATTTTCAGTGGCACATTCCCCGAGGCAACAAATCTATTACCCCGGGCACCCATAAGGTTGATGAAAGCACCTCTTTGCAAGCCCAAATCGAGGCCCTTTCTTCAAAAAATAAAAAATTAGAAATGGCAAAAACGACTTCGGTTATGGCTTGCGAGGGGTGTGGTGGCCCGCACGAAAATTGGAGTTGTATGAAAGAAATAGATAATCAAACAGAATCGGTCAACTACATTGAAAATAGACCTAGGCCGTCAGGTCCTCCAACGGGTACCTACAACCAAGGATGGCGTAACCACCCTAACCTTGGTTGGAGAGAACCCGGCAATAGTAGTAACCAACAAAGTCTAAACCAACGAACAAACTTTCAACAACCAAGAAACGAGTCACAAAATTTCTCTCAACAACAACAAGGGGGACGAGGGAGGCTTGAAGATACTGTATCTCGCCTCATCTCCGACTCCGAAAAGAAAAACTCGGATCGATTTCAACAACTGGAATCGAACTTTAGAAATCAACAAGCTAGTATCCAAAACATTGAAAACCAAGTAAATCAACTAGCTCAAAATTTCTCCGAGAGACCTCAAGGCGTGTCACCAAGCAATACCGAAACCAACCCAAAGGCACAAGTACATCTCATCACATTGAGAAACCGTACCGTGGGTCCCGAGGAGGATCCGTTACCTCCAAGTGAAAAGAGCTGATCTAGCCAATCACCATCTCCACCAACACCCCAACAAGAGACGGCTCCTCCACCAAATCAAGAGCCCACCAAGAATCCTCCGGTACCGTACCCCGGTCGGTTAATTCGCCAAAAGACCGATGAGCAATTCTCAAAATTCGTAAATTTACTTAAACAATTGCATGTAAATATTCCATTTGTTGACGTCCTAACACAAATGCCTAAAAACCAACTGGGGTAGCCCAGTTGGCCACCGACACCCACCTCTTCCCAGAGGTACCGGGTTCGAGTCTTGGGAGTAGCATATGTCGCCTAGGGTAAGAACTCGGCATGGGTAAGTCACCGTGGAGCTAGCTTGGTCGGGTAGCGGCTCCCGGAGTGAGATCACTCCGGCGGTTGGGAGGACCGTGCACTATCCCCCCCCCCAACACAAATGCCTAAATATTCAAAATTTATGAGGGACTTCCTCACTCACAAAAGGAAAATTGAATCATTGCAATTAGTTAATTTAAGTGAAGAATGCTCTGCCTTACTACTCAACAAACTCCCACAAAAGAAGATCGATCCCGGAAGCTTCACCATCCCTTGTTCAATCGGGGAATCGCCCATTCGTAATGCCCTAGCCGACCTCGGGGCTAGTATTAACCTCATGCCCGCATCAATGTTCGACCGAATCGGCCTAGGAAAAACAAGCCCTACAAAAATGAGCATACAACTCGCCGACAGGTCAGTTAAATTCCCGCAAGGTGTCGCTGAAAATCTACTAGTCAAAGTCGAGGAATTTGTCTTCCCAGCTGACTTTGTCATACTAGATATGGAGGAAGATACTGAAGTACCACTCATATCGGGAAGACCATTCTTAGCCACGGCCCACGCAGTGGTAGACATGAATGGCGGAACACTAACATTGAGGGTTGGGGACAAGGAAATGAAGTTTGGAGTTGGCAAAAAAGTAGAAGACGATGACCCGGTCAAGTACATGCAAGTCATAGACTCAAGTTTGGATGATGCTCTCCGACGGTGCAACATGGGATGCAAAATATCCCACTTGGGAAACATATGACTGGCTTTGGGTCTAGCCAAGGACCCTTATAAACGTGGCACTCCACGGAGGCATTCCGCAGAACTATCCTTAGTTTAGTTTAGATTAATATTTTTATGCTTTCTAGTTTAGCTTTAATTTTCAGGAATAAAACCCACTCGGATGGTGAAGGATACCAAGGGAAACTTGCACCAACACTCCATTCACAAAAAACAGAGCCTCCCGCAGATTTTTCTTCGTTACAGGAAGTTCAACACGGGTCGTGTCCAGCCAACACGGCCCCGTGCTGAACATTCTGCAGGAAATCGCCCAGTTTAGTTAACTGGACATGGGGCGTGTTCGCTGAACACGCCCCCGTGCCCAGGCTTCTTTTTCTTTTTTCAGATTTTTGTTACTGGCAACCTGAACATGGGGCCGTGCCCGGACACCACGAGCCCGTGTCCAGATGCCCAGTAACATAAAAATCTGTTTTTAAACACACTTTTACACATTCAATCAACCTAAGAAACTTATTTTTGTGACACATTGAGGACAATGTGTAATTTAAGTGTGTGGGGGGGGGGGTTGCTAAAACCTTGAATTTTGCAAGTCCTAATTACAAGCCTTACACAAAACTCTATTGGAACCGCTACACACCCCAAATTTTTTTTCAAAAATTTTTCATTTTTTTTACTTATCTTGGTTTAATTTGGGAATTACAAGTTCTAAAAAGGCGATATTTTTACAAATTTACAACCGATAGCGTCGTGGTAAAAAGAACCAACATAAGAAAATTATGAAACGGCATGACGAATCTAGTTAAAATTTGATTATATATACTTGATCACATAAAAACTCATTCCCACAAAAAGTGAGTTTTGAGCCTTTATTGAGCATACAAATACACACCTTTAAACTAAATGCTCATTTTTCGTTTCTTATGTGAATAGCCGCTTGGTTCTTACGACTCTAGAACTTGCCACGATAATACATTCCCGATCCTTACCAACTTAAACCCAAGTAAGTAAATGATGGAGGCATTAGAACTAACCCTTTTTCTTTTTAACACTATTATTTTTCTTTTTTTACCACCTACCCAAAATCCCCCTAGTTAACCCCTTTAAGCCTAAACCTTTTCATTTCTTAACCCAAATCAAACACCCTTTTTACCCACCAAAACCCTTTTTTTATTTTAAACCCTTTATTTTAGTAACAAAGCTCGGTTTTCTTGTGACTTTATCATTGAAAAAAAATGAAGTTAGCAATAAAAAAACAAAGCTCATCAAAAGAAAGCTTGTTTGAATAAATGCTTCATTGAAATAAAAAGTTATAAAAATAAAAAAGTCACAAAAACAAAATGTTTTACGAAAACCGACGCTTTTTACGCCTTTCGCCCTTTTCTACTAACCACTAACCCAACCACCTACCTTTAACCCAAGCCTAACCCTTCCCCAAAGTCCTCTTGATATTTACAAAGGTTTTTAGTTAAAAAGGAGAAGGATTGATTACTTGGCAAGCTTATGGTAGGAGTAAGTTCCATCCCGCTCTCGAGTGTTTCACAAAAATATATCTTCGGCCGAGTGTTGAGTGATCCCCCGTGAGGTATGTGAACTTGTATATAAATAGAATTTTAAAGAGGCATCTTATGCCCAAATAAATAATATCTCTTATGTAATGTTTTAAATAAATCATGACGAATAGGATTGTAAATAAAATAAAAATAAACCCTAATAAAGAATCTTGGAATCCTGACACTCTATGACAAGCCCAAAAACCTTCTCTTCTACCCATTACATTCGGGTGTGTAAGCCATAAAATAAAGAGTTTTGCTTGAGGATAAGCAAAGATTCAAGTGTGGGGGTATTTGATGTGTGCAAAATGCAACATATAAATTACATCAAATGAGGCATAAAACTAACACTTTTTTAGTACTAATGTTGGAAAAAGTGTGCTTTTGTCTTCCTTTTGTATTTTCAGGGTTAAATGAGCTTAAATGAACAAAAGAAGCAAAAAGACAGCCAAATCTAACAATAATACAAGAAAGGGAATAAACGTGGAATGCCCGACCTCTCGACAGCATCTACCCAAGCAAAAACAAGAGAACAGAAAGCTGAACACGCCCCGTGCTCAGTGAGCACGGGGGCGTGCCCAAGTGTCTTCAGAAAAGACAAAGCTGTAGAAGCTTCTATCACCCACCACAGGGGCGTGCCCAGCGGACACGGGGCCATGGTCAATGCAAATATTCGCAGAATCTAGGAAAATCTTGATAGTACAGATACGCTTCTGCACAAGGGGTCGTGCCCAGCGGACACGGGGGCGTGGTTAACTAATGCAGACAAACTGCATTTAATGAAGAAAGAGAAGATGGGTGGACACGGGGCCATGTCCGGGCTTCTGTGCAGGCTATAAATAGGGGTGCTTGGCTCACTTGCAAATCATCCCTTGGCAAACCACCTCTCTCACACTTCACCCACCCACCACGACCATCACAACCCACATCCACCACCATCATACATCATCCATCATAGAGTGTGTGAGTAGTCTCGGGATCCAAGATTGGTCGTAAGAGTTCTTGACAATCAAAGGCCATGTTTGCCTAAGTCTCTTACATCACTTGGTGAAGACAAGTGTCTAGTGTAATACTTTTTATTTTTAATCTTTTCACACTTTTTATTTGGTTATGTATTAATGACTTTAATAACTAGTTTCTTATGTTGAAGGTGAGTCTTCCTTATCATTTGCCCGTGGTGTCTTGGCATTATTTTACTGTCTATATAAAATAAAAGATTTTCACCATTCATATCTCCACGGTCTATATGGAGATATGTTGGCTACCTGGTCGGGGGTTAAGGGAATGGTTTGGTAAGAGTCTTGCCTTGTTCAGTGTATAGATCCTGCAAGGACCTGGGTCAACTTTAGTAGGACCTCCTTCAATACCCACTGGTATTGGATGGCGGGGGTCCGAACTCCTTGATCCCCTCATATGTAAACTACTATTAATACTTTAACCCGGCTATTTAGGATTGTATCCCAGCTGACTCAAACTACTTAGCCGAGGGTAACGTCGCCTTCAAAAGAGGGGCCTACCGCAATATGCATTAATAACTTAATTAATTATCTTTCAATAATCCAACCCTTTAGGATTGTATCCTTGCTGACTCAAACTATTGGGTTGAGGGTAACATCACCTTCAAAAGAGGGGCCTACTACAATAACTAAGATAATCTCTTAAAAAGTGCAAAAGTGTGGAAATAATCAAAGGTTACACTAAACACGAGTCGGATCCAAGTGATTCATCTTGTCTATCTGTTTTTATTTTTATTTTTATTTTCAGCATTTTTAGTTAGTTTTATTTTCTTGTTTAAAAAAACCTTTTTCTAAACTTTTGATTTGATTAGACGTTGAGGATAAACCGGTACTAAAAGCTCTTGTGTCCTTGGACGACCTCGGTATCTTACCAACACTATACTACGCTCACGATGGGTGCACTTGCCCATATGTATATTTAGTGTTAGTAAATATCATGTTTTATAATTTTAAAACTTAGCTAAAAGTGTTAAAGGGCTTAAAATATACATTAAAAACTATATAACACTCACACGCATCAGTGGACCCTCTCATGCGGTGCCGGAAGATGATCCCCCGCCAGTTACGTTTGCACCACCGCCACCGACAGTGGGTTATGATAACCCCATACCGACTTACCCAGGTTCGTCTGGGTATAACCCCTTTGAATATCCAAATCATATGGATTATGGATATCAGGCCACTGCCCAAGATCCATATCTTGAGGCAGCTCAGTTAATGCACTGTACCCCTCACCCTTTCCTCCATCATACCCAACAGGGTATCCAGTGCATGGGTATCAATACCCTCCTTACCAACAACCCCCACCTTCACAGCTGCAAACTCAAGAAATTCTGCATAGGTTGGATAGGGTTGAACACAAAGCGGAGGAACACGAGAAAAAGCATAACAAATTTCTTAAGGGCCTTACGAACTTCATAAAAGGCAAAAAGAAGTAGAAGTTTATTTTATTTTATTTTGTATTGTCTTTTCAATCAAGTCCTTGCGAGGACATTTTTATTTCTGTACTTGGTCCCTACGTGGACTTATTTTCTTTCATGTAGTCCCTACATGGACAGTTTGTTATTTTCAAGACCCGTTTAGGGCATATTTTGTAATCGCTTAGTATTTCAATGAAATTTCTTTTGGAAAAGTTTTTATATGTATTTTATTACATCATCTTGTTAATATAATTTCAATTTACATTGATCTGCCAAAAACAATACCAAAAGAAATTCTTAAAGGTATAACCTAGCCAATATTAATGGCTATGATGGTACAACATTTTTAAGAAAAGTGATTCCTTGTTAACATCTGAAAATATGTTAACATTCTTGGCTGTGTGACTTGAGAGACCACACTAGCTTCCAAAAGTACTTGGATCTTTCCAAGCCATTTTTATAGCCTATATGATCAATATGAATCATGGCTATTAAACATCAAATATGATGTATACACCAAAACATCCATATGAGATGTACGCCTACGAGCGAAGGTGTATTCATGACAATGATAGTTTTATTTTATAAACTTCTTGTCAAAAAGGCGATGAACTATGTTCGACCCTTAAAGATCATCGATCCAAGAGATCATGTTTTAATCGTCCTTGTGACAAGGCCTTTTGTGCCATCTAAATGTCCTTCGGGACGCGCCTTGTGCTATATGAAAAATATCTCTATGACATCGACAGTTATGACTTATGTCCCCTGTCTGATAGATATACAGGATTATATCCTATTGATTGTCTATAATGGTTCAATTGTATCCTAAACAAATCTTGATCAAATAGATTTTTGACTTGTTATTTAAATGGTCTATATGGTTTATTAATACCATGACCATCAAATCATCAATACGATGATTCATTTTATAATCTAAATAAATCATTATTGTTAAATTTTAGAACCCAAATCATGGTTGGCTCTGACGAAGCAAACAGTCATCCGAGAGAAGGGAACAATAATGAAGCCAGGATAAATGTTACTAATGCTGAATTACAAGCAATGATTGACACAGAAGTTGCTCAAGCTGTGGACAAAATATTCAAAGAACCGAGTCATGTTCGGTCCAAAACTCATACAAAGTCCTTATCACATTCGCATGCATCGAAAAAGGATGAATCTCAGCATTCATCCAACCAAAAATCTAAATCTCAGAAGGTTGTATTGAAACAGACTCCCAGGTACAACAAAGGAAACCTACAAATATTTCGTCTCGTGTAAGCCAAGAGACTTCATGTGAGAAAAGGGAACAATAGATTGTATGAAGTGGTTAGATGAAATAGAAATAGTGATTGATATCAGTGGGTGTGCAAAGGAGGACATCGTTAAGTTTGTATCTCTGTCCTTCAAGGGTGACGCCCTAACATGGTGGAAAGCCTTGGTGCAATCCACTGGGAAGGTTTCTCTGTATAACCTTTCCTGGAACAAATTTGTTGATCTTATGAAGGACACTTAATGTCCTCAACATGAAGTTGAAAGAATAGAGACTGACTTCCTTACTCTGGTGATGAAGGATTTGGATTGTAGGTCATATGTGACCAGTTTTAACTCCATGTCGAGACTTGTACCGTATTTGGTCACCCCTGAACCCAAACGCATTGCACGTTTTATCGGTGGTTTAGCTCCAGAGGTTAAAGGAAACGTCAAGGCTTCTAAGCCTACTACTTATAGATCTGCTGTTGATATATCCTTGTCCCTTACTCTCGATGTTGTAAGGAGTAGGGCGAAGAAAGTCACTGAGGAGGGGAAAAGAAAAAGGGAGGAGGATCAGTCCTATCATTCAAACAAAAAGAAGAAAGGAAACTCTGGTTTCAAAAAGGGGCAGTCAGATGACAAACCCAGATGTAAAACGTGTAACAAGAGGCACTTTGGAAAGTGCAATCAAGACCCACAACCTAAACCTTGTTGGATCTGCAAGAAGAAAGGGCACAAGACTGTGGAGTGCCAAAACATCAAGGATGCGACCTGCTATGGTTGCAACGAAAAAGGGCATATTAAGACTAATTGCCATAAGAATGCAAAGAAGCCAGAGGAGGCAAAGAAGACTAATGCAAGGGTATTTCAGATGAATGTCAGGGAGGCGGTGAATGACAATAACTTTATAACAGGTACCTTCCTCATTAATGATATTTATTCTAGAGTTTTATTTGATTCAGGTGCTGATAAGTCTTTTGTAGACCATAAGTTTAGTAAATTACTAAATCTGCCTATTAAAACTCTAGACATAAAATATGAGGTAGAACTCGCAGACGGTACCTTAGAAACTGCTTCAACTCTTCTTGATGGATGCTTTATATCCATTAAGAATCACGCTATTCTGCTATCCCTTTTACCAATGAAATTGGCTGGGTTTGATGTAGTTATAGGCATGGATTGGTTATCGTATAACCAAGCCCAAATAGCCTGCGATAAAAAGCTAACATCAAAACCCCTTCTGGAGAATCAGTCACCATTCATGGAGATACACAATATGGGTTGCCCGACAACGTGTCTCTACTCAAGGCCTCGAAGTGTCTGAAGAACGGATGTGTCATTTATATGGCACAAGTGACAGTGAATGACTCGAAACCCAAAATTGAAGATATCCCGATCATTTCGGAATACCATGATGTCTTTCCTGATGAGTTACCTGGATTACCTCCTGAGAGGCAAGTTGAATTCAAGATAGACATATTGCCAGGATATGCACCAATTGCACGAGCTCCTTACCGTCTAGCTCCTACTGAAATGAAAGAGCTCAGGACTCAATTGGATGACTTACTAGAAAAGGGTTTCATACAACCCAACTCTTCACCTTGGGGAGCTCCTATATTGTTTGTAAAGAAGAAGGATGGATCAATGCGCCTATGGATTGATTATCGTGAGTTAAATAAGGTAACGATCAAGAATCGTTGTCCTTTACCCAGGATCGACGACTTATTCGACCAACTCCATGGAGCAAGCTTCTTCTCAAAGATCGACTTGAGATCTGGATTTCATCAGCTCAAGGTTAGAACAAAAGATGTACCTAAAACAACCTTTAGAACGAGGTATGGCCTTTACAAGTTTTTAGTGATGCCTTTCGGGCTCACTAATGCACCTACGGCATTCATGGATCTCATGAATCTTTTTTGCAAGCCATACTTAGACAAGTTTATCATTATCTTTATAGATGACATACTTATCTATTCTCGTAATCAAGTTGAACACGAGAAACACCTTTGATGTATCTTAGAATTGCTACAAAAGGAGAAACTGTATGCTAAGTTTTCAAAATGCGAGTTCTGGCTTTGCGAAGTCCAGTTCCTTGGACATATAGTCAGTGAGCGTGGTATCCAAGTGGATCATGCTAAAACAGAAGCCATCATGAACTGGGAAGCACCAAAGACTCCGACTGAAATCTGTAGCTTTCTGGGATTAGCTGGTTATTATAGAAGATTCATTGAGAACTTCTCAAGGATAGCTGCACCATTGACTACTCTGACCCGGAAAAATGTGAAGTTTGATTGGGGTCCAAAACAACAAGAGTCTTTTGAGATTCTTAAACAGAAACTGAGCAATGCTCCGGTATTAGCATTACCCTAAGGAATAGAAGAATTTGTCGTGTACTGTGATGCGTCACACACCGGTATGGGTTGTGTACTTATGTAGAGAGGCAAGGTGATTGCCTATGCATCACGACAGTTAAAAGTGCATGAAAAGAATTACACCACCCATGATTTGGAGTTGGGTGCCGTCGTCTTTGGACTTAAGTTATGGAGACATTATTTATATGGAACTAAATGTGTGATCTATTCGGATCACAAAAGTCTCCAACACTTGTTCAATCAAAAGGATCTCAATATGAGACAGCGCCGTTGGATGGAGACTCTAAACGACTACGATTGTGAAATTCGTTACCATCCTGGCAAAGAGAATGTAGTTGTTGATGCTCTAAGCCGAAAAGAAAGGATAAAACCTATAAGAATTAATGCCAAGAGCATTGAACTTAAGAACAGCCAGAATGAAAGGTTGTTAGCTGCTCAGAAGGAAGCTGTTTTAGAAGCTAACTTTCCAAGTGAGAAGTTAGGTGTAACTGCTGAACAGTTAGCACCTGGCAAGGACGGAATCCTCAGAATGAATGGTAGAATATGGGTTCCTATCCATGGAGGGCTTCGAGATATAATTCTCCAGGAAGCTCACAGTTCCAAATACTCAGTTCACCCTGGAGGTGACAAAATGTATCAAGATTTAAAAGCTAATTATTGGTGGATAGGTTTGAAGAAATCTATAGCCACACATGTAGCAAAATGTCTGACATGCGCTCAGATTAAAGCGAAACATCAAAAGCCGTCAGGTGTGCTACAACAGCCAGAACTTCCCACATGGAAGTGGGAAATGGTAACCATGGATTTTATAACCAAGTTACCTAAAACAAGGCATGGAAATGATACTATATGGGTCATAGTTGATAGACTGGCTAAGTCAGCACATTTCTTACCCATCAAGGAGACTCATAGCTCCGACAAGCTAGCTCAGCTGTACGTGGATAATATTGTATCTCTCCACGGAGTGCCGGTGTCTATTATATCCGATAGAGATACTAGATACACCTCTCACTTTTGGAAAAGTTTCCAACAATCGCTGGGCACTCGTTTGAATTTTAGTACTGCTTACCATCCTCAAACAGATGGACAAAGTGAGCGTACAATTCAGGCCCTAGAAGACATGCTTCATGCATGTGTTATTGATTTGGGTGGTAGCTGGGATGACCACCTACCGTTGATCGAGTTCTCCTATAATAATAGTTATCATACTAGCATCCAGGCTGCGCCTTTTAAGGCGTTGTATGGAAGAAAATGCAGAACGCCTGTTTGTTGGGCAGAAGTAGGAGAAGCTTAGTTATCAGGACCTGATATAGTCCTTGAAACGACGGATAAAGATTGTCCAGATCCGTGATCGCCTGATAGCTGCCAGGGATAGGTAGAAAAGTTATGCTGACAAAAGGCGAAAACCTCTAAAGTTTGAGGTAGGCGACAAAGTCTTACTAAAAGTATCACCCTGGAAAGGTGTAAGGCGTTTTGGTAAGAAGGGCAAGTTAAGCCCAAGGTATATTGGACCATTCGAGATCATCGAATGTGTCGGCAGTGTAGCTTATAAGCTAAACTTGCCTGGGGAGCTTAGTGGAATTCACAATGTGTTCCACATCTGTAATCTAATGAAATGTCTAGCTGATGAATCATTAGAAATGTCTCATAAAGACGTACAGATTGATGAAAACCTGAGGTTTGTTGAAAGACCTATATCGATCGAAGATCGACAAGTTAAAAAGCTCTGAAGGAAGCATATGCCAGTAGTGAAAGTTAAATGGGATGCCCGTAGAGGCCCTGAATATATGTGGGAAGTCGAGTCCACTATGCGACATAAGTACCCTCACTTATTCTAGTAAATCTCGCAGTCGAGATTTCTTTTAAGGGGGTGAGGATATAACACCACGTAAAAACGTGTCCAATTATGTAAAGACACGTGTCCTAAACCCTAATCATGTGAAAGATTGAGTTTGAAGGACTAGAGTTGACAAACGATGAAGTTAGGTATGCGAAGGGACTAAAAGTGTCAACATGCCAAACTTGTGCCTCTGAATGACCACACACGAAGAATATATTCTTAAACGAGTGATTAATTGGATATAAGAAGCCGTTTATGAAAATAATCGAAAGATTATAAACTACAGGGTTAAACGTATCAACATGTTAATTCTTACCTCTGATTGACCTTTTAACGAACCCGAGGCTTCGAAATATTCTAATATACTCTCAAGAATAAGTGATATAAATTTCACGAGGTTTCGAGATCGTTATACGTTGTTTACGCAAATTCCCAAGAATTAGGATTTAAAGCGTCAACGAGGCGAAATTTATATTTCCAGTGATCAATTAACGAAACAGGGCCTAACGGAGTTTGGTTATATTCCCTAGATCATCAACAAACTAACTACAAGGGCCAATAGTGCTTAAAATGAAAGATATAAGGCTTGAAAAGGTACAGGGACTGAACATGTAAAGAATGAAACTTGTTTGGCTGGTAACCAGGGTGGTCGCGTGGCGCGACCTTGAAGCCACTCTGCCGTCGCGCGACGCGACGGCACTGTTTCGATAGCCTGCTGTTGCCAGGTGCAGGTTATTAACTTACTTGAACTCCAAACCAATTTTGATCAATTCTATGGTCTTGTTGCTGGTATTAGAACCCACCAAGGACACCTGTAGAGACCTGATAACATCCCTAAACACCTGTTATCATCTGGAGAAACTTGAAATTAGTATATATAGAACCTTTGGTTCAGCAATTTATTTGCTCATTCACTCAATATCAATCTCAAGTCTCCAAGCTTGAGTTCTGAGCATCTCTGGAGGTTCTTGAATCAAGGGAAAGCTTATTTTTGTAGAAAAGATAGCTAGGACCCTTTGTAAGTGTCTTAGCCCCCTTCCTTAGTTCAGTTTTTAGTTTAAAAACCGAAAAGTCAAAGCTCTCGTAACTTGACTTTGACTTTTGGTTTAATCACAAATGGTCCAGCCACTGTCCGAATTGAAAGTGGTTATACGACCATAATTAGGTAGGTGATTAACCCTTAAAAGGGCACCTCCTAATTATTTCGTTGCCTAGTTAATTGTTGGGTCAAACTATTAAGTTAAAAAGTCAAACTGACCATAATTTTAAATAATAATTATAACTAACAATGCAGAGGTTATAAATCATAATTTATCATTCTAATAACTTGGTAACTAGTATTAGAACATGTTTAAGCATGTTCAACCCGACAATTATCAGTTTAGGGCCGGTTCACAATCGAAAGTCGCAAAAGCTTGACTTTTGCTTTGACTTTCAGTTCTGACCCAATTAAGCTTAATCCTTCCATGTTTTAAGCTTCCATTAGGACCACTTTATGCAGTAGTATAACCCCCTGGAGTTATATTACTTGGTTCTTAATACTTTGAATTATATGCTCATGTCCGTTATTATGCTTATAAATGCCATTTTTGCCCATTTGACATACAAACGAGATTTTTAGAAATGTGAGAGGACAAAAACCTTTATTACTGAAATATAAGTATGTCCCGTGTTGGATCGTCATGTGACCCTAACGAGTCAATATGAAGAGTTCAACATAAAAAGCAAAGGCGGAATCAGTGAATTTGTCGTAACACAGCTTGTTTTCCTCTAATTATCTTCTTATTAATCGATTCTGAGCTTTTACAGATTCAAATGACAAACGGACAGCACCTCGGCTCAGAAACTATGACTTAATTCCATTTCAAATGACACAATATGATCAGGTATATATATTAGGACTAATTCCGCTTGAAACAATCTCAAACGGAATTACCATTCAAACGGAATTACCTAATTCCATGCGGAATTAGTAATTTCGCTTGAAACATCTAATTCCGTTTGAATTGTCAACAAGCACCTTTCAAGTGGAATTAACCTTTAACACTGTTTTCTTGATTTTCGTGCCCTGATCTATCTAATACAATATAAGACTCAATAAAGACGAAGTTAACAGACATTAGTGCACCAACAGACTCCCCCTTGGATGTTGACGAAGTCTTCAGCATCTAGTCTTTAGTCTTCAGTCTTTAGTCTTGATCTATCGTTCTCTGCCCTAAATTGTCTTAACATTGTAAAGCACCCTTCAATTCCTTTATCTTCAAACTCCCCTTTGAATGTTGATCCAGAATGTGAACTCCCCCTTTTGAAGACTCCCCCTCACGATAAGCTGGGACTTGAATTCTGGTTCAAACTTTGACATTTTCTTTGCCATGTGGATTTTGACTCCTATTTCCTTTATTCTCAAACATATAACATTATAATCTATTCAATCTTAAACTTCTATTAACTGTTCATCAGTTTTAGAAATCCACTTAAGTATTCAGGTCCAAGTTAATGACCCTGATTACTCAATTTATCTACCAAGTCCAACTTAATGACCTTGGTTGATCTGTGACAAAACAAACTGATATTTGTTCAACATTTTTCTGAAAAATTACAAGTTTCAAGTTAATGAACTTGTTTTGACTTTCCATTTTCTCAATTAACATGTTAAGCTCCCAACTCATCATCCAGCTTAGAATCTTTCTGCATCTGCTCCAACCTTCTGAATCTGAAGATCAACTCCCCACTTTGGTTTGTCGGAAAATAAAGCAGAAATGAAAAATCTTTTTGGATTTTGAATTAAAGCTTCTAGACTAGAAAATGAAATACAGAAATAAAATGCAGTAAATGTAAACTATTTACAAACATATTTTTTTGTGAGCGTGTTAGGGAATCATATCAGCTGTTCGACAAGTCACAAGTACCATTAAGCTTTGATTACATACTCAGAATTAAACAATTCACTTAGATTGTCGATATACTGATCCACTTAAATTCTCACACACATTTCAATCTGTCCAGGATACGGATTAAGTGAATTAAGAACTTAAACTCATTCATGTGTCCCACCTCTTGAATATACTCCCGTATCAAAATCCCAATATTCAGTCTTACAGGTGAGTATACCACAGATGATATCTGTAAAGGGGTTAATTGCGAGACCGTGAGAGCTCAGGTCAGAACTTCCGTTCAGCAGAGAGATGACGGTTCGACTTTAGGTGGGTCCCCTTTAGAGGATCTTTTTTACAACAGCACATGATTAGCATTTTTCAATGTTTCATCATTTTTTATGCTGAGAGGGGTGCTATATTTCAAGTAAGCAGTAAAGTATTCTCCGGGGACTAGGCCATTGCTTCCGCAAAATCAGAAGTCCCGGGATAATACTCCAGATATCACTGAGTATAAAGACCTAGTATCTCAGAAAGAGGGATCTTTCAAACGAGATTTCAGGGGTTACCTATATATCCAAGTAGTGTTCCCCACGAAATAAGTAAGTAAAGATTTAGATTTATATCCCGAACAAACCTACTAAATGTGTAAAAACCTATCGGCACATCATCAGCGAGACTGTTTAAGTCTTTTTAGACTTTACATATCTTTAGCATACTGTAACTATCAAGCCGATGTACTATCATTTTCCCTTTTTACACAAGCTCTTTTCTGGTTTTCTATTGTTTTTGGATTTTTGAAAATATCTCATGTTTTTGTATTTTTGAAATTTTTTTACTGTTTTTGTATTTTCTGAAAAAATAATACTCCCCCTAAATACCAAAACAAGTAAAAAATCGACAAACCATTGCAGATTGTCTCTCAACATCATCATCTATAATGTTATCCTCATCAACGCCAATAATCCCATCCGACACCGATAAAAGCTTCATACCATTTAGTTTTAAAAGATATTTAAAACGAGTTTTGTCAAATGCTTTGGTATGTAAATCAGCTTTCTGTTCATCAGTGTGGATTTTCTCAATTCGTATCAACTTCTTCTCGAAACAGTCTCGGATGAAGTGATGACGAATTTCAATGTGTTTCGTTTTAGCGTGATGAACAAGATTTTTAGCAATGTTTATTGCAGCCTCATTATCAACAAAGATAGGGGTGTTAAGAAATTGCAAACCGTAGTCGCGCATCTGTTGCTGGATCCACAAGATCTGAGAGCAGTAACTGCTAGCAGATACATACTCAGCTTCACATTTGGATAAAGACACAGAGGTCTGCTTCTTACACCGCCAGGTGACCAAACGTGGTCCGAAAAACTGACATCCCGCTGTTGTTGATTTAGCGTTAACTTTGCAGTTTCCGTAGTCGGAGTCAGAATACCCTTCGAGCATGAAATCGCCTGTTTTTGGATACAACAACCCCAATGATGGAGTTCCTTTCAGGTAGCGTAATATCCATTTCACAATCACCATGTGCGAAGCTCTGGGGCTTGACTGAAACCGCGCTGCGAGGCACGTCGGATACATGATATTGGGTCTTGAAGCAGTTAAGTACATCAGCGATCCGATCATGGAACGATACATCGTTTCATCTACCCTGTCTCCGGTGAGATCTAGGTTTATCCCATGATTCGTTGCTAAAGGGGTTGAAGCTAGAGTTAAACCTGACATCCCAAATTTCTCTAAGATATCATGAACATACTTCGTCTGGTGTATGAAAATTCCCTCAGGTAGTTGATCAACTTGAAGTCCCAAGAAGAATTTCATCTCCCCCATCGATCACATTTCAAACTTTTGCTTCATAACTTTTTCAAAGTCTTTGCACAAACTTTCATTCGTTGACCCAAATATGATATCGTCCACGTATATCTGAACAATCAGAAGATGTCCGTCGACCTCTTTGGTGAAGAGAATGGCATCCACTTTTCCACGGATGAAGCTGTTGGCAAGCAGGTGTTGAGACAATGTCTCGTACCAAGCTCTCGGGGCCTGGTGTAAACCATACAGCGCCTTATCCAGTAAATAGACCTTGTCTTTGTGGATTGGGTCGGTGAAGCCCGGTGGCTATCCGACATATACCTCCTCTTTTACCTTCCCATAGAGAAACGCCGATTTCACATCTAACTGAAAAACTTTAAATCCCTTCCACGATGCAAATGCCAGAAAGATCCTAATTGCTTCTAGTCGAGCCACGGGAGCATATACTTCGGTGAAATCTATACCCTCCTGCTGACTAAAACCCTGGACTACGAGTCGAGCTTTGTTTCGAATAATAACCCCTCGATCATCTCTCTTGCATTTAAACACCCATTTTGTGTTAACTTCCACACTCCTAACTTCTCAAACTGGCTCAGTTCCTCCTGTATCGCATTGACCCAAGAATCTTCAGTAAGCGCCTCTTTATAAGTCCTTGGTTCAATCTGCGAGATAAAACAGCTAAGTGAAAACTCAGTTTGTAACGGAGCAACTGTTGAATAAAAACAAGTAAGCCCTTGATCAATTTGTCGTCTAGTGCGGACGCCTGATTGCAATTCTCCAATAATCAGCTCTTCTGGATGATATGAAAGTGTTCTTGGCATCACCTCGCCTGGAACATCTACCTCGTCTTCCAAATTTGTGATATTTTGATCTGCCCTTTGTTCACTGACTGGAATAGATTTTCTTGAAATCTGAATTTGCTCCCCCTCAGAATCTGAATCACCACGATCAAATACTGGTCTATGCTCAGATTCTTGATTATCATTGACCGCCGTCTGATTATCATGAGCAAGTTCATTTTGTTGAATATCATCATGTTCTCCAGCATTGCTTGGACCTGCTTCATCGTCATTTGAAGTGTGCCTTTGACGCCTTGAAGACTCAGCTGGGAACCTTTCCTGTGATGATTCGTACTCTCTTAGAATATCCAACTCGTCAAAGAAATCTTCTTCTTCCTCTTCTTTTTCCATGTCAAATGAATTCCACAAAGTGTCATAATGAAAACGCAATGAATCGCCGGGATTTTGCGGTGGCATTGTGTAGCCTTGACATTCAACATTATGTGCCTCAATAATCCGCTTCAAGCTTGGTACATAGACTCGTTTCAAAGGACTTGTGTAACCAACAAATATTCCCTCGATACTCTTTGCACCAAATTTTCCGAAAGGCTCTAGAAACAGTGCAGGGAGACCCAAACGGTTCTAAATACTTCAGGTTCGGTTTGCGGTTATTGATTAGCTCGAAACATGTCTTGTTGAATTTCTTCACAATAAGAACCCGGTTGAGTGTATAGCATGCGGCTGATACTGCTTCTGCCCAAAAGTTAACAGGTAATTTGGAATCATCAAGCATCGTCCTGGCCATTTCAATTAGTGTCCTGTTCTTTCTTTCAGCTACTCCATTCTGTTGCAGAGTGTAAGGAGCACTAAATTCATGCAATATACCTCTTTCATCGCAATACTCTTCCATCTTGATATTCTTGAACTCAATACCATTCTCACTACGTAATTTTCTAATGCGTGTTTGGTACAAGTTTTCCATCTTCTTGAAAAGCGTCATCAAACGATCAAACGTCTCATCTTTTGACTTCAGAAATAATACCCAAGAAAATCTTGAATAATCGTCTATGACTACAAGACAATAGAGATCCCCTGTAATGCTTTTGACGTTTACTGGACCAAACAGATCCATATAGAGTCTCTCTAAAGGTTTTGAGATTGAATTTCCTTTCTTCCATGGGGTGAGATTTCTTCTTTTGCTTTCCTTTTATGCAGCTAATGCACTCCCCCTCAAGATGAAAACCTTTCACATGAACACCAATAACCAAATCATTGTGCACCAGGTGATTCATTTTTCGCAAATGTATATGACCCATCTTTCGGTGCCACAGTTGTGATTCTTTCTCTGTTGCTCTAGATATAAAACAATGAGCTTGACCCGTGGTTGTAGTTGCTACGCTCATGTCCAACACGTACAGATCATTGACTCTTGGTGCTCTCATGACAATCCATTCTTCGGGAACAACAAATCCTGGTTTCAAGATCAAACATTCTTTGTCTGTGAAGTGCGTTGTATACATCCTATCACAAATCTGAGAAATACTCAGAAGATTATTCTCAAGCTCAGCAATGTAGCTAACTCTTTCAAACGTGACAATTCCATTTGATAAAGTTCCTTCTCCAACTATCCTACCTCCTTGATTTCCTGCGAATCCCACATAACCTCCATTAAAACCACAAACATCGTACAGTAGGGTTTTCTTCCCCGTCATGTGCCGAGAAGCTCCACTATCCATAATCCATCGTGAAACGGATCTTGGAAGCTCCTGCACATATTTCAAACACTTAGTGAGATTTTGATGCTACCCCAGCCTCTTTTGACTCGGGTAACTTGACATTAAGGTGAGTTTTTGCAATGTAAAGTGGAGGAAAATTCTTGTCATTCATCTTCAAGCTTTCCTCAGACCCAATCTCAACCTTTTTGTCTAAAAAGAAATCATTTTGAGAAGATTGAACAGATGATTGGTCTTTCTTTGGTACATTCTTCTTTTCAGAAGTAGTAGCCTCTTGTGATTCAAGTTTCTCATAGTAATCCAAAGGAACATCCATCTTTACCGGAGTGGTAGAAGAAGATTGTTTTTCCGACTCTGAAACCTTTGGTTTTGGAGAACTTGTTTTCTTTTCAACAACTTTTGGCTTCCATGTTTGTTGAGATGATGCAACCCGTTTGTAAATTTTTTTTTATTTTTAGTTACCATATTTTTAACAGGTTCAGTTTTGAATTTTGTGTTGTCATTTTTCAAAACCTTTTTCTCAACAACCAATGGAGCTTTTCCTTTCACATCAACTTTCCTTTTCTGAATCTCAACAGCTTCAGTCTTTGGCTTCAAGTTGGTACACTTTCGTGCAATATGTCCAACTTGATTGCATTTGAAACATGTTCGGGTGTCAACTACCCGACTTGTGCCTTCAGACTGAGGCTGTGAGGCCTTCTTCTCAAAAAACTCTTTGTTTGATTTTGAAAAAAATTTAGATTCTTCATCAGAAAGTGAACTCGAACTTGAACTTTTCACAAACACCCTTTTCTCAGCAAACCTTCTGTTTTGAACATTCTTTTTCTGATAATTCTTACCACCCTGATATCCACCCGACCATCTGTTTTGATTGTTGTTATAAAAACGTGGTGGAACAACTGGTTTCTTGTAGTAAGCTTTATCTTTTTCGAAATTCATTTGCCTCTTTGTCTGATTTAAAACTTCTACTTCAGACAGATCAATCTCAATCAACTTGAACACATTTCTCAATTTCCCAACATTCACATTCTCTAAAGGAAAATCACGATCCGAATACAACTTATCCGATCCTGCCATCTTGTACATCACAAGATGTGGTTATTCACTTAAGTTGTTTTTGGATTTTGATTTTGGAATATAATTGTCCAGAAAGCATTCATCATCCTCAGTAGTGTCATTATCAGATTTTAAAACATTTTCAGCCATACTTTTAATAATTTCAGACTGGACACTATCTTCATCAGATGATGAATTGAATGTGACATCAATTGACTCTGGAAGTTTAACTTCATTTTCTTCTTCATCATTTACTAACCCGGATTTCTTCTTTGAGAAATTGTTTAACACTGGTGGTGGAACCTGATGATACCCCACCCCGGTTCCATCAGCATATACATCTTCGCCTGCTTTGTTCTTTCCGATCGGTTTAGGAACAATATGTTGTAAAACAAAGCTTGCGGAGTTGTAACTGTTCAGTTTCAACTGGATGCGTTCATTTTCAATTTTAGCTTCTTGGAATTGAAGCTTCAACTTAGCAATTTCATCCAGTTGCTGATTGATTAACTCTTCTTTCACTCTAAGAACACCGGTCAGCTGAAGATTTTCTTTGTTTGTCTTACCATTTCTTTCATCAGAATCTTTTACCGTTCGTTTTAGTTTTTCAAAATTTTCTGAGATTTGACGATTTTCAAGAATCAATTTTTCATTTTCTTTCCTAATTCTTTCTACGTCATTTTTATCATTTTCGATTTTCTCAGTTAATTCTTTTAATTTGTCGTTCGAAGCTTTTAACAGTTTATCACGGTTTAAGATCTGATCTTCAACACTTCTGACTCTACTAATCAGTTCTTCAACCTTCTTACCACTGAGGTAAGCATTTGTACTACAAACTTTGCAATCTTTCATGCAATTTTTGCAGTCATTTTCAGACTTAACTTTCTTACCTGACTCATGTGTATCATTTAAACTGACCTTGTTTTTGGACTCAGTTCCAGAACCAGAAACTACCTCTAGTTCTTTTGTAGCAAGAACTTTGTCAGCCATCTTTTTCAAGTTTTCTGCGGTAAGCTCTTGTGACGTATCAATAATTCCTTCATCAACTTTCTTAGGCTGCGGTTCTTTTTCTGTCTCTTTCTCTTTCTCATCAGATTCTCCTCCTCCCCACCACATTCTTTGCCTGGCTTCTTCTTCATCAGCAAGTTGTTTGGTGAGAACTTCAACATCAACCGTATCTGGATTAACAGCTATGTTTCCATTAGGATCGAGATAACATTCTCTATCAGGATCCCATCGCCTTGCTTTCTTTGCTTTCATCCATGTACGATAAATTTTGCTTTTCATGAATTGAGTTGTTGCCCTCCTGTTCACATACTTCACTTCTTCATATCTGTTGTCTTTAAAAGGAACAATCTTTGCTGCTGTAAAGGCATAACCAACTACGTCTTCCTCAGGTAAAACATCACTCCAATCATAACCTTCATCATCATGAAAAACAGCAAGTGCCTTGGATTTTTCTTTGGGTGCCTCCTCTATCTGCTTCATCCTGGGAGGTTCTGCTTTATTTTGATGATAAATTGCTCTTTTGTAAGAATCCTCTCGAAAAGGATTTGCAGTATCATCAGTGTAAGCATTTCTACACTCACGCTTAAAATGACCTTTTGTTTACATTTAAAGCACGTGACTTTTGACTTGTCAAAGCCTAACTTGGTAGAAGGTCCACCAATAGACTGTCTTCCGGTAATCTCCATAAATCGTTGCGCTCTTCTCACTGCACTCGCCATACACCACCTTATATCGGTCAACTCCATCTCCTCAGGATCGATTTGATTGTAATCTTCCTTTGTTAGGTTGGTGTTACCTATCTTTCCTGCAACGAGACTTTCGTACGATTCTAACACAGATGCTAAAAACACCATCTGTTGTTTGGCAGATTCTTCACTAAAATTCTGACCATTCTTCAGATCCACAGCAATGTTGCATTGAAATAGATTCTTTGGTGCAGATTGATTTGAAGTATTTGACGATGAACCACCATGATATCCACTGCTAGGAGTTTCTTGATTCATTGTGTTTGAACTTTCTGCTGAAAAAACTGTCTTAGGAGATGCAGTCTTTGGGATCATACTACCTCTGTAATACAACTCCACATTCTGCTGATAAGATTTGTTATTGACTTTATTGGATTTTTTGATCTCCAATTCATGGCTTTCCAGTCTTTCGATTAGTAAATCAACCTTCAAATCAGTCGGCTTTATCGTATTCTTCAGCATCAATGCAAAATACTGCCAGTCTTGCTCATTCGGTAATGAGTCAAACAGTTTGTCAACTAACTTTTCTTGAGTGTAAATGATGTCATGTCTTGCAAGCTCCATCTTTAAATGCCCGAATCTTTCAATCATCTTGGAAACAGACTCGTTCTTTAAACAACCAAACAAGTCAAACTCTTTTCTTAACAGCTTCTTTTTGTTCTTAACTATTTCAGCACTACCAATACATTTTATTTTCAATTTTTCCCAAAGGTCTCTCGAATCTTTGTACTCAATCAGTGAGATAATGTCATCTCTGACAGATTGGTGAAGCAGAGCAATGCACTTTTGTTCAGCAACATATCTTTCTATTTGATTTTCTTCTAAGTTTTCATAATCCGTTATCCCCAAATCAAAACCATTTTTCAAACTTTTCCAACTGGGATATGCAAACACTTGAAGCCATTCTTCAAATCTTGTAGCCCACCTGTTGTAATCTTCAATTGCCATCAACTTGGGCGGCTTGTTGTATGTTCCATATGCACTGTCTACACTCATTGCATCAGAAAGAATTTTCTTTGCACTCGGTGTTGGTGTAGTTTCATTTGTATTATTTGATGTGCCATCTCCCGAACCACCGGTAAATGCAAACACATCACAGAAAGGATTCATGAAATCATCCATCTTTCAAGTACCTGAAACAGTCAACAAACACTTAGAAAAATTTTTGAAATTTTGAAAAATATTTTCAAACGGAATCAGTTGAAGCGGAATAGTTTCAAACGGAATTAACTTTTCAAACGAGATAACCTTTCAAACGAGATTACCAGTTCACGCGGAACACCAACTCAAACAGAATTAGGTATTTCAAGCGGAATTACGCTAATTCAAGCGGAATTAGCTACTTTGAAGCGGAATTAGTAATTCCGTTTGAATGTTTCAAACGAAATTAGATTTCGTTTGAAATGGTCTACACTTTTCAAGCGGAATTAGACCCAAAATGTAATTCCGTTTGGAATTACAATGATACTTTCAAACAGAATTATGATGATGTCAGCATGTTCGAACATATTTTCAAGCGGAATTAGCAGATTTTAGCAAAATTTGTTCGAATTAAGGTCCAAATCTTTCACGGATTAGTTAAAACTATGTTTCGCTTGATATGTGTGAGTTTTAAGCCATTTCAACCGTTAAATTTTGTTCAAATCAGAAAAGGAGTAGAAGTGTGAGAATCCGATGAAATCAAGCTGAATTGGTATGAACTCCTCGTCCTGAGCTCTGATACCACTTGTTGGATCATCGTGTTACCCTAACGAGTCAATATGAAGAGTTCAACATCAAAAACAAAGGCGGAATCAGTGAATTTGACGTAACACAACTTGTTTTCCTCTAATTATCTTCTTATTAATCGATTCTGAGCTTTTACAGATTCAAATGACAAACGGACAGCACCTCGGCTCAGAAACTATGACTTAATTCCGTTTCAAATGACACGATATGATCAGGTATATATAGGAGGACTAATTCCGCTTGAAACAAACTCGAACGAAATTACCATTCAAACGGAATTACCTAATTCCATGCGGAATTAGTAATTTCGCTTGAAACATCTAATTCCGTTTGAATTGTCAACAAGCACCTTTCAAGCGGAATTAACCTTTAACACTGTTTTCTCGATTTCCGTGCCCTGATCTATCTAATACAGTACAAGACTCAATCAAGACGAAGTTAACATACATTAGTGCACCAACATCCTGAAACTTTGACATCAGTTTCTGATCTTAAATAGAAGTTATGCTCGATATCGTAAATTGAAAGCTTTTATTAATTAAATTACGCTATCTTGTGTAAGACATGTTTAAACATGGATTTTGGCCCAAAACTCATTACCTACTGTTAAGATATTATTTTTAGGGATTTTTAGGATTTTTGGTCAGATTATAAACTGACCATATCATTGAGTTCTTGTATAATTCGGTAAATGACGATAATACCCTTTTTATACATAAAATGAGATTAACAAATGATTTGAATGCCAAACCTTTTCCTACTAATCTTATATATATTAAATAAATTATTTTGAGCATTTAAGACTGATCAAAATCTCAGATTTCTATAAACATCTTGATTATCGTCAATTAGCGATTTTTACGTCAATTAGGTGCATAGTATGGTTTTAAACCATATTTAATACCTAAGACTTGTTACCTACTGAATTTTTAAACAAATTTTAATATTATTACAGTAAGTATAAGTCATGAACTCAGACTTCCAAAAATGTCCTTAAAAGCATATGTGAAATGACCAAAATGCCCTTTCGGGACATAGTTTGGCCATAAATGGTAAACCTCACATATGTATGATATCTTACTGATGTAATGTGATACAATAAATATTTTTACTGAATTTTTTAGACCAGAACCTCAGTTTATTATAAAATCTCTTTTATATTCATTAAAATGACCAAAATGCCCCTACGGGACTTAAATTGATTTTAAATACTTTTTGGGCATATATGTTAACATCCTACTGATGTATTAACATATTCTAAGCATAATAACATATGAGACCTGTATATAATTTATTTGGCTACCCGTTATGCGTTTATGCATTCGGATCGGTTTATGTAACTAGTTTACGTAAAATAACCGAAACGGGTTTAACCTTATTATTAAATCTCCAAAATCCAGAATGTGTTTAGTTTACCCATATAATACAAGTATCCAAACTTGTAGGGTCTAAATCACATTCCATTCCGGTCTCCGCTTAATCTAACGTTTAGAACCGTAAAGTATCTTTCAAACTAACTGGTCTAAGTCTTTGACTTAAATAAAGACCCGTTAGTATCCTAATAGGTTAATAAAGCTTCTATACAGATTAAGTAGCTTTGGTAGAAGGTAATTTCATAAGGCTTTAGGAATATATGGCTGAGTTACTTCTTTCATCTAGCTCAGGTAAATACTTTTGACTTATTTTTCCCTTATACGGGCTTGGGATACGGTATATAATAATACCGCTTGGTCGGGTATGAAATCATTTAATCGGATTGTGATTAATAAATTTTCATAACCCGTTTTAATCTATTTTGTTTGATAACATAAACATTGGGGGTTAATACGACCGTGTCCTGGATATCCTCGGCTCATTTCATTTGTAAATGGCCACGACTTAAGCACGGGGTGTAGGCATACACCTGACAGATGCTAATATGCAAATTACCCACAAGTTGGGGATAACTCCTCTGTGGGTTTTATAAGTGGCGTGTCGATTAATCATGATTCGGCTTCTATACCGAACCCATATGTATGACAAACATGTAAAACTGTATACAAGATTTTGTATAAAAGTTGTCCCAAGTTATAAATGGTTTATGCCATGTGCACTTAAATCAATTTTATTAAACTCTTTTCAAATGAGTCAGTTAATTGTATTTACCAGTGAAAACTGACGTATTTTCCAAAGACTAAGTGACAGGTACCTCACGTAACTAGGCTGGAGCTACTCGGTGTCAATAAGAGGATCTTGCAAATCCTTAGATGCCTGGAGTCTGTTATTTCAGTTTCTTGTATTTTATTTTATGATCCGCCTGTGGATCTCTATTACAACCAAGTCTGTATATTATTTTATTTGGACATTCGGACACTATGGTTTGTAATAGTAATTATTCACCAAGCCTTCCGCTGTGCTATTATATTGTGTGTATTGAAAATGATGATATCAACTACGTCACGATACTCCCCACCGGGCCCACCGGTAATATGTTGAAATATCGGGGTGTGACATTACTCCCACCATCGCAATGGCGTGAACATAACCGACCGTTCCTACTTGGAAGCTGTACGGGACATTCTAGGTAACCGAGTTGGTATTGTTTGAATTTGTGATTGTTTTAAGTTGTTTACTAGTTTTAACGATGTTTCTTGATGTTACAGGGGATTTAAATGCACGAGTTTGTTTATTGTTGGTGTTCTTTAATTTGTTTAGATTGGGAGTTGTTTATGCAATCACATCTGCTAGCAGCATTAGGTATGCTGCATTTTCGTTATAATGAACGACAATTTTCAGTCTAGTTCGTAAGTTTTTGCTGTTTTGTTGGTGGTAGAGCGATACTGCAGTCAAATTGTTACCACAAACATGGGCACGAAGCAACTTGTGAAAATGGGATAAAGTTTTATATGCTTCTCTTTGGAAGTATTCATGTTATAGCTTCTTAAATACCCAATTTCTGAAGTACAAAATGGCTCTCGGTTATTGCTGCAGTTATGTCCTTCGCGTACTATTTCATTGGATCTGGACTCGGGTTAGCACAAGCAATAGGTAAGGACACCCATCTTTACAGAACAAAAATTTAAAGGATTTAGTTGTTATTGCAGAACTATATCATTATTATTTATGTGAAATAGTATTATTTTGTAGACACGCAAAAGAGTACATGTTTGGCTACTTTTGACCCGTTTCATTTTCTACTATCATATCTGTTATATGAGACTGCAGGAAATGGGAAGATCAAAGGTAGTATATGAGGAGTTCCAACTGATAAACCGATTCAGAAATTATGGTTGGTTGCTCAAGCAATTGGAGACATTGCGTTTGCGTACCCTTTACACATGTGTAAATTGGTTAATTACACAAATGCATTAGTAACTAAGTTGATTTACACATGTGTGGAGATCTTTAAGCTTAAAGTATGATGATGTACACATGTATAAACTGCATAGTTACACCTGTTTAATCATACTTATTTTTTCAAATACCGTTGTTTTAATGTCCACATCTTATTTACACATATGTACATTGCTTAAATACACAAATGCAATAGTAACTAAGCTTATTTACACATGTGTAGAGATATTTTAAGCTTAAGTATGATGATGTACATATGTCTAAACCGCATTATTACACCTATATAATCATAGTTATTTGTTCTAATACTGTTGTTTTAATGTGCACATCTTATTTACACATGTGTAAATTCTTAATTACACGAATGTAATAATAACTAAGCTGATCTACACATGTGTAATGGCTTATTTGTTTCTTTACAAATACAAACAATTAGGGCTCATGTGTTTATTTAAGATCTTGAAACCAGATATGTGTAATAGTACTTGTTTAGAGTTACACATGTGTAACTATTAATGGCTTGCATTCCATCCTGTTCAGATTTACACATATGTACGTGGTTCTTGGAACATTTTCTTGAAGCACACGGTAAGTGTTTGTGTATTACACGTTTAAGTTTCTGTTTTACACGTGTAAGTGTTTGTTTTGCACATGTGTAAGTGTTTCTGTTTTATACATGTGTAAGTGTTTCCGTTTTACCCATGTGTAAATGCTCAGTTACATATGTGCAAAATTGTTTTACATATGTTAAGTTTCTGTTTGAAACACTTACACATGTGTAAGTTTCTATACACGTTAAGTGTTTGTTTTACACATGTGTATGTGTTTCTATTTTACACATGTGTAAGTGTTTCTATTTTACACATGTGTAAATTTATGTATGTTGCATACTGTGTATAAATTCTCAGGTAAACAACCAAAGCTAGTGTTAACTGAACAAGACGCAACAATGAAACAAGTCGTAGCTAACGTGTTCAATGAACCTATACATTGTTAATGTATGTGGATTATTATGTATAAACTGATGAAGATGGCAATTGTGATGAACAAAGTCATAGGATAAAGATAGCGATGAAGATAGTGATGGTGACGGAAGTTTATTTTTTTTGTATATTTATTTCTCCAGTTTCTGTTTGAATAAGGTATTTATGCACTATGTATATAAAGATGTAGCATTTTGTTGAATTTGAACTTTTGTTTTGATGTGGAATTTTACAGTTTTTTATATTTACAAGATAGCATCTTATGTAAAAGGGGACAACACCTCGGTATTTATTGATAACAAAAAATATTTACAACCGACGAGCATTGGGCTTCCCGAGATATACCCCAAGGAGGACACCATTTAAATGTTTACAGGCCCAACAGAGAGGGTGTGTGACTGGAAGCAAGTGTGCGGCTGCACACTTTAAAGTATATAGTGTGTGGTTGGGTTTATTGATATTAAAAATAATAACTCTAAACATTTAGCACACTTATATATATATAGTGGATGGTTCAAATGAGAAGAAATTCTTTGTAAGAAGAAAAAAGAAGAAATTTCAACCAATAGGAATGCTTCATTAGACTTCATTTAATATTTGTACTTAATGTAACTATAAGGGTATATTAGAAAACTTACATACATCATTAATTGTTAGTTTCATCTTTAATAACTAACTATATTAAATTTGTAACTTATTTTTAAGATATATATATTTTTCACTAAAAATAAAAATAAAAATTCATTTAAAGTGTAGGATAAATACGAGGCGTGTATGATAAATTACGAGTTGTGTAGGATAAATTTCAATATGTGTAGGATAAATTTCGAAATGTGTAGGATAACTTTTGATGTGTGTAGGCAAAAATATTTAGTGTGGAGGATTATAGTCTTAATGACTAATTAATTAGTCAAACATAATAATAAATGAGATGAGAAAAAAAAACTATTTAATGTTTTACAATTATACCTTTTTATTCTTTTTCTTCTCAATAAATTTTTCTTCTCAAATGAACCTTCCCCTATAAATATATATGTAATAAACAGTCAAATATCCAAACATTTTACATTAATATCAACTTCTTATATTAATCTTGCACAATTACAACGTACGACGAAACGTAAAGGAAACGATATGAGGTGAAACGTACGAGTTGTTACAATAGCTATTAGTTGCACCAAATGGGTTAACTCCGAAAGTTCCCGTAATTCAGCGATGCTTAGATTTTTCCTTCACCAAACCCAACTGAGAACAACACCATCTGCACCCACCCTTCGTCAGCTACACAATACCATTTAGACTTTTCTAGTTAAAAAAGCGTCGGGAACCTTGATGCCAGCGAATCTGAATCCATCCAAAAGTCAAGCCAAAATAAGATATCAGTTCCATTCACCAAAGTTCTGTTGACGACTTTACTTAAATAATTTCCAAGTCTACCCAGATCAATTGAAATATTACCAATTGCCTTCCACGGACCCAAACTTGACAGTTTGGCCAGAAAATAGCATATTGCATAGAACCTTCTTAAAACACTATATTACAACAAAAGTTATTGAAACAAATAACTTCTAATTGTTATAAAACTGTAACTACAAAGCTTTAAGATCTTGAGAATAATGGAAGTAACAATATGCTTAATTGTTGTTGCATACAATAATAGCTGGTGGGTACATGATTTATATAACTGAGGGTGAGTTTATTTGGTCAAAATAAAACAACGGTGGGTAATAATATAATGAACAATCTAGTTGGTTGTCATCCATATTTTTTGAATAATTCATAACACTCCCCCTTGGATGACACTTTGCAAACTTTGGGGTCATTAAGTACTGCCTCATTAAAAACCTTGCTAGGAAAACCCAGTGGGACAAAATCATAGCTAAGGGAAAAAGAGTGCAGTATATAGTCTTCTCCTGATATTTCTGGATCATGTATGTTGCCTCATTAAAAACCTTACTAAGAAAACCCAATGGGATAAAACTTAGTAAAGGGAAAAAGAGTGCAACTTGTATAGTACTCCCCCTCATTTTAATATGTATTATTTATGTGACTTGTCTCTATCTTTCTTGAAAGTTGATCAAATATTTATAGACAACAATTTTTCGCTTGATCCTTAGGTAGGCAATCTTTTTTCGATTAGTGTTATATGATCTTCATATGAGACTTCTGGTTCCTTTTTGGAAACAAATATCATAAGATCCACAACTGTGTTTTGTTACATTACCTGCATTTACAAAACTAACCAAACTTGTTTCGATGGGTTAGTAAAAATATAAATTATACCTTACATACCTCAAGTGTATCAAAAATTTCGTTTCACCTTAGCAAAATATGAAAAGGGAAAATATAATTCATCTTGCAACGTGTTAATGAAAAATTTCTAAAATTGTATGGTAAAAATGGTGAAACTGGTCGTCCCCTGGATTGAACCCGGGTCTAGGCCACACCCTTTCGCGCACCTAGCCAACCGAGCTAGGTGCCTAGTTTGTGAAATTTCCGTTTTTGGTTAAATATAAGCACATGTATAATAACTTCCTATTTTTTATTTAATGTTTGAAAAATCAAATGGTCTATTATGCTTCAAACTTTCTATTTCATCTTGATTCCATAATATATGTGTATGACCATAATTGACCGACAATTCTATGTTGGAATCATTTACTTCTTCCTGAGGTAATTGAATTTACCATTTTTTTTCTTTTATGGTCAATTTCCCTTTCAGTGCCTTTTCTTTTTCGAGGATGTTTTATCCTTTGAACCGACTGGCCTCCCATGTTTCAAACGGGATTCAATAGCCATATTAATATTATCCCTTTGCTTGTCTGTAATATCAACTCGAGCTAAAGCATTAGCATCTGGTATATAAGATTTTCAATATGTCTTTGTCCAATTTTCAATATGTCTTTGTCCTTCTTGGACATTAATTTTAACTGGAGCAATTCAAAACCTTTTGGATGAATTTCCTTCTTAAAATATCTTCTAGATATTTTACTCGAGGATACAGATAATACAATGATAACTTCAAAAATTTATTTCACTTTCAGTTGTTTTCTATCTCCCCCTCATGTTGGGATTGATAATCAGCAAATGAAGCCCATAAGAAATCTCCCATTTATCGCTATATATTTTATTTATTCCCAACATGTCATTAAAACTCATCTTTGTGCGTTGTGTTGTAACAATTTCAGTATATATATATATCGCACACCCAAAGATGATAAATATTTGGTTTCTAAATAACTGTAATGGGGAGTAAATGTTTCAATAATAATACTTGTTCCAATGATCATTGATAATTAAGAATTTATCAAAGAAGAAAAAAAATTTCAGTCTGGAATAATATTCTTGCTATATTAGCTAAGCCATATGTGCAAACTTCAAGTTGCGAATTGATAACCATTTAGACGATGCATCGATTTAAATACTAAATGGTATCATGCTAGGATATGTGTATCCTTTAATCCTATTTAGGATTATCATATGATATGTGAATCCTTTTCATCATAGTATATCCTTGATGGCTTAATCTGTCATGCCATCATATCCTTGATGATATATATATATATATTTTTGAAACTCAATAAGTTTCTTATTGATTTTTGGGAAAAATAGAGCGTCCTCTATTTAAAAGCTTTGTACTATCAGGTAATTAGCTTTTCCCATTCTTTCTATTAATTTTGAATGTCCCAGGCAAAACCGTTATTTGCATTATTCGTCTAATTTATGAATAATTTATATATACATATGTTTGTCATTATATTTCCACAAAACATTTGTATGTGTGTATGTATGTGCAACCCAAACTTGTATGTTTATCATGCTTCGTCTTTACCATTTAATATATTTTGTAAATATAAACTTGTTTTTATGAATCAAATAAACCTGACAGTTTTCTAACTTCCCAAAAATAACATTTCCTTAATACATCATTTATTATATATACATATATATATATAACCGGTGTATATATATAACCGTTGTACAACGGCTATAAAACGGTAATATAACCGTTACAAAACGGATATAATTTACCACTATAAATAACCAATTATCAATCTCATTTTTTTCACATCAAACCCTCTTCTTCTCAAAGTTATTCAAGAAAATTTTTTCGAAGATGATTCACCCGGTTTTAATATTGACCGGCATAATGTTAATATTATTGCCGATATTAATGTATGAGCTTCCGCCTCATCTATTTAGTACTTATGTATTCATTTATTTGTTCATAGTTGTACCTTTGTATGTTATCTCATTTTTAATGAGTATTTAGATTTTAATATTTATCTTATTTATGTTTTGTAACAAAATTGGCAACCTATAACTGAAGTAATTATTAATATGGTGGTGGGATCCATCTAACGGTGATGGGAGTTGCTGTTGAGATGACAATGCTCGTGTGTCATCTTCCATATCAATGTTGTATGTAAACATGTTTCAATTCATATGGCTACTTATCCAGATATGTAGCCTTTAATTTATGTTTATTCACATAATTACGAATTGTTTACTTTCAGCTATAGCAAGTAAGTCTTTTAGTTTGTACGTATTTCCCAGGTACTTTAATAAAACCAATATACCAAATGAAAGAACCTGTCATGTCATATGTTTCGTGTCCCATGTCCTCTTTTCAAAATTCATGTCCTATCTCATGTTTCATGTCCTATTTCGAGTCCCATTATTATTTTATAATAATAATCACTTAATAAAATAACATATTTACATATAATAAAATAAAAGAAAAATCAAAAAATAAACATATGGATATAAATAAAATAATTGAAACGTAGTAAAATGATTCTAGTATATTGTTATGTTTGCAGACCTCTGTCTGTGTATACAACTGAAATTAACCAGAATCAGAATCATGAGGTGATGGTGGTGGCGGAGTAAATTGTTTTGAGATAATACTAGCTACTTATCTTAGCATTTCTTCCTGCCACTCATTCTTTTTCGTCAACCACTCTATTTGTCTAGACATTTTTACGGTTCTTTTTTATTAGTTTATCAACCTTCATTGGATCTAAAAGTAGATTTATTAGAGGCACCGTACTTGGTCCGGCTTCAACAATTGACTGTTGTTGTTGCTCCGGATGTAGTGAAGACTGTTGCTGTAATAGTGGTGATATGGGTTGTTCTGGTGCTAACAACTCTTGGAATGTCTTGTTATCATTAAATATGGATTGTTGCATCATTTCTCCTTGCCCAAAAGATAAAGGTGAAAGTGCCTGGTAGATGCCTGGTGTTTGTGGTTGAGTATGTTGTGTTTGATATGTGTTAGTTGAAATATGTTCAAACACGGGTGGTGTTAGCTGCTGTTGAGACAACAGATCATGCTGATAAAAAGATGATTGAGGAAACTGCAACAGTAATTGTTGTAGATTTTGTGATGTATTTTCTGGGATAACCGGTGCTGCCTCAAATTGAAACGATTGTGTTTGTGTAGGAATATCAATAGGTAGTATCTCGATATTTGTAAAATTTATCACTCCAGGTAATCGTGGTGGGGATAATTCTTGAATAATCTGATCGTTTATGACATCTAGAGATTTGGCTATTTTTGTTATGTATGATCCTCCCATAAGGTTTTTGCGGGGGACGTGTTTGGTATTGCTCAAAGTACATAGCAAGAGAGTAAGCAATATTACAATGGACTTACTCGAATATACTGTATAAGTGGAAGAGATCGGTACCACTAACCCTGTGTAGATTAGACGTGCGCCCCCTGATCGTGTTGGCTAGAACACGGTGCATATACTGATAAAGTGGATCTCTAAATGTTCTTGAATTATTATTTTTACTCCATACTGCTGGTGTAAGTGTAGACCAATAATCTTGTATGCGATCAGGATATTCTATTAATACGTTTATAAATATAGGTGATCTAACCTCTTCTTCTGTATAAATACCTAAATGTACCGCGAACTCAGATAATGACAATTTAAAAGTTTCTCCACCGAGTCTAAAATCGATAGATGGCTCAGATAGGTCTTTATTTCGTGTGAAATGAAAAGTAGACCAGAACTCATATACAAGTTCATCGTATGAAGGTTCTAAGATGTCAAAGAAACGACGCCATGGTGAACCAATTGGTAGTAACCTCGTCAGTCGATCATCTTTGTCTAGAATTCCCGTTATGTTCCAGTCGATACTATTAATAGTATTAACTTTAAGCCTCCTGAGGGTTAGACATTTCGTATGGGTGCGTACATCCTTAAACTGAAGAAATTTATGGACTTCGATCTGGGCACGAATTTTTGCTGCGTTTGAAGATTCAGCGTGTGCACGAGTAGAAAATTGAAGACTCATGATAGTAATATTGGGCTTTGTCTGAGCTCAAAATATAATTTGAGTATGAGTTGTTTTGGGTATGTGTCGAACTATATCAGAAGTTCAGTTGGTTTGAGGATTTACACGAGTGGTGGGTTACTTATATAAATACAAATTAAGTTTACACAATACGCTTGGTTAAGGCTTCCATGATACACCTTGAAAAAAGTTTTACTGTATTAGGTTTGAAAATTTCGGTAACAAACAAAATGTTTAATATTAGATTCGGTAGGTATCGTGGGTAACGTGCTGATTATTACTGCTAAAAGGTTCTGATAACAACAGTGATGATATTAATAATTGGTAATTTTATAGTAAAATATGCATAGCCATTTTTACGGATATATATATATATATATATATATATATTAGTATGCACAATAATAAATAAATTATTATGAATAGTGGATGACAACGACGCGCACAGTAAAGGAAATAATTATTACTCGAATTATTGTGCACAGTAAAAGCGCACAGTAAGCGCACAGTAAAAGCGCACATTAAAAGTCTTGTTTTCTTATATATGTAAACATACACCACACACAGATGTATCCATCTTTTGTTTCCTATTGTAATCTTTTTCTTTAAAGAAACTGCAATAAAGGAGCTCAAAAGGAGCCTAAGTTTCCATCATACAAAATGCTTTTAGGCTAGTTTTATAACATAAATAAACGTTATTAAACATTAGATTTTATAAATAAATGTTAGATAACATAAATATAAATGTTAGGTGCATAAATAAATGTTAGATTTTTAGTAGTCCCAAAGTTATTATATATATCCATAGTATGAGGTCCTCTGCACTAATTTAGATTGTTAGTAGTCCCATAGTTATTATATTCCCATAGCAAATAGGTACCTCGTACTCATTTTTATTATTAAGTATGTGATTTAGATGTTTTTATGATAGGAGTGTCTGGATAACTGGGTCTCCTAAAGGAAAACAATCCCACGGTATAAAAGAAATATTACGTTTATCATAACAATTATAGTTTATATAAATTAATCAAACACTTACTTTGATTATAATTGCTTGAACTTTTCCTTGGCTAGAGCCTCGTTCTTGGCTAGAGCTTCGTGCTGATAACGTGTTATAAAACTGTAACTACAAAGCTTTAAGATCTTGAGAATAATGGAAGTAACAATATGCTTAATTGTTGTTGCATACGATAATAGCTGGTGGGTACATGATTTATATAACTGAGGGTGAGTTTATTTGGTCAAAATAAAACAACGGTGGGTAATAATATAATGAACAATCTAGTTGGTTGTCATCCATATTTTTTGAATAATTCATAACACTAATAAATGTTCTAAAGAGTGTGTATATATATACGGTCAACTCGACTCATTTTGACTTGTACGGTCGTACCAAATAATGTACCCATTATGACCCATTACCCAACCAACCAAGTTTTCACGTCTATTTATAACGTTAATAAAATAAACGCATACCTACATTCTTAAGATGGAAAAAGGCTTGTGAGCTTGCTGTGAGCAATATCAAGTAACTATCAGCCTGCAACATACATATGGTTGCATTAACTCATATCCCATATAATATACGGATAAACAAAATGAAATAACACGAAGTGTTTTAAACAAATAGTTTATATTTCCAGATTATAATGAAAAATTAACTCATGTGAAAATAACTCTTAATAGTTGCAATTCACTCGCATCAAGATAATGAACATATGCATACATAAAGGCCATGGTTGTTTCTTGGCAAACATATTGGTGAGAAAGATTCAGATGTCCCGCACCAACATTTGAATTATTAGCAATGTCAGTACCTTTACTACCATATAAATCACTATTAAGAGTTACAACTCGATAAATCAGAACTCAAAACACCCAGATAAACCAATTTTTGAATAAGCGTACAGTATTTCATAATCCCCATACATCCAACAACAGCTTGACTTTTGACTTTCAACAATTTGGTAAAAAATGAAGTCTAATTAGAACAAAAAATAACACATAATTAGATACTTAATGAAGGAAAAGAAACCATAAAAATAAAGATCATAAAATCCAATTCCCACAGTCAATTTACTTAATTATATTTGCATATGCTTATATTCAACTAAAATATGAAAACTCAAATAACACTAATAAAAACATGAAAATTGAGCACCTTGGAACCAGAATTGGTGCATATTTTCCCCATTTAACTAATTTAGCCCCCTTACTTTCAATTTTACAGCCTAAAAATATCCCAAAAAAGGAACAAATTAACAATTAGTTAACTACTATCACAAAAAATGGATATGAATAGCAAGATACACTCAAGATACGAATAACATCCAACGTATGTTAAAAAATGTCAGTTATTTTCTTGATTGCAACCTTTTCCCCAATGTGTGTGCGTCAACGGCTGAACAAACAACTTCATAACTTCCCTTACATATGATCTCTAAGATTTTGTATTGATACGATTCGCAATATTCAGTGAAGAATTCAACCTCTTTGGAATTTTGTAACGAAATGATCGCATCATCAATACACATCAAATTCTACTCAGCCAAACCCAAACATGCTAATAGAAATAAGTTGGCTAAATAATAATCCAATTCAAATAGCTTATAAGCCACAAACAATTATAGAAAATCGATTCATATGTTAATAGATTCAAGATATAGTGAATTGTCATCATCATTTCAATTCACATTTATATCATTAGGATAAAACAATAAATTACATTTTAACACCAAAAAAAATTAAATCTTGTTTCCTTGAAATCACTATTAACATTCTAAATACCAATTGACATATATACATTAATAAGCGTATCAGAGTCTCCACAAATTTATCCCAAGCTTCCATAAATTAACAAATTAATAAAAAAAAATCTAATTTGGTTAAAATAGTTCAACACCACCACCCAAAGCATTTGCTTTGGATATAAACAACATGAATCAAAAACCGTAATCAACCAACAAATAATTCAGAAAACCTTTAATTGAAATGGGTAAAAAACACTTGCTTGCAGCGATTGTGACAATATAAATCAGAAACCGTAATCAAGTAAAAATAAACAAAGGATTCGACAAATTGAATCAAATTAATTGGTTATACGGTTAGAAAAAGACGAATATGAACAAATATAAACAATACCTGTTAATTCACGTAGTAGATAACGTTGTACAAACATTAAACATCAAAGTCATCAACAAAAACCCAATCAGAACCATCGACGCCTTCATTCTTCATAATCCTCTGAAAAAAAAGAACGATCTTCAATCTTCAACAAAGAAACATCAATTTTGGGTTTAAAGATGGAGGTTTGGGTTTACAAAACAATCATAAACAGAAGTATGAGATTTCGAATACCTGATACTGACTTTATTGAAATTAGAGTTAGAGATAAGCATACCTTGGTCTTCAGACACGGAGAGTATAAGCTTGAAAATTAGGGTTTGCGATGTTGTATCACGAAGAAGGAGCATGTTTCTCAAATCTGGTTCACACATTGATGGATGAGTAGCTAAGAGCCATGGAGAATGGAGAAACGGAAGAGATTGAAGAAGAAACCCTAATTGTGTTTGTGTTTTGAAAAAGTGGAAGTGGGTGATCCATAAGTCTGACCCAAATGAAATCCGGACCCCGCCTTCACATCCTTCACATAACCTCAAATTCGTTCCCTCCCACAATCAGCTTGGGGCTCCACCATAACATGCCAAGTGTTCCAAATCCATGTCATTTATTATATTATATAGAATATAGATTTTATAAAAGTATAAGTTCTAGTAGAATTATAAATATACGAAGTAAAATTACCATTTCAATTAGAGTCAAGCCGAGTCAGGCTCGGCTTATGCTCGAGCTCAAATTTAAACAAGCTGATCGGCTCGGCTTAAAATACTCAATGATGCTGAAAAACTAAGCATGGAACTCACCTCATATACAAATCGTGTTAGCTTTATGACTCGTCGAGTACTTTTTTTTAAAAGAAATTAAATATTTAATTAATGACAATGAGCTTTTCCTGCTCGCCTTTCACTTTCAATCCACTTCTCGCGGGTACTGAGAATGTACTGCGACTGCAAGAAAGAGATACTAGAGAGAGATTGAGATTTTGAAACCTTTGTTATGCAATGGTTGCAAGATCGAGGCAATTATTGCAAAGATAGAATTACAATGAACTATCGAGCCACCACATTTAAGGAAATGAAATGAAGTAGAGTGAGAAGTCACTAAGTTAGACTATATCCATCTTAAGATAGGACGAACGACCATCTCTCTCCTCCACGTTGAAATCTAGATGAACCACATCTTCTCTCTCTTCGCCCTCACAGTCGTCCGTCACCGCTGCAGAGAATGATTTTTCACCTGATCTCTCCCTCCTGCGGTGCCCTCGTTCACGTCTCTCTCTCTCTTCTAAATTGGCCATGGATCCATTTAATGGATAACCATTGGAGATATCCTTACCAATGATGGTAGAATTCAAAACCACTATTTGCGGAAATTTAGATTATATCCTTTCTAAATATAACCAAGAGTTAAGAAACTACAAAGTAAAATTACCATTTCAATTACACTCAAGAAAGTTAGGCTCAACTTGTGCTTGAGCTAAAAAAATAATCAAGCAGCTCCTTTCATCTCAAAATACTCAATCGAGTTGAAAAACTAAGCATGGAACTCGACTCACATATAAATCAAGTAAGCTTTATAAGAAATTCAATGTTTAATGAATGACAAGAGCTTCTCCCGCTCCTCTTTCTCCACCAATTTACTTCTTGCGGGTACCAGGAATGCACACAAGTATTGCAACTATAAGAAAGAGATACTAGAGAGGGATGGAGATTGAGATCTGGAGACCTTTGATGAGATATGGAGACCTTTGTTATGTGATAGTTGTAAGAATGAAACAAGGCAAAGAGAGAATTCTAATTAGCTACCGAGCCAAACACATTTAAGGAAATGAAATGAAGCAGAGAGAGATGCCACTAAATGAGACTATCTCCATCTTAAGAAAGGATGAACGACCATTTCTCTCCTCCTTGTTGAAATCTAGAAGACCACCTCCTCTCTCTCTTCCCCCTCACAGTGTCTCCCTGCCACGTCATCCTCATCTACGTCTCTCTTTTCTATATCGGCCATGAATCCTTTCAACGAATCAATATTGAAGATAGGTTGACGAATAAATGAACCGTCTTATAATGAAATATATAAGGAATTTTTTTGGATTATAATTAGTATTAGGTTTAATAATTATTCTTAAATTAGGTTCAAACATGCATCAACCCCTAACATATTTCAAAAACATAAACCTTCAACGGGTGGTATAGTTCAGCACATGAATTCTTTTGTAATCAAATTCAACTTTATTGTATCCTGTTGATAACATGTTAAAAAAAAAAAAAAAAAAACCTTGAAATGTCTCGAACAAAAAGACCCAACGAAAGTAAGAACAATAATTATCCAACTCTGCCAATAAAACGACAACGGATCAAAACTATACACACGTCACCTTTCAAAACCATCATCCCACATCCAACGGCCACCACAAGTTCCCTCTCAACTCCACAAAGCAAATATCAACCGTCCGATCAACATTCAAGCTTCGTGGGCCCCACCACCCCTCACACACTCCTCCTGTACTCTGTTTCTCACACTCAACAACAGTCATCACTCACACCTTTCTTCCCTCCACCGCCTCCCCTTTCTCTCCATCGCTAACCGCTTTCTCCGATCACTTTTCCGGCGATTTAACCTCCGCTCGTTTGCTTCCGTTGAACCGGCTATTCTTTTTCAGGTCAGTTTCCGGCTTTCTGTTCGAAACGGTGTCGTTTTTGTGATTTTAACGCTTACGGAAACGAAACGGAAGTGATGTTGCGATTTTTTGTTAGTTTTTTTGCTAGAAACTCGTCTCCGATCACCTATTCATGTCAGTTTTCGGCTTTCCGTACAATACGGTGTCGTTTATATGATTTTATCGCTTACGGAAACGAAACGGAAGTGATGTTGTAATGTTTTGTTGATTCTTGTTAGTTTTTTGCTAGAAATTTGTTTCCGATCAGCTTTTAACGTCGGTTTCCGGCTTTGCGTTCGAAACGTTGTCGTTTTTAAGGTTTTTTTTGTTTACGGAAATGAAACGAAACGGAAGTGATGCTGAGATATTTTGTTAATTTTTTGCTAGAAAGTTTTTACGTTGAAGCGTGTGTTTTTTTTTTTTTTGTTGAGATATTGTTTTGTGTGTTTAGTGTTTGATATGTGTTTTGACGATTAGATGACGGATTTTGTTCGTGTTAGGGTTTGTGATGGATTGATGTGAAACGTTTTTGGTAAGTTCGTGTTTTATGTGTTGAAAGAATCTTGTGTTTTCATCCACAAAGGAAGAATCGAATTTGCTTTTGAGCTGTTCCGGCTTTTAGTGATTTTGAAGTTTTGTTTTATTTTATTTTTTGTTTTGAAGATTTTTAATTTGTTTGGATATTACTGATGATCTGACATAACTACACAAGCGCTGCCTGTCAGAGAGAATAAATTGCAAGGAGTTGGATATTTACTCTCTCTGATTGTCAGAGAGTATTAAGTGACAATGACAAGGATTTTGGTTTAATATCTTTTTTTAAAGCTTGTTGCAGGTGATAATCATAATTTCTTGAAGATAGATGATGCCTGGGGACAAGAAGATTGCCAATCGTATCCTTATGTTTTTATGGAGCTTAGACCGTGGGGTATGGTGGGCTTGGGTTGGGGTTTTGGTTGACACGTGTCTTGGGGTATAATTTCAAATCCAAACCCACGCCCATGGGGTATGGTGGGGGCTTGGGTTGGGGGCATGAGTTTGGCTTGGCCATTGAGAGCACGCCATGTCACCTTGCTAGCCCGCCCCACGCCCGGGCTGAAACCCACACCAAAGGGGCCACGCCCAAACCCAAGCCCACCCGGGGTGGTGGCTTGGGCGTTTTCCCCCAACCCCCGCCCCATACCCCATGGTCTTATGTTATTTCAAATGGTTACTTGAATGTGTAACTACTTAAGGTTGACCATTTTAGCGTAAAAAGGTTGAATTCTGTTATTTCTGCTAATATCTGACAATTGATGATAATTAGTGTAATGCTTCTTCATTGTAGTTGAAGGCGCTAGGCGGGTGAGCATGTCACCTAGGCGCAATGCGCTTAAAAAGCAAGAGCAGATAAGTATGGCGCATAGTATAAATAGGCTATTTAAGCTTGTTTTAGGCCAGTTTAGGCCATTTTTAGATGTTTCGGACCAGTTTTAGCTGTTTCAGACTGTTCATACCGGTTTATTGCATAGTTAGGCTGGAATTTGTGCCTGGGCCGGCGTTATTGCTCTGCTGGACGTTTTTTTGCGTCTTTGGCTACATAGTGTTAAGCGCACGGTTTTTGGTTCTGTGGTGCCTTGAATGTTTGTGTTATCCCCTTATGTTTGTTTTGTTCAAATTTATGTTTGCTACTTAACATCATTATCAGCCCAGCTATCAGCTGCAGTACTGAAGTCTGATGCTTGTGCTTACTTTACAAATCGAAATGTGGTATGCCAGCTTTTATTTAAAGTTGATGTATGACAATTGGTAACATTTGTCGTCTTATGAATCTTGTGTTCGATTGAACTCATCCTATAGTTGTTCCCCATTTCTTTTGTCTTTCAGATTCCTGGAAAAGTTGGGATCCCTTCGGAGAATGTAGTTTCTTCAGTCAATGCTGGGTTTGGCAATATGGAAGTTTCAGAGCAAAGGGTTCATTATCCTTCTAGTATATGTTACGATCATCATTATCCAGGTTAGAATTAACATATTGCTCTTATCATCCTGTATCTTAGAACTGATTTCCTATTTTGATGATACGAGTGTTAATGTGTTTTAATGTTTGGATAAACATGTTCTCTTTCTAATTATTTGGTTAGGGATAAGATTAACAGTGTCTTACAATAGCTGCAACAATGTTTTATAATTCATACTAACCTCAACAAAACTACAAAACTTATTGACGGAGGGTAAAATTAAAAAGTTCACTCCTATATCACAGGATGGTTATTTTTCACAAAATACATCATTTTTGGTGGTTTACGTTCTAATTTCTTTATTAGTCAGAAGTTGCCCAAACAGCTGATATTCTGATTATTACAACTTACTAAAAAAGAACACATCTACACACTGGCACGTGCCACGCTTTATTACAGCTAGTTATCTGATATTACTTTTTTGAATTCACATAATCATATTTCAAACACCCCCTTTAATCAGTTGCAACACATAACACAACTGTTTATTTTAATAGCACATAACTGTGATCTACAGGTGGCTTTATTCACCCATTTGCTTAGAAATTTCGTTTTGTTTCATCTAAGTTGGGTCAAAATTGGGAGCTGCTCAAGTGGATCGAACGTGTGACATGGAAAATGAAGCCAGTTTAATAATTAATATGCATAAAACCAGTAACCACATAATTTTTTTTCTCTCAAAAGATTTAGACAATTATTGTTATAATGATATGTCTTTAATCATAAATAACACATTAAGTGTTCTTTAAAACAAAGAAGGCAAAAAAAATAAAAAAAAATAGAAGTTATGTGTTAACTGAAAAATGACCCGTTTCAGACTTTACTAGATTGGCTGTTTTAGAACCTCTTTACCCAACCTATGCAATCTGTATCGTGAATTATTAATCAAACGAGATTGTGTTAGCTTTGATTATTCTGTTGCAGGACCTAACGAAAACCATCATCAGTTGGGTGGTTCTTGCTCTTGCCATCAAAATTGTAATGGGACCTCGTATAAGGATAATGGCTCACCTCTTTACTATATGCACGGCGGCTACAATCCGTATGCATTCACGAGTGTTGATCCCCAATTTTCCTCATCTGAATGCTACTCAATGAATTGTGCAAGATACCAAGATCCTACATCTTACGGCTCCAAATATACTATGTGTTCTGATGGTTCATTAAAGTCCAGTGGTATTAACACTAAAAGAAGCATGACCGCTTTTGATGAAAGATTCCCAAGTTATCTTCTTGATATGCAGTCTAGACAATCCACTTCTAATATTTCTCAGTCAGTTCTCCAGTCTTCACATCTTTGCTCACTGAACAAGGTGCGTTTTATCTTCTTCTAGATATAGTTTTTTTTTTTTTTTTTTTTTTTTTTTTTTTTTAACATGGAGGTTTAATTTTATTAAAATGCTTCTAGAGAGCACAGATACAACCGAATAGAAAGCATAACAAATGTGATTCTGAAATATGCAATGTTGACTTCGCACATATAAAGTAGAGTTAACTGCCATTTACGTCCCTGTGGTTCGTCGTCCACTTATGCCATTTCAGGCCAAATTTCAAAATTGTACCATTTTCCTCCATGACATTCTCGAAACGTGCCATTTCAGTCCAAAAAAATAACCCCAGTTAAAAAACTCAGCCTGGGTAAAACGGTCATTTTACGTAGATTTTTATTTTCATTTTTAAGCTTCTTTCTATTATTATTATTATTATTATTATTATTATTATTATTATTTATGTAAAATGACAATTTTACCCCTGAGCTTAACTGAGTTTTTTTTAACCGGGGTTAGTTTTTTGAACTGAAATGGCATGTTTCGAGAATGTCAGGAAGGAGAATGGTACAATTTTGAAATTTGGCATGAAATGGCATAAGTGGACAAACCACAAGGACGTAAATGGCAGTTATATAAAGTGTTTGATTATTAGTGAAATATAGGTAAAATTTGAGATGGAATCTTACCAAAAATAAAGATTTGTTAATTGGGACAACCGAATTGGTATAAGGAGGGTGATTGGATATGCGTTCTGGAACGGAGTGTTTGGATGTGCTTCTAATAACCAAATGTTTGGCAAGTTCTGAATATTAAACAGAAGTGATATGTGAAATGAAATAAAAGTCAGTTTAGGGTAAATATTTTATGTTTTACAGTTGGGTGCTGCTTGCCACTCTGGAAGTGCTACAAAAGGTTATCAACAATGTCCAAACACGTCATCATTTGGCTACCAAGACCTCTTTGCAAACTATTCCATGATTCACGCTCCCAAAATAAGAGAATCTGAAGAACTAACTTGTGGTCCTAGGGCTCAAAGCACCATGATCGAGCATAACGAAACCGAGCATTCCTTAAAAAACAAGTATAATCTTGACGGATTTCAGACGAAGTATGAAGAAGCAAAGTTCTTCATCATCAAATCATACAGTGAAGATGATGTTCACAAATGTGTCAAATATGATGTTTGGTCCAGTACTCCCAATGGCAACAAGAAACTAGATGATGCTTTCCTTGAGGCCCAAGGAAAAAGCGGGTCAAAATGTCCTGTATTTCTCTTTTTCTCAGTAAGTGAATGTATATCTTCTTGAGTTGGATTCACTTTTTTTCTCTTGGTGATGAAATGGGCAGGTTGGGTAAGTTAATGGGTCAATATCAGTCTAAAATGGATTGGAATGAACTACTACTTTGTCCATTTTTTAGAATTTTGTATAAACATTTAGGGTTACAAATATGATTAAAAAAGTAATTTTATTTCAGTACTAATCTAATCAAGAGTAAAATGTCATTTTCGTCCAAGAGGTTTGGCCAGTTTTGTCTTTCGTCCAAACGTTTGTTTTCCGCATCTGGATACAAAAGCTTTAAAATCTTGGTATTTTCATCCGGCTCATTAACTCCATCCATTTTTCTCCATTAAGTCAGGGGTATTTCCATCTTTTTTGTTAACTTAAAGGGCAATTCGGTCCTTTTCAGGGGTATTCGGTCTTTTTACATAAAGTGAAAAGGACCAAATTGCCCTTTGAGTTAGCAAAAAAGACGGAAATACCCCTGACTTAACAGAGAAAAATGGATGGAGTTAACGAGCCGGATGAAAATGACAAGATTTCAAACCTTTTGGATCCAGATGCGGAAAAACAAACCTTCGGACGAAAATCGCAAAGCTGACCAAACCTCGGACGAAAATGGCATTTACTCTCTAATCAATGCTCCAATTCTTTTAATTTGAAATGCTTTAGGAGGTTTTCATTCGTATCCGAAATACACTTTGGGTGAATCCGACCCTTTCAGCCCGTTTAACTCGCTTTCATTTTAGCTTTTTTCTTTAAATTGCAACTCTTTTGACCTGGTAAAACTCGAATTAGTTCGTTATAACTTGTAAGAAAACGGGTCAAAATTTCCATATGTACCGTCATACGTAATGTTTTTGTGATATGCAGGTAAATGGTAGTGGACAGTTTGTGGGCATTGCTGAAATGACGGGGCCCGTTGTTTTTGAAAAGAACATGGATTTTTGGCAGCTTGATAAATGGAGCGGCTTCTTCCCAGTGAAGTGGCATATAATAAAAGACATTCCTAACTCACAGTTGAGACACATTATCCTTGAAAACAATGATAACCGTCCTGTTACATATACCAGGGACACCCAAGAGGTATCTTTTTTTCTAATTTATTCTCGAGTTAATTGTAAGTTCCGTTCATGTGTGTATCTATACGCAAGTTATGAATTTCGCCTAAAAGTTAAAATTGCAAATGTCAAAACAATATTAGTTTTCTGTAAAAAACAATTCATAAACTAAATTAGTTTAACTAATATGTTCTTGAATTTTGTTTGTTACATATTTGTTTAATTTTTAGAAAGCCTAGTGTCATATGTGGGTGGTTTTGTATGCGTTCAGGTTGGATTACATCAGGGCTTAGAGATGTTGGATATTTTCAAGAGCTACCCATCAAAGACATCTTTGCTAGATGACTTGAGCTTTTACGAGAAACGTGAGAAGTTGCTTAAAGCCCGAAGGATTGGCAAACTTGCTTTCCAACCCGAGGTGAACATTGTAGTCCATTAGTTCTTGTTCATTCTGACCCGTTTACCTATAAAAGGGTGGGTTCAGGCTATACTTCCAATGAGTTAAATGGCTAATTATATGATTTTGAATCACTTTCATTATTTTTAAAACTACGTGTTACCCTTGTTCCATTTGCATTCTTTTGGTTACCAACAATGGTGGTGATTTTGTATTGCAGAATAATACCAATTCTGGGAAAGGACCGATGAGCACGAATGGCTCCTTGGATCCGGTTTCATCTATCATCCATATCACGCGCAATCTGTCTCTTAATACGGACATGCCAAAAGATAAAAGTATTTGACATGGTATTTACTCTTGAATTTGTGTAGATGATAGGATTGTAATGAATTTGCTATGGATTCTGTAAACAATGTTTTTGCTTTTGAACTCGATTCGCCTTTCTCGTGGGTTTTGTTTATCGAGTAAAAAATCGAGTCTTAGATATTCTTTCCCCTTGGTTTAATTTCTCCGTTGTCCTTGTTTTTTTTTGTTAATTTGGTTTTAAGAAGTGCGAGTTCATGTTGGTAAAACTTGGACCTTTGGAGTACAGCCTTGTGATGCAATGAGGTTAAGGGGGTTAATTTTTGACATGACACGAAAACACGAACGTATCACGAAATTCGTGGTTTCTATTTCTATCAAGAATTTGATCGTCAGTTCGTGCTAATTTTATAAGGATCAGTGCTGAGAGGCATGTGCCGGTCACTCCATGCTGATTCGCGATTACTAGCGATTTCAACTTAACCACGTGGGCTGGCTAAATGCCTGGGTACATGCTATTACAAAGTTCAGTCTAAATCAGGTTAGGATCAATTTTGGGTTAAGCTTGCAAATACGTTTAGCTAAAAGGGTTGTCTTCAAGTCAGCATGATGTATTTGTGGGTTGCCCTGTTTAGTCCATGTACTTTTTCGTTTTTATGAATGTGTTCAAAATTAATATGTGAACTTTTCAAAATATAGCTTTGCAAATTTTACACATAATTGTTTCAAAAATAAAAATTAATACGTAAATATAGAAATTTAAAGTAATAATATGTAATTTCTTTTATTAGAAGAGCCATGTTTGTGTCAATTTAGGGGGAGGGGCGCCTTACCTGCCACTCTCGGGTAGCATTGAGCTCAGTTGAGTATCGCAATAAAGCGCTGCAAATGAGGAGAGTAGATGCAGCGAGTAGGTGAATTGGGTTTGTGAAGGCGAATTGGGTTTGTGAAACTCGAAGGAGGATGACAACCCACACTACAACCTCCACCACCTTCTTCCCCATCAAGAACCCGGGTTCACACCATCGCAAAAATCGGTTTCAACTTTCATATATTAACAACCCAACCATGGGGCTTTTGATTGTAACAAAGAGACGTTGATTGGCGTCAAAATTACCTCACACGTCGTCTGATTTGATGATGTTGAACCTTGGTCGGAAAACAAAAATGACGTGACAATGGCTGGAAAATAGATCCACGCCATAGTGGTCTGATTTGATGATGGACGACGGTGGCAGTGGTGTGATATGAGCCCATGGTGGTCCAATTTGATGATGAAAAGACGGTGGCGCTGGTAGTGAGTACTTGTAGTTGATGACCCCCCTCCAAAAGCGAGTTGTTTGAGTAGTTTGGGTAGTTTTGAGGTAACATAATTTCATTGGGCAACTTGTAGGGTAAGTTGCCCCCTCCACCCTTACGAATACCTAAATTGTGTTTGGGTTCGTGTATGTATCACGATTTTCGGATTCGTGTCGCGTTTGGGTTTATGTAAAATTTTCGTGTTTGAGTTGGGTTCAACTCGTCAACCCAAAACACGACCTCACCTGCCCTAATGAGTTATGTGTTGCAAGAGCTTCCTTGGAGTACCAATTCTAGGAAAAAAATGGTTTACTTTTCTATATTACAATATTCAAAATATGAGATTTTCTTACTGTCTTTATTGTTGGCAACTACTACTAAACTACACATTTTTTGTTTACAGGTTTGAACTCCCATCACTTGAAAAGAAAGCCTTTCTATACGTTTTTTATATTAATATGTCGTATAATGGAAATATTTTTTTTTTCAAGCTTATTTGGTTGTATATTGCTATTCATCTTTATTATTAATATATTTTCTTTCTTTATTTAATGATTACAAAAATAAAAAGTTTTCTGAAACTAATTTGTTAGCATAATCTAAATATCCAGCGTCTTGTGTATGCAAAACCTTGCTTTACACTTCGGCTTTTGAGACCAAAGCAGAGCGTTTCATTTTTTTAAACGAAGCTTGTTGTGTACATGTTATTAAGGAAATATTGTTCGTGAGTTATGAACATTCTGAGAAGAACGAGTTGAAGAAATACTTGAACAAGATGAACTGTTGGAATGTTATAAATTTTGACAAGAAAAGGTAAAGAGAGTTTGGTATGTTATTTTAAACTAAAAGATGGTGAGATGTAGTAGAATCAACCTAAAATTACACATTTATAATGTTCTTTACAAATATAATGTTATACAACGTCAAATCAAAACATTTATACTGTTCTAGGCAAAAAATATTCAAAACCAATAAGGTTAAACGGCTATATTAATTCGTCTTGACCATGATAGAGAGTTTGATGTGTTGGATCTTAGTGCCTAAAACACAACATATGATGACAAGACTAATAACACATGATACCATAGGATCACACACAAAAAATGCCCTCTAAATTCTTCAAATCCTTCACTCTTTAAACTTTACAAACTAGAAGTTCTGAAGTCATCTTTAGAGCTCAAGTGTACAAGTTCAGAGAGTACAACCAAAATCTTTGAACACATTTTCTGAGCTTTTGAAAGTCTAGCATGCTTCCAAATAACCATTTTCTCTTATGACTTGTGGTTTTCTAGCCAAATGGCAAATGCCCATAAATTTTAATTTTAAGGAGTCTTACTTTTAATAACATCTTATACGAAGACAAGGTAAGCATTTCTAAACTCTTTTCAACTTCATGAATAAAATAAAATCAAGAAAAGTTTAATTGAATTAATAAGAATAGTCTTTTTGAAGATAAAAAATCTTTGAAAGTTTCTACACATAGTGTCTTATCTCAATGCAGAAAAAATAATCATAATTGCATATGCTTCAAGGGAACACTTTACTATCAAGAGGACTGTTTTGATCAGGTTTAGTCTATGTTTACAATATATCCATGTATTGAAGTTTTAATGTTAAGTATGTGGCAGACTCATGCAAACAACTTGTTACAAGATTAAACACAAATTATGCTTAAGAAAAAGGTGGGATAAAATAGCTTATATGGAAGGAATATTCTAATGGATCAAATATCCAAATGGAAAAGTAAAATAAAATAAGAGCAAGAAAGGTTGCTCATGCATTAGAAGGGAAAAAAAAACTTATTAAAGTTGCTAATGCTTAAATACCCAAGGTAAAAGAAGTGGTACGAAATTAATTACCTATTTGTGAGAGTAGATGCCTCCGTAAATCTAGGGTCGGAAGATTCTCACAATGAAATGGTAAATTTGAGCTTGTTATAATAATTAACCAACCTTGTTTTTTAACAACAAATTTCACTGACAAAGCATTGGAGTATCATCATGCCACCAACGGAACCACCCGATATTATCCATCTCCACTAGGCAATAATGTCTATACACCAATTCAGCAGAAAACCCAATCTGGAAAAAACTCCTTTTTGGGGATCGAACTCGGGACCTAATGGTCACAGAGCCTTACCCCACCCCAAGATGTCACTTGACTAAACTGTCATGGGCAATTAACCAACCTTATGCTTCAATTTTTTTTGTTGGCCGGCAAAATGGACCATTTCATTACTCAACAAACAAAAGCCCTTAAGGCTAAAGGGTGTGGGGAGCATGGGTTGACTCATCAATGCCACATAGGACCATTAGCCTCATCCACTATGGTTGGTATAGATTAAACCATGACAACCATGGGTCTCCTTTCCTTTTTCAATGTTTCGTTTTCCTTTTCACTAAATAGATTAAAATAAGAAAATAGTGGTTTGGGTCATGACCACACCCTTAGGATAGTGGTTTTAGATGATGGATTAGAAGTGAGTGACATGACGCTGACGTGGAGAGTCATAATGATCACGAGGGTCATGACCACACCATATAGCCTAACAAGATGCTAAGAACACAGTACAATGTTCAAAATAACCCCCAATACAGCACACCAAACATTAATCGCAAACTTTGAACTCACACCAATTCTTCCATGATAAACCTTGTAATCCAGACCTATTTTTAACCCAAAGAAAAGTTAGTGTCTTGATATCTTCGATGATGCTATCAACCAGTGCGTCTTTTTGATTAAACACTTTGTCGTTCCTCTTTCTACGAAGCACACAAGCCACCGTCATTCATATAGCTGAGATGCATTTTTTTTGTGAATTGGAATAATCTTTAGAAAGGTGGCAGTTTACCAAAATGTGGTTAGGCTCATCTTTACCATTATTACACCACACAACCATCCTCTAATGTGTGTTGGGTTAATCTTGATGGGTCGTGTCAAATTCGGTTCATGGAGCTGGAAACGGTCAGTAGTGGGTTAGAATGGGCATCAGGAAGTTGTTTTTAGTCATGTGTTAGTTTATTTAGTCTAAAGTTATGGGATAGTGGATAGGTTAGTTGCCAAGTATTTTATTTTTCTATTTAATGTAAGCCTTATTGATTGAATGAAAGCAAGAACTCGTGAAGTAGAAAACACACCATCTTGTTCTTATCTATTTCAATTAGTAAACATGTTGTGATTTAGAGGGCTGATCCAATATTTGGTATTAGAGCAAGGTTGAGAAACGAGTAAGGTTTTGAGAGTCATGTTCGGAGAAGGGGGAGCAACTCTCTAAAGCGCACCATAGAAGAACGGCGTTTTTGTACGTTGCGGTGATTACGGTCGAGAGCAAGAAAGAAAGCATCAGCAAGCGCTAATAATAAAAGATAACAAAAATGAAAAAAAATAAAATAAAAAGATACAAAAAGGTTAAAATTATATTTTAGTTTGAAACTTAAGACTTAAGAGTGTACGTTTAGTTAAATGAAACGAGGCATGTTTAGCAGCCCCAAAATCAAATCCATTTTAAGGAGTAAAATGCACGGATAGTCCCTGTGGTTTGGTAAAATTTCACCTTTAGTCCCCAACTTTTCAAAATTACACTCTTAGTCCCTGTGGTTTGACAAGTTGTTACTCGGATAGTCCCCAAAGCGGATGTAGGTTAGTTTTTCTTGTTAAGTGGGTGTGAATTGACAAGGACTATCCGAGTAACAACTTGTCAAACCACAGGGACTATCCGTGTAACAACTTGTCAAACCACAGGGACTATCCGAGTAACTTTCATCTGCTTTAGGGACTATCCGAGTAACAACTTGTCAAACCATAGGGACTAAGAGTGTAATTCTGAAAAGTTGGGGACTAAAGGTGAAAATTCACCAAACTACAGGGACTATCCGTGTATTTTACTCCCATTTTAAGATATCTAGGATTAGATTTTCAAGTTTCAAAAGCAATCATAATTTACTTTATTATTATTATTATTATACCCATGGCATTATAGCCTAGTGGTATCTTGGTGGTGGGATAAGGCTTATGAGCATTAGGTCATGGGTTCGATTCCCACAAAGGGGGTTTTCCCAGATTTATTGGGTTTCCTCCTGAATTGGTGTATAGGCATTATTGCCTAGTGGAGATGGATATGATCGGGTGGTTCTGCTGGTGGCACGATGATACTCCAGTGACCGTCAGTGATCCAAATTTGCCGTTCAAAAAAAAAAATATATTATTATTATTATTATTATTATTATTATTATTATTCAATAGTCATTCTTTTATTCTCATATGTATTATATATCTTACTATCATTTATGTATTTGTTTTTTCCTGTTGTAGGAAATTTCACGAGTATTACAATCATAAATTCATAACCAATACCAGGCTTAGTTTGGTTAGCATCAAGAAATCTTCGAAGGCTTCACACATGCACATGTAATCATTCTCGCCTTTTATGCCAAAATCATTGACCTTAAAAGACCCCTGTCAGTTGATGGTTTACCGAAAATTATGTTTGAGAATTTAGAACTTAATGCTTTAAAGTTTCATTTATCCCACCACTTGTCAAAGACTTGAGATATTATAAGCAAACTTAGTTTGCCAAATTTCCTCCATAGTATTCATACATTAAACTTTTAAGATGTTACACATCAATCATAGTTAGTCATTCTGGTTGTTTTTATTTAAAATCTTAGTACTTACAGTTACATTATCATACTTTCAGTCTACCATCTTCCAAGCCAGGGAAATGCTACAAATGGAGGTATCCTAATCTAACGGTGTTGGTACAACACAAAGAGGGTTGGCTTTGTGTAAGCTGATCCCAAACCTTTCAGTCATATCTAGTTCCTTTGGTTGAAGACTCACATCAAGGTTCCAATCAAAACTATTGATTAGTGAACCCAAGATGATAGGGATGGTACGAGGTGCAAGTGGCAAACCAGGGCACATTCTTCGTCCAGAACCAAATGGGATTAGTTCAAAATCTTGACCTCGAACATCAATTTGACACATTAAAAATCTTTCTGGCTTAAACTCTTTGAGTCTTCCCAGATGGATGGATCTTGCCCTATGGCCCATGCATTCACCTGTGTGCCCCTTGGGGCGTTGTATTCATAAAGCTTGACTTCATGTTTTTCAACATTTCGAGGAATCAATAAGGGGGCTGGTGGGTAATGTCTCTTTCACAATACATGATAAGTAGGGTAATCTAGAGAGATCTTGATCTTTAATTATTTTTCCTTTACCAATAACATGTTTAAGGTCCTCTTTGGATTTCTCTTTGACGTCTCGGTTACGCAGTGGCGGATCCAGCCGGAGAAATCACTGGGTTCCTTTTTCCAAATCATACAAGGTTTACACTACAAAAAAACGTTTTTTTTCAAATCATACAAGATTTACACTACAAAAAAACGTTTTTTTCCGAAAAGACTGGGTTCCTGGGAACCCGGTCTTTTTATACTAGATCCGCCCCTGCGGTTACGTAGTAGTTCTGCCATTGCCCATTCTAGATTTGAGGTTGTATCTGTGCCAGCAATAAACATATCCTATATCATGATACAAATGTGGTGTTAATATTACTAACAAAATATGTAAACACAAAAAAACCTAATGATATTTTAAAATGATTCCTTATTGTGCATCAAAACTGCCAGGATCGGATTTCTCTTCTTCATCTCCACCTCCCTTCAAACATTACCATTAGTAACTCTCCATCCTAACCTTCTAGATTTGCTAAATACATTCCAAATTCTTTTTTTAACGGATAGTTCTTTATACCAATAACTAGGTTATCACCCGGGATTGCTTCCCGGGCTCAAGAAAATTTCTTATATTAAATACTATTTATGATTAATATGCATGCACCATGGAGACATGGAGTTGCTATGAACAATATTATGAAGTGTGAACAAACTAAGAATTGTGAACTATTATAAACTAAAATATGATGATTAAGAGATGAAAACTGAAATCAAAATCTCACAAATTAAGCCACCCTGACAATGAAAAGCAAAAGACTTCCACTCATGCTTTGTATTTATCTACTATCTTGACATACAACAATACCCCCATCAAAAAAATGATTTTCAAACACGGGAACTTCCCGGGCTAGGAAAATTTAATTTACAATAAACAAAACATAAATAACAATTTGAATCTCTTAAGTATCCTCTTTCCCTTCTCCACCACAATTTTTTAGTTCAGTTTCATAAGTATCCCAACTTTGTCTCCATATGTATCAATTGGTCTTTTCCTTAGCAAGCTCAACTTCCTAAAATAATCAATGACCCTAAAAGAAAAAGAACAAAAAAAGTTAATGTTAAAAGTAGGCAGGCTTAAATGAGTAGGTTGTTCTTGACAGAATATGCTGAGGATCACGTTTAGAGTAAATGGAGCAAACACGATCAATTTTGGTTTGGATCAATCCACTGATGGAAGATGAAAAACAGGAAAAAAAAAGTGTTAAAACCGATTCTGGCCTGAACCACATCGACACCTAAAGTCGGATAAACCCGAAACGACCGAACCGACCAATACAATGAATGTAAAGCTCTTGGTTATCAGATCAAAACCATGAGTCAAAAAGCCAAGTGGAAAAGATAAGTCTACCCTTACTCAAAAGATAAGGCCAATAATGTCTGCAAATGTTTTGGGTAAAAAATGTATATTGGTTCTTAAAAGAAGAAAGAAAGCCGAAGCTTACCAGCATGAAATCGATAAATAGCAGGAAGTTCAAGAATAAAATCACAAAGATGCACTCGCCCAACATGTAAGCTCGCTTCCCATGCCTGAATGATAACAAACATAGAGAACTCAATAATTACAACAGTAAAATAAACAAAAAGCACGCGTTATGAATCCTTTGTTGCATAAAGTGAAGTATTAAACATAAATTGAATTCATAGTTCGCACTATCATTCAAGAGACTTATATTGATCCATAAAAAGAGAACAGTATTCTCTACTAACACTAAATTTTTCAAAATAAGAATCAAATGATGTCACATTGAACATACTCCAAAAATGGTGTTGGCCAAATTGGGTCCGAAGAAGGTCAGTGATTAGCTGTAACTGATGAACAACACTTTACCTGGTTCCAGTCAATACTTTAGCAAATATACAGTCGATGCTCCATGTATCAATAGCAGGGGTATACTGCACTTCAAAATTTACAACACTTACATTAAAAAAACACCGAAGAACACCTAAGGATTTTTTTTAAAGGGATGTATTCATAAAAGGATGGGGATCAACTCAGAGAAAATGAACATTATATTACATTTTAGGCGTACTGCACTGACCAAGGCGTCTAGATAGTACGAAAAAAAAACCAAATATTAGGCTTTTTGAAAAGGTTCTTGATTTTAGAGTACTCTTTAGGTCCCTAAATAGGTTGAGCCGGCCTTGGCACTAACATATCTCAGCTCTCAATATTTTGAAAAATGAATACGCTCAACAGAAGGATTTATGAGCTAACTCAACTATTGTGAACTTTATTTACCATACAAACATTCTATTAATAAAAATGACACAAAAATGCAGTTTGAAATTAGTACAACACTTACGGATCAGAGCACGTTCTTCCATATCTATACTACCAGCCTCCATAATAGACAAAATATATAACAATCATCAAAGCATGTTTAAAGCTCAAAAACACAAATAAATTCATAAATAATGATAATACCTATAAATTTTAACTTCAAATTAAACGATATTAGAGTTCGAACACAATTCAAGTTACCAAAACTAACACAGATCAAGACTGATAACTTCTAATTAATTAGATTATAGCCCCAAACCTGAATCAGCATAAAGTCGTGCTTGAACATGACACCAAGGAACCGATTCTTCCGATTAATAAGGCCAACTCCTGTAATTCAAGAAAATAAAAGAAAGTAAAGTTCTTCAATTACCCTTCAAAATCATAGACATAGGTAAAAAGAGTATATTTGATCGACTTCAAAAACCCTAGCGACTATCTATGCTCCTTTTGCCATCGAAACTATAATGATATACATCATAAACATAACAAGAGCAGACAACGAAGAATTTAGAGGTACGAAGGAAGCGGTGGTAGGGTATTGAGAAAAATCTTGTTCCAATCTAAATGTTTTATATGGATCCAAAATAATATTATGGGTAGTACCCGGTTGTTAAGATATAGACCATTGAGACACAACCAAAGGAGCACATACCTTAGTTCAATTACTCGTAGGTTAATGTGAGCTGCAAGACCGGATTGAAGACCAACAAAACTTTAAAGTTTTTCGTGAAAAAAACCACATTTACAATATATTAGGGGACTCACAACAATCTCATCATATTTTGAACCACGATCGCACCAAACAGGCTACCGTCTCCATTTTCCACGACTCTATGTTAAATATTTATGGTATATATCTTGGACACCTACATAAGTACATAACCAAAATGATTACTTTAAACACACATCCAACATACCAGACAAACAAACCACTGTTCAAGGAGAACGAAATCACATTCATTACCGAATGGCCCATTCTTGCATACAACACTTTACTTAAACGTTTACAATAATCAAACATATGAAGCAATTATGAATTATATCCAAAATACAACACACGTGAACCCTTAATGAAGACTTCAAAAGCCATAACCCAAATCAACTACATGGATAGAACTATTAGGAACCCTAAATCAACAATTAAGAACACAAGCTCACACCATTTACCCTAGATCAATTATACACATGATAAAATTCAATTGGGCTACAATCATACGCCCAAAACACAAAAAAAAATTGAGGTAAATTTACTGTATGTTACCTCTCGTCTCCATTTAGCATCGACTAAACCAACCTATCTTTTATGAATCTAGTGATGATAAAAACAACATCAAAAATTTAATTCCTTGCTAAGAAAAAAAATGAAAGCAATCAGTGATTAAAGTGAGATTTCATACCCGATTGATTGTATTGTCTGAATTGTATATGATTCAATCAGAAGGAAAACGCTTCCAATACCTAGGGTTTTTAGAAAGGAAGTGATTTGTGGTTAAAAATTGGAAAGAACGATCGAAGATATATAAAATAACAATCAGAATATGAATTAGCGAAAGAAAGGATTGTAGCGGCTGGATCTGTGGATTTGCTGGAGAAGATGTGTATGCGCAGCTAGGGTTTTGAGGGTGACGAATGAGTTCTGATCGAATGAAATTAGAATTTGGGTATTTTAGAAGGTTTATATAATCGGGTTAAAGTCGGATCCCGCTTAACCCATAAAGAATATAACTTTTACCCAAAATTTTTCCCGCCTAAAACAATCTGAGATGCAATATCACGCTGACACGTGGCCCAAATTTTATTTATTTATTATATATAGTAGAAGTAGATTCTACATTATTTCTCGTTGCATAGACTTGAATCGGAGACTCTTCCCTTAAAAGCAATGTGCCTCTACCAAGCGCAGCTTGTTGCTCGCTTACCTGTGATATTGATGTAAAATCTACTTCACAATCAAATAAATTCTAATAAAAAAATCATTTAATCTACTTTATTTTTAAAAAAGTATATTCATTTTTATATATTTTTTTATTAAAAAACAATAAAATTCTTTTAGTTTTCAAATAAAACAAATATAACAACATACTTATGTTAAAATTTCAATTTCATATAGTATTTATGTTATAGGTTCAGGTTTATATAAAAGGGTGAAGTTTGTGAGATGTGTAAGAAGGAGCCTGGTGATGACATGTGATACGAGTTATATTTATAGATTAAGGGTAATTATGTAAATTCAATTAAAATTCAATTAAATGATTTAGATCATGGGTAACCGTTTTTTGAGAGATAAAAAACCATATATACCATATCTTCTATAATTCGAAATATGGAATCAAGCATCCTTTATCCAAAATTTTTTTATCAACATTTTTGTTAATTCACAGGTATAAAACATCATACGTGTCACACCTCAACTGATGGCGGAAATATTGGGATGAGACGAAAACGAGATTGTAAGAGACTTCATAACACTATGTGACAATATAGATTAAATTTAAATTTCATTGCAAAACTAATGTCATACAAGGTTCAAATAGAAAGAACAACATTATCTCAAAACAAACATAACATCAAAATAGTAATTTAATCTAGGTGTGTATCTAGTCCACATAAATCTTGTTTCATCTTGTAACATCATCTCATCAATCAACCTACAACATGTATTAAAATATATCAACAAAAGTTGACGAATATACAAGTTTTGGTTACATAGCATAATATAGAATAACATTGTTTAAGTGCTCATATCCAACATGAATCATAATATGCAAGTTTTCAAGCATGCCGAAACGGTGTACTATATGTTCAAACCCAAGATTCCAATGCGTTAAAATAGCCTATCCCAAATAGAGTAGCGGGAGGTTAACATGTTTAACTTAACAATACCCGAAGTTTCGTGGGCGGTGCGTTAATCCTATAGCGCTATAATTGTTAAGGTAGGCTAGCAAAGTTAATGAAGCATATATCGACACAAATAGTTTACATTAGCATACAAGTCTAAACAAGAATCATATAGTTTCATGTTAAGCATGGATAGAGTTTAAAATAGTTTCATGTGAAGTGTAATTTTGTATAACATACATGTTGCACCGAAAAGTGAATAAAGGAAAACGGGATCGAGTATACTCACGATTTTGCAAACTTTCCGACTTGGTAATCCCGCGAGTGTTTGTTGTTTAGAGTGGAACACCGTGTCCTTCTACACGAAGAAACATAGGTGTGTGAGTTTGGGGAGTTAACAGAAGATTATAGATTCGGAATTTAAATAATAATGGAAATAAACATATGAAAATAATCATCTAGCACTCATGACACTTGCTATTGACACTATGAAACTCTAAGAGTTTAAATGTTTTCATGGAAAAAAGTTCCATTTGAATCGTGACAAGTTATCAAGGTTTAAGATGATATAATCTACTATCTTGACGAATGACCACTAGTTCATCATCAAAAGTTCGATTACTTAGATGTTACATAAGTATTACATAGTGTATATTATATCATATATGTCAAGCATGACGTAGGATGATAAATCCACCATTTAGGAACCTCTTTAGAATTCATACAAATCATGCATGAGGTAGAAGAACAAGTTTTCCATTTAGGTACCTCTTTGTTCACCACTACACTTGTTGTTATAAACAACAAGGAGGGTCATGAACTTACATGTAATAAAGGAATAAGAACAACTAATCTATGAGAAAACATCAAGCAATGTGTGGATTTTCAAGTAGGATAGCCCAAGCTAATCCTAAATCACACCATCATCAAGCTTTAAGCTTGAATATCACTTATGGGTAAAAACCCTAAACAAAACAAAACGTTTGTGAGGTTTTAACCTCCGATTTTACATGTCTCAACCTTGTTTTTAAGCCTAACTAACCATTCAATTGATTATATGAGCATAATGTCACACCCCAACCGATGGCTGAAACATCGGGGCGCGGTACTAAGCGAATCAGATTGCTCAAGAGAATCCATAACACTACTTGTTTCGATATAGATTAATCAGATTTCATAATAAGCATCAAAATGTCATACACAAACTAATCAAACAAATTGTATCAAAACATAGATCAAAACATGTTTCAGAATATTGTTTCTCTAAGATGAGTTTCTAAGTATCATCCTAGCTTGATTTCTTCACGTCCAAACTTATCAACCTGCAACATGTATTAAAATACAATCAACAAAAATGTTGGCGAGTATAGAAGTTTGAATACATAGCATAATAGTTTAAACGTATAAAACTCATATCCAACATGAACAACATATCACAAGTTTCAACATGCTAGTTAACGTGGTTCATATGATAACCCAAGTCTCCAACGCGTTAACGTGCCTTTCCTACTTCGTCGCAACGAAGAGGAGGTAAAATAATCAAAACTTAACAATACTCCCCAAGACTCAAAGAGCGGCGCGTTACCCCTATAGCACTATAATTGTTAAGGCGAGCTACACATAAGAATCAAACGTTCACATAGCAAAAAAGTCTCAAGTATCACAAGTATCATGTTTTCATGTTTTAATGCAGATAGAGTATGTTTATAAACAAGCTTCAAGTGTCAAGTGTTTTGATATAGAATACATGTTGCATCCCAAAAGTGTTTAAAACAAAAAGGGATCGAGTATACTCACAGTGAGTGCTTAAATCCTAAACACAGTAGGATTGGATCAAAGGGAGCGCTGGATCAGCCTGCGTACGGGAACAAAGCATAAGTCCTCAAAGTGCTGACCCGGTCGGGAACAGAGTGTCGATGTAACACCCCGTGTTTTCGAAAGTCAAAGTCAAAGTCAAAGTCACAGTCAAGGTCAAGTCAACGACCGATTTCACGTAACCTGACTTGCAGTGAAATTCTTTTATGTGTTTATTTTAGATGTATTATGTGGAGTAAGCGTCAATAATTACAATAACCGACGTGTGTTATTCGCCATTCAATCAACTTACGACTGTGAATTATAAGAAGTAACAATGCGATAAAGTTAACTAAACGATAATCAAACTATGCTAATCAAATCGACATCGAATCACAATCGCACTCGCAACTCGAATTACGCATTTTGGTTATTGTTATACGTGTGTGTGTGCCTTATGTGTTACCTGTGCATGTTTAATTTATGTATGTGTGGGAATCAATCAAAACGCAATCAAATCGCATTCGAACTCAATCGAAATCGAACTATGATAATTAGTGGAAAAGAGATGGCGCGAGATATGAATGATTGGGACTAAAAGTGATTTGAATAGGAAACTCTCTCGCATTCGCATCGATCGCAATCTAAATCGAAACAACAAAATCATCGCGCCGAACACCCGAACCAAGTGCCATCCGACCGGGCTGCCACTTGATCTGGTGTCAGGTGCCATCCGACCGGATTGTCATCCGAGCGAGATGCCATCCAACCGAACCACCCTTTCCTCTTTGGGTAACTCTATAAATACCCCATGTCCTCTTTGGGCATCTGACGTCCGAACAGCTCATGCTCCCCACCTTTTCTTTGATTTCTCTCGATTCCGGTAAGATCTCGTCCTAAATCTTGTACTTCATTGATCTACACGCACTCCTACACCTTTCTATCTTTTAAATCTTAACTTTTAACCATGAAATCACTAGATTTGAGGTGTTCTAGGATGACGTCATCATGGTGTTCTTAGGAACTTCATGTTTTGGCTTCAATCCACCAAGAACAACTTGGATCCAACTGATTTCCACACAAATAAACAAAGATCTTGCATAGATCTAAACGCATTCATGGTGAAAAAGGATTGAAAGATGGTTTCTAACTTCCTTTCAACTCTTTTACACTCCATGCACTCAAAACCGATAGGATTGGGCCTTGATCTAGTCTCCTACTCATTCTCAGTGGTGTGCTAGCTCAAGATCTGGATTCTACTCACGAGACCACCGATTTTGGGTTAACCAAGAACAACCGTCCCGAACCGGTTAACTGGTCGAACTAGGGTGATTCCTGGTCGATCGGGTTACTTGGGTTGAGATGGAGTTCTGTTGGTTAACACGTTGTCAAAACGTCTCGATAAAACGACAAACAATCAAAACGACCAAGTGAAAGACGAATGGAATAACCGAGACGGAGTGCTATCCGACCGGACTACTGTCCGAACGGATAAGCCATCCGAGCGACTGGCTGTCCGGGCGACCGCACCTTGGGTTCCACACTTGACCAACTTTATCTGAAGTTTGAGTATTGAACGAATTGCTATCCGATCGGACTACCATCCGACCGAATTACTCTTCGGATCATGAGATACTTGGACTTTAACACTCGAACAATTTTCAACATGTTCAATGCACTAAGGATGCCACCCGACCGGATTGCTGTCCGATCGAGTGACAACCTGCTGTGAATTTGTTCTCACTGAGTAACCTCGCCACTCGAGTCGCCATCCGACCGGATAATCATCCGAGCGGATTATCATCCGCCCGACTGACTTGAAAGGTAGAGATACTTCAATGTTTTCAAAATGCCACAATGAAAACTTCAAAGGTCAAGCCATCATACACAAACACATCCTTCTCAAGGAAAGAAACAACCCACTCGAATAGTCATCCGACCGGACTATCATCCGACCGGATGACCATCCGAACGGATTGTCATCCGCACGACCGGACCGTTCGATCGGGTTACCATCCGACCGAACTGCTGTCCGAGCCACTTACACCTTGCATCGATTTACGAGTCACTTATCATTATGCTATCAATCTGTTCAGGCTAACCTTACTCTCTAGCGTTCCCTTCAATCCATCCATCGCTGTGAGTATACTCGATCCCTTTTTGCTTTACGCACTTTTGGGTGTTACATACGTTACGAATATTCAAATCACAACAAACACACTACTCAATACTATTTGAACGCTAACCGTTAATGCATGTTATACGTGGCTTATGAATGCTTGTTTGTTATGTTTACACATGGAATGCTGTCTACCCGCCTTAGCAACAATAGTACTATAGTTTGGACTCAGCACCTGTTCGCAGGGGTTGTTAAGGACAATTACTTGCATGGATTACGGTGGTAATCATGTATTGCGAACTGCCTCAGGCAGTCAACCCGCAGTCATTGGTATCGATGGATCTATGTCGATAACTAACGTGCTTCATTTCACTATGTGTACGTGCTGGTTATGCGTAAACGAATTTCAAACTCTATATGCTATTATCAAACTTGTATGCTCACCTTTTCATTATATGTATTGACTTTATTTTAACGTATGTGACAGGTGCTTAGGATGCACATCTGCTAGGAAATCGAGGGTAGAATAAGGCTCTAGAGGCCAACAAATAGTTTTCTGTACAAATTAAATCAAGAGTCTCTAGAAGCAGATAAACAATTGCTCTATTTAAAAATCTAAGTTGTCGGAACAGAACTATTTGCCTAGATTTTTGTCTGTAATAATTTGTTTACCTTTTGAGACATGGTATAGACATGTTACTTTAAATTGATTGGTAATGATAATTGTTATGGAAACTTCTGGACAATCTGTTTCGCTCAGTGCCATGCCCCGATGTTTCCGCCATCGGTTGGGGTGTGACAGATTGGTATCAGAGCCATAACTATAGGGAATTAGGCAAGACTCGACCTAGTCCGGGTCGATGTCTTAGAGACCTAGTCTATAGTTAGGAACCAACAGACCGACTCGTGCATGTCCAGTAGGGATTGTGTATGGGTTTACTACTATTTCTCGATATTCTCGCACACGCTACACTATCACTGCACTTGAATTCTCAATTATGAATAAGCGATTAAGTCAGGATTAGGTGTGAAAACCGTAAACTCTTGACTAAAATTTGCTTGATCAACCCGCATTTTATTTACAAACGGGGAGAATTATGCCAAATCAGGAGTGAAATCCACATTTTGATGAATAATCTCCTCTATTTTATCAAAAACAGGAACGAAGTTGTTAAGCTAGGGGTGAAACCCTAACCTTGACGACTTTTTCCGACTATTACTTGGTTATACAAAGCTCTCACCAAAGCTTCGACAGACTCCAACGACCTGAAGTCACAATACGACTAACGGGAAGTGTACCAAACGCCCAAGAATCGAGGCAAAAAGCATAGTCCTGAAGATCAAATGTGCACAACAAGTCCTTGTGAATAGTTGAACCACTTTGGATAGTCGAAGTCTACTAGCCGCAGACGATCTATTTCTCGATTTTTATGAGTTTCGATTCTGATCCCGCAACTGTTGACTCTGATAATTCGTCGATTTTATGCGTTTACATGTGTGCGTTTACTGATTCTGTGTTTAATTGTGGAAAAATTATTCGATTTATGCCTTCACTTCGATCGACACGCACACTGCATTTCTATCTCAACACGCTAACAAATCGCTAGATTGTGGACGACCTCATGCTATGTTATACACTTATACTACACTACTCGATATACTAAACGCGATCGTTATAATCGAACACTCGCGGACCATGGATGATAGTTTTCCGTATTCTGAGGCAGCCAGAATACTTTACGTGTTTCTATATGCTCCTATATGCCTCTCGTGCTTAGGAGTGTCTATAATTCTGTGATTTATGTGTTTCAGTGATTCTGTGCTCTACGTGCTTATGTGATTCTGTACTTTTGTGTTTATGTGACTACATGTCTATGTGTTTATGTGATACATATTACATTGCGTGTTCCTAAGCTTTAGTAAGTAGTAGACGTGTGAGGTGAGATTCGAATACAATGTGTTGAGTCCTATGACGATGTCTTTTTCAGATGATGTCATCTGGATCCCGCCACCCACCACTTTATCGTCAAGAAAAGAGAGACAAACATCTTGTTGCTATCATCGCTAAACAAGTAGTAAAATCCGTGAGTGATGTCTACGAGAACGTCAGCAAATCATCTGAGGAGTCGAGAACCGAAACTCCTAAAGCTACCCCCAAAGCTGCCTTCAATTTCAAGCAGTTCAAGTCTTGTGGGCCAAAGGAATTCACTGGCGAGGAAGGCCCTACAGCATTGTTCCAATGGTTTGATTCCATTGAGGTCACTCTACGATAGAGCGGTTGCCCAGACGATCTCCGCACTCTAAATGCTACCGGCGTCTTCCAGTCCCGCGCACTAGACTGGTGGACGACCGAGAGAAAAAAAACGAGGGAACGATGCAGCCTACGGTCTGTCGTGGGACGAACTCAAGGAGGTCATGCTGGAAGAATTCTGCCCTCCTCATGAGCGCCAAAAGTTAGAAGATGAATTCTAGCACATAAAGCAGAAGGAAGGTGAAAATGCTGAACTCACTGCTCGCTTCAAACAGCTCAGCATCATCTGCCCTGACCAAGTCAAGACTCCAGACATGGCAATCAAGAAGTATATCTGAGCCCTGCCTGACTGTGTTGCAGATTTCGTGCAAGCGGCTAAGATTAAGATGATCGAAGAGACTTACCTACTGGTCGCTGAAATCAACGACAAGCGGGTCAAGGCTGGTGTCTGGGATAAAACCTCAAAGCACCTGCATCAAGCTACCACTGCCGCACCAACTGCTGAAACCACCACCGCATCGAGCAACAAGAGGAAGAACAAGCGAAAGAACAGCTCCAGCAACAAGAACTGTGCGATCACTGCTGCACCGATACAAGCTGTACCGGCCCAACAGTGTCAAGTAGCGGCGCCTGTGGCAAATGCACCGCCTGCCAGGCGTGCATACACTGGGCCACACCCGCTTTGCCCTACTTATACCTACCACCACCCGACTACCATCGCTTGCCGTTTTTGTGCTCATTGCAATATCTACGGCCATTTCACTACCAACTGCCGTGCTCGACAAGCTCCTGCTCATCAAGTTCTACTCACCGCCCCTCAGGGTCAACAAGCTCCACCGGCACCCGCGGTCAATGCCAGAGCCTGCTTCGCATGTGGCGATCCTAACCATTTTGACAACATGTGCCCAAACAGGGCTGTGAAACAAGAGCCCCAGCAGCAGTAGTACCAGCAGCAACAGCAACAAGCAGCACGCGCACAGACTTTCAACATCAACGTGCGCCAAGCCCAAGCCGACAACAACGTGGTCAATGGTACGTTCCTTGTGAATGGTATTTATGCTTCGTGTTTATTTGATACTGGAGCCGATAATTGCTTTGTGTCGTTCGAATTTGAGAAGCTCCTTAATCGTAAGCGCTCCCAACTCTCCTCGACGTTCGATGTTGAAGTCGCTACCGGAAGAACTGTCGCCGTTAATTATGTTCTCCGTGATTGTACTCTCGAGCTCAACAATCACATCTTCCCACTCGACCTTATTCTGATGCAACTCGGAAGTTTTGATGTCATAGTAGGCATGGACTTTCTTCGTGAAAACCATGCTGAAGTTGTGTGCTTCGACAAGATGATTCAATTTTCGCTCGCGAATGGTGATTTATTGTGTGTTTATGGCGAAACTGCTTCGAAAGGCCTCAAACTCATGTCATGTGTCCAAGCTAGCAAGTATCTTCGCAAGGAATACAGAGCTTATTGGCTAACATTGTAGTAGCAGAAAAGGAAAAGAAAGGAAGACTTGGTGTAAACGATGTTCTAGTGGTCCGATAATTTCCTAACGTTTTTCCTGAGGATCTTCCCAGACAACCGCCAAGTCGTGATATCGACTTTCGTATAGAACCTCATTCCTGGAGCCAACCCTATTGCCAAAGCTCCTTACCAACTCGCACCATCCGAAATGCATGAACTCTCAAACCAACTCCAGGAATTACTTGAGAAATGCTTCATTCGCCTGAGCACCTCTCCTTGGGGTGCGCCAGTCCTTTTCATCAAAAAGAAGGATGGATCGTTTAAGATGTGCATCGACTATCGGGAATTGAATAAGTTAACTATCAAGAACCGCTATCCCCTACCTCGCATTGATGATTTGTTTAATCAGCTACAAGGTGCTACGTGTTTCTTAAAGATCGATCTACGCTCAGGTTATCACCAACTACGCATTCAAGAGGAGGATATACCCAAAACCGCGTTTCGCACTCGATACGGCCATTATGAATTCGTTGTTATGCCCTTTGGTTTAACCAACGCACCCGCGGTTTTCATGGATCTGATGAATCGCGTGTGTAAACCCTATCTCGACCGTTTCGTCATCGTATTCATCGACGATGTCTTGATCTATTCCAAATCAGAAGCCGAACACGCGCAACATCTACGCTTGGTTCTCGAGCTACTCCAGGGGAACCAACTCTATGCCAAGTTCTCCAAGTGTGAATTCTGGTTGGAGGAAGTTCAGTTTCTGGGTCACATTGTTAATAGTCAAGGTATTCACGTCGATCCCGCGAAGATTGAAGCTGTTAAGAGTTGGATTACACCTAAGAACCCGTCTGAAGCCCGTTCTTTTTCTCGGACTAACGGGCTATTATCGACGATTTATCGAAGGATTCTCAAAGATCGTCGTACCGCTTACCGATCTCACGCATAAAGACAAGCCTTTTGTTTGGGGAACTGAACAAGAGTCTGCCTTCCAAACCCTCAAACACATGCTTTGCAATGCTCCTGTTCTCACATTACCCGACGGAAACGACGATTTCATTGTCTACTGTGATGCTTCCAACCTTGGTCTTGGTTGCGTCCTTATGCAGCGAGACAAGGTTATAGCTTACGCATCTCGTCAGCTCAAAATCCACGAGAAGAACTATACAACCCATGATCTCGAGCTAGGCGCAGTTGTTTTTGCGTTAAAGATTTGGCGACACTACCTACATGGTACCAAGTGTACGATCTTCACCGATCATAGGAGCCTACAACATATCTTCGACCAGAAAGAACTTAATATGCGTCAACGTCGATGGGTCGAACTTCTCAATGATTACGACTATGAGATTCGTTATCACCCAGGCAAAGCAAATGTTGTTGCCGACGCTCTTAGCAGACGGAGTTATCTGCTCAGCATTCGCAACGTCCAAGCCTAATACGACCTCGAAACTCTCACCCGCGAAGGCCAGCATGCATGTTTTATTGAACGCACTCTGAAGAAGGAAGGAATCTACCACGATGGAGCCCAGCTTGTGAATAAGTCGAATGGGATATTCCACTTTCTGGACCAAATTTGGATCCCCAAACGGACCGATTTGCGACAGATTTTGATGGACGAAGCCCACAAATCCCGGTATTCTATTCATCCCAGTGCCGATAAAATGTACGAGGATCTTCGCTACAAGTACTGGTGGCCGGGCATGAAAAGGGATATTGCTCTCTACGTTGGAAAGTGCCTAACTTGTGCAAGAGTCAAGGCTGAACATCAAAGACCCTCTGGCTTACTCGAACAACCGCCGATCCCTATGTGGAAGTGGGAGAGTATAGCTATGGACTTCATAACAAAACTTCCGCACACGTCATCAGGTCACAACAACATTTGGGTTGTTGTTGACCGTTTGACCAAATCAGCTCACTTCTTGCCAATATGGGAAGACTACAAGGTAGAACGATTAGCCCGAATCTACACCGACGAGATCATTTGTAATCATGGGACGCCTCGCGACATCATCTTTGACCGTGATGCTCGGTTTACCTCGCGACTATGGGAAACGTTTCAAATGGCTCTCGGTAAATCGCTTAATCTAAGTACCGCTTTCCACCCTCAAACCGACGGTCAGACTGAAAGAACGATTCGTACTCTTGAAGACATGCTCCGTTCGTGTGTCATAGACTTCGGTGGTAATTGGGATAAATACCTGCCGTTAGTCGAATTCTCGTATAACAACAGTTATCATTCCAGCATTCAAATGGAACCATTCGAGGCCTTATACGGAAGAAAATGTCGATAGCCTATTGTGTGGCACGAGATCGGTCACTCGCAATTAACCGGTCTCGAGCTATTACAAGAAATGACTGACAAAGTCCTCCAAATTCGAGACAACTTGTTGAAAGCCCGAAGTCGACAGAAAAGTTACGCCGATAGACGACGCAAGCCCCTTGAATTTGACGTTGGTGACTACGTACTCCTAAAGGTATCACCTTGGAAGGGTGTGGTCAGATTCTGCAAGAAATGGAAACTAGCGCCTCGATATGTTGGACCTTTTAAGATTCTGGAAAGGATCGGAAAAGTCGCCTACAGACTCGAACTACCGTAGGAACTCAGTAACGTCCACCCGACTTTCCATGTGTCAAACCTCCGAAAGTGCCTGGCTGAGCATGATCTAATTGTACCCCTCGATGACCTTCAAGTAAGCGAAACACTACACTTCGTGGAGAAGCCTGTCGAAATCATGGATCGCCAAACCAAGCAGCTCAGACGCTCACGCATCCCTATTGTGAAAGTCCGATGGGAAGGCAAACGAGGCGCAGAGTCACTTGGGAACTCAAAAGCGACATGAAGGCGAAGTACCCGCAATTGTTCGTTACGGCTTCGACCTAATTTCGGGACGGAATTCCCTCAACTAGGGGAGGCTGTAACACCCCGTGTTTTTGAAAGTCAAAGTCAAAGTCAAGGTCAAGTCAACGACTGATTTCGCGCAACCTGACTTGCAGTGAAATTCTTTTATGTGTTTATTTTAGTTGTATTATGTGGAGTAAGCGTCAATAATTACAATAACCGACGTGTGTTATTCGCCATTCAATCAACTTACGACTGTGAACTATAAGAAGTAACAATGCGATAAAGTTAACTAAACGATAATCAAACTATGCTAATCAAATCGACATCGAATCACAATCGCACTCGCAACTCGAATTACGCATTTTGGTTATTGTTATACGTGTGTGTGTGCCTTATGTGTTACTTGTGCATGTTTAATTTATGTATGTGTGGGAATCACTCGAAACGCAATCAAATCGCAATCGAAACGCAATCGAACTCAATCAAAATCGAACTATGATAATTAGTGGAGAAGAGATGGTGCGAGATATGAATGATTGGGATTAAAAGTAATTTGAATAGGAAACTCTCTCGCATTCGCATCGATCGTAATCGAAATCGAAACAGCAAAATCGTCGCGCCGAACACCCGAACCAAGTGCCATCCGGCCGGATGATGCCACATGATCTGGTGTCAGGCTGCCATCCGACCGAGATGACATCCGACCGGATTGTCATCCGAGCGAGATGCCATCCGACCGAACCACCCTTTCCTCTTTGGGTAACTCTATAAAAACCCCATGTCACTCTCAAACTTTCTACTTTTGGCATTTGACGTCCGAACAGCTCGTGCTCCCCACCTTTTCTTTGATTTCTCTCGATTCTGGTAAGATCTCGTCCTAAATCTTGTACTTCCTTGATCTACACGCACTCCTACACCTTTCTATCTTTTAATTCTTAACATTTAACCATGAAAACACTAGATTTGAGGTGTTCTAGGATGACGTCATCATGTTGTTCTTAGGAACTTCATGTTTTGGCTTCAATCCACCAAGAACAACTTGGATCCAACCGATTTCCACACAAATAAACAAAGATCTTGCATAGATCTAAACGCATTCATTGTGAAAAAGGATTGAAAGATGGTTTCTAACTTCCTTTCAACTCTTTTACACTCCATGCACTCAAAACTGAGAGGACTGGGCCCTGATCTATTCTCCTACTCATTCTCATAGGTGTGCTAGCTCAAGATCTGGATTCTACTCATGAGACCACCGATTTTGGGTTAACCAAGAACAACCGTCCCGAACCGGTTAACTGGTCATACTAGGGTGATTCCTGGTCGATCGGGTTACTTGGGTCGAGATGGAGTTCTGTTGGTTAATACGTTGTCAAAATGTCTCGATAAAACGACAAACAATCAAAACGACCAAGTGAAAGACGAACGGAATAACCGAGACGGAGTGCTATCCGACCGGACTACTGTCCGAACGGATAAGCCATCCGAGCGACCGACTATCCGAGCGACTGCACCTTGGGTCCCACACTTGACCAACTTTATCTGAAGTTTGAGTATTGAACGAATTGCTATCCGATCGGACTGTCCGAGCGACTGCACCTTGGGTCCCATACTTGGACTTTAACACTCGAACAATTTTCAACATGTTCAATGCACTAACCCGATCGGACTGATGTCCGATAGAGTGACAACCTGCTATGGATTTGTTCTCACTAAGTAACCTCGCCACTCGAGTCGCCGTCCGACCGGATAATCATCCGAGCGGATTGTCATCCGCCCGACTGACCGTCCGACCGACCGACTTAAAAGGTAGAGATACTTCAATGTTTTCAAAATGCCACAATTAAAACTTCAAAGGTCAAGCCATCATACAAAAACACATCCTTCTCAAGGAAAGAAATAAACCACTCGAATAGTCATCCGACCGGACTATCATCCGACCGGATGACCATCCGAACGGATTGTCATCCGCACGACTGGACCGTTCGATCGGGTTACCATCCGAACGAACTGTTGTCTGAGCCACTTACACCTTGCATCGATTTACGCGTCACTTATCATTATGCTATCAATCTGTTCAGGCTAACCTTACTCTCTAGCGCTCCCTTCAGTCCATCCATCGCTGTGAGTATACTCGACCCCTTTTTGCTTTACACACTTTTGGGTGTTACATACGTTACGAATATTCAAATCACAACAAACACACTACTCAATACTATTTGAACGCTAACCGTTAATGCATGTTATACGTGGCTTATGAATGCTTGTTTGTTATGTTTACACATGGAATGCTGTCTACCTGCCTTAGCAACGATAGTACTATAGTTTGGACTCAGCACCTGTTCGCAGGGGTTGTTAAGGACAATTACTTGCATGGATTACGGTGGTAATAATGTATTGCGAACTGCCTCATGCAGTCAACCCGCAGTCATTGGTATCGATGGATGTATGTCGATAACTAACGTGCTTTATTTAACTATGTGTACGTGCTGGTTATGCGTAAACGAATTTCGAACTCTATATGCTATTATCAAACTTGTATGCTCACCTTTACATTATATGTATTGACTTTATTTTAACATATGTGACAGGTGCTTAGGATGCCATGCCCCGATGTTTCCGCCATCGGTTGGGGTGTGACAGTCGAATAATGCAAAAATCGAGTTAAAGTGTCTGACAGACTACCCGAGCGGAAGGTCATCCGGGAGGATGGCCATTCGAATGGATGGCCATTCGAACAGTGGGTGTTTGTGAACTGTTTTTCGATGTTTGATCATAGTGTCCTGTAAAAACAAACAGCAAGTGTTATCATAAACAGATCATCTGGATGGATGGTCATCTGATCGGATGACCATTCGAACAGATGGTCAGTGGGTGAAGTTTCGTAAAATTTTCTAAGTTAAAGTTTTTGAGCTAACGGAGACGGCATGACAACGTGTCAAGCAACGGAAATACGCCAAACCAGCTCGTTCGATCGGATGGGTATCGCCCCTTTCAAACAGATGAACTGTTTTTAGTGAAATTTCGTGTTTGACCTGTGAATCGCTCCATTTCTCCGGCGGGAATCAGTCTTCAAGCCGACTCTCGACTAAGGAACGAGTCGAGAGCTCGATTGAGTCAGATTTCTCCACTGTTTTGTATCAAAACCGAGGAAAAGTTCAGAAATCAGTTGCAAAACGTGAAGTTTATCAGATCCGAGCAGGAAACATGTGAAATTGCGTTAGATCTGGTATAAAAGTGTGATAATCCTTTAGCTCTTGTATAAAAGTTGTGAAAATCCGCTAGATCTGGAACCATTCTTTGTTAAATGGTGCTCCACAATAGTTTGCATAAGTAACCGAGTGGAAACCACTTTCAAGAGGTCCAAATCAGTTGGTTTTCGGGAAAAAGTTGAAGTGTTCGGGTGATTTTGATGAAGAATATGGTGTAGAAGTGATTAAAGATGAAGGTTATACAAGATTTGAGGAGAAATACTTACGAAATGGCCTTGAATCGCGATTAAAGTGATTGAGAGTGACTTGAGTGCGTGTGATCGGATGGCAGAGTGAAAGGTGAGAATGAAGGGTTAAGTCACCTATTTATAGGTGACAGTGACAGCCTTAGTCGAATGGGTTAAGTCGGTGGAGAAGTGCAGGCGATCGGATGGCTTTCCGGTCGAATGGCCATCCGATCGGATGGCCATCCGATCGGATGTCCATTCGGACAGCCGATTCTCGTTTGCTAGTTTTCCGACTTTGGTTCGTTTTGCGAGTTAAGTGTTGTGTTGCGTATTCTTGTGAGTAACCATTGTATGTAGTATTATTACACTTAGGTGTTCATAAGTATCACTAGAAGTTCCCATGTTTCAAGTTTGCGTTTAAGCTAGCTTCTTGTTCAGTAAGTATCAAGCATAACAAGTGTTAAGTTTCTAGGATATATACATCGTTCACATATAAAGCATCACAAGAGTCAAGATTCAGATCGTTCATATATAAAGCATCACAAGAGTCAAGATTCACGTCGTTCATATGTGAGAAGCATCACATAGAGTAAAAGTTTCACATAGTTTAACAAAAATTAAGATTCAAATAGTATCCATTCTCATTATGATCTATCGTCTCGAGTGTAAAACTATCACAAGATAGGAAGTATGACGAGACTTGCCGAGATAATAAAAGTATCAAAACGCAGGGCGTTACACATAAGGACATAGGTTTGAGATGAGATAACTCAAGTTTAACTAAGTTTAAATAAAAAACAGAAACTTCAGTCCACTTTGGAGCCTTTTTGGTGACATTCCAGATCTTGGGTTTTGCATGGAAAACCTGTGGAAATGTTCCTTAGGTCGATCCAAGTGATTGAGAAGAAGACTGGATGAAAAAGACTAAGAAATGAGTGAGATATGCTCACTTGAACAATTTGATATGAATCCGTTTGCACTTCTGATTAACAGCAGCTTTGTGACTGATTTGAGAGAGTTTAGTATGAGTTGCAAAGTGAAAAATGTGAGGATTACACTTGGGTTTTATAGGGAAGTGTTTAGGGTTGGGTTTGGTGTGTAATTAATGCACAAAACATGTTTAAAACTCAAACAAAACACAAAAATCGCGCCTAAAACACGTTTGACTTGGGCTGATCACGGACACACGGCCTCGCGAGCCGCGAACATGTAGGTGGGCTGGGTCCCGGGCCGCCAGGGCTCGGGTTTGGGCCATTTGTTTGATTTTTGGCAAGTTGTACCACTAGACTTCCATTTTAATGTTTTTAAGGTATAACTTTGATGTTTTAAGCACAATAAACATAGTTAATAGTATGGAGTGTATTTATATCATAAATTAAACATAAAACGAGTATAAACATGTTTATTTGTCGAGAAATAGTATCGAATTTGTGTAACTTAGCATACAAGACACATGTTTACAAGTTTGACGTAATTTGCACAAGTTGTGAATATAGTATCATATGATTAACAAGTTTGATCGTATAAGCATGTATGAGATGTGTATAACAAGTAGGTGAAGGAATACGAATTTCCATTATGATTCAAGTCTCGGATTTTACAAGGATTACAACGAAACAGCGATTACAAGAATACAAAGTTTCCATAGATAGAATTACAAGCAAGGGTTTCCAAATATAGAAAGTACGAAATAGCAGGGCGTTACAATACGAATTCAAAAAAACACCATGGCTTGGATCCTAATATAGCCATGGTGTTTTAACATTTGGAATGATTTTGGTAATGTTGAAGGTATAAAACACCATTCAGATTCCAAAAACACCACGACTTGAATCGTAATACAGTCATGGTGTTTTAACATCTGGAATAACTGCATTGCTATTCAAGTCATGGTGTTTTAACACCATCTGAGAATGTTTGTATTCCTATTCCAGATGTTAAAACAACATAACTTGAATCATAGTAATGTTTCCAGATGTATAAAACACCACACCTTGAATCTAAATACAGTTCTTCCAGACGTTAAAACCCCACACTTTGAATCTTAATAGAGTTGCTTCACTAGATGCCATAGTTGTGACACTTCGGGTTTTCCCGAGCAATCTGTGTATATTAACTTGCGTGTACATAATATTAAATGAAAGTCGTGATTTATCTTGAGGTGCTATGTATCGATAATGTGTAAATATTATATACGTAGTTATATATATATATAAGTGAATCGAGACCACGAGCCCGACTCGAGACCGCTTGGTCTCGAGTAAACAGTGAAGCGATTGGGCCGGCTGGGCCACGCCGCTCGGAAACCCACTAGGGTGCACCAAGCCGGTCCGGATATAAAACCCACAAGAGGGGTCAACTTTGCCACTTTTCACCATTTGCAACATTTCCTCATTCACTCACTCCCACACACTCTCCCTCACCCTCTCAACAAAACCCTAACAATCAAGCTCACCTCCTCTCCTCTCCCTCTCTCTCGGATCAAACCGGCGACAACAAAAGGGGCTCTCGGATCATCTCGGATTAGCTTGCGATCACCACTCGGAACTTAGTCCATCAATCCCTCATACTCTTTCATCTAGCCGGTTAGTTTCCTTTTAGTTGTTTGGCCAAAAATGATGTTTTATGAATACAAAGTGATAAGATAATTGGATGATAAATGATGGATGAAATATGTGATAAATGATAAACATGTTCATGTTTTAATGGGAAAATTGTTAGATAACTTACAAGGTTATGTAGGATGAACATATGATGAGTATGTGTTGAATATGCTTGAATGTTGTTATGAATATATGAAAAATTACGTGTTTGATATGTATATTAGATTCAGGAAATCGATGATGCTGATTTGAGTATATGTTAGGATGGAATTGTTTGAATAATCATGTTATAAAGAAAACCCTAAGAACAACATGAATGTCATGAAAACATTTGAAATATGCTTTGTTTGATCTATTTTGAATTGCATTTAGACAATAAAACATGTTTAAACATTCTGGTTGGATAGTACATGTTATCATGAAATTGCAACCTCATTGGTTAGTACATCAGAGGTTCTAGAAGGATTCTTGTGCACGTATCCGAGGTTGCGACTCGAGACTAAGTGGTTGCGACTCGGAACTAAACCATGACAACTCGAGACCGTCCGGTTGCGACTCGAGACTAAGTGGTTGCGACTCGGAACAAAACCATGACGACTCGAGACCGCCCGGTTGCGACTCGAGATTGGACTCGAAACCTCCAAGATTGCGACTCGTACCGGCATTACTCGAAATCTCGTGGTTGCGACTCGAGACCGCACGTTCTCGGGTCGAGACCACCGTACCTCGAATGGGCTGCTTGTCTCCGTTATTGGGCCAAACACGTGTGGACTATGCATACCGTTCCATTGAGAGTTCCGTGATTCTGTTAGTATAATCGGATAAGACCCATTAACACTTATGACTTGTATGAAAGGTGTAGACGTTACTGTTTAACTGCTACGTTTTAGAATAGGCCCGATAACTTGCTGGATGATCATGTGTTATGTATGCTATGTGTTAGCTATGTATAGATTATACGTGAATACTTGTTACCCAACTTGACCTATATTGGTAACCATGCTAGGACGTGGTGACCAACGTGATTGACCAAGTATATAATCTACCGAGCAACCCAAGGTGAGTTCACAACTAATAAAGCATGCGTTCCCGGTGGTTGGGAAACGGAAACTTAAATCAACGCTATCCCCTCGTAAGGGATACAAACCTACTTCTCTCCCCTTAAATGGGACCTTTGGTTAATTACTGTTTATACTAGATGCAACAAGCAACACTAAACAAAACTCTATCACTCAAGTCCTCACTCTTAATACCGATTAGTCGCCGGGGTCAGGCGAACGGGTTATTAGTTGATAGCGCTATTTAGGTCTCACCAACCTCACACCGTGCCCGCGTATGGGATCGGGCGTGAACTAATGTACTCTGGCAACCGTCAATGATGATAGAACATTGACAAACGGGGCACTCTATGGAAACGTACGGATGAATAGTATTCGGTATTGTAAAAACAGTTTAGTCGCTTACTTATGGGGTAGCTCCCCATCGCATGTATAAACGGATAAATTAACTGGTGAAACAAGTTTTTGGAAATTAAAACTGGACAACTCGTGAACTCGCCAACATTTTTGTTGATACCCTACTGCATGCTTTGCAGGTACCCAGTGACTCAGGAGCTTGCAGCTTGGGAAGTGTAGTGGTCGTCTAAACCCATATGTTGGGGTCTAAATAATCTTGAACTATGAGCTTTGTTTCGAAACTATTTGGCCTATGCTTCCGCTACTCTCTTAAAAATGTCTTTTGAACTTAAACTATTACACCTTATTGTTTACTAACTATTATGATTGATGAACATTCTTACTCCTAACCAATACTCAGTATAATTGATGGCTGGATCCTGGTCAGTCACGCCTCCAAGCGGTGGCATTCCGCATGTGGGTTTTGGGGGTGTGACAGATTGGTATCAGAGCCATTGGTTATAGTGAACTTGGTTTTAAAAAGAGAAGAAGATCTTTTTGAGAAAAACCAGACTATAACCCGTGACTCGCGACGACACTACACTCCAAGGGCAAGACTCGGCATATTAGATCTCATAGCTCGGACTTCTGTTTATTTGCTTGTTTATCTTAAGTTGACTGCCCTGCTATAAATACTAGTGTGCCTGATTAGATAGATACACATTTCTCTTCTACCTCATTCTCGCTACGTTACAACATCACACTCATACTGTGTTTTCTGGTTATGAAGACAATGAGTGGACGCGGAAGAGGAAGCGTTAACATGACTCAGGCTCAATTCGCTAACTTGCTCAACACGGTGGTTGCAGCTTTCGCAGCTCACCCTGGAGGTAACTCGTTACTTTAGGATGTTTAGATCCTACCCCCACATCGTCTTTCCACCTCTAAACCTATTCGTTTCACTTCTCGCAACAGGTCAGCCTGCGCCTGCACAGCCACGTGTTTGTACTTTCAAAACCTTCATGGATGGCAAGCCTCTCCCTTTCAACGGCACTGAGGGTGCCATAGGCCTTCTGCATTGGATTGAGAAGGCCGAAGCTGTCTTTGCTGTCTGTGAGTGTCCCCCTGCTAACTGGGTTAAGTTCGCGACTGGTACGCTTGAAGGAAACGCGCTTTCATGGTGGAAAGCACAGATTCAGATGCTTGGTCTGGAAACTGCTAATGCTACTGCATGGGAAGATTTTAAGGACATGATCAAAGAAGAGTATTGTCACAGGGATGACATCCACAAACTCGAGAACGAGTACTATGCGCTCAAGATGGTTGGATCAGAGATTGAGACCTACACTAAGCAGTCCAACGACTATGCTGCACTTTGCCCAAACATGTCCCGACCTATGTACCGAAGGATTGAATTGTACATCAAAGGCTTGGTCCCTGAAATCAGAAGTCTTGTGACCTCAGCCAACCTCAATACCATACAGCCCGTGGTTCGTCTTGCTCACAAACTCACCAATCAGGCTGTGGAAGAGGGCAAGCTGCCCAAGAGGATCGGTGCTACTGCTGGAACTTCTGGCGATAACAAACGAAAGTGGGATGGAAGTCAGGGAAAGGATGCTAACCCCACTCAGGCCCCAGTTCAACAAAGGAAGACTGAAAGCAACAAGGGCCCTCAGCAACAGGGTGGCTATCGAGGAAACCACCCTAAGTGTAACAAATGTAACCGACATAACAGTGGGCCATGTGGCAAAGGTCAATGTCAGCGATGCAACAAGATGGGGCACGAAGCCAAAGACTGCCGAAGCCAGTTCCCAGCTAGGCAGAATCAGCAACAACCCCAGCAACAGCAGCAACAAGGAAACAACCGTGGATGCTTCAAGTGTGGAGCAACGGGGCACATGCGAAAGGATTGCCCTGAACTGAATCAAAACAACAACAATCAGGGTGCTGGGAACAATAACAACAATGCTGGAAATGGTGCTAGAGGAAGGGCTTTTGTGATTGGAGCTGGGGAAGCAAGGAATGACCCCAACGTTGTGGCGGGTAAGTTCCTACTTAATGATCGTTATGTTTCCATGCTATTTGATTCCGGAGCAGATGCTAGTTATGTATCCCTACGTATTAGTAAGAAACTTAAACTCACTCTTACGCCGCTAAGCTCTAAGCACACCGTTGAAATAGCTAATGGTAGAAACCTCGAGGCCTCACACATAATTCGTAACTGCAAATTAGAGTTGTCTGGTCAGACCTTCTGTATCGATCTCTTCCCCATCATTCTTGGAAGCTTCGACGTCATCATTGGTATGGATTGGTTATCCAAACATCGAGCTGAAATCCTCTGCCAAGAGAAAGCTATTCGTATTCCCCGTCCCCCTGGCAAACCTCTTATAGTTCAAGGCGACAAGAGCGGAGAAGTCACAGGCATCATTTCATTCTTAAAGGCCCAAAAGTGTCTACGAAAGGGACACACCGCTATCTTAGCACTCGTGGCTGACACACAGAAAAAGGAAAACAGGATTGAAGATTTTCCAGTTGTACGTGACTATCCCGAGGTATTCCCGGAGGAACTACCTGGACTCCCTCCTCACCGTCAGGTCGAATTCCAAATCGAGCTAGCTCCCGGAGCAGCACCTATAGCTCGTGCACCTTATCGCCTAGCTCCTGCAGAACTCAAGGAACTCTCTACTCAGCTACAAGAACTTTTGGACAAAGTTTTTATCCGTCCTAGTTCATCACCCTGGGGAGCCCCAGTGCTCTTCGTCAAAAAGAAAGATGGCTCATTCCGAATGTGCATTGACTACCGCGAACTTAATAAGGTTACCATCAAGAATCGTTATCCACTTCCCCGTATCGACGACCTGTTCGACCAGCTGCAAGGGTCGAGCTATTATTCCAAGATCGATCTGCGATCGGGTTATCACCAGCTGAGAGTCCGCGATGAGGACATCTCTAAGACTGCTTTCAGAACCCGCTATGGTCACTACGAATTCCTTGTTATGCCTTTCGAAATGACCAACGCCCCTGCGATCTTTATGGATCTCATGAACCGAGTATGCAAACCCTACCTCGACAAGTTCGTAATTGTGTTTATCGACGACATCTTAATCTACTCGAAGAGCCAAGAGGAGCATGAACGACACCTGCGTCTCATTCTCGAGCTTCTTCGCAATGAGCAACTGTACGCCAAATTCTCGAAATGTGATTTCTGGCTTAGAGAAGTCCATTTCCTTGGGCACATCGTCAATCAGGAAGGGATTCATGTTGACCCTGCTAAGATTGAGTCCATTAAGAATTGGCCTGTACCCAAGACTCCGACCGAAGTTCGCCAATTCTTGGGATTGGCAGGATACTATCGAAGATTTATCAAGGGATTCTCTAAGATCGCTCAACCACTTACGACACTCACTCAGAAGGGTGTTGCTTACAAATGGAGTGATGCTCAGGAATCTGCCTTCCAGGAACTAAAGAAGAACCTTTGTAGTGCTCCTATCCTCTCCTTACCTGAAGGTACCGACGACTTCGTCGTTTACTGCGACGCTTCTATTCAAGGACTTGGCTGCGTGTTGATGCAACGCGAGAAAGTTATTGCTTACGCCTCGCGACAACTCAAGGTCCACGAACGGAACTATACGACGCATGACTTAGAATTTGGAGCTGTGGTCTTCGCGCTCAAGCTTTGGAGACACTACTTGTACGGCACCAAGTGCACGATTTACACTGATCACAAGAGTCTCCAGCACATAATGGGACAAAAGGAGTTGAATATGCGGCAACGCCGATGGGTCGAACTCCTAAATGACTACGAGTGTGCAATCAAATATCACCCAGGCAAGGCTAATGTGGTAGCCGATGCCCTCAGCAGAAAGGAGACCAAACCCAAGCGTGTTCGTGCCTTACAGCTCACTATCCACTCGAACCTCCCTAATCAAATTCGAAATGCTCAGGTTGAAGCATTGAAAGCCGAGAACATCAGGGCTGAGTCCCTACGAGGATCGAGACAACGATTGGAACAAAGAGAAGACGGTGCTTACTACGTAGCCGGACGCATATGGGTTCCGCTTTATGGAAATTTACGTGACCTTGTGATGGATGAAGCCCATAAGTCCCGTTACTCAGTACATCCGGGTTCAGATAAGATGTACCACGACTTAAGGACTACCTATTGGTGGCCTGGCATGAAAGCCCACATAGCAACGTATGTCAGAAAATGTTTAACCTGCGCAAGAGTCAAGGCTGAGTATCAGAAACCATCAGGCCTACTCCAACAGCCAGAGATCCCGCAATGGAAATGGGAGCAGATTTCCATGGATTTTGTTACTGGCCTGCCTAGGTCTCAACCCGGAAATGACACCATTTGGGTGATCGTGGATCGCTTAACTAAGTCTGCACACTTTTTGGCTATCAAAGAAACAGACAAGTTCTCCACCCTAGCAGAGGTATACTTAAAAGAAGTGGTTTCGAAGCACGGAGTGCCCACCTCTATTATTTCTGATCGAGATGCACGTTTTACTTCTGAATTGTGGCAAGCTATGCACAAATCTTTTGGCTCGCGTTTAGACATGAGCACCGCTTATCATCCGCAAACGGATGGGCAATCGGAACGCACCATCCAAACCCTCGAAGACATGCTTAGGGCATGTGTGATCGATTTTGGCAAAAATTGGGAGAAGCACCTACCGTTAGTGGAATTCTCCTACAACAACAGCTACCACACCAGCATTCAGGCGGCACCCTTTGAGGCATTGTATGGTCGTAGATGTCGATCGCCTCTCTGCTGGGCGGAGGTTGGTGACAGCCAGATCACAGGCCCGGAACATGTAGTTGACACTACCGAAAAGATTACCCAGATTAGGCAACGCATGGCGGCAGCTCGTGACCGTCAGAAGAGATACGCGGATAAGGATAGGAAACCACTAGAGTTCCAGGTTGGTGAGCGGGCTCTACTTAAGGTCTCACCCTGGAAGGGTGTGGTTCGTTTTGGAAAACGGGGCAAGCTTAATCCGAGATATGTCGGACCCTTTGAAGTTACCGAAAAGATCGGTATGGCCGCTTACAGATTGAATCTGCCTGAAGAACTGAGTGCTGTGCACAACGTCTTCCACGTGTCTAATCTGAAGAAGTGCCTGTCAGATGAAACACTCGTCATTCCTTACAAGGAACTTACTATTGACGAACAGCTACACTTTACTGAGGAACCGGTTGAGATCACGGATCGTGAGATCAAAACCCTCAAACGTAGCCAGATACCCCTCGTGCGAGTTCGTTGGAACTCACGCCGTGGCCCAGAGTTTACCTGGGAGCCGGAAGACCAGATGAAGCGCAAGTATCCTCAGCTGTTCCCAAATGAAACCCCCAGCACTGAAGCTACAACTGAATTTCGGGACGAAATTCCAAACTAACGGGGGGATGATGTGACACCCCGTTGAAACGCTCTCACTTTTACTAGCTTGTCAGTGGCTGCTTTAACTTTCGGGACGAAAGTTCTTAAAACTTGGGGATAATGTGACACTTCGGGTTTTCCCGAGCAATCTGTGTATATTAACTTGCGTGTACATAATATTAAATGAAAGTCGTGATTTATCTTGAGGTGCTATGTATCGATAATGTGTAAATATTATATACGTAGTTATATATATATAAGTGAATCGAGACCACGAGCCCGACTCGAGACCGCTTGGTCTCGAGTAAACAGTGAAGCGATTGGGCCGGCTGGGCCACGCCGCTCGGAAACCCACTAGGGTGCACCAAGCTGGTCCGGATATAAAACCCACAAGAGGGGTCAACTTTGCCACTTTTCACCATTTGCAACATTTCCTCATTCACTCACTCCCACACACTCTCCCTCACCCTCTCAACAAAACCCTAACAATCAAGCTCACCTCCTCTCCTCTCCCTCTCTCTCGGATCAAACCGGCGACAACAAAAGGGGCTCTCGGATCATCTCGGATTAGCTTGAGATCACCACTCGGAACTTAGTCCATCAATCCCTCATACTCTTTCATCTAGCCGGTTAGTTTCCTTTTAGTTGTTTGGCCAAAAATGATGTTTTATGAATACAAAGTGATAAGATAATTGGATGATAAATGATGGATGAAATATGTGATAAATGATAAACATGTTCATGTTTTAATGGGAAAATTGTTAAATAACTTACAAGGTTATGTAGGATGAACATATGATGAGTATGTGTTGAATATGCTTGAATGTTGTTATGAATATATGAAAAATTACGTGTTTGATATGTGTATTAGATTCAGGAAATCGATGATGCTGATTTGAGTATATGTTAGGATGGAATTGTTTGAATAATCATGTTATAAAGAAAACCCTAAGAACAACATGAATGTCATGAAAACATTTGAAATATGCTTTGTTTGATCTATTTTGAATTGCATTTAGACAATAAAACATGTTTAAACATTCTGGTTGGATAGTACATGTTATCATGAAATTGCAACCTCATTGGTTAGTACATCAGAGGTTCTAGAAGGATTCTTGTGCACGTATCCGAGGTTGCGACTCGAGACTAAGTGGTTGCGACTCGGAACTAAACCATGACAACTCGAGACCGTCCGGTTGCGACTCGAGACTAAGTGGTTGCGACTCGGAACAAAACCATGACGACTCGAGACCGCCCGGTTGCGACTCGAGATTGGACTCGAAACCTCCAAGATTGCGACTCGTACCGGCATTACTCGAAATCTCGTGGTTGCGACTCGAGACCGCACGTTCTCGGGTCGAGACCACCGTACCTCGAATGGGCTGCTTGTCTCCGTTATTGGGCCAAACACGTGTGGACTATGCATACCGTTCCATTGAGAGTTCCGTGATTCTGTTAGTATGATCGGATAAGACCCATTAACACTTATGACTTGTATGAAAGGTGTAGACGTTACTGTTTAACTGCTACGTTTTAGAATAGGCCCGATAACTTGCTGGATGATCATGTGTTATGTATGCTATGTGTTAGCTATGTATAGATTATACGTGAATACTTGTTCCCCAACTTGACCTATATTGGTAACCATGCTAGGACGTGGTGACCAACGTGATTGACCAAGTATATAATCTACCGAGCAACCCAAGGTGAGTTCACAACTAATAAAGCATGCGTTCCCGGTGGTTGGGAAATGGAAACTTAAATCAACGCTATCCCCTCGTAAGGGATACAAACCTACTTCTCTCCCCTTAAATGGGACCTTTGGTTAATTACTGTTTATACTAGATGCAACAAGCAACACTAAACAAAACTCTATCACTCAAGTCCTCACTCTTAATACCGATTAGTTGCCGGGGTCAGGCGAACGGGTTATTAGTTGATAGCGCTATTTAGGTCTCACCAACCTCACACCGTGCCCGCGTATGGGATCGGGCGTGAACTAATGTACTCTGGCAACCGTCAATGATGATAGAACATTGACAAACGGGGCACTCTACGGAAACGTACGGATGAATAGTATTCGGTATTGTAAAAACAGTTTAGTCGCTTACTTATGGGGTAGCTCCCCATCGCATGTATAAACGGATAAATTAACTGGTGAAACAAGTTTTTGGAAATTAAAACTGGACAACTCGTGAACTCGCCAACATTTTTGTTGATACCCTACTGCATGCTTTGCAGGTACCCAGTGACTCAGGAGCTTGCAGCTTGGGAAGTGTAGTGGTCGTCTAAACCCATATGTTGGGGTCTAAATAATCTTGAACTATGAGCTTTGTTTCGAAACTATTTGGCCTATGCTTCCGCTACTCTCTTAAAAATGTCTTTTGAACTTAAACTATTAAACCTTATTGTTTACTAACTATTATGATTGATGAACATTCTTACTCCTAACCAATACTCAGTATAATTGATGGCTGGATCCTGGTCAGTCACGCCTCCAAGCGGTGGCATTCCGCATGTGGGTTTTGGGGGTGTGACAATAGTTGTGTTAAGACACTTCGATCTTGCTGTTTTCAACCTTTTCCCTAAAAAAACCGTCGAACAAATTTTTAGCGAACCCTAGATGATTCAGAGTACAAAATGAAGAAGAAGATTTGTTTGATTACGTTTATAACACAATCTGAACTTCTGATTTTGATTTTGTTCCATGATCTCCTATTTTGGATGGAAAGGGAGAAATCTATGGAACTTTGCCAGCGGATTGATTATTATGAGATATGGTTTCTTTATTTAAATGTTGTAAAAAGACACTATTACCTCTACACTAATCAAATCAGTCTAAATAAATACCACGCTATTTACAATTTTGCCACTTTTGATCTCAACCATTAACTACTAGATCTAAGGGCTTAAAGCACTTTTTACCCTTCTAAAATAACCCTTCTTTTACAATAACCCCACTCATTATATTATATATCATTTAATATTTTTCAAAATTCAAATCCGGCCATTCTAAGCAATTAACGACGTCTAGCCTGATCTATGGGTGTTCAGAATTCGTTTCGAATACGAAAAATTTGAAATTCGATTATCAAGAATTCGTTTCTATTATAAGAATTCGAATTTGATTCAATTCGAGTCAAGTAAATTGAATACGAATCGAATATGAATTTATAATTTCAAATTCGAATAAAAATTATACATTTTATTTATTATTTTTATATTTAATCCATATATAACTTTTATTGACCTATACTATAAATTATTTTCAAAATTTATTCCAAGTATTAAAATTACCCATTACCAAACCCACTACATATCTCATAACTAAAGCCTAAGTAACAAGTCTTTCAATCGATTTCTAACACTAAAAATATTAACTTGTAATGTGGAGTGGTTATTCCCGACTTCTCGTTTTGAATGTTAGACTTATGGCACTTTATTTGGAACTTTTTAATGTGATATCGTGGTTGCTTTAAAATTTATGTTTCATTTTGATAGTTTTTATACATGTTTTAAAAGAATATGAATCAAATCGAATTTATTCAAATTCGATTTGAATTCGAATTTTTAATCGAATACGAATTGGGTTTTTATTCGAATACGAATTCGAATTCGAATCGAATTAGGTAGGTTTCAATCGAATTCGAAAGGAATTCAAATTCAAGGGAAACTAAAAATTATTCGAATAATTCAAAATTTTGATATTCGATTCGATGAATACCCCTATCCTGATCTGAAAACATTTGGTTTACATTATAATTTCTCTTTAGATTCAGTTCTTGTGCAATTTCAATTTAGTCACTAATTCGTTTAAATCTAGTTGCATGTACGATGATGATAATAATTTTATATGACTTTAAACTAGATGGAACCCCGCCGCGTTGCGGCCGACAATTTACAAATTAAGACAAAACGTAAAAAAATGCTAGACGTAAGCCCCCGCGTTGTCGTGTTGAAGGTTAAATGACATCAAACATTACCCATGTAAAACCTATGACAATACAAAACGTAAAAAAACATCAATCAACTTGGTAACAGAAGAAGAAGTCAGGGACACGTGGAGAAAACGTGTCACGCAACCAAGAAAAGTTGCATTAAGAGGATGTATCATGTGCTTTAACATGTGGTACAACACATAACTATGAGTTGTTGTAGGACTTGTATCATTAGCATACAACACTCTAATACACAACACACCAATGAAGCACAAAGCACAACCTATAAAGCCAACAAATATTATAAATTTTTATTATATAATATAATTTATGTTATATAATGTTTAGAGATAAATTAATAACTGGCAAATAAAAGCACTATATCTTTCAAAAACTAAATGAAGCATATGGTACAATTCCTAATGCACACAAATGTTTCAAATCTATCATCTATCATCTATTATATATAATAAACGAAAATAATTTGGGACACATGTCGCAATATTAGGGCCTCTTAGATGTGGTTTTGGCGGGAAAATGTACGGGTCTGTTTTTTTGTTAATGGGTTATGCGGGATCCGGATTTTGACCCAAGTATATATTGCTTCTAAAAGTCCAAAATCCTTTATTCATTTCATTAAACACCACAGACAGAACACCTTTCCTCTATCGTCCCTCTCGAAACCCTGATATCCATCTTTTGGCGATCTTGTGTTCTTCTGTTGACATCGAGAGAGATCTGAATCAACCGTATAGATCTCCTACCAAACAATCATCATCGGATTTTGTCCACAGTCAAGGTCACTTTGTATATTTTATTCTTCTTTTATTTTAATTTTTCCCTCTCTTTCATGGTTTAGAAGTTCAGTGCCGATTAGGTTTTTGGTTATCTTATTCTCACTGTGGTTCCAATCAAATCAAGAGGTTAGTATACGTATTTTATATATTTGATTATTGAAGTTCCGTTTTTGTTCATATACGGTATAGATTTGTGCTCTGATTTTAGTTTTTGTTCATATAGTTGTTTACATAATCGCTTTCTACAACAATCTTCCATTCGATCGATTATGGATGTTCCCGGTTGAAGACGACAACAGCAGGATGCACTCTGGCAGCACAATTAGGGTTTCGTTGTGAACCCTAACAAAAGTGGCGGCGGCGGTTCCAAAGCTTTTTCTAAGAAAGAGGGGTAGTGTTAATAGAGGTTAGAGAGAGGGATGAACGTCCATTGATATTGCGTATAGATTAAGAATTGAAGCTAATCTCATTGGCATCATTCAGGTGAGTTTATCTTGCCAGATTTGAGATATTCTTTGTTTTGTTTTTAGATTGTTCTTGCTTTTATAGATGTACTTATCTTTTATACTATTTCTTTTGTAAGGGACTCAAAAAGTGAATCATTGAAACGATGATTCTGAACATTCTATAGATTTGTTATAATCTTTCCTGGGTTTTTGTTTTTTTCGTATAACACAGGTTCAGTTATATATTTTTACCTGCTAAGTAATTGATAAAATGTTGTTAGCACATGTTCACTGTTTAGATATTGAATCCTAAAAGATGTAAGGTGTGGCCAAGTTATATCCACACGTTTGATCTGGTAACTCTGTCACACTAATAATATAGACAGATATTAAACTTGCAAATGGTTAATTTTTGTTCTTAAACTGTAGGAACCTCATAAGTTACCTCAGGCAGAAGACAAGACAACTATGAAGACATTGGCCATTGAATTTTTAGAGTGCCAAGTTAAAGTTTTGTTCGGATATTGAGGTAACGAATTTTATCCATGGTTTAAAGTTCTGAGTATAACCACTATGACTATTAAGTTTGTTGATTAGCATAAACATATGTAGTGATCGTAGTATGTATAAGAATGTTCAATCTTCTTTTGGTTTTGTAAATTGGAAATCTAACTGATGTCATTTGGGTTCATTTGATGCACTAATAATAGGTGATTTGGTAGAAATGAGATGTTTTGTTGATTTGAGTTAATCTGGTTCATATGGCAAGGTAATCATGTTTGTGATTTTCGATTTATAGCTGTAAACAATAATAATGTAAAAGTTCCAGATCAATTCTGATTGAATAATATTGGAACGTGTGTTAGTAGGTTTTACGACCCATTCACATATCATGGTTTAGCACGCCGCACATGCGCGTGATGGTGTTTGGGCATCGTGCGTATAAGATTCGGAGGTGGTGATGTGACGGTGATGATTGTAGGAAGTGGTGACAAGCTTGTCAAAGTAGGAGAGGCATAATCAGGTATAACCTAGGCTTATTGATATAGTGATACGAAAGCAATATTAGGCTTTCATTTGATTATGGCTTAGATGTAGATGGAAACTCAAAAGGTTTTATGGCAGGTATGTTGGTTGGATTAAAGGATAGGAATCAGGATGGCTAACTATCACATGCATCAGTAATGCCCACCAGGTGTTTGTTAGTATGTTTCAATGAGTTTAGCCAATATTTTTTTTTCATTTAAAAAGCCATGATTTTGAATGCAGTCATTTTAGTAGAGGTGTTGAGAACCGTGAAGATGAAAGAGCGCGAATAGGTCAGGTTGGGCCAGTTGGATAACATATCAAAACGGGTAACTATATTGTACAGGTTGAAACAACCTGAATAATGAGTTAACTAGAACATTTTTTCGTTGAAAATCCAAATAATTTTTCCATAATATATTTTTTGCTGCAAGTGGGTATATCAGTCATATGGGACGATTTGGGTGAGGTGGCACTTTCGAAACTTTTGCTTTTGAATGGGTTGAGTTTTGTTTCAAACGGGTCATACGGGTCAAATAAACAAATTTAGTCAAAAGAGTTCAAGCAAACATGCCTTAATCTGTTTTGACCCATTACCTACTATAACTCAAACTCATTATTGATTCATATACATATTGTTTTAGATAGATATAAAAACTATTCTAGGTCAACAACCACGAATGTAAGAAGCCGTGGAGGTTCTCGCTGAGGTCCTGGCCATGTTGTAGTTTGTAATAAAGACATCATCAATGAGCTTAACGCCGCTCTTGGACCACTTTCGGGGCGTACTTATTGTACTGCACGTACGCATGCCTGAGAATGTATTTAGAAGCCTAGAACTGTAATATGTAAGCAAAAAAGATGTTGGAATAAATACTTGCATGGAGATCAACCTATAAGCCCGAAAAAATCCGCAGGGTTAGTGTTATAGAATGAATCATATTAATTGCGAGGCTATACGGTTGTATCAGCTGGCATATTGTGTTTTTTGGGTAGGATGTAGTGGAAATTCCTTTAGGAGCAACAAGTAGTGAATGTCAAATCAGGTAAAAAATTTCGAGAAGGGCCTTTAGTAGCAACAGGTAGTGAGAATGTCAAGGATTGGTGTTCACCCCTTTAGTCAGGTATATTTGTATTATTTTACTATCTTGCATTTAATTTAGTCTATATTATAACATTAAAAAAATGTGTGTTTTCATCCATAGAAACTGAAATGGGAATCCTTTATTCAATATGGCAAGCAAAGTTAGATTTTAGATTTAAGCTAAAGCTTCCGATCACCAATAGTGCTAATGATCTTATCCAAAGTGTTTGCCCATTAATTACCAAATTGGTCAAATTGTTGAATCTTCGAGAGTGGTAATGTTGGTGGAGTCAGAAGCGCAGATTTCACAGGCTCAAAAACTGATCAGTTGATCCATTGGACGAAGTAACTAGATACCTATTAAATTGATGCTTGCTATTTGCGCGCTTCTGAAAGCCGATAAATGTGAGTAATTTTACACTTTTAAGTTACTATAGCTTCACTTAAGGAATTTTTTTTATGAGTGGCCTCATGGTTTGAGATAATATTTTTTTTCGTTCATGCATTCACTTATCTTATTTTTGTATCCTATTTTATTGTGAGTTCATGGGCTAATTAGTAAGTACACTGAAATGTAACTTGGGGTGTGTTTGGTTTGTAAGTGGTTTGGAAATGGGTATAGGTTTGAAAGAAAATGAAATGCCAGAAGATACGAATCAGATAACTTTTGCTTTAAAGTGTGATTAGAATTAAAATTGGAATTTAATCAATAACTTAGGATAATGAAGAGGTTTTCTTATTAATATACTTATTTTTATTTTGGATAACAAACGAGATTATATTTTAAAGGTAAACATATTTGATTCACATTGTCATAATGATGATGATTTGTTGGTTCGTGTTTATTATATTCATGTGGTTCAAATTGTCGTTGTAATCGAATATATCCGTTTGTGTTTAACGGTATAAAATCAAAATAGTGTGATTAGAATTAAAATTGGAATTTAATCAATAACTTAGGATAATGAAGAGGTTTTCTTATTAATATACTTATTTTTATTTTGGATAACAAACAAGATTATATTTTAAAGGTAAACATATTTGATTCACATTGTTATAATGATGATGATTTGTTGGTTCGTGTTTATTATATTCATGTGGTTCAAATTGTCGTAATCGAATATATTCGTTTGTGTTTAACGGTATAAAATCATGATAGTGTGTTTTATCTTTTATTTATTTCTCATCTACAATTATTATTTGTTGTTTGTTATAGATATAATGATGTCGATTGGGTTGATGTCATGAAACAACGGAGAGTTCCATGGGGCAAAAAGGTTGTTTTCAAATCGTCCAAGAGACTGAAATGAAGCTTTTGTTTGTAGTATATCAAGAAATTTGCAATCTCAAACTATTCTTACTTGGAAACTATTCTTACTTGTATCAAAAGATGGTCAAGAGCGATTCACAAGCCTTTAGTCCAAGTGGTACCAAACATGTATAATTCCTAAGTTGTATACATAACCGATATTTGTCCTTTTCTTGATGTTTTTGTACACGGCGTATAAAGAAAACTGTGTTACTATTTTATGTAATATCACTTTAGTGGAGGGTTCAAATGAGAAGAAATTCTTTGTAAGAAGAAAAAAGAAGAAATTTCAACCAATAGGAATGCTTCATTAGACTTCATTTAATATTTGTACTTAATGTAACTATAAGGGTATATTAGTAAATTTACATACATCATTAATTGGTAGTTCCATCTTTAATAACTAACTATATTAAATTTGTAACTTATTTTTAAGATATATATTTTTCACAAAAAATAAAAATAAAAATTCATTTAAAGTGTAGGATAAATACGAGGCGTGTAGGATAAATTACGAGTTGTGTAGGATAAATTTCAATATGTGTAGGATAAATTTCGAAATGTGTAGGATAACTTTTGATGTGTGTAGGCAAAAATATTTAGTGTGGAGGATTATAGTCTTAATGACTAATTAATTAGTCAAACATAATAATAAATGAGATGAGAAAAAAAACTATTTAATGTTTTACAATTATACCCTTTTATTCTTTTTCTTCTCAATAAAATTTTCTTCTCAAATGAACCTTCCCCTATCACTTTATTTGCATTACTTTTATCGATACACTTATGATTAATGTAATTTAAATTTTCCTACCCGGGTTGCCACCCGGGTGATAACCTAGTATTCTAATAAATAAAGATCTTGGGTTGCCACCTGGCACCATTGACAATCCACAAATTTGGAGGGAAATTTTTATAGAATTTTCACATTTTTTATTTAATAATCTAATTATTATCTTGACTAAATTAGTTCCTAAAAGTAAGGTATACAGCTATTATTACGTAAAAGGAATATATGGAGAAAAACAAATCTACAATAATCACATTTATTCTTTACGTTATTTTAGGAGTTCTATATTTAGTTCTATTATATTTTAATTTAAGTAGTTAGTATCTTATGAACAAGACTTAAATATGTGGCTTTAGTTGATAGAATAAAAAAAAACTATGGCCCAAAACGATTGCATATTTATAATTTGTAGCTAAAGTGGCCCATTATAGCTCAAGCTTATTAAAAACTTAAATATGTATATTTTGGTTTTGGTGAACTCCTCATCATAAAGCATATTCCTCTTTTTTTTTTTTTTTTTTTTTTTTTTTTTTTTTTTTTTTTTTACCTTTTCTATTATTTAGAGCAACTTTCCTTTGACTCCCCACTTCCCCTTTCATGGCATTCTTAATCAGAGAGTTAGGTCAACAATCACTCCTCAATTCATAAATGTAATAGTAAAACTGAATCCAGCAGTCGATATCTTCGGATTAGTGTTCCTGTTTTTCATCAATTTTGGTTACAAATAGATTTCAGATTTCAAGTTCAAATCCACATTGTTTAGCTTTTTATCCCGCTAATGGAGCTATATATATGTGATCGGTGTTACTATCTAATTCTCCACTGCATACGGCTTCTCTCTATTGCGAGTATTAGCTTAAATTTCAGGTTAGTTTTCTATTTTATTTTATCTTCTTTTATTTTCATTCGAACTGTGTTACAAGTGTGTATGATAATTTGGTTCACCAACTGTTTGATAATATTCTCCATTTGTTAATATGATGTGAATTTGTGATCTGAGAGTTTCTGGAAGATCTGTAGAAGATGAAGATCGGACGGTGTGAAATGAGGCTAATGTGTGTGAGTTTTTGGTTTAGTTGTCGGTTGATTGATTTTTTGAAGTTATGGATGTTAAGATGATATATTGATATGACTGTTTTGGGGACTTTTGAAGTATGTTGATTATGGAAGAAGGTTAGGTAGGGTTTTGTGGTTTTTTTTTTATGAATGTATTTTGATTTTGGAGGATTAGGGCTGTGAGAATGTAGGATATTTTGTGGTTTAACTCTGTTCTAGGGTTAGAATGTAGATAGAGCATTAAAATAGTTAAACAGTTAAAGTATTTGTGTAAAGTGAGCTATGAATTTGTGATCTACTAATGTATTACTTTCTGAGAGATCTATGCATGCATATGGTTTTTGATTTTGTTATCCGTCAATTGACTTTTTGTAGTTCTAAATAACAAGATATTTTTAGTTTTTAACTGTATTACTAAAAGGGTTATTGGATTTTAATAATCCTAAGTTTCATCAGTTGGCCGATAATAATAATCCCAACTTTAAAAATTCCCTTCAATAATCCCATCTTGTAAAAGTTTGGCCACCTTTGATCCTTTCAAACATATAAGAATTTGGTCTCCTCAATATATTCAATTACACCTAGAGACTCCTTAATTGATTTAAGTGCACCTATGTTAGAAAAGGATCAATGGCGGCCAAACTTTTACAAGTTGGGATTATTGGAGAGAATTTTTAAAGTTGGGATTATTATCGGCCAACTGGTGAAACTTAGGATTATTAAAATCCAATAACCCTTACTAAAAATATAACTAGTCTCTACAACGATTATGTTTTGCTTTGGGGAACTTCTGAAGTATTTTTATTCTGAAAGAAGCTTAGCTACTAGATAGGATATCAGCAAAAGGTTTTTTTGTTAGAAGTTATTTGTTATTGGTACAATCATTTTGAATTTGTGTTTCTTATTGGTATGATTATTCAACCCGTGATATAGTTTTATGAATTTTATCATTTTATTGTCCAACATGCTTCATTAATTTACTTTTTTAACATCCACAGTTTAATGGCTTTAAATAAAGTTACTCTCATTAGTGACCTTGATGTGTTACTCAAAAGCTACAAACTCAAGGTGAGAATCATTCGTTTGTTGAAACAAACTGTACGCGGAAATCCGAAGGAAACCTATGCTATTGAAATGGTCCTAATGGACGAGCAGGTATATCATCAATTATTAAACACTCTGTTGTTTCACATTACTTAGTAAACGTTATTTATACGAATTTTAATTTGCACACAAGGAAATAAGATTCAAGCTAAAGTTTGGAAACAATGTGTTTCTAAATTTGAGAAATTACTTGAAGAAAATGGTGATTTTTACATTGAAAAACCCCAACTTGCTAGCAATGATGCACCTTATAAGTATGCAGATAACCGCTACAAACTTACTTTTAACTGGGTCACGAAGATTACAAAGTGCACTGATTTTAGTGGGCCGGATACTAATTTTTCCTTTGCAACCTTTCCGTCTATTTTGGCAGACGAACCAAAGAAAGACTGCACAATTGGTAAGTATCATATCTTAAATAAAAGCTTGTGCTACTAATATATTTCTTATTTTTGTTCACAACACTGTTTGACCGAAAAAAAATGTTTTTTTTTGTTTTTTAGATGTTATCGGTGAAGTTTTACAGTGTTTTGAGGTGGAGTACCATATGATAAACGACATCCGAACAAAAAAACAGAACGTGGAAGTCAGAGATCTAGAGTGAGAAATCTTTTATATCTTGAATAATTACCCTTTAACAACGATTAAAGCCGTAATATATTTTTATTTTTTTTCAGCAAGCTTAAACTATATGTTACTTTATGGGGAGTCTTTGTTGATCAAATGAAAGCTTACTTGAAAGATAACGCGGAGAAGAGACCATGTGTAATCATTCTTCAGTTTGGGAAATTGAAGTGGCATCGAGGTTTTTCATTAAATTATTATACGTCTTTTTTTTTACAAAGACTACACATATTATTAGTTTTATTAGTTATTCGATAAAATAAAACATAATATATCCATTGTATCTTTTCTCTTGCCTACGTTGAATACTATATCGGATGATATAATAAATTTTTATATAAAGTACAGGTAGTTATGTATCACTTTAATAATTGAAAAAATATATATCTAACTTATATATTCAGGAGTAAAGTTATTTTTAGTTTGAATTATGAAAATGCAATATATTTATCTGTGGTTGTCAGCTAATTAATTAATTCTATGTAAGCGCTAGCACTACTTTGTATTCATGACATTGTTTTGTTCCCGAGTCCTGATATTTCGAAGAAACTATTGTATCATTTCTATCTAAACCAACTCAATCCACATTTTCCTTCATTACATACATACATGCAAACACTAAACTATTTTTTATGTTTTTAGGTCGCGCGTATGTTTCAAATTCTTACTACTCTGTTAGCAGGCTGTTGATCAATGATCAGGCTAAAGAAATTGTTGAATATAAGAAAAAGTATGAAGTTTTAGACTGATGTTTATTTATCTCTAATTTATTTACTAAATGCTTTATAATAATTAGTCTTATTCCGTTTTTAATAAACAGGCTGCTTTCCAAAGCTGCTAACGATAGTTCTTCGAGTCAACGTAGCATATCTTCATCGATTATGTATTCCTTGCATAATGAATATGTAGTGGGCTTTCCTTTCAGTAGTATTGCTAATATCCAGGGCTTCAATAAGGTACATGTTTTTCAACCCGTTTAGATTTACTATTTTTAATTAGTAATCACTAATATTAATATTATTTTATACACATTTTACAGGAACAATCGGTTATAATTCTTGGTACTATCAAGGGGATTCACAAAGATGCTGGATGGTACTATCATGCTTGCAGTAAATGTACTCGAAAGGTTGAAAAAATGGTTGAATATATTGATCCAATTATTTCAGCAGAGATTCCAGATAAAAAAGAGGATCTTGAATTGTATTTACTTGTGAAGGAGTTCATGATCCATGGTCCTTGTGGTGCTGAAAATATGAAATGGCCATGCTTGGTTGACAATAAGTGTTCAAAAAAATTTCCTAAGAAGTTCGTTGATGAAAAACTTCTATTGACCGAGATGGTTTTCCACTGTATAGGAGACGAAATAATGGATTCTTTGTTGAAAAGTCACGTGTGAAGTTAGATAATAGAAGTGTTGTTCCATATAACAAAGTTCTTTTGAAAAGATATCAGGCACACATCAATGTTGAGTGGTGCAATCAGGCTGGATCGATAAAATATTTGTTTAAATACTCAACAAAGGTCCGGATAGGGCTACAGTTGCAGTTGTACAAAGTAACAATGATGAACAACAAGATGATGATGCAATTGATGAAATTAACGAATATTATGATTGTAGATATCTATCTGCATGTGAAGCATCATGGCGTATATTTACATATGAGGTTCACTATAGGAAACCTTCTGTAGTAAGGCTTCATTTCCATCTTCCCGGACAGCAACCAGTTGTATATGGTGGGGACGATGATCTTGATGATGTCCTCAACAAGCCTTCTGTAAATTCTTCGATGTTCTTATCTTGGATGAAGCGTAACGAAGGTGATGAAGAAGCACGAAAACTTAATTATGTTGAATTCCCAACGAAGTACGTGTGGAAATTAAAAGAGCGTTGTTGGGAACCCAAGCAAAAATGTGAGTCGATTGGTAGAATTCATGCGGTGTCTCCTGCTCTTAGTGAAGCATATTTTTTAAGCATTCTTTTAAACAAAGTCAAAGGTCCAAGATCTTTTGAAGAAATTCGTACGGTAAATGGGCATTTATATCCTTCTTTTAGAGATGCATGTTATGCACTAGGACTTTTAGATGATGACATGGAGTATATCGAAGCCATTGAGGAAGCAAATGAGACAGGTTCTGGTTATTATCTACGGTCTTTATTTGCGACCATGCTAATGTCTAATAGTTTATCTAGACCGGATTTTGTTTGGGAAAAAACCTGGAAAATTTTGTCTGATGGCATTCAACACAAAAGACATAGACCAGGCACTTCAGGTATAAATTTTTTTATCTATTAAGTTACCTTAAATTTTAATAGTGCTCCTCATTATTTATATTATGTTATATTTTTCTTATTTTTTAGCATTGCCACTTACTGATGATCAACTTTGGAACCTAACTTTGTCAGAGATTGAAAATATTTTACTTCGTAATAATTCTAGTCTACGAAAGTTTACGATGATGCCGTACCATGATTATGAATTTGTGTCTTCTTCAAATAATCGTTTGATTACTGAGGAGCTAGGTTATGACAGACAGAATCTACAAAATGAGTTTGATGATCTTTATCTTGCATTAACAAACGAACAACGTTGCATTTATGACGATATCATGACATCGGTTCAACATAACGCAGGAGGTGTGTTTTTTGTTTACGGTTATGGTGGAATCGGTAAAACCTTCCTTTGGAGGACACTTTCTGCAGGCATAAGATCAAAAGGTCAAATTGTTTTAAATGTTGCTTCAAGTGGGATTGCATCGTTGTTATTGACCTGAGGTAGGACGACACACTCACGATTTCTAATTCCTATAAATCTTAATGAGGATTCTATTTGTTATATAAATCTAAATGGCGATGTTGCCCGATTATTAAAGCAAACAACACTGATTATATGGGACAAAGCACCAATGGTTCATAAGCATGCCTTTGAAGCTTTGGATAGAACTTTGAGAGATACATTGACATGTGGTAGCTCTAATAACTCGGAATTGCCATTTGGAGGAAAAGTAATAGTTTTTGGTGGAGATTTCAGACAGATTCTCCCTGTTATTCCTAATGGAAGTAGACAAGACATCGTCAATGCGTCTCTAAGTTCCTCGTACCTTTGGGCAAGATGCAAAGTTCTTAGACTAACAAAAAACTTTAGGTTAAGTGTTAGAAGTGAACCATCCGCTATGGAACAAACAAAGATATTTGCAAAATGGCTTTTGAATGTAGGAGAAGGAAATGTTGGTGGTGCAAATGATGGTGAGGCTACTATCGATATACCTGAGGACCTGCTCATTGCCGATTCATTTGATCCTATAGGCAGTCTAATTGATTTTGTTTATCCACGTATTCTTGAAAATTTCAACGATCCAAACTTCTTTCAGGAAAGAGCAATACTTGCACCGAAGAATGAAGTCGTTCAGCAAATTAATGATCGTTTGTTAGCGATTTTTCCCGGTGATGAAAAGGAATACCTAAGTTTAGATAGTATCTGTCAGTCAGATCATGTTCACGATAACTTTGATGAACGTTTATATTCACCCGATGTTCTTAAACCATAAATTAGTACTAAAAGTCGGGATTCATGTTATGCTACTAAGAAATATTGATCAGAAAAGTGGTTTATGTAATGGAACTAGACTGCAGGTGCTGTCATTGGGTAATCGTGTTAGAGAAGCTCGGATCATATCTGGAAGTAACATTGGCCATCATATTTATATTCCAAAAATGAGTTTGACACCTTCAAACAAAAGAATTCCTTTCAAATTTCGAAGAAAACAATTTCCTCTTGCTGTATGTTTTGCAATGACAATAAATAAGAGTCAAGGGCAGTCACTGTCAAAGGTTGGTTTGTTTCTGAGACAACCAGTTTTCACACATGGTCAATTGTATGTTGCGTTATCCAGAGTCAAAAGTAGAGAAGGGTTAAGGTTATTAATTTTAGATAAAGATGGTAAAGTTACCAACAAAACAACAAATGTTGTATTCAAAGAAGTCTTTCGAGATTTGTAAGTTATAGGTGTTACCTTTACTTTTTTATCTTATTGGTTTTTTAATAGAAGTTTTTATTTATGCCATTTTTGAGTTATATCTAATCTCATAATTTTGTTTTACATTCCCAAAATTTAATACTTTTAGTGTATGTTTGTTATTGGTCGATCCTTTTGAATTTATGTTTGTTATTACTATGACTATTCAACTTTCATTACAATTTTATTAATTTTATCATTTTTGTTGTTCAATCCGTATAATACACGGGTTACTAACCTAGTTATATAGTATATAATAGAGCAATTGGAGTGTTAGGGATGATACATGACGGTGAGCGATAATGAAAGATTTTAAATAAGTTTAAAGGTGAGTTTAAAATTAATGTCAAAAACAACTAAGTTTAAATAAAAGAAAAATTACCAAAACAATAAAGTTCACAATATCTTTTCAAAATCGCACATTTATTTTTAGTCATGCCCAAAAGCGTGGGCTAAACATTAGCCAACGTTCAAAACTATAGGCTTAGCTGACATTTTCTATCAAAATGTTACTTAGCCATTGATATGCGTCAAATGCAACATATAAATTATATCAAATAAAGTTTCAGCCTCACCAGATTGGTTTTCTAAAACTTTCTTTTTTTCTAATGGACGTAAGTTTTTTTTATTTACTAATATTTTCTTTTTTATATTTGTTTATACGTACACACGGAGTTAAAAAAAACAAACATCATAGATAACACTTCAATAATAAAAAAAAGTGCAAACAAAACAAAACATCAAAGATAACACTTCAATAACTTCAAAAATTAACAACAATCCTCAATGTGTATAAAAATTTTATTGCGATTACAAGGGTTGATTTGTTTATAAGATTCTAGACATTTCAAGGTTTATACAATTGATTGTATAAATCAATTGATTTTACTCTAAATTCTTCCGCCGGCTGCCGGAGGCTCGACGTCGAAGACATCTGCTGGGATAGTGTGTGAGGTCGCTGGTGATTTTGGCTTGACCTTCCACCCTATCTTGGTATTTGGATTCTTCCATTCGCCTTTGGGGCGGTGTGTCCATTTTATCGCTTGATCGGGCTCTATTTCTTCGTCTCTTTCCGATCTTCCAGTGTCGCTAATATTGCTCGACGATTTAATCTTTGCCCTGTTTAGCGTGTGAGGTTGCTTAGATCTGCTTCATTGGCTGTTCTTTGCGGCAACCTTTCATTCTACCCAGGTCTCAGATTGGTCCATTCGCATATTGGGTCAGTTTGGTTGGTCGGTTCGGTCAAGTGGTGGACGTCATGGAGAGAGAAGGTGATAATGGTGGTCCATGGTCAGATGTGCAATACCGGAAAAATCAAAGAAACCGAGGAGATGGTGTTGAATGGACGTTCTTGGTCCAAAATTTGCCTGATCGAGTTACAAGGAACAATCTTTGGGGGGCATTCCGTCCTCATGGGTTTATTTCAGACGTGTATGTTGCCCGGAAAAGAGATGCTAGAGGCCGATGTTTCGGATTTGTTCGCTACGTTGGGGTAAAGAATGTGAATGAAACACTGGTGGCTATGAACTCGGTGAGGCTGCTCGACATAAAATTATTGGTATCACTGGCTAAATACGACAAGAATCACAAGAAGTTTAATCATCCCGTGGATGGAATGGGTCGAAGCGTTTGGAGACAAAAGGTAACGAACGCCGGAAACTATGAGCAAGATGAGGGCCCGAGGAAGAAAAATGGGAAGGACCCAAATGTGAACATTCCAGCTAGTTCGGTTCCGATGGGTCCGGCGTTTGTCCGGGAAGGGGTTAGCTATGCAGACAAGGTGAATGGCCGGAGTGAGTATGATGAAAACAATCAAGGTACAAAAAAAGTAGTTGTGGATGGGAAAGGGTCTCTATACCCTCTACACTGCATTGGCAGATCTATAGTCGGTCAAGTCAAGGACATCCTGTCCTTATGTAATATTAAACAGGTACTGGAGGATGAAGGTTTGCGTGATTTTGGGCTGTCCTATGTGGGTGGTTTAACTATATTAATCACCTTGAGTAACAAAGTAGTAGCAGGATCTTGTATGGAAACCTATGCAAAGGTATTTTCTTCGATTTTTATGAAGTATAGTATATGGCTCGGGGAGGAGTTCCAGTTTAATCGGGTGGTAAAAATTAGTATTACTGGGGTGCCATTTTTAATACGAGAGAACACATTGTACGATCAGATTGGTGGCTTGTTTGGAGAAATAATTCAACCATCTAATTTCTCTTGGCAAGTGGAGGATAATTCCACCGGTTCAGTAACGGTACTTACTACACAAAAATCCAGGATTGACGAAGCTGTTGTGATCTCCTGGAAGAATAAGAGCATAGTTGCTTGGGTGTCTGAGGTCCCGGAGAATTGGGTCCCTAAGTTCGATGATGACTCGGAAGTGGTTAGTTCGGATTCGGAGTCAGAATCAGAGGGAGATGATCAAATGGATGATTTTGAGGAAGGAGAAATTAGGAAGAACATGGATGGGGGTGTATATGCTCAGGGAAAGCCACCGGGAAATGACGCAGTCCCTCTTTCTCCTCCGGCGCCGGTGTGTCATGGCTCCGGTAACTCCATTTCGGTTGATGGCATGAGGGTAGATGAACAGTCTCCGGGAGTTCATGGGTTTAGGGAAGATGAACAGGCTCCTACTAAAGGTTCCTGTGGAAATGTGCATGATGTGCATGATGTGCATGGGGAGTTGGAGAATTTGGATCATAGTCCCAATAATAAAAATAATAATAAATCTGGGGAGGGCCATGGATTAAATTTGCCAAAAGTCAACATGGGTGGAGCCAGTGATGTAAATGTATCCAAAGTAAATGCTGGTGGGTCCAATGAATTAAATTCTAGTGTGTCGGTCCGGTTCTCTCCATATGATGGGCTTAATGGCCCAGCAACTGCAATCAATCTGGGGGAAAGGCCCAGAGATGCTAGGAGTCCACCTTCAGCCGGTTCCACTCAAGGTCCTCCTCAAAAGCTGTACTTTCAGAACCACGAGCAATCTGAACACCCACTGGATCTTAATAATCCTATCGGTGAGTATGGTGAGGGAATCGAGGAGCCGATTAACAGGGGCGAAAATGACCACACGACTGGGATAGAAACGCAGCCGGATCATAATTCCTCGGATCACTTGGAGTCTAATTCGGGCATCAATGTTTTGGGGGGGGGGGGATCCTGCAGCTACAGTTCAATTGCAAAAGGAGGTTGAAGAAACAGTTCAAGTGGGCTCGGTGCTTGGTATCAATTTGAATGGGTTTGAAGATGTCACTGAAAGACTGATTGTAGATGAAGGCGTTTACCCCGGTAACCAATGAATTGCTTATCCATCAATCTTAGAGGTGTTCGGAACCAACGTAAATCGGAGTGGATTAGGGGTTTAAAAACAAGCTATGGGTGTCAATTTTTAGCAATTCAAGAAACCAAGTTGCAAGATTCTGAATCCTTTGTATTTAATCAATTTTGGGGTAGAATGGAATTCAAGCTAGCTGTTGTTAATGCTCAAGGCAGATCTGGAGGCTTGGCTTGTCTATGGAGTCCTACAGTATTCAGGTGTGACAATATTATTCAGAATAGATATTATATTATATTATCTGGATTTCTTGTTCAAGATGGGTGTAATATAAATATAGTTAATGTATATGCTCCGAACGACGCGGGGGGCCGTAGAGGTGAGTGGTCAGAATTGTTGGGTATAAGGAATTCCTTACAGGGGCTGTGGTTATTAATGGGAGATTTTAATGATGTACGCAATAGTGACGAACGTATGAATTCTGAGTTCATAGCCGCAAATGCGGAAGCATTTAATCAGTTTATCTTGTCAGATGGGTTGGTTGAATATAATATGGGGGGCGGCAATTTCACATATATGTCGGATAATGGCAGGAAATTAAGTAAACTGGATCGTTTTTTGGTCTGTTTGGGCTTTATGGAGAGGTGGCCTAATGCAAGTGTGCTTGCTCTAGATAGGGATGTGTCGGATCATAGACCGATAGTTCTCTTAACATCTCAGGCAGACTTTGGTCACATCCCGTTCAGATTCTTTAATTCTTGGTTTGAATACCCGGATTTTTTGAGATTCGTATTACAAAGGTGCGGTTCGTTCCACTTTGATGGCCCTGTTGATCTTGCTCTTGCAATCAAACTTAGAAGTTTAAAAAACAACATTAAGGCCTGGTTGAAAGCTGAGAAACAGAGGAAAGAAGGTGAATATGGTAGTAAGAAGCGGCGGATGAATGATATAGAAAAATTGGCGGATGGTAGAATGCTGACAGAAGACGAGTTAATGGAACGAGCAGATTGTAGGAATTTTATTGCAGAATTTGACAGGTTAAAGCACTTGGATCTGCGGCAGAAATCTAGATCTAAATGGGCTCTCGAAGGGGACGAGAACTCCTCTTTTTATCATCATATCATTAACTCCAACATTAGCTCTAATCGGCTAAATGGGTTGAGGATTGGTGGGGTATGGGTTACGAATCCATTGGCGGTTAAGGAATCTTTATATGAATTTTTTCATCAGCAATTTTCGGAGCCTATGCAAGTTAGGCCGCAATTCGTATGTCCGAATTTGGTTTCTCTATCCGAGGCAGAGGCTAGCATGTTGGAGGTCCCGTTTTCAATTAATGAAATAAAGGCGGCTGTGTGGGAATGTGATGGGGATCGGGCTCCAGGGCCGGATGGGTTTAATTTCACCTTCGTTAAGAGATGTTGGTCGGGTTTTCAAGACGATTTCTTGAAGTTGTTTGAAAAATTTTATTCGGATGGCTTCTTAAATAAAAGTTGTACTTCCTCTTTTATTGCTCTAATTCCCAAGGTTAAAGATCCTGTAAGCCCGTCGGATTTTAGGCCTATCAGTCTGATTGGCATCATTAATAAAGTAATTTCAAAAGTTCTAGTCAATCGACTAAAAGGGGTGATGGGGAAGTTAATTTCAGAACAACAGTCGGCTTTTCTGGCAGGCAGGAATATCATGGACGGGCCTCTTATTCTGAATGAGATCATGAGTTGGTTAAAGAAATCTAAAAAGAAAGGCATGTTTTTTAAGATTGATATCCACAAAGCATATGATTCCGTCAATTGGCAGTTTCTTAATTCTATAATGGCTCAAATGAACTTCCCAGTTCGGTGGAGATCTTGGGTTATGGCTACCCTTTATTCAGCTAGGGCGTCGGTTCTAGTGAATGGTTCACCAACTAGGGAATTTGATTGCACCCGTGGGCTACGTCAGGGCGATCCACTTTCTCCGTTCTTATTCGTTTTAGCTATGGAAGCATTAACAGGCTTCATGAAACAGGCGGTATCGATAGGTTTATTCCATGGCATTAGACTCACAAATGAAGGTGTTCCTCTCTCACACTTTGCCTACGCAGATGATGTTATGTTTATTGGGGAGTGGTCCAGATCAAATTCATATAATCTTCGACGTTTACTCAGATGCTTCTATCTTGTCTCAGGGTTGAAAGTAAATCTTGCTAAATGTAGTGTTTATGGCATTGGTGTAAGTGACCAAGAAGTCAATAATATGGCGAGTATTCTCTGTTGTAAGCAAGGTACCTTTCCATTCAAACACCTTGGTATACTAGTTGGGGCAAATATGAACCTGGTGCGGAATTGGAAGACGGTTTTGGACATCTTTAGAAGTCGGCTATCGCTATGGAAAGCAAAGACGTTATCGTATGGCGGTAGGATTACCCTTATCAAATCGGTATTGAATTCTCTCCCCACATATTATTTCTCTTTATTTAAAGCTCCAGTTCAGGTTTTGGAATCTCTTGATAAAATTCGTAGAGTATTTTTCTGGGGGGGTTCAGAAGAAAAAGCAAAGATGAACTGGGTTGCATGGGATAAAACAATTGCTCCTGTCGAATTTGGGGGGCTCGGATTCGGTTCTCTTCGGGATGCTAATCTTGCAATGTTGGCAAAATGGTGGTGGAGATTCAAAACAGAAAAAGGAGCTTTATGGAGGAGAGTAATATGGGCTATTCATCATAATCCGAGAGTATGGAGTGAATACCCAGTCAAAGTCTCGATGCCGGGTCCGTGGAAGAGTATTATTAGCATTAGACAGGTCCTAATTCACGCAGAAGTCGACTTGAATCGGGCTGTCACAGCCTCCGTCTCAAATGGTAATCTGATCAGTTTTTGGTTGGATTGTTGGTTGGATCCGGATCCTTTGTTCATTCGATTCCCAGACCTCTTTAAGCTTGATAAGGATAAGGAGTGCATGGTGGCTGATCGGGTGGCTTCCGGAAGCAGTGGACAGGGACTTCAACTTAATTGGAATTGGATTCGGTCAGAATTTAGCACTGAAGAGAATGTCCAGCTTCAACAATTGCTGGCTGTCCTCGGTAATCTACGGCTTGGTGATGGCCGTGATACATGGCGGTGGAATTATGATGCTTCGGGTTCCTTTTCAGTCGCGGGCTTGAAGTGTATCCTCAGTTCGGCTCATAGGGAGCGGCCTAGTAGAGTTTTTGAATGGAATAACTGGGTCCCAAAAAAGGTGGCCATTGTAGCTTGGAGATCAGAAATGGAAAGGTTGCCGACCAAAAGTGCATTATCGGCTCGCAACATTCCGGTACAAAACCGAAGGTGTCCATTATGTAGCGAATATGACGAAACTTGTGAGCACTTATTTGCAGCATGTCACTTTGCACAATCCATTTGGCAGAATATTGCAAATTGGTGTAAACTACCTCCAATCATTGCCTTTGATGTCAAAGATCTTTTGGAGTTGCATAGTTATTCCGCAGGTTCAAAGAAAAAGAAAAAAGCTATTAATGCAATAGTTTTAGTTGCCTTCTGGGGTATTTGGAGAATGAGAAACAAGGTTATTTTCAAACAAGGATCCCCGAATCCCATTAAAGTCTTGGAGGAAATTAAGGCAATGGCGTTTTTATGGGTCAAAAACCGCTCAAAGGAGGTACAATTATCATGGGAGGATTGGTGTCGATTTAGATGTTTTGGCTAAAGCTTTGTAATTTTTAATTTGATGTGGTGGAACAATTTTCTGTTTTTGGTGTAGATGTAACCTTGGATGTAATTATGGTGGTAGCGCCTTGCTACAATGAATAAAATTTCTGTCGGCCGTTCAAAAAAAAAACAATTGATTTATAAGGTTTAGCCTAAATCGTGAATCAGTTGACGGTTCGTTTCAATTTTCCTTTTTACCGCAACTGTTTGTTTCAATTTGGAATCAATTTCATGAGTATTTGACCATTGTCTGTTCGTTTTAGATTCCAAGAAGCAAAAGAGTATAAATGACACAAATTAAAATGGTTAAATTCATGAATATTATTGGTTATCAATGGCCAAAGTTAATTAATATGTAATTAACCATGTAGGGTAGGGTGTAAATGGAAAATAAAGTATGGTGTAAATAGAACAACTCGTAGTTTCATATGCATGAGAGTTTGTCTTTTCGAAAAAAAGTGTTTGTTTTTCAAATATATATGTCAAGATGGTGTACTCTGGAATGATGTGAAAGTTAAGGAGATTATTGAAGATGTGAAGTCCTTATGCTTTCTTTTATTTTAAAGTAGATTCAAATGTTGTGCCCCTGTTTTTGTGGGGTGCTGATTTTAATAATCGAACTGGTGTAAGTTTTTCGGTTTTAAAGTAGATTCAAAGATGTGAAGTCCTTAGGCTTTCTTTGATTTTAATAATCGAACCGGTGTAAATTTTTCGGTTTTGGTTGCGTTGTGGCGCGCCTGTTTTTGTGGGGTGCTATTTTTTTATTTTTTTTGATTTTATTTTATAAAGGTTAACTTTTGAAAACACAAACGGTATAGTGTAATATTTTTTTTCTTTAACAAACGTGTTTTTATTTTTTTTCTTCTTTTAATTCAAATAACCAGTTAAGCTTTTCTTTAACTTTTTATTTTTTTCTTAATTTTGAATCAACCTATTACTTTTTATATCTTTTATCAGTCAATTAGTGTCATATACAAACTAATATATTCACGCCAAACAAATTAAAAAAAATGAAATAAGAAACATAAAAAAGCCCACGTTAAAAGTAAGCCAAAAAATCCAGTCCCCTAGTCCAATTGGCAATTGGGCCGGTGTTCTCTTCTAGAGGCGCCGGTTCGATTCCAGCTTATGGCAAAAGGGACTGGACCAGGCTATGATGGTTAGAACTAGTGAGCCTTGGTTTCGCTAGTTCGAGCTTGAGCCGCCCCGGTTTTAATCCGGCCGTTACTCCAGCGGGGTTTCCCGTGTGGAGGCGGGTACGGTTTCCGGGCGAGAGCCGCTAACAGTCCCCACTACACCAGCGTGGACCCGGTTCAGACAACATAGTCTGGGTACGTGGTGGATCAGGGCTCGTCAAGAGACGGGCGTGATCGACTCTTGTTTAGAAAGTCACCTCTCAAAAAAAAAAAGTAAGCCAAAAATATATATTAATTTAAGGTAGAAAAATTTAACCAGTACTATTTTGAAAAGCAAAAAAAATATTTTCAAGGAAACGAGGAGTGCTACTTTTTTGAATATATCCCCTTAATAATTATACAAATTATATATAGCATATTGCATCTTTGAAACAAGCCATAATATTAATCCAAAATCAATGGACATTTTGGTTTGGGTTATTGTAGTATTGTTTACATACGCACTTATTCGGTCTACTTTCTCAATTTTAGGTTTTCGCAAACCCAAGAACCTACCTCCCGGTCCAACCTCGCTGCCGATCATAGGAAATCTTCACTTGCTCGGCAACCAACCACACCGGTCCCTAGCCAAACTAGCCCAAACTCATGGCCCGATAATGTTATTAAAACTTGGTCAAAAATCCACTCTAGTCATCACATCCGCGGCGGCGGCCAAAGAAGTACTCCAAAAGCAAGACCTCGCTTTCTCTAACAGGCATATTCCCGACGCCCTACACGCCCACAATTTCTCCGAGTACTCCCTCACTGTCCTTCCAATCGGCACCCAGTGGCGGTTCCTCCGTAGGGTTGTCCATACCAACATCTTCTCCGACAAATCCCTTGAGGCCAAGCAACAAATATGGGACAAAAAAGTTAAAGAACTCATAGCATTTTGCCAAAAAGCATGCATGTCCAAAGATTACGTGGACATTGGAGGAGCTACTTTCACAACATCACTGAATCTCATATCCAACACTCTTTTCTCTAAGGATTTTATAGACTCGTATGAGGAGGATTCAAGTAAAGAATTTAGGGATGTGGTTACCAACATTTTGGTGGATGTTGGGAAGCCAAACCTAGTGGACTTTTTTCCAGTGTTGAAAAAGATCGATCCACAAGGCATCAGGAGGAGAATGACTCGTCATTTTGGGAAGATTTTATCTATATTTGAGGAGTTGATTGAAGATAGGTTGGCGATGAGAAGATCGGTGCATGATGATGTATTGGAAGTGTGTTTGAAAATCAGCCAAGATAACCCGGAGGAATTAAATCGATCACGAATCAAGTTCTTGATGTTAGTGAGTAAATTATTTCCTCTTTATACAAATATTAGTAAAAGACTATAAATAATGCACATGACATTCCCTCCTTTAATCTCATAAATTTTATTTATATTTTTTTAACATATTTCTTTTAATATTAATAATCAATATATAGATATCACTTATCTTTATCTTTATTTTTAATATTAATAAATTCAAATAATAATATATAAATATCCAAATTTAATATTTAATAAATTATTAATATCTCTTGAACTAATATGAAAATAATTAATTCATAAATATTAAACTAATCAAAGAATAATAAATAATTTGAAACCATATCGTGTATTATGCAGATAATAAATAAGTATTTAACTATTAACTAGAGTTTACTCTATTAATATAATAGTTTATTCAAGTTTTACAAAAATAAAATTTTAATTTTTTTTTTTGTAATTTATGGTGTTGTACTTCATGTATAGGGTTTTTTTTTCTTTTTTCATTTCTAACCCAAACTTTTACTCTTTTGCAATTTAGACCCTTTGTTTTTTACTTTTAACCTAAAGCTTTTCATCTTTTGCAATTTAACTCCAACTCTTTTTATTCTATAAAATTTGATCCACCATTCTTTTCATCATTCCCAAGTTTTTCGTTTCGTTCTAAATTTTGCAAGTCAACGCACCGCAACGCAACGTGCGTGTAGGGTTCAACATTTTTCATGTATTTTTTTCCCATTTGGCCCGTCGCAACACATCAATATTTCTCCATTTGATAAGTTTGTCGCAACACGCGGGTCCTGGATTGACTTAGTTATTTTTTCTATGTTTTACGTTTTGGTTTAATTTCTTTGCAACGAGCGTGCGTGATTCAAAGATTTTACGTCTGTTTTTCGCTCGGCTTTATTTTTTTCTGTTTTTATTTATTTTGTTTTTACGAGTTTTTCCAATGTTGGTGATTGCTTATAGTTGTATAGCATTGGTACTACTTGACACAGTTTTACGACAACCGCTGTAACGCGGGGGCTTAATACTAGTATATTGAATATAAAAAGAAGTATCAAGCTATTGATTTTTTTAATACGAATTTCGAAGTTTGAGGTTTTAAATTTTGTTCAGGATTTAAAAACATTTTATATCTTATGACAAAAGATCAAATACAAATATTCTTATCATACAAAACGTACGAATATAGTGAAAATGTAAAAAAAACGCGGTGACATTTTCGTAATTATTTACTCGTAGAGTAATTATCAAAATTACTCTACAAATGATCTTGTAGGGTAATTTTGATCTTGTTGAGTAATTTTACAAAATGTTCTTGTAGGGTAATCATCAAAATTACTCTATAAGTGTATTAAAATTACTCTACAAGTTTATCAAACAACATACAATTCAAAATTACTCTACAAAATCATTTGTACTACAAGTGTATCAAAATTTCTCTGCATCAAAATTACTCTACAAGTATATCAAAATTACTGAGCAAGTTTATCAAACAACATACAATTCAAAATTACTTTACAAAATCATTTGTAGAGTAATTATGATACTCTACAAAATTACCTTACAAGATCAAAATTACCATATAAGATCATTTATAGAGTAATTATGATACTCTACAAAATTACTCTACAATATTAAAATTACCCTACAATAACATTTTACAAAATTACTCTACAAGATCAAAATTATACTACAGAATCATTTGTAGAGTAATTTTGATAATTACTCTACGAGTAAATAATTACGAAAATGTCACCACGTTTTTTTAGTTTTTTCATGCCTTTGTACGTTTTGTACGATAAGGCACTTTTGTACGTAATATGTTTATTTAGTTTATAGTTGGCAAAAACTTTCATTTATGTGATAGGCTAGCTTAAAAAAAATTATGTGATAGGTTTTGGGTTTAGTTAGATATTGACAGCTAAAAATAGTGACGGATATAAATGATAAGTTGGGTGGGTAGAGGCCCACCCTCCATTCTATAACTCCCCTGCCTTACAGTCAGGGGTGTTCAAAACCGGATATCCGAAAGTTTGGATATTCAAATTTCGTATATCCGAAATTTTCGGATACCTGATTTCACTAGCCAAATCTGTATTCGAATTTTCAGATACCCGAATTTCGAATATCTGAAATTTCGGATATCCGATCGGATAGTGAATCGGATATCCGAATATCCATTAGTTATTTAATTTTTATTTTTTATTACTTTTTAATATTCCGAATTGGATATTCCGGATAGTTTGGATATTCGAATATAAATTTTCGGATATTTTTCTGATAGTTTCGGATATTTTCCGGATATTTCAGATATTTTTCGGATAGTTTCGGATACTTTTCAGGTATTTCGGATATTTTCGGATATTTCGGATTCGGATAGTTCGGATTAGATTTTCGGATACGGATATTTTTGAACACCCCTACTTACAGTGAGTTACTAATGACATACGAAAAAAACATCACAATCATATCCTTTTTTATTTGCTTTTCTGTGTTTATTTAGGCAAACATAAAAGAGAGTAAATAAGGAATTATACTAGGTTTTTCTAACACATATTTTGATAATATCAAATGTTTTTTTGTGTATTAACGTCACATATGTATCGTGATAATAGGATATGTTTGTTGGTGGCACCGATACAACATCAACCACGGTAGAATGGGCAATGACAGAACTACTACGCAACCCGATTGTCATGGAGAAATCCAAAGATGAGCTTAAACATGTTATCGGTAAAGGAAAAAACATTAAAGATCATGATCTCTCAAGGTTACCCTACTTATTATGCATTGTGAACGAGACAGTGCGACTACACCCACCAGTTCCCTTATTGATTCCTCGAAATGTTGAAAACCCAGTCAAACTTTGTGGATACGTCATCCCAAAGGACACACAAGTGCTTGTGAATGCATGGGCCATAGGGCAAGATCCAACCATATGGGAAAACTCGAAAGAGTTTAAGCCGGAAAGATTTTTGACGCGTCAAATTGATGTTCGAGGTCAAGATTTTGAACTAATCCCATTTGGTGCTGGACGAAGAATATGCCCTGGTTTTCCGCTTGCATTACGTACCATTCCTATCATCCTGGGTTCACTCGTCAATAATTTTGATTGGAACCTTGATATGAATCTTCAACCAAAAGAACTAGATATGACTGAAAGGTTTGGGATCAGCTTACACAAAGCCAACCCTCTTTGTCTTATACCAATGCCATTAAATTAGGATCCATCCATTTACCTTATCTAAGGAGATGGTGACCGAAAGTATAATCTTGTGTTACGTGTCTTTTTATTTAGTTTCATTTTTTATATTATGCATTATGTAGGGAGTAATAAGGGTTGTTTTCTATTTGTTTGAGGGTCTTGTGTGTAAGTTTATCTTTTATATATTCAATGCTATGTAACAATCTCGAGATATCTAGAATTTGAGTCAAATTATTCTCTATCTCTTAGCTTCTTTCTCTGCAATATAGTTATAACCCTATCAAGGGTATCAGAGCTATCCCGAATCCTCATCGGAATTCCTTGCCGCCGCCATGACTAACACCCGTAATAATGAAATCGACAACACCCTCAAGTCCCATGGTAAGGCAATCAACGATATCCAAGCTGCGTTAGCGGCCCTGATGAAGCAACAGGAACAATCTTCGAAGCAGCAGGAAGAGATTTTGAAGGCGGTGCGTGATAAAGTTGTGCAGTTGTGGGGTAGTTCCTTCGGGTCCTTCTCCGGCCCAGATGGTGACTCACGAACATCCAAACCATTCCGTATCGGTAAGATCGACTTCCCTAAATTTTTGGGGGACGATGTTGAGGGGTGGGTCTATCGCTGCGAACATTTTTTTCGATGGATGACACCTCCGATGACTCGAAATTACGCTGTGCTGCGGTTCACTTGGAAGGCGATGCCCTCCAATGGCACCATGCCTACTTGAAGACCCGTAATGCCACGGTTGCCGAGGTCCCATGGGCGGACTATGTTCGTTCGATCTCTGCCCGTTTTTCTGATGCAATGTTTGAAGACCCTATGGAAGAGATTGCATCTCTCGTTCAACTTACTGATGACGCCAAGGGTCTACAAGAATATAATTCAGGTTTCGATCGCTTGCTTAACAATGTTACCGTTAGCGAACTTTATGCTGCTAGCCTATATTTGAAGGGGTTGAAGCCGGAAATAAAAGGGCCGGTAAAGATGTTCAAGCCTCAAACACTACGTGAGGCGTATGGGTTAGCAAGAATTCAAACTATCAACAACACATGCTTGATGAAGCGTTTCAACGCTGTGGAGGATGGGCTGCAACCTGAAGATGTCAAAATAACACCTCCCGTTAATGGTTCAAAACTACCCTTGCTGCCAAGTCCAACAACCGAGCCATCAAGTTCTACACCGGGAATCCTTAGATCGAGGTGTTTGACGAGTGATGAACTTGAGCAAAAAAGGGCAAAGGGGGAATGTTTCTGGTGTACCGAAAGGTTCGTTCCGGGGCACAAGTGTAAGAAAAAACAACTTTACATACTTGAAGTGGTAGATGATGTAAAACAAGCAGCAGAAGAGGATGAAGACAAGGGTTCTTGAAGTACTTTTTGAGGGCAAAAAGTAGGTTAAGGGGGGAGTATTGTTACGTGTCTTTTTTATTTAGTTGCATTTTTTATATTATGCATTATGTAGGGAGTAATAAGGGTTGTTTTCTATTTGTTTGAGGGTCTTGTGTGTAAGTTTATCTTTTATATATTCAATGCTACGTAGATATCCAGAATTTGAGTCAAATTATTCTCTATCTCTTAGCTTCTTTCTCTGCAATATAGTTATAACCCTATCATCTTGTAAAAATGAATAATGAGGGCAGTAAGACTATAATTAAAAAACCACCATAGTTATTAATTATGCTTGATGTGTAACATCTTAAAGTCTAATGTAAGCAAAATTATTAAAGCATTGGAGGAGATTTGGCAAAATAGGTTTTCTCTTATATATCAAGTCTTGGACACGTCATGTGGTAAATGAAGCTTTAAGGGGTGAAGTTGTAAATTCTCCAAACATTATTTTTGGGAAATTAAAAATCAAACAGGGGTGTTTGTCGGTCATTTCGAGATAAAATTAAAGTGAATGAAGGTAGGCTGAGATTTGAGGCAAAAAGAATGAAGATTTAACATTTGAGGTGTTCCCTTTGTCCCACACCACATCAAATGCCACTCATGAGATTCTTGAGTTGAGTAATACCATCCAATGAACTAAATTGCAAGAGCATGTTTGAAGCTGGTAGCACATTATAACCAACTATTATTTCACTTCGCATGTTCTGGTGGTGGTATCAATAGAGTACTGACATGTGGATAGCCGTAAAATAGAGGTAAAAAAAGTATCTTTATTGAAGTTTAGAAGTTGTATAATAACTTTATCAAAGTTCAAGAAAAAAAATTAACTTTGTTGAAGTTTAGAAAAGTAAATTAGTTAAAGCGAAAGAAAAATAAAATAAAAGTAGGCTTATTAAAGTGTAGGTGTAAATAAAAATCAATAAAAGTAAAAAGAGTTTTGTAAGTGTAGAAGTTGTAAATAAAAATCAATAAAAGAAAAATGAGTTTTGTAAAAAAGAAGTAGATGCTACCACGTGGCAACGTTTGATAGATGAATTTGTGGGTTTGTTTGGCTAAGCTTATTTAACTCAAAAATGACTTTTTGTTTAAAGTACTTATTAATTTATAACTTTTTGAAAATGAGGTTTTAAAAAAGTGTTTGGATTAGCTTATGAGGTGTGAAAAATCAATAAGTCAATAAGTTGTTTTTTAAAAGTGTTTGGCTTAGCTTATTCATGTAAAATGACTAAAAAGGGTGGGAAAAGCCAATAAGTCATAAGCAGCTTCAAAAAGTCACTCATTACTAACTTTTCAAAACTAACTTTTCTTCTCTATACAAAAAGTCATTTTGAAAATTGCTTATGAATTTGTCAAACACTTTTTTCTCCTTATTAGCTTTTTGTAAAAGTCAATAAACTAGAGAAGTCTCACTCTAGTTAAAGATACTTAAGAAACTCATTTGTGTGGACACAAAAATATCACGTGTTACAGCTTTTAACAATCAATTTTTTTTCTAAATTTGTGTATATTTTTTTTCAGAAGAGAGTGGAGAGAGAATGTGTGAATGTGTTACATCTTTTCAGTGTTACATTTTTTAACTTCACATGTTACACATTTTATGGGTTTTGATAACATTTAAAAAAAAATAACTTCAACCACTGCAATTTTTAGTATTTTCAGAATTTACAAAGGTTTTTAATTTTGCAGTGCAACTAACAATATGTTACATTTTGTTTAGCAAGTTTTTTTATGTAACACTTACAAACAGACTCACTTTTGTGTTAGATTGTAACAAATTCTGAAAAATATTTTTGCAGACTTTACACTTTTTTAAAAAGTAACTTTTTGTACTTGATTTAATCTACACCATAGATTAAAGGAAAAATTACACGTTTTTGTCCTTTATCTATTACCATTTTTCAGGCGGTGTCATTTTCAACGAATTTTGACAGGTTTTGCCCTTTATAGGAAAAATCCTTACATGTATTGTCCTTTACACCTAACTCTGTTTAAAAAGTCTGTTAAATATGGTCACGTGAAATGTATACGAGGGTAAACATGTCTTTTCCCCATCCCTTTCATTTCCCCCATTTATAACCCCTACAACCCCCATCCACCACCGTCTCCCAACTGCAACCACCATCTACCACCGCCCCCAACTGAATATTAGTAACAACATCTACAGTTCAAACAATCAAGCAATCAAAACAAAAAAAGATGCACAAACCCTAACCCTAACAAAAACAAAAATCAAGCCGCTAGCCACTCACCAGCCTCCAACGAGCATGTTTAGGCGAAGAAAACTTCAGAACGGTCTTAAAAATTGCAATAACAAACAGGATTCCAACATAAGCCAAAGGAACGACTAGAATCCACGGCAACGAAGATCGTCCAACTAGTGGACCGGGAAGTGTTTGTGTTACTGAGCCACTAAATTCCACAATATCTAGAGCTTTCTTATGTATCCATGGCAAATCCTCTACCACTTCTTCAATCTTCTTTTTCTTTTCCGATTCATTAGGGTTTGTATTGTTGTTTACTACAGATACAACGATGGAGGAAAGTAATTGAACACGAAGACGAGAGGGAGTTGATGATAATGGAATGTTGAAGGTTGTTTATGAAATTGGGGGAATAAGAAGTTGGTGTGAGTGAAGGTGGTAGTGGATTAGTGATTTTGATGGTGGATGTGAATATCCAGAAGTACAGAAGTGATGATATCAAGACATTTCAGGGGGTTTTGATTATGTGAAAGGTGAGATTGAGTATCTTCTTCGTCTAGTAAGTGTTACTGCGAGAGTGTGGGGATATTTTCGGTGAGCGATGTTTGTTTTGATTGCTTGATTGTTCAACTTATGGCTTTCCTACATTTTCTACCCTGTAGATGTTTGTTTTGATTGCTTAATTGTTCTTCACCATCAGTTATTCGCACTATTGTGGTGGCGGTGGAGGTGGTCCGGTAGCGGTGGTGACAGATGTTCTGATGAAGAAGATGGAGATGGTTGCGGGAGATAATAAAGATATATATATATATATATATAGAGAGAGAGAGAGAGAGGGAGGCAGTACTGTGTGTGTGTTTAGAGAGTGAAAGATTTTTAATTTTATAAAGATATTAGTTTTCTAATACATTAAAAAAATTGTTTTATTTATTAAAAAGATTAACAAATAAATGGGTAGAAAGACTAAACTACCCCTGTTTGACCAGATTTAACAAGAAATATTAACTGAGTTAGGTGTAAAGGACAATACGTGCAAGGATTTTTCTATAAAGGACAAAACCTGTCAAAATACGTTGAAAAAGATACCGCCTGAAAAATGGTATTAAGATAAAGGACAAAACCTGTAATTTTTTCTCGATTAAATGGATGGATGGTGGAGATGAGGTTTTCTTGGTTTTCTTAAGGGTAGATGGGTGCTCCTTATGGGGAATGATAAACTCTTCACCTAGTCAATCACCTCATGTCATGTCAACTCCCTTTTTCACTCCCCATTTTGCAATCAAACACTAAGGGTGTTCCACCCAAACAATTTTTTCTTAGATAAATAAAAAAGGTTTAATGTGTGATTAGTTGGAAGGGGGTGGGGACCACCATTAACCATCTCTCTACTCTTCCCCACCTCGGTGACTACACCCGAAATTGACCATTCACCATACACTGATGGGGCCAACGACGTTGTGCCCGTGCAGTAAACCCCATCCCCACACACACCCCGTCCCCCTAACTCACTAAAGTTTTCATTTTGTCATTCCCCTATATATTTTTATATATATAGCGAATGATAGAAAGAAAACTCATATTAATTAAGAAAACTAAGAAACCTAATGAGTGGATCTCATTTTATCACGTGTTACACATTTTTGCAGACTGTGTTACGTGTAACAACCAGAGGCTGCCACATGTAACAACTTTTCCAGACTTTCAGCTATTTCTGAAAAAGTAAAAGTTGTTACGTAACACATGGCAGCCTCTGGTTGTTACACATAACACATCTGCAAAAAGCTGAGACACGTAGCAAAAAAAGATCCATTTATTTGGGTTTCTTAGTTTTCTTAACTTACATGTGATTTCCTCATATAATTATCATATATATAGGGTTAGGTTCATTTGTGAACAACCTCATTGATAGTGAGCTGTGTGAACTAATCAATTGCCATGATTTAATCAATATTTGGTAATGAAAATACACTAGTGTATTTTACGATTTGGCGATGTAAATGAATGGTCAGAATTGGTTCACCCATTTCACAAATACACTAGTGTTCACTCTAGAACCCCACCCTATATATATATATATATATATATATATATATATATATATATATATATATATATATATATATATAGAAAGTATAATGTACTTCACACCTTAACCTACATTAACGTACGCGACCAGATACATAACGTGCGTGATTATTTTTTTTGACCATCTCAACGTGCGTGATTATACTTTCCATGCGTGATTATCACTTCTCATGCATGATTATCACCAAAAAACTGATCCCATGCGTTATTTTGTGTCCCATGCGTGATTATTTCCTAATCCGACGGTTTCCAGCGTCACGTACGTGAAGTACGATAACGCGTAATGTATGTTAACCGCACTCTCTCTCTCTCTCTCTCTCTCTATATATATATATATATATATATATATATATAGAGAGAGAGAGAGAGGGGAAGGTTAACGTACATTACGGCTTAACGTACATCACGTACGACAGGTAATTACGCACGTTCATTTTAAAATCACGCACGTTATAACTCAAAAATCCAAAATCACGCATGTTGAAACACAATAATCACGCATATTGAAAACATTAATCACACATGTTATAGAACAACTCACGCACGTTGTTGTACGTGAAGTACGTTAAGCCGTAATGTACGATATACTTTTTCTCTCTATATATATATATATGGGGTAAAATCAAATAAAAAATTTATTTTGCCTAAGTAGGATGAGAATGAATCTTAACCTTTTATTTTTCAAATCGACAGTTAAGATGAAAATGTAGGAAAAAAAAAGAGATGTGAAGGTATCTTAGGAAAAGCACTATTTATTGACTTTCTCTCTCCACATGCATATTTCACCCTCATTTTTTAAACGTTTATAATTTTTTATACGACACTATTTTTTATTAAAATTTCACCATAAAATCGAGCGTCTTTTTATTTTTAATTTAAGTACCATATTGCTATATAAAATATGACAACTAAAAAACCCAAAAAATGTGTTGTATTTATATGTTGTATAGCATTTTTTGTGATGGATTTTTGTACTAATTTTTTTGTGCTAAGTTTTTTGTGTTGCATATTTTTTGTCTTAATTTTTTTTTCTGATTTTTTTGTGCTGGGTTTTTTTGTGCTGAAATTTTTTTTGGAGTTAAATACCTGGTTGGTCCCTGTGGTTTGCGAAAATTGCAGACTTGGTCCCAATGGTTCACTAATTACAGAGTTGGTCCTAATAGTTGTAATTTTTGCACTCGGGTGGTCCTTATCACTAACCTAAGTTAAATATCTCAGTTAAGTGTGTGTGAAATGTCTATGTTACCCCCTTAAGGTTAAAAAAAATATAAATAAGTGGCCCCACCGCATCCCACCCTTCTTCTTCCCCACTCCACCACCCACCACCACCACCACCATATCCCCAAACCGCTGAACACCCACCCCTACCACCACCATCTCATCTCCACCACCGAACACCCACCACCACACCAGTCACCGCCATTGCAGCCCTCACCACCACCACACCATCTGCTCTGGTAAACCCTATCTTTCATCGTCATCACTTCAGACTGAGAAACAGAAACAATTCTATCTGCTCTGTCAAGCCCTATATTTCATCATCATCACTTCATCTCCTTCATATATACATACATACACCTATACATCAAAAGAAATAACTAATTCACTGCAAATAGTTACCGGGATTCAATAGAACACTCCAATTCGCCTCCACTGGGTTCGTAATTCTGCACGCAAATCGTCTTAAAAGTTGTTGTAACAGCTGAATTTCGCAACATGATTTATGTTTAGATCGTTTGAAGGTATTTGTTGTTTGCTTGAATTGTTCCAATCGAAGTGAGTTCTATTTATGTTCTAAGTGAATTTGCTATTGAATTTGTTAGAGGTGAATTATGATTTATGAAGAATTGATATAGTCTATCGTGTGCCGTTAACATTACGTTAATTTATGTAATTATGTCAGTTTTGCAACAGAATCTGAGTTTAGATCGATTGAAGTTGGTGACGGGGCGGTCGGGGTATGCGACGGCATTAGTCCGCGGTGCTAGTTTTAGGTTGTGGTGGCCCAAAAATGATGGCTGATGGTGGTTACTGGTGTTTCAGAGAGGGAGAGAGAGAGAGAGAGAGATGGGGTGAAGAAGATGATGGGGGTGGGGCCATCTCCTTTTGTTTCTTATATTTTTACTTTTATTATTTTTAATTGTTGAGGGCAATTTGGTCATTTAACATCAATTTAACTGAGATATATAACTTAGGTTAATGATAAGGACCACCCGAGTGCAAAAATACAACTATTAGGACCAACTCTTTAATTAGTGAACCATTGGGACCAAGTCTGCAATTTTCGCAAACCACAGGGACCAACCAGGCATTTAACTGTCACACCCCCGATATTTCCACGTATTACCGGTGGGCCCGGTGGGGAGTATCGTGACGTAGTTGATATCATCATAGACAATTAATCACAGTTTAAATGCACAGCGGAAGTCTAAAAGTAATTATACAAACCGAATTGAAAGCAACTTAAAATATTACACATCGGTTGTAAGAGGATCCACAGGCGGATCAAAACAAAAGAAATAATGTTCAACATACTTAAAGTGATAAAAGCTTGCAAGACTCTTTATTTATTCACTCCGGAGTTCCAGCCCATTTCGCTTAGTACCTACACTTAACCTTTTTGAAAAATACGTCAGTTTACACTGGTAAATACAATTAACTGACTCTTTTGAAAACATTTAAGAAAAATTGATTTAAATGCACAAGGCACAAATATTCTTTTATAACTTGGGACAATTATTTAAAAATAATCTTGTATACAGATTTACATGTTTGTCGTCCATTCAGTAGCCCGGGTTAGAAGTACCGGGTTAAAGATTAATAGACACACCACTAATATAATCCCACGGCGAGCTATCCTCAACGAGTGGTTATATCTTTTACATACGCAACTATCAGGTGTATGCCTACACCCCGTGCTTAAGTCGTGGCCATTCAATGAATGAGCCGAGGATATCCAGGACACGGTCATTAACCCCCCAAAGGCATTGCATCAAACAAAACAGATTAAAACGGGTTATTTCAATGATTTAACCACTAATCAATTAAAGATTCAATACCCGACCAAGCGGTATTATTATATACCGTATCCCAAGCCCGTATAACGGAAAATAAGTTAAAAGTATTTACCTGAGCAAAATATAATTTTAATCTCAGCCGTATATCAATCAGCAAGTGCAAATAGCTTTTACTGGGCTCCTAAATCTGGAACGAAGGTTTTAATAACCTATTAGATTCCTAACGGGTCTTACTTAAGTTTAAACTTAGACCGGTTAGTTTTAATGAAAGGTTTACGGTTCAAAACGCACGATTAAGCGAAGACCGGATTAGAATGTGATTTAGACCCGACAAGTATGAAGACTTGTATAAAATGGGTAAACTAAACACATTCTGGATTTTAAAGTAAAAATGATAAGGTTTGACCCGTTTCGGTTAATTTATGCAAACTAGTTACATAAACCGTACCAAACGCGAATATGCTTAACGGGTAACCAAATGAGTCATGTACAGGTCCCACAAGTTAATATGCTTAAAATATGTTATGATATCAGTAGGATACCTTCCACTATGCCTAAAACGAATTTAAAACCAATTTAAGCCCCGTAAGGGTATTTTGGTCATTTTAAAGTTTATAAAAAAAGTTAAATAGTAATATGAGGTTCTGGTCTAAAATAATCAGTAAAATATTTATTTTAACAAGTTACATCAGTAAGATATCATACATATGTGAATTTTATCATTTATGGCCAAACTATGCACCATAGGGGCATTTTAGTCATTTCACATATGTTATAAGGGTCAAATTTGGAAATCTGAGTTCAAAACTTTTACTTACTGTTAAAGTATAAAATTTTACTTATAATATCAGTAGGTAATAGGTCTTAGGTGTTAAATATAGTTTTAACCCATACTATGCGCCTAAATCGCATAAAAGTCGGTATTTGACGGTATTCGGGTTGATTAAGGAAATCTGAGATTTTGATCAGCCTCTACTGTTTAAAATAATTTATTTAATGTATAAGATCAGTAGAAAAAGGTTTGATATGTAAAGGATGTGTAAAACTCATTTTATTAGCAAAAAGGGCATTACCGTCAATTACAGAGTCTATGCAAGAACCCTATGTTATGATCAGTTTAAAATTTAAAATTTTTTTCCAAAAATCCCTAAATATTATATCTTAACAGTAGGTGGCAAGTTTGGTGTCAGAAGTTGGGTTTAAATATGATTTATGCTAAAATTGCCGTTTAATTAATAAAAAGCATTCATTTTACGATATCGCGCATAACTTCTATTTTAGACCACAAACTGATGTCAAATTTTTAGGACATACTTAAATATCAGTAATAAAAGTTTTTTTCCTCTCGCATTTTCAAAAATCTCGTTTTAATATCAAAAGGGAATAATGGTCAACTTTTTAAGCATTTAATGGAAACATGCAATGAACTAGGATTTCTATGGAACCAAGTTGTATAACCTCAGAGGGTTATACTAACCTATAATATGGTCCTAAAGGAACCCTAAGACATATCTAAACTAAGCTAAATCGGTTCAGAACTGAAAGTCAAAGCAAAAGTCTACTTTAGCGACTTTCGGTTCCGAACCGAGCCTAAACTCAGAATTGTCGGGTTGAACATGCCTAGACATGTTCTTATATTATTTACCAAGTTATTTAAGTGTTAAAACATGTTCCATAACCTCTGCATTGTCAGTTATGAATTAATTTGTAAAAACTGACCCGTTTGACTTTTTATTAATAATTTTCACCCGACAATTGACTGAGATAACGTGATAATTTGAAGGTGCCCTTTTAAGGGTTTATTACCTACATAATTATCAACACATAGCCACTTTTAATTCGAATAATGGCTGGACCGTTTGTGATTAATCACAAAGTCAAAGCTTAATTACGATAACTTTGACTTTCGGTCATTAAGCTAATAAAACTTAAACTTAGGAAGCTAAGAACACTTACTAGAGTACTTAGCACGAATTAGGAACTGAAGAAAGCTTCCTTGATCAGCAGGAGGCTTCAGAGAGTGATCTTGAATGAAGTTTTCAAATATGAAAGTTCTAAGTGCAAACAAAGGGGCCTTTAAATAGGAATTTCCACTTCATATAATCAATCCATATGTCCCTAGAGGTAATCCTGATGATTACAAGTGTCCCTAGGGAAGTAAAACTAGTTGCACAATCCCTGGTATCGAAAAACTAGCATGCAATGGTGGTGGACATGCTGCAACATGCAGCTGTCCACGTTTTCTGTTGCTGGCACTTTTACGAGGGCCGCGTAAGACTCAAAGGGAGTCTACGCGGGCCGCGACAATGGGATAATCCGGTTAAAACTTTGCAAGCTTTGCAATTTCAGTCCCTGGTCCAAATTTAATTTAAATAACTTCCATTTATTGCACTTATGACCCCCATAGTTAACTATTAAGGGTCTTGGGTCACATATTAACTCCGTTAAGCTCCCGGTTAGATGTAAGGTCACCCGAAAAGTCTTGTTTTCATCGAAACTCCACAAAATTACTATCAATTATTCTTGAGAGCGAAATATACAATTATTACAATGTTTTTGGGATCATTAAAAGGTCACTCAGAGGTAACATTTAACATGTTGACACTTTTAACCCCTATGTTTTGTAAGATCCTTAATTTAAACACAAACGACTTTCTATGTTCGACAAATTATTAATTAGAGAATATGAACGTCGTGTGAGGTCAATCAGAGGCACAAGATTGGCATGTTGACACTTTGGATCCTTTTACTTACATATGTACATTGTTTGACAATTTTAGTCCTTCCAGATCAATCCATCACACGTTTAAAGTCCATGACACGTGTCTTTATTATATTGGGCATGATTTTGCGAGGTGTTACATCCTCACCCCCTTAAAAGAAATCTTGACCTCGAGATTTACTGAAATAAATGAGGGTACTTCTGTTTCATTGTAGATTCAACCTCCCACGTGTATTTTGGGCCTCTTCGGGCATCCCATTTTACCTTCACGATCGGCACATGCTTTCTTCGAAGCTTCTCAACCTGTCGATCCTCGATCGAAAAAGGTTTTTCAACAAAATTCAAGCTCTCATCTATCTGCACGTCCTTATGCGACATAGCTAGCGACTCACCGGCTAGACATTTCTTTAAGTTGCAGATGTGGAATACATTATGTATTCCACTAAGCTCTTCTGGTAGATTTAACTTGTAAGCTACAGTTCTGACACATTCGATGATCTCGAATGGTCCTATGTATCTTGGGCTTAGCTTTCCCTTTTTGCCAAAACGCATCACCCCTTTCCAGGGTGACACTTTGAGTAACACTTTGTCACCTACCTCGAATTTTAGAGGTTTACGCCTTTTGTCCGCGTAGCTTTTCTGCCTTTCCCTGGCAGTTTTGAGATGATCACGGATCTGCACGATCTTATCTGTCATCTCCAGGACTATATCAGGTCCGGACAGTTGGACATCTCCAACTTCCGCCCAACAAACTGGCATTCTACACTTTCTTCCATACAAAGCTTCGAAAGGCGCTGCTTGAATACTCGAATGATAGCTATTATTGTACGAAAATTCAATTAAAGGAAGATGGTCATCCTAACTTCCTCCTAAATCAATAACACAAGCCCTGAGCATATCCTCGAGTGTTTGAATTATACGCTCGCTTTGACCATATGTCTGAGGATGATAAGCATTGCTGAAAATTAATCGAGTGCCTAAAGATTGCTGAAAGCTTTTCCAAAAATGCGATGTGTATCTTGTATCCCTATCAGAGATAATAGACACTGGCACTCCGAGAAGAGATACAATCTCATCCACGTACAGTTGAGCTAGCTTGTCGGAGCTGTGAGTTTCTTTAATCGGTAAGAAGTGGGCTGACTTGGTCAGCCTGTCGACTATAACCCAAATAGTATCATTTCCGCGCTTTGTCTTTGGTAACTTAGTGATAAAATCCATGGTTACCATTTCCCATTTCCATGTGGGAAGTTCAGGCTGTTGAAGCAAACCTGACGGCTTTTGATGTTCTGCTTTAACTTGCGCGCATGTCAGACATTTAGCCACATAAGTGGCTATAGATTTCTTCAAACCTATCCACCAATAATTTGTCTTCAAATCCTGGTACATCTTATCACTACCAGGATGAACAGAATATTTCAAACTATAGGCTTCTTGAAGAATCACATCTCTAAGCCCTCCATGGATTGGAACCCAGATTCGACCATTCATCCTAAGGATTCCATCCATGCCATACGACAATTGATCAGCAGTTACGCCTAACTTCTCATTCGGATAGTTAGCTTCCACTACAGCTTCCTTTTGAGCGGCTAACAATCTTTCATTCAAGTCGTTCTTTAATTCAATGCTCTTAGCATCGATTCTAATAGGCTTGACCCTTTCTTTTCTACTCAAGGCATCGGCGACTACATTCGCTTTGCCTGGATGATATCGGATTTCACAATCATAATCATTCAGTGTCTCCATCCATCGACGCTGTCTCATGTTAAGATCCTTCTAGTTAAACAGGTGCTGAAGGCTCTTATGATCAGAATAGATCACGCACTTATTTCCATAAAAATAATGCCTCCAAAGCTTCAGTGCAAATACAACGGCACCCAAATCCAAATCGTGGGTGGTGTAATTCTTCTCGTGCACCTTTAATTGACGTGAAACATAGGCAATAACCTTGCCCTTCTGCATAAGCACACATCCCATGCCGGTGTGCGATGCGTCGCAATAAACCACAAATTCTTCAATCCCTTCTGGCAATGTCAACACAGGTGCATTGCTTAACTTCTGCTTAATAATATCAAAGGATTCTTGCTGCTTGGGACCCTAGTCAAACTTAACATTCTTGCGAGTTAGCGATGTTAGAGGTGCAGCAATCCTTGAGAAGTTTTCAATGAAACGTCTATAGTATCCTGCTAGACCTAAGAAGCTGCGAATTTCAGTGGGAGTCTTAGGCTCTTGCCAATTCATGATCGCTTCAATCTTAGCGGGATCCACCTAGATACCACGCTCACTTACCACATGTTCAAGAAATTGGACTTCACGAAGCCAAAACTCACATTTTGAAAACTTGGTGTAGAGCTTCTCTTGCTGCAGAAGTTTAAGGATACACCGAAGATGTCTTTCATGATCGGCTTGACTCTTCGAGTAAATAAGAATGTCATCAATGAAGACAATGATAAACTTGTCTAGATACGGCTTGCAAACGCAATTCATGAGATCCATGAACGCTGCAGGTGCATTAGTGAGCCCAAAAGGCATCACTAAGAACTCATAGTGGCCGTAGCGTGTTCTGAATGCAGTCTTGTGAACGTCTTCGTCTCTGACCTTCAACTGGTGATAACCTGACCTTAGATCGATATATATCGAGTCGGGGGTCTCACTGGAAGCAGCTTCTCTATTCCTACAGGGTAGAGGTAAGACTGTCTACATCTTACCCTCCTCAGACTCTACCTTTACTTTCTATTGGTGAGATTTACTGAGTATGATATATATATATAGGGTCAGGATTTAGAGAAAACGGTGGAAAGTGTGAGAACGGTGAGAACGCTTATGGATCGTCCGATCAAAACAATCTATGGACTAGATTGGCGCGGTGGCGTTTTCGTAAATAACACGAATTCTATTAAGTTGACTCGCTTCATTAAGGGTAAAAAGGTCTTTACACTTCTATACCAAAACGCCAAACTAATTAATAAAATGCCATTACGGACCAAAACACATCCCTATATAAACAAAAACATCCCAGACATAAAAACACACCCCCAGAACCTGAAACGCCATATTTTCTACTATATACCATTCATCTTACAAACGCCAAAATCCCTAAAACATCAAACACACCTACTCAAAAAACGCCATATTTTACTATATACCAATCATCTTAGAAAACGCCAAAACACTCAAACATCAAAGATTCCAAAAAATCGACGTTTCTTTCAGATACACTATTTCCTCAGTAAAACGCCAAAAATGGCAAATATCGTTTCTTGTATATTCAATATTGTTCTACGCCAAGTTTCGGAGAATACATTCTTCCCTGAGGTGTTGTGACTTAAATAACATTTTGCTGCATGAGATGGACAAATCATAAACAAAAAGATGCTGGGGTCAGACTTATGTCATTTTTTGTGTTTTGTTATTGATGAATATTATAATGGCATGAAAAGACGAATGACACTGATGAGTTGTTTGAAGATACATATTAAAAAAAAAAAACTCATGTCATTTGGTCTTTCCAAACGGCCACAAAAACACAAGCATGACAAAGCCAAACCGCCAGTGAACATGTTTCAAAGAAGAAAGAGACTGATGACAGTGAAGATTTGGAAGATGAATTGTTTCTATTTTTATTTTTTTTTATTTTCTTTTTTCTGTTGTTTATTACGTATTTTTCAACTTAGAATAAAAAAAATACATTATATTAATAAAACGCCAAACAGTTATAATGCTTGTGAAACGCCATAATGCAGTAAAACGCCAAAAACTCCCAAACTATAATGCTTGTGAAACGCCATAATGAAATAAACGCCCAAAACTCCCAAACTATAATAAAAGTAATTTGCAGAAGTATTAATAAAAGCTAAAAATGAAAAAAAAAAACCCGCCAAAAACTACTTAAAGCCATTAAAAAACGTCAAACTTGGGAGATGGAAAGTCTATGACCCTAAAAACTCATAAAAAGCTGAACAAAAACTGTAAAAATACACAGTAACTGAAAATACGGCTACTTTATTAATATCATTTATTATAAATAAAATCCCGCCTAAACTACGCGCCAAAAACATCCTATAAGGGAGACGTCTATGCACAATCAACTGATCACAAACAAAAAACAACGCCATATTTCCTAGAAATCATCCACTTTAAAAACGCCAAAAAAATATTTAAAAAAGCCACAGATGCGGAACCTCGTTTATTCTATATTGAGTATTGTTCTGAATGAAGTTTCACTAAATGCATTCTTCTCTGAGTTGGGTATCTCTATAATCTTTTGTTGAATGAGATGGACAAATATTCAAGAAAAAGAGACTGATGACACTGATATGTCATCATGTCACTTTGTTCTTGATGGATATATTGATGGCATGAAGGGATCAATACATTAGAGGAGGCGTTGGTCTTCAACATGTCATCAAACAAGTATATATCAAACCACAATAAAGGATGCCACAAAAAATAAGCATCTTCTAAAGACGGGCGTTATGTAGGAAAATAAGGATCTACATGAGGTATTCAAAAACAGGTTCAAAACGCCAAAAAGGTTAAAGTAGAAGAGGCTGATGACAGTGAAGATTTGGATGAGAAATTAGATTATAATTTTTAATTTTTTTTTTTCATTTTCTATTGTTTGTTATCTAATTCTCTGTTGTTTATTATCTAATTCTCTACTAATAAAAAAATTGAGTATAAAACGCCAAAAACTACAAACACCAAAACGCCTGATAGTGTGAGAACGAATGCTAGCAAAGCACGATGTTGCTATATAAAACGCCAAAAAACACCAAACAAAGTATTACTGGAAAAATCAACACTAATTGGCAGATGAAATTGACCGAAACAGTAATTGCTAAACATTAAAATGAAGAGACGGTAACATTATTGCCAAACATTTATTATATTAAAAGCCACTACATGGAAAATTGAATTTATTTATCTATTCAAAATGCCATAATTGTCTGTCACATTATAGGCCTGTATCCTACATGGCACAACACTTGATATAATAAACATCAAGAAAATTACTGATGTTTTTTACATTATAGGCCTGCATCCTGATCTAAAAACAATAAAAACGCCAAAACATACTTAAAACACCAAAATATTTACTATAATCCTGATCTAAAAACAATAAAAACTCCGCGTATTTATTAAACGCCAAAAAATGGAAAGGTGATTTGACACGCGTTTAAAAAAAGAAATATGAAATGACAAAAAAGCCCCTCCGCCCTTCTCTATGTCGTTTGACACATGTTGGGCCAGTATGCGTTCTCACACTTTTGAGCGTTTTCTCCTGATCCCGCTTCTATATATATATATATATATATATATATATATATAGAAAATGGTGGAAAGTGTGAGAACGGTGAGAACGCTTATGGATCGTCCGATCAAAACAATCTATATTGGCGCGGTGGCGTTTTCGTAAATAACACGAATTCTATTAAGTGGACGCGCTTCATTAAAGGTAAAAAGGTCTTTACACTTCTATACCAAAACGCCAACTAATGAATAAAACGTCATTACGCCCCAAAACACATCCCTATATAAACAAAAACATCCCAGACATAAAAACACACCCCCCAGAACCTAAAACACCATATTTTCTACTATATATACCATTCAACTTACAAACGCCAAAATCACCAAAACATCAAACACACCTACTCAAAAAACGTCATATTTTACTATATACCAATCATCTTAGAAAACGCCAAAACACTCAAACATCAAATATTCCAAAAAATTGACGTTTCTTTCAGATACACTATTTCCTCAGTAAAACGGCAAAAATGGCAAATATCGATTGATTCTTGTATATTCAATATTGTTCTACGCCAAGTTATGGAGAATGCATTCTTCCCTGAGGTGCTGTTATTAATGGGCAAATAACATTTTGTTGCATGAGACGGACAAATCATAAACAAAAAGTTGCTGGGGTCAGACTTATGTCATTTTTTTGTGTTTTGTTATTGATGTATATTATAATGGCATGAAAAGACGAATGACACTGATGAGTTGTTTGAAGATACATATTCAAAGAAAAACTTATGTCATCTTGTCTTTCCAAACGGCCACAAAAAACACAAGCATGACAAAGCCAAACCGCAAGTGAACATGTTTCAAAGAAGAAAGAGACTAATGAAAGTGAAGATTTGGAAGATGAATTGTTTCTATTTTTATTTTCTTAATTTTCTTTTTCTGTTGTTTGTTATGTATTTTTCAACTTAGAAATAAAAAAATACATTATATTAATAAAACGCCAAACAGTCATAATGCTTGTGAAACGCCATAAATGCAGTAAAACGCCAAAAACTGCCAAACTATAATAAAAGTAATTTGCAGAAATATTATTAAAAGCTAAAAATGAAAAGAAAAAAAAAGCCAAAAACTACTTAAAGCCATTAAAAAACGCCAAGCCTGGGAGATGGAAAGTCTATGACCCTAAAAACTCATAAAAAGCTGAACAAAAACACTAAAAATACACGATAACTGAAAAGACGACTACTTTATTAATATCATTTATTATAAATAAAATCCCGCCTAAACTACACGCCAAAAACATCCTATAAGAAAGACATCTCTGCACAATCAACTGATCACAAATAAAAAACAACGCCATATTTCCTAGAAACCATTCACTTTAAAAACGCCAAAAAAATAGTTAAAAAAATGCCACAGATGCGGAACCTCGTTTCTTCTATATTGAGTATTGTTCTGAATGAAGTTTCACTGAATGAATTCTTCTCTGAGGTGTATATCTCTATAAGTTTTTGCTGAATGAGATGGACAAATATGCAAGAAAAAGAGACTGATGACACTGATATGTCATCATGTCACTTTGTTCTTGATGGATATATTGATGGCATGAAGTGATCAATACATTAGAGCAGGCGTTGGTCTTCAACATGTCATCAAACAAGTATATATCAACCCACAATAAAGGATGCCACAAAAAATAAGCATCTTCTAAAGACGGGCGTTATGTAGGAAAATAAGGATCTACATAAGGTATTAAAAAAACCGGATCAAAACGCCAAAAATGTTAAAGTAGAAGAGGCTGATGACACTGAAGATTTGGATGAGAAATTAGATTTTAATTTTTTTTCATTTTCTATTGTTTGTTATCTAATTCTCTGTTGTTTATTATCTAATTCTCTACTAATAAAAAGAAGTTGAGTATAAAACGCAAAAAACTACAAACACCAAAACACCTGATAGTGAGAAAACTGAGAGAACGGATACTAGCAAAGCACGATGTTGCTATAAAAACGCCAAAAAGGCCAAACAAAGTATTACTCGAAAAATCAACACTAATTGACAGATGAAATTGACCGAAACAGTAATTGCTAAACAGTAAAATGAAGAGACGGTAACATTATTGCCAAACATTTATTATATTAAAAGCCACTACATGGAAAATTGAATTTATTTATCTTTTCAAAAAACCATAATTGTCTGTCACATTATAGACCTGTATCCTACTTGATATAATAAACATCAAGAAAATTATTGATGTTTTTTACATTATAGGCCTGCATCTTGGTCTAATAACAATGAAAACCCCAAAACATACTTAAAACGCCAAAATATTTACTATGATCCTGATCTAAAAACAATAAAAACGCCGCGTATTTATTAAACGCCAAAAAATGGAAACGTGATGTGACACGCGTTTAAAAAAAGAAATATGAAAGGACAAAAAAGCCCCTCCGCCCTTCTCTATGTTGCGTGACACGTGTTGGGCCAGGATGCGTTCACACACTTTTGAGCGTTTTCTCCTGATCCCGCTTCTCTCTCTCTCTCTCTCTCTCTCTCTCTCTATATATATATATATATAGGGTTGGGCTATATAGAAAACCCTAAATATTTAAGAAACCCGGGAAACTCAAAGCTCCCGACTTTTTTTTTTTTTGAAAAAAATAACACATGTAATATACATGTTTTTAAGAGTTTTGGGCCAAAAAAATCAAAAAAGCGCCGAACGGTTTTTTAAAAAAAAAAAAAAAAAAACAAGTTTCAGCACTTTCAGCGTTTTTTTGTCTAACACATGTTAGTCAACGAAGTTTTTGGAACTTGTTTATTTTTTTTAAAAAAAAGTACCCGGCGCTTTTTTGATTTTTTTGGGCCAAAAGTCTTAAAAACATGTATATTACATCTGTTATTTTTTTCAAAAAAAAAATGTCGGGAGCTTTGAGTTTCCAGAGTTTTCTAAGAAAGATAGGGTTTTTTGTCTATCTTTGTCCTATATATATATATATATATATATAGGGGAAAGATAAATCGAAAACCCATGTGAGTTGAGAAAACCCAAATAAACCCTATGTAACATTTTATTTTTTTCTAAAAAAACAGGGAATGTAATATAAATATACACGGACCTATTTATGAAAAAAATGAAAAAAACGCTTACTAGTTTTTTTTTAAATGTTGAAAATTTGTATGTTACATTTTTGTGGACATATATATCATGGAACCTGAATTTGTAACATTTAAAAAAAAACTACTCGGTGTATTTTTGTGTTTCTTTTTTAAAAATGTTCAAATAATTTTTTTAGAAAAGTTTTTTAAGTTTACATGAGATTTTTACAAAGATTTCTTAAATTTACATAACTAGTGGTTTTCTTAATGCAACAAAAGCTACCTGCTACCCTACGAATTTAATATTTTGTTCTAGAAAAAAGATAAAAAGGTGTAACGCCCCAAGTTTACGAAAGTCTAAATAATATTTTATTGTAATAATAAGGTTAAATGTCTATTTCATTGTTAACTTATAAATGTGAATATTAATAATAAGGTTAAATGTCTATTTCATTGTTAACTTATAAATGTGAATATTACTGATTCTATGAATACAAGAAACTAATTAGTAAACCAAATATGCCATTTGAGTTTACTTAAACGTTAAATATAATAATTTTTTTTAAAGATTTTTTTAAATAAATTAGTTACTAAAAGAAAAAGAATAGCCTAAAAGCGTTTGTGAGAATTTGTGGTTCCCCTTCCCCCATCTCCTCATCACCACCTTCTTCTTCTCCTTCCTCTTTTTCCAAACATGGGAAATGGTGTCCTCATTCATCCCTATCCATCTCTATCCAATCATACCAAGAGAGAGAGAGAGAGAGAGAGAGAGAGAGAGAGAGGGTGAACGGGAAGAAGCTCCCGATGGCACAGATATCTGGACGAGGGCGGTGTTCCCCGTCGGGATCCCCCTCCACGTCAGACTCCTGATGCTCTTGCCGATACCACATGTAGTGGTCTAGCATTGTAGTTTTATTTTTATTTTTTAGAGTTAAATGCCATTTTAGTCTATGTAGTTTGGACAATTTTGTTAGTTTAGTCCAAAGGTTTCATTTTTCCCCTGTGGGTTCAAAAAGGTTTCACTGTTGCCATTTTAGGCCACTGTGTTAACTTCATCAATTTTTTCGTTAACGAGAAGGGCAATTTGGTCATTATATATGTAATTATGTGAACTAGAAGGGTAATTCGGCCGTATAAAATGATCGAATTGCCTTTCTCGTTAACAGAAATAATGGATAAAGTTAACCCAGTGGACTAAAATGGCAACGGTGAAACATTTTTGGACCCACAGGTGAAAAACGAATCCTTTGAACTAAACAGATAAAATGACCCAAACCAAAAGTACTAAAATAACATTTAACTCTTATTATTAAAGATAATAATTTGATATCAATTCGTTTGTCATCTTCAAATTAGTTTTGATCCATTTAGATAAAAATTTAAAGAAAACGTGAAGTTTCATAATTATATATGGAGATAAATGTCATTTCAGTCTCTGTGGTTTAGATCATTTTGACAGTTTAGTCCAAAGGTTTTATTTTTCGTCTGTGGGTACAAAAAGGTTTCCCCATTGCCATTTTAGTCCACTCCATTAACTTCATCCATTATTTCTGTTAATGAGAAAGGCAGTTCGGTCATTTTATATGACCAAATTGCCCTTTTAGTTCACAGAATTACATATAAAATCACCGAATTGCCCTTCTCGTTAACAGAAAAAATGGATGAAGTTAACCCAGTGGACTAAAATGGCAATGGTGAAACCTTTTTGGACCCAGAACCTAAAAATGAAACATTTGAACTAAACTGACAAAATAATCCAAACCACAGGAAGTAAAATGACATTTAACTCTTATATATGTTAACTAAATAATTCATTGTTGTCCTTAATTTTAGGACCTACAGGTTTATGTATTATAATATGTATTAGTGTTGGACAAGTAGTGGATCTCGAGAACTACGTAGAGTTCTCGAGATGGGCTTTTGGGTTTCGATATGTTATAGTGGGCTTGGGTTCGATTAGGATGATGTGTGTATCGCCTATATAATGAAGTTTGCCAACTCATTATTCGGTTGAACATTCAAGGCATTAGAAGACAACTTGTATCTGACGAAAGCTTATAATCGTATGCAAGTTTTGTTAATCATTCGGTGTTCATTTGTGAGTCCCAAACAAGATCCGGATCACAGTGGAATGATTGACAACACCCAAACACCTATTGATTAGGTGCTTGAATGTTGAAAAGTTAAGAAACCAAAAGATGAAGATGGAGATTCTTAGCAAGGATCAAACAACAAATGTTGTTTATACAATCCCAATATGATATTAACACTAAAGCACCTGGATGTTCGGATTAAGCACAAAAATCAGAGTCACAACACAAGAGAAATCACCAAAAACCTTGGCCAAGGGGTTTCATTGAGCTTCATATTTATACAAATCTACTGCCTGGTGTATTTAATAATTACGCTACTATATTAAATACGCTGCTACTGTGCTGATTTACATTAATTGCACATCTAGTCCCTGAACTTTCTAAAACATAACAAAGCATTACAAAAGCTATCCAAAACCTACTAAAACCATGTACCAACGGTCTCATAAGCTCTAATAATATCTCCCCTAGACCGTTGCGTACTTGATCGTTCTTCATTCTTGTGCTTCGATTTCTGGATTTGTGGCAGCTTGATCGATAGTCAGTTCAGGTGGTGGTTGGTTAACAATAGCTTCACTTGTGATTAGTGGATCCTCCATAGTGACCTCATATGTGGATGAGGTCGGAGGTTGAGATTCTGTTGCGACAGGTTCTGGTGATGGATCTTTATGCTGAGCTGGAGGCTTATGTTTCTTCTTTTCTTTGCTTTTCTTCTTCTTTGCTTCGTCTCGCTCTTTCTACTTTTCTATTATGTTCATGATTTCCATCATTTCAATCTTTCGTTCTCTCGCCAGCTGAAACAACATGCCTTCTTCTTTGTATTCGTTTCCATCACCGACATGTATTTGTGGTCGTACAAGATGTTCAGATCGGACAAGCAGAACATGAAGACATCCATTGGATCCAGAATACGGATATCTTCGTTGGAGGTTGATCTGATGACAGCTTCACCGATTATTCCATCATAAAACCATTTCTTGAAGTTGGTGAGTGTCACTGGATGCTCCAGAGGGATCTTGATCTTTGTCATGACTTTTGCAGGGTCGATGACCCATGTGACCTTGTCTTTTCCGGTAATCGGATCTTTGGTGGTCTTCGAAACCCTTCTGTGTGGAAATCTGGGTTTGAAAATAGTAAATACGCGATTACATTCTCGTATTAATCTTTCGAAATCAGCTTCGATGCTGCTATAAGTAGGATTGATCATGTCCAAATTTCCTAGCTCACGGATATCCCACCGAGCCAAGCTTTGCATGTCTAACCAGTCTTGAAATGTTGAATGACCCCACCACGTCGCTTTACGATAAACATCCATTTCAAATTACAATACTTCCAACTAATGATTTTATCAGTAGCTTCTGTCTTTTTCACAGTAACTACCTGATAGAAATCGGAAAGTTTTTCTCTTTCCTTCTTGAACCATTCAGGATGTTGTGGGGCCACTTCATCACCATCCTCTGTTCCATACATAATCTCATCCTCCAATCCCCACTCAACAAATCTCGCAGGCATCTCATCTGTATCCACCTCTTCTTCTTCACTTTCATCATCTTCATTAACATTTACTGCCGATTCCAACCTTTGCTTCTTTCTTTCGGCTTCTTCGGCCTTACGCTTTGCTTCCTCTTCTTTAAACTTTTTGTAATCGGAGATATCTGTGGACGAGAACATTGGTTGTATCTTTGCTTTATCACATAATTCTCTGATCATTTGATACATTATCTCCATTCCATCTTTTTGAAATCTAATGAATCTCGTTTGTTCCGATACGTATGAGTGAAGCTCTTTGTTTTTCTTTCTCTGTTCTTTCAGCTTTTCTCTTAACACGTTCGTATCATTAACCTGACGCTTCAGAATGCAGATTTCCTTAGCAGGACCTGCTCCAATTTCTTTTGATAACTTGTCGTAAAGCTCTTGGAAGGGACAAGGTCTGCGTGGAGCTCGTTGTGGTTATGGCTGAGTGACTGGCGTTCGATTTGCCTGAGCATTCTTAGAAGATCCTTCCCCTATTTTTCTCTTTTTCTTGGGAGGTGATTTGCTCAGCATTGATTCATTTGGATCTACCAACATGTCACACCCCGACCGCGTAAAACAACAAACCGCGGCGGAAACGTCGGGGAGTGGAGCGAAAGAATTATTGTTTCACAACCATGGTAATTAAAGTTTAGTTTTATTAAGTAAATTGTTTACATTGTCTTTGCATTAACAGAAACATAACATAATTAAACTGTCTTTTAAGTCACTAAGACCCGAGCCCGCCTAAGTGTAGCACAATCAACATCAAGCATTAGCTCTCGAAACACATGTAAAAATAGGTACGTCAGCATAAAAATGCCTGTGAGATACATAGGTTTTTTTGATGAATGATTCATGACTTGTAGTTAAAAGAAGTGTTTAACAAAAAGTAGTCATGAACCTTATAAAATGTTTTCTTTTATAAAATCATGTGAAAATCAATATGAAAATCAGATGAGGAATAATGCGTGGTTAAATAAATAACCAAGAAAAAAAATGAATTTGTATAAAATATGTCATTTGTAAAACAATGTTGTGTCTTTGTATAAAATGTATCATGTCTTTGTTAAAGTGGTTTAAATAACGCTACGATATATGATATCATAAAAGCACTTATATATAGGAAGTACCGGCGGCGTATCCACCATGCTTTTATCACATTGAATATCGCCTCGTTATATAAATCAATTATCAATAACCACCCAAATTGTCTTGTTTAAACAAATGTCAAAATGTTTATGTGTAAACAATGTTCAAATGTCAAATGTAAAACATGTCTTGTATAATCAAATGCTATGTATGGCGAGTAAAAATGTCTACTCAAACCATATGTATAATGTCAATATGTAAACAAATGTCATGTATGGTGAATAAAAAGTATTTACTCAATCCCATAGGTAAAATGTACAAAACAATGTTTTTTTGAATAAACCTAAGTTTAAATCAAAAGTTATGTTTTGTAGAAAACAATGCTTTATAGATACAAACATTTATGTAGTAATGTTTATCGCATACATTCAAGCCTTGCGACTATCGGACAATCCTTAACGAGTTAAATGTTTATCAATTATGTTTTTGGATTCTGTCATTCCCTACTTCCAAACAAACATAGGAAGTCGGGAACGGGATTTGTCAAGTCCTATGGTACCATTACATACTACTGAGCGACGTGATCAATGTTAATGAATGTATTATTGTCCCGTTAAACATACCAAATGTCATACAATTGTAAGCATGCTATGTGAAATCCATGTACTAAGTATGCTAATTAAACATATATAGTAGAAATGTTCATGAAATCAATTGTGCCCATATGCTGAGTAAACATATGCAGCGGAAATGTAATGTAAATCAATGTGTCCATATGTTGAGTAAACATATGCAACAAAGTATCTATGAAATTAATGTGCTAGCATGCTCAGTAAACATACATAGCAAAACATAATTGAAATCATGTACTATAGGTGTACTAAGTGAACATAACATGTTTATGTCATAAAAAGCAATGAAAGCATGAAAGTAACAAGTATGCACATGTGTATCACCCCAAAGTATTTGAAAGCATTAAAAGAGGGGACTATGTACTCACTTGGGCTTGCTTATTAGTCTTGGAATAAAGACCAAATAAAGCTTCAAGGATCACGGAATCAAACGGCACCTAATATAGGTAACTACGTTAATAATCAGATCCTAGATCGGGAGATAGGATAGAATGCGGTTCTATAAATCAAATGAGTATTTGAACTCATATGGCAAGATTTAATAGAGCTAACATTCTAATTAGGAAGTTAACCTAAGTGCTTTTGACCCGTTACGGTAGTTTAAGCTACTATAACGCGTCGTTCGCGTAAATCTAAGGTCGGATGGTTATCTATGTCCTATGTTAAGTCTTACATGCCCAATTATGTCTAAATATGTTACTATATCAGTTTAGATGTCAAAAACTTGTTCACATATGCAAAATATGAATTTATGCTCATAAAGGGCATTTTGGTCATTTTCTATGGGTATATAAACGAATTAATGGATAACTAACCAACCTATGTGATCATAAGGTATAACCTCAGTAGGTTATTCCCTATGCAACTATGATCACTAAATAAGTTTGGTCGGATCCTAATGATCGACCAAACGGGTCGGGTTCGAAAGTCTAAGCGGTTGTCGAGACCGCTTAACTTACGACCCTAAACAAGCACTAAACTAGTAGTGACGAGTTAAACATGGCAAAACATGTTTAACTAAGTTCGAAAACTGATTTGGTATCAAAACAAAGGGTTTTGATACCCGAAAATAGTTCCATCGCAAAATGCGCATAGATTCACATTTTGACCCAAACTTTGACTCGTCACTACGCCTAGTCAACGTGGTAATCAATAGGTATAATCGCTAAGGATTATAACCATCGTGATTATAATCACGTTGCAAAGTTCAATTGAACTTTGATTTGACCAATTGATGGTCAAAACCGAAAGTCAAACTGTTTGACTTTCAGCTCTAAATGGCTGAAAATAAATACTAAGCCATGAAAGAACACTTACAAGGTGTTCAAAGGCTGGAAAACATGAACTCGAACTCAGGTAGGTGGCTCCCAAATATGGAAATCCTCCACTTAGAGTTCAAAGTTGGAAATGAGCAATGAACAAGGTAGAATGGAGGGGTATTTATAGTTGTGGAGGACTTGTAGGATCATTCCATGTGGATATGTATTGGCCAAGCAATGAATCATCGCCCTACAAGTCTTACGCGCCCCGCGACCTTGTTCAGGCTTCAGAAATTACAGTTTCAGTCCCTGCATGTTCATAAGCTGATTTTTGACGCGTTTAAGCCACGTTAATCCATTTTCAAGGCTCTAAAATGAAGTTAAAGTATAGGGGACTCAAAATATGCTCGGATATATCTCAGATGTCGGTTTGTTCGGTCGTACGGTCGCGTTATTCGGTTAATTACGATGAAACTCGAACGGACGCGAAAACAATCCAAATTAAGCGACGAATGGTATTTTTGCATTCCTATCACTAAAATAAAATATTTTAGTGACTAAAAATTTTTTAGATGTCTGGATGTGGTCAGAACGTAAGATATGCGCGTAAATGAAAACTTACGTCGTTTTTTACGCTTTTAGTCCATGTGATTAAATAAGCGAAATTTCGCATACCGAACCCATCAAAGCTTATTTCTAAGCTATGTTAAGGTTATTTATGGTATGTTTATCTTATGATCATGTTCCAGAATGTACATTGCCATATGAAACGACAGACTTTTGCAGTTTGACGCAAATCGTCCCTATGAGCGAATAAACTTGTTTTTGCCATACCAAACCCTTCAAAACTTATTTGTAAGTTATGTAAAGGTTATTCAAGGTATGTTAAGATTATGTTGTTGTTCCGGAGTGTTTCTTGCATTAAATTGATTACGTTTACGCATCAGTTTACGTATAACTTTCCAGAAAGTGATATAGAGTTCAAATCGATAAAAATCAAAACGTGCAAAATGTCAAACATAAATAAAAAATATTGGGATCAAATCACATTGTTTTATTGGTATTGAATTGTTTAGAGTTTGTACAATGGATACACAAGCACATATGTCACAGTCTCCCCTACTTTAGGAAATTTCGTCCCGAAATTTATTTAGAGGAAACTTGTGAGAATAGATGTGGATATTTCGCTTTCATCTGATCTTCATGTTCCCAAGTACATTCTGGGCCATGTTTAGATTCCCAGCGAAATTTGACACTTGGTATGCGGTTGTGTTTTAGCTTTTTGACTTCACGGTCCATGATTTCCACAGGTTTCTCAACGAAGTGCATCGTGTCATCAACACGAATTTCATCAAGTGGTATGTGGAGGTTCTTATCAGCTAAACACTTTTTGAGATTGGACACGTGAAAAGTTGGATGAACATTTCCAAGTTCAGGAGGTAGCTCTAATCTGTAGGCTACTTTTCTGATTCTTTCAACGATCTTGAATGGTCCAACATATCGTGGTGCAATTTTTCCTTTCTTTCCAAATCTGATCACACCTTTCTAAGGGGATACCTTGAGTAGGACGTGGTCACCGACTTGAAATTCTAAGGGCTTGCGTCATCGATCCGCGTAACTCTTTTGACGGCTTCTAGCTGTCTGTAGGTTATCGCAAATCTTCTTGACCTTATCTGTAGTCTCTAGAATGAGTTCAGGTCCAGTAAGCTGAGCTTCACCTATCTCATTCCAGCAGACCGGTGAATGACATTTTCGACCGTATAAAGCCTCGAAAGGAGCCATGTTGATGCTAGAGTGATAACTATTGTTGTAGGAGAATTCGATCAACGGTAGATGCGAATCCCAACTACCACCAAAATCGATCACACAACCTCTAAGCATATCCTCCAGTGTCTGGATTGTTCTTTCAGATTGACCATCCGTTTGCGGATGATAAGCTGTGCTCAAATTAAGTTGGGTTCCCATGGCAGATTGCATGGTTCTCTAAAAGTGAGACGAGAATCGAGCATCTTTGTCAGATATAATGTTCAAAGGAACACCATGTCGGGATACAATCTCATCCACATAGATTTTAGCAAGCTTGTCGGCAGATAGATCCTCACGGATCGGCAAGAAATGTGCTGACTTTGTAAGACGATCAACAACTACCCAAATGGCGTCATGACCTCTTTTAGAACGTGGAAGTTTGGTAATGAGATCCATAGCAATTTTTTCCCATTTACAAACTGGAATCTCTGGTTGCTCCAATAATCCAGAGGGATGTTGGTGTTCTGCCTTAACCTTGAGACAAGTAAGGCATTTGGAAACATATAAGGCAATGTCTTTCTTCATACCCGGCCACCAATACTGGGTTCGAAGATCCTTATACATTTTATCTGCACCAGGATGAATAGAATAACGAGACTTATGAGCTTCATCCATTAGCAAGGTGCGAAGATTGTCTTGATTTGGGACCCACAAACGTTCCATGAAATAATATAGTCCAAAGTCTTTCAGTTTAAGCTCAGGTTTAATATGATATGGTAATTCCTTACCCATCAAGTCTTGTGCAACACAAGTATGTTGAGCCTGAGAAATTCGGGTTTGAATATCAGATCGAACCTGAACACAGTGAAGCTTGACACGTTCCTTACGACTCAATGCATCAGCCACGACATTCGCCTTACCAGGATGGTAGTGAATTTCGTAATCATAGTCGTTCAGAAGTTCAACCCAATGTCGTTGCCTCATGTTTAGTTCTTTCTGATTGAAAATATGCTGGAGAATTTTGTGGTCAGTGAAAACAACGCACTTTGTACCGTACAGGTAGTGTCTCCAGATTTTGAGAGTGTAGGTCCCTCTCGAGGATGAGATAAAACCTTATCCTTGTTATATCAAACACACTAGCGAGTGCGGAATCCAAGCTAGCATGCAACCGAGACTTTATACGAGAATAAGCACAAACACAACACGCAAGATTCACCGATTAACACCACTTGTATTAATACGAATGAAGGGTCCGGTTACAAGCTCAATGTTTACAGAAGTATTCTATAAACTCTCAAAGTGTGTGTGTGTGTGCTCCTGTCTCTCTCTGTCTTCCTCTTGTGTCTCCTTCTGAAGTGAACACAACACACGGGTATTTATACCCGACACAGATCGTCTGGTCGAAGGATCAGACAGACTGATCGAAAGATCATCTGTCGACCAGAAACAGCTCGAAGGATCAACATATACCACGAAAGATGTGATCTTTCATGGTCCATCCTTCGACTTCGAAGGATATCTTTCGAGCTCATCATCATCGAAGGATATAAGTAATCCTTCGATGACCATCCTTCGACTCAAACATCTTTCAACCATGTGCTAACTGTTTGGTCAAGTCAAACCAGGAGGATGGTTGACTTGGTCAAACTTACATCGAATGCACATAAAAACAAACCTAAGACGTAACTCAGACTAACACAAGACATCGTTTTGAATCATGACGAAATACAGACAAAGTACAGACATAAGTGCACCAACAAACTCCCCCTTGGCTGTAGCTTTGTCTCGATTTTCGTTCTTGTAGGTCTTCGTGTCTTCAAGTCTTTGACTTCTTTTCACGTCTTCAATGTCGGATGATCTTCAAAGTCTTCACATCTTGAAAGTAGAAAGTGTATCAACAAACTCCCCGTTTCATGTAGAAAGTGTGTTGACAAACTCCCCCTTAGATTGAACTCTCCATTGAGTCATGCTCGTGAATCGTTGACTTGTCAATTCTTCAGATCCTTGTGGTGTTGATGAAGGGACAGCGGCAACTCGATCATTTTATCCTTTGAGTGCCTCCACTTCGTGTCTTCATTCCAAAGCTTTTCATCGAACATGTTCTCCTCGCCTTTAGCATCTGCACATGCAAGAAAGCTAAACGCATAATGAGAACAACCGCTTGGAATATAGTTAACATTTAAACTAACGACACATATGAGATCAAATCTCAATCAAACACCAACCGACAGCAGTTTGAAAGTTTAGAAAAATATTCATTTTAATCCTTTAACTTTCAAAACTCGTTAACTTCGACTGTTTATGAAGATGCAATTGTTTTCCAGCTTATAATCAGGATCTTGGGAAGGATAGACTCGAGTTCCAACATCAGTCAATCAAAAATAAACTAGAAGCAAAATCTTTTTGGATTTTATAAAGTTTATATTAAAACACACCTAAAATCTTTTTTGAAATTTTCATTTTTCAAATGTAAAGATGGAAAGCAATAAATAAATATATACAAAGATGCATAAACAGGAAACATTAAATAAATATTTACAGACATTCTTTTTGCGAGTTTCGAGGGTAAGAGAATCATATCAGTGTACGGTCATGCCAAAACGCTCTTGTTGTTCTTTTAGTTAACATTAAGATAAGCATCCTATAACGATTATCGGTATTGTTGTCCACTTAAGCTCAGCTTATCATTTGTAATCATGGCGAGGGGATACGTTAAGGTATAATTTATACTTACCGACCGGTGTTCATCCACATCACGACACATTCCCGTATCAAGGTATGCACGAGGATTCATCTTACCGGTGAGTATACCGATTATCATCTGTTTGACCGTATATGATGTGAGATTCTCACTTATTTGATTTGAAAACAAGCCCTATGTGATAGAATCACTTATTGATGAGGAACTTGATTTTCAGATGCATGAGGGCACAGGAGCAAGTCCGTGAACAGGTCAGTACTTTCGTACAGCAGAGAGACGAACTTGACTCCCGGATGAATGTGATATTTAATCACTTATTGGTTTGGACATGTGATTGTTGATCACTTATTGAGGTCGTATGCAGTATGTACACGTATGTATGGTATCATGGAAGATCTAGACTTGCGTCCCCGTTATTTTTCGGTAAAAGATACAACCATGATACCCAGATGATAAGCAGCATAAAGACCGAATATCTCAGAACCTCGGCAATCTCTCAAACGAAATTTCGGTACTAAGACCATATGCCAATGAATGGTTCCCACCTGGTCTTCAGTCGATTTAAGTTTATATCACCCTGCACACTTTAAAATGATTGTGAGCCTACCGATACATCTTATATAGAGCTGCTTATCGTTTTTCATTTAAGGTTTAAAGAGGTTTAGACAGACCACTGATGTACTATCATATTCTCTTTTGCTCGCCAGGAAACTCATTTTTGCTTTTCTATTGTTTTTGTGTTTTTGAAATTTTTCGATGTTTTTGGATTTTCAGATTTTGGATTACTCCCCCTAAAATCAACAAACTAAAATAAATTTAAAACACAAAGGTATTTACAAAAATGATTTTCCGATGTTGGTTAACTCATGTTTTACCTCAATGCCGTTTACCAAAATTAATTTTGAACGAATTTCGGAAAAATCAGTTGACATGTCGGTAAGCGGTGCGGACCATGACAGCATTGTCTGGCCAAAGAGTGCTGAACGAGATAATAATTCACAAAGCAGCTTAAATATCGACAAGTATAGGAGAGATTAGAAATTTAAAACCGTATCCTGCAACTGCATCGTGCATTGCAAGGAATCTGAGTGCTCTCCCAAACTGAATATCCACCCGGTGTGGATTTCAAGGTCGATTTGTAGCTACTGAAATCCCTTCACAGCAACAAGATCATAAACCTCCGGGTCCGGCTGGTCTTCCACATTGCACCAGCGAAGGTCTTTGTCTTTCTCTTTCAGAAGTAGTGTGCGGTTGTTCAATCCATGCCAAGGCATCCGCACACCTGGATGGTTTGTTCAACAAACACATTTTCTTCAATCACACCACGAAGAAATGTACACTGCATGTTCATCTTGTAGATTGTTGAACTTCAGACGTGCTGCAGGTGCGTACATTTTGATTTGAATCTATCCCGGGGACCCGATCAAAGCCTTGAACATTCACATTTTTGAAATGATTTTCATTTTGTCGAAGCTTCCAATTTCTTTCATCAGACATTTCTTTTTCCCTTTTCTCTTCCTCTCCATCAAAGGCAACAATTTCTTCTGTCGCCTATCTTGTGCAAGGACGCTCCACTATCAACAATCTTACGACTATCGAAAGTTCCTCCTGGAATATCCTACACACTCACTCAGAGATTAGTCGGAGAGGGGGACCCAAGCCTTTGTGGACTTGGGTCGTCCTTGATCATCAAGAAAGGTGATTTCAATCACTTGATGATTAGGAAAAAGAACCTGTGGTGCTCCCCCTGACTGAATTACCTGTTTTTGTTTCCAAGTTGTTTGTCCTTTACCAGTATTTGTATTAATTGTTTTAGCATTTACTGGTGTTACAGTTTTAGGTTTTGCTTGAACAGGTTTTTCTTCTTTGACCTCTGATTTTAAGGCCTTTTCAATTACCTTTTGATTCTTTTGTTTTAACTTCTTTTCCCTTTCTTTCAAGACACGTGGGTCTTGTTTCGGGGAAAGTGATCGTTTTTGGTAATTGGTTTCTTGGGGAGCACTTGTTTTTGCCTTCAACTTTTGCAGGTATGGGCAGTATCTTACAATATGCCCAATTGTGCCACACTCAAAACACATTCTCCGCTCTACAAACCTCGGAGAAACATGTTGATGATCAGACGGAGAACCAGACAATGAACTTTGTGATCTAGACGTGCTTGGACCTAAATCACATCCGTTGGTGTGTTGGGTGTAATTATTCTGATCATTTCGTTTTAAAATTCTAACTTGTTTTACAAAATCAACGTTAGATTTTTCTTGAAATGTTTCAATTTTATCTGAACCCGTGGATCCAACAAAGTTCATTTTCGGTTCTCGTTTCTTAACAGAAGCTCTTTTGTTCTGCACCTTTTGTTGTTGAACCTTTGGTTGTTCAGTCTTAGCCTGCTGAACTTTAGGTGCTTGAACCTTCTTGTTCTGAGCCTTCTTTCCCTGTACTTTACCCTTTCCTGAGTTGACTTGTTGTTTTCGCTCAATTGGTAGTTTTTGGTTTCCGTATTGTTTTCGAATTTGTTCACACGGAATTGGATCACATTGAGTGACGGTAATTTTGCCACTTTTGTTCCCCAAAAACTTATCAGTACATCCTTCAAAAATTTGCTCAATTAAATCTTGATTTACATTTTTAATTGGAAAATCTTTGTTAGAGTAGATTTTGCTATCTCCTTTGAGCGTGTACAACAAGTTATTCTCTTCACTGCTAGATACAAGGGACTCCATTGGTTTTGACATATCAGTCTTACTCGGTTTCACTGGTGGATCACACATGATGTGATTCTCGATTGGAATATCTGTTGTAACCGAGTTAGACTGTTGTTTCACAATTACTTCAGATTTATCATCCGAAGAATCAGCATCCTCAACAGTGGGAGGACTCTGTTCCTTAACACATGATGAATCTGTCACATTCTCAGATTCAGATTCAGTTTCAGATTGACCTGAGGATGATGTACCAGTTGTGAACCCGAGGCCTGCTGCAAAATCATCTAGATTGAGTGGCACAGTAGGTTCAAAACGGGGCATATCCTCGTCATCAGGCAATTTGGAGTAATTGTGATTCATTGGGGGAGGACATGATTTGAATCCAATACATTGTTTATCCCCCTTTTTCTTTTGAACATCAATAATGTGATCCAATACATAGCGGGAATTGGAATAGCTTTCCAGTTTCTGCTTAATTGTCTCACATTCACATCGAGCTGTTGCCAACTCTACCATTTGCTTTTCAATTGTGTCAATAAGATTATTGTTAGCATGTTGTTTTCGCAAAACAGCCTTTTGTAATTCTGAAACATCATGTCTTAATGACGCAATTGTTACTTTAAATTCCTTTTCATTTCTGGTTAAAAACGAGTTAGCTTCAGCTGCTTTAGAAAGATCTACAATCAATTCTTGATTGTGTTTGGATATGATTTCAAACTGACTTTCCTGTTCAGCATATTTAACATTTAAACTATCACAATTTTCACAGCTAACTACAGTGGGTTCATCGACACATACCTGACCTGATGAACTGTCGACATTAGCCATAAAGGCTGAATGGAGAGAAGACGAAGAGTAAGCAGCTTGATCCATCAAATTAGATCTTCTTTCAGTTCCTGCTGCAGCTTCTTCCAAGAGCTCATCAATATCTGCATCGACTGACGCACTTGATGTCTCATCCACATGATCATTTCCTGAAGTGGAGGATTCTTCATCTGAGCTTCCACTATAACCAGAACTGTCTTCATCTTCAGAAGATGCAACACCATTGGTGGAAGATTCTCCACCACTGGCGTGCTTAAAATCCTTTACGACTTCAGCAAAACATGCTGTTCCACCATTTCCTCCTTCTCCAAGCTGAAGCGACCAATCACAACCCTCATCTATTTGAACCACCAGCCCCCGGTTGGCATTTGATGACCCTGCTTGGCCTTGGTTGTTGACAGGTATCAACGTACGAACATTGTTCCCGTTCTGGTTCTGCTGGTTGCCTTGATTTCTGAACGGATTTTGATTTCCATGCTGAGCTGGTCTTGTGCATTCCCTTTTGAAATGACCCCGTTCGCCACAGTTAAAGCACTTGACAGCTTGCTTGTCGAACCCATACTTGGTGTCTTTCTTGTTTTCCAAGTTGGATCTCCCCGTCCTTTCCATAAACTCCTTTGCTCTTCGAATTGCACTAGCAAGAGCCCATTTGATATCCATCATTTCAAACTCTTCTTTATCCACTTGCTGATAATCTTCATTGGTTAGATTGATATTCCCAATCTGACCTGCGATCAATCCACTATAAGCACTAACCAAGGTATTCAACATCTCCATATGCTCCTTGGCTATTTCGACACTGACTTTAGAAAAGTTGGAAGTGTCTAATCTGACTGTGTTTGGATTGGAAGTGGCTTGAAAGTTTGAAGAGCTTCCATAAAACCCTTGCTGTTGTGGTTGTTGCTGCTGAGCTGAAGAAGAAGAAGAATCTGGTCTTGAATACATCATCGTGTATGCTGAAGGATCAAACTGACTTGTTGTGGAAGGACCAGTGTTTGAGATGAAGGCTGTTTGAAGCTTTGCATGTTGAGAGACTGGTTTTTCTCCACTGATACCTCCTGCAATCCCAAAGTACATCTCTGGATTTTGAGGAGTCAATGTTCTTTTTGCCTTAAGCTTTTCTTCTACATCCTTGTTCTCCAATCTTTGAATCAACTCATAAACGGTGATTGTGTCTAGAACACCATTTTCTTTGAGAATTTCAAGATAACTGCTCCACTTTGCTGGTAAGCTGTCAGCGAATCTCTTCACCATTTCTTGTGGAGTGGCAGTGACTTTAAAAGCAAACATCTCACTCAACAAGTGATGGAACCTTGTAGATAAATCTGCCAAAGTCTCATTCTCCATACACGTGAATCCTTCAAACTCTTTCTTCAGTAATTCTTGCTTAATCTTTCTAGATTGAGCATTTCCTTCACATCGTAACGTGAGCATATCCCACAAGCTTTTAGTAGTCGTGCAGTAAACAAATTGGTGGTATATGTCTCTGTGAAGAGCTTGTGTGAGAATCATGAATGCTTTCTTTTCTAACTCAAATTTCTTCTTATCATCTTCAGACAAAGTGCTGTAAGTTTCTGGATTAGATCCTGCAACTTCCAAATCATGTTCAAATGCGGTGAAGAAGCACATCCATAGGTCTTGACCTTGCCCCTGAACATAAGTTCTCAGCCTTTCTTTCCACCATCCCCAATCATTGATGTGATTTAGCTTTGGCGGTTTTGTGCTTGTACCAGTTTCACTGTCGTTCTGCATCATAGATTGAATGCTGCTGTTTTGATTTGTGACCAATGCCCATTGATTTGCAGTGATCATTGCAGCTTGAGGTGGGGCAATAGCTTGCATCCATGCAGTTTTGTTGAAATCTGACGCCGATTGCGTAGCTGATGATTGTGGAGTCGAAGTTATTTGAGTCCACGCGGTTGGATCCCACTGACCGTTTGTTCCCATTTTATGAAAATTAATATATTAAGTGAAAATTGATTTAAAAATTAAAAAAAAGTTTTCTCCTTTTAAAAATTTAATTTTCACAAACTATGTTAAAATCTCGAAGGATAACAACCAGCCGAAGGATCAAGAATCGAAAGACCTGAAAAGCACAACCTGTTAAACTTAAAAACAGACAAGGATCGAAAGATTAACACCTGTTCGAATGATCAACAGTGTTCGAAAGATCACTGTTGAGTTTCGAACAATGTTTTCGAAAGATTCTCCAATCGAAGGATCCTTATCTTTCGAAAATGAACTGTAGACCGAAAGATGTATGTTTCGAAAATATTCCTTGGAACGAAAGATAAGTCTCAGACTTCGAAGGATGCTCGAAGGATGACTATCTGTCGAACCTCCTTTGGTCGAAAGATGATCTTTCGACTTCGAAGGATATCTTTCGAACAGCTCTGACACGGTTGACAAATGTGACAGGTTGGTGAAAAGTTGACGGGTTGGTGAGAACTTTCGGCAGAAAGTATGTTCAGACCATATCTTCTGAACATGCAGGTTTCACCAAACAGGTAATGTCCAATATTTTAATCAGTTTACTCTTTTCAATGCACAAACAAGTTTGATATTCAAATTTCAAGATCAAAGAGTGTAATATTATGAAGAACACTTGAAAAAGTCAAGAACACAGCCCAAAAATCTGAGTTTTCCGGTAAACCCACAAACTTTCGGAACACAATATTTGCTAAAATGTTTAACAAAAACCAAAGACTAACATGTAATCATGAAAAACAACAAGGTTTTTAACAAAACATCAAGCAAAAACAACAAGATTTTCCAGAAAAAAATAAACTTCAAACACCCGGAAAACACCCGAAAACACTCGGTTTTAACAAGGAGAAGAGCCAAGGCTCTGATACCACTTGTAGGTCCCTCTCGAGGATGAGATAAAACCTTATCCTTGTTATATCAAACACACTAGCGAGTGCGGAATCCAAGCTAGCATGCAACCGAGACTTTATACGAGAACAAGCACAAACACAACACGCAAGATTCACCGATTAACACCACTTGTATTAATACGAATGAAGGGTCCGGTTACAAGCTCAATGTTTACAGAAGTATTCTATAAACTCTCAAAGTGTGTGTGTGTGTGCTCCTGTCTCTCTCTGTCTTCCTCTTGTGTCTCCTTCTGAAGTGAACACAACACACGGGTATTTATACCCGACACAGATCGTCTGGTCGAAGGATCAGACAGACTGATCGAAAGATCATCTGTCGACCAGAAACAGCTCGAAGGATCAACATATACCACGAAAGATGTGATCTTTCGTGGTCCATCCTTCGACTTCGAAGGATATCTTTCGAGCTCATCATCATCGAAGGATATAAGTAATCCTTCGATGACCATCCTTCGACTCAAACATCTTTCAACCATGTGCTAACTGTTTGGTCAAGTCAAACCAGGAGGATGGTTGACTTGGTCAAACTTACATCGAATGCACATAAAAACAAACCTAAGACGTAACTCAGACTAACACAAGACATCGTTTTGAATCATGACGAAATACAGACAAAGTACAGACATAAGTGCACCAACAGAGAGCAAAAACTACTGCACCCAACTCAAGATCATGAGTTGTGTAGTTTTTCTCGTGTACCTTCAGCTGTCTTGATGCATAAGCTATGACTTTGTTTCTTTGCATAAGAACGCAGCCAAGGCCTAAATTGGATGCATTACAGTATACGACAAAGTCATCATTGCCCTCAGGTAGAGATAAGATAGGTGCATCATAGAGTTTCTGTTTCAAGGTCTGAAAAGCTTCTTCCTGTTTGGATCCCCACTCAAAAAGTTTATTCTTTTGAGTTAAAGCAGTGAGAGGAACCGCAATCTTGGAGAAGTTTTCAATAAAACGACGGTAATAACCTGCAAGACCAAGAAATGAACGAACCTCGGTAGGAGTAGTAGGTGTATCCCAATCCTCAATCGCACTGATTTTGGCGGGATCTACATGAATACCTTGTTCGTTAACGATGTGTCCCAAAAATTGAACTTCCTTAAGCCAGAATTCGCACTTGGAGAATTTGGCGAAAAGTTGTTCTTTCTTTAGGAGCTCCATCGTAAGACGAAGATGTTATTCATGATCAGCTCGTGTCTTAGAATAGATCAAAATATCATCAATGAATACAATGATGAACTTGTCTAAATAAGGGTTACAAACCCTATTCACCAAGTCCATGAAAATAGCAGGAGCATTAGTTAAACCGAAAGGCATAATGGTAAACTCATAATGACCATATCTTGTGCGAAAAGCTATCTTGGGAATATCTTCTTCAAGCACTTGAAGTTGATGATACCCAAAACGTAGATCAATCTTTGAAAAGCAAGTAGCGCCCTGTAGCTAATCAAAGAGATCATCAATGCGAGGTAGGGGATATCGATTCTTGATGGTAAGCTTGTTGAGCTCACGATAATCGATACACATTCGGAAAGACCCATCTTTCTTTTTCACAAATAGGACAGGAGCGCCCCAAGGTGAAAAGCTCGGACGAATGAATCCTTTGTCAGAAAGCTCCTGAAGCTGTTTAGATAACTCTTGCATCTCAGACGGTGAAAGACAGTAAGGTGATTTAGCAATAGTATTTGCACCAGGTACAAGATCAATGCGAAACTCAACTTGGCGTACAGGGGGTAAACCAGGTAATTCTTCAGGAATTACCTCAGGATAATCCCGAACAATAGGGATATCTTAGATAGTCTTACCTTTGCTTTTTTCCTCTATGATATGTGCCAAGAAGGCGACATAGTTCTTTCGTAGGTATTTTTGGGCTTGGGTACAAGACATGAGCTTAAGACTACTAACGGGTTTCTCCCCATGAACTTCTAAGATCTCACCAGTCGAGAGCGGTATATGGACAATCTTCTCAAAACAAACCACCTCAGCATGGTACTTGGCTAACCAATCCATTCCTACTATTACATCGAAGCTCCCAAGTTGCATAGGCGTGAGGTCAATAGGAAAAAGATGGGTATTAAGGTTCAACTGGCAATTTCGAAGGACAGAATCGAGTACAACGGGTTTACCGCTAGCTACTTCTACTGTCAAGGGCTTTCCTAGTTTTGGTCTAGTCATCGAAAGTAAAGGCACAAAAGCTAAGGACACAAAACTATTATCGGCACACGAATCAAAAAGAAAAGAAGCAGGTTGGTTGTTAACAACGTACCGTTCACCACTTCATTATCCGCACGTGCCTCACTTGCATTCAGATTAAAAGCTTGACCACGAGCCTGTGCCTGATTTGCGTTTGCCAACTTCGGGCAGTTGTTCCTGTAGTGGGTCAGATCCCCACAATTGTAACACGAACCAGGCGGGTAGTGAGGTCGTGCAGGATTCTGGGCAGGGTTTTGTGCTGCCTGATTTTAGGTAGGAGCAAAGCGGCAGGTGTTTGCAAGATGACCAGACTTCCACAGTTTGTGCAGATGCGGCATTGTACCTGTGGTTGGTGGTGGCTGTTACACTTGTTGCACAGAGGTGCGTTGCCAGCATACTGCCTCTTGTCGGCAGGTTGTGCAGGCTGATTCTGTGTTGCCTGGTTTGTCTGAGCAGTAACAGCGAAATTTTTGGAAGCCTTACGCTTCCTTGATTTCTTAGAGGACTCAGCTTTCTTGCCCTTTTGCTCCTTGGTGTTATCAGACTATTTCTGCTTCTTATCACCTTTCCTGTGGAGTTTACCCTTTTTGACTTGAGAGTCAGTTAGGGTTGCAGCTAGCTCGATGGCCTGTCGGACTGTAGTAGGGTTGCTGCCAGTGACAATATCCTGAACAGGATCTAGAAAACCGTCTATGTATTTCTCAATAGCCTTATCCAAAGGCGTGACCATCGTCGGACAGAGCAAGCTTAACTCCTCGTATCTATCAGTGTAAGCTCGGTGTTCACCACTGTCTTGCTTAAGGTCATGGAACTCATTCTCTAGTGCCCTCTGCTCATGACGAGGGCAGAACTCTCTGATCATAAGAGCTCTAAGTTCCTCCCATGTCTGACCTAAAGCAACCTCAACACCTCGATCTCTCATTACCCCATTCCACCATGCGAGAGCCCTCTTTTGGAACACACTAGAAGCAAACTCAACCTTACGATTGTTAGGACACTGAACATGGCGAAAGGTGCTCTCAAGACTCTCAACCCACTGTAGGAGCCCAGTTGCTCCTTCAGAACCACTAAACTTGAGTGGTTTAGCCGAGTTAAAACTTTTGAAATTGCATGGAGCAGGTGCATTATTGTTATTGTTGGCTTAGTTAATTTGAGTGATGAGATTTGGTAGCATAGCAGCCATCTGTTGTGCTATAATAGTTGCCAGTTCGGCATCGGGTTGTTGGACATTACATCGAGGAGCATTCTAAAAGAGGAAACATGAGAGAAAACGAGTGAGATGATGTGATGAAAAATGAGATGTCATAAATATCAACAAAATGTAAGGATGGTGGTCATTTGTTCGTTACCTCATAACAAACAGACGACACACAGTGATAAATCAAAGTAAATAGGTCATAACAATGTATCGCGAAGACATGCTTTAGCCTATAAGTGGACACTCACCCCAAGAGTTCCCAGGTAAGAGTGACTGGTTTGATACTGCGGATTTGTACGAACACTCTAGCCTTAGACAAAAAACTCAGGGTACAGGCATCCACCCTTCCAGATTGCACGTGTTCACATTATTTAGACCCAAGCTTTGAGGAGATTTTGAAAATTTGGATGGCACAAGGCCAAAATAAATCGTCCAAGAATGGATGATTGATTTCAAAATCGTTTCGGAAATTTTTGTTCATGTTTTGGTAATCACCTAAGGATAGGTGATGTGTATTGTTTTAAGATCTAAACACAAGATAACTTGTGTTAGGGTCCTAGAAAGGTTATAGTATAGGTCAAAGCATTACTAATAACCTAATTCCCTATAACCATTGGCTCTGATACCAACTCTTCTGTCACACCCCGACCGCGTAAAACAACAAACCGCGCCGGAAACGTCGGGGAGTGGAGCGACAGAATTATTGTTTCACAACCATGGTAATTAAAGTTTAGTTTTATTAAGTAAATTGTTTACATTGTCTTTGCATTAACAGAAACATAATATAATTAAACTGTCTTTTAAGTCACTAAGACCTGAGTCCGCCTAAGTGTAGCAGAATCAACATCAAGCATTAGCACCTGAAACACATGTAAAAATAGGTACGTCAGCATAAAAATGCCTATGAGATACATAAGTTTTGTTGATGAATGATTCATGACTTGTAGTTAAAAGAAGTGTTTAACAAAAAGTAGTCATGAACCTTGTAAAATGTTTTCTTTTATAAAATCATGTGAAAATCGATATGAAAATCAGTTGATATAAAAGAATAATGCGTGGTTAAATAAATAACCAAGAAAAAAAATGAATTTGTATAAAATATGTCATTTGTAAAACAATGTCGTGTCTTTGTATAAAATGTATCATGTCATTGTTAAAGTGGTTTAAATAACGCTACGATATGTGATATCATAAAAGCACTTATATATAGTAAGTACCAGCGGCGTATCCACCATGCTTTTATCACATTACACATCGCCTTGTTATGTAAATCACTTATCAATAACCACCCAAATTGTCTTGTTTAAACAAATGTCAAAATGTTTATGTGTAAACAATATTCAAATGTCAAATGTAAATCATGTCTTGTATAATCAAATGCTATGTATAGCGAGTAAAAATGTCTACTCAAACCATATGTATAATGTCAATGTGTAAACAAATGTCATGTATGGCGAATAAAACGTATTTACTCAATCCCATAGGTAAAATGTACAAAACAATGTTTTTTTTGAATAAACCTAAGTTTAAATCAAAAGTTATGTTTTGCAGAAAACAATGCTTTATGGATATAAACATTTATGCAGTAATGTTTAACGCATACATTCAAGCCTTACGACTGTCGGACAAACCCTTAATGAGTTAAAGGTTTATCAATTATGTTTTCGGATTCTGTCATTCCCTACTTCCAAACAAACCTAGGAAGTCGGGAACGGGATTTGTCAAGTCCTATTGTACCATTACATACTACCGAGCGACGTGATCAATGTTAATGAATGTATTATTGTCCCGTTAAACATGCCAAATGTCATACCAATGTAAGCATGCTATGTGAAAACCATGTACTAAGTATGCTAAGTAAACATACATAATAGAAATGTTCATGAAATCAATTGTGCCCATATGCTGAGTAAACATATGCAACAAAAATGTAATGTAAATCAATGTGTCCATATGTTGAGTAAACATATGCAACAAAGTATCTATGAAATCAATGTGCTAGCATGCTAAGTAAACATACATAGCAAAACATAATTGTGATCATGTACTATAGGTGTACTAAGTGAACCTAGCATGTTTATGTCATAAAAAACAATGAAAGCATGAAAGTAACAAGTATGCACATGTGTATCACCCCAAAGTATTTGAAAGCATTAAAAGGGGGGACTATGTACTCACTTGGGATTTCTTATTAGTCTTGGAATAAAGACCAAATAAAGCTTCAAGGATCACGGAATCAAACGACACCTAATATAGGTAACTATGTTAATAATCGGATCCTAGATCGGGAGATAGGATAGAATGGGGTTCTATAAATCAAATGAGTATTTGAACTCATATGGTATGATTTAATAGAGCTAACATTCTGATTAGGAAGTTAACCTAAGTGCTTTTGACCCGTTTCGACCCGTTACGGTAGTTTAAGCTACTATAACGCGTCGTTCGCGTAAATCTAAGGTCGGATGGTTATCTATGTCCTATGTTAAGTCTTACATGCCCAATTATGTTTAAATATGTTACTATATCATTTTAGATGTCAAAAACTTGTTCACATATGTAAAATATGAATTTATGCTCAAAAAAGGCATTTTGGTCATTTTCTATGGGCATATAAACGACTTAATGGATAACTAACCAACCTATGTGATCATAAGGTATAACCTCATTAGGTTATTCCCTATGCAACTATGATCACTAAATAAGTTTGGTCGGATCCTAATGATCGACCAAACGGGTCGGGTGCGAAAGTCTAAGCGGCTGTCGAGACCGCTTAACTTACGACCATAAACAAGCACTAAAGTAGTAGTGACGAGTTAAACATGTCAAAACCTGTTTAACTAAGTTAGAAATGTTTAACTAAGTTAGAAAACTGATTTGGTATAAAAAAAAGGGTTTTTATAACCGAAAATAGTTCCGTCGCAAAATGCGCATAAATTCGCATTTTGACCGAAACTTTGACTCGTCCCTACGCTTAGTCAACGTGGTAATCAGTAGGTATAATCGCTAAGGATTATAACCATCGTGATTACAATCACGTTGCAAAGTTCAATTGAACTCAGATTTGACCAATTGATGGTCAAAATCAAAAGTCAAATTGTTTGATTTCCAGCTCTATATGGCTGAAAATAAATACTAAGCCATGAAAGAACACTTACAAGGTGTTCAAGGGCTGGAAAAGATGAACTAGAACTCAGGTAGGTGGCTCCCAAATATGGAAATCCTCCACTTAGGTTCAAAGTTGGAAATGAGCAATGAACAAGGTAGAATGGAGGGGTATTTATAGTTGTGGAGGACTTGTAGGATCATTCCATGTGGATATGTATTGCCCAAGCAATGAATCATGGCCCTACAAGTGTTAAGGACAACTATCTTTGTTTGGAGGAGTGTTTACTTGGAGCCTAAAGCATAAAGAATTGCATAAAAGTCCCTGAATTACAAGCTGTTTGCTGAAATGAACATTCTGCCAGTGAGGGTCTGTCGCGCCCTGCGTAAGAATCAGCCAAGTCTTACGCGCCCCGCGACCTAGTTCAGGTTTCAGAAATTACAATTTCAGTCCCTGCATGTTCATAAGCTGATCTTTACGCGTTTAAGCCCCGTTAACCCATTTTCAAGGTTCTAAAATGAATTTAAAGTGTAGGGGACTCAAAATATGCTCGGAGATATCTCGGATGTCTGTTCGTTCGGTCGTAGGGTCGCGTTATTCGGTTAATTACGACGAAACTCGAACGGACACGAAAACAATCCAAATTAAGCGACGAATGGTATTTTTGCATTCCTATCACTAAAATAAAATATTTTAGTGACTACAAAAATTTTTGGATGTCCGGATGTGGTCAGAACATAAGATATGCGCGTAAATGCAAACTTACGTTGTTTTTGACGCTTTTAGTCCCTGTGATCAAATAAGTGAAATTTCGCATACCGAACCCCTCAAAGCTTATTTCTAAGCTATGTTAAGGTTATTTATGGTATGTTTAGGTTATGATCATGTTCTGGAATGTACGTTGCCATACGAAATGGCAGACTTTTGCAGTTTGACGCAAATCGTCCATATGAGCGAATAAACTTGTTTTTGCCATACCAAACCCTTCAAAACTTATTTCTAAGTTATGTAAAGGTTATTTAAGGTATGTTAAGCTTATGTTGCTGTTCCGGAGTATTTGTCACGTTAAACTGATTACGTTTACACATCAGTTTACGTATAACTTTTCAGAAAGCGATATAGAGTTCAAAATCGATCAAAAATCAAAACGTGTAAAATGTCAAACATAAATAACAAATATTGGGATCAAATCACATTGTTTTATTGGTATTGAATTGTTCAGAGTTTGTACAATGGATACACAAGCACAGATGTCACACAACATCCCCTCAACGAAAGCATCCAATTGTTCTTCTTCGGTCATCACAGTTACTAGAGTCTCAGACTCAATCATTTCACGCCTTTTCATTATCCTTTCTCTTTTCTAAGCTTCTTCCATTGCATGGATAGCTCGTAAGTTCTCGATATGTTCCCTTTGCTCTCTTGTCAAGCCTGCATGTATACTATCACCCATAATTCTTTCTGGATTCGGGGTGGCTTTTTTTTTCTTGGAAGATCCCCCTCTTCCACAGCTTATTTCCCTTTCTTCTTTCTAATAAGTTGTTGTTCTTCTTCTTCTTCTTCTTCTTCTTCTTCTGCTTGCTCCTCAACATCCTTCTGTTTCTTTCTCGATTCTTTAACTGCATCCCGATACTTTTGATATGCAGCTTTAACTAACGGGAGTCTTTCTTCTCTGTACATCCAGTTGTGAAGCATTACCATTCATTTTTTTCAGTTTCGTTATTTATCGTCCGGTCGGAAACTGAAACTTATACGTGCTTCCATCGTGGGGGAGTTCGGGATGTTGGTCGTTTATGAAGAGCTGCACGAATTGAGGATACATAGCCCACGTCATCCTATTCGCGTTATCAACCATGCAATAAAATATCAAGACAAAAATGTTGAATGGTTGTTTGGTGCAAAGATTGAGCATGGCAGCGGACCATTCAAGATTTTACTCGTCATAACCTCCTTTTCTATGGGCCATGCTCATTGCGAAGACGTGAAGAATAAACCGCCAATCCTTTGTAAGACCATTTCTCTTTATTGCATTTTTGTAATGAAAGTCTTCAACATACTTCATGCCTCTGAATCCCTCTAGAATTTCTTCCTTTGACAAACGTAATACATCCTTATGATTATCTCCGAGACTTAGAACTCTCCGCACACTATCTTCTATGACGACGACCTCCTTGTTGCGAACAGTTGCCGTGATCATCTTAACTTTGTTAACGTTTTTCGCTTTCACGGTTCTCCAGAACTATTCAATATGAATGCTGTATATTATTGGATCTGCTTGAACAGCGTAGCTGATATTACTTCTTCCTAACCAATCCGTCACATCTTCAAAATCTTTCGGCGCTGGCACTAATGTGGTTGGTTGATTGTGCTTCTGCGTCTTATCCTAAGCGATTTGCTTCGCCATTCTGAAAACCATGAAAATGAGTTAAGTGAGATTGCGAGTTCCAAAACGTAATAGTTAGTTAGTTGAAATATTTACAAAATTATAAAATATATAAACAAAATTGTAAAATAAAAGTATTTACGTTTTAAAAAAACAAAATAGAAAATAAAAGTATTTATATATATACTAAATTTGAAAAATAAAAATAATCATAAAAGGTTAAATACGCTATTATATGTGCTAATAAGAACTTAAAAGTTTTTCTGATGACGGTTAACTACGCTGGGAATTAGAATATTTACACCGGTCATGATAAGTTCGCTGGTTAGACATAACTTAAATACACCGGATAATGTTGATCAATGTTTAAAAGCGCCGGTCAATATAGATAAAAACGCTGATAATTACGCTGATAGGCACCTTTCGAGGCATTGTATGGTCGCCTATTTGTTGGCATGAGATCGGAGAAGCTCAAATCACTGGTCGCGAGCTTATACAAGAGACAAAGGACAAGATTTTATAGATTCGAGACAACTAGCTTAAAGCCAGGAGCCGACAAAAGAGTTATGCTGACAAGCGTCGCAAACCTTTGGAATTCAACGTTGATGAACTTGTACTTCTCAAGGTATCCCATTGGAAGGGTGTAGTTCAATTTGGTAAGAAAGGGAAACTCGCTCCTCGCTATGTAGGTCCTTTCAAGATTCTCGAAAGGACTGGCAAGGTAATGTATCGACTGGACCTACCTCAAGAACTCAAACATCTCCATCCTATATTCCACGTCTCAAACTTAAGGAAATGTCTAGCTGAAGAAGGACTTCAAGTTCCACTCGAAGATCTTCAAATCAATGAGACTCTGCACTTCGTGGAGAAACCTGTCGAGATCATGGATCGAGGTATCAAGCAATTGTGGCCCAGTCGAATTCCCATAGTTAAGGTACAATGGGAAGGAAAACGTGGCACTGAGTTTACTTAGGAACTCGAAAGTGAGAGGAAGACTAAGTATCCGCACCTGTTCGTTACATTTTCCTCTTAAATAAATTTCAGGACGAAATTTCCTAAAGGGGGGAGACTGTAACGCCTCGCTTTTTGTAACTTTCCTTATTTAGAAACTTTGTTTGTATTTATATTTTTGGAAACATGTATCCTCTTTGTATTCGTCTTTCATTTCCAATCATTGTAATCCGAGACTTGAATCATAATGAAAGCTTGATCTTTTTATACATCTTGTTATACATAACTCATAAATGCTTGTTATACATTCATTATGCGTGCACACTTGATACAATTATATGCAAATCCATACTTGCTTATACATGCGAAATTCATTTATACATTATACTTATGCATTGCACTTATACGTTTAAAACGCTTAAAACAGACAAATACGCGAATTGATGAACTTCAATTTCGTACAAAAGGGAAAGACCCCTTTCGTACGAAAGGCCCCTTTCGCACGAAAGGCCCCTTTCGCACGAAAGACCCTGTCGCCTGAAACTCGCCTGTCATCCCAAACTCTCACCTAACCCTCTAAATACGCATCCACACCTTCATTTCCCACTTTCCACAACTCCAAAAACTCTCTCAACTTACTGATTTCGGGCAATTCAGCAGAGCTACTTCCAGCAACCTTCTAAGTGAGTTTACAACTCACAAACACCTTGAATTCTTCTATCTTTCTTCTAATTTTCTAAACTTTAATACACTTCTTCAATCATTTGAACTTGGTTTCTCAGATTTGCAAGGGCAATCTGATAACTCTCAACTTGTTGAGTACCAACTTAAAGATTATAGATTTATCTTTCAAACTTTTTTCAAAACAAACATTCTGATTTCGTACTTGGCAGAATCATGGAACTATTGAGCTCACAAGCTAAGTTCTTAGCTGTGGGTTAATAGTAGGGTCGATTCCAACCAAAAAGGTGAACAGTTCAACCAAAACCAAGCTGTTTTCATCTCGAAATGGAGCCTCTCGCATGATGCCCGTCCTGTCACACGAAAGGTTACCCCTTTCGCACGACAGGGACATCCTCTCACACGAAAGGTGTTGTTTCACCTCGTTCTGACATTTGCTAAGTGTTGTATGTTGATCAGATCCCATTTTTGATAGGAACGATTCTGATATAATAGTGTGTGAACCGTGGAAGCCTTGGTTTCCAATCTAGTTCCACCACATCACTTGAATTTGTGAAACGAACACCCAAACAATCTCCTAGACCTAGAATAAGTTAACCTCATCTAGCCTCCAAGACTTAGTTAACTCTTTCCATGTTGAGGCGGTACACCTGGGTTGTACTTATTCGGTTGTTTGGCTATTTAAATTATGTTTTTCATGACCAACCGGTTAGTTAACTAAGTTAACGAACTTGTGCTTTGGTGAACTATAACGAGGTTATTACCTCCATGCATGACTTCTATGAATTATATGAACATTCTAGACTATTAGACTGTATACCTATAACTAAATAACTCAACTTGACACACAAACATAGCTGTTTAATGGCTAAAACGTTCGAACGAAGTGCGGTTTGCACTAAAACAGGTCCCTGTCGTACGAAAGGCTCCCTTTCGCGCGATGGGACTCCTGTCGCGTGAACTGTCTGGTCGCCCGAACAGTTTGTGTCGTGCCGGTTTCTATCTATTCAGTTTCGACGTTCCTCGTTAATGATTCTGACGGGCCAGTCGGGACCCGTGAAGTCACAGAAAACTCAGTGTCTTAATGAGTGCCTGGACAAAATGTACTTTCTGTTTTATTATACTTTCATACTATATACTACGAATCCAAATCCTCCGTTCAACTCCAACAACTCACGCCTTTGTTTACCCCTGTAGGGTAACCTTGGCATTCCTGTGTTCGTCAACAACTCAACTCTTCTACTTGCGGGATTAACTAAAGAAGATTTAGCAAAACTGTGAGTATACTCGAACGCCCTTTTTACTTTTCACACTTTGGGTGCAATATGTTTACTATTAAACCTACACAGTTACACTTATACTTTTATACAAATGCACAAAAAATCCAATACATGCATGCTAATACGTTATACTTGATTCCTCTATCTGGATTATTCTTATTTGATAAACTTGCTATTAACTTCGCACGAGCCTCCATTTAACATGTATAGCGTTATAGGAGTAACGCACCGCCCGTAGTCTTGTGGTTATGTTAAATTTAATACTTGCGGTAATCAGAGGATTGACTTGAATATTCGCATGCCAGTTTTACGTTAATCTTGATAACTTAGTTGCCATGTTGATTCATTTAAAATATTTTATACTTATGCTATGTATCAAACTTGTATACTCGCCAATACTTTTGTATTGAACCATGTATTTTAAACATATTGCAGGTTGATGATGTTGAGATGATGAAATCTAGTCGGGATACTTTAGATACCCATTTTGATTATACTTGATTAGGTTGTTGTATCATTTGAACAATGTTGTATTTGCTTCATGCTTTGTTGTTTTAATTTTGATGTATTGTAACTTGACAATTTGAAATGAATGAAATCAGTTTTTGCTATTAATTATTGTTGTGAATAGTGTTATGAAGTCTCGAGCAATCTTGTTCGTCTCACTCCGATGTTTCCGCCATCGGTTGGGGTGTGACAGATTGGTATCAGAGCCATAACTATAGGGAATTAGGTAGAATTGCCATGTTCGACCTATTCTATAGTAAGTACCAAACTTTGATCATTTTGATTCTTGTTAAGATGTTAATTCTTCCTATTTGCTTCTACCTCTTATTTTGCCTTAATATTACAATACATCTTTCCTAAGACATTTACACAATATACACGTTGCAGGCTCGAAGACACTCGTATCATACAAATGAGACGACTTCACTAAAATAGGCGTGAAACCTATAATTTGGTGAATGACTCTCAATCCGCTTATTCAATTTTTGCATGAAATTACGCCATCAAGTTAGGATTGGAATCCACATCTTGATGGTAAATTTCCAACTCTAACTCTAGTGGACCCTAGTGTCGGAATTAACTTTCTTGACCCGACGAGTACCAACCACACTTAGGATACGATGTTGTCAAGTTAGGGATGAAACCCGCATCTCGTCAATTAGTCCCATTCCTCGATTTTTAATCCTGCCAAAGTTTCGATTTTTCAATCGATTAGGAACGTGTAGTAACTGGAAGGGTAAAATACCATTAACTGCTTCTTAATGAGAGTATTCTACCTATAGGCCAAAGCACGTTTCCCTAATTAGAAAGGATCTCCGATTCACTTTGGAATAGTCTTAGTTATGTTCCTTGACATTCCATATTTTACGTTATCTCTCTTTTATTTTATCTCAATTTTAATGTGTTTTATACTTGTTAAGTTGTTCAATTAAAAACCGATGCCCAATTCGCACGTCTATCACAATCGAAAACATTAATAATCCTTGTGAACAAACTAAATTTATACCCCTCTATGCATTCATATGTGTTTATGCTTTATAAAATATTTGTTACACACATGCAAACTATGTGAATCATACGTGAGACATGAATACTTACATGCAAAAACGTGATTCTTTAGATTCTTTAGATGTCTTCCCACAGTCTGTCCAACAACCTTAAGAAATCCAAGTCCAAGTCTTGTTCAAAGAAGGGTTCCAACAACAATGACGAGTTAATGTCGAAGAAGGATCTCATGAATTTCATGGTGAAACAGATGGCTAAGGTCATTCCCGATATCGTCAGCAAGATCCAAACCCCACCCAACACCGTATCACCCAATTCCTCCGTTGACTCTAAGGTGGAAATGCTTAAGTCGACGTTCACCTTTAAACAATTTGTTTCTTCTAAACTCTTAACCTTCACTGGCGAAGAGGGTGCCACCACATTACTTTAGTGGTTCGATGCCATCGAATTGGCGTTTCTTCAAGGCGGTTGCCCCGATAACCTTCGAACCCTCAACGTGATGGGAGTTTTCTGATCAAGAGCCCTTGATTGGTGGACCTCCGAGCGTAACGCTCTTGGGAATGAAGTCGCCTATAGCCTACCCTAGTCTGATTTGAAGAAGCTAATGAAGGACGAGTTTTGTCCTCCGCATGAGCTTTAGAAACTCGGAAACGAGTTCTTGAAACTGAAGCAAGTGGGGAACGATAACACTAGCCTCACAGCCCATTTCAAGCAGCTAAGTGCTTTGTGCCCTGGCCAAGTCGACACCATTGACAAGGCTATCACGAAGTACATTCGATGCCTTCCCCCTTCAATCATGAACCTCCTTGAATCCACCTCACCCAAAACCCTTGAAGATACCTACCATTTGGAAGCCAAACTCAACAACAATTGTATTTTCATGGAACCTCCGACAAGGTTTCATCTAAGAATGCACATCAAGCCACCACCGATACCGTCATTGAACCCTCACTATCCAAGCCACCCAAGAACAACAAAGGCAAGAAGCAGAAGGCTTCAAGCCAGAATTATGTGGTCGTTACTCCACCAAACCCTTAGCCACTTCAACAAGTCGCTCCTACTAACCCTGAGCCAATCAAGAAGGCATACACTGGGACTCATCCCAAGTGTAATACATGTTTATACCACCATCCTGCTCACGCACCATGCCTCCTATGCACGAATTGTAATAGGTATGGGCATTTTGCCACCCATTGTCGAAGTAGCCCAAAGCCACTCGTCAATCAAAACCAAACAGTTGCTGTAGCCCAAAACCCCGCACCCAACTAAGCCCAACCTCAAGCCTCCACTGGTCGTGCATGTTTCAAGTGTGGTGATCCTAATCATCTCGCCAACATTTGTCCTCAGCGCAACAATCAACAGCAGCAGAAGCAGTCCCAGCAAGCGTGTGGCCGAGCTTTTGTCATCACTGCAGCTCAAGCCCAGAATGTCAATGACGTCATCAATGATACGTTCCTCATTAACAATGTCTATGCTTTGTGTTAATTTGATACTGGCACGGATAAAAGTTTTGTTTCCGTTGGATTCGAATCTTTGCTTAAGTGTAGACGTTCTAAGTTGCCTAAACCATTCGCGATCGAAGTCGCTAACGGTAAGTCCGTCTCTGTTGATTCTGTTCTTCTTAAGTGTTCTTTAAATCTTAACGATCATACGTTTTCGATTGACCTCATACCCATGCAAATGGGTAGCTTCGATATCATAGTAGGCATAGACTGGCTTAGGCGAGTTCGTGCTGAAGTCATTTGTTCTGAGAAATTCCTTCGTCTTCCTCTTCCTAACGGTGATTCTCTACACGTCTATGGTGAGAAACCTTCTAAAGGTCTCAAGCTTATGTCATGTACTCAAGCGAACAAATACTTGTGCAAGGGTTCCATCGCCTTTCTTACCCAGGTCATGGAAAAGAAGGATAAGGGTCCGAGCATGAGTGATGTTCCTATCATTTATGACTTTCCTAACATTTTCCCTGAGGATCTTCCTGGTCCTCCTCCTCGTTTTGTTGACTTTCGTATCGATCTAGTGCCTGGCGCTACGCCTGTCGCTACGCCTGTCGCTAAGTCTCCTTATCGTCTAGCACCATTGGAAATGCAAGAGCTGTCTAGCTAAATTCAAGAGCTTCTTGATAAAGGCTTTATACACCCTAGTACTTCTCCTTGGGGCGCTCCCGTTCGGTTCGTCAAAAAGAAAGATGGATCTTTTCGGACGTGCATCGATTATCGTGAGCTGAACAAGCTTACAGTAAAAAAACCGATATCCTCTTCCTCACATTGACGATCTCTTTGATCAGTTACAAGGCGCGACATGCTTCTCCAAGATCGACCTCCGTTCTAGTTATCATCAACTTCGAGTTCTCGAAGAAGATACACCCAAAACCGCGTTTCGTACACGTTATGGTCACTACGAGTTCGTGGCCATGCCCTTTGGGTTGACCAACGCACCTGCGGTTTTCACGGACTTGATGAACCGTGTGTGCAAGGCTTATCTCGACCATTTCGTGGTTGTCTTCATCGATGATATCCACATCTACTCCAAGACACAAGAAGGGCATGAGCGACACTTGCGTCTTATCCTTCAACTTTTGCATGCTGAGCATCTTTACGCCAAATTCAGTGTGAATTTTGGCTAAAAGAGGTTCAATTTATTGGTCACACCATCAACGAACTTGGTATTCATGTTGATCCTGCGAATATCAAAGCGGTGAAGAATTGGATTGCTCCTAAGCATGGTTGTAAAACAAGGCCGACTACTCCCCGAGTACTCGCTACAAGGTAGGTTGCCGAGGAGACTTTCATCAGCTCCGCCTAATTACTCAAAATCGATCAAACGCGGTGAACCTCGTTCAGAATCGGATCTAGTAGGTTAACTCGGGTCGAGTTTGACTTAAAAACTTATAAAACATAATTTCTATGCCCATCATATTAAAGAATGAATATCATTTTCAAGTATTTTGAGTAAAATGCACGGATAGTCCCTGTGGTTTGACAGTTTGTTACGCTGATAGTCCCTGGAGTGGATGTGGGTTAGTTTTCTCAGTTAAGTCCATGTGAAATTACAAAATTACCCTTGCTTTTATTATATTCATCAACATCATCATCATTCAACAGATCTGGACAATATGTATCTCTTCATCAGCTAGGCCACCACTACCGGAAGTCATACGATTATCGACAACATCACCACCACCCAACAATCGCCAACCTCGTTATGTCTACCTTTTCATACGAATCAAGAAATCTCATCATCAATTTGTGCTTGAACTCAGCACAGAAAGTATAATTTCAGGTAAATCTCACATACCCATTTCACCACTCTCAAAGCCCTTCAAAACCCAGATGGATTTTCCCATTGTTTGACAAATCAAGAAAAACCCACAAATCTTTAACCCCAACTTGATCACAAATCCTATAAAAATCACACCTTTATGAACAGGATATTCACAAAAATGTTATAGCTAAAGTGAGAGTAGCAATGGTAGGAATTATATTTACTTGAGAAACCAGTTGATGTTAGATACAAAACTACAATATATTGTGAAATTAAACTCGCATCAGAGTTGAGATAAGCTGAAAGGATGATTTTGTGAAAAAACATAATAAAAGAGAAAAAGGAGTAGGAGAATTACTTCTCCTCTGATAGTTCCTTCTCGAACAGTGTTTTGCTTTCAAGTTTTCTTTGTCATTTTTATTTTTATTTTTTATACACATCTCCCCATCCCACTTCCAGTTATAATAATTTCAGATGTGTAGAGTAAAGCATTGCAATATCTCTTTTTATATATCCATTAATTTAGTTAATTATCACATGGTATATGGAGGATCGAGTCGGCAACAACCATCTTGCCGGAGATCTATTGTAGCCCCAAATCTGAGTCAGATCTTCACATCGCCGCCGGAGAACAAGTTATTTAGAGAGAGAAGAGGGGGATTTTGGGTTTATTTATATATTATATTTATTACTTTTTTTGAATTTTGAATATGTGTTCTTAGAATTGGATTTTTGGATGAATGATTAATGTGTTCTTGCTAAGATGAGTGTCTGTTGAATGATGATGATGATGATGTTGATGAATATAATAAAAGCAAGGGTAATTTTGTAATTTCACATGGACTTAACTGAGAAAACTAACCCACATCCACTCCAGGGACTATCAGCGTAACAAACTGTCAAACCACAGGGACTATGAGTGTAATTTCCAAAATCTGGGGACTATAGCTGAAACTTTGCAAAACCACAGGGACTATCCGTGCATTTTACTCTTTATAAATATTACTAAATTTATGTTATTTGACATATCTATTGTGACACCCGTGTCACTTCAACCATCAAACAAATGCCAAACCAATGAAATATTGTATTTCATGCTTGGGATTTGTAAAAATATGTGTATCGTTTACACATATCAACTCTTGTCCGATTTCAAGCTCTAAATCGCTTTCTGGAGGGTTATACGCGCTCTGATGCGTAAATATAACCAGTTTAATGCAACGAACACTCCGGAATAGTGAAATAGGCTTAACATACCTTAAATAACCTATACATAACTTAGATATAAGTTTTGGAAGGTTTGGTGTGGTGAAATCAAGTTTAATCGCTTACAGGGACTAAAGTTGACAAACTGCGAAAGTATGCCAATTTGAACTGTAACAGACCTTTCGGGACATGAACATAAGTTAAACATACCATAAATATCCTTTACATAGCTTAGAAATAGGCTTTGAGGTGTTCGGTATGCTAAAATAAACTTTTGTGTCATTCAGGGACTAAAAGCGTCAAAAAGTGCACAAGTTTGCATTTTTACGCGTAACTTACGTTCTGAATACATCCGGACATCCAAAAAATTTATGTAAGCACTAAAATATTTTATTTTAGTGTTCGCCATAAGAAAAATCCATTCGTCGCGTCATTTGGTTCGTTTTTCGCGCTTATGCGCATTCCGTCGTAATTAAGCGAACATCGCGTTCGTACGGCCAAACGAACCGACATCCATCATATTTTTGAACATGTTTTAAGTTCCCTATACTTTAACTTCATTTTAGAGCTTTGAAATGGGGTTAACGGGCCTTAAACGTGTCGAAAATGGGCTGAATGCATGACAGGGACCAAAAGTGTAAATCTGCCAAACTTAAGCCTAGCGGTGCGCTACACTTTTAGCGTAGCGGTGCGCTAGGGGTCTGCAGACCAGATGCAGTGTATTTCACAGCCTGTTTTCAGCAGATTAACCCACAACCACAAGTTCCTAATTGTCTAGTCAGCTGATAAGGATCACATTTTAGTCACCACAACTTCCCGACACTTGTACGGGTGGGATTAAGGCACGTTTTCCATGAAACGATCTTAACGGTTACCCGAAAACTATAAATACCCCACCCCCCATTGTTCATAATCACTAGAAATTTTATTTGAGAAACTCTAAGTTGAAACATTAGTTTCATACCTGAGATTTTCGAATCGAGTTTAGCATTCGGGGACCCTGGGTAAGTATTCTTTCGTTCTTTTCCTTATTTTATTGCTTTTCGAGTCCGAAAGTCAAACTTTGTTTGACTTTTAGCGTTGACCAGTAATGGTCAATGCGAAGTTCGTTTGAACTTCGCAACGTGATTGTAATCACGATGGTCATAGTCCCTTGGGACTATGCCTACTGATTACCACGTTGTCTAGGGTCGTAGGGTAAGCGATCTGATAAATCGCTTATACCTCGAACCCGACCCAGTTTGGTCGATCATTAGGATCCGACCAAACACATTAGGTGACCATAGTAGGTAGGGAATAACCTTCCGAGGTTATACCCTATGGTCGCATCGTTTAAGTAGTTGTATGATAGGTAGTTTATATGCCTTAGGTAAATTACCAGAATACCCTTTTCATGTCTAATTGGTAATTAAGCATAAGTAACCTAAACCTTTGTCACATAACTGATTATGTAACATGTTTAGGCATATAACACTTGTCATAGGGCTAGTTAGGCGGTCCGAACGCGTTTCACGCGAACGACGCGTTAAAGTAGCATAAGCTACCTAAACGGGTCGTAATGGGTCGTAAACACTTAGGTTAAGTTTCATTTAGTATGTAGGCTTTGTTAAACCAAATGACACGAGTCTCTACACTCGTTTGGTTTACAAACCCTAATGCTACCCAATCTTCCGATCTAGGTCCGGTTTATTAATGTAGTTACCTATATTAGGTGCCGTTTGATATCCACGATCTCTAGCATTGTTTGGTTGTTACTCAAGGACTACTGAGCAATCTCAAGTGAGTACATAGACCCTTCTTTTACTGTTTTCCAAACTGTTTTGGGGTGGAACACATGTGCCTACTTGTTACTTTCATGCTTTCCTGTTTTCACATCATATACCTGCTATGTTCAATAGTACACTTATAGTACATGATCTCATTGTGTTTTATGCTATGTATGTCCATTTAGTTCATACTTAGTACATCGTTTTACATTTACATTTTATGCTATGTATGTCCATTGCGTGCATACTTAGTACATTGTTTTCATCACATGCTTACATTTTTGGTATGACATTTGGTTTGTTTACATGGGACAATACATTCATTAACACCGATCATGCCGTTCGTTAGTAGGTAGTGGTACCATAGGACTTGACAAATCCCGTTCCGGACATCCCAGGGAAAGGGGATGAAAGGAATGACCGAATCCGAATACATATTCTCTTGATAACTCACTTTTACATAGTTATCCGTCTGTCTCAAGGCTTGGATGTATGCATTTTCACAATACCGCATAAATGTTCATATTAAATAGTTGCATGCATTTACACAAAACATAGCTTTGATTTAAACCAAGTTTTACTTCAATACTTTGTTTTTGTGCATATGGTTTAGTTGAGACATTTCACTTGCCATACATGACATTTTGACATAGATATTTGACATGGATATTTGACATAGACATTTGACATGGATATTTGACATAGACATTTGACATGGATATTTGACATAGACATTTGACATGGATATTTGACATAGACATTTTAACATGATTTACATTTGACACAAACACTTTTGACATTGGTTTTACATACTACATGATTTACATCTTGACATGAATACTTTGACATATTATTTAATACATTTGACAATTGAATTAAACATAGACTTCTTACATTGGTTGGTTTGGTTTGATTAAGTGATTAAGTAACGATGCGTGTGTAATATGATACAAGCTTGGTGGATACGCCGCTGGTACTTCCTATATATAAGTGTTTGTATGGTATTATATGTCGTAACTTTATTTGAATCATTTCAGTTTGAGACATAGAACATTTCATACAAATAACATACTTTTCACAAGACATTGATTTATAAACAACTTATCTTATGCAAACATATTTTACTTGGTTATTCATTTAACCTTACATTTATTTATACTTATCATCTGATCTAATCGTTTTTCAAATGATTTAAAAGACAAAGCAAATAACAAGGTTCATGACTAAACATTTTCTCAAACATAAGTCATGAATCTTATTTTCACAAAACCTATGTATCTCACAGGCATTTTTATGCTGACGTACCTATTTTCACATGTGTTTTTCAGGAGCTGTTGCATAAGATGATCAAGATACACATAGGCAGACTTGGGCTTTAGTGACAATAAAAGATGCAAGACTAGTTAATTATGTTGTATTTCCTTGTTTGTTAAGACATTGTAACACTTTTAATCAATAAAACGAAACTTCAATTGCCATGGATTTGAAACAATTAATTCTGTTACAACACTCCCCGACATTTCCGCCACGTATTGTATGTTCTACGTGGTCGGGGTGTGACAGAAAAGATGGTATCAGAGCCAATGGTTATAGGGAATTAGGTTATTAGTAATGCTTTGACCTAGTCTATAACTTTCTTAGGACCCTAACACGAGTTTACTTGCGTTTAGTCATAAAACAATACTGTCACCTATCCTTAGGCGATGACCACAACAAGAACATAAATTTCAAAACCGCTTTGAAAACTAATCATCTGTTCTAGGATGATTGATTAGTAGGTTTTGAACCCTCTTGTAAGGTTTTGAACTCTCTATTATATGGTTTTGAAACCCTTTGAATTTTCAAAAATCTCGTCAAGGTTTTGGGTTTTTAATAATGTGAACACGTGCAAACTGGAAGGGTGAATGCCTGTATTCTGGGTTTTCTGTCTAGGCAAGCACTTCGTATACATCTCATCAGACGCGAGACCAGTTGTGCTTACCTGGGAATTCTTGGGATGAGTGTTCACTTATAGGCGAGCATGTCTTCGCGATACATTATTTTTGACCTGCTTACTTTGATTAGTCATTGTCTCATTTGTTTGCCTTTGGTAACAAACAAATGGTCACAATCTACATGCCTTGTCATTTCCTTTTGACTATCTTTCGCTTGTTTCCTCCTATGCCTTTCGTTATCTTCAAGATGCTTCTTCATCGCAACAATAATGTCCGAACCAGGTGCTGCAATTACCCAGCGAATAGGCGTCGTACTCCAGAGGACCGTTGACTTAGCTATCACCATGACTCGCCTCAGGGATGAAGCTGTATAAGGGAACTGCTCCTTGGTGCAATCAATGCCATCGTCATTATTCAAATCAAATACCTTGTTTCAAATGTACCCACGGTGGACGATGGAGACATTTGGTTAACATATGCCGCTTTGCAATCCAAAGCAAAGCTGTTACAAATCCTGCTGCTGCTCAACCTTCAAACTCTGCTTCATATGTCGCTTGGCATATCTGGCGCCTCAACCTCATGAACTTTCTACCTTGTGTATCGACGTAAGCACGCCTAGTGCAAGGTGTCGGAACACTCTCGTTACACAAAATTCCAAAATCCAAAATAGGATCTTTCTATCTTCATAATTTGATCCTTATGGATGATTATCATTCATCGGAGTCCTTAATTGGATCCCTTAAGTATCTAAATTCAAACATTTCGGTTCCTTATAATCGAAATTGAATTTTCTTTTTAAAGATCTTTCTATCTTCATAGTTAGATTCTTGATAATGTTTAAAGTACCAAATGAAATCCACGGAATGGATTCCTGGTGTGCTTTAAGTATCCGCGTCCAAAGATAACAACTTAATAAACAAATTAAACAACTATGTGATTATGTGCTTCTGTGTTTCCTTTTTATGTTTTTGGTGTAATCTAAGTTTTTGTTATCCAAATCCTCGTAGAATCTTCTATATCTTTGGGTGCTATATTAAATCCTCAACGGGCTTGTACGTAATAGTAAAGACCCTTGGATTATATTGTACCATTCCATAATTAGATCCTGAGAGGTCTAGTTAAACAGATTGATCCAAAAATCTGGTTAGGAATATCATGTGATGATATAGCTGAAAGGACTCCTTGGTGGCCTAATTTAAAAGGATCCTTTGTCGATCTAATTAAAAGGACCCTATGGTAGTTTAGTCACACTCATCATCAGGTTTGATTTTTCCTCCCCTTCACATTTCAGACAAATTGTGCGGACTATGCAAGGAATTGCGTAATTATGGATGCATACATAATTATGAAATTCAGTGCACAGAAACCACAGCGAATTTTGTCATGTGTCTAGAGTCTATTCCGTTCATTTTTGTTTCTGAAGATGTAAAATGACTATTCCGTTCATTTTTGTTTCTGAAGATGTAAAATGACTATTCCGTTCATTTTTGTTTCTGAAGATGTAAAATGACTATTCCGTTCATTTTTGTTTCTGAAGATGTAAAATGACTATTCCGTTCATTTTTGTTTCTGAAGATGTAAAATGACTATTCCGTTCATTTTTGTTTCTGAAGATGTAAAATGACTATTCCGTTCATTTTTGTTTCTGAAGATGTAAAATGACTATTCCGTTCATTTTTGTTTCTGAAGATGTAAAATGACTATTCCATTCATTTTTGTTTCTGAAGATGTAAAATGACTATTCCGTTCATTTTTGTTTCTGAAGATGTAAAATGACTATTCCGTTCATTTTTGTTTCTGAAGATGTAAAATGACTATTCTGTTCATTTTTGTTTCTGAAGATGTAAAATGACTATTCTGTTCTGTTTTGTTTCTGAAGATGTAAAATGACTATTCTGTTCATTTTTGTTTCTGAAGATGTTTTGGAAAATGACTATTCTGTTCATTTTTGTTTCTGAAGAATGCCTGTTGAAAATAACTCGGTTCATTTTTCATTTCTGAAAAATGTTCGTTAAAGAGAAATTACAGGATTACTTCTTGTTCATCTTTGATGGTTATTTAACACAAAGTCACAAATAGACTCCTACGAATTAATTTCGGGACGAAATTTCCTAAAGTAGGGGAGACTGTGACACCCGTGTCACTTCAACCATCAAACAAATGCCAAACCAATGAAATATTGTATTTCATGCTTGGGATTTGTAAAAATATGTGTATCGTTTACACATATCAACTCTTGTCCGATTTCAAGCTCTAAATCGCTTTCTGGAGGGTTATACGCGCTCTGATGCGTAAATATAACCAGTTTAATGCAACGAACACTCCGGAATAGTGAAATAGGCTTAACATACCTTAAATAACCTATACATAACTTAGATATAAGTTTTGGAAGGTTTGGTGTGGTGAAATCAAGTTCAATCGCTTACAGGGACTAAAGTTGACAAACTGCGAAAGTATGCCAATTTGAACTGTAACAGACCTTCCGGGACATGAACATAAGTTAAACATACCATAAATATCCTTTACATAGCTTAGAAATAGGCTTTGAGGTGTTCGGTATGCTAAAATAAACTTTTGTGTCATTCAGGGACTAAAAGCGTCAAAAAGTGCACAAGTTTGCATTTTTACGCGTAACTTATGTTCTGAATACATCCGGACATCCAAAAAATTTATGTAAGCACTAAAATATTTTATTTTAGTGTTCGCCATAAGAAAAATCCATTCGTCGCGTCATTTGGTTCGTTTTTCGCGCTTATGCGCATTCCGTCGTAATTAAGCGAACATCGCGTTCGTACGGCCAAACGAACCGACATCCATCATATTTTTGAACATGTTTTAAGTTCCCTATACTTTAACTTCATTTTAGAGCTTTGAAATGGGGTTAACGGGCCTTAAACGTGTCGAAAATGGGCTGAATGCATGACAGGGACCAAAAGTGTAAATCTGCCAAACTTAAGCCTAGCGGTGCGCTACACTTTTAGCGTAGCGGTGCGCTAGGGGTCTACAGACCAGATGCAGTGTATTTCACAGCCTGTTTTCAGCAGATTAACCCACAACCACAAGTTCCTAATTGTCTAGTCAGCTGATAAGGATCACATTTTAGTCACCACAACTTCCCGACACTTGTACGGGTGGGATTAAGGCACGTTTTCCATGAAACGATCTTAACGGTTACCCGAAAACTATAAATACCCCACCCCCCATTGTTCATAATCACTAGAAATTTGATTTGAGAAACTCTAAGTTGAAACATTAGTTTCATACCTGAGATTTTCGAATCGAGTTTAGCATTCGGGGACCCTGGGTAAGTATTCTTTCGTTCTTTTCCTTATTTTATTGCTTTTCGAGTCCGAAAGTCAAACTTTGTTTAACTTTCAGCGTTGACCAGTAATGGTCAATGCGAAGTTCGTTTGAACTTCGCAACGTGATTGTAATCACGATGGTCATAGTCCCTTGGGACTATGCCTACTGATTACCACGTTGTCTAGGGTCGTAGGGTAAGCGATCTGATAAATCGCTTATACCTCGAACCCGACCCAGTTTGGTCGATCATTAGGATCCGACCAAACACATTAGGTGACCATAGTAGGTAGGGAATAACCTTCCGAGGTTATACCCTATGGTCGCATCGTTTAAGTAGTTGTATGATAGGTAGTTTATATGCCTTAGGTAAATTACCAGAATACCCTTTTCATGTCTAATTGGTAATTAAGCATAAGTAACCTAAACCTTTGTCACATAACTGATTATGTAACATGTTTAGGCATATAACACTTGTCATAGGGCTAGTTAGGCGGTCCGAACGCGTTTCACGCGAACGACGCGTTAAAGTAGCATAAGCTACCTAAACGGGTCGTAATGGGTCGTAAACACTTAGGTTAAGTTTCATTTAGTATGTAGGCTTTGTTAAACCAAATGACACGAGTCTCTACACTCGTTTGGTTTACAAACCCTAATGCTACCCAATCTTCCGATCTAGGTCCGGTTTATTAATGTAGTTACCTATATTAGGTGCCGTTTGATATCCACGATCTCTAGCATTGTTTGGTTGTTACTCAAGGACTACTGAGCAATCTCAAGTGAGTACATAGACCCTTCTTTTACTGTTTTCCAAATTGTTTTGGGGTGGAACACATGTGCCTACTTGTTACTTTCATGCTTTCCTGTTTTCACATCATATACCTGCTATGTTCAATAGTACACTTATAGTACATGATCTCATTGTGTTTTATGCTATGTATGTCCATTTAGTTCATACTTAGTACATCGTTTTACATTTACATTTTATGCTATGTATGTCCATTGCGTGCATACTTAGTACATTGTTTTCATCACATGCTTACATTTTTGGTATGACATTTGGTTTGTTTACATGGGACAATACATTCATTAACACCGATCATGCCGTTCGTTAGTAGGTAGTGGTACCATAGGACTTGACAAATCCCGTTCCGGACATCCCAGGGAAAGGGGATGAAAGGAATGACCGAATCCGAATACATATTCTCTTGATAACTCACTTTTACATAGTTATCCGTCTGTCTCAAGGCTTGGATGTATGCATTTTCACAATACCGCATAAATGTTCATATTAAATAGTTGCATGCATTTACACAAAACATAGCTTTGATTTAAACCAAGTTTTACTTCAATACTTTGTTTTTGTGCATATGGTTTAGTTGAGACATTTCACTTGCCATACATGACATTTTGACATAGATATTTGACATGGATATTTGACATAGACATTTGACATGGATATTTGACATAGACATTTGACATGGATATTTGACATAGACATTTTAACATGATTTACATTTGACACAAACACTTTTGACATTGGTTTTACATACTACATGATTTACATCTTGACATGAATACTTTAACATATTATTTAATACATTTGACAATTGAATTAAACATAGACTTCTTACATTGGTTGGTTTGGTTTGATTAAGTGATTAAGTAACGATGCGTGTGTAATATGATACAAGCATGGTGGATACGCCGCTGGTACTTCCTATATATAAGTGTTTGTATGGTATTATATGTTGTAACTTTATTTGAATCATTTCAGTTTGAGACATAGAACATTTCATACAAATAACATACTTTTCACAAGACATTGATTTATAAACAACTTATCTTATGCAAACATATTTTACTTGGTTATTCATTTAACCTTACATTTATTTATACTTATCATCTGATCTAATCGTTTTTCAAATGATTTAAAAGACAAAGCAAATAACAAGGTTCATGACTAAACATTTTCTCAAACATAAGTCATGAATCTTATTTTCACAAAACCTATGTATCTCACAGGCATTTTTATGCTGACGTACCTATTTTCACATGTGTTTTTCAGGAGCTGTTGCATAAGATGATCAAGATACACATAGGCAGACTTGGGCTTTAGTGACAATAAAAGATGCAAGACTAGTTAATTATGTTGTATTTCCTTGTTTGTTAAGACATTGTAACACTTTTAATCAATAAAACGAAACTTCAATTGCCATGGATTTGAAACAATTAATTCTGTTACAACACTCCCCGACATTTCCGCCACGTATTGTATGTTCTACGTGGTTGGGGTGTGACATCTATAATTTTTGAAAACTAATATCTTTATAATTTAACATGTCCGAGTACTCTCCGAGTACTCGTATTTGATATAATTTATATGTTGTATTTTACGCACATCACTCATCTTCAATATTCTTTCCAAACCTCCTTTCTAACACTTTATACAACATTTCAAGCTTCTTATCTTTCAAACATTTATCTGCTTCTAAATCACTTGATCTCTTCTGCAATCGATCATTCTTAGAAATAACACTAGCTATCACAACTTCAGAGATAGGATAGATCAACCCTGCATCTAGCAGCTTAATCACCTTTTTCTTCACAACGTCTTGCATATTCGGGTTCAACCGCCTCTGAGGTTGTGCGCACGGCTTGTAATCATCCTCCATCAGAATTTTATGATTACAAAAGGAAGGATTGATGCCTTTGATATCCATAATCTTCCATGCCATGGATTTCTTATGAAGTTTCAGAACTTCAAGAAGTTTCCTCTTTCCCTCTCCCACCAAAGATGATGAAATGATGACCGGCAGGCGGCAGTCCTTGTCTAGAAATGCATACTCGAGATGCAGTGGGAGCTCTTTCTGCTCCAAAGTCGGGGGATCCTCGACTTAAGGCTTAAACTTCTCTTCAACCTCACGATTAATCTCCACAAATCGATACGGACTTTGGGAACCATCATCACTGATTTGATAAACCGGCTGCTCAACTCTGTGGCCTTCCTGCGTATGCCATCTAGGTCCCCACACAACAGATGTGTGTCTAAATCGATCTCCTTAATCGTTCCCAAGAAATGAGAGCTCATAAAAGTATCGACAATGTCGACATAGTAAAGCGTGTCATCCTGACTCTATGGATGCTGCACTGACCTTTTAATGTCAAAGGTCACATACTCGTCATTTACCCGAAGCGTTATTTGGCCCACGACCACATCAACAATCGTCCTCGTAGTGTTGAGGAATGGTGTCCGAGTAAAGCACTTTTGAGTCTTCATCCATATCCAGTATGACAAATTCTACCTAAACACGAATTTGACAATTTTAACAAGCATATTTTCAACGAATCCACGCGGATATTTGATTGGTCAGCAAGTCGAATGCTCATCCTCGTGGGTGACGGCTCCCCCCGATTCAGTTTAGAAAAAAACCTTATAAGGCATAAGGCTTATGCTCGCTCCCAAGTCAGCCAATGCGTGACTGACAAACATACTGCCAATAAGGCATGGAAGAGTAAAACAGCCCGGATCTCCCATCTTCTCAGGCAAATGGTTTTGGAGAATAGCTAAGCAATTCTCATTCATCAACATACAAGACATGTCCTCGAGTTTTTGCTTGTTTGTGAGGATGTCCTTCAGGAACTTCGCATACTTGGGCATCTGAGCCAACGCCTCAACAAATGGTATGTTTTTATGTAATTACTTAAACATCTCAAGAAACTTACCATATTGTTCTTCGTTCTTTTGTTTCTTCAGCCTGCCCGAGTATGGATCTGGAAGAGTATAATCTGTAACTTGCTTCTGGAGTTGTGTTGTACTTGCTAGGACTCTCCTAGCGTGTACCTCATCCTAAGCATCAATATGGACCGTCTCATTGATCGGTGGTGAGGCCGCTGTGTCAGGTCCGGTGGCTTTACTACTCCTCATCATCACGGCATTAACATCCCTCTTGCATTTGGCTTAGTATTACCTGGAAGACCACCTGGCCAACCGGACTCTCAATGGCCTGGATGGAGGCTTTCTGACTTCTCATCTCCTCTTCTTGGGACATGAAGTTCTCCTCGGGTTGCTGATAACGTTTCTCTGCTATCTGATTAGCAGTGTTAGAGTTGCTCAGAAGTTGTGCCATCATCTCCTCTAGCTTAGAAGTACTCTGAGGGGCGTGTTGCTGGGAACTGTTCTCGGCGCCCTGATTTTGGTACATATTTGACCGTGGCTGGCTGACCATGAGACGGTTAAGATTGGCCCTGAGATTGTTGTGGTGCGGGGGCACGCTGAGCGTATCCGAGTGGGTTTTGGTTACCAGAACCAGCTTTCCACCCAAAGTTTGTGTGATTCTTCCACCTCGGATTGTACGTGTTGCCCAAGTAGTCCACCTCCACGTGGCCTGTATACATACCCCCTACTCACACGCACCTGGCTCGTGTGAAATCCCTCACTACTCACATGAAGATTAAACTTGCATAACAGTTTGAGAATGATCAAATTTCGCTGACAAGGCCTCAATCTGTGGAGTAAGAGCCGTATATGTGTCAATAGAATGCACTCCGGGATGAGATGATGTCTTAGCTCTCTTCCTACCCTGACACGAACTCGACTTCAAAGCAGCTTTCTCAATAATTGCATAAGCTTCATTCGGTGCCTTCGTTCCAAGATCACCCCCTGCGTACACGTCCGAACACTCTCGCGAGTCCTAATTTAGTCCCTGGTAGAAAGTCAGTACCAGCTACCTTTTCAAAAACCCATGGTATGGGACATCAATTAAGAGATCTCTAAACCTCTCCCACACTACGTGTAAGGATTCTTCGTCATCCTGCCGAAATGTCATGATACGGTTCTTGTTAGTTCATATGTATGTTGCCTATGTCTTTATGTAATAGGGCTAGATTATGCGATATGTGAGTTTAGTTTGTAAAACATGCTCATTTGTACGGATGTAATACATCCGCACAAATAAGTAGGTTTGTACGAATATAATCCTTAGTCTGCACGAAGGTATATGTGTCTAAATAGACGTGCGGACTGTGAATTAAATAGAAAACGTAGAAAATTGTGAAATCTTGTGTTTCTACTTATTTCTGATGGATTCCGCACATCCGACTTAGGACTAGATATCTCTGTAAACATTAACGTCAATCCGCAAACAGACCTACAAGTGGTATCAGAGCTAGATGCTGATATCTATAGAAACTACAAGATTTGGACACTTAAAACATTCTTTCTACACATTTTCTTTGTTTTCATAGTTTTCATGGTTAAAATGAACTTATTTTTTCAAGGATTGGAAAAAAAAAAACTCTGTTTTAAACAACATACTGAAAAATCAACTTAAAATTCAAACATTTTCATGCCGAAATTTTCAAAAAACGAGAAAAACCAGATTTTTGTTCTTTGTACGGAAGTACTTGTTCACACGGACTAGAGCTCATCCACACGAAACAAGTACGTCCGCACGGAAGTAACATTTGATTCATTTTTGAAAATCTTCATTCACACGAAAGTGTTTTCATTCGTTTGAATTGTCGTTCACACGAAAGTAAGTACATTCGCACGAATCAGTCTCATTCGCACGAAGGAGATTAGTTCGTACGAAAGGATCTAATCCGCTTGAAATTCAATCATCTGTTTCAAACTTTTACACCCATTCAAAGAGATTGTTTTTAGTAAAAAAATTTGTTAAAATGTCGGCAAGTGATATTAAATATTAAAAAAATCAAGAGATTTTAAAAGAAAGATTTGAAAATTTTAAAATCAAAGAAGATGAAACGTTAGATGAAGGGCTAGATAGATACATATAAAAATTATTTTTTAAAATGGATATATTTGGTGTTTATAAATCCTATGAAAAGAAGAATGAAAAATTAACAGAATCGTTATCATTGGATTGGGATGAAGTGTTGAGCAAAATGGATTCGTATGAGTATGATGAATATGATTTCCTCGACAAGATTAGATCGAAGATATCAGAAATTGAAGAGAAAAAAGCTTTGAGGATAAAGAAAGAAAGAGAAAAAATAATGGTGAAGAATATTGAAGTCAAAGAGTCTGTCATGTCTACAAATGAGGCTTCAAGTTCTTAACTGGTTTGCCCAAAATGCGAGGAAAAATTAAAAAGATATTGAGCAGATATGCCAAACTCCTGATTGATGTGGAGAGTTTCACGTTGTAAAATAAAAATTTTAAACAAAATAAAAATGATTCTGTAAAGAAAATAAAATTTTAGAAAACAAAAAATTAGTTTTAGATGAAAATATTCTTGAAAAACAAAAAGAAATAAATTCTCATCTTGAAAAAATAACTCAGCTTGAAAAAAAAGTTGTAATTGCTAAAAATGAAGCTGAGAATGTGAACAAGAAATTGAAGGGTTTCATTACCTCATCATTTTTGCTGGATCACATTATTCCTATACCATTTAGCCAAGATGAAGAAACTGGGGAAGATGTATATGATAAGGGAAATTGTGGTATTGTATGAACCATCAGAGAATGTGTCTCATGTTAATCCAGTAACGGTTGTACCTAATAACACTAAAATCAAAACTTCCTCAGTCGATATTCCAATAAGTGACAATGTCACAAATTATGGGAAAGCCATAATTGAAGATTGTGTTGATGATACTGATGATGATAAAAATAATAAAAAAGAAATATTTTTAAAATTAAAAGAAAATTTTCAAGAAATTGTTTCACCATTTGCTGAAAAAGGCGAATGTTCGACAAAAAAAACATTCTAAGCAAAATGGGGAACAAAAACAAAAACAAAATGACAAAAATTTCTAAAAATTGTCAAAGTAACAATAAAAGATCATCAGTTCAATCATCCAGTCATTATAAAAATTCACAAAATGTGAAAAAGAAAAGTTACAAAAATTTGAGAATAAGTGGTGAAGGTTTGATCACAGTGCTTCAAAGCCAAATCAATATTACAGAAGAAGTTAGAATGATGACTATTACACATCAAATCAATGTTATGATTTGACTGTTTGGTTTAAAAGAATAGATTGGTGCGATAACAGGGTGTGTTACAACTGTGGAGAAAGTGGACACGTAGTTGTTAATTGCCTGAGAAAGAGATTTGATATGAGAAGATGTTATAACTGTCAAATCAAATGACATATTGTCAGAGATTGTCCAATGAGATCAAATAAAGAATCATCGGATAAATCTCGAGAGAAGTTTAAGAATACGAAAAAGAGAAAAAGAGAAAAAGAAAGGGGAAAAGCCCAAAAACGGAAAGTAAAATTATCACAAGGGCAGAAATATCATTTGAGAAAGAAAAGAAAGAAAGTTAGAAAGTATCTCGAAAAAAATTTGTCCTCGGATACAACAGTTGATTCAGATAAAAGTTCTAAAGAATCGTTTTACTCTACATAGAGTGATTAGTCAAGTAAAATGAATTCATTGTAAGATTAAATATATTACGTATTAATATTTAATCTGTAGCCATTATAATCATTTACATTATATAGATCAAAATATATATAACAATCCTATTAAATAATTAGTTGGTAATTGTTGATGGACCATATTACCCTTATTAACTAATTAGGGTTTCCTCCTGGGTGCTTATATAAGGAGAATTATGTGGAGGTTAAAGGGTTAGACAGTTACACATTAGAAACACCCCATTAGCCATAACATCAATATTCGACCTCCTCTCCTAAACCGAATCCCCTATTCGGTTCTCATCTTCACCATCATCAGTCAGCACCCTAAGGAGGAACCAGACCAAGATGACAATCATGTCAACCCTTAATGGATTCTCTGCTAACCTGTGCTGATGCAACCAAAGGTATGTTTTCATGTTTTCCTTTATGTTCAAAACAGAACTGAACCAGCATGTGGTATCAGAGCATATGTTGATTAGTCAGTTCTGTTTTCGTATCCATTATTCTGGTATTGAAATCATGAAAACAGAATTTTTTGAATAAATTCGTAAACATAACTGATGGTTTTGGGTCTTGGACCGAAATCACTATTTTCGGACCAAAGATCTATCATATGTTCGTTTCGAAATCAATATGGGTAAAACAAATATTCCGAAATCTGTATAAGACTATTAAATTTTCAGATTTCGGGTTTCCAGAATCATGTTTTATGGTTTTAGGGTTCATAATATGTTCTTAGAAAATTCGAAGTTTCCTTTATGTTTTGGAATACGATTCGGATTATTAAGGGTTTTTTCCTGTTTTGATCTGATTTTGTCCTCTAAAGATTTTCGAAATCTGTTATTAGATAAACAGATTATGTTTTTTTTCGAAATATTTGGTAAAATTAGATCAGCACTAAAATAGGAAACATTATCACAAAATCCCTAACAATTTCGAATTTTCAGTTATGCTTCACATTCACAGCTGTTAACAGGAAGTTTCGAGATAAATTTTAACCACTCGAGACCAAGGTCTCGACTTGAGACCACAAGAACTTGACTAGAAATCATAAGTGTTCTCAAATGTGTATAACTCGAGACAACGATTTCGACTCGAGATAATAAGGTCTCGACTCGAGACCACTGAGGTTTTAACTAAGGGCTTCAGACTTTACAACTCGAAACAAAGGTCTCGACTCGAGACCATAAGGTCATAATTCGAGACCATAAGGTTGCGACTCGAGACCATAAAGCTACAACTAGAGACTACAAGGTCACAACTCGAGACCATGGTTGCGACTCGAGACCTCATAAGGACTCGAGATCTCTAAAACAGTAGTCGAGACCATGATTATGACTCGAGAATAAAGTTGCGACTCGAGACCATAAGTGTTTTAGTCTTTCATGACTCGAGACAATAAGGTTGCGACTCGAGACCTCATAACTGACTCGAGATCTCATAACTCAGTCGAAACCTGACTCGAAACCTCATTATTTTAGGCTGTTTAATGTGAACTAAAAATAATTGGTTTTTGTAATTACTTAGTTAATTAATAAGGATCAAATAATGTTTTACAAAACCAAAATGGCTTTACTTGAATGAGTTTTTGATATATCATTTCTGGCCAAAGCTGACTTGATACATCTACTTATCATTCAAGTATTACGAAAGCTATGTTGTGTATGCATCATAAGCATGAATGTCTTAATTTCTGGCCAAAGCTGATTTAATTCATTCATAGATGGCATACTCAACGAGTGCATAACTAAAGTGATTGTTTCAATTCTGGCCAAAGCTGATTTGTCACAAACACTTTGCACACATGCTTAAATGATTACACTTCTGGCCAAAGCTGATTTGTCTTCGTTTAAGTAGAACTTTAAATAGTCTATTATTTTGATGTTAGTAATAGACATATCACAATCTCTTCACATAATGATCCTTAGATTAATGATCCTTAATTAAGTTTTTATGATCATTTCGTCTGCCTTATTCTTAGTACCCATAATGTTACTCACTATAATTTTCTTCTATATATATCTCATCCACTCTAATTTTTAAACCTAAAATGTTTGCTTCATTTACAGTTTCTATAAGAATTAGCTCTTAAATTAAATCCTTGATTATTTCCTAAGACACGATAATCCTATTGCTCTCTTCTGATAAAGATTATAAAGAAGAAAGTTAGAGCATGATGAATAGGATAAATCGAACATGATGTCTCTTATGATAATCAAGATCTCTCTAAACATAATTGCTATCACTAAAGTTATTCCAGATTAAGTCTTTCCTAAGACTAATCTATTATTGTGGAATACTAACTAGAACTCCTAAGATGCATGCCTTCATTTAATATTATAAACTATAAAGTTAAGTGGCATATGTGAATACATTATAATGTACAAAACCATGACCCATAAAGTTAAGGGCTTACGCATGGAAATAAGTACATTTTTTCCAGTACATTACATACTAAGATTTTCACTTGTACAATTTGATGCCTTATAAATCAACTATAACACTAAAAAATACCAAAGTATAACGAGTGTGTTGATAAGCAACATATGTACAAAGAAGTAAATGTTTAAAGCTGGAAAATAAGTTGTTATTCACCTTACAACCACTAAAACGTTTAAAAGAGGATTGTTCTAAGGTCCATAGACAAATTACAAGTGCTAATCCCAACTTTAAGGTTCTTCAAGGGAAAATCTCACTGCATAATTATGCCATTAGACTAGGCGTAAGCAACGAGACTATCCATTACTCTATAGAACAGTTGGATAAGTTAATTAGATAGTCACTTACTAATGATATTTAAGTCTGGTAATTTTAATATTCCAATTAACACATGATTAGTTGACTCTAGTTCCATACGTTTCCTTACCAGAACTCGACAAATAACTAACATGAGAGTTAGTGACAAAATTAAATGTTAATGCTATAAGAACCATAATAAGCAGTCTTCTAACAAAGCTTTTCGATACATTACATGTTCTGATTATTAATCGGAGTACAGTATCATTACTTAGGCTATGTCATGAAGGTTGTGAGGTTTGCATAGTCAACATAAAGTCACACTTATCTTAAACTCTCATCTTATTTGTTCTAAATATCTGGATAGAAACATAATTAAAATGAAACTAGATGATACCTTACATTTTCACAACTTTTGTCATCATGAAAATGAGAATTTGACAAAAGGAAAATGAGACTTACAAATTTCATCCATTATAACCAAAATTCATAAGAAATTATGACATGGTTAATGAGGATGATTATTCATCTAATCTCATTCTAAGTGATTTCAAATCATGGCGTTATAGCCCTAAATATTACTTGGCTTAAGGAATAAGTATGGGTCCATCATAAGTCATTCATTGACATTCGTGGAACTTATTCAAAATGGAATATTCAGACATAATTCATTTATCATTTAAAAGACTATCAACTTGTAGCTAAATTTTGTCGCATATGGCCCACAGTCTTAGAAGAAATCTATTCATATGTTTACTTATTAAGATTTCTATTAAATATGTCCTTAAGTTTCTTATGACATTTGGACGTTAAAGAAATCAAATAAAGTCTAACGTATATATGATAGGTTCCCACGTCACGTACCTCATTGAAACTTCTCTTGTAGCATTTCTAGAGATATCAAAGATCAGTGGGAGCATTAAGTGTCTTAATAACAACTTGCAATAGTTGCAAGAGGTGGGGGAGTGAAAATTTTACATTACCTAAAATTGCACCTCTTGTACAAGACACCGCTCCATCACGACACTGTTCCATCATAACTTGTCTCCTTAAAATCTAATGCTACTCTTACAAAAGTTTCATTGTTGCTTAATTGTGGACACACTTAGATTTCTTACATAAACTAATATAATCCTCAACAAGAGAAATCAAAACGACTAACGTCATTAATTTGTTTTCTCTATTAGAATCTGTTGGTCATTAAGTATTGACCCTAAGCATGCTGAGTTCCTAAAGATTACTAAGGTCAGTGGGAGCAGTCAAAGTCCTTATTATGACTTGCAAGGAATACAAGAGGCGGGGGGAAGAGTGTCATTAAATTTCACTCCAAATTTAACTCCGATTACACCTCTTGTACACCATACGGCTCCAACTCTTACAAACTTAGAGTCATGAAAATGATAGCAACCTAGCCAAGAGCTAATCCATAAAACTGAAACTTCTAATGAACCCAATAATCATCTCAGGAGGTCATCTAGGTTTAAAAGCCTACTAACTTTGATGATTACATAACCTCCCTAATTGTACTTGAAATGGATTTTGGAAATGTTTACTGATCCTATCTCTTCAAATTAAGCCATTAGTGTCAATCAATATTCTTAATGGAATAAAACAGTTTTCTAGTAAAACTGATTTTATGTGTTCGTAAAACGTTTGGGATTTGATTGAATTACATAAGAGTGTTCATAACAAAACCAAATCCTAATATAAGCGTTAAGATACGAAGAAGCATGATTGATTGTCAAAGGTTAAACTCAGGAAGAGATAAATTATGAAAGAGTCTTTCTTACAAAAGATTTCTTTAAGGATCATCATTGTTCTAGTAACTTATAATAGTTTAAGGCTACATTAGATGAACATTATAAACAATTTTCCATAACAAATGGCTGACACATTTACATGTTCATTAGATAACAACCTAAAGTTTCAAACTGAAGGTTAAAGAACACTTTATTTGTAAGCCAATAAAATCCATGTATGGGTTAATGCAAACATCATAATGTGATGAAATCTTAACGTAATTATTTTCATCAAGAATCAAGTGGATTAATGTACCTACCTCAAAATGAGTGGGAGCAACTAAGATAAACTTGTCTATATAGATGATATTCTTTTGACAAGTATATGTTGCATAAGTCAAAGCATTGTTAACACAAACTTTGATATAATAAATCTCAGAGATATCTCTTACGTAATTGATATCATAACATACTGAGATAGACTCAATGGGACAATAGTATCGTTCCATAAGTTTAACATTAAATGGGTCCTTACATATGTAACTAAACACTGCTCTCCTTTAGAGGATAATATGGTAAATGAGATTATTTTTTACGCTTCATTAATTGGAAGCCTTATGTAAGTTTAAGTCTATACTCGTTTAGATATTACTCAAATTGCAACACACTAGATATGTCTAGATTAATGTGTAGCATCTAATGGAGTATTACAATATCTTTAAAAGAAACGAGAGACTATAATTTAAAGAAGAAGTGAGAACTCAAACCGGTTTATTACTCTAACTTTGAGATATTCAAAGATGACAAAATGTAATTTCGGGTATATCTTTATGTCAGCAGACAAAACCTATTTCATGGAGGAGTCATAATGCACTGATATTAACAACCTAAGTTATTACGACATAATATAGTCACTAAATGTTGTTAGAAGTTTATCAGTGGACTCATAAGTTTATTAACTCCATATAATGTTTTGAAGAATTAGTGTGATAAAGTCAGCTACCATGACTCCTTGAACAGTAACAGTTCAAGAGGTGCTGCATTAAGTTTCGATACGCAATTAATTATTCGTTTATGAACGAATTGAGGAAACTAAGTTTGTATCGAATACATTCATGATATGCTTAAGGATCCTATAACTGAAGGGCTATTACCCATAAGTCTTATTAAGAGAGCTCATAGACGGGTATTAGTTAATGGCCATGCGCAACTGCATATCGTACTATGAATGACTAAGTATTAGTTAATTTTCCTCATCAGTTTGATTTTGTACGTCTCTAAGAATATGTCAAGTCGACATAATGGCATATAAGACAAATAAAGTTACAAATCAAACAAAGGGCTTACGCGTATTTTGATCATGACGATTAGGTTTTAAATTAAGGCTATAGTATGATTAATGGGGGTCCTGAGTCGCATAATGATTCAACGGCTGTATTTCTCTGCTATAGTACTTGTTTAAGGCTAAAATGAGTGTTAACTCCTGATCAGGCTTATCTAATACTCATAGTAAATGATTACTCGGCTAAGTGGGAGAATGTAAGATTAAATATATTACGTATTAATATTTAATCTGTAGCCATTATAATCATTTACATTATATAGATCAAAATATATATAACAATCCTATTAAATAATTAGTTGGTAATTGTTGATGGACCATATTACCCTTATTAACTAATTAGGGTTTCCTCCTGGGTGCTTATATAAGGAGAATTATGTGGAGGTTAAAGGGTTAGACAGTTACACATTAGAAACACCCCATTAGCCATAACATCAATATTCGACCTCCTCTCCTAAACCGAATCCCCTATTCGGTTCTCATCTTCACCATCATCAGTCAGCACCCTAAGGAGGAACCAGACCAAGATGACAATCATGTCAACCTTAATGGATTCTCTGCTAACCTGTGCTGATGCAACCAAAGGTATGTTTTCATGTTTTCCTTTATGTTCAAAACAGAACTGAACCAACATTCATCAGATACAAATCTGAGGACAGAAGAGAGAACGATGGAGAAGAAAATTGTTCATCAAACAGTTAAAAAACCAAAGAACGTTAGATTTCAGATGAAATATCTATCAAATTTTTTGATAATAAAAAATATTGTGAATGGGCTGTTGTTTCATATGTTGATGAATTTGGTCAACCTAAATCCAATATGGATTGGGTTCCAATTTCAAACTAATTATAATTCATTTACATGTGCAGGATAACCAGGCTTCAAGCAAACGTCTATTCAGAAGTAATGGTTGCTCGTGAAGAGTTTGAAAAGATGAATAATGGAAATGAGATAAAAAGGTTTAGTATTCCACACAAACAAAATGGTAGTCTCGCGTTCACATTCGTAAAAAGTCGCTGTTTGGTTAAAATGGAAGATTTTTGTTTTCGATTTTGAAAAAATGTTTTCAGTTATTTCTGTAAAATTTAAAAACATCATTTCAAAATCATTTCAGAAAGATAAAAATTTTCAAAAAGCCAAAAACAATAGAAAATTTCAAAATGTCAAAAACATTGAAAAATGAAAATGAGATTACTTGTGCGAAAAGAGAAAATGATAGTACATCAATGGACTATCAGTGCATGCTAAAGAACTGTAATGTTTAAAATGGTTAAACAATCTCACTAAAGATGTGTCAGTAGGCTTAGCTAGACTAGTAGTTTTGTGAAAACAATACAAACTAAATAGAAAATCCTAGTTCTAGTGGGAACGCGGTTGAAAGCATAGTACTTAGTTTTGTCCTTCATGACTGTGTATTTACTCGGTAATTGATGAATGCTAAAAAGTATAAAAACCGGTTAGTTTGTGAACTTTCACAACTTACTGAAAAAGTCACTGTGATTGTGTATTTCATTTTTAAAAGATTTAAAGTTGTTTTATTTCTTAATTTAGTTTAAGCATTGGATATCCTCTGTGTATACGAAAGTATCTAACTTGATGTTAGTGCCTAAACGTTTCTGCTTTATTTTACTTGGTGTTTTGTTTAAATCTTGGATCACCTCTGCGTATATGAGAATATCAAACTAGTGGTTAGGAGTTAAACAATTTCAACTTGTTTTTATTTCTTGTTTTGTTTAAACATTAGACTTTCTCTGCATATCAAAAGATCGACCTGATTGTTAATGTTTAAACATTTTGAGTTGTTTTTACACAAATCACAGTTTATGAAAGTTTCAAGGCATTATTTGAGTCAGTGTATTACACGATGATGGGATATGCTGAGATCGTGGGGTCCATAGGAACTTCGTGCAAATAAATGTACCTTAACATATCAGTAAGCATTATGAAAGTGTTTAGATTGAGTTTAAGTGGACAATAATACCGACAATTCACGTGAATTTGTTTAAACTAAGTGGTTCTTAGATCAACGGTGCAGCTGATATGTCTCATTAAAACTGACATGATTCTCTTGCACGTTTTCTCACAAAAAATACAAATTGTAAATATTACATTTTAGTTTGTTTACTTTTTCGTATTCAATATTAAAAATTCAAAAAGAATTTTTTTCAAAATCTTCCATTATAGCTGTATAATGATGATTGTGAACCGGACAAACAAGACTGTTAAGAAACTGTTTATGTGTGGAACGTATGTGTATTTTTAAGAATCAAATCTTGGAAATATGAAGTATTGTTCAAGGGGAGGATAGCAACTTAAAGATATTTCCAGAACGAATCAAAACTGAGCATTACAGATTTCTAAGCTATGTTCTAGGGGGAGTCTATGATTGCATATATCCATAGCTAAGAAATCTCGACAGCAAGTTTTGAAGATGCTGGAAGATTTATCAAGAGTGAAGATCAAGACTGCGGCAACATCCAAGGGGGAGACTATTAGTACATATGTTTGTTTCCTACGTCTTGATGTAACAAGGCAATATTACGTTATATATGTATGAGTTTAGTTTGTAAAACATGCTCATTCGTACGGATGTAGTACATCCGCACGGATGTAGCTCATCTACACGGATGAGAAGGTCCGTACGAATGTAATCCTTAGTGCACACGAAGGTAAATGTGTATAAATAGACGTGCGGACTGAGTATTTGGGAGGAATTCGGTGAACTGTGTGGCGAAGCCTTGTCAAAATTGTACCAGGACTGTGAATTAAACAGAAAACGTAGAAAATTGTGAAATCTTGTGTTTTCCGCACATCCGACTTAGGACTAGATATCTCCGTAAACATTAACGTCAATCCACAAACGGACCTACAGTTCTTTAGCTTGATTGTCTTCTCAGGAGAAAAATACTTCTGCATGAACAACTGTCACGCCCGCTTTTTTTTACTTCAAAAGTAAGGTGACGACATACTATTTTTAATGAAATTTGGGCATGACCCGTTCGTACTATGAATGGTTCCCTGTTTTATAAAATCAACATTCAAACTAATACTATGACACGTTTCAATAAAATATATCATAACCGTAATTATATAAAGTTATACTACATTCTAGAATTTAAAAAATAACAAAACATGTTTAAGTTTAGGATTCAGCTACTAAACATATGTCATTTAACAAAAGTGTTTTGACCCTTTTACATGTTTTACAAAATTTGCGGAAGCGCATGAATGGCATTCAAAGTGTGTTCGATCCAAGCGAAGCATAACCACCTAAATTTGAGTTTTACCTAAAACCAACACAATAAAAACAACATTAGCATATCATTCATAATTCAACTAATTTCAATGAACATGATGAACTAATAATTCGCCATCTTTAGTTTTGTACCATACTTTACTAACTCTTTCTTGAATCTGACTTTCTTGATTTCACAACAAAATCGGTTACACCATTCTTTCTCATATGACTCATTCGGAATGAGTCTATTACTTATTCATTCTTCCTCATTAGGCTCTTCCTATCTTAACCCGTTTACAATGGATTTACAACATAACACCCTTGTCACGATTCATTCTAATTATTCGACCCGTTCGAGACGGGTGCTAGTAACTCTTTCTCAAAATTCACATATCAATTATTTGACCCGTTTACAACAAGTCATCATCACAAACCTATATCTAACATACCCTTCTAATGAATTGACCCATTCGGGTTAATTCGACAACATAAACACATAACAAATTCATCTTGATAAAAATAAGCAACCAATTCTACAATTTAAGACATAAGGACACCTTACTATAATTCAAATTGTACAAGTGACGTACCTCAGTCGTGATTTCCTTATTGCTTTGTGTGGCTTGAACTTTCTTCCTTTATCCCTATGCATATAAACATTTACATTTCATATTTACTTCTCAATGGTGCTTTTGGGATAAAGCATCTTAGTTCAATTCGAACGTTATTTATAATTCAAATTGTACAAGTGACGTACCTCATTCGTGATTTCCTTCTTGCTTTGTGTGGCTTGAACTTTCTTCCTTTATCCCTATGCATATAAACATTTACATTTCATATTTACTTCTCAATGGTGCTTTTGGGATAAAGCATCTTAGTTCAATTCGAACGTTATTTACATACTTAAAACATGACCATCATATACATATTCTAAGTCAAAAATACAAAATTTCTCATTGAGGCATTTTGTCGAACACTTGGCGTGTGTACCACTGTGTTATATACAAGTGTTCAAGCATAAACCTACTAATTCACATCATGGTTTGTCAAGGTTAACAATTTCAACTAATCTTTCATCTCTTAACTATCTAAAATCAAAATACACTTCCTACATCTTAGCATTACATCAATTACTTCACCTACAATCTTAATCATTCATCATCTTCTATGCATTCAAGTGGGTTTTCTAACATAAGTCACTAATTTGAGAAATTTCAAGCATATACTAGTTCTAATTGATTAAACTAATATACAATCATTCCAAATTTCATGATTCTTTAAGTTTGATCAAAACCCACTTCCTAAAAAATCATCAATCAGGAAATTACAACTTACCATTTGTTTAGAAAGCTTAGATTATACAGAATTTGACTTCATGCACTTGATTTGCAATGAGAATTCCCTTCAATTTATTGGGTTCTTTGGAAACAAGGGTTTCCCCTTGTTTCCCCCCTGTAGTTCGATCCAGACACACACACCTAGTGTGTGTGTTTTGGTTTTAATTAAATTTATATTTTTACTTTACAACTTGACATGTTCAGCCCCTCTATTTTAGGTGTTTGTTTTCATTTAAACTTTTTCACATACTAAGTCAATTACCTTAACATATTTATTAACTACATCAACTTTCCAATTTACTTAACTCATAGGCAAAAACTAACATTTTTGGGGTGTAACAACAAGAGTCTTTCTTACTTAACTTAGTTAGTCAACTAAAGTTAGTTTATTACATACAAATACATTTAAAGGCACAATAACCAATTACGCATTTTGGGGTGTTACAACAACACTTCCATCTCATTCCAGGTTATGATGGATCCTAAGGGAAGTGACAAAAGCCGAGATTTGGCTTTGTCTTGTCATGAGAACGGGAAGAGTCGCAACTAGATCGCGTCATTAGAAACGTCTCGCATCTTGAAAGTAGAGCATATCTCAAGAAAAACAACAATGTGCCGACCAGGATTCTCGTTATCCTTTCCATCGAACTGCATTGAGTTTTGTAGCATGTTGATGATGCTGGATTTGATCTCAAAATTCGGTGCCACCACCGTAGGTCGAGCCATGCTAGGCTCCAGGCCTTCACCTCCTGGACAGTCGGTCCCATTAAACGGCCGGTCGTCATCCGCCAGGATATTCCCCTCCTTGTCCTCTGAGCTCTCAATCTCATAAGGTATCACTTGCTCGTCTATTGCAGTTGAGATTTGTTATGCAACAAAGCAGGACCTTTCTCGAAGTCTCCTCCTCAGGTCACGCTCTGGTTCGTCAGACGGCTCAGCAACAGCAGGCGCGGGGGTTGAGGACATCAACCTGCAAGAGAAGGATAAGCACGATGCAGATAAAATTTATTTATTTCTGAAAAATTCAGAAATAATTTTTTTTGAATTGAATAAGACAAATTTAAGGATTCAGGTTAACGAAATAATTTTATAAAAACCTGTATAAATTATATAATCGAATCGAAAAAAAATCGTAAGAAAATTTTGAGCACGAAAGAATTAAAAAATAATCAATCAATTAGTTCAAATCTGAGCAAAAAAATAAATAAATAATCCCACAAATATATTAACAAACAAATAACAAATAAACAAGTATGAACAAGTATTCACAAGCATGCACACTAGTAAAAGAATGACTTGGATCGTTCCAAAAGCTTGCCGCGTCCCCGACAACGGCGCCAAAAACTTGTCATGTGCGTATATATACATATTTTTACAATTAATTTTACACACAAACACGGTTTTAATATTTATAAAAATGATTTATACCTTAACATTAAAATACACACAAAAAGGACAAGTGTACCCTATCATATATGTAGTAAAGTATAGGTAAGAACTAGATGTCGACCCATTGACGCAAGCGGACGCAAAAGTACTAAACCGTTGTCATTGGTTTACCGGTAAAAAAATAGGTGAATGAAGTTTTTTAGCTAAATTTATCTAAAACTATATTTTAAAACATAAAAGACTCCAAATACAAAAATATATATTATCTTGTTTTGCAAATAACCTAAGCATGTTAACTAAGTCGGACTTTTCATGAAGGCACTTGATCAATCTTCCAATTATATAGACAATTAGTATCCCTTTCAGGAATCCTAACATGATAATCATTCAGAAATTTAATGCGATAAACACACTTTAACCACCTAAAATCGTTCATTGGTGAGCTATTGATATATTTTCATGCAAATCTTCTAAAAATAAGTTAGTCATCCGTTAAGAGTTTTCCAACCTCACTTGATCAAGGAAAGCAATACCGAATTACAATACAACCATCGAGACAAGCATAATGTAGATTATATCAAAAACAATTTCATTTTGCAAACCTTGAACATAAATCTACTAAGATAGAAATTTCAACCAAAATCACTAGACAAAGATTATAAACCGTGTTAAGAACTCGCAATAACACCATCTAACACGTTAAAGTCCTTACGTGTAAGAAAGTACTCTTGATTAAAATCAGATTTATCTTTTATTAAACCAATACCCATTTCTAGTTTCATGATGTAAACATATTTAATAAGTTAATAGCTTACTAATAAGTGCTTAATCAAGGGTTTTTCAACATATCTCAAATAAACATTCATTAATCATCCAAGATAACCAACTATAATCAAGAATCCAACATCAATGAAAAAGTTTGCCATATGATCATCAAGATTTAAACATGAAAAAGTTCCAAAGTTTCATACAAACAAGATTAGCATACTAATGATTGTTCACAAAACAAGTAAACTAGTGTTTTTGCCCTAAGGCTACAATAATACATAATGCATCAGCTCAATGCTTGAAATAAGACTTAAATCAGGGAAAGAACAAGGATTCAAACCATAAGCAAGCAAGGATTGGATGGAATGGATGATGATTATGCTTCTTTGCAACTTGGAGGCTTGAATTCGACCCAGAAGAGCTATTTTCGAAGCCCAGAAATATCCTAGAAGATAGCAAAAATATCCAATAATTGATTAGAATACATCTGCTCTATTTTATAGGGTTTTCAAAAGTGCACGGCCGTGCACTGACAAGTGTAATCATGACGTCAACTGCATGGTATGGCAAGTGGCGGGACCTGTCGGGTAACTGTCGCTTTATCAGTTCTGGTCAACCAAAGCAGAAGTCCAAGTCAAAGTCAATGATAATAAAGATTATCAGGAGTTCCGGATTAGCAGAAGTTCCGGTTTATCAGGCGTTCTGGACTACTTCTATTGTTCCGGGTTATCTGGTATTCCGGGTTAATGCTCCGGATTACTTAGTGTATGTTATTATTCCGGAAATATGTTGTTCCAGATTATTGTATTGTTTTGTATCCCGGACAATGTGTTTTATCTAGGTTTAGGCCCAAGTCTATATATATGTGTGTATAGGGTATATTAGGGCAACTCTTAAGGAATCTTTCTAGATAGCCTCCTTGGTGAGCTCTGTGTGTTCTAGAGAGAGAGACTATGTGTTAGAGAGACAAAGCTAGGGTTTAGATCTTTGTGATCTAAACCAGCTTGTAGAAGATGATGTATACTTATTCGGTATGTAATCTGTGTTGATTATAATGAAATGGATGAGTTTCTCCTACATCTTCTTCTCCATCTTCCATGTTTATGTTGTTTCACGTCTTGTTCAAGTGAAATGTTGATGTTCATCATCGATCCAATGCTTTCACAATGGTATCAGAGCATGGTTGTGAGTGTAGTATGTCTATCGCTTGCGTCAATCATGAAACATAGCTGGAACGAATGAAACAAGACTGGAACTGAAGTTTGATATGAAGCTAGAGCAGCTTCGTACGAAGCCACCAGCCTCGTACGAAGGTACACTTCATGGTTTCGTACGAAGCCAAGTGTTCTTAGTTCGAACCCAGCTTGCCAATAGATAGGAGTCTTGTTTAGTTCATTTGTATCTTTTGGGTAACTTTGAGGTGAAGCTCTGCCCGTTGGTTTTGTGGTGTAAACTCTGTCAAATCAGTAATAGAAACCCGTTATAATTACATCGCAGTGTCTGATCCACACACGTATATGGATTCCGCACATTATACATGTTAGTACACACTCAACGGAGAAGGAATCGATCACGATCTTGAATTCACAAGTGGTATCAGAGCGGGTGCTTGATTGCTAGGATTGAAGACACAGAGAATCATGCTTCTACATCAGATTCAGAGTTGATTGTGACAACTGGCACCAAACCGGTAATTTCCGAACACTTTAATTAATATTTAATGACTGCAATTATGTGCTTAAATGTCGACATTGTTTGATTACATACTATACAAGTGAATTCATGCACGTTTTATACTACAATAATTACTTTATGCATTAATGAACAGCGTTGCGTCAGAAATACTAGTAAACTCACTGGTAAGTCACATTGTGTCAACAATTCTACAGAAAGCAGTTAGACAATAGAATTGGAGCCTAGGTGTAGGTCCAACATCAAGAATACATTAAAACCCAAGAGTACATACAAGGGTTAACATATAGACTTTCCGGAAGCTAGAATATGCACTAAAAAACACCCGAAACGCACTTTAAATGCAGAATTCTGCACAATTCAGCTATAATCAGCTTTATAACCTCAAAATATTATGCAGAATTCATGTTTTATCATCCAGAATACTTCCCTAAGTGTCGGGAATTAAAAGTGTCACAAAAGGGGACATAAAGGACACTAAACGATGCAATTTAGCACTTTAACGAACCAGTATTTAACCGAACAACCGGACATTACCCGGAACATCAAAATATTACTAGAAGCATTGTTTATTTATTTCTGAACTAGTTATGGTCCCCGAACACCCTAACATTCAACATAAAGCACCCTATACATAAAACACTAGATATTACATTTAACTTCCATTATTTACCTACACTTACCATCAAAAATTACATTTACCCCCCCCCCCCCCCCATATACAATTTACAGTCACATGAGGACCCCACTAAGATTTTCCCCAAATCTTCTCTTGATCCTTTATAATCCTCCTAAGATATGATGAAGATATTGTAAGATCTTATGTAGATTTCCTAGGGATCTTGTCATGTGCTATAAGATAACATAAGATCACATTCTTCACTTCACACCATCAACCTCCCCTTTCTCCTCCCTTGTTCTCGGCTCCAACACCCCACACTACCATCACCATTTTCATTTTCATTTCAAGATCATACAATCCAAGGTCTTCTCAAGGTGCTAGAAGGTCACTAACGAGGCTCGGTGCTCACGGAACTTGAAGGACCTCATTCGTTTGCTTTTATCCACCACATTTTCACCATTGTTCTTCCCTATCTTGAAGCTAGTGGTAAGATTCTTATTAACCTTGTTTACTTCTAGTTTGCTTGGTTAAAAAAAACATATTATGTTGAGACTCACTAGAACATTAAAAGACATACACATGAAACATGAACATAAAGCTTTCATATGATGAAATCTTGTTAAAATGGTGTTGTTTAGTATATGTAAGATGTTTGCTTGTTGATTACTAGAAATATTGATGTTGATCAATACATGAAGCTTGTTAGATTGTGATTAAACACATGATCTAGCAAGTTAGAGGATGATTAATTGATAACACAAGAAGATCATCCTCATGTATACACATGAACTTGATGAATAAATGATTTCTTGGAAAATAATTAACAAAGTAAGCTAGTAAACTTATAGATCTAAGATGTATGAATGGTTTTTCTAAAAGAACCAAGTTTAAAAGGTGATTTTTAGGAGAACTTGGTTTTCACTTAAACCTACACTATTTTTATTAGAAAAACAAGTGTATAAACACTTATGAAACAAGAAAAACACAAAAGAAATATTTTTAGAAAAATCATCTTACAAGTTGTAAATGACTAACTCCTTCAAGAATGAGATTTACAAACAAACAACCATGTTTTTAAGGGTGACTAAACCTACTAAATAACATGGTAAGTTACTATAAGTTTTTACAAGAACTTCAAGTTCATGATGTAGTGTGATTTACATGATCTAGGCTTATGGTAAGACTTGATTGTGTTGTTGATGTTGATGATGATTTAAAAGAAAATAAACACATGTTTTGAAAACATGGGAAACCTCCATTTTTAGGGGAAACTATGTCAAAATTTTTATAAATTTTGACACTTAGAAAAATATAAGTTTTTGAGAAACTTATTCCCTAAAAATGTATCTAAAAATATTTACCAAGGTTTCCCTAATTTTTGTGTTAAGAAATGATGATTTCTTCAAGATTAAAATTGATATTAAGCATGTATATTTTTGAGAAAAATATATATATTTATTGATCACCAAATTTTGTGCTAAGTGTATGTAGTATGTATTACATGTAATAAGTGTATTAGGACTTGAAAATACACTAAATACTCCTAAGGAGTGAAAATACAAAATACACATACAACATACTTAGACAAATACAAGAGAATATATTTATGAAAATATATTACTTGATAGAATAAATAACTTGGACAAGTTATGAACATGAAATGAAGTTTTGGACAAAATACATAATTCGGGTGAAATATACAAGATACTTATATTTATTTTTGAGAAAATAATATAAGTAAGATACATAGTTAAAAATATAAATTATTTTTAACACAAGAACACATATACGAAAGATAGTGACTTGTACTTGTGCGATACAAGTCTAGTGACTAACGTTAATAAAACACGTTTAGGTCACGACGCTAGATAGGCAAAAACCGGTGAAGTTTACGGTGCAAGGAACACAAAGTTGTGAGTTCATGCTCCCCCTTTTCTTTTAACTGTTTTCAGTTTTATAACTTCGGGGGTGAAATACATGTTACAAATGTTACAATGTTTATAAATGGTATGATATAAAAACAGGAAGCACTCTTGGTGAAAACTAGTACCAAGTATGATGCGTTTTAAGGAATGATACGAGAAATCGTGTCACGAATAGGGTACCATAAGCACCATTAATCATGTACATACTAAGACCGCAGAACAAAAGGTTAGATCTAATGGGTTTTTGGGCAGCCACACTCTTGGTGAAAACTAGTACCAAGTAGTGCTTTTGTGTCTCCGTCGTGAATCGACAACTAGAAAAATGCCTATGGTTTGGTTGCTTTTGTGTCTCTGTCGTTAATCGTGTACATACTAAGACCGCAGAGCTGCGATTGTAGTGAACCAGGATTCCTTCTCGAGTCTAGTCTACAATCTCTAGGATCCTTTCACGAAAACAATTTTTCAAAAAGTTTTCATTGCATAAAACTTTCCGCGACATCTACTACCTGAAACTGTTTACAAGAGTCAAGAAAAGACACTACGAGACTTAGGGTGCACTGGAGTAGCACTTGTCTGTGATTAAGAATTAATTGCAATTATGTGTGATAATTGATATATATATATATATATATAGGGAGGGGCTCATGCGAGAACCACCCTTATTGTGAGAACCATGAGAACCAATGTGAACACAACCTAAAATAGCTAAAAAAACCTAAAAAAACCCTAAAAAAACCTAACCCCCACCCCCCCCCCCCACCCAAAAACCTAAACCCCCCCCCCCCCCAAAAAAAAAAACCTAAAAAAAACCTAACCCCCCCCCCCCAAAAAAAGCCTAAACCCCCCTCCCCCACCCCCCAAAAACCTAACCCCCCCCCCCCAAGCTAAAATGCTAAACCCCCAAAAAACCTAAAAAAATCCAAAAAAAATCCAAAATTTTTTTTTTGATTTTTTTAATATTTTTTAGGTTAAAATCTCTACTTTTCGAAGCCAAAAAAAAAAAATTATTTTTTTTTAAAAAACAAATTTTTTTTTTTTTTTTTTGGGTTCGAAAAGTAGCGATTTTAACCTAAAAAATATTAAAAAAAAATTTTTGTGTGATTTTTAGCTATTTTTAGGCATTTTTGGTGTGTTCACATTGGTTCTCGCGGTTCTCGCAATAAGAGGTGGTTCTCGCATGATCTTCTCCCTATATATATATATATATATATATATATATATACTAGAAGTAGAAGGTCACAGGTATACGTGACTTCGTCTGAAAACAATGGCCTATCTGAAGGAAGAGATACGAGGATGAAACGGACTGTGCGGACTGTGCAAGGAATTACGTAATTATGGATGCATACATAATTATGGAATTCAGTGCACAGAAATCACAGCAAGTCTTGTCACGTATAGATTCCCTCAGTACGAGGAAAGGTCAAATGTGAACACCCTTTCCCCAGACTATTAAATACTCTTTTAAGAGTAATGATTTAGGGTATAAAGACAAGAACCGCCAATGTGAAGTAAGGTGTTTATCTAATTATACATGCTTGTTGCTGTATGAATTGATTTATACATTGGGCGGATTGTTTGATGTCACTTATGTTGTATATGCATGTGTATATATATACTACTACTGTCTCGTATGACGATATCAAACAAATGTCTAACCCTGCTGTGTTATGTTCCGACAGAACATGGCACCAAGAAGAGCTGTGAACGCTCATGATCAACCTCCTCCTCCCCCACTGCCTAGAACTGCTGAAAAGCTGAACGCTCTACTGGAAGAAAGGATCTCCGCAGCTATCGCCCAGTGCGAGGCAAACCGTACTGAACAAAGCGGAGGACCAAGCCATGCAAGACGCAATGGGAATGGAGATTCATCTGGAGGAAACGCAGCTCAGGGCTGCACTTTCAAGCAGTTCCTCGACTGCAAACCACTGAACTACGATGGCACTGGAGGTGCAGTGGCGTTTGTACGCTGGACGGAGAAGACTGAAGCCACTATCCACATGAGCAAGTGTACCGCGGATCAGCAAGTCACTTTTGCTACAGGGTTGTTTGTTGATGAAGCATTGACTTGGTGGAACTTGCAAGTCCAGACTCTGGGTGATGCCGCGTATGGCTTGTCTTGGGATGAGCTGAAGGAGAAAATGAGAGAGAAGTATTGCTCCCGTGCTGAACTCCAAAGGTTGGAGACTGAATTCTGGCACTTGACCATGGAAGGTGCTGACATTGATGGGTATACTCGAAGGTTTCACGATCTGTCTAGAGTGCTTCCCTACATGGTGACTCCCGAATTCAGCCTGAATTTCGGGACGAAATTCTTTTAACGGGGGGAGACTGTGACAACTGGCACCAAACCGGTAATTTCCGAACACTTTAATTATTATTTAATGACTGCAATTATGTGCTTAAAGGTTGACATTGTTTGATTACATACTATACAAGTGAATTCATGCACGTTTTATACTACAAGAATTACTTTATGCATTAATGAACAGCGTTGCGTCAGAAATACTAGTAAACTCACTGGTAAGACACATTGTGTCAACAATTCTGCAGAAAGCAATTAGACAATAGAATTGGAGCCTAGGTGTAGGTCCAACGTCAAGAATACATTAAAACCCAAGAGTACATACAAGGGTTAACATATAGACTTTCCGGAAGCTAGAATATGCACTAAAAAGCACCCGAAACGCACTTTAAATGCAGAATTCTGCACAATTCAGCTATAATCAGCTATATAACCTCAAAATATTATGCAGAATTCATGTTTTATCATCCAGAATACTTCCCTAAGTGTCAGGAATTAAAAGTGTCACAAAAGGGGACATAAAGGACACTAAACGATGCAATTTAGCACTTTAACGAACCGGAATTTAACCGAACAACCGGACATTACCCGGAACATCAAAATATTACTAGAAGCATTGTTTATTTAGTTCTGAACTAGTTATGGTCCCCGAACACCCTAACATTCTACATAAAGCAACCTATACATAAAACACTAGATATTACATTTAACTTCCATTATTTACCTACACTTACCATCAAAAATTACAATTACCCCCCCCCCCCCCCCTCCATATACAATTTACGGTCACATGAGGACCCCACCAAGATTTTCCCCAAATCTTCTCTTGATCCTTTATAATCCTCCTAAGATATGATGAAGATATTGTAAGATCTTATGTAGATTTCCTAGGGATCTTGTCATGTGCTATAAGATAACATAAGATCACATTCTTCACTTCACACCATCAACCTCCCCTTTCTCCTCCCTTGTTCTCGGCTCCAACACCCCACACTACCATCACCATTTTCATTTCAAGATCATACAATCCAAGGTCTTCTCAAGGTGCTAGAAGGTCACTAACGAGGCTCGGTGCTCACGGAACTTGAAGGACCTCATTCGTTTGCTTTTATCCACCACATTTTCACCATTGTTCTTCCCTAGCTTGAAGCTAGTAGTAAGATTCTTATTAACCTTGTTTACTTCTATTTTGCTTGGTTAAAAAAACATATTATGTTGAGAATCACTAGAACATTAAAAGACATACACATGAAACATGAACATAAAGCTTTCATATGATGAAATCTTGTTAAAATGGTGTTGTTTAGTATATGTAAGATGTTTGCTTGTTGATTACTAGAAATATTGATGTTGATCAATACATGAAGCTTGTTAGATTGTGATTAAACACATGATCTAGCAAGTTAGAGGATGATTAAGTGATAACACAAGAAGATCATCCTCATGTATAAACATGAACTTGATGAATAAATGATTTCTTGGAAAATAATAAACAAAGTAAGCTAGTAAACTTATAGATCTAAGATGTATGAATGGTTTTTCTAAAAGAACCAAGTTTAAAAGGTGATTTTTAGAAGAACTTGGTTTTTACTTAAACCTACACTATTTTTATTAGAAAAACAAGTGAATAAACAATTATGAAACAAGAAAAACACAAAAGAAATATTTTTAGAAAAATCATCTTACAAGTTGTAAATGACTAACTCCTTCAAGAATGAGATTTACAAACAAACAACCATGTTTTTAAGGGTGACTAAACCTACTAAATACCATGGTAAGTTACTACAAGTTTTTACAAGAACTTAAAGTTCATGATGTAGTGTGATTTACATGATCTAGGCTTATGGTAAGACTTGATTGTGTTGTTGATGATGATTTAAAAGAAAATAAACACATGTTTTGAAAACATGGGAAACCTCCATTTTTAGGGGAAACCATGTCAAAATTTTTATAAATTTTGACACTTAGAAAAATATAAGTTTTTGAGAAACTTATTACCTAAAAATGTATCTAAAAATATTTACCAAGGTTTCCCTAATTTTTGTGTTAAGAAATGATGATTTCTTCAAGATTAAAATTGATATTAAGCATGTATATTTTTGAGAAAAATATATATATTTATTGATCACCAAATTTTGTGCTAAGTGTATGTAGTATGTATTACATGTAATAAGTGTATTAGGACTTGAAAATACACTAAATACTCCTAAGGAGTGAAAATACAAAATACACATACAACATACTTAGACAAATACAAGAGAATATATTTATGAAAATATATTACTTGATAGAATAAATAACTTGGACAAGTTATGAACATGAAATGAAGTTTTGGACAAAATACATAATTCGGGCGAAAAATACAAGATACTTATATTTATTTTTGAGAAAATAATATAAGTAAGATACATAGTTAAAAATATAAATTATTTTTAACACAAGAACACATATACGAAAGATAGTGACTTGTACTTGTGTGATACAAGTCTAGTGACTAACGTTAATAAAACACGTTTAGGTCACGACGCTAGATAGGCAAAAACCGGTGAAGTTTACGGTGCAAGGAACGCAAAGTTGTGAGTTCATGCTCCCCCTTTTCTTTTAACTGTTTTCAGTTTTATAACTTCGGGGGTGAAATACATGTTACAAATGTTACAATGTTTATAAATGGTATGATATAAAAACAAGAAGCACTCTTGGTGAAAACTAGTACCAAGTATGATGCGTTTTAAGGAATGATACGAGAAATCGTGTCACGAATAGGGTACCATAAGCACCATTAATCGTGTACATACTAAGACCGCAGAACAAAAGGTTAGATCTAATGGGTTTTCGGGCAACCACACTCTTGGTGAAAACTAGTACCGAGTAGTGCTTTTGTGTCTCCGTCGTGAATCGACAACTAGAAAAATGCCTATGGTTTGGTTGCTTCCTATGTCGTGTCACAAGTTAATGGCCTTGCAACCCATTAAAAACATGATACATACAGAAATACTTGATTTATACCAGAATACTTGATTTACACAAGAATACTTGATTTATACAATAATACTTGATTTATACATGAATACTTGATTTATACAAGAATACTTGATTTATACAAGATACATACCATGTTTTTCATACAAAGTATACAAATGTTCAATACAAGAACTGCATGAATTCACACCAACATTATGTTGACGTTTTTCCAAAAACTCACATGTATTTCAGGTAACTAAAGTGGATGTGCGCACGGTCTTACTCATGCTCCTGGATGTCGTTTATGTTTATCCTTAAATAAAGTTGTAAACTTTCAGACAATATGTTGTCTCATAATGTAAACACTTAAACTTCGATTTCAGTTATGTAATGTTCAGCATTTGAAGTTATTTTTACGAGCATGTAGTATGTTTACCTTTCGTATGCAATGAGAACCTTTCATGATCACACCTCGTGCTTCCGCCTAAGAAAGGGGTGTGACATTGATTTCATCTTATTCATCACCCTTCTACTTCTATTCATCTTCTTCTCATTTTCTTTAAACTTTAAACTCAGAACTGCAGTGTTCTCATGGTTAAAATCGTCTAAGTTTTTGATACAACGTGTGAAAAACAGTTTTAATCAATCCTACAGATCAAAATTCGAATAAAATCATATTCAAATCATTGAAAAACCATGAAAAATATGAACATGTTCTTCGCCAGCGTAGCTTCGAACGAAGCCACATATTAGCAGCCTCGTACGAACCCACGTTATTTGTTAAAAGTTTGTTTCATTATTGTTGTGAGATGCCACTGTTACAGCTTCGAACGACGCCGCACATTAGTAGCCTCGTACGAACCCAGCTTCGTACGAACGCACATGGATTAGCTTGTTTGTTTTGCAGCTTCGAACGAAGGCATTATCGAGCTTCGTACGAACGCGCAGTTTGTTGTTAATTTTCATATTTGATCAAGTGTTTACTTGTTTGCAGGTTGTTCAAAGATCAGAAACATGGCTGAAGAGTTTTACAACACGTTTTACAATGCGTTTACCTCCGAGACATCAGAACCAATAACTGTTACACCGAAATGCATTTCAAAAACCATAACTGATAATATAAATCATGATAATGTTTACGGAAATCACCAAAGACCACCTAAACTAATAAATATTGAAGATTATCATTGGTGGAGTACACGTTTTGGAAACTGGGTGAAGCTTATGCCTATGAAAGTTGGGTTTCGATGATTTACGGATATGAAAAACCTGTAACTGAACAAAATGTTTTACTCCTAGTTCCAGAATATTCAAAAACTCAGAAATAAAAACATTCTGAAGAGCTAAGAATGGTAACATTATTACAACAGTCGGTAAGAGAGGATATTCTTTCTCTACTTCAGCACGGTGAAACATCAAAGTCAATGTGGGAAGCTCAAAAACTAAAAGCTGAAGGGGGAAAAGACATCAAGAAAAACAAAATCTCGTTGTTGAAAAAAGAGTTTGATCTGTTTGATTGTATGAAAGGAGAGACTGTTAGACAAATGATAGAGAGATTTTGTCATCTGAAAATTGAGTTAGAGCGATTTGCAATCTACAAAGAAAGAGAAGAAATGGTTGATAAACTCGTCGAGGCATTACCACATGATGAAGATTGGAAAACTTATGTGATTGTGTTGAAAAATGATACCAAATTTAATGAGATGACATTAGATACTTTGATTGAAAAACTAGAGGGACATGATTTACTGTTACAGAAGCAAAACATAATCTCCAGTTCTAGTTATCAACATAATGTTGATCTATATTACTGAAGGGCGGAAGGGGTATACCGCAAAACAATGAATCTGCAAAGATCAGAACAGCATTCAGTGCAGATAAGAGTGGTGATTATTCAAACAACAAGTCTTCAAGCTATGATCCAGGATACCATTCTTCGTCTGCATCATCTAAGTCTGGTCCAAGTCAAGACTGGAAAGATTCTCCGCATTTGAACACTGATTTTGCTAGGCAGCACATGAGTTTCTTAGCATCTATTTTGGGATCTTATGAAGGTTTAATTGCAGGTAAGATCGGTAATTCGAACATGACGAAGGAGGATTACGATCAGGTCGATCACGAAGAAATGGAGCTCATGGACATTCATTGGTGCATGGCCAGCATAATCAGGAGAGCTCAAAGGTTCATGGAGATCACCGGCAGAAAGTGCTTGGAAGGCCCTGACATGAAGATTGGTTTTGACAAATCTAAAGTTACCTGTTTCAAGTGTAAACAAAAAGGGCACTTCAAGAGGGAATGCACAAATAACAAAGCTGGTGATAGTGTGAACCCATTTCATGATGATTATTACAAAAAGGCTATCTATCATCAGAACAACGAGCAACCAACAAGAAAGCAGCTTGAAGAAAGTTCATCCACAGAGAAGAAAAAAACCATGTTGACGATTCGTGATCGTAGTGAATCTAGTATTCTTCAAGATGATAACAACTAGAAGATTCAAGACGATGAAGGGTTCAATTGAAATGATCATATTAAAGAAGATGGAGAACTCAAAGCAATGGTTGCTAAGATCAAAAGAAGCCGAAAGGAAATAGAGGCACAAGGTTATTTGTATAGTGTTTACGATGCTTACAAAGAAGCAAGGTGGGCATACAGATGAGATACTGAGAGAGATTGTTATGTTGATCCGAAAGGTAATCCAACAGTTGATCCAGATGAGGTAGATTTTGATGCCCTAGTTGCTGCAATTCCAACTGAGAATGTTTGGCGTCGAGGGCTTAGAGAGATTCGAGGTTACAGAGAAAAGGTTGAAGAAGAAATCTATAAGGTGATCTATGCGAGCTTGGAAAAGAAGAAGAAGACAGTGGAGGAGATTGTGGTTGAGAGTCAGAAGTCAGTGAAGGATGTGAAGAAGGATAAAGTGGTTGAAGAAGTTGTTTCTGCAGAACAGCAAGTGAAGAAGGTCGATGAAAAGGCAGAGGAAGCTGTTGCAAGAAAACAACAGAAAGATGAGGAAGATCAGAAGGCAGAAAAAGCCACGATGCCTAATGCTGAGCTAAACACTCAATTTAAATCTTCTGAAATGTTAGATAAATTTGATCATAAAACTAATGAACAGTGCAAAGCTTGTACCGAAAAGGATAACAATCTAGGATCAAGAGATATAGAGTTTACTAAAATTGAAAAGATTTTCAAAGAAAAATGTAATGAATTGTTAGAAAATGAAAAGTTTTTGAAACAAGAAAATGAAAAATTGACACAAAATTGTATTGATCTTGAAAAAGAAAACAAAATTTTGTTTCAACAGTGTTTAGCTGAATGTAATGAATGTATTCCAAAAGATAAAACTATTCAAGAGTTGCAAAAGGAATATGATGGAATGAAATTATCATATCACACGGTTAAAGAAGATTATGAAATTTTGAAAAGTAAAGTCACAAGTCTGGATAATAGATTATCAGCTTGTCAAGAATCAAATGCATTTCTTGAAGCTAGATTTGCAAGAAAACAAAAGGTTTTAAATGATTATATTGATGAAGCTGCTAAACTTAAACAAGAATTAGCTGAAAAGGAAAAAATAGTTAACAAACTTCAAAGTTATCATGCTTCGTCATATATTTTGGAACGTATTTTCAACATCACACCGAATGGTAAAGATTCCAAAAAGAACAAAAAGGGAATTGGGTCAGAATACCATCAGGTTCCACCACCGCTGGAGGATAATTATACATTCTATGATGGAGAAAAAGTGGAAAAAGCAATAAACATGGTTGACCAATTACCTGACAACATCGATGTGACTTACACCAAATTTGATGATCCCGGTGATTCAGAGGTGGTTAGTAAGGTTGTTGAAAGCGTTTTGTCAGAGGAGTCTACCAGAACAGATAAGTCTGAGTCACAGGATGAAAATGAGGGAAGTTTTCATGAAACGTATATTAAAAATTCAAAATCTAAGAAAGATGCGAATGATGATTCAACAGGATTGGTGTATACCATGATTGGATCGGACAAATTATTCTAAGATGTTGAATTCCCGATTCAGAATGTGATTTCAGATAAAGTTGGTAAAGTGTTCAAACTGGTAGAAATTCAAAAGTCTGAAATTTCAAAATTTGCTGGCAAGAGCAAGAAAAATTCTTATAACAAACCTAGTTACAAGAAGAAAAACAAGAAGGATAGGTTGGGTTATAAGAAGAAACACAATCAAAAACATTTTGAAAAGAAAAACTATCAAAAAAAGACGAACTTTGTTCACGAAACAAGTTCAGTAGAAGAGAAAGAACTCCAATTTAATCGACAGACTAATGAAGAGTTCTATGCTCAAAAGAAGAAACAACAATAACAGGTTAAAGATGTTTCCAAGAGAACATGCTTTAAGTGTGACCAAATTGGACATCTTAGTCGCAAGTGTCCAAATCCGAAACCTATTGATGTTGGAAAGGAAAAGAGAGTTGAGACACAGAAGTCAAACAAGTTTTAATTAAAACAAACTTGGAAACCGAAATCAACGACACCCAACGTTGTGCCACAACAGATTTGGAAACAGAAAGAAAATGTTTCAGAAACAAAACAAATCTGGAAACCTAAAAATGATTTTCCAAAATAAAACATTCAAAATGATTCAAAATTTTATCGAAGGAATGTTTTAAAACGACAAACTTGGGTGGTCAAGAAACAAACTTTTGTGAGTGATAATCAAATTGAAGATGTTTTTGAGAAGAATGAACGAAACTATCCAGTTTTACCTGGAACGATTCATATTCAGCTACCTAAGTCTAAACAAGCTTGGGTTGCATTATTCAATGATTGAATTATGTGAATGTACAGGTGCTCCAGAAGATGGATGATTGTCAGAATGAACAGATGAGAAGCCTGGCACAAGAAGAGGAGGCTGCTGATCCCTGCGACTGAATACAGGGAGTTTGTTCGTTTTTGTACATAAATAAACCATATTAAAAAAACTAAAAATAGAAAAATTTAAAAACCAAAAATATGTTTTTATTCTGTCAAAAATTGAAAAATGAAAAAAATATGTTTGTTTTTAAATTTTGTCAAAAATAAGAAATTTTACAAAAAGATGTTTTGATTGAATATGCCGAAACCCTCACGACGGAACAAACATGATTATTTCACAATTGAAAATGGTTTTAACATTGCTAAAAATCAATGTGTTGTAAATCATGGGGGTACTTTATGCGAAACAGAGCATGTGACGCAGAAAGTTGATGGCGAGACAAAGCTATCTGCATCGGGTTGTCAAATTTTCTTAGATATTTTGAATTTTAGGGGGAGTAAGGAAATTTCAGAAAATACAAAAACATTTGAAACTTTCAAAAAGCCAAAAACAACAGAAAATGAAAAATGAGTTTTGTGTAAAAAGAGGAAATGATAGTACATCAGTAGACAATCACAGTACGCTAAAGAAATGGAAAGTTAAATGTGATAAACGGTCTCACTAATGATATGCCAGTAGGTTTTTACACGCTTAGTAGATTGTTTTCGAGATATAAATGTGACAACTATGCTCAGTAATCGATGTACAATGTTAAACAATATCAATTATTAATAAAACAATGTGTTTTGGTGTTATTATGTGTGTATTTTTGTTTGATGATTTTACGATTTGATTCGAGTTCGATTTCATGCTTTAAATCGCTTTATAGAAAGTTATACGCAAACTGGTGCGTAAACGCAGTCAGTTTAACGCGACAAACACTCCAGAATAGTGATATAGGCTTAACATACCTTAAATAACCTTTACATAACTTAGAAATAAGTTTTGGATGGTTTGGTGTGTCGAAATCAAGTCTATTCGATCGCAGGGACTATTTGTGTCAATCTGCGAAACTATACCGATTTGTATAGTAACGAACATTCCGGAACTTGATCATAAGTTAAACATACCATAAATATCCTTTACATAGCTTAGAAATAGGCTTTGAGTGGTTTGGTATGCGAAAATAAACTTATTTGATCAATAGGGACTAAAAGCATCAAAAAGTGCATAAGTTTGCATTTTCGCGCATATCTTACGTTCTGAATATATCCAGACATCCAAAAATTTATGTAATCATTAAAATATTTTATTTTAGTGATTGGCACGATAAAATTCCATTCGTCGCTTAATTTGTATCGTTTTTGCGTTCGTTACGACTTCCGTCGTAATTAACCGAACAACGCAACCGTACGACCAAACGAACTGACATCCGAGATGTTTTTGAGCATATTTTAAGTTCGATATACTTTAGCTTCATTTTAGAGCTTTGAAATGAGGTTAACGGGGCTTTAAAGTGTCAAATATGCATCAAAACACAAGTTTTTCAAGTTCAGGGACCAAATGTGACAATCTGCTAACTTCCTTAGACGACCCGCGTAAGATATTGTCTGGGTCTACGCGGCCCGCGACAGACTGTCAGATCAGAAACTTTGAATCTGGACTTGGGGCTTGTTTTTTATGGTTTTAAACATTGTTTTGGGATACCATCTGCTAGTTTTTGCTAGTATTATCATGTCCCATGGTTTCTAAAACCATTAGCCCACATGGATGGCCAAGATTGTTCCCTTTTTAGCAAGGAATGATCTTAACGGTTTACCGAAAACTATATATAGCCATGCCCTCACTCCATTTTCTGCACCCTTGATCATTTTAATGCTCTAAGTTGAAGCCTTTGCTTCATACCTGAGTGTTATAGATCAAGTTCTCCCTAGCTTGGACCCTTTGTAAGCTTCTTTCGTTTTTCTATTACTTTTCGAGCATGAAAGTCAAACAGTGTTTGACTTTCTGCATTGACCAGTCTTTAGTCAACACAAAGTTCATTTGAACTTTGGACGTGAGCGTAATCACGATGGTTATAGTCCCTAGTGACTATACCTACTGATTACCACGTTGACTAGGCATAGTGACGAGTCGTAGTTTCGGTCAAAATGCGTATTTATGCGCATTTTGAAACCAAACTACTCTTGGGTATCAAAACACTTTGTTTTGATATCAAAACCTGTTTTATAACTTAGTTAAACATGTTTTAACATGTTTAGCTCGTCACTTTTAGTTTAGTGCTTGTTTAGAGTCGTAAGTCAAGCGGTCTAAACAACCGCTTAGACTTTCGAACTCGACCCGTTTGGTCGATCTTTAGGATCCGATCAAGCATGTTTAGTGACCATAGTTTCATAGGGAATAACCTTCCAAGGTTATACCCTATGGTCACATAGTTTAAGTAGTTGTATGATAGGTAGTTTATATGCCTTAGGTAAATGACCAAAATGCCCTTTTCATGCATAATTGGATTTTAAGCATATGTAACCTAAACGTTTGTCACTTAACTGATTATGCAACATATTTAAATATGTTTAGGTATATAATACTTGTCATAGGACTAGTTAGACATCTCCAACGCGCGTTTGCGCAAACGACGCGTTAAAGTAGCGTAAGTTACCTTAATGGGTCGTAACGGGTCGAAAACACCTAGGATAGGTTCCGATCTAGAATATAGGCTTTGTTAAACCACATCACATGAGTTCCAATACTAATTTGGTTTACAAGACCTCATTCTATCCGATCTTCTGATTTAGGTGTCGATTTATTTACTAGTGATTCGATTACTAGGTGCTGCTTGAGTTTCCTTGATTTGCCTGAGCTTGTTGAGTTCTTTAGATTGAGGATACTTTGCACTTCGATGTGAGTACATAGATCCCCTCTTTTACTGTTTTCAATTGTTTTGGGGTGATTCATATGTATTAAAACGATTTTGATATTTAAATGATGGTTTCAAAACCGATTAATATGGTTTATATTAAACAAATAACGATTTTGATAATGTGAACGAACTTGTTGTACATATTTACATAACGAATAACATTCATTAGCATTGATCAAGCCGACCAGTATTAGGTTATGGTACCATAGGATCTGACAAATCCCGTTATCAGACTACACCCATGGTTATGTGTGGGGGTTATGGGTAACGACCGAATCTGTGATTGTTAACTTACCCTTTGGTGGTTTATTAATGCGAGTTTCAAGACAGTCGAGTCACGAAGGTTTGGATGTTATTAGCGAGACGACCAAAAGTAGTTTCACAATTAAAACGAGAACGATTTTGGGACGAGTTAAACGATTTGAAACGATTTAAACAAGATAAACGATTTGAACAAACGATTGGTTTTGGGTTGTGATTAGGTAATGGGACGGGTATAACATGATAAAAGCATGGTAGATATGCCGCTGGTACTTCTTATATATAAGTGCTTTTATCATATTATATTCCGTGTCATTATTTAGTTCACGTGGATAACCGATTTCGAAACGATGTCACACAACGAGGTTTTCTAAATGATATAAACCATACGAGTTTTATTAAGGAGTTTTTACGAGATGTTTTACGATTTGGTTTACTAAAACAAATGTTTTGGGGTTAAGAATCATGGCTACGAGATTTTATAAACTATAACCAACTAGATTTGAGTTGGTTAATAATATTGCAATATTATATACTTTGCAAAACAAGGTTTTCGAGGTATTGCAATATGTAAACGAGCCATGAATCCGATACTCTCATAAAACCTATGTGCTCGCCAGCATTTCTTTGCTGACTTTGTTTTCACATATGTTTCAGGTGGTGTTGCATGATGTTGATTGCTAGGATGCATGATTCACATAGGATCTGGACGAGGCCTTAGTCACATAAAAACAATGATAGACGATATGTAACTTGTTTGTTTGGTTTTAAGACAATGTAATTTACTTAATGAATCAATAAAACGAAACTTTTGTATCCATGGTTGTGAAACAATAATTATGTTGCAACACTCCCTGGCGTTTCCGCCGCAATTTCGTTGTTTTGACGCGGTCGGGGTGTGACAATAAACCTAAATATCAATAACTTACTTATCTCGTGGGGAACATCTCTTGGATATATGGGTAACCCCCGAAATTTTGTTTGAGAGATTGCCTGATTCTGAGATACTAGGTTTTTATACTGTTTGATATCTGGGGTATTATGTCTGGTCTTCTGATATTGCGGAAGCAATGGCCTAGACTTTGTATAATACTTTATGCGCTTAAAGATTACCATCTGCATAAAATTGAAAAAATATCGAAAGACATGAATCAAGTGCAGTTGTAAAGAAGATCCCTAAGTGGAACACACCTAAAAGTCGAACGTTCATCTCTTTGACATAACGGTATCCCTAAGTGGGACATACCTCAAAGTCGAGCCTTCATCTCTTTGAGTGAAAGGTAGTTCATACCTGAGCTCTCAAGGTCTCGCACTAACCCAGAATACAAATATCAATATAGTATATTCACCTGTAAGACTGAATCTAGGGAATTTTGATACGGGAGTATATTCTGAGGTGGGACACGCGAATAAGTCAAGTCCTTAAAACACGAAATCTCGTATATCGAATCAGTTGAACTTTGTGTGAGAATTTAAGTGGATCAGTATACTGACAATCTAAGTGAATCGTTTAGAACTTAAAGTGCTTAAAGCTCAACGGTGCTAGTGATTTGTCATAAACTGATATAATCCTCTGACACGAACTCAAACAAAAATATTGTCTGTAAATATTTCTTTACTGCTTTACGTTTCAGAAAAATTCAAAAAGATTTCGATTCTACTTTATTTTCGATAACCGATGTCTGAGAGCTGAGTTTCAAAATCTGAGTATGCTGATCGCATTTCTGAAAATAAACAAGTTCATTAATTTGAAACTTGAAGTTTTTAAATTGAAAAATTCAAAAAACAGTTTATGAAAATCTCCAAGGTCATTAATTTGGACTTGGATGATTATCTGAGAGGGTTTTGGATTTTTAAATTGTTAAATCTGATGTTTAGAGCCAGGTTACGATCTTGGTTGCTTAAACTGACAAATTTATAAAGTTATTTGATAGTGGGAGTGGAGTCGGGTAATCTTGGATGAATTCATACTGTTACATTTGTGCAATAGAACTAGGTTCTCGATCCAAAAATATTTTAAGATCCAGGTCATCATTCCTGAGAAAACCTAAAAGCTTTCACTGTCACATATTTAAAATGATCCAGCTTATATTTAGAGCTAGGTTTTCGATCTTTAAATTGTCAAATATCTTATGAAAATTTGAGATTTGCAGATGAAGATGCCAGATTACGATCCCGACAGCTGAGCTTAAAAGGGAGTCTGAAGACGAGCTCATCGCAAGGGGGAGTTTGTATTCAAAGAGCCAGATAATGATTCTAGAAGAGCTGATAGAGTCAGGTGATGATCCTAGTAGCTGAAAGCACGGAAGCTTAAAGCAAGGGGGAGCCTGAAGATAGAATTAAACGATAGAAGGAGCTGAAGCTGAAGATTAAAACAAATCCACGGGGATTTTGTTGAAGATTGGGGAGTCTGTGTTGCTGACAATGTCAATATATCTTAAAGACTTAGTAAGAGACAGAAAGCTACGAGATTGACTGTAGCAATATCCAAGGGGGAGTCTGTGAGTGCAGTATGTCTATCGCTTGCATCAATCACGGAACGTAGCTGGAACGAATGAAACAAGACTGGAACTGAAGTTTGATATGAAGCTAGAGTAGCTTCGTACGAAGCCACCAGCCTCGTACGAAGGCATACTTCATGGCTTCATACGAAGCCAAGTGTTCTTAGTTCGAACCTAGCTTGCTTATAAATAGGAGTCTTGTTTAGTTCATTTGTATCTTTTTGGGAACTTTGAGGCGAAGCTCTTCCTGTTTGGTTTAGTGGTGTAAACTGTGTCAAATCAGTAATAGAAACCAGTTATAATTACATCGTAGTATCTGATCAACACATGTATATAGATTCCATGCATTATACGTGTTAGTATGCACTCAAAGGAGAAGGAATCGATCACGATCCTGAATTCACAATGGTTACCTATTCGGAATGGTCTAACCACCTTCCGAATCACCATTACTCTTGGTTTGATGTTTGTTTCCGCCAAACATCATGAAGTCGTGAATTTTCTGTAGAAAACTTGAAGAATTTTGGGTGATTTGGGTTTAGATATGAAGAAATTCGAGCTATTTTTGGAGAAGAATTGATGGTTTTTGTTAGATCTGGCTTTTTGATCCATTTCGGCTCTTTCCGAATTTTTGTAAGTGTTAAACTGTTCCGAATTTATTCCTTCTGAGTTTGTACTTTCGGGTTATCTGTGACCTTTATGTGAAGTTACTTGGTAAATAATCCGGGAGAGGATTGGTAAATGGGATAAACAACAGTCCGGAAAGGATTGTTCCAAATTTGAAGTAATCAAAAATAATGTTCCGAATTTGTCCAAGTTTTGAAGTTTTAGTTTGTTCCAGATTTGTTTGGACTCCGAGCTTCTGTATTCCGATTTTAAAGGGTTTATAGTCTGGATTATGTTTCAGGGTTTATAGTTCCGAATATGTTTTAGGGTTTATAGTTTCGAATATGTTTCAGGTTTTATAGTCCTGAATATGTTCAGGGTTTATAGCCCGGAATATGTTCTGGGTTTATAGTCCGGAATATGTTTCAGGGTTTATAGTTTCGTATATGTTCAGGGTTTATAGTCCGAAATATGTTCAGGGTTTATAGTTCGGAATATATTCAGGGTTTATGTAAGTCCGGAAGATATGTTTAGGGTTTATGGTATCTTGCCCATATATGTGTTATGTAGGAGAAACGAAGTTGAAGTGGCTTGGACTTTGAAAGTTTACAAAGAATGAGGGGAGTAAAATTTTAAAATATCCTATTTTCTTTGTAAATTACTAAAAGCTCGTGGTGCGACAGTGAAACAAGTTCGTGTTTACAATTGTGAGATTAATGAGGTTTATTCTCGTCGGTATAGAAAAGTGTAAAACATGATACAACTTTAGACTCGTGTGTGACTGAGTTTCATCAAGTTTGTTCGAGGTTTGATCAAGTGTTGACGTGATGAAGCTAATTGTTTGTTTGGCGATTAGTTGAAGCTTGAGCCTTTATCATATGCAGGTTAGAGTAGAGAAGATTAGTCTTCTTGGTCCCTCTTCCAAGTTGGTGACTAGTCGGATTCTTGAGATAATTAGGAGGTTCTTACATTGAGGGGGAGATGGAGATGAAAGTAATCGGGTAATTGGTGGATTCGTGAAGATAAGAGACTGGATCTTGAAGATTCGAGATGAAATGATTTCAGACAATCGGTTGAAGATTTTGATCAAGATGGTGGATGTACATTTTCAGAGTTTAGTTTGTTATTAACTTATCGAACTAAACTTCATGTCTTTGCAGAACTTGAGGTGTTCGATGTTGGGCATTGGAAATCTGATGTTTCGTTCTTTCGTCGATTACGTTGGAAAGGATCGAGCGATGTTCTTAGATGTGGTTTTACGCCGGTTCTGGTTAATTTGATTCGGGATTAGTTTGAGGGGAAGGATCAAAAGTGCTTGATGTTGAAGATTGTTGTGCTCTACCGGAAAGACCAAGTATTCGCCAAAGTTGAAAGCAGACATGATATCACCAGTCAAGGGGGAGTCTGTAAGTGCAGTACCCGGTGACTGAAGATATCAGTGTCAGACAGAACTGATAGCAATAGTTAAGGGGAAGTTTGTAAGAGTAGTTCCTGTCGGGTAACTATCGCATTATCAGTTCTGGTCAACCAAAGAAGAAGTCCAAGTCAAAGTCAACTATAATGAAGATTATCAGGACTTCTGGATTAGTAGAAGTTCCAGTTTATCAGGCGTTCCGGGCTACTTCTATTGTTCCGGGTTATCTACTATTCCAGGTTAATGTTTCGGATTACTTAGTGTATGTTATTGTTCTTGAAATATGTTGTTCCAGGTTATTGTATTGTTTTGTATCCCGGACAATGTGTTTTATCCATAGAAACTCTTCAAATGATGTACAAAAATGAAAAAGAAAATGTCTGAGATGAAATTTGGAGCTTTTTATCCGTAGAAACTCTTCAAATGATGATATTACAAGTTTTTCCCCAAAATCTTCACTACTAAGCAAGAACACAAGTAGATATCCTCTCCATAGCTCTGATACCACTTGTAGGAATGATTTTCTTATACACACGATGTTATAGGACGTTTGTTTGATGCAAATGATATTTACGACATTTATAAAGGCGCAAAATTCAATTACAAATGTTGTGTAATGCTCAGATTCTCAAATATAACTTTCTATATTAATTTGGGCAACACTTCCTTAGAGCTTGTCTCCTTTACAAAAGCCCTCAAATCCAATTTATGAGACTTATGCGCATGACCCACATATATATAGACACATGACCTCCTAGTGCACGACTCTTGTATGCGGATCACTCATACATGTGTTGGACTCCTGCGCACATATGAGTCCTTTACAATTCAAATTCAAAACTCAAACTAACTTGACGACCATGCTACCCTATAAACAAAATGACACGTACAAAAGACGCGGGCATTAGACATAAAGTGTACTAACAAGATTGAAGCTCACTTTAGGTTTTGTTTTTTCTTATTCAAAATTTTCCATGAGTAGTGCTTTTTTCTATCTATATTTTTTTTTGTTAAAAATCATCTTTCTTTCCCCCACCGCGAAGCGCTTGCTATCTCGCTACTGCTAGGTTGTTGCTTCCTACTCAGTTCACACACCACCATAACAAAAAACCCACAAATGCCATACACACACCGTAACCCCAACAACCACTACGAGGCAAAACAACAGACGAACCTATAGCAAACCACAAGCATTCCAACTAGTTGTCAATAAGACCACATGGTGTGGGTGTGGAATACTGGCGTTGTGGGGTCTCCACACCCGGCACACTGGCTCGCGAACAATGTGGAGGGTGGCGTTGTGTTTGGGGCGACAAGTTTTCCACTGGCATGGATTGAAATGGGTTGATGAGGCGGCGCGTTATTACCATGGTTGAAAAAATCCCGACTAGTCTCCGATTAATCACTAGTCGGAGGTTCACTGATTAATGGCCGATTAATCGCTAGGCGGTTAATGGCAATCCTATTTAGGCCAAATTTTGTCCAGATCCTGGCCAAATTAAGCCCAAACCTTATAAATTCCTACCAATTACTTAAAAAAATGGGTCAACGGGTGGTTAAAACATGTCTACCTTAAAGAAAACTACATATAAAAATGTGTGTGCATATATATAACTAAAAATTACACATAAAAATAGGGATTAATCAGAATTAATCGGATTGACATAAAAAATGATTTTCAATTAGAAAAATCTAACTAACCTTTACAGAAAAAACCCATCTAATCTACCATTTTCATCTAATTCTCTTCTACCTAACTCCATACGTTTTTTACAAAATCTCTATACTTTTTTTTAAATGCATCCACATAACCGCAACTTTGATCCGAATAACCCGTATGGTATGCGCGAAATACCGAACACTACTTTGCCATGGGCATCTTCTTACAAACCTACCTTTTATGTTTCCACAACAAATGCAAGCTCAACAACAACCGCTCACTCCTTTATCCCAAACGCTCCTACACCTGAATCCGTACCGGAAACTGCACCTACACCCGAATCCTCTACGCAAAAAAAACGAAACCATAGAAATAAAACTGAGGTCAAGAAAGGAAAAGCAAAGGAGGATCGTCGCGTATATTGTCACACCCCCAAAATCCATAAGCGGAGTATCACCGCAGGATGTGTGACTGACCAGGATCCAGCCACCAATCATATTGAACAATGTAATTAAATAAATAAAAGTCCAACCACATAATATAATTGGTATTCAAAACAAGTTAATAAAATTCAAGTTATCAGCGGAAGCATAAAGTTTAAAACCAAAGTATAAGTTTGAAAGTCCAAATGTTTAACATGGAACTCAACAGTCCATGTCCCACAACGACTCCTGCTCCCATGCAAGCTCCAGCTAAGCATATAACGACCTGCAAGGCATGTAAAAACGAGTCAACAACAAAGTTGAACGAGTTCACAGTTGGTTGTCCATTTTAAAGTTGTTCCAAAAACCATAAGTTCTTTCGAAAACCATGTATTAACTAATTCCTTGTTTCCTAAACCATAACCAGTGGGGGCTACCCCATGTTAACCACTAGACCCAATACCATATTGACAACTGACTGGAGTCATGATTATGTGTTGTACATCAATGTCTATCATCATTGACTAAGTGCCCAGATCCATTAGTCCACTCCCGTCCTCTGCGGCACGGTGCGAGGCTTGTCAAACCTAATAGCGTTATTTAACTAATGACATGCTCGCCATTGGCAAAGCGATTAAGTCGATATAAAAATGAGGGACTTCATGATAGAGTTTTGTCTAGTAAGTTATATGTTGTCATCCTTCCTACGGAGGATGGAGGTACGTAATCTACCCAAGGAGAATACGCAGGTTTAATGTTGTCATCCTTCCCATGGAGGATGGAGGTACATATTCTACCCAAGGAGAATATATAGGTTCCATTTTAGTTCCTTAACCCATTCCCAAACCACCGGGAATCCCATGCCTTAAAGAAAGTGTGAACACACCTTGGTTTGCTCGGTTTGTTAAGTTACTTGTTCTTAGTTAATCAATCAAAGCCTATGATATTCATGCATACGTAATCAGTTTCACATTCGCAAGGTTCACGTATAAATACAAATCACAGTGGGTACTCAATCAGTGATCACCAAATAGCACATAGTAGTTACACAACTTGTTCAAATTCACAGTTCAGATGTAAGTTTCGTAACAGTACTTAATAGTTAAGTGTGCTAATCTACACCGAATCATGCTTCTTCATGCATAACTGATATCTTCAACAGACAAAGGTCAGCATATAATCATACATTATTATACTTGTACCAAACTACATTCTGTTTGTGAGATTCTGACCTACGGCGAAACCCCTAGGCGACGAAATCCCAAGGTGATGAAACCTCTCATGTTTCGTCGGCATGGAGGTGTGACGAAACCTCTCATGTTTCGTTGGCATGTGAGTGTGACGAAACTCTACTATGTTTTGTCGACAAGAGTGTTTCATCGGGGTGGGACTTCCGTCGTCAACGTAACAGTTAATCTTACACACACATAGAAACCCTAACTGCCGTCGTTCTATTCATGCCAAAACGATCAGTTTCAATCATCGCTTAATCATTCCAAATCCTCAATTAATTGTGAACTCCATAATACCCAATCATCATCATGTACAAATCCAGATCACATATTCCCGTATCATTCATAAACAACACATAATACAACATCAAACAGAAGCATGGACTCCGATTACATGAATAAATATAGTTCATTGAGTTATCATCCTGCAGTTTCTAGACTAATTGATTTGCAATAGAACATCAAAACCCTAATTACATGATTTTCAATTCAGTCATTAATCATAACCAAGTCATTTAGCAAACAAACTCACTTATAATGATAGATATCTACACACACAGTATAACAAGTAAATCGAATCGGCTATCGTGACTAACCGGTTGTGAGATGGAACACAAGAACTTCAGAAGAATGAAAACTGTCGTCGGTTACAAGGGAGAGAAAAAAGTGTCTAGGGTTTCGTAAAATTAAGAGGTAATTATAAGTGATTATTCATGGGCCTTAACTGGGCCACAAGCCCATACGACGAAACTATGATCTCGACAAAAGACTGATGGTGAAACACCTTGTGTTTCGTCGAGTATGGATATGACGGAACATTAGATGTTTCGTCGAGTGGGCATGAGGATGCAGGTGTTGTGTTGATGACATTAAACAATTTTTAATTTCCAACAATTTAACATTATAACAATTATTAATCAAACAACAAGGTACACATACTACAACGCAACAAATTATGAAGACACAGTTGTGAAACGAGTAATGTGTTGAGGAAAGACCTTGAAAAGTCGAGTTGTCACATCATCCCCAACTTGAAAGAAATTTCATCTCGAAATTTAGCACGTAGTCACTGAGGAAGCTAGTTAGGTTGCGTGGTTTCCTGGTTTTCCTGGGGTGTCACATCATCCCCCCGTTGGTTTGGAATTTCGTCCCGAAATTCCGCAGTAGCTTCAGCCTCAGTAGTGGTTTCACTTTTCTCGAACAACTGGGGATACTTGTGTTTCATTTGGTCTTCTTGTTCCCAGGTAAACTCTGGGCCACGACGGGAGTTCCAACGAACTCGAATAATAGGTATCCTAGTGCGTTTGAGAACCTTAATGTCTCGGTCAGTAATCTCCACATGTTCCTCGACGAATCGTAACTGGTCGTCGATAGTGAGCTCCTTGAGAGGAACTATGAGGGTCTCATCTGACAGACACTTCTTCAGATTTGACATATGGAATACGTTGTGAACTCCACTGAGTTCTTCAAGTAGGTTCAGTCTATAAGCCACTTTTCCAATTTTCTCAGTGATTTCGAAAGGTCCGACATATCGCGGGTTGAGTTTGCCTCGTTTACCAAAACGAACTACACCTTTCCAAGGTGAGACTTTAAGTAGTACTCGATCCCCAACCTGGAACTCGAGTGGTTTCCTTCGCTTATCAGCGTAGCTTTTCTGATGGTCACGAGCTGCCGCCATTCATTGTCGTATCTGAGCAATCTTCTCTGTTGTGTCTACGACGAGTTCTGGGCCAGTGATTTGATTGTCGCCAACCTCTGCCCAACAAAGAGGTGATCGACACTTCCGTCCGTACAATGCCTCGAATGGAGCAACCTGGATACTGGTGTGGTAACTGTTGTTATACGAAAACTCCACTAACGGGAGGTGTCTTTCCCAGCCATTACCAAAGTCGATTACACATGATCGAAGCATGTCTTCAAGGGTTTGGATGGTGCGTTCAGATTGTCCATCCGTGTGCGGATGATATGCTATACTCATGTCTAGACGAGAACCAAAGGATTTGTGCATCGCTTGCCACAACTCAGAGGTAAAACGCGCGTCACGATCAGATATGATGGAGGTTGGCACCCCATGGCTCGCAACTACTTCCTTCAGGTAGACGTCTGCTAGAGTAGAGAACTTATCTGTTTCCTTGATAGCCAAGAAATATGCAGACTTTGTCAGTCGATCCACTATCACCCAAATGGTATCGTTTCCTCATTGAGATCTAGGTAGGCCAGTAACGAAGTCCATGGAAATTTGCTCCCATTTCCATGTCGGGATCTCTGGTTGTTGAAGTAGGCCTAATGGTTTCTGGTATTCAACCTTAACTCTCGCACAAGTCAAGCATTTACTAACATAGGATGCTATGTTGGCTTTCATACTAGGCCACCAATACATAGCTTTTAGATCATGGTACATCTTATCTGAACCAGGATGTACTGAGTAACGAGACTTGTGTGCTTCATCCATCACAAGTTCACGTATATTACCATAAAATGGAACCCGATGCGCCCTGTCACGTAGTAAGCACCGTCTTCCTTTTGTTCTAACCGTTTCTTCGATCCTCGTAGGGACTCAGCCCTGATGTTCTCTGCTTTTAATGCTTCAGTCTGAGTTTCTCGTATCTGAGTAGGAAGACTAGAGTGGATGGTAAGCTGTAACGCACGCACGCGCTTAGGTTTAGTCTCCTTCCGACTGAGGGCGTCGGCCACAGCATTGGATTTACCTGGATGGTACTTCATCGCGCACTCATAATCATTCAGAAGTTCGACCCATCGACGCTGTCGCATGTTCAACTCCTTCTGCTCGAAGATATGCTGGAGACTCCTGTGATCGGTGTAAATGGTGCACTTGGTGCCGTACAGGTAATACCTCCATATCTTGAGTGCGAAAACAACAGCTTCCAGTTCCAGATCGTGTGTAGTGTAGTTCCTTTCGTGAACCTTAAGTTGGCGTGATGCATAAGCAATGACTTTCTCACGTTGCATCAACACACAACCAAGTCCTTGGATTGATGCGTCGTAATAAACCACGAAATCATCGGTGCCTTCAGGTAACGAGAGAATAGGTGCGCTACAAAGTCTCTTCTTTAAGTGCTGAAACGCGGATTCCTATGCATCACCCCAACGATAGGTGACACCCTTTTGAGTTAGTGATGTGAGAGGTTGCGCAATCTTTGAGAAATCCTGGATAAACCTTCTCTAGTAACCCGCCAAACTCAAGAATTGGCAGATTTCAGTTGGTGTACGGGGTGCAGGCCAATTCCTGACTGAGTCGACTTTGGATGGATCAACATGAATCCCATCCTGATTCACCACGTGGCCTAGGAAATGGACTTCACGAAACCAAAAGTTGCATTTTGAAAACTTGGCATAAAGCTGTTCTGTTCAAAGAAGTTCCAGAATAAGTCGCAGATGATGCTCGTGTTCCTCCTGACTCTTAGAATAGATCAGGATGTCGGCGATAAAAACAATAACGAATTTATCCAGGTATGGTTTGCACACTCGGTTCATGAGGTCCATGAAGACTGCAGGTGCGTTTGTCAATCCGAAAGGCATGACCAGAAACTCGTAGTGCCCGTAACGAGTTCTGAATGCTGTCTTGGGGATGTCCTCATCTCGGACTCTCAGCTGATGAGAGCCCGATCTTAGATCAATCTTAGAGTAATAGCTCGACCCTTGCAGCTGATCGAATAGGTCATCGATACGCGGAAGAGGATAACGATTCTTCACGGTCACCTTGTTGAGTTCGTGATAGTCAATACACATTCAGAAGGTACCATCTTTCTTCTTCACAAACAAGACTGGAGCTCCCCAGGGCGAAGAGCTAGGATGAATGAAACCCTTGTCCAAGAGTTCTTGTAGTTGTGTGGACAATTCTTCTAGTTCTGATGGAGCTAAACGATAAAGTGCACGAGCTATCGGTGCTGCTCCAGGAGCTAGCTCGACTTGATGATGAGGCGGAAGACCAGGTAATTCCTCAGGAAATATCTCAGGAAAGTCGTGTACAATAGGAATGTCTTCTATCTTCTTCTCTTTCATTGAGGTGTCAGTAACAAGGGCTAGAATAGCTGTGTGGCCCTTTCGTAAGCACTTCTGAGCCCTAAGGAAAGAGATGATGCCCACCACAGCACCGCTCTTGTCACCACGAATCACAAGGGGTTCTTTACCAAAAAGAGGGATGCGGACGATTTTCTCCTTGCAAAGGATCTCTGCTTGATGTTGGGATAACCAGTCCATCCCGATGACTACGTCGAAGATACCAAGAACGATGGGGATAAGGTCGATGGAGAAGGTCTAACCAGCTAGCATGAGATTACAACCCCTAACTATGTGTGTGGCCTCAAGACTTTTACCATTTGCTAGTTCTACAATGTGCTTGGTGTTCAAAAGTATTGGGGTACGCTTAAGCATCTGACTAACTTTTAAGGACACGTAACTAGTATCGGCACCCGAATCAAATAAAACTGAAACAAAGAAATTATCCAGTACGAACTTACCCATCACAGCGTTGGGATCATTCCTCGCATCACCCTAACCAATCACGAAAGCACGTCCCTTGGCACCATTACCATCATTGTTTCCCCCATTGTTTCCATTTCCCTGATTGTTGTTGTTGTTCTGATTCTGGTTCAACTGTGGACAGTTTCTCTTGAAGTGACCTTCAGCACCACACTGAAAACACCCTTTATTACCCTGTTGTTGCTGCTGTTGCTGGTTCTGTGGAGCTTGTGGCTGCTGTTGATGATTCTGATTCGCAGGATATGGGCTCCTGCAATCCTTTGCTGCGTGACCAAGCTTATTACATCTATGACAATGACCCTTGTTGCACGGCCCGCTGTGGTGCAAGTTACATCGATTGCACTTAGGGTGGTTTCCCTTGTACCCACCCTATCCCTGATTCCCAGAAGACTGCTGACCGGGGCTCTTGTAGTCGTCAGTCCTTCGTTGCTGAGACTGAGACTGAACAGAAGTAGAACCTTTGCTCGAATTTCCATCCCATTTACGCTTGTTGTCGCTAGGAGCATCTGAAGTAGTGGTAGCATAAATACGCTTAGGCAGCTTATTCTGCTCAACTGCCTGATCAGTGAGACGATGGGACAGTCGTATGACTTGCTGGATCGTAGGGAGGTTAGCTAAAGTCACCAAACTCTGAATCTCTGGCACTAAACCCTTGGGTACAGCTCGATACGTTTGATAGGAGGATCTACCATAGTAGGACACAATGCAGCCAATTTGTTCGATCTCTTCGTATATGCCTCGATTTCAGACCCCGTCATCTTCAAATTGTAAAACTCCACCTCTAGCTTGTGAATGTCGTCGTGATGACAGTAATCCTCTTTGATTAGATCTTTGAAGTCGTTCCATGGGGTGGCATTAGCACCTGCCAACCCTAGCATTTGAACCTGTGCGTTCCACCAAGTTAACGCACCGCCTTCAAGTGTTCCAGTAGCAAATTTTACCCTGCGAGCTTCAGGGCATTCACACATCTCAAAAACGGATTCGATCTTCTTGAACTAGTGTAGAAGACCTACAGCTCCTTTTGTACCACTAAAGGTACTAGGTCGACAGTCCATAAAGGTCTTGAACGTACATACGGGAGGCTGAGCATGTTGACCTGTTGTGCGAGAAAGAGAAGACAAGGTTTAGCACGAGAGTTGGTTCACGAGAGTAGGATCTAAACATCCTAGGATAGGTCGAAATGGCAGGTTTTACCTCCTGCTTGGGCTGCTGCGAGTGCCTCAGCAACTCGTTCATTGATTAGAGCCGTCAGCTGGGCTTTAGTCAAGTTCAGACGTCCACTCATGAACTTCACATTGAAGCAAACATAAGTGAGAAAGGTGTCGCGAAAGTGCGTAAGTATGGGATGACAGAAGAGAGTAAATACACAGATTTTCAAGCAACAGTTGTTACACTGACTAAGCATACCATGATCAATGCACTACTTAATCTAACAGGCATGCAATACAATCATAAACTATATCACCTATTGTGTTGAGCCTTGCACGTGGAGCGAAGCGTCGTTGTGGATCGTTGAGCACTGTACAGGTTATAGTCTGGTTTTGTTAAAAGCTTTCCCTTTTTAAAACCGAGTTCACTATAACCAATGGCTCTGATACCAATCTGTCACACCCCCAAAATCCACAAGCGGAGTATCACCGCAGGAGGCGTGACTGACCAGGATCCAGCCACCAATCATATTGAATAATGTAATTAAATAAATAAAAGTCCAACCACAGAATATAATTGGTGTTCAAAAAAAGTTAACCAAATTCAAGTTATCAGCGGAAGCATAAAGTTTAAAACCAAAGTATAAGTTTGAAAGTCCAAATGTTTAACATGGAACTCAACAGTCCATGTCCCACAATGACTCCTGCTCCCATGCAAGCTCCAGCTAAGCATCTAACGACCTGCAAGGCATGTAACAACGAGGCAACAACAAAGTTGAGCGAGTTCACAGTTGATTGTCCATTTTAAAGTTGTTCCAAAAACCATAAGTTCTTTCGAAAACCATGTATTAACCAATTCCTTGTTTCCCAAACCATAACCAGTGGGGGCTACCCCATGTTAACCACTAGACCCAATACCATATCGACAACTGACTGGAGTCATGATTATGTGCCCTACGTCAATGTCTATCATCATTGACTAAGTGCCCAGATCCATTAGTCCACTCCCGTCCTCTGCGGCACGGTGTGAGGCTTGTCAAACCTAATAGCGCTATTTAACTAATGACCCACTCGCCATTGGCCCGGCGATTAAGTCGATATAAAAATGAGGGACTTCATGATATAGTTTTGTCTAGTAAGTTATATGTTGTCATCCTTCCTACGGAGGATGGAGGTACGTAATCTACCCAAGGAGAATACGCAGGTTTAATGTTGTCATCCTTCCCATGGAGGATAAAGGTATATATTCTACCCAAGGATAATATGTAGGTTCCGTTTTAGTTCCTTAACTTTTGGGATTGAACCCTATCAGAGGAACAGATAATTAAAGCCAAAATTGGATCAGAGCAGTGAATCCAGAATAAGCAGATGTTATGTATTCAAGTCTCTCCCCTTGAAAGTGGTTTCAACATCTGATGACCTTCAATCCACTGATCATTACAACTGCTGACCTACAACTGTTGATCAAGTCAAAGACTGATGAAGACTAAAGCCCTGCTGTTTAATCTACTACTATGGGTCAAGCTCTGCTGGTTTATATGAAGTGTTGCTGGGGTCACAACAGTGGAAGGATACAGCAGTAGTTTAGTCTGTTATTATGTAATGTATTATAATCAGTAGTTAGCATTAGCAGTGGTTGTATCAGATCAGTTGTTAGAGTTTGTTAGGAGGTTAGATGTCACTTTCATGGTGACGTCAGCTAAGATGCCACAGTGGTTTGTCCGTGCCTATAAATAGAACAGTACCCTGTACTGTTCTATTAGCTCTTCACCATCTTTCTTCCTGTACGAACAAATCAATGTGAGCTCAGGCTGAGGGGGAGTTTCTTACATGCATGCAATTGTAATCGTCGATGAAATAAATTCAATCATTCGGTTCTTTGTTGAAAATGTGTGTTGAATGCAATTCTCCTGTTTCATTGTGAAAAGTTTGTTACCATCTTTATTCCGCTGCCCTACTTGTTCATTGTTCATCTTAATTCAAACATAAAACACAATCAAAACCAAACTCAGATCCTAACAATTGGTATCAGAGCTCGGACAGTCAAATTTGATTTAACAATCATTTTGACATAAATAGTTCAGCTCACAATCGTTGATACTGATAGTTGTTCGTTTTGTTGAAAACAGTGCAAGGTTTAATCACCATCAAAGTTGATTAATCAGTGCCTGTAAAACAACCAAGATGACGTCACAATCACAAGATGATAAAAATAACATTGGCTCACTTTTCAAACCACCCATGCTTAAACGCAATGAATACAACATATGGGAGGGAAGGATGGGTCACATCCTTGCTCAACAGAATACTGGATGTTGGAGATCTGTTGTTTTTGGACCAAACGTTCCTATGGTGCCAAGTGCTGAGGATAAAAGAAGTTCAAACCTAAAAAACCTGAAAATTATACTGAAACTGATTTCCAAAAGTTCGAACTCGATGCCAAAGCATTTAGCATCATTGCATCTGCATTACCCAATGAAATCTATGTTGGGCTGTTACATTGTAACAGTGCCAAAGAGCTATGGGATGCACTGAAGGAACAGTTTGGGGGAACGAAAGAAGTTATTGAAAATAATAGGGAAATTCTGAATCAGCAGTATGAAACCTTCTATCACATCAAGGGTGAATCATTGACTCAGCAGTTTGAGCGATTTAGTTGTCTCATTGGTGAGCTAAGACTTGTTAAAGTTACATTTCCTAATTCAACACAAAATAACAGGTTTCTTAGATCACTACCTGAAAAATGGGATACCATAGCTTTTGTAACTAGAAATTCTGCTGAGTTCAAAGATCTGACCCTGACCCAACTTCATGGTAGACTCCTGACCTATGAAAGGGAGTTAAACCAGAAAAAGAAGTTGCAAGAGTCTGGTAAAGTTGCTGATGATTATTCATTTGGTAACACAGCTCTCTTTGGTCAGGAAGAATCTGGTAGCAGTAGTAAGGATCAGAGTTATGATCATTTTATTGATATAACTGCTGGTGGAAACTTTAACAACTATGATTCTCACTCTGTAAGTTATGCTTTTACTGCAAATTATGAAAACCAGATGTTAGATAACTTGTGTTTTGAACTCAATGACTTATAGCACTTTGATCCAACTGACCTTGAAGAAATGGACATTTTGCATCAATTGGCATTGCTTAGTGTAAGAACAAGCAAATTTTACAAAAGGACAGGGAGAAAATTCCCAGGGTTGCATGGGAATTTAAAAGTAGCGTTGGATAAGTCAAAAATCAAGTGCTACAAGTGCAATAGGCTAGGACACTTTGCTAGGGAATGTAGGAGTCAAACTGCTGGTCCAATTGTTACTCATCCCAGCTCAAACCCTAGACCACAAAACCAAAGCACTATGCACTATTCCCATTATACCCCTTCTGCCCATGTAAACACTGGTCATTATGCAAACCATGTTCCTGTGCATTATTTTCAAACCACTGTCCCTCAAATTTAGTATGTTCAACCAGATCAGCAAAGCTTTTTCACCCAAGGCTTTGTTGACTGGAGTAGCTTACCTGATGAGCTAGGTGATGAAAATTTTGCACTCTATGCTACTAATGATGCTTCTAATGATGAATTTTGTCTTATGGCATTAGAGTCAATACCAGAAGAGCTGAATGCTGAAAAAGGAATAACAAGTGATGAAACAGTGGATGAAGTTGCTGAAGCACTGGTTCCTGCTATTGCTGGTGAACTACTGCTGGGAGAAAATTCAGAAACCCTGATTGAACCATTGGTTGACCCCTGGTCCAAAGAAGAAGAAAATGAAGAGAAGGAAAAAGGTGAGAAAGAAGAAAGAGCTGATGAAGAAAATGATCATCAATGTGACTGTGCCATGATGGCTGTAGCTAAAGTATCATCTCAAGTTCTTGAAAATCTATGTTCAGACAAATGCATCATAGCATTTGCTAACATCAAAGAGGTGAATGAAAACCTTAGGGATAGAGTGTTGAATGATGAGGTCAAATTTGAAAAGTCTTTAAAAGAACTTAAAAACAAATTGGCTGAAAAAGACAAAGAAATCTGCAGTCTAAAAGAAGAGCAAAGCATAACCAAGAACCAACTCCAAACTATGGTAGAAAAATATCAAGTTTGCAAAAAAGGAGTTGGAATCCACCCAAATCACTTGTGAAAGATGGGTGGAATCTTGCAAAGGTTATGAGGTTATGCTTGAGAAACAGCTTGAAAGCAATGTCAAGTTTGGAATAGGATATATAAAATATGATGAACTTGAAAACACTGCTGCAAAACAAGCTGGTTCATCTGAAATAAAATCAACCAGCAAGAATGGCCAAGAGGTTAAGATAACTGACAAACTCGGTAACAAAATCACTTTGGAAAGATCTGTGGGGTCCTCAACCTTTGAGGAAATTGAGAAATACCAATTTAAACCCACATGGTCTGATGAGTGTGACATTCTTGAAAATTTCAAGCCCATGGATTTCACAACCACTGATGGTGTCACAGCTCCAAAAGCAAAGGTTATTCCTATCAAAGACATCCCAACAGTGGTTCAAAACTCTGTTGCTAAGGAGTCTAAGAAAAGGAAGAAAAGAGAAAAGATCAAAAACCTGTTTTGTGATTTTTGTGAAAAGAAGAATCATCTAACAAAAGACTGTTTTCATCTAAAAGCATATGATCTAAACAAAACAAGTGTCATTGTACCTGCTGAAAGCTGCACCATCTATGGTAAAACAAACCACAAAACTCAAGAATGTGTGTATCTCAAAAACTTTGATGTAAAAAAGAACGAGTACACTGCAAAAACATCCTTAAGTTCATCAACATCATCTGTCAAGTTCACCAAGAACAAACCACTGTGTGTGCCAGTCCAAACAGCTGTTACAAAACAGCTGAACCAAACATCTGCCCAAAGAGATGTTCAAGTGACTGATGCACCCCCTGCCAATCAATACAGAAGAGGCAAGGGACAACCACCATACCAAAGGATCCCACATGTTTATGAGGCTTACAAAAGGCCTTCTAGACCAAGAGTGAACAGGCATCCTTTTGGTTATCAGCAGATCATTGGGGAAGACCCCCAACAGTGGTTAGAGAAAAACAGTCCTAAAACTGTCCAAACCCCTGACCTAACCACTGTCCATCCATCTGAACTCATCCCAGACACTGTTGAGACCCCATCCAAAGCCTTATTGGCTTTGGAGACCCTAATGAACTAATCATTTTACTTCATGTGCAGGGAGCTTCTGCATGCTTAGATAGCCTTTGGTATGTAGATAGTGGAGGCTCCAGGCACATGACATGATGTAAAGCCCTACTCAAAGATTTCAAAATCCATGGAGAGGGTGATATATCCTTTGGAAATAATAGTAAAGGGAAGGTTCTGGGGTCTAGTACAGTACAATCTGGAAATGTAAAATTTGAAAATGTCAATCTGATAGACAATCTAAAATTCAACCTCCTGAGTGTTTCACAAATGAGTGATAGGGGCTATGGCTCATTCTTCACAAAGGATTGTTGTAGGATTGTTGGACCAGAAATGGTTGAAAAGATTGAAGCAATAATAAAAACTGGAAAACCCAAACTTGTTGCTCAAAGAAGTGGCAGTGTTTATGTGGTTGATATGTCAAAAGAGAGCCCCAGGATTGATACATGTATGTTCTCAGCTGCATCAAACAAAGAGACAGAATTATGGCCCAGGAGATTGGGGCACACAAATCTCAAGACAATCACTGCTATTTCAAAACAGGGGTTAGTAAGAGGTTTACCTCAAAAACTGTTCACCTGTCCTGACCATTGTGTTTCCTGCCTAAAAGGAAAACAACATAAAAGCTCTTACAAATCAATTGATGAGTCCAAAACAACCAAATGTTTGCAAATGCTTCATATGGATTTGTTTGGCCTAGTTAACGTCATGAGTCTTAAGAAAAAGAGATATTGTTTGGTTATTGTAGATGACTTTTCTAGGTTTACATGGACTTACGTTTTACACTCAAAAGATGAGACTGCAGGCATTCTGCAAGACTTTGTGAAACAGGTTGAAAAGCAGTTTGACCTTCCAGTAAAAATATTCAGAAGTGATAATGGCACAGAGTTCAGGAACAAGGAGTTAGATTATTTATGTGTGTCAAAAGGAATTGTGAGGCAATACAGCATTCCAAGAACACCAGAACAAAATGGGGTTGTTGAAAGAAAGTACAGGACCTTGATTGAGGCTGCCAGGACCATGCTTGTTGATTCAGGTTTGCCATTAACTTTTTGGGCAGAGGCAGTAAACACTGCTTGCTATGTCCAAAACAGAGTTTTAATCAACCCCAGGCATCAAAAGACTTCCTATGAACTGATGTATAAAATAAAGCCATTGATTTCATATTTCAAGGTTTTTGGCTGCCCATGCTTCATTTTAAACTTAAAAGATTCTATCTCAAAGTTTGCAGCCAAAATTGATTGTGGTTATCATCTGGGATACTCAACCACTGCTAAGGCCTACAAAGTGTTTAACAGAAGGACCAAAACAGTGGAGGAGACTTTGAATGTAAAGTTCAATGAACTTTCATCAATGAAAATCCCAGCAAACCCTGCAGAATTGTTTGATCTTGATAAATTTACTTTTGAAAATACTGTTGTCAAGACTAACAGTGCAGGTCCATCAAACGAATCATCATCAGACTATGGGTATGAAGTCATCATTCCTCAACAAAGGTCTGTTTCCACGGGAAGAGCAGCAGTTGTTCAAAACAGATGTCAAAGCTCAACCACTGCTACCTCAACAGTTGTTGATCAAAGTAGTCATTTAACCCCTGCTTCCACATCATCAAACACTGTTGATAGTCCTCCATCAGTGGACAAAAGTCAGCATATCTTCACACCAGTTCCACCTATTCCTCCACCTCCATTTGAAACCACTGCTGGATCATCATCACCAGTAGTGGTTAGCTCAGATGATTCACATCTGCAGCCTTCACCATTAAATGCCATTGTTCCATACCAAGGAGATCTTATCTTCTTGAAATCTCATCCACCTGACCAAATCATTGGCAACATCAATGAAGGGGTGCTCACAAGAAGTCAATCCCAAAACATTTGTCTTTTTGCTGGTTTCCTATCTCTCCATCAGCCAGTCAAGTACCAAGAGGCACTGAAAGACAACAGCTGGGTAGAAGCCATGCAAGAAGAGCTCCAACAGTTCAAAAGACAACAAGTATGGGAACTTGTACCACTGCCAGGGGGTGTAAGTCCTATTGGCACAAAGTGGGTCTTCAAAAACAAAACTGATGAAAGGGGCATTGTTGTCAAGAATAAAGCTAGGCTTGTGGTTCAAGGTTTCAGACGAGAAGAGGGCATTGACTATGATGAAACATTTGCCCCTGTAGCAAGACTTGAAGCTATCAGATTATTTCTAGCCTTTGCTGTCAACCACAAAATCAAGGTGTATCAAATGGATATTAAATGTGCATTCCTCTATGGTAAGATTCAAGAAGAGGTTTATGTGTGCCAACCTCCAGGCTTTGAGGATCCATTTAATCCAAATCATGTCTACAAGCTAAATAAAGCTTTGTATGGCCTGAAACAAGCACCAAGGGCCTGGTATGAGACTCTTTCCACTTTCCTACTATCCATTGGGTTTACAAGAGGTAAAATAGATAAAACATTGTTTTTAAAATGGAGAGGAAAGGATTTGATGATTGTCCAGATTTATGTGGATGACATCATCTTTGGAAGCACATGTAATAAAATGTGTGAAGAGTTTAGGCAACTCATGACAGCTGAGTTTGAAATGAGTGCAATGGGTGAACTCCAGTGCTTTCTTGGTCTCCAAGTAATGCAACTGCAAAATGGCACTTTTATCCATCAAGGCAAATATGCCAAAGAACTGTTGAAGAAATTTGAGATGGATGATTGTAAGCCATGCAGTACACCCATTGCAACCAATAAAATAGTCATGTCTGATGAGAAGGATGAGTTGGTTGATCAAACTTTATATAGAAGCATGATTGGGTCTTTATTGTACCTAACTGCATCTAGGCCAGACATCATGTTTGCAACATGTGTTTGTGCAAGATCCCAATCAGCCCCTAGAAAGTCAAACCTTATTGCTGTAAAAAGGATATTCAGATACCTAAAAGGTGCTCCCACACTTGGTATCTGGTATCCAGCTGATGGTAAAATTGAGCTTTCAGGTTTCTCAGATAGTGAATTTGCTGGATGTGACAAGACAAGGAAGTCCACTTCAGGAGGGTGCCAATTCCTAGGCAATTGCTTAGTGTCTTGGCAAAGAAAAAAGCAAGCAGCTGTTTCCACATCCACTGCTGAGGCAGAGTATATAGCTGCTGTAAGCTGTACAGCCCAACTGCTTTGGCTTCAAAATCAGTTGCTGGATTTTGGTATCACTGCCTTAAAGACACCACTCATGTTGGACAGCCAGGCAGCAGAAAATATCATCAAAAATCCAGTTTCCCATTCAACCACCAAGCACATTGACATCAGACATCACTTTGTGAGGGATTGCTATGAAAAAGGTTTGATTTCTCTGCACCATGTTCCAACTAAAGATCATCTGGCAGATGTGCTAACCAAAGCATTAGACACATCCACCTTTGAAAGCTTGATCTCTAGGATTGGCATGCTAAACATAGAATAACAGGCAAAATCCTGTTTTTCTATGAATAAAAGCATTAAAATGTTTTCAGAAAATCAAAAATCCATCCTTAAAAATAGCTAAAAGTGAATTTTTCATTAAATCCTTAAAAGTCTGCCATAACCACTGTTTTGTTCAAAAGTCTGTTCTACTTAAAAGTTTGTCCACTGCTGAAAGTCAACCCGTGTTCTCTCATTTCCTTGATAAGCACTGTTGTTCAAAATCAGTGTTTTTCTATCCACTGATATGCTATCCACTGATAGTAAAAATCACCCACTGTTTTCATTATTACCGTTGCAATCACTGATCTTGTTCCATCAGTGGTTTTCATAAACACACTTATTCTTCATTTCATCAGGGGTTGCCACGTGGACAATACATAGCGGTCAGATCTTTTGTAACCGCTGCCACGTCAGCTTTCACTTTTTCCTCTATAAAACCCTCTCAAAACCCCCAAACAGGGTTTTACTGTCGAATCGAATTCACAAAAATTCCTTTCTCAAAGCAGTTTTCATCTCCTTCTCTCAAATCCTTCAAATACTTCATCAATCTTCTTCTCCAAAATGACAAAATCAAAGTCATCTGCAAAATCCACTTCAAAATCATCTCCTAAAAAGGCCACTGAAAAGGCTACCACACCCATCGAAATACCATACAAATCTCCTCACAACTATCTGGGTCTCCTTACAAAACCCAGCACCACCGATGCTTTCGATTCCATCATTGATATTATGTCTGCATCAAAGTACAAATCTTTGTTAACAGCAGATGCTACGATTTATCTGAAAACCCAAAGAGAGTTTTGGAAAAATGTTACTCTTGACAAACAAGGCGAAAATGTCATAGCCATTAACTCTTCTCTAATGGGTAAAGCATTCAAAATCACACCACAATCAATCTCGGAAGTCTTTGAACTCAATGATCAGCAAGGTAAAACTTCTTTTCCCAAAAATGAGTTAAAAACTGATTTCCTTGAAAGGGGGTATGCAGATACAATAAAAAAGGATACCTTAAAAAAAGGTAATTTTCCACCTGGAACAAGATTTCTGTTCCATACCCTGCTAATGTGTGTCTCAAACAAAACAACTTCTTTTAATGAGATACCATTAAAGATTCAAAACCTGGGATATGCTATTTTACAAGATGAAGATTTCAATTACTCCCATGAAATCTTTAATGATTTAGTTAAAAATGTTGATAAAAAGCCATTCTTACTTTTTCCAAGATTTCTAAGTTATTACTTTCAAAAGAAATTTGGTAAGGATGATGCTCATGTAATAAAACAAGGTGACTCTTTTCAAATAAACAGCTTAACTGCTGAAACTTTTACAAGAATGTCCACACCTTGCAAAACACAAGCAGAGGTGCCTGAGCAGACTTTAGCAGCTACCACTGCTCCTCAGGTATCTGCTGCTGAGCCTACTGCTCAAGGTGATCATAGCAGCAAAACAATTGCTTTGAAACCCACACCTAAAATCACCAAAAAGCCAAAACAAAAGAAAACTCAAAAGCCCCCCAAACCTACCAAAAAGGCAACTCTGGAGGATGAGATACCAGAGCAACTGCCAGTGACAACACAAATCTCACAACAAACCACTGCTGCTTCTTCCTCACAGCAGTTGGTAGAAATATCTCAACCCGTGCCTGAAACTCCTCCTACTTCTTCTCAAAAAGAACAGGTTGTACAAATAGGGACACCACAATATGATGCTCTGGAATCACTTGCTTCCATCATTCACAGCCCAATGCCCGGGGCCAATTCTCTTTCTACACCCAACCTCACCTCCACAATTCCCCTACAAACAAAAATACTGTTGGATGCTCTTGATTTGAACCAGACACAAACCAGTCCTTCTCAATCACCTGTCAATGAGAACATACCTCAACAAATGACTGGGTCTGATGTATCAATCATTGCTAACCCACCAACAAGACCTGAGGAGGTTACACCCCTTGAGTTACAAGTAACTCTTGGTGGTAGTCTAAGTGAAGCAGCCACTACAAATGTTGAACCCACTGGTTTGCATTTGGACAGTGGTTACATTAATAAGACTTCCTTGGAGGCAATTTCTTCCCTAGGAACACTTGTGTATCCAGTCTTCACTGGTTCACTAAAAAGGGTTTCTCAATTTGAAGAAAGAAGTCCCCTGTACCAAGACAAAGGGGCATCAGTGGATGACTTTTGGAATATATTCCTTGAGTCAACCACTGTTACAACCACTGTTAGTGGGAAATCAGATGATCCCATTAAGTTGGGTGATGGTTTAATGTACCGAGAATTGACGGACAGAATTGATAAACTGGATACTTCTGTTGCAGAAATTAAAGATCTGCTGCAACAGTTGTTGAAAGTTCAAAAGGTACCACCCACTGTTGTTCCAGCTCAAGCACCTGCACAACCTGCACCTGCTGCAAATGAGTTATCGACCTTATTTCAACCACTGCTCCAACAACAAAGACAATTGGCTGATCAGCAGCATGAGATATATGTCCAAAAGCTGAGAAACATGATGGAGTCAAGATTCAAAGATACCCAAGCTGACATCAAGGCTATAAAGGCCCACATACTGAACACCACTGGAACTGCTCCTCCCACTATTCTCTTTATTGATAACCCCCACCAGATAATGCCAAAAAGGGGGAGAAAATCAAGCAGTGGAAGAAGAAGGGAATTGAAGATGGTCTCTACACTGAGCCTCAATAAGATAGTACGCTCAAAAACATCCCTTTGCCAAATGGATCCAAAAAGATTGATGTTACCACTAGTGTTATTGCTGATGCATTAGCTGAGGTAAAAAGGGATAGAAAGGCTAAAGATAATGCTAGGTGGGAACAGGAGAAAAGAGAGTTTATGAAGCTGAATGTGCAGGGTCCTTCTGAACCTATGGATGATGAAAATCCTAAGGAAGAAAAGAAGAAGCCCATTAGACAAGTGAGGCAACCCAAACACACACCATCCAAACCCACAAAGCATGCCTCCAAACCACATTCCAAAGGCTCTAAACATCAAACCTCCACCCAAACAGCTGTTGTAACTCCTGTTGTATCAACAACTGCTGATACTTCAGTAGTTTCAACAACTGCCAGCCAAACACCTGCCATCACTTCAACACACACCACTTCAACACACACCACAACCACTGCCTTACCACCACTGCCAAAAATCACTTTACCACCAAAACTACCATCTCTACCAAAAACAACCTCACCACCATCATCTCCTGCTAAAAAGCAGAAGACATCAGATGTTACAACATCTTTTGTAATGACAACAGTGGTTGAAACACCAGTTGTTTCAACAATTGTTTGTCAGCCACCTTCCACCACTCAAATAACCTCCACTGATCCACCCAAAACATCATCAGCCTCTCCTAAACAAAAAAGGAGAAGGATATTTATACCTGATGATGAATCTCCATCACCACCACCAACATCTTCACAACCTCTATCACTTGTTACTATACCAAACCCTGTTCCTCTCTCTTCAGCTCAAGTACTACAACCAATCACTCCCATCACTTCTACAGGTTTTCAATATCCTCTTGAACTTATAGCAGTCTGAGAAGAGATCAAATCCTTCTACTTTGAGGATGATCCTGCTAAAAGAAGTTTGCCATCTGTTGAGGGATATCCCAGGCCTAACAACATTGAAGAATACTTGAAAGTTAAGGCTCAACAAGCAGAGGATATCTCCAAGAAAAATTCACAAGGAAAGTCTGACAAAGAAATACAAAGGCATTATCAATTTCTGCTCACACAAGTCAGATCTTTAGAGCAGTTTGCAAAGAATGTTTGTCAGCAAATATCAGAAAGAGCAGATGAAACCCTGAGAAAATACTACATTGAAAATATCATGGCTTTTAAGAAGTATAAGGGGGAAAAACATATGTACAAATAGTGGACCATTCCTGAGCTTGAAAGTGAAGCAACCAGGATTCAAGAAATGATTAAGAATAAGGTCAAACACACTCCTCCTGATTGGTCAAAGTACAAAAAGAATGTACCTGAAAAGACATTGGAGCTGAAGAGAATGAAAGAGGAACTAATTGCTGCTGATTATGGGTCTAAAAATCAAGTGATGAGATGGAAAGAAGACAAAAGGTTAGAGGAACTAAGGAAGAAAGATCCAAGGGTTCCACAAAAACCTGACTATCCAGAAGCAGAGGTCTCAACAAGACCACCAAAGCTGCAAATCAGGAGAGCCACTACTCCAGCTGGTGCTGCCATCTATAAAAGAAGACAACAAAAATAGTTGGATGCTGAAACAGTGGAAGAATTAATGGCAGGAGATGACCTTGTAAAAGAAGGTATTAAGAAGATGATTGAAGAAACTCTTGGATTGAATCAACCTGCAAGTACTGCTCAGTCAGTCATCACAAGGCCAGCATCACCAAACTCCTCATCAAATAAAAATCTCCCAAGAAACCCACCAGACTCAAAAGTACTAAAATGGAAAACTGACAAACAGACCCATGTACTGACTGTGATCAAGTCTAGTGGAGAAGTGAAGAAAATAACAAGGGAACAATCACTTGGCCTGAGTATTGAAGATTTGCAGGATCTCCTTGATCTTCCACTTTGCAGGGATGAAGATGAACCCTATCAGAGGAACAGATAATTAAAGCCAAAACTAGATCAGAGCAGTGGATCTAGAATAAGCAGATGTTATGTATTCAAGTCTCTCCCCTTGAAAGTGGTTTCAACATCTGATGACCTCCAATCCAGTGATCATTACAACTGCTGACCTACAACTGCTGATCAAGTCAAAGACTGATGAAGACTAAAGCCCAGCTGTTCAATCTACTACTATGGGTCAAGCTCTGCTGGTTTATATCAAGTGCTGCTGGGGTCACAACAGTGGAAGGATACAGCAGTAGTTTAGTCTGTTATTATGTAATGTATTATAATCAGTAGTTAGCATTAGCAATGGTTGTATCAGATCAGTTGTTAGAGTTTATTAGGAGGTTAGATGTCACTTTCATGGTGACGTCAGCTAAGATGCCACAGTGGTTTGTCCGTGCCTATAAATAGAACAGTACCCTGTACTGTTCTATTAGCTCTTCACCATCTTTCTTCCTGTACGAACAAATCACTATGAGCTCAGGCTAAGGGGGAGTTTGTTACATGCATGCAATTGTAATCGTTGATGAAATAAATTCAATCATTCGGTTCTTTGTTGAAAATGTGTATTGAAAGCAATTCTCCTGCTTGATTGTGAAAAGTTTGTTACCATCTTTATTCCGCTGCACTACTTGTTCATTGTTCATCTTAATTCAAACATAAAACACATTCAAAACCAAACTCAGATCCTAACATTAACCTATTCCCAAACCACCGGGAATCCCATGCCTTAAAGAAAGTGTGAACTCACCTTGGTTTGCTCGGTTTGTTAAGTTACTTGTTCTCAGTTAATCAATCAAAGCCTATGATATTCATGCATACGTAATCAGTTTCACATTCGCAAGGTTCACGTATAAATACAAATCGCAGTGGGTACTCAATCAGTGATCACCAAATAGCACATAGCAGTTACACAACTTGTTCAAATTCACAGTTCAGATGTAAGTTTCGTAACAATACTTAATAGTCAAGTATGCTAATCAACACCGAATCATGCTTCTTCATGCATAACTGTTATCTTCAACAAACAAAGGTCAGCATATAATCATACATTATTATACTTGTACCAAACTACATTTTGTTTGTGAGATTCTGACCTACGGCGAAACCCCTAGACAACGAAACCCCAAGGTGACGAAACCTCTCATGTTTCGTCGGCATGTGAGTGTGACGAAACTCTACTATGTTCCGTCGGCAAGAGTGTTTCGTCGAGGTGGGACTTCCGTCGTCAACGTAACAGTTAATCTTACACACACACAGAAACCCTAACTGTCGTCATTCTATTCATGCCAAAACGATCAGTTGCAATCATCGCTTAATCATTCCAAATCCTCAATTAATTGTGAACTCCATAATACCCAATCATCATCATGTACAAATCCAGATCACATATTCCCGTATCATTCATAAACAACACATAATACAACATCAAACAGAAGCATGGACTCTGATTACATGAATAAATATAGTTCGTTGAGTTATCATCCTGCAGTTTCTAGACTAATTGATTTGCAATAGAACATCAAAACCCTAATTACATGATTTTCAATTCAGGCATTAATCATAACCAAGTCATTTAGCAAACAAACTAACTTATAATGATAGATATCTACACACACAGTATAACAAGTAAATCGAATCGGCTATCGTGACTAACCGGTTATGAGATGGAACACAAGAACTTCAAAAGAATGAAAACTGTCGTCGGTTACAAGGGAGAGAAGAAAGTGTCTAGGGTTTCATAACATTAAGAGGTAATTATAAGTGATTATTCATGGGCATTAACTGGGCCACAAGCCCATACGACGAAACTATGATCTCGACGAAAGACTGATGGCGAAACACCTTGTGTTTCGTCGAGTATGGATATGACGAAACATTAGATGTTTCGTCGAGTGGGCATGAGGATGCAGGTGTTGTGTTGATGACTTTTAACAATTTATAATTTCCAACAATTTAACATTATAACAATTATTAATCAAACAACAATGTACACATATTACAACGCAACAAATTATGAAGACACAGTTGTGAAACGAGTAACGTGTTGAGGAAAGACCTTGAAACTCGAGTTGTCACATATATCCTTGGACAAGTGACGAAGAGTTGGTGTTGACGAAAACTTGGCTTTCAATTTCGGAGAATTCTGTCACACCCCAACCGATGGCGGAATCATCGGGATGAGACGAAATAGATTGCAAGAGACTTCATAACACTATTTGTGACAATATTTAAATCAACCATTTTCATTTCATAATAAAATTGTCAACATTACATAGAAATTCAAATAACATGTTAATAACATAACGAAACAAAATTTGATACAACAATTTAAATCTAAGACTTCTAAATGTGTATCTAGGCATCATTGTTACTTCGTTTCATAGCATCATCATCCTCAACCTGTAACATGTTTAAAATAATTTCAATGCAAAGCAAAGGCGAGTACACAAGGTTTGAATAAGTATAGCATAAGTATAAAAAGCATTGTCTTGAATCCACATGGCAATTTGTAAACAAGGTAACTAGCATGCATAGCAATACGTCAAACCCAAGTGTCCACTAGTATTTAGCATCCCTCGCCTCAAAAGTGACGAGACCGTTTAGAATAACGACTTAACAAGACCCCGACGGGTGGTGTGCTACTCCTATAGCGCTATATATGTTAAGTTGAGGGCCTAGCAAAGTTAATGACATATAGCATTTATAACCTAGCATGAACTTAAGTAAACAAGTAGCATGTATAACGGATTGAGAGTATAAAGAATGTTTAAGTGTGTGAGTGTGTATTTTGTATATTAACATGTTACAACCCAAAGTGTCTTTAAAAGTAAATGGGTCAAGTGTACTCACGGTTTTGCAAGTCTTGAACTTGGGAATCCGCGAGTGAGTAGTTTGTTGATTAGGAGGTTGGAACACCAAGTCCTTCTACACGAAGAAGCAAAGTGTATGAGTTTCGGAGATTAACGGTAGACTAAGGATTTGGAATTTAAAACGAAAGTAATCATCTTTTAACACAAAGTACTTGTTTTGACACTATGAAACCCCAAGGGTTATAATGTTTTCATGAGTAGTATACTCATTAGAATCATAACAAGTCTTATGTCTTAGATGATGTTATTCTAGCACTTTGACGAATGATCACAAGTTCATCATCAAGGGTTCGAATGTTGAATAGTACATATATTTAGATATTATATATATTATGTCCAATAGTCAAGCATGAGGTAGAATATTAAATCTTCATTTAGGTACCTCTAAGTTTCATGGTAATCATGTAGGAGGTAGGAAGAGAAGTCTTCCATTTAGGTACCTCTAAGTGTTCACCACTACACTTGATGTAAAAACATACAAGGAGGGTAATGAACTATAAATAATACAAGAATATATAAACAACTACTCTATAAGAAATCATCAAGCAATGCGGGGATTTTATGTAGGACAACCCAAGTTAGTCCTTAATCACACCTACATTAAGTCTCGGGCTTAAACATTACTTGTGGGTTAGAAACCCTAAACAAAACAGAATGTATATGAGGTTTAACCTCTGATTTTGAATATCTCAACCTTGTTTTTAAGCCTAACTAACCATAGAAGTGGTTATAAGCATAAGGACATAGGTTTGAGATGAGTTAGACTCAGGTTGAACAAGTTTAGTAAAGATTAGATGAAATCAGAAATGAACATTGAACTTTGGATCCTTTTTGGCGACGTTCCATGGACTTATTTACTGTGAAAAACCCATGGAATCGAAGCTAATGTCAATCCAAGCACATAGGAAAAAGAATGGGCTAAATCGGACAAGTATTGAGTGAGTTATGCTCACTTTAGTGAAGCTTGCTGAATCTGTCCGAACTTCTGATGTTGTTGCGATTTTAGAGTGATTTGGGAGTGATTAGAGAGAGTTGAGAGTGTCTAGAAAAGTGAAAAATGCTTGGAGGAGGCTTGGTTTATAAAGGGGATGGATTAGGGTTGGGTTGGTTGGCATTTAAGAGGTTAGTTGAGGGTTAAAATAATATAAAAAAAAAACACAATTAAATTCTGCCATGGCTGTGTTTGGAGCTAGCAGGTTCTAATCTTCTTTTTATTATTTGTTTGGCAATTTAATATGTAAGTTAGATAGTGCTCATAATTATGTTTGGTTAGTTAGCTAACTATCAAATGTGTAATATTAAGTGGTGGGGGTTAAGCTACTGATTAAATCAAAACAAGTAACAACAGCAACAATCGATGGCCGTCAACAGCCTTGATGTGGTTATTTATTATTTATTATTTATTTTTTTTAGTTTTGCAATGTGATATACATAACAATAGCAACATCAAATACACGTTGATGTTTAGGATATTATTATTATTTTATTTATTATTATTATTATTATTATTATTGTTTTATTATTATTATTAGAATTAACCACGTATTTGATAGGTAACAAGCATGTATAAGTTATGGGTACCAGTATGACGAGTATCGGTTCGCGCGTATGCATTAGAGATTGGTAACGTATAACCCGAGTATTGCAACACGTATAAGCATGTATAAAAAAATAGTATTCCGTATAAAAGATTCATTTCATTACGATCAAAGTCTCGGATTTACAATGGCTTGAAACAAAATATGAATACAAAAGGAACAAGCTTCCAAAACTAGAAATACAAGACACGTTTTATAATTAAGGAAAGTTACAAAAAAGCGGAGCGTTACAGTTTCCCCTCCTTTAGAAAATTTCGTCCCGAAATTTAGGAAGAAGTAACGAAAAGGTATGGATACTTTGTCTTCATGTCACTCTTGAGTTCCCAAGTAAATTCAGCGCCACGTTTACCTTCCCATCGAACCTTAACGATAGGAATTTTACTGCGCCTCAATAACTTGACTCCTTGATCCACGATTTCGACGGGTTTTTCCAAAAAATGCAAGGTCTCGTTGATTTTGTCACACCCCCAAAATACCACATGCGGAAACCCCCGCGAGGCGTGTGATGTACCAGGATCTAGCCATCAATCACATTGAACTCATAAGTATATTAAAATAAAACTTTCATTTATTAACATTAAGTGTTACAATGTTAAAATAATTCACAGTATATAGCGGAAGCAAAATTCATTCGTCAAGTGTTTATAAACCACATGTAAAAACCATTAGTCTTGCGTTGCGATTCCAAGTATCTCGACCCATGACCACTCCAGCCTCCCAGACAGCAAGTTCCAACAATATGCACCTAAAGGCCTGCAAGGCATGTAACAACGAATCAACAACAAAGTTGAGCGAGTTCACAGTTGGTTGTTTAGTTTTAAAAGTTTGTTTTGAAAACCATAAGTTGTTTCGTAAACCACGAGTTAACCAGTATCTTTGTTTCCCAAACCATATCCATAATCAGTGGGGGCTTCCCCATGTGAACCACTAGACCGTTACCATATCGACAACTGACGAACAATAGTTGTGCCCTACGTCAATGTCTATCATCATTGACTAAGTGCCCAGATCCATTAGTACACGCTCGTCCGACCGGCACGGTGTAAAGCTTGTCAACCCTAATAGCGCTATCAACTAATGACCCGCTCCCCATTGGCCCGGCGATTAAGTCGATATAAAAACGAGGGACTTCATGATAGAGTTTTGTCTAGTAAGTTTAAGGTTGTTGTCCTACCCAAGGAGGACGAACATACGTATTCTACCCAAGGAGAATACGCAGGATTAATATTGGCATCCTACCCATGGAGGATGGAGGTACATATCCTACCCAAGGAGGATATGTAGGTTCCGTTTTAGTTCTTTAACCCATTCCCAACCACCGGGAATCCCATGCCTTAGAAAGAGTATGAACTCACCTTGGTTTGCTCGGATTGTTAATTTACTTTACCAGTTCCCTGTTGGTCAACCAACCCTACCGTAGTTACCAAGATCAGTCAATGTCGTGTAAACATAAAACATGTGGTCTTTTCACTTAGTACATAGATTGCAAGTAAACAGCACACATAATATCACTCAAGTTGTAGCAACATCCAAATCACAACACTAGTTCATATAACACCATAATTCATGTCGGGTGATTTGATTAACATTTCAGTGAACATACAACTTATAACTAGAAATCATACAACATAGCGATCTGTAACACTAGGTACCATATTAATTCACAGATTTATATGTGTATATATCATATCATTACACAGGTTAATATATCATTATCTTGATTCCATAAGTTACCGGCCCAGTCCAACAAGTTGTAATATGTACGACCCAACGAAGGTGTGTTGTTTGGACTACCTACATCTAGGCCCAAACAAGTGTGCGGCCTGTTTACGAATATATATCTAGTTGGTTTGGGGCCTGACGAGAGTGAATGACTCAGTTTAGTGTGTGCGCGGCCCGACTATCATGGCAGGCCCAACTGAATTTATTTAATACTAACGTGTGGCCCAAGCAAATGGTCCACTAACCGGTGAGCAGCCTACTCGATAAATAACTCAACTTTGTAACAACTCTTCCACATAATTATATTACATAATATCTATCACATAAATCATGGTCATGCAGTTAACATTCATACTCCGGTCAATCCTATGATCTCATCATGTTAATGAATAACCCCCTGCATAATCAACCGTGACCATAGTATTTTGGGATCCTTAATTTACCAACATAAAGATCAAACAAAGACATGAACCCTAGGTTACTGAATGCGAATTTCCCTTATTTTCATAATAACCGACCCACATCATCATCTAGTGATTACATCATCATCTCAACCTTTAATGCACCTAATATTCTTACTGACAACATTAATAAAATATCTATGTTGTTTAATTAGATCAAACACATGGGCCGCCATTCGTTAGTCAAAGTTATCAATTTTATTATTTGAAGTTTGCAATTTCAATGGACCATTGACAATTCTCATGCAACATAAACAAAATAGCCGACAACATGAAGTGATCATTATCCACATTGGTTGCACTTTCAAGACATATCACATGTACTAATATTATAGAATATAGGGCCAACATAACAAAGTAAATAATGATATTACTAACCTAGAGGTGAAGAGTTATATTCGAGCACCAGAACTTCGAAGGGGGGGGGTTATCCACTGTCGTCACAATCTCAAGGAGTGTAGGGTTTGTTATGTTTGAGTTTTGTTCTAATCCCTCACAATATACGTATACAAATAATGATAATAATAATAATAATAATAATAATAATAATAATAATAATAATAATCTTGGGTTGTTAATCCCTTAGGCCGAAGTGGGCTCAAGCCCATCCAATGAGTTGTTAACAAATTCAAACTAATATAATAGAGTTGTTATCATAATGGGCTAGCCTTAGTCTAATTAGTCAGTATTGGGTTACAAGGGTTTAGGGTGCGGCCCGCTCGAACAAATAACACCAAGATGTGGCCCAATAATACATTCGAGCATAACCCAACACGTTTGCGTTTAACAATTAACCGTAGCAAGAATATGATCGAGAAACAACGGGGAATCAGATTTACAAGACTAACCTTGGAAGTTTGGGTTGTCACATCATCCCCAACTTGAAAGAAATTTCATCCCGAAATTTAGCACGTAGTTACTGAGGAAGCTAGTTAGGTTGCATGGTTTCCTGGTTTTCCTGGGGTGTCACATCATCCCCCTGTTGGTTTGGAATTTCGTCCCGAAATTCTGCAGTAGCTTCAGCCTCAGTAGTGGTTTCATTGTTCTCGAACAACTGGGGATATTTGTGTTTCACTTGGTCTTCTCGTTCCCAGGTAAACTCTGGGCCACGACGGGAGTTCCAACGAACTCGAACAATAGGTATCCTGGTGCGTTTGAGAATCTTGACCCCCTGGTCCAAGATTTCCACTGATTCTTCGATAAATCGCAACTGATCGTCGATGGTGAGCTCCTTGAAAGGAACTAGGAGGGTTTCATCCGACAGATACTTCTTTCTTCGGATTCGACACATGGAATACGTTGTGAACTCCACTGAATTCTTCGGGTAGATTCAATCAGTAGGCCACCTTGCCAATTCTCTCTGTGGTTTCGAAAGGTTTAACATATCACGGGTTGAGTTTGCCTCGTTTACCAAAATGAACTACACCTTCCCAAGGTGAGACTTTAAATAGCACTCGATCCCCCAACCTGGAACTCGAGTGGTTTCCTGCGCTTATCAGCGTAGCTTTTCTGACGGTCACGAGCTGCCGCCATTCGTTGTCGTATCTGAGCAATCTTCTCTGTTGTGTCTACGATGAGTTTTGGGCCAGTGATTTAGCCTGGACGCTGGTGTGGTAACTGTTGTTATACAAAAACCCCACTAAAGGTAGATGCCGCTCCCAGCCGTTACCAACGTTGATTACACATGCTCGAAGCATGTCTTCAAGAGTTTGGATGGTGCGTTTAGTCTACCCATCCATCTGCGGATGATATGCTATGCTCATGTCTAGACGTGAGCCAAAGGATTTGTGCATCGCTTGCCACAAATCAGATGCAAATCGTGGGTCGCGGTCAGAGATAATGGAGGTTGGCACCCCGTTCCTAGCAACCACTTCTTTCAGGTAGATGATTGCAAGTGTAGAAAACTTATTTGTTTCCTTGTTGGCTAGAAGGTGTGCTAGTTACGTAAGACAATCAACGATCATCCAGGTGATATTGTTTCTGTTTTGAGTTGTAAGTAGACTAGCGACCAAATCCATGGCAGTCTGTTTTCGCTTTCCATAAAGGTGTTTCCGGTTGCTAACACTTCACCTTGACTTTCCTACAAGTCAAACATCATTCCCATACCTAGCTAGGTGGGCCTTCATGCCCGATCACCCATGCAAGATATATAGACCCTAATATCTTTCATCAAACCCAGACGACTAGAATATCGAGGCCGGCGTGTTTTGCTCAACACGGGTTCCCTACGGTTGCTGTATAGTGAGGTCCACATTCGTTCCATGAAGTAGCGAATATCATCCGACCTACCAAAGGTTGCTTCCCCATGCCCCGCATGGGTTAATCTTGAGAACTCTCTTCCTTCAGTTCTTCAGTTTGAGTAAGGCGAGTCTGATCAGGTATGTTAGAGTCGATAGCAAGCTGCAAAGCTCGTGCACGTCCAGGTTTCACGGTCGTATCCATTCAAAAGTTCCATCCAGCATTGCCATCACATGGTTAGCTCTCTTGAAACAAGGGTACACGGGACGCCCTTATGATCGGTCTAAGTGGTGCATTCGGTACCATCCAAGTAATGCCTCCAATTTAAATCCAAAGACTACGGCTTCCACCACTGGTCGTGACTCATGCAGTTCTTCCTGTAAGTCCATTACGTAAGTCATCACTCTCTCGTGTTGCATCAGTGTGTAACTGGGACTCTGATTCGGACCATCATGGTACACCACTAAATCACCCGCACCCTCGGGTAAAGACGATGCTCAGTGCATTGCAGAGTTGGGATTCGAAAGCTGAAAAGACGTCCTCCTATTTTGTCTTTCACGAACACAGCACCCTGCTATGCTAAAGAGATTTATGCTGCGCGACCTTCGAAAATCCTGTGATTAAACTGCGATAGTATCTAGTGAGACCAAGAAATTCATGTATCCTCGAAGGGATCTTTGATGTTGATCAGTTTCTAACAAGATGCATCTTAACAGGGCTTTGCACATAATGGCTCCTCCCACAGAAGCGCTGAAATAGGATACATGTGTCACCCATGGCGTTCCTTTCTCCTGGCCATGATTCAGAACGTCGTCAACAAATAATGTCGATTCATGTGATCCCAGAAGCTGCTGGTGTGTTGATCAACTCAATGATCAAGGTGTACAAAGTTAAAATGGCTGCATTGCGTTCGACATGTTGTTCTAAGAGCATTCTCCTCTTGGAGTTCCATGGGATGATAGTTCGTTCACTAGCCAATCCTCGAAGGGAAGCTTGTTCCTCGCAACTGGTTGACAGGGTGTTACTAAATGGTCGAAGCGAACGGTTCTTGACTGTCACCTTGTTGAGTTCTCGATAATCAGTACACCTATCCAATGATACAACCTATCTTCCTGGATATAACTGGGGATCCCCAAAGCAAAAACTAGGTCCGACAAAGCTCATGTCCAACAGTCCCTGTTGCTGATTTGACAACTCTCGCAACCCTCCTGGTGCAAGACGGTAAGAGATACGAAGAATCAGGGCTGCCTCTAGCTTGAGATCAAACTGAGAGTCTCTCCAATAGTTGTGGAAGTAAACCCGATAGTTCCTCCCGTAGCATGCTGGGTGGAATCACGAACAATTAGTGGATCCTCGATCCTCTTTTTCCTAACCTTACGTCTATAACAGTTGTTAGCATAGCAGGGTAATCTCTCCGTAGACACTCCTGGCTTTCCTTGCTGAAACGACGCTAACCATTACGCCACTCTGACGTGTTAGAACAGCTAACAATCCTCCACGACAGAGAGGAATATGCAGAATCGTCTCCTCACAGGGTACATCTATCAAGAACAACAGAAGGAAGGTCGATGTCGAACACTTGTTCCATAAGGTCGAGTTTGCTTCCCAACGATCATATGAGGTTTCCATTGACCTGCCATCAGCCGATTCCACAACTGGTCTGGTCTCAGGAAGTATCAGGGTTGAACAGAACAGGAACGAAACGATTAACTTCCAAAACGTGCTGGCCACCATGTGGTTGTAATCCTGGCGTTGCCCATGCCAGCCCTAAATACCCTTCCCTGAGCATCATTTCCAGTGTTGCTGTTTTCATTACAAAAATTTCAAGTACTGTTGTTGTTCCTTTGATCGTTGTCCCCTTAACTTAACCACGACCAATCCATGATGTAGGCACCTTTAATTCCATACTGTTGGCTAGGGTTATGAATACCTTGTTGTCGCTGTGACTGCTGCTCCCAATGTCGTTGCTCGAAATGAAGCCCTACGGTTCTTCACCATCCAGGTCCATATTTTCACATTCTGAGCCACGTCCTAAAGTGATAAATCAATACAAGAGACATTATAATTAGTTTGAGCGTCTGTATCTTTGATTCTGCCTCTGATACAGAGAAAAGACTCTTCTGATTGACTCGTTTGGGTCCAACAACGATCCTACAAGTGGTATCAGAGCACAGGAGGAAGAGTTTAGCTCAATTGCATCAATTTTCTGTCTTCTACACCTTCTTTTTCGATCTGAACAAGTTTCCACGGTTAAAATCGGCCAAATTTTTCACAGATTGTGTATTAGTGGATATTAATAAAGCCTTGAAAGTTACAGGACAAAATTCGGACTAAAAATGGATCAAATTGGCTTCGGACCTGATTTCGCTTATTCGGACATTGACAGATTGTGCTTGATTTCGCTTATCTGAACATCTGATTTCGCTCATACGGACACTTCAAGTCTGATTCCGCTTATTTTTCAAGTCTGATTCCACTTATTTGTCAAGTCTGATTCCACTTATTTGTCAAGTCTGATTCCGCTTATTTGTCAAGTCTGATTCCACTTATTTGTCAAGTCTGATTCCACTTATTCGTACATTGTGATTCCACTCATTCGTACATTGTGATTCCACTCATTCGTACATTGTGGTTCCACTCATTCGGACATTGCTTATTTCGCTTATAGGAACATATTTTGGTTAAAGACTGATTTCGCCCAAGTGTCATATTTCGTTCGAAAGTGAACATTCTCGCGTCAAAATCATTTCACGACAATCGAGTGTCAGTGTATTTCAAATTACTTGATATTGTTTAAACTGATTGAGTTTGTTTGTTTGCTTTCAGGTGATTAAAGATTTACAGGGGACGAATATCAAGAAGAAGATTTAAAATGTCAGGAGAAAGTGCTCATGATAGATGGTGGAGAAGAGACAATGTGAGATGGGAGATTGGTAAATTGTATGAACCATTTAAGGAAGCACAAAGAGCCAAGAGATGGAATGAAGAACTAGAGTGTTACATGGATCCACAGGGTAATCTAGTAGTTGGTCCATCAAAAGTGGATTTTGATGCTGTAACCAATGTGTTTCCAAGTGAGGGCACTTTCAACACAAGAAGGCTTTCTGATAAAAGCTATTTGCCAAATTTGATGAACAAGTTAAAAGAAGTTTTTGAAGCAAGTCTACCAAAGGTGGTAGAAATGAAAAAGGGGAAAGAACAAGAATTGGAAAAGCTGATAGAGGAAGTAAAGAAAACGGCAGAGGAAACTGATGAAGAAGAACATATGAAAGATGAAGATCAGAAAAAGACAGAAGAAGGAGGTGTGATAACCAAATAAATTCAAACTGAATCTTCTGAATTGTTTGACAAAGACAAAAGCATTGAACAGTCTGATGATAACAAAGAAAACAAGTGCAGGAATTGCATAGAAATGTGCAAAGCCTGTACTGAAAAAGATGATATAATCAAAACAAATGATATTGAAACAAGCAAACTTGAAAATGTTTTCAAAATGAAATGTAAAGAAATGATTGAAAAAGAAGAAATTTTGAAACTAAAAGTTGAAAAATTGACACAGAAATGTCAAGGTCTTGAAAAGGATAATGATGTTTATAGACAAATGTGTTCTGCAAAATGTGTCGATTGTGTTGAAAAAGAATCTAAATTTCAAGATTTACAAAAACAGTATGATTCTTTAAAGTGGTCGAGTCAGAGGGTACAAGAAGCTTATGATACTTTGAAGAGCCAAGTCAAAAGTTTTGATCAAAGATTGTCTGAAACTTTAGTCACTAAAGAAATGTATGAAAGAAAGTTTAAAGAAAAGCAAATTGAATTGAACAAATGTGTTGATGAAATTGCTAGTCTTAAACAAGTCTTGGCTGAAAAAGAAAAGGTTGTTACAAAACTTCAAAGTAATCATAACTCTTCGTACATTCTCGAACGCATTTTCAACATAACACCATATGACAAAGATACTGAAAATTTCAAAAAAGGGTATTGGTTCAGAGTTTCATCAGGTACCACCACCATTAAGAAACAATTATACTTTTTATGATGAGGAAAAGGTGGCAAAGGGATTGAACATAGCTGACCAGTTACCTGAAAGTATCGATGTGACTTACACCAAATCTGATGATGCTAATGATTCAGAGGTGGTAAGTAAGGTTGTTGAAAGCGTTTTGAAAGATGAGTCAACAAAAGGTAAGTCTGAATCACAGGATGAAGATGAAGGAAATCTTTATGATGGTTATCTGAAAAACACAAAATCCGAGAAAAATTTGAATGATGATTCAAAAGGATTGGTTTATACCATGATTGGATCGGACAAATTATTCTTGGATGTTGTATTCCCGATTCAGAATGTGATTTCAGAGAAGGTCGATCAAGTTTTTAAAATGGTTGAGATTGAGAAGTCTGAGATTCCAAAGTTTGCTGGTAAAGGTCATAAATCTTTTTATAACAAACCTGGTTTTAAGAAGAAAAACATGAAGGCTGGTTTGGGTTATAAAAGGAAACGAAATTGGAATCAAAGTAAAGAACCAAATTTGCAACAAAAGATGAGTTTTGTTCAAGGGAAAAGCTTGAAAGAAGAGGAAAAACTCAAATTTGGACAACAGTCTAATGAGGAGTTTGATACTATGAAAAAGAAACAACAACAGGCCAAGGATGTTTCAAAGAAAGTGTGTTTTAAATGTGACCAGATTGGACATGTTGCACGAAAGTGTCCAAATCCAAAGCCTGTTAATGTTGAAAAACAGAAATCTGAGAATGTGAAACCAAGGTCAACCAGATTTGATTCGAAACAAACTTGGAGGTACAATACAAACAAGTTTGCTTCAAATCAAAATTGGAAATCAAACCCGAAAAGGTTTGATTCAAGACAGACCTGGAATTCTCACACACCCAGATTCAGAACAACACAGAGTTGGAGAAAATCTGTTGATATGACAAATCCTCAAGAGTTTTGGAAACCTAAAAATGTTATTCAAAATCAAAAGGTTCAAAAAGAGACAAACTTTTACAAAAGAGGTACTCCGGAAGGTAAAATGTGGAGTGCTAAGAAACAAGTGACGTTGGTAAAAGATGAGAAAGTTGAAGTCAAAGTTGAAAAAGTTTTAAATGACAAAGAGTTTCCGAAATTAAATGAACATTATTGTGTTGAAATGCCTAAGGTCCAACAGACCTGGGCTAAATTGTTCAAATGATTGATAAAGTTTGAATGTGCAGGTGCTCAACGAAGCTGAAGATTGTAAGAATGGTAGTTGGAGCAGCCTGGCACAGGAAGAGGGTGCAGAACCCTGGTTTGGTTGAACAGGGATTTTAGTTAGATTGTTTTCTGTACATAAATAAACAATATTTTCAAAATCCTAAAAATTTGAAAAATTAAAAACCAAAAATATGTTTTTAGTTTGTTAAAATTTGAAAAACCAAAAATATGTTGTTTTTAATTTTGTTTGAATGTATGTTGATTGAATACGCCGAAACCCTCACGGCTGAACAAACATGATTACTTTCATCAGATTGAAAAACGGTTTTCAAACTGTTAAGATCAATGGGTTGTAAATCATGGGGGTACGTTATATTTTCTGCAAATCAGAGCATGTGAAGCAGAAAATGGATGGCAAGACAAAGCTATCAGTGTTGGTTGTTAAAATTTTATTTAAATGGTTTTGCATTTTAGGGGGAGATATATTGTTGTTAGAAAATCCAAAAACATTAGAAAATTTGAAAAAGCCAAAAACATGATAAAATTTAAAATTTGAGTTTTGCGTAAAAAAAGGAAATGATAGTACATCAGTAGACAGTTACAGTATGCTAAAGAAATGTAATGATTAAAAAAGCGTTAAACAGTCTCACTGATGATGTGCCGATAGGTTTTTGAACATTTAGTAGGTTTGTTCGGGATATAAATCTAAATTTTACTTGCTTATTTCGTGGGGAACACTACTTGGATATATAGGTAACCCCTGAAATCTCGTTTGAAAGGTCTCATAATCTGATATACTAGGTTTTTATACTCAGTGATATCTGGGGTATTATTCCGGGACTTCTGCTGAATGGAAGTTCTGACCTAGTCCTCGAATAATACTTTCTGCAAATGCTTGAAACACAGCATCACCCTCAGCATATATGATAAGACAATAAAATTGCTTAGCAATGCTGTTGTAAAAAAGATCCTCTAAAGGGGACACACCCACAAGTTGAGTCATGATCTCTCAGCTGAACGGTAGTTCTGACCTGAGCTCTCATGATTCTTCATAAATTATTAACCCCTTACAGATATCATTTGTGTTATAATTACCTGTAAGACTGAATATTGGGATCTAGATACGGGAGTATATTCAAGAGGTGGGACACGCGTATAAGTTTAAGTCTCTAAATCACTTAATTCGTATCCTGAATAAGTTGAAATTTGTATGAAAATTTAAGTGGACAAGTATATCGACAATCTAAGTGAATTGTTTAATTCTTAAAGTGAAATTAAGCTCAACGGTACTTGTGACTTGTCATAAACGGATATGATCCTCTGACGCATACTCAAAACAAAAATATTGTCTGTAAATATGTTTGTACATATTTCTTTACTGCTTTATGTTTTCAGAAGATACAAAAAGATTTTGATTTCTGCTTTATTTTCGACAACCGATGTCTGAGTGCTGAGTTTCAAAATCTAAGTAAGCTGATTGTGTTTCTGAAAATAAAACAAGTTCATTAATTTGAAACTTGAAGTTTTAAAATCAAAAATTCAAAAATAGTTTGTGATATCTCCAAGGTCATTAAGTTGGACTTGGATGATTAACTGTGGGGGATTTGGATGCTTATATTGTTATAGAGCTAGTTTCTAATACGATTCGATGAAACTGCCAAATTTATGAGAATTGATTTTGAGGATATTGAATTGTCAGATTACGATATCTGGAAGATTAAAATGTTGATTACTTATAATTGTATGAGTGATTGCAGGAAAAGTCCAGACTACGATCCCGAGAGCAGAGTCTAAGGGGGAGTCTGAAGACAAGCTGGAAAGCTAGGTGTCGATCCCTAAAAGCACGGAAGCTTGACGAAAGGGGGAGCCTGCTGATAATAAAGCTGCTGATGATAAAGCTATTGATGATAGAACTAGTGATGAGATTCTGGTGTAAGAGTTAAAGAGAGAAGCTGATCAAAAGAGAGTGATGGATGCTTACAATGTTACAATCTGAGTGAGGATGCAGAATGATCAAGACTGAAGATGGTGTCATGAAGAAGATTAGTCACTGAAGACTTCGTCAATATCCGAGGGGGAGTCTGTTAGTGCATTACGTCTATTGACTTCGTCTTGTATCATGTAACGTAATAGGATAGATTAGAATAACTAGTGCATGAGGTTCGAGAAACGATTGTTAGAAGTTAAGGGAGTGATTTCGCTCATATGGACATGTCCATATAAGTGAAATCAGAAACAAGTGATTCCACTCATATGGACATGTCCATATAAGTGAAATCAGAAACAAGTGATTCCGCTTTTATGGCATGTCCATATAAGTGGAATCACTCCAACTATAAATAGGTGCATTGTTGTTCATTTGGTAACGGTTCTGAAACTTGTAACGAAGTGCTGCCAGATTGCTTTCAGGGTGTAAACGTTGTTAAATCAATCAAAGAAGCATTATAATTAGTTTGAGCGTCCGTTTCATTGTTTCCGCCTTTGAATTGGATAGAAAACTCTTCTGATTGACTCATTCGGGTTCGACAACGATCCTACAAAGGATTCGGTTGAAGCCAATACGCTGGTGCTCGTTGCCGGTAATCAGGGTCCTCAAAGTACTGAGGTCGGTAAAGTACTACGCTCAACCTCCTATTCATCGATGTTGCAAGTTGCTTGAGAGTGCTGCAAAAGTGATCGCGCTTCGGGATACAAGGCGTCAATACGTTAAGTTCTAGCGAACGAAGAAAGGTGAGAAAGATATACCAATCATTGCCGTTGCAACATCCAACTCGGGAATGTTCGTGCAAGCACACCTAACATTCTACACAGTTCGCTAGGTGTTCAGATGGGTGTTCAGGTAATACTCGATAGCATCGAGATTCGAAAGGATCCATAGAGGAACGAAAAGTTCACGTTCGAGTAGGGGACAATCACTGCTATGACCCCTATAGGTTTGTTATGTTTCACATCGGTCAAATAACGGAACAGAACCCATTTTCCACTTGCTAAGGCTCACTGGGACTCGCATGCACCCCACATTATTATTATGTGTGCACCCACAATAATATTGCGATTTGCATGCTCATCTCAGCTCCTCTTAACTCATGTCAAATGGTTCCTCAAACTCGAGTAGCAAACGAAGAGCATCACGAAGTGTAAGTCATGAATGTTTAGGGAAATACCACCTTAACAGTCACATAACACATGCAAGTAATACATGAATTCATACTGTTGTGCTAAACGTGAAATCACATGCAATATCATATGTAAGTGTTCACTAGTTATGCAGTACGATGAGTATACGAGAGACGAACCTTGCAATCTGGAGCTGAGTGTCATGGTCGTATTCACGTTTTCAGAACTGTTCGGTTATAGTCTGGTTTTTCAAAAACGTTTTTCCCCTTTTTAAAACCAAGTTCACTATAACCAATGGCTCTGATACCAATCTGTCACACCCCCAAAATACCACATGCGGAAACCCCCGCGAGGCGTGTGACGTACCAGGATCTAGCCATCAATCACATTGAACTCATAAGTATATTAAAATAAAACTTTCATTTATTAACATTAAGTGTTACAACGTTAAAATAATTCGCAGTATACAGCAGAAGCAAAATTCATTCGTTAAGTGTTGATAAACCACATGTAAAAACCATTAGTCTTGTATTGCGATTCCAAGTATCTCGACCCATGACCACTTCAGCCTCCCAGACAGCAAGTTCCAACAATATGCACCTAAAGGCCTGCAAGGCATGTAACAACGAATCAACAACAAAGTTGAGCGAGTTCACAGTTGGTTGTTTAGTTTTAAAAGTTTGTTTTGAAAACCATAAGTTGTTTCGTAAACCATGAGTTAACCAGTATCTTTGTTTCCCAAACCATATCCATAATCAGTGGGGGCTTCCCTATGTGAACCACTAGACCGTTATCATATCGACAACTGACGAACAATAGTTGTGCCCTACGTCAATGTCTATCATCATTGACTAAGTGCTCAGATCCATTAGTACATGCTCGTCCGACCGGCACGGTGTGAGGCTTGTCAACCCTAATAGCGCTATCAACTAATGACCCGCTCGCCATTGGCCCGGCGATTAAGTCGATATAAAAATGAGGGACATCATGATAGAGTTTTGTCTAGTAAGTTTAAGGTTGTTGTCCTACCCAAGGAGGACGAACGTGCATATTCTACCCAAAGAGAATACGCATGATTAATATTGGCATCCTACCCATGGAGGATGGAGGTACATATCCTACCCAAGGAGGATATGCAGGTTCCGTTTTAGTTCTTTAACCCATTCCCAACCACCGGAATCCCGTGCCTTAGAAAGAGTGTGAACTCACCTTGGTTTGCTCGGATTGTTAATTTACTTTACCAGTTCCCAGTTGGTCAACCAACCCTACCGTAGTTACCAAGATCAGTCAGTGTCGTGTAAACATAAAACATGTGGTCTTTTCACTTAGTGCATAGATTGCAATTAAACAGCACACATAATATCACTCAAGTTGTAGCAACATCCAAATCACAACACTAGTTCATATAACACCATAATTCATGTCGGGTGATTTGATTAACATTTCAATGAACATACAACTTATAACTAGAAATCATACAACATAGCTATCCGTAACACTAGGTACCATATTAATTCACAGATTTATATGTGTATATATCATATCGTTACACAGGTTAATATATCATTATCTTGATTCCATAAGTTACCGGCCCAGTCCAACAAGTTGTAATATGTACGACCCAACGAAGGTGTGTTGTTTGGACTACCTACATCTAGGCCCAAACAAGTGTGCGGTCTGTTTACGAATATGTATCTAGTTGGTTTGGGGCCTCACGAGAGTGAATGACTCAGTTTAGTGTGTGTGCGGCCCGACTATCATGGTAAGCCCAACTGAATTTATTTAATACTAACGTGTGGCCCAAGCAAATGGTCCACTAACCGGTGAGCAGCCTACTCGATAAATAACTCAACTTTGTAACAACTCTTCCACATAATTATATCACATAATATCTATCACATAAATCATGGTCATGCAGTTAACATTCATACTCCGGTCAATCCTATGATCTCATCATGTTAATGAATAACCCCCTGCATAATCAACCCGTGACCATAGTATTTTGGGATCCTTAATTTACCAACATAAAGATCAAACAAAGACATGAACCCTAGGTTACTGAATGCGAATTTCCCTTATTTTCATAATAACCGACCCACATCATCATCTAGTGATTACATCATCATCTCAACCTTTAATGCACCTAATATTCTTACTGACAACATTAATAAAATATCTATGTTGTTTAATTAGATCAAACACATGGGCCGCCATTCTTTTGTCAAAGTTATCAATTTTATTATTTGAAGTTTGCAATTTCAATGGACCATTGACAATTCTCATGCAACATAAACAAAATAGCCGACAACATGAAGTGATCATTATCCACATTGGTTGCACTTTCAAGACATATCACATGTACTAATATTATAGATTATAGGGCCAACATAACAAAGTAAATAATGATATTACTAACCTAGAGGTGAAGAGTTATATTCGAGCACCAGAACTTCGAAGGGGGGGGGGGGGTTATCCACTGCCGTCACAATCTCAAGGAGTGTAGGGTTTGTTATGTTTGAGTTTTGTTCTAATCCCTCACATTATAAGTATACAAATAATAATAATAATCTTAGGCTGTTAATCCCTTAGGCCGAAGTGGGCTCAAGCCCATCCAATGAGTTGTTAACAAATACAAACTAATATAATAGAGTTGTTATCATAATGGGCTAGCCTTAGTCTAATTAGTCAATATTGGGTTACAAGGGCTTAGGGTGCGGCCCGCTCGAACAAATAACACCAAGATGTGGCCCAATAATACATTCGAGCATTACCCGGCACGTTTGCGTTTAACAATTAACCGTAGCAAGAATATGATCGAGAAACAACGGGGAATCAGATTTACAAGACTAACCTTGGAAGTTCGGGTTGTCCCAGATTTGGAGGTCCTCGAGTGGGACTTGAAGTCCTTCGTCAGCTAGACACTTCTTTAAGTTGGACATGTGGAAGACAGGGTGTACATTGTTGAGTTCTTCGGGCAGGTCCAATCTATACGCAACCTTGCCAATCCTTTCGAGAATCTTGAAAGGACCAACATAGCGAGATGTGAGTTTCCCTTTCCTGCCAAATCGAACCACGCCCTTCCATGGGGATACCTTGAGAAATACGAAGTCACCTGTCTCGAATTCCAAGGGCTTGCGACGCTTGTCGGCGTAACTCTTTTATCGGCTCCTAGCTTTCAGTAAATTGTCTCGAACCTGTAAAATCGTGTCCGTTGCTTCTTGTATAAGCTCGGGACCGGTGAATTGAGATTCACCAATCCCGTGCCAACAAATCGGCGAACGGCACTTGCGACCATACAATGCTTCGAAAGGTGCCATTTGAATACTCGCATGATAACTGTTATTGTACGAGAATTCGACCCAAGGCAAGTGTGAATCCCAGTTGCCACCAAAATCTATTACGCAAGAACGAATCATATCCTCTAATGTTTGGATAGTACGCTCGGCTTGACCGTCAGTTTGAGGGTGAAAAGCAGTGCTAAGGTTAAGAACAGTACCCATAGCAGATTGAAAAGTTTGCCAAAGACGAGACGTAAAACGAGCATCACGATCGGAAATGATGTCAATGGGAATACCATGATGACATATGATCTCATCAGTATAGATTCTAGCCAATTTCTCGACTTTGAAATCTTCACGAATGGGAAGAAAATGAGCTGATTTGGTCAATCGATCGACGATCACCCAAATACTGTCATGACCAGAAGACGTATGCGGGAGCTTAGTGATGAAGTCCATGGCAATGCTCTCCCATTTCCAGACAGGGATTTCTGGTTGTTCGAGCAAACCAGAGGGACGTTGATGTTCAGCTTTTACCTTCTAACAAGTGAGACACTTCGCAACGTAAGAGGCGATATCCCTCTTCATTCCAGGCCACCAGTAAGACGTATGCATATCGTGGTACATCTTGTCAGTGCTAGGATGAACGGAATACTTCGATTTATGTGCCTCTTTCATTAGAGAGTCTCGAAGGTTTTCACGATTAGGGATCCAGATACGATTGAGATAGTATAGAATACCATCAGATTTAGACGCGAGCTCATGTTCCCTAGCGCCTCGTATCTCAACAGAGAGATTACCTTCGTTATGGAGGCAAATTGAGCTTCACGAATACGGCATTGAAGATCATTAACGAGTTGGAGACAACGAGCACTCTTCCCATGAGTTTTACGACTAAGAGCGTCGGCTACTACATTCGCCTTACAAGGATGGTAGCGAATATCGTCGTCGTAGTCGTTTAGCAATTCCACCCAACGACGTTGACGCATGTTCAGTTCTATTTGATCAAAGATATGTTGAAGGCTCTTATGGTCGGTGAAGACCACACACTTGGTACCATATAGGTAGTGTCGCCAAATCTTCAACGCAAAAACAACTGCGCCAAGTTCAAGGTCATGGGTAGTGTAGTTTTTCTCATGTATTTTAAGTTGCCTCGATGCTTAAGCGATAACTTTGTCGCGTTGCATAAGGACACAACCAAGGCCAAGGTTTGAGGCATCACAGTACACGACGAAGTCGTCATTCCCATCAGGAAGCACGAGAATAGGAGAATTACAAAGCATGTCCTTGAGCGTTTGAAAGGATTCCTCTTGTTCGGGACCTCAAATAAAAGGTTTCTCTTTTTGAGTCAAAGGAACGGCGATCTTCAAAAAGTTAGAGATAAAACGACGATAATAACCGGCAAGACCAAGGAAAGAACGAATTTCGGACAGAGATTTCGGTGCAATCCAATTCTTCACAGCTTCGATTTTAGCGGGGTCAACGTGAATACCAAGCTCGTTGACAGTATGACCAAGGAATTGAACCTCTTTTAGCCAAAATTCGCACTTGGAGAATTTGGCGTATAGACGTTCAGTACGAAGGAGTTGAAGGATAAGTCGCAAGTGTCGCTCATGCTCTCCTTATGTCTTGGAATAGATAAGTATATCGTCAATGAAAACGATCATGAAACAGTCCAAGTACGCTTTGCACACGCGGTTCATCAAACCATGAAAACAGCAGGTGCGTTGGTCAAACCAAAGGGCATGACCACGAACTCGTAATGACCATAACGCGTACGGAAAGCGGTTTTAGGTACATCTTCTTCGAGTACTCGAAGTTGATGGTACCCAAAACGAAGATCGATTTTTGAAAAGCAGGTTGCGCCTTGCAATTGATCGAAGAGGTCGTCGATGCGAGGAATTGGGTATTGGTTCTTGACAGTAAGCTTGTTGAGCTCATGATAGTCAATACACATTCGAAATGACCCATCTTTCTTTTTTGACAAACAAAACAGGAGCGCCCCAAGGAGAAGTACTAGGGCGTATAAAGCCTTTATCAAGAAGCTCTTATAGTTAACTCGAGAGCTCTTGCATCTCAGAGGGTGCTAAACGGTAGGGAGACTTAGCGACAGGCGTTGCGCCAGGCACTAAATCGATTCGAAAGTCGACAGAACGAGAAGGAGGCGGACCAGGAAGATCGTCGGGAAACACATCAGGGAAATCACGTACGACGGGAACATCGCTTATGCTTTGGCCTTTGTCCTTCTTTTCCACAATGTGGGCGAGAAAGGCGAAGGTACCCTTGCGCAAGCATTTGTTCGCTTGGATACACGAAATAAGCTTAAGACCTTGAGAAGGTTTTTCGCCATAGACGTGTAGGGAATCACCGTTTGGAAGAGGTAGACGAATAAACTTTTCAGAATAGATGACTTCAGCACGAACTCGCCTAAGCCAGTCCATGCCTACTATGACGTCGAAACTAGCCATTTGCATAGGTTTAAGATTGATTGAGAACGTATGATCATTAAGAATCAAAGAACAATTGGAAAGAATGGAATCGACAGCGACGGTTTTACCATCAACGACTTCGACAGCGAAAGATCTTGGCAACTTAGAGCGTTTACACTTAATCAAAGATTCGAATTCTAATGACACAAAACTTTTATCGGTGCCAGTATTAAATAGACAAGAAGCATAAACATGGTTCATAAGGAACGTACCAGTAATGACATCGTTCCCGTTTTGAGCCTGAGCAGCAGTAAGTAGAAAGGCTCTACCTCGAGCGGGTTGTTGAGCCGGTTGCTGCTGTTGTTGTTGCGGTGGTTGTTGTTGTTGCTTCTGTTGGGGCTGGTTTCGCTGGGGGCAGACGTTAGCCATATGGTTGACATCACCACATTTAAAACATGCTCGCACAGGAGCGACTTGGTTCTGAGCTTGATTGGGGACGGGGTTTGCAACGATAGCCTGATCTTGGGCAGGCTTTGGGTTGTATTGACAACGATCGGCAAAATGCCCCAGCCTGTGACAGGTGGCGCATTTACGACATGGGGTGCCAGTAGGGTGATGGTAAGAACATTGGTTACACTTGGGCCATGTCCCAGTGTAGTTCCTTCTTGGTGGTTCAAGGGTTATGGAATTAACGGCAGCTACTGATTGGATGGGTTGAGGGTTTGGCGGAGTGATAACCGCATAATTTTGGCTTGAAACCTTCTGCTTTTTGCCTCAGTTTTTCTTTGTGGATGAGGAGGGTTCAACAGTGGCTTGATAGGCGGTTTTCAACTGAGCTTTTGCGGCATTCTTGCGCATGACGTGGTTGCTATTCAAACGTGCAGCCAAACAAAAGGTATCCTCAATATTAGATGGGCAAGCAGCCTCTACGATGTTCATGAATGAATCGGATAAACAATGGATGTATTTGTTGATGGTTTTCTCAGGGGTATCGACTTGACCGGGACAAAGAATGCTCAGCTGTTTGAAATGGAGGGTTAAACCATCATTGTCGTCATCCACTTTCTTAAGATGCCAAAATTCACTTTCCAGTTTCCTCAACTCGTGTGGCGGACAAAATTCCTCCTTCATAATCTTCTTCAACTCAGCCCATGGCAAGGCATGGGCGGCGTCCTCACCTCTTATACTATGCTCAGAGGTCCACCAATCATGCTCCCTTGATCGGAACACCCCTGTGGTATTTTGGGTGCATAATTCATCAGGACAACCACTCTGACGAAAAGTGATCTCCATGGCATCTGTCACACCCCAACCGATAGCAGAATCATTGGGGTGTGGCACAGAGCAAAACAAATTATCCAGAAGCTTCCATAACAACTATAATTACCAATTATTTTAAGCATCATGTCCCATACCATGACATAAAAGATAACATAATTATTACAGACAAGATCTAATCAAATTGTTCTGTTCCTACAACTCAGATTTCAAATACAGGCAATTCATTTATTTGTTTCCAGACCTTTCCTAGCCTCGATTTCACAGCAAGTCAAGCATAAAAACATCCTAAGCACCTGCCACATACGTTAAAGTAAAAGTCAATACACATAGTGTCAAGGTGAGCATACAAGTTTGATAGATATAATAAAGTTCGAAATCAATTACGCATAACCAGCACGTACACAGTGTGAAATGAAGCACGTTCGTTATCGACATGAACCTATCGATACCAATGACTGTGGGTTGACTGCCCAAGGCAGTTCATAATACACACTCACCACTGTAAGCCATGTAACAAATTGTCCTTAACAACCCCTGAGTGAACAGGTGCTGAGTCCAAACTATAGTACTATCGTTGCTAAGGCAGGTAGACAGCATTCCATGTGTAAACATAACAAACAAGCATTCATTAAGTCACGTATAACATGCGGTAACGGTTAGCGTTAAAGTATTGCATAGTGTGTTCGATGTGATTTAGAATAAGTAACGTATGTAACACCCAAAAGTCCGTAAAGCAAAAAGGGATCAAGTATACTCACAGCGATTGATGGATTGAAGGGAGCCCTAGAGAGTAAGGTTAGCCTGATCTGTACGATAGCATAAATGATAAGCAGCGCGTAAAATGAAGCAAAGTGTCAGTGGATCGGACGGCAATCCGATCGAGTGGCTATCCGATCGGGTGACCGGTCGAACGGATGACAATCTGTTCGGGTGGTCGCCCGATCGGGTGGCCACTCGACTGGATTGTCATCTCGTTTAGAATGGATGTGTTTGTGTATGATGGTTTGTCTTTTGAAGTTTTCATTGTAGCATTTTGAAAACAGAGAAGTATCTCTACCTTTCAGGTCGGTCGGTCGAACGGTTGTTCGATCGGACAACAATCCGATTGGCGAGGCTTCTCAGGTTGAGAACAAGTTCACAGCAGGATAGTCACTCGATCGGATGGCTATCCGATCGGGTGGCAATCCGTTCGGATTGAACATGTTGAAAAATTGTTTAAGTGTTTGAAGTCAAACATCACATGGTCGGGTGGTAATCCGATCGGGTGGCAATCCGATCGGACGACAGTCCGTTCAATGTTCAAAACCTCAAATATTTGAAATAAAACTTAAGTGTGGGACCCAAGGTGCAATCCGATCGGGTGGCAGTCCGGTCGGGTGGCAATCCATCCCAGATGACCTGGTCGTCTTCTTCCTTGGTTGTTTTGGTAGTTTGTCGTTTTCTCGAGGTTGTATGATAACGTGTCAAACAACAGAAACCTCGTCAAGACTTAGTGACCCGATCGGACAGGAATCACCCTAGTCCGACCAGTTAACTGTTTGAGACGGTGTTTCATGTTTAACCCGAAATCGGTAATCTCTTGGATAGAGTCCGGATCTTGAATCGACACATCCACAAGAAGGAGTAGAAGGTTAGAACAAGCTGCGATTCTATTGGTTTTGAGTGCATTGAGTGTAAAAGAGTTGAAAGAAAGTTGGAAAACCATCTTTCAATCCTTTTCACAATGAATATGTTTAGATCTATGAAAGATCTTTGTTTATTCATGTGGAAATCGTTCAGATCTAAGTTGTTCTTGGTGGATTGAAGCCAAAACATGAAGTTCATAAGAACACCATGATGACATCATCCTAGAACACCTCAAATCTAGTGATTTCATGGTTAAAAGTTAAGATTCAAAAGATAGAAAGGTGTAGGAGTGCGTTTAGATCAAGAAAGTACAAGATTTAGGTGGAAAACTTACAAGAATCGCGAGAAATCTGAAGAAATAATGGCTGGGGCGAGTAGAGTGAAGAGGGAGCTGTCAACATCAAATGATGTGACAAAGGAGGGTATTTATAGGGTTTCCATAAATGGAAAGGGGAGTAAGTGGCTGGTTGATCGAGTGGCAGCCCATCCGGGTGGCAGCTCGATCGAGTGGCAACTCTGTCGGGTGGCACCTAGGTCGGGTGGCAGCTCGATCGAGTGGCACTCCGCTTGGGTGGCGACCCGATCGGGTGGCAACTCAGTCGACCAGCCACTCGGTTCGAGTGCTCGGCGCGATGAGTTTTGCAGTTTCGATTCGAGTGTTGAGCGTTGCGATGCGATAGAGTTTCCTATTCAAATTACTTTTAATCCCAACTACTATATCAACATACAATCATCCCTATTTAACGTTCGTTTAGCGTTTGTGATTGAGTTGCGATTGCGTTTCGATTAATCACCACATCATAAAACATAAATAACATGCACAAGTAACACATAAGGGCACACACACACATAAGTACAATATCCAGAACGTGTAATTCGAGTTGCGAGTGCGATTGCGATAAGCGATAAAGCAATAACACATGCAATAAATATCTATATGTAGGATCGAATTCGGACCCAATTGAGTCTAATAGAAGAACTATTCCTGATTTGAACGGCGGAAACAAACAAATCAGGTTCAATTCACCGAGTATTCACTTTCAACTGTTGATTCTATTGATTTGGATGACGTTTACAATTGACTCAACACTTCGGCAGCACTTCGTGGCTCACCGGAAGACAATCACCCTAACTAACTACTGATTTCTCCCCAAATAGTCCTATATATAGGTGCTCTGATTTCGCTCCAAATGACAATGAGTCATTTCGAGCGGAATCAGCATGTTATCTTCGAGCGGAATCAGATAATTACATTTCGAATGGAATTAGACATTTATATGATTTCGCTCCAAATGACAAAGATGTTATTTGGGGCGGAATCACCTTCAAATCCAGTTTCTTGAATTTCGTGCCCTGTTCTAGCCTAACTGATACAAGACTCGATACAAGACGTAGACGACAGACGGATGCACCAACAAACTCCCCCTCGGATGTTGACGGAGACTTCAGTGTCGAGTCTTCGCATCTTTAGTCTTTATCAGCCTCTGGGCTTCTCTTTGAAATATTTGACGCTGTAAGCATCCTCAATCTCCATTGCGCAAATGCAGTTCCAGGATCAGCACTGGCTCTAACTGCTTCTTCAACTTTGTCTTCAGACTCCCCCTCTCAATCTGCTGGGATCGTAGCCTGGCTTTTTAAACTCACATAGTCCTCAGGTATCGGAACCTGACTCTTTCTCAAACCTGTACATTCTCTACCACAAACATAAGTTTTCTAATATTAAACTTTAACACACTCAGGCACCACTTGTAAATATCACAAAAATGATCTAACATTTATAGTCTCTGATAAACCACTTACAGAAATATCATTTTCAAAACTTCTGATGACCACTTGTAAAAAGATTTAAAATTCTTTCACACACGACACTCCCAAACCAGTTCGTCAAATTTAGCACTTGGAATTTTGAAAATCAGTTCTTCAACACCAGTTGTCGAAAATCTTTTTGTATTTTTTAAAAAATTTATGCTAAAACACACTAAAAATCTTTTTGGGATTTTTGAAATTAAACAAAATGCAGTAAAGAAATATTTACAAACAATATTTTTGTGAGTTTGTGTAAGAGGATCATATCAGTTTTTGAGACATATCACCAACACCGTTAAGCTTCATTTCATTTTAAATTCTAAACAATTCACCTAGATTGTCAGTATACTGGTCCACTTTAAATTTTCACACAAAGTTCAACTGATCCGAGATATGATATTAATGTCTTAGATACTTAAACTCAATCGCGTGTCCCACTACTTGAATATACTCCCGTATCCAGATCCCAATATTCAGTCTTACAGGTGAGTATACCACATATGATATCTGTAAGGGGTTATAAATTATGATGAATCATGAGAGCTCAGGTCAGAACTACCATTCAGCAGAGAGATCATGACTCAATCTTTTGAGTGTGTCACCTTTAGAGGATCTTTTGTTACAACAGCAATGACTATCAATTTTATTGTTTCATCAATTTTTGCTGAGGGCGGCGCTATATTTCAAGCAAGCAGAAAGTATTCTCCGGGGACTAGGCCATTGCTTCCGCAAAATCAGAAGTCCCGGGATAATACCCCAGATATCACTGAGCATAAAGACCTAGTATCTCAGAAAGAGGAACCTTTCAAACAAGATTTCGGGGGTTACCCATATATCCAAGAAGTTGTTCCCCACGAACTAAGCAATTTTGAATTTTTAGGTTTAAATCTCGTCACAGTCTACTAAATGTGTAAAAACCTACTGACATATCTGCAGTGAGATTGTTTATCACAATTTAACTTTACAATTCTTTAGCATGTTGTGATAGTCCACTGATGTACTATCATTTCCTCTTTTTGACAACAAAACTCATTTTCAATTTTATCATGTTTTTTACTTTATCAAATTTTCAAATGTTTTTGGATTTTCTGAAATTTTCTTACTCCCCCTAAAATGCAAACACATTTTAGAACATTTGAAAATAAACTGTACAATAAAGTGACAACTGATATCAAATCGCTTCAAATCGCCATCCACTTGGCATAAACAATCAGAACTCCCCCTCACAACAAACTATTTTCCCATTGTGATTTCAAAACACTTAAGTTTGTTTTAATCAAATAGTTTTTCCGGAAAATAAGTTTTTTTTTACCACTTGTAGGGGCATGGTTCATCATATTATCTTTCAACCACTTGAATGAAAATTACATCAAGTTCAAATTAATGACCTTGAGTAATTACTATGTCAAAACTAACCTCTGTATCACTTCTACGATGAACTTATCAAAGTAAATTTCAAGATAAATGCCGATACCTACTCCACATTTACCAACCTGGGAGTTCCGGCATAATCCATCACTTGTATACACTTAAACACTTTTTAAAAAATTTCACAAACAAACAATTTTATGAATGATGCCTATTCCTGATCCATGATTACCAACTTGGGATCTCCGGCAAGTCCACAGACTTACTGTTCGTAATATGTACCATCCCAGTCACAAACCAGGGATGGTTCAACTTTATCTTTCTTCTTCTCGTAAAACTCTTTAACTCCTTTGACTTTTCGATCAATCATTTTTCCAAAAATATGTTTTACAGTGGAGTTAAAAGCTTTTTCAACATCAAAAACCTTTTTATCATCATAAAATTGGTTTGATATCTCAACTTTACCAATTTTCTTTTTAAAATTTTCAGCACGAAGTGGTGGAAAATTATCATCATCTACAGTCGGAACTAATCCTTCACTTTTTGAAACAACCTGTGGCTACTCTGATCTTATGGAATCAGATTCATCGCCAGAAGATAGCTTCTCTGATTTTGACCTATCAGAATCATCGCTAGAACTACCTCCAGATTTCTTAACCATCCATTTTTGTTTGTCATTTTTAGCTCTCTTTTTGTAAAACTTGTTTGAACATTCACCAATTTCAAATGTAGAATTTTTGAATAACTTTGTTCTGTCAATTGGTGGTTCAAACTCAATCACTTTCTCTTTCTGTTTACGAGAAACTCCCTGTTTTGATGGTATTGCCTTAGAACAATCTCTAGCAATATGTCCAACAGTGTTGCATTGAAAACAGGTTCTTGTATCTTTCCTCTGTCCAGCAAACTTCATCTCTTCTTGCTTCTTTGCAAGGAACTCACTGTTTGACTGCCTCCAAAATTCTTTCTTTTCTTCCTCATCTGCTGAGGTACCTGAAACAAATGTCATCTTTGATTTAAAATCATGAACATATTTTTCATTTTTCTGTTTTTCTGTTGGATTAAATCCAAGACCTTTCTTTTTAAAATTACGGTTTTGGTTTGGTTTCTTTTGCCAACCAGAACCAGAACTGTAACCCTTTTTCTTGTTTAAACGTTGTTGAATTCTTGAGGTGTATTTTTTAGGTTTTTCGTTAAGATTTAAATCTTTTATTTCAGAAATATTAATTTCTGTTAATTTGAAAACCTTTTTGATCAATTCAGTTTTAACACCTCTTATTGGAAATTCCTCATCAAAATATAATTTGTCAGAATCATTCAAAGTATATGCAACTTTAAACATTTCGTCATTCAAATTAGACTTTGATAACAAGAATTCTTTGTTGTAAACCCTTTTAACTGAAGACTTTGGACTGTTGACTGTCGAACTAGAACTTTCAGAACCAGAATCTGACTCTGACTCTGAGTTTGACTCCAACTTTGACTCCTCAGTTTCATCTTTATCCAACACCTGATCGACCACTTTCTTTATTAACTTGGACTCATGATCAGTGTCAGATGATGTAAATGTGACATCTATATTTTCTGGAAAATTGACTGAAGACTCTAACTCCCATTGTAAGTTTGTAGCCTTTTGTACTCTTTCAGAATTTGTATTTATGGGCAAATATCCATTTTCTAGCGGGGTGGACACTTGTTGTAACTGACATCTTGTTTCTTACCAGAATCCTTCTTGTCAGTCTTTTTCTTTGTGTCACTCTTCTTCTTGTTCTTCTTTTCTGGAGTCTTTTCTTCAGCCACTTTTCCATCATCATTCTTTTCTTCAGTTACTTCATCCTCTTCAAATGCCTTCATGCCTTCAACGGTTGGATAAATCATGTCAATGACATAAGAAGTACATGAGTAACTTTTCAACAAACGATTTACTCTTTCCGTTTCAATTCTTTGTAACTCTAACTTCTGTTCAAGAGCAGCACACTTCTCAATGTAATTGTTCACAACTTTTTGCTTTATCATGAACGCTCCCTGAAGTGTCTTCATTGCTGTAGCTTGTTCTTCACTTGTATGATTGTATTGATTCATAGCTTTGTTCAGGACATCATAAGATTCCTTCAAACTGTTCAAGTTATAAATCAATGTGTTGTTCTGCTTCTTTATAGCTTCACAAGTGTCACACTTCACAGGAATCTTTTTAGCATCAACTTCTTCATCAACTTTAAACTTTGGAACTTCAACCTTAACTTTCCTTTTGATCACTGGAACTTTTTCATCGTCACTTCTAACTGGTGTCTTTACCTTTTTCTTTTTCTTCTTTACTTTCTCATCTTCACTATCACTCTCAGCCATCATTTTCAAATGATCTGCCATTTTTCTTGACCAATACTCACGATCATCATCACTATCTTCTTCAACTCGAGCGACAAAAGATGTGTGAACTGGAACTTTGTTAGGATCATAATCATCCCAAGTGAAATTCTTCCAACTAAATCCCTCGGGTAGCTTTTCATCATCTTGATCAATCACACAAGCTTTTCCATCAACTGATATATATTTATCCCAGTTAAATGTTGTTGAAGACTTCTCATCTTGATTCACCACACAAGCTCTTTTTGAAGATTCTTCAATCACATTCCTTCCATGTGCAGTTTGTGCTTGATGTTGTTGAGGTGATTGTTGAGCAACTTGATGGTAGATAGCTTTTCGGTAGTAATCATTGTTGTTGTTGAAAGGATTCTGATCTCCACTTGCTTCACGATTGGTGCACTCTCTCTTGAAGTGACCTTTCTCTCTGCAACGAAAACAAGTGACTTTAGATTTATCAAAACCCAAAGTAGAAATATTAACCTCACGAAGATCATTTCTTCCTGTGATCTGTTTGAATTTCTCAGCTCTCCTCAACACACTGGCCAAACACCATTTTATATCCATTAGCTCCATCTCCTCAGCATCAATCTGATCGTAATCCTCTTTAGTAAGCATAGGATTCCCGATCTTTCCAGCCATAAAACTACTGTAAGATTCCAACACCATTCCTAACAAAGACATGTGATTTTTAGCAACTTCCTCGGAGTAATCTTGATCATTCTCAAAATTTAGTACAATGTTACACTGAAGTTTTCTCCCATTCTTTGTTGTTGAGATGTTCGGATCGAATGATGGAAATGATGAGAAACTATTACTGCTGCTTGATCCTTTAGATGAGCTTCCTGATGAATTCTTGGCGTTGTAAGCAATTTCCACTTTTGGCAAAAAAAATTGTAGTTTTCTCATTCAACCCTGCTTTGTAATACAACCCAATATCCTGTTCACCATCGAAATCTTTCACCCGAACAATCTTCCTTTGCTCCATCTCTTGAGAACTTCTCAATGAACTTACTCAAAGTGAGCGTGTTAAATTCTTTCTTGTTTCTGAGCATCATCATATATGTACCCCATGTCTCGTGTGGTAATCAACTCTTCATTGTCTTTCTCGATGCTCAATCTCTTCATGTTAGCTAGCAAATTACAGTATCTCTCAATGATTTGCCTTGTGCTTTCATTCTTCAACCCATGAAACAAATCGAACTCTTTCTTCAAAAGCAAATTCTTGTTTTTGACCATCTCTTGACTACCATGAAACTTCAATCTTAACGCTTTCCAAATTGAGTAAGAAGTTCCATTGTGTTGCAAGAGAACCAAGATATCTTCTTTCACTGCTTGTTGTAGAAGACTTAGCATCATTTTCTCATCTTTATATTTCTTTCTAGCATCGGCACTTAGATCTTTAATTGGAACAACCTCTTCATCATCATTTGTCGGTCGAATGTATTTCGTCTCGACACATTCCCACGCATCAAGATAGTTAGCTTGCACCCAATTCTCGAAATGACCTTCCCAGCCCTTATATTCTTCGATGTTCATTACTTTGGGCGGTTTTTGCATAGTTCCCGTTTCGTTCTCCAACATCGTGTTCTGTGCAATACTCATCGGGGTAACAGGGGTAGCGAACGCGTTATTAAATTCGTCGTCCATTTTTCAGATTTCAAAGATTATCACAACTGTCCTTTCGAGCAAAATCAACGATTTAAGTGGGATCATTGTTTGGAGCGGGATCAACAAGTAACCAGGAGCGGAATCTCAAAGTGATCAGGAGCAGAAACACCAAACAATTTGTTGGAGCGGAATCACTATATAATGTATCCTGGAGTGAAATTAAACTGAACTTTGGAGCGGAATTAGAATTTCAAGCTGTTGGAGCGGAATCAAAACCCAACTTTCAAGCAGAACAACTTGGAGCGGAATTAGTTAATATTCTGGAGCGAAATCAACCTTTTGGAACTGATCTGGAGCGGAATCATGACCTATTTCCGAGCGGAATCACTGGTGACATCATCAATCAATCGAGCAATTTCGAGCTGAATCACTAAAAATGTCAATTTTAGGTCGATTTTAAAGCTGAAACTTATAAGGCTTTGTTAATACATGATTCCGAACACACTTTGAAAAACTGAGTCAATTCGGACCGTGAAATGATGTTCAGATTGAAAAGAAAGGTGTAGAAATAGAATTTTCGGCTGAATTGGCAAGAGCTCTTCCTCCTTAGCTCTGATACCACTTGTAGGATCGAATTCGGACCCAATTGAGTCTAACAGAAGAACTATTCCTGATTTGAACGGCGGAAACAAACAAATCAGGTTCAATTCACCGAGTATTCACTTTCAACTGTTGATTCTATTGATTTGGATGACGTTTACAATTGACTCAACACTTCGGCAGCACTTCGTGGCTCACCGGAAGATAATCACCCTAACTACTGATTTCGCCCCAAATAGTCCTATATATAGGTGCTCTGATTTCGCTCCAAATGGCAATGAGTCATTTAGAGCGGAATCTGCATGTTATCTTCGAGCGGAGTCAGATAATTATATTTCGAATGGAATTAGACTTTTATATGATTTCGCTCCAAATGACAAAGATGTTATTTGGGGCGGAATCACCTTCAAATCCAGTTTCTTGAATTTCGTGCCCTGTTCTAGCCTAACTGATACAAGACTCGATACAAGACGTAGACGACAGACGGATGCACCAACACTATAAATAGCGATTAAACCTCGATTATTAACACATACTCCACATAATACAACTAACGTAAAGCATAAAAAGACTATTTGCAAGTCAAAGAAGTCAAAACAGGACTTGAGCAAGGAGTGACAGATCGCAATTAACAATCTTGTCTCCCTTTGACTTCAATCTTGACTTTGACTTTGACTTTCGAAACACGGGGTGTTACAGCCTCCCCTAGTTGAGGGAATTTCGTCCCGAAATTAGGCCGAAGTCGTAACAAACAACTGCGGGTACTTCGCCTTCATGTCGCTTTCGAGTTCCCAAGTAAACTCTACGCCTCGTTTGCCTTCCCATCGAACCTTCACAATGGGAATGCGCGAGCGTCTGAGCTGCTTGGTTTGGCGGTCCATGATCTCGACAGGCTGCTCCACGAAGTGAAGTGTTTTGTTTACTTGAAGATCTTCTAGAGGTACAATTAAATCATGCTCAACCAGGCACTTTCTGAGCTTCGACACATGGAAAGTCGGGTGAACGTTGCTAAGTTCCTCCGGTTGTTCGAGTCTGTAGGCGACTTTTCCGATCCTTTCCAGAATCTTAAAAGGTCCAACATATCGAGGCGCTAGTTTCCCTTTCTTGCCGAATCTGACCACACCCTTCCAAGGTGATACCTTTAGGAGTACGTAGTCGCCAACGTCAAATTCAAGGGGCTTGCGTCGTCTATCGGCGTAACTTTTCTGACGACTCCGAGCTTTCAACAGATTGTTTCGAATTTGGAGGACTTTGTCAGTCGTTTCTTGCAATAGCTCAGGACCGGTTAATTGCGAGTTCCCGATCTCGTGCCATACAATTGGCGATTGACATTTTCTTTCGTATAAAGCCTCAAACGGTGCCATTTGAATGCCGGAATGATAACTGTTATTATACGAAAATTCGACTAACGGCAGGTAAGCGTCCCAATTACCACCGAAATCTATGACACACGAACGGAGCATGTCTTCAAGGGTACGAATCGTTCTTTCAGTCTGACCGTTGGTTTGAGGGTGGAATGCGGTACTTAGATTAAGCGTAGTACCGAGAGCCATTTGAAACGTTTCCCATAGACGCGAGGTAAACCGAGCATCATGGCCAGAAATGATGTCGCGAGGCGTCCCATGTCGACAAGTAATCTCATCGGTGTAGATTCTGGCTAATCTTTCTACCTTGTAGTCTTCTCGTATTGGCAGAAAATAAGCAGATTTGGTAAAACGGTCAACGACAACCCAGATGCTGTCGTGACTTTATGGCGTGCACGGAAGTTTCGTTATGAAGTCCATAGCTATACTCTCCCACTTCCACATAGGGATCGGGGGTTGTTTGAGTAAGCCATAGGGTCTTTGGTGTTCAGCTTTGACTTTTGAGCAAGTTAGGCACTTCCCAACGTAGAGGGCAATATCTCTCTTCATGCCCGGCCACCAGTACTTGTAGCGAAGGTCCTGGTACATTTTATCGGCACCGGGATGAATAGAATACCGAGACTTGTGGGCTTCGTCCATCAAAATCTGTCATAAATTGATCCGCTTAGGGATCCAAATTCAGTCCAGAAAGTGGAATATCCCATTCTACTTATTCACAAGCTGGGCTCCATCGTGGTAGATCCTTTCTTTCTTCAAAGTGCGCTCATTAAAACAAGCATGCTGGGCTTCGCGGATGAGGGTTTCGAGATCGTATTGGGCTTGGATATTACGAATGCTGAGCAGATAGCTTCGTCTGCTGAGGGCGTCGGCAACGACATTTGCTTTGCCTGGGTGATAACGGATCTCACAGTCGTAATCGTGGAGAAGTTCTACCCATCGGCGTTGACACATACTAAGTTCCTTCTTGTTAAAGATATGTTGTAGGCTCCTATGATTGGTGAAGATCGTACACTTGGTACCATACAGGTAGTGTCGCCAAATCTTTAACGCAAAAACAACCGTGCCTAGCTCGAGGTCATGGGTTGTATAGTTCTTCTCGTGAATCCTGAGCTGGCGAGATGCGTAAGCGATAACCCTGTCTCGTTGCATGAGAACACAACCAAGACCAAGGTTTGAGGCATCGCAGTAGACGATAAAGTCGTCGTTTCCGTCGGGTAGAGTGAGGACAGGAGCATTGCAAAGCATGTGCTTGAGAGTTTGGAAAGCAGACTCTTATTTAGTTCCCCAAACAAAAGGTTTGTCTTTATGCGTGAGAGCGGTAAGCGGCACAGCGATTTTAGAGAACCCTTCGATAAATCGACGGTAATAGCCCGCTAGTCCGAGAAAAGAACGGACTTCAGACGGGTTCTTCGGTGTAACCCAACTCTTAACTGCCTCAATCTTCGCGGGATCGACGTGAATACCTTGACTATTGACAATGTGACCGAGGAATTGAACCTCCTCCAGCCAAAATTCGCACTTGGAGAACTTGGCATAAAGTCGATTCCCTTGGAGTAGCTCGAGAACCAAACGTAGATGTTACGCGTGTTCGGCTTTCGATTTCGAATAGATCAGGATATCATCGATGAACATGATGACGAAGCGGTCAAGAAATGGTTTACACACCCGATTCATCAGATCCATGAAAACCGCGGGTGCGTTGGTTAGACCAAAAGGCATAACAACTAACTCATAATGGCCATATCGAGTGCGAAAAGCAGTTTTGGGTATATCCTCCTCTTGGATGCGTAGTTGGTGATAGCCTGAGCGTAGATCGATCTTGGAGAAACACATAGCACCTTGTAGCTGGTCAAACAAATCATCTATGCGAGGCAGGGGATAGCGATTCTTGATTATCAACTTATTCAATTCTCGATAGTTGATGCACATCCTGAACGACCCATCCTTCTTTTTGACGAAAAGGACTGGTGCACCCCATGGAGAGGAGCTCGGGCGAATGAAGCCTTTATCAAGCAATTCCTGAAGCTGACTCGAGAGTTCACGCATTTCAGACGGAGCGAGTCGATAAGGAGCTCTAGCAATGGGGTTTGCTCCAGGAATGAGGTCGATACGAAAGTCGATATCATGACTTGGCGGTAGTCCGGGAAGATCCTCAGGAAAAACGTTAGGAAATTCATGAACCACATGAACGTCTTTCACTCCAAGTCTACCTTTCTTTTCCTTCTCCGCTACTACAATATTAGCCAAAAAAGCTCTGTATTCCTTGCGGAGATACTTGCTAGCTTGGACACATGACATGAGCTTAAGACCCTTCGAAGCAGTTTCACCATAAACACACAATAAATCACCATTCGCGAGCGAGAATCGAATCATCTTACCGAAGCACACAACTTCAGCATGGTTCTCACGAAGAAAGTCCATGCCTACTATGATGTCAAAACTTCCGAGTTGCATCAGAATAAGGTCGATTGGAAATATGTGATTGTTAAGCTCAAGAGTACAATCACGAAGAACAGAATTGACGGCGACGGTTCTTCTGGTGGCGACTTCGACATCGAACGTCGAGGGGAGATGGGAGCGCTTACGATTAAGGAGCTTCTCGAATTCAAACGACATAAAACAGTTATCGGCTCCAGTATCAAACAAACACGAAGCATAAATACCATTCACAAGGAACGTACCATTGACCACGTTGTTGTCAGCTTGGGCTTGGCACGCATTGATGTTGAAAGTTCTGGCGCGGGCGGCTTGCTGTTGTTGTTGAGGCTGTTGCTGCTGCTGTTTCTGAGGCTGCTGCTGCTGGGGCTCTTGTTTCACAACCCTGTTCAGGCACATGTTCGCGAAGTGGTTGGGATCACCATATGCGAAGCAGACTCTGGCATTAATCACGGGTGCCTGAGCCGCTTGTTGGCCTTGAGGAGCTGGAAGTAGAGCTTGATGAGCAGTAGCTTGAGTTGGTGCTTGTCGAGGACCAGTACGACAATTGGCAGTGAAGTGGCCGTACATGTTGCAATGCATGCAAAATCTGCAGGCGATACCCACCGGATGATGATAAGTACATGTCGGGCAGGCAGGGTGGGGACCAGTGTAAGCACGCTTTGCAGGCGGTGCATAGGTAACTGGTGTTGGAGCTGATCGGTACTGAGATTGATGCTGAGCCGGTACGGCTTGAAGCAGAGCAGTAGTAGTAGTAGTAACAGCACAGTTCTTGTTGCTGGAGCTGTTGCTGTTGTTCTTCCTCTTGCGATGAGAGGACTTCGATGACTGAGCGGTGGCGATTTCGGCGGTTGGTGCGGCGGTAGCTTGGTGCAGGTCTTGGTAGCTTTATCCCAAAATCCAGCTTTGACTCACTTGTCGTTGATTTCAGCGGCACGCAGGTAAGTTTCTTTGATTGTTGCTGGCTTTGAAGCATGTACAAAATCTGCAACACAGTCTGGCAGAACTCGAATGTACTTCTTGATCGACATCTCCGGCGTCTTCACTTGATCAGGACAGATGATACTGAGCCGCTTAAAGCGAGCAGTCAGAACTGCGTTCTCTCCATCTTTCTGCTTGATATGCCAGAATTCGTCCTCCAACTTTTGGCGTTCATGGGGAGGGCAGAATTCATCCATCATAATGGCCTTCAGCTCTTCCCACGTCACCTCATAGGCTGCGTCATTTCCGCGTTTTTTCCTCTCGGCCATCCACCAGTCTAGTGCGCGGGACTGGAAGACGCCGGTAGCATTCAGAGTACGGAGATTTTCAGGACATCCACTGTAGGATCGGTTTGTGACCCAAACGAGTCGTTCAGAAGAGATTTTATCAGATTCAGATGCGGAAAATAAGAAACTGACTTCAAAACAGCTTGGTTATCACTTTAATCCTCTTGTATATTGATTTAACAACGTATACAATCACAAGGAATACCGGCAACACCTCGGTATCACTCTGAGAAATCTGTTGAAAACTATTACAAATGATAACACAACACACCTATATATAGTGCTCATGTTTCGCTTGAAGTAACCATATAACAATTCAAGCGAAACCCACTTTAATGACTTCAAGCGAAACCTACTCTAATATACACATTCAAGCGAAAGTCTAGAATTCAGTTTTGTCTTCTTGTGATGATGCCATTGATGATGTCACTTTGATGATGTCATCATTGTATAATATGATATCATGCTTGAACAAATCCACAACGATCCCGAGACTCGATATAAGACGAAGTCGACAGATGTATGCACCAACAGACTCCCCCTCAGATGTTGACGAGTCTTAAGTGTCGAGTCTTTACAATCTTCAGTCTTTATCAGTCCTTTCGAACTCTGATGTGTGTAAAATGCAACATATAAATTACATCAAATGAGACATAAAACTAACCCTTTTTTAGTACTAATATTGGAAAAAGAGTGTTTTTGTCTTCCTTTTGTATTTTCAGGATTAAATGAGCTCAAAAACGCAAAAGAAGCAAAAAGACAGCTAAATCCAACATAAATACAAGAAAAGGAACATTAGTGGACTGCCCGAACCCTCAACGGCACCTTCCAAAGCAAAATAGAGAAAACAGAAGGCTGAACACGCCCCGTGCTCAGCCAGCACGGGGCCGTGCCCAAGAAGCAGCAGAAAAGACAAACCTATAGAAGCTTCTATTGCCCATCACGGGGCCGTGCTCAGCGGACATGGGGGCGTGTCGAAAGTACAGCAGGCGCATTTATTGTAATTGCGAATTACAACTAATGAGGAGAGAGAGTGTCAGACGGACACGGGGCCGTGTCCAGCTCTCTGTTCAGCCTATAAATAGGAGTGCTTGGATTCATTTCATCTCATCCCTTGGCACACCACCTCTCTCACACTTCATCCACCACCCACCACCATCACAACACCATCATCCACCACCATCATCCATTGTCCATCATAGAATGTGTGAGTCGTCTCGGGATCCAAGATTGATCGTAAGAGTTCTTGACAATCAAGGCCATGTTTGCCTAAGTCTCTTACATCACTTGGTGAAGACAAAGTGTCTAGTATAATACTTTTTATTTCTAATCTTTTGCACTTTTTATTTGGTTTTGTATTAATGACTTTAATAACTAGTTACTTATGTTGAAGGTGATCTTTCCTTATCGTTTGTCCGTGGTGTCTTGGCATTATTTTACTGTCTATATAAAATAAAGGATTTTCACCATTCATATCTCCACGGTCTATATGGAGGTATGTTGGCTACCTGGTAGGGGGTTAAGGGAACGGTTTGGTAAAGGTCTTGCCATTGTTCAGCGTTTAGAGGTCCTACAATGGACCTGGGTCAAATTTAGTAGGACCTCCTTCAATACTTCACGGTATTGGATGGCGGGGGTCCAAACTCTTTGATCCCCTCATAAGTTAACTACTATTAATACTATAACCCGGCTATTTAGGACTGTATCCCTGCTGACTCAGACTACTTAGCCGAGGGTAACGTCACCGCCAAAAGCGGGGCCTACCACAATACTGCATTAATAACTTAATTCATTATCTTCCAATAATCCACCCCTTTAGGATTGTATCCCTGCTGACTCAAACTACTGGGGTGAGGGTAACGTCACCTTCAAAAGAGGGGCCTACTACAATAACTAAGATAATCTCTTAATTATGTGCAAAAGTGCGGAAATAATCAAAGGTTATACTAGATACGAGTCGAAACCAAGTGATTCATCTTGTCTATCTGTTTTTCTTTTATTTTTATTTTCAGCATTTTAGTTAATTTTTAGTTTTCTTAGTTTAAAACATTTTTCTAAACTTTTATTTTGATTAGACGTTGAGGATAAACCGGTACTAAAAGCTCTTGTGTCCTTGGACGACCTCGGTATCTTACCAACACTATACTACACTCAACGATGGGTGCACTTGCCCATATGTGTGTTTAGTGTCAGTGAAATATCGTGTTTTATAAATTTAAAACTTGGCTAAAATAAGTGTTAAAAAGGGCTTAAAATATACACCTAAAATATACGACACTTACCGCACATCAAGTTTTTGTCGCCGTTGCCGGGGACACAAGGATTTTAAGAAAGTTAGGAATCAACGGCCTAATCGTCTTTTATTTTTTTTATTTTTTTTAGGATTTTCTTAGTTTTTCAGCTTCTGCAGAGCTCAGCACGGGCCGTGCCCGCTGAACACGCCCCCGTGCTCAATCATTGGAACTAGCAATCCTGTTTTACATCAGACAGTAAACTGAACACGGGGCCGTGTCCACTCAACACGCCCCCGTGCCCAAGTTTCAGTTACTGAAAACAGAACCGTTAGATCCCGACGGTTGGTAATTTCTGACATAAACATGAGTGATAGTAATTATTTTTACTTTCGGCACTCTTATGGTCCGTGGTGTCAATTATGTGGTGGCGAACATGAAGAAGTAAAATGCTACTTCCTAAATTATAGGCCCCACTACATAGACCCACCATCTTCTCACAACCTTAAGAGGGGCGAAAGTAAAAATAAGCACTATTTCTCCCTCGAATGCGCCCAGCCAGATATTCTAGGGGAAATGCTCCTTAGCGAGTTATTTCAACTAGAAGAGCTAATTCTGAAATGGATAGAAGAGCTTGGGAAGGATTTTATTGATCCACCCCAAGACGATACCCATGAAGAAATGTTGGAACCGCATTCCAACAACCTCGTTGCTCCCGAAAATACCTTCGTACCTAGCAAAGACTTGGACGATAGTCGTCCCTGTGTCGATTGTGCCGTGAAGGACTCTCCATCGACTTCGTTCGGTGCATACATAGACCTGAGCGATTCGGCATATACCTTCTTTAACAAGAGCCCGGAAGAGGGTTGGACTTGTCCACCTAGAATGAAAATAGGAATTACCCTCACCGACAACCTCTTGCGTTCTCGCCTTAGTCTAGGACAATTAAGGTATATTAGGCACTTTGGGGTTGTTCCAACCAGTCAGGAGCCACCCGATACTAACAAGTTCCTTAAAAAAACTAGACAACTTCATAAAACAGTCCCTAGACACGGGGCCGTGCCCAGCCAACACGCCCCCGTGTCCATCGAAAGATTCCTTTCTGATCAGTACGTCAGAATACGGACAAACTGTGTCAGAACTCCACCTGAACACGGGGCCGTGTCCAATGAACACGGGGCCGTGTCCAGGTTGCTGTCATTTTCTATAAATGCAGCCAAGAATTCTGCACATTTGGACCAACTTGGGGCAGAGATTTGCAGGAATCTTCTCTCAAACTATCCTAGGTAAGTCTAAAAGAAGGTTCCAACAACCCATCTTGTCCTTTCCTCTTTTAGTAATTTCCTTCTTCTTCATCTTTCTCCAAAAGCTACCATTGAAAGTTTGAAATTCCTCCAACTCTATGGTAGGGATAAATGAGTTTTGTTCAAAGAATCTTGGTAAAAACATGTTATGAAACATTGTTTTAAGTTATTAGTAGCCAAAAAGGCCCCACAACGTTCAGAAAATAACTTAAAACTCCAAGTTTCCTTGTTCCAAAACTCTGCAGAAAGATGAACACGGGGCCGTGCTCAGTGAGCACGGGGCCGTGTCCGGTTACTGTTTCATTAAATAAACTATTTTTAGTTTATTTTTCGTAGGATGACGAGTGAAAACAGCAAAACATCTCCTGTGCATTCGCCAAACAGCCGTAGAGGAAGAAGACCCTCCATTGAAGCTACACTTGTACACTATGTGATAGCCTTGAGGGAGGCTCTCGACGAAATGACTTCAGTAGAGGAGGTCCTAATCGACCGTATTAACGATCTAACGATGGGACTTGAAAGCAGCTTCCAAGAAATTAACCTCTTGCACCAGAGGTTAAATATTCTTGTAGCACCTCCAATGGAACCAGTCCTTCCTCAACAGGATTGGAACCTGGCACTCGGAATCAACAACCCTACCGGGTGGGAAGACTTTCAGGCGGAAACTCCCATGGAACACCAACAAGAGATCCCGGTGGAAGTTGAAACTCCTCAAACTAATGCCAATGAGCCTTCTTTTCTCCTTCCAAGGGAGATAGAAGAATGGCTCGCCGACATTTGAGGAGAACCGCACTCGGAAGAAGGAGTTCAATAAGGCCTTGTTTAACCAAGATTAATTACTTCTTGGAAATTTTGCTAAATTAAAATAAAGTAAAGGCTAGGACTCCATGGTTTGTTATTTCTTTGTTTTATCTAGTTTAATTTAGGATTATGTAAGTTCTCTCTATGGTGAAATGAAATGATGGTTTTAAGGTTTGGATGGTTTGTAATGAATACAACACACTCATGGTGGTAAAGGATGAAAAGGGGAACGAGAAAAATGATCCCATGCACAAGAACGAGGCAACCCGACAATTTTCTCCATTTCAGAAGGTTCAACACGGGCCGTGCCCAACCAACACGGCCCCGTGTCGAACCACCTGCAGAAAAACGCCCAGTACAGGTACCTGGACACGGGCCGTGTTCACTCAACACGCCCCCGTGTCCAGACTTCTGTTTCTCTTATTTCAATTTTGTTACTGGCACTTGAACACGGGGCCGTGCCCGGATAACACGGGGCCGTGTTCAGTGCCCAGTAACACAAATTTTTGCTTTTTAAAAACTATTTTACACATCTAATCAACCTAAAAATTTATTTTTGGGACACATTGAGGACAATGTGTAATTTAAGTGTGGGGGGGATGCTAAAACCTTGAATTTTGCAAGTCCTAAATACAAGCCTTACACAAAACTCTATTGGAACCGCTAATCACCCCAAATTTTTTTCAAAAATTTCATTTTTTTTTACTTGTCTAGGTTTAACTCGGGAAATTCAAGTTCTCAAAAAGGTTATATTTTTACAAATTTACAACCGATAGCGTAGTGATAAAAAGAACCAACATAAGAAAATTATGAAAAGGCATGACAAACTTATTTAAAATTTGATTATATATACTTGATCACATAAAAACCCATTCCCACAAAAGTGGGTTTTGAGCCTTTATTGAGCACACAATTACATATCATTTGACTAAATGCTCATTTTTCGTTTCTTGTGTGAATAGCCGCTTGGTTCTTACGACTCTAGAACTTGCCATGACAATACATTCCCGGTCCTTATCAACTTAAACCCGAGTAAGTAAATGATGGAGGCATTAGGACTAACCTTTTTCATTTCTACACCATTATTTTTCTTTTTCTTTTACCACCTACCCAAAAATCCCCCTAGTTAGCCCCTTTGAGCCTAAACCTTTTCGTTTCATCACCCAAACAAAAACCCTTTCATCCACCAAAACCTTTTTCATTTTTAACCCTTTATTTTTGTAACAAGTTCGGGTCTTCGTGAAAAAAAAAAATATTTTGATAATGATGAAGCAAAAAGAAAATAAACAAACAAAGTAAGCAAAAATAACTTTGTTTGAATAAAAGCTTCATCAAAAATAAAAAGTTGCAAAAATACGAAAACCGACACTTGTTACGCTTTTAGCCCTTTTTCTACTAACCACTAACCCAACCACCTACCTTTAACCCTAGCCAACCCTTAACCCACAAAGTCCTCTTGATATCTACAAAGGTATAAAAGTTAAAAAGGAGGAGGATTGATTTCTTGGCAAGCCTATGGTAGGAATAAGTTCCGTGCCGCTCTCGAGTGATTCACTAAAAATACACCTTCGGCCGAGTGTGAGTGATTTCCCCGCGAGGTATGTGAACTTGTATATAAATAGAATTTTAAAAAAAGGCATGTTATGCCCAAATAAGTAATTTCTTTTATGGACAGTTCTAAATAAATCATTACGAATAGGAGTGTAAATAAATAAAAATAAAACCCAAAAAGATCTTGGAAATCCCGACACTCTACGACAAGCCCAAAACCTTCTTTTTTACCTATTCCATTTGGGAGTGTAAGCCACATATTAAAGAGTTTTGCTTGAGGACAAGCAAAAGTTCAAGTGTGGGGGTATTTGATGTGTGTAAAATGCAACATATAAATTACATCAAATGAGACATAAAACTAACCCTTTTTTAGTACTAATATTGGAAAAAGAGTGTTTTTGTCTTCCTTTTGTATTTTCAGGATTAAATGAGCTCAAAAACGCAAAAGAAGCAAAAAGACAGCTAAATCCAACATAAATACAAGAAAAGGAACATTAGTGCACTGCCTGAACCCTCAACGGCACCTTCCAAAGCAAAATAGAGAAAACAGAAGGCTGAACACGCCCCGTGCTCAGCCAGCACGGGGCCGTGCCTGTAACAACTCTCATCAAAAGTCCTAGTTATTATTTTAATTTGGTCAATAGGAAACCCTAATTGAGAAACCCAAGTGATTCTGAACAAACCCTGAAATTTTCATAATTTTCAGAATCAGGATTAGGGCCCCTAAAACTCAAAGGGGGTAAACCCTAGTTGATAATTATCCTTTAAAATTCGTTGTAAAATTCATAAAATTCGAAAGTGTTGATTCAGCATAGCTAGTCCCAGACGTGGCTAGTCTATAACCCTATTTTTCAACCCATACGCATCGTAGGGCTTTATTGCCTACGATGCGCAGCCAGTTAAAAAACCCCATACGATGCGTAGGGGATGTTTGGCCTACGATGCGCAGGGCATCTCAAAATTTGGCTATAAATAGCAGACATTGGGACTTGAAATTTGGCATAAAATCGACGAAGGAATTCTTTCCAGAAATCGAATTTACGTTCTGTATACTACAATTAACACACACAGTGCACTAATCGACGCCACAATCAGGGTAATAACTCGATCGCTATTACGATTCAACGTCCGATCGATTATAACTATCCAACGATTGTTTAAGTGCCTCTCTAATTGAGATTATACTTTATTAATTCATTGTGATTTCGACTTGAATGTTTGAGTACTGCTCGAATTCGGACTATACTCTGTCATTCGTTGTGAATCCACTGAATTGTTAAGTATTGCACTAATAATTCGTTGTGAATGTTTTAATCTCGTGAATTATCGTAACTGTTGTATTAGTTACTAACTAATTGTGTGTGCATTGTTAATTAAATTAGGTTAATCAAGGCTAATCAGTAGGCTTATATTCTGCTCGTTAAATCTACAATGTGAGTCATTCTCTTTTTATCAAAATACTTTTCGAAAGAATGTTTTTATCAAAAATTATAGTTACAGGGATTAAGTCGTTGTTATCTAAAATTACTGCCAGTATGTGGGGGGGTGTGCACATAGCTACTAATTATTTATCACTTGGGGTGAAAGTACCCTACAAGTGATATGTCCACAGTCACAGTCCGGTAAAGTGACAACTGGATCAGTTAATTTAAAAGATGAGGCAATTGTAATCGCTCTTAATACTGTACATTATAATAAACAGGATGTTTTACTAAAATCGAATGATTCACTCAGTATTTCCCGCTGACAAAACCTTTTTCAAACATGTTTCAGGTGATCTGTTGTGAGCAAAGGAAAAGTGCCGAGTAGCACTACAAGCTTAGAAAGTGGCTCAATGTAAATAAATAAATAAACATGTTTTAAAGAAATAAAGGATTTCCTAGTGAAATCAAGTGTTTGTAAATTATGGGAAGTATCCCTATATTATATATAAACGAGCAGTTTTATTAATAATTGATCCTGTAAAAAAAAAAAGTCTTCCGCTGTCGCTAAATTAAAAACCACGGGATTTCCTGCCTCGCGGCTCTGGACCGGGTCAAACCGGGGCCAAGGGTCGTGACAGGAAAAGGTGGTATCAGAGCCACTGATTTAAGCTTACTATTGATTTTAGCCTATTAAAATAATTAGGAAATTTAATTGCTATTCTGTGAAAATATGTTTTATTAACTGATTAATTGTTGAGTTACAGTATGGGTAAACACAAGATTTCTGCTATCTATCACAAATTAGATACTGCACTCACAAGAAAGGGAACCTCTTCATCCAAACACCCAGCAGATATAAATGAAGGGATTTTTGTCCATAAAGCAAATTATGAAAACCCTCTCACCCAAGAGAAAAGAAATTTGATTCTTAGAAAGGGACAAGAGAAAATAAAGAAAACCCAAGCCAAGAAAGTGAGGTTTAATCCAGAAACCCAGGAATTAGGCAATAAGTCACCATGGGAAGATACCTTAGATGAAAAATGGGCAAACCTTTATATGCTAGCTACCGTAGCAGAGAATGCAAATCTCTAAATTTTAAAATCTGGTCTAGTAATACCCAGTAAATAAATAAATTATAGTGTGTTCTATTTCCTGTAGTCCTTTGTACAAATCCATATGCAATAAACTTAATGTTTATTTGTTAAACTTTGTTCCAAAGTTTTAACTTAGCATTTTTGTGCATTTTGCATATATGCTGTCCAGCATGACTGAGATATCAGAAGCGTTTCAGAATCTCAACCTCTACCCAGTACCAATTGAAGTCTCCCACGACTTTACTGGTTATATTGCTGATATAGAGGAACCCGTGGAATTCCAAGCTCCACCGCTGGAAAAAGCAAAACTTAAAAAGAAGAGAAGATATGTAGGATGGAGAAAAGTACGCAGAAGAAAGCCAGCTACTAGGAAACTCCCTAAAATAGAAAACCCTATAGAAAAAGGAAAAGGAATAGAAATCGGAGAAAGCTCAAATCCAGCAGAGATAGGGATTAGGACAGACTACAAACAAAAAGGAATAGAAACGGGAGAGAGTTCTAGACAAGCTGAGGAAATCACATTCCAAGACGAAATCGATCGTCTACTGGCAAATTGTGATGTTTTTAGTCTTATCCATAATAATCTATATCCTACCCTAGAAACCCAACTTCCTGTTAATCTGGAACCAGCTATTCCAGATCCACTGGTCCACACTCTACCTTTAGGTCAAATGGAAGAATGATGGACAAATGATTGGCCATTCCAGAATATTGTTAACAGTCCTTATTCTTTCCTTCCACAGTGGGAACCAGATCCTATCCCCAATCCTCCAATGAGCTACGAAAACTTGGCCGAACTCCGTCAGTACGGTGAAGAACTGATAAATACAGGAAATAGGATTAGGGATATGGGAGAAAGGATTACCTGGAAGTACGACGAAAGGGAACGTCGTTACTAAACTGCCTGTGACCAAAAGAAGAGTGGGGTTAGGAAAAATATCTGTATATTAATAATAATAATAATAATAATAATAATAATTAAATATATAACTCTGTAAAATGGGAAATAAAACAATGTAAGATAAACGGTGTGTATGGATGCTTATCTAATATATATAAAGTAAAATAGAAGTCGAAACATCGACAATTTTGATATATATCTGTGTTATCAGATTTTATGTGCTTCTGTGAAATTTTTATTCATCACTCGATACTAATAAATATATTTTAATAATTATCAGATGGAAAATGCTAATAATGAACCAGTTAATGAAGGGAATCAATCTGAACAAAATCAGGAAAACCAGTATATGACTAGACAGGATATAGAAAATATTGTTGCACAAGGGATAGCCAATGCTATTCCAGCATTCGTTGCTGCTGTTAAAAATCCAGTAGAACCGCAACAAATCATTCCTAGTAAACGTACTCAGGAGGATAATTTTAGTCATAGTGTAAATGGAGGCAGCAATCATAATGATAATGATAATCTACGACAGGCTCCACCTCCTAAGAAAATGAAAGCCGCAACACCTGGTTGCACTTTCAAAGAATTTCTTGCTTGCAAACCTGTTGAATTTGCAGGTAATGAAGGAGCAACTGCAGTACTGCATTGGTTAGAGAAAACCGAAGCAGTAATTGCAATAAGTAAGTGTTCAGAAGAAGATCAGGTGATGTATGCATCAAATTTGTTCAAAGAAGGAGCATTAGAGTGGTGGAATACGGTGCTACAAGCTAAAGGAAGAAGGATGGCTTATGCCATGAACTGGGAAGAATTCAAGAATCTTGTAGAAAGGAAATATTGTCCTGAATATGAAAAGGAACAAATGGCAAATAAGTTCCTAAATCATCATATGGTAGGAGTAGAGTGCCACAGTTATACTTCGACATTCTTTGAATATGCACGAGTGGTACCTACACTGGCTTCGCCAGAACCGGTACTCATTTCTCGATACATCTGGGGATTAATTAGTGAAATCCGCAATATTGTTAAAGCTGCGAGACCTCGCACTATTGACGATGCTGTGGAATTAGCTAATACCCTAACTGATGAACTGGTGCGAACAAGAGAAGAAGACAGAAAGAAGGAATTGGCGCAAAAGATTACCCAAGGATTTCGTGTGGGTAATAATAATAATCGATTCAAGAAAAGAGGAACCGGGCAATCCTCAGTTCCTCCGTATTGTAGAAATTGCAAAAAGAAGCATTTTGGAAGATGCAAGGGATATTGCAATTTTTGCAAAATTCCAGGACATCAAGAGGAGAATTGCAGGAAGAAATCTCTAATCTGCTACAACTGTGGCGAAATAGGTCATTTTCGAACCGAATGTCCTAAATTGACAAAACCCGCAGACAATAAAGGCAAACCAGCTGATGGAACAACAAAGAAGAATGCCCGAGCATTTCAGCTAACTACTCAAGAAGCTGAACTCATTCCTGATGTCATAGCCGGTACGTTCTTGGTCCACGACGTTTATACAAAAGTATTATTTGACTCTGGTGCAAACCAAAGTTTTATCAATACTTCATTTTGCCAAGCTCTTAATTTACCTTTAACCACCCTTAGGAAAATTTTTACAGTCGAAACGGCAGACGGAAATTCGGTTAACATAGATAAGGTGTTGCAAGAAGGTAAGATAGAACTGTTAGGTCATAAGTTTTCTGCAAACCTGTTACCTATGAATTTAACCGGATTCGATGTCGTATTAGGAATGGATTGGTTAATAGCCAACCATGCTCGAATCCTTTGTGACAAGAATTCCGTAGAAATCCGTACTCCTACAGGAGAGGTAATTGTAATTACCGGAGATAAACCACGAAAGCCACTAAAGTTCATATCAGTAATGAAAGTTGCTAGTTATGAACGAAAGCAAGGAATGGTGTATATGATTTCAGTAATCATTAACACTAAAAGTAAGGAACTTTCGGACATCCCTATAGTTTCGGAATACCCAGACATCTTTCCAGAAGAATTACCTGGGTTACCACCAGATAGGGAAGTAGAGTTTAGAATTCATCTAATTCCAGGTACTACACCAATAGCTAAGACACCTTATAGATTAGCACCCACCGAAATGCTAGAATTGAAAAAGCAGTTAGATGAATTATTAAGCAAAGGATTTATACAACCTAGTTCATCCCCTTGGGGAGCACCAGTGTTGTTTGTGAAAAAGAAAGATGGATCTATGAGAATGTGTATCGATTATAGGGAACTAAATAAAGTTACAATTAAGAATCGATACCCATTACCTAGGATTGATGATCTTTTTGATCAACTTCAAGGTGCTAGGTATTTTTCTAAGATAGATTTAAGATCCGGATATCACCAGTTGAAAGTAGAAGAAGAAGACATACCTAAAACTGCTTTCAGAACTAGGTATGGCCATTATGAGTTTACAGTCATGCCCTTTGGATTAACAAATGCCCCAGCAGCATTTATGGACATGATGAATCGGATCTGTAAACCATATTTGGATAAATTTGTAATCGTATTCATCGACGATATACTAATTTACTCCAAAAGTCAAGAAGAACATTGCCAACATTTGCATGCACTCTTAACCTTGTTAAGAAAGGAAAAGCTTTATGCAAAATTCTCAAAGTGTGAATTTTGGTTAAAGGAAGTGCAATTTTTAGGTCATATGGTAAATCATGAAGGAATTCATGTAGATCCTGCTAAAATAGAAGCAATTACCAAATGGAAGGTCCCACAAACAGCTATGGAAATTAGAAGTTTTCTAGGCTTAGCTGGATATTACAGAAGATTTATTAAGGATTTCTCTAAGATAGCTGTACCTTTGACTAAGTTAACCTGTAAAGCCACTAAGTTTGAATGGGGACATAGGCAAGAAGAAGCTTTTAAGATTTTAAAGCAACGGTTGACGAATGCTCCAATTTTAGCATTGCCCGAAGGAACAGAAGATTTTGAAGTATACTGTGATGCTTCAAAATTAGGATACGGATGTGTATTGATGCAACGCAAGAAGGTAATTGCGTATGCTTCCCGGCAGTTGAAAAAGCATGAGGAAAATTATACAACTCATGACTTAGAATTAGGAGCCATAATTTTTGCCTTGAAAATTTGGAGACATTATCTGTACGGAAGTAAGTTTACTGTCTATACAGATCATAAAAGTTTGAGGTATATATTTGGACAGAAAGAATTAAATATGAGGCAAAGAAGATGGATGGAAATTCTAAGCGATTACGACTGTGATATTCAATATCACGAAGGGAAGGCAAACGTAGTTGCAGATGCCTTAAGTCGTAAGTATCATGAAAAACAAAAGCGAGTCTGTGCTCTTAGATTAAATCTACAAGTAGATTTAATAGAACAATTAAAGAACATTCAAGAAACAGCAATCAAGGACGATGCTGAAGGAATGAAAGGTTATATAAAAGAACTAGAGCAAGGAAATGATGGAATTTGGAGATTCCATAAGAAAAGAATTTGGGTACCTAAACAAGGAGAGTTAAGAAATAAGATTTTAGAAGAAGCTCATAAATCTAGGTATACTATGCACCCTGGAAACAATAAGATGTACCAAGATTTAAGAAAGAATTTCTGGTGGATAGGAATGAAGAAAGATATAGCAAAATATGTATCTAAATGTCTTACTTGTTCACAAGTTAAGGCAGAACACCAGAAACCCTCAGGTTTACTACAACAATTGGAAATGCCTGTATGGAAATGGGAACTCATAACAATGGATTTTGTTACTAAGTTACCCAAGACCAGAAAAGGTAATGATGCGATTTGGGTAATTGTGGATCGATTGACCAAATCAGCTCATTTTCTACCAATGAAGGAAACCTTTAGTATGGAAAGGTTAGCCAAGTTGTATGTAGACGAAGTAGTATCTTTACATGGAGTCCCACTCTCCATTGTTTCAGATAGAGATAGTCGTTTCACTTCTCATTTCTGGAAAAGTTTCCAGCAAGCAATGGGAACTCGACTAAATTTAAGCACTGCATATCATCCTCAAACAGACGGACAAAGTGAAAGGACGATACAAACACTGGAAGACATGCTCCGAGCATGTGTAATTGATTTTGGTGGATGTTGGGATGATCATTTACCATTAATTGAATTCTCCTATAACAATAGTTATCATTCAAGTATTGAAACTGCTCCATTTGAAGCACTTTATGGAAGAAAGTGTAGAACTCCAGTTTGTTGGGCAGAAATAGGAGAAAGTCAATTGTCAGGACCTGAAATAGTGCAAGAGACGACTGACAAGATTACTCAAATCAAGGAAAGGTTGAAGACTGCTCGAGATCGCCAAAAGAGTTATGCAGATAATCGCCGCAAGCCAATAGAATTCCAAGTAGGAGATAAAGTACTATTGAAAGTTTCTCCTTGGAAAGGAGTTGTTCGATTCGGTAAGAAAGGAAAGCTAAGTCCAAGGTACGTAGGACCATTTTCAGTGATCCAACGTATAGGATTAGTTGCTTATCGTTTACAACTACCAAAAGAATTAGCTGGAATACATGATGTATTTCATGTATCCAATCTCAAGAAATGTTTATCAGATGAATCTTTGGTAGTACCTCTTCAAGAAATAGAGGTAAACGAAAAGCTGAAATTTGTAGAGAAACCTCTTCAAATTGAGGATCGAAAGATCAAGTTTCTCAAACATAAAAGACTAGTTTTAGTCAAAGTTAGATGGGATTCAAAAAGAGGAGCTGAATACACTTGGGAGCTGGAATCAGAAATGAAGAAAAAGTATCCTCATTTATTCCAGTAAATCTCGAGGACGAGATTTTTATAAGGTGGGAAGAATGTAACAACTCTCATCAAAAGTCCTAGTTATTATTTTAATTTGGTCAATAGGAAACCCTAATTGAGAAACCCAAGTGATTCTGAACAAACCCTGAAATTTTCATAATTTTCAGAATCAGGATTAGGGCCCCTAAAACTCAAAGGGGGTAAACCCTAGTTGATAATTATCCTTTAAAATTCGTTGTAAAATTCATAAAATTCGAAAGTGTTGATTCAGCATAGCTAGTCCCAGACGTGGCTAGTCTATAACCCTATTTTTCAACCCATACGCATCGTAGGGCTTTATTGCCTACGATGCGCAGCCAGTTAAAAAACCCCATACGATGCGTAGGGGATGTTTGGCCTACGATGCGCAGGGCATCTCAAAATTTGGCTATAAATAGCAGACATTGGGACTTGAAATTTGGCATAAAATCGACGAAGGAATTCTTTCCAGAAATCGAATTTACGTTCTGTATACTACAATTAACACACACAGTGCACTAATCGACGCCACAATCAGGGTAATAACTCGATCGCTATTACGATTCAACGTCCGATCGATTATAACTATCCAACGATTGTTTAAGTGCCTCTCTAATTGAGATTATACTTTATTAATTCATTGTGATTTCGACTTGAATGTTTGAGTACTGCTCGAATTCAGACTATACTCTGTCATTCGTTGTGAATCCACTGAATTGTTAAGTATTGCACTAATAATTCGTTGTGAATGTTTTAATCTCGTGAATTATCGTAACTGTTGTATTAGTTACTAACTGATTGTGTGTGCATTGTTAATTAAATTAGGTTAATCAAGGCTAATCAGTAGGCTTATATTCTGCTCGTTAAATCTACAATGTGAGTCATTCTCTTTTTATCAAAATACTTTTCGAAAGAATGTTTTTATCAAAAATTATAGTTACAGGGATTAAGTCGTTGTTATCTAAAATTACTGCCAGTATGTGGGGGGATGTGCACATAGCTACTAATTATTTATCACTTGGGGTGAAAGTACCCTACAAGTGATATGTCCACAGTCACAGTCCGGTAAAGTGACAACTGGATCAGTTAATTTAAAAGATGAGGCAATTGTAATCGCTCTTAATACTGTACATTATAATAAACAGGATGTTTTACTAAAATCGAATGATTCACTCAGTATTTCCCGCTGACAAAACCTTTTTCAAACATGTTTCAGGTGATCTGTTGTGAGCAAAGGAAAAGTGCCGAGTAGCACTACAAGCTTAGAAAGTGGCTCAATGTAAATAAATAAATAAACATGTTTTAAAGAAATAAAGGATTTCCTAGTGAAATCAAGTGTTTGTAAATTATGGGAAGTATCCCTATATTATATATAAACGAGCAGTTTTATTAATAATTGATCCTGTAAAAAAAAAAGTCTTCCGCTGTCGCTAAATTAAAAACCACGGGATTTCCTGCCTCGCGGCTCTGGACCGGGTCAAACCGGGGCCAAGGGCCGTGACAGTGCCCAAGAAGCAGCAGAAAAGACAAACCTATAGAAGCTTCTATTGCCCATCACGGGGCCGTGCTCAGCGGACACGGGGGCGTGTCGAAAGTACAGCAGGCGCATTTATTGTAATTGCGAATTACAATTAATGAGGAGAGAGAGTGTCAGACGGACACGGGGCCGTGCCCAGCGGACACGGGGCCGTGTCCAGCTCTCTGTTCAGCCTATAAATAGGAGTGCTTGGATTCATTTCATCTCATCCCTTGGCACACCACCTCTCTCACACTTCATCCACCACCCACCACCATCACAACACCATCATCCACCACCATCATCCATTGTCCATCATAGAGTGTGTGAGTCGTCTCGGGATCCAAGATTGATCGTAAGAGTTCTTGATAATCAAGGCCATGTTTGCCTAAGTCTCTTACATCACTTGGTGAAGACAAAGTGTCTAGTATAATACTTTTTATTTCTAATCTTTTGCACTTTTTATTTGGTTTTGTATTAATGACTTTAATAACTAGTTACTTATGTTGAAGGTGATCTTTCCTTATCGTTTGTCCGTGGTGTCTTGGCATTATTTTACTGTCTATATAAAATAAAGGATTTTCACCATTCATATCTCCACGGTCTATATGGAGGTATGTTGGCTACCTGGTAGGGGGTTAAGGGAACGGTTTGGTAAAGGTCTTGCCATTGTTCAGCGTTTAGAGGTCCTACAATGGACCTGGGTCAAATTTAGTAGGACCTCCTTCAATACTTCACGGTATTGGATGGCGGGGGTCCAAACTCTTTGATCCCCTCATAAGTTAACTACTATTAATACTATAACCCGGCTATTTAGGACTGTATCCCTGCTGACTCAGACTACTTAGCCGAGGGTAACGTCACCGCCAAAAGCGGGGCCTACCACAATACTGCATTAATAACTTAATTCATTATCTTCCAATAATCCACCCCTTTAGGATTGTATCCCTGCTGACTCAAACTACTGGGGTGAGGGTAACGTCACCTTCAAAAGAGGGGCCTACTACAATAACTAAGATAATCTCTTAATTATGTGCAAAAGTGCGGAAATAATCAAAGGTTATACTAGATACGAGTCGAAACCAAGTGATTCATCTTGTCTATCTGTTTTTCTTTTATTTTTATTTTCAGCATTTTAGTTAATTTTTAGTTTTCTTAGTTTAAAACATTTTTCTAAACTTTTATTTTGATTAGACGTTGAGGATAAACCGGTACTAAAAGCTCTTGTGTCCTTGGACGACCTCGGTATCTTACCAACACTATACTACACTCAACGATGGGTGCACTTGCCCATATGTGTGTTTAGTGTCAGTGAAATATCGTGTTTTATAAATTTAAAACTTGGCTAAAATAAGTGTTAAAAAGGGCTTAAAATATACACCTAAAATATACGACACTTACCGCACATCAAACTCTTTGAAATATCTGACGTTGTAAGCATCCTCAAACTTTATCTCCTTCTCATCTTCAGCATCAACAGACTCCTCACGAACAATCTCTACTCGGATGTCTTCAGACTCCCCCTTTCGATATACTGGGATCGTAGTCTGGCATGTTAAAATCACAAATTCCTCAGGTATCGGAACCTGGCTCTCTATCAACTTTCCAAGATCCTGCACATTCTCTACCTCACAATAAATTTTCTGATGATAACTTGTAAAAACAATCTCACCATCTAATGAACCACCTGTAGGAATTATACAATCAAAGAATGACTTTTCAATGTTAATCATTTGATGAACCACTTGAAGATATATTATTTTTATTTTCAAAAACAACACACTCTCCCAAACCATCTGTTCATCATGTTTAGCACTCAGAATTTTGAAAATTAGCTCTCCAACACCAGTTGTCGAAAATCTTTTTGAATTTTACAAAATTTATGCTAAAACACACTGAAAAACTTTTTGGATTTTTGATTTGTAATTAAATGCAGTAAAGAAATATTTACAAACAATATTTTTGTGAGTTTGCGTAAGAGGATCATATCAGTTTATAAGACAAATCACCAACACCGTTAAGCTTTAGACATTTTAAGTTCTAAACGATTCACTTAGATTGTCAGTATACTTGTCCACTTAAATTTTCACACAAAGTTCAATTGCTTCGAGATACGAGATTAATGTCTTAAGCACTTGAACTTAATCGCGTGTCCCACCTCAGAATATACTCCCGTATCCAGATCCCAATATTCAGTCTTACAGGTGAGTATACCACAGATGATATATGTAAGGGAATAAATTATAGTACGAAACCGTGAGAGCTCAGGTCAGAACTTTCGTTCAGCAGAGAGATGACGGCTCGACTTTTGGTGTGTCCCCTTTACAGGATCTTTTGATTACAACAGCAATGACTATCAATTTTATTGTTTCATCAATTTGCTGAGGGCGGCGCTATGTTTCAAGCAAGCAGAAAGTATTCTCCGGGGACTAGGCCATTGCTTCCGCAAAATCAGAAGTCCCGAGATAATACCCCAGATATCACTGAGCATAAAGACCTAGTATCTCAGAAAGAGGGACCTTTCAAACAAGATTTAGGGGGTTACCCATATATCCGAGAGATGTTTCCCCACGATATAAGCAAGTTTGAATTTAGGTTTATATCTCGTCACAATCTACTAAATGTGCAAAAACCTACTGATACATCATCAGTGAGACCGTTTATCACATTTGACTTTCCAATTCTTTAGCATGCTGTGATAGTCCACTGATGTACTATCATTTCCTCTTTTATACACCAAAACTCATTTTTGATTTTATCATGTTTTTGTCTTTTTCAAATTTTCAAATGTCTTTGGATTTTCTAAAATTTCTTACTCCCCCTAAAATGCAAACACATTTTAGGAAATTTGAAAATAAACTGTACAATAAAGTGACAACCGATATCGAATTGCTTCAATTCGCCATCCACTTGGCATAAACAATCAGAACTTCCCCTTACAACAAACTATTTTCCCATTGTGATTTCAAAACACTTAAGTTTGTTTTAATCAAATGGTTTTTCCGGAAAATAAGTTTGATTTTACCACTTGTAAAGTTGGGGTTTGGTTCATCACACTGTCCTTCAAATACCACAAGAATGTATGGTCCAATCAAGTTCAACCTAATGACCTTGATTAACCACTTGTAGGAAAAACAAGTACAACTTAATGTCCTTGATTTTACCACTTGTAAGTGTAAATCTTCTTCAACCACTTGTAGACTTTCTTACTAATCATACCATTCGTAGAAAACTAACAATTTAAATGATATCGCCTGTACTTTACCATTTGTACCACTTGTAAAAATTACCAACCAAGAAAGATAGATGTCGATTCCTGCTCCACGATTACCAACTTGGGAGCTCCGGCAAGTCCAGAGACTTACTGTTCGTAATATGTACCATCCCAGTCACAAATCAGGGATGGTTCAACTTTATCTTTCTTCGTCTTCTTCTCATAAAACTCCTTCACTCCTTTGACCTTCCTGTCAATCATTTTTCCAAAAATATGATGAACTTTGGAGTTAAAGACTTTCTCAACATCGAAAACCTTTTTGTCATCATAAAATTGGTTTGAAATCTCAACTTTACCAATTTTCTTTTTATAATTTTCAGTCCGAAGTGATGGAAAATTTTCATCATCCACAGTCAGAACTGATTTTTCTCCTTTTGAAACAACCTGTGGCTCATCTGATTTTGTGGAATCAGATTCATTGCCAGAAGATAGCTCCTCTGATTTCGACCTATCAGAATCATCGCTAGAGCTACCACCAGACCTTTTAACAACCCATTTCTGGTTGTCAGATTTAGCTCTTTTCTTGTAAAACTTGTTTGAACATTCACCAATTTCAAATTTTGAATTTTTAAACAATTTAGTTCTGTCAATTGGTGGTTCAAACTCAACCACTTTTTTCTTTTAGTTTACGTGATACTCCCTGTTTTGATTGTATTGCCTTTGAACACTCTCTGGTATATGTCCAACATTGTTGCATTGGAAACAGGTTCTCGTATCTTTCTTCTGCTCAGCCATCTTCTTCATGTTATCTTGCTTCTTTGCAAGGAACTCATTGTTTGACTGCCTCCAGAATTCTTTATTTTCTTCCTCTTCTGAGCTAGTTCCTGAAACAAATGTCATTTTTGCTTTAAAATCACGAACATATTTTTCATTTTTCTGTTTTTCTGTTGGAGTAAAACCAAGACCTTTCTTTTTGAAATTACGGTTAGGGTTTGGTTTCTTGTGAAAACCAGAACCAGAACTGTAACCTTTTTTTCTTGTTTAATCTTTGTTGTACTCTTGAGGTGTATTTTTTAGGTTTATCAGTAAGATTTAAATCTTTTATTTCAGAAACGTTAATTTCTGTTAGTTTGAAAACCTTTTTTATCATCTCAGTTTTTACACCTCTTATTGGAAATTCCTCATCAGAATATAATTTGTCGGAATCATTCAATGTATATGCAACTTTGAATGTTTCGTCACTCAAATTAGATTTTGATAACAGGAATTCTTTGTTGTAAACCCTTTTGCCCTGTTTGTCGGATTGACTCGGATTGCTGGACTCAGACTTTGACTCCGACATAGACTCCGACTTTGACTCCTCTGTTTCATCTTTATCCAACACCTGATCGACCACCTTTTTTATTAACTCAGACTCATGATCAGTGTCAGATGATGTAAACGTCACATCAATATTTTCTGGCAAATTGACTGACGACTCTGACTCCCACTGTAAATTTGTAGCCTTTTGGACTCTTTAAGAATTTGGATTTCTGGGCAAATATCCATTTTCCAGCGGGGGTGGACACTTGTTGTAACTGACATCTTGTTTCTTACCAGAATCCTTCTTGTCAGTCTTTTTCTTTGTGTCACTCTTCTTTTCAGTCTTCTCTTCTGGAGTCCTTTGTTCAGAGACTTTTTCAGCATTCTTTTCTTCAGTTACTTCATCCTCTTCAAATGCCTTCATACCTTCAACAGTTGGATAAATCCTGTCAATGACATAAGAAGTACATGAGTAACTTTTCAACAAACGATTTACTCTTTCAGTCTCAATTCTTTGCAATTCTAGCTTCTTTTCTAGCACAGCACACTTCTCAATGTAGTTGTTCACCACCTTTTGCTTTATCATGAAAGCTCCTTGAAGTGTTTTCATTGTTGTTGCCTGTTCTTCACTTATTTGATTGTATTGATTCATTGCTTTGTTCAACACATCATAAGATTCCTTCAAACTATTCAAGTTATAAATCAGTGTGCTGTTCTGCTTCTTTATAACTTCACAGTTGTCACACTTCACCGAAATATTTTTAGCATCAACCTTGAACTTTGGAACCTCCTTCACCTTTTTCTTTATCACTGGAACAGTTTCATCATCACTGCTCACTGGTGTCTTGATCTTTTTCTTTTTCTTCTTGGCTTTTTCATCTTCACTATCACTCTCAGCCATCATCTTCAAATGATCTGCCATTTTCTTTGCCCAATATTCACGATCATCATCACTATCTTCTTCAACTCTGGCTACAAAAGCTCTGTGAGCTATAGCTTGATCAGGAACATAATTATCCCATATGAAATTTTCCCAGCTAAACCCTTCAGGTAACTTTTCGTCATCTTGATCTATTATCAAGGCACTACCATCAGCTCTCTTTGAAGAATCTTGATTAACCACACAAGCTCTCTTTCCAGAGTCTTTAATCACATTCCTTCCATGTTCAGTTTGTGCTTGATGTTGATGTTGTTGAGATGGTTGCTGAGCAACTTGATGGTAGATGGCTTTTCGGTAGTAATCATTGTTGTTGTTAAAAGGATTCTGAGCTCCACTTGCTTCGCGATTGGTGCACTCCCTCTTGAAGTGACCCTTCTCCCTGCAACGAAAACAAGTGACTTTAGATTTGTCAAAACCTAAAGTAGAAACACTAGCCTCACGAAGATCATCTCTTCCAGTGATTTGCTTGAATTTCTCAGCTCTCCTCAACACGCTGGCCAAGCACCATTTTATGTCCATCAGTTCCATCTCTTCAGCATCGATCTGGTCGTAATCTTCCTTTGTCAGCATTGGATTCCCGATTCGACCTGCAACAAAACTACCATAAGATTCAAGAACAGTTCCCAATAAAGACATATGGCTTTTTGCTAACTCTTCAGAATATTCCTGATCATTTTCAATGTTCAATACAATGTTGCATTGAAGCTTTTTGCCATTTCTTGTTGTTGAAATGTTTGGATCAAAAGATGGATATGATGAAAAACTTGTGTTGCTGCTTGATCCTTTGGATGAACTATCAGATGAATTCTTTGCATTGAAAGCTGTTTGAACCTTTGGTGATAAGTTGGTGGATTTATCACTAACACCACCTTTGTAGTAAAGACCGATGTCTTGTTCACCATCAAAATCTTTCATCCTTAAGACTTTTCTATGCTCCATTTCCTAAGCTTCAATCTTCTCAATGAACTTGCTGAGTGTCAGACTACTAAAACCTTTCTTGTTTCTAAGTATCATGAGATATGTGCCCCAAGACTCTTGTGCCAAAGCATCAGCAAGCTTCTCGGTCAACTCTTCATTATCTTTCTCAATGCTCAATCTCTTCATGTTGGCTAGCAGATTGCAGTATCTTTCAATAATCTGCCTTGTGCTTTCATTCTTCAAACCACGAAACAGATCGAACTCTTTCTTCAAAAGCGATTTCTTGTTTTTGACCATCTCTTGGCTTCCATGAAATTTTGATCTTAATGCTTTCCATATCGAATACGAAGTTCCATTGTGTTGCAAAAGCACCAAAATATCTTCTTTCACAGCTTGTTGTAAAAGACTTAGCATCATTTTCTCATCTTTGTACTTCTTTCTAGCATCGACACTCAGATATTTTATCGGAACCACTTCTTCATCATCATTCGTCGGTCGAATGTATTTTGTCTCGACACATTCCCAAGCATCTAAGTAGTTTGCTTGCACCCAGTTTTCGAAACGACCTTCCCAACTTTTATACTCCTCGATGTTCATGAGTTTGGGCGGTTTTTGCATTGTACCCGTTTCGTTTTCTAACATCGTGTTCTGTGCAAGAGAAATCGGAGTAACTGGAGTAGCGAATGCGTTGTAGAATTCCTCGTCCATGATTCGGTATCGAAGAATTTCTCACACAAGCTTTCAAACAAACTGGTTCACCTAGTGAAACACCTGTAATCACCTTGTGAAAATACCTGAAACAAACAAACAAACGATCAGTTTAAACGGACTTAATACATAACAGTGTGTGACGATTGAATCGATCTAGGACTCGTGTCGAAGATTCGTGGACTCGTTTAATGTATTCCGCAAACAGAATGAATGAACTAGATCAAATGGGTCACGAAATATGGGCTTCCAATGGATCGTAAACAATAAAGTTCACTTGGGCTTGAAAATGATTTAGACCGAAGAACTTTAACTTTCTGATTTGGGCTGATGAACATATTTCTGATTTGGGCTGATGTATGAATAACGTGGGCTGACTACAAACAATAACGATCGGGCCGTTAATGAGGATGCAACTTGGGCCGAGGTTTACACATAACAATCTTGTAACTGTTGTTGATATATGCAGCTGACAAATATTTTCTTTCAAAATTCTATAATTGGGCCGCAAATATATATATCACATGGATCGGATTAAATGTTGCTGACACAACTCACATATACAACTGAATGATGACCAACAACATTAATGATTCAACATAAACTGATTGGGCCACCAAGCTTTAAGTGATGATTGGGCCGAGAATATGACTTAGGCTGTAGACACTTAACACATATCAATTTTGATTATTTGATGATTAGATCTAACAAATCCACTTAGCCGACAACCTTTTAAAAAAAACTGTTCAATTCTGATTGGGCTGCTTATATTACACATGCATTGGACCGAGATTTTTGAAACAATTAATCCACATGCACACTTATCACAAGAATGCAGACTATGGCCGACAACAACATCTTTCACAACTCTTTGATTGGGCCGCAACTTTTCAGTCTTTATCCAAACTTGGGCCGACAAAGTTTAATACTCAAAACAAATTGATTGGACCTCCAAACTAACTGATCAGATCACATGTAAACCGATTCTCTATATATCAAGAACTTTGTTACTTGATTTTATAACCGACAACTTTGATATTAATCAATTTTGATTGGACCGTTCACATATGTAGGCACATGATTTCTTTACCCGAAGTACTGACACCCTCGTTTAATGATATACACAACTTGATACACTTTCAAGCGATATGTCGTTTTCAAGCGATCGTTGTTTTCAAGCGGACTCAGAAAGATTTTTCAAGCGAATCAGACCAAAGTGTATTTTCAAGCGAAAGATCAATGTATTTTCAAGTGAAAAGTCTTTTTCAAGCGGACACAACATGTATTTTCAAGCGAGATGATGATGACATCAGCAAAAGTCGAACAAATTTCAAGCGAAACTATGATTTTAACCAGTTTTAAGTCGATTTTAACGCTGAAACTTTCCAGGATTTGTTAATACATGATTGCGCACAAGATGTGTGAATTTGAGCCGATTTTAACCGTGAAAAATTTTTAAGTTTGAAAAGAATGGTGTAGAAATCAGAAAAAGTGATGAAAACAGGCTGTTTTGGCAAGATCTCTTCCTCCTGAGCTGTGATACCACTTGTAGGATCGGTTTGTGACCCAAACGAGTCGTTCAGAAGAGATTTTATCAGATTCAGATGCGGAAAATAAGAAACTGACTTCAAAACAGCTTGGTTATCACTTTAATCCTCTTGTATATTGATTTAACAACGTATACAATCACAAGGAATACCGGCAGCACCTCGGTATCACTCTGAGAAATCTGTTGAAAACTATTACAAATGATAACACAACACACCTATATATAGTGCTCATGTTTCGCTTGAAGTAACCATATAACAATTCAAGCGAAACCCACTTTAATGACTTCAAGCGAAACCTACTCTAATATACACATTCAAGCGAAAGTCTAGAATTCAGTTTTGTCTTCTTGTGATGACGCCATTGATGATGTCACTTTGATGATGTCATCATTGTATAATATGACATCATGCTTGAACAAATCCACAACGATACCGACACTCGATATAAGACGAAGTCGACAGATGTATGCACCAACATCCACTCTGGCGCAGAGTGACTTCGATGGAATCAAACAATTGAAACATAGCCGTAGGGCCATCTTCGCCATTAAATTCCTTTGGACCACAAGCTTTGAACTGCTTGAAACTAAAAGCAGTCTTCGGTGTATCTGTTCGAGACTCTTCAGACGATTTGCTAGCGTTCTCGTTCAGTTCACTAACAATCTGGGGAAGTACCTTAGCGATATGAGTAGCGACGAGAGAGGCGATTCGCTTGTCAGCTTGCTTTTGTTTCATAGCACGAGAGTGAAGTGATCCAGTGGACGATGTTGTCTGCAACAAGCATCGCCATAGGATTCAATCACTGTTTAGTCGATTCTCACCTCACATGCCTAGTACTACTAAAGCTCAGGGACACGGACAAGCATATAAACATACAGTCATATAGGCACAAAATCACGGAATCACATAAGCACAAAAGCACATAAGCACGTAAGACACAGAAATACAGAAGCACATAATCCAAGAGGCAGTCAGAATACAGAAACCTATCATTCAAAGTCCGCGAGCGTTCGAGAATAGCAATCGCGAATTAACATAGCGAGTAGTATATTATGAGCGAATAATGTAGCAAGCAACATGGCGTACGGTGGTTCCTCATGGTAGTAGCGATTCGTCAGCGTTTTGTGGTAGATGTGCAGAGCGAGTCGTGTGTGTTGATCGAAGCGAAAAGCGAGTAAATCACCAAAAACCGTAACACATAAACAAACAAAATCACACAACGCACATAAAATCCACATAAAATGACATACATCAGAGTCGGCAATAGCGAGCTCATAATCGAAACACATAAAAATCGAGAATAGATTGTCTGCGGCTATTTAGACGTCGACTAACCAAAGTGGTTCGACTATTCACAAGGACTTTTTAGTACACACTTGGCCTTCGAGACTATGCTCTTGCCTCGATTGCGGGCGAATGGCACGCATCCTTCCAGTTTTAGTGTGACTTCAAGTCGTTAGAGTCCGTCGAAACTTTGATGAGAGTTTTGTAAAATAAAATAGAGGTTGGAACAGTCAAGATTCGGGTTTCACCCCTGACTTAACAACTTTGTTCCTATTTTTGATAAAATAAAGAGAAATTATGCGTCAAAGTATGGATTTCACTCCTGGTTCGGCGCAAATTCTCTTGTTTGTAGATAAAAATGCGGGTCGAATAAGCAATTTAGTTGAGAGTTTGCGGTTTTCACACCTAATCTCGACCTTATTGCTTGTTCAAAAACTAGAGTGCAGTGATAGTGTAGCGTAGGTGAGAATAGCGAGAAATAGCAAGTAAGCTCGTACATCACCCCTACAGGGTGTGCACAAGTCGGTCTGTTGGTTCCTAACTATAGACTAGGTCATTTCTAAGACATCGACCCAGACTAGGTCGAGTCTTGCCTAATTCCCTATAGCTATGGCTCTGATACCAATCTGTCACACCCCAACCGATGGCGGAATCATCGGGGCGTGGCACTGAGCGAAACAGATTGTCCAGAAGTTTCCATAACAACTATAATTACCAATTATTTTAAGCATCATGTCCCATACCATAACATAAAAGATAACATAATTATTACAGACAAGATCTAGTCAAATTGTTCTGTTCCGACAACTCAGATTTCAAATACAGACAATTCATTTATTTGTTTCTAGACCTTTCCTAGCCTCGATTTCACAGCAAGTCAAGCATAAAAACATCCTAAGCACCTGCCACATACGTTAAAGTAAAAGTCAATACACATAGTGTAAAGGTGAGCATACAAGTTTGATAGATATAATAGAGTTTGAAATCGATTACGCATAACCAGCACGTACACAGTGTGAAATGAAGCACGTTAGTTATCGACATGAACCTGTCGATACCAATGACTGCGGGTTGACTGCCCAAGGCAGTTCATAATCCACACTCACCACTGTGAGCCATGTAACAAATTGTCCTTAACAACCCCTGAGTGAACAGGTGCTAAGTCCAAACTATAGTACTATCGTTGCTAAGGCAGGTAGACAGCATTCCATGTGTAAACATAACAAACAAGCATTTATTAGGTCACGTATAACATGCGGTAATGGTTAGCGTTAAAGTATTACGTAGTGTGTTCGATGTGATTTAGAATAAGTAATGTATGTAACACCCAAAAGTGCGTAAAGCAAAAAGGGATCGAGTATACTCACACCGATTGATGGATTGAAGGAAGCGCTAGAGAGTAAGGTTAGCCTGATCAGTACGATAGCATAAACGATAAGCGGCGCGTAAAATGAAGCAAAGTGTCAGTGGATCGGACGGTAATCCAATCGGGTGGCTATCCGATCGGGTGACCGGTCGATCGGATGACAATCCGTTCGGGTGGTCGCCCAATCGGGTGGCCACTCGATTGGATTGTCATCTCGTTTGGAATGGATGTGTTTGTGTATGATGGTTTGTCTTTTAAAGTTTTCGTTGTAGCATTTTGAAAACAGAGAAGTATCTCTACCTTTCAGGTAGGTCGATCGGACAACAATCCGATTGGCGAGGCTTCTCAGGTTGAGAACAAGTTCACAGCAGGACAGTCACTCGATCGGATGGCTATCCGATCGGGTGGCAATCCGTTCGGATTGAACATGTTAAAAAATTGTTTAAGTGTTTGAAGTCAAACATGTGACAACTGGCACAAACCGGTAATTTCCGTACACTATAATTATTGCTTAATGACTGCAATTATGAGTTTAAGTGTCAGCAATGTCTGAACACATGATTAAACAAGTGAATTCATGCATGTTGTATACTACAAATATTGCTTTATGCATAAACGAGAGCGTTGCGTCAATAGTAAACTCACCGGTAAGACACTATGTGTCAACGGAACTGCAGAAAGCAGTCAGACATTATAACTGAGGCCTAGGTGTAGGTCCGACACAAGAATGCATTAAAACCCAAGAATACATACAAGGGTTAATATATGTGCAATACGAAAGCAAATATAAGCACTAAAAAGCACCCGAAACGCACTTTAAGTGCAGAATTTATAAAATTCAGCAATAATTCAGCATTTAAGCATATAAATATTATGCAGAAATGTCATTTTATTATCCAGAATATTTCCCTAAGTGTTGGGAACCGATAGTGTTACAAAAAGACACTTATTAGACACTAAAAGGTGTAATTTAGCACCTTAACGAATCGGTATCTAACCGAACAACCGGACAATACCCGGAACACCAAAATAATGCTAGAAGCATTGTTTTTATTTTTCTAAGCTAGTTAGGGTCCCCGCACACCCTGACACACTACACATTATATGATATACCACAAGGCACTAACTAGACATTTGATTTCCAACTAATAACTAACTAGTAGTTAGAAATGTTTCACTTAGCCCCCCCCCCCCCCCCATGTGTTGGACGGTTGGGAGACCATATCCCCATATGGGATCTTTAGTTCATATTTTATTGGATTTGTCATGTACTTTAAAGACACTAAACCCATTGGTTAATGACACTAACTTTGTCTATAAGATACAAGAATTGCACATATGATCATTTATCACAAACATCACAACAACACACTCTCCTCTCTCCCTCTAGAACTTACGGCCAAACACCCCTCTTTCAACCATCCACTTTCGAGTTCGATCATCATCATTCCAAGCACACACAAGTGTTAAGGGTCACGTATTAGGAGTCTTGGAGCAAACGGAAGGCGAATGACCTCTCTACTTTGCTTTTATCCACTCGATTTGTGCTTAGATTCTTCCCTAGCCTTGAGCTAGAGGTATAATGCTTAAAACTCATACTTTAACTAATCTAAGGTGGTTAATAAGATGTATGATGATTAAAACTCGGAATCTTGCATTTTAAAGCATTAAAGTCCACTAAACTTGCAAGTATTGTTGGTTAAAAGCATATATGTTGTGTAAAAGTTGTAGTATTTGAAATATATGGTTATCTAGACCCGATCTATGATGTGGTAGCTCGGATCATCGTTTAACCCGGTTCGGTAAGATCATGGATCTTAACATAAAGCTATTTTAGAAGTAACAAGGGTTAAAAGGTGAAACCCTACCACACATAAACCATGAACTTGTGTAAAAATGTTTTAACTTGTACAAAAGTGTTTAAAACTAGTAGATCTACGTATCTACAAGCGGTATTTTCAAAGGACCAAGTGTCCAAGGAATCACATGTTCTAAACCGGATCTTACACAAACAAAAGTGGTTTATGTGAACAAACAAGTGTATGGATACTTGTGTAACAAAAGCTTTAACAAAGAAATAATTTTCGTAAAAACCGACTAGAAGTTGTAAAACTTCATATTCTTTAAAAATAAAGTTTTTAAGAAATTAAACTTATTTTTAAAGATAACAAGACTCACTAAATGTGCTAGTAAGTTACTACACATTCTTGTAAATATTCAAGTTCATGAAATTAGTGATTATTGTTGTTGATGATTGATAATGATTTAAAAGAAAATAAACACACGTTTTGAAAACGTGGGAAACCTCCATTTTTAGGGGAAACTCTGTCAAAATTTTTATAAATTTTGACACTTAGAAAAATATAAGTTTTTGAGAAACTTATTCCCTAAAAATGTGTTTAGAAGTATTACTAAGGTTTCCCTAATTTTTGGTGATAAGAAATGAGGATTTCTTCAAGAATAAAAATGGATATAAGTATGTATATTTTTGAGAGAAAAATATATATTATTTTATTTTATCACCAATTTTTGTGCTAAGTGTATATAGTATGTGTTATACGTGCTAGTGTATTAAGACTTAAAAATACACTAATTACTCATGAGGAGTAGAAATATAAAAATACACATACAACATACAAGATACATAATTCGGGTGCAAAGTGCAAAACACAAAAGACTTATATTTATTTTTGGAGAATATAATATAAGTGAGATACGTAGTTAAAAATATAAGAATATTTTTAACACAGGAAAATATACACAAAAGAGAGTGACTGTACTTGTGCGACGCAAGTCTAGTGACTAACGTTAAGAAAACGCGTATAGGTTACGACGTTAATTAAGCAAATCCGGTGGAGTTTACGACGCTAGGAACGCAAAGTTGTGAGTTCATGCTCCCCCTTTTCTCTTTAACTGTTTTCAGTTTTTATAACTTCGGGGGTGAAATACATGTACAAAAGTACAATATTTATAAATGGTATGATATAAATACAAGAAGTACACTTGGTGAGAACGAGAACCAAGTGTGACGAAATATAAGAATATGAGAAGCGCATTTGGTGAGACGAGAACCAAGTATAAGGCGCTATGAGAAATGATAACAAGAAACGCGCTTGGTGAGGACGAGAACCAAGTAGGATGCGTTATGAGAAATAGTGTCACGAATAGGGTACAGAAGCACCATTAATCAACGTATACATTCAGACCGCAGAACAAAAGGTTAGATCTAACGAGTGCCTGGCAGCCACACTCCCGGTCGGGGCGAGAACCGAGGAAGTGCTTTTGTGTCTCAGAATATACCAATTAAATGCCTTAGGTTTGGTGACTTCCTATGACGTGCCACAGGTTAATGGCTTTGCAACCCATTAACAATCTGATAATTACAGAAATACTGTATGTACATAAAATTCATACCATACAAAATTGATATATAACTTGAAGTACGTGGGGTACTCAAGAAGATTGATATATAACTTGAAGTACGTGGGGTACTCAAGAAGATTGATATATAACTTGAAGTACGTGGGGTACTCAAGAGGATTGAGATATAACTTGAAGTACGTGGGGTACTCAAGAAAAGATTGAATTATAAATGGGTACGTGGTGTACACATGAAACTGGATTTATATATGAAAACTTGATTTACTCACAAACTATGTTTTCATACAAAGTATACAAACATGAAATACAAAACTGCATGAATTCACACCAACTTTATGTTGACGTTTTTCCAAAAACTCACATGTATTTCAGGTAACTAAGATGGATGTGCGCGTGGTCTAGCTTATGCTCGTGGATGTCGCTTGTGTTTAACTTTGAATAAAGTTGTAAACTTTTAAGACAATGCTTTATGCGACTTAGCGATGTAAACGCTAACGAATGTTTTCAAATTATGGTATTTGAATGTTATTTTTACGAGCATGTAGCATGTTTACTCTTCGTATGCAATGAGAACCTTTCATGATCACACCTCGTGCTTCCGCCGTAGAAAGGGGTGTGACAGATTGGTATCAGAGCTGCGATTGTAGTGAACCAGGATTCCTTCTCGAGTCTAGTCTACAATCTCTAGGATCTATTCACGAAAACAATTTTCAAAGAGTTTTCATTACATAAACGTCCCGCGACATCCACTACCTGAAACTGTCTACATGAGTCTAGAAAGGACACTACGAGACTTAGAGTGCACTTGAGTAGCACTTGTCCTTGACTAGAAACTACTTGCAATTATGTGTGATAATTAGCATATACTAGAAGTAGAATGTCACAAGTATATGTGACTTTACCTGAAAGCAATGGCCTACCTGAAGGAAGAGACACGAGGATGAAACGAACTGTGCGGACTGTGCAAGGAGTTACGTAATTATGGATGCATACATAATTATGGAATTCAGTGCACAGAAACCACAGCAAGTCTTGTCACGTGTGGATTCCCTCAGTGCAAGCCTACTAAGTACTCTGCTAGAGTAATAATTGTTTGATGTCACTTATGTGGTATATATACCTGTGAATATATATGATACTACTGTTTAGTGTGACGATATCAAACAAATGCCTAACCCTGTTGTGTTATGTTCTGTCAGAACATGGCACCCAGGAAAGCTGTGAACGCTCGCAATGACGATCAACCTCCCCCTCCCCCACTGCCAAGAACTGCTGAGGAGCTGAACGCTCTACTGGAGGAAAGGATCTCCGCTGCTATCGCCCAGTACGAGGCGAACCGAACTCAAGACAGTGGAGGACCAAGCAACGCTAGGCGTAATGGGAATGGAGATTCGTCTGGAGGCAATGCAGCCCAAGGTAACCTTAAGACACTGTGCTAAGCATGAGGAAATTTATGAACGGTCTTTGTTTCATTATTTCTTCGATTGCTCACATATGAATTGGTTGAATCAATTCCAGGCTGCACTTTCAAGCAGTTCCTCGACTGCAAGCCGATGAACTATGATGGCACAGGAGGTGCAGTAGCATTTGTGCGCTGGACGGAGAAGACTGAAGCTACTTTCCGCATGAGCAAGTGTACCGCGGATCAACAAGTCACTTTTGCTACTGGGTTATTCGTCGATGAAGCTCTGACTTGGTGGAACCTGCAAGCCCAAACTTTGGGTGATGACGCCGCTTATGGCCTCACTTGGGAGGAACTGAAGGAAAGGATGAGAGAGAAGTACTGCTCTCGTGCAGAACTCCAAAGGCTGGAAACAGAGTTCTGGCACTTGACTATGGAAGGTGCTGACATCAATGGTTACACTCGAAGGTTCCACGACCTGTCGAGAGTGCTTCCCTACATGGTGACTCCTGAATTTAAGCGTGTGGAACGCTACATTTGGGGACTGGCCTCAGAGTTTCGTGGCATGGTAACGTCGGCCAAACCACAAACAATCACCGAGGCTGTAACTCTGGCTGTCAGCCTGACTGAAGATTGTGTTCGTATGAAGAAGCTCTCACTGAACCCAACAGAAAATGCCGAGACGCATGCTGAGTCGTCTGGCAACAAGAAAAGGAAACATGCAAACTTGAATCAAGCAACTCGTAACAACAAGGGTTTCAGCAAGAAGCGTGACGCTAACACGTCCCAGGAGGCGAAAACCCATGCAACCAAAGCATACCAAGGCTCCATGCCGAGATGCCAAAAATGTAAGTATCATCATGATGGAGCTTGTCGCATTCCAAGGTGCGACAAATGTAGTAAATTGGGTCATCAAACAGAAGACTGTTGGGGAAAAGGAAAGAACCGAAATGGGAACGGTGCTGGTAACAAGAATGGCAACGGGAAAGGGCAAGGATGCTTCAAGTGTGGAAGCAATGATCATTTCATGAAAAACTGCCCAGAGAGAAACAACGCTCCGGCTCGAGCATTTGTGATTGGAGCAAGAGACGCACGCGAGGACCCTAACGTGGTCACCGGTACGTTTCTCATTAACAATCACTTTGCATCCATATTATTCGACACTGGCGCCGATTATAGCTTCATGTCTGAGGAATTTAAACGCATACTCGGAATAGAATCTAGTAGATTAGAAATTCCTTATTCCATAGAACTAGCCAATGGTAAACTCGTTGAATCAAGCGAAGTTGTTAGAGGCTGCACACTAGAACTTGGCGAACGGAATTTTAGCATCGATCTCTTACCTATTCAATTGGGTAGCTTCGATGTAGTAGTCGGAATGGACTGGTTGTCCAAGAACAAAGCTGAAGTTATTTGTCATGAGAAAATCATTCGCATCCCTTTAGCGAATGGTGAAACTCGCATAGTACATGGAGAAAGACGAAACGCGCCTCTACGAATCATCAGTTGCATGAAGGCACAGAAGTGCTTGAGGAAAGGATGTGTCGCTTTCCTAGCACACGTTATAGACAAGAAGGCTGTGGAGCCAAAACTCGAAGACATTCCTGTGGTGAAGGAATTTCCTGATGTGTTCCCTGAAGATCTGCCAGGACTACCTCCGCAACGACAAGTCGAATTCCGTATAGACTTGGTTCCAGGAGCTGCTCCTGTAGCCAAGGCACCCTATCGACTTGCACCATCCGAAATGCAAGAATTATCTACACAGCTCCAGGAGTTGTTGGATAAAGGATTCATAAGGCCAAGCTTCTCACCCTGGGGAGTGACGGGTGGTCCATAGGACAACCCTTAAAAGGATTAAAACAATGCACATTCTATACTTATTACGGTTAATTGCTTGAACTTGGTAACCACTAGATGAATTGATATGCAGGTATTATAATGCTCAAAATGCGGGTTTTAGAAGACATGATTGGTTGCTAGAAGATGGTGGAGTCAAAGAATGGAAGAAGTGAAGATTTGAACATAAATACGCGCCAGAAACAGTCAGAACTTCATCTTGACATATCCGGAGCTAGAAAGTGAGTTACGGGAGCCATAATATATGCTTTTGGGGTAGCTCGACGAGAGAAATCCAAATACAAGGTTAAAATCGAGTGACTAGAGCTTGGGCAACCGTTTCTAGAAAGCATTTAAGTGGTGACGGGATTTTTATGTAACTTTGGTCAAACTAAATACACTATGGTGTATTATTTAAAGCAAAGTCAAATTAGATACACTATGGTGTATTACTTAAACTTTGGTCAAACTAAATACACTATGGTGTATTATTTAAACCAAAATGGCAAGGATTTGAAGCCTATAAAAGGCCATGGAAGTCTACACTTCTTTCACACCTCAATTCACTCAAAACACCTCTCTACATCAAAAACACCATTCTCATTACGAAATATCAGTTCTAGTTCCGTTCTAAGGCGAGTTTAAGCACCCGGAAGTGCCGGTGAAGTCCCTCGGAGCTCTCAAGACGTCTAGAGGCCGTCGGTTCTAATCCTAATCGACCCGAGTCGGTTAATACTCGTAATTTTCATTCTAGTAAGTCTTGTATGATATTTTCAGTAGTGTTAATGCTTTGTTCAAGTGTGTTATTATCTATTATGAGTAGCTAAACGTTATAATGATCATCCTAGATTAAAAGTTTGTTTGAGACATTCATGTTTTTGTTCTTATTTCTAGAATAATAGACTTGTAATTGTTATTGGTTTATTATGATGTGTTGATATCTGTTTGTAAATTGTTACTTTGCATTTCAATCATAGTCTAAACCATACGTTCTTGGTGCTAATAGCAATCGAGATATCATGGGCTGGTTAAGGGTTGGATATTAATTGATCATCGGATAACAACATCGCGTTCTAGTAACTCGAGTACTTAGTTCCCTTTTATCACAAACAAAGTAATAGATCATCGGGTAATAACCTCACAATTGAGTACTTAGTTCCCTTTTATCACAAACAAATAACTACACATGAACCATGTCTATGTGGTTCTTTCTAGTTGAACTAAAACATGAATGTCGATTTAAACTGGAAATCTAGGATGGTCATTTGTTTTTAAATTGTTTACAAGCTAAATTCTTATTTTAAAATTAAATCAATAGTCTTATTTTTATAAATCAAACAATCAATTGTTTAATTGTTATATTGTGTTTGTGTTTATTTTCTTTAATTCGACGCTTCTCGTCTTATTTTCTCATAAGTTTTACATTGTTAATGTTTGTTTTAATTTAATACAAATTCATTTTAAATTAATATTTTTCTAAAACTAAAAATCACAAATCCAATTTCAAATCAATTTTAGCTAAATATTTAAGTCTTAATTTTTACAATTATTTTTTTAATTTAGCCAAGTTTTCTATACTTTCAAATAACACATATTCCACATACTCCCTGAGTTCGATACCCATTTACCACTATCTATAGTTGTTATTTGGATTAAATTTGCGTGACCACGACAATCACGTCAAATTTTGGCGCCACTGCCGGGGAGTAGTGAGCAACGTGTGTTATTTTGTAACCTTTTTAATTTGTTATTTTTCTGGTTTACGCTAGGTGTGTTAGTGTGCAGGTATTTACAGGTGCATGCATACTAGAAGCTCTCATAATCTGTCACCATTAGCATTTGATCCAGAAATTGAACAAACATTAAGAAGAAACAGAATTTTGCTAAGAGAAAACAGAATCAGTAAGTCACCAACAACACCAACTACACAAATCACATCAATTCCATACATGGATCCACCACAACCAACCACTACAGGTGAACTTATTCATCCATTCATACCATCATCCACACATCCTTCACCAAACACAACTATACCAAACACCACTACACCTTCTACTACAATTCCTATTCCACCTCATGACACAACACCAACCAACACCACCCAACCCATCACCACTCAAGAAGAGCCCACACTTACCTTTAATCCTTCCACTACAATACCACCATTTACTCATTTCTTCCCAGTTTCCGGTCAATCATCTTCAACCTATACATTACCACAAGGTTCAACTATCGTTCATGCTACATCTACATTTAGACCATCGAATCAGTCGGGTTTTCAATATTCGACTCTTCCGATTGGGTAATCTTCGGGTATGGGAGGAGATGGATACGAAGAAGGATATGAGGAATTTGAGGGTTACGAAGAAGAAGGATATGCATATATGGGTGATGGGGATCAAGGAGACTTTGGTTATGTGCAAGGCCAAACTCAAGAGATGGCAATTGTTGGTGGGATGCCACAACAGCAAATTATACCCCAACAGAGACGACCAAGAGGGCCGCCAGTGCAACGCCCTATACCATTGCAACAAGTTCGTCCTCAAAATGTACAACCACAATTCCAAAGACCAATTCAACAATCATTTGTACCACAAGGGCATATACCAAGGCCAATGGTTCCTGTTCGACCAAGGGCTCGGTTGGGTGTGCCAAGAAGGCATCTTAGAGAACATGCGAGAGGCATTGAAGCGCATTTTAGACCGGTAATCACTCACAACCCTTCACCGGTAGTTATTCCTCACAATGATCAAGGGAGGACCTTTGAAGTAAGAACCAATGCATTACAAAGTTTGCCGAAGTATAAGGGTCTAGCAACGGAGGAACCTTATTTTCACTTGGAAGCTTATGATTCAATGTGTAACACATTTGGGAGTCAAGGATTTTCGGCCGACGATGTCAAACTAGTCTTGTTTCAATTTTCTTTGGAAGACAAGGCAAAGAAATGGTTCTACACTTTGCCTTCAGCATCTATTTACACGTGGGCAGAAATGCAACAAGTTTTCCTAGATGAATTTTTCACCGCTCAAAAGACCAATGATGCTAGGAAGGGGTTGAGAAGTTTTCAACAACAACAAGGTGAAATGTTCCATGAGGCCTTTGAACGTTTCAACATGATGATCAAGAATTGCCCTCACCATGGGATTGAACTTTGGGAATTGATGAATGCTTTCCACGAGGGGTTGAGTGCCGAAGATGCTCGCGACTTAATGTCTATTACCGGTGGCACTTTTGGTACGAACTATGAGCAAGACGATTGGGAGTTTTTGGAACAAATGGCAATTACATCAAAAAGAAAAGCTCAAGCATCAAGGAGAGCACGACCGGCCATTGCCCGTCCTCAAGTGCACGCAATAGATGATGGTAATGTTCAAACTACTAACCAAATTTATGATGTTTGTGCTTTGTGCAATGAAATAGGTCATACGGCTGAAAATTGCCAAGGAATGGTGGAAGGGCAATATGAAGAAGTTCATGCGGTTCAAGGTCAAGGAGGGGGTGATAGAAATTACAACAACATGAATTCTAATACCTACCACCCCGGGTTGAGGAACCACCCAAATTTTCGGTATGGGAACCCTTCAAATCAAGCTAACCCGAACTTTCAAGGTAGCCAAGGTAACTTTGGTTCGTGCCAACCTTACAACAATCAAAGTGGATATCGAGGTGGGAACAACCAAGGGTATCAAAAGCAATATCAAACGGGTCAAGAACAAGGGGGGTCTTCGGGTGGAAATGAGATGATGGAAATGCTAAAAAGCATGCAAACGGAGATGCAAAAACGGAACCAACTTGATGAAGTTCGAATGCAAAAGGATGAGGTTCGTGACAAAAGCATCCAATCACTAACAACCCAAATGGGTCAATTGGCAACCGATGTGGCGGAATTGAAGAAAAACAAGGGTCAACTTCCTAGTGACACCAAGGTAAATCCTTCACACGGTTCGTCACGAGGTAATGTAAATGTTCATCATGTTAGTGTTTTAAGAAGTGGAAAAGAATTTAAAGCCAATTTGTCACCCGAATTGGTTGAGGGGGTAGTTGAGGACATAACGGGTAATGATAGTGATAATGAAGTTTCACCTAAAGAAATAAATGTTAACAAACCGGGATTGGGTGAAAATGAAAAAAATGAAAAAGTTGAGGGTGAACCGAGTCAAGTCCCGTTTCCATCGGCTTTACTTGACCCGGGAAAGAAAAATTTTATTGCATCAAGAGGTCCCCAAAAAGAAGAGTTGTGGGATATGTTTAAACAAGTTAAAATTAACCTTCCACTCCTTGATGCAATAAAACAAGTACCCGCTTATGCTAAATTCCTTAAGGAATTATGCACACAAAAGAGGCAACAAAAGAAGAAAATGCCTAAGCGGGTAGATTTAACCGGACAAGTCAGTGCGGTTTTGAATGGGGAGCTTCCTCCTAAGCTCCAAGATCCGGGCACGCCTTTAATTAACATACAAGTTGGTAACTTTCAAATGGCTAAGGCGTTGTTAGATCTTGGAGCCGGAGTTAGCATTTTACCGGGGGGCTTATATGATCAATATGATTTTGGTCCGTTAGCAAGGGTGGAGACAACGGTTGTTTTGGCCGATTTGTCTCATAAGTTACCCCGGGGGATGGTTCAAAACGTGATTGTTAAAATTGATGAGTTTTATTACCCTGTTGACTTTTTAGTCTTGGACTATTCGTCCGCGGACCCAAAACAACAACAAAATGTAATTTTGGGCCGGCCATTTTTGAGCACCGCACATGCAGTGATCGATTGTAGATTTGGTACAGTCGACATGACTTTTGGGAATCGAAAAATGCGTTTGAATGTTTTCACTGACAATTCTAATGCTAATGGTGTTGATGAGTGTTTCATGGCAGATATAGTTGATGGATGCAACCCGCATGAGTACGAGGAGAATGGTATGGATAGTTGTTTGTGTGATTTTTCTGAACAGGTACATGCTTATGCACTACGGGTTGAAGAGGAAAAGCAAGATGCCATGGCTTTTAAGGAAGGTCGACCACCATGGACTCATCAATTTGAAGGCTTACCGGCGGAAATAAATTCGGGTACCAAACCATCATTAGAGGAACCGCCAAAGTTGGAACTCAAAGACTTGCCGAGCCATTTGAAGTATGCATTTTTAGGGGATAATGACACTTTACCGGTCATTATTGCCTCTAATTTAGAGTTGGCGCAAGAGCAAGCACTGTTGGAAGTTTTGAAAGAAAACAAAGGAGCTATTGGATGGACGATTGCCGATCTCAAAGGAATTAGTCCATCAATTGTCATGCACAAGATTATTACCACCGAAGATGCCAAACCAACACGAGAAGCTCAAAGGCGATTAAATCCGAATCTAAGGGAGGTGGTTAAAAAAGAGGTAATCAAATGGTTGGACGCGGGAATCATTTATCCGATTTCGGATAGTGCTTGGGTGAGTCCCACCCAAGTTGTGCCTAAGAAGTCCGGCATTCAAGTAGTCAAGGACGAAAGTGGTGAACAAATTGCCACCCGACCAGTCACCGGGTGGCGTATATGTATTGACTACCGAAAATTGAATGCCGCCACTTCTAAGGACCATTTCCCGCTACCTTTTATTGACCAAATCATTGAAAAATTATCGGGTCAAAAATATTACTGCTTTTTGGACGGGTATTCGGGTTACAATCAAATAGCAATACACCCGGATGACCAACACAAGACCACCTTCACTTGTCCATATGGCACCTTTGCCTTTCGGCGGATGCCATTTGGCTTGTGCAATGCTCCGGCAACTTTCCAACGATGTATGATGAGTATTTTTTCAGACATGGTTGGAGAGTCGCTCGAAGTGTTTATGGATGACTTTTCAATCTTTGGCACTTGTTTTGAATCTTGTCTCAACGAATTACAAAAAGTTTTAAAAAGATGTGTTGAGAAAAATTTAGTGCTTAGTTGGGAGAAAAGTCATTTCATGGTGCAAGAGGGCATTGTGTTGGGTCATGTAATTTCTGAAAGGGGAATGGAGGTGGATAAGGCAAAAATACGGGTAATAGCATCTTTGCCACCTCCGAAAAATGTTAAGGGTGTAAGGTCATTTTTGGGACATGCGGGTTTCTATAGACGTTTCATAAAAGGCTTTAGTGTTATCACCAAACCTTTATGCAATTTGTTATTAAAAGATGTCTCATTTGATTTTACTAATGAGTGTATGCAAGCTTTCACTGTTTTGAAGGAACACTTGGTCAAAGCTCCTATCTTGAAACCACCGGATTGGTCAAAGCCGTTCGAAATAATGTGTAATGCAAGCGACACTACCATTGGTGCAGTTTTGGGTCAACGGGTTGATAAAAAACCGGTGGTGATTTACTATGCAAGCAAAACTTTATCCGAAGCGCAACTCAATTACACCACAACCGAAAAAGAATTGTTAGCGGTGGTGTATGCTTTGGATAAGTTTCGTGCGTATATTTGGGGGAGCAAGGTGGTGGTCTATTCAGATCACAGTGCAGTCAGATACCTCATGCAAAAGAAAGATGCAAAGCCCCGGTTGATTCGTTGGGTGCTTTTGTTGCAAGAATTTGATCTAGAAATCCGGGACAAAAAGGGGTGTGAAAATGTTGTAGCCGATCATTTGTCTCGGATCCCATTGGAAGATGTGGATGACCCAAGTGAAATCAATGAACGGTTTCCTGACGAACAATTGTTAGCTATTTCCACTTTTGTTGCACCATGGTATGCTCATTATGTAAATTATTTAGCCACAGGTACCATCCCAAGTCATTGGACCAAGAAACGAAGACAACAATTTATGGCCCAAGTGAAGCAATACATTTGGGATGAACCGGATCTGTTCAAAATTGGAAAGGATCAAGTTATACGAAGGTGTGTGCTCGAGACAGAAGTGTTGGAAATTCTGACCCATGCTCATTCATCCGCATGCGGAGGACATTTTAGTGGGGACAAAACAGGCTATCGGGTTCTCTCATGTGGGTTTTATTGGCCCACAATTTTCAAGGACTCTCGTGAATTTGCCCGACTTTGCATCAATTGTCAAAAAGTGGGAAGCATATCGAAGCGGAATGAAATGCCTCTACAACCAATTCTGGTGGTTGAGGTGTTTGATGTTTGGGGAATAGATTTCATGGGTCCGTTTCCCAATTCGAACGGGTTCTTGTACATATTGGTTGCAGTAGATTATGTGACGAAGTGGATAGAAGCTATCGCAACAAGGACCAATGATCACTCCGTGGTATGTAAGTTTGTTCAATCTAACATATTTGCTCGGTTTGGTGTGCCAAGGGTAATAATAAGTGATGGCGGTTCACATTTCAAAAATTTTAATTTTGCTAAATTGTTAAAAAGATATAATGTGAACCATCGAGTGGCGACACCTTACCATCCGCAAACAAGCGGACAAGTTGAAGTATCCAACCGTCAAATTAAAGAAATCCTCATGAAGACGGTAAGAACGGATAGAAAAGATTGGTCAAGTAAACTTGATGATGCATTGTGGGCATACCGGACAGCCTACAAAACTCCAATTGGTACTACCCCTTATCGGATGGTGTATGGAAAGGGGTGTCATCTACCAATGGAGTTAGCACATCGAGCGTATTGGGCCATCACAACTGTCAATGCAGATTATGACAAAGCAAGTCGAGCAAGAAAGTTACAATTGAACGAGATCGAGGAAATCAGAGATGAAGCCTACGAATGTGCTTCTGCATACAAAGACAAACTGAAGAAAGTTCATGATGCAAAGATAAGGAAAAAGAATTTCGAAGTGGGTCAAAAGGTATGGTTGTATAATTCGAGGTTAAAGATGTTCGCAGGTAAACTCAAGAGCAAATGGATGGGTCCTTACATCATCCGAAGAGTGGGGAGATTTGGCGATGTTGATATTGAAGATGAACAAACAAACAAGCAGCAAACGGTGAACGGGCATCGGCTCAAACCGTATTTGGAAGGTAACGACATCAACAATCTTGAGCTTGATAAAGTGGGTTACATTCTACGCCCACTTGATGATGAGGAAACTTGAAAAAAAGGCCCAGGTATGGTCTGGCTGAAGACCTTTAAACTTAGCGCTTTCGGGAGGCAGCCCGAGGATATTGTATTCGTGTGTTTTGTGTGTTTGGTTTGTTTTGTTTTGTTTTGCTTTGCTTTGTGTGTTTGTATTTTGACAGGTTACTACGTTTCAATTCTCGCGGATGCAACGATTCAAGTGTGGGGATGTTTGGCGAGTACAATCAATTAATGGGGATGGGTGCCATTAGGCTTGATGCCGAACGCTCCATTAGAGTTGGAAGTTATGTACACTATAACATTCCCGTAGAGATATCAGCGAATCCAAGAGATGTTTATGTTCCTGTCCGACTACTGCAGCTGTATCACTACCAACATTGCTAATTTACTAATCAGGTCGTGTCTTGTTCTTATTTTGTGCACCGTTACATATATTCATATTAAAGTTTATGGTTGGGCGGTTGGGTGGTGTTATGATGTGTTTGTTTTTGGGATGTGTTAGTAGGTGGTGTTTTTGAAAAACAATGTTTAAAAAAAAAAAAAAAAAAACGATCTTTCCCTCAAAATCATACATTGGGACAATGTATCTCAAGTGTGGGGATGTGGGAAATTTTTGAGAAATTTAAAATTTTTTGTAAATCAAAGCGAAAATTGTCAAAAATTTGAAAACTTGATCTTATTCCGCTTGACACACCGACACCCATTCCTAATCTTTCTTGGTGAGAATTTGAGCCACATATGATTATTACAGATATTCTTTTATGTTGAGTGGCAGTGTGTGTATTGTGTTAATAGAACTTGTGTACAAATTCTTGTTAAATCCTAGAAATAGCATGCTTTTGAAAATAATAAAGGACTTTTAGGTAGCCTCGTCTGGATGTGTGAAAGTGTGGGATTGGTGGGTTGGACCTCATTCGTTACATATATGAGCTTGGTATTGTGAGGGGCGGGGGTTTGGTCTTTAGAAAGCCATGTTTGAGCCTTATACCATTCGGTTGTGACCCAAACCTACTTCCTTCAAAACGTTACCTTTTGAGATGACCCGGTTTAGGAAATTTAGTATGTAATGTTGATGTTGTTGCATATATTGTTGAAGTTTGAAGTGTTATTAAAAAAAAAAAAAAAAAGAGCGAGAAAAAGAAGAAAACGTTGAGAAAAATACAAAAAGAAGCAATTGTTTGTAATAAAAGTTGAGAAGTATTTGATGTTTTGTATATAGTTGATGTTATTTTGTTTTAGAAATAAAAACTGGGTCAAATCAATTAGCTACATATATATCCCACTATTTTCCTACCTTTACACATAGCCTCGTTACAACCTGTAAGTTCTTTTGATTCATAAGCATGCTAGATATTGGAGGAGACTTGATTTTTATACAAGCTTATTGTCGCACACACACACACGCATTAAGTGATTTAGCATCATGTGCTATTATTTCTTGTCACCGAGAGCTTTTGTGAGGGGTGTGTCTTGTGGAATGATTGAAAGTTAGTAGAAGGACGAATCATTTAGCTTGGTTTGCGTGATTGATCGCTTGATTATGAATTAGTGTTTGATTGGGTTGCTTGGGCCAAGCAACGGGTAAGTGTGGGGATGTGACGGGTGGTCCATAGGACAACCCTTAAAAGGATTAAAACAATGCACATTCTATACTTATTACGGTTAATTGCTTGAACTTGGTAACCACTAGATGAATTGATATGCAGGTATTATAATGCTCAAAATGCGGGTTTTAGAAGACATGATTGGTTGCTAGAAGATGGTGGAGTCAAAGAATGGAAGAAGTGAAGATTTGAACATAAATACGCGCCAGAAACAGTCAGAACTTCATCTTGACATATCCGGAGCTAGAAAGTGAGTTACGGGAGCCATAATATATGCTTTTGGGGTAGCTCGACGAGAGAAATCCAAATACAAGGTTAAAATCGAGTGACTAGAGCTTGGGCAACCGTTTCTAGAAAGCATTTAAGTGGTGACGGGATTTTTATGTAACTTTGGTCAAACTAAATACACTATGGTGTATTATTTAAAGCAAAGTCAAATTAGATACACTATGGTGTATTACTTAAACTTTGGTCAAACTAAATACACTATGGTGTATTATTTAAACCAAAATGGCAAGGATTTGAAGCCTATAAAAGGCCATGGAAGTCTACACTTCTTTCACACCTCAATTCACTCAAAACACCTCTCTACATCAAAAACACCATTCTCATTACGAAATATCAGTTCTAGTTCCGTTCTAAGGCGAGTTTAAGCACCCGGAAGTGCCGGTGAAGTCCCTCGGAGCTCTCAAGACGTCTAGAGGCCGTCGGTTCTAATCCTAATCGACCCGAGTCGGTTAATACTCGTAATTTTCATTCTAGTAAGTCTTGTATGATATTTTCAGTAGTGTTAATGCTTTGTTCAAGTGTGTTATTATCTATTATGAGTAGCTAAACGTTATAATGATCATCCTAGATTAAAAGTTTGTTTGAGACATTCATGTTTTTGTTCTTATTTCTAGAATAATAGACTTGTAATTGTTATTGGTTTATTATGATGTGTTGATATCTGTTTGTAAATTGTTACTTTGCATTTCAATCATAGTCTAAACCATACGTTCTTGGTGCTAATAGCAATCGAGATATCATGGGCTGGTTAAGGGTTGGATATTAATTGATCATCGGATAACAACCTCGCGTTCTAGTAACTCGAGTACTTAGTTCCCTTTTATCACAAACAAAGTAATAGATCATCGGGTAATAACCTCACAATTGAGTACTTAGTTCCCTTTTATCACAAACAAATAACTACACATGAACCATGTCTATGTGGTTCTTTCTAGTTGAACTAAAACATGAATGTCGATTTAAACTGGAAATCTAGGATGGTCATTTGTTTTTAAATTGTTTACAAGCTAAATTCTTATTTTAAAATTAAATCAATAGTCTTATTTTTATAAATCAAACAATCAATTGTTTAATTGTTATATTGTGTTTGTGTTTATTTTCTTTAATTCGACGCTTCTCGTCTTATTTTCTCATAAGTTTTACATTGTTAATGTTTGTTTTAATTTAATACAAATTCATTTTAAATTAATATTTTTCTAAAACTAAAAATCACAAATCCAATTTCAAATCAATTTTAGCTAAATATTTAAGTCTTAATTTTTACAATTATTTTTTTAATTTAGCCAAGTTTTCTATACTTTCAAATAACACATATTCCACATACTCCCTGAGTTCGATACCCATTTACCACTATCTATAGTTGTTATTTGGATTAAATTTGCGTGACCACGACAATCACGTCAGGGAGCTCCAGTATTATTCGTGAAGAAGAAGGATGGAACACTGCGGATGTGTATCGATTACAGGGAACTGAACAAGCTCACAATCAAGAATCGGTATCCGCTACCAAGGATTGATGACTTATTTGATCAATTGCAAGGATCAAGCTACTATTCCAAGATCGACCTTCGATCTGGATACCATCAGCTGAGAATCCAAGATGAAAGCGTGCCAAAGACTGCATTCAGAACGCGATATGGGCACTACGAATTTCTTGTGATGCCGTTTGGATTGACGAACGCGCCAGCGGTCTTTATGGACCTAATGAACCGCGTGTGCAAACCATATCTCGATAAATTCGTGATTGTATTTATCGATGATATCCTAATTTACTCGCGAACAAAAGAAGAGCATGAGCAACATCTCAGAACCATCTTGGAGCTACTGAAGAAAGAGAAACTTTATGCAAAGTTCTCGAAATGCGAATTCTGGATTCGCGAAGTACAATTTCTTGGTCACGTGGTGAATGAGAAGGGCATTCATGTAGACCCGTCCAAGATTGAAGCAATAAAGAATTGGGAAGCTCCCAAGACCCCAACCGAAGTCCGTCAATTTTTGGGCTTAGCGGGCTACTATCGGCGATTCATTGAGAATTTCTCGAAGATAGCTCAACCGCTAACGACCCTTACACAGAAAGACAAGAAATACGACTGGGGTCACAAACAAGAAGAAGCCTTTCAGCTACTTAAGAACAAGCTCTGCGATGCACCGATACTATCGTTACCCGAAGGCACTGAAGACTTCGTGGTATACTGCGACGCCTCACGACAAGGCTTGGGTTGCGTGCTCATGCAACGCCAAAAAGTCATCGCTTACGCTTCAAGACAACTGAAGGTTCATGAAAGAAATTATACCACTCACGACCTAGAGCTGGGCGCAGTGGTATTCGCCTTGAAGATTTGGCGACATTATTTATATGGTACTCAATGTACAATCTTCACAGATCACAAAAGCTTACAACACATATTTGATCAGAAGGAATTGAATATGCGCCAGCGACTTTGGGTCGAGCTGCTGAATGATTATGACTGTGAGATTAAGTACCATCCTGGAAAGGCGAACGTTGTAGCAGACGCGTTGAGCCGAAAAGAAAGGGTTAAGACCCTAAGGGTTCGAGCATTGGAAATGACGATTCGAACGAACCTCACTGCACGCATTCGGGATGCACAACAAGAAGCTCTTAAAGAAGAGAACCGTAAAGCTGAATACCTCCGGGGTGCATTGAATTACATGGTGCCAAATGAAGAGGGAGCCTTATACTTCAAGAAGCGTATCTGGGTTCCACTCTGTGGTGGCATACGTGAGGTCATCCTTAATGAAGCCCACAAATCGAGATATTCGATCCATCCAGGATCGGACAAGATGTACCAAGACTTGAAAGAGTACTATTGGTGGCCGAGACTCAAAAGCGACGTTGCTGTCTATGTTGGAAAATGCCTAACCTGTGCGAAGGTTAAGGCCGAATATCAGAAACCGTCCGGCCTACTACAACAACCAGAGATTCCCGTGTGGAAGTGGGAACAAATCTCGATGGACTTCATAACGAAATTACCCAGGACCCCGAGAGGGCACGATATGATATGGGTAATAGTTGATCGATTGACGAAGTCTGCGCATTTCCTACCTATCCGAGAGAAGGATAGCACTGGAAAGCTGGCAGGGATATACTTAAGAGAAATTGTGGCACGTCATGGAGTGCCAATCTCAATCATTTCAGACAGAGATGGACGCTTTGTCTCAAGAATCTGGCAATCATTTCAGGAAGCCTTTGGATCTCAGTTAGATCTAAGCACGGCATTCCATCCACAAACAGACGGCCAGAGCGAACGGACTATACAAACGTTAGAAGATATGCTTCGCGCATGTGTCATGGACCTAGGCGGCAGCTGGGATACTCATCTACCTTTAGTTGAGTTTTCCTACAATAACAGCTATCATACAAGCATAAAAGCCGCGCCGTTCGAAGCTCTGTATGGCCGCAAATGCCGATCGCCCTTATGTTGGGCAGATGCCGGAGATAAACGTATGGTTGGTCCTGAACTTGTACAAGAGACAACCGATAAGATTGCGCAGATCCGAGAGCGCATTAGGGCGGCTCGAGAGCGACAAAAGAGCTACGCGGATCCAAATAGAAAATCGGTAGATTTCAAGGTGGGAGACAAAGTGTTGTTAAAAGTCTCACCATGGAAGGGCGTAGTCAGATTTGGAAAGCGTGGAAAGCTGAATCCACGATATATCGGACCATTCAGAATACTGAAGAGAATTGGTACCGTGGCATACAAGTTGGAGTTACCGGAAGAACTTAATGGAGTACATGATACGTTTCATGTATCCAACCTGAAGAAGAGTCCAACGCAAGAAAACGTGACCATCCCGATGGATGAAGTGCATATTGATGAAGCCCTCCGATTTACAGAAAAACCCGTTGAGGTTACTGACTGGAAAGTCAACAAGACCAGGAGGAGCAGTGTGAAACTTGTCAAAGTACGTTGGAGCTCTAAACACGGACCCGAGTACACATGGGAACGTGAAGACCAGTTCAAGAAAAAGTATCCCCACCTATTCAAGGAGACTCCAGCGAGAGTAAGTTCAGTCTGAATTTCGGGACGAAATTCTTTTAACGGGGGGAGACTGTGACAACTGGCACAAACCGGTAATTTCCATACACTATAATTATTGCTTAATGACTGCAATTATGAGTTTAAGTGTCAGCAATGTCTAAACACATGATTAAACAAGTGAATTCATGCATGTTGTATACTACAAATATTGCTTTATGCATAAACGAGAGCGTTGCGTCAATAGTAAACTCACCGGTAAGACACTATGTGTCAACGGAACTGCAGAAAGCAGTCAGACATTATAACTGAGGCCTAGGTGTAGGTCCGACACAAGAATGCATTAAAACCCAAGAATACATACAAGGGTTAATATATGTGCAATACGAAAGCAAATATAAGCACTAAAAAGCACCCGAAACGCACTTTAAGTGCAGAATTTATAAAATTCAGCAATAATTCAGCATTTAAGCATATAAATATTATGCAGAAATGTCATTTTATTATCCAGAATATTTTCCTAAGTGTTGGGAACCGATAGTGTTACAAAAAGACACTTATTAGACACTAAAAGGTGTAATTTAGCACCTTAACGAATCGGTATCTAACCGAACAACCGGACAATACCCGGAACACCAAAATAATGCTAGAAGCATTGTTTTTATTTTTCTAAGCTAGTTAGGGTCCCCGCACACCCTGACACACTACACATTATATGATATACCACAAGGCACTAACTAGACATTTGATTTCCAACTAATAACTAACTAGTAGTTAGAAATGTTTCACTTAGCCCCCCCCCCCCCCCCCCCATGTGTTGGACGGTTGGGAGACCATATCCCCATATGGGATCTTTAGTTCATATTTTATTGGATTTGTTATGTACTTTAAAGACACTAAACCCATTGGTTAATGACACTAACTTTGTCTATAAGATACAAGAATTGCACATATGATCATTTATCACAAACATCACAACAACACACTCTCCTCTCTCCCTCTAGAACTTACGGCCAAACACCCCTCTTTCAACCATCCACTTTCGAGTTCGATCATCATCATTCCAAGCACACACAAGTGTTAAGGGTCACGTATTAGGAGTCTTGGAGCAAACGGAAGGCGAAGGACCTCTCTACTTTGCTTTTATCCACTCGATTTGTGCTTAGATTCTTCCCTAGCCTTGAGCTAGAGGTATAATGCTTAAAACTCATACTTTAACTAATCTAAGGTGGTTAATAAGATGTATGATGATTAAAACTCGGAATCTTGCATTTTAAAGCATTAAAGTCCACTAAACTTGCAAGTATTGTTGGTTAAAAGCATATATGTTGTGTAAAAGTTGTAGTATTTGAAATATATGGTTATCTAGACCCGATCTATGATGTGGTAGCTCGGATCATCGTTTAACCCGGTTCGGTAAGATCATGGATCTTAACATAAAGCTATTTTAGAAGTAACAAGGGTTAAAAGGTGAAACCCTACCACACATAAACCATGAACTTGTGTAAAAATGTTTTAACTTGTACAAAAGTGTTTAAAACTAGTAGATCTACGTATCTACAAGCGGTATTTTCAAAGGACCAAGTGTCCAAGGAATCACATGTTCTAAACCGGATCTTACACAAACAAAAGTGGTTTATGTGAACAAACAAGTGTATGGATACTTGTGTAACAAAAGCTTTAACAAAGAAATAATTTTCGTAAAAACCGACTAGAAGTTGTAAAACTTCATATTCTTTAAAAATAAAGTTTTTAAGAAATTAAACTTATTTTTAAAGATAACAAGACTCACTAAATGTGCTAGTAAGTTACTACACATTCTTGTAAATATTCAAGTTCATGAAATTAGTGATTATTGTTGTTGATGATTGATAATGATTTAAAAGAAAATAAACACACGTTTTGAAAACGTGGGAAACCTCCATTTTTAGGGGAAACTCTGTCAAAATTTTTATAAATTTTGACACTTAGAAAAATATAAGTTTTTGAGAAACTTATTCCCTAAAAATGTGTTTAGAAGTATTACTAAGGTTTCCCTAATTTTTGGTGATAAGAAATGAGGATTTCTTCAAGAATAAAAATGGATATAAGTATGTATATTTTTGAGAGAAAAATATATATTATTTTATTTTATCACCAATTTTTGTGCTAAGTGTATATAGTATGTGTTATACGTGCTAGTGTATTAAGACTTAAAAATACACTAATTACTCATGAGGAGTAGAAATATAAAAATACACATACAACATACAAGATACATAATTCGGGTGCAAAGTGCAAAACACAAAAGACTTATATTTATTTTTGGAGAATATAATATAAGTGAGATACGTAGTTAAAAATATAAGAATATTTTTAACACAGGAAAATATACACAAAAGAGAGTGACTGTACTTGTGCGACGCAAGTCTAGTGACTAACGTTAAGAAAACGCGTATAGGTTACGACGTTAATTAAGCAAATCCGGTGGAGTTTACGACGCTAGGAACGCAAAGTTGTGAGTTCATGCTCCCCCTTTTCTCTTTAACTGTTTTCAGTTTTTATAACTTCGGGGGTGAAATACATGTACAAAAGTACAATATTTATAAATGGTATGATATAAATACAAGAAGTACACTTGGTGAGAACGAGAACCAAGTGTGACGAAATATAAGAATATGAGAAGCGCATTTGGTGAGACGAGAACCAAGTATAAGGCGCTATGAGAAATGATAACAAGAAACGCGCTTGGTGAGGACGAGAACCAAGTAGGATGCGTTATGAGAAATAGTGTCACGAATAGGGTACAGAAGCACCATTAATCAACGTATACATTCAGACCGCAGAACAAAAGGTTAGATCTAACGAGTGCCTGGCAGCCACACTCCCGGTCGGGGCGAGAACCGAGGAAGTGCTTTTGTGTCTCAGAATATACCAATTAAATGCCTTAGGTTTGGTGACTTCCTATGACGTGCCACAGGTTAATGGCTTTGCAACCCATTAACAATCTGATAATTACAGAAATACTGTATGTACATAAAATTCATACCATACAAAATTGATATATAACTTGAAGTACGTGGGGTACTCAAGAAGATTGATATATAACTTGAAGTACGTGGGGTACTCAAGAAGATTGATATATAACTTGAAGTACGTGGGGTACTCAAGAGGATTGAGATATAACTTGAAGTACGTGGGGTACTCAAGAAAAGATTGAATTATAAATGGGTACGTGGTGTACACATGAAACTGGATTTATATATGAAAACTTGATTTACTCACAAACTATGTTTTCATACAAAGTATACAAACATGAAATACAAAACTGCATGAATTCACACCAACTTTATGTTGACGTTTTTTCAAAAACTCACATGTATTTCAGGTAACTAAGATGGATGTGCGCGTGGTCTAGCTTATGCTCGTGGATGTCGCTTGTGTTTAACTTTGAATAAAGTTGTAAACTTTTAAGACAATGCTTTATGCGACTTAGCGATGTAAACGCTAACGAATGTTTTCAAATTATGGTATTTGAATGTTATTTTTACGAGCATGTAGCATGTTTACTCTTCGTATGCAATGAGAACCTTTCATGATCACACCTCGTGCTTCCGCCGTAGAAAGGGGTGTGACAAAACATCACATGGTCGGGTGGTAATCTGATCGGGTGGCAATCTGATCGGACGACAGTCTGTTCAATGTTCAAAACCTCAAATATTTGAAATAAAAGTTAAGTGTGGGACGCAAGGTGCAATCCGATCGGATGGCAATCCGTCCCAGATGACCTGGTCGTCTTCTTCCTTGGTTGTTTTGGTAGTTTGTCGTTTTCTCGAGGTTGTATGATAACGTGTCAAACAACAGAAACCTCGTCAAGACTTAGTGAGCCGATCGGACAGGAATCACCCTAGTCTGACCAGTTAACTGTTCGAGACGGTGTTTCATGTTTAACCCGAAATCGGTAATCTCTTGGATAGAGTCCGGATCTTGAATCGACACATCCACAAGAAGGAGTAGAAGGTTAGAACAAGCTCCGATTCTATCGGTTTTGAGTGCATTGAGTGTAAAAGAGTTGAAAGAAAGTTGGAAAACCATCTTTTAATCCTTTTCACAATGAATATGTTTAGATCTATGAAAGATCTTTGTTTATTCATGTGGAAATCGTTCAGATCTAAGTTGTTCTTGGTGGATTGAAGCCAAAACATGAAGTTCATAAGAACACCATGATGACATCATCCTAGAATACCTCAAATCTAGTGATTTCACGGTTAAAAGTTAAGATTCAACAGATAGAATGGTGTAGGAGTGCGTGTAGATCAAGAAAGTACAAGATTTAGGTGGAAAACTTACAAGAATCACGAGAAATCTGAAGAAATAGTGGTTGGGGCAAGTAGAGTGAAGAGGGAGCTGTCAACATCAAATGATGTGACAAAGGAGGATATTTATAGGGTTTCCATAAATGGAAAGGGGAGTAAGTGGCTGGTCGATCGAGTGGCAGCCCGTCCGGGTGGCAGCTCGATCGAGTGGCAACTCGGTCGGGTGGCACCTAGGTCGGGTGGCAGCTCGATCGAGTGGCACTCCGCTCGGGTGGCAACTCGGTTGGCTGGCCACTCGGTTCGAGTGCTCGGCGCGATGAGTTTTGTAGTTTCGATTCGAGTGTTGAGCGTTGCGATGCGATGCGATAGAGTTTCCTATTCAAATTACTTTTAATCCCAACTACTATATCAACATACAATCATCCCTATTTAACGTTCGTTTAGCATTTGTGATTGAGTTGCGATTGCGTTTCGATTAATCACCACATCATAAAACATAAATAACATGCACAAGTAACACATAAGGGCACACACACACATAAGTACAATATCCAGAACGCGTAATTCGAGTTGTGGGTGCGATTGTGATAAGCGATAACACATGCGATAAATATCGATAAATAGCGATTAAACCTCGATTATTAACACATACTCCACATAATATAACTAACGTAAAGCATAAAAAGACTATTTGCAAGTCAAAGAAGTCAAAACAGTACTTGAGCAAGGAGTGACAGATCGCAATTAACAATCTTGTCTCCCTTTGACTTCAATCTTGACTTTGACTTTGACTTTTGAAAAATGGGGTGTTACAGCATCGAACCAAGTGAGTAGTGCGGTAGCACCATCCTTTCTAGTGAATTCCAATGGGTGACAAGCCATGAATTGCTTGAAGAGGAAAGGTGTCTTTGGTTTCTCCACCTTGGAGTCCACCGAACCATGAGGCGAATTGGTGTTGGTATGAATGCGGCGTACGATGTCGGGTATAACTCGAGCCATTTGATCGGCCATTTGTTCAACAATGAGGCCTACGAGTTCCTTTTTGGAGATGGAACCTGAGCGAGAACCCTTCTTGGACTTGGGCTTTTCGGAGGAGCTTGAGGAAGGCATCTAGAAGTTTGAAAGAAAAGAAAAGGATGAGACTTGATCATAAATTTTAAAGCAAAGTTTTTGCATGTAAAAGCATGTAAGTGTTCATGTATCATGTATAGTTCACATAAGCATAAGTTGCAACATGTATTCGCAAGTATAATCACGTAAGGATGCATAAAAAGAGTATAAATTTAGTTTGTTCACGAGGATTATTTTTGTTTTTGATTGCGCGAGACGTGCGAAATGTGTAACGGTTTTGAAATGAACGAGGTAACATGTATAAAATCACATATAAATTGAATCACATAAAGAGAGGCTCATAAAACATAGGATTGTTTCGGGTTTAGAAACGTCGACTATTCCAAAGTGAATCGAAAGTCCTTTCAAATTAGAGAAACGTGCTTTGGCCTATAGGTAAGATACTCTGGTCGAGAAGCGATTAACGGCATCTTACCCTTCCAGTTACTACACGTCTCTAATCGATTGAAACAATCGAAACTTTGGCGAGCTCGAAAATCAAGGAATGGGACTTAATCGACAAGGTGCGGGTTTCACCCCTAACTTGACGATTTCGTACCCTAATGTGGTTGATACTCGTCGGGTCAAAATATAATTTCGACACTTTGACGAGGGTCCACTAGAGTTTGAATTGGAAATTTACCATTTCGATGTGGATTTCACTCCTAGCTTAATGGCGAAATTTCTTGCAAAATAAGAATAAGCGGAATGAGAGTCGTTCACCAAATTATGGGTTTCACGCCTATTTTGGTAAACTCATCTCTTTTGTATAAAGAGTGTCTTCAAGTCTTCATGTGTATTGTGTAAAATGTTTTAGGAAAGACATTGTGTAAATATTAAGACAAAAAACAAGAGGAAGAAGCAAAGTAGGAAGAATAGCATTTAAAGCAAGAATCAAGAATGGTCAAAATATGGTTCCTACTATAGACTAGGTCGACCATAGCAATTCTACCTAATTCCCTATAGTTATGCCTCTGATACCAATCTTTCACACCCCAACCGATGGCGGAATCATCGGGATGAGACGAAATAGATTGCAAGAGACTTCATAACACTATTTGTGACAATAATTAAATCAACCATTTTCATTTCATAATAAAATTGTCAACATTACATAGAAATTCAAATGACATGTTCATAACACAACGAAACAAAATTTGATACAACAATTTAAACCTAAGACGTCTAAATGTGTATCTAGGCATCATCGCTACTTCGTTTCATAGCATCATCATCCTCAACCTGTAACATGTTTAAAATAATTTCAATGCAAAGTAAAGGCAAGTACACAAGGTTTGAATAAGTATAGCATAAGTATAAAAAGCATTGTCTCGAATCCACATGGCAATTTGTAAACAAGGTAACTAGCATGCATAGCAATACGTCAAGCCCAAGTGTCCACTAGTATTTAGCATCCCTCGCCTCAAAAGTGACGAGACCGTTTAGAATAAAGACTTAACAAGACCCCGATGGGTGGTGTGCTACTCCTATAGCGCTATATATGTTAAGTTGAGGGATTAGCAAAGTTAATGACATATAGCATGTATAACCTAGCATGAACCTAAGTAAACAAGTAGCATGTATAACGGATTGAGAGTATAAAGAATGTTTAAGTGTGTGAGTGTGTATTTTGTATATTAACATGTTACAATCCAAAGTGTCTTTAAAAGTAAATGGGTCAAGTGTACTCACGGTTTTGCAAGTCTTGAACTTGGGAATCCGCGAGTGAGTTGTTTGTTGATTAGGAGGTTGGAACACCAAGTCCTTCTACACGAAGAAGCAAAGTGTATGAGTTTCGAAGATTAACGGTAGATTAAGGATTTGAAATTTAAAACGTAAGAACATATGTATACGAAAGTAATCATCTTTTAACACAAAGTACTTTTTTGACACTATGAAACCCCAAGGGTTATAATGTTTTCATGAGTAGTATACTCATTAGAATCATAACAAGTCTTATGTCTTAGATGATGTTATTCTAGAACTTTGACGAATGATCACAAGTTCATCATCAAGGGTTCGAATGTTGAATAGTACATATATTTAGATATTATATATATTATGTCCAATAGTCAAGCATGAGGTAGAAGATTAAATATTCATTTAGGTACCTCTAAGTTTCATGGAAATCATGTAGGAGGTAGGAAGAGAAGTCTTCCATTTAGGTACCTCTAAGTGTTCACCACTACACTTGATGTAAAAACATACAAGGAGGGTCTTGAACTATAAATAATACAAGAATATATAAACAACTACTCTATAAGAAATCATCAAGCAATGTGGGGATTTTATGTAGGACAACCCAAGTTAGTCCTTAATCACACCTACATTAAGTCTTGGACTTAAACATTACTTGTGGGTTAGAAACCCTAAACAAAACAGAATGTATATAAGGTTTAACCTCTGATTTTCAATGTCTCAACCTTGTTTTTAAGCCTAACTAACCATAGAAGTGGTTATAAGCATAAGGACATAGGTTTGAGATGAGTTAGACTCAAGTTGAACAAGTTTAGTAAAGATTAGATGAAATAAAAAATGAACAGTGAACTTTGAGCCTTTTTGGCAACGTTCCAGGGACTTATTTACTGTGAAAAACCCATGGAATCGAAGCTAAGGTCAATCCAAGCACATAGGAAAAAGAATGGACTAAATCGGACAAGTATCGAGTGAGTTATGCTCACTTTAGTGAAGCTTGTTGCCCGAACTTCTGATGTTGCTGCAATTTTAGAGTGATTTGGGAGTGATTATAGAGAGTTGAGAGTGTTTAGAAAAGTGAAAAATGCTTGGAGGAGGCTTGGTTTATAAAGGGGATGGATTAGAGTTGGGTTGGTTGGCATTTAAGAGGTTAGTTGAGGGTTAAAATAAAAAAAAACACAATTAAATTCTGCCATGGCTGCGTTTGGAGCTAGCAGGTTCTAATCTTCTTTTTATTATTTTTTTGGCAATTTAATATGTAAGTTAGATAGTGCTCATAATTATGTTTGGTTAGTTAGCTAACTATCAAATGTGTAATATTAAGTGGTGGGTGTTAGGTCAAAGAAATCCTTGATGTTTATTAACACAAACCAACACCTATATATACACAAGACTAATACGTAATTCTAGGAGCTATGTATGGAAGACATACAGGTGTAACCAACTAATAAATACAAATGATTACAAAAATATATGGTGAATAATATGCAGAGATATTAACGGGCTAATAGTCCCCCGTAGTTTGAGTCGTAGGAGAGCGGAGGCATAAACTGGATTGGAACCGTTGAAAGAGATGTTTCGGTAGACCTTTGGTGAAGATGTCTACATACTGATAGTCTGCCGGGACATGTAGGACTTTAACAGCACCAAGGTGGACTTTTTCTCGAACAAAATGAATATCCAGCTCAACGTGTTTAGTGCGCTGATGTTGGACTGGATTTTCTGCAAGATAGACTGCCGAGATGTTGTCACAGTATATGATTGTGGCTTGTGTGACCGGAACTCTAAGTTCGAGTAATAGATTTCTGATCCAGCTCGTTTCGGAAACAGTGTTAGCTACCCCTCGATATTCCGCTTCAGCACTAGACCGTGAAATGGTTGGTTGGCGTTTTGATGACCAAGAGATTAAGTTGTCACCAAAATACACACAGTAGCCAGATGTCGACCGACGTTAGTCCGGACACCCACCCCAATCCGCGTCCGAATAGGCCGTTAGTTTAGTGGATGGAGAGGGTGTGATGCGTAATCCATGAGAAAGAGTACCTTTGATGTACCTGAGGATTCGTTTGAGCAGTTGAAAGTGAGGTTCTCGGGGGGCATGCATGAAGAGACAAATTTGTTGCACACCGTACGATATGTCCGTTCGAGTGATAGTGAGATATTGCAGGGCACCAGCCAAGCTGCGATATAAGGCGCCATCTGAAAACGGGGCACCTTGAGTGGCGCTGAGTTTAGATCCAACTTCAACTGGGGTGCTTACCGGATTACAATTGGTCATATGAGCACGTGACAAAATGTCTGCAGCATAGGTTGACTGAGATAGAAAAATGCCATCTGCCTGTTGTTGAACCGCTATACCGAGGAAGTGATGTAAGGTGCCAAGATCGGTCATGTTAAACTCGGTGGATAGCGATTTAATGAGGCTGCGAAGAAGAGAATCGCTAGATGCAGTGAGGATGATGTCGTCCACATATAGGAGTAGGTAAGCCATTTGTTCTCCTTTGTGATAGACGAAGAGAGATGTGTCACAGACACTGCTTTTGAAACCACATCTAGAAATAAACCCTGCAAAACGTTGGTACCAGGCCCGTGGGGCTTGCTTCAAGCCATACAGAGACTTGTTAAGCTTACACACATATTTAGGATGAGACGTCGAGGTGAAACCTGGTGGTTGAAACATATAGATAGTCTCCTTTAAGGTTCCATGCAAAAATGCATTTTTAACATCTAACTGATGAATCAGCCATGCCCAAGATACCACAAGACTGAGAACTGTGCAGATCGTGGTGGGTTTCACGACAGGACTAAACGTCTCATCACAATCAATGCCCACAATTTGGCTTTTGCCATTTACCACAAGACGAGCCTTATGGCGTTTCAGTGTACCATCAGCGTGGAATTTATGCTTAAATAACCACATGCAACGAATAATTGGTGTATCGGCCGGTCGCAGAACGAGTTCCCACGTGTTATTCGCCAATAGAGTGTCATATTCATTAGGCATGGCATCCTTCCAGTTAGGGTCGGTAAGGGCTGTTAGATGGGACTTAGGTAGTGGAGAAATTGTTGAGGAGGTTGTGGTGTTAAGAGAGACTGGTTGGCGTGGTTTATAGATACCGGATTTGGACCGGGTCTGCATGGAGTGAGTGGGAGTCTGGGTGGTTGGTGGTGGGGCAAGGTGTGAGGTAGTGTTGATGGGTATGGGTGAAGGTGGTATGTTGGATGTAGGCTCGGGTGATATGTGTTGGGTCGTAGGAGCAATGGGTGTGGTGGGGGTGGACCAAGAATGGAGGATGGGTCAGGTGAGTGGTTGTTTGTAAATGTTGGGCTTGGGTTGGGCCGAGGGGTGGTAGATGGTGCAGGTTGGGTGAAGATAAGTGGTGATGGATCTAGGAAAGAGTGAATGGGAGGCGGTTTAGCAGGATTAAGGAACGAAAATTAGGTTTCGTCAAACGTGACGTGCCTAGAGAAAATTGTTTTGCCGGTGGAGATGTCTAAGCACCGGTATCCACGATAGTTAGCCGGATATCCGAGGAAGACACGCGGGGCAGATCGATGGGTAAGTTTGTGGGGGCGAGTGGACGAGGTGTTAGGATAACATAGACAACCGAAGACACGAAGATGGTCGTAGGAAGGTTGTCGTAAGTAGAGTAGAGAAGTAGGAGTTTGGAATTTATGTAGCTTGGTTGGAAGGATGTTATGAAGGTATGAGGCTGTGTGAAGTGCTTCAACCCAAAATGAGGAGGGTAGCGAAGCATGAGTGAGAAGGGTGAACATTATTTCATTAATTCGACGGATCATACGTTCAGATTTCCCATTTTGTTGTGAAGTGTGAGGACAAGAGAACCAAAATTGAATGCCATGTTTGGTTGCAAAATTCTTAAAATCAGTGTTGTCAAATTCACCCCCTATATCACACTGAAATAATTGTATAGGCATTCTAAACTGTGTGGCAACAAATTGATGAAAATGGGAAAATTTAGTGAATGTTTCAGATTTAAACTTTAAAGGGTAGACCCATGTATATTGAGTGAAGTCATTTGTTAAAACCATGTAGTATTTATACCCAGCATGACTTAAAATATGTGATGTCCACAAATCACAATGTAATATAGCAAATGGTAAGAAAGTACTTGTTGTGGAATCATAAAATGGCAAACGTTTATGTTTATATAATTGACAAGAATAACAAACAGACGCAAGTGCAGACTTATTAAAGGAAATAAAACTCTTCGAGCTTAGAAACTCCATAACGGGTTGGCCTGGGTGTCCAAGGAGATGGTGCCAGAGAGGAGGATCTTTAGTGGAAGCAAAACAAGCGGTGGCGGAAGCATTTGATGTGAGCGGGTATAGGTCACTGGTACTGTTGTGACGACTCAGGATCGTGCCATCCTTGAAATTCTTCACAGTGAAACCAAAGGGGTCAAATTCAATGGACGTGTTATTATCAATATTAAATTTACGTACAAAGATAAGGTTTTTGATAATGTTGGGGTTAAATAAAACGGATTTAAGGTGTAAAGGTTTTGAGGAAGTGGGTATAACTGAGGAACCCGAACCCATAACTGGAAGTTTGTTGCCATTACCCACAAATATTGACTCTATTGGTGAACGTGTGGAAAAAGTGTCACGTTTATTCGTATCAAAAGTAATGTGTGAAGAAGCACCTGTATCAAAATGCCAATGCCCGTTGGTGCCGGGACCAGATTCCATAGACAAGGCTTGAACCGCATTGGCAAGGCTGGTGGGCTCAAATGGATTTGTTGCTGCTAAGTGGGCCTGAGAATTCCCTGAAGTGTTGGATGAGGGGCTGTTGTTGGATTTCGAAGTGGGCCTTGGATCCCAAGGTTGGGCCCAAGTCTGCGTGGGAAATGGGCAAGGTGGGGGGGGGTATCTAATAAGGAGCATTAGTCTGTTGAGGGGCCCAGTAGGGTATGTAAGGAGGGAACATCGCAGGTGATCTGGAATGTTGTTGCTGATTTTGGGTGGTGGTATTTCTGGAGTGGGGTTCTCGGCGATTATGTCGTGTATTATCACGGCGATGGTTTCCTGAATAATTTTCACGACGACGAGAGGCAGACGAGTTGTCACGGTAAGATGGTTGGGTTCTGTCCGGTTGAGATGAAATTGCAGCGGCAATGACGGGGGTTAGACTACGGGCTTCTCGTGCCGCGATGCGGCGCGCTTCTGATTGTAATTGCTTGACAGCCTGTTCCCATGGTGGTAGGGACTGATTGAGGATGGATGCTGTGGTGTCGTATTCCCGGGGAAGACCGTTGACCAGATTGAGGATACGTTGGGTATTACTTTGCGGATAATCAACAGCCGCCAATTGATAAGATAGTTCTCGAACTTTCTGACAGTAAGCTTCGAGGTTGGGCATGGAGGTGAGGGTTAGGTTGGTCAACTCACGTTGAAGGGCAGCAGCTCTTGGTCCTTTGTTGTTCAGAAACAGGTTTTTGACCCGTGTCCACGCCTCATACGCGGTTGATGTTTCTTCAAGAACTCGAACCAGAAGATCGTTACTGAGGGTGCCATAAATCCACTGCAAAACCACTGCGTCTATCTTCTTCCAGGCCGCATATTCAGGTGTCGTCTTCTCGGGTGCCGGCGAACCGTCGAAGTGGTCAACCACATCGTACCCGGTGGCATGGAGCATGAAAAGTTTTACCCATGTAGGGTAGGAAACTTTAGTGCCATCGAGGACACGGATTTTGTGTTGTATGTTGGTCACGGTATAGACCGGATGGAGATATTAGGTTTTGGGTTCCGACTTGTCGCGCATGATGACAGACAAGAAGGTAAGTGAAAGACAATATTGAAAGGGTGAAGAAAGAGGATGACAGTGGCGAGATCGAGATCAAGCCAAAGCGTTTGATACCATGTTAGGTCAGAGAAATCCTTGATGTTTATTAACACAAACCAACACCTATATATACACAAGACTAATACGTAATTCTAGGAGCTATGTATGGAAGATATACAGGTGTAACCAACTAATAAATACAAATGATTACAAAAGTATATGGTGAATAATATGCAGAGATATTAACGGGCTAATAGTGGGGGGTAAGGCTGACAAATCGTGTCTTAACAGGTTTAACAGGTTTCTGACGGCGCGCACAACATAAGTTTCAAACATGATTATGACTCGTTTAACTACTTTCTACCTCATGTTTATAAAACAGTTTTATGTACAAAGATGAATAAATGATAGATCCTAACATTGTAATTTTAATTATTTTAAAAATTAAAAAAGTCAAAGGGTGTATTTTTCAGTCAAATAGGTCTTATCGTGTCTTAACAGGTATCCAATTGCTAGCCCTAGTGGAAGGTTGAGCTACTAATTAAATCAAAACAAGTAACAACAGCCACAATCGATGGCTGTCAACAGCCTTGATGTGGTTATTTATTTTTTATTTTTTTATTTTTTTTAGTTTTGCAATGTGATATACATAACAATAGCAACATCAACTACACGTTGATGTTTAGGATATTATTATTATTATTTTATTTATTATTATTATTATTATTATTGTATTATTATTATTATTATTATTATTATTATTATTATTATTATTATTATTATTATTATTATTAGAATTAACCACGTATTTGATAGGTAACAAGCATGTATAAGTTATGGGTACCAGTATGACGAGTATCGGTCGTGCATATGCATTAGAGATTGGTAACGTATAACCCGAGTATTGCAACACGTATAAGCATGTATAAAAAATAGTATTCCATATAAAAGATTCATTTCATTACGATCAAAGTCTCGGATTTACAATGGCTTGAAACGAAATATGAATACAAAAGGAACAAGCTTCCAAAAATAGAAATACAAGACACGTTTTCTAATTAAGGAAAGTTACAAAAAAGCGGAGCGTTACAAATTCGGTTCTAGGTATAATTTATTTTATATTAATTGTAAAAAATACATTTGATATTTCTAATATATATTTTTTTAATTAGGTACCAATCAACATAGTGACGATTTTTAGAACCGAATAAACGAGCTTTATCATACATCCTTAGGACGAGATTACTATCAGAAAAATGATATTCTCTCGTCAAAGTGGAGTGAAATAAATATTGACTGCCATGACCGCCTTCAACGGCCACTACAACAACCTAAAGAACAACCCAACAAATGGCGAAATCGACGCCGACTTATGGACGTGTGTGATAAGCTTGTATTCGGAAGGAAAGATATAACAACTCTCCTTAAATTTATTAAAACACCCATATATGTCCTAAAATACACCTCGTATACGAAAATGGCCCCGAAATACCTTTATTTTTACAAAAATCAAATAAAACAAAATTTAAGGGGCTCTGGCGGGGCACGAACGATCCCCCTTAATCCATCGCGGGGCGCGAGCGAGTGCTAAGTGGCGTAACCCGGTGTCGCCACGTGGCATATGGCGTGTCGAGGCTAGTGGGTCAACTCAGCAAGGCTAGGCCCTACCCTGACTAGCTCGCGGGCCGCGTAAGCCTTGTCCTCATCTTTCGCGGGGCGCGACAAAGTGCCGATCAGGCACTATAAATAGGGGATCACGGCATTCAGTTTCAATTCGCTCACAATCGACCTCTCTCTCTAAAATTCTGAATATTAGAAATAATATCGGGTATAATATCCCCCCTAATTAGCGAAGCTCTGCCTCGTTGTAAGTATTATAACCCCCGGTTACGTATTAGATACGATGCCCGATCGATCTAGTGCTCCGTAGTGCATGTCGAGGCTCTGCCTGACTCAGTCGTTGGAGTTCTGTCTCGGGGAGGGTATAGCTAATGTAAATTTTGGGTTATTATACTAACGCGTGTGCATTGTTTATTTAACTAGATTATAACCAGGAAGTCACAAGGAAATACCTAAAATAGCAATGTGAGTAATCCTCTTTTTGTGAAACCTTTTTGTGAACTGTTTTTACAAAACCTCAATTGTTTTTACATTATAATTAACAGTGATTGAGTATTTGTGATTCTACAATTATTGTCGGTATGTTGGGGTTTTGTATACAAAATTTGTTACTACACTGTGAGTAGTAACATTACCACAAGTTAGGATTGGCAGTACCGTGGGTGGTAATTAAAGTAGATATAAACAAATGTAATTGCTGGATTGCCCTCAATGTTGTAAAATGATAAAACCTGTTTTGATTAAACTGGGATTCACTAGCCAGTATTTCTTGCTGATAAAATGTTTTCAAACACGTTTCAGGTAACAAAATGTGAAAGCCAAATAGAAGCCAGCTAGAGAGCACTGAAGGCTTGGAAAAGTGGATATAAAAGTTACCTAAATAAAACAGAAGTTTTATTTCGATAAATTAGGGTTTATCCCTAAAAACATGTTTGTAATGGAAACTTGGGTTTTACCAATATATTTATTAATTATAAAAATGTGGTGTTTTACTCAGATAAAATATTTCCTAACTACAGTCCTGATAAAATTTCCGCTGCCAAATTGATAAACACCGATACCACCAGCTCCGAGTAGCTCGCGGTCGCCCGCCTCCCGGGGCAGGGGTCGGGGGTTACAAAAGAAAGGGGCGACCTTTAATTTATTCATTGTTCGGATGTTGCGAAGCACTCCCCAAAATGGGCACGAGTACCTTTGGCGGGACAATCATCATCCAAAAGGTCTAAAAGTTGTTCCTCTACAAATCGCTCGGATGCTCGTACCGAGTATAAGAACAACTTAAGCGACGACGGTGTTGAAGCCGAACGCCCACTTGGAAGAGATAAATCGACAAAGAGAGCGCAAAAATTATACACTTCTGGTGGGGAACAAAACCCCGCTCTGACCGACATCAAAGAACAAATGGCTTTGTTCAATAGCATCCAACAAGAACGAAACGCCCACAAAGAAAAAGTTCTCAGGATTTTCAAAAGAAAAGTAAATTCGAAAAACGAGAAGGAATTGGTGAGGGAAAAGTGAGCGGATATGAAATTCCTCGCTAAACCGATCACCTTCGACCCGAAGAAAAAGAAATGTACGAGAAAGCGAAACAATAAATCTTGGCAAAATATCGTACTTAGTTTAGTTTTTTTTATTTATTAGTTTCGTTATTTTTTATTTTTTTCGGTATTTTTTATATTTGTTTTGGTTTTTAAAAAAATATGTAATGCTATTTATTTATTTAGTATATTAGTGTTATTTTTTTTAAATTAAGTAGATTTTATATAATTTTTAAATATAAAATAATAATAAAAAGTTTGTGTTACGTGTCGAATAACACCACCCTTTCACGACCCATCCCACTCCTCTCTTTTTTTTTTTTTGCAACACACCATTTTTCTGACGCGTGCTGACGTAACTTTCTAGAGTTGTACAAAAAACCGGTTTTAGAATCGAAACCGAAAAAAAAATTGAAACCGTTATTTTAATCGATTTTTTAATAACCGGTTTCTATCCGAACCGAACCGCCAGTTTGTATATAGGTTAGTATGTTTGATCTTTCTAATCGGTTAACCGAATACAAAACCGTTTTTTTTTTTTTTTTTTGCCAAAACTGGTTTTTAACCGAACCGAATCGAGTAGACCAGTTTGGGTTCCCACCATGTAAAATCGGTTTTTTAACCGAACCGTTTTTTTTTTTCAATCAAAAAACCCTGTTCAGTTAAAGACCGGACTGATTATTCCAAAAAACCGATTTATACACCTCTGTGGCTACCACATGTCGTATAACGCCCTCTCTTCAAACGGCCCGCTCCGTATAGTCTAACAGGCGTCAGCAAAGGTGGACAAAATGAAAAGGGCGTAGCGAAAAGCACTCCATTATTATTATTGACGATACCTACTTTTATTCATTTCTTGACATCTTCCTCAAGTCGCCGTGAAAACCCTAGCACAGGTATACACATTTCACTCCTCTACTTGTACGCTTCGATTCGCCTAGGGTTTATCATTTTACATCATGAATCACTGGTAGATTGTTTACGATCACTGAGACAATTCAGCGTTTGCGATTGCTTGCTGCATTAAATTGTGACGAGCTGGAATCAGTTTCATTGTTTTAGGAGTATGATTATCTTATGAATTTTGATGACTGTTTGTCCGGTAGCTTAGACTATTTTTGATACAGTGTAGTAATGTGATTTTCGGTTTCAGAACCGATGCCTGCAGGCCTCTTGAGGAACTGTCATGATGATTGATTTTGTTGACACAGTTAGCGCATAAGTTAGTGTGTGTTAGATTGAGGCTCAGTGTATCATGTATGTGTGCCTTGGTTGCATTTGTTCTTGTTAGTGTTCATTGCAATTGATCGATTGCTAAAGAGTAATAGTAATCTAGTTTGCAAGCTATAAGTTATCAGCTTGATATGGTTTTGAAACAAATTAGCTACATAGTATCTTATATGATATGTTTATCATGCTTATGATATCCATTTAGCCTCCCCTGTTTTAAGTTATTATTTGAATAAGAAAAAACGGAATAATGTTAGCCTGATCTTGTCTATGTCACGAGCTCATGAAATTTTTGGCTTATTCAGAAATCACAAGACATATAACAATGAAGCGAAAACGTGCAATTGGGGGGCAGAAACATAAAACAACCGCGAGGAAAAATAAACTTCTTAATGATGTGATGAATGATGAAGCAGGAGAACCTGAAACTAACATGAGCGCCCCACCTGTTGATAAATCTTTATCTAATGAGAGAACGAATGAAAATGCCACCTCACTTGAAAAATACCCAGCTGCATTACGTGAGATGATTGTTTCGATTATTAAAGAAATCTCTCAGGAACCGGGCGGCCTAGCTAACCTGTCAAGGAGCTTGGTTGATGTTGATAGTCCAGTCAGCAATGGACCGACGGTGCAACCTCTTGAGGGAAATAAAAGCCCACTAAATCAAAACATTGAATACAAGGAGCAGGAATTAAATGCCGCATTAACAGTATGGCTCATGATATTCATATGTATAATGTACATTGACCATTTTTGTAAAAAAAATATGCGTTTTACACTTATAGTTACCATTTTTTACCTTAGGTAATTATAACGACGATGAATTTGGATGCGGCGGATCCATTTAACAGACCTGTAGATCCCGTTGAACTTGATATACCTGTAAGTTTATTATTTAAGTGTAATTTAGCATTTTAATTTTATTCTCTCTACACACTATGCCTTTACTTAAACAATTGTATTTTCGTTTTTTGTATCATATAATGATTTACAATTGTGAATTTGGTTGTGCTTGAACCAGGATTACTTTGATGTTATCAAGACACCTATGGATTTTGGTACAATATGCAACAATCTTAAGAATGGTCATAAGTACATGAATTCAGTAGATGTGTTCAAGGATGTACAATATATTTGGTATAATTGTATCAAATATAATAAGAAGGGTGATTACATTTTGGAGCTCATGAATCGGGTCAAGACATTCTTCATGAAGCACTGGATAGCAGCGGGACTGCACACCGAACAATCGACATCTGTTGTTGGTAGGGGCCTAACTGTTTTCATTCTCATTGCCTGTAATCCTTTAAGATAAGCATTCGTAACTCGTGCTACTCATTTTTAGCAAGTTTGTGCACTAATTAGTTTTTTTTATTATGATTATTGTTACTATTATTCTTTTATGATGGATAGTAACACATGCAACTTTCAACAGAACCTAGCATGCATAATGAGGAACATTCTGGAAGCCCCGTTACTCATGTTTCTGGTAAGTTTCTGCCAAACCATAGGCCTCGGTTGAGCGCCACTGAACATCATGTACCATAATATAAAGATGCAAATACTTACACAGCATGTCCAAATTGACAAACTTATCACCTAAAATACAATAATATATATGCTCCCACCCCTGTATAAAATGGCAACGTACATATATATAAATGCTTTTGCTATGCAGTTAATATCGGTGATATGTCGGTCCTCATGTAAAGTATCGGTGTCAAATATCAATACTGATATTATCGGTGATATTGACTGATATTTGACCGATATATCACGATTTTCTCGATATCGGTACCTTTCTTCTTATTAGTTCTACCATTCGTCTTTCTTCTCATTGCTGCTATAAGTGTTTTAAGTCTTAATTGTTAATTGCTACTGTTAAATATCAGTGTTTTAATTCTTAATCAGTTCCTACTTGCTACAATTGTTAGTGTTTTGCAAGTTGCAAAAGGTTAATTTGTTAATGGTAGGAGAGTATACTGAATTGTAGTGTTAGATTGATATATATATATATATATATAGGGGAACGCTAAAATGAGAACCACCTCGAGTTGTAAGAACCGCGAGAACTACACCGTAGGGGGCGCGGTGGACCAAATTTTTTTTCATAAACGTAGATGCATTTATAAAAACAACATTTGTAAAAAAATTCAGAAAAAAAATGTCGTGTGTGTAGTTTTGAGCGCCACAAGTTTGTGTTTACGGGACCCGTAAATCTGGCCGGAAAAATTACGGTACCCGTAAATGCGCACTTGAGGTGCTCAAAAACTTTTTTTTTTCGATTTTTTTTTTTTACAAATGTTGTTTTTATACATGTATCTACGTTTATGAAAAAAAAAATTGGTCCACCTCGTCCCGTACGGTGTAGTTCTCGCGGTTCTTACAACTCGAGGTGGTTCTCATTTTAGCGTGATCCTATATATATATATAAATTCTGCATGATATTAAAATTACCATATCCCACCGCGATAACCTATATTTCAAATATCGGTCCTTGACCGATATCCGATTTTTTACCGCATTAACTGCATAGTGCTTTTGCCTACTAAGTGCTAAGAAAGTCCCTTACATTAAAGTAGCAGATTGATGAACGTAAATGTGTTTTAATCTTTTAAAATAGTAAGGTTTGTAACCGCTTCCTTCTACGTGCATGTTATTTCAGTTTCTATGTTTTTTTTAATCTGATGAAATACATTTAAATGCGATGCCCTTCTATAGATTTTTCTATCTTGAGAGACACGCAAATGGAAACAGACTACCCATTGGGTCCACTTGCCAGTATTGCTTCCTGCCTGCAGAAAAAAGATGCTGGTTCTAACCAAGTAGCAGAACATCACCCCATGCGTATAAACACACTGGCTGGTCAACCCCAGCAGAGCTTAAGTCAACCAGAGTCTTCCTCAGAACAGGATGAGCCTGCCACTGGTACGTACTCCTCATTAACCTACCATCTTAGTTTTAAAACATATATCTGACTTGGTTAAACGATAACCGGCCAAAAACAGATGCAACAAATATTCAAAAGAAACGCCAAGGTCGAGGTCGAGGGCCCACACGTTGCCTTAAATTATTAAATACAGCTGGACGGGTAAAAATCATCACCAACGATCTGGGGCAGCCTGTAGGTCGTGAGGCATCCCTATTAACCAGCTTCTTAGGCCTCACCGCACGTGATGGGAACTTGGCTCCGCTTACTTATTCTAGTTGGAGCAAAGTCCCCGAAGAGAACAAGGAGAACATGTGGCAGAAAGTTCTGGTATTTGGAGAATCAATTTTTATATGTTATAGAGTAAAATGCCATTTTCGTCCCTGAGGTTTGGCCAGTATTGCGACTTTCATCCAAAGGTTTGTTTTTCCGCATCCGGATCCAAAAGGTTTGAAATCTAGCCTTTTTCATCCGGCTTGTTAACTCCATCCATTTTTCTCCCTTAAGTCGGTTTTTTTTGCCTTTTTTGTTAACTTAAAGGGCAATTCGATCTTTTTCACTTTATGTACAAGCATTTAGCATACTGTACAAGGGAGTCCTAAAGTGAAAAAGACCGAATTGTCCTTTAAGTTAACAAAAAAGACGAAAACACCCGACTTAACAGAGAAAAATGGATGGAGTTAACGGGCCGGATGAAAATGGCAAGATTTCAAACCTTTTGGATCCAGATTCGGAAAAACAAACCTTTAGATGAAAGTCGCAAAACTAGACAAACCTTACTCTTTGTTAAATTACATAATGTATTTATTGTATACACAACAGACAAAGTTTGATATTGACCCGTGTAGTCGAAGTTGGGTGGTGAAGTCACTTGGAACTAAATGGAGAAATTTCAAGTCCCTTCTTAAGTCTACACATTACGATACTCACACGACTGACGAGGAGCGGCTTGCTGACCGTGATGAGAGGGTCCTTCCCGATCAGTGGGCGGTTCTTGTTTCTCAGTGGAGCTCTGAAAAATGGCAGGTTTGTTTTCATTTGAGTTTTCGTTTTTGAAATTGGAATTTGATTGTTAGTGATGTATATTTTTATAATATTGCAGCGTATTAGTGCCAAAAATAAAGCCAACCGCGCAAGGCAAAAGTTCAACCACACCTCTGGCAAAAAAAGCTTTGCAAGAATACGTGAAGAGGAGGTACATTATACTTGTTACTCTGTTAACAATTTTTTTTATACACGCACCAGCAGAATGACGGATCACAGATGAATTGTTCTGTTTAACCTGGACAGAAAGCAAAACGTCCTGACGGGAAGGAACCCTCAAAAGCGGAACTATTTATATTGACCCGAACGCGCAAAAATGGTCAGCCCGTGAATGAAGAAACAGCTGCTGTAATTGTATGAGCCTTAACTGTCATTTTATGTAAATAAAACTAAAGAGTAAAGTACATGGATAGTCCCTGTGGTTTTCCAAAATTTTGGATTTGGTCCCTAACTTTCCAAAAGTTCACGGATGGTCCCTGTGGTTTGCACTTTGTAACGCATTTAGTCCCCTGCCAACAAATCTAAAGGTTTCAAGAGGTCCAAGTTAGGGACTAAATGCGTTATCTAGTGCAAACCACAGGGACCATCCATGTACTTTTGGAAAAGTTGAGGACTAAATGTGTTATAAAGTGCAAACCACCAGGACCATCCATGTACTTTTGGAAAGCTAGGGACTAAATCCAAAATTTTGAAAAACCACAGGGACTATATGTGTAAACTGTTTATGTTCTATGATGTGTCTTCTCATCACTTAAATCTTCATTGCAGTCTCAACTTTGTGAAACGGAAACCAACAAGGAACAATCAACGATCAACAAAAACGAACCTCAAGATGACGCGTACGATCGTGTAATGGGAGTTGATAGAAAAGGCTCTGTGTCCCTACTCGGATTAAACGCTACCCCTTCTCGTTTTGGGTCTGAAATTCCTACTCGGGCGGAGGCTTTAAGGATGGTTAGTGAGAAGAATGCAGAGGTTGTTGAAATGAAGCAGAAACTCGCATCGGTGGAGGAAACGTGCTCACAGATGGCCGCTCAGATGTCTGCCATGATGTCGATGATGGCTAACATGCAAAAGGCTTCCCCTGGGACAAATTTTAATAATGAAGTAAGTTTGTGATTCTTATAAATATATATCAGTTTTGGAACGTTAGTATAAAGTTTTAGGATTAATGCTATACAAAACCAATATACTATCTTATTATGATATAATAAAGAGCATCAGCTTGTAAAAATATACATGTACAAGTCACTAAAATAAAATTTTAAATCAAAGTTGTAAAGTGGTCGAAAATGCACATACTTGTGAATATTTTTAGTATAACGACTTGTTAACTTTTAAATTGATCAAAGTTTGATGAAGTGATATTCAACATGTTTGCTAAGAAAAAGTCATATTTTAACTAATTAAAGGGTTAACAAGTCATTGTTCATAAAAGAATCAAAAGTGTGTACATTTTAGAAAAAGTTGAGGGACTTTGTTATACAATAATTAATTTAGTGATTTTTCCATATAGATTTTACTAGTTGGAGGGACATTTTTTTCATAAAAAGTAGAGTTAAATGCCTGGTTGGTCCCTGTGGTTTGCGAAAATTGCAGACCTGGTCCTAAGGGTTCACTAATTACACACTTGGTCCCAGTGGTTGTAATTTTTGCACTCGTGTGGTCCCTATCACTAACATGTGTTAAGTTTTCCAGCTAAGTCTATGTTAAATGACCAAAATACCATTACTTATTAAAAAACAAACTCCACCCACCAAACTCCACTTACCATCACCTATCAACCCCCACCCACCTTCTCATTTTCAGACCAAACTCCACCCACAAAATCAAAAATCCACAAACAAAAAACCTTTTTAAATTCCATAAACTCTTACAAATTTTAAGAATGTTAAATGCCTAAAAGAATGTCAAAAGCCAGCTGCAACCTCGGCTTCATGCCTGCAAATATTTCAAAAGGTCTCCGACGATGAATATTCAAATATGACAATAGATCGGACGGTGTGAAGCAGAGCAAGGGCGACGAGGTGAATCGTGAATCTTGATGGTGAATTGTGAATCGTCGGAGCCGGCAAATCCGTTTTTCCGGTGGCGTCCTCCGGTAGAGGGCGATGCTTGTGGCGGTGTGAAGCAGCAGGGGCGACAGAGGCTAGTGTGGTCAGTGGTGGTTATCGACGGTGGTGGTGGCCTGCCCGGTGGTGGAGGTGTTCGTTGGTGGTGGTGGGTTTCAGTGTTGGTGGATGTTTTGGTGTTCGAGGGTGGAGGTGAGAAGTGGCGGAGGTGAGACGGTGGTGGTGGGTGATCGGCGGTGGAGGTGAGATGGTGGTGGTGGGTGTTAAGTGGTTTTATGCTTGTTTAAGAAGAGACTGTGAAAACTTATATAATTTGGTGGGTTTTGTTAATAAGTAAGGGTATTTTGGTCATTTAACATAGACTTAACTGGAAAACTTAACACATGTTAGTAATTGGGACCACACGAGTGCAAAAATTACAATCACCGGGACCAAGTGTGTAATTAGTGAACCACTAGGACCAAGTCTGCAATTTTCGTAAACCATAGGGACCAACCAGGCATTTAACTCTAAAAAGTAAGAAAGTATGGTGGTTTTTTACGATATTATGGTGCACGGATTGGAACTCCCGTGACCCTCGGGTAGGCTTGTAAATGAACCAAACGAACACAAACAAAGGCTTGTTTGTGTTTGTTCATTTAACTTTAAACCGAACACGAACACATTTTTTTGTTCTTGTTCGTTTAGAACCTAAGGGAACATAAACAAACAAACAAACTTAAATGAACATAATTTAACAAACAATAAACAACACAAATAGACATAATTGAACAAACACAAATGAACATAAAGTAATTTTTGTATAAATTAGTGATTAATTACGATAAATTCCATACAAAAACCCATTTATTACTAGAAAGCCCAATTAGCTATATTCATATAACTATAGCCCAGTTGGCCACCGACACCCACCTCTTCCCAGAGGTACCGGGTTCGAGTCTTGGGAGTGACATATGTCGCCCAGGGTAAGAACTCGGCATGGGGAAGTCACCGCGGAGCTAGCTTGGTCCGGTAGCGGCTCCCGGAGTGAGATCACTCCGGCGGTTGGGAGGACCCCCCCCCCTACTTAGAAAATTCCTTTTATGTTTAATATTTATATAAAAATAACTACTTATGCAACATAAACGAACACGAACATAAATGAACGAACATAAAGTCATAAACAGACATTCACGAAAATAAATAAATGAACAAAAGGTGTGTCCATGTTCGTTCGTTTAATTAAATAAACAAAAAATTGTGTTCATGTTCGTTCGTTTATTAAATAAACGAATATGAATGCACTTCCCCCCGAACAAGTTCACAAACAGTTCATGAACATTTTGTTCGTTTACAGGCCTACCCCTCAAGACCTTGCGGTGAGCTCGGTAACACCATCCCGTGTGGTTTGGGGCCGGGCAAAAAAACCCGAGCGGCCTCTGTCCATCGCATCTCCTTGTTGGTTTTTATTTATTTGTTTTTGTTCTTTATTATAGTTAATTATTGATAATTTCGCATATCATATATATTACACATTTAAACCAAGCCAGTCACATCTTTACAACAAAGCAAGTAATTTTTTTTAGTTTTTTATTCAATATTTATATTAACACTCAGTTTGTTTTTTTCTCAAATAACTTGTATTGGTTATTAAAAAAGAACTAGACACACAATCTTCTTATTTTTTATGTGAGTAAAATGCACGGATAGTCCCTGTGGTTTTGCAAAGTTTCAGCTATAGTCCCCAGATTTTGGAAATTACACTCATAGTCCCTGTGGTTTGACAGTTTGTTACGCGGATAGTCCCTGGAGTGGATGGGGGTTAGTTTTCTCAGTTAAGTTGGTGTGAAATGACTAAAATACCCTTAATATAAAATAAAATAAACAAATCAAGTATTAAATATATAAAACATATATGTATATACACACACTTACTTTTAGATCTGAAACTCATCCTTATCATGTTTATTTTCAGATCTGAAACAATTGACTCATTTATGAATTCTTTTCAAATCTGATCTTGTTCGAAATCAATAGAAAATTTCAAAACTTTACCGATTCAAATCGAAACTTGTCAAAACAAACTAAATATCAATGAAACGTGTCTAACATTCACAAACAATACATTGAAACAATTGGAAACTTGATCAAATCAGTCTGAAACAGATCAAAATGTTCAAAACTCTATTCGAAACAAACTGAAAATCTACCAAAACTGATCCGATCTCACCGAAAAAACAATCAATTCAGTACGTGTTAATCGACTCTATTCGAAACAAACTTAACCTGTTAATCGACTCTATTCAAAAAGTTCAAAACTCTATTCGAAACAAACTTAACCTGTTAATCAACTGAATTTACCTTTTATGTTAACATTAGCACCCATCATCACCTTCCTGTTCACCAATACTGGAAACCCTATGAACAAATCAGATCCATCCATCGCTGCTGCAGATAGATCCGACCACTGCTACAGTTACCACCGTCTCCAACCATCTTCTAGGGCCTTTTATGAGTCTCTCTCTCTCTCTCTCTGATTGATCTGTCTCTCTCTCTCTCCTGATTGATTTGTCTCCCTCTCTTGTCGTTTCTCTCTTTAAATGTGGTTGACGGTGAGTTCTGAAATGGAGGAGGGAATTAAGGTGGTAGAGATGTTGATGGTGGTGGAGTGGCAGGTGGTGACGACTGGTGTAAGTGGTGGCGGTAGATGGTGGTGACTGGTGAGTGAGTGTTTATGTGTGCGTGAGATGAAAGAGATACAAGGGTTTAAAGGGTTAATGTTTTAATTTAATCCTAAGGGTATTTTAGTCATTTTACACCAACTTAACTGAGAAAACTAACCCCCATCCACTCCAGGGACTATCCGCGTAAAACTGTCAAACCACAGGGACTATGAGTGTAATTTCCAAAATCTGGGGACTATAGCTGAAACTTTGCAAAACCACAGGGACTATCCGTGCATTTTACTCTTTTTATGTGAAGTGAACGTTCCAGCATAAATTTTAATGAAAGTAAAATTGTTAAATAAAAAAAGAAAAGAAAATTGGTCTAGTAAGCGATTGTGACACGTGATCGACATATGTTAAAAAAAATACTTATAAGCGGAGTTGTATTTTCTATTTCGTTGAACAAATTTTATTTACTAATAATTGGTTGTTTAAAAAACAATTATTTTATATTTTTAATTAAAATAATTTTTATTAAGTTAAATTGTTTCAACAAAAAAAAAAGTTTAGGGACTTTAGGAACTCGACCTCCCCTACAGGAGGTGAGGGGAGTTGAAAGATAAGACCCCCCACCCGTAACCAAAATTCTAATACCAGTGTTTCTAATATAGTTTCGTTTTTCCTTTAGGTTGGTGGCACTTCGGTTCCAGTGAGTGTACCGTATCAGTCGGAACCTATCTCTACATCTAATCCTGATGTTCCTTCAAGACAGGTAAGATTTCTTACGATCTCGTCTTTTGTAGAATCTCAAAGGCTTAATATGTTTTTTGTACAATCACATGATTAATGAGCATGGATTATTTATGTTGCAGACTCGTGGAAGGAAAAAGAGAACGTAGAAAAACCCGCAAGGTACTTTGCTTGCATGAATTTAAACGTTTCCTATGCTACGCACGTAGTCTCATTTGAATTTTCTAAACATTTTTATTATCATGGGCAGGTGATTTCAAGGGTTCAGGAAAAGCAATCTTCATGTGTATAATTTGCAACTTATGTAAGATGAGATTTTCTAAATAAACTTCTTAATGAAGTTGAGTTATCTTGATTGCAACGCAGTTATCTAGTAGGGATATTTAGTGTTACATGTAAGAATCAAGAGGATGTTTCAATCATCTTTTAATTTCAGACTTTTGACTTAGTAACCAAATGGAACATGGTGAAAGCATGAGATCCTGGTATTCCAAAGTTTACCGGTTTATCCAGGACCCGTTCTAACGTGGTCATGTGGCGTCGTTGAATTCATAGGGACCGGTCATTCATCAGGAGAGAGGCCCAAACTTGAAACATGAAAGAAGTGAAACTATAGCTACATTGTTGGTGTATCATGCCTTCAGTTTCTACCCCTACATCTCTCATTTGGTGTGGTATACATGCATAATTACTCTTCCTTTCCATGCTCCTAGTACTCCTGTGAACATGTCTCATCTATTTCGTTTATTTTAGATAGGAAGAAGAGTTAAGTTTCATTTTGCTCCCAGTGATTTGGTCATTTTAAGGGTTTTGCCCCAATAGTTTAAAAATAGTCATTTTTCTGTCTGATTGTTCTAACTTATTTGCTCCCTGCCTCTAACTTCATTCAAAAAATTCATTAACTAGAAGGGTATTTTGGTAATTTTATAGATAAAAGCAAGGGCTTGTAAGTCTTTTCACCTAAATAAACCTATTACATGTATATAAGTAATTCTTTTCTGATCCCGCATCTTTTCAACCACTCTTTCTACCGGCCACCACCATCCACAACCATCCACCACCACCTGCAACTACCACCTGCCAACAACGACTACTGCGACTTTTAACTAAACGTTTTGATTGAGTTAGAGACATGGAGTAAACTACCTAAATACCCCTACTTTTAATTGAACGCTTTAACTGAGTTAGAGACAGGGAGCAAACTGACGACAAACTCCAAAGATCAGGGAGGAAAATGGTTATTTTTAAACTATTAGAGCAAAACCGTTAAAATGACCAAACCACAGGGAGCAAAACGAAAGTTAACTCAATCTCACTTGGAATGTGAATCGTTTGAGGGTGTGTGCATGAATCAAATAGAACCAGTATTCAAGACAAAAAATAATCCAATGAGGACGTTTGTATGATTTGTCAAAATGAGGCATACTTTTAGTGGATGTTAAATCGAGCATATTACTAGTTAAAAATGAAACATACTTTAAGATGGATCGCATTTTTTTACTTGTTAAAATCGATCATATTACAAGTTAAAACGAAACATACTTTAAGGTGGATCACATTTTTTTACTTGCCAGAAAGGAGAAGAAAAGAAATAAACAAACTTCAAGGTATGTAAGTTATGTCTATGAACATGTTTCACGTCATAAATATCTTATTATTAGCAAAGTGTTTTACATGTTCATTGATTTTTAACAAAAACGAGGAAGATTATTGGTACATACAAGCCCATTGTAAAATGTTTTTATTTTGATGATATCAAAAATCAAACATATGGGTTAAGTGTTATTGTAAAACATACATAGGGTGCCACATCGCTTTTCTAGCCTCCATTTCACACATAACATTTTTTTGGCTACATTTTGACACAATATTGTTTTCTTGCTCAAACTAAAAGTGTTTCCTATGTCAGGTAGAGCTTTCACAAACTTTAGTTTTGGGTTCCTTAATTTCTTTTGTATAAATTACAGTAGTACAGGGAAGAAATGAACAGTTCAAAAGTCACCCAAAAGTGTAATCTTATAGTAATGTTGACACGCTTAGCTATTAACAATAACTTCAAATTCTGGGAAAAAGTGTTTGAATGTGACCCGTTTGGCCTTTGACAATTATAGAGGTTGTCTATAATTTACAAAAACTTCAATTTGAGACATATATAGCTCATGACAAAAATATTGACCCATAACAACAAATGATCATGGCGAAAGAAACATAGTGACAATTATAGAGTTGCTTTAACAAATTTTTTGTGTACCTCCTCCAAGGGTGAAGTGGCACGTCGTATATTGTTTGCAAAACGGGCCAGGTTGCGGCTTATGTACTGTTGCTTAGACTTCCTGTCAATTGTTGGTAATAGGTCTTTTGTTGGTAATAGCTAACATTGCAGCATGCATTTTGCTTCAGCATGTTGCGTTTTGAATGTTGCTAACTGGTCAAACAGTGGATCCAATTTTGTTTAGATTGTAGCTTCATACTGTGCATTTCACTCGCCGCCGATCCTCATGGGCTCATTCCGTTTCCAAATTGCCGCTGACTCAACAGTTGCCCAAGATCTAACCAAAGTCACATTTGGCCGTCGATTCTTCTTTAACGGAAGTCCAACGTCGTTGCCACTTAACACCAACACTACCAAAGGTTGTAAGGAGTGGAAGTACAGGGTGATTAGAGAAGATTGATAGAAAGTTAGTTGGCCACTGACCAGAGAAGACTTGATGGAGCTTAACCAAAGCTAATGGAACACAAGTTGTAGAGAACATGATGAAGTGATAAAAACAAGATTCCTTCATTTAGTCTAGAAATGATTTGTTATTTAGTTTTTTGTTATGTAATTTTTTATGGTACTATGTCTCAATAGCTCCTTGCTACTTATATTTTCTTTATAAATTAAATATATAAATGGTTTTCCTTTAGAAAAAAAAAAATAATAATTAGTTTTCTTGGTAACCAACACTTCAGTGCCAATGTTTTACTTCAACATGAGTCCTTTACGCTTTTTACTGATATATTGCGCTACCTTTAGCAAACTGGTATTGTATCAACCTTTGTGTTCACTTTAAGAAGTTTCTTATTTGTAATATTTAGGAGGTTATATTGATGTTCGCTTTAAAAAGTTTCTTATTTGTAATGTTTAGGAGGTTATATGTATTATTGTAATATTTAGGAGGTTATATTGATGTTCGCTTTAAGAAGTTTCTTATTTGTAATGTTTAGGAGGTTATATTATTAAATTTACATTTTAGATGAGTTTCAATACATTTCCGCAGATTAAAAAAAGCATAACCACAATAATCGAATCATTCAAAAGTAAACGGTTGAAATTGCTATGGTAGAGGTAATTATGATATGGTAGAGTAAATGGCTGAATCGTAAAAAGGTGACGTAGTTTGTCCCATTTTTTGTTTTGATAACATATTTTTTCGCTCTTCAAAAATCGATAATTAATGTTACAAGATTTTTTTCATATCATCTATCTATACATATAATAAAAGAAATCATGTTAGGGACACATGGCGTTTTATGAGTCAGTCTTAATTATTTTTTCTAAATATTTATTATGGAAAATCATTTATTGATAATATTAAATTTAAAATTTGTAGAAGAGATTTTAATGATAAAGACAAAGATAACTGATAATAATATATTAATTATTATAATCATATATTAATTATTAAAATTTAAAAAACTATATTAGCGTTTTAAATATTTATAAAGATAAAGATTTTATTTAATTGGTAGTTTTAATTGTTTTTATATTTTGATGATAAGGATAACTGATAATCACATATTAAAATAAGGGTTATTGGATTTTACTAATCCAAAGTTTCACCATTGGCCGATAATAATCTCAACTTCAAAAATTCTCTATAACAATCCCAACTTGTAAGATTTTGGCCCCCAATAATCCTTTGCTAACTGGGTTAGTTTTTGATGATGTGGATGCTGATGTGGACGCTAATGTGTAAAACATAAGCTGGTTCATTATGTGAATAAGAGGTTTTTAAGGATGTAATTTTTTATTATTTGGTAGATTTATTCAACCCGATTATACACGGGGTTTTTTAACGATACAACGTTTTTAATATTTAGTATACAAAATTACATTTATCTAATCTGTGTAATACACATGGTTTTTAAAAATATAATTTTTTTTTATTATTTGATATATAAAATTACATTTATTTAACCCGTACAATATACGGGGTTCAAAAAAATATAACTTTTTATTATTCAAATATATAAATTTATTTTATTCAACCCGTGTAATACACGGGGTTCTAACCTAGTTTATTAAATAAAAGTTTTCATTATCAGAAATGTTGGTAGAGGTTTATAGCATGACTAGAGTTTCAAAGTTTTTAAAAAACTAAAACCAATAAAATAACAATATAACATTTAAAAACCTTTAAGTGAACAAACAAAAATGAACATATACAGTGAACATAAATGAACACATTACCGAAGATTCACGAACATAAATGAACACCTTATCGAACATTCATGAACATAAATGAACGAACACATCCTCTATTCATGTTCGTTCGTTTAGCTTAACTAAAATTTTTTTTTGTTCGTGTTTGTTCATTTAGTAAACGAACTAACATAAACGAACTTCACACCGAACGGTTCACGAACTGTTCGCTGAACGTTCGATTCGTTAACACACCCATAGAATAATTAAGAGAGGTGGTTAGTTGGTAGCGATGGTGGTCGAATGTCTTCATGCTAGAGACGACGACTCTCACCAAAGATGTTAACAATAGTTTTAATAGGATGTTAGTTTCAAGATTTTATCGATAATGATAGCAATTATGAGATGGAACCAATTTAATTTATTTTTTAACCATAATATTAATCAACCAAATACATGTTGCAAAATATAACATGTTTTCACATATGTGACAAACCATATAACCAAACTGTCTGAAAAAAAAAGAAGAAAATAACTAACAAAGGTTGAATGTTTCTTAAGAGTAACTATTTATTTATGTGTTAATCATGTTGAGTTGATAGTTTAGCGGATTGACAGATTGCATTGTTCAATTTGAATAGCGCACACGACCCATATTTTTACTCGTATTTAAAACATTAATCCTAACACATGGTAGAGGATCCTGTACATTAATCTAATATTGTAAGAAGGGTGAGAAATAATGTGGTGATGACAAGTGTCATATATCTAAATTAATTCAAAAGGGTGAATTAGTAATTGTCTATTTCTTTCAATTAATTGATTAAAAGATAACTGCCCAAAATAACCGCCACCCTTCATTATAGGAATTCGAATTTAAGAATCAATCTACGAATTTGTGTCACCTCATTCACCGGTTATTAATTTTGTAGTGTTATATAATTCTGTAGTGCAACCACCATTCAGAACTGTATAGTGTTATATATTTTTATATAGTGTTATATAATTTTGTAATGTTATATAATTCTGTAGTGCAACCACCAAAAAACACTTGATAACACCATCAATTATTAATTCTGTAGTGAAACAACCATTCAGAATTGTATAGTGTTATATATTTTTATATAGTGTTATATAGTGTTACCAAGGTGTTATATGGTGTTATATAGTGTTCTTTGGTTTATATAGTGTTATATGATGGATGCATAGTGTTATATAGTGTTATATTTTTCTGGTAGCATGTCTATGATGGATATATAGTGTTATATATCGTTATATAGTGTTATATAATGTTACATAGTATTATATGGTGTTACATAGTGTTATATGGTGTTATATAGTGTTATATGTGTCACACCCTGACTTTTGTGGAAGCGTGATTATTGGTGTGACTTTCTTAATACCATAGCAATCAATCATAACAACACTATATGATAAAAACCAGTAGATGTTCATCCATAAATTAAGTTTGAAAATACCACAACATAAATTGTCTAATACGTAGACTCCAAATTTAAATTACAACCCATGCAACATGTTTAAGGAGTTCACTAAGACTCGATAAAAGACCTTTAGATAAAACCGAGTTTAGAACCATGTATCTCGTCCAGGATTAAGATACATCTCCTAAACCCTAATGACTTTGGATGACATCTTTTATTCATGACGCAGCTTGAAAACATGCAAACACCTGCCAGATCCACTTAGTTCCCTGAAATACATGTAATTTAAAAACATCAACAGAAGTTGAGCGAGTTCATGTGATTGTTCGTGTGTATGCATAAACCTTTAATGTATGTCTGTAAGTATGTAAATACTGGTATGAGAGCAATAAGGAAAAACAGATCACCAATGGTTTGCAAGGCCAATGGTATGTGTGAAGTGATGCAGGAAAACTCAAACCTAGCGGATTTTGCCACGACATTAGTATGTGGACATAGTCACCACATGGGCCACCCTGGTCCTCATGGGTGTGGGCTCACTACAACCAAATACATATATCACTCATGTCCCTCGGTACTACGATAAGGATTAATGGCCTTAAGTGTTATACCCACCACTCACATGATCAAGCAGTAACCCTCCTTAGCTAACCATACCATGTATAAAATGTTTGTAAATAATTGTAACATATATTTCACCCCCGAAGTTATAAAACTGAAAACAGTTAAAAGAAAAGGGGGACATGAACTCACAGTCTTGCGTCTTCGGTACTCGTAACTCAAATCTCTTCAGCAAACACGACTACCTACAATGTACTAGGGTCTATTAGACGAACGGGTCGTGTCTTGCCTTAGTATTTACGTTTCTTTTATGACTTCCATATTATTCCAAGTTATAATTACTTGTTAAAATAATAATTATTTTAACTGTAAATTAGTATAAATATAAAAAGGTTATGTCGGTGAGGGACTTTTTTTTATATTTTTTTCCTTTTTTTTTTTGTCTTTTTCCTACCAACATTTGAGTTTTCTTTTTTTCTTAATTTACGTTTTCGGCCTTTATGCTTTGTGTGTTGTTTCTTAAATACCAACTTCTTTTGCAATTTACAGTTTTCGTCAACGTTTAAACTTTACGCTTTTACCCCTTGCACAATTTTTTTCTTCCTTTTTGTGGTTTTGTTTTTTTACTTATAACCTTTAATTTTTAGCATTGACTCTTACAACCTCCTAACTTTCTAAATACTTTTTAATCAACTTTTACGTCTTTATTTTTATTTACGTGATAACTTTACTTTGTAAATACTTTTCTAATCGAGTTTCCCACTTGATGTAAGACATGTGTCGACATAATTTTTTATCGGATCAAAAATCGGGTCGCCCCGCCGCGAAGCGCGGGTGTAACACCCTAGTTATATTTAATTTTGGAATAACTGTTAAACAATACTTTTGTAATAATACTTCTCAAGTCTTTATACTTATATTTCATTCCCAAGGATGGGGTATTTCATACATGTGTATTCGTATTCTTCTATTTGTAGTTCCAAAATAATATATTTTCAAGTCTAACTTAAAAAAATATATATAAACTTATTTTGTCCAAAATAATGTATTTCAAGAAAATATATATTTTTCCCAAAAATCATATATCTTCTAAATATTCCAAGAAAATATATTTTTACTTCCAAAAAAAAAATATTTTATCCTTGTCGAAAATATGATATAACTTGGTAATATTTACAAAAATCATATTTTCATTTCTTGTATCCAAAATATTATTTACCAAAAATATATTTATAAAGGTATTTTCCGGAATATTTTGTAAGTTACGTTATTTCGTTCAGTTCCCAATATTATGTGCGTAACTTATATATTTCTTCCTAGAGATTTTTGGTATTATTTTGGATTGTAATTTCTTGGTATGTTTGTTATGTCATATTATTTTAACCCTAAAATAATATAACTATTACACAAAGTATACAAATATTCACACACATGTCTTTAATATATATCTAGCCATTTTTATTTATAAAAACCAACCTCCATTATTTGTATTTTTGTAACAAAAATTATGGCAAAGTTTGTATGAAAACTCATGGTTAAAATATACTTGTAAATACTTGTTTGAAAATATTTTTCTAAGTGTTTATATTTTTAGAAATATTTGCCATAGTTTCCCCTAAAAATGGAGGTGTCCATGCTATCAAAGCATATCATTTTCTTTTTAAAATCATCACAAACAATCAACAATCAATTCAACACTTACCAAGTGCCAAAATCAAGTAATTTACCTAACAACATGAACTTGAACTTTCATAAAAACTTGTAGTAACTTGGTAGTGTGTTTAGTAGGTTTAGTTACCCTTTAAAATGTGTTTACTTCTTTAAAAGTTTCATTCTTGAAAGATTTAGGTGTTTACAACTTGTAAACATGCTTTACAAAAACATTTCTTTATGAAATCTTCTTGCTTCACAAGTGTTTCTACACTTGTTTTATCGCCAAAAATAGTGTATGTTTAAGTAAGAACCAAGATCTACTAAAAATCATATTTTGAACTTGGTTCTTTTTGGAAAACCATTCATAAATCTTAGATCAATATGATTATTAACTCACTTTGATTATTATTTTTCAAGAAATCAAGTATTCTTTTCAAGTTCATGATTTAGGGGTGGATGATCTTTCATCCTACAACTTCTTACATTTCTCATCTTGCTAAACTATGTTTCTAATCATGATTTAGCAAGATGCTATGATGATCAACATCATCTTTACAAACAAATCAATGATCAACAAGCATTCATAACATAAATAACTTAGTTTCATCAAGATTTCATCATATATCAAGCTTATGTTCATGTTTCTTGATTATGTTCTTTAGTGTTCCTCATGATTATCATCACATATCATATTTTAACCCACTAAATGAGAAGTAAATTCAAGTGACAAGAAGCTTACTACTAGCACAAAGGCTAGGGAAGAACACAAGAAGATGAAGTGTAACACCTCAAAAATTTACGTCCTATAATGTGTTGACACGTGTCATAACTTTTGAACGTGTGAAAGAATACTTTCGAGGGACTAAAGTTGACAAACAATGAAACTATGTAAATATAAGAGTTCAAAATGTCAACAATGAATAAATATACTTTACGATAACCCTACATGATGTTTATAACCTTAAACGAATGGATCATGGATCATACGAAGCGAATTGTGAAAGAAAGTGAGAGATTACAAACTACAGGGGTTAAATGTGTCAACATGTTAAGATATACCTCTGAGTGACCTTTTAGCAAACCCGAAGCTTTGTAACGATTAATTATGCTCACTATAATACACAATAAAAATTTCACCAAGTTTCGTTATCGTATGAGAAAGTTATGATAAAATTCGTGTGCGAGGGGTTAGAAGCGTCAACGTTGAAATTCATGACTTTTCGGGTAAACACAAAGTGACCAAGGGCTTCACAAAGTGGGTAAAAGTCTTAAAGCCCTTATATGTCAATTTTAAAGGCTTAGAATGCAAGAAATATTGAGAAAACGACCTTTTGGAGGACCAGGGACTGAAATGCAATTTATGGAAACTTGTTTGGCAGGTCACCATGTGCTCGCGTAGCGCGAGCACTAGACCCCTATGCAGTCGCGCTACGCGACTGCCTTGTCTGATCAGAAATGTTGCACAGGTGGCTGTTCAGCCTTGCAACCAACTCCAAATGCATTTCCTTGATACCATGGGCTGCCTAAGATGGTTTTTAGCTTGTAGGACACTTGTTGGTGTTATGGGAACACAACTAGACTTGTGTGTCAATGATCCATGAGAGATTAAACACTATATAAGACCCACATTCTTGGCCACTTTGATCATACCTTCACACATCAACTTCTGAGCATTTGAGGAGCACAAGAGCTGAACCAAGACCTTCCTAATCATTCATTAGTCACTTGTAAGTTTGCTTAACCTTCTCTAATAGTGTTTAGCTTAGTTATTTAGCTAAAAGTCAAACCGTCGTAATTACGGTTTGACTTTAAGATTAGTTAATATTGGATCAGTCAAATATCGAATTAAAAGTACCTTTAAGTAGGTAATTATATGGGTAATAAACCCCTGAGAGGACACTCACTGTTTCCCATCCTAACTAGGTTGTTTGTCGAGTCAAAGATGGTTAGAAAAAGTCAACAGAAATGTAACACTCGATTTAACGCATGATTAATGATGTAAAAGGCGTGTAACCTATTTTATCATTCATATAACTTGATAATAAGTATAAGAACTTTTCTAAGCTTGTTTGATTCGACAACTTTCTGTTTTGAACCGATTCGGAACCGAAAGACGCAAAAGTTTGACTTTTGCTTTGACTTCAGTTCTGACCCGGTTTAGATAGGATTAGACATGCCTTAAAGTTCCATTAGGACCTAGTTACATGATTGTATAACCCTCTGCGTTTATACCACTTAAATCCTTAACTGTCCGACGTTTCCGTTAAGTGCTTAAATATTGACCATAATGCCCTTATGACCATAAAACGAGAATTTTGGAAATATGAAAGTACAATAATCTTAGTTACTGATTATTAGACATGTCCCTAAATTTTCACATCAGTTGGAGGTCTAGATTAGGAGTTATGCTTAACGACGTAATTAGAACGCTTCTTAGTAATTAAACGACGTCATTAGCGTAAAACCTATCTAAACCCAATTTTTGACACCAAACCTTTTAACCACTGATGTAATATAATATTTTGGGATTTTTGAAGATTTTTAATTATTTTTAAACTGATCATAAGCTAGGATTACCGCCTTGATTCGGTAAATACCGAATATACCCTTTTAAGCCATAAAACGAGTTTTACATGTCCTTTTGATACCAATCCAATTGCTACTGATTTTAAATAATAAATGAGGTTTTTTGAACCTGTTTAACTGATCAGAAAACTCAGATTCCTATTTTAAACCGTAAATCGCTTAAAACGACGTTATACGCGTATTAAACGCATAGTAAGGGTTTAAAACCATTTTGCCACCTAAGACTTAACACCAATGGATATAACCTGTTAAGTTAAGTTGTTTTACTGATAAAATCAGACCCGGATCACAGAAGCTTAGTTAATCCCTTTTATAATCTTTAAAATGACCAAAATACCCCTGCGGGGCTTAATATGAGATTAAACTCGTTTTGGGCATAATGGAAGGTATCCTACTGATATCACAACATATTTAAGGCATGTTAACTTAGGAAACCTGTTTAGGATTCTTATGGTTACCCATTACGCTTCTTGCGCGTTCGGTTCGGTTTATGTAACTAGTTTGCATAAATTAGCCGAAACGGGTCAAACCTTATCGTTATTATCTCAAATCCAGAATGTGTTTAGATTACCTATATTATACAAGTCTTCAAACTTGTCGGGTCTAAATCACATTGTATTCCGGTCATCGCTTTATCATGCGTTTGAACCGTATCTTCCTCTTGAAAACTAATCGGTCTAAGTCAAGGCTTAATTAAAGACCCGTTAGGATTCTAACATGTTATTAAAAACCTTCGTTCCAGATTAAGGATGGGGGTATCTCATACATGTGTATTATATTTAATTTTGGAATAACCGTTAAATGATTATTATTTTAACTGTAAATTATATTTAATTTTGGAATAACCGTTAAACAATACTTTTGTAATAATACTTCTCAAGTATTTATACTTATATTTCCTTCCCAAGGATGGGGGTATCTCATACATGTGTATTCGTATTCTTGTATTTGTAGTTCCAAAATAATATATTTTGAAGTCTAACTTTAGAAAATATATATAAACTTATTTTGTCCAAAATAATGTATTTCAAGAAAATATATATTTTTCCCAAAAATCATATATCTTCTAAATATTCCAAGAAAATATATTTTTACTTCCCAAAAATAATATATTTTCTCATTGTCGAAAATATGATATAACTTGGTAATATTTACAAAAATCATATTTTCATTTCTTGTATCCAAAATATTATTTACCAAAAATATATTTATAAAGGTATTTTCCGGAATATTTTGTAAGTTACGTTCTTTCGTTCGGTTCCCAATATTATGTGCGTAACTTATATATTTATTCCTTGAGATTTTTTGTATTATTTTGGATTGTAATTTCTTGGTATTTTTGTTATGTCATATTATTTTAACCCTAAAATAATATAACTATTACACAAAGTATACAAATATTCACACACATGACTTTAATATATATCTAGCCATTTTTATTTATAAAAACCAAACTCCAATATTTGTATTTTTGTAACAAAAATTATGGCAAAGTTTGTATGGAAACTCATGGTTAAAATATACTTGTAAATACTTGTTTGAAAATATTTTTCTAAGTGTTTATATTTTTAGAAATTTTTGCCATAGTTTCCCCTAAAAATGGAGGTGTCCATGCTATCAAAGCATATCAATTTCTTTTTAAAATCATCACAAACAATCAACAATTAATTCAACACTTACCAAGTGCCAAAATCAAGTAATTTACCTAACAACATGAACTTGAACTCTCATAAAAACTTGTAGTAACTTGGTAGTGTGTTTAGTAGGTTTAGTTACCTTTTAAAATGTGTTTACTTCTTTAAAAGTTTCATTCTTGAAAGATTTAGGTGTTTACAACTTGTAAACATGCTTTACAAAAACATTTCTTTATGAAATCTTCTTGCTTCACAAGTGTTTCTACACTTGTTTTATCGCCAAAAATAGTGTATGTTTAAGTAAGAACCAATATCTACTAAAAATCATATTTTGAACTTGGTTCTTTTTGGAAAACCATTCATAAATCTTAGATCAATATGATTATTAACTCACTTTGATTATTATTTTTCAAGAAATCAAGTATTCTTTTCAAGTTCATGATTTAGGGGTGGATGATCTTTCATCCTACATCTTCTTACATTTCTCATCTTGCTAAACTATGTTTCTAATCATGATTTAGCAAGATGTTATGATGATCAACATCATCTTTACAAACAAATCAATGATCAACAAGCATTCATAACATAAACAACTTAGTTTCATCAAGATTTCATCATATACCAAGCTTATGTTCATGTTTCTTGATTATGTTCTTTAGTATTCCTCATGATTATCATCACATATCATCTTTTAACCCACTAAATGAGAAGTAAATTCAAGTGACAAGAAGCTTACTACTAGTACAAAAGCTAGGGAAGAACACAAGAAGATGAAGGTGACAAATGTGATGGATAATAGCAAATGGAAGAGGTCCTTCAATCTCCAAGACCACCAAGCTTTCTTGTAGACCTTCTAGCACCTTTGTGAGTGTATGGAATGAATGAACAAGATTGAATGAAGGTGGTGGTGTGGTTGATGGTGTTCGGCCGAGAATTGAGTAGAGGGAGGGAGGAAGATGGTGTGTGAAGTGTGTGAAAGATAATGATGTCTTGATCTCTCATACATTACTTATAACCAACTTTGGTGTTTAACTCTTGGTTAATATGCTTCATAAGTACAAGACAAGATCAATTAGGATCTCTAAGTAAATCAAGCAAAATCAAGGTGTGGGGCCACCTTGGTGACCGTCCACACAAGGGGGGGGGGGGGGGTATTGGTTGTGTTTCAATGGTAAGATAAGTTAGTTGGTTAGATTCTAAGGGTGATGTTTAGTGTTTAAGTTAATATGGGGTTATATAGTGTGTTAGGGTGTTCAGGGATCATAACTAGCTCAGAAATATTAAAACAATGCTTCTAGTGTAATTTTGGTGTTTCAGGTAGTGTCCGGTTGTTCGGTTAGATTCCGGTTCGTTAAAGTGTCAAACTATTCTGTTTAGTGTTCTTTATGTACCCTATTGTGACACCTTTAATTCCCGACACTTAGGAAAGCATTCAGGACCATTTAGTCATATTTTTGCATGATACAAACTTGTTAAAAAGCTGATTTTTGCTGATTTATGCTGAATTTAGCACTTTATGTGGGTTTTAGGCACTTTACGGCACTCAACTATCACTTAGAAAAGCGGTTTTGTAGTCCTTAGTCTCTGGCCCATACTGGGTCTCAAAACTCTGTCTGTCTATGCGCTGAGTTCCGTCAGCATTTTTCTGAGTTATTCGCTAACTGTGCTAACCGTGCTTTGTGCATCATTCTTGTCAATATGGTTTACATGTAATAATGATGTGACAATATGCAATATGTGATGCACATGTAAGTATAAGGTAGTAATTCAGAAAGCAATTAATTATAATTCAGCACAGTCATTAAGCACTAATCATGGTTAATTAAATTGTACGGATACCTGGATTTTTGACAGTTGTCACAATATGATGGATGTATAGTGTTATACATTTTTTTGTAGCAATTACATATTTCTGTATTTTTAGAATTTAGGATCGACAGAATTTAGGAGTTAAATTTGAATCGTTAGAATTTAGGAGTGAATCACTAGAATTTAGGAGATGTTACCTAATTTGAAACATATACAAAGACACTATTACCCCTACAATTTTCAAATCAGTCCATATAATTAAAACACAATTTATAATTTGGTTCTTATTGATCCGAACCATTAGATCAAAGATCTAATGGTTTAAAACACTTCTCACACTTTAGACAATTTGTACACTATCCCTACCCCCTAACCCATATACACTTAGACTGTGCGGTACAGGGGTCGGCTCCCCCCGTCCCGGCGTCCCACACCGCCCCCTGGCTGGCGACGCGTCACTCCCGGCGTCTGCAAGACGGAGGCGACGAAGCAAAATGGTTGGCCCCCTCTCTTTCTCCAATCTGACTTCTCTCTCTCCTCTTTATTATATATTATATTATGTGGGTAGTCTTCCACACCCTTGGGTAGTCCCCACGAGGATGGTCCTTCACCATTGCTGAGTTGGCGCCTACGTAGCGGATGGTCCCTTTGGGGACAATCCAAACCATACCCCATGGTTTTAAAAGCATTTACCCTGAACACAACTAGTTATACCCATTTATCTAAACGTGTGAGACAAGTTAACATATAAGAATTAGGGGGCATTTCAGCCTCTCTACTTGTGCTGTTATGTTTTGTTTATAATAGAATCACCGGGGTAACCCTTTACCAAAAAAAAAAAAAAGTTAACATATAACTAAACATGTTAACAGGGTTAGTAAGTTCTAAAAATATGGGTTAAAAACGTTGACGGGTCAACTTCTTCAACTAACCGAGTTAAACAAGTCAACCCAAGCACAACTAGTTTAACTAATCCGAACAACCCGAACCGGTCCTCTTATTAAACCACTTTTAACTATGCCACCGTCTCCCCTTTTCTTTTCCTCAGTTCCTATTACTCACTGAAAAACCCAATTTCACAGTCCAAACCCTAACCCTAACCGCTTCCCCTGCATCTCGGTCATCTGCAAACCATCGTCTCCATCTCAATCGCCATCTGTGTGTAAGTTCACGTGTTCAAACTTATCTTTTTCTTGTTCTTTTATTTTAAATTACAAGCATTTGAGGATATAGTTAGTATGCAATTTCACCAGTAGGTTCTAGACATTGAATGTGTACTAAATTGCAAAAAAATCGAAGAATCAGTCAATAACTAAGAATTAGCAGTAGTTTTATACTTTTATTAAACCTAAATTTGGTGCTAATTGTCAGAGGCACATAAGAATGAAGCGTCCGCGTTCATATAAACAAAAACACCCTATAACACCACAGAATAATGCTGCTTTACGCGTATCTGAATTTGATGAAAGAGCATCGGGAAACATCAGTGCAATGCGAGTGGAAAATGAAGCTCGAAGAACTGTTCCGCTCGCAAGGGGCAGGCAAGGAGGTCTAGAGGTGGAAAGAAATGATAATGGGATTATGCAGATTAGTACGGACAGATTGAGTCATGTGATTGCATCGGTTATTAAAGAAATATCAAAGGAAGCTGGTGGCATGGCTAGTTTTTCAAGGTGTTTAGTAGATGACTCGATCGGCAATGGACAGATGGCTCAACCTCACGTCAATGTGGACATCGAGGAAAACAGAAGGCAGCTGCAGCAGGAGCAATATTCTGAATACAAGCAGCAAGAGTTGGATGCTGCACTAGAAGTATGGTTTATTTTACTGACTGTTATTGTATGAATTATGCATCTTGGATTTGCACTTATAGATGCTTTTTTTCTACCCTAGGTGATTAAAAAGACGATGATGTTGGATGCAGCGGAACCGTTTAACAGACCTGTAGATCCCGCTGCACTTGACATACCTGTAAGTTTGAGTTGGAATAACTTTTTACATGTTTCATCTTCGATGTTTTTATCTTCTTCGTTTAATGTATGAAAAACTATCTCAGTTATTGTGGACTTAAATATTTTTTTTAATAAACTAATAAACTGTACATGATGCAAACTATATAGAGAAAGATGCTAAAAAGGAGGATGCTTTCATAAAGTGTAGTGCAATACATTTTTTTTTTCACATTGTCTCAAATCTTGAGGGAAAATATTGGGGGTGGGGGCATCATACATGCCTAATAACTACGATGGCTATCAATAGAGTGATTGCGCATTATATAATAATTAAACAAGAGACTTGTAATACAAAAGTGTCAAGCTTTAGCCACTAGGCCAATCCAGACACCTAACCTAAATGTATTCCTTCTTGCCCTTGGAGGTAGGGCTGCAAACAAACCGAACATTGCCGAACAGTCCGTGAACCGTTTGGCGGGAAGTTTGTTTGTGTTTGTTTTTTTAATAAATGAACGAACACGAATAACAAAATTCGTTCATGAACGGACATGAACAAAGGCTGCAATCGTTTATTTATGTTTTTAGTTTTTGTATTTTAATTAAATACTTCAAAATTCTGACAAATAAAATATTTAATAAGTATCAGTGTATTATATATTCTGTTCATGGACAATTGTTTGTGTTTATCTGTATCCATTTGTGTTCATGAACATTAGTTTGTGTTCATAAAGTTAGTTTGCATTTGTTACCTAAAATTAACAAACGAACACGTTCATTTCCTTAACGAACGAACACGAACAAGGTCTTGTTCGTGTTCGTTCGGTTTGTTTGCAGCCCTGATTAAAGGCCCCAACTCCCAAACTCTGTATTTAAAATCATTGTATCTCATTATCTTCTACTGAAAATATGCAAGTGTTTGATAAAGCTGTAAAATTCCATCCATGTTGCTGTTGGATAATCATGCTGATTTTTTTTGGACGTGTATGCTTCACTGCTAGAGAAATGAAGTAACTCGGATTACCTTTGATGCATGTTTGTTAACGTTTTCAAATTTCTGTTTTATTTAGATGAACTGTTCATTAAAAAGTAACTCATAAATTCCGTTTATTATGCATTGGGATTATCTCTTTCTGTTGTTTATTGTATCGTATCATACAATGAATTTTCATAATTAATTTGGGTGGAGCTTGAACCAGGATTATTTTGACGTTATCAAGACACCAATGGATTTTGGTACTATATGCAACAACCTTGAGAATGGTCTCAAGTACATGAATTCAGCAGATGTGTTTATGGATGTGCAATATATTTGGCACAATTGTGTCATTTATAATAAGCCGGGTGATCACATTTTGAAGCTCCTGAAGCGGGTGAAGTCATTCTTCATGAAGCACTGGAAAGCGGCTGGATTACTCACGGAACAATCACCGTCTGTTATTGGTACGGACCCCGTTATTGTCATTTTTAAATAGTTGAATATCATGTTAGTGTTAATTTTTTATAAAGCTTCTAATTTTCTGATTAAACACATTTAGATGTCCATCCCGTTACAGAGTCTTCTATCTTGAGGCACAACAAACGACAAAACGAAACCCCGATTGTCAATAATTTTACCCAATTGCAGAACACCGAGGCTAGTCAACCCCAGCAGAGCTCTAGTCAACAACAGTTTTCCATCCCGAGGCACAACAAACGACAAAAAGAAAGTCCACTTGTCAATACTTTTACTCAATTGCAGAATCCCGACACTAGTCAACCCCAGCAGAGCTCTAGTCAACAACAGTCTTCCCCAGAAAAGGATGAGCCTAACATTGGTACTAAATTTCATTTTCTTTTACAACAACTGCTTAGGATATAATTACATTAAACATACATGGTTTGTTTACTGTAATTTGCTAAAAACAGATTCGAGGAATACTGAAAAGAAGCGCCAAATTAGAGGGCTAGCAGCTCACCAAAAGTTATTAACGTCAGCGGGAAGGATTAAAGTTTTAACGAATGAGCTGGGTCAGCCTGTGGGTCCCGAGGCTGTAAAATTAACGAGCTTTATGGGACACATAGCACGGGATGGAAACTTGGCTCCGCTTACGTGTTCAGGTTGGAGGAAAATGCCGGAAGAGAATAAAGAGAAGATGTGGCAGAAAATTTTGGTATCTGGAGAAGACTTTTTAGCTTTTTTAAGAGTAAATTGCCATTTTCGTCCCTGAGGTTTGGCCAGTTTTGCGACTTTTGTCTAAAGGTTTGTTTTTCCGCATCTGAATCCAAAAGGTCTGAAATCTTGCCATTTTCAACCGGCTCGTTAACTCCATCCGTTTTTCTCTGTTAAGCCAGGGGTTATTTCCGTCTTTTGTTAAATTAAATGGCAATTTGGTCTTTTTAAGGGGTCTTCGGTCTTTTTACATAAAGTGAAAAAGACCGAATTGCCGTTTAAGTTAACAAAAAGACGGAAATACCCCAGGCTTAACAGAGAAAAATGGTGGAGTTAACGAGTCGGATGAAAATGACAAGACTTCAAACCTTTTGGATCCAGATGCCAAAAATCAAACCTTTGGATGAAACTCGCAAAACTGGCCAAACCTCAGGACGAAAATGGCATTTTACTCTTTTTTTTTTAACTCTTTCTTTCGGTCATTTTAAAACAAAACAATATATTATCTGTCATATTACAGACAACGTTTGATATTGAACCTAGTTGTCGACTATCGGTGCTGTTGTCAATTGGAAGTAAATGGAGAAACTTCAAATCACAGCTTAAGGCTGCTCATTATGATACTCACGCAACTGATGAGGAACGGCTTGCGGACCGTGATGAGCGTGTCCGACCTGATCAATGGGCATTTCTTGTTTCTCAGTGGAGCTCTGATGAATTTCAGGTTCGTGTAGTATTCCATGAATTTTAAGTATTAAACTTACTTTGAAAGTTTGCTTATGAATTATGATATATATTTCTGCAATTTGTCAGAGACTTAGTGCTAGAAACAAGGCTAATCGTGCAAAGGTGAAGTTCATTCACACCTCAGGCACAAAAAGCTTTGCTAGACTACTTGAGGAGGAGGTAATTAAGGCCCGTAAATAACTCTGTTGTTAACGTTCTTCCTTTATTTGGTTTTAAAAAGCATATGCACGGGGCACGTTCAAGAAAACGTTTCAGGGTTTTTAGGCAGCCAGTTTGCACATCTGGGTCAAAATTGGTCAGAATTAGGTCTGTAGGACTGTAGGAGGCTGATTAAGGGGTGCAAACGAGCTGAGCGACTTGTGAGTTGCTCGAGATCGGCTCGAGAAAAAGCTTGAAACGAGCCGAGTCTTATCTCGCCAGAGCTTGAGCATAAAATAAAGCTCGTTTATACATCAAGCCTGAGCTCGAGCCTGGCATGTGAAGCTCGTCAGACTCGTCGAGCCTTAGCGTAATATTAGTTTTTATTAATACTTAATAACATATAACCCTTATTTAGAGTTGTCTAGTAAAGGAGCCGAGCCGAGCTTATTACACTTGTTTACGAGCCGAGCCCGAACCTAAAATAAGCTTGTTTAGTAAACGAGCCCGGGCCCGAGCCCAAGCTTCACTTATCGAGCTCGCGAGCCTAAACAAGTCTATTACTTATGTTCTTTTTATTTTTATTTAATATATTAATTAATTAATAGATGATAAACGAGCCGAGCCCGAGCCGAGCTCGAGATTTGAAAACAAAGCTCGAATCGAGCCGAGTTTGAGCTCTCATAAGTTAATTGAGCTTGGGTTCGGCTCGGCTCGGCTTGTTTGCACCCCAGTATATGTAAAAACCATAGGGATGCAGAGATTAAGGATAGTTTACTATATAAGAGAATAATATGTATGATATATATGTCACAGAGGCAGCTTACGGTTGTACATAGAGCTTATTTATTTGTACACAGAGCAACGCCTCACATACGTAGCCCTCGCCCCCACACCTGGGGTTTCTGGACTTAAACGCCTCGTAGCGCCTCACGCTTTTTAAAACCAAGTTCCTTTATATATATACTACTAACAATGCATCGACTAATTAAATATTCTTTTCAACCGTTACAGAGGGAAAAACGGCCTGATGGGCAAGAACTCTCACAGGCGGAACTATTTATATTGACTCGAACTCGCAAAAATGGTCAACCCGTGAATGAAACTTCAGCTGCTGTAATTGTATGAGGCTCAAATCTCATGATATGCACTTTTTTTTTTTAAAACTACTGAATGTCCATGTTACCGCTTCTCATCAGACGCTGTTTTTTTGCCAAACCCGGTTAACTTTTTCTGTTAACTTTTAACACGTGCCACTCACACGAGGGCATAATGGTCATTTTTACTTATATACAGAGTAAATTGCATTTTACGTTAGGCGTTGTTCTTTAACTAACGAAATTATAGCGGATGTACTTTATAAACGCCTGAAATTTGGTTGAAACTCAAAGGACGTAAAATGCAATTTACTCAAGATCTAAAGTGAAAATGACAATTGTGCCCTCATGTGAGTGGCACGTGTTAAAAGTTAACAGAAAAAAATAAGTGAGTTAGGACAAAAGGACACCGCCTGATGAGAAACAATAACATAAAAGACATCCAATATAATTTCGTTAGTTAAAGGAGAGCACATGTAATTAAGCTCAAACTTAAAGGACGTAAATTGCAATTTACTCTTTTTTTAATAAAACGAATGTGTATTTCATCTCGTTCCTTGTGGATCACTTGTATTTTCTTTACAGTCTGAACTTCGTGAATCTGCAAATCCGGAAGATGCTTACCATCGCGTGATGGGAGGGGATAGGGAACGTGGTAACCGTGGTGTTTCCTTATCTGAATTAAATGCTACGCGCGAGACAATAGTTCCTAGTCGTGCTGAGGCGTTGAAGATGGTGGAGGAAAAGAATGTCGAGGTTGTTGAAATGAAGGAGAGACTTGCATCGGTGGAGGAAACATGCTCACAGATGGCTGCTCAGATGTCTGCAATGGTGTCGATGATGGCTAACATGCAGAAAGCGTTCACTGGGGAGAATATTCCTAATGGTGTAAGTTTGTGATCCATCTCATAAGAGTATTAAACAGTAAATAATGCTACATTATTTGGTTATACTGTTTCATGTGTGTTCATTAGGTTCCGGTGGGTAGACCAAATCAGTCAGAACCTGCTTTTACATCTAATCATGAAGTTCCTACTAAATCGGTGAGTATCTTTATAGTTTTCTTTTTTTATTATTTTTTTACGTCTAAAAAACTTAAAACGCAATTCACACAATCACATGATTAACGAGCATGGATCCGTGTTGCAGGCTCGTGGAAGGAAGAAGAGAAGGTAGAAAGACTAAGACCAACAAGGTACTTCCTTCACATGAATTTAAATCGCCTTTGTAATATTTTATGGATTCCTAAATTTAATTTTGTATACTTTTTGGGACTATCCGAACCTGTCCAAACCCGAATTATCATTCCTAGATAAAAGTAGTGCCCTTTACTTGATTATGAACAACCTTACAAGTCTGCATGCATGATATGTTTATTGGTCCCATGTTAGACCCTACAATCATGCCCACAACATAATATTATGTATGGTGGACTCCATACATGTATCTTGTACCTACTCATTTTCGTGAAACCCTCAAAGTTTATGTTAGGGTGTTCATGGTCTGGTTCAGAATGTTCTGACGAGTTTTTTTAGACCAAACTGTTACTACGGTTTTTCAACACCCCTTGTCATGGTGCTTGTTATAACTCGTACAAGTCATCTATTCTTTTTGCGGGCTTAAATATCTTGAAAATTGTATATAAGAAAACCGTAGTCGATAAAATATCTTGAAAATTGTATATAAGAAAACTGTAGTCGAAAACAAGGAAACCTAAAATCGAAACATGAAACTTGAGGATACCTAAAATTAAAAGATAAAATGAAATCACAAAACGAAACTTGAGGATGCACAAACACAATAGTCAAAAGTAAGGGACACAAGTCATTAGGTCCGAGTGAAAGATCAAGTAAAAGAAGTGTAATGGTCTAACTTTAGTAGGATTGGTTTTGCAATTCAAAAGGGGGTTGCGGCGCAGCTTGTTGCCCGTTTACCTACCACTTGTTTGTAATTTGTTATTTTGGCATTTTAATGAAAATGATTTCCGATAAAAAAAATGGACAACCTAATAATTAAAGCATTTTTGTATGTAGAAGTCTTGGCTCCTAATAAAAAATCATTGTGTCCAAAGATGCTGCTAAATTGTTTGATTGTGTGATTTGCCTCTTATACATCTTCTCATGACTCCTTTGACATATTTGCCATCATTTCTTGCAAGTTGGGTTTGTTCAGATACTCATGTACCTAATGTGGTCCATTTACTTGCAAACTTGGTTTATTTCATGCACCATTTCTTCAAATGTAATTCTACTTCTCTCTCCCCCTTTGTCATGGTCACTCTTTCTATCTTTGGGCTTACATGGTCCATTATCACTAAAGTTGATTTTGATTTTGCTTTTGCTTTAGCATCAAAAAAGGTTCTATACTCTTCTCATCCACCTTTGCCCACAGTAGTGGTGCACAAAAAACCCGAACCCGGACTCGGACCCGGGAAAAAACCCGGAACCGGGTATTATAAAAATCGGGTTTTCTATACCCGAACCCGACCCTACCCATAGGGTAGGGACCGAGTATTCATATTTGATCTAAAACCCGAACCCGGAACCGGGTTTTTTTATACCCGGTTTATACCCGAAACCCGGTTTTTATAAATACCCGGAACCGGTTTTTATAAATACCCGAAACTGGGGTTTTTTTTTTATACCCGGTTATATTGCACTTTAACTTCTAGTCCTATCTATGTTTTTTTACATATGTTATTTTATCTATGTTTTCAAGCATTAAGACTTCTAGTTCTTATGATTTAACAAAATTATGTATGCACTTTGATGTATTCTTGTTTAATTATTAGGTTTCTAATGATATTTGAAATATTTGGTCATTATTCCCCTCCATTTGCTGGAAAGATCCATTGGTGTTTGTCTAATAAAAAAAATGAAAAATTGATGGAACTTGGTTAAAACATGACATAGCAAATAAAATATATTGTTGTTTATGTAATCCAAAAGGATTCAAATCAGGACTATTCCTTCGATTTAGCACCATCGAATTTAAATTTAGAAATTACATTAAAATTTCAATAGGCATCATCCACTAAAACATATAAAGAAACATTAATACCCAGTTGGGTTTTTTTAATACCCGGTGCGGGTTTTTTCCCAACCCGATGCATACCCGAACCGGACCCGAACCCGGAAATAGGGTATTATAATACCCGGGTTTTATAAAACCCGACCCGAACCCTACCCGAACCCGGGTATATAGGGTATACATTTTTGGTAGAAAACCCGGACCCGACCCGGTTTTTAAAAAACCCGATTTTGTAAAACCCGATCCTACCCGAACCCGGTTCCATACCCGGAACCGGTTTAAAAAAAAAAAACCCGATTTGTGCACCACTAGCCCACAGTTGTAAACATGGTAGGTATCCTTGTTCTTAAGCTCTATGATATGAAGAGTTTGGGGCTTTAAATATGTAATTATCGCATATATGATTATAATAGTTTGAGTAAACTGCCATTTTGGTCCCTGTGGTTTGGCCAGTTTTGCCACTTTAGTCCAAATCTCAAACTTATTACATCCAGGGCCCTGTGGTTTGCATTTTATTGCCATTTTAGTCCAAAATCCAAAAACCCTAGTTTTTTGACTGTTGCAACCTCCTATTTTGTCCTGTAGTGCAAGGGCATTTTGGTCATTTTGTTTTTCATTTAACATTTTATTAATTAAAATTTTGGTCATCTTCCCCAAATAAATAATCATCATCCCAAAATAAAACCCTAACTCTCTCTCTTCTCTCTCTCTTCTCCCAAATAATCATCATCAGCAGCAGAATATGTAGAACATCATCATCAAGAACATCATCATCATCAAAACCCAGAAAATCCAGAAATTCCAGAAATTCCAGAAAATCAAGAACATCAAGAACATCATCAACCCAGAAAATCAAAACCCACAATTCAACTAACAAACAGCAAAAATACGAATGTACACGAAGAGAATTTCAGATAATCGATGTAAAGAATACGAGATAATCGATAACAAGAGTTTGATCCAACCGATTCTTACCAATAAGCCCACTCACCACTCTCTCTCTCTCTAAAACCCCCCTCTCTCTCATCCTAATCAGCCATGGCTCATCAGAAGAGAGAGAAAGAAGAAACCGAGCTCAAGTTTCCAGAAACCTTATCCTTATGCTCACCTCCGATCAATATCTCCGCCACAGACACCGTAGATCGGATCTGAAGAAAAACGCTGACGTCGGCGACGGTTTCAAGCGGCAGCGCGTGGTGAATCGGTCTGAGAGAGATCGACAGTTATACATGTGAAGAGGATGCTTGGTCTAGGGTTTTTTATCATGTGAAGAGGATGAAGTCCCTGTGTTTGCTATATAGAAAGAGAGAAGAGAGAGAGAGAGTAGACTGATTTATGTTGGGGATGATGAACTGCTTATGTGTGTATATTAATATATATATATATATTAATTTTTGAATTAATAAAATGTTAAATGAAAAACAAAATGACCAAAATGCCCTTGCACTACAGGACAAAATAGGGGGTTGCAACAGTAAAAAAACTAGGGTTTTTGGATTTTGGACTAAAATGGCAATAAAATGCAAACCACAGGGCCCTGGATGTAATAAGTTTGAGATTTGGACTAAAGTGGCAAAACTGGCCAAACCACAGGGACCAAAATGGCAGTTTACTCTAATAGTTTTGTTTGGGTATATATAATATATTGCAAGTTTGCAAGGGTGTATATGAAATTCACCCATAATTTTTTTGATCGTCCCATCATGTTAGCGTTAATCTGATAGATTTGTCTCTTTAAATCATGAATGAATAGACATATTCCATATTGATTGTACTTGTACGTTACTAAGGGTGCGTTTGGTTCGTTGGAATTCTATGGAATTTAAAGGAATTGGAATCTGAATTCCATATCTTAAGATGCTTGGTTTACAGAATTTGATGGAATTGGAATCTAAATTCCAATCTTCATGTGCATTTCCATTGTCAACCAAACATATGAAGATTGAAATTTAGATTCTAATTCCATCAAATTATGTGAACCAAACATTTTAAGATATGGAATTCAGATTCCAATTCCTTTAAATTCCATTGAATTCCTGCGAACCAAACGCCCCCTAAGTGTTCACTTGTTGATGTTTCTACTGCAATGTGTTTGTAACTTTCAAGAGCATCGTGGCCTTCTTTATTTTGGCCATGTCGTTCGTGATCCTTACCTCACACAATTAACCTTTTCAAGCTTCAGTTCGAACTGTCTCTGTTAAGTAGAACCTTGTTTTCGATACTTGTAGCGATCCATAACGACTTGCATCGGAACACAAGATTGTGCAACAAAAGGTTGCTTTATATAGCATTAGAACAGAATAGAATGCTTTGTACAAGAGACCTTTACATTATAAATTTACAATCCTACCATTCAAGTCTAATCTAGATAGTTTTTAGTCGAGGTTATTACAGTTTCAGAGTTTATATTAAAGTTTCCATATTTTTCGTACCATTTTTGGACACGATTATTTGAAGAGTTGCTTTTTTGAGTCATGATGTTGAAAGAATGAGTTAAAAAAATTCGAGAATACAAATATCATTATTCAGGCCAATTGTGGTAGTACACTTAATTCTCATTTTCCCTTTATGTGATTAAGATAATATTGGATTTTAATAATCCCGACTATTCGTCATTGGCCACCAACAGTCCCAACTTAAAAAATAATCAATGGTAGTCTCAACTATTAACATATTGGCCTCTAATGGACCATGACTGACACATCTCTAACGTCATTAGTCTTCGGCAGTCTGAAAAACGTTTTTGGCCAGAAAAAGGTTCATAAAGGTCCGATCATTGATCCTAAAATTATTAATAAGGTTACGATGACATGACCCGATTATACGGTTATTGTTGCTGCCAGTGGTCAGTGGTGACATTCCCACCGACACAGATGTCAAAATTAAAGCGTTTTTTTGGGTTCTTTTGACACGTAGAAGCTATTCCCAAAGGGTCCTCCAAAATTTATGTGTTTTTCATTAAGAAATAAAATTTTGGCAAATTGGAAATAAATAATCCCAACTCACTGGTATTGGTCAATAATAATCCCAACTCATTTAATCACCAATAATAATCCAAACTATTCACTTTTGTTTGTAAAATACTCACACGTTACAAAAACACTAACTAGGTTAAAATATTGCTGATGTGGCTTAACATGTGTGGACTGACGTGGCTGGTTAACATCTTACATGTGTATAAAATGATTATCAGCCTCATTTGCACACACAATCGCACTCTCCTTCAAAACCCTAATTCTACAAATTGGGCAAATTCAGTCGATTGTGTGTGCAAATGAGGCTGATAATCATTTTATACACAGGTAAGATGTTAACCAGCCACGTCAGTCCACACATGTTAAGCCACATCAGCAATATTTTAATCTAGTTAGTGTTTTTTTAACGTGAGAGTATTTTACAAACAAAAGCGAATAGTTCGGATTATTATTGGTAATTAAATGAGTTGAGATTATTATTGGCCAATAACAGTGAGTTGGGATTATTTATTTCCAATTTGCCTAAAATTTTTAGATAACAATAGACGTAAGTTTGAAACCCATAGATCACAATATTTAAGTGTTTTTCCCACCCAAATTAACGCTTTTGAATGTGTGAATTGTTGAGTGAAGTAAGAATTGGGTGAATGATATAAAAAGGAGATCGTGAAATGGAAATGTGAATATTTTGACACATACAAAAATAGTTAATTTAAAATTTACGGGTTTGAGTTTTATCTTGGTTCTTGAATAAGGCTAGTCTACATTTGTTTTTGTGCAATTTTACCCCCCTTAGGTTTGGGGTCATTGGCATTGGCATGTCTACCTCCCCTAAGGAAATAATTGCAATTTTACCCCCAATGTTTGCTCTTATGTCGCAACTTTACCCCCCGGCGTTAATTTGGCTAACTGATCTGTTAGATTTAATATGAAATGACTATTTTACCCTTTTTATTTTACCCCACAACATTCCTGTTATGTTGCATAATTACCCCTCACAGGCAAATTACTAAAATGCCCTTTCTTCTTCCCCCCTATACTTTCTGTTAAGAAGCAATTTTACCCCCAGTTACATCCAATCCCTTCCCGCCACCACCCAGATTCAATTCATTTGCAGCATATTGAATAACTTAATAATCGAAACCAATTAATAACTTATGATGCATATTGATGCAATTAATAACCCTTCCTCTTATAAACCCCTGCTCCTAATCAACCCATTGATTCAATTCATTGCTCACATATTGAATCAATTCATTTGCAGCAACTGTATACACATTCAAGCAACTGTATACAACACATGATTCAATTCAATTCATTCAAGCATCAGTATACACATTCAAGCAACTGTATACACATGGCTCACATATTGATTCAATTCATTTTAGTCTATCTGTCATGCAAATGCACATGAAAGGCACATACCTGACCCAAACTGTCATTTTAGCATCAATATCCATTGTGGACTTATGCCCAAACTGTCATCTGCATATTATGCCCCAACTGTAATGCAAATGCACATGAAAGGCACATACCTGACCCAAACTGTCTGCTGATCAATCTGATTAACTGGACTTATGCCCCTAGCATCTGTATAATCATATGGCTAGACAACAGATTAAATGAGTGAAAAATGGGTCAGTGTGTGTTATTTACATGTGCACAACAGATTAAATGAGTGAAAATGTCAACAAAAACAATGAGTGTGCTGCCCATTTTGATCAAACATAATGTCAAGAAACAATGAGTGTGCTGCCCATTTTGATCAATCTGCTGATCAAGCTACCAACATTGACCTAGATTAGCTAAGTACTTGGTAACCAAGCATCAAACATCACAACTGCACATGTAACTGTCATCAACTATGATCATGTAACTGCACATGTAACTGTTATCAAGAACACCGATTACCTGTAAACATTGGTCATAACTAGGCACATTATATTAAATCAAAGGAAAAATTACAAGTTTTGCCCTTTATCTTAATACCACTTATCAGTCGATGCCCCTTTTAACGAATTTTGACAAGTTTTGCCCTATACACGTAATTTTGTTGCACGTTTTGTCCTTTAGACTTAACTCAGTTTGATTTTCTTGTTAAAGCTTGTCACACAAGGGTATTTTAGCATTTTTACCAATTTATTTAATATTATTTAAAAGAATAAAACAAAATATTTCAGGGTTGACTCTTGAAATAAATGGGTAAAAAGACTAAAATACCCTTGGGTGACAAGATTTAATAAGAAAATCTAACTGGGTTAAGCCTAAAGGATAAAACGTGCAACACAATTTCTTGTAAATGGCAAAACTTGTCAAAATTCATTAAAAAGAACACCGTCTGATAAGTGGTATTAAGATAAAGGACAAAACTTGTAATTTTTCCTAAATCAAAATATCCTAATATAGTAATATATATACAATTAGATTAGTATTAAACCAAAAGATCCTAATATATTAAACCAAAAGATCCTAATATATTAAACATCAACTACACAACCATTTCCTGCTGCGGGGGAAACTGGAAGTGCAGGAAAGGGCGGCCCCGCATTTTCACAACCACGGAAACCATAATCGATCGGACTGAAAAACGAATCCTCATGTCCACTGCAAACACAGAAAGATCGATGTTTCAATAACCCCCTGTTTTTTACTTGTTCAGAAAGATCGATGTTTATACGTGACAACAGAGACAACAGGGAGGATCGGTGGTTGTCGCCGGCAGCCAGCTGCATCGGCGGAGGTGTGGTCGCTGTTGTGGTCGCCGGAGGTGGAGGTGGAAGCATGGGGTTCTCTGATTCACTCATGGTAAAGTGGAAGCCGGTGGGTGTGGAAGTGTGGTCGCCGGAGGTGGAGGTGGATCGCCGGTGGGTGAAGAAGAAGGAGTGGAGTGGAGTGGGGGGAGTGAAACTTAGGGGGTAAGGGTGAAGTAGGAAGAGAAGTACAGGGGGAATAGAAAGATCCAAAGGGTGAAATTACATTTATGCCCTTTGACCGTTTAAAGATAACATTGACTTTGACGTCGGGGGGTAAGGTTGCGACATAACAGCAAACAGTGGGGGGTAAAATTGCAATTATTTCCTTAGGGGGGGGTAGACATGCCAATTACCCTAAACCCCAGGGGGTAAAATTGCAGTTTACTCTTTGTTTTTATAAATATCTTAAAAGGCATTATTATTATCTATCTTAAAGGAGAATGTCGGTGGTTTTTCCACTGACAACCCCTCAAAATTCACCAAGTTGCTGCTTTAGTCCTTTGCTTTTTTAGTAACATTAATGCACCGATTTTTTTAATATATGCGAGGAAAGGGAAGTGGAAACCAAATGGAATGCAGTGCGGCTGGCAATTTTTCAAAGGGCGATGTTATTTTCAAAGTAAGAGCATTTTTTTTTTTTTTGAATTTTAATCATCCTTCTCCTTTTCCAATTTCCCCTTTTGATTTTCTTTTTTCATTAACCCAAAGCGTCGTTGTTACTTAAACCATCGAATGAATGTACGATAGAATTAAGTTGAACTTGAATTGTTATAAAATCATCCAGTTATAATTTTATTAATAATATAGTCTACCTAAACAAGTTTTTGCAACTCCTTTGTGTTTTTAATCTATATAACATTTACGTGCTATAAATTTGAAGCAGGTAGCTAATTCGTCACAACTTTATACATCGTTATACATTTTTTTCATGTGCTTAAACATGTTAATGTCACTGTGTTGGTGCGCTTGATGACCGCTAACGTGCTTATTTTGTTGGACGTGTCGGTTTACATTCACGTTTCGACGTAGATGGTATAAATTCGCGTTTCGACGTACGATGTAAACGTTATACTTCACGTTTTTACCTAAAGTTTTCCAAAAATAAGTCGGGCAAAATATAATACGTTTCATGCTTATTTTTATGTACGTGTTCAGTTGCTTTACTCTTTGACGTAAATAAAAAACTGTTATTTTCTCGCGTGATTATTTTTATGTACGTGTCGGTATAAATTCACGTTTCAATGTAAATAGTATAAATTCACATTTCGACATATTTTTTTTTTCAGAAACGAGTTGGGTCAAATATAATATATTTCCAAGCTTATTTTTACGTTTCAATGTAACTAGTATAAATTCACGTTTCACGTTTTCAGTTGTTCTACGTTTTGACATACGAGTTATTCGTACGTTTTGACGCTGCCAAGTCTTGATGCAAATGTAAGGGTGGTGTAGCAGTTAGGTGGAACCCCACTAAATGAACCAACCCGATTTCATTTCTTTTATACGGTATAAATTTGATTTAGTTTACTTTTTTATCCAACCACATTGTTTATATAGGTTACATTGAGTTATATCGAATACTTCAAAACACACGTTTTCACATGGTTGACACATTACATAACACTTGGACTAACCCATTCAATATTTGTGATGTAATCGCGCCACAACGCGCGCAAAGCTTATTACTAGTTTTATATTAAAGTTTAGATAGTTGGCCATTTTACGTAATATAAAATATCTAAAAGAGCCAATTTTCGTGGTTGTGGAGTGGTAAGGGAGAGACTTGGTGTTCTAAGGGACTCAAGTTTGATTCCTGCTCTCCTCGTATTTTCTGCGGCACCTGGTGCGCGTAGGCGAAGATCGCTAGTTCGATCCTAGAACTGAGCGGGTTTTAATTCACCGCACTGTCGTGCCTTCGAGCGAGTGTTCACGGGCTTCGGTCCTAGGTGAGGATTTTCCCGGTTCGGAGGCGAGTGTATCCTGATGTGGTAAATTTCGCCAGTAGCCCATTTGGAGGATTCGTTGGCCGTTAAAAATATATATATAATATCTAAAAGAGAAGCGTCAGGATTTGTAGTTTTAAGCATAACTAGGGTGTTACACCCGCGCTTCGCGGCGGTGCGACCCGATTTTTGATCCGATACAAAAGTATGTCGACACATCGACTGGAAAACTCAATTTAGAAAAGTATTTAGAAACTTCATACCAATTACCAAGCAGAAAAAGACTGTGGCGGCGAACGGCAACTACGAACGGCAGTGAGAGTGGCAACGAACAGTGGTGACCGGTGTGATTTCTTGGTCGGGGGTAAACGGCAGTAGCGAACGATGGTGAGAGAGGCGACGAACGATGGTTAGCACGACGTTGAATAGTGGTTAGTGTGGCGTTGAAGAGTGGGTTTTTCCCGGGAAGAGTTGTGGTTTTTTGGCTTTTTTCTGAAGTCAGATTATAAAGGAGAGGAGGAGAGAGTCAAGTAGAGTTCTTGTTTGTACAACAAGCTTCATGAGTTGTAAGTAACCGACAAAGGGTTTTTATAGGTTATATAATTGTGTTACCGAAGGTTGTGTTTTTTTATGCAGGTTTTATTTATTCTAGAATGTCAATATGAAACAAAAAGAAAGATTAAATTGTTTAGCTTAAACGAGACGTACATATACCAACCCCTGAATACACGAGTCTGTTCACGTTCATGTGTATTAACACGATTTTATTATGTGTGTTCATGTGTGCAAAATGTAGTGTGATGTTGAAGTTCATATAAAGTTTTTAAGCTCATGTTTAGTTTCAATCGGCAGTAGAATATCGGTCTGTCCTCAAATATCGTTTGATGATACCGTTGTACCCTGAGGATGAACCGTGCCCTGTTTGTCGGAAGGTGTGTCTTGATAGCTTCGGGGAACATGCCCTTCACTGCAAAGAGCTTCCTGGCTTCAAGTACAGACACGATCTGGTTAGAGATGTGTTGTTTGACGTTCTCAAGCGAGCTGGTATCGCTGCTAAAAAAGAGGCTCCGGTTAATTTCCTAACGGACCCGAAGGAGGGGAGGTCTTCCCTTCGACCAGCCGATGTGCTGGTTTTTGGATGGTCCGGGGGTAAGCATGCTTGCATTGATCTCACGGGGGTGTCGCCTCTTGCCGGTTTCAGGGGCAGTGGTTTTGTTTCAGGGCAAGCGACTCGGAAGGCTGAGGCGGGGAAAATATCCAAGCACGAGCAGGCCTGCATAGATAATCAACATGCCTTCCTTCCTTTCGCGTTCGATACCTTTGGTTGTCTGGCCCCTGTGGCGACCGGTTTCTTGAAGCGGGTTCAAAAGGCAGCACTTGCGCATGCGACAGTGTCTGTAGGCCATAGTTATGTGTTTAGCCGAGTAGGATTTGCAATTCAAAAGGGGGTGGCGGCGCAGCTTGTTGCCCGTCTACCAACCCATGATTTGTAATTTGCTCTAACAATATATATAAAAGTATCCATATTTCAAAGAAAAAAAAAAAATCATTAACTTATATACACGACGACGCATTTAACTATCTCTAAGTAGATAGAATAAAAATAAATATATACAAGTGCTTGTTGAAATTTTACAAGATATTATGAGATTGTTTTTAGTGGAAAGAGGATGATGACTTGATGGGTACACTCGAACAAACGACCACGTGAAAACACGTAGGAGATGGTGACTTGGTGGGTGACGGTGTTTTGGTTTTGAATTTGTGGATATTATAAAAATAACGTGTAACGTTCACATTATATTTCAGTATAATTCTTATAATTATTTAAAGGAAATTCGTCAGTAATAATCTCACCTAAACCTTATTGGCCATTATTAATTTTATCTCAGAATATTCCTCCCATCAGTCCCACCTTTTACCTATTTTTTCTACAATGGTCCCCCGTTAAAAAAACTTAACGGAGTTACGTTTTTTTTTTCCAAATTACAAACATATTTTTTAGGGCTTTTGATTAGAACGACGGCACGAGTCCATTGATGTAAAACTTGCCTCGAAACGGTGCTCCAAACGATGAAAACGACGCTTCAATTCGGGTGTTTAAATTTCCAATTAACCAAAATCAAGTCACTTGGAGCACCATTTCGAAGTAAGTTTTACATCAATGGACTCGTATCATCGTTCTGATCAAAAGCCCTAAAAAATCTGTTTGTAATTTGGAAAAAAAGATTAACTCCGTTAAGTTTTTTTTAACGGGGGACAATAGTAAGAAAAATAGGTGAAATGTGAGACTGGTGGGGGAATATTCTGAGGTGAGATTATTAATGGCCAATAAGATCTAGATGAGATTATTACAGGCCAATAAGATCTAGATGAGATTATTACAGGCCAATTCCCTATTATTTAATATATTTTACAACACATTTTTATGCATACGATCATAAAATTAGCCACTAAACTAACTATATATATTGTATTTTCTAATTTATTTGATTAGATTTACTTAACTTAATTTTTCTATCAATTATCTTATTGATCCACTGTGAACACCATATCTATATTAACTAGATCTAAGTGATAGTTAGATATATAATCTGTTTAAAATGTAGAACTATGAAAATTGAATACACAATTATACATTTTGCCTTAAGTATATGATATATAAAATATTATGTAACATTATACATATTAATTGAAAGAGGGCATGAACAGTGTTTTCGATTTTTTTTTTAATATTGTTTTTTTCATAAGTTTTTATTATTATATTGTTTTATTAGTTTAATTGATTTAAACATATATTTTTAAATAACTTTTATGATACGATCAAAGACCAGTTATCAAATAAGAAATCATAAAAATGAATATATACTGGTACCGATGTTGTTCAGTACGGTATTGTAGCGATACGAAAATAAATATTGATACGACTACAGATGTTTTTCAATCGGTTTTGATTGAATTTGGTACAATAGCGACACTAATCCGTTTAAAAAATACATATCGTAATGTTGAAATAAAAAGAGGGGAATAATTGTTTTTGATTTTTTTCAATATTGTTTTCTAAGGTTTTATTATTTTATTTGTTTATTACTTTAATTGATCAAAGTATATCTTGTTCTTTCATATAACTTTTAAAATACGATCAAAGAATCCATTATGAAACAGGAAACAAAAAAACGGAATGTAAACCGGTACCGATCATGTTCGGTACAATATGGTAGCGATACAGTATCAATTTATTGAAAGCAAAAAAACTAAAAAAAATATTGGTACCGATACATATGTTGTTCAATTGGTTTTGACTGGACTTGGTACGATAGCGGCAGGATATCCGTTATAAAAAAAAAATATCGTAATGTTGAAATAAAATAAACATAAAATGTAAGCGAACCAAACCGATAAAACCTGAACAACATATATAGGTACCATATCAATATGTGTTTTTTTTTTGTTTTCGATCGATGTAATGCATTCTCTTTCAATTACTATATCAAATGCAGGTACTGTAATGAACCAAATTGATACCGACTTAATCCCCGCCGCGAAGCGCGGGTGAATATCACTAGTTATATCTTATTTACAGGTAGTACACACAAATGTACTATACAATTCTTATAGTTTTCTGGTTAAAATAAGCTAAATAGTATACAGATAACTAAGAATAGAGTAAACTTCCGTTTTGCTCCCTGTGGTTTGGTCACTTTAATGGTTTTGCCCCAAACCTTTAAAAATAGCCATTTTACTCCCTGATGTTACTAGTTTTTCTCTAATTTGCTCCACGGGTCTAACTCCATCCAAAGTCTTGTTAATTTGGAATAGATATCTTATTTATAAAGGTTCCAAACCTTAGCTCGGCTAAATAGGCTCAATGATCTCTTTCTTCGCTTCGATAGGCCGGTACGGCGCTCCGCGTGGTTATATTCATACATGTTCCGACTCGCCGGTCATTATGGATCTAGTGGCATGGCGGGGCAAAAGAAAAAAAAGGGGGGGGGGGGGAGCAGGTATTTTGGTAATATTATATATATACAAGGCTTTTTTGATCTTTTGATCTTTTTATTAAAAAAACCTATTAATCTCTCTCATCTCACCCTCATCTCCTCTCCTCCCCTCTCTCTCTCCTATACCACTTTCTACTAGCTCTATCTCTCTCTCAGTCTTTACCACCATCACCAGATTCACTCACATCCAATGTTGTTGACTCAACTTCATTTGACTTTTGTTGACCCACCACATTATTTTCCACACCATTTTCATCTTCCACATGAGCCCCATTACCAGGTTCCATTTCTGATCAATACCCATCACAAGAAACACAAATTCAAAATCTTTTTTCCATACAAACTAACAAATCATAAAATTTTGCTCGATTTCGATAAAAGCCACAAAAATTTAACAAGAAAACATCACAAAGATCCAATCTTTACGGTAAATTTAAGGTTTTAAACAATAAAACCCACAGATTTGATCAAATTTAATGCTATTGTATTCATTTTCACTCTAGACAGACCAACATCAAGCATAAACAATCACTTTCATATCAAATTTAATGCTATACCCTAGCCATTGCCGCCGTTTAATCTTTGTTCGAAGGTTTCTGACCAGATTAGGTTTTATGGATTCGTCATGAAACCCGATTATGACAGCAGTTTAAGGTGCAACTCAACCAGATCTGAGAAATGTTAGTGGTTTTCGCTCAGATCCATGATTTGATCTATGGTGGGGGTGGTTACGAAGGTGATGGTTGGGGTTTGAGCTCCGATTCAATGGTGGTGGTTGTGTGGGGGTGTAAGAGATGAAGGCCGAAGGTGGTGGTGATGGTGGCGGTTGCGGTGGTCGGGTGGTGGAGAGAGATGGAAGGATGAGAGAGTGACGACAGGAATGGTTGTGGTGGTTGCTTTATGGTAGGGCGGTGAGGGTTGTGACAGTTGGTGGGTGGTGGTTGTTGGTGATGGGGAGAGAAGAGAGAGTGTAGAGAGAAGAGAGAGGGTAGAGAGACACAAAAATAACCAGTTTATGAGTTCTGAATTTTGATGATGAAGATGATGATGATGTTATATATTATTATTATTATTATATATATATATAATATAATCTTTATTTATTTGTAGTTTTACTAAAATACCCTTAGTTTTGTACCCGAAATTACCAAAATACCCCTCCAGATAATAGACCATTTGGATGGAGTTAGAGGCGGGGAGTGAAATCATGAAAGACTTCAGAGAGCAGGGAGTAAAATGGCTATTTTTAAAGGTTTGGGGTAAAACCGTTAAAGTGATCAAATCACAGGGAGCAAAACAGAAGTTTACTCCTAAGAAAGAATATGAACGACTAAATAATTAAGGGCCTACCAAGATATTAACATTAAAATCTTTTTGATTAAGTTGTTTTTGTTCTCAATACAACTAATTCACATGCTATTTTAGTGATGTCTCTGTCATAAAAAAAAAAAAAAAAACCGCAAAACATTCTTTTTCGGTCATAAGGATATCATTATCTTTATTTATTTTAGGGTTTCCCTAGAACAAAAAATTTAAAAAATTGAAAACATATTTATTAATGATTAGTCCATGAAGTTGAAGTTGGTACTATTAAATCCCAAGTAGTACAATGACATGTACTGGTATTTAGCGATGAAGTACAATACAATTTGTAGTACACAATTCACGATTTACTATATATTCAGCTTCCTAACTACATTGCACCTACACAATTATTACAAATGGCTGAGAGATCCAACTGACTTGAGAACACGTGTAGAATGCTTAATCAGTGGCGGATCCAGAATTTTTTTTCACTGGGTTCACTTTTTAGGTGTTTAAGTTTCGGTCAACTCAAATGTTCGAATTTTCGGGTCGAATCGGGCATTATCACTTAAGTCAATATTTTTTCCTATCCCACTATTTATCTCCGTCTCTAAAAACACATGAAGCATAAAAAGATGAATAAATAAGCACTATTTGATGCCGGTTCAACCATTGGCGAAGGATAAGGTATGTCCGGGGGGGCGCCCGACCCCCCGAACTTTTCGATGCGTAGTGTTATGAATAGTACTTTTGTATAGATATATACGTTCCCCCCCCCCCCCCCCCCCCCGCGGTTTCGCGAAAATTGTGTGTGTGTGTGTGGGGGGGGGGGGGGGGGGCGTGGCTTCGCCAATGTTCAACTACAAAAGCATCTAACTGAACAACCGGTTCAACTACCAAAGCTCTAACCGAACCATTTCTATTGATTATTAGCTAAGAGATTCTCTTAATCGTTTCTGTTCGACTAAGCTTAATTAAATTAATTACCATCTAATTGCTATGTTCAACAATATAGACCTCAAACTGGGTTAAACATTCAAAATTCATGGTTCAAAAATAAACAGTTCAAATATGAATATGAAACATTAAAAGGACACACCTTGCTATTTGAAATGCCCAACATAAGTCACTTTTAATACTAAAAGTCAAAGAACATGAATCCATGAGGCCATGATGAAAACTTCATAAGATGATAAGAGATTGAAGTTATGGACTTTTCTTCAAGATTCAGCTGAACACACTACTCAGGCTGATGATACATAGATATGCTTTATACATGTATGATTGAAGCAAAATGGTGTAAATTTCAGGTGTTTTTTTTATAGATTCAAAACAAAAAACAAAAAGTTTAAAAGGGTTTATTGCAAATTTGTAAACTTTTGTTACTTTGTTCTCTGATGTTTTTATGTTATGGGTTTGTGTTGTTGTAACCCTTAATGAGTTTTAAATTAAAGAAAAAAATAAAAAGAGAAATAAAAAAAAAGCGGAACAAAAAGAGTGCTAATTGTGCCTCTTACAGGATTCGAACCCGGGTGTTTCGGGAAGAATAACACAGACATAACCAGTGGAGAACTAAGGTTTTTTTGTTTATGGGTTCCCTTTATATTTTACTTATGGGTTCCTTTTCAATTTTTTATTTATATTTACACTAAAAATTAAAAACCGAATGAGTTCCTGGGAACCCGTTCTTTGTTAATGGGTCCGCCCCTGCGCTTAATCACAAATAATTTCATGTGTTCTCATGTCGTCCCTGCAGGATTTTCTTTGTTTGAAAAATTTGATATGAATATGCATCAAGTACGGCATCCAACCTGCTCAAATCTTATGAAACTACAAGTATTTTTTATATTATTAATCTTATTAATTGAAGAGGTATGATCCCAATTACATGTACACATGGCAGGGACCACACCCTTTTTATCCAACATGACACCTACATCAGTAAGCCTATCCAGAAGCTTCTGGAAGCTATCAAGGTGGCACCAAAGATGCTCCTCCAGACAAAAATGACAACTCGTGTCACCAATCATCAGACGCCATTTGGACCTGCAGCACGATCCTAGGACAGGCCGACAGCCGCTGGTACGGTTCCCGTACCTGGACAAATAGCAGCGCGCCACGTCACCCACTACTCTGAGTGCGACAGAGGAGACCAAGAGGATATTCCCCTTGTTCGGACAGCTGGCGCTCGGTGGCAGCTGGTAAGCCTCTCCTTCCTCCTTCATCCTTCGGCTATAAATAGGACCCTTCATCATTCAGGTAGAACATTCTGCTCTCCTTACGTTTCACCTACAACACACACTATTTTTCCTCAAATCAGTACTTATTCTCACGCCGGAGGGTGGTCACAAGGAGAAACCCCCTATTCTCCTCCTTGTGGCGAGTCACTAGTGTTCTGTTTTGTAGGATTCCAGTCATCGACGAGTTGAGAAGGAGATTGAACCCCACATACGAGACGACCCAGCTGGTTAGCCCATGTGTTAACCAGTGTTTCATCATTGGCGCCCACCGCATCTTTTGCAAACCATTTTCATCTCTTTTCTCTTCAAAAACACTTTCTGAATGGCTGAACAAAACCCTTCTTTTCACGTGGACGGAGAAAGCTCTTCCTTTGAGTTGCATACGGACACCGCTCACGTCCAAAGGCACCAAGGGAACGGGACCGTCAGAGAAGGACAAGTGCACAATGAGATACCTGATCTCTTTGGAATCACTTCCAGAGTTATCAATCAAACCACGAACGAAGCTAACTTCCAAACACCTCCGGGAGTAATCAACCAGACAACTCCAGAAGCCCAAACGCCAAACCATGGGGATGGTCCTTCAGCACCATCGGCTCAGGCACAATTGAACTTCTCAGCACTCTTAAGGCTACTTGAAGGAGAAACTCTGGCCTCCTGGTATGCTAAGCAAACGGCGTCTCTGAACCTTGTCTATGAGCAATTAAGCGCACAACAGGCATTGCTTCAAGCGTAAGCCAATCAATCCGCTTTTGTTACTCCACCGCAAAGACCACCAAGTACCCAGATCCCTTAGCAAACACAGGCGCGGAACCAGCAACATGATAAAGCACCCAACATCAGGAGACAAAGCGTGCACGACACGTGCGACACCTACGGTGATACTGAAAGTAACTATGTGCAACACACTTACCAACAAAACAAATTGGTACACAGTCGTTTAGGTCCGCGCAACATAAACAATGAATGGAACAGTTACAATGAAGACGATGACACAACCTATAAGCAAGAAAGCACGGTCTTCAGCAGGTTACCACCAAATCATGAGGCGTACAAGCCCCGCGCACGCGCGGGGTATAATCCGAATGCTGAGCACGATTATACGTTAAGCTATCGCCCGGAAGGCATAGCTGAGAAGTCTAAGTTCATCAGAGAAATCGCAACAGCTGATATTGACAAGGCAAAACTACCACACAATGTGGGTAAGTACAATGGCCTAACAGATCCTGACGACCACCTCCAAGGCTTCACCGGCGCGGGGCTGGTAGGGGGTTGGTCATTACCCAGTTGGTGACATCTGTTTGCACAAACCTTTGTCGGCGCGGCGCGCGCGTGGTTCGATAGTTTGCCTGAAGGAAGGGTCAAATCCTAGATGGATTTCCAACACAAGTTCCTCGCGCATTTCTCCCAGCAGCGCAGGCACACTAGAGACCCAGCAGATTGCTTGAATATCTGGAGAAAAGATCACGAAAGCATCGAAGATTTTATCACTAGATACAATAAGGAGTGCCTAGAAATCAGAGATGTAGGGGAAAATATGATGCGCGCGCACTTCATGAGAGCTGTCAAATGTGATGATTTGATCAAAAGAGTCAAAGGAAGAGATGAAGGTCCCAAAGATTGGGATACCTTCATCGAAGCAGCAAAGACGATCGCAAGAACTGACAAACAGCTGACTGGCGATGATAGCCGTCAGTATAACTATAGCCAGCATGCCAATGATAGACGTAACAAGAAAGGAAAGGGTCAACCCTGGAAGGCATCTGGCTACAGAGAAAGAAGCCCACCAACTGAAGACGCGCGACACAGTCAATCAAATCAGTCATCGCAAAGAAGTCAAAAAAAGAAAACATAGAGAAACAATGGACACCTCTGACAAAAACCCCGTCCGAAGTCCTGTCAACTGAAAACCACCAATTCAAACCTCCTTTGCAGATGCGAAACAAAAGGGGACAAGACCCAAATCTCTTCTTTGAATTCCATAAAGATACAGGTCATTTAACTGATGACTGTATCAGTTTGAGGCAAGAGATATAACGAGCTCTGAAAGGTGGCAAGCTCACCCATCTGGTCAAAGGAGGAAAAAGAGACAATCAGCAAATCCAAAGGAGGGAAGATGGTCCAGATAACAAAAAGCTTCGAAAGCTAGAGACACACATGATTCAAGGGGGCCAAAGAAGACCCCGGAAAAATTACTATAAGCGCGCCCAAGATGATTATTGGCGTGAAAGGCAAGTTGTCTTCCCAGTGGTACGAGGAGGTCCAAGGGAGCGAAGACCCATAGTCATTCATAGGGTGTTCGGCCATTACCAGACTGACTACGTTTTTATAGACCCAGGGAGCACCGCGGACATCATATACGAACAATGTTTCAATCAACTGGACCAAGAAGACAAGGCGCGCTTAGAGCCAGTGGATTATCCACTCACTGATTTTTGCAATGAAGCCGTCTTTCCTCTCGGTCAAATATCTTTCCCGGTGCTGCTCTCAGATGGGAAGAATTAAAGGACGGAAGAAGTCACGTTCATGATTTTACCAGCAAGCTCAAGGCACGACATTCTTTTGGGAAGAGAATCCCAAGGAGATTTTAGCATGATTTGTTCAGGACCACACTCAGCGGTTGGTTTCCCAACAGATTCAGGGATAGCCATTATCTACGCAAGCAAAGAGGTCCTTGTGACCGATGAGGTCAGACCCACAAAAACAAGCAGACCCACACCGCGTTCAGAACCTGAAAAGTGGATCCTAAACAACAAATATCCCGAGCAAACAGTCACTTTGGGCCCGACAATGTCAGAGCTCATGCGCGCATCACTGAAGAAGTTGTTGTTCGAGAGTATAGACCTTTTTGCCTGGACACCAGCCAATATGGTTGGCGTTCCATGGCATATAGCAGAACACAGACTGAATGTCACTGAAAACGCCAAACCAGTGGTACACACCAAACGCCACCTTGGAGATATAATGTTAGGACCAGTTTGAATCCGAACGATTGCTAAACGAACGTGAAACGTGCGGAATCCGTACACGAACGCGACCGAAACACACAAGACGTAATATAAACGTGATTCTATTTATAAATCTGAAACGTACAAAGAACCTTGAATCACTTAGAGACTTTCTCTCTCTAGTTTCTCTCTCTAGAACTAGAGCTCTTCAAATCTCAAATGTGCAAAAGTCTTAAAATGATTTAGCTTGAACTCTATTTATAGTGATGAGGTTTAGCTTGAAAATGTCATGACCATTTCAAGGGAAACCTTAGATTTAGCTTGAAATGAACATGTGTTCAGTTCAAGGGAAACCTTCACTATTAGGTTTAGCTTGAAACTGTCAAGTAACATTTTCAAGGAAAATCACCACTTTCAAGCTAAATTACATTAAACATACTATTTCATGATACAAGACAAAGTCAATAGACATAGTGCACTAACAGACTCCCCCTTGGATATTGACGAAGTCTTCAGTGACTATTCTTGCAATATGACACATCTTCAGTCTTGATCATTCTGCCTTCTCTTTCAAGTTGTAACATTGTACGCATCCATCACTCTCTTCTTCTATCAGCTTCAGGCTCCCCCTTTCATCAAGCTTCCGTGCTTTGGGATCGACACCTAGCTTTCCATCTACAAGCTTTTCTTTGTTTCAAACTTGTCTTCAGACTCCCCCTTAGACTCTGCTTTCGGGATCGTAGTCTGGACTATCTTCTGCAATTTCTCAAACATTTATGAGTAACAGCATTTTGAATTCTCAATCAAATTCTCTAATTCACTCCCCCTATCAACAAACTTCATAAATTTGGCAGTGTTAAAGAATCCAACTCCCTCACAGTTAATCATCCAAGTCCAAATTAATGACCTTGGAGATATCACAAACTGTTTTTGAAATTTTTGATTTTAATTCAAGTTTCAATTTAATGAACTTGTTTTATTTTCAGAAACACAATCAGCTTACTTAAATTTTGAAACTCGGCACTCAGACATCAGTTGTCGAAAATAAAGCAGAAATCAAAATCTTTTTGTATTTTCTGAAAACATAAAGCAATAACGAAATATGTACAAACATATTTACAGACAATATTTTTGTTTTGAGTATGCGTCAGAGGATCATATCAGTTTCTGACAAGTCACAAGTACCGTTGAGCTTAAAATCACATTACGCATTAAACAATTCACTTAGATTGTCGATATACTGATCCACTTAAATTTTCACACAAATTTCAACTGATTCAGGATACGAATTAGGTATTTTAGGAACTTAAACCCATTCATGTGTCCCACCTCTTGAATATACTCCCGTATCCAGAATCCCTATAATCAGTCTTACAGGCGAGTATACTACAATGATATCTGTATATAAATTAGGTATGCGAGGGCCGAGGGATCTCAGGTCGATACTTCCGTATACGCAGAGAGATATCAGCTTCGACTTTACGGTATGTCCCCTTTAGAGGATCTTTTTGCTTACAACGACAGCGACTATCAATTTTATTGTTTCATCGGCATGCTGAGGGTTTAATGCTATGTTTCAAGCATTGCAGAAAGTATTATTCAAGGACTAGGTCAGAACTTCCATTCAGCAGAAGTCCCGGAATAATACCCCAGACATCATTGAGTATAAAGACCTAGTATATCAGATTATGAGACCTTTCAAACGAGATTTCAGGGGTTACCTATATATCCAAGTAGTGTTCCCCACGAAATAAGCAAGTGTGAATTTAGGTTTATATCCCGAAAAAGTTTACTAAATGTATAAAAACCTACCGACACATCCACGGTGAGATCGTTTAACACAATTAAACTTTCCAATTCTTTAGCGTACTGTAACTGTCTACTGATGTACTATCATTTCCTCTTTTTTACGCAAAAACTCAATTTTTGAATTTTATCATGTTTTTGACTTTTTCAAATTTTCAAATGTTTTTGTATTTTCTAACAATATTACTCCCCTTAAAATGCAAAATCATATAAAGAAAATTTGACAATCAACACTGATAGCTTTGTCTCGCCATCCATTTTCTGCTAAAAGTGTACTGATTTGCAGAAAATCTAACATACCCCCATGATTTACAACCCATTGATCTTAACAGTTTGAAAACCGTTTTTCAATCTGATGAAAGTAATCATGTTTGTTCAGCCGTGAGGGTTTCGGCATATTCGATCAACACTCCCCCTTACAACAAACTATTTTCCCATAATGATTTCAAAACACTTAAGTTTGATTTAATCAGAATGGTTTTTCCAGAAAAATTAGTTTGTTTACCCATCTCTTATGAGTTCGGGGTCATCTCATTACCCTGTTCTCTTTTAACCATTTTGAAAATTTTTAACAATATAAGAACAAATACCACTATCTCTTGTAGAAAATCAAGTACAACTTAATGTCCTTGATTGACCACTAGTAACACGAAATATCACAGTTACCATCCTGTGAATTTCTCAAGAATGATGCCGATACCTGCTTCACACTTACCAACCTGGAAGCTCCGGCAAGTCAGGAATTTAACCAACAAATTTTGACACCCAAGCCTGACCAGCCTTAGGCGCATTTTGAGCTTTTCTATTTTCTTCATAAAACTCTTTCACTCCTTTTTCTTTACCATCAACCATCTTGCTAAAAATATGTTTAACATTGCTATTAAACATTTTTCCAGCATCAACACCTTTTGATTTTAGGTTTGCGGCTCGTAATGGTGGAAAGTTCTCATCATTCATTAACGGAACTGTCTCTTCCTTTTTTACCTCAACTTGTGGCTCATCTGATTTTGTGGAATCAGATTCATTGCCCGAACTTGGCTTGTCTGACTTTGATGAGCCAGATTCATTGCCAATAACTTTCTTTTTCTTCTTGTTTGTCCTCAGATTTGCATTTGAAAAATTCGCTTTGCTTGACTTTGCCGTCGAGTGAATCGATTCATCAGAACTTTTATTCGAACCAACTGGTGAACCCGAAGACAAAATTTTCTCCAAATACTCTCTTGCCTTCTTCCTCTTTTTCCTCAGTCTGTCTTTTTGCCCCTGCGAAAGCTTCACTTTCTGTTCTAGAACCTTCTGTTCTTTGGACTTGACAATGACTGGTTTCTTTACCGTTCTCTGAGATTCAACCCTTGATCTTCCCATCGATCTCCTTGGGCAATCTCTGGTAATATGTCCTCTGATATTACATTCAAAGCATCTTCTTGTCTCACAATACCAATTCTGGCAGTTAACAGCAATGTGTCCTCTAACACCACAGGTGTAGCACACTCTGTTATCGTACCATCCACTTTGGTCAGTCCAAACCTTCAGATCATAACATTGTTTGGCTTGGTGATAATAATTTCTCCTCTTCAATACTAGATTTGTCTTTTGAGCACTGTGGTCAAACCTGCACCACTTATTACCATCATTTTGTGAGTTTTCATTTTTAAATTTTTGTGATTTTTGATAATGATTGGATGACTTATCTGATGAGCTTTTATTTTCATTTTTAAAATTTTTCAAATTTTTAACTTTTTGTTTCTGTTCTACACTCTTCTTAACAGGTTTTTGTTTAGAACATTCACCTGTTTCAGTAGATTGCAAAACAGTATTTTTAAATTTTTCTTGTAAATCTAAAAATATTTTTCTTTTCTTTTCTTTTTCATCATCAGATATTTCATCACAATTTTCAATTTTGACTTTGTCAAAATTTGTGACATTGTCACTTATTGGAACAAAATTGATCGGTTTTGGACAAACATATGATGCAGAAGTCACAAAACTTTTCAACTTGTTTTCTAAATCAGCAATTTTCTTTCTATTACCTTCGGCTTCATGCTCAAGTCGAATGATTTTATCAAGATGAGAATTTATCGCACATTGTTTTTCGAGATTATTTTTACCAAAAATATCTCTCTCATCTTCTAAAATCTTTAACTGACTTTTGAAATCATTTTCTAATTTTTTAAAATTTTTGTTTTCTGATGACAAACTCTCTATATTCTCCAAAAGTTTGTCATTTTCAGATTTCAATTTTTCGCAATTCAAGCGCAACTCCAGAATCTGTTCATCATCAGTTTTCTTCCCATCTTTCAAAGCTTTATTTTCCAATGTCAAATTCTCCGCATCACTCAAGAATTTGGCATTGTCTGCTTCAGATTTTTCACATTTTGAACATTTTTCATTCATCTTTTCAGCATCAGCTTCTTTCTTTGTTTCCATCCTGTATGTTCCTGCACAAAAAATTTTAACAAAATCAAGAGGATTCATATTTTCATCAATATAACAACCTCTCTTAATATCGTATTTCATAACCCTTTTTGCTGCAAGACACACAGAGAATCTTTTTCTCATTTCGATGATCACTTCCAAATTTATCTTTTCTAAATCCTTTTTCATTTCACTCATCAACTCTTCTTTTCTTTTTTCTTTATCAAACATATGTGATCTAAGCATATTGATGAATTCTCTTAAATGAAGCTTTGAGAAATTTTCATTCTTTTTTAGTTCACTCAAAAATTCATCCCATTCTATTGGTAATGCTTCAACAAATTTTAAGATTTTTTCAGCAGTTGAAACCCTTATCTCATATCTATCTAACCTATCAATCAAATCATCAAACCGTTTATCCAACTTTTCCAAAGATTCATTTTTCATGCAGAAAAAATTTTCGAATCTTTTATTCCAAATGTCCTTCTTATCTCTCTTATCAAACCAAGATCCAGAAGTCCAATCATTTAAATCTTTAAGATTCTCGTTTTCCTGTTCATCAAACATTTTAGCCATCTTGAATCACCTGGACAAACAAACAAACACAATCAGTATACACAATATCAAATATCCTGAAACAGACTGATACACAGTTGACGTGAAATAATCTCGACACGAAATTTCACTTTTCAAGCGAAATAGAAAATTCAATCAAAATCACTTTGTTGAACAGTTGAAGCGAAATCAACTGCTGACTAGTTGAAGCGAAATCAACTATTGACCACTTGAAGTGAAATCAACTGTTGACAGACTTTCAAGCGAAATCCCAAGTTGAACAATTTTGAAGCGAAATCTAACACTATTCTGTTCAAGCGAAATCCCAAGTTGATGTTTCAAGCGAAATCAAACACTATTCTGTTCAAGCGAAATCCCAAGCTGATGTTTCAAGCGAAATCTGATCTAATGTACTATCTCAAGTGAAATCAAGACCAAAACATCATGTTCAAGCGAAATCCCTCATAATACTCAAGCGAAATCTGAATGATAAGGATTTCGCTTGAATTTCAAGCGAAATCTTGCTGAAAGTTACGAGATCGGACAGAAAATCTTGAAATTCTCCTAAACGACAACGAATTTGAATCTAAAACTTGGTAGGATTGTTTATCAACTATTTTCGCACAACATACTAAAATATCAGCTGATTCGGACCATGAAATCCTGTTCAATTTGTCGAAAATCCATAGAAAACGTGAAAGAAAGAGTAGACGAAGAAGAAAAGATGCAATTCAGATCTGAAAACGCTGTAATCTGATACGAATCTTGTTGTTTGATCAACGCAATCGAGCTCCTGCTCTGATACCACTTGTTAGGACCGGTTTGAATCCGAACGATTGCTAAATGAACGTGAAACGTGCGGAATCCGTACACGAACGCGACCGAAACACACAAGACGTAATATAAACGTGATTCTATTTATAAATCTGAAACGTACAAAGAACCTTGAATCACTTAGAGACTTTCTCTCTCTAGTTTCTCTCTCTAGAACTAGAGCTCTTCAAATCTCAAATGTGCAAAAGTCTTAAAATGATTTAGCTTGAACTCTATTTATAGTGATGAGGTTTAGCTTGAAAATGTCATGACCATTTCAAGGGAAACCTTAGATTTAGCTTGAAATGAACATGTGTTCAGTTTAAGGGAAACCTTCACTATTAGGTTTAGCTTGAAACTGTCAAGTAACATTTTCAAGGAAAATCACCACTTTCAAGCTAAATTACATTAAACATACTATTTCATGATACAAGACAAAGTCAATAGACATAGTGCACTAACATATAAAACATGAGGCCATGCAAGAACAAATCAAAGAACTGCTAAACGCGGGGATCATCCGAGAAGTACGTTACCAAACCTGGGTGGCCAGCCCAGTAATGGTCACAAAAGGAAATGGTGGCTGGAGAATGTGGGTGGATTACAAAGATTTGAACAAAGATTGCTCGCGCGACTGTTACGCTCTACCCGAGATCGATGAAAAGATTGATTCACTGGTGTCTTTCAGATGGAAATGTTTTTTAGATTGTTACAAGGGATACCATCAAGTGCAGATGGCGATCCAGGACGAAGGCAAAACCGCATTCCGCACGGCAACAGGGCTATATTGCTACACAAAAATGCCCTTTGGACTAAAGAATACAGGCGCAACATATCAAAGGTTAATGAATGAAACATTCAGCGACGCCATTGGAAAATACATCGAAGTTTACATGGATGATTTGGTCATCATGAGTAAGGAAGAGAATCTGATGCTGGTAAACATCCATAAAACATTTGACAGATTGCGAGGGGTAAATATCAAGTTAAATCCAGCGAAGTGCTCATTCGGAATGGAGGAAGGGAAGTTCTTAGGTTTTATCGTTACCAATGATGGGTTCAAAGTCAATCTCGAGAAAGTGCAGGCAATTAAGCGGATGCCTTCCCCATCAACGATAAAAGAAATGCAGAAATTGGCAGGACGATTAGCAGCGTTAAACCGTTTCCTTGCCAATCATGCAGCAAAGTCGTTTCCATTCATCAAAACCCTCCGTAATTGCGTAAAGAAAAACCAATTCCTATGGACTCTAGAAGCGGAACATGCATTTTGAGAAATGAAATACTGTCTCATACACCTACCAACGCTAACAGCCCCAATGAAAGACGAGCCTTTGGTCATGTAGATGTCAGCATCCGAAAAGGCAGTAGGAGCAGTTCTCCTGGTTGACCGACAAGGTGTGCAAACACCAGTATATTACGTATCTCGCACTTTGAATGATCCAGAAACAAGATACGCCATAATGGAAAAGCTGGTCCTAACACTGATCCACACGTCCAGACGACTGCGCAGATACTTTGCCAATCATGTTATCCATGTCCTGACGAATTACAACATCGGAAATATCTTAGCAAGAATGGAGATATCAGGGAGGTTAGCAAAGTGGTCTATCGAATTGGGAGGCCATAACGTGGTTTTTAAACCAAGGCCAGCAATCAAAGGACATGTGCTAGCTGATTTCCTCACAGAAGTACCTGATGATAAAGACAGAGAATGCAAAGCAATGGAGAAGGCAGAAAAACAATAATCAGAGGAGCCGTGGCTATTGTATACAGACAACGCATCTAATGAAGATGGAGCAGGTGCAGGACTAAGGCTGGTAAGTCCAGAAAAACACGAGTTCACATACGCCATCCGCTTAGACTTCAAAAGCAAAAATAATGAGGCCGAGTACGAAGCCTTTCTCGCTGGATTTCGATTGACAATAAAGATGGGGGTTAAACACATAGAAGCGCACGTTAATTCAATGCTCATGGCAGGGCAGATCAACGACCAGTATGACGCCAAGGGAGATGTCATGGCATTATACATAGAGCAAGAAAGAACCCTACTTCAAAGCTTCAATTCTTACAAAGTACATCACATCAACATAAGTGAAAATAAGCCAGCAGATGCACTGAGCAAACTCGCATCGACCAATTTCCAACACCTTGCTAAGGACGTGCGCATCGAAGTTCTAAGCAACCCATCAGTCCTATTGAGGCAGGTAAACGTCATCCAACTTGGGTCAACATCCTGGATGACTCCGATCATCATGTACCTCCAATCCGGAATCCTGCTTGAGAACAAGGCCGAAGCAAGGAAGATATAATACAAGTCCGAACATTACCAAATGTCTGACGGTATCCTGTACAGGAAGTCATACCTTGGACCATTACTATGATGTGTAGATCCAGAAGATGCCAACTACTTAATCGGCGAAGTACACGAAGGTATCTATGGCATTCACGCAGGTCCAAGAATGGTAGTGGCAAAGGTGATGAACGCAGGCTATTACTGGTCGGGGATGCACCTGGACGCAATCAAAGTTTTAAGGAAATGCATTGGTTGTCAGAGGCACGCCCCAAAAACTATGCGCCCGAAGAATAAACTGGTTCCCGTCACAACAGCATGGCCGTTCCAGCAGTGGGGAATAGACATGGTTGGTCCTTTCCCAGAAGCCCCAGTAGCAGTAAAGTTCATCATAGTCGTAGTAGACTATTTTACAAAGTGGGTAGAAGCGAAAGCACTAGCATCAACCACGTCTACAGTGGTCCAAATGTTCATTTGGGAGCAAATAATCTGCCGTTTCGGCTTACCCCTACGAATCATAACCGACAACGGAACAAACTTCGCTGCTGAAGACCTCCAGAATTGGTTCAAAGAGCTGAACATTGAACATACCTTTTCCTCGGTGGCACACCCACAAGGAAATGGTCAAGTTGAAGCAGTGAACAAAAGCATTGTGGATGGTATAAAAGCGAGGCTCAGGACGCAGCGAAGAGGATGGGTTGATGAGTTACCCAACATCCTATGGGTCCACAGAACAATGCCAAAGACAAGCAACGGCGAAACACCGTTCAATCTAGTATATGGGTCCGAAGCCGTGATACCTGCAGAAATCGGTTTGCCATCTCCAAGGATGCTGTCCATGAACGCCATCAATAACGAAGAAGAAAGAAGGTTAGATCTGGACCTTCTTGAGGAAAGAAGGGAAATGGCGGCAATCAATGAAGCAAAGTACAAAACCAAGCTGGAGAAATATTACAACATCAAGGTCAGAGTCTGCACTTTTAACCCCGAAGACTACGTCTTGAGAGACAATGAGGCATCCAATGCCGAAAGACCGGGCAAACTGGCTCCAAAATAGGAAGGATCCTACGTTGTAGACAAGGTCCTTGGGAAAGGAGCATACAAGCTGCGCACGCTCGAGAACAAAGAAGTCCCCATGACTTGGAACGCTCAACAACTAAGGAAATGCTATATGTAATCGGCCGATAATTTTTATCATTCCTTGTAATGAATGGCCATGCGCCCAACACAATCGTCTTTAATACAAGAAGTGTTGGCTATCTTATCTTCTGTGAATTTTTTTTACAACAGCATATATTACTTTGGCATACACGAAAACACCAATGGCTTAGCAAGAAGAAACGTTGTAGACCTCCAAGGCTCGTCACGACTAAGTGCACAGCCGGGTCAAGTACACACAACCAAAGCCTGGCAGCCAATTGCTACTTCGTGCCCACCTACACACGAAAACATCGTAGACATGGTAAAATAAACATTGTAGACCTCCAAGGCTGAACACAGCTAGGTCGCCAAAATACAACAACCTGTTGAAACGATCACTTCGTACACACGAATAAACTAGGCGCGTAACGAAAGGACAAACATTGTAAAGTCCTTCAAGCTTAACACAGCAAAGTGAAAGGCCAAAGTGACTAACACACTATAACATGTCAAAGCCATCATTCATTCGTGATACCTAATCAAAGTAATCAAATATACGCACATATTGTAACGGAAACAAAATTCACAATATAGAAACTAGCAATCTACAGTTAGCATAGCATATCCAAAATATGTCAAAATGTATCAACAACCACAGAACTGTAAAAAGTAAATTGTTCACAAACACGACAAGCAGGAAATTATTCAGGAATTACAAGGCCAACAGGCCCATACACGGCATACAAGCCGAAAATCGTTAAACTAGATGGCTGGTACCAGCACCTCCAGCATCCACATCCTCGTCACTGAGCGCTTTTTTGAGAGTATCCACAGCGTCAGCCTTCCTAGAGAGTTTCTCAACAGTTTTAACAATACCAAATTCAAGAAACTCATACTCCCGACGCTTGGCAGCATAAGCAGCAGTGTAGTCTTCTTTGTATAATTCGAAGTGGTAGTCTTTCTGGTTACTCGTGGCTGCTGCCCTACCCTCAGCATATCATTCTTTCTGTCCGCTATTGTAAGCAGCTTCACCAAGCTCGAACATATACTTGGCTAGTTCATCCGACTTCACGATACGGTCAGCAATCTGCAAAAAACGAAATGAACATAAAAAATGAGAAACGAGACAGATAAAAGCAAAGCAACAAAAGAAAACATACCAAAGGAACGCCGCGTGCAAGTAACCACTTGCAATCCGCGGCAGTTTCTTCAGCTAAAATCTCAGAGGCCTTGCTTTCTTCAACCTTCTCAGCAACAATTTTTTCCAACTTGGCGATGCGTTGGATATATAAGCTTTCTCTTTTTTGATACAAGGCGCGCTCCTGCTAATTCTCATCGCTTAATTTTGTTTTCTCGCCCTTCAATTTAACTATCTCATCGCGGGCAGCTTTCATCTCATGATTGGTCCGCTCACAGGCAATCTCCCACTCTTTTTGCCTATTGGCATTGAATTGTTTTTCTTTGACGAGTTTATCCTCAGCATCCGCAACCCTCCATGATAAGCCCTTCCTCTCAGCATTGAATTTTTCCCTCTATTCAGCAAGCTCCTTCTTGGCAGCTTCAAACTCCAACGTGTCTTCCCCCATCAACTGCCACTCCCTCACAATTTCTTGGCAAGTGGCATAAAAATTCACACCAGCATGGATGTGATCATCCAAAAGATCCATCCGGTGGCGATTTTTCTGGAATAACATTTCAGCTGGGGGGAGGGATAAAGAGTAAAACTCGCGGTAGTTGGAGAGGTCAAACGCACCACCTCCTCCAGAACTCCGTACACGCCTTGTATAAATGGCGCCCTATTGGGGAGTGGCCTCACTCGATTCAACTTCAGTCTCAACACCTTTAACATGGGTCTCACCCCTCCCAGCACCAGCAGCAACATCTTCCACCACATTTCCCACCTGCTCAACTTCAACATCATCCTCCTTCCCTTTTCCTTTCGAGTCAGGACGAGGAGGAGATAAGTCAAAAGGTTTGGACGGAGGAGAAGTGGGAGGAGTAATCTTAGAAATATCAATTTTGCGCGCACCTCTGCCATATTTGGGAGCTGCAGCAGAAAAACATAAACAGTTAAGGAAAGAAACTTGCAAAAAACAAAAAAAACTCAACGAAAGAAATCATACATCGAGAACCAGAAGCAGATTTAATTTTTTTTCCAGGCGATTACCGGCCTTCGCGCTGAACACACCTATGTCAATCTCTGACTCAGATGGTGCAGCAGCAGTATCTTTCTGCAATTTTTGATTTCTTCTCGGCCAGTGCTGTCACACCCCGACCACGTAAAACAACAAAACGTGGCGGAATCTTCGGGGAGTGTTGTAACAGAATCATTGTTTCATAACACATGGAAAATTTAAATATTGTTTTATTGATTAAAAGAGTTACAATGTCTTAACAAACAAAGGAGTATAACAAAATTAACTAGTCTTCCATCTTTTATTGTCACTAAGGCCCAAGTCCGCCTAAGTGTATCTTGATCAATCCTATGCATCATTTCCTGAAACACATGTGAAAATAGGTACATCAGCATAAAAATGCCGGCGAGTACATAGGTTTTGTGAAAAATAGGATTCATGACTTAATGTTTAGAAAAGAGGTTGTTTAACAAAAGTCAGTCATGATCCTTGTAAAATGTTTTGTTTTATAAATCATTTGAAAAACGATGATATGTAAATGATATGTAAAAGAATAATGTAAGATTAAATGAATAACCAAGTAAATTGAGTTTGTATAAGATAAGTTGTTTGAAAAACAATGTCTTGTGAAAAATATGTTATTTGTATAAAAACGTTATATGTCTAAACTGAAATGATTTAAATAACGCTACGATATGTAATATCATACAAGCACTTATATATAGGAAGTACCAGCGGCGTATCCACCATGCTTGTATCATATTACACGTGCCTCGTTACTCAAACCACTTACCCAAACCATCAAAGTAAAATGTTCATGTCTAAACCAAAAGTCCCATGTTATTGTATAACCCAAGTCAAATGTAAACCATGTAATGTGTAAACAAAAGTTATGTATGGTAAGTAAAATGAGACTACTTAAACCACAAGTAAAAATGTACAAAACAAAGTATTTTGAATAAATCAAAAGTCACGTTTTGTAAAATAAATGCATACTATATTGAATACAAACATTTATGCGGTATTGTGAAAATGCATACATCAAAGCCTTGAGAATGTGGTGATAAACCCTTAAACAAATTAAAGATTTATCTGAGTTAATGTATTCGAATTCGGTCATTCCGTCCATCCAAACAAACCTAGGATTTTAGGAACGGGAGTTGTCAATTCCTATGGTACCATTACCTACTAACGAGCGGCGTAGCTAATGTTAATGAATGTATATGGTCCCATTTAAACAAACCAAATGTCATATCAAAATGCAAGCATGTGATGAAAATAATGTACCTAGTATGCTAAGTAAACATAAAAGGTAGAGATGTAAAATAATGTGTCCATATGTTACTGGAACATATGCAACAGAGATGCAATGTAAAGTAAATGCACTAAGTATGATGAACATACATAGCATGTAAAGGTAATGTAAAACAATGCACTAGGTACGCACACAATGGGCACACATAGCGTGAAATGTAATGAAAACAATGTACTAAATACGCACACAATGGGCATACATAGCATGAAGAGGTAATGTAAAACAATGCACTAGGTACGCACATAATGGGCATACATAACATGAAAAGGTAATGTAAAACAATGCACTAGGTACGCACACAATGGGCACACATAGCGTGAAATGTAATGAAAACAATGTACTAAGTACACACACAATGGGCATACATAGCATAAAACACAATGAAATCATGTACTATAAATGTACTAATGAACATAGCAAGTATATGATGTGAAAGCAGGAAAGCATGAAAGTAACAAGTAGGCACATGTGTTCCACCCCAAAATGTTTGGAAAACAGTAAAAGAGGGGTCTATGTACTCACTTGAGATTGCTCAATAGACTTTAGATATCCACCAAGCAAGGTTAGAAAATCACGGATTCAAACGTCACCTAATATAGGTAACTATATTAATAAACGGACCTAATCGGAGGATCGGGTAGCATGAGGGTTCGTAAACCAAATGAGTGTAGGAACTCATGTAATATGGTTTAACAAAGCCTACATACTAAAATGAAACTTATCCTAAGTGCTTTTGACCCGTTACGACCCGTTTAGGTAGCTTATGCTACTTTAACGCGTCATTTGCGTAAAACGCGTTCGGACCGCCTAACTAGCCCTATGACAAGTAAGATATGCCTTAACATGTTTAATATGGTTGCTAAATCAGTTTAGATATCAAAAGTTATGTTACATAGGCTTAAAATGAATTTTGGTGCAAAAAGGGTATTTTGGTAATTTACCTAAGGCATAAGAACTCCTTATCATATAACTACTTAAACGACGTGACCATAAGGTATAACCTCGAAAGGTTATTCCCTATATAAATATGGTCACCTAAAGTGTTTGGTCGGATCCTAATGATCGACCAAATGGGTCGGGTTCGAAAGCATAAGCGATTGATTAGATCGCTTACCCTTACGACCCTAAACAAGCACAAATCTAAAAGTGACGAGCTAAACATGCTAGGACATGTTTAGTTAAGTTAGAAAACAGGTTTGGTATAAAAAAAGGTTTTGATACCCTAGAGTAGTTTGGTTACAAAATACGCGAGAACACGCATTTTGCCCGAAACTACGACTCGTCACTGAGCCTAGATAACGTGGTAATCAGTAGGTATAGTCACTAGGGACTATAACCATCGTGATTACGCTCACGTTATAAAGTTCAAACGAACTTTGCATTGACCATAAACTGGTCAATGCAGAAAGTCAAACGCAGTTTGACTTTAAAGCATAAAAACGAAAGAAAAGAACGAAGGAATACTTACAGAAGGTCCCCGCAAGTATTAAACCCGATTCACTTTCAGGTAGGAAGCACAAACACTTCCACTTAGAGAGTTAGAATCAGATTTAGGTGTGAGGGAAATGAGCAAACATGGGGGGGTATTTATAGGAAATGTAGAGCCGTTAGGATCGTTCGTCGAAAAACGTGCCTCGATCTCAACCGTCCAAGTGTGCCCCTAGTTTTACTAAACCATTAGAACCCATAGAAATGGCCCATGGTATTGTAAAAACCGTTCGCAAGTGGTTTTGGAGTGTATGACAGCTGAAAACAGGCTGTTTGCAACATTCTGCTGTTCTAGGCACTTTTTGCACACCGTAACAATCATATTGTTGCGGTGCGCAAGGACCTAGTTTGGCAGAATGTCAAATTTGGTCCCTGCAGCCCGTGTAAGCTATTTCCGACACGTTTAAGGCTCGTTAACCCCATTTCAAAGCTCTAAAATGAAGTTAAAGTATAGGGAACTTAAAATATGCCCAAAAACATCTCGGATGTCGGTTCGTTTGGCCGTACGATTGCGATGTTCGGTAAATTACGACGGAAGTCGTAATGAACGCAAAAACGATCCAAATTGCGCGACGAATGGATTTTTCTCATGCCAAACACTAAAATAAAATATTTTAGTGCTTACATAAATTTTTGGATGTCCAGATGTATTCAGAACGTAAGTTATGCGCAAAAGTGCAAACTTGTGAACTTTTTGACACTTTTAGTCCCTGAATGACCCAAAAGTTTATTTTAGCACACCGAACACCTCAAAGCCTATTTCTAAGCTATGTAAAGGATATTTATGGTATGTTTAACTTATGGTCATGTTCCGGAATGTCTGTTACAGTTCAAATTGGCATACTTTCGCAGTTTGTCAACTTTAGTCCCTGTAAGCGAATAAACTAGATTTTGCCATACCAAAGCCTTCAAAACTTATTTCTAAGTTATGTAAAAGTTACTTAAGGTATGTTAAGCCTATTTCACTATTCCGGAGTGTTCGTTGCATTAAACTGGTTATATTTACGCATCAGTGCGCGTATGACCCTCCAGAAGCGATTTAAGGCTTGAAATCGAACAAGAGTTGATATGTGTAAACGATACACATATTTTTACAAATCCCAAGTATGAAATACAATATTTCATTGGCTCGGCATTTGTTTGATGGTCACAGTGACCCAGGTGTCACAGTCTCCCCTACTTTAGGAAATTTCGTCCCGAAATTTATTCGTAGGAGTCTATTTGTGACATTTGTGTCAAATAACCACCAGAGATATGTAAAGCATAATTTTGTTATTTTCCTCAACGGATATTTTTCAGAAGAGAAAATGAACGAAACGGAGTCATTTTCTTCAACGGGTTCTTCGGAAATGGAAAATAAAGGATTTTTAACTAAACGGATATACATTTCCCTCAACGGATATTCTTCAGAAGTGAAAACGAATGGATGATTCATTCTTCCTCAACGGATCCTTCGTCAGAAACGGGAATGAAGGAATAATCCACTGATATTCATTTCTCTCAATGAATATTCTTCAGAACGAAAATGAACAAACGGGGTCATTTTCCTCAACGGTTATTCCTCAGAATTTGAAATGAAGAAATAGTCAACGGATATTCATTTCCTCAACGGATAATCTTCAGAAACGAAAATGAACTAATGGGGTCATTTTCAACGGTTGCTTCCTCAGGTATGGAAATGAAAGATTTAACAACGGATATTCATTTCCTCAACAGATAATCTTCAGAAACGAAAATGAACTAACAGAGTCATTTTCAACGGTTGCTTCCTCAGGTATGGAAATGAAAGATTTAACAACGGATATTCATTTCCTCAACGGATAATCTTCAGAAACGAAAATGAACTAACGGAGTCATTTTCAACGGTTGCTTCCTCAGAGTTGGAAATGAAGGATAAACGGATATTCATTTCCTCAACGGATAATCTTCAGAAACGAAAATGAACTAACGGAGTCATTTTCAACGGTTGCTTCCTCAGAGTTGGAAATGAAGGATAAACGGATATTCATTTCCTCAACGGATATTCCTCAGAAGTGAAAAATGAATAGCTAGTTCATTTTTCCTCAACGGATGCTTCATCAGAATTGGAAATGAATTGGGTTTACTTAGATATATGATAGAACTTGCTGTGATTTCTGTGCACTAAATTCCATAATTATGTATGCATCCATAATTACGTAATTCCTTGCACAGTCCGCACAGTTCGTTTTGTAATGTTGTGGGGAAGGATATCAAACTTGTGATGAGGGTGACTAGACTACCATAGGGTCCTTTTAATTAGATCGACAGAGGATCTTCTTAATTAGGCCACCAATGAGTCCTTTCATCTATATCATCACATAATATTCCTAACCAGATTTTTGGATCGATCAGTTTAACTAGACCACTAAAGGGGTCTAATTATGAAGTAGTACTTTATAATCCAAGGGACTTAACTACAGCGTAGAAGTCCATTAAGGATTTTAGGTAGTACCTTTGGGTATCCTACAATGAATCTCTTGTGCAAGGATATGTAAGATTCTACGAGGATTTGGATAACATAATTTGGATCACATGACACAAAAAAAAGGGAACACATAAGCACATAATCACATATTTGTTCAATTGTTATTATCTTGTTATTGATTGCTATTAACTTGGCACCTCGTACTTTGTTTCTCTTGGAAGAAACGGGTACTTAGGATTTTCGTGGAAAACGCAAGAGATCATACAATGGAAGAAATTTGGGGGTAGTCTGTTCTTCAAGGAATATGGTTCCTTGATTGTTGGTATTGTAGAGGATATGTTTATACATGCAACCACATAAACATATTAAAATGTAAATGAAAGATTTATTTATAACAACAATAGCAACAACTGTTTCATAGATCGTGATAACAAAAGAAAATAATACACAAGGCTCGATTATTTTCTAAACAGCGTTATCTTCTGTCAGTCAGATACTCATCCCTGCGCTGGATTTGCATTAGCAAGCTTTGGGCAATTCCTACAAAAATGGCCCATCTCGCCACAGTTGTAGCAAGACCCCAGTGGAAAACGAGCTTGAGCAGGATTGTTGTTAACTTGATTTGGTGCAGCTGCGGTTGGGCAAACCCTCGCTGTATGACCTATAAGTCCGCAAACTTGGCATGTGCGACACTTCACACCAGCATGATGATGTAGGCCACATTGGTTGCACAAAGGTGCAATTCCGTTGTAGGGTTTCCTGGCAGGGGGTTGAGCTGGTTGGTTGGGGGCGGCTTGATCATTGTGAGTAACCATGGCGAAGTTCTGAGAAGTCTTTCGCTTCTTTGATTTCTTAGGGGATCCTATCTGTTCATCCATGGTCTTTGATTCCTCGATTGGTTTCGATTCCTCGACCGGTTTCTTGTCACCCTTTCGGAAAAGCTTACGTTTCCTGATCTGAGATTCAGTCAAGGTTGCGGCTAGCTCAATGGCCTGTATAACTGTAGTAGGGTTGCTGCCAGTCACAATGTCTTGTATTGAGTCAGGGAGGCCATCAATGTACTTTTCTATTGCCTTATCCAAAGGCGTGACCATGTTTGGGCATAACAGACTTAACTCCTCATATCGACCAGTGTATGCTCGATGTTCGCCGCTGTCTTGCTTAAGATCGTCGAATTCCCTTTCCAATGCCCTGATCTCGTGACGAGGACATAATTCCTTCATCATAAGGGCCCTAAGTTCAGCCCATGTCTGTGCTAGAGCAACTTCTGCACCACGATCTCTCATAACCCCATTCCACCACGTAAGGGCTCTCTTCTGGAACACACTCGAAGCAAACTCGACCTTGCGATTGTCAGGACACTGCACGTGGCGGAAAGTATTCTCAATGCTCTCGAACCATTGCAGAAGCCCAGTCGCTCCCTCATAACCACTAAACTTGAGTGGTTTCGCCGAGTTAAAACTCTTGAAATTGCATGGACCATTGTTGTTGTTGTTGGCTTGATTCCATAGAGCAAAGAGGTTTGGGAATTGAGCAGCCATTTGCTGCGTAATGATTTCTGCCAGCTCTGCAGTCGCTATCTGGTTCTCGCGTCGAGGAGGCATTCTAAAAGAGGAAACATGAAAGGAAACGAGTGAGAGAATTAGACGAAAAGAATGAGATGAAACAAATCTGATGAAAGCAAGGGTAGTGGTCATTTGTTTGTTACCACAAGGTAAACAAACGACACACAGTGACTAATCAAAGTAAATGGGTCAAAAATAATGTATCGCGAAGACATGCTCGCCTATAAGTGAACACTCATCCCAAGAATTCCCAGGTAAGCACAACTGGTCTCGCGTCTGATGAGATGTATACGAAGTGCTTGCCTAGACAGAAAACCCAGAATACAGGCATTCACCCTTCCAGTTTGCACGTGTTCACATTATTTAGGACCCAAAACTTTTGCAAGAGTTTGAAAATTCAAAAGGGGTTCAAAACCATATAACAGAGGGTTCAAAACCTTACAATAGAGGGTTCAAAACCTAGTAATCAATCATCCTAGAACAGATGATTAGTTTTCAAAGCGGTTTTGAAATTTATGTTCCTATTGTGGTCGTCGCCTAAGGATAGGTGACGGTATTGTTTTATGACTAAACGCAAGTAAACTCGCGTTAGGGACCTAGAAAGGTTATAGACTAGGTCAAAGCATTACTAATAACCTAATTCCCTATAACCATGAGCTCTGATACCAACTTTTCTGTCACACACCGACCACGTAAAACAACAAAACGTGGCGGAATCTTCGGGGAGTGTTGTAACAGAATCATTGTTTCATAACACATGGAAAATTTAAATATTGTTTTATTGATTAAAAGAGTTACAATGTCTTAACAAACAAAGGAGTATAACAAAATTAACTAGTCTTCCATCTTTTATTGTCACTAAGGCCCAAGTCCGCCTAAGTGTATCTTGATCAATCCTATGCATCATTTCCTGAAACACATGTGAAAATAGGTACATCAGCATAAAAATGCCGGCGAGTACATAGGTTTTGTGAAAAATAGGATTCATGACTTAATGTTTAGAAAAGAGGTTGTTTAACAAAAGTCAGTCATGATCCTTGTAAAATGTTTTGTTTTATAAATCATTTGAAAAACGATGATATGTAAATGATATGTAAAAGAATAATGTAAGATTAAATGAATAACCAAGTAAATTGAGTTTGTATAAGATAAGTTGTTTGAAAAACAATGTCTTGTGAAAAATATGTTATTTGTATAAAAACGTTATATGTCTAAACTGAAATGATTTAAATAACGCTACGATATGTAATATCATACAAGCACTTATATATAGGAAGTACCAGTGGCGTATCCACCATGCTTGTATCATATTACACGCGCCTCGTTACTCAAACCACTTACCCAAACCATCAAAGTAAAATGTTCATGTCTAAACCAAAAGTCCCATGTTATTGTATAACCCAAGTCAAATGTAAACCATGTAATGTGTAAACAAAAGTTATGTATGGTAAGTAAAATGAGACTACTTAAACCACAAGTAAAAATGTACAAAACAAAGTATTTTGAATAAATCAAAAGTCACGTTTTGTAAAATAAATGCATACTATATTGAATACAAACATTTATGCGGTATTGTGAAAATGCATACATCCAAGCCTTGAGACTGTGGTGATAAACCCTTAAACAAATTAAAGATTTATCTGAGTTAATGTATTCGAATTCGGTCATTCCGTCCATCCAAACAAACCTAGGATTTTAGGAACGGGAGTTGTCAATTCCTATGGTACCATTACCTACTAACGAGCGGCGTAGCTAATGTTAATGAATGTATATGGTCCCATTTAAACAAACCAAATGTCATATCAAAATGCAAGCATGTGATGAAAATAATGTACCTAGTATGCTAAGTAAACATACAAGGTAGAGATGTAAAATAATGTGTCCATATGTTACTGGAACATATGCAACAGAGATGCAATGTAAAGCAAATGCACTAAGTATGATGAACATACATAGCATGTAAAGGTAACGTAAAACAATGCACTAGGTACGCACACAATGGGCACACATAGCGTGGAATGTAATGAAAACAATGTACTAAGTACGCACACAATGGGCATACATAGCATGAAAAGGTAATGTAAAACAATGCACTTGGTACGCACACAATGGGCATACATAGCATGAAAAGGTAATGTAAAACAATGCACTAGGTACGCACACAATGGGCACACATAGCGTGAAATGTAATGAAAACAATGTACTAAGTACACACACAATGGGCATACATAGCATAAAACACAATGAAATCATGTACTATAAATGTACTAATGAACATAGCAAGTATATGATGTGAAAGCAGGAAAGCATGAAAGTAACAAGTAGGCACATGTGTTCCACCCCAAAATGTTTGGAAAACAGTAAAAGAGGGGTCTATGTACTCACTTGAGATTGCTCAATAGACTTTAGATATCCACCAAGCAAGGTTAGAAAATCACGGATTCAAACGTTACCCAATATAGGTAACTATATTAATAAACGGACCTAATCGGAGGATCGGGTAGCATGAGGGTTCGTAAACCAAATGAGTGTAGGAACTCATGTAATATGGTTTAACAAAACCTACATACTAAAATGAAACTTATCCTAAGTGCCTTTGACCCGTTACGACCCGTTTAGGTAGCTTATGCTACTTTAACGCGTCATTTGCGTAAAACGCGTTCGGACCGCCTAACTAGCCCTATGACAAGTAAGATATGCCTTAACATGTTTAATATGGTTGCTAAATCAGTTTAGATATCAAAAGTTATGTTACATAGGCTTAAAATGAATTTTGGTGCAAAAAGGGTATTTTGGTAATTTACCTAAGGCATAAGAACTCCTTATCATATAACTACTTAAACGACGTGACCATAAGGTATAACCTCGAAAGGTTATTCCCTATATAACTATGGTCACCTAAAGTGTTTGGTCGGATCCTAATGATCGACCAAATGGGTCGGGTTCGAAAGCATAAGCGATTGATTAGATCGCTTACCCTTACGACCCTAAACAAGCACAAATCTAAAAGTGACGAGCTAAATATGCTAGGACATGTTTAGTTAAGTTAGAAAACAGGTTTGGTATCAAAACAAACGGTTTTGATACCCTAGAGTAGTTTGGTTACAAAATACGCGAGAACACGCATTTTGCCCGAAACTACGACTCGTCACTGAGCCTAGATAACGTGGTAATCAGTAGGTATAGTCACTAGGGACTATAACCATCGTGATTACGCTCACGTTATAAAGTTCAAACGAACTTCGCATTGACCATAAACTGGTCAATGCAGAAAGTTAAACGCAGTTTGACTTTAAAGCATAAAAACGAAAGAAAAGAACGAAGGAATACTTACAGAAGGTCCCCGCAAGTATTAAACCCGATTCACTTTCAGGTAGGAAGCACAAACACTTCCACTTAGAGAGTTAGAATCAGATTTAGGTGTGAGGGAAATGAGCAAACATGGGGGGTATTTATAGGAAATGTAGAGCCGTTAGGATCGTTCGTCGAAAAACGTGCCTCGATCTCAACCGTCCAAGTGTGCCCCTAGTTTTACTAAACCATTAGAACCCATAGAAATGGCCCATGGTATTGTAAAAACCGTTTGCAAGTGGTTTTGGAGTGTATGACAGCTGAAAACAGGCTGTTTGCAACATTCTGCTGTTCTGGGCACTTCTTGCGCACCGTAACAATCATATTGTTGCGGTGCGCAAGGACCTAGTTTGGCAGAATGTCAAATTTGGTCCCTGCAGCCCGTTTAAGCTATTTCCGACACGTTTAAGGCTCGTTAACCCCATTTCAAAGCTCTAAAATGAATTTAAAGTATAGGGAACTTAAAATGTGCCCAAAAACATCTCGGATGTCGGTTCGTTTGGCCGTACGATTGCGATGTTCGGTAAATTACGACGTAAGTCGTAATGAACGCAAAAACGATCCAAATTGCGCGACGAATGGATTTTTCTCATGCCAAACACTAAAATAAAATATTTTAGTGCTTACATAAATTTTTGGATGTCCGGATGTATTCAGAACGTAAGTTATGCGCAAAAGTGCAAACTTGTGCACCTTTTGACACTTTTAGTCCCTGAATGACCCAAAAGTTTATTTTAGCACACCGAACACCTCAAAGCCTATTTATAAGCTATGTAAAGGATATTTATGGTATGTTTAACTTATGGTCATGTTCCGGAATGTCTGTTACAGTTCAAATTGGCATACTTTCGTAGTTTGTCAACTTTAGTCCCTGTAAGCGAATAAACTAGATTTTGCCATACCAAAGCCTTCAAAACTTATTTCTAAGTTATGTAAAAGTTACTTAAGGTATGTTAAGACTATTTCACTATTACGGAGTGTTCGTTGCATTAAACTGGTTATATTTACGCATCAGTGCGCGTATGACCCTCCAGAAGCGATTTAAGGCTTGAAATCGAACAAGAGTTGATATGTGTAAACGATACACATATTTTTACAAATCCCAAGTATGAAATACAATATTTTATTGGCTCGGAATTTGTTTGATGGTCACAGTGACCCAGGTGTCACAAGTGCAGCGGCGGCTTGTGCATCAAGCTCTTTTTTCTTGTCCTCAAAAACCTTTTTCTTTTTTATTATCTCAGTCAACGTGGCATCATCATCAGGATCACGCTCTGAACGCTTAACTCCTGCGTCTAAAATAGATAGCGTGTCAGACACGACAACATAGTCCAAGAAAGAGGAGTTAGAAGGACGCTTACGAGGTGTCTCAGCCACTGGTTCCTCAGCTTTCTTCTCCCCACTCTTATCCTTCTTTTTCTTCTTCCTGGCCTCTACCTGATCCGCAATCCCAGCCTGAGGATTCACAACAGGGGTATCAACATTGACAGCAACAGGTTCATGAACAATCCCTCGTGGCGAACCTGCACGCGCAGAATGATGGATTAGATCTTGATACGACTCAGCAGACTCCTCACTCGAAAGGATGAAAACCTCCCCTCGAGTAGGAGTAAGGTCAACGTCAATATCATCCCCATCGTCTTCACCTAAAACAATGTTGGCATAGGTGCCCATGCTTTCTCTTGTTGGGTGCAAGAAATTATCTCTTATCTGCTCAACCCACAGAGGGCTCCCCTCAGGTAACACAGCGACAACCATGGCACCACCAGCTTTAGGATCGAAAACATTCCTCAAGCTGTATCCTGTTGCAAGACACAGGAAGATATGAAGGGACACACAACAAAAATAAAAGAATAAATAAAAAAATTAATAATAATGATACCTTTCCCTTGGTATCCAAAAATTGGAAAACCCCTAAGGTTTTGAGGAGCCCATAACATACTCATCCCGGCCGCCACTAAGGCCCTCTCTTCAAGTTGAATAATGGGAGTGACCTTCCGGGTCAGAACCTTATACCACTCTTGCTCAGTAAAATCCGTCGAAACATTCACACGTGGAATGCCTTCACTCTCAGCCCTATAGTGCATGTCAATGGGAATGACGCCACGAGAAACGTAGAAAAACTTTTGTTTCCAGTCATGCAAACTCTTCGGTGGATCCCAGCTACAAGGATCAACCCCACTGGTACGGGAATTAAAAGAATAGAAACCACCGGTGTAAGTAACGAAATAGAAAACATTGAACTTTTCAAAAGTTGGCTCAACACGGTTAGCCCGACATATGAACTCAAAATGGGTGAGTCTTGGCAACCCTAGGGCGTTTATTTGTGAGATGTGCAAACCATAGTTTGTTAACACTTCCCCGGTGAATTTTGTCATTGGAAGGCGGAAGTTGCCCTCTCGGAAAAAATCAGCATATAAGGTAACATATCCCAGAGGAGCATCTAATGCGGTAGAATTAGGGGTTGGAAGTTGAACACCCCAGTCAGAAAGAAAGCCAAAATTCTGAACAAGATTATGGAATTCTTCCTCCTTCCAATTTATCTCCGCCTGATCTAGACAGGAGGATTCCTTGTCTTGTATTTCCTCTTCTTGGTAGTAGGTTTCACACCGGTGGACATGATTACAAGAGGAAAGGAGATGAGAAGGAAGAAATCGGAAGAAGGAGTAGAGAGAAAAAGGGAGTTTGAAATTTGAAAATGGAGGAGAAACTGCTGTTATGGTGATAACTGCCTCCTATTTATACCTATCGCATTTAATGCGATGGGTAGTGGACCGTCAGGAAGGCAGGAAGACACCCAATAAAAAACTGACACGTTAGGAGAGAGAACAACCGTCGCCTCCACTTTAGGGCGCGTGGCCGCAACGTGCATGACAGACGGCGAAAACGTGTCTGACAGTTCTGAAAAAGTAACTGTTCACATCTCCGACAAGACAGCCACCTCAAACGGAACGTCAGTCACATCAGTTGTCTCAATCTCCACTAAGAAACTTCCCTTAGAAGAAACCTCCAAAAAAGTGAAGCCACCTCCATGCGCCATTTTGGCTCAACTTTGCAAGTTTGCCTCCATGCGCCACACGCCATTTTGGCTCAACTTTGCAAGGTTGCCTCCATGCGCCATGCGCCATTTTGGCTCAACTTTGCAAGGTTGCCTTCAGGCGCCACGCGCCATTTTGGCTCAACTTTACAAGAATGCCCCCACGCGCCCCGCGCCATTTTGGCTCAACTTTGCAAGATTTCCTCCATGCGCCATTCGCCATTTTAGCCGAACTTTACAAGGATGCCCCTATGCTATAACACCCCGTGTTTTAAAAGTCAAAGTCACAGTCAAGATTGAAGTCGAAGGAAGAAAAGATTGCTAATTGCGATATGTCACTCCTTGCTCAATTCCTGTTTTGACTTCTTTGATTGTAGATAGCCTATTCGCTTTGTTACGTTAGTTGTATTATGTGGAGTACTTGTAATAATCGAGGTTTTGTCACTATTTAATCGCTATTTATTGCATGGTTTATCGCTTATCGCAATCGCACTCGCAACCCGACTTATGAGTTCTGGATATTATTTTACGTGTGTGTGCTATCTATGTGCTACTTGTGCGTGTTTAATTATGTTATAATGTGGTGATTAATCGAAAAGAAATCGTAGTCGAATCGCAAAACGCTAAACGCAAGTTAAATAGGATGATTGTATGTTAGATATAGTGGTTGGGATTAAAAGTAATTTAATGAGAAACTCTACCGCATCGCAACGCTCAACACGAAAATCGAATCAGCAAAACTCGTCACGCCAAACACTTGGATCGAGTGGCCAACCGATCGGATTGCCGTCCGATCGGATTGCCACCCGGTCGAGTTGCCACCCGATCGGGCTGCCACCCGATCGGCCAGCCACTCTCCTCCACTTTCCCCACTTTTCTTTTTGGGAAACCCTATAAATACCTCCTGTCACATCACAACTTCACCTTTTGCACTCTCCTGTTCGACCAGCGCTCCAACCTCACTTTTCTTCAGATTTCTCGCGATTCTTGTAAGTTTTCCACCTAAATCTTGTACTTTCTTGATCTATACGCACTCCTACACCTTTCTATCTTTTGAATCTTAACTTTTAACCATGAAATCACTAGATTTGAGGTGTTTTAGGATGATGTCATCATGGTGTTCTTATGAACTTAATGTTTTGGCTTCACTCCACCAAGAACAATTTAGATCTGAACGATTTCCACACAAGTAAACAAAGATCTTGCATAGATCTGAGCATATTCATGGTGAAAAAGGATTGAAAGATGGTTTCTAACTTTCTTTCAACTCTTTTACACTCAATGGACTCAAAACCCATAGAATCGGAGCTTGTTCTGATCTCCTACTCTATTCTTAGTGATTGGTCGGTTCAAGATCTGGATTCTATCCACGAGATTTCTAATTTCGGGTTGAACATGAAACACCGCCTCGAACAGCTAACTGGCCGGATTTGGGTGATTCCTGTCCAATCGGGTCACTAAGTCTTGACGAGGTTTCTGCTGTTTGACACGTTATTGAACAGTTTCGAGAAAACTGCAAACTATCAAAACAACCAAGTGGAGAAGACGATCAGGTCGTCTGGGACGGATTGCCGTCCGATCGGATTGCCACCCGACCGGACAGCCACCCGATCGGATTGCACCTTGGGTCCCACACTTAACTTTTATTTTAAACATTTGAGGTTTAAACATTAAACGGATTACCGCTCGAACGGATTGCCGTCCGATCGGATTGCCGTCCGATCGGATTGACGTCCGATCGGATTGCCATCCGATCGGATTACCACCCGACCATCTGATGTTTAGATTCCAACACTTAAACAATTTCCAACATAACAGTTCCAAAGCGGATTGCCACCCGACCGGATTGCAATCCGATCGAGTGACAAACTGCTGTGAACTTGTTCTCACTAAGTGTCCAACCCATCGGATGGTCGCCCGATCGAACGGTCGTTCGATCGATCGACCTGAAAGGTAGAGATATTTCTCTGTTTTTAAAATGCTACAACAAAAACTTCAAAAGACAAGCCATCATACACAAACACATCCTTCCCAAACGAGGTAACAATCCAATCGAATGGTCACCCGATCGGATTGCCACCCGATCGGATTGCCGTCTGATCCATTGAGACTCTACACCGTATTACGAATCCCTTATCGTTTATGCTATCGTTCTGATCAGGCTAATCTCATTCTAAGCGCTCCCTTCAATCCATTATCGCTGTGAGTATACTCGAACCCTTTTTGCTTTCGCACTTTTGGGTGTTACATACGTTACTTATTCTAAATCACATCGAACACACTACGCAATACTTTAACGCTAACCGTTACTGCATGTTATACGTGACTTAATGAATGCTTGTTGTTATGTTTACACATGGATTGCTGTCTACCTGCCTAAGCAACGATAGTATTATAGTTTGGACTCAGCACCTGTTCACTCAGGGGTTGTTAAGGACAATTAATCACATGGTTCACAGTGGTGAACATGCATTACGAACTGCCTTGGGCATTCAACCCGCATTCATTGGTATTGATAGGATCATGTCGATAACTTACGTGCTTCATTTCACACTGTGTACGTGCTGGTTATGCGTAAACGATTTCAAACTCTATTATGCTATATCAAACTTGTATGCTCACCTTTACACTATGTGTATTGACTTTTACTTTAACGTATGTGGCAAGTGCTTAAGATGTTTATATGCTTGGATTGCCATGAAATCGAGGCTAGGAAAGAGTCTAGAGACAAAGACAATTTATGTTTATTTATTTAAATCTGAATTGTCGGAACATGTGTTTGTTTGAAGAATATCTCTATCTGTAATAACTATATTATCTTATGGGTCATGGTATGGGACATGATCTTTTAAACTATTCGGTAATTTAGTCGTTATGGAATTTCTTTGAACAATCTGTTTCGCTCAGTGCCGCGCCCCGATGATTCCGCCATCGGTTGGGGTGTGACAGATTGGTATCAGAGCCATAACTATAGGGAATTAGGCAAGACTCGACTTAGTCCGGGTCGATGTCTTTGAAACGACCTAGTCTATAGTCTAAGTACCAACAGACTGACTTGTGCGAATCCTGTAGGGGTTCTGCGCAAGCTTACTTACTATTTCTCGCTCGCAATCACGCTATACTATCATAACTACCCTTCCTAGGGTAGTCGCATTGCACTATTTTGAACAAGTGGTTGGATCGAGATTAGGTGTGAAAACCACAAACTCTTGATTAAATCGCTTGTTCAACCCGCATTTATCTATAAAACACGAGAATTTGCGTTGAATCAGGAGTGAAATCTGCACTTTAACTCAGATTTTCTTTTCTATTTTATCAAAACAGGAACGAAGTTGTTAAGTCAGGGGTGAAACCTGAACCTTGACGACTTGTTCCGCCCTTATTTTTGGTTTTACAAAGCTCTCACCAAAGTCTCGATGGATTCCAACGACCCGAGCTGCGTACATAACCGAGAGGATGCGTGCCAATCACCGCATACCGGTGACAGAGCATAGTCCTTTAGGCCATAACACGCACTCGTGGTCCCTGAGAATAGTCAAATCACTTTGGGTAGTCAACGTCTATCTAGCCTTAGACAATCTATATTCAATTTCAAATCTCGCATTTTCGTCGATTTTTATATGTTTCGATTCTGAGCCCGCAACTGCCGACTCTGATGTTTGTCGATTTTATGTGGATTTTTATGTGTTTATGTGGTTTTACCTGTTTACATGCTTCGATTTTGGTGATTTATTCTCTTTTAGCTTCTCATTTTGATCGACACACACAAACCGCACTGCACGTCTACCCCAAAACGCCGACAAATCGTTGCTCGCTTATGCTCTGCTATACGCTATGTACTCGCAATCACTATTCTCGAACGCCCGCGATTTTGAATGATAGGTTTCTGTATTCTGACTGCCTCTATGTGCCTCTGTGTGCTTCTATGTGTCCAATGTGCCTTACGTGTCTGTGTGCTTATGTGATTATGTGCCTACGTGTTTTGTGACCGTGTTCCTGAGCTTTAGTAGTAATAGGTGTGTGAGGTGTGATTCAATTTTATTGTGTCTGAGTCCTGTGACAATGTCTGTTGCAGACAATGTCGTCAACTGGATCCCTTCACTCTTGTGCCATGAAAAGCAAGCTAGCTGACAAGTGACTCGCCTCTCTCGTCACTTCTCAAATCGTTAAAGTGATTCCCCAGATCGTCAGCAAGCTAAACGAAAACGACAACAAATCGTCTATAGAGTCTCGAACAGATGCACCGAAGACTGCTTTTAGCTTTAAGCAGTTCAAAGCTTGTGGTCCAAAGGAATTTACTGGCGAAGATGGCCCTACGGCTATGTTTCAATGGTTTGATTCCATCGAAGTCACTCTGCGCCAGAGTGGTTGTCCTGAAAATCTCCGTACTCTGAATGCTACCGGCGTCTTCCAGTCCCACACTCTAGAGTGGTGGACGGTCGAGAGGAACGAATGCGGAAATGACGCAGCCTATGAGCTGACGTGGGAAGAGCTGAAAGCCATTACGATGGATGAATTATGCCCTCCCCATGAACGCCAAAAGCTGGAGGACGAATTCTGGCATATCAAGCAGAAAGATGGAGAGAATGCAGCTCTGACTGCTCGCTTCAAGCAACTCAGTATCGTCTGTCCTGACCAAGTCAAGACCCCCGACATGGCAATCAAGAAATACATCCGCGCTCTGCCAGACTGTGTGGCTGATTTTGTTCAGGCCGCCAAAACTGCTACCATCGAGGAAACTTATCTGCTGGCCGCTGAAATCAATGACAAGCGTGTTAAGGCTGGTGTCTGGGACAAAGCCTCGAAATCTCTGCATCAAGCTACCACTGCCGCCACCGCTCCTCCGCAATCATCGTCATCCAAGTCCTCTCGTCGTAAGAGGAAGAATGCCAACAAGAACTGTGCTGTCACCACCGCTCCCCTACAAGCTGTTCCAGCTCAGCAACTGCCGCAACAACACCGCCAAGCTGCACCAGTCACCTATGCGCCGCCTGCAAAGCGCGCGTATACGGGTCCTCACCCTGACTGCCCGACATGCACTTATCATCACCTGGTGGGTATTGCCTGCAGATATTGCGTGCATTGCAATATGTATGGCCACTTCACCGCCAATTGTCGAACTGGTCCATGCAACGCCGCAGCTCCAGCTACTGCTCAACAATCACTTCTTACTGCCCCGCAGGGTCAACAAGCAGCTCCAGCACCCGCGATCCATGCCAGAGCTTGCTTGGCATGTGGCGATCCTAACCATTTCGCCAACATGTGCCCAAACAGGGTGGTCAAGCAGGAGCCCCAGCAGCAACAACAACATCAATAGCAGCCTCAACAGTAGCCTCAACAGCAACAACAATAAGCACCACGCGGACGCACCTTCAACATCAATGACCGCCAAGCTCAAGCCGACATCAATGTGGTTAATGGTACGTGTGGGATCGTTTGCACGACCAAAAGGAGTCGTTCAGAAGAGTTATTGTCAATACGAGATGCGGAAACTAACGTATCGACTTTCAATCAGCTTGATATACACTCTAATTGTCTTGTTTATTGATATAACAACAAATTACAGCCTGGAGACACTTCGGCAGCAACTCGGTACCGGAATCACAAAAGTTACAAATGAATTGGTCAAGGCACGTATTTATAGGCTAACCATTCCGCATGAAATGGACTCTTTCCATTTGGTGTGAAATGGTCACAATCACAAATTTCTCGTATTTCGTGCCCTGATCTATCTAATCTAATACAAGACTCGATACAAGACGAAGTCGACAGACATATGCACCAACAGACTCCCCCTTGGATGTTGACGAAGTCTTTAGTGTTGAGTCTTCGGTATGTCACATCTTCAGTCTTTATCAGTCTTCGTGCTCTTTCCAAAGTATCTGACAGTGTAAAGCATCCTTCAATCTTTTCTCTTTTTCTCCAGGATCTCAACCTGGCTTTCAACCATTCAAGCTCCCCCTTGAATGTTGATCTTATAATCTTCAATAAATTTTCAGGATCAGAAGCTGGCTCTTGCATCTTCAGACTCCCCTTTGCTAGCAGACTCCCCCTTAAGTTGTTCCGGGATCGCAATCTGACTTAGCTTTTCCACAGGTTCAGATCGTCTCCTGGCTCTTTGTAGCAACAGGATCAGGAACCTGACTCAAATCTGCACATCTTCAGGCGGAAAGTCTTCAGAGATCGAAACCTATCTCTTCCAATGCTGTTTCCTGCACAATCCTCTACCTCAAAATAAAGTTCACAAATTTAACAATTTGACAAATTTATATACCACTTGTAGAATCAATCTCAAAATGATTTAACATTTATAAATTCTGATGACCACTTAAAAAAATAACATTCATATTTGACATTTGTATTACGAAATCTTTTCTCATTTCAAACAAACTCTCCCAACCCTTTGTTCATCATGTTTAGCACTCGGAATTTTGAAAATCAGTTTTTCAACATCAATTATCAAAAATCTTTTTGTATTTTCAAAATTTTATGCTAAAACATTTCGAAAATCTTTTTGGATTTTTGAATTTAATGGAAAACAGTAAAGAAATATTTACAACCAATATTTTTGTGAGTTTGCGTAAGAGGATCATATCAGTTTATGAGACAAATCACCAACACCGTTAAGCTTTAAACATTTTAAGTTCTAAATGATTCACGTAGATTGTCAGTATACTGATCCACTTAAATTGTCAAACAAAGTTCAACTGTTTCTAGATGCGAGATTAATGTTTTAAGAGACTTAAACTTATTCGCGTGTCCCACCTCATAATATACTCCCGTATCCAGACTCCTATATTCGGTCTTACAGGTGAATGTACACTACTGATATCTGTAAGGGGTTAAATGCGAGACCATGAGAGCTCAGGCTATTGCTTCCGCAAAATCAAAGAGATGATGGTTTGACTTTCGGTGTGTTCCTGTAGGATCGTTTTGTGACCCGAACGAGTCGTTCAGAAGAGATTTTATCAGTTTCAGAGGCGGAAACTAAGAAACCGACGTCGAAACAGCTTGAATATCACTTTAAACACTGATTATATTGATATTATATCGTTTACAATCAGTCTTCACACCGGCAGCACCTCGGTATGGAATTCGAAATCTGTTACAAATGAATAAGCAACTAGCCTATTTATACTATTCAGCTTTCGCTTGAAGACACCTTCAAGCGAAACCCTCATATATACATGTTTCAAGCGAAACCATATATGTTTGACTATTTCAAGCGAATCTAACACATATAATATTCCAAATTCAAGCGAAAGCCTCATGTATCATTCTGTTATCATGCAAGTCTTGTCTTTTAGTGTAGATGATGTTATTGATGATGTCATCATGACATCATGCTTGAACAAAACCGCAACGAACCCGAGACTCGACATAAGACGAAGACGATAGATGAATGCACCAACAGACTCCCCCTCAGATGTTGACGAGTCTTAAATGTCGAGTATTCTCAATCTTCAGTCTTTATCAGTCTCTTTTCTTTGTTAGCATATACCAAGATCTTCTCTTTGGCTCTAACCTCGTCAGACTCCCCCTTTCATCATGATGGGATCGCCGTCTGGAATTAGCTATCACCTTGAGATCAATCCCTGGCTTTATCTCTGTTTAAGTTCATCTCCTGCATAAATTTTCTCACCACCACATAAGTTTTTACTTAACTCAATAAGAAAAACTTACTAGTAATAGTTACATCAAGTTCAAATTAATGATCCCGATTAACTAAACAAACTTTTCTTTCTCAAAACAAATTTCTTCTGTTAAACACTCACTCACTCCCAAACCTGTTCATCCTGTTCAGCACTCGGAATTTTGAATATCAGCTCTCCAACATCAGTTGTCGAAAATATTTTTGAATTTTTCAAAATTTATGCTAAAACACACTAAAATCTTTTTGGATTTTTGAAAGTACTGAAATATAGAAAAGAGTTAACTGCCATTTTCGTCCCTATGGTTTGGTCACTTTGGCCATTTCAGTCCATTTTTCAAAAATGCGCCATTTTCCTCCCCGACGTTCTGGAAAGGTGCCATTTCAGTCCAAAAATCATAACCCAGTTAAGTCGGTTAGTAAATAAGGACTGATTGTGTAAATTTGTAACATAAAGGACTGATTGTGTAAATTTGTAACACCACCACCACTAGCCCTGCCACCACCAACACTCCGCTGCCACCACCACCACCACCACCACCGCCACCACCACCACTCCGCTGCCTTCACCACCACCACCGCCACCACAGCCACTGCCACCACCACCACCACCACCGCCGCCACCACAGCCACCACCGCCACCACAGCCACTGCCACTGCCACCACCGCCACCACAGCGACTGCCACCACAGCCACCACCACCACTCCGATTGGTTATTCACCGATTCACCATCACATTCTCGTTCCATCGTCATTACTCCGACACGCTCCTCATCACCGCACAATCCGAACACCGCAGTCACCTCCGACAACCATTAACACCACCGTCTCCTCACCGCTGCACCATCACCATAACCCACCACCACTTCACCGTAAACCACCGTTGCTATCGCTCAATATGAAAACCACCGTAAACCAAAGAATGAACAATTATGAAAAACATCAAGGCTGGTATTTAGAAGGCAATTAAATCCACCAATGCTATCGCTCAATATAACGTCGTTAGTATATCTACATGATGGTACATCCAATTCTAACGGTCCTAAAGAATCAGCCTGCAATATACGAAAAAACGAAATATTAGGTCCGTTCAAAAACCAACTTTTGATTAAAAAAATCACAATATGATATTATGGAATAATGTTTTTTTATTGTTCCTTTATTCAGTGAAATAAGTTATAGACTTATAGGTAACTAATTATGAATATTTTTATTTACTATAAAACGGATAAATATGATATTATGAATTTTTGAAGATATATATATGAATTTGATCCTATTTAGAGACATACCCAGTATGCATCAGTAAGCGAGTTGACATCCTTTGCAGAAATATCCTCATGATTTCCGTTAAATTACACTCGTTCATCAAATGCACTTTTGCGGGATCATCTTTCTGCTCCTTTTGTTCAGGTGATTTCTGTTAACAAAAAATGAAATAAAATCATATTAATGTGCTTCAAAATATGTTATTCTCATTGGAATTTCAGTAAAAAAGAACAATTAAAAAGAAAGGGAGTTTGTTGTATATTCGTATAAAAGTTCTGAACTTCATATGTATTTATGTATCCTTCTAAATTTCGTACTTACTCTTTCATCACGGAGAAAATATCAAATTTACACATTTCATTGTAAATAATAAAAACCAGTTGCTTATAACGTGTTTCACTGAATAAACAAAGAGTGGTGGTGGCAGTGGCTGTGGTGGCGGTGGTGGTGGCAGCGGAGTGGTGGTGGTGGCGGTGGTGGTGGTGGTGGCAGCGGAGTGTTGGTGGTGGCAGGGCTAGTGGTGGTGGTGTTACAAATTTACACAATCAGTCCTTATTTACTAACCGACTTAACTGGGTTATGATTTTTGGACTGAAATGGCACCTTTCCAGAACGTCGGGGAGGAAAATGGCGCATTTTTGAAAAATGGACTGAAATGGCCAAAGTGACCAAACCACAGGGACGAAAATGGCAGTTAACTCTATAGAAAATGAAATATTTACAAACAATATTTTTGTGAGTTTGTGTAAGAGGATCATATCAGTTTTTGAGACAAATCACTAACACCGTTAAGCTTGATTTCATTTTAAGCTCTAAACGATTCACATAGATTGACGATATTGTTGTCCACTTAAGCTCAATCTAAAAACTTTCGACATGCTTACCGATACATTTAAGATATATTAATTTTGCACTAAGTTCTTATGGACCCCACGATCTCAGCATATCCCATCATCATGGAATACACTATCTCAAGCAATACCTTTAAACTTTTATCAACTGTGATTTGTGCGAAAACAAAGCAGAATGTTTAAACATTAACAATCAGGTCGATACTTCCGTATACGCAGAGAAAGTCCAATGTTTAAACAAAATAAGAAAAATAAAACAAGTTGAAGTTGTTTAGGCTTTAACCACCAGGTCGATACTTCCGTATACGCAGAGGAGGTCCAAAGCTTAAACGAAACACCAAAGAAAATAAAGCAGAACGTTTAGGCAACAACATCCAGGTCGATACTCACGTATACGCAGAGGATGTCCGATGCTTAAACAAAATAAAGAAATAAAACAAGTTGAAATCTTTGCAAAATGAAATGCACAATCACAGCGACTTTTCAGCAAAGTTGTAAAAGTTCACAAACTTAACCAGTTTTATGTCTTTCGACAATCAGCGATTACTGAGTAGGCACACAGTCAAGAAGGACAAAACTAAGTACTATGCTTTTGACCATGTTTCCCACTAGAACTAGGCTTTTTTACTTTAGGTTTGTATCCTTAACGCAAATCTACTAATCTAGCTGAGCCTATCGTCACATCTTTAGTGAGACCGTTTATCACATTTTTTCTCTCCATTTCTTTAGCATGCTGTGACAGTCTAACTGATCTACTATCATTTCCTCTTTTTCAACAAAACTCATTTTTTCATTTTTCAATGTTTTTGGCTTTTTCAAATTTTCAAATGTTTTGTAACAGATTTCAATTTCACAGCTTTTCTAGGGTTTAATTTCTTCAATTTTCGCACTCCTTCCAAACCCAAACCAATTCGTCTTCTTCGTTCAATTCGAAGAAATCAGAGTGCTTTTTGTTGCTCTGATACCACTTGTAGGATCGTTTTGTGACCCGAACGAGTCGTTCAGAAGAGATTTTATCAGTTTCAGAGGCGAAAACTAAGAAACCGACGTCGAAACAGCTTGAATATCACTTTAAACACTGATTATATTGATATTATATCGTTTACAATCAGTCTTCACACCGGCAGCACCTCGGTATGGAATTCGAAATCTGTTACAAATTAATAAGCAACTAGCCTATTTATACTATTCAGCTTTCGCTTGAAGACACCTTCAAGCGAAACCCTCATATATACATGTTTCAAGCGAAACCTTATATGTTTGACTATTTCAAGCGAATCTAACACATATAATATTCCAAATTCAAGCGAAAGCCTCATGTATCATTCTGTTATCATGCAAGTCTTGTCTTTTAGTGTAGATGATGTTATTGATGATGTCATCTTGATGATGTCATCATGACATCATGCTTGAACAAAACTGCAACGAACCCGTGACTCGACATAAGACGAAGACGACAGATGAATGCACCAACAGTTCCCCTTAGAGAATCTTTTTTTTTTCAACAGCACATGATTAGCAGTTTTCAATGTTTCATCATTTTTTATGCTGTGGGTAGGCTTTAAAATTAAAGCAATGTAAAGTATTATACGAGGACTAGGCTATTGCTCCCGTAAAATCAGAAGTCCAGGTATAATACCCCAGATATCACCACACACAAAGACCTAGTATGTCAGAAATAGAAAGCCCTTCAAACAAGATTTCAGGGGTTACCTATATATCCGAGAGATAATCCCCACGAAATAAGCAAGTTTGAAATTTAGGTTTATATCTTGAACACAATCTACTAAGCGTGTAAAAACCTACTGGCATATCATCAGTGAGACCGTTTATCACATTTTAACTTTCCAATTCTTTAGCATGCTGTGATTGTCCACTGATGTACTATCATTTCCTCTTTTTCCCAACAAAACTCATTTTTGATTTTATCATGTTTTTGACTTTTTCAAATTTACGAAATTTCTAAATTTTTACTCCCCCTAAAATCAAAATATGTTTCAATTTTTGATTTTCAAGAAAAATTTGAAAACAAAATGTACAAGAAAAGTAACAATTGTTGTGAATTGCTTCAATTCGCCATCCACTTGGCTTAAACAATCAGAACTTTATATTGAAATTATAAAGTATAAAATAAACAAAAATTGAAATATAAAACTTTATATTGAAATTATAAAGTATAAAATAAACAAAAATAAACTAACTAGGAATAAATAACCTAGTTAGTCATGAGCCTAGTCATAACAAAGAAACTTGGTTGAAAACATGGAAAATCTAACTTGATATTAATAGGAGGGCCAAAGGTGTTAAGTTGAAAACTTGGTTTTCATAAAACAAAAATAAAAAATCCAAACACACACTGATGTGTGTGTCTGGTCGAAATAAACACAGGGGCGACATAGGGTTCCCTCACAAACCCTAGTTCATGCAATTTTCTCCAAATTGAAAGTTCTAATCTGTTCCAAATCGATTTCCAAGCACAAATTAGTGATCTCCTCTGAAAAAGGATCATAAGGTATGTAATTTCCATGGAAAACCTTCATCTAAATTTCTGAGTGAATTCATGAAATTCAGAATTGATGTTGCATGTTAGTTGTTTGGAATGAAATAGTGTCTAGGGATAAACCCTAGTCAACTACTTGTTGAAATTTCGCCTATTTCTTGTGAAATTCATAATCATCATTGAAGGTGATAAGTGGGTTTTGTAGAATTATGTTAAACACTAGGATTATCTCTGTTAACTTAGTGTATTTGAGCTCTATGGAGCAAATCCAGATTGGTTGATATGAAAATTTGTCATGAACATGTGAAATAATGTTTAAATCTTGGTTAAATAGTTAGTCAAGAACTTGATTTTTTGAATTGTATGAAATCATGCTCATTAGGTGTTTGATATAATGCCTAAGAGAATACAAGTGTTGAGAATTTGGACTAAAAACGCATATTTGATTAGTGTGGTAAATTATGCGTTAGATACTATAAGAGAGTTCTAAACATCTATGGTTGAACTCTATAGGCAAGGAAATCGGAACGTCAAGTGGACGAGCTAGTGGCGATACGCCTTTGAAGGGAACGCTTTGAAGGTACGTAACTACGGTTTCGTTAAGTTATGTTCGATTATGTGATTTCATTAGTAGACTTTAAAATTAGCATATTATATGAAGTTGATATTAGTCGAAGTGACGAAGATCACTAGATAAATAAACGGGTCAAATATCGGTTAGAATAAGTTTGGTGTGTTGTAAAATGGTGGTTCCATTAAACAACCAAACGAATCGAACAACAGTTGAAATTGTAGTGTTGAAGTGACTAAAACATCACTCATTAAAAATTGAGTTATAAAAGCGTAAACCACGGAACGGACGTGATACGCTGAGGTTAACAAGCCCAGGAATGGGTAATCAAGGTTAGTGACCAATGTTGATGATTTGTGCAGGTATGTAACTCAACTCGTTACATTGACAAATTTGATAGCTTGAATATGTATAGTTGCGTTATAGAATAAAGGTTGTGTAGATTAAAGTGGAAATGTCCGTTACTTGAAATAATAGGATAAGAATTGGTTAGAAGTCGTTTGATAGTCATCGTAATGGGGGATATCCGTAGATGAGCCAAACGGGTCGAATAATGACGAATTAATTAGTTATGAGTAGATTTATTAAGTTAACAAGGGAGGTAACAAACACAAGAGCATGAAGCCATAAGTTTGGTAGTGAATTGCCGGTGATAATAAGCCCCCGGAAGTTTGGGTAAAAAGCGTCTTATGTTACTATTAAAGAAGTAGCAAAATAAGGGTAACTAGAATGGGTTGAATAATTGCATAGAGATCTTTAGTTGTCAGGTCCGTAAACCAAATTTTCGGTATGGCAATCATCATAAGTACGTCGGTATTGAATTTATAGACGTATAGGGAAAATAATCACCTAAAACGGACCTACGGATCAACAGTTATGACAAATTGAAGTTGAAATTGGTAAAATCCGGAGCTGGCAGGAAATGCAGGCCAGCAACCTGCTCCTGCTAGAAAACATTATCCCTCGTGCCACGCGACAGGATCACTTAGATCCTGCGTGACACGCGAGAGCCGTCGCGCCACGTGAGGATCTGTCACGACACGCGACTGACAGGTTTTAAATTTTATTTTATTTTTCGTGATTTGAAGCTGGAACTTGTTTTTACGCACTATATCAATGTCAAAACTAACATTTTAAGTGGTTTTGACCTTAGGTGACAAAGGGGACTTTTCGGGTGGCGATCAAGCAACATTTTGAAGAACCGAACACAAAACTATCAAGCTTCCGCGTTAATTTCACTTTGTTTAGACAATGTTTATGATGTAAATAATTTCACTAATCATGTTTTGAATGTTTTAAACTAGTTGGTAGGTGACTAGTATGTGATCACTTGAAACTTTGATTTTGTACTCGTGATGAATTAAAGTACTATTTATATAAAATCATGCATATTTTATTAAATTCAAATAGAAAATTTGACGGGTGTTACAAGTTGGTAATCAGAGCTTAAGGTTGTCAACAAAGTGTTCGGTTCAAGCTTGATCGATCGTCCGGTAAGGATTAATTATTTATTTCAGTAGATCTTATCCTATGTAAGTAAAAGAGATGGAAATTAATGTGCATGGGAAGAGTGCGTTAATACACTCAAACCCGGAAAGTGCACCAAATGAGAATGGTCAAAGCAAGTTAGGAACTTGGCTAAACCGAAGCAAACAAAGTTATGTTATAAATGACATGTTTAATAATTGATGTAAACATTTCAGTTTCAAGACATCCGGTAAGAGTTACTTATAATTGAGTTTAGATTAAAAAAGTGTATGGGAGGAGTGTATAAATATGCTCGAACCTGGGAAATACACTAAGTAAGAAATGTAAGGCAAGATATGTACTTGACCAAACCTAAAAAGAATAACACATTACTTATGATTAAGTGAGTGTGATATAAATTTCCGTATAATAAGATGGAAACGAATTAAATAATTATTGATTAACCATTATGGATGTTTCAGTTAAAGAAATGTCTGGAGTAACCGGAGATGATTCGACATCTCAATTGACTGAACAAATGAAAGCTAAGATTTCCGAGGCAGTCGGAAAATCTCTAGAAAATAGTCTATCACATTATACTGATAGATTACAAACCACAATCGTGCCGGTGGTGGACGATATGATGGCTGAATTGAAAGATAACATATTACAAGAAATAGAAGAAAGGAGGGTGTTGGATATGAATCCAAGTTCCGTAAAGAAATCCAAGTCTAATAAAGCTCCCAAGAAAGGAGTTACAAAAAGTGTGTTACATCAGTGCAAATTTTGTGGAAAAATTCACAAGGGCACATGTGGTAAGCCAAGACATAAAAAGTCTAAATGTCCAGAGAGGCTTGGAACCAAAGACACAACCGACACAATGTCTGATGCCCAGAAGTCATGGACAAGGTCATTTTATATAACAGCCACAGAGGCTAAAGCTGAACCTGATGTCATTTCAGGTATGTTTCTTGTAAATTTAATTTAACACAAATTTTATTCGATACGAGTGCGAATGATAGTTGCATAAGGGCATGTATGAGTAATGAATTGGGTGAATTATGTAAAAGAAATACCTATATATATATATGTATATAAGAAAATAAATAATGGTGAGCATGTGAAGCCGAGGCAAAACGTAATCTCGATGAAAATTGCAATGGGAAGGAGTGCGCGTACACTCGAACCCGGGAACTTAATGAAGTGAATAAATGTTGAAATGGGAAGGAGTGTAATTACGCCCGAACCCGGAAATTGCAATAGTAATAAATAGCGAAGACAAGGTTATAGACTTGGCCAAACTAAATAAAACGTGTAGAAGCATCATTTACATCAACAAACGATGTAGATAAATTTCATGCAACAATAAGGAATAATAAAATTAAATGAATTGATTTTGTTATTGTTACAATAGGATTAAGGTTAAAGATGAGAAATTAAGACTCGGACCGAGAATATCCGTGAAAAAGAAGTTAAATGGATGATACGTATTATTCGCTACTATGAATAATAAAGTATCAATAAATGCAAATTTAGAAACTTGGGTATGGGTAACCATCCAAGTAATACATCATTAATCAAATCCTCATAAGGAAGAAAGATGATCGCAATGATGGATGTGATTATATAAAAGCCTAGTAAAATAAACTTTATGAAAGTGTTAGAATAAGAACGGGTAAACCCCAAAATCCGTATAACCATAACAGTGGTTTTACTAAATAAGACTTAGGAAATGGGCATTCAGAACATTAGTAAAAGAAACAGACCTAAGGGTCGCTAACAACAGAAAGGTGGTGTTCGGATCAAATAAGCAAAATGCTTGATAATAAAGGTAAACGGAAGTCGGATGACGGGAGCGTGTTACAATAAGGTAATAAGCCCAAGGGAAGGGATAAGAATTAAGGTAAATAAAAATATAAACCAATAAACAAGAATGTTAGGGAATAGGGGTAAAGTTTGACTATCATAAGCGATGAAGTACACACGAATAAGTCAAACAAGATGAATGAAAGAATAAAAGACTTGGTGGAATAAGGGAGACGGAATACACTAATACTACTGAATAAATCAAAACAAAGTCTTAATACATGCCGGAATGGCTGCTTTGATAATGACTTTGGTAAAATACCCGATAGATGGGTAGGAATACGGATCTATACGTAAACCAAGAGACGGTGGCGCAGATTAAAAGTCAAAAGGCTTGGATTAAGAGTTATGACTAAAGGACAATAAAATTTCGCAAAAACAGGAATTTCGATAGTTATGTTCAACTATTTTAATATTGGACGGGCCGAATAAAGTATAATACTTGATATTCCAAGTAAGCGCAACCCGAATAATGAAAGTGCGAAATATTACTGAACCAATGTGATAGGTCGTAAAAGAATATGGAAAGGAAAACGCAAACCAATAAAACTGGGGTGTTAAAAACATTAAGATAATGAACCCGGTAACTGGTTGAAAGGGAATAGGGGCATAAACCAAATAACGTGTTGAGATTGAACCCTACTAAAGGAACAGATAATTAAAGCCAAAACTGGATCAGAGCAGTGGATCCAGAATAAGCAGATGTTATGTATACAAGTCTCTCCCCTTGAAAGTGGTTTCAACATCTGCTGACCTTCTATCTATTGATGGTACAAACTGCTGACCTACAAACTGCTGATCAAGTAAAAGACTGATGGAAGACTAAAGCTCTGCTGTTCAATCTACTGCCTTAAGTCAAGCTCTGCTGATCATGATAAGTACTGCTGGGTTCACATCAGTGGAAGGATGCAACAGTAGTTTAGATGTCTTTATGAAATGAAATATAATAACAGTAGTTAGCATAGCAGAGGTTGTATAGATCAGAGGTTAGAGTTTGTTAGGAGGTTAGATGTCACTTTCATGGTGACGTCAGCTTAGATGCTTCAGTTGTTTGCTCGTGCCTCTAAATAGAACAGTGCTCTGTACTGTTCTATTAGCTCTTTCACTATCTTCTTCCTGCATGAACAAATACTGTGAGCTCAGGCTGAGGGGGAGTTTGTTGCATACTTGCAAATTGTAATCATTGTTGATATTAAATTCAATCATTCGGTTCAATGTTAAACTTATATGTTAAAAGCAATTCTCCTGTTTGATTGTGAAAAGTTTGCTTCCATCTTAATTCCACTGCATAACTCATTCATCTTCATCTTAATTCAAACGTAAAACACAATCAAAACCAAACTCAGATCCTAACATAACGGTATGAGTAAAATAAACCGACGCGAAGGTGACATAAGAAGTCATAGAGTCGGAAAGATAATCCGAAAGAAAATGAGTGTAGCCTTAGACTACGGTCAAGGTCAAACGAATAGAAGATGATCCATGGGATCACCATAACCTCCAGATTATAAACAGTGTAAAGGTCTACGGGACCAAAATGACCATTGGGTCGCAAATACAAAGGAACAAACTATGGGGTCTCACCCTAAAAAGGTGAAGACCTAATAGAATAGTCTACAAGGCTAAGTAAAGGAACCTGCGGGTCGATAATATAAAGCGTGAGAACCAATTATGATTTCTCGCGTAAAATGATAACGCAGAAGAATAATCCTTGTCGTCAATTCCTTGATATGCTTAATCGCGTAAAATGATAACGTAGAAAAGGAAGTTGCAAGAGTCTGGCAAAGTTGCTGATGATTATTCATTTGGCAGCACAGCTCTGTTTGGTCAGGAAGAATATGATAGCAGTAGTAAGGATCAGGGTTATGATCACTTTATTGATATAACTGCTGGTGAAAATTTCAACAACCCTGATTCTCACTCTGCCAATTATGCTTTTACTGCAAATTGTGAAAACCAGATGTCAGATAACTTGTGTTTTGAACTCAATGATTTGCAACACTTTGATCCCACTGAATTAGAAGAAATGGACATTTTGCATCAATTGGCTTTGCTTAGTGTAAGAACAAGCAAATTCTATAAAAGAACAGGGAGAAAATTCCCAGGGTTACATGGGAATTTAAAAGTGGGGTTGGATAAGTAAAAAATTAAGTGCTATAAGTGCAATAGGCTAGGTCATTTTGCTAGGGAATGCAGGAGTCAAACCACTGGTCCAATAATCACTCATCCCAGCTCAAACCCTAGACCACAACATCAAAGCACTGTGCACTATACCCAATATACCCCTGCTGCCCATGTTAACACTGCTCACTATGCTGCAACCCCTGTGCCTGTGCATTATGTTCAAACAACTGTTCCAAAAATTCAGTATGTTCAAACCCCTGTCCCTCAGGCACAAGTGCAACCTGTTGCACCTCAACAAGCTGCTCCAACAGTGGTACAACCAGATCAACAAAGCTTTTTCACCCAAGGTTTTGTTGACTGGAGCAGCATGCCTGATGAGCTTGGTGATGAAAATTTTGCACTCTATGCTTTTAATGAACCTTCTAATGATGAATTTTGTTTGATGGCATTAGAGTCAATACCAGAGGGGGTAGAAACTGAAGGTGAACAGCTAAGTGATGAAACAGTGGATGAGGTCACTGAAGCAGTGGTTACTGCAGTTGCTGGTGAACTACTGCTGGGAGAAAATTCAGAAATCCTGATTGAACCACTGTCCAATCCCGGGTCCAAAGAAGACAAAGAAGACAAGGAAGAGAAGAAAGCAGGTGAGAAAGAAGTAAGAGCTGATAATGAAGAGGATCATCAATGTGATTGTGCCATGATGGCTGCTGCCAAGGTATCACCTCAAGTTCTTGAAAAACTATGTTCAGACAAATGCATTATTGCATTTGCTAACATCAAAGAGGTAAATGAAAACCTTAGGGATAAAGTCTTAACTGATGAAGTCAAATTTGAAAAGTCATTAAAAGAACTTAGAAACAATTTGGCTGAAAAAGATAAAGAGACCAGCAGTCTCAAAGAAGAGCAGAGCATAACCAAGACTCAACTCCAAACTATGGTAGAAAAATACCAAGTTTGCAAAAAGGAGTTGGAGTCCACCCAGATCACCTGTGAGAGATGGGTGGAATCTTGCAAAGGGTATGAGGTTATGCTTGAGAAATAGCTTGAAAGCAATGTTAAGTTTGGTATAGGATATAGAAAATATGATGATCTTGAAAACACTGCTGGAAAACAAGCTGGTTCATTTGAAATTATACCAACCAACAAGAATGGCCAAGAGGTTAAAATAACTGACAAACTTGGTAACAAAATCACTTTGGAAAGATCTGTGGGATCCTCAACTTTTGAGGAAATTGAAAAATACCAATTTAAACCCACATGGCCTGATGAGTGTGACATTCTTGATAATTTCAAGCCCATGGACTTTACAACCACTGATGGTGTCACAGCTCCAAAAGCAAAGGTCATTCCTATCAAAGACATCCCAACAGTGGTTCAAAACTTTGTTGCAAAGGAGTCTGAGAAAAGGAAGAAACGAGAAAAGGTCAAAAACGTATTTTGTGAAAAGAGAAACCATCTAACGAAAGACTGTTTTCATCTAAAAGCATATGATCTAAACAAAACAAGTGTCATTGTTCCTGCTGAAAGCTGCACCATCTGTGGTAAAACAAACCACAAAACTCAAGCATGTGTGTATCTCAAAAACTTTGATGTGAAAAAGAATGAGTACACTGCTAAAACATCCTTGAGTCTTTCAACATCATCTGTCAAATTCACCAAGAACCAACCATTGTTTGTGCCAGTCCAAACAGCTGTCACAAAACAGCTGAATCAAACATCTGCCCAAAGAGATGTTCAAGTGACTGATGCACCCCCTGCCAACCAATTCAGAAAAGGTAAGGGACAATCATCTTACCAAAGGATTCCACACGTTTATGAGACCTACACAAGGCCCTCTAAACCTAGAGTAAACAGGCATCCTTTTGGGTATCAACAGGTGATTGGTCAAAACCCACAACAGTGGTTAGAAAGAAACAGTCCTAAAACTGTCCAAACCCCTGACCTAACCACTGTCCATCAATCTGCATCCATCCCAGACACTGTTGAGACCCCATCCAAAGCCTTATTGGCTTTGGAAACCCTAATGAACTAATCCTTTTACTTCATGTGCAGGGAGCTTCTGCATGCTTAGATAGTCTTTGGTATGTAGATAGTGGAGGCTCCAGGCACATGACAAGATGTAAAGCCCTACTCAAAGATTTTAAAATCCATGGAGGGGGTGATATATCCTTTGGGAATAATAATAAAGGGAAAGTTCTGGGGTCTGGTACACTACAGTCTGGAAATGTAAAATTTGAAAATGTCAATCTGATAGACAATATGAAATTCAACCTCCTGAGTGTTTCACACATGAGTGATAAAGGGTATGGGTCATTCTTCACAAAGGAGTGTTGTAGGATTTTTGGACCAGAAATGGTTGAAAAGATTGAAGCAATAATAAAAACTGGAAAAACAAAACTTGTTGCTCAAAGAAGTGGCATTGTTTATGTTGTTGATATATCAAAAGAGTGTCCCAGAACTGATGCCTGTCTGTTCTCAGCTGCCTCTAACAAAGAGACAGAACTTTGGCACAAAAGATTGGGGCACACAAACCTCAAGACAATCACTGAAATTTCAAAAAATGGCTTGGTAAGAGGCTTACCACAAAAATTGTTTTCATGTCCTGAGCATTGTGTTTCCTGTTTTAAAGGAAAACAGCATAAAAGCTCATTTAAGTCCATTGAAGAGTCCAAAACAACCCAGTGTTTGCAAATGCTGCACATGGATTTGTTTGGGCCAGTTCAAGTCATGAGTCTCAAGAAGAAGAGATATTGTTTAGTTATTATTGATGACTTCTCTAGGTTTACATGGACTTTCTTTTTACACTCAAAAGATGAGACTGCAGGCATTTTGCAAGACTTTGTGACACATGTTGAAAAGCAATTTGACCTTCCAGTAAAAGTCTTCAGGAGTGACAATGGCACATAATTCAAAACTAAGGAGTTGGATGCCTTCTGTGTGAAGAAAGGGATTGTAAGGCTGTACAGCATCCCTAGAACACCAGAAAAAAATGGGGTAGTTGAAAGAAAGAACATAACTTTGATTGAGGCTGCAAGAACCATGCTTGTTGATTCAGGTTTGCCATTAACTTTTTTGGCAGAGGCAGTAAACACTGCTTGCTATGTCCAAAACAGAGTTTTAATAAACCCCAGGCACAAAAAGACTGCTTATGAAATTCTGTATAAAATCAAACCACTGATCTCATATTTTAAAGTATTTGGCTGCCCATGCTTTATTTTGAATTTAAAAGATTCCATCTCAAAATTTGCAGCCAAAGTAGATTGTGGTTATCACCTGGGATACTCAACCACTGCCAAGGCCTACAAAGTGTTTAATACACGGACCAAAGCAGTGGAGGAGACCTTGAATGTAAAGTTCAATGAACTTTCATCAATGAAAATCCCAGCAAATCCTGCAGATTTGTTTGATCTTGATTAATTCATTTTTGAAAACACCGCTGTCAAGACTAACAGTGCAGGTCCATCAGAGGATTCAACACCGGACTATGTATATGAAATCATCATTCCACAAAAGTCTGTCAGAATGGGAAGAGCAGCAGATGTTCAAAACAGCTGTCAAAGCTCAACCACTGCTACCTCAGTAGTTGTTGACCAAAGTAGCCCCTTAACCACTGCTTCCACATCATCAAGCACTGTTGATAAAAGTCCTCAAACAGTGGATCAAAGTCAGCATGTGTCCACACCTTTGCCTCCTATTCCACCACCTTTTGAAGCCACTGCTGGATCATCAAAGTCACCAGCAGTGGTTAGCTCAGATGATGCACATCTGCAGCCTTCACCAACAAATGCCATCATACCATATCAAGGAGATTTAATCTTCTTGAGATCTCATCCACCTGACCAAATCATTGGCAACATCAATGAAGGGGTGCTCACAAGAAGCCAAACCTAAAACATTTGTCTTTTTGCTGGTTTTCTATCACTCCATAAGTCAGTCAAGTACCAAGAGGCACTGAAAGACAACAGCTGGGTAGAAGCCATGCAAGAGGAGCTCCAACAGTTTAAAAGACAACAAGTATGGGAGCTTGTACCACTGCCAAAAGATGTAAACCCTATCGGCACAAAGTGGGTCTTCAAAAACAAAACTGATGAAAGGGGCATTGTTGTCAAGAATAAAGCCAGGCTTGTGGTTCAAGGTTACAGACAGGAAGAGGGGATAGACTATGAAGAAACTTTTGCCCCTGTAGCAAGATTGGAAGCTATAAGACTATTCCTGGCCTTTGCTGTCAACCACAAAATGAAGGTGTTCCAAATGGATATAAAAAGTGCTTTCCTCTATGGTACAATTCAAGAAGAGGTGTATGTTTGTCAACCTCCAGGTTTTGAGGATCCATTTTATCCAGATCATGTCTACAGGCTAAACAAAGCCTTGTATGGCCTGAAACAAGCACCTAGAGCCTGGTATGAAACTCTTTCCACCTTTCTACTCTCAAATGGTTTCAAAAGAGGTTACATTGATAAAACACTGTTTCTAAAATGGAGAGGGAAGGATTTAATGATTGTCCAAATTTATGTGGATGACATTATTTTTGGAAGCACATGTAATAAAATGTGTGAAGAGTTTAGGCAACTCATGACAACTGAGTTTGAAATGAGTGCAATGGGTGAACTGCAATGCTTTCTTGGTCTCCAAGTTCAGCAAATGCAAAATGGAACTTTCATTCATCAAAGAAAATATGCTAAAGAACTTTTAAATAAATTTGATATGAATGATTGTAAACCATGCAGAATACCCATGGCAACAAATAAGCTTGTCATGTCTGATGAAAAGGATGAGCTGATTGACCAAACACTTTATAGAAGCATGATTGGGTCCTTACTGTACCTAACTGCATCTAGACCAGACATCAAGTTTGCAACATGTGTTAGTGCAAGAAGTCAATCAGCTCCCAGAAAATCAAACCTCATTGCTGTAAAAAGGATCTTCAGATACATAAAAGGTGCTCCCAGACTTGGTATCTGGTATCCAGCTAATGGGAATATCCAGCTTTCAGGCTTTTCAAACAGTGACTTTGCCGGATGTAATACCACAAGGAAGTACACTTCAGGAGGGTGCCAGTTTCTAGGTGATTGCTTGGTTTCTTGGCAAAGCAAAAAGCAAGCAGCTGTTTCAACATCCACTACTGAAGCTGAATACATTGCTGCTGCAAGCTGTACAGCCCAACTCCTGTGGCTTCAAAATCAGTTGCTGGATTTTGGTATCACTGCCTTAAAGAAACCACTCATGTTAGATAGCCAGGCAGCAGAAAATATCATCAAAAATCTAGTTTCCCATTCAACCACCAAGCACATCGACATCAGACATCACTTTGTGAGGGATTGCTATGAAAAAGGTTTGATTTCTCTGCATCATGTTCCAACTAAAGACCAGCTGGCAGATGTGGTCACAAAAGCATTAGATACATCCACCTTTGAAAGCTTGGTCTCTAGGATTGGCATGCTAAACATGGAATAACAAGCAACATCTTGTTTTTCTATGAATAAAAGCATTAAAATGTTTTCAGAAAATCAAAAATCCATCCTTAAAATAGCTAAAAATGAAGTTTTCATTAAAATCCTTAAAAGTCTGCCATAACCACTGCTTGTTCAAAAGTTTGCTCTACTTCAAAGTCTGTCCACTGCTGAAAGTCATCCCTTGTTCTCTCATTTTCCTGATAAGCACTGATGCTCAAAATGAGTGTTTTATCCACTGATGTGCTATCTGCTGATAGTAAAAATCATCCACTGCTTCCATTTGTTACCGTTGTAACCACTGCCTTTCATCAGTAGTTTTCTTAAAAGTACTGTCCTTCATTTCATCAGGGGTTGGCATGTGGGCAATACATAGTGGTTATTCCTTTTGTAACCGCTGCCACGTCAGCATTCACTTTTTCTCTATAAAACCCCCATTCAAAACCCAAACAGGGTTTTACTGTCGAATTGAATTCTTAAAAATTCCCTTCTCAAAGCAGTTTTTCATCTCATTTCCTCAAATTTCTTCACAACCTTCTTCGATCAGCATCTCCAAAATGACAAAATTGAAGTCATCTGCAAAACCCACTTCCAAATCATCCTCAAAAGAGGCCACTCAAAAGGCCAAACCCACTGAAATTCCACACAAACCCTCTCACAATATTTTGGGTCTTCTTACAAAACCCGGCACCACCGATACTTTTGATTCCATCATTGATCTCATGTCTGCGTCAAAGTACAAAACTTTGCTTACAGCAGATGCTCCCATTTACCTGCAAACCCAGAGAGAGTTTTGGAAAAATTGCACCCTTGACAAATAAGGCGAAGATGTCATAGCCATTAACTCTACTCTACAGGGAAAAGCTGTCCAAATCACACCAAAATCCATATCAGAAGTCTTTCAGCTCGATGATCAACAAGGTAAAACTTGCTTTACTAAAAACTAGTTAAAAACTGACTTTATTGAAAGAGGGTATGCCGATACAATGATGAAGAGAGATACCTTACAAAAAGGATTTTTCCCTCCTCCAACAAGATTTTTATTTCATACTGTCAAGGCCCCCGACCCGGTTGTACCCGTTTCAGGAGCCGCGAGACAGAAATCCCGTGGTATTTAATTATTTGAGTTTAACAGCGGAAGTTTATTATCAGAATCTTTTTAAAACTGAAATATTTCCCGATTATTTTATTTCACAACTCGGGATAAAACCCCGGTAATTTATAATCTTGAGATTTCACGAAGAAATCTTTTATTTTACAAAACATGTTTCTTTATTTTATCATGAGCCACTTTCTTAAGCTTGTAGTGCTTCACGGCACTTTTCTGGATCATAACAGATCACCTGAAACATGTTTGAAAAAGGTTTTGTCAGCGGGAAATGCTGAGTGAATCATTCTATTTACATAAAATGAGGTATAGTTATTAATTACAGCATAAGATCGATTACAATGGCTTCTATCTTATTTTTATCTGGCGCTGTGTCACAATGGTGACATGTCACAATGGCGACGATGGTCATACCACTATTAGATCAATGAACCTAAATAGTGATGATTATCCCTAGTAGGTCAATGAACCTAACTGGGAGAAAATTTAGTAATGTGCACAATACTCCACTAGCCAGTGATTCAAGATATCCACGACTTAGTCCCTGTAATTATAACTTTTGAAAATAATTTGAGGTATTGTAAAATAGTTGATAAAAAGAGAATGTCTCACATTGCAGATTTATTTTGAGCAGAGTCTAGCCTACTGATTTAGCCTTTTAACCTGAATTAATAATAGGCACACAATTCGGTCAGTAACTTAATACAGCATTTACGATAACTCACGAGATCAAACCCTCACATCGAATGACAAAGTGCGATACTTAAACATCCATCGAATTAACGACGAATGACCAAGCATAAACCCTAATGTGGGCAGCACTTAAACTTCCATTGGATATTTTGATCAATCGGACATTGAATCGTATCAGCGATCGAGTTATTACCCTGATTGCGGCGTCGATTAGTGATCCGTGTGTGTTAATTGTGGTAAACAGAGCATAACTCAGTGTAGGATTGGAATTTCTACGTCGTTTCAGGGCCAGAAATCAAGTCCCAGACAACCCTATTTATACTGAAAATTTGACCCAGTCGCGTAGCGCGACTGGTCACCCCTATAGTCGTTGCGCAGCGCGACTGCTTACCTATTTTCATAGGGTAGCCCCGTGTATGTGTAGGCTTGCTGAGTTGACAGTTTCGCGAAATTTGTTTTTGACAGCAAGTTATTTAGATAATCGTAACTAGGTTTTTACCCCCTGAGTTTTAGGGGCCCTGATCCTGATTCTGAAAATTCTGAAAATTTTAGGGTTTATACAGAATCACTTGGGTGTCTCAATTAGGGTTTTCTATTGGACAAAAATAATAATTAAGACTTTTTGATAGGAGTTGTTACATTCTCCCCACCTTAATAAAAATCTCGTCCTCGAGATTTACTAGAATAATTGAGGATACTTTCGCTTTATTTCTAATTCTAGTTCCCAAGTGTATTAGGGTCCTATCTTTAAATCCCACTTTACTTGAACTAACACTAATCGTTTGTGTTTTGAGAAATTTGATCTTTCTATCTTCTATCTGAAAAGGTTTCTCTACAAATTTTAATTTTTCGTTTACCTTTATATTTTGGAGAGGTACTACCAAAGATTCGTCTGCTAGACATTTCTTGAGATTAGATATATGAAATACATTATGTACTCCAACTAACTCTCCTGGTAGTTGTAAACGATAAGCAACTGGTCCTATACGTTGGGTCACTGGAAATGGTCCTACGTACCTTGGACTTAGCTTTCCTTTCTTACCGAATCTAACAACTCCTTTCCTAGGAGATACTTTAAATAACATTTTGTCTCCAACTTAAAACTCCAACGGCTTTCGTCTATTATCTTGTATAACTATTCTGGCAATCTCTAGTCGTCTTCAGCCTTTTCTTCGTGATACTGAACATCACAATCGTAGTCATTTCGGATTTTCATCCATCTCCTTTACCTCATGTTTAATTCTTTTTGCCCAAATATATAGCTTAAATTCTTATGATCCGTATAGACAGTAAACTTACTTCCATACAGATAATGTCTCCAAATCTTAAGGGCAAAAATTATAGCTCCTAATTCTAAGTCATGAGTGGTATAGTTTTCTGCGTGCCTTTTCAATTGCCTTGATGCATACGCAATTACCTTTTTGTGTTGCATTAACACACATCCAAATCCTAGCTTTGAAGCATTACCATATACTTTAAAATCTTCTGTTCCTTCTGGTAAGGCTAGGATTGGGGCATTTGTTAATTTATGCTTTAAGATCCTAAAGGCTTTTTCTTGTTTAGGTCCCCATTCAAACTTAACTATTTTACAGGTTAACTTAGTTAATGGTATAACTATCTCGGAAAAATCCTTAATAAACCGTCTATAGTATCCGGCTAAACCTACAAAACTCCTAATTTCCATTGCGGATTGAGGAACCTTCCATTTGGTAATTAATGCTATCTTATCAGGATCTATGTGAATACCTTCATGATTCACCATATGACCTAGAAATTGCACTTCTGGCAGCCAAAATTCACACTTCGAGAGTCTGGCGTAAAGTTTTTCTTTTCTTAACAAAGTTAAGAGTGCATGCAAATGCTGACAATGTTCTTCCTGACTTTTGGAATAAATAAGTATATCGTAGATGAAGACAATTACAAATTTATCCAAATATGTTTTACAGATCCTATTTATCATGTTCATGAATGCTGCAGGTGCATTCGTTAATCTGAAGGGCATGACTGTAAACTCGTAATGACCATACCTAGTTCTGAAAGCAGTTTTAGGTATGTCTTCCTCTTGTACTTTCAATTGATAATATCCGGAACGTAGGTCTATCTTAGAAAAATATCTAGCTCCTTGAAGTTGATCGAAAAGATCATCAATCCTAGGTAATAGGTATCGATTCTTAATTGTAACTTTATTCAATTCCCTACACATTCTCATCGAACCATCCTTTTTCTTAACAACCAACACTGGTGCCCCCCCCCCCCCCCACGGGGATAAACTAGGTTGTATGAAATCTTTAATAATTCATCTAATTGCTTTTTCAGTTTTAATATTTATGTGGTTGCTAACCAATAAGGTGTCTTGGCTATCGGTATAGTTCCTGGAATTAGATGAATCCTAAATTCTACCTCCCTATTTGGTGGTAACCCTGGTAACTCTTCTGAGAATATATCTGGGTATTCTGAAACTACAGAAATTTCTTTAAGTTCTTTATCTTTAGTATTAATGATTACTGAAATCATATATACTATTCCTTGCTTTCGTTCATAATTAGCAACTTTCATTACTGATATGAACTTTATGGGTTTACATGGCTTATCTCTTGTAATCATTATTACTTTTCCAGTGGTTGCACAAATTTCTATGGAATTCTTATCACAGATAATTCGAGCATGGTTGTTTACTAACCAATCCATTCCTAACACAATATCAAATTCAGCTAATTTAATGGGGTTGCAGAAAATTTATGACTTAAAAGTTCAATTTCTACATTTTGCAGAACCTTATTTATTTTAACTGAATTCCCATCTGCCGTTTCTACTGTAGAAATTTGCCTAATGCTGGTTAAAGGTAAGTTAAGAGTTTGGCAGAATGAAGTATTTATAAAACTTTGGTTTGCACCAGAGTCAAATAATACTTTTGTGTAAACGTTGTGAACCAAGAACGTACCAGCTATTACATCTGGAATGAGCTCTGCTTCCTGAGCAGTTAGTTGGAAGGCTCTTACATTCCTTTTTGCTCCTTCTGCAGGTTTGGCTTTATTGTCAGATAGTTTGTTCAGTTTTGGACAATCTGGCCTAAGATGTCTAGCTTCTCCACAGTTGTAGCAGACTGAAAATTTCTTCCTCCTGTAGTCTTCTTCTTGATGCCCCGGAATTTTGAAAAAATTGCAATATCCTTTGCATCTTCCAAAATGCTTCCTTTTACAAAAATTGCAAAATGGGCTAGTGGAAGATTGCCCATTCCCTCCTTTCTTGAAATTGTTATGGTTACCCGGACGGAATCCTTGGGTAATCTTTTGGGCTACTTCCTTCCTTCTATTTTCTTCTCTTGTCCGTACTAGTTCGTCAGTCAGAGTACTGGCTAAATCCACCGCATCATCAATCGTGCGAGGTTTCGCAGCCTTGACGATATTACGGATTTCGGCAATCAATCCCCAAATATAACAAGAAATAAGTACCGGCTCTGGCGAAGCCAGGGTTGGTACCACTCGAGCATACTCAAAGAATGTCGAAGTATACCCTCGGCAATCTACATCCACCATCCAGTGGGTTAGAAACTTATTTGTCATTTGTTCCTTTTCATATTAGGGACAAAATTTTCTTTCTACAAAGCTCTTAAATTCTTCCCAGTTCATAGCATACGCCATCCTTCTTCCTTTTGCTTGTAACACCGTATTCCACCATTCTAGCGCCCCTTCTTTGAAAAGGTTTGAAGCGTACATGACCTGATCATCCTGAGCACATTTACTTATGGCAATTACTGCCTCGATTTTCTCCAACCAACGCAGTGCCGCAGTCGCTCCTTCATTGCCTGCAAACTCAGTGGGTTTACAAGCAAGAAATTCTTTGTAAGTGCAACCAGGCGTTGCAGCTTTCATTTTCTTAGGAGGAGGAGCTTGCCGTGGTTCATTCTCATGATTAGTATGATTATTGCCTCCGTTTATGCTATTACTGAAGTTATCTTCAGAAATACGTTTGCTAGGAACGATTTGTTGCGGTTCGATTAGATTTTTAACAGCAGCAACGGTTGCTGGAATAACGTTGGCTATCCCTTGAGCAACTATTGCTGGAATAGCGTTGGCTATCCCTTGAGCAACAATATTTTCTATATCCTGCCTAGTCATATATTTATCCCCCGGTTGTTGCTCAGATTGATTAACCTCATTAACCGGTTCATTATTAATGTTTTCCATCTGATATCTAATTTATAGATAAATAATTAGTATAAAAGAAATAATCCAATGTCACAATTAATTGCACATAATCACATAAACGAATATACAAATAAAATTGTAAATTTTCTAAAATTTTATTTGTTTTATAGATTATATCATGCTTCTATATATACAACTGTTTTATTATTTATTTTACACATACTGATTTTACTATTACTATTACACAACCACAGTTCCATAAATCCCCTATCCTTTGTCAAATGATATTCTAGTAACGGTGTTCCCTCTCATCGTATTTCCAGGAGATCTGTCCCCCAATCTCTTGGATCCTATTCCCAGTATCCATTAGTTCTTCACCAAAGTGGCGGAGTTTAGCCATATTCTCGTTACTCATTGGTGGATTTGGTAAAGGTTCTGGATTGAACTGAGGAAAAAGCTTATAGGGATTGTTTTGGAGCTGTATTTCATTAGTCAACCATTCGTCTATTTGCGAGTGGATTGAAGGGTTTGGAATAGATGGTTCTAAGTTCATTGGTAGTTGTGTTTCAAAATAATGAATAAAAATATTTTCATTAACAGGCTTAATAGTATTATAGATCGCCATTATAAAATCTAGCTTTTCCTGAGATGGTAACCCCTCAATTTGTCTAGAGCTTTCCCCAATTTCCATTTTATTAGGCTTGGGTTTCTCGAGAGGTAAAGCGTTGAATTCTATAGGTTCTTCTATGTCTGGTATATGCCTATTGAAATCTCTGGAAACCTTTATTCTTACCGGATAGAGATTTAAATTCTGAAGGGAGTCAGACAAGTCACTCATGCTGTTTAGCAAAATACACACAATTACTAAGTTAGAAATTATAAAAAAAACTTTTAAATAGTATTTCATACTGGGTAACTACCAAAACAACTGAAAATTAAAACACACTAAGGTTTACTTATTTATTTACTGGGTAAGGTTTCTAGACTGTAGGTAATCCGGGTGCTAAAACTTTGAGTCAGATTATTTTAAAGATTTGTATTTACTGCTACAGTGATTAGCATATATAAAGATCTGCCCATACTGTACAAAATTAGTCAGATAATAAAACACATAATCACAAAATAGCAAATAAAAATTAAGTATTTTATAAATACTTAATTGGCTTAAATCAGTGGCTCGATCAGTGGCTCTGATACCACCTTTTTCTGTCACGGCCCCCGACCCGATTGTACCCGTTTCAGGAGCCGCGGGACAGAAATCCCGTGGTATTTAATTAATTGAGTTTAACAGCGGAAGTTTATTATCAGAATCTTTTTAAAACTGAAATATTTCCCGATTATTTTATTTCACAACTCGGGATAAAACCCCGGTAATTTATAATCTTGAGATTTCACGGAGAAATCTTTTATTTTACAAAACATGTTTCTTTATTTTATCATGAGCCACTTTCTTAAGCTTGTAGTGCTTCACGGCACTTTTCCTGGATCATAACAGATCACCTGAAACTTGTTTGAAAAAGGTTTTGTCAGCGGGAAATACTGAGTGAATCATTCTATTTACATAAAATGATGCATAGTTATTAATTACAGCATAAGAGCGATTACAATGGCTTCTATCTTATTTTTATCTGGCGCTGTGTCACAATGGTGACATGTCACAATGGTGACGATGGTCATACCACTATTAGATCAATGAACCTAAATAGTGATGATTATCCCTAGTAGGTCAATGAACCTAACTGGGAGAAAATTTAGTAAGGTGCACAATACCCCACTAGCCAGTGATGCTGATAAAAAGCCATTCTTACTTTTTCCAAGATTTTTAAGCTATTATTTTGAAAAGAAATTTAGTAAGGATGATGCTTTTGCAATAAAACAAGGTGAATCTTTTCAAATGAACAGCTTAACTGCTGAAACTTTTACACGGATGTCAACACCATGCAAAACACAAGCAGAGGTGCATGAGTAGAATTTAGCAGCTACCACTGCTCCTCAGGTATCTGCTGCTGAGCCCACTGCTCAAGGTGATCAAAGTAGCAAAACAACTGCTTTGAAACCCACACCTACAATCCACAAAAGGCCAAAACAAAAGAAAATTCAAAAACCCCCCAAACCCATAAAAAAGGCAACTCTGGAGGATGAGATACCAGAACAACTGCCAGTGACATCACAAAAGTCACCAGAAACCACTGCTGCTTCTTCCTCACAGCAGTTGGTACAAATATCTCAACCCATAACCGAAACTCCTCCTGTTTCTTCTAAAAAAGAATAGGTTGTACATATAGGGACACCACAATATGATGCTCTGGAATCACTTGCTTCCATCATCCATAGCCCAATGCCCGGGGCAAATTCTCTTTCTACACCACACCTCACATCCACAATTCCCCCACCAACTAAACTTTTGTTGGATGCTATTGATTTGAACCAGGTACAAACCAGTCCTTCTCAATCACCTGTCAATGAGAATATACTTCAACCAATGACTGGGTCTGATGTATCAATCATAGTTAACCCACTAACAATGCCTGAGTAGGTTACACCCCTTGAGTTACAAGTAACTCTTGGTGGTAATCCAAGTGAAGCAGCCACTACAAGTGATGAACCCACTGGTTTGCATTTGGACAATGGTTACATCAATAAGACTTCCTTGGAGGCAATTCCTTCCATAGCACCTCTGACATCCACCAGTGGATTTGTTTTGACCACTGGCAACATCAAAAGGTTGTCAAGTGTTGAAGGAAGAAGACCCCAGTACCAAGAAAAAGGGGCATCAATGGTTAATGTTTGAAGTACACTCCCTACCTCAACCACTGATAAAACCACTGCTAGTAGGAAATCAGATGATCCCATTAAATTGGGTGATGGTTTAAAGTACCTGGAATTGACGGAACGTGTTGAAAGACTGGATACTTTTGTTGCAGAAATCAAAGAAATGCTGCAACAGTTGTTAAAAGTACAAACGGTGCAATCCACTGTTGTTCCACCTCAAGCACCTGCTCCACCACAAGCATCTGTTGCAGATGAGATATGGAACCTCTTCCAACCTTTTCTCCATCAACAAAAACAAATGGCTGATCAGCAACATGCAAAACATGTCCAAGAGCTGAGAAACACAATGGAGTCTAGGTTCAAGAACACACAAGCTGACATCAAGGCTATAAAGGCCCATCTATTGAAAACCAATGGCACTGCTCCTCCAACTGTTCTCTTTATTGATCAACTACCCCCAGATAATGCCAAAAAGGGGGAGAAAATTCAGGAGTGGAAAAAGAAGGGAATAGATGATGGTCTTTACATTGAACCAGAAAGGGATGTTATGACCAGAAAAATTCCTTTGCCAGATGGTAGCAAGAAGGTTGATGTTACCCAAAATGCACTTGATGAAGGAGTAGCAAGTGTAAAAAGGGACAGAGCGGCAAAGGACATGTCAAGGTGGAATGAGGAGAAAAAAGCTTACATGGAGCTGAATGCGCAGGGTTGTTCTGGGCTAAAGGATGTTCAAAATCCTGTGCCAAAAAGAAATCCCACTAGAAAAGTGAGGGAACCCAAGTCCACACTATCCAGACTCACAAAGCATACTCCAAAACCACCATCCAAAAGCCCCCAACATTAAACCTCCACCCAAACAGTTGTTGTAACTCCTGCTGTATCAACATCTGCTGGTACTCCAGTTGTTTCAACATCTGCTATCACTTCAACACACACCACAACCACTGCCTTACCACCACCACCACCACCATCACCACCAAAAACAACATCACCACCATCGCCTCCTGTCAAAAAGCAGAAGACAGCAGATGTTACAACATATGTTGTAATGACAACAGTGGTTGAAACACCAGTTGTTTCAACAGCTGTTAGTCAATCACAAATCACTGCCACTCAAACCACCACCACTGATCCACCCAAACCATCATCTGCCTCTCCTACAATAAAAAGGAGAAGGATTCTCATACCAGATGATGATTCTCCATCACCACCACCAACATCTTCAAAATCTCTATCACTTGTTACAATATCCAAGCCTGTTCCTCTCTCATCAACTCAAATTCAAAAGCCCTTACCTCCTGCAGGTGTTCAATTCCCTCTTGAACTTATAGCAGTCAGAGAAGAAATCAAATCTTCTACTATGAGGATGACCCTGCTAAAAGGAAGTTGCCATCTGTTGAAGGATATCCCAGGCCTAACAATATTGAAGAATATTTGAAAATCAAGGCTCAGCAAGCAGAGGATATCTCAAAAAGAAATACACATGGGAAATCTGATAGAGAAATTCAGCAGAACTATCAATACTTGCTCACACAAGTCAGATCTTTAGAGCAGTTTGCAAAAAAATGTTTGTCAGCAAATCTCAGAGAGAGCAGATGAAACTCTGAGAAAAGACTACATTGAAAGCATCATGGCAACCAAGAAGTACAAAGGAGAAAAACACATGTACAAAGAGTGGACCATCCCTGAGCTTGAAAGTGAAGCAGCCAGGATTCAAGATATGATCAAGAATAAGGTCAAGCACACTCCTCCAGATTGAGCAAAATTCAAAAAGAATGTACCTGATAAGATTAAAAAAGAATAAGATCAAGAATAAGGTCAAGCATATTCCTCTCTCATCAGCTCAAATTCAAAAGCCCTTACCTCCTGCAGGTGTTCAATTCCCTCTTGAACTTATAGCAGTCAGAGAAGAAATCAAATCTTTCTACTATGAGGATGACCCTGCTAAAAGGAAGTTGCCATATGTTGAAGGATATCCCAGGCCTAACAAAATTGAAGAATATTTGAAAATCAAGGCTCAGCAAGCAGAGGATATCTCAAAAAGAAATACACATGGGAAATTTGATAGAGAAATTCAGCAGAACTATCAATACTTGCTCACACAAGTCAGATCTTTAGAGCAGTTTGCAAAAAAATGTTTGTCAGCAAATCTCAGAGAGAGCAGATGAAACTCTGAGAAAAGACTACATTGAAAGCATCATGGCAACCAAGAAGTACAAAGGAGAAAAATACATATACAAAGAGTGGACCATCCCTGAGCTTGAAAGTGAAGCAGCCAGGATTCAAGATATGATCAAGAATAAGGTCAAGCACACTCCTCCAGATTAGGCAAACTTCAAAAAGAATGTACCTGATAAAAAGGTAGAGCTGAGGAGAATGAAAGAGGAATTAGCTGCTGCTGATTATGGGTCTTTGAATCAAGTGTTGAGATGGAAAGAAGATAAAGTCAGGGCTACCTACAAAAGTTTGGAGAAATTAAGAAAGACAGATCCTACTGCTCCACAAAAGCCTGACTATCCTGAAGCAGAGGTTTCAAAAAGACCATCAAAGCTACAAATCAGGAGATCCACTGCTCCAGCTGGTGCAACCATCTTTAAAAGAAGGCCACAAAAACAGTTGGGTGTTGAAACAATCCAAGAGCTAATAGAAGGTGATGACCTTGTAAAAGAAGGCATAAAGAAAATGATTGTAGAGACTCTTGGTTTGGATCAACCTGCAAGTACTGCTCAGACAGTCTTCAATTGGCCAGCATCTCCAAACACCTCTTCAAATAAAAATCTCCCAGGAAACCCACATGACTCAAAGGTACTAAAGTGGAAAACTGACAAACAGACCCATGTACTGACAGTGTTCAAGTCTAGTGGAGAAGTGAAGAAAATAACAAGGGAACAAGCACTTGGCCTAAGTCTTGAAGATTTGTAGGATCTCCTTGATCTTCCACTTAGCAGGGATGATGATGACACAGATGCCTTAGCCTTTGAGTTACAACTCAAAGGGCAAATAAGGGAACTGCTGATGAGGCAATAAAGATCTACTAATAATGAAGAGTTTTGGCATTATCTGTTCCAGGGGGAGATTGTTGGGATTGAACCCTACCAAAGGAACAGATAATTAAAGCCAAAACTGGATCAGAGCAATGGATCCAGAATAAGCAGATGTTATGTATACAAGTCTCTCCCCTTGAAAGTGGTTTCAACATCTGCTGACCTTCTATATATTGATGGTACAAACTGCTGACCTACAAACTGCTGATCAAGTAAAAGACTGATGGAAGACTAAAGCTCTGCTGTTCAATCTACTGCCTTGAGTCAAGCTCTGCTGATCATGACAAGTACTGCTGGGTTCACATCAGTGGAAGGATGCAGCAGTAGTTTAGATGTCTTTATGAAGTGAAATATAATAACAGTAGTTAGCATAGCAGAGGTTGTTTAGATCAGGGGTTAGAGTTTGTTAGGAGGTTAGATGTCACTTTCATGGTGACGTCAGCTTAGATGCTTCAGTGGTTTGCTCGTGCCTATAAATAGAACAGTGCTCTGTACTGTTCTATTAGCTCTTTCACTATCTTCTTCCTGCACGAACAAATACTGTGAGCTCAGGCTGAGGGGGAGTTTGTTGCATACTTGCAAATTGTAATCATTGTTGAAATTAAATTCAATCATTCGGTTCAATGTTAAACTTATATGTTAAAAGCAATTCTCCTGTTTGATTGTGAAAAGTTTGCTTCCATCTTAATTCCGCTGCACAACTCATTCATCTTCATCTTAATTCAAAGGTAAAACACAATCAAAACCAAACTCAGATCCTAACATAACGGTATGAGTAAAATAAACCGACGCGAAGGTGACATAAGAAGTCATAGAGTCGGAAAGATAATCCGAAAGAAAATGAGTGTAGCCTTAGACTACGGTCAAGGTCAAACGAATAGAAGATGATCCATGGGATCACCATAACCTCCAGATTATAAACAGTGTAAAGGTCCACTGGACCAAAATGACCATTGGGTCGCAAATACAAAGGAACAAACTATGGGGTCTCACCCTAAAAAGGTGAAGACCTAATAGAATAGTCTACAAGGCTAAGTAAAGGAACCTGCGGGTCGATAATATAAAGCGTGAGAACCAATTATGATTTCTCGCGTAAAATGATAACGCAGAAGAATAATCCTTGTCGTCAATTCCTTGATATGATTAATCGACATGTGTTAAAGAGAAAAACATTAAACTAAAATTCAGTTTTAGTAAAGAAACAACGTTCTAACAAATATAAATATTATGAGAGAAGTTAGAAAATAGTTAATACTAAAGAACATAAGCCTTAACGCTGATAGGTGTAAGGCGATGCATTCAAAAGAAGATTCATAATAATGAAAAACTAACGAAAATCTAAACATGACGTGATGTGATCACGGACCCAAGAGTGGTACAGAATACAGCCATGCTGTAATATGAGTTACTAGATATGAAATGATAAACACGCAAAGGGCCGATGACGGCAATAGAGCATACCCGAATGGCGCGGTATGAGGTAAAATGGTGACCAATTAGTCTAGGCAATAAAACAAGTTGTAGTTAAAATAATGTTGTGACTTATGTAGAGCGCTTGTCAATATAAGACTAGCGTGAAGTAAGTATGTTGACGGACTCAGCGATAGGATGGTCAAAAGACAACCCGGTCAAAAAGGCGACAAAGATAGGAAATAAGTGATAAAAGGTTACGGTCCAATAGGACGTGTGCCTAAAAGACGCACATGTCAATACGAATGAAAACCTTGTGCCGGAAAAAGAAAGAATGCCTTGGAAAACGAGACAAAGATAGTTAGATCTAAATCAAAGGACTACTTAAAGAAGGTTTCGGGGGCGAAACCCTTTTAAGGGGGGGGGGGGTGGACTTGTAACACCTCGAAAATATAAAACTTTATATTGAAATTATAAAGTATAAAATAAACTAACTAGGAATAAATAACCTAGTTAGTCATGAGCCTAGTCATAACAAAGAAACTTGGTTGAAAACATGGAAAATCTAACTTGATATTAGTAGGAGGGCCAAAGGTGTTAAGTTGAAAATTTGGTTTTCATAAAACAAAAATCAAAAACCCAAACACACACTGATGTGTGTGTCTGGTCGAAATAAACACAGGGGCGACATAGGGTTCCCTCACAAACCCTAGTTCATGCAATTTTCTCCAAATTGAAAGTTCTAATCTGTTCCAAATTGATTTCCAAGCACAAATTAGTGATCTCCTCTGAAAAAGGATCATAAGGTATGTAATTTCCATGGAAAACCTTCATCTAAATTTCTGAGTGAATTCATGAAATTCAGAATTGATGTTGCATGTTAGTTGTTTGGAATGAAATAGTGTCTAGGGATAAACCCTAGTCAACTACTTGTTGAAATTTCGCCTATTTCTTGTGAAATTCATAATCACCATTGAAGGTGATAAGTGGGTTTTGTAGAATTATGTTAAACACTTGGATTATCTTTGTTAACTTAGTGCATTTGAGCTCTATGGAGCAAATCCAAATTGGTTGATATGAAAATTTGTCATGAACATGTGAAATAATGTTTAAATCTTGGTTAAATAGTTAGTCAAGAACTTGATTTTTTGAATTGTATGAAATCATGCTCATTAGGTGTTTGATATAATGCCTAAGAGAATATAAGTGTTGAGAATTTGGACTAAAAACGCATATTTGATTAGTGTGGTAAATTATGCGTTAGATACTATAAGAGAGTTCTAAACATCTATGGTTGAACTCTATAGGCAAGGAAATCGGAACGTCAAGTGGACGAGCTAGTGGCGATACGCGTTTGAAGGGAACGCTTTGAAGGTACGTAACTACGGTTTCGTTAAGTTATGTTCGATTATGTGATTTCATTAGTAGACTTTAAAATTAGCATAATGTATGAAGTTGATATTAGTCAAAGTGACGAAGATCACTAGATAAATAAACGGGTCAAATATCGGTTATAATAAGTTTGGTGTGTTGTAAAATGGTGGTTCCATTAAACAACCAAACGGATCGAACAACGGTTGAAATTGTAGTGTTGAAGTGACTAAAACGTCACTCATTAAAAATTGAGTTATAAAAGCGTAAACCACGGAACGGACGTGATACGCTGAGGTTAACAAGCCCAGGAATGGGTAATCACGGTTAGTGACCAATGTTGATGATTTGTGCAAGTATGTAACTCAACTCGTTACATTGAGAAATTTGATAGCTTGAATATGTATAGTTGCGTTATAGAATAAAGGTTGTGTAGATTAAAGTGGAAATGTCCGTTACTTGAAATAATAGGATACGAATTGGTTAGAAGTCGTTTGGTAGTCATCGTAATGGGGGATATCCGTAGATGATCCAAACGGGTCGAATAATGGCGAATTAATTAGTTATGAGTAGATTTATTAAGTTAACAAGGGAGGTAACAAACACAAGAGGATGAAGCCATAAGTTTGGTAGTGAAGTGCCGGTGATAATAAGCCCCCGGAAGTTTGGGTAAAAAGCGCTATGTTATTATTAAAGAAGTAGCAAAATAAGGGTAACTAGAATGGGTTGAATAATTGCATAGAGATCTTTAGTTGTCCGGTCCGTAAACCAAATTTTCGGTATGGCAATCATCATAGGTACGTCGTTATTGAATTTACAGACGTATAGGAAAAAGAATCACCTAAAACGGACCTACGGATCAACAGTTATGACAAACTGAAGTTGAAATTGGTAAAATCCGAAGCTGGCAGGAAATGCAGGTCAGCAACCTGCTCCTGCTGGAAAACGTTATCCCTCGCGCCACGCGACAGGATCACTTTGATCCTTCGCGACACGCGAGAGCCGTCGCGCCACGCGAGGATCTGTCGTGACACGCGACGGACAGGTTTTAAATTTTATTTTATTTTTCGTGATTTGAAGTTGGAACTTTCTTTTACGCACTATATCAATGTCAAAACTAACATTTTAAGTGGTTTTGACCTTAGGTGACAAAGGGGACTTTCCGGGTGGCGATCAAGCAACATTTTGAAGAACCAAACACAAAACTATCAAGCTTCCGCATTAATTTAACTTTGTTTAGACAATGCTTATGATGTAAATAATTTCACTAATCATGTTTTGAATGTTTTAAACTAGTTGGTAGGTGACTAGTATGTGATCACTTGAAACTTTGATTTTGTACTCGTGATGAATTAAAGTACTATTTATATAAAATCATGCATATTTTATTAAATTCAAATAGAAAATTTGACGGGTGTTACAGAACTCCCCCTGACAACAAACTATTTTCCCATTATGACTTCAAAACACTTAAGTTTCTTTTAATCAAAATGGTTTTTCCGGAAAATAAGTTTTGTTGATTTCACAAACCACTTGTAAGTTAGGGGTTTCATCACATTATTTTTCAATCATTTGTATGAAAGTTAAATCAAGTTCAACTTAATGACCTTGATTAACCACATGTAGGTACATACACTTGTATGTTCTCATCAATCAAAACCACTTATAAGATGAAATATGACAATTTTAAATTTTTGAGAAAGGTGCCGATTCATGCTTCACGATTACCAACTTGGAAGCTCCGGCAAGTCAGGATGTTTACTTATGAAATACAGACACCCAAGCCTGACTAGCTTTAGGTGTGATCTTTTCAGTTTCACTTGGGGTTTGAACATTTCTTTTTTCTTCATAAAAATCTTTCACCCCTTTGGCCTTACCCTCGACCATTTTCCCAAAAATATGTTTCACTTTTCCATTCAAAGCCTTTTCGACATCAAATTCTTTCTTTTCAGAATAGAATTGATTCGAGATCTCCACTTTTCCAACTTTTGATTTAAAATTTTCAGTTCGCAATGGTGGAAAGTTGACATCATCCATTGGCGGAACTGAATTTTCACTTTTAACCTCAACTTGTGGCTCCTCTGACTTTGACGAGTCAGAATCATCGCTAGATTTAACATCTGATTTCTTAACAACCCATGTTTGGTTGTTAAGATTCACCCTTATTTTGTAAAACCTTTTCGAACATTCACCAACTTCATATGTTGAATTTTTAAACACTTTGAATTTTTCAGTTGGTGGTTCAGTTTTGTCAACAACTTTTTCTTTTAGTTTAGAAACAACTTCCTGTTTTGTGTTGGTTGCCTTTGGACAATTCCAGGCAATGTGACCAACTTCTTGACATCGGTAACAGGTTCTTGTCTCCCTTTTCTGATTAGCTCCATTCTTTTCAAACTTCTGTTTTTCTGCAAAGAACGCTTTGTTCGATTGCTTCCAGAATGAGCTCTTCTTCTCTTCTTCAGAACTGGACCCTGAAACAAATATTGTTTTTGTTTTAGAAATTTTCTCATTTTTATAATTTTTGGGTGGAATAAAACCCAATCCCTTCTTCTTGAAATTACTGTTATGGTTTGGTTTCTTTTGATAACCTGAACCAGAACTGTAACCCTTTTTCTTGTTTAACCTTTGTTGAATTCTTGATTTGTAAGGTTTAGGTTTTTCAGTAAAATTTACATCTTTTATTTCAGAAATATTAATTTATGTTAATTTGAAAACCTTGTTAATCATTTCAGTTTTAACACCTCTTATTGGAAATTCCTCATCAGAATATAATTTGTCTGAATCATTCAAAGTATATGCCACTTTGATTGGTTTGTCATTCAAATTAGATTTTGATAACAAAAATTCTTTATTATAAACTCGTTTGCCGACGATTTTGAACTGTTGACTGATGAACTCGAAGTTTCTGACTCAAACTTTGACTCTGACTCCTCATCCTTATCCAACACCCGATCGACCACTTTCTTTATTAACTCAGACTCATGATCAGTGTCAGACGATGTGAACGTGACGTCAATGTTATCTGGCAACTCATCAGTTGTTTCAGACTTTAACTTTATATTGACAGCCTTTTTGACTTGCTCCTCATTTGGTTTTCTGGGAGAATAACCTTCCCATATCGGAGGCGGACACTTGTTATAGTTTGCACTTTGTTTCTTACCAGTATCCTTCTCTTCCGACTTTTTATCCTGAAATGCTTCAAAACCTGCAACAGTTGGATAAATTCTATCAATCAAATAATCAAAACTAGAATAACTTTGTAACAATCGTCTGATTCTTTCATTCTCTATCTTTTCAGTCTCCAACTCTTGCTTCAACTTTGCACATTCTTCAATATAGTGATTGATAGCCTTCTGCTTAGACATCATCACTGCATTCATCATGGTTAACGCATCTTCTCTTTCAGAATTTGTCTTTTGCAGACTATTCACCGTTCTGTTCAACACATCATACGATTCTTTCACATACTTAACATCGAACAATAATTTTTCTTTCATCTTGTCAAGCTCACTGTAATTCTCATCTTTCTCTTCACATTGTTTGCATGGTTCCAAACATTTTAGACAAGGTTTTGTGAACTCAACAATTTTTTCAACTTCGATAATCTTTTCAACTTTGACTATCTTTTCAGCTTCGACTACCTTCTCAGCAACTTTAACTTCTTCACTCTGTTCATGCTTTTCTTCCTGAGCAACATTCTCGCATTTTACCTTTTTCTGTTCTTTTGCTGCTCGCTTCTCCTTTAGTTTCTCCAATCTATCTGCAAAATAAAATTTAAAACTTTCAGGAGATAATTGAGTTTTTCCAATGTTTATTTGTATCTCTTCTTCATCATCACTGTTATCAGTTGATGATTGATCAAAGAATGTTGTCTTTTCTAAGCTTTCTTCTGAAGTGACAGACTCTTCATCTTGATTTTTCTCATCTTTAGGAAACATATCCATCCATTCCTTCATTAAATATGGATCTTGGATGATCTGTGCAATGAAAGCTCCAATCTTGGAATCAGCCGGAATGTATTTGTCCCAGCTAAAACCTTCTGCCATTTTCTCATCATCTTGATTAACCAGATAAGCTTTCTTCTTTCCATCTTCAATAGCATTTGATGATGAGGTTGTTGAGCAACTTGTTGATATATGGCTTTCCGATAGTAATCATTATTCCCAAAGGGATTCTGAACTCCACATGCTTCTCGATTGGTACATTCCCTCTTGAAATGTCCTTTTTCCCTGCATCGAAAACAAGTAACTTTAGATTTATCAAAACCTAAAGTAGAAACATTAGCATCACGGAAATCATCTCTTCCAGTAATCAGCTTAAATTTCTCAGCTTTCCTCAACACGCTCGCTAAACACCACTTAATATCCATAAGTTCCATCTCCTCAGCATCGATCTAATCGTAATCCTCTTTTGTTAACATAGGATTTCCGATCCTTCCTGCAACCAAACCCTCATATTATTCTAACACTGTAGCTAGTAATGCCATATGACCTTTAGCAACTTCTTTAGAGAAATTTTGACCGTTCTGAAGATGTAACGCGATGTTACAGTGTAACACATGACCATTACCATTGTTTGAGTTTTGGAACTGATGACTTGAGGTTGAAACATTCGGATTAACATTCGAGTATGAAGAAAATCCACTGTTGATGATTGGACTTTGATTAACTGATCCGGATGAATTTTCTGCGCTGAAATCAGTTTGGACCTTCGGACTTGCTTCAACATTCTGAACATTTCCTTTGTAATACATCTTGATGTCTTGTTGACCACTTGGATTGTTCATTCTAGCAATCTTTTGTTGTTTAAGATCTTGTCCTTCAAGTTTTTCAATGAACTGAGAAATTGTCAATTTATCATATTCTCAAGTGTTCTTTAAGATCATCAGATATGTACCCCATTCTTTCTGAGGTAAAGCATCAGCTAATTTGTCAACCCATTCTTCTCGATCTTTGTTTATATCTAACAGTGACATTGAACGTACTAAATGACAATATCTCTCAATCAGTTTCTTTGTAGTTTCACCCAACAAGCTGGTTAACAAATCAAATTCTTTCTTTAATAATGATTTCTTACTCCTGATCATCTTCGTACTTCCCTCAAACTTAATTCGAAGACCTTCCCAAATCGAACGTGAAGTACCATCATGTTGAAGTAATATGAAGATGTCTTCTTTCACAGCTTGCTGAAGTAGACTAATCATCATTTTTTCACCCTTATACATATCTCTTTCTTTATCCGATAACTCAGAAATAGTTTTGATAACTCCCACATCTGTACGAGGTTTAACATACTTCTTTTCAATACACTCCCAAGACCTTAAATGATTTGCTTGAACCTAATTTTCGAACCGGTTATTCCAACAATAGTATTCTTCAATGCCCATCAACTTTGGAGGTTTTTGTAACGTTCCTGTTTCATTTTCCATGTTCACGGTCTGAGCAATGGTAACAGGTGTACCCGGGGCAGTAGCAAACGCGTTGTAAAACTCTTGTTCCATGTTTAAGTAAAGTGTTTCACAAAATCTCAAAGTTCAAACGAAATGGGTTTTCAAATGAAATGGCACTCAAACGAAATGGACCACTTTGAAGCAAAATGACTTTTGATGCGAAATGGCCTTTTCAAGCGAAATGGAGATCTGGTGCGAAATGAAGATTCCTTTCAAACGAAATGACACTTTGGAGCGAAATGGGGTTCCAATTCGTGCGAAATGCAATCTATACTGTCTAATCCATGCGAAATGGGAATGATTTGATTCAAACGAAATGGCCACTTCAAGCGAAATGAAAATCCATTTCGTGAGAAATGAAGATGACGTCACACAATCGGGCAGATTTTTGTCAAATTGATCAACTTTTAGATCGATTTTAGGTCTGATTCTTTCAAGGATTGTTTAAAACAGAATTACGCGTGTTATATGTGAAATTCAATCCATTTTAACCGTTAAAACTTGTTAATTTTGAAAAAGAAGGTGTAGAAGTCAGAAATTTCGGTGAAATCAGGCTGATTTGGTAAGAACTGTTCCTCCTGAGCTCTGATACCACTTGTGGGATCGTTTACACGACCAAAACGAGTCGTTCAGAAGAGGCAGAAACTAACGTATCGACTTTGAATCAGCTTGATATACACTCTAATTGTCTTGTTTATTGATATAACAACAAATTATAGCCTGGAGACACTTCGGCAGCACCTCGGTACCGGAATCACAAAAGTTACAAATGAATTGGTCAAGGCACGTATTTATAGGCTAACCATTCCGCACGAAAAGGCTAACACGAAATGGCCAGTCCCATTTCGTACGAAATGGACATCTCCATTTCGTGCGAAATGGACTCTTTCCATTTCGTGCGAAATGGTCACAATCACAAATTTCTCATATTTCGTGCCCTGATCTATCTAATCTAATACAAGACTCGATACAAGACGAAGTCGACAGACATATGCACCAACAGTACGTTCCTTGTGAATGGTATATATGCTTCGTGTTTATTTGATACTGGAGCCGATAACTGTTTTGTATCTTTGGAATTCGAAAAGCTCCTAAATCGTAAGCGCGCCCATCTACCCTCGTCATTCGATGTCGAAGTTGCCACCGGAAGAACCGTCGCCGTCAATTCTGTTCTTCGTGATTGTACTCTCGAGCTCAACAATCACATCTTTCCAATCGACCTTATTCCAATGCAGCTCGGAAGTTTTGATATCATAGTAGGCATGGATTTTCTTTGAGAGAATCGTGCTGAAGTTGTGTGTTTCGATAAGATGATTCGCTTCTCGCTCGCTAATGGTGATTTATTATGTGTTTATGGTGAAACTGCGTCGAAAGGTCTCAAGCTCATGTCTAGTATCCAAGCTAGCAAGTATCTCCGCCAGGAATACAGAGCTTTCTTGGCCAATATTGTAGTAGCGGAGAAGGAAAAGAAAGATAATCCGGGAGTTAAGGATGTCCCCGTTGTGTGTGAATTTCCGAATGTATTCCCTGATGATCTTCCTGGTCTTCCTCCGAGTCGTGATATCGACTTTCGTATTGACCTCATTCCTGGAGCAAACCCTGTTGCTAAAGCGCCTTATCGTCTCGCTCCTTCTAAAATGCGTGAACTCTCAAGTCAACTCCAGGAATTACTTGATAATGGCTTCATTCGCCCTAGCAGCTCTCCTTGGGGCGCATCGGTCCTTTTCGCCAAAAAGAAGGATGAGTCGTTCAGGATGTGCATCGACTACAGGGAATTGAACAAGCTCACCATCAAGAATCGCTATCCCCTGTCTCGAATCGATGATTTATTTGACCAATTGCAAGGTGCTTCATGTTTCTTGAAAATCGATCTACGCTCAGGCTATCACTAACTTCGCATCCAATAGGAGGATATACCTAAAACCGCTTTTCGCACCCGTTACGGCCACTACGAGTTCGTAGTTATGCCTTTTGGTTTTACTAATGCACCCGCAGTTTTCATGGATCTGATGAATCGCGTATGTAAACCTTTTCTCGACCGCTTCGTCATCGTGTTCATCGATGATATCCTGATCTATTCAAAGTCGAAAGCCGAACACGCGCAACATCTACGTTTGGGTCTCGAGCTACTCCAGGGGAATCGTGTAACAACCCTCGGTAAAACCAACACCCTTATAATAATTCCAACACTCCAGTATTTTATAGAATGTCTCATTATGTCTTTAATTACACCCCGTATGTGAAAACCTAGCCCAAATTATGTTATAGTTATAAAATAAATTAAAAACATGAAATGTTTAGTTGAGGTGGGCCGCGTAGTCCCACCCCAACATCTCACGAGGCCGTATCAGGGTCTAAACCTGATATCGTTGAATCCTTTAGTCAAGGCGGGTCGCGTAAGCTTAAGCTTACACTTACGCGGGCCGCTAGAGATCATGAAACGCGGAGACATCCGGTGCTGACACGTGTCGACATCGTGGCGGACCTACACATCGAATCAGCTAAGCTATAGTTTGACCATATGTTGACGTGGGCCGCGTAAGGCTTAGCCTTACCTTACATGGGCCGCCTGAGAGTCAATATCAGCAACTATATAAAGGAGGCCTCGGGTTTCAATTTCCGTCGCTCATTCTCAATTCTCAATCTCGAATTCTCTGATATTAGGCATATTTTGCAAGTATTATACCCCCTAATTAGCGAGGTTCTGCTCCGTTGTAAGTATTATAACCCTAGTTTCATAATAGTTACGCTGCCCGATTGATTAAGGGTTCCGTAACAACTGTCGTGGTTCTGCCCGACGTAGTTGTTGGAATGCCATCTCAGGGAGGGTATCAGTAATAATTTGAAAGGGTTATGGTACTAATCAATGTACATTTGTATAAACTATAGATTATATCCAGGAAACCATTACGAAAAGCCTAAGACAGCAATGTGAGTTTATCCTCTTTTTGCTAAACTTTTTGGTATTGTTTTACCAAACCTTAAATGTTTTACTATGAAATTTAGCAGTGATTGAGTCTTTGTAGTTATTCAATTACTGCCGGTATGTTGGGGTTTTGTATACAAAATTTGTACTACTTGCGAGTAGTAAGTCGGGATGACAACACGTTACCATTGGACAATGAGTTAGCCAATGGGTAATATGACCCACAAGTCAGGATTGATAGTACCAAATGGAGTAATTGTGTAGACATAAACAATGTGATCGCTCTCAATACTGTTCACTATGACTTTAAACTTGATTAAACTGGGATTCACTCACCAGTATTTCCCACTGACAAATATTTTTAAAACATGTTTCAGGTAACCCAATGTGAAAGCCAATTAGTAAAAAGCCAGCTGGAGAGCACTGAAGGCTTGGGAAAAATGTGGCTATAAAATTTACCAAATAAACGATGTTTTAAATTCAATAAAATAGGGTGTGTCCCTATAAATGTATTGTAATAAGAAACTTGGGCTTTACCCATGTGATTATTAATATTAAATGAGGTGGTTTTACTCTGATAAACATTTCCTAACTACGGTCCTGATATAAATTCCGCTGCAAGACTAGATAACCCTGATACCACCGAAACTCTGTGATCGCGTCCGCCCGTTCCCGGGGATCAGGGATCGGGGGTTGCGACAGAAGGTGGTATCAGAGCCTAGCCACTGGTCTGAGCCAAAGAAGTGTTCTGCTGACACTTAAATTATAAATTTTGTGTTAGGAATAAAATTATGAAAATATATGCATAACTGTATTTATTTGTTATGTGTTATTTGACTATCTGTTAGTTTACAGTATGAGTGATCAAGGACCATCAGACATGAATCGTCTGTTGTCTGAATCACCTAAGAGTGAAGGTACCACGTCTTAGCCTGCCCTTTCTAGGTATTCTGCTGATCAGGAAGAAGGAGTGTTTGCTTTTAGAGCTCAGTCAGAAGAGTCATTCCCTAATAAGAAACGAGGATGGTTCAGTAAGGAAGCTTTTGCTCGTAGGAAGAGAATGCGAAAGTTGCAACAGCAAAGAGTTCTAGCAGCTGCTAAGCGTAGAACCGATGACCATACACAGGATATGCTTAATAGAAGCCTAGCTAATTTTCATATCCTAGCCACAACTACTGCTGGCCCAAGTCTGGAACAACTAGTAGCCCCACAACCACAAAACCCAGATCAACCCATGGAAATAGAAAACCAGGAAAATCAGGTGGAGATGCATGACTTTAACCCAGAATAAATCCCTAGGGTACCTGCACCAAACCCTCTAGACCCAAATTATGACCCCTGGTGGGACGATAATAGGGACTTTGTGCAACGTTACCCTATCCAGGAATATCCACCCATACAAAACATAGAAGCCTACCCAGGTATGGACCCTTTAGATCCCTATTACCAAGATGAATATATTAGGGATATTTAGAGGATCCTTACCGATTTCAGGAACTGTCACCCCCATATCAGGAACCCGTATCCCAGATTCCAAACCCAGTCCGAGAACCTGCACCCCCAATGAGTGCAGAAAACGTCCAAGAACTTAGGACTTTTGGGGAGGAAATTTTAGAGAACAGTGAGAGAATGCGTCAGGTGGGAGAGCGTCTCGTATGGAAATACGATGAGCGCAATATGGATTTTTGGATAAATCCATATCCATGAATGTGAATGGCGGAAATGGTAGTAGTGATAATATTATAATAAAATAATAAAATAAAAATACAATAAAATATGTGTGTACGGATGCATATTACTATTAGTGTAATTTTCTTTCTGTTGGTATTGTAATCTTTATTTCTGTACTAGTGTGTAATAGACGCATAGTATATGAAAATAGAGTACAAGTCGCAATGATCGACGGTTTTGGTTAAATTGCGTGTCATGTGATTAACTATATTACTTATTATTTGTGATATTAATATGGGGTAAATGTTTAAAAATTCAGATGGCCGACGAAGGAAATCAAGGAAATCTGAATAATGATAACCAGAGTAACATTAACGTGGTTAATGAGAATCCAAGCATCAATAATAATAACAATCAAGTGGACAATAGTGCTATTCAACACATAGTAGCACAGGGAATTATAGATGCAATGCCATTTATACTTCAAACTGTTAAAGATGCTGATAATAAAAGTGAGCATAGCAGTAAGCGACCAAGTGAACCAGAAATCAGCGTGAACAATGGACCTGTACATCAAATGCCCATTCCCAAAAGAAGAAGAACTGTGCCTTACGGTTGTTCTTATAAAGAATTTTGGTCTTGTAAACCAAAGGAATTCTCGGGCAATGAAGGGGCCATTGCAACCTTACGCTGGATAGAAAAGACTGAGGCAGTCTTAAGGATAAGCAAGTGTGCTGAAGAAGATAAGATAATGTTTGCTTCTAATCTGTTTAAGAATGCAGCACTAGAATGGTGGAACACTATCCTCCAAACAAAAGGAAGTGATAGAACCTATAATATGGAATGGGAAGAATTTAAGGACAAGGTAGAAAGGAAATTATGCCCCCCTAATGAAAAAGAACAGATAGCAAACAAATTCCTAAATCTTAGGATGACTGGTGTGGATAGCAAGGGGTACACTAAGTTATTCTTCGAATATGCTAGAATAGTGCCAACTCTTGCCTCACCAGAACCAGTGTTAATTTCCTGTTATATTTGGGGATTAATTGGAGAGATAAGACACATAGTCAAGGCAGCTAGACCTCAAAATATAGAAGAAACTGTAGAACTAGCAAATACCTTGACTGATGAGTTAGTCCGTACCAGAGAAGAAGATTAGAGGAGGAACTTAACCCAAAGGCTTACACATGAATTTCGTTCTGGAAATTACAATCGTAGGAATATGGGTTCTACCTCTGCAACATACTGCAAGGTCTGCAAGAAAAAGCATTCGGGAAAATGCTACACTCTCTGTAATTATTGCAAGATGCCAGGACACAAGGAAGAAAATTGTAGGAAGAAAACCAGTATTGGATTATGCTACAACTGTGGAGAAAAAGGTCATATCAGACCAAATTGTCCGAAATTAGCTCCAGCCACAGACAACAAGAATACTAAAAATGCTAGAGCTTTTGTTCTGACTGCAGAAGAAGCCAAGATGATCCCAAATGTCATAGCTGGTACGTTTTTAGTTAATGATGTCTTTGCTAAAGTATTATTTGACTCTGGTGCAAACCAAAGTTTTATTAATACATCGTTTTGCAAATTACTAAATCAATCATTAACTAAACTACCACATGAATGCTTAGTAGAGACAACCAATGGAGAAACTGTTAGAATTTCTGAAATCTTGCAGGGAGCAAGAATAGAAATTTTAAATCAGAAATTTATTGCAAATCTTTATCCCATGAGTTTGACAGGATTTGATGTTGTTTTAGGAATGGATTGGTTAATAGCCAATAAAGCCAGTATTTTATGTGATCAAAAGTTAATTCAAGTAAATTCACCAAAAGGTAAAATGATCACAATTAAAGGAGACAAATCTTCTAGGTCTACTAAATTCATTTCTGTGATGAAAACTGCAAGTTGTATGAGAAAAGGTTCTATAGTGTATTTGATTTCTATAATCACTAACCCTAAAGGAAAGAATTTAAAAGATATTCCAGTAGTATCTCGGTTTTCAGATGTATTTCCAGAAGAATTGTCAGGTCAACCTCCGGATAGAGAAGTTGAATTTAGAATCCATTTAATACCAGGAACAACACCGATTGCCAAAGCACCTTACCGTTTGGCACCTGCTGAAATGCAAGAATTAAAGAAACAATTAGATGAATTGTTGGAGAAAGGATTCATACAACCGAGTTCGTCGCCCTGGGGAGCGCCGATACTCTTTGTTAAAAAGAAGGATGGATCAATGCGTATGTGCATTGACTACCGTGAATTAAACAAAGTCACGATTAAGAATCGGTACCCATTACCGATAATCGATGATCTGTTTGATCAACTGCAAGGAGCCCGATTTTTCTCTAAAATCGATTTAAGGTCAGGATATCATCAATTAAAGGTACAGGAAGAGGACATTCCTAAGACCGCATTTAGAACAAGGTATGGCCATTATGAATTTACTGTCATGCCATTTGGTTTAACCAATGCCCCAACTGCATTTATGGACATGATGAACCGAATATGTAAGCCATATTTGGATAAATTCATAATTGTTTTCATAGATGATATTCTAATTTACTCTAAGAGTAAAGAGGATCATGCTAAGCAATTGCACGCACTTTTAAGTTTGTTAAGAAAGGAAAAACTTTATGCTAAATTCTCTAAGTGCGAATTTTGGTTAGAACAGGTACAATTCCTTGGACACTTAGTCAATCATGAAGGAATTCATGTGGATCCAACCAAGATTGAGGAAATTACTAAATGGAAAACCCCTGAGTCACCAACTGAAGTTAGAAGTTTCTTAGGATTGGCAGGTTATTATAGAAGATTTATTAAAGATTTCTCTAGAATAGCCATTCCTTTAACTAAGTTAACTTGTAAATCTGTTAAGTTTGAATGGGGAATAAAACAAGAAAAAGCATTTAGAATCCTTAAGCAAAGATTAACCCATACACCTATACTAGCATTACCAGAAGGAACTAAAGACTTCGTAGTCTATTGTGATGCTTCTAAGTTAGGTTATGGATGTGTGTTGATGCAACGCCAAAAGGTTATAGCTTACGCATCTAGGCAACTTAAGAATCATGAAGAGAATTATTCAACCCATGATCTAGAATTAGGAGCTATAATTTTTGCTCTTAAGATTTGGAGACATTACCTTTATGGTAGTAAGTTTACCATATTTACTGATCACAAAAGTTTAAGGTATGTTTTCGGGCAGAAAGAGTTAAATATGAGACAAAGACGTTGAATGGAATTTCTTAGTGATTATGATTGTGATATCCAGTATCATGAAGGAAAAGCCAATATAGTGGCAGATGCTTTAAGCCGAAAGTATCATGAAAAGCCAAAAAGGGTACGTTCTCTTAAATTAAATCTGTAAATAGATTTAAATGATCAGATAAGAGAAGCACAAGAATCAGTGGTATTCTAAAAGAATTGGAACAAGGAACAGTTGGAATTTGGAAATTCCATGAAAAGAGAATGTGGATACCTAAATTAGGAAACCTGCGTAATCGTATATTAGAAGAAGCCCATAAGTCTAAGTATACGATGCATCCAGGAAGTAATAAAATGTACCAGGATTTAAGGAAAAATTTCTTGTGGATAGGAATGAAAAAGGACATAGCAGCCTATGTTTCTAAATGTTTAACTTGTTTACAAGTCAAAGCTGAACACCAGAAACCCTCAGGTTTGTTACAGCAATTAGAAATGCCCGTGTGGAAATGAGAATTTATAACAATGGATTTTGTTACTAAATTACCCAAAACCAAGAAAGGAAATGATACAATCTGGGTGATTGTAGATAGGTTAACCAAGTCAGCTCATTTTCTACCAATGAAGGAAACAATTAGTATGGAACAATTATCTAAGTTGTATATAAATGAAATTGTTTCTTTACATGGTATTCCTTTATCAATTGTTTCTGATAGGGATAGTCGATTTACATCTCATTTTTGGTCAAGTTTCCAAAAGGCAATGGGAACCAAGTTAAAGCTAAGTACGGCTTATCATCCTCAAACGGATGGACAAAGCGAAAGGACAATTCAGACGATGGAGGACATGCTTGGAGCTTGTGTAATTGTTTTTGGAGGTAATTGGGACGATCACTTACCTTTAATAGAATTTTCTTATAATAATAGTTATCACACAAGTATCAATGCTGCACCATTCGAAGCACTTTATGGACGAAAGTGTCGAACCCCGGTCTGTTGGGCAGAAATTGGGGAAAAGTAACTATCTGGACCTGAGATAGTGCAAGAAACAACCGACAAAATTATTCAAGTCAAGGAGCGACTGAAAGCAGCACGTGATAGACAGAAAAGTTATGCTAATAACAGGCGAAAACCCATGGAATTTCAAGTAGGAGATAGAGTATTGTTGAAAGTCTCTCCCTGGAAAGGAGTGGTAAGATTCATCAAACGGGGAAAGTTAAGTCCCAGGTATATTGGACCTTTTAAGATTATTAGAAGAATAGGACCTGTAGCTTATCGGCTACAACTACCGGAGGAAATGGCAGGAATACATGATGTGTTTCATGTATCTAATCTTAAAAAGTGTTTAGCTGATGAATCACTAATAGTACCTCTTAAGGATATAGAGGTAAATAAACAACTCAAGTTTGTAGAAAGGCCTCTACAGATTGAAGACAGGAAAGTCAAGAATCTCAAGCATAAGAGACTAGTTCTAGTCAAAGTGAAATGGGACTCCAAAAGAGGACCTGAGTACACATGGGAGCTTGAATCAGAAATGAAAAGAAAATATCCGCACTTGTTTCAGTAGATCTCGAGGACGAGCTCTAAAACAAGGTGGGGAGAATGTAACAACCCTCGGTAAAACCAACACCCTTATAATAATTCCAACACTCCAGTATATTATAGAATGTCTCATTATGTCTTTAAATACACCCCGTATGTGAAAACCGAGCCCAAATTATGTTATAGTTATAAAATAAATTAAAAACATGAAATGTTTAGTTGAGGCGGGCCGCGTAGTCCCACCCCAACATCTCACGTGGGCCGTATCAGGGTCTAAACCTGATATCGTTGAATCCTTTAGTCAAGGCGGGCCGCGTAAGCTTAAACTTACACTTACGCGGGCCGCTAGAGATCATGAAACGCGGAGACATCCGGTGCTGACACGTGTCGACATCGTGGCGGACCTACACATCGAATCAGCTAAGCTATAGTTTGACCATATGTTGACGCGGGCCGTGTAAGGCTTAGCCTTACCTTACGCGGGCCGCCTGAGAGTCAATATCAGCAACTATATAAAGGAGGCCTCGGGTTTCAATTTCCGTCGCTCATTCTCAATTCTCAATCTCGAATTCTCTGATATTAGGCATATTTTGCAAGTATTATACCCCCTAATTAGCGAGGTTCTGCTCCGTTGTAAGTATTATAACCCTAGTTTCATAATAGTTATGCTGCCCGATTGATTTAGGGTTCCGTAACAACTGTCGTGGTTCTGCCCGACGTAGTTGTTGGAATGCCATCTCGGGGAGGGTATCATTAATAATTTCAAAGGGTTATGGTACTAATCAATGTACATTTGTATAAATTATAGATTATATCCAGGAAACCATTACGAAAAGCCTAAGACAGCAATGTGAGTTTATCCGCTTTTTGCTAAACTTTTTGGTAATGTTTTACCAAAGCTTAAATGTTTTACTATGAAATTTAGCAGTGATTGAGTCTTTGTGGTTATTCAATTACTGCCGGTATGTTGGGGTTTTGTATACAAAATTTGCACTACTTGCGAGTAGTAAGTCGGGATGACAATACGTTACCATTGGACAATGAGTTAGCCAATGGGTAATATGACCCACAAGTCAGGATTGATAGTACCAAATGGAGTAATTGTGTAGACATAAACAATGTGATCGCTCTCAATACTGTTCACTGTGACTTTAAACTTGATTAAACTGGGATTCACTCACCAGTATTTCCCACTGACAAATATTTTTAAAACATGTTTCAGGTAACCCAATGTGAAAGCCAATTAGTAAAAAGCCAGCTGGAGAGCACTAAAGGCTTGGGAAAAATGTGGCTATAAAAGTTACCAAATAAATGATGTTTTAAATTCAATAAAATAGGGTGTGTCCCTATAAATGTATTGTAATAAGAAACTTGGGTTTTACCCATGTGATTATTAATATTAAATGAGGTGGTTTTACTCTGAATAACATTTCCTAACTACGGTCCTGATATAAATTCCGCTGCAAGACTAAATAACCCTGATACCACCGAAACTCTGTGATTACGTCTGCCCATTCCCGGGGATCAGGGATCGGGGGTTGCGACAAATCGACTCTATGCCAAGTTCTCCAAGTGTGAGTTCTGGATGGAGGAGGTTCAATTCCTCGGTCACATTGTCAATAGTCAAGGTATTTATGTCGATCCCGCGAAGATTGAAGCTGTTAAGAGTTGGATTACGCATAAGAACCCGTCTGAAGTCCGTTCTTTTCTCGGATTAGCGGGCTATTATCGCCGATTTATCGAAGGATTCTCTAAAATCGTCGTGCCGCTTACCTCTCTCACACATAAAGACAAGCCTTTTGTTTGGGGAACTGAACAAGAGACTGCTTTTCGAACCCTCAAGCACATGCTTTGCAATGCTCCCGTTCTTGCTCTACCTGATGGACACGATGACTTCATTGTCTATTGCGATGCCTCGAACCTTGGTCTTGGTTGTGTTCTCATGCAACGGGACAAGGCTATCGCTTACGCACCTCGTCAGCTCAAGATCCACGAGAAGAACTATACAACCCATGACCTCGAGCTAGGCGCAGTTGTTTTTGCGTTGAAAATCTGGCGACACTACCTTTATGGTACAAAGTGTATGGTCTTCACCGACCATAGGAGCCTACAACACATCTTCAACCAGAAGGAACTTAATATGCGTCAGCGCCGATGGGTGGAACTTCTCAACGATTACGACTGCGAGATTCGTTATCATACTGGCAAAGCAAATGTTGTTGCCGACGCCCTCAGCAGACGAAGCTATTTGCATAGCGCTCGTAATATTCCTGCGCAGCATCATCTAGAGTCTCTCATTCGCGAAGACCAGCATGCATGCTTTACCGAGCGTACTTTGAAGAAGGAAAGGATTCATCACGATGGAGCCCAGTTAGTGAATAAGTCGAATGGGATATTCCATTATCTGGACCGAATCTCGATCCCTATACGGACCGATTTACGACAGATTCTGATGGACGAAGCCCACAAATCTCGATATTCAATTCATCCCGGTGCCGATAAAATGTACTAGGACCTTCGCTACAAGTATTGGTGGCCGGGCATGAAGAAAGATATCGCCCTCTATGTTGGAAGGTGCCCGACTTGCTCGAAAGTCAAGGCCGAGCATCAAAGACCCTCTGGCTTGCTAGAACAACCCGTGATTCCCATGTGGAAATGGGAAAGCATAGCCATGGACTTCATAACGAAACTCCCGCGTACAACCTCAGGTCACGATAGCATCTGGGTTATCATTGATCTCCTGACCAAATCTGCTCATTTCCTGCCTATACGGGAAGACTACAAGGTAGAAAGATTAGCTCGAATCTACACAAACGAAGTTATCTGTCGACACGGTACGCCTCGTGACATCATCTCAGACTGCGATGGGCGGTTTACCTCGCGTCTGTGGGAAGCGTTTCAAGCTGCTCTCGGTACTGTGCTTAATCTAAGTACCGCATTCCACCCACAAACCGATGGTCAGACTGAAAAAATGATCCGTACTTTGGAAGACATGCTTCACTCGTGTGTCATAGACTTCGGTGATAATTGGGACGCATTCTTACCTCTAGTCGAATTCTCGTATAATAACAGTTATCATTTCAGCATTCAAATGGCACCGTTTGAGGCTCTATACGGAAGAAGATGTCGATCGCCAATTGTATGGCACGAGATCGGTCACTCGCAATTAACCGGTCCTGAGCTACTGCAAGAAATGACAGACAAAATCCTCCAAATAAGAGACAACCTGCTGAAAGCTCAGAGTCGTCAGAAAAGTTACGCCGATAGATGACGCAAGCCCATTGAATTTGATGTTGGTGACCATGTACTCCTAAAGGTATCAGCTTGGAAGGGTGTGGTCAGATTCGGAAAGAAAGGAAAGCTTGCGCCTCGATTTGTTGGACCCTTTAAGATTCTGGAAAGAATCGGAAAAGTGGCCTACAGACTCGAACTACCGGAGGAACTTAGCAACGTTCACCCGACTTTCCATGTGTCTAACCTCAGAAAGTGTCTTGCTGAGCATGATATCCAAGTTCCTCTTGAGGATCTCCAAATAAACGAAACACTACACTTCATGGAGAAGCCTGTCGAGATCATGAACCGACAAACCAAACAGCTCAGGCACTCACGCATTCCCATTGTGAAGGTTCACTGGGAAGGCAAGCGAGGCACATAGTTCACTTGGGAACTCGAAAGCGACATGAAGGTGAAGTATCCACAGTTGTTTGTTACGGCTGAAGCCTAATCTCGGGACGAAATTCCCTTAACAGGGGGAGGCTGTAACACCCCGTGTTTCGAAAGTCAAAGTCAAAGTCAAGATTGAAGTCGAAGGAAGAAAAGATTGCTAATTGCGATCTGTCACTCCTTGCTCAATTCCTGTTTTGACTTCTTTGACTTGTAGATAGCCTATTTGCTTTGTTACGTTAGTTGTATTATGTGGAGTACTTGTAATAATCGAGGTTTTGTCGCTATTTAATGCGATTTATTGCATGGTTTATCTCTTTATCGCTTATCGCAATCGCAACCCGACTTATGAGTTCTGGATATTATTTTACGTGTGTGTGCTATCTATGTGCTACTTGTGCGTGTTTAATTATGTTATAATGTGGTGATTAATCGAAACGCAATCACAGTCGAATCGCAAAACGCTAAACGCAAGTTAAATAGGATGATTGTATGCTTGATATAGTGGTTAGGATTAAAAGTAATTTAATGAGAAACTCTATCGCATCGCAACGCTCAACACGAAAATCGAATCAGCAAAACTCGTCGCGCCAAACACTTGAATCGAGTGGCCAACCGACCGAGTTTCCACCCGATCGGATTGCCGTCCGATCGGATTGCCACCCGATCGACCAGCCACTCTCCTCCACTTTCCTTTTTGGGAAACCCTATAAATACCTCGTGTCACGTCACAACTTCACCTTTTGCACTCTCCTGTCCGACCAACGCTCCAACCTCACTTTTCTTCAGATTTCTCACGATTCTTGTAAGTTTTCCACCTAAATCTTGTACTTTCTTGATGTACACGCATTCCTACACCTTTCTATCTTTTGAATCTTAACTTTTAACCATGAAATCACTAGATTTGAGGTGTTCTAGGATGATGTCATTATGGTGTTCTTACGAACTTCATGTTTTGGCTTCAATCCACAAAGAACAACTTAGATCTGAACGATTTCCACACAAATAAACAAAGATCTTGCATAGATCTGAGCATATTCATGGTGAAAAAGGATTGAAAGATGGTTTCTAACTTTCTTTCAACTCTTTTACACTCAATGCACTTAAAACCCATAGAATCAGAGCTTGTTCTGATCTCCTACACGATTCTTAGTGATTGGTCGGTTTAAGATCTGGATTCTATCCACGAGATTTCTAATTTTAGGTTGAACATGAAACACCGTCTCGAACAGTTAACTGGTCGGATTTGGGTGATTTCTGTCCAATCGGGTCACTAAGTCTTGACGAGATTTCTGTTGTTTGACGCGATATTGAACAGTCTCGAGAAAACTACAAACTATCAAAACAACCAAGTGGAGAAGACGATCAGGTCATCTGGGATGGATTGCCGTCCGATCAGATTGCCACCCGACCGGACAGCCACCCGATCGGATTGCACCTTGGGTCCCACACTTAACTTTTATTTCAAACATTTGAGGTTTAAACATTGAACGGATTGGCGTCCGATCAGATTGCCGTCTGATCGGATTGCCGTCCGATCGGATTGCCGTCCGATCGGATTGCCACCCGACCATGTGATGTTTAGATTCCAACACTTAAACAATTTCCAACATAACAGTTCCAAAACAGATTGCCACCCGATCGGATTGCAATCCGATCGAGTGACAAACTGCTGTGAACTTGTTCTCACTAAGTGTCCAACCCATCGGATGGTCGCCCGATCGAACGGCCGTTCGATCGATCGACCTGAAAGGTAGAGATGCTTCTCTATTTTTAAAATGCTAAAACAAAAACTTCAAAAGACAAGCCATCATACACAAACACATCCTCCCAAATGAGGTAACAATCCAATCGAATGGTCACCCGATCGGATGACCATCCGAACGGATTGTCTCCCGATCGACCGGCCACCTGATCGGATTGCCACCCGATCGGATTGCCATCCTATCCATTGACACTCTACACCGTATTACGAATCACTTATCATTTATGCTATCGTTCTGATCAGGCTAATCTCACTCTAAGCGCTCCCTTCAATCCATTATCGCTGTGAGTATACTCGAACCCTTTTTGCTTTCGTACTTTTGGGTGTTACATACGTTACTTATTCTAAATCACATCGAACACACTATGCAATACTTTAACGCTAACCTTACTGCATGTTATACGTGACTCAATGAATGCTTGTTTGTTATGTTTACACATGGATTGATGTCTACCTGTCTTAGCAACTATAGTACTCTAGTTTGGACTCAACACCTGTTCACTCAGGGGTTGTTAAGGACAATTAATCACATGGTTCACAGTGGTGATCATGTATTACGAACTGCCTTGGCATTCAACCCGCAGTCATTGGTATTGATAGGATCATGTCGATAACTTACGTGCTTCATTTCACACTGTGTACGTGCTGGTTATGCGTAAACGATTTCGAACTCTATTATGCTATATCAAACTTGTATGCTCACCTTTATGCTATGCGAATTGACTTTTACTTTAACGTATATGGCAGGTGCTTAAGATGTTTATATGCTTGGATTGTTGTGAAATCGAGGCTAGGAACGAGTCTAGAAATAAAGACAATTTATGTTTATTTATTTAAATCTGAGTTGTCGGAACATGTGTTTGTTTGAAGAATATCTCTGTCTGTAATAACTATATTATCTTATGGGTCATGGTATGGGACATGATATTTTAAACTATTCGGTAATTTAGTCGTTATGGAATTTCTTTGAACAATCTGTTTCGCTCAGTGCCGCGCCCCGATGATTCCGCCATCGGTTGGGGTGTGACACATGCGCCATACGGCATTTTGGCTCAATTTTGCAAGGTTGCCTCCATACACCATGCGCAGTTTTGGCTCAATTTTGCAGGACACCTTCATGCGCATCGCACCATTTTGGTTCAACATGCAAAACTCAAACAAAATCAAACAACAAAACCACTACCCTTACAAGTCGAGAATCCCTTCTAGATGATAAACTCAACTAGAAGGCACACTGGACTGGGGGGACTTGAACATGTATGGTCCCAATTCCATGTACACATGGCAGGGACCACACCCCCTTTTTTATCCAACATGGCGCCTACATCAGCAAGCCTATCCAGAAGTTTTTAGAAGCTTCTGGAAGCTATCAAGGTGGCACCAAAGATGCTCCTCCAGACAAAAAGGACAACACGTGTCACCAATGATCAGACGCTATTTGGACCTGCAGTCCATGATCTTAGGACAGGCCGACAGCCGCTGGTACGGTTCCCCTACCTGGACAAATAGCAGCGCACCACCTCACCCACTACTCTGAGTGCGACGGAGGAGACCAAGAGGATATTCCCCCTGGTCGGACAGCTGGCGCTCGGTGGCAGCTGGCAAGGCCTCTCCTTACTCCTTCATTCTTCGGCTATAAATAGGACCATTCATCATTCAGGTTGAACATTCTGCTCTCCTTACGTTTCACCTACAACACACACTATTTCTCCTCAAAGTAGTACTTATTCTCACGCCGGAGGGCGGTCACAAGGAGAACCCCCCCTATTCTCCTCCTTGTGGTGAGTCACCGATGTTCTGTTTTGCAGGATTACAGTTATCGGCGAGTAGAGAAGGAGATTGAACCCCACATACGAGATGACCCAGCTAGTTAGCCTAAGTGTTAACCAGTGTTTCATCATTAATTAATAGACTAATAATGATGTTCTAAATGCTCATAAAATCAAAGTTTATGTCTCGGCTCTCTTTCAACCACCCATTATTATGGGTATCGCCCTTTCAAACTAACATTTTTCTCGTTTTGTTATTCTTTTTTGGTTAAGTGGTCCCTCCCTATACAGTCCGTGTTGGAACTTGGAAGTATTAAAAATTATTCATAACACTAATTCTTGCATATAATCATGAAAAGTGTGTATTAACAAGAGCAAGTGTTCAGAAATAACAATCTCACTAAGGCTAAGGCAGGAGGGTGTGGGATAAAGAAAGCTCCTAGGGGCTTTATCACGTCACGTCATGTCACGTCCACGTCAGACAGGGGGCTTTAAGGCTCATTTCTTTAACTTGCAGGGTGTGGGATAAAGCCCCTGTCATAATTACCTAATTATTTATTTATTTATATATTTTATTTTTTTTAAATTAAATGCCAATTTTAATAACTAGAAAATTTTTAAAAACATAATTTCATTAAAAAAAAGAAAAACATTACAAAGTCCTAAAAATGCAAAGTTAAAAAATAAGGTACTAGAAAATAAAAACTACATATATTTCACCTGAATGTGTGCCCTACGAGCCTCCAAAATGACTCGGTCCTCCTCCGCTAGATGTGAAAAGTCTTTCGATGCCTTCTCATTTTTGAGGAAGTGGGTTCGGCTTGGGTTTCCGGTACGGATTCGGTTTGGGTTGTGTTTTGGCTTTGGGGTATGTTATGGGGAAAAATGGAGGTTGGGAATAATATCCGTAAAAACCGGGAATCGGTGGAGTGGTCGGATGAGGAGAAGTTGGGGTGCTAGGTGGCATCGGATAATATCCAAGCTCACCCGTATGCGGGTCTCTTCGTAACGCTCTTCTTGCTCGTTGTTTGGCGCACTTTGCCAAAACGGATGGGTCGGATCCCACGGGTTTTGGTTGTTGTGAAACATTGTGTGATTATATAAAAAAAGTGTAGAGATTTTGTATAAAGATTGAGGTAGAAGGGATGGAAATTATGGAAAAAAGTGGGGTATTTATATGTGTAATTTATAAATTTGAAATTATTTTTCTTAAATGAAATGTTACCATTCAATGGTAACTTTTGACCAAACAACCCTCGATCGTGCCAATTCTTGCTCGTTACCATGCTAGCGAATAACCATGGTGCCCCCTTTAATTCTGTCAGTATGGGTGGTGGCGCCCCAGGGGCGCTATCGGTGGTGAGGTGGCGCCCTCCCATACCCTCCGGCCTAAATAATTAATGAAAAGTGTTATTACCTTAAGGCATGTAGGGAGATGGACAAACTAAACCATCCAATAAGTAGCTGAACCATTTTGGATGTCGTTTGTTATGGGAATGGCGGTGGCTTCTATGGCACCCCCCCGTTAACGATCCGCCATGGTGTTTGGCACCCCAAGCAGTAGGGATGGCGAAAAAGCCCAAGCTCGACGGGTATACCCGAAACATATGGGTCGGGTCTATCCGAAGCCGGCCGGGTATGGGGATAAAAATATAAAAAAGTTGGGTACTGGTATGGAATTCAGTGATACCCGCCCGATACCCGACCCATTTACCCGAATTTATACCCAAAACGTATATTAATTTAAATTTGAATTTCTATTTATATAAAATTTAGTATATAGACTTATTCAATATTCATAGATTTTGCTCTTTTGTTTGTCTTCAAGACTTTAACATACACATACAAGATTTTATGTTTAGTTATATTGTTTCTATGCAGATTAAAGATGTGTGTTAGAGCATTCACATCCCTTCCTCGAAATTATGTGAGAGAGGTTTTTATTTTATGAAAAGTGGTTGTAAGTGTTGTGGGTAGAGTAGAGAGAAAATGTTATTGTTCATCTATAAATTTGAGAAGGTCGATTGCCCTTAAGGAGGGTCGATTCTTATGGACTAATACCATTGCAAGGTATGAGACTTGTCCCACGTCAGTTGTATGGGCAATTGATGTGGGGTTTATATACCAAATGGGCTCTCTCACCCATCAGACTAGTCTTTTGGTTTGAGTTCTCTTGTTTGGTCTGTAACAGAGTTATTTGTAAAAGGAAGCTTAAATGAAAGAGACCTAACAACAACGATGAAGGGAAGAGAGGAATTTTTGCCTATAAAATACATTAACTTTTTTTTTTCAATGACTTCGCCCGCCCATCACTCATACACATGGGTCTGGCCCTGTGTTAGTGTGACAACCCTCACAAATCCAGGTATTCGTACAATTAATAAATATTAATTAATGCTTAATGACTGTGCTGGATTACATAACTGCTTCCTGATTACTGCATCATACTTGCATGTGCATCACATATTACATAATGTCACCTTATTATATCACAAGTAAACTTTATTGACATATATATCACAAGGTACTACACTAGTATGGTGTGTAGGGAAGTAAGGACCATAAAACTGCGTCACTAGGTGATAGTTTAAGTGCCGGAAAGTGCCTAAAACCCACACAAAGTGCAGAATTCTGCATTTTTCAGCAAAATTCAGCTTTTTAACAAGCTAGTTACATGAAAAAATTTAACTAAATGGTCCTGAATGCTTTCCTAAGTGTCGGGAATTAAAAGTGTCACAAAAAGTAACATAAAGATCATTAAACGGAATAGCTTAACACTTTAACGAACCGGTATTTAACCGAAGAACCGGACATTACCCGGAACACCAAAATTTTACTAGAAACATTGTTTAATTATTTCTGAGCTAGTCATGATCCCCGAACACCCTAACACACTATATAATTCATCATACACTTAAAACCCTAGACATTACACTTAACCTCCAACTAGTTATCCAAGTTACCATTCAAACTTACATTTACCCCCCCCCCCCGGAATTTACGGTCACAAGGACCCACCACCATACCCCTAGATTTTATTTCTATTTTATATTTGATCTTGCTTGATTTGGTGGACAAGATATTGGATGGAAGGTTATAAGTATGGTGTGAAATCTCCAAAGATCATCATATCTCACACTTCACAACACCACCACAACTCTTCTACTCTCTCACCCTCTCACGGCCGTAAGTAGCCACCACCACCACCATTGTTTTCATTTCAAGTTCATGCAATCCAAGGTCATCTCAAGGTGTAACAAGGTGTTTTATGAAGCTTGGTGCTTGTAGAACTTGAAGAACCTCCATTGCTTGCTTTCATCCACCATTTTCATCATTTTTTTCTTCAAGTGTTCTTCCCTAGCTTAGAGCTAGTAGTAAGACTCTCTTGACCCTTTGATACTTCTAATTTTGATTTGTTAAAAGATGTGTTATGTTATCAATCACAAGAACACTAAAAGACATAATCTTGAATCATACCCCTAGATTTACGGTCACAAGGACCCACCACTAAAAGACATAATCTTGAATCATACCCCTAGACATAATCTTGAATCATACCCCTAGACATAATCTTGAATCATACCCCTTGGAATTTACGGTCACAAGGACCCACCACCATACCCCTAGATTTTATTTCTATTTTATATTTGATCTTGCTTGATTTGGTGGACAAGATATTGGATGGAAGGTTATAAGTATGGTGTGAAATCTCCAAAGATCATCATATCTCACACTTCACAACACCACCACAACTCTTCTACTCTCTCTCCCTCTCACGGCTGTAAGTAGCCACCACCACCACCATTGTTTTCATTTCAAGTTCATGCAATCCAAGGTCATCTCAAGGTGTAACAAGGTGTTTTATGAAGCTTGGTGCTTGTAGAACTTGAAGAACCTCCATTGCTTGCTTGCTTTCATCCACCATTTTCATCATCTTTTTCTTCAAGTGTTCTTCCCTAGCTTAGAGCTAGTAGTAAGACTCTCTTGACCCTTTGATACTTCTAATTTTGATTTGTTAAAAGATGTGTTATGTTATAAATCACAAGAACACTAAAAGACATAATCTTGAATCATGAACTTGAAGCTTACATATGACGAAATCTTGTTAAAATAATGTTGTTTAAGTATATGTATGATACGTGTTGTTGTCACTTGGGAATATGATGTTGATCATCATATGGAGCTTGCTAGATTGTGATTAAACACATGAACTAGCAAGTTAGAGGATGATTATGTGTAACACAAGAAGATGATCCTCATGCATGAGCATGAACTTGAACAAAAAGATGATTTCTTGAAAAACAATAAATAAAGTAAGCTAGAAATCTTATGAATCTAAGATTTATGAATGATTTTTCCAAAAGAACCAAGTTCAAAATATGATTTTTAGAAAATATTGGTTCTTACTTAAACAAACACTATTTTTAGAGATAAGTCAAGTGTATAAACACTTATGAAACAAAAGATCTCACAAATAAACATTTTTGTAAAATATGTTTACAAGTTGTAAACACCCAGATTCTTTAAGAATGGAATTGTAAAGTAATAAACGCACTTTAAAGGGGTAACTAAGTCTACTAAACATACTACCAAGTTACTACGAGTTTTTGTGAAAGATCAAGTTCATGTTGTTATATATAAATTGTATAGTTTTTGCACTTGGTAAGTGTAAAGTTGTTTATGGGTTAATTGTTGATTGTTGTGATGATTTTTGAAAAGAAAATGATATGCTTTAATAGCATGGACACCTCCATTTTCAAAGGAAACTATGACAAAATTTTCTAAAAATACAAACACTTAGAAAAAATATTTTCTAAACAGGTATTTACAAGTGAGTTTTAACTATGGTCTACAATATAAACTTTGCCATAATTTTTGTAACAAAAATACAAATATTGGAGGATGGTTTTTATAAATAAAAATGGGTAAATATATATATTTAGAATATATATACATATTAAGACACTTGTGTGATTATTTGTATACTTGGTGAAATGGTTATATTGTTTTAGGGTAAAATAATATAACTTAACAAAGTACCGTGAAATTTACTATCCAAAACAATACCATTACAAATATATCTTTGGTAAATATTATTTGGATACAAGAAAGGAAAATATGATTTTTGTAAATATTACAAAGTTATATCATACTTTGACAAAAGGGAAAATATTATTTTTGGGAAGTTAAAATATATTTTCTTAGTATATTTAGAAGATATGTAATTTTTGGGAAAAATATATATTTTCTTGGAATACATTATTTTGGACAAAATAAGTTTAAATATATTTTCTAAAGTGGAACTTGGAAATATATTATTTTGAAAATTACAAATACAATAATACAAATATACATGTATGAGAATACCCCCATCCTTGTGAAGGAAATATGAAAATAAATACTTGAGAAGTATTGATACAAAATGTGGTTTAAACAATTATTCCAAAACTAAATATAATTTAAGGTTAAAATAATTATTATTTTAACAAGTAATTATAACTTGGAATAATATTGAGAACATAAGAAACGTAACTCCGAAACATTAATACTAAGCAAAGGCACGACCCGTTCGTCTAATAGATGTTAGTACACTGTAGGTAGTCGTGTTCGTTGAGGAGATTTGGGTTACGATTCTGAAGACGCATTAATGTGAGTTCATGTCCCCCTTTTCTTTAAACTGTTTTGTTTATTTACTTCGGGGGTGAAATACATGTTACAAAGGATTACTTACAATACAATTGGTATGGTTAGCCTAGGAAATAACCATAGATCATGTGATTGGGTAGGCGTATACTTGAGGCCATCAATCTTCTTGTAGGACCGAGGGGCATGAGTGATAGATCTATTTGGGTGTAGCGAGCCCACACCCATGAGGCCAGGGTGGCCCATAATGGTGACTATGTCTTCCAGCCGGAAGCCCGGTACAACTTTGCTAGGTTTGAGTCTTCCTACACCGTCACACATATCAGTGGCCTTGCAAACCATTGGTGATCTTTTCCTTGTTTGCTATCATACTGGGACTTTCATACATACATTGAATATAAAAGGTTTTATACATACTCACGAACACATGATCTCGCTCAACTTTTTGTTGATATTTTTAAACTACATGTATTTCAGGGAACTAGTGGATCTGGCAGGTGTGTGCATGTGTTTCAAGCTGCGTTTAAATAAAAGATATCATCTGGGGTAGTAGAGTTTAGAAGATGTGTCCTATTACTGGACGGGATACATGTTTCTAAACCCGGTTTTATTTAAGATCTTTTGTGGAGTCTTTATGAACTCAGTTGAACATGTCATGGTTTGTAACTAAATTTGGTGTCGATGTTTTCAAGACAAGTATGTTATGGTATTTTCTAACTTAATTAATGGATGAATATCTTTTGGTTTTATCATATAGTATGTTATGATTGAATGCTATGGTATTAAGAGGTCACACCAATAACCATGCTTCCGCAAAAGTCAGGGTGTGACAGCTTGATATCAGAGCTTCGATCGTAGCGAACTAGGATTCTTTTCGAGTCTAGACTACGATCATTAGGGCTCTCACGAAAACGTTTTCATTGCATACACAAAATGTCCAGATCCAGGAAACAAACATTTTTAAATAAATAAAAGACACAAAATACATTTTAAAGAATTTGTTTATAATTCAGTCTGAGAGACTGGGGAGTTAGTTTGAGAGACTAGCTGGGAGATTCAGTCTGAGAGACTAAGAGACTAGCTGGGTAATTCAGTCTGAGAGACTGGGGAGTTAGTCTGAGAGACTAGCTGGGAGATTCAGTCTGAGAGACTGGGGAGTTAGTCTGAGAGACTAGCTGGGTAATTCAGTCTGAGAGAGTGGGGAGTTGGTCTGAGAGACTAGTAGGGGCAGTCTGAGAGACTGGGAGGTTTAGCCTAAGAGGCTGGGTAGTTCAGTTTGGGAAACTGGGGGGTTAGTCTGAGAGACTAAGTAGTTCAGTCTGAGAGGCTGGGTGGGATAGTCTTGGGAAGACTAGGATGCATACATGCTTACATTGTTATAACTTACATGCTTATTTGATGATTGTTGATATGCGTGCATATGTGTGATTGTTTTGTTACAGACACCATGTCCTCTTCTGATAGTGGAGTATCAGATACCATAGACCCTATGCCCATAGCTTCAGATGACGAGATGGCCACGGACCCTGAGGTTTTTACTTCAGACACTATGAGTAGCGATGAGGATGACTTCCAGCCGTTTGCTTTACCGGATTTTGGAGATGATATACCACTAGCTGATGGTCTTCCTAGCGAGGATCTACCTCTTGTTCAGATCCTTGCTCCTGTTCCTCTTGAGGATCTGCCTCTAGACGCTATGTCTGACGACGACATCGATCTTTTTATTGAGGGTCCCCCTGAGGATGCCCAGGATGGTGGGGCTCTAGTCGATGATTGTCGTTGTCGTTCCACCTGTCAAGATTCCAGTTGATGATGATGTTTTTATTCCACTTGTTGAGATCCCAGTCGATGATGTCATTGTTGTTCCACAGGATGAGATTCCTATTGTCGAGGCTCCTTCTGACCATTATGGTCCCGATTCATTTGAGTCTGTGTCATCTACTACCTTACATACACGGGGCATGCAGCATCATCCCGTTGACACTGATTCTGAAACCGCTATGTCTGCTACACCTGTCCCTCCACAGTATTTCGAGTTTGACAATGAGTTTGATCCTGTCTTTCCTCACGACTTTGACCCTGATCATGAGATTGAGTTTGTCCCCGATGAGCAGCCTTTTGAGGCACCTGTCATTCCTGACGATTAGCTCTTTGATATACCTACTGATCTTGAGCTTGCTCCAGCTGACCCTGAGCCTGAGATTGCACCAGAGCCCATACCTGCTCATGATCCTCTACCGGAGCATGATCACGTTGACATACCCATTGTTGCACCACCTTTGCCTGACCCTCTACCTGCACCCGCAGACCACGCTCCATTTGCTACCCATGTTGACCCCAGATATGCGCACGCCCGCAATGGGTGGATCGAGGACGACGATGACTATCCTCCTTTTGTTAGATCCGTCACTCCCCCTTCTGCACCTACACATGCGCCAGCTGATATCAACCCGTTTCACCACACGTATTTGACATTCATCGCACTGATTTACCAGTCACATTTCTACAGGATATCCCTCCTCCCCGACCAGGGGAAGGACCATCGAGTCAGCAGCCACCTGTGTCAGCAGCCTTTCCGTTCATGCCACCATTTGCACCTGCTACACATACTGCACCTTTTGTTTCTACACCATTGGGCGAGCCACAGATTTAGTTTCCGCCCAACACGATGCCCATTTCTGATCCATACCATCCCTTCCACATTGGATACTCGAGGGATGATTTTCTTTTGTCGCTGCAGCTCCAGTAGGAGATGCTGTGTAGGAGAGTCATGGAGTTAGAGAGGATCCCGCGTCCTCCGCCTTGTTATTGTCAGTCACCGTTCGCGACTCCCCCTGCTCCACTCCTGCCATACCCAGATCCTGACTTTCATTTTCTTATTTTGGAGCAGCAGGTTAGCTACCTGTTGCGTATCGTTCATGCCCTCGAGGAGGATTTGGCGCATTTGCGCAGGTTGCTTTTCGTTCCTCCTCCTCCTCCACCTCCTCCTCCTCCTCCACCATCAGCTTAGAGGTTTTTGGTTTTATGCAGATAGCATACCTTTGATGAGAGTGAAGATATTGAGCCATATTGCACAGCCTTTTGAAGACCACACTTTGACTTTTGATTATTGTAGTTGGTAGACGATTTGGACAGGGGTGATGTGAGCCTTTAGTCCCATTTTGATGTATGGTACAATTATGAAACTTGTAAAACTGTACTTGTGGTCTTGATATATGAAAGCTCAATTGCAACATTCTCATTACATGCATTGGTGAATTACTTGGTTAAGTTGTGATTGTTAGTAAGTAAACACATAACATCCATGAGGTTACAAATGATAAAAGATATGATTCAGTGTTTACTTGTGATGATGAATGTTATTACATACGCATACTACATACTTATATGCATAAGACCTGACCTATACAATCTTCTTATAGAAGATGCCTCCACGAAGAGAAACTCGATTGCCCACTACTGAGGCCGAATTACAAGAAAGGATTTCCTGAGCAATAGCAGATTACGGGCCTCACGCACCGAAACTAGCGGGGGGTACCTCGAGGAACAACCCACCTCGTGGTAATGTTTAAGTCGCTTGAGACACATTACGTTACCTTTGGTTATTCCATGTGCGCTTGCTAATGTTTTCTGTGAATGACATTACTCGTACAGGCTGTACCTATAAACAGTTTTTAGACTGTAAACCGCTGAATTTCGACGGCATCGGGGGTGCTGTGGCTTTTGTTCGATGGACGGAAAAGACCGATTCAGTGATAAGAATGAGCAAATGCGCACCAGAACAACAAGTCACCTACATCTCCGGATTGTTCATAGATGGAGCGCTTTCGTGGTGGAATCTCCAAGTCCAAACTCTAGGAGAGGCAGTAGCATACGCTTTGACTTGGAACGAGCTAAAGGAGCTCATGGGTAAGAAGTATTACTCCAGGGCCGAAATTCAAAAATTTGAAACAGAGTTTTGGAACCTCAAGATAGACGGCCCGAAGATCGCCGAGTATGTGCAGAGATTTCACAATCTATCTCATGTGGTACCAGGTTAGTCCGGAATTCAAACGCGTTGAGCGTTTCATTTGGGGGTTGGCACCTCAGATTATGAGTATGGTAACAACATCGAAACCTGCTATGATCACAGAGGCTATCGATCTGAGTGTAGCGTTAACGGAAGAAGCTATCAGGTTAAACAAGTTTTCGATCTCTGACCAAAAGAAGAAGGAGACTCACGTTGAGTCATCCGGTGAGAACAAACGGAAGTTCTCCAACTTTAAGAAAGGTACCAGCAGTACAAACAAGAAGGATGAGACAAACGCACTGGCCAAGGCCAAAGGAAAGGGGTATATGGGCACTTTGCCCAAATGTGATACGTGTCAGTCGCATCACAATGGACGATGTCGAGCTGGAAAATGTGAATCTTGTGGACGAGTTGGTCACTCGAAAGAAACATGCTGGGTTGGTACTGGCTGTGGTGGTCAAAGGGGTTTTGGTAATGGAAACAACAACCGTGGAGGTAATGGATACGGGAACCGCCCTCAAGGAGGAAATGGAGGTAACGGAAATCGTGGTAATTTTGCGAATCAAGCTGGGAGTGGAAACCGCAACCAAAACAACGCTCAAGGTGGTAATGGGAATGGTAATGGTCGAGGACCAGGTTGTTTCAATTGTGGAGATGTGGGGCATTTCAAGAGAGAGTGCCCAAAGCTCAATCAAGCACAGGGAAGAGTCTTCAACATCGGTGCGAGGGAAGCACACCAAGATCCAAATATGGTCACTGGTACTTTCCCTATCAATCAACGCTTTGCATCTGTACTATTTGATACTGGTGCCGATTATAGTTTTGTATCGCTAGAATTTAAGAATATACTTGGGTTGGTAACCAGTAAGCTAGACATTCCATATTCAATAGAACTAGCTAATGGAAAGCTAGTAGAAGCGAAGGAAGTTATTAGGGGTTGCGTGATAGAGCTGGGAGAGCACGAGTTTACGCTGGATCTGCTACCAGTCGAGTTGGGAAGCTTCGACGTGGTAGTGGGGATGGATTGGTTGTCAAGCAACCGAGCAGAGATAGTATGTCACGAGAAGATCATTCGCATTCCGATGGCGAATGGAGAAACAATTGTGGTACATGGAGAGAAGCACGATACGCCCCTAAGAATCATTAGTTGTTTAAAGGCTCGAAAGTGTTTGCAGAAAGGATGTGTTGCCTTCTTGGCACACATCGTGGATAAAGAAGCCGCTGAGCCAAAGCTAGAAGACATTCCAGTCATGAAGGAATATCCTGAAGTCTTTCTCGAAGACTTGCCAGGATTGTCGCCGCAAAGGCAAGTTGAGTTTCACATTGACTTAGTTCCAGGCGTCGCGCCTGTGGCTAAGGCACCTTATCGACTTGCGCCTTCAGAAATGCAAGAGCTGTTAATGCAACTTCAGGAACTATTGGACAAGGGATTTATCAGACCAAGCTTCTAGCCTTGGGGAGCTCCAGTTTTGTTTGTTAAGAAGAAGGACGGTAGTTTCCGCATGTGTATCGACTACCGCGAGCTGAACAAATTAACCATTAAGAATCGGTATCCTTTGCCAAGGATAGATGACCTGTTCGATCAACTGCAAGGTTCGAGTTTTTACTCAAAGATCGATCTTCGATCGGGTTATCACCAATTGAGGATACAAGAAGAAAGCATACCAAAGACGGCCTTCAGAACACGCTATGGACACTACGAGTTCCTGGTTATGCCATTTGGGTTGACGAACGCGCCAGCAGTATTCATGGATTTGATGAATAGAGTCTGCAAGCCCTATCTTGATAAGTTTGTGATCGTGTTTATTGATGACATTTTGATCTACTCGAAGACGAAGGAAGAACATGAGCAACATCAAAGAGCCATCTTAGAGCTGCTTAAGAAAGAAAAGTTGTACGCGAAGTTCTCAAAGTGCGAATTTTGGCTGCGCGAGGTTCAGTTCCTTGGTCATGTAGTAAATGGAAATGGAATCCATGTGGATCCCACAAAGATCGAGGCAATCAAGAATTGGGAGACTCCGAAGACGCCAACCGAGATTCGACAATTCCTAGGTTTGGCAGGATACTACCGCAAATTCATTGAGGATTTCTAAAAAATCGCTCAACCATTGACCTCCTTTACTCAGAAAGACAAGAAGCACGAATGGGGAGACAAGCAAGAAGAAGCATTTCAGTTGTTGAAAAGCAAACTTTGCGATGCACCGATCTTATCCCTACCCGAAGGCACTGAAGACTTCGTGGTATATTTCGATGCCTCGCGTCAAGGTTTAGGCTGCGTGCTGATGCAGCGACAAAAAATTATAGCCTATGCTTCGCGCCAGTTGAAGGTTCATGAGAAAAACTACACCACGCATGACTTGGAATTAGGCGCAGTGGTGTTTGCATTAAAAATCTGGCGACATTATTTGTACGGTACGCATTGTACAATCTTTACTGGTCACAAGAGCCTACAGCATATATTCGATCAAAAAGAGCTTAACATGAGACAAAGACGCTGGGTCGAGTTGTTAAATGATTATGATTGTGAAATCAAGTATCACCCAGGGAAGGCGAATGTAGTCGCAGACGCCTTGAGTCGGAAAGAAAGGATTAAGCCCATAAGGGTTAGGGCTTTGGAAATGATTGTTCAGACGGACCTCTCATTGTGCATTCGTGCCGCATAGAGAGAAGCTCTTAAGGAAGTGAATCTTGAGAATGAATATCTCCCTGGGATGGAGAAACAGTTAGTACCCAATGATGATGGAACGTTGTGCTTCATGAAACGAATTTGGGTTCCTTTCTTTGGTGGTCTGAGAGACGTTATTTTCGATGAAGCTCACAAGTCACGGTACTCGATCCATCCAGGATCGGATAAAACGTACCAAGATTTAAAGGATTTCTATTGGTGGCCGAGATTAAAAGGCAACATTGCAACGTATGTTGGCAAATGCTTAACTTGTGCCAAGGTAAAGGGCCGAATATCAAAAGCCTTCAGGTCTCCTGCAACAACCCGAAATACCCCAGTGGAAATGGGAGCATATTTCAATGGACTTTATAACGAAGTTACCAAGGATACCCAGAGGTCACAATACGATTTGGGTAATCGTAGACCGTCTGACCAAATCTGCACACTTTTTGCCAATCAAGGGGAATGATAATACTACCAAGCTTGCTGAGCTATACCTGAGAGAGATAGTTGCACGACATGGAGTGCCTCTCTCAATCATCTTTGATCGAGATGGAAGATTCGTATCAAGGATTTGGCAATCCTTCCAAGAAGCCTTTAGTTCTCAGTTGAATCTGAGTACTGCATTCCATCCGCAGACAGATGGCCAGAGCTAGCGAACGATTCAATCGTTGGAAGATATGTTGCGAGCATGCGTAATGGATTTGGGTGGTAGTTGGGACACTCACTTACCCTTGGTAGAATTCTCTTATAACAACAGCTACTATGCAAGTATCCAAGCTGCACCATTTGAAGCTCTCTATGGACGCAAGTTTCGATCACCGTTATGCTGGGCAGACGCGGGTGATAGACAGCTTGTTGGTCTTGAATTGGTTTAAGAGATGACTGATAAGATTACACAGATCCGAGAGCGCATAAAGGCGGCTCGTGGTCGACAAAAGAGTTACGCGGATCGAAGAAGGAAACCGTTGGAGTTTCAAGTGGGAGATATGGTTTTGTTAAAGGTTTCACCCTAGAAGGGTGTAGCACGCTTTGGGAAGCGTGGGAAGTTGAACCCGCGATACATTAGATCATTCAAAGTCCTGGAGAGGATTGGTCTTGTAGCTTACAAGTTGGATCTACCCGCATAACTAAATGGCGTTCATGATACATTTCATGTATCTAACCTGAAAAATAGTACAACTCAAGAGACAGTTGTCATACCTGCCGACGAAGTCCATATTGACGACACACTCCACTTTACTGAAGAACCTGTTAAGGTTACTGATTGGAAGGTTAACAAGACGCGCAGGAGTAGTGTTAAACTCGTCAAGGTTCGTTGGAACGCGTGACACGACCCAGAGTTCACTTGGGAGCGTGAGGATCGTATGAAAGTGAAATACCCACATTTGTTCCCCAAGACCCCTGCAGCTAGTAGCAGAACTTAAATTTCAGGATGAAATTTTCTTAACGGGGGGAGAATGTGACAACCCTCACAAATCCAGGTATCCGTACAATTAATTAATATTAATTAATGCTTAATGACCGTGCTGGATTACATAATTGCTTCCTGATTACTGCATCATACTTACATGTGCATCACATATTACATAATGTCACCTTATTATCACATGTAAACTTTATTGACATACATGATGCACAAAGCACAGTTAGCACAGTTAGCGGATAACTCAGAAAAATGCTGACAATGTTCAGTACATAGACAGACAGTGTTTTGAGACCCAGTATGGGCCAGGGACAAGGTACTACACTAGTATGGTGTGTAGGGAAGTAACGACCATAAAACTGCGTCACTAGGTGATAGTTTAAGTGCCGGAAAGTGCCTAAAACCCACACAAAGTGTAGAATTCTGCATTTTTCAGCAAAATTCAGCTTTTTAACAAGCTAGTTACATGCAAAAATTTGACTAAATGGTCCTGAATGCTTTCCTAAGTGTCGGGAATTAAAAGTGTCACAAAAAGTAACATAAAGATCATTAAATGGAATAGCTTGACACTTTAACGAACCGGTATTTAACCGAACAACCGGACATTACCCGAAACACCAAAATTTTACTAGAAACATTGTTTAATTATTTCTGAGCTAGTCATGATCCCCGAACACCCTAACACACTATATAATGCATCATACACTTAAAACACTAGACATTACACTTAACCTCCAACTAGTTATCCAAGTTACCATTCAAACTTACATTTACCCCCCCCCCCCCCCTTGGAATTTACGGTCACAAGGACCCACCACCATACCCCTAGATTTTATTTCTATTTTATATTTGATCTTGCTTGATTTGGTGGACAAGATATTGGATGGAAGGTTATAAGTATGGTGTGAAATCTCCAAAGATCATCATATCTCACACTTCACAACACCACCACAACTCTTCTACTCTCTCACCCTCTCACGGCCGTAAGTAGCCACCACCACCACCATTGTTTTCATTTCAAGTTCATGCAATCCAAGGTCATCTCAAGGTGTAACAAGGTGTTTTATGAAGCTTGGTGCTTGTAGAACTTGAAGAACCTCCATTGCTTGCTTTCATCCACCATTTTCATCATTTTTTTTCTTCAAGTGTTCTTCCCTAGCTTAGAGCTAGTAGTAAGACTCTCTTGACCCTTTGATACTTCTAATTTTGATTTGTTAAAAGATGTGTTATGTTATAAATCACAAGAACACTAAAAGACATAATCTTGAATCATGAACTTGAAGCTTACATATGATGAAATCTTGTTAAAATAATGTTGTTTAAGTATATGTATGATACTTGTTGTTGTCACTTGGGAATATGATGTTGATCATCATATGGAGCTTACTAGATTGTGATTAAACACATGAACTAGCAAGTTAGAGGATGATTATGTGTAACACAAGAAGATGATCCTCATGCATGAGCATGAACTTGAACAAAAAGATGATTTCTTGAAAAACAATAAATAAAGTAAGCTAGAAATCTTATGAATCTAAGATTTATGAATGATTTTTCCAAAAGAACCAAGTTCAAAATATGATTTTTAGAAAATATTGGTTCTTACTTAAACAAACACTATTTTTAGAGAAAAGTCAAGTGTATAAACACTTATGAAACAAAAGATCTCACAAATAAACATTTTTGTAAAATATGCTTACAAGTTGTAAACACCTAGATTCTTTAAGAATGAGAATTGTAAAGTAATAAACGCACTTTGAAGGGGTAACTAAGTCTACAAAACATACTACCAAGTTGTCACACCCCCAAAATCCACACGCGGAGTACCACCGCTTGGAGGCGTGACATGACCAGGATCAAGCCACCAATCATATTGAACATAATTATATAGTAAAAGTCATTCATCAATACGATAGGTGTTTCCAAAATCAAATATAAACATGTGTGTAGCGGAAGCAATAAGGTAAAACCCAACATAAGTTTAAGTACAAAATGTCATAATGTTTAACAACACATTCACGATCCATGTCCACAACGACTGAGCCTCCCGTGCAAGCTCCAAAAGTACCTAAAGTCCTGCAAGGCATGTAACAGAGAGTCAACAACTAGTTGAGCGAGTTCACAGTAAATAAGTTCGTAAAAGCAAGTTCGTTTCGTAACGTGCGGCTCTACTGGGCCGATAGTATGTTCTATTAGTGGGGGCTTCCCATGTTTGCATATACACTAGACTATTTGTAACCATAAGTGTTCTTCTTACCGAGAACAGTAGTACGTACAAAGTTTACGTAGGTTTTACGTAAGTGTCCTTCACAACCGAGGACAGGGGTACGCGGGGGTTTACGTAGGTTTTACGTAAGTGCCTGACACAACCCGAGGCAGTAATGAGTATTAGTTTACGTAGGTTTTACGTAAGTGTCCTTCACAACCGAGGACAGTGATGTGTACAAGTATACGTAGGTTTTACGTATGTGTCCTGCGCATCCGAGGACGATGGTAGATAGTCTAGTAACATTGTAAGTACAAATTCATTCCTTCAATCCCATTCCCAACCCCGGGAATCCCATGCCTTGGTAAGAGTGTGAACTCACCTTGTTTGCTCGGTATGCTAAGTTAAGTGCTCACAATAAATCAGTCAAGTCCTATAGTGCACGTATGTTCAGTCAGTTTACGTTCGTAATATTTCACATGTAACTGTCCTCACAGTAATATCATATGGTGTGTTTGACAGTTCATATCATGCAACACATAAACAGGCAGTCACATTCATAACATTCATGCTTCACATACGTGTGTTCCACAGTTGATATAATATTGTTATTCGTTAGCATGCTTGACAGGAATAGTAGTTAATCATGTAAATCAACTAACAGAGCTAACATCCCTCAGAACTAGTAACTAACTGTATCACATGCTTTACTTAACTAACATAATAAGTTTAACAGAGTTAATAAATAACAAAGTTATATATCCAAAGAGTTAACCTAATAACTTAATTAACAACTAATCATAACATACATACACTAACTGAGTTTATGATTTAACATAGTTACTTAGTTTGACAGTGTTAATAAACTAACCAGAATTAACAAACTGGGTTAATAAACAAACAGGTTAAAAACCACACAGAACACATGAGCCGAAATCACTTATAGGCCGAAATCCACTTTAGCCGAAATCACTTATAGGCCGAAATCCCTTAATGGCCGAAATCACCCCCTTAGCCGAAATCCCCCTTGGGCCGAACTCACATCTGGGCCGAAAACACTATATGGGCCGAAATCACTTGAGTGATTTCGTCCATTTTAAAATGGTGAGGGTGTTTTCGTCCTCTTTATCATCTTCTTCAACAACATCAGTTAACAAAAACCCAGCAACTAAAATCTTATTACAGTTGCAGGTTCAACCATTTGTAGGAACAATCAATCCAACAGAAGCTAGTTCATTCATTTAGATACTTACTCATCTAAACAATCAGGATTAACATCCAACAATCATCAAAGTTTTTAACATTTAACAGGAGATCTAGTTATGCATTTATCATCTGACCATCTAAGATCACTTCATCTCGAAGATTAACAATCACCATCAACAGAGAACAATGATCTAAACATTAAATCATCACTCAAAATCAAATCATATGATCATAATGTCTCACAGTAGCAGTCAATATAAGATATCATCTTTACATGTAAATCACTAACCGTATTAAACAGGGGTTTGGCTTCAAGATGAGGAATTCTCTTTTGTGGGTTTCAGATGTAAAGAGAGAGAACAAAGTGATAAGGTTTGGTAAGTGGGTAACGTCTCGGAGAAGATTTGTTTAAAAACTGATTATAAAAAATAGCTCAACCCACACTGGGCCAAGGCCCATCTTCTGATTTCGTCAGCACATGGACGAAAACACTTAAAGTGTTTTCACCACTTGGGTGATTTCATGGATAATTGTTTTCATTTTCAGTAAAGGTTCCATCTATTTAACATGTTAATTAGTACAAAGCCTTATAAACATACACTCACATATTAACAAATATTACGGATTTCCAAGTACAAAATATTAATCGAAATACGATATAACGTATTACAAAGGTAAGCGTTGTGAAACAACGAGTCGTATTAACAAACAACTAAATAAAAAAAAATTAACGTGCACAAAATGCGAAGATAAAATCTTGGAAACTCGAGTTGTCACATTATCCCCAACTTGAAAGAAATTTCGTCCCGAAATTTAGCATGCGGTTACTAAGGAAGCTAGGTAAGTTATCATTTACTGGTTTTCCTGGGGTGTCACATCATCCCCCCGTTGATTTGGAATTTCTTCCCGAAATTCTTTAGTAGCTTCAGCCTCAGTAGTAGTTGCATTGTTTTCGAACAACTGGGGATATTTGAGTTCCATTTGGTCTTCGCGTTCCCGGGTGAACTCTGGGCTACGACGGGAGTTCCAACGAACTCGAACAAGAGGTATTCTGGTGTTCTTGAGGACCTTAACATCCCGGTCCGTGATTTCAACTGGTTCTTCGACGAAATGCAACCGTTCGTCGATAGTGAGCTCCTTCAAAGGAACTATGAAGGTCTCATCTGACTGCCACTTCTTCAGATTCGACACATGAAAGACGTTGTGAACTGCACTGAGTTCAGCTGGTAAGTTCAGTCTGTAGGCCACTTTGCCTATTTTCTCAATGACTTCAAATGGTCCAACGTATCGTGGATTGAGTTTGCCTCGTTTGCCAAAACGAACAACACCCTTCCAGGGTGAAACTTTGAGTAGTGCTCGATCCCCAACTTGGAATTCGAGTATTTTCCTGTCTTTATCGGCGTATACTTTCTGACGGTCATGAGCTGCCGCCATGCGTTGTCGTATTTGAGAAATCTTTTCAGTAGTATCAACTACCATTTCCGGACCTGTGATCTGACTGTCACCCACCTCTGCCCAACAAAGAGGTGATCGGCATTTACGCCCGTACAATGCCTCAAATGGAGCAGCTTTAATGCTGGTGTGGTAACTGTTGTTGTACGAAAATTCCACAAGTGGTAAATGTTTTTCCCAGCCCTTGCCAAAGTCAATTACGCACGCCCGAAGCATGTCTTCTAGAGTTTGAATAGTGCGCTCAGACTGCCCATCTGTCTGAGGATGATAAGCTGTGCTCATGTCTAATCGAGAGTCAAAAGATTTGTGCATTGCTTGCCACAGTTCTGAAGTAAAACGTGCATCACGATCAGAGATAATAGATGTGGGCACCCCGTGCCTCGAGACAACTTCCTTAAGGTATATGTCTGCTAGAGTGGAGAACTTATCTGTTTCCTTGATAGACAAGAAGTGAGCAGACTTTGTGAGTCGATCTACGATCACCCAAATAGTATCATTTCCGCGCTGAGATCTAGGCAGGCCAGTAACAAAATCCATGGAAATTTGCTCCCATTTCCATTGTGGTATCTCAGGTTGTTGGAGTGGGCCTGATGGTTTCTGATATTCCGCTTTGACTCTCGCACAAGTCAAACACTTGCTAACGTAAGTTGCTATGTGGGCCTTCATGCTAGGCCACCAATATGTAGTTCTGAGGTCGTGGTACATCTTATCTGAACCAGGATGTACTGAGTAGCGAGACTTATGAGCTTCATCCATTACAAGCTCGCGTAAATTACCATAGAGTGGGACCCAAATGCGTCCGGTTACATAATAGGCGCCGTCTGCCCTTTGTTCTAACCGTTGCCTTGAGCCGCGTAGAGCTTCAGCCCTGACGTTTTCCTGTTTCAATGCTTCTACCTGAGCATCTCGTATCTGTGAAGGAAGACTGGACTGAATAGTGAGTTGCAACGCTCGTACACGCCTAGGTGTAGTATCCTTTCGACTGAGGGCGTCGGCCACCACATTGGCTTTACTTTATAGCACATTCGTAATCGTTCAGTAACTCGACCCATCGACGTTGTCGCATGTTCAATTCTTTATGCTTGAAGATATGCTCAAGGCTCCTGTGATCGGTGTAGATGGTGCACTTGGTGCCATATAGATAATGTCGCCATATCTTGAGCGCAAAGACAACAGCTCCAAGCTCTAAATCGTGCGTAGTGTAATTCCGTTCGTGAATCTTAAGTTGGCGCGAAGCATAAGCAATAACGTTATCCCGTTGCATCAACACACATCCAAGACCTTGGATAGATGCGTCGCAGTAGACTACAAAATCGTCCGTGCCTTCAGGCAATGAGAGGATAGGTGCGCTACAAAGTCTATCCTTTAAGTGCTGAAACGCTGTATCCTGTGTATCACTCCAACGGTAAGCAACACCTTTCTGTGTCAGTAATGTAAGCGGCTGTGCAATCTTTGAGAAGTCTTTGATAAACCGTCTGTAATAACCTGCCAAACCCAAGAATTGGCGTATTTCCGTCGGTGTACTAGGTGCAGGCCAGTTCTTGATCGAATCTACCTTGGATGGATCAACATGAATCCCATCCTTGGTTACCACGTGGCCTAGAAAGTGGACTTCACGAAGCCAGAAGTCGCATTTTGAAAACTTAGCGTACAGCTGTTCCGTTCGAAGGAGTTCCAGAATAAGTCGTAAATGCTGCTCATGTTCCTCCCGATTCTTTGAATAGATCAGGATGTCGTCAATAAAAACAATAACAAACTTGTCAAGATAAGGTTTGCACACCCTGTTCATAAGATCCATGAAAACCGCAGGCGCGTTCGTTAGCCCGAATGGCATAACCAAAAACTCGTAATGACCGTAGCGAGTTCTGAATGCTGTTTTGGAGACGTCCTCATCCCGGACTCTCAGTTGATGGTAACCTATATGTTGGGTTTTACCTTATTGCTTCCGCTACACACATGTTTATATTTGATTTTGGAAACACCTATCGTATTGATGAATGACTTTTACTATATAATTATGTTCAATATGATTGGTGGCTTGATCCTGGTCATGTCACGCCTCCAAGCGGTGGTACTCCGCGTGTGGATTTTGGGGGTGTGACAGATGTAAAGAGAGAGAACAAAGTGATAAGGTTTGGTAAGTGGGTAACGTCTCGGAGAAGATTTGTTTAAAAACTGATTATATAAAATATCTCAACCCACACTGGGCCAAGGCCCATCTTCTGATTTCGTCAGCACATGGACGAAAACACTTAAAGTGTTTTCACCACTTGGGTGATTTCATGGATAATTGTTTTCATTTTCAGTAAAGGTTCCATCTATTTAACATGTTAATTAGTACAAAGCCTTATAAACATACACTCACATATTAACAAATATTACGGATTTCCAAGTACAAAATATTAATCGAAATACGATATAACGTATTACAAAGGTAAGCGTTGTGAAACAACGAGTCGTATTAACAAACAACTAAATAAAAAAAATTTAACGTGCACAAAATGCGAAGATAGAATCTTGGAAACTCGAGTTGTCACACAAGTTACTACGAGTTTTTGTGAAAGATCAAGTTCATGTTGTTATATATAAATTGTATAGTTTTTGCACTTGGTAAGTGTAAAGTTGTTTATGGGTTAATTGTTGATTGTTGTGATGATTTTTGAAAAGAAAATGATATGCTTTAATAGCATGGACACCTCCATTTTCAAGGAAAACTATGGCATAATTTTCTAAAAATACAAACACTTAGAAAAAATATTTTCTAAACAAGTATTTACAAGTGAGTTTTAACTATGGTCTACAATATAAACTTTGTCGTAATTTTTGTAACAAAAATACAAATATTGGAGGATGGTTTTTATAAATAAAAATGGGTAAATATATATATTTAGAATATATATACATATTAAGACACTTGTGTGATTATTTGTATACTTGGTGAAATGGTTATATTGTTTTAAGGTAAAATAATATAACTTAACAAAGTACCGTGAAATTTACTATCCAAAACAATACCATTACAAATATATCTTTGGTAAATATTATTTGGATACAAGAAAGGAAAATATGATTTTTGTAAATATTACAAAGTTATATCATACTTTGACAAAAGGGAAAATATTATTTTTGGGAAGTTAAAATATATTTTTTAGTATATTTAGAAGATATGTAATTTTTGGGAAAAATATATATTTTCTTGGAATACATTATTTTGGACAAAATAAGTTTAAATATATTTTCTAAAGTGGAACTTGGAAATATATTATTTTGGAAATTACAAATACAGTAATACAAATATATGTATGAGAATACCCCCATCCTTGGGAAGGAAATATGAAAATAAATACTTGAGAAGTATTGATACAAAATGTGGTTTAAACAATTATTACCAAACTAAATATAATTTAAGGTTAAAATAATTATTATTTTAACAAGTAATTATAACTTGGAATAATATTGAGAACATAATAAACGTAACTCCGAAACATTAATACTAAGCAAATGCACGACCCGTTCGTCTAATAGACGTTAGTACACTGTAGGTAGTCGTGTTCGTTGAGGAGATTTGGGTTACGATTCTGAAGACGCATTACTGTGAGTTCATGTCTCCCTTTTCTTTAAATTGTTTTGTTTATTTACTTCGGGGGTGAAATACATGTTACAAAGGATTACTTACAATACAATTGGTATGGTTAGCCTAGGAAACAACCATAGATCAAGTGATTGGGTAGGCGTATACTTGAGGCCATCAATCCTCTTGTAGGACCGAGGGGAATGAGTGATAGATCTATTTGGGTGTAGCGAGCCCACACCCATGAGGCCAGGGTGGCCCATAGTGGTGACTATGTCTTCCAGCCGGAAGCCCGGTACAACTTTGCTAGGTTTGAGTCTTCCTACACCGTCACACATATCAGTGGCCTTGCAAACCATTGGTGATCTTTTCCTTGTTTGCTATCATACCGGGACTTTCATACATACATTGAATACAAAGGTTTTATACATACTCACGAACACATGAACTCGCTCAATTTTTTGTTGATATTTTTAAACTACATGTATTTCATGGAACTAGTGGATCTGGCGGGTTTGTGCATGTGTTTCAAGCTGCGTTTAAATAAAAGATGTCATCTGGGGTAGTAGAGTTTAGAAGATGTGTCCTATTCCTGGATGGGATACATGTTTCTAAACCCGGTTTTATTTAAGATCTTTTGTGGAGTCTTTATGAACTCAGTTGAACATGTCATGGTTTGTAACTAAATTTGGTGTCGATGTTTTCAAGACAAGTATGTTATGGTATTTTCTAACTTAATTAATGGATGAATATCTTTTGGTTTTATCATATAGCATTGTTATGATTGAATGCTATGGTATTAAGAGGTCACACCAATAACCACGCTTCCGCAAAAGTCATGGTGTGACAGTTTGAGGGTGGTTAGAGAAACAAGGGGGAGGTGTATGTTTTTTTTTTAAAAGTAAACTTCATTAACAAAGCCGCCGGCCCAAACCAGGCCGACCAAACGCTACAACGAAAACAAATTACATATTAACAAACTTACACCAATATACCAAACCAATCCCTTTATGTTTAGATCTATACGTAAACCATAAGAAACCCAACGCCTTGATCTCACTTATAATACTATCGATCTTTATCGGAATGTTGGAGAATTTGAGATTGTTCCTAGCACGCCATAAACTCCAGCAAGCTATCATGACGATACCGTGAATCGCGTCCTTCTTCTTCTCCGAGACCCTAAGCTCTTTATAAATACCGAGGAGGTCCTTAAGAGAAAAAGCGAAAATATTGGGGATATTACACCACGCACTTATGCCGTTCCAGACAATCGACACAACGTGGCAGCCAATAAAGACATGATCCGCAGTTTCTTCAACCGTATTACACATCGGGCATAGAGTATCTCCAATCGAAATGTTCCTTTTTCTTAAAGCTTCACCGGTCAGGATTATGTCCATTTCCATCTTCCACGCGTGGATGTTGCATTTGGCTGGGATCCAGTTACACCAATCCGAGATGAATCTATTATCTAACTCTTGCTCCGTCTTCAGAATCCTTTTAACAGCCTTTACCGAGAAACTGCCCACCGGATCGGAAGTCCACTCCCAACGGTCACAGGAGTCCGAAACCTGGACATTACCCAAACTAGCGATAAGCTACTGAAAGGAATTGTTCGCCTCCGAGGATGTCGGCTCGATGAGCCAGCTCCAATTAAAAACCGTGTTGCTTCCTTGTCTACTAACACGATCTGCCATGACGCATCTCTTATCCGATTCCAAATTAAAAAGGTCCGGATATTTATTCTTTAGTGGTTCGTTAGTAATCCAAGGATCGAGCCAAAAAGAGATCTCCTTTCCATCACCGACTATGCCTTTAAAGTAGTTCCTAAGTGGGATACCACGGGCCTTAGTGTTGATGAAAACCTTAGCTATGTTGTTCCATACTCCATTTAAAGCCTTCTTGAACGGAATACACTCTCAACCCACCCGACTAAAATGCAAAGGGTCGATCACTTTTCTCCAAAGATTGTCCTATCCGTTGTATCATTTACTATGCAATAAGAAAAAAAAGTGTCACTTGTAACAAAACCACTACTTTTGTAATTATTACACCTATTTTATCATTTACTATGCAAATTAGACTTGATAATTATCATGACCATCATCAAGTGTCCAGCAAACACTTTCCCTTTACGTTTCAATATCACACATATTCCTCAAATCCACTTCAATCTCATTCTCTAACACAAACATGATATCATCAAACCTTCTTCTTCTCTTACTTTTCCACCTCTTATTCCTCAACTCACGCGCCACCCTTCCCGGCACGTGGGAACTTCTAGTCCCCAATGCGGGCATAGCCTCCATGCACACCGCCGTCACCCGCTTCAACACCGTCGTCCTGTTAGACCGGACCCACATCGGCCCGACCAAGAAACTGCTCCGGCCGGGCCACTGCCTGTCGGACCCTAGCGATCCGCTTCGTAAACATGATTGTTATGCTCACTCCGCAGTTCTGGACCCGGCTACCGGAGAATTAAGATCGTTGATGATTGTTACCGACACTTGGTGCTCCTCCGGCCAGTTTTTGCCGGACGGTACGCTTTTGCAAACCGGTGGTGATGGTGATGGGTTTAAGAAGATACGTAAGTTTACACCGTGCGAAGCAGCGGCGGTTTGTGACTGGGAAGAATTGGATGAGGTTCAATTAGCACATGGTACTCTTCTATTTTGTTTTCTGATTACTATTTACTGGTGTTGTGATCAGCCGAGTTTGACTCGTTTAACTCATTAGTGTTTGAACTCGGATTGTTTATAAATTGCTAATTATATTTTATTGATTTTTGGCTAAATTGTACTTTTCGTCCTTTATGTTTTGATGTTTCGACAAACGCTGTTTTTTAACTTTAAAAATTACACTGTATGTCCTTTATGTTTGCAATCATTAACAGGCCGTGTTATTTCAGCTAAACCCAGTTAACTTTTCATGTTAAAACCCCTCACGTACACATCACATGAGGGTATTCTCGTCCTTTTACCCCCCAAATTTTGTGAATCGAGGGAGAGGATACCCTCTTATTGCAGATTTTAGGAGGCAAAAAGACAAGAAGACCCTCAGGTGATGTGCACGTGAGGGGTTTTACCATAAAAAGTTAACTGTGTTTAGCTGAAAGAACACCGCCCATCAATGATTGCAAACATAAAGGACATACAATGTAATTTTTAAAGTTAAAGGACAGCTTCTGTCGAAACATTGAAACATAAAGGACGAAAAGTACAATTTAGCCTTGATTTTTATAGGTTTCTAATTATATTATATATATAAACACTTACACTCACTTAAATTTATATAAAACTAGTTAATGTCCCGCCCGCGTTGCGGGGCGATGGTTGAATAATGAGCGAGTGTTAGTTAGCTCATTGAAACGAAAAACAATTAAATCGAGTCAACCAATTAAAAAAACACTTTTATAGTTTTGATAAAATAAACTAAAACAATGGCAATATTGTAATTTTTAACTGAGGGAAAGTTGTATTTTTTGACTGGGTTAAAATCGTAATTTGCCAAAAGCTAAAGTAATAGCAGTACTGTAAATTTTCACAGGGGCAAAATTGTAAATTTTCACAGGGGCAAATTCGTAATTTTGAAGTTGGGGTAACAACGTAATATAAATTTGAACTAAGGGTACAAACGCAATTTTAAGCTGGAGGCAAAAGTACAATTTTATTTTGAACCGATGGCAAAATCGTAATTTTGAGTTGGGGGCAAAAACATAATTTTATTTTGAACTGGGGAAAAAATGTAATTTTGAATTGCGGGCGAAATCACAATTTTTTAAACGGAGAAAAATCACATTTTTTAACAGAGGGCAAAATCGTAATTTTTAGCTATGGGCAAAAACAAAATTTTATTTTGAACTGGGGGTGAAAAGGTAATTCTAAGACCATGTGTAGTGGGGCGTTTTTTTTTTAATTTTAAATTAAAAAAAACGTCCGAAAACGCCCATGCACCATTACATGGGGCGTTTTTTTAAGCAAAAAATCAAAAAAAGCCCCTTTGGCGTTTTTTAAACCACGCCCAACACCATTCTCTTTGTCCAATCAGATTTCATCTCCCCTTATCCTATCCAATAAGATTTTTTCTTTTTTTTTATTTAATGCCCAATAATGCCCCATCCCCACTACACCCATTTTAGAAAACGCCTAATAATGCCCCTTTGCTGACTAGACCGTCACATGACGTAAAATGCCCACACTTGGGGGCATTATTTCCCCCTTCCACTACACATGGTCTAAGCTGAGTGCAAAACCATAATTTTATTTTGGATGGAGGAAAAAATCGTAATTTTGAGCTGGGGACAAAAGCGTAATTTTATTTTGAGCTGGGGACAAAACCGTAATTTTAAAGAGGGACAAAAACGTGATTTTAGAATGGATATAAAATAATAAACTGATTAGTCCAATGGGAGAGTGCCAGACAAATTCGTAATTTTGAATTGAGGGCAAGATCGTAATTTTGAGATGGGGACAAAAAGCGTAATTTTATTTTGAGTTGTGGGCGAAAACGTAATTTTAAAATAGATATAAAACAATAAACGTGTTGGTCCAATGGGGGAGTGCCAGACAGCTGCCTGGCACTATTCCCCCATTTGGTAGATGTATATATAGGAAATGTGGGCGAAAACATAATTTTAAAATAGATATAAAACAATAAACGTGTTGGTCCAATGGGGGAGTGCCAGACAGCTGCCTGGCACTGTTCCCCCATTTGGTAGATGTATATATAGGAAATTATTTTTAACAAAATATGTATTATTTAGTATTTTTACACATAATAAAAATAATAATTAATATATATACTTAATAAATAAAAAACGTATTGATTGCGTCATATTTTACAGTTATCTAAACCTAATTCTTTTCTGTATGGTTTCTCTTATTTCATCTTCCACATTTTATCTCTTATTTTTATACATATATGATATATCTTATTCCAAAATTTAGTTTTATAATTTTTATTACTAATTATTTTAATATTTACTTAACCCATGTAACACGGAATTGTAAGATAGTATCTAAATATATTAGATGTATTAAATAGAGATTATATTAGGCTCGCGAGCCTATTCGAGCTAGATAAGTGAAACTAGGGCTCATGTTCGCTTATTAAAAAGACTTATTTTTTACTCTCGAGCATGTTCAAGCTTGACTCGATTCGATCTTTTCGTTGAGTCGATTTCAAGTAGCTCAAAAGCAACTTTGCTCATTACACGAATCACTAACTGATATATTTTATCTAATAGGTAGATGGTATTCAACGAACCAGATACTACCGGACGGATCGGTGATCATCGTCGGCGGTCGGGCCGCAACTAGTGTTGAGTTCTTTCCGTCAAGACACGGCCGCGGCGCGGTGGATTTCCCATTTCTGGCCGAAGCCAAGGATACCCAGATGGACAATCTTTACCCCTATGTTCATCTCCTTCCCAACGGTCACTTGTTCGTGTTCGCCAACAATCGAGCCGTGTTATATGACTATACAAACAACCTCGTTTTGAAACAGTACCCGAAACTGGATGGCGGTCCGCGTAACTACCCGTCAGCGGGGTCGTCAGCGATGCTTGCGCTAACGGGTGATTACTCTGCGGCCACCATTGTCATTTGTGGTGGCGCGCAATATGGAGTGTTTATTGAGCGTACCACTGACACACCGGCGCACGGCAGCTGCGGTCGAATCGAGGCAACAAAACCCGACCCGAATTGGGAAATGGAGGACATGCCGTTTGGTCGAATTATGGGCGATATGGTGATGCTTCCAACCGGTGAAGTTTTGATCATAAACGGGGCGCAGGCGGGTAGTCAGGGCTTCGAAATGGCGTCCCAACCGTGTTTATATCCGCTTTTGTATCGACCGGATGATCCGGTGGGGCTTCGGTTCATGACACTAAACCCTGGTTCGATTCCAAGAATGTATCATTCGACCGCAAATTTGCTTCCAGATGGGCGAGTTCTAATCGCGGGGAGCAACCCACACATTTTCTACAAATTTAATGCTGAATTCCCGACGGAACTGCGAATTGAAGCGTTTTCGCCCGAATATTTGTTGCCCGAGAAAGCGAATATCAGACCGGTAATCGTTGACTTACCGGAGACAATAAGTTACGCTCGCGGTTTCGATGTAGTTGTGACCACGGAGCTTCCGGTGGTGGGGATAGTCGAGGTTAATCTCGCGAGTGCGCCTTTTGCGACACATTCTTTCTCGCAGGGGCAGCGGCTAGTGAAGCTAGCCGTGTCGAGTGCTGTTCCGGATGGAATGGGGTCGTATCGGATTGCGTGCACGGCGCCACCGGACGGCAGGGTTGCGCCGCCGGGGTACTATATGGTGTTTGCCGTAAATACGGGCGTACCAAGTGTTGCAAAATGGGTGAAGCTGCTTTAACGACGTCGTTGATTTACAAATGTAAATAAATAGGCTTGAGCTACTTCAAAAGTCATATGGCTCAATTGAAATTCATGTAATAAGTTGCATCATTGTCCAAAATATATTTTGATCAGTTAAGTATTTAATTTGAGTAAATATAGTTGTTGTTAATTTAGAACATTTATCGGAATGTATAATAAGATATTTAAATGGTTACTTGGATACATCAGTGGATTTTTTTGAGAAATTTTGATGAAAAAAGATCAGTGGGTTTGAATTTTAAAAACAGTGGATTTATTAGAGAAATTTTGATGAAAAAAAAACAGTGGATTTTTAGAGAAATTTTGATGAAAAAAGATCAGTGGGTTTGAATTTTAAAAATCTAAAAATCCTTCAATTGAATAATATATATATATATATATATATATATTTTTCTAAATGGCTAACCAAAAGGGAGTTCAATTATGGGTCTATAAACGGGAAGATTAAATAAATTTGTTTGTGTGGTTGGAGGAAAAAAAGCATAGCATCTTTCTATAAAAAAAAATATGATTATTCCCGGTAACTTTTGTTTTTCACTTTCGGGAGAAAGGGACTGCACGCTTTAAAAACATTACAATGACAATAAGCTTTTTTAAGCTGATTGTAACTGGTGTTTCTCGTTCATGTAGTGGTGGAGCCACATAGAGAGGGGTCGGAGTCACGCCATCAATCTATTTTGTGTGTTATATATAGTAGAAAATTTTCAAGCAACGCTAATGTTTTTTACGATTGATATCAATCTTTTTATAAAAAAATAATTGATCCCGACGGTATGAAAAGTTTATATATAGTTTTAATAAAGAACAACATTATATAATTTTACTTAATATAAAAGAATTATAGTTTTATTAATTAAGCCGAAATCTTTTAATATAATCTAGTATATAAGTCCACTTTAAGCCATTAAAGGCCATGTCTTATTTTTAAGTTTTTAACCCAATAACTAATTATAGGGCCCAATTAATTTATTCTAGTTGTTAATAGTTTAGCCTAAATAAAAAAAGACCACCTAATTCTACTCTATCCCTCACGAGTCACGAGTCAATTAGGGGTGAGCAAACAACCGATCTAACAAAACCGTAACCAGCTTAATTGAACTAAACAATTAACTGATGGTTCGGTTAACCGAAAATTGTGTGCCAGTTTTGGTTATGGTGTGTATCATAACCGAAGTAACCGAACCTCGTCAATTTTAAATAGATTTTAAAAATACCTTTGGTTATGTGCGTTTATGTTTTTTATTCCTTGTGAATTTAATCTCACAAATAAAAAATAAAGGTAATGTTTAACTGAACAATCTAACCAGGTCCAATGTCTTAAGGAAATGCATGCATTTGTTAGTGAATTGTGATGAATTCAGAAACTAAAACCCATCTCATTGTAGTCATCTTGCTTGTAAGTTTGAATCTACTATTCAATTATGTACAACTTATTATAGTTTTGGGTATAATTAATCAAAGCACAATTCATCTTTCCTTTTGGTTTAAGTTCATCGCTTTCCCCTCTATAATTAATTCATTTTTCCTTTTGGGTATAATTAATCAAAGCACTTTGTCGCAATGCGCGAGTCCTAAGTCAACGTAGTAATTTCTTTTATATGTTTTACGTTTCAGTATAATTTTTACAAGTTAACACGCTACAACGCGTGTACGTGGTTCGTCGTTTTTACGTCTACTTTTGGTTCGGTTTAACGGACTCGCCGCAAAGTGCGGGTTCTAAATAGTAGTTAATAATATATACAAATTCCTATTTTATGTAGCTTAAGCCTAAATGAGTTTATAATGCCCAATTTTGTCAGGGCCAAATTTATAGTTTGGTTAACTGAACCAAATATGTGAAAAAACCGATCAACCAAGTCCAAAACTGATCGGTTATCTATAGTCATGGCCCAAAACCGAATCGCCAAGTGTACAACATTGTCGTCAATTAATAAACATTTGAACATTTGTAAATTCGATAAAAATATAAATAGTACAATAATCAACGCATTGCATGCTAAGAACGTGGGTACGGTGGGGCGTGGGTTGGGGGCATGGTGCGACACGTGGAGTATGGGGGCACCTAAGACCAAAAGCTAATTTCAAAGGGGTATGGTGGGGCGTGGCTGGGGTGGCGTGGCTAGTGCTCTTGGCCAATGAGGTTTCACCATGTCATGTGGGTAGCCCCGCCCCACGCCCGGGCTGAATCCCACGCCAAAGGGGCCACGCCCAAACCCAAGCTCACCCGGGGTGATGACTTGGGCGTTTCTGTCCAACCCACGCCCCAACCCCCGCCTGTTAGCTACAAATTGAAGAAGAAGCAAAAGAGAGGGAAGAATCAACAATATCATAGCTAACTTCCCCTAACAATGATTACAAGTATTTATAGACATTAACTACCACTAATCAGTTATTAACTAACCTCTAACAACTGTTTACACTAAGACCCTTTATCTTTCACAATATTACATTTCAGCCCTTGACTCATTATTATTCTAACAATACTTTCCCCCCATTTTGAATTCTTGACCTCAAGAATTAAAGCCTGGAAACCTCAATTCAAACTCATTTAAATCCTCCCATGAAGAATCTTCCAACGGTAGACCTTGCCAATGAACCAAGACTTGATTCACCATACGATTACCCTTACGAACCAAACGCCTATCCACAATTGATCTAGGTTGCAACAAGAAACGATAATCAGTCGGCAGAGGAACAATTGGAGCATGTTGACCAAAAGCTTTCTTCAACAAGGACACATGGAATACAGGATGAAGCTGTGCATCACTAGGTAAGTCCAATTTATAAGCAACTTTTCCAATTTTTTCAATCACCAGGAATGGCCCAAAGTATTTAGGTCCAATCTTTGAATGCCTCTGATTCCGTATTGAATTCTGTACAAAAGGATGCAATTTAAGATACACCCAATCTCCATTTTGAAATGTTCTCTCACTCCTATTAGCATCAGCGTATTGCTTCATTCTGTTTCTTGTTTGACTTAATGTCTCCTTCAAAAGATTAATCATGGCCTCCCTGTCCCTGTATACAAATTCCACTGCTTCCACTGTTGTATCATAAGGAATATAGGGAATGTGAGTGGGAGGTGGAAATCCATACAAGGCCTCAAAAGGGCTCATTTTTATTGCCGAGTGATAGGTAGTATTATACCACCACTCAGCCAAGCTAAGCCATTTCAACCACTGTTTGGTCGAATGCATACACATACACCTCAGATAAGTCTCCAAACATCTGTTTCAGTACCTCTGTTTGACCATCACTTTGAGGGTGATAAGCAGTGGAATAGGCCAACTGAACGCCTTGCAATCTCATAAACTCTTTCCAAAAACTGCTTAAAAAAACTGGATCCCTATCTGATACTATAGTCATAGGACAACCATGCAGTTTAAGAATGTTATCTGTAAAAATCTGGGCCATTTGAGAAGCTGTATAGGGATGAGATATAGGCATGAAGTGAGCATACTTAGTTAGGCGATCCACCACCACTAAAATTGTATCTTTTCCCTGAACTTTAGGAAGCCCTGACACAAAATCCATAGAGACATCTGTGAAAACATGTGTTGGAACTGGCAGTGGTTGCAAATGGCCAGGGCTAGCCACTGGTTCATACTTGGCCTGTTGGCAATGAGAACACTCCTTGACCCATTGAAACACATGTTTGTAACATCCCTTCCAATAACAAAAAGCCTTTATCTTTTGCAAAGTAGGATAATACCCAGAATGCCCCCTATAGGAGATGAATGGAACAATTGAATTATGTCATTCTGTAGTTGCACATCATTACCTACCCACAACTTATTCTTCCTTTTTAACAACTGACCATCCCAAGTGACATGAGGAATTACTTTGCCTTGATTAATTTGTTGAATGATGAATTGTAACCTCTCATCAGCCTGCCAAGTACCCTTGATCCTGTCCAACAACAGTGGATTGACTGAACTCATTCCCAATTCAAATAGTGCCAAACCCTGTACTCTAGAAAGACCATCAGCTACCACATTTTCAGACCCCTTCTTATAAACTATCTCATATTCATACCCCATCAACTTTGCTAACCATGTTTGCTGTAGAGGAGTAGTGATCTTTTGATCAAGCATATACTTCAAACTCTTCTGATCAGTCTTTATGAGAAATTTCTTGGTTATCAAATAATGATGCCAAGTTTTTACTGCCATAAGAATTGCTAACAGCTCTTTTTCATATACTTATGAAGGCTATAGGGTGGCCTTCCTGCATCAACACTGCCCCTAATCCTTTAGCTGAAGCATCAGTTTCAACTACGAACTCTTTAAAAAATTAGGTAGAGTCAAAACAGGAGCAGTGGTTAGGGCAGTTTTCAACTGATCAAAAGCCAATTGTGCATCATTGTTCCACTTGAACCCATCTTTCTTCATAAGATCATTCAAAGGTCTAGCTGTAATTCCAAATGACTTGATAAACCTTCTATAATAACCTGCTAGCCCAAGGAAGCCTCTCAACTGTTTAAGACTAGTAGGCACTGGCCACTGTTGGATAGCCCCAATCTTCTTAGGATCAGTCTGTACTCCTGCCCCAGAAATGATATGACCCAAATATTCCACATTTGCCCCTGCGAAAGAACACTTTGATTTCTTTGCAAACAGTGTATCCTTCCTCAGTAGTTGTAACACCTGCTCCAAGTCAATCAAATGTTGTTGCATATCAGGACTATACACTAGAATATCATCAAAGAATACTAGTGTAGTTTTTCTCATTAATGACTTAAAAGTAGCATTCATCATAGATTGGAAGGTAGCAGGAGCATTGGTCAGCCCAAATGGCATGACCACAAACTCAAAGAGCCCTTGGTGTGTTCGAAAAGCAGTCTTGTGGATATCCTTTTCATTCATCCTTACTTGATGATACCCAGCTCTAAGATCCAACTTTGAAAATACAGTGGCCCCTCCCAATTCATCCAATAGTTCCTCAATTAATGGAATAGGAAACCTGTCTTTTACAGTTGCCTCATTCAGTTTCCTGTAATCCACACAAAACCTCCAAGTTCCATCCTTCTTTTTGACCAAGACTACAGGAGAAGCAAAAGCACTTTGACTATTTCTCACTGTTCCAGCATCTAACAACTCTTGAGTAAGACTTTCAATCACATCTTTTTGATGAGCAGGATATCTATAGGCCCTTTGATTAATGGTGATATTCTCATCTTTGAGAACAATTTTGTGATCACAATACCTTTTTGGAGGCAAAACAGTAGGTACAGCAAAAACATCATCATACTTTTTCAATAAAGAATTCAATGCTTCATTTTCATTGTTCTGAACAACCCTTGTTTCATGCTGAAAAAACTCAGCATCCAAAGCTTGTAAACTATACAGCTGTGTACTTGCTATGCCTTTAGGGTCACTCAACAGCGCATTCATCTTTTCAGCAGTGCATAATGTCATTATATTTGACCCAATACCTTTTAATTCAAACAACTGATCACCCACCTTGAACTTCATGGTAAGTTGCTTAAAATTCCAGTTTATATCATCCAAGGTTTGTAGCCATTGAACTCCTAAAACCATGTCATAGTTGCTTAAAGGAACAAGCATGACATCTGCACTAAACCAATTTCCCTGCATCATCCACTTAAAGTTCTCACACAATTGAGTACAAGACATCTTGTTGCCATCTGCCACAGTGATATTCAACTCAGCCACTTTTTTTATAGGACACCTCATTTTTAGGGCCAAATCCAGATTCAAGAAATTATGAGTGGATCCAGAATCTACTAAAATTTGCAAAGGTTTTGTACCAATAGCCCCAATGACTCTCATTGTAGAATAAGAAGGCACTCCCATAATTGCATTCAATGAAATGCATGGCTCCTGATCTTGAACATGATTCATCACTATTTCATGAAGGGTATTTTCGTCATTATTGTCCTCTTCTATTTCTACAATTTCAATAGAGAACAGTTGCTTGTTCTTGCAAATATGATTGGGTGTATATTTCTCATCACACCCAAAACACTCCCCCTTAGCCCTCTTCTCTTCAATTTCCTTATGAGACAATCTTCTAGCATTCATGGGTTTAGGTTTAGGTAATGGTGCAGGCAACAATGGAATATTGGTTCCTCCTACAGGCTTATTAATATGAGAGAATGAAGATTTGAAGGGTTTATTATACCTGCTAGAGGATGCATTATTATCTTCTTGAATTCTGACCAACATGTATGCCTCAGGCAAATTTCGTGGCCTGATCAACTTAACTGGATGTAACACCCCAAAAATATAAAACTTTGCGTTTAATATGTAATGTTAATTTAACAGGAATTAACTAACTAGGAAACTATAACCCAGTTAGTTGATAGTCTTGAGATAACTTACTCTAAAGTTAAAACACTTAAACTTAAAGCTAAATGATAAGTTGAGGGACTAAACTAGTCAAAATCTGAAATTTGACTACTAAAATAATAACAAAACACAAAGTCCACCCATATGTGGGTGGGCATCGATCGAACAGGGAGAAAGGGCAACCAGGAGACCTTCCAAAACCCTAAAAACTTCATCAATCTTGCAAATTGAAGGATTAATCCAAGCCAAAATCGAAAATTGAGCTTAGAATCATGATCCTCATCTTAAGAGGATTGTAAGGTATGTAAAACCTAATGAAATATCTCAACTTGAAATTCTCATGATTTGGGAAATCTGGAAATTTGATGTTGCATGTGTGTTAGATGGTTAGATTTGAGTTGATATGGTGTTTAGAAGTGAAACCTAGCCAACTACATGTAAAATCATGACCAAATTCAGGAAAATTCCATGAACACCTTGAAGGTGGGTTGTGGGTTTTACATGATGATGATGAACACTAGGGTTTAGATGATTATCCTAGTGTAAATTGAGTATAGAAAAGTGATTTCAGAAAGGTATGATGATTAGAAAGCTATATGAGGGCTTTATTGATGTTAAGTTAACTAGCTAGCAAACTATGAACTTAAATGCAAATGATGTAGAAATTCTGCCCTCGTAGTGTTTGTAGAAATGCCTCAAAGAAGGCTTAAAAATAGAAATTTAAAGCTTTAACGCATAATTATGATGTTTCGGTATAATGTGCGAATTTAGGTCTAAAGAGAGTTCTAAACATGTCTTGAATTGAACTCTATAGGACAAGATACCGGAACGTCGAGTGGACAAGCCGGTGGTGAATCGCGGTTGAAGGGCGTTCGCTAAGGTATGTAACTTGACCCGTTACAATTAGTAGATTGGATGTTTATATAATGTGTACTTGAATTCTTATAATGAGAGTCGTTTGAATTAAGTGATGAAGTCGCTATATTGAATGATTGATAAAACTTGGTTTGAACTCGTTGGTAGTTGTCATATAGGAGGATTCCTTAGACGAGCCAAACGGGTCGGATAATCAAGTAAAGCATGGTCAATACTCCGGAACATAGTCGATTGTTCTTTGATATTGGTTATCATATAGCATGTTAGGAATATGAAACTTTGATGTAGTGGTATGTTAGAAAAATAGAAATCTGAGTGTTGAATTTGAGTACAATGAATAAAACATCAAAACATGGATTTCCAGGACTCACCGTAAATTACGGTTGTACCGTAATTTACGGTACAGGTCAGACATTTACGGTATAACCCTCCTGCTTTACGGTGGACCAAAACTCTCCAGGACTCACCGTAAATTACGGTAACACCGTAATTTACGGTGGAACAGAAAACTTAAAATTTTTTTTTTATTTGATGATTGGTTTATAAGTTAAGTATCATGTATCAAAGTCAAAACTAATGTTTTATGGTTTTGACCCTAGGTGACTAGATGGACATTACGGATGGTGATCAAGCAACATCAAGGAACCGAACACGACTTTTGAAGCTTCCGCTATGTTTTTAATCTTACCTAAACTTTGTTCATGGGTTGTAAACAATTTCTTAATTAACTTTTGAATGTTTTAACTTACTCATTCGTTGACTAATCTTTATGATACTTGAAATATTGACTTATGAAACTTATATTAATTTAATATCTTTCAGTATAAATGTATAAAATCAGTCTTAAATTCAAGTAAAAATTTAAGGGTGTTACAAGTTGGTAATCAGAGCTCAAGGTTGTCAATAAGTGTTCGGTTCAAGCTTGATCGATCGTCCGGTAAGAACTAACTTATTTTGTTAATAAATTATGTACTACGTAGAAAATGAGAAATGAACAAATATGCATGAAAAGAGTGTGTAAGCTCACTCAAAAACAAGAAATGCATGAAACAAGAATTATTAAATCAAGTTACGAACTTGATTGAATTGAAGCAAGAATGATTAAATCAAGTTACGAACTTGATTGAATTGAAGCAAGAATGATTAAATCAAGTTGCGAACTTGATTGAATTGAAGCAAGAATGATTAAATCAAGTTACGAACTTGATTGAATTGAAACAAGAATGATTAAATCGAGTTGTGAACTTGATTAAATCAAAACAAATAAAGCATGTGTTATAAATGGAACATTTAACAACTTATGTAAACATTTCAGAAATAGAGATGGCTGATAAAGGTAACGATGATGCGGTACCAAGAGTCACCGAACAAGTGAGGGAAGTGATTGCCGAAGAGGTTGGAAAGGCGATCGAAAACAGTTTGTCGGGCTTTATTGATAAAATTCAAAACACAGTTTTATCGATAGTAGAAGATAGAATCAAGAAACTGGAAGATGATTCAAATGTAGCAAAGGAAAAGCATGGTGGACGAAAGCCTTGTTCATACAAGGAATTCATGGCCTGTAAACCACCAATATATAATGGGGAGGTTGATCCAATTGTGTGCCAACGATGGCTAAGTGATATCGAAGGAGTATTCGAGAGAACTCATTGTGATGAAAATGACTACGTAGCTTATGGTACGGGTCAATTAAGAGGTCAAGCGAAAGACTGGTGGGATAACAAAAAGAAGGAGATTGGAAGTGAAGCGGCTAAGGCCATGACATGGGAGGAGTTTAAGACGCCGTTTCTTAAACACCATAGTCCCAAAGCGGTCATAAATAGAATCAAGGAAGAGTTCATGCAACTCAGACACAAGGGTGAATCCATAGACAAGATCACGGGGATGATTATGGACAAGATAAAGTTCTGTGATGATTTGGTGACAAATGAAGAACAAAAGGTCTATTACTACCATAACATGCTAAGTGCGGAGTATAGAGAGTTCATAACCCCTTCAAAATACGAGACCCTTACCGAGATTGTCAATGCTGCTCGGGAAAGGGAGATCGAACTGAAAAAGAGCATAGAACGGGGTGAACGAAGGGCACAAGATGTGAATCCAAGCCCTACTAAGAAAGCACGAACAAACGAAAGCGCAAAGAAATCTGATACGAAAGGCGGGTCGCCAAGTTGCAGAATCTGCGGGAAGGGTCATAAAGGCGAATGCCGTTACAAGGATAAGCCTTGTCCCATATGCAAGAAAACGGGACATATGGCTATATCATGCCCGGAGAAAGTGACGGTTTGTTACAATTGTTATCGAATGGGTCACAAGAAGTCGGAATGCCCGGAGCTGGTTGGAAAGAAGGATGGGCAGGAACCGAAAGGTGAAGCCCCGAAAGCAAAGGCAAGATCTTTTCAACTAACCGCCGCAGAAGCAAAGGTTGAACCTGACGTGGTCTCAGGTATATTTGCTGTAAATTCAATTCCTGCACACGTGTTATTTGATACGGGTGCGAATAAATCCTTTGTTTCATATGGACTTATTCGACATCCTTCATTCGTTCTAACAAAATTACCTGTGCCTTTAGAAGTAGAGATAGGTAATAACAAGAGCTTTATTGTTTGTGATGTATGTGAAAATTGTAAACTGAGCATCGATGATGAAGAATATTCGATAAATCTAATCCCGATGTCGATGGGAGAATTTCAAGTAGTCGTTGGGATGGATTGGCTATCTCGACACCATGCAAAGATCGTGTGCTTCCGTAAAGAGATAAAACTAACATCTCCGAGCGGGAAACACGTCACCATTTATGGCGAAAAAGGAGGCAACCCCATAGTATGCTCAATGTTGAAAGCTCACAAGCTAATGAAGCGAGGATGCAAGGCATTCATGATATACGCTAATGAGCCCGAGAAAGAATCTCGAAAGATTGGAGATGTACCGGTAGTACGAGATTATGAAGATGTTTTTCCGGAAGATTTACCAGGGATACCGCCTGAACGGGAAATAGAGTTCGGGATCGAATTGATTCCGGGCGCGAAACCCGTAGCAAAAGCCCCGTACCGACTTGCACCGTCGGAATTACAAGAGTTGATGTCCCAAATTCAAGACCTGCTTGACAAGGGATTCATAAGGCCGAGTGTATCTCCTTGGGGCGCACCGGTGTTGTTCGTAAGAAAGAAAGACGGGAGCATGCGCATGTGTATCGATTACCGGGAGTTAAACAAACTCACGGTAAAGAACCGATACCCGCTCCCAAGAATAGATGACTTATTCGACCAACTACAAGGCGCGAACTGGTTTTCAAAAATTGACCTTAGGTCGGGGTATCACCAACTAAAGGTCAAAGATGAAGATGTGCCGAAGACGGCTTTCCGCACAAGATACGGACATTACGAATTCCTCGTGATGTCATTTGGGCTAACAAATGCACCCGCGGCTTTCATGGACCTCATGAACCGGGTTTGTAAGCCAATGTTGGATAAGTCGGTCATCGTGTTTATCGATGATATCTTGGTGTATTCGAAAAGTGAGGGTGAACACGCACACCACTTACAAGAAGTGTTAGAGACACTTAGGCGAGAGAAGTTATATGCAAAATTCTCTAAATGTGCCTTTTGGTTACGAGAGGTTCAATTTTTAGGCCATGTCATAAATGCCGACGGAGTATTGGTGGATCCGTCAAAGATAGAGGCAGTGTCAAAATGGAATCCCCCGAAGAATCCTTCAGAAATTAGAAGCTTTTTGGGGCTTGCGGGGTACTATAGGAGATTCATTCAAGATTTCTCCAAAATTGCGTCACCGCTAACAAAGCTAACCCAAAAGAAAGCAAAGTTTATTTGGGGATTCGATCAAGAAAAAGCGTTTCAAACGCTAAAAGAAAAGCTAACTCAAGCTCCGGTACTGACATTGCCGGACGGAGTGGAAGACATGGTGGTTTATTCGGATGCTTCATTATCGGGGCTCGGTTGCGTGTTGATGCAACGGGGCAAGGTAATAGCCTATGCCTCGAGACAATTGAAGATACACGAGAAGAAGTATCCCACGCACGATCTCGAGTTGGCAGCGGTAGTATTTGCATTAAAAATATGGAGGCATTACTTGTATGGGGTAAAGTGCACCATATTCACCGACCACAAGAGCTTGAAATACTTCTTTGATCAGAAGGAGTTAAATATGCGACAAAGGCGATGGCTGGAAACGGTGAAAGACTACGATTGTGAGATACACTATCACCCCGGAAAGGCAAATGTGGTAGCGGATGCTCTAAGCAGAAAAGCGGACTATGTCCCAATACGAGTGAGGTCGATGCAACTCGTGGTGACCTCGGGTATACTTGAACGTATTCGAGAGGCGCAGTTAGAAGCAGTAAAAGAAGAAAATTGGAAGAAGGAAAGAATAATCGGTCAATTGAAAGATTTGTCGGATGGGAATCACGGGTTGAAGACTCGATCCGGAAGGATATGGGTCCCACATACTTGTGGAGTAAAGGCGCTTCTACTTAACGAAGCTCATAAATCCCGTTACTCGATTCATCCGGGTGCAACCAAGATGTACAATGATTTGAAACAAAATTATTGGTGGCCCGGAATGAAGAGGGACGTGGCGAAATATGTGGAAAAATGCTTAACATGTTTACAAGTCAAGGCGGAGCACCAGAAACCATACGGCAAACTCCAACCGTTAGAAATTCCGGTTTGGAAATGGGAACATATTACAATGGACCTGTTAACCAAGTTGCCTAGGACGAATCGTGGTTTTGATGCCATATGGGTAGTGGTGGATAGATTGACGAAAAGTGCTCACTTCATTCCGATTCATGAGACTTATACGTCAGAAAAGATGTCGGAAGTTTATACCAATGAAATCATAGCCCGTCATGGGGTGCCGGTGTCCATCGTGTCCGATAGGGATACCCGGTTTACCTCGAATTTCTGGCAAGATTTCCAAGAGCAAATGGGGACCAAATTGTTCATTAGCACTGCGTACCATCCTCAAACGGATGGACAAAGTGAAAGAACGATACAAACATTGGGGGACATGCTACGGGCGTGTATAATCGACTTTGGAGGCAGTTGGGATGTTCACTTACCGTTAGTCGAGTTTTCGTATAACAACAGTTACCAATCTAGTATTAAGATGGCACCATACGAAATGCTTTACGGTAGGAAGTGTCGAACCCCGGTGTGTTGGGGAGAAGTGGGTCCACGTGAACTCGCCCACCAAGATATAGTACGATCCACGAATGAGAAGATTGAAAAAGTTTGAGCACACTTGAAAGCAGCTCAAGACAGGCAAAAGGCGTATGCCGATAAAAGAAAGAGGCCAATTGAATTCCAAGTTGGTGACATGGTCAGGCTAAAGGTTTCCCCATGGAAGGGCGTTATTAGATTCAGAAAAAGGGGGAAACTAAGTCCGAGGTTTATTGGGCCATTCAAGATTATCGGGAGAGTTGGCAAGGTAGCCTACCGCCTTGAGCTACCGGAAGAACTAAGTGGGATTCATGGCACGTTTCACGTGTCACAATTACGAAAGTGCCTAGCGGACGAAACAGCCTATATCCATTATGATGATATTGAGGTGGATAATAGTTTGAATTACGTTGTGAGACCATTGGAGATTTTAGATCGAAAGGTCAAACACTTACGAAATAGACAAATCGATCAAGTCAAGGTCAGATGGGAGCATAGAAAAGGCTCGGACACCACGTGGGAGACCGAGGAAGAGATGTGTCGGCTCTATCCTACATTATTTGGTACGTACTTCGGTTTCGGGGACGAAACCCTATTTAAGGGGGGGTGGACTTGTAACACCCCAAAAATATAAAACTTTGCATTTAATATGTAATGTTAATTTAACAGGAATTAACTAACTAGGAAACTATAACCCAGTTAGTTGATAGTCTTGAGATAACTTACTCTAAAGTTAAAACACTTAAACTTAAAGCTAAATGATAAGTTGAGGGACTAAACTAGTCAAAATCTGAAATTTGACTACTAAAATAATAACAAAACACAAAGTCCACCCATATGTGGGTGGGCATCGATCGAACAGGGAGAAAGGGCGACCAGGAGACCTTCCAAAACCCTAAAAACTTCATCAATCTTGCAAATTGAAGGATTAATCCAAGCCAAAATCGAAAATTGAGCTTAGAATCATGATCCTCATCTTAAGAGGATTGTAAGGTATGTAAAACCTAATGAAATCTCTCAACTTGAAATTCTCATGATTTGGGAAATCTGGAAATTTGATGTTGCATGTGTGTTAGATGGTTAGATTTGAGTTGATATGGTGTTTAGAAGTGAAACCTAGCCAACTACATGTAAAATCATGACCAAATTCAGGAAAATTCCATGAACACGTTGAAGGTGGGTTGTGGGTTTTACATGATGATGATGAACACTAGGGTTTAGATGATTATCTTAGTGTAAATTGAGTATAGAAAAGTGATTTCAGAAAGGTATGATGATTAGAATGCTATATGAGGGCTTTATTATTGTTAAGTTAACTAGCTAGCAAACTATGAACTTAAATGCAAATGATGTAGAAATTCTGCCCTCATAGTGTTTGTAGAAATGCCTCAAAGAAGGCTTAAAAATAGAAATTTAAAGCTTTAACGCATAATTATGATGTTTCGGTATAATGTGCGAATTGAGGTCTAAAGAGAGTTCTAAACATGTCTTGAATTGAACTCTATAGGACAAGATACCGTAACGTCGAGTGGACAAGCCGGTGGTGAATCGCGGTTGAAGGGCGTGCGCTAAGGTATGTAACTTGACCCGTTACAATTAGTAGATTGGATGTTTATATAATGTGTACTTGAATTCTTATAATGAGAGTCGTTTGAATTAAGTGATGAAGTCGCTATATTGAATGATTGATAAAACTTGGTTTGAACTCGTTGGTAGTTGTCATATAGGAGGATTCCTTAGACGAGCCAAACGGGTCGGATAATCAAGTAAAGCATGGTCAATACTCCGGAACATAGTCGATTGTTCTTTGATATTGGTTATCATATAGCATGTTAGGAATATGAAACTTTGATGTAGTGGTATGTTAGAAAAATAGAAATCTGAGTGTTGAATTTGAGTACAATGAATAAAACATCAAAACATGGATTTCCAGGACTCACCGTAAATTACGGTTGTACCGTAATTTACGGTACAGGTCAGACATTTACGGTATAACCCTCCTGCTTTACGGTGGACCAAAACTCTCCAGGACTCACCGTAAATTACGGTAACACCGTAATTTATGGTGGAACAGAAAACTTTAATTTTTTTTTTATTTGATGATTGGTTTATAAGTTAAGTATCATGTATCAAAGTCAAAACTAATGTTTTATGGTTTTGACCCTAGGTGACTAGATGGACATTACGGATGGTGATCAAGCAACATCAAGGAACCGAACACGACTTTTGAAGCTTCCGCTATGTTTTTAATCTTACCTAAACTTTGTTCATGGGTTGTAAACAATTTCTTAATTAACTTTTGAATGTTTTAACTTAGTCATTAGTTGACTAATCTTTATGATACTTGAAATATTGACTTATGAAACTTATATTAATTTAATATCTTTTGTATAAATGTATAAAATCAGTCTTAAATTCAAGTAAAAATTTAAGGGTGTTACACTGGATTGCCAATTTCCGGCTTAATGGCTCTCAAGAACAAACTTACTGCATACTCATCACAAATATTGACCCTAGTAAGAGCTAGATCAAATTCTTTACAGAATTCATTCAAAGAGCCTGTCTGCCTTAAATCAACTAAAGCCCCCATAGCATATTGGTTAAGACTTTACCCAAATCTTGCAACTATAAACCCCTTGTACTCATTCCACAACATGCCCTCAATACTACCCCCCCTTGACTTGACAAAAGACTGATGCCAAAGTAAAGCTATATCCTCCAAATGAACTATCACAAATTTTACCTTAAGGTCCTCAGGAGTAGTATCAATCTCGAAAAAATGTTCCGCTCTGCATATCCATCCTTCAATATTTTCTCCATTAAACTTTGGAAATTCCATCTTAGTAAGACGATTGTTACTATTGTGATAAGGAAATTGATTAGCAATTACTTGCTGATTCGATGGTTGATTATTGCTCAAAGCTTGAATGCTTCGTATGATCTCATTCATCTGATTCTCCATTTGACTTTTCATTGATGCAATGTTTTCAGCATTCTTGGTAGCTACTGATTCCAAACGATCCAAGGCTACATCATAATCTTGCATCCTCTGCTCCATCGATTGATTACGAGTTGTTGTCATCTTCTTTGAATCAAATTGCAATTGATCGAACAAATATCAATTTGAGAATTGAAAGAATCGCACAGAAATTGATTGAACAAGAAATCAATTTCAAAGTTTTTTGAAATGAAATCAGCAGCAGAAATTGATCGAACAATGATCAATTTCAAGGAATCGAATGACCCGAACGAATTATGATCGTGATTGATACACAGAAGCTCCGAGAATCGGTAGCTCTGATACCAATTTGTTAGCTACAAATTGAAGAAGAAGCAAAAGAGAGGGAAGAATCAACAATATCATAGCTAACTTCCCCTAACAATGATTACAAGTATTTATAGACAGGAACTACCACTAATCAGTTATTAACTAACCTCTAACAACTGCTAACTAATCTCTAACAATTGTTTACACTAAGACCCTTTATCTTTCACAATATTACATTTCAGCCCTTGACTCATTATTATTCTAACACCGCCCCATACCCCATACTCTAAATTCAGTGAGAGTCTATATAAAAAGGTTTGTTCGATAAAAAAATATATAATAAAATAAAATTCTTTTGAATATCGTGAAGTTTATGATGATTATAAAATATTTACAAATCATAATTGATGTTGTTTTCAAGAAATATATGGACAGAATTCATAAATATTCTTTTGGATCCATAAAACATTGTTTATTGGTAACCAATGCATTACCCAAATCGCTTCAATTCATTGTAACTCCTGTAATTTATATATCTTTCATTGGGACCAATAGCAAATTCGAGACAGATTTAGGAAGATGTACTCCATAAAATGTGCTTTTTAACACATGGAGATGACTGGGAGATAATGATTGCAGCTTCTCGGTCACAATGGCAGATCCATAAATCTTTTTAGTGGGTTACTGAGAACCAGTCTTTACATTACATATTGGATCTGCCACTACTCGGTCAAATCCATTAGTTAGATGCTAATCACTTACCAGCCTTCTTTCTGCCCAGCCTTTTCAGATGGACTGGAATCCATGGCTTCCACCACTCACTGTTCTGATCCACTAACTGTTACGGCCCAGTCTCTATTAACCCAACACTGTATTAGCCCAAAACCAGTCTTTCATCCATGAGTAATTTAAACACATATATAGTAGAGATGGGCAAATCGGGTTTTTTTATACCCGGAACCGGTTCCTAATCATACCCGGTTCTTGACTGAGTTTGAATGGAACCGATTCTTGTAGTAACCAGTTCTGGTTCCTACCCGGTTTCAAACCAAAATTACCGGAACCGTTAGTAACCGAATCCGGGTAGATTGTAACCGGTTCCTCCTGGTAACTTCCAGAAAAAGCTGCAAAACCAGTCGGAATCGATTCCAACGGTTATGATTGTCACACCCCAACCGATGGCGGAATCATCGGAGCGTGGCACTGAGCGAAATAGATTGTCCAAGAGAATCCATAACAACTATTAATGACAATATATTTAACGTTAATATCCCATACTACTAACATATAAAGTAATAACTGTCATTACAGATAACGAGTCTCATAAACAAATATTGTCCCGATAACTCAGATTTATTTAGCGGGTTTCTAGACTTCCTAGCTTGTTTCATCACAGCATAGCGTCCTATCAACCTGTCACATACGTTAAAATAAAGTCAATACATAACATGTAAAGGTGAGTACACAAGTTTGCATAACATATAGTAGAGAAAGCGTTTACGCATAACCAACATGTATCCCGTAACGGGCGAAAGCAAGTAACTACCAAACAATGTATACAACTTAACCACGAGACTGCGTTGTGGGGTATGCGCGACACGTGTTCAGCGAACACGTGAAGTAAAGTGATGTGATCCCTAGCAACCCCTGTCCACGACAGGTGCTGAGTCCAAGCTATAGTACTATCGTTGCTAGAGGTGGTATAGTGTAACACTGTCTAAGCATAGTAACAAGCATTCATAGATCACATATAACATGCGGGAGCGGTTAGCGTTAAAAGTGTTTGCATTGTGTGTTGTTGTGTTTTGACAGAGAACGTATGTAACACCCAAAAGTGCGTTAAAAGGAAATGGGTTCGAGAATACTCACAATAGGTGTTTAACAAGTAAACACAACTTGGTTGGATTGAAGGGAGCGCGTTGGAGTTAGCCTGAGCATAGAACAGTAGCATAAGTCGTTGAACAGTGCGTTAATCAGTGCATAAACAGAGTGTCGAATGGTAAGGGGTTTGGATGGCGATCCGAACGGATGAGTATCCATTCGAGCGGATGGTCATCTGGACAGATGGTCATCCGAGCGGATGACCATTCGAACGGATGGCCATTCGAATGGGTGTGTTTGTTTGTAAAATTGTTAAAGTTTGAAGTTTCGTTAAAAGTGTTTAAGTGTTGGGAGTTATAAAGAGGCGGGTCTTCCAAACGGATTGTCATTCGATCGGATGGCCATTCGAGCGGGCGATCTGTTGTTTGAAAATTCGTAAAATTTTCTAAGTAAAAGTTTTGAGTTTAATGGAGACGGCGTGACACCGTGTCAAACAACGGAAAAACACACCAAGTCCAGCTCATTCGATCGAATGGTCTCAGCCCATTCGATCATACTCACTGTTCTTGATGGAACTTCATGTTCAACCCGTTAATCGGTCATCTCTCCAGTGGAAATCCGTTTCCAAGCCGGCTCTCAACTAAGGCTTGAGTAGAGAGTCTGAATGAGCCCAGATTCCATTTGCTTTTGTGTGAAAGTTGAAGGAATATCTTCTTCCTGAATTCGTAGTTGATGATAACCAGAACGTAAATCAATCTTAGAAAAATACGTAGTGCCTTGCAATTGATCAAATAAATCGTCGATTCGGGGTAGAGGATAGCGATTCTTGATGGTAAGCTTATTGAGTTTCCTATAATCGATGTACATTCGGAATGATCCATCCTTCTTTTTCACGAAAAGGACAGGTGCCCCCCATGGCGATGTGCTAGGGCGTATGAAGCCTTCATCAAGTAACTCCTGGAGTTGACTAGAAAGTTCACGAATTTCGGATGGTGCGAGGCGATAAGGAACTTTAGCGACAGGGTTAGCTCTAGGAATGAGGTCGATACGAAAGTCGATATCACGAGTCGGGGGTAGAACGGGTAAATCGTCAGGAAAGACACTGGGAAAATCATGAACCACAAGTACCTTTTCCATCGGCTTCTTTCCTTCTCCGCTACTACAATGTGAGCCAAGAAAGCCATGTATTCCTTTCGGAGATACTTGCTTGCTTGAATGCACGACATAAGTTTCAAGTCATTCGAGGATACTTCGCCATAAACATAGAGTTGGTCGTCATTTGAAAGAGAGAAACGAATCATCTTTTCGAAACAAACAACTTCAGCACGATTTTCACGAAGAAAATCCATGCCTACTATGATATCGAAACGGGAACCAATTAGATAACAGTGCCATCCAACATATAATGGCACAAGAAATTATAGACGCTATGCCCTATATTATCAAAATGGTTAGGGAAGCAGAAAATAATAAGACTAACACTGGAAGTAAACGACCACCTACTGAACCCAGTCACAGCGTAAACAATGGACCATTACTTCAATTGCCTATTCCAAAAAGAAGAAGAACCATGTCTTATGGTTGTTCTTACAAAGAATTCTGGTCTTGCAAACCAATAGAAATATCGGGCAATGAATAAGCCATTGCAGCTCTACGTTGGATAGAAAAGACTGAGGCAGTCTTAAAAATAAGCAAATGTGCAGAAGAGGATAAAATAATGTTTGCTTCCAATCTTTTTAAGAATGCAGCTTTAGAATGGTGGAACACTATTCTCCAGTCTAGGGGAAGTGATAGAGTTTATAATATGGAATGGACTGAGTTTAAGAATATGGTTGAAAGGAAATTATGTCCTCCCAATGAAAAAGAACAGATACCTAATAAGTTCTTAAACCTTAGAATGACTAGAGTAGACTGCAAGGGTTAAACTACCGTATTCTTTGAATAGTGCCAACCCTAGCATCACCCAAACCACTATTAATCTCCCGTTACATTTGGGGATTAATCAGTGAGATTAGACATGTAGTCAAGGTAGCTAGACCACAAACCATAGAAGAAGCTGTAGAACTAGCAAATACCTTGACTGATGAACTAGTACGTACGCAAGAAGAAAACCAGAGGAAGAACCTAGTCCAAAAGCTTACCCAAGAATCTCGCTACGGTAATTCTAACCGTGGGAAAAACGTAGGTTCTACTTCTGCACCTTACTGTAAGCCCTGTAAGAAAAAGCATTCGGGAAAATGTTCTACATACTGCAACTTCTGCAAAATACCGGGACACAAGGAAGAAGACTGTAGGAAGAAACCCAGCAATGGAGTATGCTTCAATTGTGGAGAAAAGGGGCATATTAAGCCGAACTGTCCGAAACTAGCTCCAGCCATGAACAACAAGACTACTAAAAATGCTAGAGCATTTGTTCTGGTGGCCGAAGAAGCGAAGATGATTTCGGACGTAATTGCCGGTACGTTTTTAGTTAATGATGTTTTTGCTAAAGTATTATTTGACTCTGGTGCGAACCAAAGTTTTATTAATACTTCATTTTGCAAACTTCTCAACCAACCATTAACTAAACTTCAACAAGAATGTCTAGTAGAGACAGCAAATGGAGAATCCATTAAGATTACTGAAATCTTGCAGGGAGCAAGAATAGAAATTCTGAACCATAATTTTATTGCTAATCTTTACCCAATGAATCTGGCTGGATTTGATATTGTATTAGGAATGGATTGGTTAGTAGCCAATAAAGCCAGTATTCTATGTGATCAAAAGTCAATACAAGTAAATTCACCAAAGGGTGAAAAGATCACAATTAAAGGAAATAAGCCAACTAGATCCACGAACTTCATCTCTGTGATGAAAACAGCAGGTTATGCAAGAAAGGGGTCACTAGTGTATATGATTTCCATAATCATTAACACTAAAGGAAAGTAATTGAAATATATTCCCGTAGTATCTCAATTCTCCAATGTGTTTCCGGAAGAGCTACCAGGACTACCGCCAGATAGAGAGGTTGAATTCAGAATTCACCTGCTACCAGGGACAGCACCAATTGCCAAGGCACCTTACCATTTGGCACCAGCAGAAATGTAAGAACTAAAGAAACAGTTGGACGAACTTCTGGAGAAAGGATTCATACAGCCCAGTTCATCACCATGGGGAGCACCAATTTTGTTTGTCAAAATGAAAGACGGATCAATGCGTATGTGCATTGATTACCGAGAGTTGAACAATGTCACGATTAAAAATCGGTACCCATTACCGAGAATCGATGATTTGTTTGATCAATTGAAAGGAGCTCGATTCTTTTCTAAGATCGACTTACGCTCAGGATATCATCAATTGAACGTACAGGAAGAGGACATTCCTAAAACTGCTTTTAGGACAAGGTATGGCCATTATGAATTTACAGTCATGCCATTTGGTTTAACCAATGCCCTAGCCGCATTTGTGGACATGATGAACAGAATATGTAAGCCATATCTGGATAAATTCATAATTGTCTTTATAGATGATATTCTCATTTACTCTAAGAGTAAAAAGGAACATGCAGCGCATCTGCATGCACTCCTTACCTTGTTAAGAAGAGAAAAGCTTTATGCTAAATTTTCAAAATGTGAATTTTGGTTGGAAGAAGTGCAATTCTTCGGACATTTAGTCAATCGTGAAGGAATTCATGTGGATCCCACAAAGATCGAGGCGATCACTAAATGGAAAGTCCCTGAATCACCAATGGAGGTTAGAAGTTTTCTAGGACTGGCCGGTTATTATAGACGGTTTATCCGAGATTTCTCTAGAATAGCCATTCCCTTAACAAAACTGACCTGTAAATCAGTTAAGTTTGAATGGGGACCAAAACAAGAAGAAGCCTTTAGAATTCTTTTTGCAGAAATTAACCAACGCATCCATACTAGCGTTACCAGAAGGAACTGAAGACTTTGTAGTCTATTGTGATGCGTCTAAATTAGGTTATGGATGTGTGTTGATGCAACGTCAAAAGGTTATAGCCTATGCCTCTAGACAACTTAAGAATCATGAAGAAAATTATACAACCCATGATTTAGAATTAGGAGCCATAATTTTTGCCCTTAAAATTTGGAGACATTACCTTTACGGTAGTAAGTTTACCGTTTTCACCGATCATAAGAGTTTAAGATATGTTTTCGGGCAAAAAAAGTTAAATATGAGACAAAGACTCTGGATGGAAATTCTTAGTGATTATGATTGTAGTATCCAATATCATGCAGGAAAGGCTAATGTAGTAGCCGATGCTTTAAGTCGAAAATATCATGAAAATCCAAGACGGGTACGTTCTCTCAAATTAAATCTGCAGATAGATGTAAATGGACAGATTAGAAAATTACAGGAATCAGTAATCAAGGACGATACTGAAAAATTGAAAGGAATGATTAAGGAATTAGAACAAGGAACAGATGGAATTTGAAGGTTCCATAAGAAAAGAATCTGGATACCCAAACAAGGAAACCTACGCCACCGAATTTTAGAAGAAACCCATAAGTCTAAGTATACGATACATCCTGGTAATGATAAAATGTATCAAGACTTAAGAAAGGATTTCTGGTGGATAGGAATGAAAAAGGATATAGCCACCTTTGTTGCCAAGTGTCTAACATGTTCACAAGTTAAAGCTAAACATCAGAAACCCTCAGGTTTATTGCAACAGTTAGAAATGCCAATATGGAAATGAGAATTGATAACAATGGATTTTGTTACCAAATTACCCAAGACACAAAAAGGTAATGATACAATCTCATTTCTTACCAATGAAGGAAACTTTCAGTATGGAACAGTTAGCCAAGTTATATGTAAATGAAATAGTTTCATTAAATGGAATTCCTTTATCTATTGTTTCTGATAGAGATAGCCGCTTTACTTCTCATTTTTGGACTAGTTTCGAAAAAGCAATGGGGACCAAGATTAATCTAAGCACAACTTATCATCCTCAAACGGATGGTCAAAGCAAAAGAACAATTCAGACAATGGAAGATATGCTTAGAGCTTGTGTAATTGATTTCAGAGGAAGTTGGGACGATCATTTACTACTAATAGAATTTTCCTATAATAACAGCTATCATATCAGTATTAATGCTGCACCATTTGAAGCACTTTATGGACGAAAGTGCCGAACTCCAGTCTGTGGGGCAGAAATTGGAGAAAAGCAACTGTCTGGACCAGAGATAGTATAAGAAACAAGGGACAAGATTATTCAAGTAAAGGAAATACTAAAAGCAGCACGCGATCGTCAAAAGAGTTATGCTGATAACAGGCGAAAACCGTTGGAATTTCAAGTAGGAGATAAGGTGTTATTAAAGGTTTCGCCATGGAAAGGAATAATTAGATTCATCAAAATGGGAAAGCTAAGCCCTAGGTATGTTGGACCTTTTGAGATTACTAAAAGAATAGGACCAGTAGCTTATCAGCTACAACTGCCAGAAGAAATGGCAGGAATACATGATGTATTCCATGTATGTAATCTCAAGAAGTGCTTAGCAGGTGATTAATTAATGGTACCTCGTAAGGACATAGACGTAAATGAGAAACTTAAGTTTGTAGAAAAACCCATACAGATTGAAGACAGAAAGATCAAGAATCTCAAACACAAGAGATTAATGTCAAAGTAAAATGGGATTCCAAGAGAGGACCAGAGTACACTTGGGAGCTTGAATCAGAGATGCTGAGGAAATATCCACACCTGTTCAAGTAGACCTCGAGGACGAGTTCTAAAACAAGGTGGGGAGGATATAACAACTCTCCTAAAATCCCTATAACACCCCCATATGTCCTAAAATAAACCCCGTATACGAAAAATGGATCCGATATACCTTTATCTAAACAAAAATCAAATAAAACAAAATTTTAATGCTTGTGGCGGCCCGCGACGGACACACCACTAGGGTGTCGCGGGTGCGACGGCTATTACTTGCCGGAAAATCCATTGTACCACGTGTCCTGGTTCGTGGCAAGTCTACTACCTGACTCGGCAAGCCTAAACCCTAGCTACAGGTGGCTCGCGACCCTCAACGGGCAGACCTTAGGGCGCCGCGGGGAGCGACAGGGTCAATGATCAGGCCTATAAATGGAGATCTCAGGCTCAGTATTCATTCTCGCAATTCTCTCTCAATTCTCTAAAAGCTAAATTAATTCCCTGGCATAATACCCACTAAAATAGCGAAGCTCTGCCTCATTGTAAGTCTTATAACCCCTGGTTACGTATCATTTACTCTGCCCGATTGATCTAGAGCTCCGTAACGCATGTCTAGGCTCTGCCCGACTCAGTCGTTGGAGTTCTGTCTCGGGGGGAGGGTATAGCTAATGTAAATTGGGTTATTATACTAACGCGTGTGCATTGTTTAATTTAATAGATTATAACCAGGAAGTCGCAATGAAATACCTAAATTAGCAATATGAGTAATCCTCTTTTTATGAAACCTTTTTGTGAGTTAATCCTTATTTTTGAATACTGGTTTTACAAAACGTCAATTGTTTTTATCTTATAATTAACAGTGATTGAGTATTTGTAAATCTACAATTATCGTCGGTATGTTGGGTTTTGTATACAAAATTTGTTACTACACTGTGAGTAGTAACATTAACACAAGTCAGGACTGGCAGTACCGTGGGTGGTAATTAAAGTAGATGTAAACAAATATAATTGTTGGATTGCCCTCAATGCTGTAAAGTGATAAAACTTGTTTTGATTAAACTGGAATTTACTCGCCAGTATTTATTGCTGATAAAATGTTTTCAAACGCGTTTCATTTGTATTGTAATCATCCAAGCATTTGTAAGATGTTAGATTTACTAACTAGCACAGAAGGGTAAAAGTGTCACTAAGACTATATGGTGAAGGTTTTATCACGTCACATTAGCATTACGTAGCGACACGTAAGCATGACACTTTATTGTTAACTTGCACGATAATAAAAGGGAAAAGAAAAAAACTTGTTCTATGTCGGTGCCATCGCTTACTATTGAAGGAATGATAAAGGACCAAAGGGAACTTAACAACGGAAATTGGAATGGATAAAACTTCAAAGTCCAACCATCAAAAACACTCACACAAACACACATTATATAACCTGACATATCTACAAATTATTTGTTTTTGTTCATTCGTTTAACATATATAAAAATAAAAAAATATATATATAAATAGAAAAAATGACATTTAGAGGTATTCAGGGAGGGTCTGGTCTGTTCACAAGAAAACATTAACGTGAAAGTCATTACTACTCCTGGTGCCAATAACAGCATAGCAGCACATCATAATACAATGTTACCAAAATTTTGTATACCAATTGGTGACACTGTTAGAATTTCAGAGGTGTTTATCAAGAATATACCATTTTTTATATAACAATAGACGTGCACATTATAAAACTTATACATAATCCACCACTACAATAAGAAAAACCGATACCCAGCTCGCTATCGCACCAAAACAGCAATCGCGGTCGACAAAAAAGCAGCAGACTTCTACAATAAATTCTAATGCGTGAAATGTATAAAACACACACACCCCCTTAATGAAAAGGGGGTACACCATGCAAAGTTGCAAACCAGTACTATGCTATGTTGAACATATTGCTGGGTATCACAGTGGGAAAACTGATAGAAATTGTGAGCTAACACACTTGAGCATGGACATTAAACAATGAGTTTCTAAATTCTAAGAAAGCATAAAGAGAACAAAACCTTCCAGTAGTAGCTAGTAGTTTACTTAAGAAACTAAACGCACACTTGCACTTTAACATGAAACTCGTTTCTCATCATCTCGAAATATCAGAGATGAGATTAACCAAAATGAGAATAAACCAAAATGTAGACATCATGTTAAGAAAGAATTTCATAGAAACTGCATCCAAACAGTTGGTTGTTCAACTTCACTGAGAAACAAAACTGCATATCTATCCACCTGCTGGGAAAATCATACAGGCATGTGCATGCATGCTACTCTTCTATTGACCCTGCAATTACATATCAATCCAAATAGATCAATAACCTTGGTTTTAAAATGCGCGCATAATGCGTGATGCGCCCGATGCACTAATGAGAGCGCATCGCAATAGCTGATACGATGCGTTTACGTGATGCGAGAATATTGCGTGCATTTCGCATAATGCGCTCTAATGCACACAACATTGTTTCTTATGCTTTTTTTTTTCCAGATTTTATGAACTGTGTTCGGTTTTTTCCATAATTAACATCTTAGTATGCTTGATTTGAACCAAAAAACACAACTCTTATCTTCTAATTACGTCAGTTGTTTTACTTTAAGTATGTTTTTATAAGTTTTTATGTATAAATAATTTTTAACTATTTTTTTTATAAAGAACGCATCACATAAGTGATTTTTGGACTAAACACATAGGAGCGCATCACGCAATTTAAAACCAAATCAATAACTAATAAAGACAACTACACATGGCAAGTGTACAAGAGAACAGAAGATAGTCCACACTTCAAGAGCAAGAATCCGGGTCAGACACCAAAGTAAAGTTAATTTGCTAGACTAAACCGTCAAGTTTTTTTTTTTTTAAATTACCATATCTACGAGTGATAACTACTGGTTTTGGTGGTACTGTCTGGTGTTTTTGTGAAGATGATGCTGTCTTACCTACTGAACTAGATGATACTGATGATGATGGCCCTCCTATTCCTGTTGTTGGGTCAATTAGGCGAGCAAGTGCATCTACAGCAGGCTTCAACTCTTCAACCCTCGAATCCACCGCTCGTGCCAACTCCGCAAGTGTCTTGTCGAGGTTTTCCGACTCTTGGCGTAGCTTTGCTATCTGATCGTCCAACTCGGCGGTGTGGTTTCTTAACGTCAGAAGGGTCTGCCTCAGAGCACGTAGTGGCCCAATCGCCCCTAGGATGGGGTCGTCACTTCTCGCAGTTACTATATCTCGGAGATAATTTATATATTGCCGCAACTGGTCAGGTGAGAGTGGGCCAATAGCACGGTCTATAGGATCTACCTGGAAAACTTCAGCGAGTTGATGTAACTGAAGACCATTGAGTATCTGTAGTCTGAGTGCCTCTGCGTAACGACAGTTCTCAGCGCAGGCGACGGCATCCGGAGTTCTCTTCCGGCACATAGAACAAATGAACGGCGGGTTATGCATTTTTCTGTGTTTGCAAAAGATCAAAGTTAGGGTTTCATGAACGGCGGGTTATGCATTTTTGTGTGTTTACACGATAAGACACGACACGATAAGACACGATACATGAAATTCCATACACGAACATGACACGCTAACTTATCGTGTCCTTTTTTCAAACACGAACACGACACGATATACACGAAAATTACCTGTTAATACCTGTTAACACAACTGTTCGACTGTTGTACACGAAAATTACATGTTAACACGAACACGACATGCTATCTGAGAGTTACACAGGGAGTTTATGGGGTTTATTTTTTTAATTGAATGACGAATGAAAATAGAAAGGAATTAAGGAATCCACACGCACATGGCTGATGAGTTTTATTTAATTTCTTATCGTGTACTAACAGGTATTAACAGGTAAACAGGTATTTAACCTGTTTATACACGAAAATTAACAGGTAATCTCGTGTCTACCTGTTTGGTACACGATACCTGTTAAGGTCATACACGATACCTTTTAACTTCATGTAGGTTCGTGTCGTGTATTCATGTATTCGTGTAAAATTGCCAGCCCTATAGCTGGATCTTTCGGCCCACTATGAACTCTTGAACCCGTTACCTTTTGTAACACCCCGAAAATATAAAACCTTAAATTGGAATTTGTAAGGTTTAAATAAACGAGAATTTACTAACTAGGAATTTTGACCTAATTAGTTATAAGTCTAGAAATAACCTAATGTAGGGTTAAAAGTAACAAAAATCAATGTTGATCAAAGTGGAGGGGTTTAAGTTGTTAAAATTGAAACTTTAATTCTAATAAACAAATAAAACACAAACTTAACACCCCACTTTGAAGCCCTGGTCGACCAGAACATCAGGGGGCGACACCCACCTTCAACCAAACCTAGAATTCTACTAAAATCCACAAAATTGAAGGAGCAAATCTGGTTCAAACGAAAATCCGAGCTTAGAATCGTGATCCTCATCGTAAGAGGATTTCAAAGTATGTAAAATTTAGTAAAAACTCTTCACTTGAAATTCTCATGAAAGTTTGAGAAATCTGAATTAGGGTTGCATGTATATGTTGTGATGATTGAAGAACAACTATAGTGTCTAGAAACAAACCCTAGACCAATAGAAGTTGAAATCATAGGAAATTTTGGTGAATCTATGAACACCATTATATGTGATTAATGAGTTATGAGTAAATTGATGAATACTAGAATATTGGATGTTGATTTTCTGTAATTTGACGATTTGAAAGTGATTTCAGGAATTTAGAAGCTAACAAACATGTAAAATGTTGATTGAAGTGAAATTAGGGTTAAATGTCGATTCGGGGTAGAGGATAGCGATTCTTGATGGTAAAAGATCAAAGTTAGGGTTTCATGAACGGCGGGTTATGCATTTTTGTGTGTTTACACGATAAGACACGACACGATAAGACACGATACATGAAATCCCATACACGAACATGACACGCTAACTTATCGTGTCCTTTTTTCAAACACGAACACGACACGATATACACGAAAATTACGTGTTAATACCTGTTAACACAACTGTTCGACTGTTGTACACGAAAATTACATGTTAACACGAACACGACATGCTATCTGAGAGTTACACAGGGAGTTTATGGGGTTTATTTTTTTAATTGAATGACGAATGAAAATAGAAAGGAATTAAGGAATCCACACGCACATGGCTGATGAGTTTTATTTAATTTCTTATCGTGTACTAACAGGTATTAACAGGTAAACAGGTATTTAACCTGTTTATACACGAAAATTAACAGGTAATCTCGTGTCTACCTGTTTGGTACACGATACCTGTTAAGGTCATACACGATACCTTTTAACTTCATGTAGGTTCGTGTTGTGTATTCATGTATTCGTGTAAAATTGCCAGCCCTATAGCTGGATCTTTCGGCCCACTATGAACTCTTGAACCCGTTACCTTTTGTAACACCCCGAAAATATAAAACCTTAAATTGGAATTTGTAAGGTTTAAATAAACGAGAATTTACTAACTAGGAATTTTGACCTAATTAGTTATAAGTCTAGAAATAACCTAATGTAGGGTTAAAAGTAACAAAAATCAATGTTGATCAAAGTGGAGGGGTTTAAGTTGTTAAAATTGAAACTTTAATTCTAATAAACAAATAAAACACAAACTTAACACCCCACTTTGAAGCCCTGGTCGACCAGAACATCAGGGGGCGACACCCACCTTCAACCAAACCTAGAATTCTACTAAAATCCACAAAATTGAAGGAGCAAATCTGGTTCAAACGAAAATCCGAGCTTAGAATCGTGATCCTCATCGTAAGAGGATTTCAAAGTATGTAAAATTTTGTAAAAACTCTTCACTTGAAATTCTCATGAAAGTTTGAGAAATCTGAATTAGGGTTGCATGTATATGTTGTGATGATTGAAGAACAACTATAGTGTCTAGAAACAAACCCTAGACCAATAGAAGTTGAAATCATAGGAAATTTTGGTGAATCTATGAACACCATTATATGTGATTAATGAGTTATGAGTAAATTGATGAATACTAGAATATTGGATGTTGATTTTCTGTAATTTGACGATTTGAAAGTGATTTCAGGAATTTAGAAGCTAACAAACATGTAAAATGTTGATTGAAGTGAAATTAGGGTTAAATGTTAAGCTAGAAACTTGTCATATAATCTTGAGATAAATCTGCCTTTAAGGTGTTTGTGAAAATGCCTCAAAGAAGGCTTAGAAATAGAAATTTAAAGCTTTAACGCATAATTGTGATGTTTCGGTATATTATGCGAAGTGAGGTCTAAAGAGAGTTCTAAACATGTTCTAAATTGAACTCTATAGGAAAAGATACCGGAACGTCTAGTGGACATGCCGGTGGTGATTCGCGGTTGAAGGGCGTACGCTAAGGTATGTAACTTGACCCGTTACATTAAGTAAATTTAAATCATTATAATATGCAAAGTTGAATTTTAGAAATAAGGTTGCTATGAAGTTAAGCGATGATATTGCTATATTGAATAATTAGGCAAAAGTTGATTAGAACTTGTTGGTAGTCGTCAAAAGGAAGAAATTCCGTAGACGAGCCAAACGGGTCGGATAATCAAGTTAGGCATTGTTAATGCTCCAGATTATGATAGATTGATTGTTGATATTGGACATTATATAACATACTAGAAATACCAGATTTTAATGTATTGATATCATAGAATACTGAAATCCGAGGGTTGGGGTTTTGGTGTAATGATCAAACAAACAAAATATGAAATTTCCAGGTAATACCGTAAATTACGGTATTACCGTAATTTACGGTAGATGCCAGAAGTTTACGGTGGGGATCTACTGATTTACGGTGGAACCCTTATTGAAAAATTGTCCACCGTAACTTACGGTGGAACCGTAAGTTACGGTAGAGTCAGAAAAGTTTTGAAATTTTTATTTTTGAATTCATCGAATGTAGTTTCGGTTATGTATTATTTTTAAGAATTCCATTATTAATGTTTTGTGATAAACATTTCAGTTTCCAGGTATATCAAGTAGAAGGATGATGATCAAGCTATCAAGTCGAACCGAACACAAAATTTAACGTTTCTGCACTTGATCTTTTGTTTTAAAATTATGTAAACAATTGTAATTTTTGTCTTGAATATGATTTCGTAGGATCAATATGTGAATGTTGTGTCTAGTTAAAAACCTTCAAGTCTTGTAAGTTCTTATAAACTTCAAATTTTGGCATGATATGCAAGGTATTAAGTCATTAAATCTAGTATTATATCAAGGGTGTTACAAGTTGGTAATCAGAGCTCAAGGTTGTCAATAAGTGTTCGGTTCAAGCTTGATCGATCGTCCGGTAAGAACTAACTTATTTTGTTAATAAATTATGTACTACGTAGGAAATGAGAAATGAACAAATATGCATGAAAAGAGTGTGTAAGCTCACTCAAAAACAAGAAATGCATGAAACAAGAATTATTAAATCAAGTCACGAACTTGATTAAATTGAAACAAGAATGATTAAATCAAGTCACGAACTTGATTAAATTGAAACAAGAATGATTAAATCAAGTTACGAACTTGATTGAATTGAAACAAGAATGATTAAATCAAGTTATGAACTTGATTAAATCAAAACAAGTAAAGCATGTGTTATAAATGGAATGTTTAACAAATTATGTAAACATTTCAGAAATAGAGATGGCTGATGGAGGTAATGATAATGCGGTGCCAAGAGTCACCGAGCAAATGAAGGAAGTGATTGCCGAAGAGGTTGGAAAGGCGATCGAAAACAGTTTGTCGGGCTTTATTGATAAAATTCAAAACACAGTTTTATCAATAGTAGAAGAGAGAATCAAGAAATTGGAAGATGATTCCAATTCAGCAAAGGAAAAGCATGGTGGACGAAAGCCTTGTTCATACAAGGAATTCATGGCCTGTAAACCCCCAATATATAATGGGGAGGTTGATCCAATTGTGTGCCAACGATGGCTAAGTGATATTGAAGGAGTATTTGAGAGAACTCATTGTGATGAAAATGACTACGTAGCTTATGGTACGGGTCAATTAAGAGGTCAAGCGAAAGACTGGTGGGATAACAAAAAGAAGGAAATTGGAAGTGAAGCGGCTAAGGCCATGACATGGGAGGAGTTTAAGACGCCGTTTCTTAAACACCATAGTCCCAAAGCGGTCATAAATAGAATCAAGGAAGAGTTCATGCAACTCAGACACAAGGGTGAATCCATAGACAAGATCACGGGGATGTTTATGGACAAGATAAAGTTCTGTGATGATTTGGTGACAAACGAAGAACAAAAGGTCTATTACTACCATAACATGCTAAGTGCGGAGTATAGAGAGTTCATAACCCCTTCAAAATACGAGACCCTTACCGAGATTGTCAATGCTGCTCGGGAAAGGGAGATCGAACTGAAAAAGAGCATAGAACGGGGTGAACGAAGGGCACAAGATGTGAATCCAAGCCCTACTAAGAAGGCACGAACAAACGAAAGCGCAAAGAAATCTGATACGAAAGGCGGGTCGCCAAGTTGTAGAATCTGCGGGAAAGGTCATAAAGGCGAATGTCGTTACAAGGATAAGCCTTGTCCCATATGCAAGAAAACGGGACATATGGCTATATCATGCCCGGAGAAAGTGACGGTTTGTTACAACTGTTATCGAACGGGTCACAAGAAGTCGGAATGCCCGGAACTGGTTGAAAAGAAGGATGGGCAAGAATCGAAAGGTGAAGCCCCGAAAGCAAAGGCAAGATCTTTTCAACTAACCGCCAAAGAAGCAAAGGTTGAACCTGACGTGGTCTCAGGTATATTTACTGTAAATTCAATTCCTGCACACGTGTTATTTGATACGGGTGCGAATAAATCCTTTGTTTCATATGGACTTATTCGACATCCATCATTTGTTCTAACAAAATTACCTGTGCCTTTAGAAGTAGAGATAGGTAATAACAAAAGCTTTATTGTTTGTGATGTATGTGAAAATTGTAAACTGAGCATCGACGATGAAGAATATTTGATAAATCTAATCCCGATGTCGATGGGAGAGTTTCAAGTAGTCGTTGGGATGGATTGGCTATCTCGACATCATGCAAAGGTCGTGTGTTTCCGTAAAGAGATAAAACTAACATCTCCGAGCGGGAAACACGTCACCATTTATGGCGAAAAATGAGGCAACCCCATAGTATGCTCAATGTTGAAAGCTCACAAGCTAATGAAGCGAGGATGCAAGGCATTCATAATATACGCTAATGAGCCCGAGAAAGAATCACGAAAGATTGGAGATGTACCGGTAGTACGAGATTATGAAGATGTTTTTCCGGAAGACTTACCGGGGATACCGCCTGAACGGGAAGTAGAGTTCGGGATCGAATTGATTCCGGGCGTGAAACCCGTAGCAAAAGCCCCGTACCGACTTGCACCGTCGGAATTACAAGAGTTGATGTCCCAAATTCAAGATCTGCTTGACAAGGGATTCATAAGGCCGAGTGTGTCTCCTTGGGGCGCACCGGTGTTGTTCGTAAGAAAGAAAGACGGGAGCATGCGCATGTGTATCGATTACCGGGAGTTAAACAAACTCACGGTAAAGAACCGATACCCGCTCCCAAGAATAGATGACTTATTCGACCAACTACAAGGCGCAAATTGGTTTTCAAAAATTGACCTTAGGTCGGGGTATCACCAACTAAAGGTCAAAGAAGAAGATGTGCCGAAGACGGCTTTCCGCACGAGATACGGACATTACGAATTCCTCGTGATGTCATTTGGGCTAACAAACGCACCCGCGGCTTTCATGGACCTCATGAACCGGGTTTGCAAGCCAATGTTGGATAAGTCGGTCATCGTGTTTATCGATGATATCTTGGTGTACTCGAAAAGTGAAGCTGAACACGCACACCACTTACAAGAAGTGTTAGAGACACTTAGACGAGAGAAGTTATATGCAAAATTCTCTAAATGTGCCTTTTGGTTACGAGAGGTTCAATTTTTAGGCCATGTCATAAATGCTGACGGAGTATTGGTGGATCCGTCAAAGATAGAGGCTGTGTCAAAATGGAATCCCCCGAAGAACCCTTCAGAAATTAGAAGCTTTTTGGGGCTTGCGGGGTACTATAGGAGATTCATTCAAGATTTCTCCAAGATTGCGTCACCGCTAACAAAGCTAACCCAAAAGAAAGCAAAGTTTATTTGGGGAGACGATCAAGAAAAAGCGTTTCAAACGCTAAAAGAAAAGCTAACTCAAGCTCCGGTACTGACATTGCCGGACGGAGTCGAAGACATGGTGGTTTATTCGGATGCTTCATTATCGGGGCTCGGTTGCGTGTTGATGCAACGGGGTAAGGTAATAGCCTATGCCTCGAGACAATTGAAGATACACGAGAAGAAATATCCCACGCACGATCTCGAGTTGGCTGCGGTGGTATTTGCCTTAAAAATATGGAGGCATTACTTGTATGGGGTAAAGTGCACCATATTCGCCGACCACAAGAGCTTTAAATACTTCTTCGATCAGAAGGAGCTAAATATGCGACAAAGGCGATGGCTGGAAACGGTAAAGGACTACGATTGTGAAATACATTATCACCCCGGAAAGGCTAATGCGGTGGCGGATGCGCTAAGCAGAAAAGCGGACTATGTCCCAATACGAGTAAGATCGATGCAACTCGTGGTGACCTCAGGTATACTTGAACGTATTCGAGAGGCGTAATTAGAAGCAACGAAAGAGGAGAATTGGAAGAAAGAAAGAATAATCGGGCAAGTGAAAGATTTGTCGGAAGGAAATAACGGGTTGAAGACTCGATCCGGAAGAATATGGGTCCCACATACTTGTGGAGTAAAGGCACTTCTACTTAATGAAGCTCATAAATCCCGTTATTCGATTCATCCGGGTGCAACCAAGATGTACAATGATTTGAAACAAAATTATTGGTGGCCCAGAATGAAGAGGGATGTGGCTAAGTACGTGGAAAAATGCTTGATATGTTTACAAGTCAAGGCGGAGCATCAGAAACCATACGGCAAACTCCAACCGTTAGAAATTCCGGTTTGGAAATAGGAACATATCACAATGGACCTACTGACCAAGTTGCCTAAAACAAATCGTGGTTTCGATGCCATATGGGTGGTGGTAGATAGATTGACGAAAAGTGCTCACTTTATTCCGACCGTGAGACTTTTACGTCAGAAAAGATGTCAGAGGTTTACACGAATGAAATAATAGCACGTCATGGGGTGCCGGTATCCATTGTGTCTGATAGGGATACCTGGTTTACTTCAAATTTCTGGCGAGATTTCCAAGAGCAAATGGGAACCAAATTGTTCATTAGCACTGCGTACCATCCCCAAACGGATGGACAAAGTGAAAGAACGATATAAACATTGGGGGACATTCTACGGGCATGTATAATCGACTTTGGAGGCAGTTGGGATGTTCACTTACCGTTAGTCGAATTTTCGTATAACAACAGTTACCAATCTAGTATTAAGATGGCACCATACGAAATGCTTTACGGTAGGAAGTGTCGAACCCCGGTATGTTGGGGTGAAGTGGGTCCACGTGAACTCGCCCACCAAGATATAGTACGAGCCACGAATGAAAAGATCGATAAAGCTCGGGCACACTTGAAAGCGGCTCAAGACAGGCAAAAGGCGTATGCTGATAAAAGGAAAAGGCCAATCGAATTCCAAGTCGGTGACATGGTCATGCTAAAAGTTTCCCCATGGAAGGGCGTTATTAGATTCAGAAAAAGGGGGAAGCTAAGCCCAAGGTTTATCGGGCCATTTAAAATTATCGGGAGAGTTGGCAAGGTAGCTTACCGTCTTGAATTACCGGAGGAGCCAAGTGGAATCCATGGCACGTTTCACGTGTCACAATTAAGAAAGTGCCTAGCAGACGAAACGGCCTATATCCATTACGATGATATCGAAGTGGATAATAGTCTGAATTATGCAGTGAGACCGGTGGAGATTTTAGACCGAAAGGTCAAACATTTACGAAATAAACAAATTGACCAAGTCAAAGTCAAATGGGAGCATAGGAAAGGTTCAGACACTACGTGGGAGTCCGAAGAGGAGATGAGACGTCTTCACCCTACGTTATTTGGTACGTACTACAGTTTCGGGGACGAAACCCTTTTTAAGGGGGGTGGACTTGTAACACCCCGAAAATATAAAACCTTAAATTGGAATTTGTAAGGTTTAAATAAACGAGAATTTACTAACTAGGAATTTTGACCTAATTAGTTATAAGTCTAGAAATAACCTAATGTAGGGTTAAAAGTAACAAAAATCAATGTTGATCAAAGTGGAGGGGTTTAAGTTGTTAAAATTGAAACTTTAATTCTAATAAACAAATAAAACACAAACTTAACACCCCACTTTGAAGCCCTGGTCGACCAGAACATCAGGGGGCGACACCCACCTTCAACCAAACCTAGAATTCTACTAAAATCCACAAAATTGAAGGAGCAAATCTGGTCCAAACGAAAATCCGAGCTTAGAATCGTGATCCTCATCGTAAGAGGATTTCAAGGTATGTAAAATGTAGTAAAAACTCTTAACTTGAAATTCTCATGAAAGTTTGAGAAATCTGAATTAGGGTTGCATGTATATGTTGTGATGATTGAAGAACAACTATAGTGTCTAGGAACAAACCCTAGACCAATAGAAGTTGAAATCATAGGAAATTTTGGTGAATCTATGAACACCATTATATGTGATTAATGAGTTATGAGTAAATTGATGAATACTAGAATATTGGATGTTGATTTTCTGTAATTTGACGATTTGAAAGTGATTTCAGGAATTTAGAAGCTAACAAACATGTAAAATGTTGATTGAAGTGAAATTAGGGTTAAATGTTAAGCTAGAAACTTGTCATATAATCTTGAGATAAATCTGCCTTTAAGGTGTTTGTGAAAATGCCTCAAAGAAGGATTAGAAATAGAAATTTAAAGCTTTAACGCATAATTGTGATGTTTCGGTATATTATGCGAAGTGAGGTCTAAAGAGAGTTCTAAACATGTTCTAAATTGAACTATATAGGAAAAGATACCGGAATGTCTAGTGGACAAGCCGGTGGTGATTCGCGGTTGAAGGGCGTACGCTAAGGTATGTAACTTGACCCATTACATTAAGTAAATTTAAATCATTATAATATGCAAAGTTGAATTTTAGAAATAAGGTTGCTATGAAGTTAAGCGATGATATTGCTATATTGAATAATTAGGCAAAAGTTGATTAGAACTTGTTGGTAGTCGTCAAAAGGAAGAAATTCCGTAGACGAGCCAAACGGGTCGGATAATCAAGTTAGGCATTGTTAATGCTCCGGATTATGATAGATTGATTGTTGATATTGGACATTATATAACATACTAGAAATACCAGATTTTAATGTATTGATATCATAGAATACTGAAATCCGAGGGTTGGGGTTTTGGTGTAATGATCAAACAAACAAAATATGAAATTTCCAGGTAATACCGTAAATTACGGTATTACCGTAATTTACGGTAGATGCCAGAAGTTTACGGTGGGGATCTACTGATTTACGGTGGAACCCTTATTGAAAAATTGTCCACCGTAACTTACGGTGGAACCGTAAGTTACGGTAGAGTCAGAAAAGTTTTGAAATTTTTATTTTTGAATTCATCGAATGTAGTTTCGGTTATGTATTATTTTTAAGAATTCCATTATTAATGTTTTGTGATAAACATTTCAGTTTCCAGGTATATCAAGTAGAAGGATGATGATCAAGCTATCAAGTCGAACCGAACACAAAATTTAACGTTTCCGCACTTGATCTTTTGTTTTAAAATTATGTAAACAATTGTAATTTTTCTCTTGAATATGGTTTCGTAGGATCAATATGTGAATGTTGTGTCTAGTTAAAAACCTTCAAGTCTTGTAAGTTCTTATAAACTTCAAATTTTGGCATGATATGCAAGGTATTAAGTCATTAAATCTAGTATTATATCAAGGGTGTTACACCTTTAATAGCCTGGGCCCAGTAGTATAATCTATACTATATATATACTACATATCTGAATGGCAGAAATGGTCATTTGCCACTTTTCCAACATTTACAACCCTTAAAGCATATTGTACAATTACTCAATGCATCAAAATTTTCAACACCCATGTACACCTATTTTGTTTGGGCGGTTCATTTTGAATTTTGAATTTCTCTGAAGCTCCTGAGACTTTGCTCAATGGTAGTTTTACATTTTTAATTAATTCATATTCATTTAGAATTTAATTTCTGTACATTTCAGTTTATTGATTAAAATTATTGTTTTGTGAATAGGGGATGCACCGGGGCCTCCACCGGTGTTAAGTGTGAAGAAAGAATCGAAAGCTGATTTGTTCGAAGTTGTGTCGGATGACCTTCTGAAATTGAACAAGAATCTACAGTCTGTGAGTTATCTGTTGTGTTGTTTTTTCATATGGTTTTGTGTTACTGGTATGCGAATTTGAATGTTGTTGAGATTTTGACTTGCTTGAGTAAAATTTGCTAGCTTAAGGTGCTTCAAGATTGAGGATAGTGTTTTTGTATTAGAGTTAGGTTAGGGGTGTGTTATATAACAGGCTACTAATAACTTTCCAAAAGGTTTTTAAGGTTCATTTTTTAGGTTTATTAGACGAATCACATAAGCTGAGGCGTTTGGGAAAACACATCCGGGCCTTGAGGCGCGCTTCATGTATGCGTGGGTCAAAATTCACAATGATTTCAAATATAGTTAGATGACAGTTTTGAGGGTATCTTGATCAGAAGTCTAGGCCTGTAAATGAACCGAACGAACACGGACAGAGGCATGTTCGTGTTCGTTCATTTAACTTTAACCGAACACGAACATGAATATATAATCAATTTTTTTTGTTCGTGTTCGTTCATTAAGAAAATGGATATGTTCGTGTTCGTTTATGTTCGGTCATTTGAAACCTAAACAAGTAGTTCACGAAAGTAAACGAACATAAACGAACAAACTTAAACTAACATAATTTAACAAACATAAAACAGTACAAATGACCTAACATAAACGGACATAAAGTAGCTCTTTTATACAAGTTATTGATTAATTATAATAAATTATGTTGAAAAACCCATATATCAGTTAGTTGTATATATAAGTAGTTAGAAATCTTGTTGGACAGTTAGTTGAATCTATGCTGTTTATCAAAGCGCTTGGACAGTTCTCTTACCGCATTGGTAAAATATATGCATATTCTTTGACTCATGAAGGATGAACAGAAAGTCAGAACCAAAAGTTTATAATTTATGTTGTATTTATTAGGTGCTAGAAACTTTTGACTTTTTTTCTTTTTGCAGGTGTAGGAAGAGGCAGGTTCGTGAAGGACATATACGCAAAAGGGTTCACCATGCACACCATGAAATGGGCGTTTTAGATGATGGGTAACTACGGGTCGCACCTTGATGACAAATGGGACCCGAATGCGATCCCCGTTATCTAAAACATAAACTACCGAGACATGGTGGCGGAAAATGTCACCATGGTGGCTAGATTGGAGGGGATTTCCAGTGATCCTTTTACGGGGATTTGTATATCGATGTGGAGGGGGTGTCGAGTGATGTGACACCGCAACCTTGTGCCGCGTTGCCACCGGTACAGGGTGGAAAAGCTTGTGATTCCCGGAGGAAAAGTTGCCAGTTGAAGATGTTAAAGTTCATATGTGTTATTATAAACCAAACTACATTTGAAATGTAAACTTTTGATTTCAGTATGGCTTGGTATGAATGTATGTATTGTCACACCCCAACCGATGACGGAAACATAGGGGCATGGAACTGAGCGAAACAGATTGTCCAGGAGTTTCCATAACAACTACGATTACCAATTATTTAAGCATCATGTCCCAATACCATGACATAACAAGTAACATAGTTATTACAGACAATTCAAAGACAAGTAATTTTGTTCCGACAACTCAGATTCAATTAAATAAATTGTTTGTTTCTAAGACTCCATGTAACGACTCTCCTAGGACCCTTAACGTAACCCTAAAACGCTCCTAAAAATACCCCGAGTGCGAGAAACGGATCCGAAATACCTTCGTGCTTGGTGAAAGCAAGAAAAACAAGATATTTGGTTCGCTCGCGGGCCGCGCAAAGGTTAAGCCAAGCTTACACGGGCCGCGACAGCAAGGCAAACTACCGGATAAAGATCAAGGCCACGTGTCGAGACCCTCGATGACTCAGCAACCTCCGATCTGATCCAAACTCCCTCGCGGGCCGCGTAAGGTTCCTTTCAAGTTTACGCGGGCCGCGACGCGCCCCTTTTCCAGCCCTATAAATAAGGAGTTCAAGGTTCAGTTGAAATCGCTTAATTCTTTTCTTTCTCTTAGATTCTATTATAGCAAAATAGTAGCTCGGGTATTATACTCTAAATCCCGAAACTCTGCCCGTTATTAGGGTAATAACTCTAATCACTGGTACGATACCCTATCCGATCGACTGAAACTGATCCAATGGATGTTTAAGTGCTGCCAATATTTGGCTATACTTTGTCATTCGTTGTGAGGATTTCGATCTCGTGATTATCGTTAAAGTTGAATTAAGTTAATACACTAATACGAGTTCCATTGTATCTAGAAATTAGAACTCGTAATCAGGGAGCTGCTAGAATACTTAGCAACTAAGTAAATTTAGTAGTTAAGTAAACTTAGTAGTTAAATAAACTTATTAAACTTACTAATTACGTACACTTAGTTGTTAAGGAAATTTAGCAGTTAAACTAGCTGAGTAGATTAATTAATCTGCTAAGTAAAGTTAAGTATGATTAATTAAGTTAAGTATGATTAATTAATCAGTTAAGCGAGATTAATTAAGCTAAGCGAGATTAATTAAGCTAAGTAAGATTAATTAAGTAAGTAAATTAAACACCTAAATAGATATACATGAAAATAAATATATATGAGATAGATAATATCAAAGGAAGGTGCAAGGAAGGTATAAGAAGATATATATATGGGTAGGAAGCTTCCAAGAAAATGTATAGGTAACTTCCTAGAAAAGCTAAAGGAAACTTCCTAGAAATTTCATATTTCTTACATGTAAATAGGAAGCCTAGGAATTCATTTTCTTTGCTCATTCCTTCTATTCTTCTCTCTATACGTCGGTGTTCTAACCAATAATCACCGAGGCGATGTTCTGTCCGATCGATTCTGGAACCAACAAACGGATGCCAAAGTGCGATACTTTGTGAATTTCGTTAAACGGATGCCAAAGTGCTGTACTTTGTGAATTTCGTTAAACGGATGCCAAAGTGATATACTTTGTGAATTTCGTTAAGGTTCGGATCTCGTGACCATCGTTAGGTTTGATGTGGTTTTACACTAATACGTATTCCACTCTGTTAAACTAAATGTTTAACTACACCATACTCTCACAATCAAAATGGATGCTTAATCATCAGAAGGTTCAAAACAATAAAGTATATGCTTAATTATCAGAAGGAGTAGAATCAAGAAGCTTGTTAAATCAATACTGCATGCTTATAATGTGAGTCATTCTCTTTTTATCAATAATGTTTTATAATACTCCAGTCATTTTCAAAGGTTATAATTACAGGGATTAAGTCATGGTTATCTTGAATCACTGGCTAGTGGGGTATTGTGCACATTACTAATTTCTCTCGGTTAGGTTCATCAACCTAACTGTGATAATCATCACTACTTGGGTGAAAGGACCCAATAGTGGTATGACCATCGTCACCAGAAGGTGACACGACGCCAGATAAAAATAAGATAGTTGTAGGATCGTGTACGAACCCGAACGAGTCGTTCAGAGGAGTTTTACTTCGTTTCAGAGGCGGAAACTAAGAAACAAAGGTAGAAACAGTTAAATCTTCACTTTAAACACTGATTGTATTGATCTGAGGTTGTTTACAATCAACTCTCACACCGGCAGCACTTCGGTATGGAATACAAGGACTCTATTCCTTGATTTCGCTCATAGTGAACTATATATAGAGCTTTGATTCCGCCCGAAACATATAAGAGTCATTTGGAGCGGAATCTGAAACTTGTGATTATGCTCGAAACAACACAATGACAGTTTGGAGCGGAATTAACCATAGGAGCGAAATCATCATTTAAACAACATAAACTATCATATTTTCTCGATCTACAAACCCTGATCTATCTAATCTAATCTAAGACACGATACAAGACTAAGTCGACAGATGCATGCACTAACAGACTCCCCCTCAGATGTTGACGAGTCTTACGTATCGAGTCTTCGCATCTTCAGTCTTAATCAGTCTCTGGGCTTCATATTCTCTAACATCTTCAACAGACTCCCTTTAACAATGTGCTCGCATTCCTTTAGTTCTTCAGCATCATCTGCTTCAGGATCGTAATCTGACTTTCACAAATTCAAAATCTTTGCCTGGCTCAATCTCTATCTATAGCATCCTCAGGTATTGGAACCTGGCTCTTTAAACACAAACTTCTTCAGGATCAAATGGCCTGGCTCTTCCGAAGGTTGTTCCAAGATCGAAACCTGACTACACCTGCACATTCTTAACCCAGAAGTAAATTTTCTAATTATAACAATTCAATGTATTCACTAACACTGACTCTCCCTAAAAAATAATTCAATAATCTTGATGAACCACTTTTAAAAATTGATCAAAATACATTTGATTTTCAAACACATACTTCTTTTCACAAGAATGTCATCATGTTTAGCACTTGGAATTTTGAAAATCAGCTCTCCAACATCAGTTGTCGAAAATCTTTTTTACTTTTTCAAAAATTTATGCTAAAACACACTGAAAATCTTTCTGGATTTTTAAATGTAAAGAAATGCAATAAAAAATATTTACAGACAATATTTTTGTGAGTTCGTGCAAGAGGATCATATCAGTTCTTGACAAGTCACAAGTACCGTTGAGCTTAGTTACACATTAAGAATTAAACAATTCACTTAGATTGCCGATATACTGATCCACTTAAATTCTCACACAAATTTCAACTGATACAGGATATGAGTTAGGTGTTTTAAGAACTTAAACTAATTCATGCGTCCCACCTCTTGAATATACTCCCGTATCCAGATCCCAATATTCAGTCTTACAGGTGAGTATACCACAGATGATATCTGTAAGGGAATAAATTATAGTACGAAACCGTGAGAGCTCAGGTCAGAACTTCCGTTCAGTAGAGAGATGACGGCTCGACTTTTGGTGTGTCCCCTTTAGAGGATCTTTTGTTTACAACAGCAATGACTATCAATTTTATTGTTTCATCAATTTGCTGAGGGCGGCGCTATGTTTCAAGCAAGCGGAAAGTATTCTCCGGGGACTAGGCCATTGCTTCCGCAAAATCAGAAGTCCTGGGATAATACCCCAGATATCACTGAGCATAAAGACCTAGTATCTCAAAAAGAGGGACCTTTCAAACGAGATTTCAGGGGTTACCTATATATCCAAGTAGTGTTCCCCACGAAATAAGCAAGTTTGAATTTAATTTTATATCCCGAAAAAGTTTACTAAATGTATGAAAACCTATCGGCATATCATCAGTGAGACTGTTTAACGCTATTTAAACATTACATTTCTTTAGCATACTGTGACTGTCTACTGATGTACTATCATTTCCTCTTCTTTGACACTAAAACTCATTTTTAATTTTATCATGTTTTTGTCTTTTTCAAATTTTCTAATGTTTTTGGATTTTCTATTTGGATTTTCTGAAAATTTCTACTCCCCCTAAAATGCAAACACATTTCAGGAAATTTGAAAATAAACTGTACAAAAACTTGACAACCGATATCAAATCGCCTCAAATCACCATCCACTAGGCATACACAATCAGAACTCCCCCTTACACAAAACTATTTTCTCATTATGATTTCAAAACACTTAAGTTTGTTTTAACCAAAATGATTTTTCCGGAAAATAAGTTTTGTTGATTTTATCACTTGTAGGTTCGGGGTTTGGTTCATCATATTGTCCTTCAAATACCACTAGTAAGTATGGTCCAATCAAGCTCAACTTAATGACCTTGATTAACCACTTGTAAGTGAAGACCTTTTTACCAGTTGTAGGAATAACACATCTACACAAAATCATTTTACCAATAAAGATGCTGATTCCTGCTTCACACTTACCAACCTGGAAACTCCGACAAGTCACATTTATCCTGTAAAAATTCAATAATTATAAAACTTATTTACACATTCAATTATCAAGAAAGATGCCGATTCCTGATCCACGATTACCAACTTGGGATCTCCGGCAAGTCAGATTTTCAAGGGAAAAGAATTTCCACCCTAGTCCGACCAACCTTGGGTGGTTTTAACTCCTTTAGCTCTTGTTCAGTTGGGTTAAAAGTTGCTTTCTTTATTGCGTAAAAATCTTTAACCCCCTTTACTTTCCCATCAAGCATTTTCCCAAAAATTTTCTTAACATTTCCATTAAAAACTTTCTCGATATCAAATTCATTCTTCTCGGAGTAAAATTGATCCGAAATCTCAATCTTACCAACTTTCTGTTTAATCTTCTCAAACTTCAATGATGGAAATTCATCATCATTCATTAAAGATACACAATTTACCTCTTTTACCTCACCTTGTGGTTCTTCTGGCTTTGTGGAACCAGATTCATCGCTGACTTTCTCTTCAGACTTCTTAACAACCCACACTTGGTTGTTCTTGGCTTTCTTTTTGTAAAAATTCTTTTTAGAACATTCACCAACCTCATAAGTTGAGTTTTCAAAAATTCTGAATTTTTCGGTTGGTGGTTCAACATCAACAACTATTTCTTTCAATTTTTCAGAAACTCCCTTTTTAGTCTTAGCATTTTTCGGACAGTTCCATGCAATGTGACCAGCTTCATTGCATTTGAAACAGGTTCGAGTCTCTTTTGGATGAAACACTCCAATTCCATTCCTTTTCTTCTCAGCAAGAAACTCCTGGTTTGATTGTTTCCAGAACGGTTTCTTCTGTTCTTCTTCTGCACTTCCTCCTGAAACAAATTCTGTTTTTGTTTTAGAATTTTTCTCATTTTTATAATTTTTAGGTGGAATAAAACCTAAACCTTTCTTTTTGTAGCTACCATTATGGTTTGGTTTCTTTTGAAAACCAGAACCAGAATTGTAACCATTTTTCTTGTTTAATCGTTGTTGAACTCTTGAAGTGTATTTTTTAGGTTTTTCAGTAAGATTTAAATCTTTTATTTCAGAAATCTTAATTTCTGTCATTTTGAAAACCTTTTTGATCATTTCAAATCTAACACTTCTTATTGGAAACTCTTTGTCAGAATATAATTTGTCAGAATCATTTAAAGTATACGCTACTTCAAATGTTTCGTCATCCAAATTCAATTTTGATAACAAAAACTCTTTACTGTAAGCTCTTTTAACCGATGACTTTGGACTGTTGACCGACGAACTTGAACCTCCAGACTCAGACTTTGACTCTGACTCCTCATCTGTATCCAACACCTGATCGACCACCTTTTTAATTAACTCAGACTCATGATCAGTGTCAGACGATGTGAAAGTAATGTCAATGTTTTCTGGTAAATCATCAGTTGTATCGGTTTTTAACTTTATATTGACTGCTTTTTTGACTTGCTCCTCATTTGGTTTTCTGGGAGAATAACCTTCCCAGATTGGAGGTGGAAACTTGTTATAGGTAACATTCAATTTCTTACCAGTATCCTTCTTCTCCTTTGGCTTCTCATCATCTTTAAAGGCTTCAAAACCTGCAACAGTCGGATAAATTCGATCAATAAGATAATCAGAACTAGAATAACTCTGCAATAATCGTCTGATTCTCTCATTTTCAATCTTTTCATTCTCCAAATCCCGTTGCAGCTTGGCACACTCTTCGATGTAGTGATTTATTGCTTTCTGCTTTGTCATCATCACAGAATTCATCATCGTTAGTGCTTGTTCTCTTTCAGAATTTGTCTTTTGAAGACCAGTTACTGTTTTGTTCAAGACATCATAAGATTCTTTCACATAGTTGAGATTGAACAATAACTGTTCCTTCATCTTCTCAAACTCATCTAGCTTCTCTTCTTTTACTGCACATTCCTTGCATGGTTCCAAACACTTCAAGAAAGGCTTGATAACCTCTACAATCTTTTCAACTTCGATTGTTTTCTCGACTTCAACAACTTTTTCTGCTTCAATCATCTTTTCTGCTTCACCTACCTGCTCAGTCTCCTCAGCAACACTTTCAGACTTCATTTCTTTTTGTTCTTTTGCAGCTCGTTTCTCCTTCAGTTTCTCCAAGCGATCTGCAAAATAAAAATGAAAACTTTCAGGAGAGAGATGAGTTTTAGCAACATTAATATGTCTTTCTTCTTCATCATCACTACTGTCATCTGTTGGTGTTTGATCAAACTCTACTGATTTGTCAGAATTATCATCCGAAGAACCAAAATCAACTGGTGTTTGATCAAAAACAACTTCCTTTTCTGAACTTTCATCACTTTGTGATCTTTCATCTGAGCTCTGTGAACTTTCTTCAGATGCAATAGATTCTTTCTCCACATTCTTCACAGTTTCACCAATAGACTTCATCCATGTAGTAAACATATCTGATTCTTTCAAAATTTTAGCAATGAATGCTTTGAAATCTCCTTTATCATTCACAAACATATCCCAGTTAAAACCTTCAGGCAATTTTTCATCATCTTGAAAATTCCAGTTAAAGTTCTCTTGATTCCCCAGACATGCTCTTTTTGAATCCTCGATCACTTTTCTACCATGAGCCACCTGTGGTTCTTGCTGTTGTTGCTGACCAACTTGCTGATATATGGCTTTCCGGTAATAGTCATCTTTTCCGAATGGATTCTTCACTTCACTAGCTTCCCTGTTCTTGCATTCTCTTTTAAAATGGCCTTTCTCCCTGCATCGAAAACAAGTAACTTTAGATTTATCAAAACCTAAAGTAGACACATGTGCATCAAGAAAGTCATTTCTTCCAGTAATCAGTTTGAACTTTTCAGCTCGTCTAAGAACACTAGCTAGACACCATTTGATGTCCATTAGCTCCATCTCTTCGGCGTCTATCTGATCGTAATCCTCCTTTGTGAGCATAGGATTTCCGATCCGCCCTGCGACCAAACCTTCATATGATAGTAGCACAGAACCAAGTAAAGCCATGTGATCTTTCGCAACCTCTTTAGAAAAACTTTGACCATCTGGAAGATTCAATGCAATGTTGCATTGTATCACATATAGGGCTGTAAACGAACCGAACGAACACGAACGAGGCCTTGTTCGTGTTCATTCGTTAAGGAAATAAATGTGTTCACGAACGGTTCACGAACACTTACCGAATGAGATTTTATGTTCGTGTTCGTTCATTAAGGAAATGAGCGTGTTCACGAACGGTTCACGAACACAAGCGAACACAAATAAATTTGGCGAACACGATGAATGATAAAGGTGGATGACCCAAAGAGTAGCACTAGAACTTGAATCCCTTATTATGGAACGGAGGTAGATCATATTCGTCGATGTAAATAATGAGAAAAGAAAGGGAAATTGTGCATAAACAAAGTGAAATAGGGTTTTCTAGTTTAATTGTTAGGGTAATGATATAAATAAAAGTTTAATAGTATAAAAAATATAGATAAAATATTTGAAAGTTCACGAACATAAACGAACGCAAATGAACGAATGTTCACGAACACCTTACCGAACGTTCACGAACACAATTGAACGAACAAGACCTTTGTTCATGTTCGTTCATTTAACTAATCGAACGGAATTTCTTGTTCATGTTCGTTCGTTTATTAAACGAACGAACATAAACGAACTTCCCGCCGAACGGTTCACGAACTGTTCGCTGAACGTTCGGTTCGTTTACAGCCCTAATCACATAACCACTTCCACTTTTAGTACTTTGAGAACTGAAACTTGAAGTTGTGCTCTTTGGATTAACACTCGGGTATGAAGAGAAACCAATGCTGTTTTTAGAACTTTGATCAACTTTTTCAGATGAATCTCCAGCACTAAACGCAGTTTGGATTTTCGGGCTTCTTTCAACTTTTGGAACACTGCCTTTGTAGTACATTTTTACATACTGTTGACCACTCGAACTGTTCATCCTTGCGATCTTTTGCTGTTCCAAATCCTGACTTTCAATCTTCTCAATAAACTGAGAAATAGTCAATCCATCATAAACACCCGTATTCTTTAGAATCATCAAATATGTACCCCACTCCTTTTGCGGTAAAGCGTCCGCTAACTTGTCTACCCACTCATCAGGATCTTTGGTTATACCAATCATCGACATAGATCGTACCAAGTGGCAGTAACGTTCAATCAGCTTCTTCGTGTCTTCTCCCGGTAAACTACTGAACAGATCAAACTCTTTCTTGAGCAACACCTTCTTGCTCTTAATCATGTTCTCACTCCCCTCAAACTTAACACGTAGAGCATCCCAGATTGACTTTGAAGTCTTATCATGCTGAAGCAGAATAAAAATGTCTTCTTTGATTGCCTGCTGTAATAAACTAATCATCATCTTTTCAGCACGATACATATCTCGTTCTTGATCACTAAACTTAGAAATTGTTTTCACAACTTGCAAATCAGTACGAGGTAAAACATATTTCTTCAGAATACACTCCCATGACCAAAGATGATTTGCCTGGACCCAGTTTTCGAATCTGTCTTTCCACCCGTAATATTCTTCAATACTCATTAGTTTTGGGGGCTTTTGTAACGTTCCGATCTCGTTTTCCAAATTCATATTAGTAGGAGATGAAGCAAACGCGTTGTAAAACTCTTCACTCATGATGACGTATCACGTGTTTCAAAAAACAGTTACTTTCGAGCGGAATTAAACCAGATACAATTTCGAGCAGAATAGCAAACAACACACTCTAGAGCGAAATCACCAAAATGAAGTTTGGAGCGAAATCAACAATATGGAATTCTGGAGCGAAATCAGAAGTTTGTAGCTCTGGAGCGAAATCAGAAACTTAGTAACTTTGAAGCGAAACCACAAGTTTAACTTCCTGGAGCGAAATCAAAACATTCACTTGAGCGAAATCAGAAGTTTGGTTGTCTGGAGCGGAAACACAGAAATTGTTATCTTTGAGCGGAATCAACCAAGAATTTTGGAGCGGAATCAACAGTTTGGCAGCCAGGAGCGGAATCAACAACAGTTTTGGAGCGAAATCAGACAACATCCGTACGAGCGGAATCAGTTCGGAGGTCTATTTTGTCCATTTTTACTCCGTATTTTAACATGAAACTTTCAAGGGTTTATCTATGTTCAATTTTAAATAGTCTGTGAAAAAATTGAACCAGTTTTGACCGTTAAATCTCGTTCTGATGAAGAAAGAAGGTGTAGAAGTAAGAAGTTTCGATGAAATCCAGTTAATCTCTGCAGAACTCCTCCTCCTGAGCTCTGATACCAATTGTAGGATTGTGTACGAACCCGAACGAGTCGTTCAGAGGAGTTTTACTTCGTTTCAGAGGCGGAAACTAAGAAACAAAGGTAGAAACAGTTAAATCTTCACTTTAAACACTGATTGTATTGATCTGACGTTGTTTACAATCAACTCTCACACCGGCAGCACTTCGGTATGGAATACAAGGACTCTATTCCTTGATTTCGCTCATAGTGAACTATATATAGAGCTTTGATTCCGCCCGAAACATATATGAGTCATTTGGAGCGGAATCTGAAACTTGTGTTTCCGCTCGAAACAACACAATGACAGTTTGGAGCGGAATTAACCATAGGAGCGAAATCATCATTTAAACAACATAAACTGTCCTATTTTCTCGATCTACAAACCCTGATCTATCTAATCTAATCTAAGACACGATACAAGACTAAGTCGACAGATGCATGCACTAACAATAGTAGCCATTGTAATCGCTCTTATGCTGTAATTCATAACTAAGGTGTCATTTTATAAAAACTGAATGAACTCACCAGTATTTCCTGCTGACCAAATGTTTTTAAAAACGCGTTTAAGGTAATTACAGTAGATCGGAACAAGAGTTGGATACGGAACCAAAAGGCTTACAGAAGTGGCTTGATTTATCAATTAAATTAAATTAAGAAAAGTTGTTTTATGTATTCGGGTTTATCCCATATTAAAGCTACCTTTCAAAACATGGTTTTATCCCATCTATTTAATAAATAAAATCCGGTGTTTTCTAAACTCTGATATTTTTCCTAACTTACGGTCCTGATGAAATTCCGCTGCAATGCTTTCAAAATAACCACCGGTACCACTTGGCTGCTCGCGGCTCTCGATTCCATCCAGGGTGGGGTCGGGGGTCGTGACAGAATGTGGTATCAGAGCCACTGATTTAAGCCAATAGGTGTTGTGATAATAATACCTAAGCCTAAATAAAAGAGTTAGAAAATTACTATTAACTGGTAGCACACATGATAGCATTTAGACTTGGACTTAAGAAAAGATGCCTTAGTATAAGCTTCGAGATAAGCTAAATACTTGTGTAAATAAAGTGTAATGGGTTTTGATATGCCATAAGGATGATAACTAGAATGTTGCAAGTATAATAAATAAGCAATAACACTTGACCACTGTTATTTCTTATTTATTGGTACTACTTTGTTCTAGAATTTGATCCGTCATGTGAATACTAATTTGCTTAGTCTTTGTTGAAAGTCATAATGCACTTTCCAAATTATGATTTAAGAAAGATCTATTTATGGGAAATATAATTTTCTTCTCCGGCAAGACTGGGTATGGTGTAGCAGACTCTCCAGCTTGTCCGGATATAATGGGGTTACCTCTCCGGCGAGAACCGGATAAGATGGGGTATATAATATGTGAAACAAGTGACAAGATTTCCCTAAATAGTATCATGACCTGATATCCGACTTGTTTTTGGAAATATGAATCTGTTAAATACATTGACCTTATGAAGGGTATGTATATTACAGCATGTGAAATATATGATTATATAGATATGTATATCTATAAGGAAATCCAAAAACCATAAGGATTGACAATTTGGAATAAAACACAAGCATATGTGTCAATAATAAATCTAGATTTCTTTATAAAAAATCTCTCACATATATCTATAATTCCGATATCAAACATTATTTCGTTTGATCATATGTCTCGTAACTCATGCGACAAAATAAACAACGGGAACCCTTTAAGTTGGTACGCCATCAAAAGTATAAGAATTTTTAATGCATTACCATAAACTATTAACGCAAGTGGAAAACATGTAAAGTTGTGCTAGTGCACAAAAATACACATGAAACTTAAACTATACGCAAGCAGACGTCGAAGTATATCACCCGACTTTCAAGGCAAGGCCTTTTGAAAACATGATTGGGCATGACAACAACAATGCTAATCCCGGCAGTGGGAGAACTACTGATCAAAAAGCGGCACTTTGCCACATGATCCTACCAACGACATGAATCTCGCTGAGGTACGTTGGAACAAGATTTCATAACCATCGGTGCACAGTCTAATCAGAGTCATAATTATTGGCACTGCAAAATAAGTCACATACCTTTGCAATTCCCCTATTTCCTTTATGACAGATATGCCATATTCGACATTCCATGATAATGTCACTTAACAACGGTTATCACACGAAATTCCAGATAAAGTTCTTATATTTCTTTCATTGAAATTCTGACCTCTGCATATAGTGCATTTCTACTCTCCGTAATGGTCATCATGAGGATTTCTTTCATAATCACGAATATTTATTTGGTTGTTTCATTTCTTGGTAAATCCACACGTTACACATGCACTGTTTGTTGCGCATGTGGTTAGTTTGATTTATGAAGACCATTGGAGGGATTCATTCCAATTTGTTGTTTTATCCAAACTCAAATATCATTTCGCTATACTTGATTTTTTTTGCACTGTGAACCGCATTATTGCAAAACGATGACTCTTTAATATCGAGTCAATGAATTTCTTGAAAAACTCAATTTTCTTTTTTTTAAATGGCATACATAGTTTTTATTGTGACCATGTCCGAACTTTCTTATTGATACATGAACTCGTTTTGTTTAAACCAAGTTCAATTGTTTGAACTTGCTCGCATTACGTATTCAATTCAAAGTCCCATATGATGAATTGAAGCCATCATCTTCGAAATAATCCCAACAAGCACTTAAATTCTCTTGAACCATAACATGCTTGTTTGGTCTTCGACTTCATTAAATCGTTTCTTTGATCATGATCACCTTGTGGTGACGTTTTCACAAATTTGAAGCTTGTGCTAATCTCGTTTGCACACATCATATACGGATTTAATTATTTATTTATTTATATTGAATCCGCTTTGTTGGTTTATCCTATAAAAGTAATCTTAACACAATCGTGTGCTAAGATAATGGTACACAAATTCATGTCATATTTCGGTGTATCTCTTAACAGTTCCTACAACATCGATCGAGCATTTCTTGATCTTTTCGATCGAAAAACATTATTCAATTGTTTCATTTTTCAATCGAAAATCCTACTAGATTGTTTGAAACAAACATTCAGATTTACTTCGTTGAACTTTCATTTGGTTTCAAGCATGGTGAACTCATTCAATCACCACTATTATTATTTCGATTACTACGACACCTTGTGGCGTCGCTATAAACTTGTAGCTTGAGCTAATCTATATATATATACCTTTCGCTTGACTCATCCTTGAAAGTGATCTTAATACAAATATGTGTTAAGACAATGATACACTAAACTCTGTTGTATATCGGTGTATCTTTGTAATTCAGTACTGTCAACCCATTGATTTTTTTCCTCATATTATGATTTGATAATTGACACATCATCTTCGTACTCCTATTCAATTAAACTTGTTGATTCTAAATCTTTTATAATTGACAACCAAGGTAAATTTCCCCTCGACAGTAAATTCTATTGTTTCTAAAAATAGTTCACATTCGATTTAGACATCTATTGGTCATAAATCTTTCTTTTGGTTTAACCCATGTAAACTTAGTCATTCTGATTATTATATCATTCCACTTCATCCATTTGATACCGATTTCTGGACTTTATTCAGTTAAACCATTAGATTCTATTTCTTATAAACTATTCTTCTATTCACAAAATTTGAACATATTTTTATTCAATGAGAGTGTCATTTACCTTAATCCTATTATTTAAAATATGACATAACTCGGAAAGAGATACCGTAGCCCAAATCTCGAGGAAGAGATTTAAAACAAGGTGGGGAGGATGTAACGACTCTCCTAGGACCCTTAACGTAACCCTAAAACGCTCCTAAAAATACCCCGAGTGCGAGAAACGGACCCGAAATACCTTCGTGCTTTGTGAATACAAGAAAAACAAGATATTTGGTTCGCTCGCGGGCCGCGTAAAGGTTAAGCCAAGCTTATGCGGGCCGCGACAACAAGGCAAACTACCGGATAAAGAACAAGGACACGTGTCATTACACGTGTCGAGACCCTCGATGACTCAGCAACCTCCGATCTGATCCAAACTCCCTCGCGGGCCGCGTAAGGTTCCTTTCAAGTTTACGCGGGCCGCGACGCGCCCCTTTTCCAGCCCTATAAATAAGGAGATCGGGGTTCAGTTGAAATCGCTCAATTCTTTTCTTTCTATTAGCTTCTATTATAGCAAAATAGTAGCTCGGGTATTATACTCTAAATCCCGAAACTCTGCCCGTTATTAGGGTAATAACTCTAATCACTGGTACGATACCCTATCCGATCGATTGAAACTGATCCAACGGATGTTTAAGTGCTGCCAATATTTGGCTATACTTTGTCATTCGTTGTGAGGATTTCGATCTCGTGATTATCGTTAAAGTTGAATTAACTTAATACACTAATACGAGTTCCATTGTATCTAGAAATTAGAACTCGTAATTAGGGAGCTCCTAGAATACTTAGCAACTAAGTAAAGTTAATAGTTAAGTAAACTTAGTAGTTAAATAAACTTATTAAACTTACTAATTACGTACACTTAGTTGTTAAGGAAATTTAGCAGTTAAACTAGCTGAGTAGATTAATTAATCTGCTAAGTAAAGTTAAGTATGATTAATTAATCAGTTAAGCAAGATTAATTAAGCTAAGCGAGATTAATTAAGCTAAGCGAGATTAATTAAGCTAAGTAAGATTAATTAAGTATGTAAGTTAAACACCTAAATAGATATACATGAAAATAAATATATATGAGATAGATAATATCAAAGGAAGGTGCAAGGAAGGTATAAGAAGATATATATATATGGGTAGGAAGCTTCCTAGAAAATGTATAGGTAACTTCCTAGAAAAGCTAAAGGAAACTTCCTAGAAATTTCATACTTCTTACTTGTAAATAGGAAGCCTAGGAATTCATTTTCTTTGCTCATTCCTTCTATTCTTCTCTCTATACGTCGGTGTTCTAACCAATAATCACCGAGGCGATGTTCTGTACGATCGATTCAGGAACCAACTAACGGATGCCAAAGTGCTATACTTTGTGAATTTCGTTAAACGGATGCCAAAGTGCTATACTTTGTGAATTTCGTTAAACGGATGCCAAAGTGCTGTACTTTGTGAATTTCGTTAAACGGATGCCAAAGTGCTATACTTTGTGAATTTCGTTAAGGTTCGGATCTCGTGACCATCGTTAGGTTTGAAGTGGTTTTACACTAATACGTATTCCACTCTGTTAAACTAAATGTTTAACTACACCATACTCTCACAATCAAAATGGATGCTTAATCATCAGAAGGTTCAAAACAATAAAGTATATGCTTAATTATCAGAAGGGGTAGAATCAAGAAGCTTGTTAAATCAATACTGCATGCTTATAATGTGAGTCATTCTCTTTTTGTCAATAATGTTTTACAATACTCCAATCATTTTCAAAGGTTATAATTACAGGGATTAAGTCATGGTTATCTTGAATCACTGGCTAGTGGGGTATTGTGCATATTACTAATTTCTCTCGGTTAGGTTCATCAACCTAACCGTGATAATCATCACTACTTGGGTGAAAGGACCCAATAGTGGTATGACCGTCGTCACCAGGAGGTGACACGACGCCAGATAAAAATAAGATAGTAGCCATTGTAATCGCTCTTATGCTGTAATTCATAACTAAGGTGTCATTTTATTAAAACTGAATGAACTCACCAGTATTTCCTGCTGACCAAATGTTTTTAAAAACGCGTTTCAGGTAATTACAGTAGATCGGAACAAGGGTTGGATACGACACCAAAAGGCTTACAGAAGTGGCTTGATTTATCAATTAAATTAAATTAAGAAAAGTTGTTTTATGTATTCGGGTTTATCCCATATTAAAGCTACTTTTCAAAACATGGTTTTATCCCTTCTATTTAATAAATAAAATCCGGTGTTTTCTAAACTCTGATATTTTTCCTAACTCACGGTCCTGATTAAATTTCCGCTGCAATGCTTTCAAAATAACCACCGATACCACTTGGCTGCTCGCGGCTCTCGATTCCATCCAGGGTGGGGTCGGGGGTCATGACACTCCATCCTAGCTTGATTCCCAGATAGCAGCAAAATATCCTAAGCACCTGTCACATACGTTAAAATAGAGGTCAATACACATAGTGTAAATGTGAGCATACAAGTTTGATAGTATAATAGTGTTCGAAATCGTTTACGCATAACCAACATGTAACATGTACAAAGTGAAGGTAGGTAGGTCATCGACAGAGAAATATGCACAGACGTGACTGCGATTTGTAGAATGCGCAACACATATCCCCATTGGGACATGTGAAGTAAAGCCCTTAACAACCCCTGTCCACGACAGGTGCTGAGTCTAAACTATAGTACTATCGTTGATAAGGTGTCAGGAAACAATCATTGTGTTAACATAACATACAAGCATTCATCGAATAACACGTAGCATGCAATATTGGTCAGCGTATAAATAGTGTTTGCGTTGTGTGTAGATTGTGATTTGGAATAAGTAACGTATGTAACACCCAAAAGTGCGCAAAGCAAAAGGGTTCGAGTATACTCACAGATTGTGTTTAACAAGTAAACACTCTCTTGGATTGAAGGGAGCGCTGAGAGAGATTAACCTGAACAGTTAACGATAGCATAACGTGTCACACCCCAACTGATGGCAGAAACATCGGGGCATGGCACTGAGCGAAACAGATTTTCCAGAAGTTTCCATAACAACTATATTTTACCAAATATTTAAAGCAACGCGTCCCATACCATGTCATAAATGATAATACAATTATTACAGAAAAGATCTAGTCAAATTGTTCTGTTCCGACAACTCATATTTTTTTATTACAGACAATTGTTTATTTATTGGTTTCTAGGACTCCGTCCCTAGCCTCAATTTCATCACCAGCACTGTTAGTGCATTACGTCTATTGACTTCGTCTTGTATCATGTAATAGGATAGGATAGGTTTATCAGTGCCCGAGGTTCGAGAAACAATTTTTAGTGGTTAAAGTTGTGATTCCGCTCGAAATGAACCAAGACTATTTCAAGCGAAATCAGAACTATCTGATTCCGTTCGAAACTGCCTTGGTCCATTTCGAGCGGAACCCCTTGCACTATAAATAGGGTACTTGTGTTTTCATTTGGCACGGTTCCTGAAATTGTAACGAGGTGCTGCCAAAATTTGTCAAGGTTGTAATCAGTATTATATTCAATCAAAGTGACAAATTATATAGTATCAAGCTGTTTCCAAAGCCGTTTCATTGATTCCGCCTTTGAATCGGATTACAAGCTCTTCTGAACGACTCGTTTGGGTCCAACAACTATCCTACAAGTGGTATCAGAGCTCAGGAAGAAGAGTTTAGCTTGATATCATCAATTTTCTGACTTTTACACCTTCGTTTTCAATCTGAACACGTTTCTACGGTCAAAATGGTCTGAGTTTTTCACAGATTGTACAAAACTACATTTTAACAAACCCTTGAGAATTTCAGGATAAAATTCAGTCTAAAAAGTGGTAAAAATGGACTAAGAAGTGATTCCGCTTGAACGAGTGTCTTCTGATTCCGCTCCAGTTTGCTATTCAGCTTGAAATTTCCAAGTGATACATGTGATTCCGCTCCAAAATTGCGTCTGATTCCGCTCGAAATAGAGATTCTGCTTGACAAACCAGCTGATTCCGCTCCAAAATGCAAACCAGCTGAGTCCGCTCCAAAATGCTATTCAAGTGATTCCACTTGAAAATATTTTCCTGATTTCGCTTGAAAGTTGGTGTCCGTCCAAAGACCTGATTTCGCTTGAACTTTACACAGTGATTTCGCTTCAAAAGTTCTGATTTCGCTTGAGATCAATATTCCGCTTGAACATCTGATTTCGCTTGAAAGTGAACTTTTTCGCATCAAGATCATTTCACGATAATCGAGTGTCAGTTTATTTCAAATTATTTGATATTGTTTGTACTGATTGTGTTTGTTTATTTGTGTCAAGGTGATTAAAAATGTCGAGCCGCGGTGAAGAATTTTACAACACATTCTACAATGCCTTTACCTCAGAATCATTCGAAAGAAGATCTGAAACAAGAGAATATTCGAAAGAGATTTCAGAGAATTTGAAATATGAGAATATGTATGGAAGCCAACAGAAACCATCGAAGCTAATGAAGATTGAAGATTATAACTGGTGGAAAAATCGGTTTGAGGGTTGGGTAAAAGCTTTTGCTCCTGAAAATTGGTTAAAACTAAAATACGGATATACAGAACCGGTAAAAGAAGGAGGAGAGTTAGTAAACGAAAAAGAGTTCACAGAAATAGATATAAAAAATGTTGTAGCTGAATACAAAATGATTACATTGATAAAACAGTCAGTGAGAGAAGATATTATTTCGCTACTTGAACAAGAGAAAACATCGAAGAGTTTATGGGAAGCTTTAGAGAGAAAATGTATAGGTACCTCTGAGATTGTGAAAAACAAAAAGAAACTGTTACGTAAAGAGTTTGATTTATTTGGTTGTATGAAAAATGAATCTGTTTGTAAAATGATCGAGAGATTTGGGCATCTAAAGATGGAGTTGGCCAGACATAAAATCACATACACTCAAGAGGAGCTGGTTGATAAATTGTTTGATTCATTGCCGAATGATCAAGATTGGCAATACTTTGCCTTAATGTTGAAAAACACAATCAAGCCTGAAGAGTTAACAGTGGATTTGTTGATCGAAAGACTTGAAAGTCATGAGTTGGAGATAAAGAGATCTAAAGTCAACAACTCAGCTCATCAGCAGAATGTGGAGTTGTACTACAGAGGAAATCTACCACAGGCTGGGTCTCCAAGAACAGCGTTTTTTGCAGAAAGTTCAAACTCTGTGAACAATGAAAGTCCTCACAGTGGTTTTCACAGTGGATCTTTTTCAACAACATCGAGCCAATCTGCATCAAAGAATGTATTCCAATGCAACATTGCAGTAGATTTGAAGAATACTCAAAATTTCAATGAGGAGTCTGCAAAGCAACAAATGGTCTTCTTAGCATCTGTGCTTGAATCGTATGAGAGCCTTGTGGCAGGCAAGATAGGCAACACCAATCTGACGAAGGAAGACTATGATCAAATAGATCCTGAGGAGATGGAATTAATCGATATACGATGGTGTATGGCTAGTGCAGTGAGGAGGGCACAACGTTTTATGGAGATCACTGGAAGAACGTCTATTGGTGGACCTTCTACCAAGTTAGGCTTTGACAAATCCAAAGTGACATGCTTTAAATGCAAACAGAAAGGTCATTTTAAACGTGAGTGCAGAAATGCTTATGCTGATGATACTGCTAATCCGTTCAAGGAAGATTACTATAACAAAGCAATCTATCATCAGAACAAATCTGAACCTCCCAGATTGAAGCAGCCTGAAGAAAAATCAAGAGCTTTGGCAGTTATTCATGACGATGAAGGTTATGACTGGAGTCAAGTTCTACCTGAAGAAGATGTAGTTGGATATGAATTTGTAGCTGAGGTTGATCCTGATAGATGGTGGAAAATAGATTATGCGAGATGGGAAATTGAAAAATTCAGAGAATCATTCAAAGAAGCCCAGAGAGCCAAAAGATGGAATGATGATTTGGAATGTTACATGGATCCACGGGGTAATCCAGTTGTTGACCCATCAAAGGTGGATTTTGAAGCTGTAACAAATTTGCTTCCAAGCCAGGCTACTTTTAACACAAGAAGGTTATCTGAAAAAGAATATTTGCCAGATTTGGTGAACAAAATCAAAGAAGTTTGTGAAGAAAGTCTACCAAAAGTGGTAGAAATGAAGAAGAGAACAGAAGAAGAGTTGTAAAGATGGTAGAGGAAGTGAAGATTACTGCAAAGCTTGCTGCTGAAGAAGAACAGAAGAGTGAAGAAAAACAGAAAGTAGAAGAAGAAGAGAAGAAAGAGGAAGATCAGAAAGTTGAAACAGAAAAACCGGTGCTGAAAGAGACTGAGGTAAGTGAATCTTCTGATCTATCGAATGTTGAAACTGTTGATAACAATGAAAGCAAGTGCAGGAATTGCATAGAAATGTGCAAAGCCTGTATTGAAAAATATGAATTAATCAAAACAAAAGATATTGAAACAAACAAACTTGAAAATGTTTTCAAAATAAAATGTAAAGAAATGATTGAAAAAGAAGAAATTTTGAAACTAAAAGTTGAAAAATTGACACAGAAATGTCAAGGTCTTGAAAAGGACAATGATGTTTATAGACAAATGTGTACAGCAAAATGTGTTGATTGTGTTGAAAAAGAAACTAAATTTCAAGATTTTCAAAAAGAGTATGATTCTTTAAAGTGGTCGAGTCAGAGAGTACAAGAGGCTTATGATACTTTGAAGAGCCAAGTCAAATGTTTTGATCAAAGATTGTCTGAAATTTAGTCATTAAAGAAATGTATGAGAGAAAGTTTAAAGAAAAGCAACTTGAATTAAACAAATGTGTTGATGAAATTGCTAATCTTAAACAAATTCTGGCTGAAAAAGAAAAGATTGTTACCAAACTTCAAAGTTATCATAACTCTTCGTACTTTCTCGAACGCATTTTCAACATTACACCAGATGACAAAGATACTCACAAGAACAAAAAAGGTATTGGTTCAGAATTTCATCAGGTACCACCACCATTGAGAAACAATTATACTTTTTATGATGAGGAAAAGGTGGCAAAAGGTCTGAACATAGTTGACCAATTACCTGAAAGTATCGATGTGACTTACACCAAATCTGATGAAGCTGATGATTCAGAGGTGGTAAGTAAGGTTGTTGATAGCGTTTTAAAAGATGAGTCTACAAAAGGTAAGTCTGAATCACAGGTTGAAAATGAAGGTAATTTTCATGATGAGTATTTGAAAAACATAAAATCTGAGAAAGTTGTGAATGATGATTCAAAAGGATTGGTTTACACCATGATTGGATCAGACAAATTATTCTTAGATGTTGTATTCCCGATTCAGAATGTGATTTCAGAAAAGGTTGATAAAGTTTTCAAAATGGTTGAGATTGAGAAGTCTGAGATTCCAAAGTTTGCTGGTAAAAGTCACAAAACTTTTTATAACAAACCTGGTTTCAAAAAGAAAAACATGAAGGCTGGGTTGGGTTATAAAAGGAAACAAAATTGGAAGAAAAATGAAATGCCAAATTCTCAGGCAAAAATGAGTTTTGTTCAAGGAAAAAGTTTTGAAGAAGGGGAAAAACTCAAATTTAGACAACAGTCTATTGAAGAGTTTTGTGCTCAAAAGAAAAAGCAACAACCACAGGTCAAAGATGTGTCCAAGAGAACATGTTTCAAGTGTGATCAAATTGGACATCTTGCACGAAAGTGTCCGAATCTGAAACCTGTGGATGTTGACAAAAAGCAGTCTAAAAATATTGGGAAACAAAAATCTGAGGGTGTGAAACAAAGGTTAGCCAGATTTGATTCAAAACAAACTTGGAGGTACAACACAAACAAGTTTGCTTCAAATCAAACTTGGAAACCAAAACAGACTAGGTCTGATTCAAGACAAACACAGATTTGGAATTCTCACACACCCAGAGTTAGAACAACACAAAGTTGGAAAACATCTGTTGATATGACAAAACCCCAAGAGTTTTGGAAACCAAAAGCTGTTGATCAAAAACAAAATGTTCAAAAAGATTCACATTTTTACAAAAGAGGTACTCCGAAAGGTCAAACATGGAGTATTAAGAAACAAGTGACTTCAGTAAAAGATGAGAAAGTTGAAGTTAAAATTGAAAAAGTTTTTTATGAGAAAGATTTTACGAAGCTACATGATGAATATTGTGTTGAAATGCCTAAGGTCCAACAGACCTGGGCTAAATTGTTCAAGTAATTGAATGCTTTGAATGTGCAGGTGCTCAACAAAACCGAAGATTATGAGAATGAAAGTTGGGGCAGCCTGGCATAGGAAGAGGTTGCTGAACCCTGGTTTGGTTGAACAGGGAGTTTATTGTTTTTTGTAAAAAAAAAATGTTGTTTGAATATGCCGAAACCCTCACGGCTGAACAAACATGATTACTTTCACAAGATTGAAAAACGGTTTTCAAACTGTCGAAAATCAATGGGTTGTAAATCATGGGGGTAGTTTATATTAGTTTTTCTGCAAAACAGAGCATAGTTAGCAGAAAATGGATGGCGAGACAAAGCTATCAGCATCGTGTTGTCAAATTTTCTTTAAATGGATTTGCATTTTAGGGGGAGAAAAATTGTGAGAAAATACAAAAACATTTGAAAATTTGAAAAAGTAAAAAACATGATAAAATTCAAAAATTGACTTTTTGCGTAAAAATAGGAAATGATAGTACATCAGTAGACAGTTACAATACGCTAAAGAATTGAAAAGTTAAAATGTGTTAAACGATCTCACCGTGGATGTGTCGGTAGATTTTTATACATTTAGTAAACTTTTTCGGGATATAAACTTAAATTCAAACTTGCTTATTTCGTGCGGAACACTACTTGGATATATAGGTAACCCCTGAAATCTTGTTTGAAAGATTCCTTTTTCTGATATACTAGGTCTTTATACTCAGTGATATCTGGGGTATTATTCCGGGACTTCTGCTGAATGGAAGTTCTGACCTAGTCCCCGAATAATACTTTTCGCAATGCTTGAAACATAGCATCACCCTCAGCATAAATGATAAGACAATAAAATTGCTAATCAATCCTGTTGTAAAAAAGATCCTCTAAAGGGGACATACCCAAGTCGATTCGTGATCTCTCTGCTGAACGGTAGTTCTGACCTGAGTTCTCACGGTTTCGTACGTTCCTTAAATTATTTCCCTTACAGATATCAAATGTGGTATACTCACCTGTAAGACTGAATATTGGGATCTGGATACGGGAGTATATTCAAGAGGTGGGACACATGAATGAGTTTAAATTCTTAATTCACCTAATTCGTATCCTGAATCAGTTGAAATTTGTATGAAAATTTAAGTGGATCAGTATATCGACAATCTAAGTGAATTATTTAATTCTTAATGTGTAAATAAGCTCAACGGTACTTGTGACTTGTCAAAAACTGATATGATCCTCTGATGCATACTCAAACAAAAATATTGTCTGTAAATATGTGTGTACATATTTCTTTACTGCTTTATATTTTCAGTAAAATACAAAAAGATTTTTGATTCTGCTTTAATTTCGACAACTGATGTCTGAGTGTTGAGTTTCAAAATCTAAGTAAGTTGATTGTGTTTCTGAAAATAAAACAAGTTCATTAATTTGAAACTTGAATTAAAAATCAAAAATTTCAAAAACAGTTTGTGATATCTCCAAGGTCATTAGTTTGGACTTGGTAGATTAACTGTGAGGGAGTTGGATTCTTTAATACTGCTAAATCATTTAGTTTGTTGATAGGGGGAGTGGATTAGAGAATTTGTTGATGATATGAAAACATTGTATTTATAGATGTTTGAGTGATTGCAGATAGTCCAGACTACGATCCCGAGAGCAGAGACTAAGGGGGAGTCTGAAGACAAGCTTGAAGAAATGAGGAGCTTGTAGATGGAAAGCTAGGTGACGATCCCAAAGCACGGAAGCATGACGAAAGGGGGAGCCTGAAGCTGATGGAAGAAGAGAAGGATTGATGGATGCTTATATTGTTACAATTTGGATGACAAGGCAGAATGATCAAGACTGAAGATGTGTCATGCTAAAGAATAGACATTGAAGACTTCCTCAATATCCGAGGGGGAGTCTGTTAGTGCATTACGTCTATTGACTTCGTCTTGTATCATGTAATAGGATAGGATAGGTTTATCAGTGCCCGAGGTTCGAGAAACAGTTTTTAGTGGTTAAAGTTGTGATTCCGCTCGAAATGAACCAAGACCATTTCAAGCGAAATCAGGACTATCTGATTCCGCTCGAAACTGCCTTGGTCCATTTCGAGCGGAACCCCTTGCACTATAAATAGGGTACTTGTGTTTTCATTTGGCACGGTTCCTGAAATTGTAACGAGGTGCTGCCAAAATTTGTCAAGGTTGTAATCAGTATTATATTCAATCAAAGTGACAAATTATATAGTATCAAGTTGTTTCCAAAGCCGTTTCATTGATTCCGCCTTTGAATCGGATTACAAGCTCTTCTGAACGACTCGTTTGGGTCCAACAACGATCCAACAAGCACACAAAGCATGTAAACATCCTAAGCACCGGTCACATACGTTAAAGTAAAAGTCAATACACATAGTGTAAAGGTGAGCATACAAGTTTGATAATAGCATATAGAGTTCAAAAGCGTTAAGCATAACCAGCACGTACACAGTGTAAAATGAGAAATGTTAGTTATCGACATGAACCTATCGATACCAATGACTGCGGGTTGACTGCCTAAGGCAGTTCGCGATACACACTCACCACTGTGAGCCATGTAGGTAATTGTCCTTAACAACCCCTGAGTGAACAGGTGCTGAGTCCAAACTAATAGTACTATCGTTGCTAAGGCAGGTAGACAACATTCCATGTGTAAACATAACAAACAAGCATTCATTAAGTCACGTATACATGCGATAACGGTTAGCGTTTAAAGTATTGCGTGGTGTGTTCGATATGATTTTGTATAAGTAACGTATGTAACACCCAAAAGTGCGTAAAGCAAAAAGGGATCGAGTATACTCACAGCGATTGATGGATTGAAGGGAGCGCTAGAGAGTAAGGTTAGCCTGAACAGATTGATAGCATAACGATAAGCGACACGTAAAAGGATACAAAGTGCAAGTGGGTAGGATAGCAATTCGATAAGATGGTAGTCCTATCGGACAGCTGGTCATTTGAGTGACAGTCCGTTCGGACGGTCGTCCGGTCGGATGACCGTTCGAGTGGATTGTTACTTCCTTTGGGAAGGATGTGTTTGTGTATGATGGCTTGACTTTTGAAGTTTTCGTTGTAGCATTTAGAAAACATAGAAGTATCTCTACCTTTCAGGTCGATCGATCGAATGACCGTTCGATCGGGCGACAATCCGATAGGTTGGGCACTTCAGCGGGAACAAGTTCACAGCAGGTTATCACTCGATCGGACGGTTGTTCGATCGGGTGGCATCCCTTGTGCATTGAACATGTTGAAAACTATTTAAGTGTTTGAAGTTTTGGAACATCACATAGTCGGATGGTCGGTCGATCGAGTGGTAACTCGATCGGACATTGATCCGTTCGGTGTTCCAAAACTCTTGAGGGTTGATTTGAATACTAAGGTGGGACCAAGGTGCAAGTCGTTCGGATTGGCCAGTCTTTCTGATTGGCTGTTCGATCGGACAGCAGTCCGATCGGACGGCACCCCGTCCTGGTCGACCTGTTCGTCTTACACTTGGTTGTTTTGATAGTTTGTCGTTTTATCGAGATGTTTTGATAACGTGTTAAGCAACAGAAACCTCATCAATACTTGGTACTCCGGATCGGATAGGAATCACCCAAACCCGGTCAGTTGACGGTTCGAGACGATGTTCCATGTTTAACCCGGAATCGGTAGTCTCGTGAATAGAATCCAGATCTTGAACCAACACAACCACAAGAATGAGCAGTAAGTCGGCACAAGCTCTACTTCTATCGGTTTTGAATGCATTGAGTGTAAAAGAGTTGAAAGAAAGTTGAAAAAGCATATTTCAATCCTCTTTATTGTGAATATGTTTAGATCCATGAAAGATCTTTGTTTGTTTATGTGGAAATCGGTTAGATCTAAGTTGTTCTTGGTGGATTGAGGCCAAAACATGAAGTTCTTCAAGAACACATGATGACGTCATCCTAGAACACCTTGAATCTTGGTGATTTCACGGTTAAAAGTTAAGATTCAAAAGATAAACAGGCATAGAATCGTGTGTAGATCAAATATGTACAAGATTTAGGTTGAGATCTTACCGGAATTGCGAGAAATCGGAGAAAAAGCAAGGTTAGAGCGCTGGTCGGACGTCAGAGAACAAAAGTGGAAAGTTTGATGGTGACATGGGGTATTTATAGGGTTACCCAAAGTGGAAAAGAATGGAGAGGGGCTGGTCGATCGGTTATGCAGCCCGATCGGACAGCTGGTCGATCGATCGAGCGGCTGTTTGATCGGTCGGTCTCCTGGTCGATCGGCCACCTGATTCGTGTGTTAGGTGCGACGAATCTTGTCGTTTCGATTGCGATTGCGAACGTTGCGATGTAATAAAGTTTCCTAGTCAAATTACTTTTAATCCCAACTACTATATCAACATACAAGCATCCTTATTTCGTATTCGTTTAGCGTTTGCGATTCGATTGCGATTGAGTTTCGATTGATTACCACACATAACATAAATGTTGGATCTGAGTTTCTTTTTGATTGTATTTTTGTTTGAAATTAAGATGGAAATGAAAGAGTTGTGCAGCGGAATTAAGATGAAAACAAACTTTGCATACAATCAAACAGGAGTAATACTTTTAATCAAACATCTTTACACAATGAACCGAATGATTGAATTTGTTTCAACAACGATTACAATGATTGATGTAAGAATGCAAACTCCCCCTCAGCCAGAGCTCAGTAGTTTGTTCGTGCAAAGAAGACGATGTGGTGAAAGAGCTAATAGAACAGTACAAAGTACTGAACTATTTATAGGCACTTGCAAACCACTGAGCATCTTAGCTGACGTCACCATGAAAGTGACATCTAACCTCCTAACAAACTCTAACCTCTGATCTATACAAACACTGATGTAGTAACTACTGCTATTACATTCTATTACATGAAAGATACTTAAACGGCTGCTGCATCCTTCCACTACTGTGAATCCAGCAGTGCTTGTCCGGATCAGCAGTACTTGACTCAAAGCAGAAGATTGAGCCAGCAGAGCTTTGGTCTTCCATTAGTCTTTTAACATTTGGCAGTAGATGCAAGGCAGCAGTTGTGGATCAGCACTTGGTAAGATCAGTAGATAGGAGGTCAGCAGATACAAAGCCACTTTCAAGGGGAAAGATTTGCATTAACTATCTGTAAACGTCTGCTTATTCTGGATCCACTGCTCTGATCCAGTTTTGGCTTTAATTATCTGTTCCTCTGATAGGGTTCAATCCCAACAATCTCCCCCTGGAACAGATAATGCCAAAACTCTTCATTATTTGTGGAAATCTTTATTGCCTCATCAACAGCTCCCTTATCTGACCTTTAAATTGTAATTCAAAGTCTAGGGCGTCTGTATCTTCATCATCCCTGCTAAGTGGAAGATCAAGGAGATCCTGCAAATCTTCAAGACTCAGGCCAAGAGCTTGTTCCCTTGATATTTTCTCCACTACTCCACCAGACCTGAGCAAAGTCAATACGCAAGTCTGTTTGTCAGTTTCCCACTTTTGTATTTTTGAGCCTGGTGGGTTTCTTGGGAGATGTTTATTTGCAGAAGTATTTGGTGAGGCTGGCCTGTTCATAACTGGCTGAGCAGCATTTGCAGATTGTTCCAATTCAAGATCTTCTTTTATCATTACTTCCGTGCCAGCTTTTACAATGGCATCTCCGGCTAAAAGATCTTGAATTGTTTCCATGCTAAACTAATTTTTTCTCCTTCTTTTGTAGATGGCAGCACCAGCTGGAGCAGCGGTTCTTTTGACTTGCAGCTTTGGTGGTCTTTTTGAAACCGCTGCTTTGGAATAGTCAGGCTTTTGTGGAACTCTTGGATCTTTCTTTCTAAGTTCCTCTAATCTTTTATAGGTTGCCCTGACTCTATCTTCTCCCCACTTTGTCACAGAGTTCTTTGACCCATAATCAACTATAATCAGCTCCTCTTTCATTCTCCTCAGCTCTAACATCTTCTCAGCTTCAAATTGTTGGAATTTTTCAGGAGGAGTCTGCTTGACCTTATTTTTGATCATGTCTTGAATCCTGGCTGCTTCTTTTTCAAGCTCAGGAATGGTCCAGTTCTTGTACATGTGTTTCTCCCCCTTATATTTCTTGTAGGTCATGATGTTTTCAATGTAGTCTTTTCTTAAGGACTCATCTGCCCTTTCTGAAATTTTCTGACATACATTTTTAGCAAAACGTTCCATAGCATTGACCTGTGAGAGTAAGAACTGATAGTTTTGTTGAAATTCTCTATCAGATTTCCCTTTTCTATTTTTGATTGCAATATCCTCTGCTTGTTTGGCTTTGAGCTTCAAGTATTCTTCAATGTTGTTAGGCCTGGGATAATTTGCAATTGATGGCAAACTCCTTTTGGCTGGGTCATCTTCATAATAAAATGATTTGATTTCTTCTCTGACTGCAATGAGTTCCAGAGGGAATGAGACACCAGCAGGAGGTAGTGGTTTTACAATTTGAGCTGAAGAGAAAGGTATGGGTTTAGGAATAGTGACATGTGATAAGGATTTTGAAGATGTTGGTGATGGAGGTGTGTCATCATCTTTTAAAATTAGCCTTCTCCTTTTTGGTTTAGGAGAGATTGATGATGTTTTGAATGGAACAGTGGTTGTAGATGTAGTGGCAGTGGATTGTGATTGACTAACAGTTGTTGAAACAACTGGTGTTTCAACCACTGTTGTCATTACAACAGATGTTATAACATCTGCTGTCTTCTACTGTATGTCAGCAGGTGTTGTTTTTGGTGGTGATGATGGTAAAGCAGAGGATGTTGTGTGTGTTAAAGTGGTGTGTGTTGATGGAACAACTGTTTGGCAAGCAGTGGTTTTTGTAACTCCTGTTGCATCAGCTGTTTTGTATGGTGGTTTGTGAGCAGACTTTGAACGTCTGGTTGGAATGGATTTGGGTTGCCTTACTTTTCTAGTAGGCCTCTTCTTTTCCTCAACAGGATTTTCATGATCCCTTGACCCAGAAGTACCCTGATCTGGATGATCCATTCTGTCCACCCTGGCTTTCCTTTTGGCCTCTCTATCTCTTTTCACACTTGCAGCTGCTTCTGCTAGTGCATTTATTGTCACATCAATTTTCTTACTACCATCTGGCAGAGGGATCTGTTTGGTCATGTTTGAATTTTCTGGTTCAAGATAAAGACCATCTTCTATACCCTTATGTTTCCACTCCTTCATTTTCTCCCCCTTTTTGGCATTATCTTCTGGGAGTTGATAAATGTAGCATACTTGTGGAGGAGTAGTGCCAGTGGTGTGCAAGATCTGAGTTTTGAGAGCCTTTAAGTCAGCCTTAGTGTTCTTGAACCTTGACTCCATTGCATTTCTCAGCTGTTGTACATGTGTTTCATGTTGCTGATCTGCTAATTGTGCTTGTTGTTGGAGAAAAGATTGAAATAACATCCATAGCTCTTTTGGAGCAGATGCCCTTTGTGGAGCAGGTGCTTAAGATGGAACAGCAGTTGATTGTACCTTTTGAACTTGTAACACCTGTTGTAGCATATCTTTGAGTTCTGCAACAGAGTTATCAAGTTTTTCAATGCGATCCGTCAATTTCTGGTACTTTAAACCATCACCCAAGTTAATGGGATCATCTGATTTCCCACTAGCAGTGGTTTTATCAGTGGTAGATATAGGGAGTATACTCCAAACATTAACCACTGATGCCCCTTTTTCTTGGTACTGGGGTCTTCTTCCTTCAACACTTGACAACCTTTTGATGTTGCCAGTAGGATACAGAAATCCACTGGTGGTTGGCAGAGGTGCTATAAAAGGAATTGCCTCCAAGGAAGTCTTATTAATGTAACCACTGTCTAAGTATAATCCAGTGGGTGTAACACTTGTAGTGGCTGCTTCACTTGGATTACCACCAAGAGTTACTTGTAACTCAAGGTGTGTAACCTCCTCAGGTTGTGTTGGTGGGTTAGCAAAGATTGATACATCAGACCCAGTCAGTTGTTGAGGTATATTCTCATTTGTAGGTGATTGAGAAGGACTGGATAATGCCTGGTTCAAATCAATTGCATCCAACAGTGGTTTTATTGGTGAGGGAATTGTGGATGTGAAGGATGGTGTAGAAAGTGGAGTTGCCCCGGGTATTGAGCCGTGGATGATAGAAACAAGTGTTTCTAGAGCATCATGATGTGGAGACCCTATTTGTACAACCTGTTCTTTTTGTGAAGAAGCAGGAGGAGTTGTGGTTATGGGTTGAGATATTTGTACCAACTGCTGTGAGGAAGTAGCAGCAGTGGTTTCTTGTGACATTTGTGTTGGCACAGGCAAGAGCTCTGGTATCTCATCCTCCAGAGTTGCCGTTTTGATGGGTTTTGTGGGTTTTTGAGTTTTTCTTTTTGGCTTTTTGGAGATAGTAGGTGTGGGTTTCAAAACAGTTGTGCTGCTCCTTTGATCACCTTGAGCAGTGGGCTCAGCAGCAGATACCTGAGGAGTAGTTGTAACTGCTAAAATCTGCTTAGGCACCTCTGCTTGTGTTTTGCAAGGTGCTAACATTCTTGAAAAAGTTTCAGTTGTTAGACTGTTTATTTGAATTGAATCACCTTGGTTTATTAAAGCTAAATCATCCTTACTGAATTTCTTTGTAAAATAGTAACTCAAAAACCTTGGAATCAGTAAGAATGATTTTGTTACAACATTATTAACCAAATCTTTAAAAATTTCCCGAGAATAGTTAAAATTTTCGCCTTGAAGAATTGCATATCCCAGATTTTGAATCTTTAAAGGAATTTCATTGAAAGAAGTGGTTTTGTTTGAAACACATAATAGGAGGGTATGAAATAAAAATCTGGTTGCAGAAGGAAAATAACCTTTTTCTAAGGTAATTTTCTTCATCATTGTGGCTTCATACCCTCTCTCAATGAAGTCAGTTTGTAACTCGTTTTTAGTGAAAGAAATTTTACCTTCCTGATCACCGAGTTGAAAGACCTCTGAAATGGATTGTGGCGTGATTTGGACAGCTTTACCCTTTATTGAAGAGTTTATGGTGGTTGCAATGTCTCCTTGTTTTTCAAGGGTTGCATTTTTCCAGAACTCCCTTTGGGTCGCCAAATAGATTGGTGCATCGGCAGTAAACAAAGTTTTGTACTTTGATTTTGCCATGAGATCAATGGTGGAATCGAAAATATTGGTGGTTCCTGGTTTTGTGAGAAGACCCAGGAGATTGTGAGATGGTTTATGTGGAATCTCAGTGGAGATTGCCTTTTGAGAGGCTGTTTTAGATGATGATTTGGATGAGGGTTTTGAAGATTTCTTCGATTTTGTCATTTTGAGGATGATTGATCGAAGAAATTTGGGAAGAAATGAGATGAAAAACTGTTTTGAGAAGAGAATTTTTAAGAATTCAATTCGACAGTAAAATCCTGTTTTGATGGTGAGTGGGGGATTTTATAGGGAAGAAAGTGAATGCTGAGGTGGCAGCCGTTACAAAAGGTCTGACCAATATGTACTGTCCACGTGACAACCCCTGTTGAAAGTGAAGGACAATACTTTTGTGAAAGTGACTGATGAAGGCAGTGGTATGAAAGCAGTGGATGATTTTTACTATCAGTGGATAAGACACTGCTTTTGAACAGCAGAGTTTATCACAATAATGAGAGAGCAAGGGTTGACTTTCAGCAGTGGACAGACTTTTGAAGTAGAGCAGACTTTTGAATAATCAGTGGTTAATGGCAGACTTTTAAGGATTTTAATGAAAAATTTTCATTTTTAGCTATTTTTAAGGATGGAGTTTTGATTTTCTGATAACATTTTGTTGCTTTTATTCATAGAAAAACAAGATGTTGCTTGTTATTCCATGTTCAGCATCCCAATTCTAGAGACCAAGCTTTCAAAAGTGGCTGTATCAAGTGCCTTTGTGAGCACATCAGCTAGTTGATCTTTAGTTGGGACATGATGCAGAGAAATCAAACCTTTTTCATAGCAATCCCTCACAAAGTGATGTCTGATGTCGATGTGTTTGGTGGTTGAATGGGAAACTGGATTTTTGATGATATTTTCTGCTGCCTGACTGTCCAACATGAGTGGTGTTTTTAAGGCAGTTATACCAAAATCCAGCAACTGATTTTGAAGCCACAGGAGTTGGGCTGTACAGCTTGCAGCAGCAATATATTCAGCTTCAGTAGTGGATGTTGAAACAGCTGCTTGCTTTTTGCTTTGCCATGAAACTAAGCAATCACCTAGAAACTGGCACCCTCCTGATGTGGACTTCCTTGTGGTGTGACATCCAGCAAAGTCACTGTCTGAGAAACCTGAAAGCTTGATGTTCCCATTAGCTGGATACCAGATACCAAGTGTGGGAGCACCTTTTATGTATCTGAAGATCCTTTTTACAGCAATGAGATTTGATTTTCTGGGAGCTGATTGACTTCTTGCACAGACACATGTTGCAAACATGATGTCTGGTCTAGATGCAGTTAGGTACAATAAAGACCCAATCATGCTTCTATAAAGTGTTTGGTCAATCAGCTCATCCTTTTCATCAGACATGACCAGCTTATTTGTTGCCATGGGTGTGTTGCATGGTTTACAATCATTCATATCAAATTTGGTTAAAAGTTCTTTAGCATATTTGCTTTGATGAATGAAAGTTCCATTTTGTAGTTGCTGTACTTGGAGACCAAGAAAGCATTGCAGCTCACCCATTGCACTCATTTCAAACTCAGCTGTCATGAGTTCTCTAAACTCTTCACACATTGAATTACATGTGCTTCCAAAAATAATGTCATCCACATAAATCTGGACAATCATTAAATCCTTCCCTCTCCATTTTAAAAACAGTGTTTTATCAATGGTACCTCTTTTGAAACCATTTGAGAGTAGGAAGTTGGAAAGAGTTTCATACCAGGCCCTTGGTGCTTGTTTCAAGCCATACAAGGCTTTGTTTAGCCTGTAGACAAGATCTGGATAAAATGGATCCTCAAAACCTGGAGGTTGACAAACATACACCTCTTCTTGAATTGTACCATAGAGGAAAGCACTTTTGATATCCATTTGAAACACCTTCATATTGTGGTTGACAGCAAAGGCCAGGAACAGTCTAATAGCTTCCAATCTTGCAACAGAGGCAAATGTTTCATCATAATCAATCCCCTCTTCCTGTCTGTAACCTTGAACCACAAGCCTGGCTTTATTCTTGACAACAATACCCCTTTAATCAGTTTTGTTCTTGAAGACCCACTTTGTGCCAATGGGACTAACCTCTTCTGGCAGTGGTACAAGTTCCCATACTTGTTGTCTTTTAAACTGTTGGAGCTCCTCTTGCATGGCTTCTACCCAGCTGTTGTCTTTCAGTGCCTCTTGGTACTTGACTGGCTGATGGAGTGATAGAAAACTAGCAAAAAGACAAATGTTTTGGGTTTGGCTTCTTGTGAGCATCCCTTCATTTATGTTGCCAATGATTTGATCAGGTGGATGAGATCTCAAGAAGATTAAGTCTCCTTGGTATGGTATGATGGCATTGGTTGGTGAAGGCTGCAAATGTGTATCATCTGAGCTAACCACTGCTGGGGACTTTGATGATCCAGCAGTGGCTTCAAAAGGTGGTGGTATAGGTGGTAATGAAGTGGACACCTGCTGACTTTTATCCACTGTTTGAGGACTTTTGTCAGCATTGTATGAGGATGTGGAAGCAATGGTTGATGGGCTACTTTGGTCAACAACTGTTGAGGTAGCAGTGGTTGAGCTTTGACAACTGTTTTGAACAGCTGGTGCTTTTCCCTTTGTGGCAGACCTTTGAGGGATGATGATTTCATACCCATAGTCTGGTGTTGTATCCTCTGATGGACCTGCACTGTTAGTCTTGACAGCAGTATTTTCAAAAGTGAATTTTTCAAGATCAAACAGATCTGCAGGGTTTGCTGGGATTTTCATTGAAGAGAGTTCATTGAACTTAACATTCAAAGTCTCCTCCACTGCCTTGGTCCGTGTGTTGAACACTTTTTAGGCCTTGGCAGTGGATGAGTATCCTAGATGATAACCACAATCAATTTTGGCTGCAAATTTTGAAATGGAATCTTTTAAGTTCAAAATAAAGCATGGGCAGCCAAACACTTTGAAATATGAGATCAGTGGTTTAATTTTATACAGAATTTCATAGGCAGTCTTTTTGTGCCTGGGGTTTATTAAAACTCTGTTCTGAACATAGCAAGCAGTGTTTACTGCTTCTGCCCAGAAAGTTAATGGCAAACCTGAATCTGCAAGCATGGTTCTAGCAGCCTCAATCAGAGTTCTGTTTTTCCTTTCCACTACCCCATTCTGCTCTGGTGTTCTTGGGATGTTGTACTGCCTTACAATCCCTTTCTTCACACAGAAGGCATCCAACTCCCTATTTTTGAATTCTGTGCCATTGTCACTCCTGACGCTTTTCACTGGAAGGTCAAATTGCTTTTCAACCTGTGTTACAAAGTCTTGCAAAATGCCCGCAGTTTCATCTTTTGAGTGCAAAAAGAAAGTCCATGTGAACCTAGAAAAGTCATCAACAATAACCAAACAATATTTTTTCTTTTTGAGGCTCATGACTTGAACTGGGCCAAACAAATCCATGTGTAGCATTTGCAAACACTGGGTTGTTTTGGACTCTTCAATGGACTTGTAAGAACTTTTATGCTGTTTTCCTTTTAAACAGGAAATGCAATGTTCAGGACATGAAAACAATTTTTGTGGTAGGCCTCTCACTAAACCATTTTTTGAAATTTCTGTGATTGTCTTAAGATTTGTGTGTCCCAGCCTTCTGTGCCAAAGTTCTGTCTCTTTGTTAGAGGCAGCTGAGAACAGACAGGCATCAGCTCTGGGACACTCTTTTGACATGTCAACAACATAAACATTGCCACTTCTTTGAGCAACAAGTTTAGTTTGACCAGTTTTGATTATTGCTTCAATCTTTTTGACCATTTCTGGTCCAACAATCCTACAACAATCTTTTGTGAAGAATGACCCAAAACCCTTGTCACTCATTTGGGACACACTCAGAAGGTTGAATTTTAGATTGTCTATTAGATTGACATTTTCAAATTTTACTTTTCCAGACTCCACTGTTCCCGACCCCAGAACTTTTCCTTTACTATTATTCCCAAAGGATATATCACCCCCACCATGGATTTTAAAGTCTTTGAGGAGGGCTTTACATCCTGTCATGTGCCTGGAGCCTCCACTATCTACATACCAAAGGCTATCAAAGCATGCAGAAGCTCCCTGCACATGAAGTAAAAGGATTAGTTCATTAAGGTCTCCAAAGCCAACAAGGCTTTGGATGGGGTCTCAACAGTGTCTGGGATGGAGACAGAATGATGGACAGTTGTTAGGTCAGGGGATTGAACTATTTTAGGACAGTTCTTCTTTAACCACTGTTGTGGGTCCTGACCAATCATCTGCTGGTAACCAAAAGGATGCTTGTTCACTTTGGGTTTAGAGGGCCTTTTGTAGGTCTCATAAACGTGTGGAATCCTTTGGTAAGACTGTTTTTCTCTGCCTTTTCTGAACTGATTGGCAGGGGGTGCATCAGTAACCTGAACATCTCTTTTGACAGATGTTTGGTTCAGCTGTTTTGTAACAGCTGTTTGAACTGGCACAAACAGTGGTTGTTTCTTGGTGAACTTGACAGATGATGTGGATGATGATGATGGACTCAAGGATGTTTTAGCAATGTACTCATTCTTTTTCACATCAAAGTTTTTGAGGTACACACATGCTTGAGTTTTGTGGTTTGTTTTACCACAGACAATGCAGCTTTCTGCTGAAACAATGACACTTGTCTTGTTTAAATCATAAGCTTTCAAGTGGAAACAGTCTTTTGTTAGATGATTCCTTTTTCACAGAATTCACCAAACAAGTTGTCAATTTTTTCTCTCTTCTTTCTCTTTGCAGACTCCTTTGCAGCAGAGGTTTTAACCACTGCTGGGATGTCCTTGAGAGGTATGACTTTAGCTTTTGGAGCTTTAACACCATCAGTTGATGTAAAGTCCATTGGCTTGAAATTTTCAAGAATATCACACTCGTCAGACCAGGTAGGTTTAAACTGATATTTTTCAAGTTCTTCAAAAGTTGAGGAACTCCTTGTTCTGCCAAGTGTGATTTTGTTACCAAGTTTGTCAGTGATTTTCACTTCTTGGCCATTCTTATTTGTGGGGATGAACTCAGTGGTTACATCAGTGTTTTGAACAGATTTTTCACAAGCAATGTGTTCATCATCATATTTTCTATACCCAACCCCAAATTTCACATTACTTTCAATCTGTTTAGCAAGCATCACCTCATATCCTCTGCAGGATTCCACCTATCTTTCACAAGTAATCTGGGTGGATTCCAACTCCTTTTTGCAGCTTTGGTATTTTTCTACCATAGTTTGAAGTTGGGTTTTGGTGATGCTTTGCTCTTCTTTTAGACAGCTGATTTCTTTTTCCTTTTGAGACAATTTGTTTTTAAGTTCTTTTAAAGACCTTTCAAATTTGACCTCATCAGACAAGATTTTATCCCGAAGGTTTTCATTCACCTCTTTGATGTTAGCAAAAGCAATTATGCAATTGTCAGAACACAGTTTTTCAAGAACTTGAGGAGATACCTTGGCAGCTGCCATCATTGCACAATCACATTGATGATCTTCATCATCATCAGCTTTTACCTTCTTTTCACCAGCCTTTTCTTCTTTCTCTTCTTCTTTGTCCTCTATGGACCATGGATCTGTCATTGGTTCAATCAGGGTACCTGAACTTTCTCCCAACAGTATTTCATCAGCCACTGCAGTAACCACTGCTTCAATCATCTCTTCCACTGTTTCAAGGCACTGCTGTTCCTCCTCAGCTTCAACCCCCTCCTGTATTGACTCTAGTGCCATCAAACAAAACTCATCATGTGAAGAATCATTAGAAGCATAGAGTGCAAAATTTTCATCACAAAGATCATCAGGCATACTGCTCCAGTCAACAAACCCTTGAGTGAAAAAACTTTGTTGATCTGGTTGTGCTGCTGCTGGAGCAGCGGTTTGAGGTGCAACAGGTTGCACTTCTACCTGTGGAGCAGGGGTTTGAACATATTGGATTTGTGGAACAGTAGTTTGGATATAATGTACTGGCACAGGGGCAGCAGCATAGTGAGCAGTGTTCACTTGAGCTGCTGGGGCATATTGGGCATAGTGCACAGTGTTTTGGTTTTGAGGTCGAGGATTTGAGCTAGGATGAGTAATTATGGGACCAGTGGTTTGACTCCTACATTCCCTAGCGAAATGTCCCAACCTATTACACTTGTAACACTTGATTTTCGATTTATCCAACCCAACCCTTAGATTCCCATGCAAACCGGGGAATTTTCTCCCTGTTCTTTTGTAGAACTTGCTAGTTCTAACACTTAGCAAAGCCAGTTGGTGCAGGATGTCCATTTCTTCTAAATCAGTGGGATCAAAATGTTGTAAATCATTGAGTTCAAAACTTAAATTGTCTGACATCTGGTTTTCGTTAGCAGTGAATGCATAACTTGCAGAGTGAGGATCAGGGTTGTTAAAATTTGCACCAGCAGTTATGTCAATGAAGTGATCATAACCCTGATCCTTACCACTGCTCCCAGATTCTTCTTGACCCAGAAGAGCAGTATTACCGAAAGTGTAATCATCGGTAACTTTTCCTGACTCTTGTAACCTCCTTTTCTGGTTCAACTCCCTTTCAAAGGTCAGGAGTCGACCATGGAGTTAGGTCAAGGTCAGATCCTTGAATTCAGATGAATTTCGGGTGACAAAAGCTATAGTGTCCCATTTTTCTGGTAGTGACCTGAGGAACCTGCTATTTTGAGTTGAGTTTGTAAAAGTGGTGTTAACAAGCCTCAGTTCACTGATGAGACAACTAAAACGCTCAAATTGTTGCGTTAGTGATTCACCTTTAATGTAGCAAAATGTTTCATACTGTTGGTTCAGGATTTCCCTATTGCTTTCTATGACTTCTTCAGTTCCACCAAACTGTTCCTTAAGTGCGTCCCATAACTCTTTTGCACTGTTACAGTGTAACAGTCCAGCATATATCTCATTGGGCAGCGCTGATGCTATGATGCTAAAAGCTTTAGCATCTAGTTCGATCTTTTGAAAGTCGGTTTCGGTATAATTTTCAATTGGTTTTGGAACGAACTTTTTAGCATCTTCAGCGCTTGGCACTGAAGGAACATGGGGACCATAAATGACAGACCTCCAACAACCTGTGCTTTGTTGAGCGAGGATGTGACCCATCCTCCTCTGCCAGATGTTGTACTCATTTCTTTTTAGCATAGGTGGTTTAAAAAGCGAGCCGATGTTGTTTTTATCATCCTGAGATTGTGACGTCATTCTTGTTGTTTTACAGACACTGAGAAATCAACTTTAATGGTGATTAATCCTTGCTCTGTTTTTCAACGGACGAACAAACGATCAGTATCAACTGTTATGAGCTGAACTATTTACGTCAAAATGATTGTTAAATCAAATTTGACTGTCCAAGCTCTGATACCAATTGTTGGATCTGAGTTTCTTTTTGATTGTATTTTTGTTTGAAATTAAGATGGAAATGAAAGAGTTGTGCAGCGGAATTAAGATGAAAACAAACTTTGCATACAATCAAACAGGAGTAATACTTTTAATCAAACATCTTTACACAATGAACCGAATGATTGAATTTGTTTCAACAACGATTACAATGATTGATGTAAGAATGCAAACTCCCCCTCAGCCAGAGCTCAGTAGTTTGTTCGTGCAAAGAAGACGATGTGGTGAAAGAGCTAATAGAACAGTACAAAGTACTGAACTATTTATAGGCACTTGCAAACCACTGAGCATCTTAGCTGACGTCACCATGAAAGTGACATCTAACCTCCTAACAAACTCTAACCTCTGATCTATACAAACACTGATGTAGTAACTACTGCTATTACATTCTATTACATGAAAGATACTTAAACGGCTGCTGCATCCTTCCACTGCTGTGAATCCAGCAGTGCTTGTCCGGATCAGCAGTACTTGACTCAAAGCAGAAGATTGAGTCAGCAGAGCTTTGGTCTTCCATTAGTCTTTTAACATTTGGCAGTAGATGCAAGGCAGCAGTTGTGGATCAGCACTTGGTAAAATCAGTAGATAGGAGGTCAGCAGATACAAAGCCACTTTCAAGGGGAAAGATTTGCATTAACTATCTGTAAACGTCTGCTTATTCTGGATCCACTGCTCTGATCCAGTTTTGGCTTTAATTATCTGTTCCTCTGATAGGGTTCAATCCCAACAATCTCCCCCTGGAACAGATAATGCCAAAACTCTTCATTATTTGTGGAAATCTTTATTGCCTCATCAACAGCTCCCTTATCTGACCTTTAAATTGTAATTCAAAGTCTAGGGCATCTGTATCTTCATCACCCTGCTAAGTGGAAGATCAAGGAGATCCTGCGCCTCGTTTGCCTTCCCATCAGACTTTCACAATAGGAAAGCGCGAGCGTCTGAGCTGCTTTGTTTGGTGATCCATGATTTCGACAGGCTTCTCCACAAAGTGTAGTGTTTAGTTTACTTGGAGGTCATCGAGAGGTACAATTAAACCATGCTCAGCCAGGCACTTTCGGAGGTTTGACACATGGAAAGTCGGGTGGACATTACTAAGTCCCTCCGGTAGTTCGAGTTTGTAGGCGACTTTTTCGATCCTCTCCAGAATCTTAAAAGGTCCAACGTATCGAGGCGCTAGTTTCCCTTTCTTGCCGAATCTGACCACACCCTTCCAAGGTGATACCTTTAGGAGTACGTAGTCGCCAACGTCAAATTCAAGGGGCTTGCGTCGTCTATCGGCGTAACTTTTCTGTCGACTTCGAGCTTTCAACAATTTGTCTCGAATTTGGAGGACTTTGTCAGTCGTTTCTTGCAATAGCTCAGGACCGGTTAATTGCGAGTGACCGATCTCGTACCACAAAATAGGCGATCGACATTTTCTTCTGTATAAAACCTCAAATGGTGCCATTTGAATGCTGGAATGATAACTGTTGTTATATGAGAATTTGACCAATGGCAGGTAAGCATCCCAATTACCACCGCAATCTATGACACACGAACGGAGCATGTCTTCAAGAGTACAGATCGTTCTTTCAGTCTGACCGTCGGTTTGAGGGTGGAATGCGGTACTTAGATTAAGCGTAGTACCGAGAGCCTCTTGAAACGTTTCCCACAATCGCGAGGTAAACTGAGCATCACGCTTAGAGATGATGTTGCGAGGCGTCCCATGTCGAAAAATGATCTCATTGGTGTAGATTCGGGCTAATCGTTCTACCTTGTAGTCTTCCCGTATTGCCAAAAAGTGAGCAGATTTGGTCAAATGGTCAACAACAACCCAGATGCTGTCGTGACCTGATGACATGCACGAAAGCTTTGTTATGATGTCCATAGCTATACTCTCCCACTTCCACATAGGGATCGGCGGTTGTTCGAGTAAGCCAGAGGGTCTTTGGTGTTCAGCCTTGACCTTCGAGCAAGTCAGGCACTTTCCAACGTAGAGAGCAATAACCCTTTTCATGCCCGGCCACCAGTACTTGTAGCGAAGATCCTGGTACATTTTATCGGCATCGGGATGAATAGAATACCGGGATTTGTGGATATCTGTCGTAAGTTGGTCCGTTTAGGGATCCAAATTTGATCCAAAAAGTGGAATATCCCATTTGACTTATTCACAAGCCGGGCTCCATCGTGGTAGATTCTTTCCTTCTTCAAGGTGCTGCGTTCATTAAAACAGGCATGCTGGGCTTCGCGGATGAGGGTTTCGAGGTCGTATTGGGCTTGGACATTACGAATGCTAAGCAAATAACTCCGTTTGATGAGGGAGTCAGCAACGACATTTGCTTTGCCAGGGTGATAACGAATCTCACAGTCATAATCGTTGAGAAGTTCTACCCATCGGCGTTGACGCATATTAAGTTCCTTCTGGTCAAAGATATGTTGTAGGCTCCTATGATCGGTGAAGATCGTATACTTGGTATCGTACAGATAGTGTCGCTAAATCTTTAACGCAAAAACAACTGCGCCTAGCTCGAGATCATGGGTTGTATAGTTCTTCTCATGGATTTTGAGCTGACAAGATGCGTAAGCTATGACCTTGTCCCGTTGCATAAGAACGCAGCCAAGACCAAGGTTGGAAGCATCACAATAGACAATGAAGTCGTTGTTTCCGTCGGGCAATGAGAGAACAAGAGCATTGTAAAGCATGCGTTTGAGGGATTGGAAAGCAGACTCTTGTTCGGTTCCCCAAACAAAATGCTTGTCTTTATGCGTGAGAGAGGTAAGCGGCACATCGATCTTTGAGAATCCTTCGATAAATCATCGATAATAGCCCGCCAGTCCGAGAAAAGAACGGACTTCGGACGGGTTCTTGGGTGTAATCCAACTCTTAACGGCTTCAATCTTCACGGGATCGACGTGAATACCTTGACTATTTACAATGTGACCAAGGAATCGAACCTCCTCTAGCCAGAATTCGCACTTGGAGAACTTGGCATAGAGTCGATTCCGTTGGAGTAGCTCGAGAACCAAACGTAGATGTTGCGCGTGTTGGGCTTTCGACTTGGAATAGATCAAGACATCGTCAATGAACACGATGACGAAACGGTCGAGATATGGTTTACACACGCGATTCATCAGATCCATGAAAACCGCAGGTGCGTTCGTTAAACCGAAAGGCATAACAACGAATTCATAATGGCCATAACGAGTGCGAAACGCGGTTTTGGGTATATCCTCCTCTTGAATGCGTAACTGGTGATAGCCTGAGCGTAGATCGATCTTCGAGAAACACGTAGCACCTTGTAGCTGATCAAACAAATCGTCAATGCAGGGCAGGGGATAGCGGTTCTTGATAGTTAACTTATTCAATTCCCGATAGTCGATACACATCCTAAACGACCCATCCTTCTTTTTGACGAAAAGGACTGGCGCGCCCCAAGGAGAGGTGCTCGGGCGAATGAAGCCTTTCTCAAGCAATTCATGAAGCTGACTCGAGAGTTCACACATTTCAGACGGTGTGAGTCGGTAAGGAGCTTTGGCAACAGGGTTGGCTACAGGAATGAGGTCGATACGAAAGTCGATATCACGACTTGGCGGTAGGGCGGGAAGATCGTCAGGGAACACATTAGGAAATTCACGAACCACAGGAACGTCTTTCACTTTTGTCTTTCCCTTCTTTTCCTTCTCCGCTACTACAATGTTAGCCAAGAAAGCGTTGTATTCCTTGCGGAGATACTTGCTAGCTTGGACAGATGACATGAGTTTGAGACCTTTCGAAGCAGTTTCACCATAGACACATAATAAATCACCATTCGCGAGCGAGAATTGAATCATCTTATCGAAGCACACAACTTCAGCATGGTTTTCGCAAAGAAAGTACATGCCTACTATGACATCAAAACTTCCGAGTTGCAATGGAATAAGGTCGATTGGGAAGATGTGATTGTTGAGATCAAGAGTACAATCACGAGGAACAGAATTAACGACGACAATTCTTCCGGTGGCGACCTCAACATCGAACGTCGAGGGGAGATGGAAGCGCTTACGACTAAGAAGCTACTCGAATTCAAACGACACAAAGCAATTATCGGCTCCAGTATTAAACAAACATGAAGCATAAATACCATTCACAAGGAACGTACCATTGACCTCGTTGTTGTCAGCCTGGGCTTGGCGCACGTTGATGTTGAAAGTTCTGGGGCGTGTGGCTTGTTGCTGCTGCTGAGGCTGTTGCTGCTGCTGAGGCTGCTGCTGCTGGGGTTCTTGTTTTACAATGCTGTTCGGGCACATGTTCGCAAAGTGGTTGGGATCACCACATGCGAAGCAGACTCGGGCGTTGACCACGGGTGCCTGAGCCGCTTGTTGGCCTTGTGTGGCTGGGAGCAGAGCTTGATGAGCAGTGGTTTGAGCTGGTGCTTGACGGGGACCAGTACGGCAGTTGGCAGTGTAGTGGCTGTACATATTGCAGTGAGCGCAGAAACGACAGGCGAGACCCACCGGGTGATGATAAGAGCATGTTGGGCAGGTAGGGTGAGGGCCTGTTTATGCACGATTTGTAGGCGGTGCATAGATTGCTGGAGCTGAGCGGTGCTGAGACTGCTGCTGAGCCTGCACGGCTTAAAGTGGAGCAGCATTGGTAGTGGCAGCATAGTTCTTATTGCTGGAGCTGCTGTTGTTGTTCTTCTTCTTGCGGCGTGAGGACTATGACGATTGAGCGGTGGCGGTTTCAGTGGTTGGTGCGGTGGTGACTTGGTGCAGGTTCTTCGAAGTTTTATCCCAAAAACGAACTTTTACTCGCTTGTCGTTGATTTTAGCGGCAAGCAAGTAAGTTTCTTTGATCGTTGCTGGCTTTGCGGCATGCACAAAATCTGCACCACAGTCGGGTAGAGCTCGAATGTACTTCTTGATCGTCATGTCGGACGTCTTCACTTGATCGGGACAGATGATACTGAGCTGCTTAAAGCGAGCAGTCAGGGCAGCGTTGTCACCTTCCCTCTACTTAATGTGCCAGAATTCAGCCTCCAGCTTTTGGCGTTCATGGGGAGGGCAGAATTCGTCTATCATGATGGCCTTCAACTCTTCCCACGTCAGCTCATAGGCTGCATCATTTCCGCGTTGGTTTCTCTCGGCCGTCCACCAGTCTAATGCGCGGGACTGGAAGACGCCGGTAGCGTTCAGAGTGCGGATATTTTCCGGACATCCACTCTGGCGCAGAGTGACTTCGACAGAATCGAACCATTGAAACATACCCGTTGGGCCAACTTCTCCAGTGAATTCCTTTGGACCGCATGCCTTGAACTGCTTAAAGCTGAAAGTAGTCTTTGTAGCAACTTTAGGAGCTTCGGTTCTGGATTCCTCAGACGATTTGCTAACATTCTCGTCAATCTCACTCACGATCTGAGGCACAACCTTTGCCAGTTTTTTAGCGAGGATGGCAGCAAGGCGTTTGTCCCTCTGTTCCTGACGAGAGAGTCGTGGGTAACGGGGTCCAGATGATGGTACAGTTGACATTGTCTGCAACATACATCGTCATAGGTCTCAGACATGTCATAATCGAATCTCACCTCACACGTCTAATACTACTAACGCTCAGGAACACAATGAAACATGTATCACATAAACACGTAAGCACATAATCACCGATTCACATAAGCACAGAAGCACATAAGCATGTAAGGCACATAAACACATAAGCACGTAGGGCATAGAAGCACAGAAGCACATACGCATGTAATCACAGAGGTAGTCAGAATACAGAAACCTATCAGTCAAAGTTTGCGAGTTGTTCGAATATAGCGGTCGCGAATAATTTAGCGAGTAGTATAGCATAAGCGTATAATATAGCGGGTAGTATAGCACAGGCGTATCATAAGGTAGTCCATAATTTAGCGATTTGTCAGCGCTTTGAGATAGAAGTGCAGTGCGAGTCGTGCGTGTCGATCGAAGTGAAAGCAAAAATAGAATAATTCCCCAAAATTAAATACGTAAGCAGGTAAATACACATACAAGCACATAAAATCGACGAATCATCAGAGTCAGCAGTTTCGGGCTCAGAATCGAAACACATAAAAATTGAGAAATAGATCGTCTGCGGCTATTAGACATTGACTATCCAAAGTGATTCGACTATTCTCAAGGACTTGTTGTACACATTTTGACCTTCAGGACTGTGCTTTTGCCTCGATTCTTGGGCGTTTGGCATACATCCCTTTAGTCATATCGTGAATTCAAGTCGTTGGAGTCCGTCGAGAATTTGGTGAGAGTTTTGGAAAACCAAGTAAAGGTCGGAACAAGTTGTCAAGGTTAGGGTTTCACCCCTGGCTTAACAACTTCGTTCCTGTTTTGATAAAATAAAGGAGAATTATGCGTTAAAGTATGGATTTCACTCCTATTTCAACGCAATTTCTCGTGTTTATAGATAAAAATGTGGGTTGATCAGGCAATTTAGTCGAGAGTTTACGGTTTTCACACCTAATCTCGACTTAATCGCTTATTCATAATTGAAAATTCGAGCATAGTGATAGTGTAGCGTAGGTGAGAATAGCGAGAGATAGCAAGTAAGCTCACGCATAATCCCTACTGGACATGCACGAGTCGGTCTGTTGGTTCCTAACTATAGACTAGGTCTCTAAGACATCGACCCGGACTAGGTCGAGTCTTGCCGAATTCCCTATAGTTATGGCTCTGATACCAATCTGTCACACCCCAACCGATGGCGGAAACATCGGGGCATGGCACTGAGCGAAACAGATTGTCCAGAAGTTTCCATAACAACTATATTTTACCAAATATTTAAAGCAACACGTCCCATACCATGTCATAAATGATAATGCAAGTATTACAGAAAAGATCTAGTCAAATTGTTCTGTTCCGACAACTCAGATTTTTTTATTACAGACAATTGTTTATTTATTGGTTTCTAGGACTCCGTCCCTAGCCTCAATTTCATCACCAGCACACAAAGCATGTAAACATCCTAAGCACCTGTCACATACGTTAAAGTAAAAGTCAATACACATAGTGTAAAGGTGAGCATACAAGTTTGATAATAGCATATAGAGTTCAAAAGCGTTACGCATAACCAGCACGTACACAGTGTAAAATGAGGCATGTTAGTTATCGACATGAACCTATCGATACCAATGACTGCGGGTTGACTGCCCAAGGCAGTTTGCGATACACACTCACCACTGTGAGCCATGTAGGTAATTGTCCTTAACAACCCCTGAGTGAACAGGTGCTGAGTCCAAACTAATAGTACTATCGTTGCTAATGCAGGTAGACAGCATTCCATATGTAAACATAACAAACAAGCATTCATTAAGTCACGTATACATGCGATAACGGTTAGAGTTAAAAGTATTGCGTGGTGTGTTCGATGTGATTTTGTATAAGTAACGTATGTAACACCCAAAAGTGCGTAAAGCAAAAAGGGATCGAGTATACTCACAGCGATTGATGGATTGAAGGGAGCGCTAGAGAGTAGGATTAGCCTGAACATATTGATAGCATAACAATAAGCGACGCGTAAAACGATACAGAGTTCAAGTGGGTAGGACAGCAGTTCGATCGGATGGTAGTCCGATCGGACAGCTGGTCGTTCGAGTGACAGTCCGTTCGGACAATCGTCCGGTCGAATGACCGTTCGAGTGGATTGTTACTTCCTTTGGGAAGGATGTGTTTGTGTATGATGGCTTGACTTTTGAAGTTTTCGTTGTAGCATTTAGAAAACATAGAAGTATCTCTACCTTTCAGGTCGATCGATCGAATGACCGTTCGATCGGGCGACAATCCGATAGGTTGGGCACTTCAGCGGGAACAAGTTCACAGCAGGTTATCACTCAATCGGACGGTTGTTCGAACGGGTGGCATCCCTTGTGCATTGAACATGTTGAAAACTATTTAAGTGTTTGAAGTTTTGAAACATCACATAGTCGGATGGTCGGTCGATCGAGTGGTAACTCGATCGGACATCGATCCGTACGGTGTTCCAAAACTCTTGAGAGTTGATTTGAAAACTAAGGTGGGACCAAGGTGTAAGTCGTTCGGATTGGCCAGTCGTTCTGATTGGCTGTTCGATCGGACAGCAGTCCGATCGGACGGCACCTCATCCTGGTCGACCTGTTCGTCTTACACTTGGTTGTTTTGATAGTTTGTCGTTTTATCGAGATGTTTTGATAACGTGTTAAGCAACAGAAACCTCATCAATACTTGGTACTCCTGATCGGACAGGAATCACCCAAACCTGGTCAGTTGACGGTTCGGGACGATGTTCCATGTTTAACCCGGAATTGGTAGTCTCATGAATAGAATCTAGATCTTAAACCAACACAACCACTAGAATGAGCAGTAAGTCGCACAAGCTCCGCTTCTATCGATTTTGAATGCATTGAGTGTAAAAGAGTTGAAAGAAAGTTGGAAAACCATCTTTCAATCCTCTTTATTGTGAATATGTTTAGATCCATGAAAGATCTTTGTTTGTTTATGTGGAAATCGGTTAGATCTAAGTTGTTCCTGGTGGATTGAGGCCAAACATGAAGTTCTTCAAGAACACATGATGACGTCATCGTAGAACACCTTGAATCTTGGTGATTTCACGGTTAAGAGTTAAGATTCAAAAGATAGAAAGGTGTAGAATCGTGTGTAGATCAAAGATGTACAAGATTTAGGTTGAGATCTTACCGGAATTGCGAGAAATCGGAGAAAAAGCAAGGTTAGAGCGCTGGTCGGAAGTCAGAGAGCAAAAGTGGAAAGTTTGTTGGTGACATGGGGTATTTATAGGATTACCCAAAGTGCAAAGGAATGGAGAGGGGCTGGTCGATCGGTTAGGCAGTCCGATCGGACAGCTGGTCGATCGATCGAGCGGCTGGTCGATCGATCGAGCGGCTGTTCAATCGGCCGGTCTCCTGGTCGATCGGCCACCTCATTCGTGTGTTCGGTGTGACGAATCTTGTCGTTTCAATTGCGATTGCGAACGTTGCGATGTAATAAAGTTTCCGAGTCAAATTACTTTTAATCCCGACTACTATATCAACATACAAGCATCCTTATTTCGTATTCGTTTAGCATTTGCGATTCGATTGCGAATGAGTTCCGATTGCGTTTCGATTGATTACCACACATAACATAAATAAACATGCACAAGTAACATATAAGGCACACACACGTATAACAGTAACCAAAATGCGTATTTCGAGTTGCGAGTGTGATTGCGATAGCGATAAAGCGATTAATCAAGCGATAAATAGCGATTACTATGCGATTATTAATAGATACTCCACATAATACAACTAAAGTGATAATAAAATAGACTAATTACAAGTCAAATAAGTCAAAACAGGAATTGAGCAAGGAGAGACAGATCGCAATTAGCAATCTTTTCTTCCTTTGACTTCAATCTTGAATTTGACTTTGACTTCCGAAACACGGGGTGTTACATAACGATAAGCGGCGCATAAAACGGTGAAAAGAGACTAAGTGTCGATTGGTAATCCAATCGGATGGCCAGTCGATCGGATGTCAATCCCTTCAGATGGTCATCTGATCGGATGGCCATTCTATTGGATTGACATTCGTTTGTAAGGATATGTTTGTGTATGATGGCTTTAAATTTTTCGTTGCAGCATTTTGAAAACAGAGAAGTATCTCTACCTTTCGGGTCGTCGATCGAACGGTCGTTCGATCGGATATCGATCCGATTGGTAGGACACTTAGTGAGAACAAGTTCACAGCAGGATGGTCACTCGATCGGATAACAATCTGATCAGTTAGCAATCCGTTAGTTACTGATGATCTTTGAAAATTGTTGTAACACCCGTCTCATTTGTTCGGGAATTTAACATAAAATACGCATTTTTATAAGAAATGCATAATTTCATAAGGTATACAAAACAATAAGGTTTCATGACGATAGTATCTTAGTTAACTAACTAGTTCAAACATCGACAACGTTAATTTAAGTGTTTACAAAACGAACATTTTCTACATCAAGTTAGATAAACGCGGAAGCTTCAAAATATTGTGTTCGGTTCTTGAATTCATGCTTGATCGCCATCCGGAGTGAGACCAACTTCACCTAATGTCAAAACCACGTTAATTGTTAGTTTTGACAATGTTAAAACACATATAATCAAGTTCTAATACCAAATAATGAAAAAGAACAAAAATTCTGGGTTTTGAGTCTGTCGCGCCCCGCGACAGATTCTATCTTTGCTTACGCGGGCCGCGACAGACGTCGCGTGACGCGACCATGAAACCGTTATGGTGTCGCGCGACGCGACACCCTATTTTCGACAGAATCTTGCTTGGTTTTGTGCTGCAGATTCCCAACTCTATAAATTACCAATAATCTATCTTTAAACGTCCATAACTTTCATTCTACAAGTCCGTTTTTCGCGATTCTTTTTCCTACGTGTCCGTAATTTAAATACGGACCCGTTTATTATCATTACTTGCCTAAAATCTCGTTTATAGGCTGATCGCCTAAGAATTCCCTTTTTATCGACCCGTTTGGTTATTTGTCAAACCATACAAAATTTACTCACAATGGTTTCTAAATAAAGTTACCCTTTTACCCGGGCTTGTAACATTGGTGTCACTACTATACCCAAAGCTTATGCACACAATATGTCATGCTTGTTATGAACAATTTCAATCAAACATTGTTACTAATCGACAAAATATGATACTTTTCCTTTTGACCCCTATCATGGGATTCTTTTAAGCAAAGCTATGCTCTTAGCATGTTCGTTCAACGGACAATGCTTTCATAATTCAAAATCAACAAGGGATTATCATATCACTTCAACGCCACCATTTTATCCATTATTTGACCCATTTGGTTGTCTAATGGAATCCACCACTTCACGACACACCACACTTATTTTAACCAATATTTGACTCGTTCTCTATGATACACCGAACGATTCTAACCGTTCATTTCAACCCATATGGTTTATTCCCACCATACTTTAACCGTTTACTTTGAACCATTTGGTTTGCCGAGTAAACTTCGTCACTTTCGTGGCTTACCAAACATACTCTAATCATTAAATTTGACCCGTTTGATCTATCGAGTGAACTTCGTCACTTCAATGACACATCAAACGCGCATATCACACCACGATACTATTAACAAGCTATAACAAAACATTTTTGCATAATGTAACGAAACTAATAGTTACGTACCTTTAAAGCGCTCCTTTCAAACGCGTCTCTCCACCCGCTTGTCCACTTAACGATCCAGATTCCTTGCCTATAGAGTTCAACCATAGATTGTTTAGAACTCCTTTCTCAACATATCACGCATAATTCATCTCATCATTCTAATATGCGTTTTTATTTAGAATTTTCAATATTTAGCCTTCTTTTAGGCATTTCAACAAACACCTAAAGGGCATTATTTTACTAAACCCGTAACGAAGTCTCATGCTATTTATTTGGACAAATTTTAACATCTAACACAAGTTCATATATCAAATTCCACATCAATAATCTGGTTTTACTTCATATAACTTCAAACAACACTAGTTTAACAATCATGATTCTAGTGTTCATCACAATTCTACAAAACCCATCAAGCACATATAATGGATGATCATAAATTTTCATAGTTTAAACCCTAATCAAACAAACTAATGACTAGGGTTTACTCCTAGACATGATTTCATTACAATTTCATCCAAATAACAATCATGCAAACTCAGATTTCGAATCTCATGTGTTCATCTAGAAATCAAGATGAAATCAAACCTTGAAATTTTACATACCTTATGATCCCTTTACTGTGGTGATCACTTATCTATGCTCAAATTTCGATTTGAGCTTGATTTGAACCTTCAATTTGATCAATTTGTTAGAACTAGGGTTGAAGGTGTAACACCCCGAAAACGTGTTTGGTAATCAAACCACGTTAACATTTATGAACGGGTTAAATACCGTTAGTGGTGAAATTAACCCGGTAAATATTAGGATTTAAACAAATAAACCTAATATTAAATAAAAGTTGAACGAAAACTTTTGAAGAAATAAAAGTTTATAAACAGCTCGAGATAACGGGACTTAAAATAAACCGGGTCGTACCCGAAAATATAAATCTTTATATTATAAATTTAATTTTGGATATAAATGAGATGAAATAACTAGGAATAAATAACCTAGTTAATCACAAGTGTTGTAGTAATAAGGAAACTTTGTTAAAACACCCTAAATGAAACTTGGGAAAAGTTGAGGGGCCAAAAGTGTAAAGATGGAAAAAATAGTTTTATTAAATAAAACAATTAAAAACCAAACACACACTTGGTGTGTGTCTGGTCGCAGGAAAACACAGGGGCGACCTAAGCTCATCTTCAAAACCCTAAACTCTCACAAATCTCTAAAATTGAAGGTCAAGATCAACTCCAAAACGAAATCCGAGCCTAGATTGGTGATCTCCATTGTAAGGGGGTCATAAGGTATGTGAAACTTGATAGAAAATATCTACTTGAAATTCTGATGAACTTAGAGAATTCGGAAATTGTTGATGCATGATTGTTATATGGATGAAATATGAACATTGTAGTGTCTAGGAGTAAACCCTAGACAAGTATATGTTGAAATCATGCCTAATTCTAGTAAAATCCATGAACACCATTGAAGGTGATTGTTGTTAGGGTTTTTGATTGTTAAAGATAGTGTTATAATGTCATAAACATGTTTTAATTGAAAGCTGAATTCAAACAGCTTCTGATAAGAATTTACAGCCGACTTGTATTGGTTGTAACATGGACAAAACGTGACAAAAACATGTGTCTCTTGAGTTTAAAATGTAATTCCAGGAAATATCTTTAAAACCCCACTGGAATCGCATTTTTTGACAAAAATTGAGCGTTTTATGAATTTTTCCGTATCGAAGGTTCAAGCTGCGTTTTCTGGCAGAATTTGCAGCCCATTACGAATGTCATAACTCAATTTAGGAATTTAGTTATGATCTCAAATTTTACTGTAGATAGTATTAAGTAATTAAAAGAATCTCCAATTGGAATTTCGTCAATCGGATAAACGAGGAATTTTAAATGAATTTTTCCGTAAGCTGCAGTCAGAAGTGACGAATCTGATTGCAGCTTAGTAGATGAATTTTGCCGAATTTTTGGTAAAGAGTTAGATCTTGAAATTTTAACACAAGGTCTAACCCTCCGAGTGGTACGTTACATAAAACAAATCATAATTTTTGAAGACTTGTAAACAGGTTAAACAGGTCACCAAAAACAGCCTATTTTTCGGTGATATGAACTTGCCTATTGATGCTAATCTTGGCTAAATGACAAGTTATAAACTAGTTGAATATATGGCATGCTTTTATTGATAAGTGTGTAAAAAAAGGGGGTCCATAGGGTGATGACCATTGTATAGAATGACCAATCTAACCATCTTATGGATGTTGTGATATAGTTTGACTCTAAACAAGCTAGGTGGGGGCTTGGAGAGGAACGGGTCAAACGGATCATGGATGTTAAGAATGTTTGCGCGGACGCGAGGTAAGTAAAGCTTACACCCAATTTAAGTGTATGTATTTATTTTATAGGTGACAAATATGACAGCGGATTGTATCCGGATATGGGTTCCGACACAAAACAATATGAGTCGAAACGAATAAAAACGATTAAAACTATGGTTAATGAAAAAAAAAAGGATCTTGTGGTAATAAAAAAAAATCCGAAATGGGTCGGATGTGTGAATGGGTAATTAAAACCATGTTTTTTTTTATAAATGTAAATGTTTGGTCGCATAGGCCAAACGGGTCAAATGGTGGTGATAACACCTTTTGACAATATCGACTAACGTTTGGTTGTCAAGTCATATGTTCACAGGAGTGAACGGGAAGTGGATAATTGCGTAGCTATTAAGTAGCGGCTAAATAAAGTAAGGTATAAAACGGGTCTATACGTTGACCCGAGCCAGATACACATAAAGTAAATTTATAGTTAAAAGTGCAATTTGGTCAAATAATTAGTAAAAGTCCTTCGTCGTAAAGTGAGGGACTAAAATTGACCAAAAAGCCCTTGATGGGAAAACTGGGCAAACGACCCTTAGAGGTTGTTTAGGAATTTGCATTAAGATTACGAAATATAGGTAGATACCTTAATGTAGTAAAATGATGGGTGAAAGAAGAGAGTGAAATTTAAAGTTAATGGTAAATCCCTCTAACGGGTCAAAATGAAGTTTCGCGCATAACTCAACTTTTAGTTGCATAATGTATGAAAGTTTTGAACTCACGAGTTAATGGTTTTGAGATAATGAATATCTCAATAATTTACAGTGATTTAAACGAAAAAAGTGGTTTAATGAATCATGAAACGGGTCAAAAGTGCTAAAAAATGAATTTCAAGCCAAGAACTTGAATTTTGGATTTTTGAAGTAGTTGAATATCAGGTTTTAACTCCATAAGATGGTGAATTAAATTACAAACGCGTAGGAAAAAGAATCGTGTAAAACGGATAAGTAGATAAAAAGTTATAGCATTTTGAAGTTGGAATTTGGTTAAAAACTAGAGCTGGGCAAAAATGCAGGTTTCAGTAACGAATATGCTGGAAATTGGTCTTTCTCGCGCCACGCGATGGGTCACAGGGTTTGGGTCGTGACACGCGACAAGCTGAGCAGAGTCTCTCGCGACACGCGAGAGACATAAAAGCTGGAAAAATATTTTCGTTATGTTTGTTTGATGCGTAGAACTTGTTTAAACTTATTTTAAGCTATCAAAACTAACTTTTATGTTGGTTTTGAATTTAGGTGAACCTAGTAAGCATCCGGATGAAGATCTAGCATGGACAAGAACCGAACACATGATCAAACAAGCTTCCGCGTTAATCTAATACGTTTTTGTTTTAAGTGTACTATGTAAAACAATTAGTACTATATTTGAATATTATTGACATGTAAGAATGTTAACTTGGAAAAGTTTTTGTGAAGTCGCATTTTAGCATAAAATGCGTGTTTTATTATTATAATCTTGATTAATTGAGACGGGTGTTACAAGTTGGTAATCAGAGCTCATGGTTAAAGAGTAATGTGTGTTCGGTTCGAGGCTTGATCGCAAATCCGGTAACTACATGTATGTTAATAGTTTAGTAGGATTAAAGTGTTTTGAAATCCCTCACTTTTGTCAACCAGACTTTTCCTGATCTCTTAGTTTTAACCCGTTCGGTTAACTTAGCGAAACTCATTGCTTTTATATAAATTTTACCTTCCGTTATTATTTTACGCGGGGAGTTACAACCGGCTTCCTCGCTTTACATTACTGACCCGTAGATTCTTTTTCTTAGTCTCATATGTTATTTCTTTAGGTTTTCACCCCCTTTTGGTTTATTTCTTTCTATTGCTGACACGTGGTTCATTTAATCCTTTAAACCCTTACTCAGCTTATAATCCCGAGGGTTATGGTGATCCCGTAGATCATCTTTTACTCGTGTCATTTCATTCCAACACTTTTAATTCGTTTATTTTACTGATCCTTTATTCATTCATACTTATCAATGTGATCGTTGTTCTTCCTCATAAGGATTTCATTAATAACATGTTACTTGGATAGTTACCCATATCCAAGTTTCTAAATCCATATTTATTGATACTTCATTATTCACAGTAGCGAATAATTACATATTACCCATTTAGCTTCTTTCTCGAGGATATTTCTGACTGAGTCTAAATTTCTCATTTTTGACCTTAATTCATTGTAATAATAACAAAATCAATTTAATTCATTTTCATTATTCCATATTGTTGTATGTAATTTTGTCCACATTGTTTATTGATATAAACGATGTTTCTACATGTTTTATTTCGTTTGGCCAAGTCCATAACCATGTCCTTGTCATTTATTACTATTGCAATTTCCGGGTTCGGGTGTAATTACACTCCTTCCCAATACAACATTTATTCACTTCATTAAGTTCCCGGGTTCGAGTGTACGCGCACTCCTTCCCATTGCAATATTCATCGAGATTACTTTTTTTACCTCGGCTTCACATGCTCACCATTATTTATTTTCTTATATACACACATATATATATAGGTATTTCTTTTACATAATTCACTCATTTCACTACTCATATATGCCCTTATGCAACTATCATTCGCACTTATATTGATTAAAATTCGTGTTTAAAATTGAATTTACAAGAAACATACCCGAAACGACATCAGGTTCTATCTTTACTTCGGCTGCAGTTAATTGGAAGGATCTGGCCCTTGCCTTTTGTGCCTCCATCTGCACATCCGTCTCATTCTTTTTCCCGTCCAACTCCGGGCACTCAGATTTCTTGTGACCCGGTTGGTAGCATTTGTAACAAACTGAAACTTTTCCCAGGCATAGCGAAGCCGTATGCCCTATATTTCCGCATATGGGACACGGTTTATCCATAAAGCGACACTCGCCCTTATGCCCCTTTCCACATACCTTACAGCTCAGCGATCCGCCCTTCACATCCGGCTTCTTTGTTGATTCAGTTGTCCGTGCCTGCTTCGTAGGGCTTGGGTTAGCATCTACCGCCCTTCTTTCATCCCGCTCGACTTGCTTTTTCAACTCTATCTCTCTTTCCCGAGCAGTGTTTATGATCTCGGTGAGAGTCTCGTATTTTGAGGGAGTCATGAATTCCCGATATTCGGCACTCAACATGTTGCAGTAGTAATATATTTTCTGCTCTTCGGTAGTCACTGACTCATCACAGAATCTCAGCTTATCCATGAAAACACCCGTGATCTTATCAATTAATTCACCCTTTTGCCTTAACTGGATGAATTCCTCCTTGATTCTGTTGATGACCGCCTTGGGACTGTGGTGTTTAAGTAATGGTACCTTAAACTCGTCCCACGTCATATCCCTTGCCGCTTCAGCTCCAATTTCCTTCTTCTTATTATCCCACCAATCCTTGGCTTGACCCCTTAACTGACCCATTCCATAAGCCACAAAATCGCTTACATCACAGTGGGTCCTTTCATACACCCCTTCGACATCACTTAGCCATCTTTGGCATATTATCGGGTCAACCTCCTCGTTGTAAATTGGCGGTTTACAAGCCATGAACCCTTTGTCCGAGCAACTCTTCCGTTCTCCGGATTTTTTCTACACAAGGTTGACATTGTCTTCCAACCTTTTACGTTCTTCAACTAACGAAAGTACCGTTATTTGAATTTTGTCTATAAAACCAGATAGACTATTCTCAATTGCCTTCCCTGCTTCTTCGACAATCACTCCTCTCATTTGTTCGGTGACCACCGGCACCGTATCACCATTCCCTCCATCGGCCATTTTGAATCTAAAATGTTTATATTCATTATTAAACATTTTATTTTATAACATATGCATCACTCGTTTTGGTTTAGCCAAGTTCACTACTTGCTTAAACCATTGATGTTTAGGGCACTTTTCGGGTTTGAGTGTGTTAACACGCTTTTCCCATGCACATCAACTAAAATTTCTTTCTTTCAATAATCGTAATAAAATCTACTGTATAACTAATTCTTACCGGATGTTTGATCAAGCTTCGAACCGAACACACTTTGTTAACAACCTTGAGCTCTGATTACTAACTTGTGACACCCGTCTCATTTGTTCGGGAATTTAACATAAAATACGCATTTTTATAAGAAATGCATAATTTCATAAGTTATACAAAACAATAAGGTTTCATGACGATAGTATCTTAGTTAACAAACTAACTAACTAGTTTAAACATCGACAACGTTAATTTAAGTGTTTACAAAACGAACATTTTCTACATCAAGTTAGATAAACGCGGAAGCTTCAAAATATTGCGTTCGGTTCTTTAATTCATGCTTGATCGCCATCCGGAGTGAGACCAACGTCACCTAATGTCAAAACGACATTAATTGTTAGTTTTGACAATGTTAAAACACGTATAATCAAGTTCTAATACCAAATAATGAAAACGAAACAAGAATTCTCGGTTTTGAGTCTGTCGCCCCCCATGACAGATTCTATCTTTGCTTATGCGGGCCGCGACAAACGTCGCATGACGCGACCATGAAACCGTTATGGTGTCACGTGTCGAAGTTCCAAGATGGCTATCCGATCGGACGGCGATTCGTTCGACGTTTAGACCTTTAAAGAATTGAATAAAAAGTTTAAGTGGGGAACCAAGTGCAAGTCGATCGGATGACTATCCGATCGGATGGCTATCTGATCAGGCGGCAACCTGTCCCAATGAACCAATTCGTCTTGAACTTGATTATCTTTGAAAGTTTTACGGTTTTGATCGATACGGTGTGATAACGTGCTAAACAACAAAAGCCCCATCTTGACCCAAGTGATCCAATCGAACAGGTATCACCCTAGTCCGATCAGTTGACTGTTCGAGAAGGTTGTTCATGTTTAACCCGGAATCGGTAGTCTCTTTTGTAGAAACCAGATCTTGAACCAACACATCACTAAGAAAGAGTAGATTGTCTGTACAAGCTCCGATTCTATCGGTTTTGAGTGTATTGAGTGTAAAAGAGTTGAAAGAAATTTAGAAAACCATCTTTCAATCCTTTTAACCATTAATATGTGTAGATCTATGTGAAAACATTGCTTAATCCTGTGGAAATCCTTCAGATCTGAGCTGTTCTTGGTGGAATGAGGCCAAGACTTGAAGTTCATAAGAAGTCCATGATGACATCATCCTAGAATACCTCAAATCCACTGATTTCATGGTTGAAAGTTACGATTCAAAAGAGAAAATAGTGAAGAATTGTGTGTAGATCATAGAAGTACAAGATTTGAGTTGAAAACTTACAAGAATCGCGAGGAATCGAGAGAAATGAGGGCTTGAGTGCGGCTGGTCGAGTGAGGGAGCTGTCACATCACAAATGATGTGACAGGGGGTATTTATACGGTTTCCAAAAGAGGAAAGGGAGCAAGTGTCGAACAGCACCTCGATCGGATGGCTACCCAATCGGATGGTCATCCGATCGGTTGGCCATTCGATCGGTTGGCCACTCGATCGAGTGGGTTTGGTGAGTTGAGTTTCGGCGTTTTCGATTCGCGTGTTGAGCGTTGTGATACGTTTCGAGCGAGCGATGCCATGCGATAGAATTACTCATTAGTTACACAAATAACCTAACAGTATATCTAACATACAATCACTATAAATAACTTGCGTTTAGCGTTTGCGATTCAATTGCATTGCGATAGAGATGCGATTGCGTTTCGATTAATCACCTCAGCCATAAAGTAAACATGCACAAATAACACATAAATAACACACACACGTAAAACAATATTCATAATCTACTAATCAAGGCGTGAATGCGATTGTGATGCGATTAGCGGTAAAACATGTGATAAATAACGATAAAACCTCGATTATTAATAGGCTTTAGCCGTTGACTTCAATCTTTGACTTTGACTTTTGTAACACGGGGTGTTACAGCCTCCCCTACTTAAGGGAATTTCGTCCCGAAATTAGGCTTTAGCTGTAACAAACAACTGCGGGTACTTCGCCTTCATGTCACTTTCGAGTTCCCAGGTGAACTCTGCGCCTCGTTTTCCTTCCCAGCGAATCTTCACAATGGGAATGCATGAGCGCCTGAGCTTCTTGGTTTCTCGTTCCATGATCTCGACAGGCTTCTCCACGAAGTGTAATGTTTCTTCCACTTGAAGATCCTCTAGTGGAACTTGTAAATCCTGCTCGGCTAGACACTTTCTGAGGTTCGATACATGGAAAGTCGGGTGGACGTTGCTAAGTTTCTCCGGTAGTTCGAGTTTGTAGGCCACTTTTTCGATCCTTTCCAGAATCTTAAAGGGTCCAACATATCGAGGCGCGAGTTTCCCTTTCTTGCCGAATCTGATCACATCCTTCCAAGGTGATACCTTTAGGAGTACGTGATCGCCAACGTCAAATTCAAGGGGCTTGCGTCGTCTATCGTCGTAACTTTTATGACGGCTCCGAGCTTTTAGCAGATTGTCTCGAATTTGGAGGATCTTGTCGGTCGTTTCTTGCAGTAGCTCAGGACCGGTTAGCTGCGCATCTCCGATCTCATGCCACACAATAGGCGATCGACACTTCCTTCCGTATAAAGCCTCAAATGGTTCCATTTGTATGCTAGAGTGATAACTGTTATTATACGAGAATTCGACTAAAGGTAAGTGAGCGTCCCAATTACCACCGAAATCTATGACACACGAGCGAAGCATGTCTTCAAGAGTACGAATCGTTCTTTCAGTCTGACCGTTGGTTTGGGGATGGAAAGCGGTACTTAGATTAAGTGTAGCACCGAGAGCAGATTGAAATGTTTCCCAAAGACGCGAGGTAAACCGACCATCGTGGTCAGAGATGATGTCACGAGGTGTACCGTGTCGATAGATAATTTCGTCGGTGTAGATTCGGGCTAATTTTCCACCTTAAAGTCTTCTCGTATCGGCAGGAAATGAGCAGATTTAGTCAAGCGGTCAACAATAACCCAGATGCTATCGTGGCCTAAGGTTGTACGCGGGAGTTTCGTAATAAAGTCCATGGCTATGCTTTCCCATTTCCACATCGGGATTTTGGGTTGCACAAGCAAGCCAGAGGGTCTTTGTTGTTCGGCCTTGACTTTCGAGCAAGTCAGGCACTTCGAAACGTAGATAGCGATATCTTTTTTCATTCCAGGTCACCAATACTGTTGACGAAGGTCATGATACATCTTGTCGGCACCAGGATGAATGGAATATCGAGACTTGTGGGCTTCATCCAACAGGATTTGTCTCAAGTTGGTACGCTTGGGAATCCAAATTCGGTCCAAATAATGGAATATCCCATTCGATTTATTCACTAACTGGGCGCCATCATGATAAATCCTTTCTTTCTTCAGAGTGCGTTCGGTGAAACAGGCATGCTGAGCGTCACGGATAAGAGTTTCGAGATGATGATGGGCTTGGATATTATGAACGCTATGCAAATAGCTTCGTTTGCTTAGAGCATCGGTAACGACATTTGCTTTGCCAGGATGATAACGAATCTCACAGTAGTAATCGTTGAGAAGTTCTACCCATCGGCGTTGACGCATATTTAGTTCTTTTTGGCTGAAGATGTGTTATAGGCTCCTATGGTCGGTGAAGACCGTACACTTGGTACCGTAAAGGTAGTGTCGCTAGATTTTCAACGCAAAAATAACTGCGCCTAGCTCGAGGTCATGGGTTGTATAGTTCTTCTCGTTGATCTTGAGCTGACGAGATGCGTAAGCGATAACCTTGTCCCGTTGCATGAGAACACAACCAAGGCCAAGGTTCGAGGCATCACAATAGACGATAAAGTCATCATTTCCGTCGAGTAAAGCAAGGACGAGAGCATTGCAGAGCATATGCTTGAGAGTTTGAAAGGCAGTCTCTTGTTCAGTTCCCCAAACAAAAGGCTTGTCTTTATGCGTCAAAGAAGTAAGCGGGACAACGATTTTCGAGAAGTCAGCGATGAATCGACGGTAATAGCCCGCCAATCCGAGGAACGAACGAACATCGGATGGTGATTTTGGAGTAACCCAGCTCTTAACAGCTTCAATCTTTGTGGGGTCGACGTGAATACCTTGACTATTGACAATGTGACCGAGGAATTGAACCTCCTCTAGCCAAAATTCACACTTGGAGAACTTGGCATAGAGTTTATTTCCCTAGAGTAGCTCGAGAACCAAACGTAGATGCTGCGCGTGTTCGGTTTTTGACTTTGAATAGATAAGGATGTCATTGATGAATACAATGACGAAGCGGTCAAGAAACGGTTTGCACACACGGTTCATAAAATCCATGAAAACCGCAGGTGCATTGGTTAAACCAGAGGGCATTACGACTGAAGGGGTAAGGTCCCAAAAACCTCATATCAAGTACTTGGGACCATACCGCAACCTCGTCTTTTAAGCCTCTTTAGACCTTGCGCGGCCGCGCACTGGTCCTACAAAGAGTTTAGAAGAAATACAAGTAGACAACACCTGCGTGCAAAGAGGAAAATTATAAATCCTTGCGCCGATTCTCCATAACAAAGGGATAAAAATCCCAACAAACACTCCCGCTTAATAATACCTAGACGTGGATATTATTTACTAAACTGATACCACACGATAAGGAGTCACACCGGATTATGGCAATAACCTTCTAGAAGGCTCAATCGTGCACCACCAGATGGTTATAACCGTCTGGGACACGTGTCATCATCCCAGGCCACCCTGAAATCACGATGATGGCATGGAATTGGAGAGAAACCTCCACTTGCGCACTTTCCAAGTGGCAATTCCCCAGCCGTTGATCTAAACAGTAATCCGTGTGCTCCCACATCAGATCAAGAAGATTAACGGAAGGAAAAATAACTGCTTACGGAGTTAGCATCTTCCGTCAACATTTCAATAACAGGTTTTCCCGCCCAAACTCCCGGCTATAAATATGAGAGTAATTCAGGTATAAACTTCAAGTTACATTCACTTCACTAATACTTCTTCTTCTTCATAAACACATACTTATTCTCACGCCGGAGTATGGTCATGGAGAGAACCTCCCTTCTCCCCGTGGCGAGACTAACGGTGTTCTGTTTTGTAGTATTCGTAGGAGAAGAAGGCCGGTCCCTTTGAATCAAACGAGAGAGAACAAACCCTTTTTATGCAGAACCTAACCCCGTGGATGAATTGATTCTAGTCATTTATCCAGTGTTTCTTCAATGGCGCCCGCCGATTTCTCTGTTTCATATGTTTTTTCTCGTTTTCAATTCACTTTGTTGATTCCATCAGTAAATGGAAGAAACCTCAACTCATCGGAAAAATGCCCCTTGGCCAAATTTCGTTAACAATACCCAGGTTGAGGGTATTGTAGAAGAAGCCTCGGATGACAATGAAGTGCAGTTTGCTAAAAATCATCCAAACGAACCTATCACCCAAGGGGTACAGCCAGAGATCCCTGCAAGCTCAATTCTACCCCCAGGAGAAACCCCAATCTCCTGGTATGTCAGATCTCAGGGGGCATTAAATGCTGTGTACACAAACTGCTCCCCAAACTCAATCATGAAGACCTGTATCCCGTGCTAGGACACCGTCGGTACCCCATGTTTCTCAACATGATGGGCCATCCAGAGTCCAGATCGAAGATTCAGAGGTTCACTCCAGATCTCCATCAAGATACGAGTAAACTCAATCAGAAAATCGCCGAAGGGAGTACCAAGATGAATCACACTCTCATAGAAGACCATCAGTTCACACCAGGTTGGGTTCTCAGCGGAACACCCACACCAGTGAATATGATTCAACTTACCGTGAAGGAGAAAGTGCCAGTGTGTTTAGTCGGTTACAACCGAACTACAACAAGTGTAGACCCCGCGCGGTTTACAATCCTGAGGCTGAGCACAATTATGATCTGATATATCGTCCTGCTAAAGCGGCGGAGAATTCAAAATTTATTCGCGAAATTGCTCAGGCTCCTTTAGAGAAAGAAAAGCACCCATCTAATGTAGGCAAGTTCAATGGAATGATAGACTCTGACGATCATCTACGAGTCTTCACAAGCGCAGGGCTGGTGGGAGGCTGGACCCTACCGATGTGGTGCCACCTCTTCGTTCAAACCCTTACAGGTGCCGCAAGGCTCTGGTTTGACAACTTGCCTGTGGGAAACATCACGTCATGGATAGACTTGCGCGAGAAGTTTCTGGTTCATTTCAGCCAGCAAAGGCGATCCATCCGCGACACGGTGGACTTAATGAACATCTGGCGCCATGATGATGAAAGTCTAGAAGACTTCATTACTCGTTATAACAAGGAAGTACTCGAAATCGGGGATGTTCACGAGCAGCTGATCCGCGCTCAATTTAAATATGCAGTCAGGTGTGATGATATGATAAAAGTCCTGTCTGGATCGGAAGGACTCCCGAAAAGCTGGGAAAAATTAATGGCAGCGGCTAAGGTCTATGCTCAAACGGAGAAGAATCTCAGTACCAATAGGCCACCACCTCCACACAACCATCCCTCAGATCTAGGCAGCGGGAAGAAATTTAAGAAAGGCTGGCGCGATTCAAGCTCAGGGAACTACTCATCAGAGGCTGCACGAGCCACAATCAATAAGCTCGCTGCACAAAGAGAAGCTAAACAAGAGAACAGGGACAGACAATGGACTCCCCTAACCAAAATTCCTGCGGAAGTTCTAAGTACGGAGGATTACCAGTTTAAGCCTCCGCCACCCATGAAGAACAAACGCGGATAGGACCCGAGTCAGTATTGTGATTATCACAAGGACAATGGTCATACCACGAATAATTGCATCTCCTTGCGCACCGAGATAGAGAAGGCACTTAAAAGTGGTGAGCTCACTCACCTATTACAAAACGTGCGCAAGGACATAAAACAAATCACTCGAGGCGAAGAAGGCCTGGGCAAGAAAGAAAAAAATTAAGTAGCAACTCTATGACCTCCTCGCAGAATGGAACAGACTCCACAGTTTATCAAGTTTAAGCAGGAAATAGAGAGTAAGTTAAGTCCTGTGTATTTATTTTAATAGACTTTGTAATGGCCTCTGCGCCTTATCCCGAAATAAACAACAAAGTTTCTATTATTCTTGTGTTTTTCTTACAAAGTGCATGCAATTTCTTTTGGTAAGCGCAAAAACATTATGGTAAATATAATACAAGTCTCATGAACGGTCAGTGATCACATCACATAAGACCATACGTTCACACATGAGCTTTATACCACCTTCATTCGCCTTACCTAATCAAAGTAATTGTACCCATGCAAAATATTGTAAACTAAAAAACACACATCATACTATTTTTGGCTCACCAATACGCCTTAAAAAACTACCAAACACGGCAGTGTTTCAATGTATGTTACTTGCGCGACAGCGCATTATCAAAAAGGGAGTACACATCCCGAAAGACTACAAAAAATTGTTCAATACAATTACAAAAGAAAACCTACGCTAGATCTTCGTCTTCATCTGGGAAGATTTCCTTTAGTTGCGCCATATGATCTTCGGATTGCAGAGCAACATTTATAAGATCCATGACAGGAAGCTGCAAATTGTTGAATTCTGTTTTTAAAGATGCAAGGGCGGCACCAATATTAACACCATAAGTGGCGGATCTACTGGTGTCCCAGTCAACCTTCAAATCATTATTCACATGGTGCGAACATTCCGCATACCCTTGAGTGTATCCATCATTTCGCGCAGCAACCACCAAACGCGCAACCGTTTTATCTAATTCTTCAGAATTCAACACTGATTCGGCAACCTACAAAAACAGAAAAGGCAAAATAAGGGAAAGGCGCAAAACATTTCCACAAGGAAAGCAAGCAAAGACAACTTACACAGGCAATCCCGTGCTCCTTCAACCATAACATGTCACCTTTTAAAGGCTTAACTTCACTCTCCGCTGTCACTAGCGCTGTTTTAGAATTTTCTAGCTTCTCTTCAGCTTCAGCTAGACGGCGGGAAGTTTTAGCCTTTTCAGAACGCGCAAGCTCCAAGTCTTTCTTGAGTTGTTCCTGATCAGAAACAGAAAGCAAACCAGTAAGTTCTTCTATCTCTTTATCTCTAAGAGCAAGAGTGGCGCACGCTTGTACCTCTCATTGTTCGCTTCGCTCCCTAAGTGAACGCGCTTCATCTCGTGCAGCTTCAGCATCAGCTTTTTCTTTCTTCAACTTTTCGATCTACGCATCCTGTTTTTTCAACTTCTCAACTTCAGCCTTGAGATTATTGATAACATTGCGGAGACCCATCTTCTCGGCATTATCCTTCTCACATATCTTCTTCCAGTTCTTGCGCTCCTCGGAAAGAAGGACAGCTTCGGCCTCCGCCTATCTATTCCAACCGGCAACGGACCATTCTTTAGTTTTTCGATCAGCCTCAAATTTGGCCAGATCAGCTTCCAGCTTAGTCCTCAGCTGGGCAACACGGTTCTCATCATCTACAACGTTCTTCTTGGACACCTTGAAGGCAGCTCACTCCTTATGCATACTATGCCACTCACGCACTATACGATGCGTAGTGGATGTATAAGAGGCCGCCTCATCAAGGTAGGCATGGTAAGTTTGCTCATGAAGACGACTTTCTTGAAACTTAATCTCACCAGGCAGAAATATCCCCTGTAACCAGTCCCGACACACGCACCAATCTGAGAAGGTATCACCTTTCTTCAGATTCCAAACTGGGACATGAATTTTGGAGGCATTTTTTTCTGAATAAGTTCTATAATAATGGTCCCCCAGAGTTTCATCCGGGCGGATTGGAGAATTCTTGCCAACATCAGAGAACGAGCTTTGGTTTTTAGCAGAAACCTTCTCAATGTTCTCAGGCATGAAACCAGAAGCTTTGGAAGGAGAAGTTGTAACAGGGATTTCTTCGGCAGTTTTCCTTTTTTCCGAATCACGAGCAGCAAGTTCAGGGGCTTGTGGGTCACCAGCACCATCCACAACCTCTGGGCTAGTAACCTTTTCTGCATCCGTAGCAACATCAACGGGCTTATCATCCCCAAGATCCTCAACCTCAGCAGCCTTCTCCGTCTCACCCTTAGGAACCTCAGTATTCTTTAACTGATCAGTAACAGAAGCACGCGGATGAGAGAGTGGGAGTTCTTCATTAACCACAGACAACGGTTCTATGGGAACATGAGAAACTGGTTTTTCTGAAAAATAATGCCTATGCATTACAAAGTATCCAATAGGCATAAGAAGAAGAGAGCAAAAGATGATACTTACCAGGAACAAATTCTGAAAATAAAGGCATTCAGATTGCCTTTCCGGGTAATCTTCTTCCTCTGAATCTTCTTTACAGGCTGACCCCCAGCCTCAGTATCAGGTTGTTTCCTTTTCCCTGTTTTCTTCCTCACCAAGTGCTCAGGACTTGATTCTAAATCAATGGGATCATCAGGATTGGATGAAGGAATGTCCGCAGTAACTCTTGGCTCCGGCTTTGGCCTTCTTATAACTGCAGGCGCAAAACCCTCTAAAGAAGCAGAAACCACCACATAATCACACCAGGAGTCAGAAGAGCGGCGCATACCTTTCTTCTCTCCCCAAAAGTTTTTGGCCTTAGAAGACTGAGCTTTTTCAGCATCGTTCTTCTTTGGCACAGCAGTAGCGGTTGTCGCGCGTCTTTTCTTCTCAGCGCCTATGCCGAAATTAGACATGTCACCTACTAACAAAATACAGAATGAAATTTATTCAAACGTGCAAAAGAAGCAAACAATAAATAATATGATGAAAGCTTACAAGCACCAGCAGCAGGTTGTGAAGACAGATCAGCATCCCGCGGAAGAACAAAGTTCTTCACAATGCGGTGATACCACAACTCTTCATCAGGTTTCTTTGGAAGGGTAGCTATTTTCCCACCTTCCCTCTCGAAAGCAACAACGTACAATGAAACAATTGCAAAATGGGAAAAAGCAGAGGCAAATTAAAAAAAAAGGGGGGGGAAGTATAGAAACAGGGAAAAAATCTTAATCTTGCCATCTTCCATGTACACCGGCTTCTCTTCTCGTTCCATCCTCCAGTTCAGACTCATACCGACACCAACAAGGGCTTTTTCTGGTAAAGCAATAGACGGAACGCCTTTTAGGTCCTGGTACCAATTTTCGTCAACAGGGGTTTGAATGGCCATTGTAGGAACATCTTCCTTTCCTCTGAAAATCATCCTCCTCGGAATAACTCCGGCCTTGATGAAGAAGAATTTTTGTTTCCAATCATGGAAGGATTTTGGGGGTTGCAGCAAAATTTTCTTCGCTGATGCTATTTGAATGAAAGAATAAAACCCTTGAGTGTAGTGCATTTGATGAAAAACTCGAAATCGAGGAACCGTCGGTTCGATATGCATCGTCCGGCACACAAACTCAAAAATGCCGAACCCTAAGCATACCAATTGGGTGAGTCTGGGAGATGTGAAACTTATAATACTCAAGAATTTCAAGAAAAAATTTTGTCACAGGCAAACGGAAGTTGCCTGCAGAAAAGAAATACCAAAATAGGGTTACATACCCAGCCGGAGTGTCAGCCGCCGTCTGACCCTCTTCTGGGTATCGGGCACCCCAGTTATCCTGAAACCTGAGGTTCCGAACCAATCCATCAAAAGTTGCCCTAGACCACTTTAATGGTGGAAGTTCGACAGACATTTCTTCCGTTGAGTCTTCGTGATGATCTCCGGTTGACATAGGAGGAAGAGATTGCAATTCCTTCTAAAAGAACAGATAAAGAAGACGAAGAAGGAAAAGGGTTTCAACGAAGTAATGATTACTGGAAAAAGGAAATACGAAACACTTATATACCCACCGCCATAAATAGCCTAGGTAACTACAACAACACCTTTTTCGGGATAGCACAGTTACCCAAGCGACAGGGGCAAGTGGGGAGCAACACAAACGCGAGTTCACGCGCGCGTGTAAAACACAGTCATTACTGTACCTTGCTCATCCAAAGTCAAAGATTTTCAAAATCACCATAAAGTGTATCTTCTCATAGAAGATTCCCCACTTTCAAGCCTACAAGCATTTCTCTCATATAGTCCAGTGCTCCACTCATTTGCATAAGAGCAACACTAGACTGGGGGACTTGAAGGGGTAAGGTCCCAATAACCTCATATCAAGTACTTGGGACCATACCGCAACCTCGTCTTTTAACCCTCTTTAGACCTTGCGCCGCCGCGCACTGGTCCTACAAAGAGTTTAGAAGAAATACAAGCAGACAACACCTACGCGCTAAAAGGAAAATTATAAATCCTTGCGCCGATTCTCCATAATAAAGGGATAAAAATCCCAACAAACACTCCCGCTTAATAATACCTAGACGTGGATATTATTTACTAAACTGATACCACACGATAAGGAGTCACACCGGATTATGGAAATAACCTTCTAGAAGGCTCAATCGTGCACCACCAGACGGTTATAACCGTCTGGGACACGTGTCATCATCCCATGCCACCCTGAAATCACGATGATGGCATGGAATTGGAGAGAAACCTCCACTTTCCCACTTTCCACATGGCAATTCCCCAGCCGTTGATCTAAACAATAATCCATGTGCTCCCACATCAGATCAGGAAGATTAACGGAAGGAAAAATAACCGCTTACGGAGTTAGCATCTTCCATCAACATTTCCAAAACAGGTTTTCCCGCCCAAACTCCCGGCTATAAATATGAGAGTAATTCAGGTATAAACTTCAAGTTACATTCACTTCACTAATACTTCTTCTTCTTCTTCTTCTTCATAAACACATACTTATTCTCACGCCGGAGTGTGGTCACGGAGAGAACCTCCCTTCTCCCCGTGGCGAGACTAATGGTGTTCTATTTTTCAGTATTTGTAGGAGAAGAAGGCCGGTCCCTTTGAATCAAACGAGAGAGAACAAACCCTTTTTATGCAGAACCTAACCCCCTGGATGAATTGATTCCGGTCATTTATCTAGTGTTTCTTCATTGGCGCCCACCGATTTCTCTGTTTCATCTGTTTTTTCTCGTTGTTAATTCACTTTGTTGATTCCATCTGTAAATGGAAGAAACCTCAACTCATCGGCAAAACGTCCCTCAGCCAAATTTCGTTAACAATACCCAGGTTGAGGGTATTGTAGAAGAAGCCTCGGATGACAATGAAGTGCAGTTTGCTAACATTCATCCAAACGAACCTATCACCCCAGGGGTACAGCCAGAGATCCCTGCAAGCTCAATTCTACCCCCCCCCCCCCTGAAGAAACCCCAATCTCCTGGTATGTCAGATCTCATGGGGCATTAAATGATGTGTACACACAGCTGTGTGCACAAACTGCTCCCCAAACTCATCACGAAGACCTGTATCCCGTGCTAGGACACCATCAGTACCCCATGTTTCTCAACATGATGGGCCATCCCGAGTCCAGATCGAAGATACAGAGGTTCACTCCAGATCTCCATCGATATACGAGTACACTCAATCAGAAAATCGCCGAATGGAGTACCGAGATGAATCACACTCTCATAGAAGACCATCAGTTCACACCAGCTTGGGTTCTTAGTGGAACACCCACACCAGTGAATATGATCCAACTTACCGTGAAGGAGAAAGTGCCAGTGTGTTTAGTCGGTTACAACCGAACTACAACAAGTGTAGACCCCACGTGGTTTACAATCCTAAGGCTGAGCACAATTATGATCTGATATATCCTCCTGCTGAAGCGGCGGAGAATTCAAAATTTATTGGCGAAATTGCTCTGGCTCCTTTAGAGAAAGCAAAGCTCCCGTCTAATGTAGGCAAGTTCAACGGAATGACAGACCCTGATGATCATCTACGAGTCTTCACAAGCGTAGGGCTGGTGGGAGGTTGGACCCTACCGATGTGGTGCCACCTCTTCGTTCAAACCTTTACATGTGCCGCAAGGCTCTGGTTTGACAACTTGCCTATGGGAAACATCACGTCATGGATAGACTTGCGCGAGAAGTTTCTGGTTCATTTCAGCCAGCAGAGGCGATCCATCCGTGACACGGCGGACGTAATGAACATCTGGTGCCATGATGATGAAAGTCTAGAAGACTTCATTACTCGTTATGACAAGGAAGTACTCGAAATCGGGGATGTTCACGAGCAGCTGATCCGCGCTCAATTTAAATATGTAGTCAGGTGTGACGATATGCTAAAAGTCCTGTCTGGAACGGAAGGACTCCCGAAAAGCTGGGAAAAATTAATGGCAGCGGCTAAGGTCAATGCTCAAATGGAGAAGAATCTCAGTACCAATAGGCCACCACCTCAGCACAACCGTCCCTCAGATCTAGGCAGCAGGAAGAAATTTAAGAAAGGCTGGCGCGATTCAAGAGAACAGGGAGGGAACTACTCATCAGAGGATGTACGAGCCACAATCAATAAGCTCACTGCACAAAGAGAAGCTAAACAAGAGAACAGGGAGAGACAATGGACTCCCCTAACCAAAACTCCTGCGGAAGTTCTAAGTACGGAGGATTACCAGTTTAAGCCTCCGCTACCCATGAAGAACAAACGCGGACAGGACCCGAGTCAGTATTGTGATTATCACAAGGACAATGGTCATACCACGAATAACTGCATTTCCTTGCGCACCGAGATAGAGAAGGCACTTAAAAGTGGTGAGCTCACTCACCTATTACAAAACGTGCGCAAGGACATAAAACAAATCACTCGAGGCGAAGAAGGCCCGAGCAAGAAAGCGAAAAATTAAGTAGCAACTCTATGACCTCCTCGCAGAATGGAACAGACTCCACAGTTTATCAAGTTTAAGCTGGAAATAGAGAGTAAGTTAAGTCACGTGTATTTATTTTAATAGACTTTGTAACGGCCTCTGCGCCTTATCCCTAAATAAACTACAAAGTTTCCCTTATTCTTGTGTTTTTCTTACAAAGTGTCACACCCCCAAAATCTACACGCGGAGTATCACCGCTTGGAGGCGTGACTGACCAGGATCAAGCCATCAATCATATCAAACATAGTATTTAAGTGTAAAAGTAGGAAAATGTAATTCATCTTGACATGACTGATGTTCATAACCAAACATTTTTTTTTTAGTAGCGGAAGCATAATAATGAAAACCCAAAGTAAGTTATAAGTTCAAATATCGTCTACGATCCGTATCCCACAACGACCTGCTCCTTCCTGTGCAAGCTCCATATGTACCTAAGGTCCTGCAAGGCATGTAAGAGAGAGTCAACAACTAGTTGAGCGAGTTCACAGTGAGTTTGTTTAGTTATAGTGTTCATAATGTAGTTCGTATGTTCATTTAGTAATCATGTATCGTATGTATCGTATCGCGGCCCTCTAGGCATGTTTGCGAAGTATAGTGGGGATTTCCCATGTTTGCTAGACTAGGTATAGTAGTATCGCGGCCCTTCCTGGCATGTTTGCGAAGATTAGAGTATATAGTTCGCGGCCCTTCTTAGGCATGTGTGCGAAGATTAGAGTATATAGTTCGCGGCCCTTCTTAGGCATGTGTGCGAAGATTTTCATAATATCGCGGCCGACCCTTGGCGTGTGTGCGAAGATCGTTTAAATTAGTATAACCAGTCTAGTCTGTTCTTATCCATAATCCTTCCTCTCCCGGGAATCATATCTCTAAGTTCCATAAACTGAACGAATAAATAATCCAACCCATTCCCATCCTGGGAATCCCATGCCTTGGCTGTGTGAACTCACCTTGGTTTGCTCGGTATGCTAAGTGTATGCTCGCAAGTAATCAATCACGTCCTAAAGTATGCACGTATGTGAAATCAGTTTGCGTTCAAGTTGTGCACGTATAAACATGTAACACGTAATCACAATCATATACAAGAGGGTTACACTTAACAACAGTTAAATATTCCAGTTAACACTTAACAGAATTAACCCAAGTTACTGTGCAGATTCTGTTCGGCGAAACACACATAACGGCGAAACACAAATTGACGAAACACTTCTGTTCGGCGAAACACATATAGTGACGAAACACACTCTGTTTCGTCGTGGCTTTGCTTGGCGAAACAGGATTCCAATTCGTCGACGACTCTTGGCGAAACACACTCTGTTTCGCCGAGGTTCCTGTTTCGTCGAATGTCTGATTCGTAGACACAGTTACAGCAGTTACGAAATACACAAAAACCCTAATCATGTTAGCAGCCGACATCAATATTATCAATCATGCAGTAATCATTCAACACAGAATCATTGTAACATCATCATAGCATAACCATCGAACCACTTTAACGTCTAGCATGAACCCTAGCTTACGTATACATCATATCGATTACAACATTACATCATTAAACCCTATCAAGATGCTAACTTGCATTCAGAATCAGATCATAATAACAACATCCAGAACCGAGTATTCAATCATATTAAGTTTCGCATAAAACCATCTATATCCGACTACAATATTCATATCGAAATCCATATCATCATCATTATAACAAGAACCCTAATATTTAACATGTATCAGTTTCAGATATACATCATCAAAGCAGAATCACATGACACATAAACACGTACACTGATGAAAGATCAATCAAGACACATAGATTTACTAACCGAGATGATGGTTTTATCGCACAAGGGTTTCCGGTGGGTTCTAGTTCGCCGTCACAGTGAGAGAGCTCTAGGGTTTCGGTTGTGTTGATAGAAAGTGTAAAATGATGATGTTTTACGTAAAAATACACAGAATAACGTTCTGGGCCCAAGCTGGGCATCGGCAGATCTGGGCTCGGCGAAACAGTTTGTTTCGTCGAGTCGTATACGGCGAAACATATCCTGTTTCGTCGGGAATGGTTATGGCGAAACACACTTGTGTTTCGTCGGGTTCTATCTTATGTTGACAGTTTATGTTTCACGACATGTTATACAATCAAACACATAATCAAGCAAACACACTAGGTTTTATCATAACACAACCATATAGTCAAAGTCAACGTGCATTTAATGCGAATAAAGAATGTCGGAAATTCGAGTTGTCACATTATCCCCAACTTGAAAGAAATTTCGTCCCGAAATTTAGCATGCGGTTACTGAGGAAAGCTAATGGTGTGACGTTGTTTACCTGTATTGTATCGCGGCTCCCCGAGCATGTTTGCGAAGATTACTGGTTTTCCTGGGATGTCACATTATCCCCCCGTTGATTTGGAATTTCGTCCCGAAATTCTGCATTGGTAGCTTCAGCCTCAGTAGTAGTTGCATTGGTTCCGAATAACTGGGGATATTTGAGTTCCATTTGATCTTCGCGCTCCCAGGTGAACTCTGGGCCGCGGCGGGAGTTCCAACGAACTCGTACAAGAGGGATTCTCGTGTTCTTGAGGACCTTAACATCCCGGTCCGTGATTTCAACAGGTTCCTCGACGAAGTGCAACCGCTCGTCGATAGTGAGTTCCTTCAAAGGAACTATGTGGGTCTCATCTGACGTACACTTCTTCAGATTCGATACGTGAAAGACGTTGTGAACTGCACTGAGTTCAGGTGGTAAATTCAGTCTGTAGGCCACTTTGCCTATTTTCTCAATGACTTCGAAAGGTCCAACATATCGTGGATTTAGTTTGCCGCGCTTGCCAAAATGAACCACACCCTTCCAGGGTGAAACTTTAAGTAGCGCTCGATCCCCAACTTGGAATTCGAGTAGTTTCCTGTCTAAATCAGCGTATGCTTTCTGACGGTCACGAGCTGCCGCCATGCGTTGTCGTATTTGTGCAATCTTTTCAGTAGTATCAACTACCATTTCTGGACCTGTGATCTGACTTTCCCCCACCTCTGCCCAACAAAGAGGTGATCGGCATTTACGCCCGTACAATGCCTCGAATGGAGCAGCTTTGATGCTTGTGTGGTAGCTGTTATTGTATGAAAATTCCACAAGTGGCAAATGTCTTTCCCAACCATTGCCAAAGTCTATTACGCACGCCCGAAGCATGTCTTCTAGAGTTTGAATAGTGCGCTCAGACTGCCCATCTGTCTGAGGGTGATAAGTTGTGCTCATGTCTAATCGAGAGCCAAAAGATTTGTGCATTGCTTGCCATAGTTCTGAAGTAAAACGTGTGTCTCGATCAGAGATGATAGAGGTTGGCACACCGTGCCTGGAGACCACTTCTTTCAAGTAGATGTCTGCTAGTGTAGAGAACTTGTCTGTTTCTTTGATGGCCAAGAAGTGAGCAGACTTTGTGAGTCGATCTACGATCACCCAAATAGTATCATTTCCGCGCTGAGATCTAGGTAGACCAGTAACAAAATCCATGGAAATTTGCTCCCATTTCCATTGTGGTATCTCAGGTTGTTGGAGTGGACCTGACGGTTTCTGATATTCTGCCTTGACTCTCGCACAAGTCAAGCATTTACTAACGTATGTGGCTATGTGGGCCTTCATGCTAGGCCACCAGTATGTAGTCTTAATATCGTGGTACATTTTATCCGAACCAGGGTGTACCGAGTAGCGAGACTTGTGAGCTTCATCCATTACCAGCTCGCGTAAGTTGCCATAAAGTGGAACCCAAATGCGTCCTGTGACGTAGTAAGCACCATCTTTCTTTTGTTCTAAACGTTGTCTTGAGCCGCGCAGGACTTCAGCCCTGACATTATCTGGTTTCAATGCTTCTGTCTGAGCATCTCGTATCTGAGAAGGAAGGTTAGACTGTATGGTGAGTTGTAAAGCTCGCACGCGCTTAGGCGCAGTGTCTTTTCGACTGAGGGCGTCAGCCACAACATTGGCTTTGCCTGGATGGTACCTGATTGAGCATTCGTAGTCGTTTAGCAGTTCGACCCATCGTCGCTGTCGCATATTCAGTTCCTTCTGTTTGAATATATGTTCGAGGCTCCTGTGGTCAGTGTAGATAGCACATTTAGTGCCGTACAAGTAGTGTCGCCATATCTTAAGTGCAAAAACAACCGCTCCCAGCTCTAAATCGTGCGTAGTGTAATTCCGCTCGTGAACCTTAAGTTGGCGCGAAGCATAAGCAATAACTTTATCCCGTTGCATCAACACACATCCAAGACCCTGGATAGATGCATCGCAGTAGACTAAAAAATCGTCCGTGCCTTCAGGCAGTGAGAGGATAGGTGCGCTACAGAGTCTATCCTTTAAGTGTTGGAACGCTGTTTCCTGTGCATTACCCCAACGGTAAACAACACCTTTCTGTGTCAGTAGTGTAAGCGGTTGAGCAATCTTTGAGAAATCTTTGATGAACCTTCTGTAATAACCCGCCAAACCCAAGAATTGGCGTATTTCTGTTGGTGTGCGAGGTGCAGGCCAGTTCTTGATCGAATCCACCTTGGATGGATCGACATGGATCCCATCTTTGTTTACCACGTGGCCTAAGAAGTGTACTTCACGAAGCCAGAAGTCGCATTTTGAAAACTTAGCGTATAGCTGTTCCGTTCGTAGAAGTTCCAGTATAAGTCGTAAATGATGCTCGTGCTCCTCCTGACTCTTCGAATAAATCAGGATGTCGTCGATGAAAACAATGACGAACTTGTCGAGATAGGGTTTGCACACCCTGTTCATAAGATCCATAAATACGGCAGGCGCGTTCGTTAGCCCGAATGGCATGACCATAAATTCGTAGTGGCCGTAGCGAGTTCTAAATGCTGTTTTAGAGACGTCCTCATCCCGGACTCTCACCTGGTGATAACCTGACCTCAAGTCTATCTTGGAGTAGTAGCTCGACCCTTGCAGCTGGTCGAATAAATCATCTATGCGCGGAAGAGGGTAACGATTCTTGATCATCACCTTGTTGAGTTCACGGTAGTCTATACACATCCTGAACGTACCGTCTTTCTTCTTTACGAATAACACTGGAGCTCCCCAAGGCGAAGAGCTAGGACGTATAAAACCCTTTTCCAAGAGTTCTTGTAGTTGCTTTGACAGTTCTTCCAATTCAGTTGGAGCTAGACGATAAGGTGCTCGAGCTATGGGCGCTGCTCCTGGAGCGAGCTCGATGTGAAATTCGACTTGACGATGAGGTGGTAACCCAGGTAACTCTTCTGGAAACACTTGAGGAAAATCGCGTACCACAGGAATATCCTCAATCTTTTTCTCTTTCTTCGATGAATCGGTAACGAGAGCTAAAACAGCTATGTGGCCCTTTCGCAAACACTTCTGAGCCTTCAGGAAGGAAATGACGCCACTCACGACACCACCCTTGTCGCCTTGAACTTCGAGAGGTTCTTCACCAGAACGTGGGATACGAATGATCTTCTCCTTGCATAGGATCTCTGCTTGTTGTTGGGATAACCAATCCATACTAATGACGATGTCGACACTATCGCAACGCTGGGGTCATTCCTAGTATCACCCTGACCAATCACGAACACTCGACCCCTGGCACCATTGCCGTCGTTATTACCCCCGTTGTTGTCTTCCCTGGTTCCCGTTTCCTTGGTTGCGGTTCTGGTTCTGGTTTAACCGTGGGCAGTGTCTCTTGAAGAGACCTTCAGCACCACCCTGATAACATCCCTTGTTACCCTGCTGTTGCTGCTGATTCTGAAGATCTTGTGTCTGTTGTTGTTGGTTCTGGCTTTGCAGGACGTGAGTTTCTACCATCTTTGGCTCCATGACAAAGCTTGTCGCATCATTGACAATGGTTTCGGTTGCACTGCCCGCTGTGGTGCGAGTTACATCGTTTGCACTTAGGGTAGCAGAAGTAGTGGAAGTAGTAATGGTAGTAGTATCGCTGATACGTTGAGGCAGCTTGTTCTGTCCCACTGCCTGGTCCGTGAGACGATGCGCAAGATGAGTAACATCTTGAATAGTAGCAAGATTAGCAGTCATTACATGACTTTGAATTTCTGGTACTAAGCCTTTGAGGTACCGCTCTCGATGCGCTTGATGAGAGGTTCCACCATAGTAGGGCACAAAGTTGCCAGTTCGTTAGATTGCTTCGTGTACGCTTCTATCTCTGACCCTGTCATCTTCATGTTAAAGGACTCCACTTCCAGCTTGTGGATGTCATCACGACTGTAGTATTCACGTTTGATCAGTTCCTTAAAATCATTCCATGGGGTGGCATTAGCAGCCGCCAGCTCCAACATCGTAACTTGCGCGTTCCACCAAGTTTACGCAGTGCCTTCGAGAATATCAGTGGCATATTTCACCTTACGAGCCTCAGGTCATTCGCACATTCGAAGGCCGATTCGAGTTCCTCGAACTAATGGAGGAGTCCAACAGCTCATTCAGTGTCGCTGAAAGTAGTAGGACGACAGTCCATAAAAGTCTTGTATGTGCATACAGGTGGCTGAGCGTGTTGACTTGTCGTGTGCGTAAGAGTAATCAAAATTTAAGCACAAGTGTTGAGTTACGAGAGTAGGATCTAAAGATCCTAGAGTAAGTGGTGATGGCAGGTTACACCTCCTGCCTGGGCAGCTGCGAGTGCTGCAGTAACTTGTTCAGTGATCGAAGCCGCCAACTGGGCTTGAGTTAGGTTAACGCGTCCACTCATGACCTTGACATCAAGGAGAACATGTGGGTGAGAGGTTCGCGAATAGTGCGAAGAGAGTGAGCACACAAGTATTCTCAAGCAATAACATATAGCAAGTTCTGTGATCTAAGCATACCACGAGCAAAGGTCTATGTAGTTCTAGCAAGTAGGTAAAGTAACATGAATAGTAATACCTATGATGTTGAGCCTTGCACGTGGAGCGAAGCGTCGTTGTGGATCGTTGAGAGCACTGTTCTGGTTATAGTCTGGTTTTAACAAAATCGTTTTCCCCTTATTAAAACCGAGTTCTCTATAACCAATGGCTCTGATACCAATCTGTCACACCCCCAAAATCTACACGCGGAGTATCACCGCTTGGAGGCGTGACTGACCAGGATCAAGCCATCAATCATATCAAACATAGTATTTAAGTGTAAAAGTAGGAAAATGTAATTCATCTTGACATGACTGATGTTCATAACCAAACATTTTTTTTAGTAGCGGAAGCATAATAATGAAAACCCAAAGTAAGTTATAAGTTCAAATATCGTCTACGATCCGTATCCCACAACGACCTGCTCCTTCCTGTGCAAGCTCCATATGTACCTAAGGTCCTGCAAGGCATGTAAGAGAGAGTCAACAGCTAGTTGAGCGAGTTCACAGTGAGTTTGTTTAGTTATAGTGTTCATAATGTAGTTCGTATGTTCATTTAGTAATCATGTATCGTATGTATCGTATCGCGGCCCTCTAGGCATGTTTGCGAAGTATAGTGGGGATTTCCCATGTTTGCTAGACTAGGTATAGTAGTATCGCGGCCCTTCCTGGCATGTTTGCGAAGATTAGAGTATATAGTTCGCGGCCCTTCTTAGGCATGTGTGCGAAGATTAGAGTATATAGTTCGCGGCCCTTCTTAGGCATGTGTGCGAAGATTTTCATAATATCGCGGCCGACCCTTGGCGTGTGTGCGAAGATCGTTTAAATTAGTATAACCAGTCTAGTCTGTTCTTATCCATAATCCTTCCTCTCCCGGGAATCATATCTCTAAGTTCCATAAACTGAACGAATAAATAATCCAACCCATTCCCATCCTGGGAATCCCATGCCTTGGCTGTGTGAACTCACCTTGGTTTGCTCGGTATGCTAAGTGTATGCTCGCAAGTAATCAATCACGTCCTAAAGTATGCACGTATGTGAAATCAGTTTGCGTTCAAGTTGTGCACGTATAAACATGTAACACGTAATCACAATCATATACAAGAGGGTTACACTTAACAACAGTTAAATATTCCAGTTAACACTTAACAGAATTAACCCAAGTTAGTGTGCAGATTCTGTTCGGCGAAACACACATAACGGCGAAACACAAATTGACGAAACACTTCTGTTCGGCGAAACACATATAGTGACGAAACACATATAGTGACGAAACACACTCTGTTTCGTCGTGGCTTTGCTTGGCGAAACAGGATTCCAATTCGTCGACGACTCTTGGCGAAACACACTCTGTTTCACCGAGGTTCCTGTTTCGTCGAATGTCTGATTCGTAGACACAGTTACAGCAGTTACGAAATACACAAAAACCCTAATCATGTTAGCAGCCGACATCAATATTATCAATCATGCAGTAATCATTCAACACAGAATCATTGTAACATCATCATAGCATAACCATCGAACCACTTTAACGTCTAGCATGAACCCTAGCTTACGTATACATCATATCGATTACAACATCACATCATCAAACCCTATCAAGATGCTAACTTGCATTCAGAATCAGATCATAATAACAACATCCAGAACCGAGTATTCAATCATATTAAGTTTCGCATAAAACCATCTATATCCGACTACAATATTCATATCGAAATCCATATCATCATCATTATAACAAGAACCCTAATATTTAACATGTATCAGTTTCAGATATACATCATCAAAGCAGAATCACATGACACATAAACACGTACACTGATGAAAGATCAATCAAGACACATAGATTTACTAACCGAGATGATGGTTTTATCGCACAAGGGTTTCCGGTGGGTTCTAGTTCGCCGTCACAGTGAGAGAGCTCTAGGGTTTCGGTTGTGTTGATAGAAAGTGTAAAATGATGATGTTTTACGTAAAAATACACAGAATAACGTTCTGGGCCCAAGCTGGGCTTCGGCAGATCTGGGCTCGGCGAAACAGTTTGTTTCGTCGAGTCGTATACGGCGAAACATATCCTGTTTCGTCGGGAATGGTTATGGCGAAACACACTTGTGTTTCGTCGGGTTCTATCTTATGTTGACAGTTTATGTTTCACGACATGTTATACAATCAAACACATAATCAAGCAAACACACTAGGTTTTATCATAACACAACCATATAGTCAAAGTCAACGTGCATTTAATGCGAATAAAGAATGTCGGAAATTCGAGTTGTCACACAAAGTGCATGCAATTCCTTTTGGTAAGCGCAAAAACATTATGGTAAATATAATACAAGTCTCATGAACGGTCAGTGATTACATCACACAAGACCATACGTTCACACATGAGCTTTATACCACCTTCATTCGCCTTACCAAATCAAAGTAATTGTACCCATGCAAAATATTGTAAACTATAAAACACACATCATACAATTCTTAGCTCACCAATACGCCTTAAAAACTACCAAACACGGTAGTGTTTCAATGTATGTTACTTACGCGACAACGCATTAACAAAAAGGGAGTACACATCTCAAAAGACAACAAAAAATTGTTCAATACAATTAAAAAAGAAAACCTACTCTAGATCTTCGTCTTCATCTGGGAAGATTTCCTTTAGTTGCGCCACATGATCTTCGGATTGCAGAGCAACAATTATAAGATCCATGACAGGAAGCTGCAAATTGTTGAATTCTGTTTTTAAAGATGCAAGGGCGGCACCAGTATTAACACCATAAGTAGCGGATCTACTGGTGTGTCCTAGTCAACCTTCAAAGCATTATTCACATGGTGCGAACATTCTGCATACCCTTGAGTGTATCCATCATTTCACGCAGCAACCACCAAATGCGCAACCGTTTTATCTAATTCTTCAAAATTCAACACTGATTCAGCAACCTACAAAAATAGAAAAGGCAAAATAAGGGAAAGGCGCAAAGCATTTCCACAAGGAAAGCAAGCAAAGACAACTTACACAGGCAATCCCGCGCTCCTTCAACCATAACATGTCACCTTTTCAAGGCTCAAGTTCACTCTCCGCCGTCACTCGCGTTGTTTCAGAATTTTCTAGCTTCTCTTCAGTCTCAGCTAGACGGCGGGAAGTTTCAACCTTTTCAGAACGCGCAAGCTCCAAGTCTTTCTTGACTTGTTCCTGATCAGAAATCAAAGCAGTAAGTTCTTCAATCTCTTTATCTCTAAGAGCAAGAGTGGCGCATGCTTGTACCTCTCGTTGTTCGCTTCGCTCCCTGTGTGAACGCGCTTCATCACGCACAGCTTCAGCATCAACTTTTTCTTTCTTCAACTTTTCGATCTCCGCATCCTGTTTTTTCAACTTCTCAACCTCAGCCTTGAGATTATTGATAACATTGCGGAGACCCATCTTCTCGGCATTATCCTTCTCACATATCTTCTACCAGTTCTTGCGCTCCTCGGAAAGAAGGGCAGCTTCGGCCTCCGGCTTTCTCTTCTAACCCGCAATGGACCATTCTTCAGTTTTTCGATCAGCCTCAAATTTGGCCTGATCAACTTCCAGCTTAGCCCTCAGCTGGCAACACGGTTCTCATCATCCGCAACGTTCTTCTTGGACACCTTGAAGGCAGCTCACTCCTTATGCGTACTATGCCACTCACGCACTATACGATGCGTAGTAGATGTATAAGAGGCCGCCTCATCAAGGTAGGCATGGTAAGTTTGCTCTTGAAGACGACTTTCCTGAAACTTAATCTCACCAGGCGGAAATATCCCCTGTAACCAGTCCTGACACACGCGCCAATCTAAGAAGGTATCACCTTTCTTCAGATTCCAAACTGGGACATGAATTTCGGAGGAATCTTTTTCAGAATAAGTTCTATAATAATAGTCCCCCCAGAGTTTCATCCGGGCGGATTGGAGAATTCTTGCCAACATCAGAGAACGAGCTTTGGTTTTCAGCAGACACCTTCTCAATGTTCTCAGGCATGAAACCAGAAGCTTTGGAAGGAGAAGTTGTAACAGGGATATCTTCGGCAGTTTTCCTTTTTTCCGAATCATGAGCAGCAAGTTCACGGGCTTGTGGGTCACCAGCACCATCCACAACCTCTGGGCTAGTAACCTTTTCTGCATCCGCAGCAACATCAACTGGCTTATTAGCCCCAAGATCCTCAACCTCAGCAGCCTTCTCCGTCTCACCCTCAAGAACCTCAGTATTCTTTAACTGATCAGCAACAAAAGCGCGTGGAGGAGAGAGTGAGAGTTCTTCATTAACCACAGAAAACGGTTCTATGGGAACAGGAGAAACTGGTTTTTCTAAAAAACAAAGCCTATGAGTTACAAAGTATCCAATAGGCATAAGAAGAAGAGAGCAAAAGATGATACTTACCAGGAACATATTCTAAAATAAAGGCATCCAGATTGCCTTTCCGGGTAATCTTCTTCCTCTGAATCTTCTTTATAGGCTGACCCCCAGCCTCAGCATCAGGTTGTTTCCTTTTCCCTGTTTTCTTCCTCACCAAGTGCTCAGGACTTGATTCTAAATCAATGGGATCATCAGGATTGGATGAAGGGATGTCCGTAGTATCTCTCGGCTCTGGCTTTGGCTTTCTTATAACTGTAGGCGCAAGACCCTCTAAAGAATCAGAAACCACCACATAATCACACCAGGAGTCAGAAGAGCAGCGCATACCTTTCTTCTCTCCCCGAAAGTTTTTAGCCTTAGAAGACTGAGCTTTTTCAGCATCATTCTTCTTTGGCGCAGCAGTAGAGGTTGGCGCGCGTCTTTTCTTCTCAGGGCCTATGCCCAAATTAGACAAGTCACCTACTAACAAAGTGCAGAATGAAATTTATTCAAACGCGCCAAAGAAGCAAACAATAAATAATATGATGAAAGCTTAGAAGCGCCAGCAGCAGGTTGTGAAGACAGATCAGCATCCCGCGAAAGAACAAAGTTCTTCACAATGCGGTGATACCACAACTCTTCATCAGGTTTCTTTGGAAGGGTAGCCATTTTCCCACCTTCCCTCTCGAAAGCAACAACGTACATCGAAACAACTGCAAAATGGGAAAAAGCAGAGGCAAATTCAAAAAAAAAAGGGAAGTAAAGACACAGGGCAAAAATCTTACTCTTGCCATCTTCCATGTACACCGGCTTCTCTTCTCGTTCCATCCTCCAGTTCAGACTCATGCCGGCACCAAAAAGGGCTTTTTCTAGTAAAGCAATAGACGGAACGTCTTTAAGGTCCTGGTACCAATTTTCGTCAACAGGGGTTTGAATGGCCACAGTAGGAACATCTTCCTTTCCTCTGAAAATCATCCTCATTGGAATAACTCTGGCCTTGATGAAGAAGAATTTTTGTTTCCAATCATGGAAGGATTTTGGGGGTTGCAGCAAAATTTTCTTCGCTGATGCTCTTTGAATGAAATAATAAAACCCTTGAGTGCAGTGCATTTGATGAAAAACTCGAAATTGAGGAACCGTCGGTTTGATATGCATCGTCCGGCACACAAACTCAAAATTCCGAACCCTAACCATACCAATTGGGTGCATCTAGGACATGTGAAACTTATAATACTCAAGAATTTCAAGGAAAAAATTTATCACAGGCAAACGGAAGTTTCCTGCAGAAAAGAAATCCCAAAATAGGGTTACATACCCAGCCGGAGCGTCCGCCGTCGTCTGACCCTCTTCAGGGTTTCGGGCACCCCAGTTATCCGAAAACCTGAGGTTCCGAACCAATCCATCAAAAGTTGCCCTAGACCACTTTAATGGTGGAAGTTCGACAGACATTTCTTCCGTTGAGTCTTCGTGATGATCTCCGGTTGACATAGGAGGAAGAGATTGCAATTCCTTCTAAAAGAACGGATAAAGAAGACGAAGAAGGAAAAGGGTTTCAACGAAGTAATGATTACTGGAAAAAGTAAATACGAAACACTTATATACCCACCGCCATAAATAGCCTAGGTAACTGCAACAACACCTTTTTTGGGATAACACAGTTACCCAAGCGACAGGGGCAAGTGGGGAGCAACACAAATCACGGTTATAACCGTCTAGGACACGTGTCATCATCCCAGGCCACCATGAAATCACGATGATGGCATGGAATTGGAGAGAAACCTACGTTTTCCCACTTTCCACGTGGCAATTCCCCATCCGTTGATCTAAACAGTAATCCGTGTGCTACCACATCAGATCAGGAAGATTAACGAAAGGAAAAATAACCGCTTACGGAGTTAGCATCTTCCGTCAACATTTCAATCACAAGTTTTCCTGCCCAAACTCCCGGCTATAAATATGAGAGTAATTCAGGTATAAACTTCAAGTTACATTCACTTCACTAGTAATTCTTCTTCTTCATAAACACATACTTATTCTCACATCGGAGTGTGGTCACGGAGAGAACCTCTCTTCTCCCCGTGGCGAGACTAACGGTGTTCTATTTTGCTGTATTCGTAGGAGAAGAAGGCCAGTCCCTTTGAATCAAACGAGAGAGAACAAACCCTTTTTATGCAGAACCTAACCCTCTGGATGAATTGATTCCGGTCATTTATCCAGTCTTTCTTCAACGACGAATTCATAATGGCCATAACGAGTTCAAAAAGCGGTTTTCAGAATGTCTTCCTCCTGAATGCGTAACTCGTGATAACCTGAGCGTAAATCAATCTTCGAGAAACACGGAGCACCTTGTAACTGATCAAACAAATCATCGATTCGGGGTAGGGGATAGCGATTCTTGATAGTCAGCTTATTCAACTCCCTATAGTCGATGCACATCCGGAAGGTCCCGTCCTTCTTTTTGAGGAAAAGGACTGGTGCGCCCCAAGGAGAGGTGCTAGCGCGAATGAAGCCTTTATCAAGCAATTCCTGGAGCTGATTCGAGAGTTCACGCATTTCGGATGGAGCGAGGCGATAAGGGGATTTAGCAACAGGGTTGGCTTCAGGAATGAGGTCAATACGAAAATCAATATCATGACTCGGAGGTAACCCCGGAAGGTCGTCAGGGAAATACAAGAGGAAAATCACAGACCACGGGCACCTGGTCTACCCCTTAAACTTCCTTTTTCTCCACTACTACAATGTGTGCCAAAAAAGCTTGGTATTCCTTGCGGAGGTACTTGCCAGCCTGGACACACGACATGAGTTAGAGTTTCTTCGAAGCGACTTCACTGTAGACACACAATAAATCACCATTAGCGAGCGAGAAGCGAATCATCTTATCGAAGCAAACAACTTCAGCATGATTCTCGCGAAGAAAATCCATGCCTACTATGACGTCAAAACTACCAAGCTGCATCGGAATGAGATCGATAGGGAAAAATGTGATTGCTGAGTTCGAGAGTACAATCACGAAGAACAGAATTGACAGCGACGGTTCTTCCAGTGGCAACTTCAACATCGAACGTCGAGGGGAGATGGGTGCGCTTACGATTAAGGAGCTTTTCAAATTCAAACGATACAAAACAATTATCGGCTCCAGTATCAATTAAACACGAAGCATATATACCATTCACCATGAACGTATCATTGACCATGTTTTTGTCGACTTAAGCTTGGCGGACGTGGATGTTGAAAGTACGTCCACGAGCTGCTTGCTGCTGCTGCGGTTGCTAAGGCTGCTGTTGTTGAGGCTCTTGCTTAACCACTCGGTTCGGGCACAAATTTGCGAAGTGGTTGGGATCACCACACACAAAGCAAGCTCTAGCATGGAACGCGGGCGCAGGAGCCGCTTGTTGGCCTTGAGGAGCAGGAAGTAGAGCTTGATGAGTAGGAGCTGGACCTTGGGCTGGAGCTGGAGCATGACGAGGACCTGTACGGCAGTTGGCGGTGATGTGACCGTACATGTTGCAGTGCACGCAGTATCTGTAGGCGATTCCCACCGGGTGATGATAGGTGCATGTCGGGCAAGCCTGGTGAGGGCCAGTGTATGCACGCTTGGTCGGCGGTGCATAGGTAACTGGTGACGCGGCTTGGCGGTGTTGAGGCTGCGGTTGAGCTGGAACAGCTTGGAGAGGAGCGGCAGCGGTGACAACGCAATTTTTGCTACTGTTTTTGTTGTTCTTCCTTTTGCAACGAGAGGACTTTGAAGACTGCGGTGCGGCGGCGGTTTCAGTGGTTAGAGCGGTGGTGGCTTGATGCAGATTCTTTGAGGCTTTGTCCCAAACACCAGCCTTGACTTGCTTATCGTTGATCTCAGCGACGAGTAAGTAAGTTTCCTCAATGGTGATCATTTTCTCAGCTTGAACGAAATCAGCCATGCAATCCGGAAGAGCACGAATATACTTTTTGATGGTGATTTCGGGCGTAGAGACTTGACCTAGACAAATTATACTTAGCTGCTTGAAGAGAGCAGTTAAACCAGCGTTGTCGTCATCCTTTTGCTTGATATGCCAGAACTCGTCCTCCAACTTTTGGAGCTCGTAGGGAGGGCAGAACTCTTTCATCATCAAGTCCTTCAAGTCATCCCACGTCAGCCCATAAGCTACGTCATTCCCTCTTTTGTTTCTCTCGACCGTCCACCAATCTAGAGCGCGGGATTGGAAGACGCTGGTGGCGTTAACAGTGTGAAGGTTTTCCGGACAGCCGCTCTGGCGTAAGGTGACTTCAATAGAATCAAACCATTGAAACATGGCCGTAAGACCATCTTCTCCGGTAAATTCTTTCGGCCCGCAGGATTTGAACTGCTTGAAGCTAAAAGTAGACTTTCGCGTATCACTCCTGGACTCTTCAGAAGATTTGCTGGTGTTTTCATTCAGCTCACTAACAATCTGGGGAATGACTTTCGCCATCTGCTTCGAGACGATGGCAGCAATGCGTTTGTCTTCATGATTGCGGCGAGCAGTTCGGGAGTGAAGCGATCCAAATGACGACATTGTCTGCAATAGACATCGCCATAGGACTCAGGCCCAAATTTTGATTAACCCTGGTGTAGACTATCGCGCTGCTCTAAACTATTTCATTTATAAAGCTCAGGAACACAATCACATAACACATAAGCACATAACCGCAGAAACACGTAAGCACGTATGGTACGGAAACACATAAGGCACAGAAGCACATAAACCAGTCAGAATACAGAAACCTTACTATATTTGCACATATTCACTTATAGTTCCAGGTTCGCGCATTCGAGAATAGCGATAGCGAATACACATCGAGTAACATAGCATTTAGTATAGCATAAGCGAGTCACATGGCGTGCGATTATCCATAAATAGCAGCGATTTGTTAGCGTTGTGTAGTGTGTGGTGTGCGATAGGTGGAGCAAGAAGCGTCAAATCGAAACCATCAGTATCTCAATACGCTAACAAATAAACAAAACCACATAAAACACATAAAAGTTCACATAAAAGCGACAAATATTGGAGTCAACAGTTGCGGGCTCAGAATCGAAACGCATAAAATTGGCGATTGCGAGATTGAAATCGAATATAGATTGTCTAAGGCTCGATAGACGTCGACTACCTAAGTGATTCGACTATTCGCAAGGACTTTTGGTACACACTTTGGCTTTTGGGACTATGCTCTCGCCTCGATTTGGGCGATCGGCACGTATCCTTCCAGTTAAAGTGTGACTTCAAGGCGTTGGAGTCCATCGAGACTTTGGTGAGAGTTTTTGTAAAATAGAGCGGAATAAGTCATCAAGGTTCGGGTTTCACCCCTAACTTAGCGACTATATTCCTGTTTGTGTGGTAAAAATCTCGACATTGAGAAAGGAATATGCGTCGAAGTACGGATTTCACTCCTGATTCAATGCAAATTCTCTTGTTTATAGTAAAAATGCGGGTTGAGCAGCGATTATTAAATCGTGAGTTTGCGGTTTTCACACCTAGTCTCGACCTAATCACTTGTTCATTGTTGAAAACAGTGAAGTGCGACTGCCTTAGGGAAGGCAGTTGTGATAGTATAGAATGAGTGTGAGCGAGAATAGCAAGTAAGCTGGTACAAAACCCTAAAGGGTATACACAAGTCGGTCTGTTGGTACTTAGACTATATACTAGGTCATTTTATAAGACATCGACCCGGACTAGGTCGAGTCTTGCCTAATTCCCTATAGTTATGGCTCTGATACTAATATGTCACACCCCAACCGATGACGGAAACATTGGGGCATGGCACTGAGCGAAACAGATTGTCCAGGAGTTTCCATAACAACTACGATTACCAATTATTTAAGCATCACGTCCCATACCATGACATAACAAGTAGCATAGTTATTACAGACAATTGAAAGACAAGTAATTCTATTTCGACAACTCAGATTCAATTAAATAATTTGTTTGTTTCTAAGACTCCATCCTAGCTTGATTCCCACATAGCAGCAAAACATCCGAAGCACCTGTCACATACGTTAAAATATAGGTCAATACACATAGTGAAAAGGTGAGCATACAAGTTTGATAGTATAATAGTGTTCGAAATCGTTTACGCATAACCAGCATGTAACATGTACAAAGTGAAGGCAGGTAGGTTATCGACAGAGAAATATGCACAGACGTGACTGCGAGTTGTAGAATGCGCAACACATATCCCCACTGGGACACGTGAAGTAAAGCCCTTAACAACCCCTGTCCACGACAGGTGTTAAGTCCAAACTATAGTACTATCATTGCTAAGGTGTCAGGCAACAATCATTGTGTTAACATAACATACAAGCATTCATCGAATAACGCGTAGCATGCAATATCGGTCAGCGTATAAATAGTGTTTACATTGTGTGTAGATTGTGATTTGGAATAAGTAACGTATGTAACACCCAAAAGTGCGTAAAGCAAAAGGGTTCGAGTATACTCACAAATTGTGTTTAACAAGTAAACACTCTCTTAGATTGAAGGGAGCACTGAGAGAGATTAGCCTGAACAGTTAACGATAGCATAACGATAAGCGGCACGTAAAACGGTGAAAAGTGACTAAGTGTTGATTGGTAATCCGATCGGATGTCAATCAGATCGGATGGCCAGTCGATCGGATGTCAATCCGTTCGGATGGTCATCTGATCGGATGGCCATTCGATTAGATTGACATTCATTGGTAAGGATATGTTTGTGTATGATGGCTTTGAAGTTTTCGTAGCAGCATTTTGAAAACAGAGAAGTATCTCTACCTTTCGGGTCGTCGATCGAACGGTCGTTCGATCGGATAGCGATCCGATTGGTAGGACACTTAGTGAGAACAAGTTCACAGCAGGATGGTCACTTGATCAGATAGCAATCCGATCGGTTGGCAATCCATTAGTTACTGATGATATTTGAAAATTGTAAATGGTTAAGTGTCGAAGTTCCAAATGTCACATGGTCAGATGGTCGTTCGATAAGATGGCTATCCGATCAGATGGTGATTCGTTCGATGTTCAGACCTTTGAAGAATTGAATAAAAAGTTTAAGTGGGGAACCAAGTGCAAGTCGACCAGATAGTCGTTCGATCGGATGGCTATCTGATCGGATGGCTATCCGATCGGGCGGCAACCCGTCCCAACGAACCAATTCGTCTTGAACTTGATTATCTTTGAAAGTTTTGCAGTTTTGATCGAGACGGTGTGATAACGTGCTAAACAACAGAAACCCCATCTTAACCCAAGTGATTCGATCGAACAAGAATCACCGTAGTCCGATCAGTTAACTGTTCGAGACGATTGTTCATGTTTAACCCGGAATCGATAGTCTCTTTAGTAGAAACCAGATCTTGAACCAACACATCACTAAGAAAGAATAGAAGGTCTGTACAAGCTCCAATTTTATCGGTTTTGAGTGCATTGAGTGTACAAGAGTTGAAAGAAAGTTAGAAAACCATCTTTCAATCCTTTTAACCATGAATATGTGTAGCTCTATGAGAAAACATTGCTTAATCCTATGGAAATCCTTCAAATCTGAGCTGTTCTTAGTGGAATGAGGCCAAGACTTGAAGTTCATAAGAAGCCAATGATGACATTATCCTAGAACACCTCAAATCCACTGATTTCACGGTTAAAAGTTACGATTCAAAAGAGAAAATAGTGAAGAAGTGTGTGTAGATCATAGAAGTACAAGATTTGAGTTGAAAACTTACAAGAATCGCGAGGAATCGAGAGAAATGAGGGCTTTAGTGCGGCTGGTCGAGTGAGGGAGCTGTCACATCACAAATGATGTGACAGGGGGTATTTATAGGGTTTCCAAAAGAGGAAAGGGAGCAAGTGCGAACAGCACCTCGATCGGATGGCTACCCGATCGGATGGTCATCCGATCGGTTGGCCATTCGATCGGTTGGCCACTCGATCGAGTGGGTTTGGTGAGTTGACTTTCGGCGTTTTCGATTCGCGTGTTGAGCGTTGCGATGCGTTTCGAGCGAGCGATGCGATAGAATTACTCATTAGTTACACAAATAACCTAACTACTATATCTAACATACAATCACTATAAATAACTTGCGTTTAGCGTTTGCGATTCAATTGCGTTGCGATAGAGATGCGATCGTGTTTCGATTAATCACCTCAGCCATAAAGTAAACATGCACAAATAACACATAAATAACACACACACACAAGTAAAAAAATATTCAGAATCTACCAATCAAGGCGCGAATGCGATTGTGATGCTATTAGCGGTAAAACATGCGATAAATAGCGATAAAACCTCGATTAGTAATAGATACTCCACATAATACAACTAAAGCGATAAAATAAATAGATTCGATTACAAGTCAAAAGTCAAATCAGTAATTAAGCTAGGAGTGACAGATCGCAATTAGCAATCTTTTCTTCTGTTGACTTCAATCTTTGACTTTGTCTTTGACTTTGACTTTCGTAGCACGGGGTGTTACATGAATTCTTTTATTTCAACTTCATTTTAATCAAAATTTGAATTTAGATAAAGATGGTTGAAACTAAAATGTGATGAAGTACATATGATTATAAAATTCATTCAGAAAGCTACAAGTTAAATAATCAAACAATAGTTGCTCTGTACACGATTATTAACTTACATAATAGGTGAAATCTGCCTTTCTTTTGTTGGGAGAAGGCAACTGCCATTTATGTATTAGTTTCATGTGATAAGGCATTTGTGTAATTCATGTATACTTGAAAGGCATTTGTGATATTTATCTTCATTCCATACAACAGAAACATTAATTATACTTGCTAAAAGATTTTAAACATCAAAGTTTTTTTTAACTGAAATCACATATCTTTACTCATTAGCCAATTTAAAGATTCTTGTTTGAATTTTGTATTGTATATTTAAACATCAAAGTTTTTTTTAAACTGAAATCCCATATCTTTACTCATCAATTATATTTTGGGTTGAACGTTTTAGCTTGTTAGGAAAAACAATCCAAGGCGGATTGGTTTGATTAATTTTAAGCTTTTGGTTGTGCTTTTGTTGGCTTGGCGCAACTCGGTTTGTTTACATCCTTTAAAAACTCTTTAAATCCGCATGACAGGTTTTGAAGTACCTTAACCGAAAATTTAGATTTTAGTTAAGACCTAATTGTACTGAACCTTCTCATGCACACCCTTAGACTTACAAACAAGTGTTGTGTTTTCCGTTGCATCGCGAATTTGGTTTTGATTATGGCTCAAAACCGAACCGCCCCGTACATAGCCCTAAACTCACCAACCTAAGTGATATGTTTCCGACCGCATCGCGTGGGTAAACGACTAGTTATATATATATATATATATAGAGAGAGAGAGAGAGGGGAAGGTTAACGTACATTACGGCTTAACGTACATCACGTACGACAGGTAATTACGCACGTTCATTTTAAAATCATGCATGTTATAACTCAAAAATCCAAAATCACGCATGTTGAAACACAATAATCACGCATATTGAAAACATTAAGCACGCATGTTATATAACAAATCACGCACGTTGTTGTACATGAAGTACGTTAAGCCATAATGTACGATATACTTTTCCTATATATATATATATATAATGTAAGTATCTATAGAAAACCCACTTTAATTTAGAAAACCTGGGAAACTCAAAGCTCCCGATGTTTTTTTTTTTGAAAAAATTTATACATGTTATATACATGTTTTTAAGGGTTTTGGGCAAAAAAAATCAAAAAAGCGCCGAGTAGATATTTTTTTAAAAAATAAACAAGTTTTGGTGTAACACGTGTTGCAAATATGTCAGATGAATGTAACACGTGTTACATAAAAACTTGTTTATTTTTTTAAAAATATCTACTCGGTGTTTTTTTGATTTTTTTCCCAAAACCCTTAAAAACATGTATATAACATGTATAATTTTTTTCAAAAAAAAAACATCGGGAGCTTTGAGTTTCCCGGGTTTTCTAAATTAAAGTGGGTTTTCTATACATCCTTCCCCTATATATATATATATATATATACACGGACAGAAAGAAAACCCACTTAAATTAAGAAAACTCAAGAAAATATTATGTAACAATTTTTTTCTAAAAGATAATAGGGAATTTTTAATAAAAAAAACACCGAGGGGATTTTTTTTTTTATAAATTCAGTTTTTAGTATACTGAATTTTTAAAAAAATTTATAAAAGAATCTCATCGGCGCTTTTTTTTTGTTACAAAAAAACACCGAGGGGACTTCATCATGAAGAATAAGCCCTACAGAGCTTCAAAAGCTCAATTTACTAGATGGTCTGTTGAGGCTCTGCTGGAAGAAATAGCCAGAATAGAGCTGATGAAACTCAATCCAAGTATCGAGCCTACTCTTCCCAACTAGGCTGCAGGTAGAAAACCTATTGGCATAAAAGAAACAGAGCTTAACAGAATGAAGGAAGAAATGGTGGTTGCCATATACGGCACCGTGAGGTCAATGGCAAAATGGGATGAGCCAACAATCAGGGCAACTTACAAGAAGCTTGAAGCTTTAGGAGCCAAAGATCCCTCAGTCCCAAGAAAGCCAAATTATGAAGACTTACCTATCAGATCTGAACTTCCATCTGCAAGTCAAGCCTCTTCATTGGTGAGAAGCCATCTTAAAAGACAGAAGGATATGTCTACAGAGGATATAAAAAGATTTGAAGAAGACATCTTGAAGGAGGGATCAAAAACAAGATTGATTATGAACTTCCTGATGCAAATCAAGCTGATCCAATAGGTCAAGTCAAGGGAATGCAAATCCCTTCACCTCTTCGAATAACATCACTCCCAACAAACCTCATTGCTTCAAAAATTCAAAAGTGGTCTGCTGACAAAGCCAAGCAAGAATTGACTCTGGTCAGAGCAAATGGGGAAGTGCAAAAGATATCAATGAATAATATTATGAGCTTTAAAATTGAAGATCTGCAAGATCTACTGGATCTTCCACTCGAAAGAGATACTGATGATTCACTATATGAAAGATTTGAGAAAAGCTTCAAAGCTAAAGTTAAAGGTATGTTGAAGAAGAGGAATAAAAATTGATCCAATAAACATCTGTTTTGGCATCATCTGTTCTAGGGGATATTGTTAGACCCACAAAAGAACAAATGATATCCAAAAGCCAAAGCATGATTCACTGATCAAGAAATAAGCAAAAGATTGAACCAGACTCTCCTCAAAGATAATGAATCTTGAACACCTATTCAGAACATCTATTCAAGTGCGTGGCTAACAACTGATGAAGACTTGGAACCGTTGTTCAAGAGTACAAACATCTGTCGAAGACTAGCATCTGTTGAAGACTAAAGCCCTGATTAAGCCAAGGTCTATTGAAGAAGACCAAATATATGTTTGGACGACTGGAACAGAGTATAGTTTCGACGGTGTTTACTCAATGTAACAGTATTTATTTCATCAGTGTTTTAGTATATCCTAGATCATATGATAGCATTTGCTCAGATATTTGCAAACATCTAAGAATTTTTTTTTTTGTTAGGAATGTTAGATACCACTATCAGGATGACGTCAGCTGATCTCATAATAGAGCTTTCGTACTTGTATAAATAGATCACACCTGTTACTAATATATTTATCACACACCACATTTTTTTTCTTGTATGAACAAATTTTTTTGTGTGATCAAATAAGGGGGAGTTTGTAGAGTCAATCGAGTTGTAAAATTTTGAATCATTAATATTTATTGAAAACAATTCGTTGATGATAACTCCCAGTTTGTAAATATTATTGTGATAATCAATACTTGTTTGAAAAAAAAAACCTCAGTTTCTAACATGGATTTAAGAAATAAATAAAATTGAATACTTATATGTACAATTACCAAATACCTTGACTTTCAACTAATAATTTTAACTGAAGTTAGAGATGGGGAGTAGACTCACTACTAAAAAAAAGGCAACTGCCACCAAAATTTGCTACCATAATAAACGGTAGCTAAATAAGTAACAATGATGGCAAAAATACCATATACTTTTTTTTGAAGGTTAACTTTCATTAAAAACACAAAGGCACCCTATTCCAAGAAGGAATAGGAACCCGAAAACGAGTACATTTACATTACATTACAATTACACCATTTCTCCCAATCTAGATTTCCCCGACGCGCCCTGTATTTATACCAAAGAAAACCCAAAGCTTTGACGTCGGATATAATATCCGTCACTTTGACATCTTTATTTTAAAAAATCTTCTCGTTTCGTGCTTTCCATAATCTCCAGCTCGTGATAATGATAATGCCTTGTAAAACGATCTTCTTTTCACCACTAATACCATAAAGCTCAAATGCCCGAACAATGTCTTTAACAGAAAACGCAAACATCGTAGGAACACGGCACCACAAAGAAATACCATGCCACACCCCCGCCGCGACAGCACATCCCGTTAGAATATGATCCATAGACTCTATACCATCATCACACAAGACGCACATATCATCATGAACCATAATGTTCCTCTTTTGCAACGCAGTCTTAGTAGGAAGACGATCTAGAAAAGCTCGCCACATAAAAATATTGCATTTAGCCGGGACCCATTTACACCACTTAAAACCGAATCTCTCTTCATTACCTTTACCGCGAAGCCACCTTTTTGCCAAAGCAACCGAAAACTGATCAGATTTACTATCGTTCCAGCACCATTCATCCTTCCACTCTGAAAAAGAAGTCTCGGCCAATCGGTTTCCAGGTCCTGTCGAAGATCCGCCTCCTCCAAAGAGTCAAGAGCCCTTTTCCAGCGCCACTTATTCACAATGCCTTGATCTGTACGTTCACACCGGTTGAAAACGAAGCACTTCTTGTCTGACTCCAATGCAAACAAACTCGGGTAACAATCTTTTAAAGGAGCTTGGCAAAGCCAAGGATCAAGCCAGAACCGAAGATCATTACCATCTCCCAACCGACCCTTTAACATGCTTAAAGCTCCCACCCCATCAACTTTGATCTTGCTACAATGCAATACGATGTTCTTCCATACCCCGGATACACTATTATTAACCGGAAGAAAACCCCACTTTCGATCCGAGCCGTGAATAGATTCCACCACCTTGCGCCATAAAGCTTTAGTCTCAGTAACATACCTCCAACACCACTTCAACAAAAGCGCCTTGTTACATTCATCAAGTCTAGCTAAACCTAGGTCGCCTTCTTCTCTATGAAGCGTAACTTTATCCCAAGCAACCCAAGCCATTTTTCTCACCTCTTCAGACCCACCCCACAGAAAACTTCTCATGAATTGTTCAAGTTTATTAATGATACTAACCGGGGCCTTAAACAAGGATAAGTGATACGTAGGAAGACTATCCAGAACCGACTTTATCAAAGTGACCCGTCCACCAATAGAAATGCTATTCACCTTCCATTTGGATAAACGCTTTCTAAACGAATTCACCACTGGATCCCAATGACCAATTATGTTCATGTTAGCGCCCACCATAATACCCAAGTACGAGAACGGTAGTGCACCGAAATTACACCCCAGTCTAGTTGCCATGTTCTCAACATCACCCTGTCGTCTCCCCACTCCGAATAAAACTGACTTAGGATATTTATTTTAAGGCCAGAACATAAATAAAATATCCGCAAAATCCTTTTCATATTAGAAAAATTGATTACCGACCACTCACCCATTAGCATACAGTTGTCTGACAATAAAATGAGAACATTAGAGAGGAAAAGAATACCTTTTAAACTATTGGAGCAAAAACATTAAAACGGTCAAACGACAGGAAAAAAAAAAGTTAACTCTTATTTAAAACAAGTTTTTATGGTGGTCTACACATAAATGTTTTTTTAACCACCAAAGATATAAGTTTTGTACTAGTGCTTAACCACCTGCATTTGAAAGATCTAACGAGCACCGATTTTAATGACTATCGATGTAGCAAGTTTATAAATAAAGACTAGTAAAGCTTAAAGTTATGAAAAATCATATGCCTCGATGATGATTTGTCTAATTTAATCTTATAAAAATAATAAAGTACTGTGAAAACAAAATGGGTGACAAAGCAATTCACTTTGCATTATTTATTTATTTCAATTTTCCTGTTGCTTTCATTTTATTTTAAATTTAAGCACCTGCATTTGAAATACATCACGTTTATGAAAAGGTACAGATAATATTTTATGTACAAAATAAATCCAGCCGTTCAATATATAAAGATCTTCTTTCGTGGGACCGATTTTATAACCAAGTCGTAAGAAAAAAATAAACAATTATATATGAATGGAAGTAGGGTTCTTCCCCACATTTTATATATAACACTGACAGTTGTCTTTGTTCAAACATAGAAGCATCATTAATTCTTCTTTTGATCATCTCCTTGTTCTAATTCTTCCTCATCTGTTTGATCTTTAAAGATGAACAACCTGTACTTTTACGTCGGGGTAGTCGGTATATTTCGCTACACATATTACTTTTTGTCACCAAATTTTATAAAAGTAACCAACACTGTTAGTTTTTTTACTATTTGTTTCAGGAAATATCATTTCTGTTTTGATGTTTCTCTCCCCAGTGTAAGTAAATACGTGTTCTTCGACGTTTTTGTTGTTTGTTTCAGAGAATACCAATATTGTCTGGTATTCTGTCGGTGATACTTATTTGTGTAGTAGTGGACAAACGCACATTGAGGCTAATGGTTTGTTGTTATATGTAGGAAAACTTTCTTGAGAATAGTTAAGAAAGGATCAACAGAAGAGTTTGAGAGTCTTCCTTATATTTGCACTTTGTTGAATTCGAGTTTATGGACCTACTATGGAATTACAAAACCAGATAGTTACCTGGTGGCAACTGTCAATGGATTTGGAGTTGTTGTAGAGATTGTTTATATCTCCATGTTCCTCATTTATGCTCCTCCAAGAACAAGAGTAAGTTTATTATTTATATATTCTTATATATTGGTTGGGGAAGGTTCAAATGAAAACCACTAGTTATTGTGAAAACTCGAAAACTAATTAAAAACCACTAAAAAGAAGGGGGGAGACTTTTAATGAAGGAGAGGTAAAATTGGAAAAAAAAAATATATAACTTTTCAAACATTTCCCATTTCTCCATACGTTATCATTTTAAAACAAAAATGGCACCATAAGATCACAAATTTTTGTATCTTTCATTCAAGTATATTCGAGCATATTTTTTATGACATAAAAAAAGATTTATGGTGTCGTCTTGTTTTCAATACTATTATTATAGTAGTGCACATGTGCAATATAACATGTACTACAATTTCATTACATGCTTAAAATTAGCTTTTTGAGTCTAGTTTAGCTTTTAGGGTTAGTTTTTTTGGAGGTTTAGGATTAGGTTTTTGGGTGTGGGGGGGAGGGGGTTTAGGTTTTTGGGGGATGGGGTGGGGGGGTTTAGGTTTTTTTCGGGTTTATGTTTAGGGTTTAGTTTTAGGTTTTCGGGAGGGTGGGGGGTGGGGGGGTTTAGGTTTTTGGGGGGTGGGGGGTTAGGCTTTTGGTGGGAGGGTGAATTTAGGTTTTTGGGGGGTGGGGGTGGGGGGTTTAGGTTTTTGGGGGGTGTCGGTGGGGGTGAGTTAAGTGGTTTAGGCTTTCCGTATTAGTGTACTACACATGTGCAGTACAACCAAAAAAAAAAGTTTTTTTTTTTTTTTTTTTGAAATTTTTTTTTCATATATAAAAACCAGCGATTTTTATTAAAAAAATTGAAAAAAAAAAAAAATTTGTGTGTTTTTTAGGCTTTTTTTAGTTAGTTTTCGAGTTTTCGCGTTAAAAGTGGTTTTTATTTGAACCATCCCCTATATTGGTTTTCCCTATATATATATATTGAAGTGATATAAGTGGATAAATTAAGATAAACTTTAGAGATGTGTTTCAACCTATATATCGAAACATATACTTTTTAGTTAAAAAACAAAATTGGTTGATAAAAAGTGGCTCGATGCCTCAATCATCATGACATATGTATGCTCCATTTTCTATTTTCAACAACAACAAAATCAAGTGTCGGCCGCCAACACGGTAATAGTTGTAGGCTTTCATTGGGCTAATTGGGCGGCAGGGATAATAGTGGCAGACAGCTGCCTGGCACTCCCCTGTTGGCCCAACAAATTTACGATTTTATCGCTCTTTAAAATTACGATTTTGCCATCAGTTAAAAAATATGTCTTTGCCCTCGCTTAAAAATAAATTTTCGCTTATGCTCCCAGCTAAATATTTCAATTTTGCCCCCGGTTAAAAATACGATTTTGCCCCGTTTCAATTTACAGTTTTGCCATTATTTTTTTCTCTTAAAAATATGATTTTCCCATCAATTCAAAGTTATGTTTTTACCCCCACTTAAAAATAAATTTACGCTTTCGCTCTCAGCTAAAAATTCCAATTTTGCCCTCGGTTCAAAATTACGATTTTGCCCCGTATAAATTTATAGTTTTGCCATTACTTTTTTTTTTCTCACAGCAAAGTTACGATTTTACCCTCAACTTAAATTTACATTTTCCCCATCGTTTTTGTTTGTTTTCCTGGTGACATTACAAGTTTGCCCCCAGTGTAAAATTACAGTCGTGCCGGCAACTTCCTGGCACTCCCCCGTTGGTCCATTTAATTTACAGTTTATCCCCGAATTAAAGTTATGATTTGGTCCTCAGTTAAAAATTACGTTTTTCCCATCGTTTTAGTTTTTTTTACCAAAACTATTAAGGCTTTTTTGTTTTAATTGGTTTACTCGATTTAATTTTTTTTCGTGTCAATGAGTTGCCTAACACTAGCTCATTAGTTCTGAAAAATTATAGTTTTGCCCTGAGCCCAAAATTACGGTCTTATCATCGTTTTTGTTTTTTTTTCCTAGCAAAATTATAGTAGTCTTTTTTTAATTGGTTGAGAATTATTCGGAAATCGCCCCGCAACGCGGGCGGGGCATCTACTAGTTTGATACAATATATATAGATAGATATATATATAGATCAGTGGCGGATCTAATCCAAAATTCAGGGGAATCTCAATTTTTTTTTTTTTTTTTGGGAATCAGGAGTATTTTTTGTATAGACAAAAAAAATTAAATTACGAAAACGGTACAGTGACAGAGCTGAGAGGTCCCGTGCTAACCCTCTTAATACACTAGCACCGCCCCTGATATTGATAGAGATTATTGGCAGACACCAGGGGCAAGAATGTCCAAATTTTGTTGGACTTCATGGGAAATCATCGGATATTTCGTTGGTAATCCGTCGCTAATTGAAAGATAAGATCAGGGTTTTTAAAGGATTGTGGGTGTGGGGTCCTGATTTTTTTATGGTTTAAATAAATTGCAACTACTACCAAAGACGTTGATCTTTCTATATTAGTTTTACAATTAGTTTGACTGTTGAATTTTCAGGCGAAAACTGCTAAGATTGCAGGAATAGTCGATGTGCTGGTGTTTGCAGTGGCAGTTTTTGTGACACAGTTTGCTATGGAAGGAGAAATGAGGATTAATGTGATAGGCTTCATGGGTGCTGCCCTTAATATAGTTATGTATGCTTCCCCTCTTTCTGCCATGGTAAGATAATCTTATATTTTTTAGTAATGTTGAAATGAAAACATACATACACATATAACATAACATAACCAATGTACAAAACCACTTGTTAATAATATAAAAACCCATAGTCACCTTAAAGGAGAAAAATTGGACTTAACATTATTCACAGCATTCTTTATCTTTTGATTATTTAAAATATTAAAATATACTTTAAACATAAAGTTGTTATACCATAATCATGCTTGTCACATGTCTGAGATGAGATTAGATCTCAATTAACTAACTAATCTTGCAGAAATTAGTGTGGACGACTAAAAGCGTAGAGTACATGCCATTTCTTCTTAGCCTCTTCCTATTTCTTAATGGTGGAGTTTGGACATTCTATGCGTTTCTTGTGCAAGACTGGTTCCTCGGGGTATGTTCTCTCTCCGTCGCCTCTTTTATTATGGGTATTAGAGAGTGGAGTCAAGCTCATGCTTGAACCTTGCTCTACAACTTGAGGTTAATTAGGTTGAACTCATCTTGATGATGTAGTGAGTTCATATAACATATTGACTCTAAGAACAAATTGAGAAAGATTCAAGATTGCTCAGTAATCTTGAAATATATATAATTCATATGTGTATAAACATTATTATAGAGTTAATATCATAACAAACCTTACATACTACAGTTTATACAAAACATGTCAACTCAAAATATTTTTGCATATTATAATTCTTAAACATGTCCAGAAAAAAACAAGAAAAAATCTTTCAACTAAATTTTAAAGTGTCTACACCATATTATTTTGCCAATTTATTATACTAAAGTGTCGACACCATATTATTTTGCCAATCTATATTTAGAAAATGTAAAATTTATCTAAAAGTCTTAAATAGTACTTTGAGTGGATCCAGCCATATGTAATTTAAAATAGAATACAAAAAAGGAGGGATATGCCACCCACCTATGTAATTTAAAATAGAATACAAAAAAGGAGGTACATGCCACCCACCAGATTTTTTTTATTTTTTTATTCTTTTAATAGCAAACCAAACCTTTATTCAAAACCAAAACCACCCACCAGATAAGTATAGCAAATTATATGAGACGTGGTCATGACCTCTCCCTCATATTTAAAACCACACTGAATGCCTTTTATATCACAAACCGATAATAGTACAATAATTTGGTTCTAAATGTGGACCATGTTCGAAATAATGTCAAACGAGAGCAATTAATTATTTCCATCAATTATCCTACTATCCATTTTCTCGTATTATATCTAAACAAATCCTCCTATCCATTTTCTCGTATTATATCTAAACAAAGAAAAAAACCATACAAAATTAAAATTATTTCATACATTATAAAATTCTTTAGTTTTAAATATTATGATTTATTTATAAGCTAGACTTGTCGATGTATCAAGTATATTCTGAAGTATAAAAACAACCTCCATTATTTATAATATATTTTTTTTTTTACAGTATTATATGTGTATGAGAGAGAGATTATTCGAGTATGAACCGATATAAATGGTAGGATAAACCGATATAATCAAGTAGTTGTTCTAAAACGGTTTACATAATATTTTACCGTCATATGTTTATGATATTTCATTATATTATAATACTAGGTTAGAACCCCGTGTATTACACGGGTTGAATAAATGTAATTTTATATATCAAATAATATATATATATATATATATATATACATGTTTAAAAATCCCGTTTATTACACGGGTTGAATAAATGTTATTTTATATATCAAATAATAAAACAATATATATTTAAAAATCTCGTTTATTACACGGGTTGAATAAATGTTATTTTATATATCAAATAATAATGTTGTGTTTTTAAGAACCCCGTGTATTGTACGGTTTGAATAATTTAATTTTATATATATTAAATAATGAAAAAGTTACATTTTTAAGAAACCCATGTGTTATACGGGTTGAGCACATGTAATTTTATATACAAAACAAAAAAAAAGTTATATCTTTATAAACCCTATGTATTATATGGATTTAATAAATTTAATTTTATATACTACATGATAAAAAAAGAGTTATATTTTTAAAAACCCTATGTATTACACGAGTTGCATAAATGTAATTTTGTATACTAAAAATAAAAATGTTATATCTTTAAAAAAACCTCGTTTATCACACGGGTTGAATGAATCTAATAAAAATGTATATCCTTAAAAAAACTAACGGATATACTCGATATACGATGGATGGGGTGATTGCGATGATGGTTCTTATAAATGTCACGTAAACATAGTGATTACCGTATTTGAGTTGAGAGTTGAACACGAATATAAAAGTATTGAACCAATAAACATTGATTAATATTTTTGTTTACCCCTTACAAACATTTTTGAAATAGGTTATACCCTTAACTACTTTATTTTAATAAAATAAATAAATCATTTACATTATATTAATTTATATTTAGGGTACTATCTTTTGTTAATTTAAGGATAAATAATTTTGAAATCTAGTAAATATTTTAAAATATTAGATTATCTCCTAAATTTATATTAAATTTAATTTTATAATTATCTTTTATTTGATTTTAATTATCTATAAAAAATAGATGGCTCCAATGAATGACATGTGTCCTTCCATTGGTTTCTTTTATTATATAGTATAGATTTTTTTGGTAAGAAGTATTTTAAAACTCTAAATATTTACGGAACTCGTAAAGCTCCTAATAAACAATCTTTTTATTTATATTTTTTATGTTTAGGATAATTTTATAATTTAATATGTGTATTTTTTTTATTACGTACATGTTAGGAATAATTTTATCATTTATATATGTAATTTATAATTACATATATGTAAACTAGTTTATATATATATATATATATATATATATATAGGGGATCGCTAGAATGAGAACCACCACGAGTTATGAGAACCACGAGAACCGCGCCCCGCGGGTGGCCGTCGGCGACGAAATTTTTTTTACACCTAGATCCGTATATTTTAGTGGGGGGTTTAAATTTTCGGTTCAAACGGCGCGCCCGAGGGGGTAGTTTTTTACGCCCAAAGTTTGGGTTTTTTTAATTTTTCTTTTTTTTTTACCAAACTTTGGGCGTAAAAAACTACCCCCTCGGGCGCGCCGTTTGAACCGAAAATTTAAACCCCCCACTAAAATATACGGATCTAGGTGTAAAAAAAATTTCGTCGCCGACGGCCACCCGCGGGGCGCGGTTCTCGTGGTTCTCATAACTCGTGGTGGTTCTCATTCTAGCGGCTCCCTATATAGATATATATATATATATATTATATGTATATATATAGGAGAAGGATCCGTTAGGAACCACCCTTTATTGCGAGAACCGCGAGAACCAGTGTAAACACAAACACTGATTCCTAAAAAACACCCAATTTTTTTTTATTTTTTTACTATTTTTTTTTTGGAAAAATCTCTATATTTTGTTAATAAAAAAAATAAAGAAAAAATTCAAATTTTTTTTTTCGAGTAACAGTTATCCATGCACATGTGCATATGTATCATTTTTTTTGTCAAATTCCGTAATTTATTACAAATATTAGTCAATTGCACTTTCATTTACACTAACACGTGTAATACACTACTTTTTACGTTAACAATATTAGAAATGCACATGTGCATCTATATGTATCAAAGTTTTGGTACACTACTTTGAATACACTTTCTCTTTCATCTATCATTCCATCCATAATACCAAACATGCACATGTGCATATGTATCATTTCTTTGACAAATTTCGTAACTCATTACAAATATTAGACAATTGCACTTTCATTTACACTACTATATGTAATACACTACTTTCTACATTACCAATATTAGAAATGCACATGTGCATCTATATGTATCAACATGAAATAAGGTGTTTTGGTACACTACTTTGAATACATTTTCCCTTTCATATATCATACCATCCATAATACACTACCATTACCTCCTACCATCCATAATACAATATCATTACCTCATACCATCCATAATACAATATCATTACCAATATTTTGAGTTTATTACATGTATATCAACACCATTTATACCATCCAAACATCATATTACATCATAAAGTAACAACTATAGCCAAACCATCAACCACTAGATATAACTAACCAAAAAACATGTATATGGGTCTACTTCTCCATTCAAAATCACAAACTTTTTGTACCAAAACATGTTATATCATGGTTATACTTAATGATGCACATGTGTATTTTGAATATTGTTAATGTAAAAAGTAGTGTATTACAGATGGTATTGTAAATTAAAGTGAAATTGTCTATTACTGATAACGTATTACGGAATTTGTTGAAGTAATGATACATATGCACATGTGCATGGATAAGTGTTACTCGAAAAAAAAAGTTTTTTTTTTGTAACTAAATATAGCGATTTTTGTTAAAAAAAATTAAATTTTTTTTTTTTGAGTGTTTTTTGATTTTTTTAGATTTTATTTTGTGTTCAAATTGGTTCTCGCAATAAGGGTGGTTCTCGCATGAACCTTACCCTATATATATATATATATATGTAATTAGTTATGACACATATATATATAATTTGGCTATTAGATATATGTAAATTATTTTAACATGTATGTAATCATAAAATAAATGACAAAAAGATTCTAAATATAAAAATGATTATTTAATACAAGTTCTGAAAGTTTTGTAATTATTGAAGTTTTGAAATCAACCTAACCCATATTTTTTAATTAATTAACGGATTTTCGTTACATTGTGAACTAATGGATAAAGATAACAATCCTGTTAAATATAAAAAAAACATGTCCTTGGAAAAATAAAATATTCCAAACCAGGAATTAGTCAATTAAACTAATTAAAAGAGAGTGGTTGTGCTCCTATGCATATCCAAATATGAATTAAAAAGTAATACAGTGTGATCCACAGCGCACGTTGTCCCATCACCTTCCAATTTCGTAAAGTTCACAACAAAATAAGGTGGGGGTATAATGTTCGGTGTGTGGGTGATTGAGTGGGAGTCACCGATCGGTGATCATACCCGCTTGATTGAGTTAGGGTGTTTGAGTAGGAGAGAGGGTGATAAATCGGTGTATAGTCACCAAATGTGATTGAAGAGTGATGGAGGAGAGAGACAAGGAGAGAGGAGATAAGAACCAAACAAAAAATATATAACTCAAACACCATAGAGTGATTAACCATACCCCCTGATTGAGTGTAAAATGAGGAGTGGAATGTGAAGTTGACATAGCATAATATTATTGGGTAAAATTTCACTCAATCATCCTAGAGTGATTAACCATACCATCCACTCTAATAATGCTGATTATCCACTTGATTAGGTGGTAATAACTAATAAGCACCAAATGGTAATTGGAACTATAATAAAAACAAAGAAAAGCAATTTATTGATGAGAAAAACCATGATGGTAATTTAGAGCACCCATAAGAAGAGAAAAAAATTGGTGAATGACATCTGTTTAACCTATTTCTTCATGTCCACAAGTCGCAAAATGTACAAGTTTGAATATTACGTGCGTAGAATTTGTAGCAGTAAAAAATAATAGAACTTTACATAGAGTTACTTGACAAACTCACAATTTAATTATTTATATCAAATTTATTTTAACTCAATTTTAGATAAACTTTAGCTTGATTTGAGATTCTCAACAAGAGAAAGAGACCCCACAAAATTTAATATAGTTATCTTATATACTAAATATAATCTTTGATTTCTATGGTCATGTTATATATCTACCGTACTAATTGCCTTGTTCAATCTAATTAGGTACCAAACGGGACCGGATTTGTCCTTGGGTTTGCACAACTTGCACTCTATTCAATATATAGCAAATCTAGTCCATCTAAAGTTATTTACGATGACTTAGACTCTGGATGGCAGCACCGTCACCTTCTCCCACCATCCACTTCAAACGACACACAACAAGTATGATGATTACACACACGCATCAAACATCAGTAAAACCATGAACTTGAAATTTATTTACTTATTGTGCTTGCCATTTTGGGAATTGGGCTTTGAATTTTGTTCTTGACATTCACAAATAATTTTATGGGCTTTTTGTGATTTATATAACCTTTTTTTGTTTCAATTACAATGTAAATTATGCCTAATATTAGAAACGTGACGCTTGTAATGGAAGTTCTATATTGTATGTATTTATGTGAATCAGATTTTGTAAGTAAACACTCTTGTTCAAGTTTGGTGTATACACACACACATTTGTAACATAAGGGGAGATGATGTGTTTTACTAAGAGCATGGATCTTGTGTACACAATTATGAAATTCAACTTATGACACTATAAGCTAACCCGTCTTTTGCTTACACTACAAAATAGACAATTGTCACCGATAGTAATACCATTTAAAATTCCACCATTGAAGGTGGAACCTGTCTGTCACACCCCGGGACAAGGCTAGGGGCGTAATGATTGAATAAATGGTTTTGAAGACTGGACCGGACCGGCCGGCCCGGTTTAACCGGGAATCGGCAACTTCACCGGTCCGGCTAGCCTAATTGAACCGTTTTGCAATTAAACCGGGCGGTTATGTCAAAATCGGGTTGAACCGCCGAACCGGGTTGATTGATTGAACCGCTTGAAGTGTTAACATCCCCAGATCTGGACGGAATCAAGCAGACGACCTTGTCGTCGTCGGATCTAGGCAAGATTTGGAAAGAATAGAAAACTGGATACCTCCTCGTCGTCCAGATCTGGATGCAAATGCTGGAATTTGGAAGATAGTGGAGGATCCAAACTTGCACTTCGACGGGAGTTACACAGAAGATGGAAATATGCAGTTGGAGAAGATGAGGAGATACATAGATTTGTGAATTTTGGTGGGTGGTTTTTATTTTTAATGACTAATAATAGATAAAGTGATAGTAGATGAAAATGGTCTGACTTCTTTTAGTTTTGTCCTTTTAAAATATTTATCAATTAACATATCTTCCGAATGTATTTTGATATATTATACTATTATTGTTTTATTTATTTAGTTACTCAATAATATAGATATTTTTATATTAATTTGCAGTGTCTTTATATTTATTAATTAATCATAACGTTATCCGGTTCTAAAATCCGGTCGAACCGGTCCGACCGGTCGGACCAGTGAACCAGTAAGACGTCCGGTTCAATGTCCGGTCCGGTTATGAAAACATTCTTTGAATCAAACAAGTATACTATTGCTATATTTGCAAAAAAAATCGAAAACCCATTTGCGTAAAACACAATTGACAAAAACCATAAAAATGATTTTTTTTCTAAAACGTAATTGACAAAAAACAAAAAGAATTATCTTGTTCTAAACACAATGGACAAAAAACACAAAAGAATGATTTTTTTTCTAAAATGCATGGACTAAAATACATAAAAATGTGTTTTACCTAAAACGCAATGAACTAAAAACACTTCAAAATGTTTTTTTTTTCTAAAACGCAATAGACCAAAAAACACATAAAAGGGTGTTTTTCCTAAAACGCAATACACAAAAAACACAAAAGAAAGTGTTTTTTTCTAAAACGCAATAGACTGAAAACACATAAAAATGTATGTTACCTAAAATGCAATGGACTAAAAACACTTCAAAATGTGTTTTTCTAAAACGTATTGGACTAAAAAACACATAAAAATGTGTTTTCCTAAAACGCAATAGACAAAAACACAAAAGAAAGTGTTTTCTTTTTTCTAAAACGCAATGGGCTAAAAACATATAAAATATGTTTTACTAGGGCTGTGCAACGGTTCAGAACCGGACCGAACCGAACCGGAACCGAACTGTAACCGTTAATTGCTAAATTTAAGAACCGGAACCGAACCGTATTATAACGGTTCCGGTTCGGTTCCGAACCGGTTAAACGTTTCTCGTGTAAACGGTTCTCGCGGGAACCGGTTGACAATGAAATCTTAAAATTAACAATTCAATAAAAACAAATGAAACCATTTAAAACATTAACTAAGGGTAGCAACATTCAAATTTCAAAGCAACCAAAATAAAAGTAGCAAAACAACAATAAAAATTTAAAGCCATAAAACAAACTCTAAATAAAACTATTACAACCATCGTGTTAACAATTAAAACAATCATCTTCAAACTTCATTCGATCTTCATCTTCTCAATCTTCTAAAAAACATCTAAATGAAACCAAGTGTTAGCAATTAAAAAGAGTAAATTGCCATTTTAGTCCCTGAGTTTTGACCAAAATTGCCACTTTAGTCCAAATAGTTTTTTTCTTGCCATTTTAGTCCAAATAGTTTTGTTTTCTTGCCATTTTAGTCCAAATAGTTTTGTTTTCTGCCATTTTAGTCCCTGGTAGGTGGTGATGGTGGTGGGGTGGGTGGGTGGGTGGTGACGGTGCAGGCAGGTGGTGGCGATGATAGAAGGTTAGTCCCTGCACCGTCACCACCCACCCACCCACCCCACCACCATCACCACCCACCATTTCCACCACCACCGGGCACTTTTACGCCACCCACGTCATTAACCAACATCACCGTCATCATCGTAAAACCAACAACAACCGCCATCATCTTCACTGTAAACTGGCACAACACCATCCCCATACCATCGCACCTGCAAAAAAAGAAAGAAAAATGTGGTTCGACCAAAATTCACCTAAGTTAAATAATTTTTTTTTAATGGAGTTAGTGGGTTGGATGAAAATGGCAACAAATGACAAAACTCAGGGACTAAAATGGCAGAAAACAAAACTATTTGGACTAAAATGACAAGAAAACAAAACTATTTGGACTAAAATGGCAAGAAAAAAACTATTTGGACTAAAGTGGCAATTTTGGTCAAAACTCAGGGACTAAAATGGCAATTTACTCAATTAAAAAAAATAAACGAATATTGCATCTACTGTATTTGGTTCACGTGAATAGATTGATCAATAATGCTTCTACTGTATTTACCAAGCGATACACTATTTATATACACATTTACAATTTGATCAACATTAATTTGATTATTTTTGTTCAATTTTTATTTTCACAAACATAAAACTATATGTATAAGAAAGCAAACATCTAGAAAGAAAATATATGCAATCATAAAAAAGGTCATGTAGAATAGCGTACCTGTATTTGCAGGGTCTTGATGGAAATGAACTTGTATGATAGCAATTAGGTTAGGGTTGAGAAATGGAGAAGAATTAGAAGATGAAAGATGAGATTGTGGAATGAATATAAGAGGAAGGAATAAGAATTGGGATGGTCGTATGATGTTGAAAAGCCCATTAATAAAATAGGGTTTTAAATATTTAAAATCCCAACTAGTTCTAGCGGTTCTTTAACCGGAACCGTGGTTTTAACCGGAACCGAACCGGGAACCGTTTTTACCCAAATTTAAGAACTGGAACTGGACCCTATATACAAAAATACGGTTTGGATCTAGCGGTTCCGGTTCGGTTCCTCGGTTCTGGCGGTTCTGAACCGTATACTGCTCAGCCCTATGTTTTACCTGAAACGCAATGGTCTTAAAAGACAATAAAATGTGTTATTTCTAAAAGGCAATGAAAAAAATCACAAAAGAAATGTGTTTCTCTAAAATGTAATAGACAAAAAATTAAAAAAAAATGTGTTTTTCTAAAACGCAATAGAACTAAAACACACAAAAATGTGTTCTTTATATTATTTGTAAAACGCAATAGACTAAAAACTCAATAAAATGTCTTATTTCGTTTGTTATAAAAAGCAATTCAAAAACATAATGGTATAAAATACAGTTTTAGCCTTGTGTTTTATAAAACGCAATGCATAGTAAAATTGTTTTTTATCATTGTGTTTTATAAAAAAAATACACTAAATGAAATATGATTTAAGTCATGACTGAAACTCCTTATCAAAACTTGTACAAGATATTAAAAAAACGTAAAACGCAATTAATTCTTTCCTATTTCAAATAACAGTAAATCAACCACAATAAATCAACTTTTCAACTTCTATGTTTCACAGAAATCACAAAACAAAACAAAAACTCCAAAAAAATATCTTGTTTGTTTTTATCCATTTCAGAAAAGTAAAACACAATTATTGCACATTGTCTTTTACTCACCACAATGTCTAAATCTTGCATCATTCGCTCAATGTTCACTTTGACTTTAGCAACCTTAAACTTAGCAAGTCTCTTCATCTTTACAACAGGTTCACCTCCACAGCAAATGTAAAACACAATTTGCTAACTTAGCAAGTACCATTCATCTTTCACCTCGACACTCTCAACCACAAGTTCTTCGTTTTTAAGAGCATGAGCATTCTGTTGACCAGAGTTTACTGGTTTGGTACTTGATTGAATAGCTTCAGGAGTAACTTGATCTGGATCAGACGTAAACCAATATAGTTAGACATGATAAATTTGTGATAAGCTAGAGAGAAACAAAATAGAGAGCTGTCCGGAGAATAGATGATGACGACAAGGCCAGGATTCCGCTGAAGCACCTACGGATCTTAACATCAGAAAACAGACTGACAGAGTGGCGGGGGTGGGGTAACGATGAGCAGGGTTGTGGAGGCGGTGAGTGTCACACCCCAACCAATGGCGGAATCATCGGGGCGCGGCACTGAGCGAAACAGATTGTCCAGATGTTTCCATAACAACTATCATTACCATTTAAATAAATAATACGTCCCATACCGTATCTCAAACAGTTAAATAATTATTACAGACAAGCATCAAGACAAGTATTCTGTTCCGACAACTCAGATTTAAACATAGCTAATTTATTTGTTGGTTTCTAGGACTCCTTCCCTAGCCTCAATTTCATCACCAGCAAGTTAAGCACAGAAACAACCTAAGCACCTGTCACATACGTTAAAATAAAGTCAATACATATAATGTAAAGGTGAGCATACAAGTTTGATATTAGCATATAGAGTTCGAATTCGTTTACGCATAACCAGCACGTACACATAGTGAAATGAAGCACGTTAGTTATCGACATAGATCCATCGATACCAATGACTGCGGATTGACTACCCGAGGCAGTTCGCAATACATGATTACCACCGTAATCCATGCAAGTAAAAGATCCTTAACAACCCCCGTGTGAACGGGTGCTGAGTCCAAACTATAGTACTATCGTTGCTAAGGCAGGTAGACAGCATTCCATGTGTAAACATAACAAACAAGCATTCATAAGCCACGTATAACATGCATTAATGGTTTAGCGTTCAAAATAGCTTGAGTAGTGTGATAGTTGTAGTTTGAATATTCGTAACGTATGTAACACCCAAAAGTGCTAAAAGCAAAAAGGGTTCGAGTATACTCACAGCGATTATGGATTGAAGGGAGCGCTTTTCAGCGAGTACGGTTAGCCTGAATAGATTCGATAACGTAACGATAAGTGGCGTGTAAGAATCAGTACGAAGTGAGAGCGGGTAGGATAGCTGATCGTGCGGATCAACTATCCGTGCGAGTAAACTATCCCTGCGGATGGTGATCCATCCGGATAAACTATCCGTGCGAGTGGTGATCCATCCGGATAAACTATCCGTGCGAGTGGTAATCCACCTGGGTAAACTATCCGTGCGAGTAACTATCCGTGCGGATGGTAATCCATCCGGATTTGTCACTCGTGCGGATTGTTTATTCGTGCGGACAAGTAGTCCGTGTGGATTACTGTTCAAGTGGATTGTTTCTTCCTAAGGATGTGTTTGTGTATGATGGCTTGTGCTTTGAAGTTTTTGTTGTAGCATTTAGAAAACATTTAAGTATCTCTACCTTTCAAGCCGGTCGCGCGGACAACAATCCGTCCGGATGGTGATCCGTGCGGACACGCCTCTGAGGCTGAGTCACTTGATGAAGCTTGTGGAATCCGTCCGGATGGTAATCCGTGCGGATAATGGTAATCCGTCCGGATAGTTGTTCGTGCAGACAGAAAATCCGTCCGGATAGTCTGTCCGTGCGGACAACTTGTCCGTGCGGATGCACATTGTTTGAACTTATTCAAGGTCTTAGTATTTCATGATCCGAAGAGTAATCCATTCAGAGGTCGTCCGTCCAGATTATTCATTCGTCGATACTCAAACCTCGCTTTGAATGTGGGTCCCAAGTGTAGTTCGTCCAAGTGACAACCCGTCCGGATCGTCTGTCCGTGCGGACAACTTGTCCGTGCGGACAACTTGTCCGTTCGGACAGTCTCTCGTCTGGCTGTTCCGTTCGTCTACTCTTGGTTTCTGTTCTCGTCTTATCGAGACGTTCTGATTACGTGGCAACCACTTGGAATTATTTTCTTACTCGCATGACCAAGCCGGTCAGGAACCACCCTAACTTGACCTGTTGGCGACTCAGAACGGTCATTCCGGTTTATCTCGTAATCAGGTGTCTTGTGGGTAGAATCCAGATCTAGGACTAGTGCATCACTATTATCGAGTGGAAGACTAGAACCGATCAGATTCGTACCGATTCTAAGGGTAAAAGAAGGAGAAAACTTGAGTTTATTTCTTTCAACTCTTTTATCCTTTGAAAAGTTTAGATTTAGGTGATATTGTTGTGAAATCTTATGGAAACCGTTCAGTTCTGAGTTATTCTTGGCGGAATGACGTCACACTTGAAGTTCATGAGAACTTCATGATGACGTCACCCGAGAACAGCTCAAATCTTGATGATTTCACGGTTAAAAGTTGAGATTTGAAAGATAGAAAGGTGTAGAATTGTGTAGTGATCAAGAATGTACAAGAATTAGAGCAAGATCTTACCTGGATTGAGAGAAATCTGAGAAAAGGTGAAGAATGCGTGTGGGTCGGACGTCACTTGCCAAAAGTGGAAAGTTTGGAGAGTGACCCGTGTATTTATAGGATGCCAAAAGGGGAAAGGGTAATCCGTACGGATTGCACGTTACCCGGATTGGTTATCCGTCCGGGTTGGTAATCCGTGCGGATGGTCAATCTGTGCGGATTGACTGTCCGTCTGGATGGACAATCCGTCCGGATGACGCTGGAATGGTGCGTTCGGTGCGACGATTCTTCGACGTTTCGGTTTCGACCGCGAATGATTCGATAGGGTTTCCTATTCAAATTACTTTTAGTCCCAACTACTTCGTATTTAACAGGGTTCGATCGGGATTCGGGTTCGAGTTCGATTGTATTCGAGTTAGACTTCGAGTTTCGATTGAGTTCGCTTGATTATCACAACATAACATAAAATAAACGTGCACAGGTAACACGTAAGGCACACACACACGTATGAACAACAAGTAAAATACACAGTTCGAGTTACGGTTCGATGTCGATTCGATTAGCATAGTTTGATTATTAGTTGATTAACTTTATCGCATTGTTACTGCCTATAATTCACAGTTGCGAGTTGATTGAAATACGATTAACATGATTCGATTATTGCAATGCACGACACTTACTCCACATAATATAATTAAAATAAAAACATTTCTACGAGTCAAGTCGCGCGAAATCGGTCGTTGACTTTGACCTTAACTTTGACTTTCACTCGTGAAAACACGGGGTGTTACAGCCTCCCCTTGTTTAGGGAATTTCGTCCCGAAATTAAGCTGAAAACCGTAACAAGGTCGTGAATCACGTGTGAGAGTTCTTCGTTTGGACCGATTTTGATTCGTGTAACGTGCGGAGTCCGTGCACGATCGTGACCAAACACAATCGCAACGGAGTTGAAACCGGGACCTACAAATGGTATCTAAGCAGGTTCTCGATTGCACCGATCAAACGCACTAGATTCGTACAGGAATTGATCAGATTCAGAGCCAAATTCACACAGATTTGTCAAAACTCCTTCACTTTTCAACTATTTCACGTTTCTAACTGAAAAGGTCAAATTAGACAAGATTTACGGTTAAAAACGGCTTAAATTTGGATATGTTGTGCGGAATTCATTGATCTACAAGCCTACAAATTTTCAGACTTGATCCCAAACCGTTTGAGAGAAATCTGAGTTTTTGTGGTTCGCTTTTCTAATTAAACAACTGCGGGTACTTTGCCTTCATGTCGCTTTCGAGTTCCCAAGTAAACTCCGCGCCTCGTTTACCTTCCCATCGGACTTTCACAATAGGAATGCGTGAGCGCCTGAGCTGCTTGGTTTGGCGATCCATGATTTCGACAGGCTTCTCCACGAAGTGTAATGTTTCGTTCACTTGCAGCTCGTCTAGAGAGACATGTAAGTCATGGTCGGCGATGCACTTTCGGAGGTTTGACACGTGGAACGTCGGGTGGACATTGCTAAGTTCCTCCGGTAATTCGAGTCTGTAGGCGACTTTTCCGATCCTTTCCAGAATCTTAAAAGGTCCAACATATCGAGGCGCGAGTTTTCCCTTTTTGCCGAATCGGACTACACCCTTCCAAGGTGATACCTTTAGGAGTACGTAGTCACCAACGCCAAATTCCCGGGGCTTGCGCTTTTTATCGGCGTAAACTTTCTGTCGATCCCGAGCTTTCGCTAGGTTGTCTCGAATTTGGAAAATTTTGTCTGTCGTTTCTTGTAGCAGCTCCGGACCGGTTAGTTGCGAGTGACCGATCTCGTGCCACGCAATAGCCGATCGACATCTTCTTCCGTATAAGGCCTCGAAAGGTGCCATCTGGATGCTAGCCTGGTAGCTGTTGTTATACGAGAATTCGACTAACGGCAGGTGTTTATCCCAATTACCACCGAAGTCTAGAACACACGAACGGAGCATGTCTTCAAGAGTACGAATCGTTCTTTCAGTCTGACCGTCGGTTTGTGGGTGGAAAGCGGCACTTAGATTTAGCGTTGTACCGAGTGCCGTTTGAAACGTTTCCCACAATCGCGAAGTAAACCGAGCATCACGATCAGAGATGATGTCACGAGGCGTCCCATGTCTACAAATGATCTCATCGGTGTAGATTCGGGCTAATCGTTCCACCTTGTAGTCTTCTCGTATTGGCAAAAAGTGAGCTGATTTAGTCAAACGGTCAACAACAACCCAAATACTGTCGTGACCTGATGATGTGGTTGGAAGCTTGGTTACGAAATCCATAGCTATACTCTCCCACTTCCACATAGGAATTGGTGGTTGTTCGAGCAAGCCCGAGGGTCTTTGATGTTCAGCTTTGATTCTAGCACAGGTTAGGCATTTTCCGACGTAGAGAGCGATATCCCGTTTCATACCCGGCCACCAGTACCTATAGCGAAGATCCTGGTACATCTTGTCAGCTCTGGGATGAATGGAATAACGGGATTTGTGGGCTTCGTCCATGATAATCTGTCGCAAATTGGTTCGCTTGGGAATCCAAATTCGGTCTAAAAAGTGGAATATCCCGTTTGATTTGCTTACCAGCTGGGCTCCATCGTGGTAGATTCGTTCCTTCTTCAGAGTGCGTTCGTTGAAACATGCATGCTGGGCGTCGCGGATGAGAGTTTCGAGGTTGTGCTGGGCTTGAACATTACGAGTGCCGAGCAGATAGCTCTGTCTGCTAAGTGCGTCGGCTACAACATTTGCTTTGCCTGGGTGACAACGAATCTCACAGTCGTAATCGTTGAGAAGTTCTACCCATCGGCGTTGGCGCATGTTTAGTTCTCTCTGATTAAAGATGTGTTGAAGGCTCCTATGATCGGTGAAGATCGTACACTTAGTACCATACAGGTAGTGTCGCCAAATCTTTAATGCAAAAACAACCGCGCCTAGCTCGAGATCGTGGGTTATATAGTTCTTCTCGTGGATTTTGAGCTGATGAGATGCGTAAGCTATGACCTTGTCTCGTTGCATAAGGACACAACCAAGACCAAGGTTGGAAGCATCACAGTAGACAATGAAATCATTGTTTCCTTCGGGCAATGTGAGGACAGGAGCATTGCAAAGCATGTGTTTAAGGGTTCGAAAGGCAGACTCTTGTTTGGTTCCCCAGACAAAAGGCTGGTCCTTGTGCATAAGAGAGGTAAGTGGTACATCAATCTTCGAGAATCCTTTGATAAATCGTCGATAATAGCCCGCTAGCCCGAGAAAGGAGCGGACTTCAGACGGGTTCTTAGGTGTAACCCATCTCTTAACAGCTTCAATCTTCGCAGGATCGACGTGAATGCCCTGACTATTTACAATGTGACCCAGAAACTGAACCTCCCCCAACCAAAATTCGCACTTGGAGAATTTGGCGTAAAGTTGGTTCCCCTGGAGTAACTCTAGAACCAAACGTAGATGTTGCGCGTGTTCGGCTCTCGACTTGGAATAGATCAAGACATCGTCGATGAACACGATGACGAAACGGTCGAGGTATGGTTTACACACGCGATTCATCAGATCCATGAAAACTGCTGGTGCGTTGGTTAGGCCAAAAGGCATGACAACGAATTCGTAATGGCCGTATCGAGTACGAAACGCGGTTTTGGGTATATCCTCCTCTTGTATACGCAGCTGATGATATCCGAAACGTAGATCGATCTTCGAAAAAAACGTAGCGCCTTGTAGCTGATCAAACAAATCGTCTATTCGAGGCAGAGGATAGCGGTTCTTGATAGTCAACTTATTCAATTCCCGGTAGTCGATGCACATTCGGAACGACCCATCCTTCTTTTTGACGAAAAGGACTGGTGCGCCCCAAGGAGAGGTGCTCGGGCGAATGAAGCCTTTTTCAAGCAATTCCTGGAGTTGGGTTGAGAGTTCGCGCATTTCGGATGACACGAGTCGATAAGGAGCTTTGGCAATAGGATTTGCTCCTGGAATGAGGTCAATACGAAATTCGATATCACGACTTGGCGGTAGTCCGGGAAGATCCTCTGGAAAAACGTTAGGAAATTCTCGAACCACAGGTACGTCTTTCACTTCCTTCTTCTCTTTCTTTTCCTTCTCCGCTGCTACAACGTTAGCCAAGAAAGCCATGTATTCCTTGCGGAGATACTTGCTAGCTTGGAGGCATGACATAAGTTTGAGACCCTTCGAAGTAGTATCACCATAAACGCACAATGAATCACCGTTTGCGAGCGAAAAACGAATCATCTTATCGAAGCACACAACTTCGGCATGGTTTTCTCGAAGAAAGTCCATGCCTACTATGACGTCGAAGCTTCCGAGTTGCATCGGAATGAGATCAATTGGGAAGATGTGATTGTTGAGCTCGAGAGTACAATCACGGATGACGGAATTGACAGCGACGGTTCTTCCGGTAGCGACTTCGACATCAAATGAAGAGGAGAGTTGGGAACATTTACGACTAAGGAGTTTCTCAAATTCGAGCGACACAAAGCAATTATCGGCTCCAGTATCAAACAAACATGAAGCATAAATACAATTCACATGGAACGTACCATTGACCACGTTGTTGTCGGCCTGGGCTTGACGCACGTTGAGATTGAAAGTTCTGGCACGTGCGACCTGTTGTTGCTGCTGTTGCTGTTGTTGTTGCTGCTGTGGCTGTTGTTGCTGAGGCTCTTGTTTCACAACCCTGTTTGGGCACATGTTGGCGAAATGGTTCGGGTTGCCACATGAGAAACAGGCTCTGGCTTTGATTGCGGGTGCCGGAGGAGCTTGTTGACCCTGTGGGGCGGCGAGTAGAGCTCGATTGGCAGGAGCTTGGCGAATACGGCAGTTGACAGTAAAGTGGCCGTACACGTTGCAGTGAGCACAAAAGCGGCATTGAATAGATGTCGGGTGATGATAGGTGCAAGTAGGGCAGAGCGGGTGCGGCCCAGTATATGCACGCTTCGCGGGCGGTGCATTGGCCACAGGCGCCACTACTTGACGCTGTTTGGCAGGTACATCTTGAATCGGTGCAGCAGTAATCGCACAGTTCTTGTTGGTGGAGCTGTTCTTTCTCTTGTTCTTTCTCTTGTTGCTTGACGAGGTGGGTTCAGCAGTTGGTGCGGTAGCGGTAGCTTGATGCAGGTGCTTGGAGGTCTTATCCCATACCCCAGCCTTAACCCTTTTGTCGTTGATTTCAGCGGCTAGCAGATAGGTCTCCTCGATCGTGGTAGTCTTAGCCGCTAGCACGAAATCAGCAACGCAGTCGGGCAAAGCTCGGATGTACTTCTTGATGGTCATATCGGGAGTCTTGACCTGGTCGGGACAGATAATGCTGGCTGTTTGAAGTGAGCAGTAAGACCAGCATTGTCTCCATCCTTCTGATGTATGTGCCAAAATTCATCTTCAAGCTTTTGACGTTCGTGAGGAGGGCAGAATTCCTCTAGCATGACTTCCTTGAGCTCTTCCCATGACAACCCGTAGGCTGCATCATTCCCTCGCTTGTTCCTCTCGGCCGTCCACCAGTCTAGAGCACGGGACTGGAAGACGCCGGTAGCGTTCAGAGTTCGAAGGTCATCAGGGCAACCACTTTGTCGCAGAGTAACCTCGATAGAGTCAAACCAGTGGAATAGTGCAGTAGGACCTCCTTCGCCTGTGAATTCTTTTGGCCCACACGACTTGAATTGCTTGAAACTGAAAGGTCTCGTGACAGCTTTAGGACCTTCAGTCCTCGATTCCTCGGATGATTTGCTGGCGTTCTCGTAGACATCACTCACGGCTTTTGCCACACTTTTCGCGATAATAGAAGCAAGACGTATGTCCCTCTTTTCTTGACGAGAGAGTGTATGACGAGATCCATACAACATTGTCTGCAATAGACATCGCCACAGAACTCAACACATGTATCCGAATCTCGCCTCACACGTCTACTACTACTAAAGCTCAGTAACACGTACCATGTAAGCGCATATAGTCACAAATTCACATAATTACACAAAATCACGTAAACACACAGAGCACATAGTCACAACATTCCTAAACATGTGAGCACAATAGCAAGAAACACATACGCCTTAGTCACTAGGGGCATTCAGAAAACAGAAACCTAGTATTCAGAGTTTGCGAGTGTTTGAACGTAGTGGAGTGCGAGCGCTTCGTTAATGATGTGTTGCGTGGGTAGCCAAGGCCAAAACATTAGATTGAAACCGGTAGTACCTCAAAACGTTAATAAATAAGCATAAAACACGTAATTCACATAAAAGCGATGAAAACTTGAAACACATAAAATCGAGAATAGATTGTCTGCGGCTATTCAGACTTCGACTAACCAAAGTGGTTCGACTATTCACAAGGATCCTGTGTGCACAATCACCTTCAGGACTATGCCTTTGCCTTGATTCATGGGCGTTGGCGCAATTCCCATTGGTTATATTGTGTCTTCAGATTCGTTGGAGTCCATCGAAACTTTGGTGGGAGTTTTGTATAAAAGCAGGACAAGTCGTCAAGGGTAGGGTGTCACCCCTATCTTACAACTTCGTCCTTGTTCTTAATAAAATGGAGGAGATTATTCATCAAAATATGGATTTCACTCCTAATTTGGGTATGATTCTCCTCGTTTGTAGTTAAAACGCAAGCTGATTGGGCAACTTTAGTCGAGAGTTTGCGGTTTTCACACCTATTCTCGGCCTCATTACCCGTTCATAATTTGAAAATTCGGGTGCAGTGATGTTGGACCGTGTCGTGACCCTAAACGATCAATCCGAATAGCTCATCTTCATACATGAAGGCGGAATCAACATATATGAAGTAACAACAGCTTGTTCTTTCAATTTCCTTTGCTTTTATTGCTTTTCTACTGAAAATTTGATAGAGTTTCGCTCCAGTTTACATGCATACATCTATGAGATCCGCTCAAAAGAACCTCCTATATATAGACATGGCTGGATCGCTTATATGACATGACACAAAAGCGAACCAGACACTACCCTATGAGCGGACCAGACTAAACGAAATGACATAAAAGCGATCCTGACTCTATTTCACACAATATTTACACTATGACTCCCTGTTGACCAATCTTGACTTCAGACTTTTCGTAGACGTAGTCAACAGACATTCTATGCATCAACAGACTCCCCCTTGGATGTTGACGTAGTCTTTATGTATCTTCAGATCCATAGTCTTCAGTCTTAGTCTTTTCACCAACTCTGTCTATCTTCACAAGCATTCTTCACAGGTTTCAGCATCACCTTGCTCTAACATCAACTTCCCAATGATTGTTGATCCAGACTCCCCCTTTCACAGACTCCCCCTCTCGATATGCTAGAATCTGAGATATCTGGTTCAAGCTTTGACAAATAGCTTCCGTTGGGAATAATGAAGTTCAAACCTGTTACTCAACCAACAAACATTACAAACTATCTTTTCAACATTAAATCTCAAAATCAATCAGTTATAGCAATCCACTCAAGTATTCAGGTCCAAGTTAATGACCCTGATTACTTGATTAATCTACCAAATCCAATTTAATGACCTTGATTGATCTTTTGACGAAACAAACTGTTTTAAAACAACAATTTCAAACAATTTCTGAAAATAACAAGTATCAAGTTAATGAACTTGCTTTTGACTATTCAATAAAACAAACTCTATCAAGATAAACTCTCCTCATTCTTCAGTCCAGAATCTCCTGCATCTGCTTCAAACATCTAAGAATCCAACAATCAACTCTCCACTTTGGTTTGTCGGAAAATAAAGCAGAAATAAAATCTTTTTGGATTTTATAAAGTGATCTAAACTAAGAAATGAAATACAGAAAACTTAAATTGCAGAAATTAAACAAAGTAAACTATTTACAAACATATTTTTGGTGAGCGTGTCAGGGAATCATATCAGCTTTTCAGACAAATCACAAGTACCGTTAAGCTACATTACATATTCAGACTTAAACAATTTACCTCGATTGTCGATATACTGATCCATCTTAAATTCTCACACAAATTTCAACTTACTCAGGATACGATTTAGATGAATTAAGAACTTAGATCATTCATGTGTCCCACCTCTTGAATATACTCCCGTATCCAGAATCCCAATAATCAGTCTTACAGGTGAGAATACTACAATGATATCTGTATATAATTTAGGTATGCGAGGGCCGAGGGATCTCAGGTCGATACTTCCATATACGCAGAGAGATATCAGCTTCGACTTTTCGGTGTGTCCCCTTTAGGGGATCTTTTTGCTTACAACAACAGCATTTATCAATTTTATTGTTTCAGCATGCTGAGGGTTTAATGCTGTGTTTCAAGCATTGCAGCAAGTATTAGCCAGGGACTAGGTCAGAACCACCGTTCAGTAGAAGTCCCGAAATAATACCCCAGACATCATTGAGTATAAAGACCTAGTATATCAGATTAAGAGACCTTTCAAACGAGATTTCAGGGGTTACCTATATATCCAAGTAGTGTTCCCCACGAATTCACAAGTTTGAATTTAAGTTTATATCCCAAATAAATCTACTAAATGTGTGAAAACCTATCGACACATCATCAGTAAGATTGTTTAACTCTTTTATACTTTTCAAATCTTTAGCATACTGTAATCGTCTAGCTGATGTACTATCATTTTCCCTATATACACAAGCTCTTTTTCAGATTTTATCATGTTTTTGTATTTTTGCATTTTTTACTGTTTTTGTATTTTCTAAAAAATAAACTATGTACAAACATCTACTCCCCCTAAATACCAAAACAAGTAAAAATTCGACAAACCATTGCAGATTGTTTCTCATCTTCATCCGCAACAGTACTCTCATCAACGCCAATTATGCCATCCGACACCGACAGTAGCTTCATACCATTCAGTTTTAACAAATATTTAAACCGATTTTTATCAAAAGCTTTGGTATGTAAATCAGCTTTCTGTTCGTCTGTGTGGATTTTCTCAATTCGTATCAACTTTTTCTCAAAGCAATCACGAATAAAGTGATGACGAATTTCTATGTGTTTAGTTTTAGCGTGATGTACTGGATTCTTTGTTATATTTATAGCGGCCTCATTATCAACAAAAAGAGGTGTGTTAAGAAACTGCAAACCGTAGTCGCGCATCTGTTGCTGTATCCACAAGATCTAAGAGCAGCAACTGCTAGCAGAAACATACTCCGCTTCACAAGTAGATAACGCCACAGACGTTTGTTTCTTACACTGCCAGGTAACCAATCTAGGACCAAAGAACTGGCATCCTGCAGTTGTTGATTTTGAATTGACTTTGCAGCATCCGAAATCCGAATCGGAATACCCTTCGAGCGTAAAATCACCTTTCCTAGGATACCACAACCCCAATGAAGGAGTTCCTTTCAGGTAGCGCAATATCCTCTTCACAATGATCATATGTGATGCTCTCGGGTTAGACTGAAATCTTGCTGCGAGGCACGTTGGGTACATTATATCAGGACGTGAAGCAGTTAGGTACATTAAAGAACCTATCATGGATCGATAAAAAGTTTCATCAGCCCTGTCTCCGGTGAGATCTGGGTGAATCCCATGATTTCTTGCAAGTGGGGTAGCAGCTGGAGTAGAACTTGACATCCCAAATTTCTCTAGAATATCATGAACGTACTTTGACTGATGAATGAAAATTCCCTCAGGAAGTTGTTCAACTTGTAATCCCAGAAAGAATTTCATCTCCCCCATTGATGACATTTCGAATTTCTGCTTCATCACATGTTCGAAATCTTTGCATAATTTCTCATTCGTCGACCCAAAGATTATATCGTCCACATAAATCTGAACTATCAGAAGATGACCATCGACCTCTTTAGTGAAGAGAGTGGCATCCACTTTTCCATGTATGAACTGGTTAGCGAGTAGGTGTTGAGACAAAGTCTCGTACCAGGCTCTCGGAGCCTGGTGTAAACCATACAGCGCTTTGTCCAATAAGTAGACCTTGTTTTTGTGGATTGGATCGGTAAAGCCCGGCGGCTGACCGACATAAACCTCCTCTTTAACCTTCCCATAAAGAAACGCCGATTTAACATCCAACTGATATACTTTGAAGTTCTTCCAAGATGCAAATGCTAGGAAAATTCTGATTGCCTCTAGTCGTGCTACAGGAGCATAGACTTCGGTAAAATCAATCCCGTCCTATTGACTAAATCCCTGAACAACGAGTCGAGCTTTGTTCCTTACAATAACTCCTCTATCATCCCTCTTACACTTAAACACCCACTTAGTGTTAATTTTCCTATGACCATCCGGTAAATCAACTAACTTCCACACTCCCAATTTCTCGAATTGACTAAGTTCCTCCTGCATTGCATTGACCCAAGAGTCTTCAGTAAGCGCCTCTTTGTAAGTTCTTGGCTCAACCTGCGAGATAAAACAACTTAATGAGAATTCAGTTTGCAAAGGAGCAACTTTTGTATAAAAACATGTAAGCCCTTTATCAATCTGATTTCGAGTGCGAATGCCTTTTTGCAAATCTCCTATGATCAACTCCTCTGGATGATATGAAAAAGTTCGCGGCATCACTTCACTCGGAACCTCTACATTTCCCTCCAGATTAGTAACATTCTGCTCTGCATCTTGTTCACCAACTTGGTTTGTTTGACCTGAAATCTGAATTTGCTCCCCCTCAGAATTTGAATCTGAATCACCGTGATCAAATACTGGCATGTTTTCAGCTTCTAAATTATCTTTCTGAGCCGATGATTATCTTGAGCAACTTCATTCTGTTGGACATCATCATGTTCACCAGCATTACTTGGACCTGCTTCATCATCATTTGAAGTTTCCCGTGGTCTTCTTGAATATTCAGCTGGGAACCTTAACTGCGACTCATATTCACGCAAAATATCCAACTCATCAAAGAAATCTTCATCATCCTCTGATTCTTCTCTCATGTCAAACGAATCCCAAAGTTTGTCATAATGATAACGCCATGAATCACCAGGATTCTGCGGCGGCATAGTATAACCTTGACATTCAACATTTGCAGCTTCAATAATCCGCTTTTCACTTGGAACGAAGACACGTCGCAATGGACTTGCATAACCAACAAATATTCCCTCAATGCACTTCGGACCAAACTTTCCAAAAGGCTCTATAACCGTACAGGGTGACCCGAATGGTTCTAGATACTTCAAATTCGGTTTGCGATTATTTATTAGCTCAAAGCATGTTTTGTTGAACTTCTTGACAGTAAGAACCCTGTTGAGCGTATAGCATGCGGCGGAAACAGCTTCAGCCCAAAAATTAATCGGTAACTTTGAATCTGCGAGCATAGTTCTAGCCGTCTCGATTAGTGTCCGGTTTTTGCGTTCTGCGACTCCATTTTGCTGTGGAGTGTACGGAGCACTAAACTCATGCAAAATACCTCTTTCATCACAAAATTCTTCCATCTTGCTGTTCTTGAATTCAGTACCATTATCACTTCGAATTCTCTTGATACGCCTTTGGTACAAATTCTCAATCTTCCTGAACAGACCCATCAAACTATCAAATGTTTCATCTTTAGTCTTCAAGAAAGAAACCCACGAAAATCTGGAATAATCATCAGTAACGACCAAACAATAGTAATCTCCTGTAATACTTTTGACATTCACAGGACCAAACAAATCCATGTGAAGTCTTTCCAGAGGTCTCGAAACTGAATTGACTTGCTTTGTAGGGTGTGACTTTTTCTTCTGCTTGCCTTTGATGCAGCTAATGCACTCCCCTTCCAGATGAAAACCTTTGATATTAACTCCCAATACCAAATCATTGTGCACCAAGTGATTCATCTTCCTTAGGTGAATATGCCCCATCTTTTGGTGCCACAATCTTGATTCTTTCTCAGTTGCTCTAGACACAAAACAATGTGCTTGACCAGTAGTTGTAGTTGCTACAGACATATCTAACACATATAAATCATTCACTCTAGGTGCCCTCATGATAATCCATTCTTCAGGAATAACAAAACCAGGTTTCAAGATCAAACATTCCTTATTAGTGAAGTGAGTAGTATACTGATTGTCACAAATCTGCGAGATACTAAGCAGATTGTTCTCCAGCTCAGTGATGTAGTTAACTCTCTCAAACGTTACAATCCCATTGGATAACGTTCCTTCACCAACAATTCTACCACCTTCATGACCTGCAAGTCCCACATAACCACCATTGATATTCTTCACATCATACAGTAATGCAGTTTTTCCTGTCATATGTCGAGATGCACCACTATCCATAATCCATCTGGATATCAGTTGTGGAAGATCCTGCACAAAATAAACTACAATTTAACCAACTACAATAAAGATGCCGATTCATGCTTCGCGAACAAGGAAGCTCCGGCAATTCAAACTGCTTATTCGAACATGGTGTCCACCCAGGCCTCATCAGCCTTGGGTGTAACCTTGACTCTCGCAATTTGAATTTTGAAATTTTCAGCCTTCAAAGGTGGAAAATTTGCATCATAATCAACCGAAATTGATTCTTCAGCCTTTTTCACTTCAGAAGTTGAAATTTTCATTTCTGTTTTTGGTTTCCAAACTTGTTGAGATAATGCAACCCTCTTGTAAAACTTGTCATTTTTAGTTACCACTTTCATTACGGGTTCATTTTTCACTTTGATGTTTTCATTTTTCACATTCTTTTTCTCAACAACGATTGGTGCTTTACCCTTCATATCAACTTTCTTCTGTTGAATCTTCACAGTTTCAGTCTTAGGCTTCACATTGGTACACTTTCGTGCAATGTGACCAACTTGATTACATCTGAAACATGTTCGAGTATCAACAACTCGACTTGTGCCTTCAGACTGATACTGTGAAGCTCTTTTCTCAAAGAACTCTTCATTTGATTTTGAAAAAATCTCATTTTCTTCATCAGCGAGTGAACTTGAACTGTTTACAAACACCTTCTTTTCAGCAAACCTTCTGTTTTGAAAACTCCTTTTCTGATAACTCTTACCACCTCGATAACCACCCGACCAATTGTTTCGATTGTTATTATAAAAACGTGATGGAACAACAGGCTTTTTGTAATAAGCTTTATCTTTCTCAAAATTCATTTGCCTTTTTGTTTGACTGAACTTGTTCACTTCTGACAACTCAACTTCAACCAACTTGAAAACATTTGTCAATTTGTTCACATTAACATTCTCAATCGGAAACTCAGAATCCGAATACAACTTATCAGATCCAGCCATCTTGTACATCACAAGACCCGATTCATCACTTAAGTTGTTTTTGGATTTTGATTTCTGAATGTACTTGTCCAAGAAACACCCATCTTCCTCAGTAGTGTCACTATCCATTTTTAGTACATTTTCAACAACACCTTTTACAATATCATTTTTGACACTATCGTCATTGGAAGACGTAAACATGACATCAATGTTCTCTGGAAGTTTAACTTCACTTTCTTCCTCAATTTCCACCAAACTAGACTGCTTTTTCGTGTAGTTGTCTAAAATTGGTGGTGGAACTTTGTGAAAACCTACACCCGTTCCATCAGAAAACACATCCTCGCCATCTTTGTTTTTCCCTATAGGTTTAGGAACAATATGCTGCAAAACAAAGCTTGCTGATTTATAGCTGTTAAGCTTCAACTGGATTCGTTCATTCTCAATTTCAGCTTCTTGAACTTTAAGTTTCAGTTTAGCAATTTGATCCAGTTGTTCATTAATCGATTCTTCTTTTAATCTCAAAACAGCTCTTAGATGTTCATTTTCTTTAAATGTTTTGCCATTACGATCATCACTATCTTTGACAATGTTTTTCAATTTCTCAAACTTTTCAGAAATCTGACGGTTTTCAAGAATTAACTTTTCATTTTCAAATTTTATTTTCTCAGGTTCACTTTTATCATTTTCAATTTGAGTCGTTAATTCTTTGATCCGTTCAGTTGAAGCTTTTACAGTTTTGTCACGATCAAGAATCTGATCTTCAACATTTCTAACCTTTGTTGTCTGATTCTGAATTTTCTCATTGTTAAGATACGTGACAGTGCTACAAAAATTGCATTGTTTGGTACAATTTTTGCAGTCAGCATTCCCGTCAATCTTGTTACCTGACTCAATCTTGTTACCTGACGCATTTGTTGACACACTTTGACTGACCGACCCCTTTGACTCAGTAACAGAATTAGGATCTACCTCAAGTGCTTTTGCAGCTAGCACTTTGTCAGCCATCATTCCCAGGTTCTCAGCTGTCAACTCTTGCGTAGTATCAATTAAGCCTGTATCAACCTGCTTTTCTTTCTTCTCTTTCTCCTCTTTCTCCTTTCTCTCTTTCTCTTTCTCTTCTTCAATCATTTTCGAAGTTGGAGTTCCCCACCATTTGTGTTGCCAATACTCATCATCTTCTTTGTACTCCTTGATGATGGCTTCGATATCTAGCGTTTTGTCATCAATCGCAATGTTGCCATATCTATCAAGATAGCACTCTCTATCTGGATCCCATCTGTTTGCTCTTCTAGCTTCCAGAAAGATACCAGAAAGTCTGATAATCTTGTTTTCAGCAATCATCTATCCAGTAGGGATGTACTCGAGTCGGTCTGCTGGTTCCTGACTATAGACTAGGTCTCTAAGACTTCGACCCGGACTAGGTCGAGTCTTGCCTAATTCCCTATAGTTATGGCTCTGATACCAATCTGTCACACCCAAACCGATGGCGGAATCATCGGGGCACGGCACTGAGCGAAACAGATTGTCCAGATGTTTCCATAACAACTATCATTACCATTTAATTAAATAATACGTCCCATACCGTATCTCAAACAGTTAAATAATTATTACAGACAAGCATCAAGACAAGTATTCTGTTCCGACAACTCAGATTTAAACATAGCTAATTTATTTGTTGGTTTCTAGGACTCCTTCCCTAGCCTCAATTTCATCACCAGCAAGTTAAGCACAGAAACAACCTAAGCACCTGTCACATACGTTAAAATAAAGTCAATACATATAATGTAAAGGTGAGCATACAAGTTTGATAATAGCATATAGAGTTCGAATTCGTTTACGCATAACCAGCACGTACACATAGTGAAATGAAGCACGTTAGTTATCGACATAGATCCATCGATACCAATGACTGCGGATTGACTGCCCGAGGCAGTTCGCAATACATGATTACCACCGTAATCCATGCAAGTAAAAGATCCTTAACAACCCCCGTGTGAACGGGTGCCGAGTCCAAACTATAGTACTATCGTTGCTAAGGCAGGTAGACAGCATTCCATGTGTAAACATAACAAACAAGCATTCATAAGCCACGTATAACATGCATTAATGGTTTAGCGTTCAAAATAGCTTGAGTAGTGTGATAGTTGTAGTTTGAATATTCGTAACGTATGTAACACCCAAAAGTGCTAAAAGCAAAAAGGGTTCGAGTATACTCACAGCGATTATGGATTGAAGGGAGCGCTTTTCAGCGAGTACGGTTAGCCTGAATAGATTCGATAATGTAACGATAAGTGGCGTGTAAGAATTAGTACGAAGTGAGAGCGGGTAGGATAGCTGATCGTGCGGATCAACTATCCGTGCGAGTAAACTATCCGTGCGGATGGTAATCCGTGCGGATGGTGATCCATTCGGATAAACTATCCGTGCGAGTGGTGATCCATCCGGATAAACTATCCGTGCGAGTGGTGATCCACCCGGGTAAACTATCCGTGCGAGTAACTATCCGTGCGGATGGTAATCCATCCGAATTTGTCACTCGTGCGGATTGTTTATTCGTGCGGACAAGTAGTCCGTGTGGATTACTATTCGAGTGGATTGTTTCTTCCTAAGGATGTGTTTGTGTATGATGGCTTGTGCTTTGAAGTTTTCGTTGTAGCATTTAGAAAACATTTAAGTATCTCTACCTTTCAAGCCGGTCGCACGGACAACAATCTGCCCGGATGGTGATCCGTGCGGACACGCCTCTGAGGCTGAGTCACTTGATGAAGCTTGTGGAATCCGTCCGGATGGTAATCCGTGCGGATAATGGTAATCCATCCGGATAGTTGTTCGTGTGGACAGACAATCCATCCGGATAGTCTGTCCGTGCGGACAACTTGTCCGTGCGGATGCACATTGTTTGAACTTATTCAAGGCCTTAGTATCTCATGATCCGAAGAGTAATCCATTCAGAGGTCGTCCGTCCGGATTATTCATTCGTCGATACTCAAGCCTCGCTTTTAATATGGGTCCCAAGTGTAGTTCGTCCAGGTGACAACCCGTCCGGATCGTCTGTCCGTGCGGACAACTTGTCCTTGCGGACAACTTGTCCGTTCGGACAGTCTCTCGTCTGGGTGTTCCGTTCGTCTACTCTTGGTTTCTGTTGTCGTCTTATCGAGACGTTCTGATTACGTGGCAACCACTTGGAATTGTTTTCTTACTCGCATGACCAAGCCGGTCAGGAACCACCCTAACTTGACCTGTCGGCGACTCAGGACGGTCATTCCGGTTTATCTCGTAATCAGGTGTCTTGTGGGTAGAATCCAGATCTAGGACTAGTGCATCACTATTATCGAGTGGAAGACTAGAACCGATCAGATTCGTACCGATTCTAAGGGTAAAAGAAGGAGAAAACTTGAGTTTATTTCTTTCAACTCTTTTATCCTTTGAAAAGTTTAGATTTAGGTGATATTGTTGTGAAATCTTATGGAAACCGTTCAGTTCTGAGTTATTCTTGGCGGAATGAAGTCACACTTGAAGTTCATGAGAACTTCATGATGACGTCACCCGAGAACAGCTCAAATCTTGATGATTTCATGGTTAAAAGTTGAGATTTGAAAGATAGAAAGGTGTAGAATTGTGTAGTGATCAAGAATGTACAAGAATTAGAGCAAGATCTTACCTGGATTGAGAGAAATCTGAGAAAAGGTGAAGAATGCGTGTGGGTCGGACGTCACTTGCCAAAAGTGGAAAGTTTGGAGAGTGACCCGTGTATTTATAGGATGCCAAAAGGGGAAAGGGTAATCCGTGCGGATTGCACGTTACCCGGATTGGTTATCCGTCCGGATTGGTAATCCGTGCGGAAGGTCAATCCGTGCGGATTGACTGTCCGTCCGGATGGACAATCCGTCCGGATGACGCTGGAATGGTGCGTTCGGTGCGACGATTCTTCGATGTTTCGGTTTCGACCGCGAACGATTCGATAGGGTTTCCTATTCAAATTACTTTTAGTCCCAACTACTTCGTATTTAACAGGGTTCGAACGGGATTCTGGTTCGAGTTCGATTGTATTCGAGTTAGACTTCGAGTTTCGATTGAGTTCGCTTGATTATCACAACATAACATAAAATAAACATGCACAGGTAACACGTAAGGCACACACACGTATGAACAACAAGTAAAATACACAGTTCGAGTTGCGGTTCGATGTCGATTCGATTAGCATAGTTTGATTATTAGTTGATTAACTTTATCGCATTGTTACTGCCTATTATTCACAGGTGCGAGTCGATTGAAATACGGTTAACATGATTCGATTATTGCAATGTACGACACTTACTCCACATAATATAATTAAAATAAAAACATTTCTACAAGTCAAGTCGCGCGAAATCGGTCGTTGACTTTGACCTTGACATTGACTTTCACTCGTGAAAACACGGGGTGTTACAGTGAGTGATGGAGTGGTGGCGTTCATAGTCGTGGTCGTGGTAGGTGGTGGTGGTGGTGGTGGTGGTGGTGTGGGGTGAGATGAATCATAAAAGAGAAAGACGTACTGTGTTTTTTTAGATCTAGGGTTACATGACACTAATTTGTAGTTAACTAAAATGCCCCTCACTGTTTTTTTTTTATTTGCCACATGTCCTATTATTGCTTCCTACACTTCCTACCTAAACAAACTGTCCCGGCCCCCGACCCGGTTTTACCCGTTTCAGGAGCCGCGGGACAGAAAACCCGTGGTATTGTTCATTTTGGCAGCTGAAATTTTAACAGGATCTTTTAAACTGAAAATGCCCAATTATTTTATTTCATATTTGGGACAAACCCCATAATTTACAGTAAAGGAAATTTCACGAGAAAATTTCCTATTTACAAAAACAAGTTTATTTATTTTATTTACTGAGCCACATTCTTCAAGCTGTGGTGCTACGCGGCACTTTTTCCTTGGTTCACAGTAAATCACCTGAAACATGTTTAAAAAGATTTTATTAGCGGGGAAATACTGGCGAGTCATTCATTTTGCACAAAACGACACATTGTTATAAATTACAGGACTAAGAGCGATTACAATTGCCACTATCTTATAATTATCTGGTCCAGTGACACCCTCTGGTGATGATGGTCATACCACTATTGGGTCCTTTCACCCAATAATGATGATTATCTCTGTTTAGGTTCGTCCACCTAAACGAGAGAGAATAATAGTAATGTGCACAATACCCCACTTACTGCCAGAAATTTAAGATAACAAAGACTTACCCCCCTGTAAAATATAACTGAAAACTAATTTGAGGTATTGCAAAATGCTTTTTGATAAAAGAGAATGACTCACATTGCAAGTTTAGTTGGACAGAACTTTGCCTACTGATTTAGCCCTGTAACCTAGTTAAATAACAATGCACACGAAACTAGGTCAGTAAATTAATACAACATTTACGATAAACTCACTAAATCAAAACCCTCACGACGAATGACAAAGTATAGCCCGAATTCGGGCAACACTTAAACATCCATTTGATCGGTTTCAATCGACCGGACATTGTATCGTAGCAGTGATCGAGTTAATACCCTGTACTCGTAGCAGCGTCTTCCTATGTGAAACTATGATTTTGAGCAGTATACTTCGTTTTAGAGTAAATTTTTCGAACACAGATGAATACCCCATCCACGACCAATTGATAGCTGATTTTTGAGTCTCTCACGGCCCGCGTAAACCTTAAGAGGATCTTACGCGGCCCGTGAGGGTCACCCTAGCTACGTCTAGGGCTAGCGTGTCACGCTGTCACAGCCCCAGCCCTGGTTTGACCCGGTCAGGAGCCGCGGGACAGGAACCTGTGGTATTTATTAAATGATGCGACAGCGGAAGATTTTCACAGGATCTTTTAAAACTTGAATTGCCCGATTATTTTATTTCATAATTCGGGACAAACCCCGTAATTTACAGTAGAGGAATTTCACAAGTAAATTCCCTGATTTATAAAACATGTTCATTCATTTTAACTGAGCCTCCTCTTCAAGCTTGTTAGTGCATCGTAGCACGTTCCCTTGATTTACAGCAGGTCGCCTGAAACATGTTTTAAAAATATTTTATCAGCGGGGAAATGCTGGCGAGTTATTCAAATTTGATAAAACGACACATGGTTATAAATTACAGCATAAGAGCGACTACAATGGCTTCTATCTTATTTTTATCTGGCGCCGTGTCACCTGGTGACGATGGTCATACCACTATTGGGTCTTTCCCCAAGTAGTGACGTTTATCACTGTTAGGATTTATTAGCCTAACCCGTGAGAAATTAGTAATGTGCACAATACCCCACTAGCCAGTGATTCAAGATAACCACGACTTACTCCCTGTAATTATAACTTTTGAAAATGGAGTATTGTAAAATACTTTTGATAAAAGAGAATAACTCACATTGCAGATTTAAGTGGACAGAGCTTAGCCTACTGATTAGCCTTGTAACCTAATTTAAATAACAATGCACACGATGTGACACCTGTGTCACTTCAACCATCAAACAGATACAAAACCAATGAAATATTTTATTTCATGCTTGGGATTTGTATAAATATGTGTATCGTTTGCACATATCAATTTTTGTTAGATTTTGAGCTTTAAATCACTTTCTGGAAAGTTATACGCAAACTGATGCGTAAACGTAATCAGTTTAATGCAACAAACACTACGGAATAGTTAAATAGTCTTAACATACCTTAAATAACCTTTGCATAACTTAGAAATAAGTTTTGGAAGGTTTGGTGTGGCGAAAACAAGTTTATTCGCTCACAGGGACTATTTGCGTCAAACTGCAAAAGTCTGCCATTTCGTAAGGCAACGTACAGTCCGGAATATGATCATAAGCTAAACATACCATATATAACCTAAACATAGCATAGAAATAAGCTTTGATAGGTTCGGTGTGCGAAAACATGCTTATTTGATCTTACAGGGACTAAAAGTGTCAAAATCGGCGTAAGTTTGCATTTTCGTGCATATCTTACGTTCTGACCACATCTGGACATCCAAAATTTTTGTACACACTAAAATATTTTTATTTTAGTGATCGGCATGCAAAAATACCGTTTGTCGCTTAATTTGGTTCGTTTTCGCGTCCGTTTGAGTTTCGTCGTAATTTAACGAACAACGCGACCGTACGACCAAACGAGCCGACATCCGAGAGTGTTCCAAGCATATTTTGAGTCCTCTAAACTTTATTGACCTTGTAGAGCCTTGAAAATGGCTTAACGAGGGTCAAAAAGGCCTGAAATGAGCTCAAAACAAGTGCAGGGACCTAAACTGCCAATTTGCAAACTTTTGCTGATCTGGGGAGTTCAGGCGGGGCGCGTAAAGGTCCCCCTAACCTTTACGCGGGCCGTATGAGAGTGCCCAGCGACAGAAATTGATTGTTAGCTGCTGTTTCATAATTCATGGGCCAAAAATGCAATTTCCTTGTGTGGTAGCCAAGTTATCTCCTCCCCAAGGCTTCTAACCTGCTTACAACACATGTATGGATGAGATTTCATGCTTGGAGATTACACAAACATGTGTAATGATCCTATGAACTTGCTACAAGTATAAATAGCCAAGCTCACCTCCTCATCCATTGCTCATTCCTCATTCTTTTCTCTACAATCTGATTTGGGAGCTCTCTCAAGTGTTTGGAGCTTTCTAATCTGATTATTCTTTGTAGAAAAGATAGCTAGGACCTATTGTAAGTCTTCTTTCATGCTTATTCTTTATGTTTAAGCAGAAAGTCAAACAGTTTGGCCAACAGTTTGACTTTCGGTTTTGACCATCAATTGGTCAAGTCAAAGTTCAATTGAACTTTGTAACGTGATTGTAATCACGATGGTTATAATCCTTAGTGATCATGCCTACTAATTACCACGTTAACTAGGTGTAGTGACGAGTCAAAGTTTCGGTCAAAATGCGTTTAAGCACGCATTTTGCAACAGAACTATTTTCGGGTATCAAAACCCATTGTTTTGATACCAAATCATTTTTCTAAGTAGGTTAAACATGTTTTGACATGTTTAACTCGTCACTACTAGTTTAGTGCTTGTTTAGGGTCGTAAGTTGAGCGGTCTAGACAACCGCTTAGACTTTCAAACCCTACCCGTTTGGTCGATCATTAGGATCCGACCAAGCTTGCTTAGTGATCATAGTTGCATAGGGAATAACCCCTGAGGTTATACCTTATGATCACATAGGATTGGTTAGCTATTCGTTAATTGGTTTACATGCCCATAGGAAATCACCAAAATGCCCTTTTGTAGTATAAATCCGTAATGTGCATATGTGAACAGATTTTTGACATCTAATCTGAATTAGTAACATGTTAGGGTATAATTGGGCATGTAAGACATAACATAGCACATAGTTAACCATCCAAACATAGTTTTGCGCAAACGACGTATTATAGTAGCTTATACTACCATAATGGGTCGAAACGGGTCAAAAGCACTTAGGTAGACTTTCAAATCAGAATGTTAGCTCTATTAAATCATACCATATGAGTTCAATTACTCATTTGATTTATAGAACATCATTCTATCCTATCTCCCGATTTAGGATCCGATTATTAACATAGTTACCTACATTAGGTGCCATTTGATTCCGTACTCCCTCTAGCTTTGCTTGGTTGTTGTTCAAGACTTCTAAGCACCCTCAAGTGAGTACATAGTCCCCTCTTTTACTCTTTTCAATGTTTTGGGGTGAAGCATGTGTACCTATTTGTTATGTTCACAATTTCAAAGTATAATTGATTATACCTATTAGTACCTATCTTTTGACAAACCAAATGATTATTTATGATCTAAACACTGATTTTTCAAAGATTATAAAAATTAATTGTTGGATAGTACATATTTTGTTCACCAGACCGATTGGTAGTATGATATAACGCTATAGGATTTGACACCCCATTCCTGTTGTCATGGAATGTCTGAAACCAATTTGTTTCTCCATCTAAATAAGGATTGCCTTTGTGGTATCCCTATAGTCTCAAAGGTGTATTTTGATGCACTAGGTCTGATTGAATTCTTAAATCACATTTTTATTGTATATTTTATTATACTCCCAAAAGTATAGTTTGATATACTCTCATGTGTGATATTGTACAAAACAACATATATTTTGTTAACTACCAAAACACATTTTAAATATGTTATTTATTCAACCAAAACATAGTTTAATATGTTATTCATAAATCCAAAGTATACTTTTGATATACTATCAAAAACGATTATTTTGGCAACCAAAGTATATTTAATATACTATCTGTTTAACGATTTTGGAACCGAAATATATTTGATATATTGCCTAATCGACTTTCTTAAAAACCAAAGTTTATTTTTATATATACGACAAACCTTTTTATCAAAACATTATTTTACAAACTTATTTTACTTAAGTATTTATTTATACATCTTTCTTTTACAATCTGATTTCTTATCACTTGTTTATAAAAGAAAACATTTATTAAGGATTCATGACCATTTTGTTAAAACATTCTTTTAAACTAACAAGTCATGAATCCTGCATAAACAAAACCTATGTATCTCACAGGCATTTTTATGCTGACGTACCTATTTTTACACATGTTTCAGGTACTGCTTTGTGATGATTGTTGATACATGCTATACATAGGATGGACTCGTGCCTTAGCAACTCTAAAACTTGAAAGATAATAATTGTATTTATTTGATTTGTAATAAACAACGAGTTCAATATTTCAATAAAACGAAATTTATTTAAACCATGGTTGTGAAACAATGATTCTGTTACAACACTCCCGAAATTTCCGCCACGTTTTGTTGTTTTACGTCGTTGGGGTGTGACACACGAACTAGGTCAGTAACTAATACATCATTTACGATAACTCACGAGACTAAAACCCTCACAACGAATGACAAAGTGCTATACTTAAACATCCGTCAAATTCACGACTAATGACAAAGTATAACCCTAATTCGAGCAGCACTTAAACATTCATCGGATAGTTTCAATCAATCGGACATTGAATCGTAGCAGCGATCGAGTTAATACCCTGTATCGTAGCAGCACTTCACTACTGTAAGATCTTATTTCTTACCAGGATGCATGGTATACCTAGATTTATGGGCTTCTTCTAAGATCTTATTTCTTAATTCTCCTTGCTTAGGTACCCAAATTCTTTTCTTGTGGAATCTCCAAATTCCATCACTTCCTTGCTCTAATTCTTTTATTCGTCCTTTCATTCCTTCAGCATCATCCTGGATTGCTGTTTCTTGAATGCTTTTTAGTTGTTCCATTAAATCTAACTGTAGATTTAATATGAGAGCACAAACTCGTCTTTTCTTTTCATGATACTTACGACTTAAGGCATCTGCCACTACATTTGCCTTTCCTTCGTGATATTGAATATCACAGTCATAGTCACTTAGGATTTCCATCCATCTCCTTTGCCTCGTGTTCAATGCTTTTTGCCCAAATATGTATCTTAAACTCTTATGATCTGTATAGACAGTAAACTTACTTCCATACAGATAATGCCTCCAAATCTTAAGGGCAAAAATTATAGCTCCTAATTCTAGGTCATGAGTCGTATAATTTTCTTCGTCTTTTTCAATTGCCTTGAGGCATACGCAATTATCTTCTTGCGTTGCATTAGCACACATCCTAATCCTAGCTTAGAAGCATCACAGTAAACTTCAAAATCCTCTGTTCCTTCTGGCAAGGCTAAAATTGGAGCATTTGTTAACTTTTGTTTTAAGATCTTAAAAGCTTCTTCTTGCCTAGGTCCCCATTCAAACTTAGCTCCTTTACAGGTTAGCTTAGTTAATGGTACAACTATTTTGGAAAAATCCTTAATAAACCGTCTATAGTGTCCAGCTAATCCTAGAAAACTTCTAATTTCCATAGCTGATTGCGGGACCTTCCATTTGGTGATCGCTTCTATCTTAGCAGAATCTACGTGGATTCCTTCATGATTCACCATGTGACCTAAAAATTGCACTTCTTGTAGCCAAAATTCACACTTCGAGAATTTGGCATAGAGCTTCTCCTTTCTTAACAAAGTTAAGAGTATATGCAAGTGCTTACAATGTTCTTCCGGGCTTTTGGAATAAATAAGTATATCGTCAATGAAGACAATTACAAATTTATCCAAATACGGTTTACAGATTCTATTCATCATGTCCATAAATGGTGCTGGAGCATTTGTTAACCCAAAGGGCATGACTGTAAACTCGTAATGACCATACCTAGTTCTGAAAGCAGTTTTATGTATGTCTTCTTCATGTACCTTCAATTGATGATATCCGGAGCGTAAATCTATCTTAGAAAAGTATCTAGCTCCTTGAAGTTGATCGAATAGATCATCAATCCTAGGTAATGGGTATCGATTCTTAATTGTAATCTTATTTAATTCCCTATAATCGATACACATTCTCATTGAACCACCTTTCTTCTTTACAAACAACACTGGAGCTCCCCACGGGGATGAACTAGGTTGTATGAATCCTTTACTTAATAATTCATCAAATTGCTTTTTCAATTCTAACATTTCAGTGGGTGCTAACCGATAAGGTGCCTTGGCTATCGGTGTAGTTCCAGGAATTAGATGAATTCTAAATTCAACTTCCCTGTTGGGTGGTAATCCAGGTAGTTCTTCTGGAAAGACATCCGAGTATTCTGATACTACCGGAATTTCTTTAAGTTCCTTATTTTTCGTGTTAATGATTACTAAAATCATATACACCATTTCTTGTTTTCTTGAATAACTGGCCAACTTCATTAATGAAATGAATTTCATTGGCTTTCGTGGTTGATCTCCTGCAATCACCACTAATTCTCCTGTGGGTGTATGGATTTCTATGGAATTCTTATCACAAAGAATTCGAGCATGATTGGCTACCAACTAATCCATTCCTAATACAACATCGAACCCTGCTAAATTCATAGGTAACAGGTTTGCAGAGAATTTATGACTTAAGAGTTCTATCTTTACATTTTGCAAAACCTTATCTATGTTAACAAAATTCTCATCTGCCGTTTCGACTGTAAAAATCTGCCTAAGGTTGGTTAAGGGTAAATTAAGAGCTTGACATAATGAAGTATTTATAAAACTTTGGTTTGTACCAGAGTCAAATAATACTTTGGCATAGACGTCATGAACTAGGAACGTACCAGCTATTACGTCAGGAATTAATTTTGCTTCCTGAGTAGTCAACTGGAAGGCTCTTACGTTCTTCTTAGTAGCTCCTTCTGCAAGTTTGGCTTTGTTATCAGCTGGTTTGGCCAATTTCGGGCAATCTGGCCTAAAATGTCCAGCTTCTCCGCAGTTGTAGCAGACTGTTGCAATCTTCTTCCTGCAATCTTCTTCTTGATGCCCCGGAATTTTACAGAAATTGCAATACCCTTTGCATCTTCCAAAATGCTTCCTTTTACAGGCATTGCAAAATGGAACAGTGGAAAATTGCCCAGTTCCTTTTCTTTTGAAATTACTTCTGTTACCCATACGGAATCCCTGGGTAATCTTTTGGGCTACTTCCTTCTTCCGGGTTTCTTCTCTTGTGCATACCAGTCCGTCGGTTAGGGTATTAGCTAATTCCACAGCATCGTCAATAGTGCGTGGTCTTGCAGCTTTGACGATATCTCGAATTTCGCCAATCAATCCCCAAATATAACGGGAAATAAGCACCGGTTCTGGCGAAGCCAGGGTTGGTACTACTCTCGCATACTCGAAGAATGTCGAAGTATACCCTCGACAGTCTACATCCACCATCCGGTGGTTCAGAAATTTATTTGCCATTTGTTCCTTTTCATACTCGGGACAAAATTTTCTTTCCATCAGCTGTTTAAATTTTCCCAATTCATGGCATAGGCCACATTTCTTCCTTTGGCTTGAAGTACCGCATTCCACCATTCTAGCGCCCCTTCTTTAAAAAGATGTGACGCGTACATGACCTTGTCATCCTCAACACATTTACTTATTGTAATTACTGCCTCGGTTTTCTCTAACCAACGCAGTGCCGCAGTCGTTCCTTCGTTACCGGCAAACTCAGCTGGTTTACAGGCAAGAAACTCCTTGTAAGTGCAACCAGGTGTTGCAGCTTTCTTTTTCTTAAGGAGTGGAGCTTGCATCCCATCGTTGTTGTTATTAGTATGGTTGCCGCCTCCATTTACACTATTACTGAAATTATCACCGTGTGTGCGTTTACTAGGAATAATCTGTTGAGGTTCAATTAGATTTCGAGCAGCAGCAAGTATTGCTGGAATAGCATTGGCTATTCCCTGAGCAACGATATTCTCGATATCTTGCCTATTTAGAAATTGATCTTCATTGTTATGCTCAGATTGATTAACTTCATTATCGGGTTCATTACCAGAATGTGTTATCTGGTAATTAATTTATATAAGTAATTAGTATAAAATAATTAATAACTAAATATAACAAAACAATTGCACATAATTATAAAGCATGTATAGTCAAAGTAGTCAATTTCTCAACTTGCATTCTTATATATTATAGTATGCATCCGTACACACTTGTTTATCTTACAAAAGTTTTATTCTTAGGTTATTTCACAGGATTATATTTTATTATTATTATTATTAAACACATATTCCTACTACCACACAACCCCAGTCCTTCCACCTTTGTCAGCTGTCATCTTAGAAACGACGTTCCCTTTCGTCGTATTTCCAAGAGATCTGTTCTCCTACCTCCCGGATTCTATTCCCTGCATCCATCAGCTCCTCGCCAAAATGGTGGAGTTCTGCCAAGTTCTCATTGCTCATTGGTGGATTTGGTGCAGGTTCTGGGTCGAACTGAGGGAAAAAGGTATAAGGGCTATTGAGAAGGTTTTGGAATTGCCAGTCGTTGGTCCACCATTCTTCCATTTCTCCTAGAGGTCGGGTATTGACAAGGGGATCTGGGATGGACGGTTCCAAGTTAATTGGAAGCTGGGTTTCAGCAGGATAAGTAAAAAGATTTTCATTGATAGGTTTAAGGGTATCACAGCTTGCTAGTATGAAATCTAGCTCTTCCTGCAATGACATTTCTTTAGTTTGCTTGGAGCTTTCCCCAATTTCTATTCCTGCTTGCTTAAAATTTTCCTCGATCTTGATCCCTTTTCCTTTATCAATGGGATTTTCTATCTTGGGAATTTTCCTAGTTGCTGGTTTCCTTTTGCGCACACGCCTCCAGCCCACAAATCTTCTTCTTTTCTTAGGCTTTGATTTCTCCGGAGGTGGAGCTTGAAATTCCATAGGCTCCTCAACATCAGCTAAGTAACCAGTAAAATCTTTGGAAACTTCAATATTAACAGGATAGAGATTGAGATTCTCAAGGGCTTCAGATAATTCATTCATGCTGTTTTAGCATTTATGAATAAACACACAAAATTTTAGGTTAATATTTTTCTAAATTAAATTTTCACAGAATGGAAAGCAGAAAATTTAATATTAATTACAAATATCTAATAAACCATTTATTGAAATAAAATATTTGTAATTTATTTTGTAGTACAACTAAAATTCAAAATATACTAGTGGTTAGTTATTATTTTAAAGTTTCTGACTATGGATAATATGGGTGCTAATACTGGGTCGAGGTGTTGGAAGTTTAAAGGTTAACATTTACTGCTACAGTGGCTAACATGTAGAGATCTGCCCATTGTTCATCTAACTCATCTTCCCATGGTGGGTTATTGCCTATTTTCTAAGTTTCCTTATTACCCATCACTCCTTTTTGTTGGGACTTCTTTATTTTCTCTTGACTTTTTCTAATAATCAAACTTCTTTTATTAGGGGAAAGTGGTTTCTCATACTGTGCCTTACGAACAAATATTCCCTCCTCAGTATCTACTGAGTATCTTGAGGAATTTGATTGGGATGAGGATCCCTTATCTTTTGGTACACTATCTAATTGACGATAGATGTCCGAAAGCTTTTGCTTACCCATACTGTAACTAACAATTAGTCAGTTAATAAAACACATAATCATAAAATGGCAATCAGGAAAATTAAGTATTTCATAAATACTTAACAGGCTTAAATCAGTGGCTCTGATACCACCTTTTCCTGTCACGGCCCCAGCCCCGGTTTGACCCGGTCAGGAGCCGCAGGACAGGAACCCGTGGTATTTATTAAATGATGCGACAGTGGAAGATTTTCACAGGATCTTTTAAAACTTGAATTGCCCGATTATTTTATTTCATAATTCGGGATACACCCGTAATTTACAGTAGAGGAATTTCACAAGTAAATTCCCTGATTTATAAAACATGTTCATTCATTTTAACTGAGCCACCTCTTCAAGCTTGTTAGTGCTCCGTAGCACGTTCCCTTGATTTACAGCAGGTCGCCTGAAACATGTTTTAAAAATCTTTTATCAGCGGGGAAATGCTGGCGAGTTATTCAAATTTGATAAAACGACACATGGTTATAAATTACAGAATAAGAGCGATTACAATGGCTTCTATCTTATTTTTATCTGGTGCCGTGTCACCTGGTGACGATGGTCATACCACTATTGGGTCTTTCCCCAAGTAGTGACGTTTATCACTGTTAGGATTTATTAGCCTAACCCGTGAGAAATTAGTAATGTGCACAATACCTCACTAGCCAGTGATTCAAGATAACCACGACTTACTCCCTGTAATTATAACTTTTGAAAATGGAGTATTGTAAAATACTTTTGATAGAAGAGAATAACTCACATTGCTGATTTAAGTGGACAGAGCTTAGCCTACTGATTAGCCTTGTAACCTAATTTAAATAACAATGCACACGAACTAGGTCAGTAACTAATACAACATTTACGATAACTCACGAGACTAAAACCCTCACAACGAATGACAAAGTGCTATACTTAAACATCCGTCGAATTCACGACTAATGACAACATATAACCCTAATTCGAGCAGCACTTAAACATTCATCGGATAGTTTCAATTAATCGGACATTAAATCGTAGCAGCGATCGAGTTAATACCCTGTATCGTAGCAGCACTTCACTACTGTAAAGGTAATTTTCGAATTTTGGACAGTATACTTCGTTTTTTAGTTTTGGTTTCGACACAGAATGAAAGCTCGGGACCAAAGCTATTTATAGGTGAAATATGGGTCTCACGCGGCCCGCGTGAACCCTAAGCCAAACTTTACGCGGCCCGCGAGGCCGCCTAGTCTACACGTAGATTTGCTGGGTCACGAGTTAGGGTTGCCAGATGGGTTATACGTGGCCCGGATGCTTCTCCGGTTGAATTTCAAGTTGACGCGGCCCGCGTAAGGGTCTGGTAAACCTTTACGCGGCCCGCCTGAAGATCATTATTCTTGATTTCTTGATTTTTGATATGGATTAGGGTTTCAGGGGTCCGGGTTTCTACTTACGAGTCGTTTTGGGACATATTTGAAGGTCCTTACACACGCGTAGGTCCGCCAAGTGTTTGAAACGTGGCCTGAACGCTTATCCGGATATCTTCAAGCTGTCGCGGCCTGCGTAAGCTTCCCTTAAGTCTTACGCAGCCCGCGAGCGACCCCTAAATTTTGAATTTCTTGATTTTTAACAAGGATTAGGGTTTTAGGGGTCCAGTTTTCTACTTACAGGTCATTTTTGCAGGTCCTTACATCCTCCCCACCTTATGTAAAATCTCGTCCTCGAGATTTACTGGAACAGGTAAGAATATTTTCGCTCCATTTCTGATTCCAGTTCCCACGTGTACTCAGGTCCTCTTTTAGAATCCCACTTGACTTTGACTAGTACTAGTCTTTTGTGTTTGAGAAACTTGACCTTTCTGTCTTCTATTTGAAGTGGTTTTTCCACAAATTTTAACTTCTCATTTACCTCTATATCTTGAAGAGGTACTACCAGAGATTCGTCAGATAGACATTTCTTGAGGTTAGATACATGAAACACGTCATGTATTCCAGCTAGTTCTTCTGGTAGTTGTAGGCGATAGGGGACTAGTCCTATGCGTTGGATCACTGGGAATGGTCCTATATACTTTGGACTCAGCTTTCCTTTCTTACCGAACCGAACTACTCCTTTCCAAGGAGAAACTTTCAAGAGTACCTTGTCTCCAATTTGAAATTCTAGTGGCTTGCGTCGATTGTCTGCATAACTCTTCTGGCGATCTCTAGCCGTTTTCAGTCTTTCCTTGATTTGAGTTATTTTGTCGGTGGTTTCCTGTACAATCTCAGGACCTGATAATTGACTTTCTCCTATTTCTGCCCAGCAAACTGGAGTTCTACACTTTCGTCCATACAGTGCTTCGAATGGGGCAGCTTCGATACTTGCATGGTAACTATTGTTATAGGAGAATTCAATTAAGGGTAGGTGGTCATCCCAGTTTCCACCAAAATCTATTACACATGCCCTGAGCTTGTCTTCCAGGGTTTGGATCGTCCTTTCACTCTGTCCGTCTGTTTGGGGATAGTAGGCAGTACTTAAATTCAGGCGGGTCCCCATTGCTTCTTGGAAACTTGTCCAGAAATGCGAAGTGAAACGACTATCCCTATCCGATACTATGGAGAGTGGGACTCCATGTAAGGACACTACCTCGTCTACGTATAACTTTGCTAATATTTCCATGCTAAAGGTTTCCTTCATGGGTAGGAAATGGGTTGATTTGGTTAATCGATCTACAATCACCCAGATTGCGTCATTACCCTTTCTTGTTTTGGGCAACTTAGTAACAAAGTCCATTGTTATTAGTTCCCATTTCCATACAGGCATTTCTAATTGTTGGAGTAATCCTGAAGGTTTCTGGTGTTCTGCCTTAACTTGCGAACAAGTTAAACACTTAGATACATATCTAGCTATGTCCTTTCTCATCCTTATCCCCCAGAAGTTATTCCTTAAATCTTGGTACATCTTATTATTTCCAGGGTGCATGGTATATCTAGATTTATGGGATTCCTCTAAAATTTTATCTCTTAAATTTCTTTGCTTAGGTACCCAAATCATTTTCTTGTGGAATCTCCAAATTCCATCAGTCCCTTGTTCTAATTCCTTTATTCGCCCTTTCATTCCTTCAGCATTATCCTTGATTGATGTCTCCTGTACATTCTTTAATTGTTCCATTAAATCTAATCAGAGATTTAATCTAAGAGCAAGAATTCGTCTTTGTTTCTCATGATACTTACGACTTAGGGCATCTGCTACTACATTTGCCTTTCCCTCGTGATATTGAATATCACAGTCAAGAATTTCCATCCATCTTCTTTGCCTCATGTTTAATTCTTTTTGCCCAAATTTGTACCTTAAACTCTTATGATCTGTATAGACTGTAAACTTACTTTCGTATAGATAGTGTCTCCAAATCTTAAGGGCAAAAATTATCTCTCCTAATTCTAAGTCATGAGTCGTATAATTTTCCTCGTGCATCAACACACAACCTAATCCTAGTTTAGAAGCGTCAGAGTAAACTTCAAAATCTTTTGTTCCTTCTGGTAAGGCTAGAATTGGAGCATTTATTAACCTTTGCTTTAAAATCTTAAAGGCCTCTTCTTGCTTGGATCCCCATTCAAACTTAACTGTTTTACAGGTTAGCTTAGTTAATGGCACAGCTATCTTAGAGAAATCTTTAATAAAGCGTCTATAGTACCCAGCTAATCCTACAAAACTTTTAACTTTCGTGGCTGATTACGGGAACTTCCATTTGGTGATCGCTTCTATTTTGGAGGGATCTACATGAATGCCTTCGTGATTCACCATGTGACCTAAGAATTGCACTTCCTGTAGCCAAAATTCACACTTCGAGAATTTGGCGTAAAGCTTCTCTCTTCTTAACAAAGTTAAAAGTGCATGTAGGTGCTCACAATGCTCGTCCTGGCTTTTGGAATAAATAAGTATATCGTCGATAAAGACAATTATAAATTTATCCAAATACGGTTTATAGATCCTATTCATCATGTCCATAAATGCTGCTGGAGCATTTGTTAGTCCAAATGGCATGACTGTAAACTCGTAGTGACCATACCTAGTTCTGAAAGCGGTTTTAGGTATGTCTTCTTCTTGTACCTTCAGTTGATGGTATTCGGAGCGTAAGTCTATCTTAGAAAACTATCTAGCACCCTAAAGTTGGTCGAAAAGATCATCAATCCTAGGTAATGGGCATTGATTCTTAATTGTAATCTTATTCAATTCCCTATAATTGATACACATTCGCATTGAACCATCTTTCTTCTTTACAAACAATACTGGTGCTCCCCAAGGGGATGAACTAGGTTGTATGAATCCTTTACTTAGCAATTCATCTAACTGCTTTTTCAGTTCAAACATTTCACTGGGTGCTAACCGATAGGGTGCCTTGGCTATTGCTGTAGTTCCAGGAATTAAATGAATTCTAAACTCTACTTCCCTATCTGGTGGTAATCCTGGTAACTCTTCTGGGAACACCTCCGGGTACTCTGATACTACAGGAATTTCCTTAAGTTCCTTACCTTTAGTGTTAATGATTACTGAAATCATATATACTATTCCTTGCTTTCGTTCATATCTAGCAACTTTTATTACTGAAATGAACTTCATTGGTTTACGCGGCTTATTTCCTGTAATCATAATTACTTCCCCTGTGGGTGTATGCATTTCTATGGAATTCTTATCACAGAGAATTCGAGCATGGTTGGCTACTAACCAATCAATTCCTAGGACGACATCGAATCCAGCTAAGTTCATAGGCAGCAGGGTTGCAGAAAATTGGTGGCCTGAAAGTTCTATCTTTCCTTCTTGAAGAACCTTATGTATGTTAACAAAATTACCATCTGCTATTTCTACTGTATAAATCTGCCTAAGTTTGGTTAAGGGTAGCTTAGCTTGGCAGAATGAAGTATTTATAAAACTTTGGTTTGCACCAGAGTCAAATAATACTTTCGCATAAATGTCGTTTACTAGAAACGTACCAGCTATTACATCCGGAATCAGATCTAATTCCTGCGTGGTCAGCTGGAAGGCTCTTGCGTTCTTCTTATTAGTTCTTTCAGCGGGTTTGGCCTTGTTATCGGCTGGCTTGACTAATTTCAGGCAGTCTGGCCTGAAGTGCCCTATTTCGCCGCAGTTGTAGCAAATCATTGATTTCTTCCTCCTGCATTCTTCTTCTGGGTGCCCCGGTCTATTTCAGAAATTGAAATACCCTTTGCATTTCCCAAAATGCTTTCTTTTGCAGGTACTGCAAAATGGCGGGGTGGAGGATTGCCCAGTTCCTCTTTTCTTGAAGTTGCTACTAGTATTACCCCCACGGAATCCTTGGGTAATTTTCTGAGCCAATTCCTTCTTCCTGTTTTCCTCTCGCGTACGTACCAGACCGTCTGTCAAAGTGTTGGCCAATTCAACCGCATCGTCAATTATGCGGGGTCTCGCAGCTTTGACGATATCACGAATCTCGCTAATCAAACCCCAAATATAGCGAGAAATAAGTACCGATTCTGGCGAAGCCAGGGTTGGTACAACTCTAGCATATTCAAAGATGTCGAAGTATATCCTCGACAGTCAACATCCACCATCCGGTGGTTTAGGAACTTATTTGTCATTTGTTCCTTTTCATATTCGGGACAGAATTTTCTTTCCATCAATCTCTTAAATTCTTCCCAATCCATGGCATAATCCACATCACTTCCTTTAGCCTGTAGCACCGTGTTCCACCATTCTAACGCCCCTTCTTTAAAAAGGTGCGATGCGTACATAACCTTGTCTTCCTCGGCACATTTACTTATTTTAATTACTGCTTCGGTTTTCTCTAACCAATGCAGTGCAGCAGTTGCCCCTTCGTTGCCTGCAAATTCGATAGGTTTACAGGCAAGGAATGTCACACCCTGGCTTTTGCGGAAGCGTGGGTTTATTTTAGTGTGACTTCTTAATACCATAGCACAATCATAACAATGCAATATGAATTAATACACATGATAGTCATCCATTCATTTAGTTTTAAAAGTTACCATAACAACATTGTTTTAAAAGTCGACACATGAAACCAAATACAATAATGACATAATTAAAAGCATGTTCATACGACACGACAAAAGTCTTGACTAGAAATGCGGTTTAAGACTTGTAACCCGTCCAGGCAATGGTCACACCTCCTAAACCTGGATGACATCATTATTCCATACGCAGCTTGACGTGATTGCATACCTTACCAGATCCATTAATTTCCTGAAATACATGTAGTTTGAAAAATCAACAAAAGTTGAGCCAGTTCATGTAAAAGTGAATATGTATAAACCTTTGTAGTATGTATGAAAATCCCTGGTATGTAGCAATTAAGGAAAAAGAGATCACCATTGGGTTGCAAAGCCAATGATATGTGTGAAGTGATGCAGGAAGACTCAAACCTAGCAGATTTTGGCGTCGGGCTCATAGTCACCTCATGGTCTACTCAGCGGACTCAGGAGTGGGGCTCGCTACACCCAAATAGATCTATCACTCATGACCCTCGGTCCTACAACGAGGATTAATGGCCTCAAGTTCCACCTACCCACTCACATGATCTAAGTAGTATACCATCCTTAAGCTAACCATACCATGTATAAAAGTGTCTGTAATTACTGTAACGTGTATTCCACCCCCGAAGTATAAAAACTGAAAACACTTAAGAAAAGAGGTGGGCATGAACTCACAGAAGTGCGTATCCTGTAACGTCAACCTCAAACTCGATCTGCTGCGTGACGACCTACACGTACTAATGTCTATTAGACGAACTGGCCGTGCCTTGGCTTAGGGTTTAGTGTTTTGAGTTGCGTTACTTTGATATTATACTTGTTAAAATAATAATAATTATTTTAACTTAACTTTTGTATTTAGGAAAAATAGTTAGGCAACTATTTCGTATCCATACTTCTCAAGTATTTTATATGTGTATTTCCTTCCCAAGGATGGGGGTATTTATACATGTACACTTGTAATTCTGAAAAATATATTTTAAGTCCCACTTAGAAAAATATATTTTAATCACTTGTCTAAAACATCTTAATTCCAAAATATATATATTTCCCAAAAATATCATATTTTACTTCACAATTTTCCCAAAATAATACTTTGCCAAAAATATACGTATAAGAGTATTTTTCTGAAATACTACATAAGTTACGTTTTAGTGTGTCGTAATGCAACAATACTTGTGTAACTTAGATATTTATTTTGTGAGGGTTTTGGTATTATTTTGGAGTCGTAATATCATGGCGTTATAAGTTATATTATTTTTACCCTAAAAATAATATATTTAGTTCACGTAATAAACAAACAATCATTCAAGAGTTTTAATATGGAATATATATTCTAAATATATATTTAACAAAATTTATTTACGAAATCAACCTCCGGCACTTAGTATTTTTGTAATAAAAATCATGGCGAAGTTTATTTTGAAAATAAAGTAAAAAATATATTTGTAAACACTTACTAGAAAAATATCTTCTAAGTGTTAAAATTTTAGAAAAATTTCGCCAGAGTTTCCTTTGTAAATGGAGGCGTCCACGCTTACTAGCGTATCATTTTCTTTTGTAAAATCATTCAATCAATTCTCAATCATCAACATATAACCTTTATTTACCAAACTTGTCAAAAACGAGCATAAACCATAAACTTGTGAACTTGAAAGTTTGTAAAAGCATGTAGTAACTTACTAGCACACTTAGTAAGTCTTGTTATCTTTAAAAATATGATTAGTTTCTTAAAAACTTCATTTTTAAAGAATTTGATCATTTACAACTTCATGTCATATTTTCTAAAAATATTTCTTTGTGAAATTTTCTCTTACACAAGTGTTCCTACACTTGTTTATCCACTAAAAATGGGTTTAGTTTATGTAAGATCCGAGTTTTAACAAAACTCATACTTTCCACTTGGTTCTTTCGAAAAACCACCCGTAGATCTTTAGATCTACAAGTTTATAACTTATTTTGGCCTTTATTTTTCAAGAAACTTTCATTTATTCAAGTTCATAGTTATGTGTGGATGATTTCATCATCCTACACATCTTTAACTTTCACATCTTGCTAGTTTATGTCTTTAAACATGATCTAGCAAGTCCATGTGATGAACCATATTATTTTACTAACAAACAACATACAATAATCATAACAACACAAGAACAACATGATTTCATCACTATTTTAACCATACTTCTTCTCTAGTTAGTTTATACTTCAAGACTTTGTTTATGTTCTCTAGAGTTCTCAACATTTCACCATTCTTTTCACCATTAACCAACAAAATTATGAACAAGATGAAGATCTAAGGCACTTACTACTAGCATAAGGCTAGGGGAGTTGCAAAGCGTAAAAGTGATGGATAAAAGAAAACGAGAGAGGTCCTTGAGCTTCCGAACACATCAAGCTTAGTTGTAGGGTCTCTTGCACCTTTGAGTATGTATGGATTGCTTGAAGGAAGCTTGAAGGTGGTGGTATGGTGGTGTGGTGGTGGCGGCCGAACACAAGAGAGAGGGAGAGAGATGAGTGGAGTTTGATGTTGTGAATGAAATGATCATGATCCTCAAGTCTTTCTTATAAACCACTAATCAACATTAACCATAGGATTTAATGTCCTATTATCCAACAACATTTAAATAAAATATTGAAAAGAATGGTGGGGGGTGTCCCCACTTTCTTCAACCGGTTCGAAGGGGGGGGGGGGTATAGGGTTGGGTTCTAATGTTCTAGTTACAATCTAGTTAGTTTTTAAAGGTTAAGTTAGTATGTTAAGGTGTGTTATTATTTATAAAGTGTGTTAGGGTGTTCGGGGACCCTAACTAGCTCAGAAAAGTAAAAACAATGTGTTTGTCAATATTTTTATGTTCCGGGTAAAGTCCGGTTGGGTGTTGTCCCGTTAAAGTTCTAAATTAATCTTTAAAGTGTCTTTTATAATGCTTTTAGTGACACATTAAATTCCCAACACTTTGGAAAATATCTTGGACTATTTTGTCAAGTTTTTGCACTTTACTAGCATTATTAAATGCTGAATTTATATTATTAAGTGCCGAATTCTTCATTTAAAGTATGTTTTAGGCATTTCCCGACACCATAACTATCACCTAGTGACGCAGTTTTATAGTCCTCACTTCCCTACACTCCCTACTAGTGTAGTACCCTGTCTTTGGCTCATACTGGCGTCAAAAACATTGTCTGTCTAGGTGCTGGCATTGTCAGCATGCCTTCTGGGTTATCCGCTCACTGTGCTAACTGTGTTTTGTGCATCAAGTTTGTCACTAATGTTTGTATAAAATAAATGGAGTGACAGTATGAAGGTGATGCATGTGTATGTATGTAACAGAAATCAGTAAATCAACAGTTGTAATCAAGCACAGTCATTAAGCACAAATTAAATATTAATTAATTGTACGGATACATGTATTTGTGAGGGTTGTCACATTCTCCCCCCGTTAAGAAAATTTCGTCTCGAAATTTTAGGTTCTACTTCTAGTTGCAGGGGTCTTAGGAAATAAGTGGGGGTATTTCTCTTTCATACGATCCTCGCGTTCCCACGTGAATTCTGGCCCGTGTCTTGCATTCCATCGAACTTTGACGAGTTTGACACTACTCCGTCGTGTCTTGTTAATCTTCCAATCCGTAACCTCAACGGGTTCTTCGGTAAAGTGGAGCGTGTCGTCGATGTGAACTTCGTCTGCAAGAATGATCACTGTCTCTTGTGTTGGACTCTTTTTCAAATTTGATACATGGAATGTATCATGAACACCATTAAGTTCAGCAGGTAAGTCCAACTTGTATGCTACAAGCCCAATCCTTTGAAGGATTTTGAAAGGGCCAATGTAACGTAGATTCAACTTCCCACGCTTCCCAAAGCGTGCCACACCCTTCCAGGGTGAAACCTTCAACAAAACCATATCCCCAACTTGAAACTCCAAAGGTTTCCTCCTTTGGTTTGCATAGCCTTTCTGTCGGTCGCGAGCCGCCTTGATGCGTTCTCGAATTTGAAAGATCTTGTCTGTTGTTTCTTGCACTATTTCGGGACCAACAAGCTGTCTATCACCCGCATCAGCCCAGCATAGCGGTGATCGACACTTGCGTCCATAAAGAGCTTCAAATAGCGCGGCTCCAATGCTTGTGTGGTAGCTGTTGTTGTACGAAAACTCGACTAATGGTAAATGATTATCCCAGCTACCACCCAGATCCATTACACACGCTCTCAGCATATCTTCCAACGTCTGAATAGTTTGTTCACTTTGGCCATCAGTTTGTGGGTGAAATGCAGTACTTAGGTTCAACTGTGAGCCAAAAGCTTCTTGGAAGGACTGCCAAATCCTTGACACGAAGCGTCCATCTCTATCAGAGATAATCGAGAGAGCAATCCATGACGTGCAACGATCTCTCGCATGTATATTTCAGCAAGTTTACTAGTGTTGTCATTCTCCTTGATTGGTAAGAAGTGCGCAGACTTTGTTAGGCGGTCTACTATTACCCAAATCGTATCATGGCCCTTGGGTGTCTTTGGCAATTTCGTTATGAAGTCCATGGAAATATGTTCCCATTTCCATTTGGGTATTTCAGGTTGCTGTAGAAGACCTGAAGGCTTTTGGTATTCGGCCTTTACCTTGGCGCATGTTAAACATTTGCTAACATATACTGCAACATCGCCCTTCATCCTAGGCCACCAGTAGAAATCCTTGAGGTCTTAGTACATCTTATCCGCACCGGGATGAATCGAGTACCGAGATTTGTGAGCTTCATAAAAAACAACCTTCCTCAATCCACCAAACAAAGGAACCCAAATTCGTTTCATGAAGCATAAAGTTCCTTCCTCGTTTGGCACCAACTGCTTCTCCATCCCACGGAGATATTCGTCCTCAATATTCCTTTCTTTCAAAGCTTCTCTCTGCGCGGCACGAATGCGCAAAGAGAGGTTTGTCTGGACAATCATTTCCAAAGCCCTAACTCTTATGGGCTTGATCCTCTCTTTTCGACTCAGGGCATTGATACACTCTAATTTACACATATTTTAGTCCCCCGTTTTACCCCTATTTTATGCGTTTTCGGCCGTAAAACTGTCATTCGGATACTTAATTATCTACACTTTTGTTTACAGGCCTAAAACAGCATACCAGACAAGATGATAGCGAAAACGAGGACTTTCCGGACAAAACGACGAAGCTGCGGACATTCTGTTAGAAAAACTGACCTGGGCCTGTGGAACGGTCGTGCGACCTGATGCACGACCGTGCATCTCCGACAGTTGTTGATTAGTCCGGCAATGAACGAGCAGTGCGACTAGGCGTGCAAGGCAAACAAGGCCAGACCGGTGATGCACGGACGTGCCATCCGAAGAACGACCGTGCGACTCCGAAGATCAGCCTGATCTCGGTGATGAACGCCCGACCCAGCAGCTCGTGCAACAAGAACCCAGAACTGAACGACCGTTCCATCCGAAGAACGGTCGTGCGATATCGTATCCGGTCAAAGATCTGATGACGTATGCAGCATGGTGACCCATCCTCAATAATTGCTTAAAGTGCACGGTCGTGCCACAGGAAGAACGACCGTGCAACAGCGAAAAAATATAAAAACAGAACAGAAACATTCTGTTCGTCATTCTGAAATTTTGGGGAGCAACTCAGGCGATTTTCAGGCTCCGGAGGCTTCTGCTTTCACCCGGATTCAAGCCATATTATCCCGATTAGCTCCATTACTATCCGGATCCTTAGTCTAGTGCTTGTTTATGGTTTGGTTTTCTAATCTTTCCATGATTTTGCTAATCTTTCAAGTACTTAGATTATTGTTTATGTATTATTGTAGCCTTTGGGCAAAAACACAACAATCCCTTGCTAGATTATAACCATTAGTTTGTTAAACTTTGTTTGTAATGACATTTTGAAGTATTTTCTATGTTAATCTTTGATGATTAGTTTGCAACCTTGTTATTGATATTGATTTCTTGATTATAAGTAATTGTGTTGGATGATTGGTGCTTGGTTAGTTAAGATAGTTGAAAAATGAAGCTTAATTAATCTTGTATTAGTAAACTTTGAACTTGGTTAACTAGTTTAGCTTGGTTTAAATATGTGCATCATGATACTAGAAATGGTTAGTGATTTAACAAAATGTAATTATTGTTAATCAAGAGAGCTTTTCGTCACGTAAGGACCTTAACGGGTTAGATGGTGTCGTTATAAATTCTTGCCATGATTTGTTAGCTTAGTTAGTAGTTTAGGCCAAAATTGCTATCTTGGTGAATTATTGTGCAAGATTTGTAAAATGAACTCGGTTGTGATTTAATCTAGTTTATGCTTGTCTCGGTGGTTGCATTGTGTTTATCGGTGTCTCTTTCCTTGATTAAGTGCGGTTAGAAAACTCCTAACGGATGACTAACTTATTTTTAAGAGACTTTTATAGACATTTATCAATTGCACGTTAAAGAACAATTTTAGGTGGTTAAAGTGTGTTTATCGTTTTAACTTTCCGAATGATTGTCATGTTAGGATTCCCGAAAGGGATACTAATTGTCTTAAATTGGAAAATTGACCGAATGCTTCTAGTGCCAAAATCGACTTAGTTGACATGCTTTGGTTGTGTATTAAGCAAGGTTTTTTATCTATTATCTATTATGTTTTTATTATGTATTTGTTTACGCTTACTTTAGTTTAATTAAAATCAAACAAAACTTATGTTTTTACCGGTAGTTTAGTGACAAAGGTCTAGTATTATTTCTCCGCCCATTTCCTTGGATCGATACTTGGTTCTTTCGTGTGTGTTTTGATGTAAAAGTAATAATCACTTTTATAAATTTAAAACCAAATCGTGTTTAATTTTATTGCAAAATTATGTATATATACGCACACGTCAGGCATCAGCGACCACATTCGCTTTTCCTGGGTGATACTTGATCTCGCAATCATAATCATTCAACAGCTCTACCCAGCGTCTTTGTCTCATGTTAAGCTCTTTTTGATCAAATATGTGCTGCAGGATCTTGTGATCCGTGAAGATTGTACATCGCGTGCCATACAAATAATGTCACCAGATCTTCAATGCAAACACCACCGCTCCTAAATCCAAGTCATGCGTGGTATAGTTTTTCTCGTGAATCTTCAACTGGCGTGACGCATATGCTATAACCTTCTGGCGCTGCATCAGCACGCAACCCAAACCTTGACGCGAGGCATCACAATATACCACGAAGTCATCTGTTCCTTCGGGTAGTGATGTGCGTGAAAGTGTCGTATATATTAGGTGTATATTTTAAGCCCCTTTAACACTTATTTTAGCCAAGTTTTAAATTTATAAAACACGATATTTTACTAACACTAAACACACATATGGGCAAGTGCACCCATCGTGGGCGTAGTATAGCGTTGGTAAGATACCGAGGTCGTCCAAGGACACAAGAGCTTTTAATACCGGTTTATCCTCAACGTCTAACCAAAATAAAAAGTTTAGAAAAAATGTTTTAAGCTAAGAAAAATAAAAACTAACTAAAATGCTGAAAAATAAAAATAAAAGAAAAACAGATAGACAATATGAATCACTTGGTTCCGACTCGTATCTAGTATAACCTTTGATTATTTCCGCACTTTTGCACATAATTAAGAGATTATCTTAGTTATTGTAGTAGGCCCCTCTTTTGAAGGTGACGTTACCCTCACCCCAGTAGTTTGAGTCAGCAAGGATACAATCCTAAAAGGGTGGATTATTGGAAGATAATGAATTAAGTTATTAATGCAGTATTGTGGTAGGCCCCGCTTTTGGCGGTGACGTTACCCTCGGCTAAGTAGTCTGAGTCAGCAGGGATACAGTCCTAAGTAGCCGGGTTATAGTATTAATAGTAGTTAACTTATGAGGGGATCAAAGAGTTTGGACCCCCGCCATCCAATACCGTGAAGTATTGAATGAGGTCCTACTAAATTTGACCCAGGTCCATTGCAGGACCTCTAAACGCTGAACAATGGCAAGACCTTTACCAAACCGTTCCCTTAACCCCCGACCAGGTAGCCAACATACCTCCATATAGACCGTGGAGGTACAAATGGTGAAAATCCTTTATTTTATATAGACAGTAAAATAATGCCAAGACACCATGGACAAACGATAAGGAAAGATCACCTTCAACATAAGTAACTAGTTATTAAAGTCATTAATACAAAACCAAATAAAAAGTGCAAAAGATTAGAAATAAAAAGTATTATACTAGACACTTTGTCTTCACCAAGTGATGTAAGAGACTTAGGAAAACATGGCTTTGATTGTCAAGAACTCTTACGATCAATCTTGGATCCCGAGACGACTCACACACTCTACGATGGACAATGGATGATGGTGGTGGATGATGGTGTTGTGATGGTGGTGGGTGGTGGATGAAGTGTGAGAGAGGTGGTGTGCCAAGGGATGAGTTGAAATGAAACCAAGCACTCCTATTTATAGGCTGAACAGAAGGCTGGGCACGGCCCCGTGTCCGCTGGGCACGGCCCCGTGCCTGTCTGACACTCTCTCTCTTCATTAATTGTAATTCGCAATTACAATTAATGCGCCTGCAGTACTTTCGCCACGCCCCCGTGCTCACTGGGCACGGCCCCGTGGTGGGCAATAGAAGCTTCTATATGTTTGTCTTTTCTGCTGCTTCTTGGGCACGGCCCCGTGCTGGCTGAGCACGGGGCGTGTTCAGTCTTCTGCCTTCTCTATTTTGCTTGGGAAGAAGCCGTTGAGGGGTCGGGCAATCCACTTAGGTTCCTTTCCTTGTATTTATGTTGGATTTAGCTGTCTTTTTGCTTCTTTTGTGAATTTGAGCTCATTTAATCCTGAAAATACAAAAGGAAGACAAAAACACTCTTTTTCCAACATTAGTACTTAAAAAGGGTTAGTTTTATGCCTCATTTGATGTAATTTATATGTTGCATTTTACACACATCAAATACCCCCACACTTGAACTTTTGCTTGTCCTCAAGCAAAACTCTTTAATATGTGGCTTACACTCCCAAATGGAATGGGTAGAAGAGAAGGTTTTGGGCTTGTCGTAGAGTGTCGGGATTTCCAAGATTCTTTAGGAAGTTTTATTTTTATTTATTTACAATCCTATTCGTCATGATTTATTTAAAACTTTTCATAAGAGAAATTATTTATTAGGGCATAGCATGCCTTTTTTAAAACTTCATTTATATACAAGTTCACATACCTCACGGGAGAAATCACTCACACTCGGGCGAAGGTGCATTTTTAGTGAATCACTCGAGAGCGGCATGGAACTTATTCCTACCATAGGCTTGCCAAGCAATCAATCCTCCTCCTTTTTAACTTATATACCTTTGTAAATATCAAGAGGACTTTGTGGGTTAAGGGTTAGGTTTGGGTTAAAGGTAGGTGGTTGGGTTAGTGGTTAGTGGTTAGTAAAAAGGGTGAAAAAGCGTAACAAGTGTCGGTTTTCGTAGGACTTTCTATTTTTGTAACTCTTATTTTGATGATGCTATTATTCAAACAAAGTTGTTTTTGATAAACTTGTTTGTTTATTTTCTTTTGCTTCATCATCAACACATTTTTTTTATCATACGAAAAACCGAACTTGTTACTAAAACAAAGGGTTAAAAAATAAAAAGGTTTTGGTGGGTGAAAGGGTTTTTGGTTTGGGTGATGAAATGAAAAGGTTTAGGCTCAAAGGGGCTAACTAGGGGGATTTTTGGGTAGGTGGTAAAAGAAAAAGAAAAATAATGGTGTAGAAATAAAAAGGTTAGTCCTAATGCCTCCATCATTTACTTACTCGGGTTTAAGTTGATAAGGACCGGGAATGTATCGTCATGGCAAGTTCTAGAGTCGTAAGAACCAAGCGGCTATTCACACAAGAAACGAAAAATGAGCATTTAGTTTAAAGATGTAAATTTGTAGGCTCAATAAAGGCTCAAAAACTCACTTTTGTGGGAATGGGTTTTTATGTGATCAAGTATATAATCAAATTTTAACTAAGTTTGCCATGCCTTTTCATAATTTTCTTATGTTGGTTCTTTTTTTATCACTACGCTATCGGTTGTAAATTCGTAAAAATATAACCTTTTTGAGAGCTTGGATTTCCCGAGTTAAACCTAGACAAGTAAAAAAAAATGAAATTTTTGAAAAAAAAATTGGGGTGATTAGCGGTTCCAATAGAGTTTTGTGTAAGGCTTGTATTTAGGACTTGCAAAATTTCAAGGTTTTAGCATCCCCCCCCCCCTCACTTAAATTACACATTGTCCTCAATGTGTCCCAAAAACAAATTTTTGGTTGATTGAATGTGTAAAAAGGTGTAAAAAAGCAAAAATTTTGTGTTACTGGCAGCCTGGACACGACCCTGTGTTGAGTGGGCACGACCCCGTGTTCAGGTGCCAGTAACGAGAACTTACAGAAGGTGAACACGGGGGCGTGTTGGGTGGACACGGCCCCGTGTCTGACAAAAATCTGCAGGTTAGTAACCCAACAGCAGGTCTGGGAGGTGAGCACGGGGGCATGTTGGCTGGACACGTCCCCGTGTGGACAGTCTGTAAGCCTGAAAAACAGGTTTCTTCCCCCGTCTTTTCCATCCTGGTCCTATAAGTGCTGAGGCTTAGCATTCAAAGCCTCGGTTTGTACCTGTGTCATCACTTACTACCACACCAAGTAACACAAACATCCTACATTACCAAAGTTAATTGTTCCAAGCATAAAGTAAAAAAAAAAAAACGGAAAATAAAAGAAGTCAAGGAAAGTAAATTGTTCAACATTTGGCACGCAGGCCACCAATTGTTCGATAGTGAAAAAGGGTTAACCTGGGAAGTCATCAACCAACCGCTTCCTCCTCTGCTCCTCTCGCCTACTCCATAGCATCGTCATTATCATCATCGTCATCATCCCCTCCATGGCGTGCAATGTGGTCTCGTATGTATCCCACATCGTCTTGGATCTCGGATAGGTTTCTTTCGATAGCTCCGACCCGGTGGTAGGTGTTGCTCGCCATGTTGTAGGTGTTCCTAGTACACATAAGGTTTTCCTGCAACAAATCATGCAAACTTTGAAAGTTAGGAAAACCACCTCCCGAGGAGGATGATTGGCCCGGATCACCGTGGGGTTGGTACTGGTACTGATGATGTTGCGGAGCTGGGAGGACAAGCGCTTCTTGTGGGTTCCATGCATGACCTTGCATCCTTTGAAAGGTTACCGTCCCGTCTTCGGCCTCATAAATTAGGTTCATTGAACGGCATATGTGAATATCCACCGTACCCGACCAGGGGCTCCTCTCAAATGACCTAGGTATGTGGGCGAAGTGCTTGAAAAGACGGTACACCCATCCCCCAAAGAAAATAGGAGTTGGTGCACTAGCAAGGCGGTTGTGATGCAAGTTTCGGAGCATGAGGAACGGAACATCGAGCGGCCTACGGTTGTGAATGCAGTGGAGGACAAGCAAATCTCTTAACCCAACGACGCCACTACTTTCATGCCTTTGGCTAAGAGAATAGCCGAGGAGCCTATGGATGTATCTGTAGAGCGGATCCCTCAGCTTTGTACTCTTAGTGCTGCTCGGATTGTAGAACCCTTCCCCAATCTGAGCCCACATGGCTTGGCGTTCGTTGTCTTCGATCTCTCTCAATCCCCCAGTATTTTCTTCGTTTCCCGCATCCTCTTCCGCATACAACCCGATAATTGACTCAAATTGTGCCATGGATATCGAATACTTTGTTCCGCCACATCTGAATGACACCCCGTCATTGTCGAACGGGTCGCACTGTAACACCTGTGTCATTTCAACCATCAAACAAATGCCAAACCAATGAAATAATGTATTTCATACTTTGGACTTGTATAAATATGTGTATCTTTTGCACATATCGACTCTTGTTCGATTTCAAGCTCTAAATCGCTTTCTGGAAGGTTATACACGCACTGATGCGCAAATATAACCAGTTTAATGCAACGAACACTCCGGAATAGTGAAATAGGCTTAACATACCTTAAATAACCTTTACATAACTTAGATATAAGTTTTGGAAGGTTTGGTGTGATGAAATCAAAGTTTAATCGCTTACAGGGACTAAATTTGACAAACTGCGAAAGTATGCCAATTTGAACTGTAACAGACCTTCCGGAACATGACCATAAGTTAAACATACCATAAATATCCTTTACATAGCTTAGAAATAGGCTTTGAGGGGTTCGGTATGCTAAAATAAACTTTTGGGTCATTCAGGGACTAAAAGTGTCAAAAAGTGCACAAGTTTGCATTTTCGCGCATAACTTACGTTCTGAATACATCTGGACATCCAAAAATTTATGTAAGCATGACTACATTATATTTTATTGATCGCCTTAAGAAAAATCCATTCGTCGCGTCATTTGGTTCGTTTTTCGCGCTTATGCGCATTCCGTCGTAATTAAGCGAACATCGCGTTCGTACGACCAAACGAACCATCATCCGGCATATTTTTGAGTATGTTTTGAGTTCCCTATACTTTAACTTCATTTTAGAGCCTTGAAATGAGGTTAACGGGGTTCAAACGCATCGAAAAAGGCCTTAAACACGTGCAGGGACCATTCCTGCCACTTTTGAAACTTTTCTGAAACTGGGGGGTCAGTGGCGTAGCGCGACTGCCTAGGCCCTCACCGTCGCGCTACGCGACTTCCTAGTCTGGGGCAGAAACATGCAGAAAACTCATTTTTCGCATTTTCGGGACCGGATTCGATGTATCGACAGCTGTTTACAGTTGTTATCCACTCCCAAATCCCTTGCCAAGTGTTGATTCCCTATGGTTAGTGGCAATTTAGGCACCATAACATTCCGACACTTGTACGGACATGATTAAGGCACGATTTTCGACAAACGATCCTAACGGTTCGGGTATTCCTATAAATACCCAACCCACACAACATCAAAACCCACTCGAATTCTGATTTTGAGAGCTCTAAGTTGAAACCATTGTTTCATACCTGAGTTCTTGGATCGGGATTAGCATTCGGGGACCCTTCGTAAGTATTCTTTCGTTCTTTTCCTTATTTTATTGCTTTTCGAGTCCGAAAGTCAAACTTTGTTTGACTTTCAGCGTTGACCAGTAATGGTCAATGCGAAGTTCGTTTGAACTTCGCAACGTGAGTGTAATCACGTTGGTCATAGTCCCTTGGGACTATGCCCACTGATTACCACGTTGTCTAGGGTCGTAGGGTAGGCGATCTGATAAATCGCCTATACCTTCGAACCCGACCCAGTTTGGTCGATCATTAGGATCCGACCAAATACATTAGGTGACCATAGTATGTAGGGAATAACCTTCCGAGGTTATACCCTATGGTCACATCGTTTAAGTAGTTGTATGATAGGTAGTTTATATGCCTTAGGTAAATTACCAGAATACCCTTTTCATGTATAATTGGTAATTAAGCATATGTAACCTAAACTTTTGTCCCATAACTGATTATGTAACATGTTTAGGCATATAACACTTGCCATAGGACTAGTTAGGCGGTCCGAACGCGTTTCACGCGAACGACGCGTTAAAGTAGCATAAGCTACCTAAACGGGTCGTAATGGGTCGAAAACACTCAGGTTAAGTTTCATTTAGTATGTAGGCTTTGTTAAACCAAATGACACGAGTCTCTACACTCGTTTGGTTTACAAACCCTAATGCTACCCAATCTTCCGATCTAGGTCCGGTTTATTAACATAGTTACCTATACTAGGTGCCGTTTGATATCCGCGATCTCTAGCTTTGTTTGGTTGTTACTCAAGGACTTCTGAGCAATCTCAAGTGAGTACATAGACCCCTCTTTTACTGTTTTCCAAACTGTTTTGGGGTGGAACACATGTGCCTACTTGTTACTTTCATGCTTTCCAGTTTTCACATCATATACCTGCTATGTTCGTTAGTACATTATAGTACATGATTTCAATACATTTTATGCTATGTATGTCCATTATGTGCATACTTAGTACATTGTTTTACATTGCTTTTCTGTTGCATATGCTTATCCAGCATATGAACACATTATACTACATATTGAACCGTTGTAAACATTTGACTATGTGAACCGTTGTAATCATTTAACTCTGTGATCCGTTGATATCTGTGAACCGTTTGTACCTGTGAACCGTTTATATCTGTGAACCGTTTGTATCTGTGATCCGTTGATATCTGTGAACCGTTTGTATCTATGATCCGTTGATATCTGTGAACCGTTTGTATCTGTGAACCGTTTGTATCTGTGAACCGTTTATATCTGTGAACCGTTTATATCTGTGAACCGTTTGTATATGTGAACCGTTTATATCTGTGAACCATTTGTATCTGTGAACCGTTTGTATCTGCGAACCGTGTGAACCGTATTTGACCATACATAAACATTTCTACTATTGTTAAACATTACTTTGGTGGTTTGGTTTGATTAAATGATTAAGTAACGATGCGTGTGTAATATGATACAAGCATGGTGGATACGCCGCTGGTACTTCCTATATATAAGTGTTTGTATGGTATTACATATTGTAGCGTTATTTGAATCATTTCAGTTTGAGACATAGAACATTTTATACAAATAACATACTTTTCACAAGACATTGTTTTACAAACAACTTATCTTTTACAAACTCATTTTACTTGGTTATTCATTTAACCATGCATTATTCACTTATTTATACATATCATCTGAACTCATTGTTTTTCAAATGATTTACAAAACAAAGCAAATTACAAGGTTCATGACTAAACATTTTTCTCAAAAATAAGTCATGGAACCTATTTTCACAAAACCTATGTATCTCACAGGCATTTTTATGCTGACGTACCTATTTTCACATGTGTTTTTCAGGAGCTGTTGCATAAGATGATCAAGATACACATAGGCAGACTTGGGCTTTAGTGACAATAAAAGATGCAAGACTAGTTAATTATGTTGTATTTCTTTGTTTGTTAAGACATTGTAACACCTTTAATCAATAAAACGAAACTTCAATTGCCATGGATTTGAAACAATTAATTCTGTTACAACACTCCCCGATGTTTCCGCCACGTTTTGTATGTTCTACGTGGTCGGGGTGTGACAGAAAAGATGGTATCAGAGCCAATGGTTATAGGGAATTAGGTTATTAGTAATGCTTTGACCTAGTCTATAACCTTCTAGGACCCTAACGCGAGTTTACTTGCGTTTAGTCATAAAACAATACCGTCACCTATCCTTAGGCGACTACCACAACAAGAACATGAATTTCAAAACCGCTTTGAAAACTAATCATCTGTTCTAGGATGATTTATTACAAGGTTTTGAACCCTCTATTGTAAGGTTTTGAACCCTCTATTGTAAGGTTTTGAACCCCTTTGAATTTTCAAAATCTCGTTAAGGTTTTGGGGTTTTAAATAATGAGAACACGTGCAAACTGGAAGGGTGAATGCCTGTATTCTGGGTTTTCTGTCTAGGCAAGCACTTCGTATACATCTCATCAGACGCGAGACCAGTTGTGCTTACCTGGGAATTCTTGGGATGAGTGTTCACTTATAGGCGAGCATGTCTTCGCGATACATTATTTTTGACCTATTTTACTTTGATTATTCACCAAGGTCGTTTGTTGCTTTGTAGTAACAAACAAATGACCACTATCCTTGCTTTCATCAGATTTGTTTCATCTCATTCTTTTCGTCTAATTCTCTCACTCGTTTCCTTTCATGTTCCTCTTTTAGAATGCCTCCTCGACGCGAAAACCAGATAGCGACTGCCGAGCTGGCAGAAATCATTGCGCAGCAAATGGCTGCTCAATTCCCAAACCTCTTTGCTCAATGGAATCAAGCCAACAACAACAATAATGGTCCATGCAATTTCAAGAGTTTTAACTCGGCGAAACCACTCAAGTTTAGTGGTTCTGAGGGAGCGACTGGGCTTCTTCAATGGTTCGAGAGCATTGAGAATACTTTCCGCCACGTGCAGTGTCCTGACAATCGCAAGGTCGAGTTTGCTTCGAGTGTGTTCCAGAAGAGAGCCCTTACGTGGTGGAACGGTGTTATGAGAGATCGTGGTGCAGAAGTTGCACTCGCACAGACATGGGCTGAACTTAGGGCCCTTATGATGAAGGAATTCTGTCCTCGACACGAGATCAGGGCTTTGGAAAGGGAATTCGACAATCTTGAGCAAGACAGCGGTGAGCATCGAGCCTACACGGACCGTTATGAGGAGTTAAGTCTATTATGCCCAAACATGGTCACGCCTTTGGATAAGGCAATCGAAAAGTACATTGATGGCCTCCCTGACTCAATACAAGACATTGTGACTGGTAGCAACCCTACTACAGTTAGACAGGCCATTGAGCTATCTGCAACCTTGACAGAATCAAAGATCAGGAAAGGTAAACTTTTCCGAAAAGGTGACAAGAAGCCGGTCGAAGAATCGAAACCAATCGAGGAATCAAAGATCATGGATGAACAGACTGGATCCCCTAAGAGGTCAAAGAAGCGAAAGGCTTCTCAGAACTACGCTGTGGTCGCTCACAATGATCAAGCCGTCCTCAACCAACCAGCTCAACCCCCTGCCAGGAAACCCTACAACGGAACTGCACCTTTGTGCAACCAATGTGGCCTACATCATCATGCTGGGGTGAAGTGCCGCACATGCCAAGTTTGCGGACTTATAGGTCATACAGCTAGGGTTTGCCCAACCGCAGCTGCACCAAATCAAGCTGGCAACAATCCTGCTCAAGCTCGTTTTCCACCGGGATCTTGCTACAACTGTGGCGAGATAGGCCATTTTCGTAGGAATTGCCCAAGGCTTGCTAATGCAAATCCAGCGCAGGGATGAGCATATGATCAACCAGAAGACAACATCGCTTAGAAATAATCACGTCTTATGTATTATTTTCTTTTGTTTTCGGGATCCAAGAAACAGTTGTTATTGTTGTTTATAAATAAATCTTTCATTTACATTGCAATGTATTTATGTGATTGTATGTATAAACAACATATCCCCCACAATACCGACAATCAAGGAACCGCATTCCTTGAAGAACAGACTACTCCTAAATTTCTTCCATTGTATGATCTTTTGCGTTTTTTTACAAAAATCCTAAGTACCCGTTTCTTCCAAGAGAAACGAAGTACGAGGTGCCAAGTTAATTACAATCAATAACAAGACAATAACAATTAAACAACTATGTGATTATGTGCTTATGAACATTACAAGACAAACTGTGCGGACTATGCAAGGAATTACGTAATTATGGATGCATACATAATTATGGAATTTAGTGCACAGAAACCACAGCGAGCTTTGTCATGTACCTAGAAGTTAACCCTATTCATTTCCAATTCTGATGAAGTATCCGTTGAGGAAAAATGAACTAGCTATTCATTTTTCACTTCTGAAGAATATCCGTTGAGGAAATGAATATCCGTTTATCCTTCATTTCCAATTCTGAAGAATAACCGTTGAGGAAAATGACTCTGTTTGTGCATTTTCGTTCTGAAGAGTATCCGTCGAGGGAAATGAATATCCGTTTATCCTTCATTTCCAATTCTGAAGAATAACCGTTGAGGAAAATGACTCCGTTTGTGCATTTTCGTTCTGAAGAGTATCCGTCGAGGGAAATGAATATCCGTTTATTTAATCCTTCATTTCCGAACCTGAGGAAACAACCGTTGAAAATGACTCTGTTAGTTCATTTTCGTTTCTGAAGATTATCCATTGAGGAAATGAATATCCGTTTGTCTATCATCTTTCATTTCCGAACCTGAGGAAGCAACCGTTGAAAATGACTCCGTTAGTTCATTTTCGTTTCTGAAGATTATCCGTTGAGGAAATGAGTATCCGTTGTTAAATCCTTCATTTCCGAACCTGAGGAAGCAACCGTTGAAAATGACTCCGTTAGTTCATTTTCGTTTCTGAAGATTATCCGTTGAGGAAATGAGTATCCGTTGTTAAATCCTTCATTTCCGAACCTGAGGAAGCAACCGTTGAAAATGACTCCGTTAGTTCATTTTCGTTTCTGAAGATTATCCGTTGAGGAAATGAGTATCCGTTGTTAAATCCTTCATTTCCGAACCTGAGGAAGCAACCGTTGAAAACGACTCCGTTTGTTCATTTTCGTTTCTGAAGATTTGTCCGTTGAGGAAATGAATATCCGTTTGTCTATTCATTTTCAATTCCATTTCTGAGGAAGCACCCGTTGAAAATGACTCCGTTTGTTCATTTTCGTTTCTGAAGATTTGTCCGTTGAGGAAATGAATATCCGTTTGTCTATCATTTTCATTTCCATTTCTGAGGGAACAAACCGTTGAAAATGACTCCGTTTGATCATTTTCGTTTCTGAAGATTTTCCGTTAAGGAAATGAATCCCCGTTTGTTTATTCCTTCATTTCCGCTTCTGAAGAATACTCGTTGAGGAAAATGACTCCGGTTGTTCATTTTCATTCTGAAGAATGTCCGTTAAGGAAATGACAGGATTATGCTTCACATATCTCTGGTGGTTATCTGACACAAAGTCACAAATAGACTCCTACGAATTAATTTCGGGATGAAATTTCCTAAAGTAGGGGAGACTGTAACACCTGTGTCATTTCAACCATCAAACAAATGCCAAACCAATGAAATAATGTATTTCATACTTTGGACTTGTATAAATATGTGTATCTTTTGCACATATCGACTCTTGTTCGATTTCAAGCTCTAAATCGCTTTCTGGAAGGTTATACACGCACTGATGCGCAAATATAACCAGTTTAATGCAACGAACACTCCGGAATAGTGAAATAGGCTTAACATACCTTAAATAACCTTTACATAACTTAGATATAAGTTTTGGAAGGTTTGGTGTGATGAAATCAAAGTTTAATCGCTTACAGGGACTAAATTTGACAAACTGCGAAAGTATGCCAATTTGAACTGTAACAGACCTTCCGGAACATGACCATAAGTTAAACATACCATAAATATCCTTTACATAGCTTAGAAATAGGCTTTGAGGGGTTCGGTATGCTAAAATAAACTTTTGGGTCATTCAGGGACTAAAAGTGTCAAAAAGTGCACAAGTTTGCATTTTCGCGCATAACTTACGTTCTGAATACATCTGGACATCCAAAAATTTATGTAAGCATGACTACATTATATTTTATTGATCGCCTTAAGAAAAATCCATTCGTCGCGTCATTTGGTTCGTTTTTCGCGCTTATGCGCATTCCGTCGTAATTAAGCGAACATCGCGTTCGTACGACCAAACGAACCATCATCCGGCATATTTTTGAGTATGTTTTGAGTTCCCTATACTTTAACTTCATTTTAGAGCCTTGAAATGAGGTTAACGGGGTTCAAACGCATCGAAAAAGGCCTTAAACACGTGCAGGGACCATTCCTGCCACTTTTGAAACTTTTCTGAAACTGGGGGGTCAGTGGCGTAGCGCGACTGCCTAGGCCCTCACCGTCGCGCTACGCGACTTCCTAGTCTGGGGCAGAAACATGCAGAAAACTCATTTTTCGCATTTTCGGGACCGGATTCGATGTATCGACAGCTGTTTACAGTTGTTATCCACTCCCAAATCCCTTGCCAAGTGTTGATTCCCTATGGTTAGTGGCAATTTAGGCACCATAACATTCCGACACTTGTACGGACATGATTAAGGCACGATTTTCGACAAACGATCCTAACGGTTCGGGTATTCCTATAAATACCCAACCCACACAACATCAAAACCCACTAGAATTCTGGTTTTGAGAGCTCTAAGTTGAAACCATTGTTTCATACCTGAGTTCTTGGATCGGGATTAGCATTCGGGGACCCTTCGTAAGTATTCTTTCGTTCTTTTCCTTATTTTATTGCTTTTCGAGTCCGAAAGTCAAACTTTGTTTGACTTTCAGCGTTGACCAGTAATGGTCAATGCGAAGTTCGTTTGAACTTCGCAACGTGAGTGTAATCACGTTGGTCATAGTCCCTTGGGACTATGCCCACTGATTACCACGTTGTCTAGGGTCGTAGGGTAGGCGATCTGATAAATCGCCTATACCTTCGAACCCGACCCAGTTTGGTCGATCATTAGGATCCGACCAGATACATTAGGTGACCATAGTAGGTAGGGAATAACCTTCCTAGGTTATACCCTATGGTCACATCGTTTAAGTAGTTGTATGATAGGTAGTTTATATGCCTTAGGTAAATTACCAGAATACCCTTTTCATGTATAATTGGTAATTAAGCATATGTAACCTAAACTTTTGTCACATAACTGATTATGTAACATGTTTAGGCATATAACACTTGCCATAGGACTAGTTAGGCGGTCCGAACGCGTTTCACGCGAACGACGCGTTAAAGTAGCATAAGCTACCTAAACGGGTCGTAATGGGTCGAAAACACTCAGGTTAAGTTTCATTTAGTATGTAGGCTTTGTTAAACCAAATGACACGAGTCTCTACACTCGTTTGGTTTACAAACCCTAATGCTACCCAATCTTCCGATCTAGGTCCGGTTTATTAACATAGTTACCTATACTAGGTGCCGTTTGATATCCGCGATCTCTAGCTTTGTTTGGTTGTTACTCAAGGACTTCTGAGCAATCTCAAGTGAGTACATAGACCCCTCTTTTACTGTTTTCCAAACTGTTTTGGGGTGGAACACATGTGCCTACTTGTTACTTTCATGCTTTCCAGTTTTCACATCATATACCTGCTATGTTCGTTAGTACATTATAGTACATGATTTCAATACATTTTATGCTATGTATGTCCATTATGTGCATACTTAGTACATTGTTTTACATTGCTTTTCTGTTGCATATGCTTATCCAGCATATGAACACATTATACTACATATTGAACCGTTGTAAACATTTGACTATGTGAACCGTTGTAATCATTTAACTCTGTGATCCGTTGATATCTGTGAACCGTTTGTACCTGTGAACCGTTTATATCTGTGAACCGTTTGTATCTGTGATCCGTTGATATCTGTGAACCGTTTGTATCTGTGATCCGTTGATATCTGTGAACCGTTTGTATCTGTGAACCGTTTGTATCTGTGAACCGTTTATATCTGTGAACCGTTTATATCTATGAACCATTTGTATCTGTGAACCGTTTGTATCTGCGAACCGTGTGAACCGTATTTGACCATACATAAACATTTCTACTATTGTTAAACATTACTTTGGTGGTTTGGTTTGATTAAATGATTAAGTAACGATGCGTGTGTAATATGATACAAGCATGGTGGATACGCCGCTGGTACTTCCTATATATAAGTGTTTGTATGGTATTACATATTGTAGCGTTATTTGAATCATTTCAGTTTGAGACATAGAACATTTTATACAAATAACATACTTTTCACAAGACATTGTTTTACAAACAACTTATCTTTTACAAACTCATTTTACTTGGTTATTCATTTAACCATGCATTATTCACTTATTTATACATATCATCTGAACTCATTGTTTTTCAAATGATTTACAAAACAAAGCAAATTACAAGGTTCATGACTAAACATTTTTCTCAAAAATAAGTCATGGAACCTATTTTCACAAAACCTATGTATCTCACAGGCATTTTTATGCTGACGTACCTATTTTCACATGTGTTTTTCAGGAGCTGTTGCATAAGATGATCAAGATACACATAGGCAGACTTGGGCTTTAGTGACAATAAAAGATGCAAGACTAGTTAATTATGTTGTATTTCTTTGTTTGTTAAGACATTGTAACACCTTTAATCAATAAAACGAAACTTCAATTGCCATGGATTTGAAACAATTAATTCTGTTACAACACTCCCCGATGTTTCCGCCACGTTTTGTATGTTCTACGTGGTCGGGGTGTGACACGCACCTTGAAGTGAATGCAAAGGTGCTATAGAATTCTAAGGTGCATTCATGAACGGAACGTAGTCGAGTTGTTAGGGCGACTCTGAGTGGTCCCGTGACGATGTTGTTGAAACGGTCAATTTGATTCACTATGGTTAGCAATTCTGTGCAAGCTTGCCTCGGGTATTCCTCCGGCCTTGTTTGAAGAATCTCATATCGAGCTCTTGCATCTACCTCATTGGCGTTGAATCTTGTGAATTTCCAGGCCATCTACAAGAATACACCAAAAGTTAGCACGAAACATAAATGTTTTCGGATAAAACTGCAAACAGCGAGCTGGACACGACCCCGTGTCCAGCGGACACGGCCCCGTGTCCAGGGGTCTGTTACTCAAAAATCCCATTTTTCGACCCGGTTTCGAAAACTTGAAAATTTTTGGTCCAATCGGTGCGGTTTCCCCCGAAAATGAAACCCTAAGTGCCGTTTTTCCCAAAATATCCCGTTTACCCTATCAATTTTATCTTTTTCGGTTCAAGAACAAGGGTTTGGGGTTTTTGTAAGAAATCGGGTGAATCTATGAACAATTTAAGTGTATTTACTTCCCTTAACACTAATCTAACTAAATGCAAACAGATTTAGGCAAAAATTTGAGGTTCGATCCGGATGAACTTCAAGAACCCTAGATTTTTCCCCAAATTCTTGGTGTTTAAACTACATGCAAGTAACTAATCTAAATACTAATAGTGATAGAATCATACCTTGATGTTGTTAGATCGATAGGAGACGTTGAAATTTGCGAAAAAACTCCTGGAACCAGAGCTTTTGTGGGGAAACGGGGAGTGTGGAATGAAGAAACTGTTTTGAAAAAGGGGATTTATCCCGACTGCAGCGCGGACACGGCCCTGTGTCCAGCGGACACGGCCTCGTGCCGAGGGTGTTTTTTTTTTTAGTGCACGTGTGAGTGCCCCTTTTTCCCATAAGCTATGGTTAGAAAACTTACCGCTTTATTTTGTCGTCTCAATCGTTCGTAACGTACCAGGCATGATGTTTTTATTCTTCCACCGTTTGAAGCGAGATTTCTTCTTCCTCATCCTCAATGAATCCTTGATAGAGTTTCAGCCGTTGGCCATTGACTTTAAATGGTGGCCCATTTCGAGATTTAATTTCTACTGCACCGTGTGGAAAAATATGGGTGATGGAAAAAGGTCCTGACCACCTAGACTTTAATTTACCAGGAAACAATCGAAGTCGTGAATTAAACAAAAGAACTAAATCTCCTACCCGAAATTCATTAGGTTTAATATGTTTGTCGTGCAAATTTTTCATTCTTTCCTTATAAATTTCAGAGTTTGAGTATGCATAATTCCTATGCTCGTCTAATTCATTTAATTGACAAAATCGATTTTTACCAGAAAATTCTAAATCTAAGTTTACATTTTTGATTGCCCAGTAGGCTTTGTGTGCAATTTCTACGGGAAAATGACAACTTTTACCATAGACTAGCTTATATGGGGTTGTACCTATTGTTGTTTTATAAGCAGTTCGAAAAGCCCATAAAGCATCGTCTAATTTATCTGCCCATTCCTTTTTATTTAACCCTACGGTTTTTTCAAGTATTCGTTTTAAACCTCTATTAGTCACTTTGGCTTGTCCGTTTGTTTGAGGGTGATATGCTGTTGAGACCCGGTGATAGACCCCATATCTTGTTAAAAAAATTTCAAGTTGATGGTTGCAAAAATGGGTACCTCTATCACTTATTAAAGCTTTAGGTGTGCCAAAACGAGAGAATAATTTTTTCAGAAATTTTACCACAATTCTTCCATCATTTGTTGGAAGTGCCTCGGCCTCGGCCCATTTAGACAAGTAATCTACTGCCACAAGTATATATTTGTTTCCTTTTGATGGTGGGAAAGGTCCCATAAAGTCGTGTCCCCACACATCAAAAATTTCACAAACAAGAATGCCGTTTTGTGGCATTTCGTTTTTGGAAGAAATATTACCTGTTCTTTGGCAGGCATCACATGTTTTTACAAGACTTTGGGCGTCTTTGTAAATGGTTGGCCAATAAAATCCTGAATCAAATTCCTTTCGTGCGGTACTAGCAGCACCATGATGTCCTCCGTATGGACCTTCATGACAATGGCGGAGAATTCTTCGTGCTTCACTACCATGTACGCATCGTCGGACAAGTTGGTCTGCACACATTTTGAAAAGATATGGATCTTCCCAAAAGTAGTGTTTCACATTGGCAAAGAATTTTTTTCTTTAATGATGTGGCCATCCTTTTGCGACTATACCGCTAGCTAGGTAGTTAGCATAGTCGGCGTACCATGGTTCTTCCTTGTATTCCACCATCTCCAGGGACTCAATTGGGAATTTTTCATTGATTTGCTCATCGCTGGTTGCTTCCAAAGCTGGGTCTTCTAAGCGCGAAAGATGATCTGTTGCGGTATTTTCTGCTCCTCTTTTGTCCTTGATTTCAATGTCAAATTCTTGGAGGAGTAGAATCCACCGAATCAAACGTGGTTTTGCATCTTGCTTTTTGAAGAGATATCGGATGGCAGCATGATCTGTATAAACTATAGTTTTAGAAAGAACAAGATAAGAACGAAATTTATCAAAAGCAAATACCACAGCTAGTAATTCTTTTTCAGTTGTTGTGTAATTTTCTTGTGCATCATTGAGTGTTTTACTAGCATAATAAATTGGGTGGAAATTCTTTTCTTTTCTTTGTCCCAAGACAGCTCCAACTGCAAAGTCACTAGCATCACACATGATTTCGAAAGGAAATTTCCAATCAGGCGCTATCATGATAGGTGCATTGACCAACATTTCCTTTAAGGTGAGAAATGCTTGATTGCAATCATTGTCAAAGATGAAAGGAGCATCTTTTTCAAGTAATTTTGTTAGAGGTCTAGAAATTTTAGAAAAGTCTTTGATAAACCGCCTATAGAATCCGGCATGCCCTAGGAAACTTCTGATAGCTCGTACGGAGGATGGAGGTGGTAATCTAGAAATGGTATCTATTTTGGCTCGATCCACCTCCATTCCTTCGCTTGAGATTTTGTGACCGAGTACTATTCCCACCGTTACCATGAAATGGCATTTTTCCCAATTAAGGGCGAGGTTAGTTTCCTCACATCGGGATAGCATTCGTTCAAGGTTATCGAGGCATTGGTCATATGAATCCCCAAAGATAGAAAAGTCGTCCATAAAGACTTCCATTGTCTTTTCTATCATGTCGTGGAACATGGCCACCATGCAACGTTGAAATGTTGCGGGGGCATTACATAGACCAAACGGCATGCGTCGATAAGCAAAAGTTCCATAGGGACATGTGAAGGTTGTCTTTTCTTGGTCTTCGGGTGCTATCGGAATTTGAAAGTAACCTGAAAAACCATCCAAGAAACAATAAAATTTATGACCGGATAATCTTTCTAGCATTTGATCAATGAAGGGTAAAGGAAAATGATCCTTTCTTGTTGCTTCATTTAATCGTCTATAATCTATACATACTCTCCATCCTGTGACGGTTCTCGTTGGTATTAGTTCATTCTTTTCGTTAGTTATTACCGTCATACCTCCTTTCTTTGGAACTACTTGGACGGGACTCACCCAAGGACTATCGGAGATAGGATAGATAAGTCCGGCGTCAAGTAGCTTGATGACTTCATTTTTAACCACTTCTTGAACATTTGGATTTACTCGGCGTTGTGGTTGTATGACCGATTTGTAGTCATCATTCATCAAAATTTTGTGTGTGCACATAGAAGGACTAATTCCTTTTATGTCTACCAGTTTCCAAGCTATTGCGTTTTTGTGTTTTTTCAAAAGATTAATTAATTTTTCTTTTTCTAAGTTGTCTAATTTAGACGAAATAATTACAGGTAAATTACCATCCTTGTCTAGAAAAGCATATTCCAAACCTTTTGGAAGTTCTTTGAGCTCAAGTGGTGGGTCTTTGGGAGACACCTTATTTGGTTGCTCATTTCGATCAAGAACTTTAAAAGTTTGTTCTATGGCGACCTCTTCTTCAACAAAGTGGTCAATCTCTTCACTTGTATCGGGTGGTTCATCTTCATCTTCAATTAGGGGGTCATTATTGCCGAAGGGATATTTCATTGACCGTTCGAGATCGACACTTCTTTTAAATGCCCCTAATTGAAGAGGTAGATTGTTGAACTTCCGGTTTTTCAAAGCTTCGTGAGTTTTTACAAATGGTCGTCCCAACACTAGAGGGGCGTCATCGAGGATGACAAAGTCGGTTGGGATCACCATTTGATTTGCTTGAACCAAGACATTCTCGACTACACCGATTGATTTTATTACTTTCCGATTGGATAGAAAAATGGGTATTTGAAGTGGAGAAAAATCACTAATGCTTAATTTTTCGAAAACGTAGTTAGGCATTATGTTAACACAAAGATCTTTATCAATGGTGACATTACTAATAAACGAATTTTGAAAGAAACATGGAACCGGTGTAATGTTAATTTCAAATGGGTCTTCTTTTATTAGTGTAGTTTGATCATTAGTTAACTTAACACTTACCGTTTCGTCAATTTTAGCGTTAGTGTTTAACTCTTTTAAAAACTTAGCATGAGTGGATACTAAACAATGATTTTCAAAAGAAGGTGACAAGAGATCATTTTTTTCAAAATTAGATTCTTCTTGAATTTCAACATTGTCGGACTCACCTTTTTCGTTGTTTAACTCATGTGTAGGTTTTTCACTTATTTGTTCTTCCATTTTAACACTTTTAATTATCTCTTCTTTTTTTAGTTCTTCTCTTGCGCGGGACTCCTCTTCCCTTGCGCGAGCTTCTTTTATACATCGATCGATAACTCTAATGTGTTCTAATATCCTATCGGTCACTTCGGTTATAGAAAAAGAATCATTATTTCCTAAGCTTGAATCCGGTTGTTCGACCCTTTGTTCCTCATAATACTCATATGAAGTCGATGGTTCGCACCATTGTTCTTCATTGTAAGCATATGATAGATAAGGTTCGTAATTTTGTTCTCCATAATACTCATATGAGGTGGGTTGTTCACGCCAAGGTTCCTCATAATAAGCATATGAATGTGGTTGCTCATATCTTGGTTCCTCAAAGTATGAGTAAGAAGGCTCATACCTTGGTTCATCAAAATAGGAGTATGAGGGAGGAGGTTCATACCTTTGGTCTTCATAGGATGTGTATGAAGTTGATGGCTCGTACCTGGGCTCCTCATAGTATGTGTATGAATTGGATGGTTGATATGAGTGATTATTTTGAACCGAGCGTGCATTACGACAATTAGTGCAATAATTACCCCTATAATCATCCTCATCATAGGTGTAGTTGTAACCTCCTGAGTATTGATCCATAAGGATCACTCAGCAGACCACAACCGAGTCTCGAGATCAGAAAACAAAAAGAAAAACGGAAACAAAGGCTGGACACGGCCCCGTGTTCAGTGAGCACGGCCCCGTGTTCAGGATCTGTATCTGGGCGTTTTAATTAAATTTACTGATTTCGTTGAGCACGGGGCGTGTTCAGTGAGCACGGCCCGTGTTCAAGCTACTGTTACTGGGTGTTTTTATGAAAAAATGTAGCACGGCCCCGTGTTCAGTGAACACGGCCCCGTGTACAGGTTACTGTAAATGCAAAACTAAAGTAAAATGCAGAAAAATATGCGCGCTTTTAAAAAGGTTTTGAAAAACTGATTAGGCCGTCGATTTTAAGCTTTCTTAAAATCCTTGTGTCCCCGGCAACGGCGCCAAAAACTTGATGTGCGTGAAAGTGTCGTATATATTAGGTGTATATTTTAAGCCCCTTTAACACTTATTTTAGCCAAGTTTTAAATTTATAAAACACGATATTTTACTAACACTAAACACACATATGGGCAAGTGCACCCATCGTGGGCGTAGTATAGCGTTGGTAAGATACCGAGGTCGTCCAAGGACACAAGAGCTTTTAATACCGGTTTATCCTCAACGTCTAACCAAAATAAAAAGTTTACAAAAAATGTTTTAAGCTAAGAAAAATAAAAACTAACTAAAATGCTGAAAAATAAAAATAAAAGAAAAACAGATAGACAAGATGAATCACTTGGTTCTGACTCGTATCTAGTATAACCTTTGATTATTTCCGCACTTTTGCACATAATTAAGAGATTATCTTAGTTATTGTAGTAGGCCCCTCTTTTGAAGGTGACGTTACCCTCACCCCAGTAGTTTGAGTCAGCAAGGATACAATCCTAAAAGGGTGGATTATTGGAAGATAATGAATTAAGTTATTAATGCAGTATTGTGGTAGGCCCCGCTTTTGGCGGTGACGTTACCCTCGGCTAAGTAGTCTGAGTCAGCAGGGATACAGTCCTAAGTAGCCGGGTTATAGTATTAATAGTAGTTAACTTATGAGGGGATCAAAGAGTTTGGACCCCCGCCATCCAATACCGTGAAGTATTGAAGGAGGTCCTACTAAATTTGACCCAGGTCCATTGCAGGACCTCTAAACGCTGAACAATGGCAATACCTTTACCAAACCGTTCCCTTAACCCCCGACCAGGTAGCCAACATACCTCCATATAGACCGTGGAGGTACGAATGGTGAAAATCCTTTATTTTATATAGACAGTAAAATAATGCCAAGACACCACGGACAAACGATAAGGAAAGATCACCTTCAACATAAGTAACTAGTTATTAAAGTCATTAATACAAAACCAAATAAAAAGTGCAAAAGATTAGAAATAAAAAGTATTATACTAGACACTTTGTCTTCACCAAGTGATGTAAGAGACTTAGGCAAACATGGCCTTGATTGTCAAGAACTCTTACGATCAATCTTGGATCCCGAGACGACTCACACACTCTACGATGGACAATGGATGATGGTGGTGGATGATGGTGTTGTGATGGTGGTGGGTGGTGGATGAAGTGTGAGAGAGGTGGTGTGCCAAGGGATGAGTTGAAATGAAACCAAGCACTCCTATTTATAGGCTGAACAGAAGGCTGGGCACGGCCCCGTGTCCGCTGGGCACGGCCCCGTGCCTGTCTGACACTCTCTCTCTTCATTAATTGTAATTCGCAATTACAATTAATGCGCCTGCAGTACTTTCGCCACACCCCCGTGCTCACTGGGCACGGCCCCGTGGTGGGCAATAGAAGCTTCTATAGGTTTGTCTTTTCTGCTGCTTCTTGGGCACGGCCCCGTGCTGGCTGAGCACGGGGCGTGTTCAGTCTTCTGCCTTCTCTATTTTGCTTGGGAAGAAGCCGTTGAGGGGTCGGGCAATCCACTTAGGTTCCTTTCCTTGTATTTATGTTGGATTTAGCTGTCTTTTTGCCTCTTTTGTGAATTTGAGCTCATTTAATCCTGAAAATACAAAAGGAAGACAAAAACACTCTTTTTCCAACATTAGTACTTAAAAAGGGTTAGTTTTATGCCTCATTTGATGTAATTTATATGTTGCATTTTACACACATCAGGTAGCGATAAGATCGGTGCGTCACAAAGTTTGTTCTTTAACAACTGAAATGCTTCTTCTTGCTTGTCACCCCAATCAAACTTCTTGTCTTTCTGTGCGTATAATTTTTCCTTTTTAAGTAGCTCTAGAATAGCTCTTAAGTGCTGTTCGTGCTCGTCCTTCGTCTTTGAGTAGATTAGAATGTCATCAATGAACACAATTACAAACTTATCCAAGTACGGCTTGCAGACTCTGTTCATTAAATCCATGAAAACTACCGGTGCGTTTGTCAACCCAAACGGCATAACCAGGAACTCGTAATGTCCATAACGAGTTCTAAAGGCCGTCTTCGGGATACTTTCCTCTTGTATCCTTAGTTGATGATATCCTGATCGAAGGTCGATATTTGAATAGAAACTTGAACCTTGAAGTTGGTCGAACAGGTCATCAATTCTTGGCAAGGGATATCTGTTCTTGATAGACAACTTATTAAGCTCGCGGTAGTCTATACACATACGAAAACTACCATCCTTCTTCTTAACGAACAGAACTGGAGCTCCCTAAGGTGAGAAGCTTGGTCTGATGAATCCTTTGTCTAACAGCTCCTGAAGCTGCGTTGACAACTCCTGCATCTCCGAAGGCGCAAGTCTATAGGGTGCCTTAGCTACCGGCGCGTCACCTGGAACCAAGTCAATGTGAAACTCGACTTGCCTTTGAGGCGGTAATCCTGGCAAGTCTTCTGGAAAGACTTCAGGATATTCTTTTACGACTGGAATGTCTTCGATCTTTAGCTCCGCGGCTTCTTTATCAACGATGTGTGCCAAGAATGCAACACATCCCTTCTGTAAACACTTTCTAGCTTTCAGACAACTAATAATCCTCAGAGGCGTATCACGCTTCTCTCCATGAACTACGATCGTCTCTTCATCTGCCATTGGGATACGGATGGTCTTTTCGTGGCAAACAATCTCAGCTTTGTTTCTTGACAACCAATCCATTCCTACTACCACGTCGTAGCTTCCCAACTCGACTGGCAGTAGATCTAGCGTAAATTCGTGTCCTCCCAGTTCTATCACGCATCCTCTGATGACTTCACCCGTTTCAACTAGTTTCCCATTTTCCAATTCAATCAAGTATGGAACGTCTAACTTACTAGCAGTTAATCCAAGTATATCCTTAAATTCTAACGATACGAAACTATAATCGGCACCAGTATCAAACAGAACAGATGCAAAGCGTTGGTTTATCGGGAACATACCAGTGACAACGTTTGGATCCTGGCGCGCTTCCCCTGCGCCAATGTTAAAGACTCTTCCCCGTGCTTGGTTCAGTTTTGGGCATTCCCTGTTAAAATGCCCAACGTCTCCACAATTGAAACATCCCGGTCCACGACCATTTCCATTCCCATTTCCACCTTGAGTGTTGTTTTGGTTGCGATTTCCACTCCCAGCTTGGTTCGCAAAATTTCCACGGTTTCCATTTCCGCCATTTCCTCCTTGTTGGCGGTTTCCATTACCATTCCCATAACCTCGATTACCACCATGCCAGTTCCGGCCCAACATGTATCCTTCGAGTGGCCGTTCTTCCCACATGACTCACATTTTCTCAATTCGCACTGGCCAGAATGATGGCGCTGGCATGTATCACACTTGGGCAGAGTGCCCATGTAGCCTTTTCCTCTGCTTTCAACACCGGTTTTGGCCCTAGCCGGTGCGCTTGACTCACCCTTCCTGGTCACATTGCTGGTACCTTGCTTGAAGTTGGAAAATTTCCGTTTGTTTTCACCAGACGACTCAACATGTGTTTCCTTTTTCTTTGGTTCAGAAACTGAGAACTTGTTCAACCTAATGGCCTCCTCAGTAAGCGCCACACTGAGGTCTATGGCTTCCGTAATCGTTGCAGGCTTGGACGTGGTAACCATACTCATGATTTGGGGTGCCAACCCCCAGATGAAGCGCTCGACACGTTTAAACTCGGGCATGACCATATACGGCACTACATGAGATAAATCATGAAACCTTTGAACATATTCTGCAATCTTGGGACCATCCATTTTTAGATGCCAGAACTCAGGTTCTAGCTTCTGTATTTCAGCTCGCGAGCAGTACTTCTTCCTCATTAGCTCTTTTAGCTTAGCCCATGTTAGCGCGTATGCTGCTGCTTCCCCTAAAGTTTGCACTTGCAGGTTCCACCACGATAGGGCACCATCCAGAAACAGCCCTGAGATGTAGGTCACTTGTTGCTCAGGAGCGCATTTGCTCATTCTTAGGACAAAGTGACGTGACCGTGTCGTCCCGATCAGTCAAAAACCCAATTAAACCTAGGTAGCTAGGGTAAGTCGGGTATCGTATCCACGAAGAGCATGTGGTCAATATCGCACGACCTGTTCGATTAGTTAGGCTATTTACAAATAATGTACAAAGTGATTATGAAGATTGCTAATTTTTATTTGTTTATTTGGTTTTTAAAATAAATCGGAATGAACCGACAAATTGATGTTATCGAAAACAATGATTTATTAACTAAACTTGTAAACTAAACTACTTAATTGAAAACAGGAATTAAGAATACGGATCACACCCGGTTTCGGTAATTGTAAGTCCTAGGGTTCCTACATGTTTTAATTCAACTCAATTGCATACGATTAACGGATTTAGTGTACCGTGACTTAGGTGCCAATAACTATCAACGTCCCGAAGAACGGACAAGAATGCACTTTGTAATCAACACAAGTAAATCCTAACCACGACAACGCATAACTACACATAACCATTTCGCAAAGTCATAACTTTTAACATCGTTCGACAATTTACAAATACGAAACAAATGTAAACTATTGTCAATGGTTTCAAAAATCAATACAAGTTGTCACAAAGTCGAATCAAAGAACAAATGCATAAACCCTAGAAAATACAACTACCTACACCGGGGTGAAACCGAAGAGACTAGCCGTTCATGGTTGGGTTGATGCGATCACCGGCTTGAGAGAGTGATGAAGACATCATTGGTTCGGTTGAGTGGTTGATCGATGATGGTCGATGATATTGAGATGTGGCTTCCCCCTCTGCCGTCGAAGATGTTGATGATATTAGAAAAATAATATCCACAATTCGTCCATCCTTTTTCCTTGTCTGACGTCAAGTCCCCTCCAACTTCCTATGCGTTTCTTTTTTCTTTTATTGCCAAAAAAAACCTATATTTGTTGCTCTCGTTTTCCATTTAATTCCCCACATGCCCACCTAATTGTGATTTGTTTTGGGCCTTTTCATGAGCTGCAAAAGATCAAATCATATATTAAAATAATGGATGACCATTAATTAATTCAAATCTCATGACAATAATAATGGTTAACTAAAATGCACATCAATATCATATAAAATAGAACGAGACATGATTTCTTATAATTAGTATATCATCTCTTTTATTTAATCAAATAACCATTTTATCTCGTTCTCATTTTAACCCGTAATATACAAATGCATTATTAAACAATGTATTTTATAACCATATCGATACATTTTTATTATTATTAAAATAAATTAGAGTGTACCTAAGATGTACCGATCACATCCCCACACTTATCTTTTGCTTGCCCTCAAGCAAATCTGTTTTTCACTTTCACGTGGGTCGAACGAAGAACACACTTCCCATTCTCGAGACAAAAGTTAAGGTCTAATGTCATACCCGGTTCATGAGTTTTACAATTTTCACATATTTAGCAATAAATAATTAATCATGTAAAAGTGGTTATCCAAGATTAACCCGCCCGTGAAACTCACATTTCATGCATATCCCTCACAATGTTCACTCCCCTCGGTTTACAAGTTGGCTAATTTTCATGATTTATTAGCACTTTAAAAAGTAATCGCTCAAAACCGATTAGAACACGTACCCGCATAGGCTTGCAACTCAATCATTCTCCACCACCGAACACGAATACTAAGCACAAGTCAAAAGGTCTTTGTAAGGGTTGTAACGGGGCTAGGTTAAGGATATGGAATAGGATTTTTTTATTTTTATTTATTATTTTTTTAAGTGGCTAAGGTGATGAAAAATCGATTTTTATTACAAATCAACTACTCTAAACAAAACTAACTATAGACATCAACTACGAGGCAACGATTTTTTTCGCCCCTTTATTCAACAACTAATAACTCATATTTTTGTGTTTTTCTCAACGTTTTTTTCTCTTTTTTTTTCATAACATTTTCTGATTGATTTTTTTTTTTTTTGCAAACACAACTATACAAACAAATAATCCTACAATCGAATTTTCATCACACGAGTTTAAAAGAAAAGGTTTAACGGTTATGGGCTAAACGGGTTGTCAAACGAAAGGTTTAGGTTCAAAGTGGGCGACTAGGGGATTTGTTTGGGTAAGGATAAATAATTGATTTTAAAGGAAAAGATTCACCTAATGCCTTAATCATTCTCGTGCTTATACTCGGTCTATGGTCTCAAACGTATCAAAAGTTGCAAGTTCTACAATACATGACAAATGGTCCACTCAAACAAAGAAACATAAGCATGTGATTCTATGATGTAAAAGTGGCTCAAAACCTCACATATATAAAAGGTATGGTATGTGACATGCATGATGTGCTAGTTTCTTAGGCAAATTACTCCCAAATAACCACCCGCTAAATACCCGTCATGCTATTAATTTGAACTTGACCATGATAAAAGACCAAATGGGTTGTGCCATCCCTCGTTGACTTAGTTACTTGTGCTTTAAGATCGCTTTCGAAGCAAGACACTTTTGAAAATTTTTTGAAATTTTCCCCCATCCCCACACTTGAGGTAAACATTATCCTCAATGTGTAGTATTTAAATAAACGGGTCAAAATTGAAAAAAATTTACTACTCCCCCATCCCCACACTTGAGGCAAACATTGTCCTCAATGTGTGAGAACTAGAGTTTTTAAATCGCACAAGGGATGTGACACGGCTAACCTCCCCAAAATTTCACCCCGGAAATAGAATACAATTTACAATCCACTTATTTGCTAACTAAAAATCAAAAGTAAAAAGAAACGTATGCACCTGATTTTTTTAGCTCATTCCTCGTGTGCTCTTCATCTCTTCAACAAAGCGATCGTCTCACGAACATAATGTATCTACAAATCTTAACCCTTGTGTAGAAGCATTCTTCTCACAACCGTTAAAATTTATTAGCTACCTAGTTCTACCACTTTTATGAAAATATGACCAAGTCATACATTAATTTACTTTGATTTATGTGGAAAAATAATTTACAACAATAACAAGCCTAACTCACTTTCGTAGGAATCACGGTTGCATTTAGCTTATTCAACAAGCCCTTTTAAACCCCCCCAATAGCTTGGGAGGACGAGAGGTCTCGTGAGGGTTATATAGGGAACACACCCACAACGTTCATTTATCTAAGAAAATAAAAATAAGACGAAAATAATACAAACTCTACAACAATTATACCTGACTTACCTCTCATGGCGGTCGAAGTGCACATTTGCCTACCAAGTTTCCAACATACGCTCGGTGTTTGGCATGCCGGATCCATTCTCTTTTTATTTTGCCCGGCATGCATATTGTACAACTTTGGGGTCGCTTCTTACTAAACTGGCCTATGTCTTGCAACGCCACCCTTCGAATCCTTATACCCGAACCCGCATCCCCAACTTTGTTGGTTGGAGTGATAAGTATGGGAGAAGGATGGATATGAACGTGGGCATCTTTCGGATCCGACTCGTCCCGCGGTGTGATGTCTTCCGCTCGGTTCAAATATTCATTTTCTTGCTCGGGAAGATCGATAACCTCTTCCACCACATCACCATCTACTATTGTACCATTGGCCCAAACCTCTTGGTCTCGTTTAAGTTGGGCTAATTCCTCCGCTAATTGACCCACTTGCACCACCAATGCTTCATGGGCTTTATCTCTCACTTCATTCGCTTTCTTCATATCTTTGATATCCTGGTGATATTCTTTCATCATGTCCATGAGAGCATCAAGCTTAGAATGCATCGAATCTTGTGGGTTCTCGTATACCGGTTGAGGGTATTCATTATAATAATCATCATACTCCTCCTCCCGGTAACTTGAGAAATATGGTGATTTGGGTTCATAGTAATAGTCTTGATAATGTGGTGGTGGCTTGTAACCGGACTTTATTTTTCCTTTCCAAAACACTGGATCTTTCCAAAACACTGGACAATCTTCATGTATGTGAACTTTTCCACAACAAGGGCATGACTTTTCTTGCTCCGGTGGTGGAGGTGGTCTAGTGTATGGATAAGGTGAGGATGGACCATTGAAATCTTCATAATCCGCCCTCCTATAATCAAACAATCCACTGAGGTAGTCTTCCCGTTCCTTGTTGGCTTGAACTTTTTCGTAGAAAACAGAGCAATCCTCTAAATAGTGCTCTCCGCTTCCGCAACACTCACACGGATCATCATCAACCCAATTCATATTGAAAGATGGTACCTGCAAAACATGTACCTGCACAAACAAGCTCGACCACCCAAAGTAAAATCAAAAAAATACAAAAAAGAAAAACTAAACTAAAATCGAACAAGCAATGAAATACTAAGCGCACTAGCACCCCGGCAACGGCACCATTTTGATGTGACCGTGTCATCCCGATCAGTCAAAAACCCAAATAAACCTAGGTAGCTAGGGTAAGTCGGGTATCGTATCCACGAAGAGCATGTGGTCAATATCGCACGACCTGTTCGATTAGTTAGGCAATTTACAAATAATGTACAAAGTGATTATGAAGATTGCTAATTTTTATTTGTTTATTTGGTTTTTAAAATAAATCAGAATGAACCGACAAATTGATGTTATCGAAAACAATGATTTATTAACTAAACTTGTAAACTAAACTACTTAATTGAAAACAGGAATTAAGAATACGGATCACACCCGGTTTCGGTAATTATAAGTCCTCGGGTTCCTACATGTTTTAATTCAACTCAATTGCATACGATTAACGGATTTAGTGTACCGTGACTTAGGTGCCAATAACTATCAACGTCCCGAAGAACGGACAAGAATGCACTTTGTAATCAACACAAGTAAATCCTAACCACGACAACGCATAACTACACATAACCATTTCGCAAAGTCATAACTTTTAACATCGTTCGACAATTTACGAATACGAAACGAATGTAAACTATTGTCAATGGTTTCAAAAATCAATACAAGTTGTCACAAAGTCGAATAAAAGAACAAATGCATAAACCCTAGAAAATACAACTACCTACACCGGGGTGAAACCGAAGAGACTAGCTGTTCATGGTTGGGTTGATGCGATCACCGGCTTGAGAGAGTGATGAAGACATCATTGGTTCGGTTGAGTGGTTGATCGATGATGGTCGATGATATTGAGATGTGGCTTCCCCCTCTGTCGTCGAAGATGTTGATGATATTAGAAAAATAATATCCACAATTCGTCCATCCTTTTTCCTTGTCTGACGTCAAGTCCCCTCCAACTTCCTATGCGTTTCTTTTTTCTTTTATTGCCAAAAAAAAACCTATATTTGTTGCTCTCGTTTTCCATTTAATTCCCCACATGCCCACCTAATTGTGATTTGTTTTGGGCCTTTTCATGAGCTGCAAAAGATCAAATCATATATTAAAATACTGGATGACCATTAATTAATTCAAATCTCATGACAATAATAATGGTTAACTAAAATGCACATCAATATCATATAAAATAGAACGAGACATGATTTCTTATAATTAGTATATCATCTCTTTTATTTAATCAAATAACCATTTTATCTCGTTCTCATTTTAACCCGTAATATACAAATGCATTATTAAACAATGTATTTTATAACCATATCGATACATTTTTATTATTATTAAAATAAATTAGAGTGTACCTAAGATGTACCGATCACAAAGTATGTCATTTCAGCCCACCTAACAAACGCAACAGCACCTCCAGTGCCGTTGAAATTCACGGGCGTACAGTCGAGGAATTGCTTGTAAGTGCACCCTGCACATACGTTAGAATTTACAAGTGGTATTAGCGGTCGTGCTATAAATATCCAAATGTATGGTAATATGTCTCAAACGACTTGGACATTACCATTAGGTGGATTGTTATTGCCGTTGTTGTTGTTGTTGTCCGACGTGTTCCTGCTCGTTTCTGTTTGGGAGGCCGCATACTGTGCTATAGTTGCGGCAATTATCCCCTAGAGTTCTGCGTCGTTAGTAGGCATGCGTACATCGCGTCTTGGAGGCATCTTCTAAAAGATGATCATGTTGGTCAGGTCATAGTAAGTATAATAAACATACATATACAGTAACATCCATCAAGCACATAACATCTCATGTTATAAATTTAAAACATATAACTCAACAAAGCATGTAGTGAGAACGTTGCCATTGAGCTTCATTAATCACGAGCACAATATTGTTTTTAGATGTTTAATAGTACACCACATATCAAAATAAGATCATGGGGCTACATCACCCCCAAAAGTACAAATATGTCTACACATATCATATATAAAAAGTGTGATCTCTCAAAAGTTCTCCCTGTCCTGGCTCAATTGCGACTTTCTCACCAAAATGAGCGACCTGCATCAAACCAAAAATACTTATGCTGATGGCGATGGGGGAGGAGGAGGGAAATGAGAGAAAAGCAAGCGACGCATGTGCATCCAATCCTCCTCTAAGGCACGACAGACGCGCATCACATATGCAATCTGCTGCTCAGATGTCAAGAAACGAGCGTCCGAATCAGGGGAAAGTGGACGCGGAGTGTGTGGTGCTGCAAAGGGGGTCTGATAGTGGCAAGGCGGATGTGGAGCTCTCTCTAACTCCTTAATACGATGACTCAGTGCGTCCTGCTGTAGCTGAAGAGAGATGAGTATGTCCTCTATAGAGTACCCCACATGAAATGGGTGGTACGGGTCAGATAATGGCATAACAGGGGGCGTAGTCCACAAAAACGGCTCGCCTGATGGTACGAATGATGGTGTAGTAGGTGGTGCAATATGAGGAAACTGTGATAGAAACGGAAAAGATGATGACAGTACGGGTGGAACAGAAACAGGCGGCTGCCTCGATGAACCCTCTCCAGGGCGGGGTGGCGGTTTGTCTTGGAGGAACGTGATGGGAAGATCAGTACGATGGGCGTCTGTGGTGTGTGGGTGGGACAATGGGATATCTGTGTGTGCCGAAACAGGTGCTACGGGAGGATTGGCGGGTATCACAAATGGTGGGTAATCATCATCGTCTATCCACCCGTTGAGGGTGTCGGCGTATCGAGGGTCAACATGCGTGGCGAACGGTGCATGATCAGCATGCACAGGGGCTGGATCGGGTACTACAGGAGCAACTATGGGTGCATCAATAATAGGATCACCCACCAATGGTGGTGCAACAATGGGAAGGTCAACAATGGGTATGTCATCAACAAGAGGTGCAATGGCCGGTGCACCCATATCAGGTGGTGCAATGGCTGGGACATCATCAAAATCAGGGCCATGGACAACAACAGGCTCTGGTGTTGCGACGGGCTCAGGGTCAACAAGTTCCATGTCAATGTCGGCAGGAATGTCAAATAACGGATCAATGGGAGCCACCGGCGCCTCTAAGGGCTGGTCTATATGAATAAACTCGATATCATGATTAGGATCGAAATCAGGGGGAAACATTGGGTCAAAATCGTCATCGATCTCGTGGTCAAACTCAAACTCGTGTAACGGACCAGGTGCAGCTGACATTGCTATGTCGGGGTCAGTGTCAGGAGAGTGATGTTGCACACCCTTGTTGTGCAAAGACGCAGATGCCACAGACTCCATTGAGTCTGGAACAGGTGAACCAACGGGAGCCTCCTCTACAGGGGCCTCGGCAATAGGAAGGATAGCATCAACATCGATAGGGGCCCCGCCCTCATAGTCGTCCTCAGGGGGACCCTCCTCGAACAGATCAATGTCGTCATCAGATACGGCATCGAGTGGCATATCTATCACAGGGAAAACAGCAAGCGGAATGGGAGCAGGGATCACCGCAAGAGGTAGATCCCCAGCAGGAATGCCATCAGCAGGCTGAGCCTCAACTCCGATGTCTGGCAGCGCGAACGGCTGAAAATCATCGTCATCTGTACTCGGGGTGTCGGACGTGTAGACGTCTCCCTCTGATGGTATCTCATCGTCTGACACAACTGCCATGGGGTCCACTGTGTCCGATACTCCTGTGTCGGAAGAAGAAACCATGGTGTTTGTAACACAACCACACATATGCACATACATCAATCATGAAGTCAAATAAACAATGAAGTCACAATAATGCAAGTAAGCAATCCTCCTAGTCTTCCCAGACTACCCCTCCCAGCCTCTCAGACTAACTCCCTGGTCTCTAAGACTAGCCTCCCAGTCTCTAAGACTAAACCCCTGGTCGCTAAGACCAACTTCCCAGTCTCTAAGACTAAACCTCCCCAATCTCTAAGATTGAACCCTTCAGTCTCTAGGACTGAACCTCCCTCAGCCTCTAAGACTGAACCTCCCTAGCCTCTAAGGCTGAACTCCCTCAGTCTCTAAGACTGAACCTCCCCAGCCTCTAAGGCTGAACTCCCTCAGTCTCTAAGACTTAACCTCCCCAGCCTCTAAGGCTGAACTCCCTTAGTCTCTAAGACTGAAATAATATTTTTGAACAATGTATTTGTGCCTTTTCTAAAAATGTTTTGTGCCCTGGATCTGGACGTTTAGTGTATGCAATGTAAAAAATGTTTTTGTGAGAGCCCTAATGATCATAGTCTAGACTCGAGAAAGAATCCTAGTTCGCTATGATCGAGGCTCTGATACCAAGCTGTCACACCCTGGCTTTTGCGGAAGCGTTGGTTTATTTTGGTGTGACTTCTTAATACCATAGCACAATCATAACAATGCTATATGAATTAATACACATGATAGTCATCCATTCATTTAGTTTTAAAAGTTACCATAACAACATTGTTTTAAAAGTCGACACATGAAACCAAATACAATCATGACATAATTAAAAACATGTTCATACGACACGACAAAAGTCTTGACTAGAAATGCGGTTTACGACTTGTAACCCGTCCAGGCAAGGGTCACACCTCCTAAACCTGGATGACATCATTATTCCCTACGCAGCTTGACGTGATTGCATACCTTGCCAGATCCATTAATTTCCTGAAATACATGTAGTTTGAAAAATCAACAAAAGTTGAGCGAGTTCATGTAAAAGTGAGTATGTATAAACCTTTGTAGTATGTATGAAAATCCCTGGTATGTAGCTGATGTGTGCAAAATGCAACATATAAATTACATCAATTGTGGCATAAAACTAACCCTTTTTTAGTACTAATGTTGGAAAAAGTGTGCTTTTGTCTTCCTTTTGTATTTTCAGGATTAAATGAGCTCAAATTAACAAAAGAAACAAAAAGACAGCAAAATCTAACATAAATACAAGAAAAGAAACAAACGTGACATGCCCGACCCCACGACAGCATCTTCCCAAGCAAAACAAAAACACAGAAGACTAAACACGCCCCGTGCTCAGCCAGCACGGGGTCGTGCCCAAGTGTCAGCAGAAAAGACAAAGTGGTAGAAGCTTCCATTGCCCCCCACGGGGCCGTGCTCAGCGGGCACGGGGCCGTGGTCAACTATAAGATTCACAGAATTCAGGCAAATCTTCATAGTACAGATATGCTTCTGCACACGGGGTCGTGCTTAGCGGACACGGGGGTGTGGTCAACTAATAAAGACAAGAGCAATTAATGAAGAAAGAGAATGATGTGGACACGGGGTCGTGCCCACTGGACACGGGGCCGTGCCCGAGCTTCTGTTCAGCCTATAAATAGGAGTGCTTGGCTCAAGCTCAAACCATCCCTTGGCACACCACCTCTCTCACACTTCGCCCACCACCCACCACCACCATAACACCATCATCCACCACCATCATCCATTGTCCATCATAGAGTGCGTGAGTCGTCTCGGGATCCAAGATTGATCGTAAGAGTTCTTGACAATCAAGGCCATGTTTGCCTAAGTCTCTTACATCACTTGGTGAAGACAAAGTGTCTAGTGTAATACTTTTTATTTTTAATCTTTTCGCACTTTTTAATTGGTTATGTATTAATGACTTTAATAACTAGTTTCTTATGTTGAAGGTGATTTTTCCTTATCGTTTGTCCGTGGTGTCTTGGCATTATTTTACTGTCTATATAAAATAAAAGATTTTCACCATTCATATCTACACGGTCTATATGGAGGTATGTTGGCTACCTGGTCGGGGGTTAAGGGAACGATTTGGTAAGAGTCTTGCCGTTGTTCAGCGTTTAGAGATCCTGCAAGAGACCTGGGTCAAATTTAGTAGGACCTCCTTCAATACTTAGCGGTATTGGATGGCGGGGGTCCAAACTCTTTGATCCCCTCATAAGTTAAACTACTATTAATACTATAACCCGGCTACTTAGGACTGTATCCTTGCTGACTCAGACTACTTAGCCGAGGGTAACGTCACCTTCAAAAGAGGGGCCTACCATAATTTGCATTAATAACTTAATTAATTATCTTTCAATAACCCGACCCTTTAGGATTGTATCCTTGCTGACTCAAACTACTGGGTTGAGGGTAACGTCACCTTCAAAAGAGGGGCCTACTACAATAACTAAGATAATCTCTTAAATAAGTGCAAAAGTGCGGAAATAATCAAAGGTTACACTAAACACGAGTCGGAGCCAAGTGATTCATCTTGTCTATCTGTTTTTCTTTTATTTTTATTTTTCAGCATTTTAGTTAAATTTTATTTTCTTAGTTTAAAACCTTTTTCTAAACTTTTGATTTGATTAGACGTTGAGGATAAACCGGTACTAAAAGCTCTTGTGTCCTTGGACGACCTCGGTATCTTGCCAAGACTATACTACGCTCTCAATGGGTGCACTTGCCCATATGTGTCTTTAGTGTTAGTAAATATCGTGTTTTATAAATTTAAAACTTGACTAAAAAAGTGTTAAAAAATGCTTAATAAATATATTAAAAACTAACGATACTTCACACGCATCAGTAGCAATTAAGGAAAAAGATATCACCATTGGGTTGCAAAGCCAATTATATGTGTGAAGTGATGCAGGAAGACTCAAACCTAGCAGATTTGGGCGTCGGGCTCATAGTCACCTCATGGTCCACTCAGCGGACTCAGGAGTGGGGCTCGCTACACCCAAATAGATCTATCACTCATGACCCTCGGTCCTACAACGAGGATTAATGGCCTCAAGTTCCACCTACCCACTCACATGATCTAAGTAGTATACCCTCCTTAAGCTAACCATACCATGTATAAAAGTGTCTGTAATTACTGTAACATGTATTCCACCCCCGAAGTATAAAAACTGAAAACAGTTAAGAGAAAAGGGGGCATGAACTCACAGAAGTGCGTATCCTGTAACGTCAACCTCAAACTCGATCTGCTGCGTGACGACCTACACGTACTAATGTCTATTAGACGAACTGGCCGTGCCTTGGCTTAGGGTTTAGTGTTTTGAGTTGCGTTACTTTGATATTATACTTGTTAAAATAATAATAATTATTTTAACTTAACTTTTGTATTTAGGAAAAATAGTTAGGCAACTATTTCGTATCCATACTTCTCAAGTATTTTATATGTGTATTTCCTTCCCAAGGATGGGGGTATTTATACATGTACACTTGTAATTCTGAAAAATATATTTTAAGTCCCACTTAGAAAAATATATTTTAATCACTTGTCTAAAACATCTTAATTCCAAAATATATATATTTCCCAAAAATATCATATTTTACTTCACAATTTTCCCAAAATAATACTTTGCCAAAAATATACGTATAAGAGTATTTTTCTGAAATACTACATAAGTTACGTTTTAGTGTGTCGTAATGCAACAATACTTGTGTAACTTAGATATTTATTTTGTGAGGGTTTTGGTATTATTTTGGAGTCGTAATATCATGGCGTTATAAGTTATATTATTTTTACCCTAAAAATAATATATTTAGTTCACTTAATAAACAAACAATCATTCAAGAGTTTTAATATGGAATATATATTCTAAATATATATATTTAACAAATTTTATTTACGAAATCAACCTCCGGCACTTAGTATTTTTGTAATAAAAATCATGGCGAAGTTTATTTTGAAAATAAAGTTAAAAATATATTTGTAAACACTTACTAGAAAAATATCTTCTAAGTGTTAAAATTTTAGAAAAATTTCGCCAGAGTTTCCTTTGTAAATGGAGGCGTCCACGCTTACTAGCGTATCATTTTCTTTTGTAAAATCATTCAATCAATTCTCAATCATCAACATTCAACCTTGATTTACCAAACTTGTCAAAAACGAGCATAAACCATAAACTTGTGAACTTGAAAGTTTGTAAAAGCATGTAGTAACTTACTAGCACACTTAGTAAGTCTTGTTATCTTTAAAAATATGATTAGTTTCTTAAAAACTTCATTTTTAAAGAATTTGACCATTTACAACTTCATGTCATATTTTCTAAAAATATTTCTTTGTGAAATTTTCTTTTACACAAGTGTTCCTACACTTGTTTATCCACTAAAAATGGGTTTAGTTTATGTAAGATCCGATTTTTAACAAAACTCATACTTTCCACTTGGTTCTTTCGAAAAACCACCCGTAGATCTTTAGATCTACAAGTTTATAACTTATTTTGGCCTTTATTTTTCAAGAAACTTTCATTTATTCAAGTTCATAGTTATGTGTGGATGATTTCATCATCCTACACATCTTTAACTTTCACATCTTGCTAGTTTATGTCTTTAAACATGATCTAGCAAGTCCATGTGATGAACCATATTATTTTACTAACAAACAACATACAATAATCATAACAACACAAGAACAACATGATTTCATCACTATGTTAACCATACTTCTTCTCTAGTTAGTTTATACTTCAAGACTTTGTTTATGTTCTTTAGAGTTCCCAATATTTCACCATTCTTTTCACCATTAACCAACAAAATTATGAACAAGATGAAGATCTAAGGCGCTTACTACTAGCAGAAGGCTAGGGGAGTTTCAAAGCGTAAAAGTGATGGATAAAAGAAAACAAGAGAGGTCCTTGAGCTTCCGAACATACCAAGCTTAGTTGTAGGGTCTCTTGCACCTTTGAGTATGTATGGATTGCTTGAAGGAAGCTTGAAGGTGGTGGTATGGTAGTGTGGTGGTGGCGGCCGAACACAAGAGAGGGGGAGAGAGATGAGTGAAGTTTGATGTTGTGAATGAAATGATCATGATTGATGTGTGTAAAATGCAACATATAAATTACATCAAATGAGGCAAAAAACTAACCCTTTTTAAGTACTAATATTGGAAAAAGAGTGTTTTGTCTTCCTTTTGTATTTTCAGGATTAAATGAGCTCAAAAACGCAAAAGAAGCAAAAAGACAGCTAAATTCAACATAAATACAAGGAAAGGAACATTAGTGGACTGCCCGACCCCTCAACGGCACCTTCCAAAGCAAAAAGGAGAAGACAGAAGGCTGAACACGCCCCGTGCTCAGCCAGCACAGGGCCGTGCCCAAGAAGCAGCAGAAAAGACAAATCCATAGAAGCTTCTATTGCCCATCACGGGGCCGTGCTCAGCGGACACGGGGGCGTGTCGAAAGTACAGCAGGCACATTTATTGTAATTGCGAATTACAATTAATGAGGAGAGAGATTGTCAGACAGACACGGGGCCGTGTCCAGCACTCTGTTCAGCCTATAAATAGGAGTGCTTGGATTCATTTCATCTCATCCCTTGGCACACCACCTCTCTCACACTTCATCCACCACCCACCACCATCACAACACCATCATCCACCACCATCATCCATTGTCCATCGTAGAGTGTGTGAGTCGTCTCGGGATCCAAGATTGATCGTAAGAGTTCTTGACAATCAAGGCCATGTTTGCCTAAGTCTCTTACATCACTTGGTGAAGACAAAGTGTCTAGTATAATACTTTTTATTTCTAATCTTTTGCACTTTTTATTTGGTTTTGTATTAATGACTTTAATAACTAGTTACTTATGTTGAAGGTGATCTTTCCTTATCGTTTGTCCGTGGTGTCTTGGCATTATTTTACTGTCTATATAAAATAAAGGATTTTCACCATTCATATCTCCACGGTCTATATGGAGGTATGTTGGCTACCTGGTAGGGGGTTAAGGGAACGGTTTGGTAAAGGTCTTGCCATTGTTCAGCGTTTAGAGGTCCTGCAATGGACCTGGGTCAAATTTAGTAGGACCTCCTTCAATACTTCACGGTATTGGATGGCGGGGGTCCAAACTCTTTGATCCCCTCATAAGTTAACTACTATTAATACTATAACCCGGCTATTTAGGACTGTATCCCTGCCGACTCAGACTACTTAGCCGAGGGTAACGTCACCGCCAAAAGCGGGGCCTACCACAATACTGCATTAATAACTTAATTCATTATCTTCCAATAATCCACCCCTTTAGGATTGTATCCCTGCTGACTCAAACTACTGGGGTGAGGGTAACGTCACCTTCAAAAGAGGGGCCTACTACAATAACTAAGATAATCTCTTAATTATGTGCAAAAGTGCGGAAATAATCAAAGGTTATACTAGATACGAGTCGGAACCAAGTGATTCATCTTGTCTATCTGTTTTTATTTTTATTTTTATTTTCAGCATTTTAGTTAGCTTTTAATTTTCTTAGTTTAAAACATTTTTCTAAACTTTTATTTTGGTTAGACGTTGAGGATAAACCGGTACTAAACGCTCTTGTGTCCTTGGACGACCTCGGTATCTTACCAACGCTATACTACACTCAACGATGGGTGCACTTGCCCATATGTGTGTTTAGTGTTAGTGAAATATCGTGTTTTATAAATTTAAAACTTGGCTAAAATAAGTGTTAAAAAGGGCTTAAAATATACACCTAATATATACGACACTTCACACCCATCAAGTTTTTGGCGCCGTTGCCGGGGACACAAGGATTTTAGGAAAGCTTAAAATCGACGGCCTAATCAGTTTTTCAAAACCTTTTCAAAACGGGCCCACATTTTTCTGCATTTTAGTTTAGTTTTGCATTTACAGTAGGTTGAACACGGGCCGTGCTCACTGAACACGCCCCGTGCTCAACGAAATCAGTAAATTTAATTAAAACGCCCAGATACAGATCCTGAACACGGGGCCGTGTCCAGCCTCTGTTTCCGCTTTTATTTTTGTTTTCTGATCTCGAGACTTAGTTGTGGTCTGCTGAGTGATTCTTATGGATCAATACTCAGGAGGTTACAACTACACCTATGAGGAGGATGATTATAGGGGTAATTATTGCACTAATTGTCGTAATGCACGATCGGTTCAAAATAATCGCTCATATCAACCATCCAATTCATACACCTACTATGAGGAGCCCATGTACGAGCCATCAACTTCATACACATCCTATGAAGACCAAAGGTATGAACCTCCTCCCTCATACTCATATTTTGATGAACCAAGGTATGAGCCTTCATACTCATACTTTGAGGAACCAAGATATGAGCCACCACCTTCTTATGCTTATTATGAGGAACCATGGCGTGAACAACCCACCTCATATGAGTATTATGAAGAACAAAATTACGACCCTTATCCATCATATGCTTACAATGAAGAACAATGGTGTGAACCATCTACTTCATATGAGTATTATGAGGAACAAAGGATCGAACAACCGGATTAAAGCTTAGAAAATACCGATTCTTTTTCTATAACCGATGTGACCGATAGGATATTAGAACACATTATAGTTATCGATCGATGTATAAAAGAAGCTCGCGCAAGGGAAGAGGAGTCCCGCGCAAGAGAAGAATTAAAAAGGGAAGAGATAACTGAAAGTGTTAAAATGGTAGAACAAATAAGTGAAAAACCGACACATGAGTTAAACAACGAAAAAGGTGAGTCCGACAACGTTAAAATTCAAGAAGAGTCTAATTTTGAAGAAATTAATCTCTTGTCACCTTCTTTTGAAAATCATTGTTTAGTACCCACTCATGCTAAGTTTTTAAAAGAGTTAAACACTAACACTAAAATTGACGAAACGGTAAGTGTTAAGTTAACTGATGATCAAACGTCACTAATAAAAGAAGACCCATTTGAAATTAACATTACACCGGTTCCATGTTTCTTTCAAAATTCGTTTATTAGTAATATCACAATCGATAAAGATCTTTGTGTTAACATAATGCCGAACTACATTTTCGAAAAATTAAGTATTAGTGATTTTTCTCCACTTCAAATACCCATTTTTCTATCCAATCGGAAAGTAATAAAATCAATCGGTATAGTTGAAGATGTCTTGGTTCAAACAAATCAAATGGTAATCCCGACCGATTTTGTCATCCTCGATGACGCTCCTCTAGTGTTGGGACGGCCATTTGTAAAAACTCACGAAGCTTTGAAAAACCGGAAGTACAACAATCTACCTCTTCAATTAGGGGCATTTAAAAGAAGTGTCGATCTTGAGCGATCAATGAAATATCCATTCGGCAATGACGACCCCCTAATTGAAGATGAGCCAGAACCACCCGATAAGGTGGGTCTAGCCAAGGACCTTTATAAACGTGGCGCTCCACGGAGGTATTCCGCGGAACTATCCGTAGTTTAGTTTAGATTAACCTTTATGTTTTCTAGTTTAGCTTTTATTTTTCAGGAATAAAACACACTCGGGATGGTGAAGGATGAGAAGGGAAGCTTGAACCAACACCCCATGCACACAAAAAAACAGAGCCTCCCGACAATTTTTCTTCATTACAGCAAGTTCAGCACGGGGCCGTGCTCACCCCAACACGCCCCGTGCCCAAGGTTCTGTAGAAAATGTCCAGTTCAGGTACCTGGACACGGGGCCGTGCTCACTGGACACGCCCCCGTGCCCAGCCTTCTGTTTACTTTTTGGTACTGGCAGTCTGGACACTGGGCCGTGCTCAGCCAACACCACCCCGTGTTCAGCTACCCAGTACCATAAAATCTTGTTTTTAACACTATTTTACACATCTAATCAACCTAAAAATTTATTTTTGGGACACATTGAGGACAATGTGTAATTTAAGTGTGGGGGGGGGGGGGGGGGATGCTAAAACCTTGAACTTTGCAAGTCCTAAATACAAGCCTTACACAAAACTCTATTGGAACCGCTAATCACCCCAATTTTTTTTCAAAAAATTTCATTTTTTTTACTTGTCTAGGTTTAACTCGGGAAATTCAAGTTCTCAAAAAGGTTATATTTTCACAAATTTACAACCGATAGCGTAGTGATAAAAAGAACCAACATAAGAAAATTATGAAAAGGCATGACAAACTTCTTTAAAATTTGATTATATATACTTGATCACATAAAAACCCATTCCCACAAAAGTGAGTTTTGAGCCTTTATTGAGCACACAATTACATATCAATTGACTAAATGCTCATTTTTCGTTTCTTGTGTGAATAGCCGCTTGGTTCTTACGACTCTAGAACTTGCCATGACAATACATTCCCGGTCCTTATCAACTTAAACCCGAGTAAGTAAATGATGGAGGCATTAGGACTAACCCTTTTTATTTCTACACCATTATTTTTCTTTTTCTTTTACCACCTACCCAAAAATCCCCCTAGTTAGCCCCTTTGAGCCTAAACCTTTTCATTTCATCACCCAAACAAAAAAACCCTTTTACCCACCAAAACCCTTTTTCATTTTTTAACTCTTTATTTTAGTAACAAGTTCGGTTGTTCGTAAAAAAACAAAAAAAAAATTGAAGCAAAAAGAAAATAAACAAACAAGTTAATCAAAAATAACTTAGTTTGAATAAAAGCTTCATCAAAATAAAAAAAATTGCAAAAATACGAAAACCGACACTTGTTACGCTTTTAGCTCTTTTTCTACTAACCACTAACCCAACCACCTACCTTTAACCCTAGCTTAACCCTTAACCCACAAAGTCCTCTTGATATCTACAAAGGTATAAAAGTTAAAAAGGAGGAGAATTGATTTCTTGGCAAGCCTATGGTAGGAATAAGTTCCATGCCGCTCTCGAGTGATTCAAAAAAAAAATACACCTTCGGCCGAGTGTGAGTGATTTCCCCCGTGAGGTATGTGAACTTGTATATAAATAGAATTTTTAAAAAAGGCATGTTATGCCCAAATAAGTAATTTCTTTTATGAAAAGTTCTAAATAAATCATTACGAATAGGAGTGTAAATAAATAAAAATAAAACCCAAAAAGATCTTGGAAATCCCGACACTCTACGACAAGCCCAAAACCTTCTCTTCTACCTATTCCATTTGGGAGTGTAAGCCACATATTAAAGAGTTTTGCTTGAGGACAAGCAAAGGTTCAAGTGTGGGGGTATTTGATGTGTGTAAAATGCAACATATAAATTACATCAAATGAGGCAAAAAACTAACCCTTTTTAAGTACTAATATTGGAAAAAGAGTGTTTTTGTCTTCCTTTTGTATTTTCAGGATTAAATGAGCTCAAAAACGCAAAAGAAGCAAAAAGACAGCTAAATCCAACATAAATACAAGGAAAGGAACATTAATGGACTGCCCGACCCCTCAACGGCACCTTCCAAAGCAAAAAGGAGAAGACAGAAGGCTGAACACGCCCCGTGCTCAGCCAGCACGGGGCCATGCCCAAGAAGCAGCAGAAAAGACAAATCCATAGAAGCTTCTATTGCCCATCACGGGGCCGTGCTCAGCGGACACGGGGGCGTGTCGAAAGTACAGCAGGCGCATTTATTGTAATTGCGAATTACAATTAATGAGGAGAGAGATTGTCAGACAGACACAGGGCCGTGTCCAGCGGACACGGGGCCGTGTCCAGCACTCTGTTCAGCCTATAAATAGGAGTGCTTGGATTCATTTCATCTCATCCCTTGGCACACCACCTCTCTCACACTTCATCCACCACCCACCACCATCACAACACCATCATCCACCACCATCATCCATTGTCCATCGTAGAGTGTGTGAGTCGTCTCGGGATCCAAGATTGATCGTAAGAGTTCTTGACAATCAAGGCCATGTTTGCCTAAGTCTCTTACATCACTTGGTGAAGACAAAGTGTCTAGTATAATACTTTTTATTTCTAATCTTTTGCACTTTTTATTTGGTTTTGTATTAATGACTTTAATAACTAGTTACTTATGTTGAAGGTGATCTTTCCTTATCGTTTGTCCGTGGTGTCTTGGCATTATTTTACTGTCTATATAAAATAAAGGATTTTCACCATTCATATCTCCACGGTCTATATGGAGGTATGTTGGCTACCTGGTAGGGGGTTAAGGGAACGGTTTGGTAAAGGTCTTGTCATTGTTCAGCGTTTAGAGGTCCTGCAATGGACCTGGTTCAAATTTAGTAGGACCTCCTTCAATACTTCACGGTATTGGATGGCGGGGGTCCAAACTCTTTGATCCCCTCATAAGTTAACTACTATTAATACTATAACCCGGCTATTTAGGACTGTATCCCTGCTGACTCAGACTACTTAGCCGAGGGTAACGTCACCGCCAAAAGCGGGGCCTACCACAATACTGCATTAATAACTTAATTCATTATCTTCCAATAATCCACCCCTTTAGGATTGTATCCCTGCTGACTCAAACTACTGGGGTGAGGGTAACGTCACCTTCAAAAGAGGGGCCTACTACAATAACTAAGATAATCTCTTAATTATGTGCAAAAGTGCGGAAATAATCAAAGGTTATACTAGATACGAGTCGGAACCAAGTGATTCATCTTGTCTATCTGTTTTTATTTTTATTTTTATTTTCAGCATTTTAGTTAGCTTTTAATTTTCTTAGTTTAAAACATTTTTCTAAACTTTTATTTTGGTTGGACGTTGAGGATAAACCGGTACTAAAAGCTCTTGTGTCCTTGGACGACCTCGGTATCTTACCAACGCTATACTACACTCAACGATGGGTGCACTTGCCCATATGTGTGTTTAGTGTTAGTGAAATATCGTGTTTTATAAATTTAAAACTTGGCTAAAATAAGTGTTAAAAAGGGCTTAAAATATACACCTAATATATGCGACACTTCACACCCATCAATGATCCTCAAGTCTTTCTTATAAACCACTAATCAACATTAACCATAGGATTTAATGTCCTATTATCCAACAACATTTAAATAAAATATTGAAAAGATGGTGGGGGGGTGTCCCCACTTTCTTCAACCGGTTCGAAGGGGGGTATAGGGTTGGGTTCTAATGTTCTAGTTACAATCTAGTTAGTTTTTAAAGGTTAAGTTAGTGTGTTAAGGTGTGTTATTATTTATAAAGTGTGTTAGGGTGTTCGGGGACCCTAACTAGCTCAGAAAAGTAAAAACAATGTGTTTGTCAATATTTTTATGTTCCGGGTAAAGTCCGGTTGGGTGTTGTCCCGTTAAAGTGCTAAATTAATCTTTAAAGTGTCTTTTATAATGCTTTTAGTGACACATTAAATTCCCAACACTTTGGAAAATATATAGGACTATTTTGTCAAGTTTTTGCACGTTACTAGCATTATTAAATGCTGAATTTATATTATTAAGTGCAGAATTCTGCATTTAAAGTATGTTTTAGGCATTTCCCGGCACCATAACTATCACCTAGTGACACAGTTTTATAGTCCTCACTTCCCTACACTCCCTACTAGTGTAGTACCCTGTCTCTGGCTCATACTGGCCTCAAAAACATTGTCTGTCTAGGTGCTGGCATTGTCAGCATGTCTTCTGGGTTATCCGCTCACTGTGCTAACTGTGCTTTGTGCATCAAGTTTGTCACTAATGTTTGTATATAATAAATGGAGTGACAGTATGAAGGTGATGCATGTGTATGTATGTAACAGAAATCAGTAAGCAATTAAATCAACAGTTGTAATCAAGCACAGTCATTAAGCACAAATTAAATATTAATTAATTGTACGGATACCTGTAATTGTGAGGGTTGTCACAAGGAATTCCTTGTAAGTGAAACCAGGCGTTGCAGCTTTCAGTTTCTTAAGAAATGGGGCTTGAACCACATCATTATTATTATTTCCGCCTCCATTTACACTGTTACTGAAATTGTCATCGCGAGTACGTTTGCTGTGGTTGGCTTGTGAGGGTTCAACGGGGTTCTTAATAGCAGTGACGATTGCAGGGATAGCATTAGCTATTCCCTGGGCAACGATATTTTCTATGTCTTTCCTATTAAGGAAGTGATCTTCATTGTTTTGTTCAGATGGGTTAACTTCGTTTGCCGGTTGGTTTTTCGCATTTTCCACCTGGATAATTAACAATATATGAAATTTATTATCACAACATAAATAACAACCAAACAATAAAGCAATCACATATAATCACGTCAACACGTATAGCCCAAAATTGTCGACTTTGCGACTTTCATATTTTTATATATATTCGTATGCATCGATACACACTAGTTATATTACAAAAGTTTTATTTGAGTTTTTGTACATGATTATATTTTTATTATTTATTATTATTATTAAACACACAACCACAGTTAACCGGCCTTTCAGAAACGACGCTCCATCTCGTCGTATTTCCACGTGATTTTCTCCCGCACATCCCGAATTCTTTTTCCTTCATCCACCAGTTCCTCGCCATAGTGGCGGAGTTCAGCCAAGTTTTCTTTGCTCATAGGTGGGTTTGGTGCAGGCTTAGGGTCAAACTGGGGAAAATAGACGTTGGTTCAGACATGACAGAGATCAAGAAGTTGCAGAAACAAATGTCTGAAGAATTTGAGATGAAAGACTTGGGAGCTGCAAACCAAATACTTAGGATGAGTATTTTCAGAAACAAAGAAGATGGTTCTTTGACACTCTCTCAAGAGAAGTACATTGAGAAAGTGTTAGAGAAATTCAGCCTTAAAGATGCTAAGATCAAAAGCACACCTTTGGGAAGTCACTTTAAGCTTTCTAAAGTTCAGTAACCCAAATCAGATGAAGACAAAGAAGAAATGGCTAAAGTTCCGTATGCATCTGCAGTTGGTAACCTCATGTGTGCAATGGTATGCACGAGACTAGACATTGCTCATGTAGTGGGAGTTGTTAGTCGGTTTATGTCCAATCCCGGGAGAGAACATTGGGAAGCAGTTAAATGGCTACTAAGATATTTAAAGGGAACTTCAAAAGTGGTATTGCAATTTAAGGGGAAAGATGTTATTCTGAAGGGTTTTGCGGATGCTGACCTTGGTGGGTGTAAAGAGTCATTCAAAAGCACCATGGGGTATGTCTTCACAGTGGGAGACACTGCTGTAAGTTGGATGTCCAAACTTCAGAAAAGTGTTGCCCTATCAACCACAGAAGCTGAGTACATGGCAGTTGCTGAAGCAAGCAAAGAGCTTATTTGGTTGAAGAATTTTCTCAAAGAGCTTGGCAAGGAACAAGTTGATTGTGCACTGTTCTGTGACAATCAAAGTGCAATACACCTTGCAAAGAACCCTGTCTTCCATTCGAAGACGAAACATATACAGTTGAGATATCACTTTATCAGAGATCAAGTCAGTTATGGCACTCTAAAGTTAAAGAAGATCAAAGGAACTGAAAATCCAGCTGATATGTTGACTAAGGTTGGCACCTTAGAGAAGTTGAAGCTTTGCATAGCTTCAACTGGCCTTCAGGTTAACTGATGAGAAGGCCGCCCACAACTAGTAAAGATGAAGAGGTTATAGAGGTACTTATGAATAGGAAGTTGCATGGAGTGCAGTTTGAAGTTGTCAAAGCCTCCAAGTGGAAGATTGTTGGGTTGTGGAGGATTTGACTAGCAGGGGTGTTCTTTGTTACACTCCTTCTGCATCTAACAGGAGTGTTCTCTGTTAATGTAGTTTAAAGACAACAACCCTAATTGTTCCCCCAATAAATACTTCTCATTGATGTCTGTAACTTTTTTTAGCACCTAATACAAAGAAAACTAGTTGTGGAGAGTGGATGTAGATCAAGCTTGATCGAACCACTATAAATCTTGTGTTCTTGTGATTTTAGTGTATGTGTGTGAGTGTGTAAGCTTGCTGATTATTGTTCTAGTGTTTGTGGAATCGTGTTCTTGACCTAACATTAATCTCCGTAGAATATGGATCGCTTCGGTATTTGAGCACCCTGGCATGAAACCAAACTGGTTTACCGTCACCTGAGTTTCTCTTCTAATCCTAGTCTCAATTACCCGCTCCCATAGTTTCATAGTGTGGCTTAGTAGCTTAATCCCTCTATAGTTTCCACAACACTAGGCATCTCCTTTATTCTTATACATGGGCACTACGTCACTACTCCTCCACTGCTCCGAAATTTTTCTAGATTTGTAAATAAGATTAAACAAAGATAATAAATTAACATTATCACAAAATGGTGACAGAGCAATCCACTTTGCATTTTATATACATTCCAAAAATTAATAATGTTGTTTCCTTATCTATTAAGCTTATATTTGATCCAAGTTTTGCCATGTATCACGTTTTCGAAACAAGACAACTGATAATCTATTTTCAACAACAACAAAACCAAGTGTCGGCCGCCGACACGGTAATAGTTGTAGGCTTTCATGGGGGGCTAATTGGGCGGCAGGAATAATAGTGCCAGGCTGGCACTCCTCTATTGGCCCAACAAATTTACGATTTTATCCCTTTTTAAAATTACGATTTTGCCATCAGTTAAAAATTATGTCTTCGCCCTCGCTTAAAAATAAATTTACGCTTATGCTCCCAGCTAAATATTTCAATTTTGCCCCCGGTTAAAAATTACGATTTTGCCCCGTTTCAATTTACAGTTTTGCCATTAGTTTTTTTCCCTTAAAAATACGATTTTCCCATCAGTTCAAAGTTATGTTTTTACCCCCACTTAAAAATAAATTTACACTTTCGCTTCCAGCTAAAAATTCCAATTTTGCCCTCGGTTCAAAATTACGATTTTGCCCCGTATAAATTTATAGTTTTGCCATTAGTTTTTTTCTCACAGCCAAGTTACGATTTTACCCTCAACTTAAATTTACATTTTCCCCATCGTTTTTGTTTGTTTTCTTGGTGACATTACAAGTTTGCCCCCAATGTAAAATTACAGTCGTGCCGGCAACTTCCTGGCACTCCCCCGTTGGTCCATTTAGTTTACAGTTTATCCCCGAATTAAAGTTATGATTTGGTACTCAGTTAAAAATCACGTTTTTCCCATCGTTTTAGTTTTTTTTACCAAAACTATTAAGGTTTTTTTGTTTTAATTGGTTTACTCGATTTAATTTTTTTTCGTGTCAAGGAGTTGCCTAACACTAGCTCATTAGTCCTGAAAAATTACAGTTTTGCCCTGAGCCCAAAATTACGGTCTTATCATCGTTTTTGTTTTTTTTTTCCTAGCAAAATTATAGTAATCTTTTTTTAATTGGTTGAGAATTATTCGGCAATCGCCCCGCAACGCGGCCAGGGCATCTACTAGTTTATTTACAATAAAGACCAACCGTACAACATTCAAAGATCTATTTTGTAACAAAATCACAAGAAAAAAAGAAAAGTAAGCAATTATGAATGCAAGTAGGGTCCTTCATTATTTTATAGAACATATTACAGTTGTTTTTTTTTGTTCAAACTTCAAACATCATCTGAATGCAAGTTGGGTCCTTCATTGTTTTATAGAACAGTTGTTTTTTGTTCAAATTTCAAACAACAACATCAACAATTCCTCTTCAATTTTTTTCTCCTCATTCTTTTCCTCTTCTGTTCAATCTTTAAAGATGAACAACCTATATTTTTACGTCGGGATCATCGGTATACTTCGCTAGACATATTTTGTTTTGTTGTCTCGATTATCACCAAATACTAAAAAAAGAAACTAACATTTTTCTTGTTTATTTCAGGCAATATCATTTCAGTTATGATGTTTCTCTCCCCAGTGTAAGTAAATGTGTCTACTGTCTACTTCGACATTTTTTGTTTTTGGGCTGTTGCGGCTACTCTGTTTATGATACTCATTTGTCTAGCAGTGCAGATATATAGCGACGCTAATGCTAATGGCTTGTTGTTAAATGCAGGAAAACTTTCTCGAGAATAGTTAAGAAAGGATCAACAGAAGAGTTTGAGAGTCTTCCTTACATTTGCACTTTGCTGAATTCGAGTTTATGGACATACTACGGAATTACTAAACCCGATAGTTACCTGGTCGCAACCGTCAATGGTTTTGGAGTTGTTGTAGAGATTGTTTATATCTCCTTGTTCCTCATTTATGCATCTCCAAGTACAAGAGTGAGTTTGTTATTCTTTTTTTTAATATTGTTTCTCTATTAATTAATGTCTCCTCTAATTACTAAAATGCATATAAGTAAATAAATTATGAAAGTTTTAGATATGTGTTTCTACCTATGTATTAAACCTAAACTTTTTAGTTAGAAAACAAATTTGGTTGATAAGTGGCTCATGACATAGATAATCCTTTTTTTATTACATACAATTGTCGATTTCAAATAAAACTATTAAATATTTGGACCATTCCTGTTTCTAATAATTCTATAGTCTAAGATCCAACGGCCATAACTGATCCTCGTTTAAATCGTTTAATTTCGAGTGATTTTATTTGAACTTTCCCTAAGTTAAATGAGAATAGAAAATGTTAAAAACTCTAAATTTACATGTTAATTTGGATGTAATAAAATGAATTTATATGTGAGTATTGTCTAGATTTTAAAACAAGAACAAACAAAATATATGAAGTATATGCTTGAATTCATACATATTTGAACACATTCACATGTAATTGCCAAATAAAACAGCCGACTAGCATGACATCTTACACTTTTGGCTTTTTCTAACAAACCACAAAAACATTTTGTATATTTAGTGTGAACCTTCACCATTAAACCAACTTAATCCCCTATGAGTTGACACAAACTGCAACTATTATATTACCAAAGACGCCAATAAGGTGGTGGTGGAGTGGTAAGGGAGAGACTTGGTGTTCTAAGGGACTCAGGTTCGATTCCTGCCCTCCCCACTATTTTATGCGGCACCTGGTGATGATGAGAGACTAGGCGAATAGGTGGAGATCGCTAGTTCGATCCTTGAACTGAGCGGGTTTTATCTCAATGCACTGTTGTGCCTTCGGGCGAGTTTTCACGGGCTTCGGCCCTAGGTGAGGGTTTTCCCCGGTTTGGAGGCGAGTGTATCCCGATGTGGTGAATTTCGCCAGCAGCCCATTTGGAGGATTCGTTGGCCGTTAAAAAAAATTATATTACCATAGACCAGGCCCGGCTCTTGGGCCGGCCAAGCTGTGCAGGCGCCCAAGGCCCAAAAATATTAGGGGCCCAGTAGAGGTAAGAGGCTTATTATGTTACTTATACAAAAAGGCCCAAATGCAGGAGAGTGAGGCCCAAATGCTGAACTTTGAGATGTGATTAATACGGAAACATGAGGCCCAAAGTCTGATGTGTTTGCCTGTTTGGGGCCTGTGCGCTCAAAAAAAAAAAAAAAAAAATTAAACCTAATAGTAATGCCTGTGTGCTCAAAAAAAAAAAGAAAATTAAACCTAATGCATCGTGTAAATCAAATCCTTTCCCCTACGTTGTTGATTGTTCAGTATGCTCCTCACACAAATACACACACATATGAAGGCGATTACGTATTTGGATTGTATTTGAAGCATACAACAGGTAATTCTTCAACCCCAGTCCAATAATTTCGAATTTTGTATGTATTTCATCCATAAATTAGGTTAAAATTGTAGAATTTTGAGGGTTTGGGTGAAAAACTTGGGATTCTTCTGAAATTTGAATGGATGTTGGTATTTTGGCTCTAATTGGTTGATTAGGGATGTTCTTGTATGTCTAATTTTGATGTTTATTGAGATTTAAGAACCCTAGAAGAAGAGGTAGGGGAGTTTTAGGGTTCCAAGGAGGAGATTGCTAGTTGTGTAGTTAATAGCAGTGTTTGAACTTGTTGTTTAACTGCTCATGAAATATTTAACTATTTTTTTACTTCACATGAGGCAGTTTTATGGTATATAGAATATAGATTAGTGGTTTGAAGAGCTTAAACTTTGCTGATGTTATGTTCGGCTTTAAGTCCCACGATCGACAATAACGTAAGTAGTAGTTTATTACATTGTTGTTAAGAAGCGAAAGGACTTTTGGTTTAATTGTGTGTGTAAAATTATGAACTCCTCAAAACGTAGAGGATTTAAGTCCCGTGATCGATAATAACTCGTGAGCCTACAACGAGCCGTTAAACGCAGCCGTTAAACAGCTACCAGTCTCGTGATAGAGGATAACCTCTGCGTTTGCAGCCGTTAAAGCGCTGCGAGCCAGTAAGCATCTGTTATACGGCCATAAACGTAGCCATTTAACGGCTGCGAACAGGCCGTAAATGCAGCAGATAACCGGATGCAAACGCAACAGTTAACCGCTGCGTTTACCTCTTCGCAGCCGTTATACGGTCGTAAACGCAGCCGTATAACGGCTGCGAACGGGCCGTAAACGCAGTGGTTTAAGGGCTGCAAACGCAGTGGTTTATCGTTGCATCGTGGTTTTTGGATATATATAATGATAAGTTTATATTATAGAAAGGGGCCCAACTTTTTTGTCTCGCCCGAGGCCCAAAAGTTTTTTATTATTCTCGGAGACGGCTCTGCCATAGACGTTAATCTCTGTGTATTAGTTTTGATAATTATTAGTTTGATTGTTGATTATTCAGGCGAAAACTGCTAAGATTGCTGGAATCGTCGATGTGCTGGTGTTTGCAATGGCAGTTTTTGTGACACAGTTTGCTATGGAAGGAGAAGTGAGGATTAATGTGATAGGTTTCATGGGTGCTGCCCTTAATATAGTTATGTATGCTTCCCCTCTTTCTGCCATGGTAAGATAATCTAATTTACTTGTATAATATTAAGATATACTTGAAATAGAATATTGTCACCGTATTCAAGTTTATCATGTTGTGAGATGAGATTAGCCATTAATTAACTTACAAATCATGCAGAGGCTAGTGTGGACGACTAAGAGCGTAGAGTACATGCCATTTTTACTTAGCTTCTTCCTATTTCTTAATGGTGGGGTTTGGTCTTTGTATGCGTTTCTTGTGCAAGACTGGTTCCTTGGGGTATGTTCTCTCTCCGTCACCTCTTTTATTAGGTATGCTAGAGATGCTTGTGCTCGGCTTTAATACTTTAACTCGTCTTGATGATGAGCCTACATGAGGTAGACTCGAGCACAAAACTTTCTACTCAATAGCCGAATTATTATTTTTAAAATTTTAAAGTTTAACCAAAAGTTGTAAACAGTTGAAGGAATAGATCCAGCCATATAAATACGTTTTGTAATTTGGCAAAGAATCCAAAATAGGGGGGGTCATGACCATGTGGCCCACCAGATAAGTCCAGCAAATTATATGATCGATGTGATCGCTTCAATTCTTTCTCATATTTGAAAAAAGCATCGTCTTTTAAATCATAAATAAAATAATTATTATTACTCGCAACCACAATAAATATTCATTTCCATCAACTAGCCAACTGTCCATCATTTTTATAATGAAATAAATAAAGAGAATTTGATGGAAATAAATACATTTAAAACTAATGATTTAAATATTTTTTTTAAGTCAACTTTCATTAAAGAAAAAAGACACTAGAAATTCCCAAGACGGAAATAAATAATCCAAATACCAAACAAAAGGAATTAGATTAACTTGAAATTACACCACTTCCCCCATGTCTGAGATCATTCAACTATGAAATAGTTAATTAAACTAAGAATACTATCATACCAATTGTGCATATCTAAATATTAATTAAAATTAATCATTATGAGTTGAATTTGTGATATAACGTGATCCATGACGCACGTCGCAAGTTCGCAACACCTTCCAGTTTGGGAAAGTATAAAATAATGCTTATTAGTATATAGCTTGATTGGTGTGCTGTACTTTTCTTATAGAATGAATAAAATGATTTTTCTATTTTAAAAAAAAACATAAACTGTTATATATAACAAGAATAAATACAAGATTAATGCTAAAACTTTAAAAACTTTAGAAATGTTATAAGAGAAAGAAGAAGAGAATTGTATAACTTATGAAAGTGTATACATGAGGTGTATTTTCTCTTCTACCTTGAGCTAGTATTTATACTACAAAATGTTTAACTATTTGGTAGACAAGGTTAACTATTTGGTAGACAAAACTATCCATAAGTTTGACAAATAGTTCATCCACTTGATTGGTAAATCTAGAGGTAAATCCTGATCTTCATGGTAAATATTTTATAATATTCATAACACTTCCCCTTGAATGACACTTTGCAAACTTCGAGGTCTTTAAGTACTGCCTCCTTAAAAACATTGCTAAAGAAAAACTCAGTGGGAAAAAAACCTCAGCTAAGGAAAAAGAGTGCAGTCTATAGCTCCCCCTCAAGTTTGCAATTTGTAAGGAATCACATTCTCCCTACGTAACGCATGCCAATGTCATGAACATGTTTCCTTAAAGTTGCTGTAGGTAGTGCTTTTGTGAAAAGATCGGCTGAATTGTTGCTGGATTGCACATATCTCATATCGACCTGATTGTCTTTAATAAGATCCCGAGTATATGCAAAGAATCTTGGTGGTATATGTTTTGTTCTGTCACTTTTGATATACCCTTCTTTCATTTGAGAGACACAAGCGGCATTATCTTCATGGATAGGAGTTGGACTTCGATCTTTCTCTAGCCCACAAGAAGTCACAATGTGTTGTAATATAGATCTTAGCCATACACATTCTCTTAAAGCTTCATTTAGTGCAATGACTTCAGCATGATTTGAGGATGTTGCGACAAGTGTTTGTTTCTGAGAACGCCATGAAATCGCAGTTCGTCCGTTCATAAATACAAATCCAATTTGAGATTTTGCTTTATGAGGTTCAGATAATTAACCTGCATCTGCATAACCAACTAACTCTTCTTTTGAATCGTTGGGATAAAACAAGCCTAAATCAACAGTACCTCGAAGATATCGAAAAATATGTTTAATCTCATTCCAGTGCCTTTTAGTAGGAGCTGAACTAAATCTTGCCAACAAGTTCACTGCAAAAGAAATTTCAGGTCTCGTACAATTCGTAAGATACATAAGTGCTCCAATTGCACTAAGGTATGGTACTTCTGGATCAAGAACTTCTTCGTTGTCCTCACAAAGATGAAATGGATCATTTTCGACATTAAGTGATCTAACGACCATTGGAGTGCTTAAAGGATTTGCCTTGTCCATATTGAAACGTTTCAACAGCTTTTCGGTAAAATTCGTTTGATGCACAAGTATTCCATTGCTCATATGTTTAATTTGTAAACCAAGACAATATTTGTTTTTTTTCCAAGGTCTTTCGTTTCAAATTCTTTCTTTAAAAGAATAATTGCTTCATGAATTTCTTTTTGCGTCCCAATTATATTTAGGTCATCAACATATATGGCTATGATCACATATCCTGATGTTGTCTTCTTAATAAAGATACATGGACAGATAAGATTATTTGTATAACCTTTACTTGTCAAATACTCACTCAAACGATTGTACCACATCGTTCCAGATTGTTTCAACCCATATAAAGATCTTTGTAATTTGATCGAATACATTTCTTTGGGTTTTGAACTTAACGCTTCAGGGAGTATAAATCCTTCAGGAACTTTTATATAGATGTCACTATCAAGTGATCCATACAAGTAAGTTGTAACGACATCCATAAGACGCATTTATAACTTTTTAGAAACTGCTAAGCTGATTAAGTATCTAAAGGTTATTGCATCCATAACGGGAGAATATGTTTCTTCATAGTCAATCCCTGGCCATTGTGAAAAACCTTAAGCTATAAGTCTCGCTTTATATCTTGTAACCTCATTTTTCTCATTTCGTTTTCGTATAGAAACCCATTTATACTCTACAGGTTTTACAACCTTAGGTGTAACAATAGACCCAAAAACCTTTCGTTTGTTGAGTGAATCTAATTCAGCTTGCATAGCACCTTTCCATTTATCCCAGTCATGTCTATTTTGACAATCATTGATAGTTTTTGGTTCAGGATCATCATCTCCACCCATGATGTCACTTGCTATAGAATAAGAAAGTATCTCATCAACATTTTTCATTTCATATCGGTTCCATGTGACATGTGTATGACCATAGTTGATTGATATCTCTTTGTTAGCATCATCAACATCTTCCTCGTGAGAGGTTTCGGTATTTAGTGTTTTATCAAGATCGTTCTCTTTGTGGTCAATTTTCTTTACAAGTGCTTTTCTTTTTCGAGGATTCTTATCTTTTGAACCGATTGGCCTTCCACGTTTCAAACGTTTTTGAGATTCATGAGCTATCTTATTATCTATTGCCTTACTTGGGATCTCAACTCGAGCTGGAGCATTAGCAGCTGGTATATGAGATTTAGTAACTCTGTTTGTATCAGTAAAAGCATTAGGCAATTGATTTGCAATGTCTTGCAATTGTATTATCTTTTGAACCTCTGTCTCACATTGTTTTGTTCTTGGATCAAGATGAGACAATGAAGGCACACACCATAAGACATCATTTTCTCGTTTTTTTATTTTATCCCCCTAATGTTGGGAACACTGCCTCGTTAAAACGGCAGTCATCAAAACGTGCTTTAAATATGTCACCTGTTAAAGGTTCAACATATCGTATGATAGAGACTGTTTCATATCAAACATATATTCCCAACCTTCTTTGAGGTCCCATTTTTGTGTGTTGTGGTGGTGCAATAGGAACATACACTGCACACCCAAAAATTATAAGGTGGGAAATGTCTTGCTCATGGCCAGAAACAAGTTGTAGTGGGGAGTGCTTATGATTTGCACTTGGTCTCACACGAATCAGTGATCCAACATGTAAAATTGCATGACCCCAAACCGACACATGAAGTTTTGTTCTCATTATTAATGGTCTAGCGATTAGCTATAAACATTTGATCAATGATTCAGCTAAGCCATTTTGTGTGTATACATGAGCAACAGGGTGTTCGACAACAATTCCCACATACATGTGATAATCATTAAAAGCATGTGATGTAAATTCACCATCATTATCAAGTCTCACCCTTTTAAAGGTGTAATCAGGGAAATATGATCGTAGTTTAATAATTTGAGCAAGAAATCTTGCAAAGGCAACATTACGAGTTGATAATAAAGAGACATGAGACCATCTGCTGGATGCGTCTATCAAGACCATGAAATATCTAAACGGTCCACATGGTGGATGAATTGGTCCACTTATATCACCTTGAATTCTTTCAAGAAACATTGGTGATTCCTTGTCAACTTTTAAGGACGAAGGCCTTGTAATTAGGTTTCCAAGTGAACAAGAGGTATATAGAGGTATTTTATCTGATTGGGGGGATCTTTTGATATTTCAATGGATGTCCATGTGTGTTTTCAATAATTCTTTTCATCATTGTAGGTCCTGGATGGCCTAGTCTGTTATGCCATAAGTTAAATGTCTCAGGATCACAAAAACTTTCTTTCACCGCCATATGTGCTTGAGGCACGTTAATGTGTGTATAATGCAAACCAGAGTGGAGCATTGGCAGTTTTTCCAATATATGATCTTTGCTCATGATGTGTAAATATTTCTTATTATCAACAGTCCTTGACTGAGTATCATATCCGTTATGATATATGTTTTTGACACTCAACAAGTTTCTCGTTAATTTTGGGGAAAATAAAGCATTCTCTATTAAGAGCTTTGTACCATTTGGTAATATTAAATTAGCTTTTCCCACTCCTTGTATCAAGTTTATAGGACCTGATATTGTTTCAACGGTTCTTTTTGTTGGTTTCAACTCATAAAAGTATTTCTTAGATTTAAGAATAGTGTGTGTGGCTCCACTATCCACTATACATATATCCGCATCATTTGTTTGCTCTTGTGCTCCAGTGGTATTCATTTTAATCTTGAAAATATAAAGAGAAATAATAATAATAAATGTATAACGAAGGCATTATGAATTATTTTTTAATAAGAAGTTTATTTATTAGTTGAAAACATTACATGAAAAGAAAGACTAATGAAACATAATAAAGATAGTTATAATAAAGGAAATTGCATAGTTGTTGCATATAATTATTATGTTTTAGCAACATTTGTTTCAGGGTTCCATGTCATTGGTATAGTCGGCGATAATCAGTTCGACGTTGATGTCATTAAAATTATCCATATGGTTCACCTCCTTTTCATTTCTTTTGAGAGAGGCTTGGTAAAGTTCAGATAAATGTGAAGGTGTACGACAAGCCTTTGACCAATAGTTTGTACTTCCACATCTGAAACAAGAAGTGCCATTGTTTTCGGACTTACCAGCTTCATTCCTTTTGTTATACTAGTTGGAATTGGAATTTTCGGAGTGTGGTAATTGCGGGGTTCTTTGATTTCGACCGCGACCACGATCGCGACCGCGACCACGTCCACGACCATGGGAATTACCTCGGAAATTATTATTTCCTTTGAAGGAATAGTTGCAACCATTACCTTTACCAAAATGGTCACCGCCTCGTCCCCATTTTCTTCCAGAGTCTTTAGTATCATCATTTATAACAGCATTTGCTTCTGGAATGGCTAATGATCCATTGTGATGAGCTTGATGATTTTTCATTAGTAGCTCACTGTTTTTGTCTGCTATGAGGAGAAATGAATTTAGATCAGAATACCTTTGAAACCTTTGCAACCGATATTGTTGTTGCAAGTTTATATTTGATGCATGAAATGTGGAGAAATTTTTTTCCAACATATCTTCCTCCGTAACAGTTTGCCCACAGAATCGGAGTGTTGAGCATATTCTGAACAAAGCAGAGGTGTTTTCATTCACTTTTTTAAAATCTTGGAACGTGAGATTGTTCCATTCATCTCTAGCAGTGGGAAGTAAAACTTCCATTTGATAATCAAATCTGCTTTTTAAATCTTCCCACAAAACGTATGGATCCTCACAATTTGAATATTCAAATTGCAACATCTCATCAATGTGTTTATGGAGGAAGACATCGACTTTTGCCTTGTCTTGATCGCTACATTTATTCCCCTCAGTTATTGTTTCCAAAACACCCATTGATTTGAGATGTCGCTTAACATGTGTTGTCTATGGCATATAATTTTCTCCGGTGATATTAAGAGCTGGGAATTCAAATTTTTGCGATGTTTGTCATTTTGTTGCTAAACATAAATAAGTTAAATGTTAAAATCTAAATACTCATTAAAAATGAGATAACATATATAGGTACAGCTACAAACAAATGAATGAATACATAGGTACTAAAAAGATGAGGTGGAAGCCCATACATTAAGGTCGACAACAATATTAATATTACGCCGGCCAATATTAAAATCGGGTGAATCATCTTTGAATTTTTTTCTTGAATAACCTCGAGAAGAAGAGTGTTTGTTGTGAAAAAAAAAATTAAATTGATAATTGATAATTTATAGTGGTAAATTACAACCGTTTTGCAATGGTTATATTACCGTTTTATAGCTGTTATATAACGGTTATATATATATAGGGGAAGGTTCAAATGAAAACCACTAGTTATTGTGAAAACTCGAAAACTAATTAAAAAAGCTAAAAAAACATACCAATTTTTTTTTATTTTTTTAATTTTTTTTGCATAATAATTTTCGCTACTTTTAGTATATAAAAAAAATTTTAAAAAAAAAATTATATTTTTTTTGTAGTGCACATGTGTAATACTACACATGTGTGGTACACATACACATGTGTAGTATTACACATGTGTAATACAAATTTTTTTGAATTTTTTTTATATATACAAAAACCTGCGATTTTTTATAAAAAAAAATTGAAAAAAAATTGGTGTGTTTTTTAGGCTTTTTTTAGTTAGTTTTTTAGTTTTCACAATAAAATTGGTTTTCATTTGAACCATCCCCCTATATATATATAGGATTAGGTTCAAGAGTGAACACTAGTGTAGCTTGTGAACTGAGTGAACTAATCCTGGCCATACACGTGTGTAGATCAATTGCCAAAGGTTGATGTTTGAAATACACTGGTGTATTTTAAGATTTGATTATGAGATCCTGGCCATACACGTGTGTAGATCAATGGCCAGGATTTGTTCATTCAATTCGCAAATACACTAGTGTTCACTCTAGAACCCCACCCTATATATATATATATACATATATATATATATATGTGTGTGTGTGTATATATATGTATTTATAATAAATGATGTACTACAGAAATGTTATTTTATAACATATAAAATTAGGATACATAATAATAAGAACAAAAATGTTAGTATACATAAATAAACGTAAACTCTAAATGAAATGTGAGCGTGTGTGGATAAATAAAAGTTAGTTGAGATAAAAGTAAAAGTTAGATGTATAATTAAATGTTAGATTGTTAGTAGTCCCGTAGTTACGGCGATATAAGTAAAGTTAGATGCATAATTAAATGTTAGATTGTTAGTAGTCCCGTAGCTATGAAATATGTATCTTAAAATGTTATTTTGTACTTATATTTTTTCAAAGTAAATTATAAAGTTAATGAAGTGCTTACATTGCTTATGGTGGATATCTTTGGGCTTAAGACCTTCTTTGATTAGGATATAAGCGACTCGTGCTGATAACGTGTTATGATATAACAAGAATTAACACAAGATTTGTGCTAAAACTTTAATAACTTTAGAAATGTTATAAGAGAAAGAAGAAGAGAATTGTATAATTTATGAAAGTGTATACATGTGGTGCATTTTCTCTTCTACCTTGAGCTAGTATTTATACTACAAAAAGATTAACTATTTGATAGACAAGGTTAACTATTTAGTAGACAAGATTAACTATTTAGTAGACAAAACTATCCATAAGTTTGACAAAGAGTTCATCCACTTGCTTGGTAAATCTAGAGGTAAATCTTGATCTTCATGGTAAACATTTTATAATATTCATAACATAAATAAAATACTTTGTTTATTGTGAGACATTATACATGATTAGTTTAACAAAACATATAACGTATGAAATACATACTATTAAGTGTAAAATATTCGAACCAATATTTTTAATAATATCTCGGATTACATTAATCAAATTAAGAAGAGTTGGCTAGGGCTTGTGTTAACACAATTCCTCTAAAACAATTTTACTCCCGGATATAGATTTGAATAGTAGTTGTACTCCCGGATATAGATCTACGAGTAGGAGGAAGCATCAATTTTCCTTGTTATATCGATCGTGAAAATGAAGGAAGGAGTGATGGAGTATTACAATGTTCAAGCTCGATCTCTTGATTTTGTTAAACGGAAAGAGTATTTCAAAACACTGGCTAGTTTCAAGTCACTCACATTACATGTGTTTTGTCTCGTTTTTGTTTCTTAGAAAGGAACCAACAAGTTCATACATTCGTTAACAGGGCCACATTGAAAAAAAATCAGCATGCACAATTAAACTTGTTATAAGCAAAACTACGTTAACTAATATTGATTGCCGCAATTTTTTTTATTGTTGAACATCCAAGTTTTATGCCCTTAAATTCTATATTATGTTACACCTCTTAAAATTGAACCTTAATCTTTCCACAAGAGATAATTCCTCTTGACCACTAGGCCAAAGCCTAAGTGGCTTGATTTATGCGGTTAAAGGAAACCGGTTTTTCTTTTTTGTAATAATATAATCATTGTTATGAATATTATTAAAGATTTACCATGAAGATCAAGATTTACCTCTAGATTTACCAAGCAAGTGGATGAACTATTTGTCAAACTTAGGGATAGCTTTGTCTACTAAATAGTTAACCTTGTCTACCAAATAGTTAATCTTTTTGTAGTATAAATACTAGCTCAAAGTAGAAGAGAAAATGAACCTCATGTATACACTTTCATAAGTTATAAAATTCTTTCCTTCATTCTCTTATAACATTTCTAAAGTTCTTAAAGTTTTAGCACTAATCTTGTGTTAATTTTTGTTATATCATAACATGTTATCAGCACGAGTCGCTTATATCCTAATCAAAGAAGACCTTAAGCCCAAAGATATCCATCATAAGCAATGTAAGCACTTCATTAACTTTATAATTTACTTTGAAAAAAAATTAAGTACAAAAGAACATTTTAATATACATATTTCATAACTACGGGACTACTAACAATCTAACATTTAATTATGCATCTAACTTTACTTTTATCGCCGTAACTACGGGACTACTAACAATCTAACATTTAATTATGCATCTAACTTTTACTTTTATCGCAACTAACTTTTATTTATACACACACACTCACATTTCATTTAGAGTTTACGTTTATTTATCTATACTAACATTTTTATTCTTATTAATATGCATCCTAATTTTATATCTTATAAAATAACATTTCCGTAGTACATCATTTATTATAAACATATATATATATATATATATATAGGATTAGGTTCAAGAGTGAACACTAGTGTAGCTTGCGAACTGAGTGAACTAATCCTGGCCATACACGTGTGTAGATCAATGGCCAGGATTTGATGTTGAAATACACTAGTGTATTTTACGATTTGATGATGATATCTTGGCCATACACCTGTGTAGATCAATGGCTAGGATTTGTTCACTCAGTTCGCAAATACATTAGTGTTCACTCTAGAACCCCACCCTATATATATATATATATATATATATATATATATATAGGGGAATGTTCATTTGAGAAGAAATTTAATGTGAGAAGAAAAAGAAGAAATGGCATATTAGTAAAATGCTATTTCATTTGTAACTCATATCATTAATTTTTCTCTCTTTAATTAATTAGTCAACTAATCATTAATTATCTTACATATAATCTACAAAACCTACACATATCAAAATTTTCCTACATATACCCAACACATTATAGAATTTTATCCTACACAGTCGAACTTTATCCTACGCACCACGAAATATATCCTACACAACTCGTAATTTATCCTACACAACTAGTAATTTATTCTACACTTTAAATTAAGTTATTTTTTTAATTTGGAAAAACTATATATTTTGAAAAGGAGTTACAAATTTAATTTAGCTAGTTATTAAAGGGGAAGAATACAAATTAATGATTTATGTAAGTTTACCAATATACCCTTATATTAAAATTAAATACAAATATTAAATGAAGTAAAATGAAGCATTCTTATTGGTTGAAACTTCTTCTTTTTTCTTCTTACAAAAAAATTCTTCTCATTTGAACCTTCCACTATATATATATATATATATATATAATGGCTATAAAATGGTAATATAACCGTTGCAAAACGGTTATAATTTGCCACTATAGATTACCAATTATCAATCTCATTTTTTTTCACAACAAACACTCTTCTTCTCAAGGTTATTCAAGAAAATATTTCAAAGATGAGTCACCCGGTTTTAATATTGGCCGGCATAATATTAATATTGTTGTCGACCTTAATGTATGGGCTTACACCTCATCTTTTTAGTACTTTTGTATTCATTTATTTGTTTATATTTGTACCTATGTATGTTATCTCATTTTTAATGAGTATTTAGATTTTAATACTTATCTTATTTATGTTTAGCAACAAAATGGCAAACATATTAAAAATTGAATTCCTGGCTCTTAATATCACCGGAGAAAATTATATGCCATGGACGGCACATGTTAAGCGACATCTCAAATCAATGGGTGTTTGGAAACGATAACGGAGTGGAATAATTGTAACGATCAAGACAAGGCAAAAGATGTCTTCCTCCATAAACACATTGATGAGATGTTGCAATTTGAATATACAAATTGTGAGGATCCGTACGTTTTGTGGGAAGATATCAAAGGGAAGTTTTACTTCCCACTACTAGAGATGAATTGAACAATCTCAGGTTCCAAGATTTTAATAAGGTGAATGAATACACCTCTGCTTTGCTCAATGCTCTGATTCTGTGGGCAAACTGTTACGGAGGAAGATATGTTAGAGAAAACTTTCTCCATATTTCATGCATCAAATATAAACTTGTAACAACAATATCGGTTGCAAAGGTTTCAAAGATATTCTGATCTAAATTCATTTCTCCTCATAGTAGAGAAAAACAATGAGCTAATATTGAAAAAACATCAAGCTCGTCCCACTAGATCATTAGCCATTCTAGAAGCAAATGTTGTTATAAATGATGATACTAAAGACTCTGGAAGAAAATGGGGACGAGGCGGTGACCATTTTGGTAAAGGTAATGGTCGCAACTATTCCTTCAAAGGAAATAATAATTTCCGAGGTAATTCCCATGGTCGTGGACGTGGTCACGGTCGAAATCAAAGAACCCTCAATTACCACACTCCACAAAATATCAATTCCAACCAGTATAACAAAAGGAATGAAACAGGTAGGTCCGAAAACAATGGCACCTCTTGTTTCAGATGTGGAAGTACAAACTATTGGTCAAAGGCTTGTCGTACACCTTCACATTTATGTGAACTTTACCAAGCCTCTCTCAAAAGAAAAGAAAAGGAGGTGAACCGTATGGATAATTTTAATGACATCAACGTCAAACTGATTGTCGCCGACTATACCAATGACATGGAACTCTGAAACAAATGTTGCTAAACCATAATAATTATATGCAACATTTATGTAATTTTCTTTATTATAACTATCTTTATGATGTTTCATTATTATTTATTTTCATGTAACGTTTTCAACAAATAAATAAACTTCTTATTAAAAAATAATTCATAATGCCTTCGTTATACACTTATTATTATTTCTCTTTATATTTTCAAGATTAAAATGAATACCACTGGAGCACAAGAGCAAACAAATGATGCAGATATATGTATAGCGGATAGTGGAGCCACACACACTAAACTTAAATCTAAGAAATATATTTATGAGTTGAAACCTACAAAAGGAACCGTTGATACAATATCAGGTCCTACAAACTTGATAGAAGGAGTGGGAAAAGCTAATTTAATATTACCAGATGGTACAAAGCTCTTAATAGAGAATGCTTTATTTTCCCCATACTTAACAAGAAACTTGTCGAGTTTCAAAAACATATATCATAACGGATATGATACTCAGTCAAGGACTGGTGACAATCAGAAATATTTACACATCATGAGCAAGGATCATATATTGGAAAAATTGCCAATGCTCCACTCTAGTTTGCATTATACACACATTAATGTGCCTCAAGCACATATGGCAGTAAAAGAAAGTTTTTGTGATCCTAAGACATTTAACTTATGGCATGACAGACTAGGCCATCCAGGATCTACAATGATGAAAATAATTTTTGAAAACACACATGGACATCAATTGAAATATCAAAAGATCCCCCAATCAGATAAAATGCCTCTATGTACATCTTGTTCACTTGGAAAACTAATTACAAGGCCTTAGTCCTTAAAAGTTGACAAGGAATCACCAATGTTTCTTGAAAGAATTCAAGGTGATATATGTGGACCAATTCATCCACCATGTGGACCATTTAGACAGTTCATGGTCTTGATAGATGCATCCAGCAGATGGTCTCATGTCTCTTTATTATCAACTCGTAATATTGCCTTTTTTTCAAAATTTCTTGCTCAAATTATCAAACTACGAGCACATTTCCCTTATTACACTGTTAAAAGGGTGAGACTTGATAATGCTGGTGAATTTACATCACATGCTTTTAATGATTATTGCATGTCTGTGGGAATTGTTGTCGAACACCCTGTTGCTCATGTACACACACAAAATGGCATAGCTGAATCATTGATCAAACGTTTACAGCTAATCGCTAGACCATTGATAATGAGAACAAAACTTCTTGTGTCGGTTTGGGGTCATGCAATTTTACATGCTGGATCACTGATTCGTGTGGGACCAAGTGCAAATCATAAGTACTCCCCATTACAACTTGTTTCTGGCCATGAGCTAGACATTTCCCACCTTAAAATTTTTGGGTGTGCAGTGTATGTTCCTATTGCACCACCACAACACACAAAAATGGGACCTAAAGAAGGTTGGGAATATATGTTGGATATGAAACAACCTCCATCATATGATATGTTGAACCTTTAACAGGTGATGTATTTAAAGCACGTTTTGATGACTGTCATTTTAACGAGGCAATGTTCCCAGCATTAGGGGGAGAAAATAAAAAACGAGAAAATGTTGTCTCATGGTGTGTGCCTTCATTGTCTCATATTGATCCAAGAACAAAACAATGTGAGACAGAGGTTCTAAAGATAATAAACTTGCAAGACAGTGCAAATCAATTGCCTGATGCTTTTACTGATGCAAACAGAGTTACTATATCTCATATACCAGCTGCTAATGCTCCAGCTCGAGTTGAAATCCCAAGTGAGGCAATAGATAATAAGATAGCTCATGAATCTCAAAAACATTTGAAACGTGGAAGGCCAATCGGTTCAAAGGATAAGATTCCTCGAAAAAGAAAAGCACTTGTAAAGGAAATTGACCACAAAGATAATGATCTTGATAAAACAGTAAATACCGAAACCTCTCATGAGGAAGATGTTGATGATACTAACAAAGGGATATCAATCAACTATGGTCATACAAACATCATATGGAACCGATATGAAATGGAAAATACTGATGAGATATTTTCTTATTCTATAGCAAGTGACATCATGGGTGGAGATGATGATCTTGAACCAAAATTTATCATTGATTGTCAAAATAGACATAACTGGGATAAATGGAAAGGCACTATGCAAGCTGAATTAGATTCACTCAACAAACGAAAGGTTTTTGGGTATATTGTTGTTACACCTAAGGATGTAAAGCTTGTAGTGTATAAATGGATTTTCGTACGAAAACGAAATGAGAAAATGAGGTTACAAGATATAAAGCGAGACTTGTAGCTCAAGGTTTTTCTCAAAGGCCAGGGATTGACTATGAAGAAACATATTCTCCCGTTATGGATGCAATAACCTTTAGATACTTAATCAGCTTAGCAGTTTCTAAAAAGTTAGAAATGCGTCTTATGGATGTTGTTATAGCTTACTTGTATGGATCACTTGATAGTGACATCTATATGAAAGTTCCTGAAGGATTTAAACTCCCTGAAGCGTTAAGTTCAAAACCCAAAGAAATGTATTCGATCAAATTACAAAGATCTTTATATGGGTTGAAACAATCTGGAAGGATGTGGTGCAATTGTTTGAGCGACTATTTGACAAGTAAAGGTTATACAAATAATCTTATCTGTCCATGTATCTTTATTAAGAAGACAACATCAAGATATGTGATCATAGTTGTATATGTTGATGACCTAAATATATTTGGGATGCAAAAAGAAATTCATGAAGCAATTATTCTTTTAAAGAAAGAATTTTAAATGAAAGACCTTTTGGAAAAACCAAACATTGTCTTGGTTTACAAATTGAACATATGAGCAATGGAATACTTGTGCATCAAACGAATTATACTAAAAAGTTGTTGAAACGTTTCAATATGGACAAGGCAAATCCTTTAAGCACTCCAATGGTCGTTAGGTCACTTAATGTCGAAAATGATCCATTTCGTCCTTGTGAGGACAACGAAGAAGTTTTTGGTCTAGAAGTACCATACCTCGGTGCAATTGGAGCACTTATGTATCTTACAAATTGTACGAGACCAGACATTTCTTTTGCAGTCAACTTGTTGGAAAGATTTAGTTTAGCTCCTACTAAAAGGCACTAGAATGGGATTAAAAATATTTTTCGATTCCTTCGAGGTACTGTTGATTTAGGCTTGTTTTATCCCAACAATTCAAAAGAAGGGTTAGTTGGTTATGCAGATGCAGGTTATTTATCTGATCCTCATAAAGCAAAATCTTAAACTGGATATGTATTTATGAACGGAGGAAATGAGATTTCATGGCGTTCTCAGAAACAAACACTTGTCGCAACATCCTCAAATCATGTTGATGTCATTGCACTACATGAAGCTTCAAGAGAATATATATGGCTAAGATCTATGTTACAACACATTGTGACATCTTGTGGGCTAGAGAAAGATCAAAGTCCAACTCCTATCCATGAAGATAATGCCGCTTGTATCTCTCAAATGAAAGAAGGGTATATCAAAAGTGACAGAACAAAACATATACCACCAAGATTCTTTGCATATACTCGGGACCTTATTAAAGTCAATCAGGTCGAGATGTGATATGTCAAATCCAGCAACAATTCAGCCGATCTTTTTACAAAAGCACTACCTACAACAACTTTTAGGAAACATGTTCATGACATTGGCATGCCTCATGTACGGAGAATGTGATTCCTTACAAATTGCAAACTTGAGGGGGAGCTATAGACTGCACTCTTTTTTCCTTAGCTAAAGTTTTTTTCCCACTGGGTTTTTCTTTAGCAAGGTTTTTAATGAGGCAGTACTTAAAGACCCTGAAGTTTGCAAAGTGTCATCCAAGGGGGAGTGTTATGAATATTATTAAAGATTTACCATGAAGATCAAGATTTATCTCTAGATTTACCAAGCAAGTGGATGAACTCTTTGTCAAACTTAGGGATAGCTTTGTCTACTAAATAGTTAATCTTGTCTACCAAATAGTTAACCTTGTCTACCAAATAGTTAATCTTTTTGTAGTATAAATACTAGCTCAAGGTAGAAGAGAAAATGCACCTCATGTATACACTTTCATAAGTTATACAATTCTTTTCTTCTTTCTCTTATAACATTTCTAAAGTTCTTAAAGTTTTAGCACTAATCTTGTGTTAATTCTTGTTATATCATAATAATCATTACACCTCACAGCTGCTTAATGGAACCCTTGTTAGTTAGGTTTTGACTTGGCATTCTTGTCTATGAGTCGCTAAGATGCATAACTTCTAATATTTCACCATTTTTTACGTTATTAGAATTTAGAGCATAAACAACTAAAGAACATTATTTTTTTAATAGCTAACTCAAACCCACACTAACTATATCAAATTCGTTTATGGGACTAGAATTCTCATTTACTTGATAGGAACTCCTTGATTATACTCCATGATACTACTAAGCTAAAAGTGCTTTGGTTCTAACGAATTTTACCCAACATATCAACCGCTTACTTATAAACCACTATATTGTTTGTTACCCTCTCTTTCAAACTCACTACTTTGAGTATGAATAATTCATTTATGCTAACTTTAATTAAGATAATAAATCTTAGCTAAGCCTGTTGCGAAGCTCTCAACAAGGAGAACGAAACCCTACAAATTATTAAATACATAATCATATATAAATATATAGTAATTTATATACAAATTTGGGAAAGTTATAATCACAACTAATTTTAGTAACAATAATAATTAACCTGGGCATGAAATACAACCATCGTACTAATTAATTAACTTGTATTAATTTAATCAGGTACCAAATGGGAGTGGATTTGTCCTGGGGTTTGCACAACTTGCACTCTATTCAATTTACAGCAACTCTAAAGTTACCATTGATGGCTTAGACTCTGGATGGCAGCACCGTCACCTTCTCTCACCATCCACTTCAGACCACACACACCCAATATGATGAACAAAACACACACAAATATTTATGTATGTATGCATTGTGCTTGCCATTTTAGGATGGGGGTTTGAATATTATTTTTGACATTCACGACTAATTTTGAGGGTATTTATTTATTTACCATAGTCCTAAAGTAATAATCAATAAGATCAAGGAGGAGTTCATGCAGTTGAGACATATCACTACAAGAAAAGTTTCTAGATATTCAGTAGCTATGAATCTGCTCAAGTGTGTGTGTGCGCGTCTATATCACCACAAGAAAAGTGACCATTTGGAACTAAATTACAAGGGAATGATCTATCATTCTCAGATACAAAGTATTTAGGACTAATTTATCAGTTAATAATTGTTTTAGAGACTAATTTTTTTATTGATGTTTGTGACTAATAATCAGTCTCTACTATTTTGATTACTGTCCGTAAAAGTTGAACGCGAGTAGGCGTACATGGGACACTTGAAAACGGTTGAAAGACAAAATGATTTAAAAATCTTGTGTGAAAAGCACGCCCATTTCGATTGTGACAACCCGAACTCTCAAGGTTTGTAACTTTTAAATCTCGTGATCTTAACTCCTCGTTATTCCTCTTTCAAGTGTTTTACATTCCGTGCTCGTAAAGATTTTGTAACTGTATAATTATGTTTTTGGGCTGCAATTGTATTGGGCCACATCATTAGTGTTATTTGTTCGAATGAGCCGCACCCTAAACCCTCGTAGCCCAATAGAATCCAATTAGTTTAAAATCGGCCCACTGTGACAACCATGTACCTTTAATTGTGATAGTCCAATTAGGTGGGCTTGAGCCCATTATGTTCGGCCAAAGGGGATTAACCGCCCCAAACTATTACCTTTTATGTATGCGTATTATATTCTAATTATCACAAAACTCAAAACATAAAACCCTACCCTTCTCTCAAGGTTACGTACGGCAACAGGAGACCCCCCCCCCTTCGAGTTAGCAGCCTGTCGATCAAACCTTTTGGGTTAGTAGGTACATGTTCATGCTAACTTTTAATTGATGGTTGTGTTATGTGTATTGTATGTTTGATCGTAAACGTGAGAAAATTATGTTATGTTCTTGCATGATTAATTAATGTTTAGGATGCATGCTATTAAAAGTGCTAATGAACTTGATAGTTGATGTCGACTGAATCCACATGAAATCTATTAATGTTTATGGATCAATATTGGTTAAGCAAACCCTATATTTCTCCTAATGGAGTGACGGCAGTAAACCCGTGATTGCCACGATCCATCCACATGATGCATCTTGGTTAGTTTATTTTATATGTATATTTTAGTTATATGTTAGGTGAGATAAATGATCATTTATTCATAGCTTAATAATATTTCAAGTCGTAAACTGAATTGTATGTGGATAGTATAAACATGCTTCTTGAATCTTCGCTTAATTGTGAGCGGTTATGTGTGACTGATCGATGTACTACAAAAGTAATCATGATTTTTGCTGATCTTGACATTAATGCTAGAAATCGGCTGATGATATAGTCCGGGTAATACGTAGTGCATGATTGTTGATTCTATACAAGGAATGAGATATAGGATTTAATACTAGCGAACAATGGATGTGATTTAGAATAACGTATGATGCTGATTAACAATATAGTTTTGCTTAATGGTATCTACACGTTAAAATTCATACACACTAGGGTGGGTAAGGGTTGGTCGTTCATAAATCGGACCCAAATAAACAATTGTTATGGTAACATTTAGGAGATAAAAGGGGCCCGACGATGATACTAGTGGTCAAAGAAACAGTTTCGAAACTGAGATAGTATGAATGATCAAATTGAATAATTATTGAGAATGAGATTGGTTGTTTGAATCGGCTGGTATGAGATAGTAATACATGTTTTATGATAAAGTGTTTAGTAGATAAGGGGATTTGTTAGAACATGAATATTAACATGGAACCGGCAAAGGGTTATTGTTAGAGGAATAGATTAAGATTAATGTGATTATGTGAATAAATTGTAAATAAATGGGCCATCTCCTAGTGGGCTGCGTACCAGGTATTGGGCTGTATGCTCTGGGCCGCACCAGGCATCGCCATGACGGGCCACCCAGCTACTCGCCACCGGCAGCCCAGCCACCCACATCTTAGTTGGGCCTGGAACCAACTGGGCTGCACAATAACATGAAGAACCGATGTGGGCTATTAGGTAACTGTTGTGTTGAATGTTGTGATGCAATAAAGCATATGGTCTAAATGGTTACGGCGTATTAGATGGTGAAGTTATGAATTACAATCGGATGAATGCATGAATTGTTTATGTGAAATACTAAACTGTTAAGTGATATTATGATGTATGCACATGAGATGAAAGTAGATAGGTTATTCAAGTGATTTCTATGTGTTATGTGGTGACGACTAAAACATACAATTTAATAGAATGCGTGGTATAGGTGGATAGGAAACTGATTGTTTCAGTGGACACTATAATTAGTGTGATGCGTGAATTCTTGTTACGATTTGTATGACGTTATGTGCATTACTGTACAATACCTGTGTTGCGAATGTGAATTACATGACTTATGTGCATACAAGCTAATTATCTTTGGTAACCACGGTAGGACTTGGTTGACCAACTGTAGACGAGTAACTAGTCATACCGAGCAAACCAAGGTGAGTTCACACTTTTATAAGGCATGGGATTCCCGGTGGGTTGGGAATGGGTTAAGAAGCTAAAACGAAACCTACATATTCACCTCTAACAGAATATGTACCATCGTCCTCGGTTGGGAAGGACGACTACGCTTAACCTACGTATTCTCGGTTGGGTAGAGTACGTACCTTCGTTCTCGGTTGGGAAGGACGACTTATGTATATTCGTTCTCGGTTGGGAAGGACGACTACATTTAACCTGCGTATTCTCGGTTGGGTAGAGTACGTACCTCCGTCCTCGGTTGGGAAGGACTACAACCTATAAGTGGTTTACAATATGGGGTATCCCCCACTACATATGGTTTGGGAAACAAGGAACTGATTAAATACTGATTTTCGAAAGAACTTATGGTTTTTGGAACAACTTTAAAATGGACAACCAACTGTGAACTCGCTCAACTTTGTTGTTGATTTGTTGTTACATGCCTTGCAGGCCTTTAGGTGCATACTTTTGGAACTTGCTGTCTGGGAGGATGGAGTGGTCATGGGTCGTGATACATGGAATCGCATCACAAGACTAATGGTTTTTACTTGTGGTTTTAAAGACACTTAACGAGTGAATTATGCTTCCGTTGTATGCTGTGAATTATTTGTAACATTGAAACACTTAATGTTAATAAATGAAAGTTTTATTTAAATATACCTATGAGTTCAATGTGATTGGTGGCTAGATCCTGGTACGTCACACGCCTTGCGGGGGTTTCCGCATGTGGTATTTTGGGGGTGTGACAGATTGGTATCAGAGCCATTGGTTATAGTGAACTTGGTTTTAAAAAGGGGAAAAACGTTTTTGTAAAACCAGACTATAACCGAACATTTCTAAAAATGTGAATACGACCATGACACTCAGCTCCAGATTATAAGGTTCGTCTCTCGTATACTCATTGTACTGCATAACTAGTGAACACTTACATATGATATTGCATGAGATTGCACGTTTAGCATAAAAGTATGAATTCATGTATTACTTGCATGTGTTATGTGACTGATATGGTGGTATTTCCCTAAACATTCATGACTTACGCTTCGTGATGCTCTTTGTTTGCTACCCAAGTTTGAGGAACCATTTGACATGAGTTAAGAGGAGCTGAGATGAGCATGCAAATCACAATATTATTGTGGGTGCACACATAATAATAATGTGGGGTACATGCGAGTCCCAGTTAGGCTTAACAAGTGAAAAAGGGGTTCCGTTTTGTTATTTGATCGATGTGAAACATAACAAACCTATAGGGGTCATAGCAGTGATTGTCCCCTACTCGAACGTGAACTTTTCATTTCTCTCTGGGTCCCTTCAAATCACGGTGCTATTGAGTATTACTTGAACACCCATCTGAACACTTAGCGAAACGTGTAGAATGTTAGGTGCTTAAACGAACGTCCCTAAGTTGGATGTCGCAGCGTCGAATGATTGATTGATACCTTTCTTACTCCTCTTCGTTTGCTGGAACTCATTTATTGACGATTTAGATCCCAAAGTGTGATCACTTCTGCAACACTCCCGCAACATGCTGTGTATTACTCAAACAACTTGCAACATCGATGGATAGGAGGATGAGCGTAGTATTTTACCGACTTCAGTACTTTGACGACCCTGATTACCGGCAACGAGCACCAGCGAATTGGCTTCAATCGAATCCTTAACCCTTAGTCAGCGACTCGTGAGAGTCAATTCTTACGAATCAATCGGGACATAAGCAATGGCAATCTACTAAACGTGGAGTGGGTAACTGCCAGCACAGTGAGTAGCGCCTTAGAACGTGGCGCGGAATAGGAAAAGATGGACCATATTGATGAAAGATCGTAGAGCTCCGTTTCAAACAGCAGCATCGGAGGCAACAGTCACGGCAACATCAGGGTACTTGAAATGGTGACCAACAGTATAAAAATGAAGGTGCCTACGACATGGAGTGGCTATTGCTAAATCAAAACGACAACAAGAAAACGACGGCCGTAATGGAAATCCTCGCAACAAGTGCAACCACACGGGAAATGATGCTCATGGAGGGGCATTTAGGATTGGCGTGGGCGACGCCAGGATTGTAATAACATGGTGGCATACACGTTCTTGGTAACGAATCACTTCGTCTCTGTTCTCTATAACCCTGATACTTACTGAGACCAGACCTGTTGTGGAATCGGCTGATGGCAAGACAATTGAAGCCTCGCATGTTTGAAGAGATGCAAATTCAACCGTGTGGGACAAGTTTTCGACATCGATCTTCCTTCTACTACCCACGATGGTGCTAATGCAGTAGTCAGTATGGGTTGGTTAACCAAACATCGCACAGTTATCCCTGTGAGGGGAAGGTTGTCGCCTGTCATTAAGTGTCCGAGTAGTGCAGAGGTTAGCATCAAATCAGCAGTGAAGGCCAGAAGTGTCCACGGAAGGATTACCCCGCCACGATAGCACTCGTTACTGATGTCAAGGCTAAGGAAAGGAGGATCGAGGATCCTCCAATTGTTCGTGATTTCTCCCGAAGTGCTACCAGAAGAACTATCAGGTTTACCTTCACATCGTCAGATAGAATTTCAGATCGGTATCATGTCAGAAGCAGTCCTTGTCCCTAGTATTCCTTATTGTCTTACACTAGGAAGGTTGAAGGAACTGCCTAATCAACTTTAGGAACTATTGGACATGAGCTTTATCGGATCTAGTTCTTCGCTTTGGGGAGCCCCAGTTACACCAGTGCAGATAAGCCCTTTCGTATGTGTATCGATTATCGAGGACGTAACAAGGTGACAGTTAGGAACCGCTTGTCTCGACAATGTATTGGCCACCTGTCGACCAGTTGCAAGGAACAAGCTTCCATTCGAGGATTGGCTAGCGAAGGAACTATCATCAAATGGAAGTCCAAGAGAAGAATGCTCTCAAAACAACATGTCGAACGCAATGCAGCCATTTTAACTTTGTACCCCATGAACATTGAGTTGATCAACACACCAGCAGCTTCAGGAATCACATGAATCAACCATATTTGTTGACGACGTTCTGAATCAGCACCAGGAGAAAGGAACACCATGGGTGACATATGTGTCTTATTTTAGAACTTCCGAGGGAGGAGCCACTCCACGCAAAGTCTTGTTAAATGTAATTTCTGGGTTCGAGAGGTACCTTTTGGACTTATAATCAGCGAAGAGGGAATACGCGTGGATCTCGCTAAGATGCATCTTGTTAGAAACTGATCGACACCAAAGATTCCTTCGGGGATGCAACAATTCCTGGGTTTCGCTAGAGACTATCGCAGTTTACTCACAGAATTTTCGAAGGTCGCACAACTTAAACCTCTTTAGCACAGCAGGATACTATGTTCGTGGAAGAGGAAACGGGGGGACGTCTTTTCAGCTCTCGAATTTCGACTCTGCAATGCACCGAGCATCGTCTTTACCCGAGGGCACGGGTGATTTAGTGGTATACCATGATTGTCCGAATCAGAGTCCCAGTTACACACCGATGCAACGCGAGAGAGTGATGACTTACGTGATGGAGTTACAGAGAGGAACTGCATGACACACAACTGGCGTTGAAAACTGTGGCCTAGGGATTTTAGATGGAGGCATTACTTGGACGGTGCCAGATGCGTTATTTAGACCGATCACAAGGGCCTCCCGTGTACCTTGGCTTCGACAGAGCTAAATCAGTTATTGGCATCGATGGAGGGAGCTTTAGGATGATTACAACTATGAAACTTGAATGTGCACGAGCTTTGCATCTCACTATCGACACTAACTTATCTGATCTGATTCGCCCTGTTCAAACTGGAGAACTGAAGGAAGGGGATTTTCAAGTTGAACCCATGCGGGGCATGGAGAAGCAACCTTGGCAGGTCAGACGATATTCGCTACCTCATGGAACGAGTGTGAATCTCATTATACGGTAACTGTAGGGAACTCGTGTTGAGCAAAGTACATCGGCTTTGATATTCTAGTTGTCTGGGTTTTGATGAGAGACATTAGGATTTATAAACTTTGTACTGGTGATCGGGCATGAAGGCCCACTTAGTATGGGAATGATATTTGACTTATAGGAAAGTCAAGGTGAAGTGTTAGCTACCAGAAACACCTATATGGAAAGCGAAAACAGACTGCCATGGATTTGGTCGCTAGCCTACTTACAACTCGAAAAGGAAACAATATCACCTAGATGATCGTTGATTGTCTCACGTAACCAACACACTTTCTAGCCATCAAGGAAATGGATAAGTTTTCTACACTTGCAGTCATCTACCTGAAAGAAGTGGTTGCTAGGCACGGGGTGCCAACCACCATCATCTCTGATCGCGACCCACGATTTGCATCTGATTTGTGGCAAGCGATGCACAAATCCTTTGGCTCACGTCTAGACATGAGCACAACATATCATCCACAGATGGATGGGCTGACTGAATGCACCATCCAAACTCTTGAAGACATGCTTCGAGCATGTGAAATCGACTTTGGCAATGGCTGGGAAAGACACCTCCCTTTAGTGGAGTTTTAGTATAACAACAGTTACCACACCAGCATTCAGGCTGCTCCGTTCGAGGCATTGTATGGACGGAAGTGCCGATCACCTCTTTGTTGGGCAGAAGTTGAAAACAGCCAAATCACTGGCCCAGAACTCATCGTAGACACAACAGAGAAGATTGCTCAGATACGACAACGAATGGCGGCAGCTCATGACTGTCAGAAAAGCTACGCTGATAAGCGCAGGAAACCACTCGAGTTCCAGGTTGGGGATCGAGTACTACTTAAAGTCTCACCTTGGGAAGGTGTAGTTCGTTTTTTTATACAAGACAAACTCAACCCGCGATATGTTGGACCTTTCGAAATCACGGAGAGAATTGGCAAGGTGGCCTACAGATTGAATCTACCCGAAGAACTCAGTGGAGTTCACAACGTATTCCATGTGTCGAATCTGAAGAAGTGTCTGTCAGATGAAACTCTAATAGTTCCTTTCAAGGAGCTCACCATCGACGATCAGTTTCGATTTGTCGAAGAACTAGTGGAAATCTCGGACCGGGAAGTCAAGATTCTCAAACGCACCAGGATACCTATTGTTCGAGTTCGTTGGAACTCCCGTCGTGGCCAAGAGTTTACCTGGGAACGAGAAGACCAAATGAAACACAAATATCCCCAATTGTTCGAGAACAATGAAACCACTACTGAGGCTGAAGCTACTGCGGAATTTCGGGACGAAATTCTAAACCAACGGGGGGATGATGTGACACCCCAGGAAAACCAGGAAACCATGCAACCTAACTAGCTTCCTCAATAACTACGTGCTAAATTTTGGGACGAAATTTCTTTCAAGTTGGGATGATGTGATAACCCGAACTCTCAAGGTTTGTAACTTTTAAATCTCGTTATCTTAACACCTCATTATTCCTCTTTCAAGTGTTTTACGTTCCGTGCTCGTACGATTTTGTAACTGTATAATTATGTTTTTGGGCTGCAATTGTATTGGGCCACATCATTAGTGTTATTTGTTCGAATGAGCCGCACCCTAAACCCTCGTAGCCCAATTGAATCCGGTTAGTTTAAAATCGGCCCACTGTGACAACCATGTACCTTTAATTGTGATAGTCCAATTAGGTGGGCTTGAGCCCATTATGTTCGGCCAAAGGGGATTAACCGCCCAAAACTGTTACCTTTTATGTATGCGTACTATATTCTAATTATCACAAAACTCAAAACATAAAACCCTACCCTTCTCTCAAGGTTACGTACGGCAACAGGAGACCCCCCCCCCCCCCTTCGAGTTAGCAGCCTGTCGATCAAACCTTTTGGGTTAGTAGGTACATGTTCATGCTAACTTTTAATTGATGGTTATGTTATGTGTATTATATGTTTAATCATAAACGTGAGAAAATTATGTTATGTTCTTGCATGATTAATTAATGTTTAGGATGCATGCTATTAAAAGTGCTAATGAACTTGATAGTTGACGTCGACTGAATCCGCATGAAATCTATTAATGTTTATGTATCAATATTAGTTAAGCAAACCCTATATTTCTCCTAATGAAGTGACGGCAGTAAACCCCTGATTGCCACGATCCAGCCACATGATGCATCTTGGTTAGTTTATTTTATATGTATATTTTAGTTATGTGTTAGGTGAGATAAATGATCATTTATTAATAGCTTAATAATATTGCAAGTCTTAAACTGAATTGTATGTGGATAGTATAAACATGCTTCTTGAATCTTCACTTAATTGTGAGCGGTTATGTGTGACTGATCGATGTACTACAAAAATAATCATGATTTTTGCTGATCTTGACATTAATGCTAGAAGTCAGCTAATGATATAGTCCGGGTAATACGTAGTGCATGATTGTTGATTATGTACAAGGAATGAGATAGAGGATTTAATACTAGCGAACAATGGATGTGATTTAGAATAACGTATGATGCTGATTAACAATATAGTTTTGCTTAATGGTATATACACGTTAAAATTCATACACACTAGGGTGGGTAAGGGTTGGTCGTTCATAAATCGGACCCAAATAAACAATTGTTATGGTAACGTTTTGTAACAACCCTCAGTAAAACCGACACCCTCATAATATTTCCGACACCTTTGTATATTTTAAAATATCCCAAAATGTCTTTAAATACACCCCGTATGTGAAAATCGAGCCCGAAATACAGTATAGCATTAAAAATAAAATAAAAATCTGATTTTTTTAGTTTAGGCGGGCCGCGTAAAGGATCCTTAACCCTTACGCGGGCCGCGTCAACTTAATGATCAGGCTAGCTCCGATCTCGCCACGTGTGTGTGTGCGTGTTGGACCTACCCCATGACCCGGACACCCTATGCCCTACCCGGGCTAGTACGCGGGCCGCGTAAGCCCCGCTTATATGTTACGCGGGCCGCGTGAGAGTCAAGATCAGCACCTATAAATAGAACGCATCAGCTTTCAAAACATATCGTTCATTTCTTTTTTGAATCTCGACTTTCTGAAGACATAGTCATAATATTCGAGTATTATACCCCCTAATTAGCGAGGTTCTACCCCGTTGTAAGTATTATAACCCCAGTTTCGTAATAGATACGCTGCCCGATTGATTTAGGGTTCCGTAACAACTGTCCTGGTTCTGCCCGACGTAGTTGTTGGAATACCGTCTCAGGGGGAGGGGGTATCATTAATATTTTCAAAGGGTTATGATACTAACCTATGTACATTTGTGTAAATTATAGATTATTACTAGGAAACCCTTACGCGAAGTCTAAGATAGCAATGTGAGTTTATCCAATTTTTGTTAAACTTTTTGTAATGTTTTACAAAACCTTAAATGTTTTACAATGTGATTAAGCGGTGATTGAGTCTTTGTAGTTCTTCAAATACTGTCGGTATGTTGGGGTTTTGTATACAAAATTTACTACACTGTGAGTAGTAAGTCGGGACGACAGTACGTTACCATTGGACAACGAGTTAGCCAATGTGTAATATGACCCACAAGTCAGGATTGACACTACTGAATGAGTAATTGTGTAGAAATACACAATGTGATCGCTCTCAATACTGTTTTTATTGAAAAAATGTTTCTTGATTAAACTGGGATTCACTCACCAGTATTTCCCACTGACAAATGTTTTTAAAACACGTTTCAGGTAACACAATGTGACAACCAATTAGTAAAAAGCCAGCTGGAGAGCACTGAAGGCTTGGAAAAAATGTGGCTATAAAAGTTATCTAAAAGACGATGTTTTAAATTCAATAAAATAGGGTTTACCCCTTTAAACGTATTGTAATAAGAAACTTGTGTTTTTCCCTGTAATTATTAATAACAAATGTGGTGGTTTTACTCTGATAAACATTTTCTAACTACGGTCCTGATGTAATTTCCGCTGCCAAATTAACCAACTGATACCACCAAAATTCTGAGTCCGCGTCCGCCCGTTCCCGGGACAAATAAGGGATCGGGGGTTGCGACAGAAGGTGGTATCAGAGCCTAGCCACTAGTCTAAGCCAAAGAAGTGTTCTGCTGACACTTAAATTCTAAATTTTGTGTTAGGAAATAATTTATGTGATTATGTGTTTTGTGTTATTTGACTATTTGTTAGTTTACAGTATGAGTGATCAAGGACCCTCAGACATGTGTCGTCAGTTGTCTGATTCACCTAGGAGTGAAGGTACCTCTTCACAGCCTCCCCTTTCTGGGTATTCTGCTGATCAGGAAGAAGGGATGTTTGCCTTTAAATCTCAGTCAGAAGAGCCATTCCCTCACAAAAAAAGAGGATGGTTCAGTAAGGAAGCATTTGCACGTAGGAAAAGAATGCGAAAGTTGCAACAGCAAAGAGCCTTAGCAGCCGTTAAGCGAAAGACAGATGCCCATACACAGGATATGCTTAATAGAAGCCTAGCCAATTTCCATATTCTAGCTACAACTGCTGCTGACCCAAGTCTGGAACAGCTAGTATCCCCACAACCCTTACCTTTGACTCAACCGATGGAGGTAGAAATGCATGAATTTAACCCTAAGGAGATACCTAGGATACCAGCCCCTAATCCTCTAGCTCCAAATTATGATCCATGGTTTGACGATCTTAGGGATTATGTGCCACGCTATAACTTAAATGAAGAAACCTTGCCGAACTTAGCAGCATATCCAGGTTTGGACCCACTAGATCCCAATTTTGACAATGATGAATACATTAGGGAGATTTTGGAGAATCCATACCCTCAGGAGAATCCAGTACCTCAGTACCCAAGCCAATACCAGTACCTGCACCCCCAATGAGTGCAGAGAATTTGCAAGAACTCCGAAATTTTGGAGAGGAAATCATAGAAAATAGCGAGAGGATGAGGTATGTAGGAGAGCAACTCGTATGGAAATACGATGAGCGTCAGATGGATTTCAAGGGAAATCCATATCCCTGAAGGAAGTGATAAAGTTGGTAATAATAATAAATAAAATATATGTGTAATAATAATAAATCTATCGTAGTATAGACCACTCTGTGGTTAACGAGGCATAGTAGTATTGTAATTTTTTTCTGTTTTAGTGTGTAGTTGACGCATACTATAGTAAAAAGAGTAAAGTCGCAATGCACGACGTTTTTGACCAATATGTGTATTATGTGGTTGTTACTTAAACTATTTAATTATTCTATTAATGATTGGTAAATGTTTAAAATTCAGATGGCCGATGAAGGAAATCAAGGAAATATGAATAATGATAACCAGAGTAACGTTAACGTGGTTAATGAGAATTTCGAGCATCAATAACAATGGAAACCAAATGGATAATAGTGCAGTTCAACATATAGTGGCACGAGGAATCATAGATGGCATGCCATTTATTATTCAAACGATTCAAGAAACGAATAATAAAAGTAAGCATAGCAGTAAGCGACCAATCGAACACGAAAACAACTTAAACAATGGACATGTACTTCAAATGTCCATTCCTAAAAAGAGAAGAACCGTGTCTTACGGTTGTTCTTATAAAGAATTCTGGTCTTGTAAACCAATGGAATTCTGAGGCAACGAAGGGGCCATTGCAACCCTACGCTGGATAGAGAAAACTGAGGCAGTCTTAAGAATAAGCAAGTGTGCTGAAGAAGATAAGATATTGTTTGCTTCTAATCTGTTTAAGAACTCAGCACTAGAATGGTGGAACACTATCCTCCAATCAAGAGGAAGTGATAGAACTTATAATATGGAATGGGAAGAATTTAAGGACAAGGTAGAAAGGAAATTCTGCCCACCCAATGAGAAGGAACAGATAGCAAACAAATTCTTAAACCTTAGGATGACTGGTGTGGATAGTAAGGGATACACTAAAATATTCTTCGAATATGCTAGAATAGTGCCAACTCTTGCTTCACCTGAACCACTATTGATCTCCCATTATATCTGGGGATTAATTGGGGAGATAAGACACGTAGTCAAGGCAGCTAGACCTCAAACTATAGAAGAAGTTGTAGAACTAGCAAATACCTTGACAGATGAATTAGTCCGTACCCGAGAAGAAGATCAAAGGAGGAACCTAACCCAAAAGCTCACACAAGAATTTCGTTCTGGAAATTTTAATCGTGGGAAAAATATAGGTTCTACCTCTACACCTTACTGTAAGAATTGCAAAAGAAAGCATTCAGGAAGATGCTCCATATACTGTAACTTTTGCAAAATATCGGGACACAAGGAAGAAAATTGCAGGAAGAAAGCTAATAACAGGATATGTTACAACTGCGGAGAACAAGGCCATATCAAGCCTAATTGCCGGAAATTCGCTCCAGCTACAAACAACAAGAATACTAAAAATGCTAGAGCATTTGTTCTAATTGCAGATGAAGCCAAGATGATTCCAGATGTCATAGCTGGTACGTTTTTAGTTAATGATGTCTTTGCTAAAGTATTATTTGACTCTCGTGCAAACCAAAGTTTTATTAATACATCATTTTGCAAATTTCTAAATCAATCATTAACTAAACTACCACAAGAATGTCTAGTAGAGACAGCTAATGGAGAAACTGTTAGGATTTCTGAAATCTTGCAGGGAGCAAGAATAGAAATTTTAAATCAGAAATTTATGGCAAACCTTTATCCCATGAATCTGGCAGGATTCGATGTTGTTTTAGGAATGGATTGGTTAATAGCCAATAAAGCCAGTATTTTATGTGATCAAAAGTCAATTCAAGTAAATTCACCAAAAGGTAAAACGATCACAATTAAAGGAGATAAATCATCTAGATCAACAAAATTTATCTCTGTGATGAAAACTGCAAGCTATATAAGAAAAGGTTCTATGGTGTATTTGATTTCCATAATCACTAACACTAAAGGAAAGGATTTAAAAGATATTCAGTAGTATCTCAGTTTTCAGATGTATTTCCTGAGGAACTTCCAGGGCAACCTCCAGATAGAGAAGTTGAATTCAGAATCCATTTAATACCAGGAACAGCACCGATTGCCAAAACCCCTTACCGTTTGGCACCCGCAGAAATGCAGGAACTGAAGAAACAATTAGACGAATTATTAGAGAAAGGATTTTTACAACCAAGTTCGTCACCATGGGGAGCACCAATCTTATTTGTTAAAAAGAAAGACGGATCAATGCTTATGTGCATTGACTACCGAGAATTAAACAAGGTCATGATTAAGAACCGGTACCCATTACCAAAAATCGATGATCTGTTTGATCAACTGCAAGGAGCTCGATTTTTCTCTAAAATCGAGTTAAGGTCAGGATATCATCAATTAAAGGTACAAGAAGAGGACATTCCTAAAACCGCATTCAGAACAAGGTATGGCCATTATGAATTTACTGTCATGCCATTTTTGTTTAACCAATGCCCAGCTGCATTTATGGGCATGATGAACCGAATATGTAAGCCATATTTGGATAAATTCATAATTGTTTTCATGAATGATATTCTCATTTATTCTAAAACTAGGAAGATCATGCAAAGCATTTGCACGCACTTTTAAGCTTATTAAGAAAAGAAAAGCTTTATGCTAAATTTTCCAAGTGCGAATTTTGGTTAGAACTGGTACAGTTTCTTGGACACCTAGTCAATCATGAAGGAATTCATGTGGATCCCACAAAAATCGAGGCAATTACTAAATGGAAAACCCCTGAATCACCAACTGAGGTTAGAAGTTTCTTAGGATTGGCCGGTTATTATAGAAGATTTATTCAAGATTTTTCTAGAATAGCCATTTCTTTAACTAAGCTAACCTGTAAATCTGTTAAGTTTGAATGGGGATTAAAACAAGAAGAAGCATTTAGAATTCTTAAGCATAAATTAACCCATACACCCATATTAGCGTTACCAGAAGGAGCTGAAGACTTTGTAGTCTATTGTGACGCTTCCAAATTAGGTTATGGATGTGTATTGATCCAACGACAAAAGGTTATAGCCTATGCATCTAGTCAACTTAAGAATCATGAAGAGAATTATTCAACCCATGATCTAGAATTAGGAGCTATAATTTTTGCTCTAAAGATTTGGAGACATTACCTTTATGGTAGTAAGTTTACCATATTCACTGATCATAAGAGTTTAAGGTATATTTTCAAGCAAAAGGAGTTGAATATGAGACAAAGACGCTGGATGGAGATGCTTAGCGACTATGATTGTGATATCCAGTATCATGAAGGAAAAGCAAATGTAGTGGCAGATGCTTTAAGCCAAAAGTATCATGAAAAGCTAAAAGGGTACGTTCTCTTAAATTAAATCTACAAGTAGATTTAAATGAGCAAATTAGAATAGCACAAAAATCAGTAATCAAGGATGACACTGAAAAATTAAAAGGTATGTTAAAAGAATTAGAACAAGGAACAGATGGAATTTGAAGATTCCATGAAAAGAGAATATGGATACCTAAATTAGGAAACATGCGTCATCGTATATTAGAAGAAGACCATAAGTCCAAATATACGATGCATCCAGGAAATGATAAAATATATCAGGATTTAAGAAAAAAATTATGGTGGATAGGAATGAAAAAGGACATAGCAGCCTGTATTTCTAAATGTTTAACTTGTTCTCAAGTCAAAGCTGAACACCAGAAACCCTCAGGATTTCTACAACATTTAGAAATGCCAGTGTGGAAATGGGAATTGATAAAAATGGATTTTGTTACTAAATTACCCAAAACAAAGAAAGGCAATGATACGATCTGGGTGATTGTAGATAGGCTAACCAAGTCAGCTCATTTCCTATCAATGAAGGAAACTTTCAGTATGGAACAATTAGCTAAGTTGTATGTAAATGAAATTGTTTCTTTACATGGAATACCTTTATCAATTATTTCTGGTAGGGATAGCCGATTTACCTCTCATTTTTGGTCAAGTTTCCAAAAGGCAATGGGAACCAAGTTAAATCTAAGCATGGCTTATCATCCTCAAACGGATGGACAAAGCGAAAGGACAATTCAGACAATGGAAGACATGCTTAGAGCTTGTGTAATGGATTTTGGAGGTAATTGGGACGATCACTTACCTTTAATAGAATTTTCTTATAATAACAGTTATCACACAAGTATCAATGCTACACCATTCGAAGCACTTTATGGACGAAAGTGCCGAACCCCAGTCTGTTGGGCAGAAATTGGGGAAAAGCAACTATCTGGACCTGAGATAGTGCAAGAAACAACCGACAAGATTATTCAAGTCAAGGAACGATTGAAAGCAGCACGTGATCGACAGGAGAGTTATGCTGATAACCGACGCAAACCCTTGGAATTTCAAGTAGGAGATAAAGTATTATTAAAGGTCTCTCCTTGGAAAGGAGTAGTAAGATTCATCAAACGGGGAAAGCTAAGTCCCAGGTATATTGGACCTTTTGAGATTATTAGAAGAATAGGACCTGTAGCCTATCAACTACAACTTCTAGATGAAAAGGCAGGAATACATGGTGTATTTCATGTATCTAATCTCAAAAAGTGTTTACCTGATGAATCACTGATAGCACCTCTTAAGGATATAGAGGTAAATGAACAACTTAAGTTTGTAGAAAGGCCTCTACAAATTGAAGACAGGAAAGTCAAAATCTCAAGCACAAGAGATTAGTTCTGGTCAAAGTAAAGTGGGACTCCAAAAGAGGACCTGAGTACACATGGGAGCTTGAATCTGAAATGCAAAAGAAATATCCACACTTGTTCCAGTAGATCTCGAGGACAAGCTCTAAAACAAGGTGGGGAGGATGTAACAACCCTCAGTAAAACCGACACCCTCATAATATTTCCGACACCTTAGTATATTTTAAAATATTCCAAAATGTCTTTAAATACACCCCGTATGTGAAAACTGAGCCCGAAATACAGTATAGCATTAAAAATAAAATAAAATTTTGATTTTTTTTAGTTCAGGCAGGCCGCGTAAAGGATCCTTAACCCTTACGCAGGCCGCGTCAACTTAATGATCAGGCTAGCTCCGGTGTCCACGTGTGTGTGTGTGCCTGTTGGACCTACCCCATGACCCGGACACCCTATGCCCTACCCGGGCTAGTACGCGGGCCGCGTAAGCCCCGCTTATATGTTACGCGGGCCGCGTGAGAGTCAAGATCAGCACCTATAAATAGAACGCATCGGCTTTCAACACAAATCGTTCATTTCTTTTCTGTATCTCGACTTTCTGAAGACATAGGCATAATATTCGAGTATTATACCCCCTAATTAGCGAGGTTCTGCCCCGTTGTAAGTATTATAACCCCAGTTTCGTAATAGATACGCTGCCCGATTGATTTAGGGTTCCGTAACAACTGTCGTGGTTCTGCCCGACGTAGTTGTTGGAATACCGTCTCGGGGAGGGTATCATTAATATTTTCAAAGGGTTATGATACTAACCTATGTACATTTGTGTAAATTATAGATTATTCCCAGGAAACCCTTACGCGAAGTCCAAGATAGCAATGTGAGTTTATCCAATTTTTGTTAAACTTTTTGTAGTGTTTTACAAAACCTTAAATGTTTTACAATGTGATTAAGTGGTGATTGAGTCTTTCTAGTTCTTCAATTACTGCCGGTATGTTGGGGTTTTATATACAAAATTTACTACACTATGAGTAGTAAGTCGGGACGACAGTACGTTACCATTGGACAACGAGTTAGCCAATGTGTATTATGACCCACAAGTCAGGATTGACAGTACTGAATGAGTAATTGTGTAGAAATAAACAATGTGATCGCTCTCAATACTGTTTTAATTGATAAAATGTTTCTTGATTAAACTGGGATTCACTCACCAGTATTTCCCACTGACAAATGTTTTTAAAACGCGTTTCAGGTAACACAATGTGATAGCCAATTAGTAAAAAGCCAGCTGGATAGCACTGAAGGCTTGGGAAAAATGTGGCTATAAAAGTTACCTAAAAGACGATGTTTTAAATTCAATAAAATAGGTTTTATCCCTATAAACGTATTGTAATAAGAAACTTGGGGTTTTCCCATGTAATTATTAATGTCAAATGTGGTGGTTTTACTGTGATAAACATTTCCTAACTACGGTCCTGATGTAATTTCCGCTGCCAAATTAACAAACTGATACCACCAAAATTCTGAGTTCGCGCCCTCCCGTTCCCGGGACAGATAAGGGATCGATGGTTGTGACACGTTTAGGGGATAAAATGGGCCCGACGATGATACTAGTGGTCAATGAAACTGTTTTGAAACTGATATAGTATGAATGATCAAATTGAATAATTGTTGAGAATGAGATTGGTTGTTTGAATCGGCTGGTATGAGATAGTAATACATGTTTTATGATAAAGTGTTTAGTAGATAAGGGGATTTGTTAGAACATGAATATTAACATGGAACCGGCAAAGGGTGATTGATAGAGGTAGAGATTAAGATTAATGTGATTATGTGAATAAATTGTAAATACATGGGCCATCTCCTAGTGGGCTGCGTACCAGGTATTGGGTTGTATGCTCTACCAGGCATCGTCGTGACGGGCCACCCAGCTACTCGCACACCTGCAGCCCGGCCACACACATCTTAGTTGGGCCTGGAACCAACTGGGCTGCACAATAACATGAAGAACCGTTGTGGGCTATTAGGTAACTGTTGTGTTGAATGTTGTGATGCAATAAAGCATATGGTCTAAATGGTTACGGCGTATTAGATGGTGAAGTTATGAATTACAATCGGATGAATGCATGAATTGTTTATGTGAAATGCTAAACTGTTAAGTGATATTATGATGTATGCACATGAGATGAAAGTAGATAGGTGATTCAAGTGATTTCTATGTGTTATGTGGTGACGACTAAAACATACAATTTAATAGAATGCGTGGTATAGGTGGATAGGAAACTGATTGTTTCAGTGGACACTATAATTAGTGTGATGCGTGAATTCTTGTTACGATTTGTATGACGTTATGTGCATTACTGTACATTACCTGTGTTGCGAATGTGAATTACATGACTTACGTGCATACAAGCTAATTATCTTTGGTAACCACGGTAGGACTTTGTTGAACAACTGTAGACGAGTAACTAGTCATACCGAGCAAACCAAGGTGAGTTCACACTTTTATAAGGCATGGGATTCCCGGTGGGTTGGGAATGGGTTAAGAAGCTAAAACGAAACCTACATATTCACCTCTAACATAATATGTACCATCGTCCTTGGTTGGGAAGGACGACTACGCTTAACCTACATATTCTCGGTTGGGTAGAGTACGTACCTTCGTTCTCGGTTGGGAAGGACGAGTTACGTATCTTCGTTCTCGGTTGGGAATGACGACTACATTTAACCTGCGTATTCTCGGTTGGGTAGAGTACGTACCTTCGTCCTCGGTTGGGAAGGACGACAACCTATAAGTGGTTTACAACATGGGGTAGCCCCCACTACATATGGTTTGGGAAACAAGGAACTGATCAAATACTGATTTTCGAAAGAACTTATGGTTTTTGGAACAACTTTAAAATGGACAACCAACTGTGAACTCGCTCAACTTTGTTGTTGATTTGTTGTTACATGCCTTGCAGGCCTTTAGGTGCATACTTTTGGAACTTGGTGTCTGGGAGGCTGGAGTGGTAATGGGTCGTGATACATGGAATCGCATCACAAGACTAATGGTTTTTACTTGTGGTTTTAAAGACACTTAACGAGTGAATTATGCTTCCGTTGTATGCTGTGAATTATTTGTAACATTGAAACACTTAATGTAAATAAATGAAAGTTTTATTTAAATATACCTATAGTTCAATGTGATTGGTGGCTAGATCCTGGTACGTCACACGCCTCGCGGGGGTTTCCTCATGTGGTATTTTGGGGGTGTGACATCGATGAACCGTTTAAGTCAATTGTCATTCAACAAAAGCGCGAGATTTGCGCAAAGTGGGGTTGGGAGATGCCACCCGTTTAGTTTTTTTTTTTTCCAATGTTTAGTTTTTTTTTTTATTTTGCTATGTAATTTATTTTTTAATTTTAATGAAATTTATAATTTAGTGTTTTATTCTTAATTTCTAATTTTAAAATAAAAATTAAAAAAATTTGGGAGTGATAGAACTCTATCACTAGTGACCACCCCCACTACATTTCTATCACTAGTGATAGAATATTGGGTGATGACATGGCATGAGTTGATTGGATATTGGGAGTGATAGAATTCTATCACTAGTGACCACCCTCCTCCCCTTAAAACGGTTAAAGTAATAGTTTAATAACAGACGACAACGTAGATTTAAAAGTAAATTCAAAGAATATGAAAGTGGAGGCGGGGTGGACAAAAATTTGTCCGTGATGGTTTCTTATAACGCGTGGTGGGAACAAATAAACCACCGCCACTCAAACACTTCAACACGTGATGGAAGGATTCCGTGATATATTTCACGCGTTATGGGCTATTACGTGATAATTGGATGTGAGAGGGTATGAGGGTTTATTGTTGAGTGTTGTGAGCGATGACAATTGCCACTAAAAAAGTTTGTGAGTGATGGAATAATGGTTGGTGACATGGCGGAACTTGATTGGATGTTGTGAGTGATGGAATATTTGCAAGTGATAACCACCCCTCCCCCTAAGGCCACCCAGGGCGGTTGGTTTTTTGCACATTATAAAAAATGTTCACGCGTGAAAGAAGGGAACAAACCACCGCCACAGCATAAGATTCACGCGTGGACTTGAAATCCCGTTAAGATTTTGACGCGTTATGTTTTAATGGGTGTGAGGAAAATTGTTGGTTGGGGGGGAATTGTTGGGTGTGGTGGTGAGTGATGTGCATTTCCAATAAAAAAAGTTGTAAGTGATGGAATAATGCTCGATGACGTGGCGGAACTTGATTGAAAGTTGTGAGTGATAAACTTGGTGGTGAGTGATAACCACCCCTACCCCTAAAAACACATGAATAAAGGTCTTTTAGTATTATAGCATGTTGGTCTAAGTAGTATTTATTTATTTAATCACAAAAAATTAAAAGGTAGACAATGAATTATTTAGAAAATCCGAAGGCATGTGAAAGTGGTAATTAGACCACCCATAGTGGGGTTTTTTATTTTTTAAATTGCCTAAACACCCCTGAACACTCCTCGGTGCCGCCCTCTAGGCGTTTTCCAGCGTTATTCGCGAAAAAAAGGACCTTGGCGTTCTTTGAAACACGCCGAATTGAAGCATTGCGGAACGAGTTTACCGTTCAACGGTAACTTTCTTTAATTATTATTATTTTTTTAAATCCCATTTAATACTATAAAAACCCCACTTTACATCCACTTTTTTTTATAAAAAAACTCACTCTCCATCGAAGTTTCTCTCTACTACTTTTACAATTTATAAAAGTATGAACCCATTCCGACCCCCATTTGGTGTCCCCTCAAAACCCAGGAACCCGAACACAACTCAACTGCAACAAGCCTTTAACCTTCAAAACATGGACCCGAACATGTTATTGTACGCGGCTTTACTCCTTTCATGGACCCGAACCGGAGCGAGAGACATCGAAACGCGACAAAAGGTCGCATAAAAAGAAGGAACCGAACCAAGCTCGTCGTAAGCATACTTACGTTATTTGCGCAAATGCATCGCCAAAAACTTCGGGAAAATACGGACTTTAGATCATCATCTTTTTTTTTTAACTTTATTTTTTTTATTTCCGTTTTTTTATTCGGTTTTTTTTTTTAATTTCTAGTAGTGTAATTTGTTTTAAATTAATGAAGTATTTTAGTTTTAAATTAAAAAAAATAAATAATTGTGTAATGATTGGAAGGACGTTATTGGGCATTATTCCGTTTTTCCTCTCACAAGAGGGGTATAATCAGGAGGGGGGGGGGGGGTGCGTATAGAATGAACCTAGCAATAACGCCCAATAATGCCCTCATGCTGATTAGGCTACCACATGGCAGAAAACGCCGCAAGGTAAGGGCATTATTAGGCTAACGACTCCGCATGATCTTAAACTATTTTCCTAAAGTTCCTACGGTATTAAAATTATGTGATGAAGTGGCAATTTGTTTTTTGTTACCTAAATACTACCAACTCCAATAAAACTCTTATAGCTACCGCTTACAGCTAAGCCATTATTGACCATCATTATTTTTTTCAAAACACAAATCAATTGCTTAATTTAATACAAAATACATACACTGACCGGTATACAAGTGACTAATCAAACACTAAATAACACTTAAAAATTTGTTTTTTTTGAGTAAATTACAAAAATAGTCCTTTATATATATAACTTATTGCAAAATGTGTCTTTTGTCTTCAATAATTACAGAAAACGTACTCAATGTTTGCAAACCCTTGCAAGTTATGTCCTTTAACCCTAACTCAGTTAATTTTTGTGGTTAAATCTGACCAAATGGACCCCACATGAGAGTATTTTTTTGGTTAAATCTGAAAAAATGGACCTCACATAAGAGTAAAATGACCAAAACACCCTCATGTGGGGTCCATTTGATCAGATTTAATCACAAAAAATTAACTGAGTTAAGGCTAAAGAACATAACTTGCAAGGGTTTGCAAACATCGAGTACGTTTTCTGTAATTATCGAAAACAAAGGACACAGTTTGCAATAAGTGACATACATAAAGGACGATTTTTGTAATTTACTCTTTTTGTTTCAAAACATCTCCTAGTCTCTAACTATTAGATTAAATCAATCTAGTACCACATTACGGGAATCGAACCCTCGTTCCTTTTAAATTATGGGTCGTAATATTAACACATGGAAAAAACTTATTTACACATGGTGTATACGGGCCGTATACTGTTATACGGCCCGTATAGAATAAAAAAACAACAAAATATGTGCCAGCAGACTTTGTCAGTTTTTTTAATTCCATACGGGCCGTATAAGAGTATACGACCCGTATACACCATGTGTAAATAAGTTTGCCTGGTCGTATACAATGTATACAAACGTGTATACGGGCCGTATACTTTTATACGGCCCGTATGGAACGAAAAATTGATTTTTCTCAAAGTATTTAAGGGATTTAAGGTGTAAATCACACTAGATATTTTACAGTCATGAGGTGCTCAAACCTTTCTAAAAGTAGAAAAAAATAAAACATTAACAAGTAACAAAGATTGAAGAACAAGAAAACATGTCGTATGACTGTAATAAAACGTAAGCTATCAACGTGGGATTACGGGCATGGTGTTATTCTTTATTTAATATTTATAGAATAAAAGGAAGGGTGAGGCATTTGATGAGAGTTGTAAGGAGTCTGAATCTTCGGTTTCATCAGCCTGTACCGAAGAAACCAAATTCGCAACAATGAGTGTGAGTCCATTGTTGTTCGTGAATGTTTCGAATCATCATAGAGGACGTGTCGGGTTCTTCTGCTAGTGGTCGGGCTTACAATGCTCACACAGGGTGATAAACAACGCTGATATGAACACAAACCAACTACTTTATCTTGAGTCGTCGGGAAAACCTTTCCTCAGTGGAGGGTGAGTAGTATGAGTTTGAGTCCATTGTGGTTCGTGAATGTTTCGAATCATCATAGAAGACGTGTCGGGTTATTCTGGTAGCTATTCGGAATGTTTCGAAACATCATTAAAATTAACAATGCGGTCTTGATTGAAGACGTAATTGCAAGACTGTTTGTCGGGCTTCCAATGCTCACACAGGGTGAAAAACAACCCTTGATGTTGAAACCGGTTTTACCTCATGAAAAGGAAAGGAACAATTTTTTTAGAACGATCCTTGTTTTGTCACATACATGCGTTTAATTCCCAACAAACTTGTTTTGTCACGTACATTTCGTAAGAAACTTTTCGTGCACTGAACCTTCACCTCCAATCATTTCCTGGTCAAATCACACAATATAAAGTTTAAAGTTATCGTGTGTTGTAGTTTGGAAAGATGACCGAATAGAGCTTTGAATAACAAACTGTGGAGAACTTGTTTGCGTTATCCACCAACAATCCGTTCATTATATGTTGTTGTCTAAAACAATATCAATTAACGTTCAGTTGTGTACACAAATTCATCACCGGTTTCTACAGCACAAGCACATACACAGGGAGAAAGTACAAGGAAAAACATGGACATGAATGATTTACACCAAGTTATGTAAAGATCTCTACACAAACTCTTCTACATCTTTTAACCAATTGTCCATCACTTAAGACCTTGAAAGATTTGTTGAAATCAAAGAAAAGAGAAACTAGCAGAAGACGTGTCAGGTTCTTCTGCTAGTTATTCGGAATGTTTCGAATCATCACAGAAGACGTGTCGGGTTTGTATTTCCCATAGCCACTTTTTCCGTATACAAAACGGATGCGGTTTGCATATTCAATATTCATTGCTTCATTAAAATTACAACACACGATAAGTTTACTTCTTGTTCCAAATGCAGCAGTAGGATCCGTACTTAAAGGTCTCTCTAAAATGCTTGGAAAATTGCATCAACTCTCCTATGAATGACAACTTGAGGGGTCTAGTTAACTTTTAGTTGAGTCTCTTGTTAAGTGAGACATTTCATAGAGAACAAGTTCACAGCAGAATGAAATATTCTAACCCCTACCTGGAAACCGGTGTAAGTGCTTGTGATGTAGTTAAACAGACTCTTTCACTCAAAGTTAAAGAATGCATACACAAATAGTTCTAGTGGACAAAGCAAAGAGACCATTGTGTATCTGAATCAAGTTATTCGAATGTGAGTGGATCGAGTGATACGCTTATCTATTCTGGTCAAGGTGGGCATGGTTTGTTCGGGGAGTAAATCACCACCCAAAGATCAACAACTTGTGAGTGGTAATATGGCTATGAAGAATAGTATGGATAAGAAATCATCCACTAGTCAAATCACACACTATAAAGTGTAAACTTATCGTGTGTTGTAGTTTGGAAAGATGGCCGAACGAGGGGTTATTCTTTTAATCTATTAGAGCGATTCTTGTTTTGAGAAGCTGATTCTGATTTAAACAATGCACGACATGTCTGTTAGTGGTTTCTGTAACCAATTGACGTCTGATGTCCAAGTTTGATCACATTTGACATTGTTCTTCGTTTTTTGGATCGTTCTAATAGATTAAAGAGAATAAACCATTTTTTACCCTATGAATACTGGCCGTATACTATTATACGGCCCGTATACACCATGTGAAAAAAAATTACCGGTTCATTTTTTACCATGTTAATACGGGCCGTATACTATTATACGACCGTATACAGCAGGTGAAAAAAATTTAACTGATCGTATACAATGTATACGATAGCTTTGTATACGGGCCGTATACAATCTATACGGCCCGTATACTATGGTTAAAATTTGGTAAAAAATGGTTTATTCTCGTTAATCTATTAGAACGATCTGTATCTGAATCAAGTTATTCGAATGTAAGTGGATCGAGTGATACGCTTATCTATTCTGGTCAAGGTGGGCATGGTTTGTTCGGGGAGTAAATCACCACCCAAAGATCAACAACTTGTGAGTGGTAATATGGCTATGAAGAATAGTATGGATAAGAAATCATCCACTGGTCAAATCACACACTATAAAGTGTAAACTTATCGTGTGTTGTAGTTTGGAAAGATGGCCGAACGAGGGGTTATTCTTTTAATCTATTAGAGCGATCCTTGTTTTGAGAAGCTGATTCTGATTTAAACAATGCACGACATGTCTGTTAGTGGTTTCTGTAACCAATTGACGTCTGATGTCCAAGTTTGATCACATTTGACATTGTTCTTCGTTTTTTGGATCGTTCTAATATATTAAAGAGAATAAACCATTTTTTACCCTATGAATACGGCCCGTATACACCATGTGAAAAAAAATTACCAGTTCATTTTTTACCATGTTAATACGGGCCGTATACTATTATACGGTCGTATACAGCAGGTGAAAAAATTTAACTGATCGTATACAATGTATACGATAGCTTTGTATACGGGCCGTATACAATCTATACGGCCCGTATACTATGGTTAAAATTTGGTAAAAAATGGTTTATTCTTGTTAATCTATTAGAACGATCTGTATATATACGATCCGTATAAGAGTATGGACCAGACACATGTCACATAGTTTGTCAGTAAACAAAAGATATAGATGTAGGAATATAACTAGATATAGATCTTTGAACCAACCGAAATCCACAATTCTTGCAAGTTAAATCCACATTCAATGTATACAGGTGCAAGAGAATGGCGAGTTATTTCTGTTATTTCTGTTGATCCACAAATTCCATCAAATTGTGTCTAATGCAAGGATGATGCAAATTTGTACGTAAAGATCTCTACACAAACTCTTCTATGTCTTTTAACCAATTTCCCATCACTTAAGACCTTGAAAGATTTGTTGAAATCGAAGATTTGTGTATCTGAATCAGGTTCTCTGCCTTAGATCGGTCATTCCTTGTGATACATGAACGCTGTATTCTTGCCTTTCAACGTATACAGAATCAGGTTCTCAAGACAATGATCGTTCTAATAGATTAAAGAGAATAAACCCTCGTTTCTTCATCTTCATCTTCAAGAACAATGATGAACAGATGATGTTTTTTGCAGAACTGTTGGTATATGTCGACAGTTGAGTCTCCTCCTTCGTGGTGGATTAATATGAATAAGATACCTTCGAGATACTTCGTGTTAGTTTTGATTTGAATTTTGAAAGTGACAAATTGATGTATCTGGTGGGGGTGATATAGTAATTTTCAATAATGTAGGAAGGATTGTAGTAGTGGGACATTGGAATCAGGTTCTCAAACAAACCAACAAAATCCTGATAGTGAAAAACATCAGCAACCATTTTTTCTTTTCCTTCAATTTCGAGAACATTCTCCCTGTGTATGTGCTTGTGCTGTAAAAACCGGTGATGAATTTGTGTACACAACTGAACGTTAATTGATATTGTTTTAGACAACAACAGATAATGAACGGATTGTATACTGTTATACTTCCGAGATCTGAACCAACGTTAATTGATGAATTTGCTGTATACGGCCCGACCCGTATTAACATGGTAAAAAATGAAACCGAAATCCACAAATTCCAACAGTTTCTTCGTAGATTCATCAAAGCCGGTTGATGAAACCAAAGCTGTATTCCGTCGGGTTTTCAAAGCCGGTTGATGAAACTGAAGCTGTATTTCTGTAGTAGTGGTGCCAATGTCCTACTACTACAATCCATCAAACGGCGTGTTCCAATCAATGTTCCGATCTGAATAAATTTAAGCGGCGTGTTCCGATCAATGTTTTTAAAGATGATGAATAGTTTAGAAACCCTAGAATGATGGTGTTTTTACTGGAAAAAACGTGATACTTAAAAAAAACATCCTTATATACGGGTCGTATAACTATACGGCCCGTATACATTTGGTAACATCAAAAACCTACCAAAATAATTCCATTGAGCCGTATATGTTTTACAAATCGTATAAACATGTATACGGCTCGTATAACTATATACGGGCCGTATATAGTAAAATAAAAAAAATATTCTCTGCGCATTTTCCTATTCAAAAACATTCTATACGGGCCGTATATTTTGTATACGGGCCGTATATTTTGTATACGGGCCGTATACACTAGGGATGTGAAAATAAGATATAGCACTACTAGAAAAGTGGTCATTTTGCTACGGAAATTTCCTACGCAAAAAAATGCGTCGCAAATTCTGACACATTTACTACGCATTTCCTACGGAAAAAAGACCTTGATTTTTTTGGGCAATTTGTGACACAATAGTGACAAATATACTAATTCTAAGTATTGTGTCGGAAATGCGTAGCAACTTGCTACGCATTTCCGACGGAACCATTATTTATTTGTTGGAATTAGATTTATATGTTAAATTCATTTAAATATTAATTGTTGCGTCAGAAATGCGTAGCAACTTGCTACGCATTTATGACGAATTATTTATTATTATACTTAGATTATATTTTAATGTTTAATCAACATTATTATTAATTATTGCGTAGGAAATGTGTAGCAACTTGCTACGCATTTGTGATGGAAAATTTATTGCGTAGGAAATGTGTAGCAACTTGCTACGCATTTGTGATGGAAAATTTATTGCGTAGGAAATGTGCCACCATATTAATAATAAGTTTAAAAGTTTTCAAATTTCATCCTTATAAAAATCCTTAATCTTTTTATGAATGGTTTTATTTTGAAAGAAAAAGGATTCAAATTATTTTCTGTATGGTCGAGTCCGGAACATCATAAAGTACAAAATCAAATCAAAAATAAATATATATAAACATTAGTAAACACTCAAAAGTTAATGGCTTTCTTTTCGATAATAGTTTCATTAACCTTAAACTTCAAGTTTTAACAATACTAAATCCCTAAATTTATATTCAAGCACAAAATTCAAACGCCTCATCTAACTCACTGCTAAAAGGGAAAACCATAAATTTGTATAATTTGTATAAAATGCATAATCATGATTTGGTAATTGTATGCTACCCGAGTACCTGTTGTGCATTGCATAAAATAAATGGCAAACACCACGACAAGGCTGGGTTTAACAAGAAATGAAAATAAGTTATCGAAATTGGAAATCATAAAAATGAATACATGTACCTCGAGTGCGATATTGTTTGGCCGGTATCGGTTAGGTTTGGTACGGTATCGATGCATTGAAATCGAAACTGAAACCATATAATTTAATATTGTTACTGGTACCGATATTGTTCGGGTGGTATCGGTCACTTCCTTAGGATGGCAATACTTGTGTTGGAATTTCTACAAAAAAAAAACACTTTCCTAAAAAAAAACAACTTTTAGAAAAAAAAAAAAAAAAAAAAAAAAAAACTTTTTATAGTAAAGTGGATACAAAACATTTTAGAAAAACTAACAATAAAAGATTACAAAATGAAAAAAAAAAAAAACAAAAAAGTTTACACATAATTGAGCCAATCAAAAGCTTTACTTTATCACCATCCTATGGTCCATTGTTCACCTAATAACCAATCTAACGGTTAAAAATACTCTAGAATCAAAAGCTTTACTTTAAACCCTAAATTTCTTTTACTTTGAACAGATGCACACCACAAACCCCCTGCCCCATTCTCTCTCAAATGGAAACTTAGATTAACCCCCCTGCACTCGATATCCGGTGTAGTGAAGAAGCAACAGCCAAAGAAGCAACAGCCAAAGATATTAATATTAATCAAGACAAAGAGAAAGAGGAGGATGGAGGGTGGCTTAGATTGAGTCTAGGATCAAGGATAGATCTGTCACCACCTACCTTTTTTCTACAGCCACGCCGAGTTCAATACTACCACCACATGATAGATCTGGCACCGGCCGTTTTTCTTTTCGTCGGAGATGAGGATGACGATGTTATGGTGTCGATGGTGGTGGTTCGGGTGACGACGGCTGCGGTGGAGCCGACCGGAGCCACGTCGGAGAACGGCGGTGGCGGCTTCAAGTAACAAGTCGATTCATACTTGTGGGTCTCGATTTAATGCAGTTCTTTATACCAGATCCTCAAATCGGAGGCAGATGATGATGGATATGCTCGATTCCGGGCAAAGGCAATTGGATCTATCACGCGACTAGGACCCTATTCTTTCTGATATTGTAAATGTGATTAGGTTCTGTGATGGTACACTTGTATAATCTATATTCTTAAAAGTGGATGCTTTTTTACTTCTTAAATCAAAATATAACTGACTTCTTTTCAAGTTACAACATACCTTCTCATGCGACTTGTAAATGTTTAGTTAATGGAAATCTATCATTTTTGTTTCGTAGGTCTAACTAATAGTTTATTTGCTTTTGTATCCGATCTCTCGGATGTTTTATAAATAGAATAAAACTAGAAAAAACATTAAATTTCGTGACAATTGTGTTGCAAAAATAAAAAATTAACTTCCAGTTAAATGGGTAGGAAAATGTGTAGCAATTTGTGACAGCCTTTTTCTGTCAGAAATGGATAGGAAAATGCGTAAGAAATGCGTAAAGAAACCAGTTTCCTACGAGTGGTTTAACTACATATGCATTTCGTCACAAATTCGTAGAAAATTAAATTTCGTGACAATTGTGTAGCAAAAATTAAAAATTAACTTCCGTTAAATGGGTAGGAAAATGCGTAGAAAATGTGTAGCAATTTGTGACAGCCCTTTTCTGTCAGAAATGGGTAGGAAAATGCGTAGAAAATGCGTAAGAAACCAGTTTCCTACGAGTGGTTTTCCTACATATGCATTTCATCACAAATTCCTAGAAAATCGCGAGTTGTGACGCATTTCCTACGGAAAATGGTGTCAGAAATTTTAATTTTTCTAGTAGTGTAGGGGGTGTGGGAACAAGAGGAGCCTAAATTATTTATATGTTTCTAGTTTAAGTTAATTAGAAAAACATGTCTTATTATACAAGAAACAAGAGGTTGATTAAACGACAAGTAAAATGATATAGATGAGTATGTATCCGTTAATCCAATCGTATTAGTTATTTCTTTGATAATTTATACAAAGTGAACAACTAAGCTAAAATACCAAAATAATTAACACATATTATTCTGAACTTTTCTAGATTACATAGTGATTTCGTTATATAAAATTAAAAATGTAGAAATGTTGAACATCAATGGGAGACCGGGTAGCCAATCCCATGTCTTTTAGAAGGAAAAACCACAAACAACAAACTACAAAGAAGACCAAGCCCTAGTGGAACAATGTCAAGAACCTCTTGAGCCTCATGACTCGGTCTTGGATAGAAGCAACTAACCACGCTTCTATCTCGCATGGCTAATGTCACCAACACAATTACGGACACAAAAGCATGAATCCAATCAACAGCCCTCAACTTGTACTTTCGTAGGTCCGGTAAACCAGACGCTGAAGCCGCTGCGGTTTGGGAGTCGAAGACCCACATGCCTTTGAACGTTGCAAACCCGTAAAACACCTGTCCGTCGGATGTCTTGAAGCTGTCCGTGAAGCTTGCAAGGAAGCAAAAGGTGATGAGGAAGCCGAGGAGGATGGCGGTTAGAGGACGTGTGACCGCGTCACATGACCCGTGGTTGGTGAATATTGGTGTTACGGTTTGGAGTGCCAAGAGGGTTCCGGTGGGGAGGAGGTTGGCTAGTTGGGCTGTGCTGGCTAGAGTTTGTGATATGGCCCATTGTGACATAGTTGGTGGTGGCGGTGGTGGTTTAGGGCTGTCGGGGATGTCGTTTTCGGGTTCGTCATCGGAGGATGATGCGGTTGTTACCGGTCTAGCTCTTAGAGACATGGTGTGTATGTAGATGTATAATTAGGGTTGTAGTTTGTGTTATGGTAATGGTGAATGGTCTCCGGTGATGGAGGTGTATTGTGTATATATAAGAGAAATCTTTAAATTTGGGTTAGGTGTTTCCGTAGATATATTAGCACAACAGTTTTGAAGACTTCAAGATTCAATGATCTAACATTCGTTGTCATTTTCACATGTGGAAAAGTATTGGTCTTGCGTTTATGTATTAAACAATGTCCACTTTCTTTAATATTGATAATTGTTTCGGTCAACGGATTCTTCGGTCATGTTTTGTCAAAAACACGTCACGTCTTCTATAAGTTTGGATTACATGATTTTTACAAATTCCATATGTGTTGTTTCTTGAAAACGTGTTAATTGATCACTATAATTAAATTACATAAAGAAAAACCCTTTTAGAGATAATTATTGTTTTCGTCCCTGTGTTTTGTCAGAAATCACTATTTCAGTCCATTAGCTTAAAAATTGTGATTTCAGTTCTCGTGATTTCGCTTTCGTAACCATTTCAGTCCACATCGTAACCATTTCAGTCCCTATACTTAACAGAATAATGGACTGAAACGGTTACGAAAGTGAAACCACAGGGACTGAAATGGTTATGAAAGTGAAACCACAGGGACTGAAATCACAATTTTTAAACTAATGGACTAAAATAGTAATTTTTGACAAAACACAAGAACGAAAACAGTAATTAACTCACCCTTTTATATTATATATCAAGTGATTTAGATCTAGTTTCAATTCATACTTTTGTTGAAACAATTAAGTAATGAATAATTCTAGCCAGATTTTATTCCATTTTGTAAAGCAAATACTAAGGCATGCTTGACTAAGCTTTTCCAACCTAACTTAGGACTTATTAACTTATTTAAAAAACTAAAAAGGAGTTGGGTAAATTACACTTTTCGTCCTTTATGTTTATAGTGGGTTGCACTTTAATAATTACAGTCACAGTCCTTTATTTGGAAAACGCACTACACTTTTCGTCCTTTAGCACTAACCAAGTTAAAATTTTTAGTTATGTCTATCCACTTAAGGGTTTTCTGGTCATTTCATGTTTTTATTTATAATGTCTATTAAGGGCATGTTTGGCTAAGCTTTTTGAAAATAACTTATTGGCTTATTGGCTTTTTGGAAAAGTCAGTATGGAATGACTTTTTGGAAAAGTCACTTTTCCCCTCACATACACCCTCATTGCCAAACACCGTTTTAGAGCTTATAACTTTTCAAAAAGCCAATAAGTCAATAAGTTGTTTCAAAAAGCTTAGCCAAACATGCCCTAATAAATAAAATCCCTACAAAATCCGGCTAGGGTTCCGTTGCAGCTCCTTCATCTTATTAACAAAATCCGGCTGCTACATATACAATCTCGTAGCCGGATCAGCCGTAAGCTTCGCCCACATATCCTACCCAAACACATCTCCAAACAAATTATTCATCGGCGTACGTGACTCCCGTGCCTCACGTGACCTATAACTCGCCGACTGAGCTGACTCAACATCCGCCAATCTAGATTTCAACGTCTCATTACTCAGATCCACTTCTAAACCTTTCTTATAAGCCTTCGTCGTACTGTTTTAACCCGTGGTAAGCCGCGCCGAGCCGTGAGTAGCCTTTCGCCCAATCCGGCTTCAAATTGACGGTTTTTTTGGCATCTGAAAGTGCTTCTGAATATTGATTTCGCCCAATCCGGCTTCAGATCGACGGTGTTTGAAGGCGTCTGTGAAGTTTCCGGCGGAGAAGGCGGCTTTGGCTTTGGCTTCATTGGCCATGTGTTAGTGGTGGTTTGTGACGGTGTGCGGTTATGGGTTGTTGGAAGATTTGATTTTGATTTGGATGATTACAGAGAGTGTGAGGGAAACGATGAGTTTGATGAGAGAAAGGTTCAAGAGTGTGAGGGAAGATATGTTTTTATATCTGTAATATTTTTAGTTTAATTTAGGGCATGTTTGGCTAAGCTTTTTGAAACAATTTATTGAGTTATTGGCTTTTTGAGAACTCATGAGCTCCAAAATGATGTTTGGCAATTAGGGTGTATGTGGGGGAAAAAGTCAATAAGTTGTTTCAAAAAGCTTAGCCAAACATGCCCTTAATAATGAACTTTTCAAATAAAAGAATGAAATGACCAAAATATCCTTAAGTGGATAGACATAACTGAAATTTTTAACTTGGTTAGTGTTAAAGGACGAAAGGTGTAATGTGTTTTCCAAATAAAGGACTATGACTGCAATTATTGAAGTTAAAGGCTATCCATTGCAACCCGCTACAAACATAAAAGACGAAAAATGTAATTTACCCAAAGGAGTTTTAGTGTTTGGCAAACCTAAAAGTCCTTTTCAAAATGACTTTTTGAGAATGAGAAAAAGTCATTTTTGAGAAGTTAGGGGCTTGTGACTATTTGATCAACTTATAACTTTTCAAAGACCAAATTACCATATTACCCCTGATTTAACACTCCTTACAACTTATTGACTTATGAAAAAATGTCTCTTTTAGTCATTTTACATCAATAAGCTAAGTCAAACACTTTTTATAAAACAAATTATTGACTTATTGGCTTTTCCCTTCCCATAAGCTAATCCAAACACTTTTTTATAAACTCCTTTTCAAAAAGTTATAAGTCAATAAGTCCTTTTCACAAAAAGTTTTTTTCAACTCAAATAAGCTTAGCCAAACATGCCCTAAATCTTTTAAATTTTTATCTTGCTCTGTTAGTATTTTCCTATATATAGTTAACTTCTAAAACGTTTTTGTTTGAAAGCTAAGCCCCTAAAACCAACCCTATGAATATAGATATAGGGTTAGGATATAATAGTAAGTTTTTTTTTTTTTTTTTTTTGCTAGGAAGGCTAGGAAGTGATCTTAACCATCAATTGATTTAGTCAAGGGTTAAGATTAAAATAGTGCAATTTAAGAGAGAAAAAGAGGCGCGTGTGTTTATATAAGGGCATTCTAGTCAATCCAGGAGAATAGTTTCTCTCTCCTCCAATCCCCCCCCCCCCCCCATTTTTTAAATGTTAATAACTTTTTCATACGACATTATTTTTTTATAAAAATTGCACAAAAAACGAGCGTTTTTTATCTTTAAAACGAGTATACTATTGTTATATTTTCGAAAAAATTTCGAAAACCCAGTTGCGTAAAACACAATGGACAAAAAAACGTAAAAAATGATTTTTTTCTAAAACGCAATGCACCAAAAACACAAATAAATGTCTTATTTCTAAAACGCAATAGCCTAAAAACACAAAAAAAATGTACTTTCTAAAACGCAATGGACTGAAAAAACATAAAATATGTTTTACCTAATGGAGACTCAAGTTCAATTCCCATTAGTGCCACTTTGGTGGCCACCGACACCCGCTTTAAGCCGGACCGAGGACACTCGAGGTCTCGGGTTTGAAACATGTTTCTTACCCCTCTTTGATGGCTATGGGTATTTTCCGCCAGGGATCCTTGTCGGGTGGTGAACTGGGAAGGGAGATCCCTTCCGCGGTCAGGGGTACCGTGCAACTACCCTTAAAACGCAATGCACCAAAAACACATAAAAATGTCTTATTTCTAAAACGCAATGGCAAGAAAACACTTAAAATGTTTTTTTTTTTCTAAAATGCAATGACCTAAAAACACAAAAGAAGATGTACGTTCTAAAACGCAATGGACTGAAAACACATAAAAATGTGTTTTACCTAAAACACAATGGACTAAAAACACTTCAAAAATGTGTTTTCCTAAAACGCAATGACCAGAAAACACTTAAAAATGTCTTTTTTTCTAAAACGCAATGGCCTAAAAACACAAAGGAAAGTGTTCTTTCTAAAACGCAATAAACTAAAAACACATAAAAATGTGTTTTACCTAAAACGCAATGGATCAAAATCACAAAACAAAGTGTTATTTGTAAAACGCAATGGACTAAAAACACAAAAGAAAGTGTTCTTTATAAAACGCAATGGACAAAAAACACAAATAGATGTGTTGTTTCTAAAACGCAATGGACTAAAAACACAAAAAAATATTTTTTTTTTCTAAATGCAAAAAGTCACAAAAAAATGTTATAAACGCAATGAATCAAATAAAAATGTATGTAATATTGAATAATTTATTTTTATAGGTAACAAAATGGAATTATGGATAATATGTTTTTTATATATAAGATGTTATATATTTTGTATTTAAAATGCAGTGGATCCACTTATATCTAAAAAGCAACTAATCCAAACAAAACAAAACACAACTGATCCATTTATATCTAAAACGCAATGGTTACAAACAAAAGATATTACGTATCAAAGGCAATGGATAAAATAATGCATGAATATCATAAAATAGTGGGTAAATATAAAAAAACAATGGATAAAATGATCCATAACTCAATATCATATGACGCAACAGTTGACTAAAATTCTTTTTTTATTCAGTAACGAGCAAGAATGAAGATATATTTGTAATTGGATGAAGAAACAATTGGGTGACAAAGTTGCCATGGTTCAAATCTCAAATCACCTTAAAAACATCACCTTGTATTCTTGTAACTGGAAAGTTTGGTTAGTCTGCAAATATGGAGAGATGAATTTTCTTCATAATCATGTTTTATATAAAGGCAAACACAAGATTCCTCGTAGCAGCATCTAACACCGAACACACAATTCAGTCAACAACGTAATCACTTTCTGCATATTCAAAATTCCCTATAGCTCCCTTTAACAGCAAAACACAATTCATTCAACAGCTTCCGTAAAACGCAATCCATTCGACGATCATGGTGACAACGGCGGCGATGAACGGCGCATCAGAGAAAACGCCATCGATGCCGATCTGTTAATCTCTTTTGTAGGCTGATGTGTCAAGCTTGAATCGGGATTAAGAGATCTTCGGTTGTGGACGGTAACAGAGTGGTGGGGGTGGTGGTGGTGGTGGTGATGTGGGGATGAGATGAATTGTAAAAGAGAAAGACGTTCAGGTTTTTTTAGAACTGTGTTTTTTAGATTAAGGGTTTCATGAGACTAATTGTTGGTTGACTAAAATGCCCCTCCTTATTTACTTTCCTCTTTGCCACATCTCACAATCTCATTGCTTCCTATCCTTCTTACCCAAATTATACTTCTTATTTGATCCTCACCCTATATATATATATATATATAGGGTTGGGTTCTTTGCAGAACTTACTTTTTATACAGAACTCTTAAGAACCATTTATAGCCATTGATCTATTAATCAATGGTTGAAATAAGTGATGGTATATTTGTGATTAAAAGGACAATAAAAGAGTTATATTTAAATTAAATAAGGGTATAAATGTAAACATACACTAATTTAAAATGGAAATAACCAGAATTTGTTCCATATTTTTCTCCAACATCCTATAGACGATTATTTTTCAAATATCACTCCATACCATCATTTATTTAGGCTTTTTATTGCATCGATTAAAAAAGAAAATGATATTTTATCTATATATATTCATCAAAGGGATACTTTATTCCTATATGCTAATGTTAACTTACATGTTAATATAATATTTACATATATGTAAATATCCTAGCTGATCATCAATTTATGTAAAATGTTTAGTATACATGGAGGTATAACAGTTGCATATATATGTAAATATTGGTATCCATCACCAATTTCTTCAAAGTGAATGTTAATTTACATTTATGTATATGTATAAGTATCATATTTACACATATATGTATATATTCATATTCATCACCAATTTCTTCAAGGTGAATGCCAAATTACATTTATGTAAATTATATTTAAGTATAATATTTACACATATATTCAAACTGGTTATCAATTTCTTCAAGCCAACCATTTAGTTACGTTTATGTAAATCTTCAAAATTAAAATTTTAAACTATCTGTATATTTAAAAGTAAATAATGAATAAAAAGCGTATCAACTCTTAAAAAAAATATCAAGAGCACAAGACTTGCCTTTTATGAACTCATAAAAACCTTTTAATTTTATAACCGTTGATCATCAATGGAAAAATCCGATCAACTCTAAAAAAATTCACCAGCATGGATATGTTTAATGTTAAACATAATACACTCAAATTGATAATACAAAGAAAAATTGAATATGATTAGCCTCTGTAAGTTTCGGTTGGTTTGGATTTTGTAGATCTAAAAGTGTTTTTAAAATGAGAGATTTTAGGAATTAATGGTTAGTAGTCAAAACCAATTTTTTAAATGAGATAATATGGAATAGTTAATTTACGTTTATGTCCTTTATTAAAAAATAAATGAAAAAAACTAAACAAAAAAATGATTGGTTATAAAGAGTTCTGTAAGTTCTGCATATATTTTGGGTTCTGAAATGATCCTCACCCTATATATATATATATATATAGGGGATCGCTAGAATGAGAACCACCACGAGTTATGAGAACCACGAGAACCGCGCCCCGCGGGTGGCCGTCGGCGACGAAATTTTTTTTACACCTAGATCCGTATATTTTAGTGGGGGGTTTAAATTTTCGGTTCAAACGGCGCGCCCGAGGGGGTAGTTTTTTACGCCCAAAGTTTGGGTTTTTTTAATTTTTTTAATTTTTCTTTTTTTTTTACCAAACTTTGGGCGTAAAAAACTACCCCCTCGGGCGCGCCGTTTGAACCGAAAATTTAAACCCCCCACTAAAATATACGGATCTAGGTGTAAAAAAAATTTCGTCGCCGACGGCCACCCGCGGGGCGCGGTTCTCGTGGTTCTCATAACTCGTGGTGGTTCTCATTCTAGCGGCTCCTTATATATATATATATATATATAGGATTAGGTTCAAGAGTGAATCAACTTCCTGAGAGTGAAGTATATAAAATTAAAATCTTTTAATTTTCTTATCTCTTAACTCTCTCTCTCTCTCTTTCATTTTTAATTATTTCTCCATCATTTCTTTATCCATAGATTTTGTTTTAATTTTAACTTGAATATTGTTTTTATCTTATTATCCATATATACAGATATCATAATATATTGTTTTTAACTTTTTATAATTTTCAATAAATATTGAAAAATTTCTTTGAGATTGAAATTGTAATTGTTTTTGGGCATTAACTTTTTTTTGAATATGTGATGAAGTTATTTATTTTTGCATACATGTGATATGTTTCGTTTTCATTAATTTCATAATTTTTATATGAATCTACTTGTGTGCATGCATAATATACTATATGTTGTTAATATATATGTAACCATTTTTTAATATAATACACAGGTGTATAAAAGACTATACACATGTGTATAAACTAGCAGTTGTGTATCTTGTATAAACAGATAGTTAGCGAAACTGTACACATGTGTATAAACTAACAGCTGTGTATATTGTATAAACTGATAGTTAGCGATACTGTACACATGTGTATAAACTAACATATGTTTATCTCGTATAAACTAATACTAGCGAGACTATACACATGTGTATACAATAACAACTGTGTATCTCGTATATAAGGAAACTAGCGAGATTTTAGGGATTTTGATTATATTGTTTAATAAATGTAATTTACAAAAGACGCAAATACCCGTATGTCAATTAATTTAAAGGGAGGTTACAACATTATAATTACAATCTTGCCATTGTTTAGAAATCTCTAGATGGTGTAATCCAATGGCCTAGATTAGTTTACACAATTCACTCTCAACCTAGTGTTCACTCTAGAACCCTACCCTATATTTATATATATATATATATATATGGAAAGCATATATAGAAAACTTATTTGTAGTAAGAAAACCTAGTAAACTCTATTTGTGACTATTAATCTACATGATCTAATGGTTGGGAAAATAAGAGGCATTATTGATTTAATTTAATGGTGCTTATCATCTAATAACTAGTACAAACAAAATTATAAATATCTATCACATCACCTATCTCTTCCCACCTATCACCTCTCTCTCTCTCTCTCTCTTTTCCCACCTTCCCTTTTCTATCTCTTTTTCAAGTTTTGATACACAGAAGATCAAATGAAATTTTCTAGGGTTTCTTTGAAATTTATTTATTGAAGGTTATAATCATGGTTGGAGTGGCTGATCGATTCGTATGAACAACGTTTGGAGCAGGCTTTGATCTTCTAAATTTGAAGCATTGATCGAAGGGTGATTATAGAGAGAGAGTTGCTGCCATAGGGAAAGAACCTACAATCTTCATCATGTCATCTAGAACACCAAGAACACACGCACAAGTGTGTGAGAGAGAAGCAGGTTTTTACCTAAGGGGGGTGGGGGTGGTCACTAGTGATAGAATTTCATCACTCACAAACATCCAATCAAGTTCCGCCATGTCATCAACCACTATTCTATCACTCACAAGCCTTTTTTAGTGGCGGTGGTCATCACTAATGATGGAATTCCATCACTCACAACTTTTCTTTTATTTTTTAAATTAGAAATTAACAATAAAACACTAAATTATAAATTTCATTAAAATTAGAAAATAAATTACATAACAAAATAAAACACAACTAAACATTGGGAAAAAAACTTAAATTAAACGGGTGGCATCTCCCAACCCCACCTTTCGCAAATCTCGCGCTTTTGTTGAATTACAACCGACTTAAACGGTTCGTCAAGATGGGCAATTAAAATTTATATAAAGATGAGGGACCTGAATTGCAATTAAAGGAAAGTAATTTAAAAACAGCTAACAAAAGTTGAGGGGCTAATTTGCACTTTTCATCAAAGTTGCTATTAATTCGATTTCATAAAACGACAAAACAATCTTTGTGGCTAATTTGTTTTCAATGCATGATATAAACAACGCGTTACAAATTCAACGCGTTAAAAATATGGACGGCGACGGTGTGCGATCGAGTTCCACGCGTGATGGGGTGGCCATCATGGACCACCCCCACTCCCCTAAGTTACCACGATTTTAAAGAGAGAAACAACAATCTTCATCGTGTTCATCGCACGGTTCTAGATCCGGTAAGTATTTTAGAGAGAGAAAGTTGTTTTAGAGAGAAAAACAACAATCTTCATCATCTTCATTTGGAACACCAAGAACACACGCACAAGTATGTGTGAGAGAAACATGTTTGAACCTAATTTACCATAATTTTTAGAAAGAGAAACAACAATCTCTTGAGTGTTTTATTTTGAAAAATCATCACAATTGATTTTTGTGTGCTCAAAGTGTTCTAGTTAATGGGTAAATGTTTATGTAGTTTGCAGGTTTTTGTTTAGTGTTAAAATCATTTTGAGTTTTTGATATTCTCAGTTGTTTTTTCTATAAAAATCAATATCTTTAAAAATGTGGAAATGTTGTTTTAGATGGGTTTTTAACTGTCTTGTATAAACTTACTCGATGATCACATTTACATTACCTTTAGAAAGTACATAATTTAATAGTTGATGATCTCGTTTATTTTACATATAAAAAGTTGTGTTTTTTGGCTGGCATAATTAGCAGGTATATATGTTGTAACAATGTTACACATGTTACTTATAGTTACCCCAGCCTTTTTTTGGACATAAAGAGGGATTGCACATGTGTAACACATGTTTGTAACTTGTGTTACACTGGAGGTTGTGCTAACATTATGTAACATGACGTGTATCTTTTGTCCCTTTAATCCATTACACTAGTCTCGTATACTACAAGTTACAATTGTTGTGGGGAGCATAACTGTCCAGTCTAGAAAACAAAAACAAAAAAACTATAGATGTAAAAAATGTGTTACGACGACAAACAAATACGAAAGGTTGTGCTAACATATGTTGCATGTTTTTTTAGTGCTTGCAGCGAGGGAGTTGTTTCCACAAGATAGTAGTTGTTTGAAGTGTAGGAAAAATAAAGGTATTTATGGTAACTGTTTACATAGGTAACATTTTTGGGTGGTTTTATTCAGTTTTTTCTATGTGTGAAATGATGCAGATAAAAAGTCAAAATTTGAGGAGTCTTCAAGTTTAGGGCATAATTGGGTGGAAGGTAACTTGTGTTAGTTATGTTACTACTTTTTTTTTAATTAGTAGATTAAAAATACTGGACTGTAACTTGTGTTATTACGACTTGACCATAGCGGTTGTAGCCAAACGAGAAGGGATCTTGGCAGGAAGAAAGAGAACCACAATATCGGATACGGCAAAGGTGGCCATAAAGCGAAAGAAGTTAGATGGAGAAATCGATGAAGAATGGGAGCAAGAAGTCGATGAAGGGCAGGTGGTGGGTACCTTTGACGTTGTACAGGAGTTACTCTTTAGTGTAACACATGTTACAAACATGTGTTACATATGTTCAACCCCTTTGTTACCAAAAATGGGTTGGTATAAATATAAGTAACACGTGCAACGTTGATACTACATTTTGTGTGCAAAAAGATGTGTAATGATGCATGTAGACCGTTGTTTACATATTAAGATTAAAACACATTATATGATGTGTAACATGTGTATACACTGAATTAAAAGGTAACATGTGTAACCTAGCTATACAAGTGCTATCCACTTTGGAGTAACACATGCAAAACATGGAAATTGATATAAAGATAGTATCCAATCAAAACCTTCATGAACATATATGCCCATATGTGACAATGTATACACAGTAAAAAAGTGGAGTATAAGGGAACCCTTGTAGTATACAACAAATATACTAGTTAAATATCATGAAATATGATATGACATATGTTAAACCAATATACGGTTACATATGTTGGGGTTTTGATATGTTTAAACCTTTGTAAGATGAGGGTGGAACAAAGATCCCAATATATAACCATGTAACAGATTTTCCAAGCAGTGTTGCATGTATTAGGAGTATAAAGTGTCGTATAATGCAACAATATTACATCATTTATGGAGTACAACTACATGAAGGTGTAAGAAGATCTTGATATGTAATTTGTGTCATAATCCCACCATTTAAAAAATTAACATGTGTTACGAGAGTCAAATGTAACTTGTGTTACGTTTAACTTTCTAATATAACACATAAACGGATGGAAAAAGAAAATTTATAAGGGTGCAAACACTTCAAATGTAACTTGTGTTACATGTAGATTCCTGAAGAAACACTAGGAATAATCGATCGGAATCAATTATCTAGGGGGTTTGAATCCGCATAAAAAGGTAGGTTTCCTCTCGTTTGATTCGATTACAACTGATCTCCTTCACCAATAACTCTGCAAAAAAGAAGCACCGTTAGCCTCGTCAAGGAGAGAAAGGGGTTTTCTCCTTGACCCGACTCCGGTGTGAGAATAAGTATGGGTTATGATGAAGAAGATGTATTTGAGAAGTGTGTGTAACTTGAGGTTCATACCTGAATTTTTCTTGTATTTATAGCCGGGAATTTTGGGCGGGAAAACTTGTTGATGAAAGATTAACAGAAGATGCTAACACCGTAGCGGTTACGTTCTCTCCGTTAATCTTCTTGATTGAACTGTGAGGTCACACGGATCGTGATCCTGATCGTCAGCTGGGGTTTTGCCACGTGGAAAGTGGGCAAGTGGTGGTTTTCCTCCAATTCCATGCTATCATTGTGATTTTAGGGAGGTCTGAGATGATGACACGTGTCCCAGACGGTTATAACCGTCTTGATGGTGCACGATTGAGCTTTCTAGAAGAGTATTGCTATAATCTGGTGTGACTCTTTTATCGTGTGGAGTCAGCTTAAGTAATATCCAAGTCTGGGCATTATTTAATGCGGGAGTGCTGATTGGGATTTTTATCCCTGTCTTTATGAGAGAGGCGCAAGGATTTATTAATCTCCTTTTGGCGCGCAGGTGTTGTTTGTTGTCTTTCTTCCGTGTCCTCTTTGTTGGACCAGTGCGCGGCCGCGCAAGGTCTAAAGAGGGTTAAAGATGAAGTTGTGGTATGGTCCAAACGCTCGGAACGAGGTTTTTGGGACCTTACCCCTTCAATTCCTGATATAACACAATGAAAAAAATAGTAAAATTGATGCTTCCTAATATAACACATAAACAGGTGGAAAAAAGGGAAATTTATAAGGGTGCAAACACTTCAAAATAATTGATTCTATTACATAGTCCAGACATGAAAAAGATCACACTTTTGTTTTGCGCCTTTTTGAATGAAAAACCTGCTTGATCACCGAAAGTTTTATACATGGCAAGAAGAGTATGGAACTGCTTGTCAACAATAAAGGCGTAACATGTATACGTGTCAACAATAAAACCGAAAGTTTTATCTGTAGAAAAGTAGACATTTTATAGGTTAAAAAACACATTAACACGCGTATACTCAGGTCGTAGGCCAGAGTCTCTAACATAAGGGTGTCACGTGTATATCATGAGTATAAATATGTTATGACTTATGTAAGACATGTAACACCATGTATGTAAAAGTATGTTACATGAGTTACACATACATGTAACATGTGTAACCTGGATTTACATGTGTTATCCTCTGGTATAGAATATGCAACGACTCTATGTAACATGCGTAACCAGGATATACATATGCTATCCTCTGGTATGAGTATGAATATGAAACGACTCAATGTAACATGTGTAACCTGGATATACAGTAATTATAAACCAGATTAATACAAAATGTTGGTCGCGTCATTCCTTTTGTCCAGGTGTGTAACATCGAAAAACAAAGTTAACTCCTAGCTAGTCGTTACATATTTAACAATGGGTTGGCAGAAAATGTAACATATGTAACAAAATAAAGGGACAAATAGATTGTATATATTACAAAAAAAACATTACAATCAAACTTAAAATTAACATAAGTGTTTTATATGAACTTAAATATATAAAAATATCCAAAAACTATCATAAGTTAACAAAAATCTAACTATGCTTCACTTCTTGATAACCATCTTCATCTTGAGCACAAAACATCCATTCACCTATGAACAAAACAAGTACATCACTATTAATCTCTTGTAGTTAAACTTATTAATCTGCTATGTAACATGTGTATATGTGTAAAGTTTTGCTATAACACATATAACAACTATATGTATGATGTGTAACGTGACTGGCTATACATGTGTTACCTATCAAGTGTAACACACGTTACAAACATGTGTTACATATGTGCAGCCCCCTTTGTGTCCAAAAAATGGGTTGGGGGTAACTATAAGTAACATGTGTAACGTTGTTACTACACATACTTTTTTTTATTTGTAAAATAAACGAGATATAGTCCGAATAAATTATGAAATTTCTAAAGGTAATGAAAATGTGTTATCCAAGTGAAGTCCATCTAAAAAACATTTTTGCATTTAAAATCACTGTTACGTTAAGTATATATGTGTAACAACGTATATTACCTCGAAGTATAACACATGTTACAAGATATAGGACAAACAGTTTAGAATGCAACTGGCAGAAATGTAACATGCGTAGCTAATTATGCCAATAAAAAAACATGACTTTTTATTTGTAAAATATACGAGATCATAAAAAGTATATCCCCCCCCCCCTAAAAAAATCCAACTAAAAATAAATATCAACTCCAAATCGATGAACAAACAGTTTAAAAATTCAACATTAATCTTCATAAAAGAAATATCAATATACTTTGAAGAGAGAAATTAGGCACACACAAATTTCTTCCTGGTCTTGATTTAAAAAAAAATGAAATAAGCAACCTAAGCTTTGATTTTAAATCTATCAAACATCATAAAAAGTATAAATCTAAACAAAATACATAAATAACAAAAGTAAGATCTTTAAACTTGTATCTCTCTCACATACTTGTGCATGTGTTCTTGGTGTCAAGATGAACAAGATGAAGATTGTAGTTTCTCTCTAAAATTTAGCTTTCTCCCTCTAAAAACAGAAGCAAAGATGTGATGAGAGCAACACCTTACTACTTTTCTTTGAGAGGCTCGATGGTGGCTTGGATCTTTAGATCTGGTGGCTTCAAAAGAAAGGGATGAGTACATGAACACATGGTGGCTTCGATCTTCGATCTTCAAGTCTGGTGGCTTCGATTTTCGATCTTCAGATCTCGTGGCTTTGATGGTGGCTTTGAGAAATAGATTCTTCAGATCTGGTGACTTCGATCTTCAATCATCAGATCTCGTGGCTTCAACGAAGAAGGGGATATGCAGGTTTGAGTTGTATCTAAGGAAGAAAGGAATGAGAATAAAAATGGAGATCCAGAAGCTTTTGATATGATTTTGTACTAAAAAGGTGAAGGTTGGTGGGGGTGGGAACCGAGATACATGGGGAAGAGTGAAGGTAGGTGAGATGAAAAAAAGTGGATATGACACAAGGCTAACAAATGACATAAATGTCCTTTAGACATGTGCTTTACTAGATGGGGTGGATTAATCATGTCCATACAAACCAAGTTTCCATAGTTTTCTCAGTTGTGTAGGTTTTCTCCACATACTTACATTATATATATATATATATATATATATATATATATATATATATATATATATATTGAAGAAAGGAATCCAAGTAAATATTATATATATAGTACCCAATAGGAACCAGTCCATGCGCCCCTTTCATAAGGATGATGTGAATGTTATCTACATAAAAATAGCATATTGTACAACTGAAAGTATATATATGACTAGTTAAAGAAATTGTATATATAATAAACCCAAACAATGCAATATGAAAGCAGCATACTGGTAGGGTCAAGAAGGAGCATGCGTGATTGAGGAGAGTCCAGGATAAGTATGTCATTGTAAGAAGTGTTGATGGCACTCAGCACCTGATAATCGACTTTTTCTTCAGCATTGGCAGAGCAGCACAAGAAGGGTTAGGGGTGGTGGGTGTGGCCGTAGTGGTGGCGGCAGGATGTGGTGGTGGTGGCAAGATGTGGTGTTTAGGATTTTAGGGTTAGGAAATTGGAGAAGATGAAGTGTATATGCAATTTTTTGGTTTTATTTATTAAACATTTAAATAAAAACATGAATTGACCAAAATAGCCTTAAATTTTAATTTGGTTTGTACTAAAGGACGTAGAGTGTAACGGGTTTTGCAAATAAAGGATTGTGATTGTAACTATTGAAGTTAAAGGCTATTCGTTGCAATCCCGTACAAACATAAAGGACGGAAAGTGTAATTTACCCGATATTAATTTATCAAATAATTATATATTTTTTAACGAATAATGGATTTTAATAATCCCAACTATTGTCCACTGGCCGGCAACGGTCCCAACTTTAAAAATTCACACCGGCAGTCCTATCTTTTCAGGTATTGGCCTTTAATGGGCCCTGACTAACAGAATCCTAACGTCGTTAGTCTCCGGCCGATGAAAAATCGTTTCTGGTTGGAAAAAGGTTCCTAAAGGTCCGTTCTATGGTTACAAACAGGTTTGGGATGAAAACTTTGAGTTTTTCGGCTAAAAAGTTGAGTTTTCCAGTCAAAAAGAATTTTCCGACGACCTTAATAATTGGGGCTTTTTACTAGAAAGGGTTCCTAAATGTGCGTAATAAGGTTACAAAGAGTTTTGAGACGAAAATGTTGAGTTTTCCGGTCAAAATGGAGTTTTTCGGCCAAAAACATTTTTCCAGCGACCGGAAACAAACGGCGTTAGCGTTCTGTTAGTCAGGGTCCATTGAAGGTCAATATGTGAAAAGATGAGACCGCCAGTGGGAATTTTTGAAGTTAGGACCGTCGCCGGCTAATGAGCAATAGTTGAGATTATTAAAATTCATTATTCCCTTTTTAATAATTTACGTTTATAACTTTTATTCTAAAAACTTAAGTACGTAGTCGTGTTTAATTTTTCCCTCGATATTCCGTTATAAGTTTTGTTAAAAACAAAGTTGTATTAAAAATTAAATGTTTTTTTTTTGTATCATAAAACAATACAATGATGAATTAAACCATTCTAATGGTTTGACTTTCTTAACAATATGCTTTATTTTCAAATAACGTTTGTTTTAAATTGCTCGATTTCGACGTAACGCACGACGCTAAAAAGATAGTTTTATTTAAAAGTGAACCCTGGCAAAGCATGTGCATTCATTATTATAAAAGAGTGATTCATATATATAAATTTTGATTTTAATTATTAGTTACTATACATTTTAAGCCTTTGAGGTAAGTAGTTAAATGGGGAGGGAAAGAAAAGCTTTCAATTTATTAATTGAGTAAACTTCCATTTTGCTTTTTGTGGTTTTGTCACTTTAATGGTTTTGTTCCAAATCTTTAAAAATATCCAGCTTACTCACTGATCTATGAAGCCTTTCATGATTTTGTTAACTAAAAGGCTATTTCAGTAATTTTAAAAATAAAAGCAAGGTTTTTCACACATAGATACACTTTCAGTCTCTCATCTCACTGTCTCTTCTCCATCACAGAACCATATCTCTCTATACTCTCTCTCCCTCTTCACCATAACCAACCAACACCAGATGACCACCAACAGCCACCATCCCCACCAACTTTACACCGACAACAAGCGTCACCATCGTCACCGCCGGTGACCCTCACCGCCGTCGTTTCAGATTTGACCACATTCCTCACTTCTTGTTGAACTTTCTTCAATGATTTAGGGTTTTCAATGAAAAGTCATTGCCCAGATCATTGTCGAAGCAGTTGTTTCTGTCCCGGCCGACAAGATATTCTACAAAACGGAACCAACATAGTTATAGCACCATTGATTAAATCTAAAATTAGAGATGAAAGAATTTTGCTTTTTTATATTTCTAGGAGGTGTAGGATGTTTTTAAGATCTGTTTTTTCTCCGGATCTGATCTAGATCTGTTCATCTAGATCAACAACGGTGGCATGGAAATGGTGGTGGCTTCCAAAAGGAATAAGAGAAAGAGAGAGACAAGGAGAAATGGTGACAACGATTCATGGAGATTGTGGTGTCTAATGGTGACGGCGGTTCGTGGAGGTGGTGGTGAAATTGATGTTCGATTTTTTTGGTTTGCGGTTGAAGGATTGTTTTGTTTACTACATAGTCAAAGCAGGTGATGATGATAGTGGGGTGGTTAGAGAGAGAGAGAGAGAGAGAAATAAAGATGGTGGTGGCCGGCTCCGATTTCAGGTGGTGGTCGACTGGGATGTTGATGGTGGTGGTCGGCTAGGATGGAGATGGTGGGGGCTGGTGGTGACTAGGCTTAGAAAGGGTGATATAATAAAGGGTTATTAGATTTTATCACCCTCGACTATTGGTTATTGGTCGCTGTCACCCTTAACTATCACTTTGACGCCCGTCTCCCCCAACTTAACACTTAGTGTGTTCCATCACTAAGTCGTTAACTGATCACTAACTTTTGATCCTGTTACTACACTTTTTGGGGTGTTATAGGAATCTTGGAAAGGTTTTAGGGATCTTAGGACACCCTAAAAGTAAAGTAACATGATCAAAAGTTAGTGATTTGGTGATAGAACACACTAAGTGTTAAGTTGAGGGTGGCGGGCGTCAAAGTGATAGTTGGGGGTGGCAATGGCCAATGACCAATAGTTAAGGATGATAAAATCCAATTACCCTATAATAAATAAATAAATAAGAAATAGATTGGATTTTTATAGGTAATATAATAAATAAATAATAGAATATTAATATGTAAAATTACTGAATTACCCTCACTTTGAACTAAAAATACAAAAGTGTCCTTACTTTTAACGACAAAAATGAACAGAGTTAAGGGCGGGGAGTATATTAGAGAATCAATAGAAACATCATGGAGTAAACTGGCTACTTTTAAAGGTTTGAGACAAAATCATTAAAGTGACCAAACCATAGGAAACGAAACCAAAGTTTACTCTTATTAATTTCCATAACTCTATTAATTTTCTTTTATAATTGTCTCTACTTTCACACTTCACATTTCCTAGCACTTGCTTGGTCTTCACCCACCCATTTCTATATCTATTTCTTCTTTGCTACTTTTTCGATATCTTGACCGTCATATTTAGTAGCACAACTTAACTCTCTAACAAGGGAGTAATTTAAAGGAATGGTTTAAAGTAGGATAAAAGTAAAAATAAATAAATAAATAAATAAAACTACTTCGTCAATGAGCACTTTGGGAGCTCCAACTCCGTCAGTACCTCTACAAATCAAATAGTCGGTTTGCCGGTTTAGCTGAAAAATAGAATTCTAACGGTTTAACCCTCGTGGTCCATTACATGCAAACCGATCTGACGAGATGATCGGTTCAAACGGTACAGCCTGGTTTGTAAGACCGTGTAACAAAGGCTAAGAAATATCCTTGGACAATTGCATATTTCCCCTTAAAAAACTACTTAATTGCGTATTTACCAAACTTAAAATTAAAATTGCATATATCCCATTCCTTAACTATTAAAATTGCATATATCGCCTTTCTTAACTAATATAATTCCAAAATTACCCATTTTGATTTATTTTATGAAAAACAAGTTATATAATGACTTTTTTATCCTTATTTTTACTAAAACTTAAAAAAATACAACTTTATTCATTTTTACTAGTTTTTGTGGATTTTTCACAATTCTTTAAAAAATACATATTTATTTATTTTTACTAAAACTTAAACACTGAAATAAACCGCTAAACTAGTAAAAATCTACGAAAACTAGTCAAAATGAATAAATATGTTTTTTGTAGGTTTTGGTAAAAATAAGGGTAAAAAAGTCATTATATAACTTGTTTTTAATGAAATAAATCAAAATGGGTAAATTTGCAATTTTATTAGTTAAGGAAGAGGATATATGCAATTTTAATTGTTAAGAAAGTGGATATATGCAATTTTAATTTTAAGTTAGGTAAAATACGCAATTAAGCAGTTTTTAAAGGAAAATATGCAATTGTCCCCTTTAAATTTTGGGAAGTAAAACACATTGACATGCTAGTCCGACTTTTCAAATATAGAAGAAACATGCTCCCTTAAAAAACTCTTGTATGGAGTAAAGTTCGCGTATAAACATGCACTTAACGTACGAAAGGAAGGAAAAAGGGAAAAAACGTGGTTACATTTTCGTAATTGTCCTGTAAGTATAGTAATTATCAAAATTACTCTACAAGTGCATCAAACAATATAAAATTCAAAATTACTCAATAAGTGTATCATAATTACTCTACTACTTCATCAAAATAACATAACATACACATTTTCTCTACAAACTTCATCAAACAACAAATAATTCAAAAATACTCTATAAGTGCATCATAATTACTCTATCAGTTCATCACTAATAAACTAGTACATGATATCATTTAAAATTACTCTAAAGTGCATCAAATAACATAAATTTCAAAATTACTGTACAAGTGCATCAAACAGCTACTCATTCAAAATTACTCTACATGTGCATCATAATTACTCTACTAATAGAATAATTACGAAAATGCCACCATGTTTTTTTTTTACTTTTCCAAACCAATTGTACGTTTTGAACGATAAGAGTATTTTTATTTGATGTTTAATCTATTTGTATAAAATCAATATAAAAAATAGTTATAGCTTTACACCACACTATCATATTTTATAGTAAATATAAGCAAATATTACTAAATAAAGTACACAAGTTTTAAACCATAAAAGTGATAAAACTATTAAAAACTGTTAAAAATATAAAAGGTTATATTTTTATTTGCTTTACAATTTAATATCTTTTATTTCTTGTAGGTTTATTATAATAATATTTTTTCATCTTTTTTTGTAACATGTTGGGCTGTGGTGTTTATGGGCTTGTAGCAGTTGTTGATAATGGGCTTGTAGCTATTGTTGATAATGGACTTGTAGCAGGCTGTTACATGGGCTATCTATGCATTGTTTGGGCTGTTATAACAACCCAGTAGTGTATATAAAAAAGAAGCAGATATCTGATTGAGGGATTTTCAGTCATTTTTTCGACACATTTTCAGAGACACAGAGTTTTCTTTCTCTCTCTAAGTGAATTAGGGTTTGTTATTGTAAAAGCTTTGATTCGTTGTTTATCGAAGCTTATAACATGGATCCGGTTGTAGTTCATTAGATATTATCACTTTGATAATCTCTATGTGAGTGAGAGTGTTTAGTTTGAGAGGTCAGATCTTGTATCTTGTTTCAAACAATCTTGTTCCATCTTTGTTCTTGAGTTAGTAACCATTGGTTCGAGTTCTATGTTCGATTGTTTGAGATACCAGTGTTATTGACATGGTATCATAGCCATAGTGGCTCTTGGTGATTCTCGTTCTTCCGTTGCATGTTCTTGAGTCGGTCGGTCCAAATCTGAGTAGTTCTAGGTTGATTCTTTCTTGGTGTTCGTGCTGGTGACATGGGTGAAACCCTAGTTCTAGGGTTTAAAGATCTCAAGGTTGTCAAAGGGGTTTTCTGATCCAGTTGGTCTCTGTAATCCTTGAAGGTTACAGGGCAAACCAACGGATTCCTATTACTAGTCTTCTGTCAATATTCTGTAGCCCTAAGTGAAGGCTACAGATCTGACTTGCTTGGAGTTATACGTTATCAGGTGATATTATTCCTATCTTGAGTTCTTTTCCTTTCCTTGCATTAGATATAGTTGGTGCCAGACTTGTTGGGCCGGTTGTTGTTGGGGCACAGGGTGGGCCATCCCCTGTTGCATTATCTATGATATCTGTCGCATCTCGGTGTTGCATTATCTGTGTTTTTGTGTTTGGTTCTTAGTTGTTATTTTCTAATTTGGTTTACCTATTGTGTTTTCTGTGTTGGTAGATCTAGGTAGCTTCCTTGACACGGTTTACGATGGCACCTTGAGTGACGAACCACTGATCTGACCGTCTTGGCTTAGCTTGTTGTGTGTTGTTTTTGTTTTATGTTGGTGATACTATTTGTGGGGTGGTGTTTTTACTAATCAAGTATGGTCCTAGTGATCCACCTCCTGAGACCTTAGTAAGTAAACTGGATGCAAGTGATCCGTTGTACTTGCATCCACCTGACTCTAGTAATTTGACTATTGTGTCTGTGAGACTAAAAGGATCTGAGAATTACACAGTTTGGTCTAATGCAATGCAGTTAACATTACAGGTTAGAAAATAAATGGGGATTTATTGATAAAACTTGTAAAAAATCTGAGAATAATGATATTTGGGCAGATAATGGGACAGATGCAATTCTATAGTTCTTACTTGGATATTAAACTCTATTAGTGAGGAATTGTATATGGGTTAAGTCTTTTCTAAACTTGCTAGTGATGTGTGGACAGATTTAAAAGAGACTTATGACGTGTGCAAAATGTAACATGTAAATTACATCAAATGAGACATAAAACTAACCCTTTTTGGTACTAATGTTGGAAAAAGTGTGTTTTTGTCTTCCTTTTAAATTTACAAGATCAAATGAGCTTAAACGAACAAAAGGAACAAATATACAGCCAAAACCAACATAAATACAAAGAAAAGGAAGAAACGTGACATGCTTGGCCCCTCGGCAGCATCTCCCAAAGAAAAAACAAGAAGGCAGAAGCTGACCATGGGGTTGTGCCCAGCTCACCACGGGTCGTGCCTAGCTCACCACGGGGCATGCCCAGCTTCTACGCCCACCACGGGGTCGTGCCCAGCTCACCACGGGCCGTGCCCGCTGAACATGGGGCCGTGTTCGGCCCTCTGCTGACACTTCCAATTAATGAAGGAAGAGAAAATGCTGACCACGGGGACGTGCCCAGCGGGCACGGGGCCGTGGCCAGAGCTCTGTACTGGCTATAAATAGGAGTGCTTGGTTCACTTCAAAGGCATCCTTTGGCAAACCACTACTCACCCACTTTGCCACCACTACAACACCAACACCCACCACCATCATCCACCATCCAACTTTAGAGTGTGTGTAGTAGTCTCGGGATCCAAGATTGATCGTAAGGGTTCTTGCTAATCAAAGGCCATGTTTGGTTATGTAACATATCCATTTTTTTGCATATAAGAGTTATAGGTTGTTTAAATTTATTAACCACTAGTAACTAGTTTTATTTTTAAAATAATTATTCAACCCATATAGTTTTAAAAACTATTTTATATATAATCGGTTGGAATGTTATTCTAATTAATTGGCTTGTATATGTGTGACATTTCTATTTTCTATATTAAAATAAAGTATATAAAAACTTATATTATTAGACGGGTAGAGGTAAGTTGAATATTAGAAATATGAAATACCTAGACGGGCCTAGGAACCGTTTAATAACTAAATTATAAAAATAGATTATATTTGAACCTACTCCGTTTTTAATGAAACTTGGTCCAAAATGTAGATACAAATATTCTTGTTCTAATGACATACTCATTTTTTTTTTATAAAACGTCATATTTTAGAAGTTATAAGTGACAAATGAGTGAAGCAGCTGAATTAATTATAATATATAATAATAAACTAATTAAATATTTAATTCATATAAAACGTGTACATTCACATTTTACGTGGCTTCTAAAGAATAAAATAAAATAATTAAATAATTAAATAATTAAATCCTAACAATTGTATAAATATATTAATTTGAAACATAACCGAACAATAGTAACTTAACGTTAACGGTGTTAGTTGACATTTAAAAAGTAAATTGAGAAAGAGATACAGAAGAGACAGGGGGAAATCTCTAGAGAGAGAAACACGCAAAAGAGAGAGAGAGAGAAAGTAAGAGACGGGGAGTTTGATCGGAGCGATCGAGATGAAGATTAGTTACTTTTGCGTAGTCCTTACCGCCGGTCTCTTTTGCGGAGAGAAACATCAGTGGTCCACGTTTTGCATCCTCACCGCTGGTGGTATTCTGGTACCTCGGTACTGCAAAGTTACAAGTGTGGAGGGTGACCATATACCGCCGCCGCTGCTGGAGTGGGGAAGCTCCGGTGAAAAAAATGAACAGAAAGATGGAAGTGCATGATGTGTATTTAAAATGCATGTATATAAATTAATGATAGGGGTGTACGTGGCCTCTCAACTCAACTATAAAAAGGAAGGAGTGTATGAGAAAGTTGCTTAATTCTTTTCCCTTCCTGCTCTCCTTGTCTCACTCTCTAGATATATATATTCTTTTATTAATTTATTTAATAATAATAATAATAAATGCCTGCCCCGTATTAAGTGTTTTAACCCCTGATCACTAATACCTTGTCCGATTAATCTGGAGCCCCATAACTCATATCAAGGCTCTGCCCGCCTAAGTTCGTTGGGGTTCTGTCTCGTGACGTGGGATAAAGTTGAATTGGGTTACTATACTTACCACGAGTGCATTATATATTTTATTAAATAACTCAGGATTTCTACACAAGATTATACTAGGAGGCTTTTAGTTGAACCCTAAAATTACAAAGTGAGTCCATTCTCTTTTCTCACAGTTTGCGAGTCATTCTTCTTTTTATCACCTTTTTGTGATACGGTTATATTTAAAAATGCTTTCCAAAATCCTAAATATTTATCAGTTATACTTACAGTGATTAAGTTTTTGTATTCTGTAATAACTGCCGGTATGGGAGGTTTTATATATTACTTGACACTCGTTTCTATTGACCAAAAAATTAGCCAATAATAGCATGACCATAAGCACGGGGAAATTGCGCCCCAGTAGCCATAGCCTATAACTATTTTTTACATTACTACATTAAATTATTAATAAATTTAATTGGTATATATATCTACCAATATACTTGAGAAAAGAATCTTAAACATAAAGCTTTTCTTTATAAGACACATACTTGAGAAAAGAGCGTCAGTGAGAAAATGAATTGTGTTTAAATCTCTAAGTTTACTTTTAACATTAACAATATATTAGTTATAGCTAAACGTTAACAGAAGCTTCTGGTAAGGCTAAACATAAATATCAATTGAGTCACTAATTAAGCCATAGCCTAATAACTATTAACATTAAAGATATATTAGTTATAATATATTTAATAAACCTAAATTACTATTTAACATTATAAAATAATGTTTAGTCAATAAATGTATACCATAATAAAATATGTCAAATATAATATATTCTACTATACTAAGATTATATTTTTAATCTTAGTCACGTTAATATATTAAATAATAATATTACAATTATTTAATTAATATATTGTATTTGATAAAGTTATAGCTATTAATTTAACAGAAAATGATATCTTTCATTTTCTGGGTTAATTGGCCTTGTGCCATAGAAAATATATTTGACAAAAGTAATATGACCAGAGTCACTAGTTGAGAGAATGATCAACAGTGAAATGACCAGAGTCACTAGTTGAGAGAATGATCAACAGTGATAGGAGCAAAGTCACTAGTTGAGAGAACGATCAACAGTGATGTGACCACCGGCACTAGTTGAAAGAATGATCAACAGAGTTATAACCACAGTCACTAGTTGAAAGAATGATCAATAGTGCTATGACCATCGTCACGGGAATCGCCTAGTGACAGATACTTTGAATAATAATAAGATATATTTTATATCTATTACTTGATAAATTTACTATTGGACGAAAGTGAGCCAATGAGTGATATGACCACTGTCACATCGGAACTGCCACCATGTGACAAATACTGATTGAGTTGGGTAAATATAAATAAATATAAAAACCTTGATGCTGTAAAGTATAAAAATATATTTTATACAAATAGAATGAACTCGCCAGTATTTATTACTGATAAAATATTTTCAAAACGTGTTTCAGGTAATTTGCTAGAAGCCAGCTATGGAGCACTGAAGGCTTAAAAAAGTGGTTATAAATACCTGAATAAAAGTAGAAATTTATGTTTTTATTTATTTGGGGTTATTCCTATAAAAACAATTGAATTGAATATGGGTTTTAGCCCATTTAATATTAAAAGTTGGTGTTTTATAAACTCTGAAATTATTTCCTAACTACGCCTGATGAAAGAAAATTTTCCGCTACGTAATTAATAAACACCGGTACCACTTGACTGGTTCACGGCTCTTGCTCCAGGGTGGGGTCGGGGGCGTTATTTAGGTGTTCTTTTAATACCTAAACATAAACAATAAAGTTAGGAAATTAATACAAAGTAACATATGTGTTATTTTTAGTAGATTTGAATATATGTGTGTGTGTGTATATATATATATATATATATGCACATATAATTCCTGGAAGTATTGTTTTGTTCTAACTGTTATGTGATATTAATAATTTAAAATGTTTGCCATTCAGATGTCTAATGAAGTATCACATAATCCAGAAGTTCATGCTAATAATGAAAATGCTTTGGATAAAAATGCTATAGAAAATATAATAGCCCAAGGAATAGCTAATGTTATACCTTTAATAATTAAAACTGTTAAAAACTCCGTAGAATACACCAAAGCTGTAAGCAGCAAGCATACTCGTGACGACAGTTTTAGCCATAGTGTAAATGGAGACAATGATGATATTATCAAAACCCCATATCCCAAGAAAATGAAGGCGATGACTCTCGGGTATACCTACAAAGAATTTCTAGCATGTAAACCAACAGAGTTCACGGGCAGTGAAGGAGCCACGACTGCTCTGCGATGGTTGGAAAAGACGGAAGCTGTTCTCAAAATCAGCAAATGTGCCGAAGAAGATAAGTTGATGTATGCTTCCAACCTCTTCAAGGAAGAAGCCTTAGAATGGTGGAATACAATTCTTCAGGCAAAAGGAAGTGACATGGCTTATGCCATGAATTGGGAAAAATTTAAGGAAATGACAGAAAGGAAATTTTGTCCTCCTTATGAAAAGGAACGAATGACTAACAAGCTCCTAAATCATAAAATGAAAGATGTGAATTGTCGTGAATATATGACAACGCTCTTTGAATACGCAAGAATGGTACCAACTCTGGCTTCGCCAGAACCCGTACTAATTTCTCGTTATATTTGGGGATTAGTTAGTGAAATCCAAGACATGGTCAAGGCCGCTAGACCACAGACTATTGAAGAAACAGTCGAACTAGCTAACATCCTGACAGATGGACTAATCCGCACAAGAGAAGAAAACAAGAAGAAAGAGTTAGTCCAGAAAATTTCCCAAGAATTCTATCAGAAGAAAGGAACTGAACCGTCACTGGAACAACCTACCTGCAGAAACTGTAACAAAAAGCATTCAGGAAAATGTCGTTTTAGGAAAACTCCCTACTGTAACTTCTGCAAGATGACCGAATCTAGAAGGAAAACTAATATCTGTTTCAATTGCGGAGAAACAGGACACATCAAACCATATTGCCCAAAACTGACCAAAGCACCCGACAACAAGGCCAGAACAACAGACGAAGCTAAGAAGAACGCGCAAGCATTCGTACTTAATACGCAAGAAGCAGAAATGATTCTAGAAGTAATCGCTGATATGTAATATCTAAGTTAAGTTATTATTTGACCCTAGTATAAATAAAAGTTTTTAAATAAATGCATCCTGTCAGGTACTTCATCTATTCAAACCCATAACAGACTTGTTTGGTCTGCACTTTCATTGAATCATTTATTTGGTTACGACACCTTGTGGTGGCGTTCTCATTAACTTGAAACTTGAGCTAATTCCATTCTCACACCTGATGTACAGATTTATTTATTTAATTTCTGTTGATTTATTATCTTAAAAAAGTCTTAATACAATTATGTGTTAAGATAAGAGTACACAAATTCGTATTATATTATATTCCGGTGTACCTCTAAAGATTCTTTCACCATTGATCGAAAAATCTATGATATTCATTTGGTCTTTCATTATCAATTGGAAATCCTATAATATTTATTTGAAATGAATATCAAAATTTACTTCAATAAAGCTTTCAGTTAATTACGAACACGGTGAAATTGTTCAGTCACCGTAATTATTGAACTATTTCAATCATTACGACACCTTGCAGCATCGATATAAACTTGTAGCTTAGGCTAATCATAATCATACAATCATGCAAAACTACGTATGTCTTTCTTTTGACTCATCATTGAAAATAGTCTTAATGCAATTATGTATTAAGACAATGATACACTAAACTCTATTGTATTTCGGTGTATCCTTGCAATTCAATAAATGTCAACACATTGATTTTTCTCATGTCATGGTTTGATAATTGACAAATCATTTTCGTGCTTCTATTTCATTTTGAGCTTGTTGATTCTGAGTCTTCCTCAGTTAACAATCAAAGTAAGTTTTCTTTTGACAGTAAATCCTATTGTTTCTAAAAGTCATTTACAATTTGTAAACAGTCAATTTAGACATCTATTGATCATATATCTCTTTTGGCTTGAACCTAGTCACCTTGGAAATTATATCATTTCATCTCGTTCATTTGACATCGATTTTTTTTAAATAATTCAGTTGAACCATTGAGTCCTATTTATTGTAAAACTCGTATCCACAAAATTTGAATATTTCTTGATTCTGTGTCATTTACCTTAACACCGTTCTTATTGACTAAGGGGCTGTTTGGTAGCCTCTGAATGGTCATTAAGAGGCTACCTATTAATGGAACCATTAAGAATTTTACCAATGAGAAGGTAGAAGGATGTGACATGTGATGATTTACCATTTAGAGGTTACCTCTTAACCATTCAGACTTGAGGTTACCTCTTATTCATTCAGAGGTTTTAAACCATTAAGAGGTAGCATCTGAATGGTCATTAAGAGACTACCAAACAGCCCCTAAGACGAGACATAACTCTAAAAGAGATATCGTAGCCCAAATCTCGAGGACGAGATTTAAAACAAGGTGGGGAGGATGTAACATATCCATTTTTTCATATAAGAGTTATAGGTTGTTTAAATTTATTAACCACTAGTAACTAGTTTTATTTTTAAAATAATTATTCAACCCATATAGTTTTAAAAACTATTTTATATATAATTGGTTGGAATGTAATTCTAATTAATTGGCTTGTATATGTGTAACATTTCTATTTTCTATATTAAAATAAAGTATATAAAAACTTATATTATTAGACGGGTAGATTACGGGTAAGTTGAATATTAGAAATATGAAATACCTAGACGGGCCTAGGAACCGTTTAATAACTAAAGTATAAAAATATATTATATTTGAACCTACTTTGTTTTTAATGAAACTTGGTCCAAAATGTAGATACATATATTCTTGTTCTAATGACATATTAATTGTTTTATAAAACGTCATATTTTAAAAGTTATAAGTGACAAATGAGTGAAGCAGCTGAATTAATTATAATATATAAATAATAAACTAACTAAATATTTAATTCATATAAAACGTGTACATTCACATTTTACGTGGCTTCTAAAGAATAAAATAAAATAATTAAATAATTAAATCCTAACAATTAATACTAAATGTATACGTGTATTTAAAATGCATGTATATGAATTAATGATAGGGGTGTACGTGGCCTCCCAACTCAACTATAAAAAGGAGGGAGTGTATGAGAAAGTTGCTCAATTCTTTTCCCTTCCTGCTCTCCTTGTCTCACTCTTTGGATATATATATTCTTTTATTTATTTATTTAATAATAATAATAAAGCACTGTCCCGTTTTAAGTGTTTTAACCCCTGATCACTGATAACCTGTCTGATTGATCTGGAGCCCCATAACGCATGTCAAGGCTCTGCCCGCCTAAGTTCGTTGGGGTTCTGTCTCGTGACGTAGGGATAAAGTTGAATTGGGTTACTATACTTAACACGAGTGCATTATATATTTTATTAAATAACTCAGGAGTTCTACCCAAGATTATACCAGGAGGCTTTTAGTTGAACCCTAAAGTTACAAAGTGAGTCCATTCTCTTTTCTCACAGTTTGTGAGTCATTTTTCTTTTTATCACATTTTTGTGATACGGATATATTTAAAAATGCTTTCCAAAATCGTAAATATTTATCAGTTATACTTACAGTGATTAAGTTTTTGTATTCAGCAATAACTGCCGGTATGGGAGGTTTTATACGTTACTTGACACTCGTTACTATTGGCCAAAAAATTAGCCAATAATGGCATGACCACAAGCACGGGGGAATTGCGCCCCAGTAGCCATACCCTATAACTAATTTTTTACATTACTACATTAAATTATTAATAAATTTAATTGGTATATATATCTACCAAAATACTTGAGAAAAGAATCTTAAACATAAAGCTTTTCTTTATAAGACACATACTTGAGAAAAGAGCGTCACTAAGAAAATGAATTGTGTTTAAATCTCTAAGTTTACTTTTAACATTAAAAATATATTAATTATAGCTAAACGTGAACAGCAGGTTCTGGTGAGGCTAAACATAAATATCAGTTGAGTCACCAATTAAGCCATAGCCTATAACTATTAACATTAAAGATATATTAGTTATAATATATTTAATAAACCTAAATTACTATTTAACATTATAAAATAATGTTTAGTCAATAAATGTATACCATAATAAAATATGTCAAATATAATATATTCTACTATACTAAGATTATATTTTTAATCTTAGTCACGTTAATATATTAAATAATAATATTACAATTATTTAATTAATATATTATATTTGATAAAGTTATAGCTATTAATTTAACAGAAAATGATATCTTTCATTTTCTGGGCTAATTGGTCTTGTGCCATAGAAAATATATTTGACAAAAGTAATATGACCAGAGTTACTAGTTGAGAGAATGATCAACAGTGAAATGACCAGAGTCACTAGTTGAGAGAATGATCAGCAGTGATAGGACCAAAGTCACTAGTTGAGAGAACGATCAACAGTGATGCGACCACCGACACTAGTTGAAAGAATGATCAACAGTGTTATAACCACAGTCACTAGTTGAAAGAATGATCAACAGTGATATGACCATCGTCACGGGAATCTCCTAGTGACAGATAATTTGAATAATAATAAGATATATTTTATATCTATTACTTGATAAATTTACTATTGGACGAAAGTGAGCCAATGAGTGATATGACCACTTTCACATCGGAACTGCCACCATGTGACAAATACTGATTGAGTTGGGTAAATATAAATAAATATAAAAACCTTGATGCTGTAAAGTATAACAATATATTTTATACAAATGGAATGAACTCGCCAGTATTTATTACTGATAAAATATTTTCAAAACGTGTTTAAGGTAATTTGCTAGAAGGCAGCTATGGAGCACCGAAGGCTTAAATAAAGTGGCTATAAATACCTGAATAAAAGAAGAAATTTATGTTTTATTTATTTGGGGTTATTCCTATAAAAACAATTGAATTGAATATGGGTTTTAGCCTATTTAATATTAAAAGTTGGTGTTTTATAAACTCTGAAATTATTTCCTAACTACGCCTGATGAAAGAAAATTTTCCGTTGCGTAATTAATAAACACCGGTACCACTTGACTGGTTCACGGCTCTCGCTCCAGGGTAGGGTCGGGGGCTGTGACAGGTTAAGCCTCTTACATCACTGGTGAAGGCTAGTCTTTAGTGTATTACTTTTGATTTTTAATCTTTTCGCACTTTTTATTTGGTTTTTTATTAATGACTTTAATAACTAGTTTCTTATGTTGAAAGTGAATTTTCTTTATCGTTGGTCTATGGTGTCTTGGCATTACTTTACTGTCTATATAAAGTAAAAGATTGCATCATTCTTGTCTCTACGGTCTATATAGTGGCATGTTGGCTACCTGGTTGGGGTTAAGGGAATGGTTTAGTAAGGTTCTTGCCTTGTTCAGTGTATAGATCCTGCTAGGACCTGGTTCAAGCTTACTAGGATCTCCTTCAATACCCACTGGTATTGGATGGCGGGGGTCCGAATTTGAACCCCTCATATGTAAACAACTATTAATACATTAAACCGGCTACTTGGGATTGTATCCCTGCTAACTCAAACCACTTAGTCGAGGGTAACGTCACCTTCAAAAGAGGGGCCTACCACTTTTCGCATTAATAACTTAATTAATTATCTTTCAATTTTCCGACCCTTTGGGATTGTATTCTTGCTGACTCAAACCACTGGGTTGAGGGTAACGTCACTTTCAAAAAAGGGGCTTATTACTATAACTAAGATGTCCGAAAGTGTGAAAATCATCAAAGGATACATTAAAGACGAGTCGGATCCAAGTGATTCATCTTGTCTATCTGTTTTTATTTTATTTTCATTTCAGCATTTTTAGTTTTTATTTTTCATGTTTTAAACCTTTTCTCAAAAATTTAGATTGATTAGACGTTGAGGATAAACCGGTACTAAAAGCTCTTGTGTCCTTGGACGACCTCGGTATCTTAACAACTCTATACTACGCTCACGATGGGTGCACTTGCCCGTGTGTGTGTTTAGTGTTAGTAGAATATTGTGTTTTATAAATTTAAAACTTGACTACTGCATAAAATGGGCTCAAAATATCAATAAAATCATATCACACCTAACGCACACTGATGTGTGTAAAATTCAACATATAAATTACATCAAATGAGGCATGAAACTAACCCTTTTTAAGTACTAATGTTGGAAAAAGAGTGTTTTTGTCTTCCTTTTGTATTTTCAGGATTAAATGAGCTCAAATTCACAAAATAAGCAAAAAGACAGCTAAATCTAACATAAATATAAGAAAAGGAACATAAGTGGACTGCCCGACCCCTCAACGGCATCTTCCCAAGCAAAATAGAGAAGACAGAAGACTGAACACGCCCCGTGCTCAGCCAGCACGGGGCCGTGCCCAAGAAGCAGCAGAAAAGACAAACCTATAGAAGCTTCTATTGCCCACCACGGGCCGTGCCCAGTGAATACGGGGGCGTGGCGAAAGTACAGCAGGCGCATTAATTGTAATTGCGAATTACAATTAATGAAGAGAGAGATTGTCAGACAGGCACGGGGGCGTGTCCAGCGGACACGGGGCCATGCCCAGCCTTCTGTTCAGCCTATAAATAGGAGTGCTTGGTTTCATTTCAACTCATCCCTTGGCACACCACCTCTCTCACACTTCATCCACCACCCACCACCACCATAACACCATCATCCACCACCATCATCCATTGTCCATCGTAGAGTGTGTGAGTCATCTCGGGATCCAAGATTGATCGTAAGAGTTCTTGACAATCAAGGCCATGTTTGCCTAAGTCTCTTACATCACTTGGTGAAGACAAAGTGTCTAGTATAATACTTTTTATTTATAATCTTTTGCACTTTTTATTTGGTTTTGTATTAATGACTTTAATAACTAGTTGCTTATGTTGAAGGTGATCTTTCCTTATCGTTTGTCCGTGGTGTCTTGGCATTATTTTACTGTCTATATAAAATAAAAGATTTTCACCATTCATATCTCCACAGTCTATATGGAGGTATGTTGGCTACCTGGTCGGGGGTTAAGGGAACAGTTTGGTAAAGGTCTTGCCATTGTTCAGCGTTTAGAGGTCCTGCAATGGACCTGGGTCAAATTTAGTAGGACCTCCTTCAATGCTTCACGGTATTGGATGGCGGGGGTCCAAACTCTTTGATCCCCTCATAAGTTAACTACTATTAATACTATAACCCGGCTATTTAGGACTGTATCCCTGCTGACTCAGACTACTTAGTCGAGGGTAACGTCACCGCCAAAAGCGGGGCCTACCATAATTTGCATTAATAACTTAATTAATTATCTTCCAATAATCCACCCTTTTAGGATTGTATCCTTGCTGACTCAAACTACTGGGGTGAGGGTAACGTCACCTTCAAAAGAGGGGCCTACTACAATAACTAAGATAATCTCTTAATTATGTGCAAAAGTGCAGAAATAATCAAAGGTTATACTAGATACGAGTCGGAACCAAGTGATTCATCTTGTCTATCTGTTTTTTCTTTTATTTTTATTTTTCAGCATTTTAGTTAGTTTTTATTTTTCTTAGTTAAAAACATTTTTCCAAACTTTTTATTTTGATTAGACGTTGAGGATAAACCGGTACTAAAAGCTCTTGTGTCCTTGGACGACCTCGGTATCTTGCCAACACTATACTACGCTCACGATGGGTGCACTTGCCCATATGTGTGTTTAGTGTTAGTAAAATATCGTGTTTTATAAATTTAAAACTTGGCTAAAATAAGTGTTAAAGGGGCTTAAAATATACACCTAATATATATAACACTTTACCGCACATCAAGTTTTTGGCCCGTTGCCGGGGACACAAGGATTTTAAGAAAGCTTAAAATCGACGGCCTAATCAGTTTTTCAAAACCTTTTTAACGCGCGCACATTTTTCTGCATTTTAGTTTAGATTTGTATTTACAGTAACCTGTACACGGGGCCGTGCTGCAGAAAATTTTTAAATACCCAGTAACAGTAGCTTGAACACGGGCCGTGCTCACTGAACACGCCCCGTGCTCAACGAAATCAGTAAATTTAATTAAAACGCCCATATACAGATCCTGAATACGGGGCCGTGTCCACTGAACACGGGGCCGTGTCCAGCCTCTGTTTCCGTTTTTGTTTTTGTTTTCTGATCTCGAGACTCGGTTGTGGTCTGCTGAGTGATTCTTATGGATCAATACTCAGGAGGTTACAACTACACCTATGAGGATGATGATTATAGGGGTAATTATTGCACTAATTGTCGTAACACACGCTCGGTTCAAAATAATCACTCATATCAACCATCCAATTCATACACCTACTATGAGGAGCCCAGGTACGAGCCATCGACTTCATACACATCCTATGAAGACCAAAGGTATGAACCTCCTCCCTCATACTCATATTTTGATGAACCAAGGTATGAGCCTTCTTACTCACACTTTGAGGAACCAAGATATGAGCCACCACCTTCGTATGCTTATTATGAGGAACCATGGCGTGAACAACCCACCTCATATGAGTATTACGAAGAACAAAATTATGACCCTTATCCATCATATACTTACAATGAAGAACAATGGTGTGAACCATCTACTTCATATGGGTATTATGAGGAACAAAGGATCGAACAACCGGATTCAAGCTTAGAAAATACCGATTCTTTTTCTATAACCGAAGTGACCGATAGGATATTAGAACACATTAGAGTTATCGATCGATGTATAAAAGAAGCTCGCGCAAGGGAAGAGGAGTCCCGCGCAAGAGAAGAGTTAAAAAAGGAAGAGATAACCGAAAGTGTAAAAATGGAAGAACAAATAAGTGAAAAACCGACACATGAGTTAAACAACGAAAAATGTGAGTCCAAACAACGTTAAAATTCAAGAAGAGTCTAATTTTGAAAAAATTAATCTCTTGTCACCTTCTTTTGAAAATCATTGTTTAGTACCCACTCATGCTAAGTTTTTAAAAGAGTTAAACACTAACACTAAAATTGACGAAACGGTAAGTGTTAAGTTAACTAATGATCAAACCTCACTAATAAAAGAAGACCCATTTGAAATTAACATTACACCGGTTCCATGTTTCTTTCAAAATTCGTTTATTAGTAATATCACAATCGATAAAGATCTTTGTGTTAACATAATGCCTAACTACATTTTCGAAAAATTAAGTATTAGTGATTTTTCTCCACTTCAAATACCCATTTTTCTATCCAATCGGAAAGTAATAAAATCAATCGGTATAGTTGAAGATGTCTTGGTTCAAACGAATCAAATGGTAATCCCAACCGACTTTGTCATCCTCGATGACGCTCCTCTAGTGTTGGGGCGACCATTTGTAAAAACTCACGAAGCTTTGAAAAACCGGAAGTTCAACAATCTACCTTTTCAATTAGGGGCATTTAAAAGAAGTGTCGATCTTGAACGATCAAATGGTAATCCCAACCGACTTTGTCATCCTCGATTGACCACTTTGTTGAAGAAGAGGTCGCCATAGAACAAACTTTTAAAGTTCTTGATCGAAATGAGCAACCAAATAAGGAGTCTCCCAAAGACCCACCACATGAGCTCAAAGAACTTCCAAAAGGTTTGGAATATGCTTTTCTAGACAAAGATGGTAATTTACCTGTAATTATTTCGTCTAAATTAGATAACTTAGAAAAGGAAAAATTAATTAATCTTTTGAAAAAACACAAAAACGCAATAGCTTGGAAACTTGTAGACATAAAAGGAATTAGTCCTTCTATGTGCATACACAAAATTTTGATGAATGATGACTACAAATCGGTCATACAACCACAACGTCGAGTAAATCCAAATGTTCAAGAAGTGGTTAAAAACGAAGTCATCAAACTACTTGACGCCGGACTTATCTATCCTATCTCTGATAGTCCTTGGGTAAGTCCTGTTCAAGTAGTTCCAAAGAAAGGATGTATGACGGTAATAACTAACGAGAAAAATGAATTAATACCAACAAGAACCGTCACAGGATGGAGAGTATGTATAGATTATAGACGATTAAATGAAGCAACAAGAAAGGATCACTTTCCTTTACCCTTCATTGATCAAATGTTAGAAAGATTATCCGGTCATAAATTTTATTGTTTCTTGGATGGTTTTTCAGGTTACTTTCAAATCCCGATAGCACCCGAAGACCAAGAAAAGACAACTTTCACATGTCCCTATGGAACTTTTGCTTATCGACGCATGCCGTTTGGTCTATGTAATGCCCCCGCAACATTCCAACGTTGCATGGTAGCCATCTTCCATGACATGATAGAAAAGACAATGGAAGTCTTTATGGACGACTTTTCTATCTTTGGGGATTCATATGACCAATGCCTCGTTAACCTTGAACGAATGCTATCCCGATGTGAGGAAACTAACCTCGCCCTTAATTCGGAAAAATGCCATTTCATGGTAACGGAGGGAATAGTACTCGGTCACAAGATCTCAAGCGAAGGAATGGAGGTGGATCGAGCTAAAATAGATACCATTTCTAGATTACCACCTCCATCCTCCGTACGAGCTATCAGAAGTTTCCTAGGGCATGCCGGATTCTATAGGCGGTTTATCAAAGACTTTTGTAAAATGTCTAGACCTCTAACAAAATTACTTGAAAAAGATGCTCCTTTCATCTTTGACAATGATTGCAATCAAGCATTTCTCACCTTAAAAAAATGTTAGTCAATGCACCTATCATGATAGCGCCTGATTGGAAATTTCCTTTCGAAATCATGTGTGATGCTAGTGACTTTGCAGTTGGAGCTGTCTTGGGACAAAGAAAAGAAAAGCATTTCCACCCAATTTATTATGCTAGTAAAACACTTAATGATGCACAAGAAAATTACACAACAACTGAAAAAGAGTTACTAGCTGTGGTATTTGCTTTTGATAAATTTCGTTCTTATCTTGTCCTTTCTAAAACTATAGTTTATACAGATCATGCAGCCATCCGATATCTCTTCAAAAAGCAAGATGCAAAACCACGTTTGATTCGGTGGATTCTACTCCTCCAAGAATTTGACATTGAAATCAAGGACAAAAGAGGAGCAGAAAACACCGCTGCAGATCATCTTTCGCGCTTAGAAGACCCAGCTTTGGAAGCAACTAGGGACGAGCAAATCAACGAAAAATTCCTAACTGAGTCCCTGGAAATGGTGGAATATAAGGAAGAACCATGGTACGCCGACTATGCTAACTACCTAGCTAGCGGTATAGTCGCAAAAGGGTGGCCACATCATCAAAGAAAAAAAATTCTTTGCCAATGTGAAACACTAATTTTGGGAAGATCCATATCTTTTCAAAATGTGTGCCGACCAACTCGTCCGACGATGCGTACATGGTAGTGAAGCACGAAGAATTCTCCGCCATTGTCATGAAGGTCCATACGGAGGACATCACGGTGCTGCTAGTACCGCACGAAAGGTATTCGATTCAGGATTTTATTGGCCAACCATTTACAAAGACGCCCAAAGTCTTGTAAAAACATGTGATGCTTGCCAAAGAACAGGTAATATTTCTTCCAAAAACGAAATGCCACAAAATGGCATTCTTGTTTGTGAAATTTTTGATGTGTGGGGACTCGACTTTATGGGACCTTTCCCACCATCGAAAGGAAACAAATATATACTTGTGGCAGTAGATTACTTGTCTAAATGGTCTAAATGGGCCGAGGCCGAGGCACTTCCAACAAATGATGGAAGAGTCGTGGTAAAATTTCTGAAAAAATTATTCTCTCGTTTTGGCACACCAAAAGCTTTAATAAGTGATAGAGGTACCCATTTTTGCAACCATCAACTCGAAATTTTTTTAACAAGGTATGGGGTCTATCACCGGGTCTCAACAGCATATCACCCTCAAACCAACGGACAAGCCGAAGTAACTAATAGAGGTTTAAAACGAATACTTGAAAAAACCGTAGGGATAAATAAAAAGGAATGGGCTGATAAATTAGATGATGCTTTATGGGCTTTTCGAACTGCTTATAAAACAACAATAGGTACAACCCCATATAAGCTAGTTTATGGAAAAAGTTGTCACTTACCAGTAGAAATTGCACACAAAGCCTACTGAGCAATCAAAAATGTAAACTTAGACGTAGAATTTGCCGGTAAATATCGATTTTGTCAATTAAATGAATTAGACGAGCTTAGGAATTATGCATACTCAAACTCTGAAATTTATAAGGAAAGAATGAAAAATTTGCATGACAAACATATTAAACCTAATGAATTTCGGGTAGGAGATCTAGTTCTTTTGTTTAATTCACGACTTCGATTGTTTCCTGGTAAATTAAAGTCTAGGTGGTCAGGACCTTTTTCCATCACCCATATTTTTCCACACGGTGCAGTAGAAATTAAATCTCGAAATGGGCCTCCATTTAAAGTCAATGGCCAACGGCGGAAACTCTATCAAGGATTCATTGAGGATGAAGAAGAAGAGATCTCGTTTCAAACGGTGGAGGAATAAAAACATCATGCCTGGTAAGTTACGAACGATTGAGACAACAAAATAAAGCGGTAAGTTTTCTAACCATAGCTTATGGGAAAAAGAGGGCACTCACACGAGCACTAAAAAAAAAATTTTCAAAACCTCGCTCGGCACGAGGCCGTGTCCGCTGGACACGGGGCCGTGTCCGTGCTGCAGACGAGATAAATCCCCTTTTTCAAAACAATTACTTCATTCCACACGCCCCGTTTCCCCGAAAAAGCTCTGGTTTCCGGCGATTTTTCGCAAAATTTCGACGTCTCCTATCGCTCTAACAACATCAAGGTATGATTCTATCACTTTTAGTAGTTAGATTAGTTACTTGCATGTAGTTAAAACACCACAAATTTGGGGAAAATCTAGGGTTCTTGAAGTTCATTCGAATCAAACCTAAAATTTTTGCCTAAATCTGTTTGCATTTAGTTAGATTAGTGTTAGGGGAAGTAGATACACTTGTATTGTTCATAGATTCACCCGATTTCTCATAAAAACCCTAAACCCTTGTTCTTGAACCGAAAAAGATAAAATTGATAGGGTAAACGGGATATTTTGGGAAAAACGGCACTTAGGGTTTCATTTTCGGGGGAAACCGCACCTATTGGACCAAAAATTTTCAAGTTTTCGAAACCGGGTCGAAAAATGGGATTTTTGAGTAACAGACTTCTGGACACGGGGCCGTGTCCGCTGAACACGGGGTCGTGTCCAGCCCACTGTTTGCAGTTTTGTCCGAAAATATTTCTGTTTCGTGCTAACTTTTGGTGTATTCTTGCAGATGGCCAGGAAGTTCACAAGATTCAACGCCAATGAACTCGATGCAAGAGCTCGATATGAAATTCTTCAAACAAGGCCGGAGGAATACCCGAGGCAAGCTTGCACGGAATTGCTAACCATGGTGAATCAAATTGACCGTTTCAACAACATTGTTACGGGACCACTCAGAGTCGCCCTAACAACTCGGCTTCGTTCCGTCCACGAATGCACATTGGAATTCTATAGCACTTTCACATTCAACTCGAGGTGCGACCCGTTCGACAATGACGGGGTAGCTTTCCGATGTGGCGGAACGAAGTATTCGATATCTATGGCACAATTTGGGTCGATTATCGGGTTGTATGCGGAAGAGGATGCGGGAAACGAAGAAAATACTAGGGGAATGAGAGAGGTAGGTGACAACGAACGCCAAGCCATGTGGGCTCAGATTGGAGAAGGGTTCTACAATCCGAGCAGCACTAAGAGTACAAAGCTGAGGGATCCGCTATACAGATACATTCATAGGCTCCTCGGCTACTCTCTTAGCCAAAGGCATGACAGTAGTGGCGTCGTTGGGTTAAGAGATTTGGTTGTCCTCCACTGCATCCACAACCGCAGGCCGCTCGATGTTCCGTTCCTCATGCTTCGAAACATGCATCACAACCGCCTTGCTAATGCGCCAACGCCTATTTTCTTTGGGGGATGGGTGTACCGTCTCTTCAAGCACTTTGCTCACATACCTAGGGCATTTGAGAGGAGCCCATGGTCGGGTACGGTGGATATTAACATATGCCGCTCAATGAACCTGATTTATGAGGCAGAAGACGGGACGGTAACCTTCCAAAGGATGCAAGGTCATGCATGGAACTCGCAAGAAGCGCTTGTCCTCCCAGCTCCGCAACATCATCAGTACCAATACCAACCCCACGGTGATCCGGGCCAATCATCCTCCTCGGGAGGCGGTTTTCCTAACTTTCAAAGTTTGCATGATTTACTGCAGGAAAACCTTATGTGTACTAGGAACACCTATAACATGGCGAGCAACACCTACCACCGGGTCGGAGCTATAGAAAGAAACCTATCCGAGATCCAAGACGATGTTGGATACATAAGAGACCACATTGCACGCCATGGAGGGGATGATGACGATGATGATGATGACGATGCTATGGAGTAGGCAAGAGGAGCAGAGGAGGAAGCGGTTGATTGGTGACTACCCAGGTTAACCCTTTTTAATCTTGGACAATTGATGGCCTGCGTGCCAAATGTTGAACAATTTACTTTTCCTAACTTCTTTTATTTTCTGCATTTTTTTTACTTTATGCTTGGAACAATTAACTATGGTAAAGTAGGATGTTTGTGTTACTTGGTGTGGTATTAAGTGATGAAACAGGTACAAACCAAGGATTGAAGTGCTAAGCCTCAGCGATTATAGGGCCAGGATGGAAAAACCGGGAGAAGAAACCTGTTTTTCAGGTTTACAGACTGTCCACACGGGGACGTGTCCAGCCAACACGCCCCCGTGCTCACCTCCCAGACCTGCGTTTGGTTACTGTCCTGCAGATTTTTGCCAGACACGGGGTCGTGTCCACTCAACACGCCCCCGTGTTCACCTTCTGTAAGTTCTTGTTACTGGCACCTGAACACGGGGTCGTGTCCAGATTGCCAGTAACACAAAATTTTGCTTTTTACACCATTTTACACATCTAATCAACCTAAAAATTTATTTTTGGGACACATTGAGGACAATGTGTAATTTAAGTGTGGGGGGGGGGGGATGCTAAAACCTTGAAATTTTGCAAGTCCTAAATACAAGCCTTACACAAAACTCTATTGGAACCGCTAATCACCCCAATTTTTTTCAAAAATTTCATTTTTACTTGTCTAGGTTTAACTCGGGAAATTCAAGTTCTTAAAAAGGTTATATTTTTACGAATTTACAACCGATAGCGTCGTGATAAAAAGAACCAACATAAGAAAATTATGAAAAGGCATAGCAAACCTAGTTAAAATTTGATTATATATACTTGATCACATAAAAACCCATTCCCACAAAAGTGAGTTTTGAGCCTTTATTGAGCATACAAATTTACATCTTTAGAATAAATGCTCATTTTTCGTTTCTTGTGTGAATAGCCGCTTGGTTCTTACGACTCCAGAACTTGCCATGACGATACATTCCCGGTCCTTATCAACTTAAACCCGAGTAAGTAAATGATGGAGGCATTAGGACTAACCTTTTTTCTTCTACACCATTTATTTTTCTTTTTTTTACCACCTACCCAAAATCCCCCTAGTTAGCCCCTTTGAGCCTAAACCTTTTCGTTTCATAACCCAACACCCTTTCACCCACCAAAAACCTTTTTCATTTTTTTTAACCCTTTGTTTTAGTAACAAGTTCGGTTTTTCGTATGATTAAAAAAATGTGTTGATGATGAAGCAAAAGAAAATAAACAAACAAGTTCATCAAAAATAACTTTGTTTGAATAAAAGCTTCATCAGAATAAAAAGTTACAAAAATAGAAAATCCTACGAAAACCGACACTTGTTACGCTTTTTCACCCTTTCTCTACTAACCACTAACCCAACTACCTACCTTTAACCCAAGCCTAACCCTTCACCCGCAAAGTCCTCTTGATATTTACAAAGGTATAAAAGTTAAAAAGGAGGAGGATTGATTGCTTGGCAAGCCTATGGTAGGAGTAAGTTCCATGCCGCTCTCGAGTGCTTCACTAAAAATACACATTCGGCCGAGTGTGAGTGATTTCTCCCGTGAGGTATGTGAACTTGTATATAAATGGAATTTTAAAAAGGCATGTTATGCCCAAATAAGTAATTTCTCTTATGAAAAGTTTTAAATAAATCATGACGAATGGGATTGTAAATAAATAAAAATAAAACTACATAAAGAATCTTGGAAATCCCGACACTCTACGACAAGCCCAAAACCTTCTCTTCTACCTATTCCATTTGGGAGTGTAAGCCACATATTAAAGAGTTTTGCTTGAGGACAAGCAAAAGTTCAAGTGTGGGGGTATTTGATGTGTGTAAAATGCAACATATAAATTACATCAAATGAGGCATGAAACTAACCCTTTTTAAGTACTAATGTTGGAAAAAAAGTGTTTTTGTCTTCCTTTTGTATTTTCAGGATTAAATGAGCTCAAATTCACAAAAGAAGCAAAAAGACAGCTAAATCTAACATAAATACAAGAAAAGGAACATAAGTGGACTGCCCGACCCCTCAACGGCATCTTCCCAAGCAAAATAGAGAAGACAGAAGACTGAACACGCCCCGTGCTCAGCCAGCAAGGGGCCGTGCCCAAGAAGCAGCAGAAAAGACAAACCTATAGAAGCTTCTATTGCCCACCACGGGCCGTGCCCAGTGAACACGGGGGCGTGGCGAAAGTACAGCAGGCGCATTAATTGTAATTGCGAATTACAATTAATGAAGAGAGAGATTGTCAGACAGGCACGGGGGCGTGTCCAGCGGACACGTGACCGTGCCCAGCCTTCTGTTCAGCCTATAAATAGGAGTGCTTGGTTTCATTTCAACTCATCCCTTGGCACACCACCTCTCTCACACTTCATCCACCACCCACCACCACCATAACACCATCATCCACCACCATCATCCATTGTCCATCGTAGAGTGTGTGAGTCGTCTCGGGATCCAAGATTGATCGTAAGAGTTCTTGACAATCAAGGCCATGTTTGCCTAAGTCTCTTACATCACTTGGTGAAGACAAAGGGTCTAGTATAATACTTTTTATTTCTAATCTTTTGCACTTTTTATTTGGTTTTGTATTAATGACTTTAATAACTAGTTGCTTATGTTGAAGGTGATCTTTCCTTATCGTTTGTCCGTGGTGTCTTGGCATTATTTTACTGTCTATATAAAATAAAAGATTTTCACCATTCATATCTCCACGGTCTATATGGAGGTATGTTGGCTACCTGGTCGGGGGTTAAGGGAACGGTTTGGTAAAGGTCTTGCCATTGTTCAGCGTTTAGAGGTCCTGCAATGGACCTGGGTCAAATTTAGTAGGACCTCCTTCAATGCTTCACGGTATTGGATGGCGGGGGTCCAAACTCTTTGATCCCCTCATAAGTTAACTACTATTAATACTATAACCCGGCTATTTAGGACTGTATCCCTGCTGACTCAGACAACTTAGTCGAGGGTAACGTCACCGCCAAAAGCGGGGCCTACCATAATTTGCATTAATAACTTAATTAATTATCTTCCAATAATCCACCCTTTTAGGATTGTATCCTTGCTGACTCAAACTACTGGGGTGAGGGTAACGTCACCTTCAAAAGAGGGGCCTACTACAATAACTAAGATAATCTCTTAATTATGTGCAAAAGTGCAGAAATAATCAAAGGTTATACTAGATACGAGTCGGAACCAAGTGATTCATCTTGTCTATCTGTTTTTTCTTTTATTTTTATTTTTCAGCATTTTAGTTAGTTTTTATTTTTCTTAGTTAAAAACATTTTTCCAAACTTTTTATTTTGATTAGACATTGAGGATAAACCGGTACTAAAAGCTCTTGTGTCCTTGGACGACCTCGGTATCTTGCCAACACTATACTACGCTCACGATGGGTGCACTTGCCCATATGTGTGTTTAGTGTTAGTAAAATATCGTGTTTTATAAATTTAAAACTTGGCTAAAATAAGTGTTAAAGGGGCTTAAAATATACACCTAATATATATAACACTTTACCGCACATCACACACCAAGTTTTTGGCGTCGTTTCCGGGGAACACAAAGATTTTAAGAAAGCTTAAAATCGACGGCCTAATCATTTTTCAAAACCTTTTCAAAACTGCGCGCACATTTTTACATTTTTAGGAACTTTTTGCAATACAGTAGTCTGAACACGGGGCCGTGCTCACTAAACACGCCCTGTGCTGCATAAAAATAACAAAACATTTTCAAAACACCCAGATACAGAGTCTGAACACGGGGTCGTGCTCACTGAACACGCCCCCGTGCTACACAAAACCAGTAATAATTTTTTAAAACGACCAGATACAGAATCTGACCACGGTTCATGCTCACTGAACACGAGGCCGTGGTGCGCCTGTGTTTCTGTTTTTATTTTGTTTTCTGGTCCCGAGACTCTTTTGTGGTCTGCTGAGTGATTCTTATGGATCAATACTCAAAAGATTACAATTACTACTATGAAGAGGATGATTATGAAGAAGAGTATTGTACCATTTGCGGGTAAACCTCACTCGGTACAATACTGTGACCTCTTCGAACCATCCACTTCATATACACACTATGAGGAACCTAGGTGCAAACCATCCACTTCATATACACACTATGAAGAGCCAAGGTATGAACATTCTCCTTCATACACGTACTATGAAGAACCCAAGTATGAACCTCCTCCCTCATATTCATACTTTAAAGAACCAAGGTATGAATCATCTCCATCATATACTTACTATGAGGAACAATGGTGCGAAGCACCTACCTCATACGAGTATTATGAAGAACCAAGGTTTGAACTTCCGCAGTCAAGCTTATGGGATACCTATCCCGCTCAATTTGACGAACCACCAACTATCCTCCCCGTAGCCGAAAGAATAATAGAACACCTCAAAACTATCGAACGCTATATAAAAGAATCCCGCGCAAAGCAAGAGGAGTCCCGCGCAAGGGAAGAGGTAGTTTGTACTAAAGAGGTAATAGTAGAAGAGGTAAAAATGGAAGAAAAAATAAGTGAAAAACCGACGCATTTACCAAACAATGAAAAAGGTAAGTCCGAAAACGCTAATCTTCAAAAAGAGTCTAATTTTCAAGAAATTAATCTCTTAACACCTTCTTTCGAAAACCATTGTTTGGTACCTACTCATGCTAAGCTTTTAAAAGAATTAAACACTAACACTAAAATGGATGAAATGATAAGCATTAAGTTAACAAACGATCAAACCGCGCTAATAAAAGATGATCCATTTGAAATTAACATCACACCGGTTCCATGTTTCTTTCAAATTCCTTTATTAGTAATATTACACTTGATAAAGATCTTTGTGTTAATATAATGCCAAACTACATTTTCGAAAAATTAAGTAGTAGTGATTTCTCTCCACTTCAAATACCTATTTTTCTTTCTAATCAAAAAATAATAAAACCAATGGGAGTAGTTGAGGATGTGTTAGTCCAAACAAATCAAACGGTAGTCCCAACCGACTTCGTCATTCTTGATGATGCTCCACTTCTGTTGGGACAACCTTTTGTGAAACCCCACAAAGCTTTGATCAACCGGAAGCAAAACAACCAACCCGTTCAATTAGGGGCCTTCAAAAGAAATGTCGATCTTGAACAATCAATGAAATATCCAATCGGCAATGACGACCCCCTAATTGAAGATGAACCACACGATACGAAAAACGAATTCGACCACTTTGTCGAAGAAGAGGTCGCCATTGAACAAACCTTTTTGGTTCTTGACCAAAATGAGCAACCAAATAAGGAGTCTCCTAAAGACCCACCACTTGAGCTCAAAAATCTCCCAAAAGGTTTGTAATATGCTTTTCTTGACAAGGATGGTAAGCTACCTGTAATTATTTCTTCAAAATTAACTAGTTTAGAGAAAGAAAAAATAATCACACTTTTGAAAAAACACAAAAACGCGATCGCATGGAAGCTTGTAGATATTAAAGGAATAAGCCCTTCCATGTGCACGCACAAAATTTTAAGGAATGATGACTATAAATCGGTAATACAACCACAACTTAGAGTAAATCCAAACGTTCAAGAAGTGGTTAAAAATGAAGTCATCAAACTACTTGACGCCGGACTCATCTACCCAACTTCCGATAGCCCTTGGGTAAGTCCCGTCCAAGTAGTTCCTAAGAAAGGAGGTATGACGGTGGTCACTAACGAAAAAAATGAATTAATACCAACAAGAACCGTCACCGGGTGCAGAGTGTGTATAGATTATCGTCGATTAAATGAGGCAACAAGGAAAGATCATTTTCCCTTACCTTTTATTGATCAAATGTAAGAAAGATTATCCGGTCACAAATTTTATTGTTTTTTAGATGGTTTTTCAGGTTACTTTCAAATACCGATAGTTCCCGAAGACCAAGAAAAGACAACATTCACATGTCCCTAAGGAACTTTTGCTTATCGACGCATTCCTTTTGGTCTATGTAATGCCCCCGCAACTTTCCAACGTTGCATGGTGGCCATCTTCCATGATATGATAGAAAAGACTATGGAAGTCTTCATGGACGACTTTTCTATCTTTGGAGATTCATACGACCAATGCCTCGATAACCTTGAACGAATGCTATCCCTATGTGAGGAAACTAAACTCGCCCTTAATTGGGCAAAATGTCATTTCATGGTAACGAAAGGAATAGTACTCGGTCATAAAATCTCAAGCGAAGGAATGGAGGTTGATCGGGCTAAAATAGACACCACCTCCCGATTACCACCTCCATCCTCCATCCTCTGTGCTGTGGCGGCACGCGACGGCTCAATCTGGGCAGAAACTTCTTTTTTGGCAACCAGCTTGATTTCTAGGGTCTTTTATGAAAATTTTGCAATACCTTGAGCTGGTTTGGGACTCCCCTAGTATTGTAAATCAGTGGGTAACACTTGTAAGGTCCAGATTAAAGCCCAAACTACGAGAAACGATCCTAACAGTTCTTGAAAATCTATAAATACCCACTTGATTTTCACTCATTTCTCACACATTTGCTCTAATCTACTCTAAGTTGAAGCCATAGCTTCATACCTGAGTATTTTAGATCAAATTCTTCATTGCTTGGACCTTTTGTAAGCTTCTTTCATGCTTCTATTGCTTTTCAAGCGTGAAAGTCAAACAGTGTTTGACTTTCTGCTTTGACCACGATTTGGTCAACACAAAGTTCGTTCGAACTTTGCAACGTGAGCGTAATCATGATGGTTATAGTCCCATGTCACTATACCTACTGATTACCACGTTGATTAGTCAAAGTGATGAGTCAAAGTTTCGGTCAAAATACGTGTTTATGCGTATTTTGCATCGAAGCTATTTTCGGGTATCAAAACACTTTGTTTTGATATCAAACCTGTTTTCTAACTTAGTCACACATGTTTTAACATGTTTAACTCGTCACTTTTGGTCTAGTGCTTGTATAGGGTCATAAGTCAAGCGGTCTTGACAACCGCTTAGACTTTTGAACCCGACCCGTTTGGTCAATCGTTAGAATCCGACCAAGCATATATTGTGGCCATAGTTGTATAGGGAATAACCTTCCGAGGTTATACCTTATGGTCACTTAGTTTAATTAGTTGTTATGATAGGTAGTTTATATGCCTTAGGAAAATGACCAAAATGCCCTTTTCATGCATAATTGGTATTTAAGCATATGTAACTTAACTTTTGCCACTTAAACTGATTATGCAACATATTTGAACATGTTAGGGCATATAATACTTGTCATAGGACTAGTTAGGCGTCTCGAACGCGCTTTTGCGCGAACGACGCGTTAAAGTAGCGTAAGCTACCTTAATGGGTCGTAAGCACTTAGAATAAGTTCCAATTTAGGATATAGGCTTTGTTAAACCATATCACATGAGTTCTAATACTCATTCCTTTTACGAGACCTCATCCTACCCGATTTTCCGATTTAGGTGCCGATTTATTAACTTAGCGATCCGATTACTAGGTACCACTTTATTCCCTTGGTTTGCCCGAGCTTTGTTAAGTTCATTAGATCAAGGATACTTTGCAATTCAATGTGAGTACATAGTTCCCCTCTTTTACCATTTTCAAATGTTTTGGGGTGATTCATATGTGCTAAACGATTTTGAGTTTCCTAAAACGAGGGTTATGGTTTATATTAAACACAACGACTTAATTTATATGAACTATTGAACCACTGGAACTATTGATCTATGTGAACTACTTGAACCACTGGAACTATGGGAACGGTATGAACTATTGAACACTGGAACTATTGAACTATGTGAATTATTTGAACTACTTGAACCACTAGAACTATGTGAACTGTATGAATTATTTGAACCACTGGAACTATTTGATCTATGTGAACTATTTGAATGATTGGAACTAATTGAACTATTGAACAATTGGGTTATGGTATGTGATTGGGTAACGGGGCGGGTGTAATGTGACAAAAGCATGGTGGATACGCCGCTGGTACTTCCTATATATAAGTGCTTTTAACACATTACATGTCGTTGCGTTTTCTAGATCACTTGGACGAATGTTTTCAAAACGATGTTACACTACAAGGTTTTCTTAACGATATAAACCATAAAATCTTTACTTTCAACAACGATTTACTACTTGGTTTACAAAAAAAATGTTTTCAGTTAAGATTCATGGCTACAATGGTTTTGGTTTACACATATATAAATTTGTAAAAGTTGATAGAAACATAATGCAATATCAAACTCTTTGTTTTCAAGGTATACACTCGACAACTCTCGTAGTTGGATGAGGTATTGCAATTTGAACTCAAGGCCATGAATCTGACACACTCACAAAACTTATGTACTCGCCGGCATTTTTATGCTGACGTATTTTCACATATGTTTCAGATATCATAGTTTGATGATGTTTGACGATGATTATGATGCATGCTCACATAGGAATGGACGAGGCCTTAGTGACTCAATAACAATGAAAGACAATTTGTTTATGTTTTGCTTTTGATTTCAATACAATGTAATAAACTTAATTAAATAAAACGAAACTTCAATCCATGTGTTGTGAAACAATGATTCTGTTACGACACTCCCCGACGTTTCCGCCGCGGTTTGTTGTTTTAACGCGGTCGGGGTGTGACAGAAAAGTTGATATCAGAGCTCATGGTTATAGGGAATTGGGTTATTAGTAATGCTTTGATCTAGACTACAACCTTCCTAGGACCCTAACACAAGATTCTTGTGTTTAGATCTTAAAACAATATCGTTGCCTATCTTTAGGTGACAACCACAACAAAAACACAAAATATGAATCCGACTTGAAAACTAATCATCTTTTCTTAGATGATTTATTAGAAGGTTTTGAACCTTCAAAGTTTTCAAAATCTCGTCAAAGTTTGGGTCTTATTAATGTGAACACGTGCAATCTGGAAGGGTGGGTGCCTGTATCCCGAGTTTTCTGTCTAAGGCTAGAGTGTTCATACAAATCCACATAATCAGACCAGTCACTCTTACCTTGGAACTCTTGGGATAAGTGTCCACTTATAGGATAAAGCATGTCTTCGCGATATATTATAAAGACCTATTTACTTTGTTCAGCCATTGTGCGTCGTTTGTTTGTTCGAGATAACGAACAAATGATCGCCTTCCTATCGTTTCGTCAATATCTTCGATACCTCTTTTGCTCAAAACAATCCAGTTGTCCCTAACCAACCAGCTCAACCCTCTGCTAAGAAGCCATACAACGGAACTACACCTTTGTGCAACCAATGTAACCTTCATCATCATACTAGTGTGCAATGCTGCAAATGCCTAAATTGTGGACTTGCTGGTCATACAGCTAGGGTTTGTCGAGCTACAGCTGCACAAAATCAAGTTGACAACAATCCTGCTCAAGCTCGTTTTCCACCAGGTTCTTGCTACAACTTTGGCGAGATGGGGCCATTTCCGAAACAATTGCCCAAAGCTTGCTAATGCAAATCCAGCACATGGATGAGCATTCGACTGACTGGAAGACGATGCTGTTTAGAAATAATCGAACTTTATGTATTATTTTCTTTTGTTATCCAGGTCTTTGAAACAAATATTTTGGTTTATAAATAAACATTTATTTGCATTTCGATGTACGAAAACAAGTGTGATTACATGTATAAACGACTTATCCCCTTCAATACCGACACCAAGGAACCATGTTCCTTACAGGACAAACTACTCTCGTAGTTCTTTCATTTTTATGATCGCTCGTGATCCCTACGAAAATCCTAAGTACTCGTTTCTTCTAAGAAACAAAGTACAAGGTGCGAGTTACAACTCTGAACGAATACCCAAAGTACCACTTTAAATCCTTAATAGGACACTCAAGGGTACTTCCGTAAGCCCTTGATTGGTCTTACATATTATATCTTCCCGAATTCACGATATTTTACACAGCATATGATTTCAAAAGATTATGCATGTTTTCAAAAACCTCATACATACTTTCAAAATCATTTCACATGGTTTTAAAACATTTCATAAAAATGTTTACCTAATATACTTAGTACACGATTTCAAAAACATTACAAAAAGGTTTTCAAAAAAACATATTTTTAAACAATTCCAAGCATAGCTATCAAAAACAATCTGCCCGTATGTTGCCTTAGCATACGTGGTACACGATTATCAAGAACACCCTGCTTCGTACGCCAACTTAGCATGCTTAGCACAATGATTTCAAGGATTCGTTTTCTTCATATGTTGTCTTAGCATATCTAGCACCTTGATTTCATAAACCCTATGCTTCATATATTTTCTTAGCATATCTAGCACCTTGATTTCATAAACCCTATGCTTCGTATGTTGTCATAGCATACCTAGTACAAGGTTCCTGAATTCTTCCAGCTATACGAATTCCAAATTTATATAGGATCTTCCTATCTTCATAGTTAGACCCTTGTGAACGTTTAAAGCGCAACAATCAAAGTCCTTAATTGGATTCTTTGGGTGCTAATTCGAATGTTATGATTCCTTGTAAACAAAATCAAATTCTTATAAGATCATCCTATCTTTATAGATAGATTCTTGAGGATGTTGAAATCCTTTGACTGGATTCCTGGTGTACTGTGAATACCCGTGTACAAATCGACAAACAAGTTAATAACAATTAATAACAAACTGATAACGAATTAATAACCAAGTGAACAATTATGTGCTTATGTGTTTATGTGTTAACCTAATCAAAGTCATCTCAAGAATTATTCTATCCCCTACACATTATAAAATAAACTGTGCGGACTGTGCAAGGAATTACGTAATTATGGATGCATACATAATTATGGAATTTAGTGCATAGAAACCACATCAATTTTTGTCACGTATCAATATAAACAAGAAACTAAAGTTAACTCTATTCATTTCCATTTTTGATGAAGTACCCGCTGAGGAAAAATGAACTGGCTATTCATTTTTCACTTCTGAAAGAAATACCCGCTGAGGGAAATGAATAATAAAGTTAACTCTATTCATTTCCATTTTTGATGAAGTACCCACTGAGGAAAATGAATCATCCATTCATTTTCACTTATGAAGAAATATCCATCGGAGGAAATGAATATCTTTTTTTATAATCCTTCATTTCTACTTCTGGCAAAGTATCCATTGGAGAAAGTTAGCTTATCCATTCCTTCATTTTCGTTTTTAATAAAAGCATCCATAGGAGAAAATGAATTATCCATTCATTTCCGCTTTTAAAGAAATACCCATTGGAAATGAATGACCTAATCATCTTTCATCTCCATATCTGACGAAGAATCTATTGGAGAAAATGAATCATCCATTCATTCTCGCTTCTGAAGAATATCCACTGGAGATATGAAATACAAATCCTTACAAGATCTTTCTGTCTTAATAGTTAGATTCTTAAGGGATACCCACAGAACTATTGGTTAGTTTGATCTTTATCATTAATCAAATTACTCGTTCCCACTTCCTACTTTATCAAAGGAAGCACCCACTAGGGAACGGTAAAACTAAGCCTTGCATGGAAATCCCTGATGGGTTAGTCTATGCAAATAGATGACGCCCTAGATTCCCTACAAGACGATTGTTTAGCACTATGTTACAGGCAGACTCCTACGAATAAATTTTGGGACGAAATTTCCTAAAGTAGGGGAGACTGTGACATCTATGCCTCTTTGACCATCATACAAATATAAAACCAATGAAATATTGTGTTTCATACTTGGGATTTGTATAAATATGTGTATCATTTGCACATATCAATTCTTGTTCGATTTCAAGCTTTAAATCGCTTTCTGGAAAAGTTATACGCGACCTGATGCGCAAACGTAATCAGTTTAATGCGACAAACACTCCAGAATAGTGAAATAGTCTTAACATACCTTAAATAACCCTTACATAACTTAGAAATAAGTTTTGGATGGTTTGGTGTGTCGAAAACAAGTTTATTCGATCGCAGGGACTATTTGTGTCAAACTGCGAAAGAATGCCGATTCGTATAGTAATGAACATTCCAGAACATGATCATAAGTTAAACATACCCTAAATATCCTTTACATAGCTTAGAAATAGGCTTTGAGGGGTTTGGTATGCGAAAATAAACTTTTTGATCAAACAGGGACTAAAAGTGTCTTACCCCAACCGATGGCGGAAACATAGGGGCATGGCACTGAGCGAAACAGATTGTCCAGAAGTTTCCATAATAATTATCATTACCAATCAATTTAGAATAACATGTCCCATACCATGTCTCAAAAGATAATTCAATTATTACAGATAAAATCTAGGTAAATAGTTCTATTCCGACAACTCAGATTCTTAAATAGAGCAATTGTTTATCTGGTTCTAGAGACCCTTGATTTAATTTGTACAGACAACTATTTGTTGGCCTTTAGAGCCTTATTCTAGCCTTGATTTCCTACCAGATGTGCATCCTAAGCACCTGTCACATACGTTAAAATAAAGTCAATACATATAATGTAAAGGTGAGCATACAAGTTTGATAATAGCATATAGAGTTCGAATTCGTTTACGCATAACCAGCACGTACACATAGTGAAATGAAGCACGTTAGTTATTGACATAGATCCATCGATACCAATGATTGCGGGTTGACTGCCTGAGGCAGTTCGCAATACATGATTGCCACCGTAATCCATGCAAGTAATTGTCCTTAACAACCCCTGCGAACAGGTGCTGAGTCCAAACTATAGTACTATCGTTGCTAAGGCAGGTAGACAACATTCCATGTGTAAACATAACAAACAAGCATTCATAAGCCACGTATAACATGCATTAACGGTTATCGTTCAAATATTATTGAGTAGTGTGTTTGTTGTGATTTGAATATTCGTAACGTATGTAACACCCAAAAGTGCGTAAAGCAAAAAAGGGATTGAGTATACTCACAGCGATGATGGATTGAAGGGAGCGCTTAGAACGGAATTAGTCTGATTAGAACGATAGCATAACGATAAGTGACGCGTAAAATGATGCAAAACGTAAGCGGCTCGGATAGTAGCGATCGGAAGGTCCGGTCATGCGGATGACAACCCGTTCGGATGGTCAATCCAGTCGGATAGGTTGTCCGGTCGGATGACTATTCGAGTGGATTGTTTCTTCCTTTGATGTGTTTATGTATGATGGCTTGTCCTTTGAAGTTGTTGTTGTAGCATTTTGAAAACATTAAAGTATCTCTACCTTTCAAGTCGGTCGATCGGTCGGTCAGTCGTGCGGAAGACAATCCACTCGGATGACTTATCCGGTCGGACGGCGACTCAAGTGGTAGGGTTACTTAGTGAGAACAATTCCACAGCAGGTTGTCACTCGGTCGGACAGATTGTCCGGTCGGGTGGCATCCTTAGTGCATTGAACATGTTGAAAATTGTTCGAGTGTTTAAGTCCAAGTATCTCATGATCCGAAGAGTAATCCAGTCGGATTGGTAGTCCGGTCGGATTGGTAGTCCGGTCGGATTGGTAGTCCGGTCGGATAGCAATTCATTCAATACTCAAACTTTAGATAAAGTTGATTAAGTGTGGGACCCAAGGTGTAATCCGTTCAGATGACCGAATCGTTCGGGTGGCTTATCCATTCGGAGGGTAGTCCGGTCGGATAGCACTCCACGCTGGTCATTCCGTTCGTCTTTCACTTGGTCGTTTTGATTGTTTGTTGCCTTTATCGAGACATTTTGAGAACGTGTTAACCAACGGAACCCCATCGTAACCCAGGTGACCCGATCAAACAGGAATCACCCTAGTTCGACCAGTTAACCGGTTCATGACAGTTGTTCTTGGTTAACCCGAAGTCGGTGGTCTCGTGAGTAGAATCCAGATCTTGAACTAGTACAACACAGCGAATGAGTAGAAGACTAGAACAAGGTCCGATTCTATCGGTTTTGAGTGCATTGAGTGTAAAAGAGTTGAAAGAAAGTTAGAAACCATCTTTCAATCCTTTTCCACCATGAAAGTGTTTAGATCTCTGTAAGATCTTTGTTTATTTGTGTGGAAATCGATTAGATCTAAGTTGTTCTTGGTGGATTTAGGCCAAAACATGAAGTTCTTCAAGAACACATGATGACGTCATCCTAGAACACCTCAAATCTAGTGATTTCATCGTTAAAAGTTAAGATTCAAAAGATAGAAAGGTGTAGAAGTGCGTGTAGATTAAGAAAGTACAAGATTTAGGACGAGATCTTACCGGAATCGAGAGAAATCGAAGAAAAGGTGAGGAGAGCGTGTTGTTCGGTCAGAGAGTTGCCAAAAGTAGAAAGTTTGAGAGTGACATGGGTATTTATAGAGTTACCCAAAGAGGAAAGTGTTGGCCGGTCGGATGGCATCTCGCCCGGATGACCTATCCAGTCGGATTGTCATCTCGGTCGGATGACATATGGAAACAGATCAAGTGGCAGCCCGGTCGGATTGGCAATCCGGCCGGATGGCACTTAGTTTGGATGTTCGACGCAATGATTTTTGCTGTTTCGATTTCGATTGCGAGCAATGCGAATGCGATAGAGTTTCCTAGTCAAATTACTTTTAATCCCAACTATTCATATCTCGCGCTGGCTCTTCTCCACTAATTATCATAGTTCGATTTCGATTGAGTTCGATTACATTTCGATTGCGTTTCGATTGATTCCCCCATATACATAAATTAAACATGCACAAGTAACACATAAGGCATACACACGTATAACAATAACCAAAATGCGTAGTTCGAGTTGCGATTCGATTCGATGTCGATTGATGAGCATAATTTGATTATCGTTTAGTTAGCTTTATCGCATTGTTACTTCCTATAGTTCACAGTCGTAAGTCGATTAAATAGCAATTAATACACGTCGATTACTGTAATTATTGACACTTACTCCACATAATACAACTAAAATAAACACATAAAAGAATTTCACTACTAGTCAAGTCGCGTGAAATCGGTCGTTGACTTTGACCTTGACTTTGACTTCGAAAACACGGGGTGTTACAAAAAGCGTCAAAAAGTGCATAAGTTTGCATTTACGTGCATATCTTACGTTCTGAACATATCCGGACATCCAAAAATTTTTGTAATCGTTAAAATATTTTATTTTAGTGATTGGAATGCAAAAATATCATTCATCGCGTAATTTGGATCGTTTTCGCATCCGTTCGAGTTTCAAGCATGTTTCAAGTCCCCTATGCTTTAACATCCTTGTAGAGCCTTAAAAATGGGTTAACGGGGTTTAAACGCGTCGAAAACGGCTTAAACATGCTGCATGGACCAAAACTGTCAACAATTGAAAGTTTCTAGAACTAGGAAGGTGTGGCGTTGCGCCACAGCCTAAGGGCTGCGCTGTGGCGGCACGCGAGGGCTCAATCTGGGCAGAAACTCCATTTTTGACAACCAGCTTGATTTCTAGGGTCTTTTATGCAACTTTTGCAATACCTTGAGCTGGTTTGGGACTCCCCTAGTATTGTAAATCAGTGGGTAACACTTGTAAGGTCCAGATTAAAGCCCGAACTACGAGAAACGATCCTAATGGTTCTTGAAAATCTATAAATACCCACTTAATTTTCACTCATTTCTCACACATTTGCTCTAATCTGCTCTAAGTTGAAGCCTTAGCTTCATACCTGAGTATTTTAGATCAAATTCTTCATTGCTTGGACCTTTTGTAAGCTTCTTTCATGCTTTTATTGCTTTTCAAGCGTGAAAGTCAAACAGTGTTTGACTTTCTGCTTTGACCATGATTTGGTTAACACAAAGTTCGTTCGAACTTTGCAACGTGAGCGTAATCACAATGGTTATAGTCCTATGTGACTATACCTACTGATTACCACGTCGATTAGTCGAAGTGACGAGTCAATGTTTCGGTCAAAATACGTGTTTATGCGTATTTTGCATCGAAGCTATTTTCGGGTATCAAAACACTTTGTTTTGATATCAAACATGTTTTCTAACTTAGTTACACATGTTTTAACATGTTTAACTCATCACTTTTGGTCTAATGCTTGTATAGGGTCGTAAGTCGAGCGGTCTTGACAAACGCTTAGACTTTCGAACCCGACCTGTTTGGTCAATCGTTGGAATCCGACCAAGCATATATTGTGACCATAGTTGTATAGGGAATAACCTTCCGAGGTTATACCTTATGGTCACTTTGTTTAATTAGTTGTTATGATAGGTAGTTTATATGCCTTAGGAAATGACCAAAATGCCCTTTTCATGCATAATTAGTATTTAAGCATATGTTGTTAGTGCATTTATGTCTATAGCCTTCGTCAATCCGAGCCGTAGCGAGAAACAGAAGAAAATGAGTCGTTATATTAGTGATAGCTAGACAAAAAGGCAAGGTGGCATAATTGTAATAATGAGAAATCTCATTAAAAGCCAAGGACTATAAATAGAGAGGTTATGTCATAGATTAGACACTTTTGCTACATTTGTCATTTGGAGCATTCTAGATCTAGAGAGAGAATCTAGAGAGAGAAAGTGATTCAAGGTGCTGTACGATTTCAGATCTCTAATAGAATCATGTTTATATTACGTCACGTGTGTTAGGTCGCGTTTGTGTACGGATTCCGCACGTTTCACGGTTCGTTTCGCAATCGTTTCAGAGTCAAAACCGGTCCTACAAGTGGTATCAGAGCAGGAGCTCGATTGCACTGATCTATCACACATTTCCGCGCAGAAAATCATCAGATTCAGATCCGAATTTCATCATTTCTTCATCTTTCACGATCTGAACGGTTTTTCGTCAAATTGAACAGGATTTTACGGTCGAAAATTCATGAGTTTTTGATATGATGTGCAAAAACACTTGATTTACATTCCTACCAAATTTCAGATTCAAACTCCAAGCCGTTTAAGAGAAATCGAAAGTTTTAGGTCCGATTTCGTTTCATTCAGCAAGATCGCTTGAACTAACAGCTGGCTTTCGCTTGGAAACACAGGCTTTTGCTTGAATATTAAGGATTTCGCTTGAATATTCTGAGGCTTTCGCTTGAATATCTGTTGGTTTCACTTGAAATAGTACATAAAATCATGTTTTGCTTGAAAAAGCTGCTGGTTTTGCTTGAACATGATGTTTGGTCTAGGTTTCGCTTGAGAAACTTCATTGGTTTCGCTTCAATTTGACTTTTTCTTGAAAGACAGGCTTTCGCTTGAAGCTACTTCGATTCAAAGTGCTTTCGCTTGAAGTGTTATTTTGGCAGTTCGCTTGAAAGTTGTTATTCAGTTTGTACAACTGATTTCGCTTGAAAGAGTTATAAAATTGTTTTCGCTTGAAATCAAGTTTTCGCTTGATAAGAGGATTTTTCGCATCAAGATTATTTCACACCAACTGAGTATCAGTTTATTTCAAGTTGATTGATATTGTTTGTACTGATTGTGTTTGTTTGTTTGATTCAAGGTGATTGAAGATGTCGGGAAGCAGTGAAGAATTTTACAACACATTCTACAACGCGTTCACTTCCGAATCGATAGAGAGAAGATCCGAGATGAGAGAATATTCAAAGGAAATCTCAGAGAATTTGAAATTTGAAAACATGTATGGAAGCGAACAGAAACCACCGAAGCTTATGAAAGTTGAAGATTATAACTGGTGGAAAAACCGGTTTGAGGGTTGGGTAAAAGCTTTCGCTCCTGAAAGTTGGTTAAAACTGACAAATGAATATAAAGCACCAACAAAAGAAGGAGGAGAGTTATTAAATGAAGAAGAGTTTACAGAAAAAGATATAAAAAATGTTGTGGCTGAATATAAAATGATAACATTGATCAAACAATCTGTAAGAGAAGATATTATTTCGTTAATCGAACAAGAAAAAACTTCAAAGAGTTTGTGGGAAGCGTTAGAGAGAAAATGTGTAGGAAGTAATGAAATTGTAAAAAACAAAAAGAAATTGTTGCGTAAAGAGTTTGATCTTTTTGGTTGTATGAAAAATGAATCTGTTTGTAAAATGATCGAGAGATTTGGACATTTGAAGATGGAGCTAGCCAGATACAAAATCACATACACTCAAGAGGAGCTAGTGGATAAATTGTTTGATTCATTGCCAAATGATCAAGAATGGCAATACTTCGCTCTAATGTTGAAAAATACAATCAAGCCTGAAGAGTTAACTGCGGATTTGCTGACTGAAAGACTTGAAAGCCATGAGTTGGAGATAAAAAGATCTAAAGTCAACAATCCAGCTCATCAGCAGAATGTGGAACTTTACCACAGAGGAAATGTACCACAGGCTGGATCTCCAAGAACAGCGTTTTCTGCAGAAAGTTCAAATTCAGTGAAAAATGAAAATCTTCACAGTGGATTTTTTTCAACAACTTCAAGCCAAACTGCTTCAAAGAATTTATTTCAGTGTAATATCGCAGTGGATTTGAAGAATGGGCAGAATTTCAGTGAAGAGTCAGCAAAACAACAGATGGTTTTCTTGGCATCTGTACTTGAATCGTATGAAAGCCTCGTTGCAGGGAAGATTGGCAACACCAACTTGACGAAAGAAGATTACGATCAAATAGACCCTGAGGAGATGGAACTGATTGATATAAGATGGTGCATGGCTAGTGCAGTTCGTCGGGCACAACGGTTCATGGAGATCACGGGGAGGAAGTCAATTGGTGGACCATCTACCAAACTAGGATTTGACAAGTCTAAGGTGACATGTTTTAAATGTAAACAGAAAGGTCACTTTAAGCGCGAGTGCAGAAATGCGTATGCTGATGATTCTGAAAACCCGTTCAAAGAAGATTATTACAAGAAAGCGATTTATCATCAGAAAAAATCAGAACCACCAAGATTGAAGCAATCTGAAGAAAAATCAAGGGCTCTTGCAGTTACACATGACGATGAAGGTTACGACTGGAGTCAAGTTTGCCCTGAAGAAGATGCAGTTGGATATGCATTTGTCGCCAATGTTGATCATGATAGTTGGTGGAGAAGAGACAGTGCAAGATGGGAGATTAGCAAGTTGGATGAACCATTTAAGGAAGCACAAAGAGCCAAGAGATGGAATGCAGAACTAGAGTGTTACATGGACCCACAGGGTAATCCAGTAGTTGATCCGTCAAAAGTGGATTTTGATGCAGTAACAAATTTGTTTCCAAATGAGGGCACTTTTAACACAAGAAGGCTTTCTGATAAAAGTTACTTGCCGGATTTAATGAACAAGATAAAAGAAGTTTTTGAAGCAAGTCTACCAAAGGTGGTAGAAATGAAGAAAAGAAAAGAAGAAGAGTTGAAAAAGCTAGTTGAAGAAGTGAAGATTACTGCAAAGCTTGCTGCTGAGTAAGAGCAGAAGATTGAAAAAGAACAGAAAGAAGAAGAAGAAGAAGAGCAGAACAAAGAGAAAGTTGAAACAGAAGAATCATCGGTGCTGAAAGAAACTGAGGTAATTGAATCTTCTGACTTATCGAATGTTGAGATTGTTGATAACAATAAAAACAAGTGCAGGAATTGCATAGAAATGTGCAAAGTCTGTACTAAAAAAGATGACATTATAAAAACAAAAGATAACGAAATAGATAAACTTGAAAATGTTTTCACAACAAAATGTAAAGAAATGATTGACAAAGAAGAAATTTTGAAATTAAAAGTTGAAAAACTGACACATAAATGTCAAGGTCTTGAAAAGGATAATGAGGTTTATCGACGACTGTGTACAGCAAAATGTGTTGATTGTGGTAAAAAAGAAACTAAGTTTCTAGATTTACAAAAACAGTATGATTCTTTAAAATGGTCAAGTCAGAGAGTACAAGAAGCATATGATACTTTGAAGAGACAAGTCAAAAGTTTTGATCAAAGACTGTCTGAAACTTTAACAACCAAAGAAATGTATGAGAGACAGTTTAGAGAAAAGCCACTTGAATTAAACAAGTGTGTTGATGAAGTTGCTAATCTTAAACAAGTCTTGGCTGAAAAAGAAAAGGTTGTTACCAAACTTCAAAGTTATCATAACTCTTCGTACATTCTCGAACGCATTTTCAACATCACACCAGATGACAAAGATACTAACAAGAACAAAAAGGGTATTGGTTCAGAATTTCAGCAGGTACCACCACCATTGAGAAACAATTATACTTTTTATGATGAGGAAAAGGTGGCAAAAGGTCTGAACATAGTTGACCAATTACCTGAAAGTATCGATGTAACTTACACCAAATCTGATGAAGCTGATGATTCAGAGGTGGTAAGTAAGGTTGTTGATAGTGTTTTGAAAGATGAGTCTACAAAAGGTAAATCTGAATCACAGAATGAAGATGAAGGTAATTTTCATGATGGTTACTTGAAAAACACAAAATCTGAGAAAGTTATGGATGATGATTCAAAGGGATTGGTTTATACCATGATTGGATCGGACAAACTATTCTTAGATATTGTTTTCCCGATTCAGAATGTGATTTCAGAGAAAATTGATAAAGTTTTTAAGATGGATGAGATTGAAAATTCAGAAATTTCAAAGTTTGCTGGTAAAGGTCATAAAACTTTTTATAACAAACCGGGTTTCAAAAAGAAAAACATGAAGGCTAGGTTGGGTTATAAAAGGAAACAAAATTGGAAGAAAAATGAAGTGCCAAATTCTCAGGAAAAAATGAGTTTTGTTCAAGGAAAAAGTTTTGAAGAAGAGGAAAAACTCAAATTTAGACAAGAGTTTTGTGTTCAAAAGAAAAAGCAACAACCACAGGTTAAAGATGTGTCCAAGAGAACATGTTTCAAGTGTGATCAAATTGGACATCTTGCACGAAAGTGTCCGAATCTGAAACCTGCGGATGTTGACAAAAACCAGCCTGAAAATTTTGAGAAACAAAAATATGAGGGTGTGAAACAAAGGTTAGCCAGATTTGATTCAAACCAAACTTGGAGGTACAATACAAACAAGTTTGCTTTAAATCAAATTTGGAAACCAAAACAGATTAGGTCTAATTCTAGACAAACACATATTTTTCACACACCCAAATTAAGAACAACACAAAGTTGGAAAACAACAGTTGATATGACAAAACCAAATGAGTTTTGGAAACAAAAAGTTGTTCAAAGTCAAAATGTTCAAAAGGAGTCACATTTTTACAAAAGAGGTACTCCGAAAGGTCAAAAATGGAGTGCTAAGAAACAAGTAATTTTGGAAAAAGATAAAAAAGTTGAAGTTAAAGTTGAAAAAGTTTTTGATGAGAAAGATTTTCTGAAATTGAATGATACATATTGTGTTGAAATGCCTAAGGTCCAACAGACCTGGGCTAAATTGTTCAAGTAATTGAATTCTTTGAATGTGCAGGTGCTCAACAAAATCGAAGATTGTGAGAATGAAAGTTGGGGCAGCCTTGCACAACAAGAGAAGGAGGCTGCTGCTGAACCCTGGTTTGGTTAAACAGGGAGATTGTTTGCTTTATGTACATACTTAAAAAAAAAATTGTGTGTTGATTGAATATGCCGAAACCCTCACGGCGGAACAAACATGATTACTTTCACAAGATTGAAAAACGGTTTTCAAACTGTCGAAAATCAATGGGTTGTAAATCATGGGGGTACATTATATTTTCTGCAAATCAGAGCACTTTTAGCAGAAAATGGATGGCGAGACAAAGTTATCAGTATTGGTTGTCAAATTTTTTTTAATGATTTTGCATTTTAGGGGGAGAAAAATTGTCAGAAAATACAAAAAAATTTGAAAATTTGAAAAAGTCAAAAACATGATAAAATTCAAAAATTGAGTTTTTGAGTAAAAAGAGGAAATGATAGTACATCAGTAGACAGTTACAGTATGCTAAAGAAATGTAATGTTTAAATAGCGTTAAATAGTCTCACTGATGATATGTCGGTAGGTTTTTATACATTTAGTAAACTTTTTCGGGATATAAATCTAAATTCAAACTTGCTTATTTCGTGGGGAACACTACTTGGATATATAGGTACCCCCTGAAATCTCGTTTGAAAGATTCCTTTTTCTGATATACTAGGTTTTTATACTCAGTGATATCTGGGGTATTATTCCGGGACTTCTGCTGAATGGAAGTTCTGACCTAGTCCTCGAATAATACTTTCCGCAATGCTTGAAACACAGCATCACCCTCAGCATAAATGATAAGACAATAAAATTGCTTAGCAATGCTGTTGTAAAAAAAGATCCTCTAAAGGGGACACACCCTAAAGTTGAGTCATGATCTCTCTACTGAACGATGGTTCTGACCTGAGCTCTCGTGATTCTTCATAATTTATTAACCCCTTACAGATATCATTTGTGTTATAATTGCCTGTAAGACTGAATTTTGGGATCTGGATACGGGAGTATATTCAAGAGGTGGGACACATGAATAAGTTTAAGTTCTTAATACATCTAATTCGTATCCTGAATCAGTTGAAGTTTGTGTGAAAATTTAAGTGGATCAGTATATCGACAATCTAAGTGAATTGTTTAATTCTTAATGTGTGATTAAGCTCAACGGTACTTGTGACTTGTCAAAAATTGATATGATCCTCTAACGCAAACTCAAACAAAAATATTGTCTGTAAATATGTTTGTACATATTTCTTTATTGCTTTATATTTTCAGAAAATACAAAAAGATTTTTGATTCGGCTTTATTTTCAACAACTGATGTCTGAGTGCCGAATTTCAAAATCTAAGTAAGCTGATTGTGTTTCTGAAAATAAAACAAGTTCATTAAATTGAAACTTGAATTAAAATCAAAAATCAAAACAGTTTGTGATATCTCCAAGGTCATTAAGTTGTACTTGGATGATTAACTGTGGGGGATTTGGATTCTTATATTATTATAGAGCTAGTTTCCGATTCGATTCGATGAAACTGCCAAATTCATGAGAAGTGATTTAGAGAAAATTGAATTGCCAGGTTACGATTTCTGGTAGTCTAAAATGTTGTTACTTATGAATGTATGAGTGATTGCAGGTAAGATTCCAGACTACGATCCCAGAAGCTGAGTCTAAGGGGGAGTCTGAAGACGAGCTCGAAGCAAGGGGGAGCTTGTAACCAGAAAGCCAGGTGTCGATCCCAAAAGCACGAAAGCTTGACGACAGGGGGAGCCTGAAGAAAAAGAGTCTATCGAAAGGAGAAGAAGCTGAAGCTGAAGACAGATCCACCGGGATTCTGTTCAAGAAGACTAAAAGAGAAAGAGAATACGCTACGAGTTTGATTCAATGATCGAGATTGACTGTGGCAATATCCAAGGGGGAGTCTGTTAGTGCATTTATGTCTATAGCCTTCTTCAATCCGAGCCGTAGCGAGAAACAGAAGAAAATGAGTCGTTATATTAGTGATAGCTAGACAAAAAGGCAAGGTGGCATAATTGTAATAATGAGAAATCTCATTAAAAGCCAAGGACTATAAATAGAGAGGTTATGTCATAGATTAGGCACTTTTGCTACATTTTTCATTTGGAGCTTTCTAGATCTAGAGAGAGAATCTAGAGAGAGAAAGTAATTCAAGGTGCTGTACTATTTCAGATCTCTAATAGAATCATGTTTATATTACGTCACGTGTGTTAGGTCGCGTTCGTGTACGGATTCCGCACGTTTCACGGTTCGTTTCGCAATCGTTTCGGAGTCAAAACCGATCCTACATATGTAACTTAACTTTTGCCACTTAAACTGATTATGCAACATATTTAATCATGTTAGGGCATATAATACTTGTCATAGGACTAGTTAGGCGTCTCGAACGCGCTTTTGCGTGAACGACGCGTTAAAGTAGCGTAAGCTACCTTTATGGGTCGTAATGGGTAGTAAACACTTAGAATAGGTTCCGATTTAAGATATAGGATTTGTTAAACCATATCACATGAGTTCTAATACTCATTTGGTTTACGAGACCTCATCCTACCCGATCTTCCGATTAGGTGCCGATTTATTAACTTAGCGATCCGACTAGGTACCACTTTATTCCCTTGGTTGCCCGAGCTTTGTTAAGTTCATTAGATCAAGGATACTTTGCAATTCAATGTGAGTACATAGTTCCCCTCGTTTACCATTTTCAATTGTTTTGTGGTGATTCATATGTGCTAAACGATTTTAAGTTTCCTAAAACGAGTGTTATGGTTTATAATAAACACAACGATTTAATTTATATGAACTATTGAACCACTAGAACTATTGATCTATGTGAACTACTTGAACCACTGGAACTATGGGAACTGTATGAACTATTAAACCACTGGAACTATAGAACTATGTGAATTATTTGAACTACTTGAACCATCGAAACTATGTGAACTGTATGAATTATTTGAACCACTGGAACTATTTGATCTATGTGGACTATTTGAATGATTGGAACTAATTGAACTATTAAACAATTGGGTTATGGTAAGTGATTGGGTAACGGGGTGGGTGTAATGTGATAAAAGCATGGTGGATACGCCGCTGGTACTTCCTATATATAAGTGCTTTTAACACATTACATGTCGTTGCGTTATCTAGATCACTTGGACGAATGTTTTCAAAATGAAGTTACACTACAAGGTTTTCTTAACGATATAAACCATAAAATGTTTACTTTCAACAACGATTTACTACTTGGTTTACAAAAAACAAATGTTTTCAGTTAAGATTCATGGCTACAATGGTTTTGGTTTACACATATATCAATTTGTAAATGTTGATAGAAACATACTGCAATATCAAACTCTCGTAGTTGGACAACGTATTGCAATATGAACTCAAGGCCATGAATCTGACACACTCACAAAACCTATGTACTCGCCAACATTTTTTGCTGACATATTTTCACATATGTTTTAGGTATCATAACGATGATTATGATGCATGCTCACATAGGAATGGACGAGGCTGTAACACCTCGTAAAAACACGTCCAATGATATATCGACACGTGTACTAAACCCTAATAAAGTCAAACGTTGAATTTGAGGGAATAATTTAGCGAAAAATCAAAAACTTTGATTATAGAAGGACTGGGAATGTTAACATGCTTAATATAAGCCTCTGAATAAGGTTACACGACAATCATATTCACAAATGAGCTACTTGTTGATCGAGAGTAGCCGTTTGCGTAATTAATTTAAAGTTTGCGCGTCGAAGGGTTAAAAGCGTCAACATGTTAATTCTTACCTCTGAGTGACCTTTTAACAAACCGAGAGCTTCATGATAATTGATTACACTCTCGGGAATGCCTAATATTGGCCATTAAGGGGTTTTATGCCTATAAGTGAAGTTACGCGCAACTTTGCAAGTTAGAGGGACTAAAAGTGTCAATATGTTTAATTATCCCTCTGAATGACTTTTTTTTGAACCCCAAGCATCGTGATGTTTAGTAATACTCTCAAGAATGCATAATATGGATTAGATAAGGCTTCGATGCTATTAAACAATGATATGCGCAAGTTTGCGCATTAGAGGGACCAAAAACATCAACTATTAAATCTACGCCTTTGGGTGACCATTTAAGCGAATGGGAGCATTGTAATATTTAAGTATATGATTGGGAATACTCATTATGAGCCACAAAAGGCTTGGATATCATTAAACTACATTTCGCGCTACTTTATGCGATTAAGGGACTAAAAGCGATGACTTGTGAAACTACGCCTTTGAGAGGCCTTTTGATTAAACCGAGAACTCCGCAATGCTCGGCCGCATCCCTGGGTATGCCTAAGATTTTATGTTAAAGGATTTTATGCTTGAAATTAATATTACGCGTATGTATGGAAAGTTATGCCCTAAAATTGTCAAAGATTTTACAGCTAAGTATAGAAGGATTAAGAATGGAGGCGCCTAAACCCTCCTGATGAATGTTAGAGCCAGTTCATATTAATAATGACACCGGATAAATCCCTTATTGTGATTTTATTGCTAAGAATTACGTTTGGATTCAGGTGCTACTGAGTCTCTCATAAGACCATAAGCTTAGCGAACTTTTAGAATTTTTCCCGTAAGAACCCCAGATATTAAGTGTAAGGTAAGACTTACAGGAGAAATCATAGGAACCATTTCTTCTTTTCCTGTCAGAAATCTTCATTCGTAAAATTCTTTAGTACTCTTTCTCCAGATGGAGTACGTCAATATATGTTATTTTATTTTATTATCTCATTGATTTCTATCAACTGTGAATACCAGACTGTATGATAAAAGCGCCATATGAGGATTGTTGTATCTTAATGTGTTCCATGGATTACTTCCATGCCTAATCTATATGGAGGTTTAATGCATGGAACCACTGAGATATCCCAATGGTCATATTGTACTAAAGTCAGCTAATGGTATTCAAAGAAGATATCCAGAATAGAAATGTCCATGTAAGTGTCCCTAATTAGGGTATCCTTGCTTTGTAAAGAAAATGTGTCATTTATCCGACACCGACAAAGATAGATGAACCGGAGCTTGAGATTTGGAATATCTCTGTAATCTCCGTGTGTCTTGAATATTTTCTCCAAAGAAGTACCCTATTTACCTCTTGAGACTAATAGAGTTAAGAATAATACCTCGCTTAGAGTTGCATCTATTGGAAAGCCCATATCAGTTAGTACCAATGGAATGGAATAACTAAGAGTCAATCAGAAAAGCTTTTAGAGAAGATTTCATAAAAGACTAAATCAAAATTCTGGAAGCTCTGGTATTATTAATTAAGAAAGACAGTTCATTCTGCTATGCATTGATTACCGCAACCCTATTTAGACAAGAATTAAGAATCGCCATCAGCTGCCCAGGATCATCGAATTGTTCGACTAACTGTGAGGTTAGCTATTCATTGTGATTGGTTTAAGCAGTAGTTGGAATAACCATCTCACCTTAAATAAGCTTTTCTATAACTAATAGTTGTTATTTAAGTATCAAGGCTGCTCCTTGGAGACCTTGTATAGATGGAATGTCGAACGTCCGTTTGATGGACAAAAGATTGGTAAGTCCAATTATCAGAATCTGAAGCTACCCTGAAGACAATGGATAAGATTATACAGATTTATGATCATCTGGAAGCTACCAGTAATCGGCGGAATATCAATGATTAATGGAAGTCACAAAATCCCTTAGGTTCTCAATAAGGAATAAGATTCAACTGAAAGTATCACCCTTGAAGGGGTGCTGAATTTTAAGATTAACGGGCTAGTTAAGCTCTGGATATATATTGAACCATTCGAGAAAAGCCGAGTATGTCAAGATCGTTAGCCAGTAAGCTGGAACTTACCTAAGAAGCTGGATGGTAATCACAAGGTGCTCTACATTAGTGATTTAAGGATATGTCTAGCCGTTAAATCAATAGTATTAAGGATCGACAGGATTAAAAGCTCCAAAAGACAGCATATACCAATGGTAAAGGTTAAACGGGATACCGTTGGGATCCCGAATATATACGAGAGGTCGTATTCACTTTGTAACAAAAGAACTCCTATCTTTTTAGCAAATCTCGGGATCGATATTTCTTTTAAGGGGGTGAGGATGTAACACCTCGTAAAAACACGTCCAATGATATATCGACACGTGTACTAAACCCTAACAAAGTCAAACGTTGAATTTGAGGGACTAATTTAGCGAAAAATCAAAAACTTTGATTATAGAAGGACTGGGAATGTTAACATGCTTAATATAAGTCTCTGATTAATGTTACACGACAATCATATTCACAAATGAGCTACTTGTTGATCGAGAGTAGCCGTTTGCGTAATTAATTGAAAGTTTGCGCGTCGAAGGGTTAAAAGCGTCAACATGTTAATTCTTACCTCTGAGTGACCTTTTAACAAACCAAGAGCTTCATGATAATTGATTACACTCTCCGGAATGCCAAATATTGGCCATTAAGGGCTTTTATGCCTATAAGTGAAGTTACGCGCAACTTTGCAAGTTAGAGGGACTAAAAGTGTCAATATATTTAATTATACCTGTGAATGACATTTATTTTTCGAACCCAAAGCATCGTGATGTTTAGTAATACTCTCGAGAATGCCTAATATGGATTAGATAAGGCTTCGATGCTATTAAACGATTATATGCGCAAGTTTGCGCATTAGAGGGACCAAAAGCGTCAACTATTAAATCTACGCCTTTGGATGACCATTTAAGCGAATGGGGGCGTTTTAATATTTAAGTATATGCTCGGCAATACTCATTATGAGCCACGGAAGGCTTGGATATCATTAAACTACATTCTGCGCTACTTTATGCGATTAAGGGACTAAAAGCGACGACTTGCGAAACTACACCTTTGAGAGGCCTTTTGATTAAACCGAGAACTCCGCAATGCTCGGCCGCATCCCTGGGTATGCCTAAGATTTTACGTTAAAGGATTTTATGCTTGAAATTAATATTACACGTATGTATGGAAAGTTATGCGCTAAAAGATCATTTTCGAAAAATAAGAAGTGAATGAAACTTAGCAGGGGTTAAAACAGCAAAACCACAGAAACTGCTGCCTGGGCCGACCCTTGTCGCGAGCAACAACTCAGGTCTGGGTCTAACACCTTCTCGGGCCATCTAAACCGCACGTTCAGCTGTTAAAAGCTGTTTATATGTGCGAATTATGAAGACAGGGACCAAAGCTGCATATGCAACAAACATAAGAGCTGGGCAGACCTCGGTCGCGGGCCGCGTAAGCCGGGCCTGAGGCCTACACGGGCCGCCAGTGACCAGATCTGCAGTTTTATTTTATTTTTAATTGATTTTTCTTGCTGTAAATCATGCATTTAAAATCTATGTGCTCATAAATCGAAACTATGGGTTGTTATACTGATTTCTAAATCTGGTATACACCTGTATCAATCCTAGGGACTCCCTCAACACTTGTTGATCATCTAACCATCTTCCAAACTCTATAAATAGATATGGGTTTTTGCTCAAAAACTCACAATTCATTCAATTCTGCTACCTCTTAATTCTAAAGGGGATCCTAAGCATTTTTGGAACCTCTATTCAGTCCTAAGGACCACTTGTAAGTGTTCCTTTCGTGCTTAGATATTTTGTTTGCCTCTTAAAGCCGAAAAGCCAAGCGTTTGCGATAAACGTTTTGACTTTTAGTGCGGTCTAGCCGTTGTTCGCGACGAACATGGCTACGTGATCGTAATTAGGTAGGTAATAAACCCTCAAAAGGGCACCTCCTAATTATCACGTTTACTTAGTTAAATGTCGGGTCAAAGTAACTAAAATAAAAGTCAAACGAATCGATTTTTAAATAAAATTCATAACTAATGATGTAGAAGCAATTAAATCAGTTTTGTCACTTTAATAACTTGGTAAATATTAATTGAACATGTCTAGGCATGTTCAACCCGACAATTCTAAGTTTAGGCTCGGTTTGCAACCGAAAGTCGCAAAAGTTGACTTTTGCTTTCACTTTCAGTTCTGACCCGATTTAGCTTAGTTTAGATATGCCTTAGGATTCCTTTAGGACCATATTACAGGTTAGTATAACCCTCTGAGGTTGTACAACTTGGTTCCATAGAAATCCTAGTTCATTGCATGTTTCCGTTAAATGCTTAAAAGTTGACCATTATGCCCTTTTGATATAAAAATGAGATTTTTGAAAATGTGAGGGGACAAAAACCTTTATTACTGATTTATAAGCATGTCCTAAAAATTTGAGATCAGTTTGTGGTCCAAATTAGGAGTTATGCTCGATATCGTAAATTGAAGTCTTTTTATTAATTAAACGGTATTTTCGGCATAAAGCCTATTTAAACCCAAATTTTGACACCAAACCTTTTACATACTGATGTAATATAGTATTTTGTAAATTTTGGATATTTTTATTAATTTTTAAACTGATCATAACATGGGGTTCTTGCTTTGATTCCGTAATTGACGGTTATACCCTTTTTACTAATAAAATGAGTTTTACATAACATTTTGATACCAAATCTTTTTCTACTGATTTCATATGTTAAATAAAATATTTTAAGTCTTTTGGACTGATAAAAATCTCAGGTTTCCTTATATAACCTGAAAATCGCCTAAAACCGACTTTTTACGCGTTTTAAACGCATAGTATGGGTTAAAACTATGTTTAACATTTAAGACCCATTACCTATGATGTTATCAGTAAATTTTGATACTTTAACAGTAGGTAAAAGTTTTAAACTTAGATTTCCAGAATTGACCCTTAAAGCTTATGTGAAATTACCAAAATGCCCCTACGGTGCATAGTTTGGTCATAAATGATAAATTTCACATATATGAAAGATCTTATTGATATGACTTACAAAAATAAATATTTTTACTAATCATTTTAGAACAGAACCTCAGATTGTCATTTAACCTCTTTTACAATCTTTAAAATGACCAAAATACCCCTACGGGGCTTAAATTGATTTTAAATCCGTTTTGGGCATAATGGAAGGTATCTGTAACACCCGTAGGAATTTTTAACATTTCTACAACATTAAAGTAAGCATTTTATATGAAAAATTCCACTTAACAAAAACTTTTACGTTATAAGTAATTAAATATGTTTACAACATTCCAAAACATAATTGAATGTGTTTTCATAAATCCACTTTTGATAAAACAAACTAAAACAACTGCGGAAGCTTCATTTGATGTGTGTTTGGTTCGTTCCATCGAGCTTGATCGTCTTCCGTTACGGTACCATATACTTACATTTCATAAGACATGAATTCAGTTAGTCATTTGGCATCTAAAAACATGTTTGAGCCAGTTTGTGTGTCAAAATATGCCAACAATAAGTTTAGCAACAAATTTCCAAAATATCAAGCCGTCGCGTGTCACGACGGCATTCCCATGTTCTGTCGCGTGTCGCGACTATTGTCGCGTGTTTGCTTCTGAAACCTGCATTTCGCCCAACTATGTTTATTTATCAAAAATCAACTTTAAAACGCCATAACTTTTTATCTACGGGTCCGTTTTAGGTGATTCTTTTTCCTACGCGACCGTAATTTAATTCTCCATCTCATGGAGTAAAAATCCGACATTCAAACTAATAAAATTCTAAATTTTTAAGCATTCGGCTTATTGCTCAAAATCAACATTTTGACCCATTTGAATTTAAGACCTCCCAACTTGTTTCTAGTTAATCAGAAACCATATTCCAAAGTGTTTAACTCAATCCTCTATCTCGGATTCATAACTTTTGTGAAGTACGTGGCAAACACCTAAGTTACGCGCGCAATTTATTTTGACCCGTTTAGATGACTTTTGTGCATTAAGCATCCACCTCGCCATTTTCCCTTTGCATCTTGCATTTCCATACTAGTTAACTAATTATTTTCCACCACAACTATTTTTGTGGTGGATTTAACGTAAGGAACCCCAAATCCCAATTTTTACCCTTCGACTAGTCATTTTACGCAAATGAACCATTTTTAGGCATTTCGACCCACAAATGTTTTTGCCTACACTTTTATATGTATCTAAGGGTTTCATAATCAATAAACAAGTTTCTAAACAACCACTAACGGCCGTTTACCCGGTTCGCCCGTTAAGGGCTTTTTGGTCAATTCTAGTCTCTTATTTTACGACAAAAGACTCTCGCCAATTATTGACCAAAATAGCACTTTTAACTACAACATAATTATGTGTACCTGGCTCGGATCAATACATTGAACCGTTTTAATACCTTGTCTCGAAAATTTGCTAGTTCATAGCAACGCGAATTCATAAGCCATTTTGTTGGTGCACAGAATGTCTGTTGACTTCGTATACATCAAGTCTTAGGTCAAAATAGGTCAACCTAGGAGCTTGAAAGTCAAATTAGGTCTTAATGTTGTAGTTTCGCTTGAATGTTCATAGTTATAGGTGATTTCGTTTATGTGTACATCATTAGGTTGAGGTTTCGCTTATGTGTCATAGGGTTTCGCTCATAGGGTAACATGGTGGTTTCGCTTATAAGGTTAGGAACAGGTTTCGCTTATTTGTCAAGTGTCATAAGAGCGAAACCATAGGGATTATAAATAGTCATCAGGAGCGAAATCAGTTCATTATGTATGTACATTGGAGCGAAACCTGGTCATACGCTTTGTAACCGAACTCTGTCAAAATCATTCCAGAAAGCAATAAAAGAGAAGGAATTGAATAGGAAAAGCTGTGTAACTTCATTTACATTGATTCCGCCTTCGTATGTGAAGATGAACATCCTTGACTGACTTTTCAGGGTCACAAAACGGTCCAACAAGTGGTATCAGAGCTTCAGGACGAGGAGTTTATACTACTACAGCTGATTCGACAAAATTCTCTTACTTCTACTCATTTTCTTTCATACTTTTTCGATTTACACTAGTTCCTACGGTTGAAATGACCTAAAATTCGAGTATAACGTGTAAAACATAGTAATAACAAACCCTAGAAAGAATCAGGTTGAAATTCGGACTAAAAATGGTGAAAATTAACTAAAAACCTGTTTTCGCTTTTACGGACATCGTAGGTTTCGCTCTTTCGGACAGTGCATATTTCGCTCATACGAACACTTCTGATTTCGCTTATTTGGACATAACTGATTTCGCTTATCTGGTCAAAACTGATTTCGCTTATTTGGTCAAGACAGATTTCGCTTATCAGTCACATATATTGATTTCGCTTATAAAGACACATTAAAGCTGATTTCGTTTTTGCGTCACTGTTTGTCAAAATTTCGAAAATTTTTCTAACTGTTTGCTGTTTTTGCAGGTACATTCAAGATGGATGATATATTCTTGAACCCATTTAGCGACATGTACGCATTCGCTGGAAATTCCAGAAACGATGATTCTTCGTCTAGCAATACGAATGAGAATCCGCCTAAAGAGAAGAAAAAGGAAGCTTGGGAATCGGAAAGTGCCTTCGGAACATTCAATAAACCTCCAAAGCTAATGGCTATCGAGGAATACAGTCGGTGGTCAAGAAAGTTTGAAGATTGGTTGATGGCATTTGCATTTCCCAGCTGGAAAAGTCTGAAAAACGGTTATGTCAATGGAAACAAAAATGGTGAAACTCTAACATCAGCTGAGGAGATTGATTCATTTGTAGCTGAACAAAAGTGTGTGGCTTTGTTGTTTTAGTCTGTCCGGGAGGACATAATAGCTTTGATCGATTATTCAAATGCAAAAGATCTTTGGGAAAAGTTAGAAAAGAAATGTATAGGTAGTGAAGAAATCAAGAAAAACAAAAAGAAACTACTTAAGAAAGAGTTTGATATGTTTGGGTGTTTAAAGAACGAGTCAATTTGTAAAATGATAGAAAGGTTTGGTCATCTGAAGCTGGAATTAGTAAGACATGATATCAGATATCCTGAAGAAGATCTTATCGACAAATTGTTCGATTCGTTGCCTGACGAAATGGATTGGAGATATTATGCGCTAATGCTGAAGAATACCATCAAAGCACCAGAAAAGTTGACATTAGATTTGCTGATTGAGAAACTCGAGAGTCACGAGCTGGAACTGAAGAAGACATACAAAGTCAATCACTCATCTTACCAGCAGAATTTGGATTTGTATTATCCAAAGAGCATGATGCCAAAAGCAAGTTCTCCCAAGACTGCGTTTTCTGCTGAGAATGTGTCCACAGCAAGCAAAGAAAGTCAAAGTGGTCAAAGCAGTGGAAGTCACAGTGGTTATCACAGTGGATCTTCATCATCTGGAAGTCATTCTAATGCAAAGAATCGTTTTCAATGCAACATCGCAATAGACTTGAAGAATGCTCAGAATTTTGATGAAGAGTCGGCCAAACAGCAGATGATCTTCCTAGCATCGGTGATGGAATCGTATGAAGGGTTAGTAGCTGGGAAGATAGGCAACACCAATCTGACGAAAGAAGATTATGATCAGATTGATCCAGAGGAAATGGAGCTGATCGATATTCGTTGGGCTATGGACAATGCTGTTCGTCGAGCACAGCGTTTCATGGAAATTACTGGCAGGAAGACAATTGGTGGTCCAGCTACCAAGCTGGGGTTCGATAAATCCAAAGTGACATGCTTCAAGTGTAAGCAGAAAGGTCACTTCAAGCGAGAATGCAGAAATGCTTATGCTGATGAGTCAGAGAACCCTTTCAGAGATGATTATTACAAGAAGGCAATATATCATCAGAATAAATCCGAGCCGCCTAGATTGAAGCAGGTTGAAGACAACAGAGAGAAATCTAGAGCTCTTGCGGTAATTTACGATGAAGAAGGTTATGATTGGAGTCAAGAGGTTCTACCGGAAGAAGATGCAGTTGGTTATGCATTTATGGCGAAAAACGAACCTATTCCGTGGAAAGACGATAGAACTGAAGAGCAGAAATATAGATACAGAAAATGCTGGCTGAAAACAGAATAATTAAAATATCTCGTATCTATTTGGAAGCAAGGAGAGCAAATAGATGGGATCCGGATAGAGAGTGTTATCTTGATGAATATGGAAATATTGCGATTGATGACAAAACGCTTGATATCGAAGCCATAATCAAGGGGTACAAAGAAGAGGCTGACTATTGGTAGAATAAATGGTGGGGAACTGGAGACGAGAAAGAGAAAGAAGAAAAAGAGAAAAAGGAGAAAGAAGAGCAGGAAAATTCAAAGAAGATTGATACTAGAGTTATTGACACAACTCATGAGTTAACTGAAGAGAACCTGGGAAAAATGGCTGACAAAGTGCTGGCTGCTAAGGCACTTGAGGTAGACTCTAACTCCGTGTCTGAGTCAAAAAGCCAGGTCAGTTCAAACTTGTCAACAAATGCGTCAGGTAAGAAACTTGATGGAAATGATGATTGCAAAAATTGCAACAAAGAGTGCAAATTTTGTAACACAGTCACGTATCTCAACAGGAAGAAAGTTGATGATCTGACAGTAAAGGTCAGAAGCGTTGAGAATCAGATTCTTGATCGTGACAAAACAGTTAAAGCTTCAACTGAACGGATAAGAGAATTAACTAGTCAAATTGAAAATGATAAAATTGATCATGAAAAGGTTAAAAAGGAAAATGAAAAGTTAATTCTTGAAAACCATCAGATTTCTGAGAAGTTTGAAAAACTCAAAAGCACAATGAAAGATAATGATGATCGAAATGGTAAAACTTATAAAGAAAATGAACACCTAAAAGCAGTGCTTAGAGTAAAAGAAGAATCAATCAACCAACCAACAACTGGATGAAATCGCTAAACTGAAACTTAAATTTCAAGAGGCTGAAATTGAAAACGAGCGAATCCAGTTGAAGCTTAATAGTTACAGCTCCGCAAGCTTTGTTTTGCAACACATTATTCCCAAACCCATCGGGAAAGACAAAGCAGGCGAAGATGTGTATTCTGATGGATCTGGGGTGGGTTTTCATCAAGTTCCACCACCTGTTCTTGATAACTACACGAAAAAGCAATCAGGGTTGGTTGAAATTGAAGAAGAAAGTGAAATGAATCTTCCAGATTCAATTGATGTCACGTTCACATCTTCCAATGACGATAGTGTCAAAAATGATATTGTAAAAGATGTTGTTGAAAATGTGCTAAAAATGGATAGTGACACTACTGAGGAAGATGGGTGTTTCTTGGACAAGTACATTCAGAAACCAAAATCCAAAAACAACTTAAGTGATGAACCAGGTCTTGTGATGTACAAGATGGCTGGATCTGATAAGTTGTATTCGGATTCTGAGTTTCCCATTGAGAATGTTAATGTGAAAAAGTTGACAAATGTTTTCAAATTGGTTGAAGTTGAGTTGTTAGAAGTGAACAGTTTGAAACAAACAAAAAGGCAAATGAATTTTGAGAAAGATAAAGCTTACTACAAAAAGCCTGTTGTGCCACCACGTTTTTATAATAACAATCAAAACAATTGGTCGGGTGGTTATAGGGGTGGTAAGAGTTATCAGAAAAAGAGTTTTCAAAACAAAAGGTTTGTTGAAAAGAAGGTGTTTGTGAACGGTTCAAGTTCACTTTCTGATGAAGAAAATGAAATTTTTTCAAAATCAAATGAAGAGTTCTTTGAGAAAAGATCTTCACAGTATCAGTCTGAAGGCACAAGTCGAGTTGTTGATACTCGAACATGTTTCAGATGTAATCAAGTTGGTCATATTGCACGAAAGTGTACCAACGTGAAGCCTAAGACTGAAACTGTGAAGATTCAACAGAAGAAAGTTGACGAGAAGGGTAAAGAACAAATGGTTGTTGAGAAAAAGAGTGTAAAAAATGATAACATCAAAATGAAAAATGAACCCGTAAAGAAAGTGGTAACTAAAAATGACAAATTTTACAAGCGGGTTGCATTATCTCAACAAGTTTGGAAACCAAAAACTGAGAAGAAGGTGAAATCTTATGAGGATTCAATTCAAATTGATTATGATGCAAATTTTCCACCTTTGAAGGCTGAAAACTTCAAAATTCAAATTGCGAGAGTCAAGGTTACACCTAAGGCTGATGAGGCCTGGGTGGACTCCATCTTCGAATAAACAGTTTGAATTGCCGGAGCTTCCTTGATCGCGAAGCATGAATCGGCATCTTTCTTGAAGTTGTTTAAGTCATAGTTTGTTTTGTGCAGGATCTTCCAAAACTTGTATCCAGATGGATCATGGATAGTGGAGCTTCAAGACATATGACAGGAAAGACTGCGTTGCTGTATGATGTGAGAAATATCAATGGTGGTTATGTGGGATTTGCTGGTCACGAAGGTGGTAGAATTATTGGTGAAGGAACGTTATCCAACGGGATTGTGACGTTTGAAAGAGTTAACTACATCACTGAGCTGGAGAACAATCTGCTGAGTATCTCGCAGATTTGTGACAATTTGTATACAACTCACTTCACTGATAAAGAATGTTTGATCTTGAAACCGGGATTTGTAATACCTGAAGAATGGATTATCATGCGGGCACCTAGAGTGAATGATTTATATGTGTTAGATATGAGTGTAGCAACTACATCTACTGGTCAAGCACATTGTTTTGTTTCTAGAGCAACTGAGAAAGAATCGAGATTGTGGCACCGCAGCAAGATGGGGCATATTCATCTTAGAAAAATGAATCACTTGGTGCACAATGATTTAGTTTTGGGTGTTCATGTCAAAGGTTTTCATCTGGAAGGGGAGTGCATTAGCTGTGTCAAAGGCAAGCAGAAGAAAAAGTCTCACCCTACAAAGCAAGTCAATTCAGTTTCGAGACCTCTGGAAAGACTTCACATGGATTTATTTGGTCCTGTGAATGTCAAAAGTATTACAGGAGATTATTACTATTTGGTCGTTACTGATGATTATTCCAAATTTTCGTGGGTTTCTTTCTTGAAAACCAAAGACGAAACGTTTGACAGTTTGATGGCGTTGTTCAAAAAGATTGAGAATCTGTACCAAAGGCGTATCAAAAGAATTCGTAGTGACAATGGTACTGAATTCAAGAACAGTAAGATGGAAGAATTTTGTGATAAAAGAGGTATATTGCATGAGTTTAGTGCTCCGTACACTCCGCAGCAGAATGGAGTCGCAGAACGCAAAAACCAGACACTAATCGAGACGGCTAGAACTATGCTTGCAGATTCAAAGTTACCGATAAATTTTTGGGCTGAAGCTGTTTCTGCCGCATGCTATACGCTCAACAGGGTTCTCACTGTCAAGAACGGTATGAAGCTTCTTTCAGTGTCGGATGGCATAATTGGCGTTGATGAGAGTACTGTTGTGGATGACGACGAGAAACAATCTGCAATGGTTTGTCGATTTTTTACTTGTTTTGGTATTTAGGGGGAGTAGATAGATGTATATAGTTTTTTTTTTTTTTCAGAAAATACAAAAACAGTAAAAATGCAAAAATACAAAAACATGATTAAATCTGAAAAAGAGCTTGTGTATATAGGGAAAATGATAGTACATCGGCTAGACAATTACAGTATGCTAAAGATTTGTAAAGTTTAAATGAGTTAAACAGTCTCACTAATGATGTGTCGATAGGTTTTCGCACATTTAGTAGATTTATTCGGGCTATAAACCTAAAATTTCAAACTTGTGAAATTCGTGGGGAACACTACTTGGATATATAGGTAACCCCTGAAATCTCGTTTGAAAGGTCTCATAATCTGATATACTAGGTTTTTATACTCAATGATGTCTGGGGTATTATTCCGGGACTTCTGCTGAACGGTAGTTCTCACCTAGTCCTTGGATAATATTTTTTCGCATATGCTTGAAACATAGCATAAACCCTCAGCATGCCGATGAAACAATAAAATTGATAGTCGCTGCTGTTGTAGCTAAAAGATCCTCTAAAGGGGACATACCGTAAAGTCGAAGCTGATATATCTCTGGGTATACGGAAGTATCGACCTGAGATCCCTTGGCCCCGCATTACCTAATTTATGTACAGATATCATTGTAGTATACTCACCTGTAAGACTGAATATTGGGATTCTGGATACGGGAGTATATTCAAGAGGTGGGACACATGAATGAGCTAAGTTCATAATTCATCTAATTCGTATCCTGAGTAAATTGAAATTTGTGTGGAAATTTAAGATGGATCAGTATATCGACAATCGAGGTGAATTGTTTAAGTCTGAGTATGAAATGAAGCTTAACGGTACTTGTAATTTGTCTGATAGCTGATTTGATTCTCTGACACGCTCGCCAAAAATATGTTTGTAAATAGTTTACTTTGTTTACTTTTTGCAATTTAAGTTTTCTGTATTTCATTTCTTAGTTTAGAACACCTTATAAAATCCAAAAAGATTTTATTTCTGCTTTATTTTAGACAAACCAAAGTGGAGAGTTGATTGTTGGATTCTCAGATGATTGAAGCAGATGCAGGAGATTCTGGACTGAAGAATGAGGAGAGCTTACTTTGATAGAGTTTGATTTATTGAAAAGTCAAAAACAAGTTCATTAACTTGATACTTGTTATTTTCAGAAATTGTTTGAAAATGTTTTCAAAATCAGTTTGTTTCGTCAAATGATCAACCAAGGTCATTAAATTGAACTTGGTAGATTAATCAAGTGATCAGGGTCATTAACTTGGACCTGAATACTTGGGTGGATTTCTAAAGCTGATTGAGTTTGTGATTTATTGTTGGAAAGATAGTTTGTAATGATTGATGTTTGAGACACAGGTTTTGGACTTCATTATTCCCACGGAAGCTAAATGTCAAAGCTTGAACCAGATCAATACCTTAGATTCTAGCATATTGAGAGGGGGAGTCTGTGAAAGGGAGAGTCTGGATCAACAGTCAAAGGGGAGTTTGAAGATGGAGCTAGGACAAGATCCTGAACCTGTGAAGATAGAATGCTTATGATGTGAAGACAGAGAGTTGGAGAAAAGACCAAGACTGAAGACTCGGAGCTGAAGACTTCGTCAACATCCAAGGGGGAGTCTGTTGGTGCACAGAATGTCTGTTGACTTCGTATACGTCAAGTCTTAGGTCAAAATAGGTCAACATAGGAGCTTGAAAGTCAAATTAGGTCTTAATGTTGTAGTTTCGCTTGAATGTTCATAGTTATAGGTGATTTCGTTTATGTGTACATCATTAGGTTGAGGTTTCGCTTATGTGTCATAGGGTTTCGCTCATAGGGTAACATGGTGGTTTCGCTTATAAGGTTAGGAACAGGTTTCGCTTATTTGTCAAGTGTCATAAGAGCGAAACCATAGGGACTATAAATAGTCATCAGGAGCGAAATCAGTTCATTATGTATGTACATTGGAGCGAAACCTGGTCATACGCTTTGTAACCGAACTCTGTCAAAATCATTCCAGAAAGCAATAAAAGAGAAGGAATTGAATAGGAAAAGCTGTGTAACTTCATTTACATTGATTCCGCCTTCGTATGTGAAGATGAACGTCCTTGACTGACTTTTCAGGGTCACAAAACGGTCCAACACATTTCATCCTGTAAGCATAAGACTCGACAAGTGCATATTAGTCGATAATTGTCAAACAGTATCCTCATTACCATTTGACCCATTTTACTCTTTTTATTCATTTAGGCTTACTTATAGTAACCGTTCAAAAATCCATTTTTACAATTAGCTTTCCATGGCTAATTTACCGTTTTATTTCTTTTACCATTAAACATGGTTTTTATCATTTATATTAGTTCCGACCCGTATTATTTCGCGTCGGGAACCATATCTTGAATATTATCCTTATTGTATTTGAAACTTATAGAATAAACATTTATTCTACTAAAAGGTGTAAGTTTCACTTACCTTGCATCCGGTTGTGTGCTTTTTCCGCGTACTCGATCCGTTTGACCCGCTTCTTTCCCAAGTCTTCATCTAGCTTGTCTAGAGTCAATCTATCATCATCACAATTCGTAAGACGGTTAGATTAGTCATAATCCTTTACGACTATTCCATCCTACGGGTTTTATGTCGAATTTATCATCCGACCATATCAAAATTATTATTTGATCTAATCATTGGTCGGTTTGACTTTTTAAAAGTCAATTGACTTATCAACATATTAAAATGCACATTTGGTTCATTGAACTCACTTAGGCATATTTCATCCGAACTCTTAATGAAATCAAATTTTACACACAACCAAGTAGACCGTGATTTCATTCAGGCATTTCATATCACTAAAAAATGGGTTGTTTTTTGTGACTTGTTTAACCTGTTTACAAGTCTTCAAAAACTATGATTTTTAAGTGGCGTACCACTCGGAGGGTTAGACCTTGTGTTAAAATTTCAAGATCTAACTCTTTACCAAAAATTTGTAAAAATACATTTACTAAGCTGCAATCAGATTCGTCACTTCTGACTGCATCTTACGGAAAAATTCATTTAAAATTCATCGTTTATCCGATTGACGAAATTCCAATTGACGATTCTTTTAGTCACTTCAAACTATATACAGTAAGAATTTGAGATCATAACGCAATTCCTAAATTGGGTTATGAAATTCGTAATGGGCTGCAAATTCTGCCAGAAAACGCAGCTTGAACCTTTGATACGGAAAAATTCATAAAGTGCTCAATTTTCATCGAAAAAGTGCGATTCCAGTGCGGTTTTAAAGATATTTCTTGGAATTACATTTTAGACTCAAGAACCACATGTTTTTGTCACGTTTTGTTCAGGTTACAGCCAATACAAATCGGTTGTAAATTCTGATCAGGAGCTGTTTGAATTCAGCTTTCAATTTGAACATGTTTATGACATTATAGCACTTATTCTTAGCAATCAAAACCCCTAAAAGCATCACATACATGAATTTAATCAAAACCCACTTAGCACATATATGGGTGGTTATCAAATTCCTATTTTTCAATCTTAATTCATCAATTTTTCAACTAGGGTTTGTTCCTAGACATGGATTCATCCTAGTTTCACCTAAACATCAATCATGCAAGCTCGAATTCCGATTTCATAAGTTCATCACGAATCTGAGGTGGAATCAAATAATTAAATTTGACATACCTTGTGATCCCCTAGGCTTGGTGATCACTAATTTTAGCTTGGTTTTCCATTTAGACTTGATTTGCCCCATGAATTTGGTTGATTTTGATGATTTAGGGTTCAAAAGAAGAACCCCTTTCTTGGCTCTGTGGAAACGTCGACCATAACACACTTTGTGTGTGTTTTGGTTTTTTTTTTAATTTTTTGTTTTAATCAAAACTCTTTCCACACTTAACCCTTTTAGTCCCTATAGTTCTAACCTTTTTTATAAAAAGGTTCATAAATTCTTATTTTATATCTTGTTTTCACTTAATTACTCATTACTAACTAGGTTAATTATTCCTAGTTAACTTAATGGGTTCAGGGAGTTAAATCCCGTTTTATTTTAAGTCCCGTTAACTCGGGCCTCTTATAAACTTTATTTCCTCTAAGGTTTTTATTCCCTTTTTAATTTAATATTAGGTTTATTTATTTAAATCTTAATATTTACCGGATTAATTTCACCACTAACGGTATTTTACCCGTTCATAAATATTAATGTGGTTTAATTACCAAACCTGATTTCGAGGTGTTACAGTATCCTACTGATATCATAACACATTTTAAGCATATTAACTTAGGGAACCTGTTCATGACTCATTTGGTTACCCATTATGCATTTTTCGCGTTCATTGCGGTTTATGTGACTAGTTTGCATAAATCGACCGAAACAGGTCAAACCTTATCATTTTTACCTCAAAATCCAGAATGTCTTTAGTTTACCCATATTATACAAGTCTTCATACTTGTCGGGTCTAAATCACATTCTAATCCAGTCTTCGCTTAATCTTGCGTTTTGAACTGTAAACCTTTCTTTTAAACTAACCGGTCTAAGTTTAAACTTAAGTAAGACCCGTTAGGGATCTAATAGGTTATTAAAACCTTCGTTCCAGATTTAGGAGCCCAGTAAAAAGATATTTGCACTTGCTGATTGTTATACGGCTGAGATAAATTTGTATTTTTGCTCAGGTAAATACTTTTAACTTATTTTTCCCTTATACGGGCTTGGGGTATGGTATTTAATAATACCGCTTGGTCGGGTATTGAATCTTTAATCGTATGAAGGTTAAATCATTGAGATAACCCGTTTAATCTGTTTTGTTTGTTTTAAGCCTTTGGGGGGTTAATGACCATGTCCTGGATATCCTCGGCTCATTCATTGAAATGGCCACGACTTAAGCACGTGGTGTAGGCATACACCTGCCGGTGCGTAGGTAAAAAGATATACCAACTTGTTCGAGAATAACTCGCCGTGGGTTATATTATGTGGTGTGTCTATTAATCTTTAACCCGGTATTTCTAATCCGGGCTACTGAACGTATAACAAACATATAATTCTTTTACAAGATTATTTTTAAATAATCATCCCAAGTTATAAAAGAATATTTGTGCCTTGTGCATTCAAATCAATCTTTATAAACACTTTTCAAAAGAGTCGGTTAATTGTATTTACCAGTGTAAACTGACATATTTTCCAAAGAGGTTAAGTGCAGGTACTAAGCGAAATGGGCTGGCTACTCCTAGTATCAATAAAGAGTCTTGCAAGCTTTAGATGCTTAAAAATCTGTTGAACAATTATCTTCTTTTGTTTTGATCTGCCTGTGGATCCTTTTACATTCCGTTTGTAATATTTATGTTACTTTCGAATCGGTTTGTATAATTATTACTTTTAGACTTCCGCTGTGCATTAAACTGTGATTGTTTGACCATTATGATATCAACTACGTCACGATATTCCCCACCGGGCCCACCGGTAATACGTGGAAATATCGGGGTGTGACAGGTTGTATCAGAGCCAACGTTTGAGTGAATTAAACACTAGTCTTTAGTGTTCAATCTCAAATGACACAGTAGCACATTCCTTAGACCTTCCGAGTCTAGACTTAACATAGGAATGCTCTCATCGCTATTAAGTAAATATTGTATTTGATTTTATGCGTTTTGATTACTGTCGCCAAGCAGAGAAGCCGTTAATGGAAATTCTCCACGTCTGAAGCCAAGAGATGTCGAGCTTCATACCACGGCTTGAATAAGTACGCAACCGGTTGAAGGGAAAGACCTTTATGGACCTATTCCCAACACCAAACTTGTTTAAACCCTTATCCAGACTGCGGAGTCCACACCAGAAGGTCCCTGAGTCTCCCATATTGAAGATGATATGTGTGGATGTTATTGGACCATATTTCTTACCTCTGAGTTTTCAAATTTTAAACTTAGACTATACTAGTCAAAACCTAATACGTGATCCATGTCATTCCTTTAATCATTGAATCCTTGGATTCTACTTCTGCAACTGATCCTGAATTGAAATATTACTTATTCACTAAAATCTTCAGAGTCGCTACCGCGCATGATAAATAAAGATGAAGAAACAATCAGAATAAAGAAAGGAAGACATTAGAAGACCCTCCTTCCATCATAATTCTTTTTATTTAAGTCCCTGTTTGGGCACTTGATTATTGTAGTCCTTTGTGGACATATTATTACACCATAGTCCTTGTAGACTTACCTCTTTTGATAAAACTCTATAAATATATACGTCTATCTACTAAAAATCCCTTTGAGGACATTATATTTCAATATAGTCCTTTCAAGGACATTATATTCAATAATAGTCCCTTCGAGGACATCATACTTTAAAATAGTCTTTTCATAGGCATATCATTTCATTAAAACAAATTTTTTTGTTTTGTTAACATATTATGTCATTAGAGTCCCTTGGTGGACATAATAATTCACTATAGTCCTTCCGAGGACATATCATTTCACTAAAGTCCCCATATTGACATATCTTATAGTCCTTATATGGACTTATATTTTCATTTCAGTCCCTACGTGGACTAGTATTTCCTCAAAGTCCCTATAAGGACTTATCTTCCTATGTAGTCCATGCGTGGACGTTTGTTTATTATAATTCTAAAATGAACGTATCTTTCGTTTTAAGTTCTTTTATGGACGTATTATTTCATTAAATCCCTATGGGGATATGTTATTTCTAAATAATCTTTCCGTGAGCAAGAGATTTCATTATAAGTCCCTTAGTGGACATGATATTTCCTTATGACCCCTTTGTAGACCTGATATTTTATTATAGTCCCTTCATGGGTAAACTATTTCAATGTAGTTCCTATGTAGATTTATAATATTTAGTAGTCCTTATACGGACTTATATTTTCTTTCAGTCCTCTGTGGACAAATATGATACTAAAAGTCCTGTTTAAGACACTATGGTAAATTTCCTAATGATTTATTGGAAAATTTTGAAAATTTTAAATAGGTATTCATATCGTCCTTTATCAACCATTAGCATGAAGTTTATTCAAACTTTATCGATCAGATAAATAATTTCAAAAGATCTTCTTAATGGTTTACCCCTGCCAAGTGGCAAGTCCACATTAATTGGCCAAAAACTTTCGGTAGTTAAGGGTAATTATTCCTTCTACTATGATAGTTAAGGGAGATACCCCTTCTATCCAGAGGTGGTGAACTATTTTCAAGCCTCTAAACCTATATGATCAATGCGATCATGGTAATATCGTGTAACCATTAAGGCAAATTCATCCTTGTTAACATCTGAGGACATGTTAACACTCTTGGCAGTGTGACTTGAGAGACCACACCAGCCTTCAAGGTATTTGGACTATGTCCAAGCCTTAAAGCTTATATGATCGAATTTGATCTTGGCAAGTATCATCAATGTGATGATCAAAATATAAACATCCGTTAGTGATGAAGTGCCTACGGGCTAAACTTATTGTTCAATAGGACAACGACAGTTGTGGTCTATGACCCCCTGTCTAAAGATATTGGACTATGTCCAAGCATAATAGTCTATATGATCAATGCGATCATGACTAATATCAACTGATACGATGATCGTATTATTTTATAGGATATTTGAAGTACAGGCTTAGGCCTTCCTAACTTCATAATAAGATTACTAAGAAGTATTTTACGACTCGATAGTTATGATTGATGCATAAATTTTCGGTGATTTAGATAACGAAACTAGAGTAATATAATAAACACATGGTGGAAAGCTGCTGGTACTTCCTATATATAAGTATGTTTATTATATTACCCTTTGTGGCGTTATCCCGAATCACTAGTAGGATTTATGTCGCCTACAAGTTATATACTATAATGTCCATTAGAGACATTGTCAAGAGTGGCCGTTATGGTTCATTGTCAAAGGTGATGGGCAATGCCCAAGCCTTATAGTCTATAAGATCGATAAGATCATGACTAATATACTCAATTGCAATAATTTTATATATATATATATACATATATGTATATATGTAAACATCCATTAGTGATGTCCTATTATTTGCCTAGGTGCCAAAATGAATCGTCTTTCAAGATTGCGAATTATAAATTAATGTCCTCCATGAAAGGCTTTTGTTGCCATATCTTATAATGTCCCTTGCGACTAAGCCTTCGTGCCATATGATTATTATGTCCTTCATGACGGACTCATATTTCATATTAAAAAGTCATTGTGGCAAGCCTTCGAGCCATCAAAAACCGGTCCGAGACGTCGTCCGCCTTTGTCGCCGCCGTCGCTCACCACCACCACCAGTTCTCTCTCTCATCTCTTCAGCTCTCTCTCTCTCTCTCTTCGTTGTCTCTCCCTCGTCACCATGCCGCCACTGACGGCGGTGGTGGTGTTTGTCGTTCAGTGGTACCACCGGCTTCGCCGGTTCTCTGTTGTTGATGTCGCGCCGCCACCACCATCATCCGAATATCAGCAAGGGGGGGAGAAATGAGGGTGAAGCAGAGGTGTGGGTGAGGGTGTGCCGGTAAGGGTTCGGTCGGAGGCTCCCGTGGCCAGTGAGGAGGTCACGAGTGAGAGAGAGAGCCTGGGGTTTTAGGGAATGAGTTGTAGGGATGAAGGGTTTTCTTGTATGTTCTGATGTATTAATAGAGTGAGGGAAAAATGAAAGGGATTCATTTTCTTTTGTGTATATATATTACATTCAGGATATATGCTTCATCCTTAGGGTTAAGATCTTTTGTAGGGATTGAGTAAATCCTTTGTAGATCTTATAAATCTAGTATAGATTTTATAAATCTTGATAAGATTCTAATATTATGTGCAGGTTTAGGCTTGTGGGTTTTGGGCTTGGGCCCAGGGCCCACAAGCCCGTCTCATGTGTAAGTGGTCCGTAATTCCTACGGGACCCGCTATCGCAACCCAAACTCCATAAGCATAAATATATTCGTGTAACCTCCATATTTGTCGGTGTTGTCAGTATTTCGTACGGTATCCGTTCGTTGTTGCGTAATATTCAGCAGATTTCCTGAAAATCACCACACGCGCATTGTATATTCGAATAAACGTTTCTGGGCACTCCAAGGGCCTGGTTAAGTTAATCTGTGTTGTAAACACTATTTATTGTCGCATAATTCGCCTGTTAATCACGTAATTAAGGGCGTAAATTACCGGTTGTCACATTCCCCCCTGTTAATGAAATTTCGTCCTCGAAATTTTGACTACGTTAACTCCTTAGAGTTACGTTATGTGTAAGTAAATACGAATAATACCAAAGTGAACGATCATGAAATCGAATCAAGACTTATTCGAATGATGTGAATTCAATGACGTATCACAAGATGAAAATGAATTCTAGAAATGATCGCATCCAATAAATGAACTTAGATTTCACAAGCTCATATGTAATAGTTTGCATGAAACGCTCGATCGTGATCAGCGCAAGCTGCAAGTTCTACCGACGCCACAATGTGTCGTAGTGAATGAAACAATCCAAATATAGCGGTGATCGAACAAGTATCACCTGTGTTTTGCATAAAATGCTCAATCATGATTAGCCCAAGCTACAAGTCTGTACTGACACCACAGGGTGTCGAAATCAACAAACGACTTAACGGAGTCGTAGAACAAACAAATCTATTACGACGCAGAACAAGGAAACGCTTGTTAAAACGAATTCGAATATGATGTTTCCAATACATCATATGATCTCTTGAATTGAATATGTGTAATGAACAAGTTCAAACAATTGAATTTGGTTTCGGCGCAAGCCGACAATAAATGCATGTATCGACAAGAAAACTTTCGGCATGGTCATAACGAAATACCATGTATGTAACTTTAAAAAAAGGAATTTTCAAGAAAATGTGTTGACTTGATAACAAAGAAGCCAACAATTTCAATAATGCGGGTCATTCGAATCACAAATCAATAATTAGATTTAGCGAAATAATACTTGAATTTTTATGAAACGCTTATTCAAAACGAAACCACATGCGTAACAAACGATGCATGCGTAACATATGAATTTTCAAGAAATGAAGCAATGAGTATTCGCTGTAATGGAAGAAATGATTGTGATACAATGACCAACAAGAGGAGTAGAGATACGAAAATCTACTCAGTAAATGTGAAAGTCGAAATTTCAATAAAAGAAATTTAAGGACTTTACCTGGGGTTGCATGTGATAACTGGTTGTTAGGTGACATTACCATAGAATGTCGAATATAGTGTACTCGTCGTTAGCTGAAATAGGGGGAATACGGTGACTTGCGTCTTTTCCTTAGCATGACTCGTGTCGTTTGCAGGACCGCGTGCCAACTGCCGCTTCCTGATCGATAGTCGCATGTGACGTACTTCAACCTCCGTTGACGTATAGCTTAAGTCTCACGTATACCTGTGCGCTAGCGTTTCGTTTCGCGTAGAATGTGATGCACTCCGACATCTGTTGACGTAAAATTTGAGTTCTATGTATTCTCGTGCACTAGCGTTTCGTTATGCGTAGGCTGCCTGCTCGGGAAGTTAAAACATCATAGACAATATGTATAATTGTGTGTGCCCGAATTAATATTTGCAGTTCCTACGTGATGACCTTTAATGAACTTTAACATAAGTTTCCAAAGGTCTTAAATGCATGTTTCCTAAACTCTCAGAGTTTTGTGCACTGTATGCGACTATTTTATGTACCGTGTGTAAAACACCACTTTAGCGTATGTTTGAAAACAAAATCTTGACTTTTTGTTTTTCGGCCACGGTTGGAGACCATATTCGAGTACTATGCGTTCTGTATGTATTCAACGTTTTAATAATCTAAGTCCCCAGAGAAATATGAGGTTAGAGCCTAGGTATCTCTACAGAGAACCCTATTCGCTGTAACCTATAGCTCTGATACCAATCTATCACACCCCGAAATTATCAGAGCTTGGCGTGACTGGACTGGTATCTTCATTGCACAGCGGAAGCAAAATAAGCTAAGTCTTTTAGAAATTGAACGCCCACTAAGTACTCGACTCTCCATGGTTCTCCTATTCCAACTGTGCCTTGTCTTAGAAATGCAACCTGAGAAAGAAACATGCGAAAAATCAACATAAAGTTGAGCGAGTTCGTAGTTTGTTTGTAAAAGATTTGAAATAAATCTTTTTGAATAACCGGTTTTTGAAGTATTGTTGAGAAACGAATTTAAAATCATTTTCTTGTATGTATCATGTTTAAATCAAGTATTTTTGTGTACACCACGTACATGGGGAGCACTTGTTGTGACTCCCTGTCGGAGTACTCGTTCTGACTCCTTGGCGGAATACTCGTTCTGATTCCTTATCGGAGTACTCGTTCTGACTCCTTGGCGGAATACTCGTTCTGATTCCTTATCGGAGTACTCGTTCTGACTCCTCGGCGGAATACTCGTTCTGATTCCTTATCGGAGTACTCGTTCTAACTCCTCGGCGGAATACTCGTTCTGATTCCTTATTGGAGTACTCATTCTGACTCCTTAGCGGAATACTCGTTCTGATTCCTTATCGGAGTACTCGTTCTGACTCCTTAAAACGCATCATACTTGGTACTCGTTCTCACCAAGAGTGCCTCTTGTTTTTGTATCATATCATCATTGTAACATTTGTAAACTCTTGTATTTGTATTTCCCCGTAGTTTTTTAAAAAGAAACTAGAATTCGTATGAATGCACATTTCGAAAAATACGCTTGTCTGAAAAACCGGTATAAAACATAAGCTTTTCGTAAACCATTTGTGTCAGTTAAAACTTGCTTGTAAAATGGTTTATAAGTATGTAATTCTTGTATGCTTTGCATAAAGTGCATGTCTTTCCACCCCAAAAACATTTATAAAAAATGTAAAACCATAAAAGGTGGGGTTATGAACTCACCTGAATATTCCTGTGCAAAGCTAGCTATATACGACTTCGCGATGTCGTTTCCAAGACGAGACTTGCTAGCGTGCATTCTACAATATTCCTAACACGGAATATCTAATAAGTTTCGAAATAATGCGGTAATTAATCTACGTGTCACCGAGCTTTACCGAATCGTTAACCGAACGATCCGTTGATATGTTGTTAACTTAATAAATAATTAAGTTATACTTGTTAAGTTTCGTTTACTAAGTCTAGAAAGTACTTAGTTTTCGAGAAATTCGAATATATAAATATTTACAGAAAATATAAATATATCGATAGGATAGTGTTTATCGTTTCGAGAGGTCGTACGTGTATAAAAAGAGTATTTTTATGAAAATACACATAGCAAACTCATATTGCGTCTTGTATGATACTCGTCGAAAGATTGTGTACGCCATTTAGGCGTATGAATAAATATAGAAAAGTTATATTTGCTTTACAACAGAATCGTCGAGTTGCTTTTGAAAGTAAATACAATCTATATTTATTTTCATATAGAGAAGTCGTCTTGTTTGTCGTTTGAAAAATAAATATAATCTATATTTATTTTTATGAAATGATTTCGTATTGTTCGACATTTGAAATAAATATATAAATTATATTTATTTTAGTAAAAGAATCGTCGAAAATGACATCCAAATCGTCGTTGTCGTGATGTTGTAAAGTGTTATCCGAAATGTTATACACTTGTATTTAATTTTATAAAAATCATTTGCAATCGATCGGTTATGCTTCGTTTTATAATAAAACATAATTATTTTACGGATTTTCTCGAAAAACAGACAGAGTTTCCTCTGTTTTTGGACGCCCCCGACAACACAAGTTGTCGTTATTTATCAAGATTCAACAAGTTTTCAAACAAATATTTATAACTCAAGTTATAAGACAAGATAATATATGAAACCGCAAACTATATATACGATTTTATCATTCGGTTCGAGAGCTCGTTTGTCACGTGTAAATAAAATTATAAAGATAACATAACGAAATCACGACTTTAAACCATTACCACAACTCTCGCCGAGTCGTCGAAACATGGACTGAGTTGAACGACGTTTACTGATGTTGACCGGGTTTGACTGAGTTGACTCGGTTTGACCGAGTCGGCTCAGTTCGACCGAGTCGTTCCGAACTGCAACTGCGGTTGACTAGCTGTTGACCCGAACTTGAGTTGACCCGAAACTGAGTTAGTCCAAACACTGAGTTGACTCGAACACCAAATCCAGAACGAATCTGAGTATGAACTGCCATGAACCAAAGTCTGACTTGAACTAACCATTCTTGGACTGACCCGAAAATCACCACCGCTGCCGCGGCTCTGCCGCCGTCTGCGAACGTGAACTCGTTGGATAAAGACTCGAACCACCGGATCAAAACACCTACCGCCGGACCGAGGCACGAACCACCGGTCCACGACACATACCACCGGTCCGAGACGTCGTCCGCCTCTGCCGCCGCCGTCGCTCACCACCACCACCAGTTCTCTCTCTCATCTCTTCAGCTCTCTCTCTCTCTCTTCGCTGTCTCTCCCTCGTCACCATGCCGCCACAGACGGCGGTGGTGGTGTTTGTCGTTCAGTGGTACCACCGGCTTCGCCGGTTCTCTGTTGTTGATGTCGCGCCGCCACCACCATCATCCGAATATCAGCAAGGGGGGGAGAAATGAGGGTCAAGCAGAGGTGTGGGTGAGGGTGTGCCGGTAAGGGTTCGTTCGGAGGCTCCCGTGGCCGGTGAGGAGGTCACGAGTGAGAGAGAGAGCCTGGGGTTTCAGGGAATGAGTTGTAGGGATAAAGGGTTTTCTTGTATGTTCTGATGTATTAATAGAGTGAGGGAAAAATGAAAGGGATTCATTTTCTTTTGTGTATATATATTACATTCAGGACATATGCTTCATCCTTAGGGTTAAGATCTTTTGTAGGGATTGTGTAAATCCTTTGTAGATCTTATAAATCTAGTATAGATTTTATAAATCTTGATAAGATTCTAATATTATGTGCAGGTTTAGGCTTGTGGGTTTTGGGCTTGGGCCCAGGGCCCACAAGCCCGTCTCATGTGTAAGTGGTCCGTAATTCATACGGGACCCGCTATCGCAACCCAAACTCCATAAGCATAAATATATTCGTGTAACCTCCATATTTGTCGGTGTTGTCAGTATTTCGTACGGTATCCATTCATTGTTGCGTAATATTCAGCAGATTTCCTGAAAATCACCACACGCGCATTGTATATTCGAATAAACGTTCCTGGGCACTCCAAGGGCCTGGTTAAGTTAATATGTGTTGTAAACACTATTTATTGTCGCGTAATTCGCCTGTTAATCACGTAATTAAGGGCGTAAATTACCGGTTGTCACAGGAGGTAATTGGGACGATCACTTACCTTTAATAGAATTTTTCTTATAATAATAGTTATCACACAAGTATCAATGCTGCACCATTCGAAGCACTTTATGGACGAAAGTGCCGAACCCCAGTCTGTTGGGCAGAAATTGGAGAAAAGCAACTATCTGGACCTGAGATAGTGCAAGAAACAACTGATAAGATTATTCAAGTCAAGGAACGACTGAAAGCAGCACGTGATCGACAAAAGAGTTATGCCGATAACCGACGTAAGTCATTGGAGTTTCAAATAGGAGATAAAGTATTGTTGAAGGTCTCTCCTTGGAAAGGAATAGTAAGATTCATAAAAAGAGGAAAGCTAAGTCCCAGGTATGTTGGACCTTTTAAGATTATTAGAAGAATAGGACCTGTAGCCTATCAGCTACAACTGCCAGAGGAAATGGCAGGAATACATGATGTGTTTCATGTATCTAATCTCAAAAAGTGTTTAGCTGATGAATCACTAATAGTACCTCTTAAAAATATACAGGTAAATGAATAACTCAAGTTTGTAGAAAGACCTCTACAAATTGAAGACAGGAAAGTCAAGAATCTCAAACATAAAAGTCTAGTTCTAGTCAAAGTAAAGTGGGACTCTAAAAGAGGACCAGAGTACACCTAGGAGCTTGAATCTGAAATGCAAAGGAAATATCCACATTTGTTCTAGTAGATCTCGAGGACGAGTTCTAAAACAAGGTGGGGAGAATGTAACAACCCTCGGTAAAACTGACACCCTCATAAGATGTCTAACACCCTATTATATTGTAGAATGTCTCAATATGTCTTATAATACACCCCATATGTGAAAACTGAGACCAAAGTATGTTATAACATTTAAAATAAATGAAAAACCTGAAATATTGAGTTGAGGCGGGCCGCGTAGGATTCCACCTCAAGCTCACGCGGGCGGTATCAGGGTCTAAACCTGATATCGTTGAATCCTTTAGTTCAAGCGGGCCGCGTAAGAGTTCTAGATAGTTAACGCGGGCCGCGAGAGATCGTGAAATGCGGAGACATCCGGTGCTGACACTTGTCGACATCGTGTCGGGTCTACTTGGTGACCGGGCTAAGTTATAGTGTTGACCAGGGTTGACGCGGGTCGCGTAACCCTGGCTTGTGTTTTACGCGGGCCGCGTGAGAGTCGTATTTCAGCAATATAAATAGCAGGCATCAGTTTTCGTTTTCCGTCGCTCATTCTCAATTCTCAATCTCGAATTTCTGAAGTTATAAGCATAATAGTTGGGTATTATACCCCTAATTAGCGAGATTCTGCTCCGTTGTAAGTATTATAACCCCAGTTTCGTAATAGTTACGCTGCCCGATTGATTTAGGGTTCCGTAACAACTGTCGTGGTTCTGCCCGACGTAGTTGTTGGAATGCCGTCTCGGGGAGGGTATCATTAATATTTTCAAAGGGTTATGATACTAACCAATGTACATTTGTATAAATTATAGATTATATTCAGGAAACCCTTACAAAAAGCCTAAGACAGCAATGTGAGTAATCTCCTTTTTGTAAACTGTTTTTACAAAACCTTAAATGTTTTACAATGAAATTTAGCAGTAATTGAGTCTTTGTAGTTCTTCAATTACTGCCGGTGTGTTGGGGTTTTGTATACAAAATGTACTACACTGTGAGTAGTAAGTCGGGATGACAATACGTTACCATTGGACAATGAGTTAGCCAATGTGTAATATGAACCACAAGTCAGGTCTGATAGTACCAAATGGAGTAATTGTGTAGACATAAACAATGTGATTGCTCTCAATACTGTTCACTGTGACTTTAAACTTGATTAAACTGGGATTCACTCACCAGTATTTCCCGCTGACAAATATTTTTAAAATCATGTTTCAGGTAACCCAATGTGACAACCAATTAGTAAAAAGCCAGCTGAAGAGCACTGAAGGCTTGGGAAAATGTGGCTATAAAAGTTACCTAATAAACGATGTTTTAAAATTCAATAAAATAGGGTTTATCCCTATAAATGTATTGTAATAAGAAACTTGGGTTTTACCCATGTGATTATTAATATGAAATGAGGTGGTTTTACTCTGATAAACATTTCCTAACTACGGTCCTGATGAAAATTTTCCGCTGCCAAATTAATAAATAAACGATACCACCAAAACTGGCTCGCGGCCGCCCGTTCCCGGGAATTAGGGATCGGGGGTTGTGATAGTTGCATCTTTTGGAAAGCCCATATCGGTTAGTACCAATGGAATGGAATAACTAAGAGTCAATCAGAAAAGCTTTTAGAGAAGATTTCATAAAAGCCTAAATCAAAATTCTGGAAGCTCCGGTATTATTAATTAAGAAAGACGGTTCATTCTGCTATGCATTGATTACCGCAACCCAATTTGGACAACAATTAAGAATCGCCATCAGCTGCCCAGGATCATCGAATTGTTCGACTAACTGTGAGGTTAGCTATTCCTTGAGATTGGTTTAAGCAGTAGTTGGAATAACCATCTCACCTTAAATAAGCTTTTCTATAACTAATAGTTGTTATTTAAATATCAAGGCTGCTCCTTGGAGACCTTGTATAGATGGAATGTCGAACGTCCGTTTGATGGACAAAAGATTGGTAAGTCCAATTATCAGAATCTGAAGCTACCCTGAAGACAATGGATAAGATTATACAGATTTATGATCATCTGGAATCTACCAGTAATATGCGGAATATCAATTATTAATGGAAGTCGCAAAATCCCTTAGGTTCTCAATAAGGAATAAGATTCAACTGGAAGTATCACCCTTGAATGGGTGCTAAATTTTAAGATTAACGGGCTAGTTAAGCTCTGGATATATCCATTCGAGAAAATCCGAGTATGTCAATATCGATAGCCGGTAAGCTGGAACTTACCTAAGAAGCTGGATGGTAATCACAAGGTGCTCTACACTAGTGATTTAAGGATATGTCTAGTCGTTAAATCAATAGCATTAAGATGTGTAGAGTAATGAAAACCTATGGGTTGTTGTGAAAACCTATGGGTTGTTTGGAAACCAGTATCGATTAAGGATCGACAGGATTAAAAGCTCCAAAAGATAGCATATACCAATGGTAAAGGTTAAACGGGATACCGTTGGGATCCCGAATATATACGAGAGGTCGTATTCACTTTGTAACAAAAGAACTCCTATCTTTTTAGCAAATATCGGGGTCGAGATTTCTTTTAAGGGGGTGAGGATGTAACACCTCGTAAAAACACGTCCAATGATATATCGACACGTGTACTAAACCCTAATAAAGTCAAACGTTGAATTTGAAGGACTGGGAATGTTAGCATGCTTAATATAACCCTCTGAATAACGTTACACGGCAAACATATTCACAAATGAGCTACTTGTTGATCGAGAGTAGCCGTTTGCGTAATTAATTGAAAGTTTGCGCGTCGAAGGGTTAAAAGCGTCAACATGTTAATTCTTACCTCTGAGTGACCTTTTAACAAACCAAGAGCTTCATGATAATTGATTACACTCTCAGGAATGCTTAATATTGGCCATTAAGGGCTTTTATGCCTATACGTGAAGTTACGCTCAACTTTGCAAGTTAGAGGGACTAAAAGTGTCAATATGTTTAATTATACCTCTGAATGACTTTTTTTTTCCAAACCCGAAGCAATGTGATGTTTAGTAATACTCTCGAGAATGCCTAATATGGATTAGATAAGGCTTCGTTGCTATTAAACGATGATATGCACAAGTTTGCGCATTAGAGGGACCAAAAGCGTCAACTATTAAATCTATGCCTTTGGGTGACCATTTAAGTGAATGGGAGCATTATAATATTTAAGTATATGCTCGGGAATACTCATTATGAGCCATGGAAGGCTTGGATATCATTAAACTACATTTCGCGCTACTTTATGCGATTAAGGGACTAAAAGCGACGACTTGCGAAACTACGCCTTTGAGAGGCCTTTTGATTAAACCGAGAACTCCGCAATGCTCGACCGCATCCCTGGGTATGCCTAAGATTTTACGTTAAAGGATTTTATGCTTGAAATTAATATTACACGTATGTATGGAAAGTTATGAGCTAAAAGATCATTTTCGAAAGATAAGAAGTGAATGAAACTTAGCAGGGGTTAAAACTGCTAAACCACAGAAACTGCTGCCTGGGCCGACCCTTGTCACGAGCAACAACTCAGGTCTGGGTCTAACACCTTCTCGGGCCATCTAAACCGCACTTTCAGTTGTTAAAAGTTGTTTATATGTGCGAATTATGAAGACAGGGACCAAAGCTGCATATGCAGCAAACATAAGAGCTGGGCAGACCTCGGTCGCGGGCCGCGTAAGCCGGGCCTGAGGCCTACGCGGGCCGCCAGTGACCAGATCTGCAGTTTTATTTTATTTTTTATTGATTTTTCTTGCTGTAAATCATGTATTTAAAATCTATGTGCTCATAAATCGAAACTATGGGCTGTTATACTGATTTCTAAAACTGGTATACACCTGTATCAATCCTAGGGACTCCCTCAACACTTGTTGATCATCTAACCATCTTCCAAACTCTATAAATAGAGATGGGTTTTTGCTCAAAAACTCACAATTCATTCAATTCTACTACCTCTCAATTCTAATGGGGATCCTAAGAATTTTTGAAACCTCCATTCAGTCCTAAGGACCACTTGTAAGTGTTCCTTTGGTGCTTAGATATTTTGTTTGGCTCTTAAAGCCGAAAAGTCAAGCGTTTGCGATAAACGTTTTGACTTTTAGTGCGGTCTAGCCGTTGTTCGCGACGAACATGGTTACGTGACCGTAATTAGGTAGGTAATAAACCCTCAAAAGGGCACCTCCTAATTATCACGTTTACTTAGTTAAATGTCTGGTCAAAGTAATTAAAATAAAATTCAAACGAATCGATTTTTAAATAATATTCATAACTAATGATGTAGAAGCAATTAAATCAGTTTTGTCACTTTAATAACTTGGTAAATATTAATTGAACATGTCTAGGCATGTTCAACCCGACCATTCTAAGTTTAGGCTCGGTTCGCAACCGAAATTCACAAAAGTTGACTTTTTCTTTCACTTTCAGTTCTGACCCGATTTAGCTTAGTTTAGATATGCCTTAGGATTCCTTTAGGACCATATTATAGGTTAGTATAACCCTCTGAGGTTGTACAACTTGGTTCCATAGAAATCCTAGTTCATTGCATGTTTCCGTTAAATGCTTAAAAGTTGACCATTATGCCCTTTTGATATAAAAACGAGATTTTTGAAAATGTGAGGGGACAAAAACCTTTATTACTGATTTATAAGCATGTCCTAAAAATTTGACATCAGTTTGTGGTCTAAATTAGGAGTTATGCTCGATATCGTAAATTGAAGTCTTTTTATTAATTAAACGGCATTTTCGGCATAAAGCCTATTGAAACCCAAATTTTGACACCAAACCTTTTACCTACTGGTGTAATATAATATTTAGAATTTTTGGAGATTTTTATTAATTTTTAAAATGATCATAACATGGGGTTCTTGCTTTGATTCGGTAATTGACGGTTATACCCTTTTACTAATAAAATGAGTTTTACATAACATTTTGATACCAAATATTTTTATACTAATTTCATATGTTAAAATAAAATATTTTAAGTCTCCTGGACTGATAAAAATCTCAGGTTTTTTTATATAACCTGAAAATCGCCTAAAACCGACTTTTTACGCGTTTTAAACGCATAGTATGAGTTAAAACTATGTTTAACATTTAAGACCTATTACCTATGATGTTATCAGTAAATTTTGATACTTTAACAGTAGGTAAAAGTTTTAAACTTAGATTTCCAGAATTGACCCTTAAAGCTTATGTGAAATGACCAAAATGCCCATACGGTGCATAGTTTGGTCATAAATGATAAATTTCACATATATGCAAGATCTTACTGATATGACTTACAAAAATAAATTTTTTTACTGATCATTTTAGACCAGAACCTCATATTGTCATTTAACCTGTTTTACAATCTTTAAAATGACCAAAATACCCCTACGGGGCTTAAATTGATTTTAAATCCGCTTTGGACATAATGGAAGGTATCCTACTGATATCATAACACATTTTAAGCATATTAACTTAGGGAACCTGTTCATGACTCATTTGGTTACCCATTATGCATTTTTCGCGTTCATTGCGGTTTATGTGACTAGTTTGCATAAATCGACCGAAACGGGTCAAACCTTATCATTTTTACCTCAAAATCCAGAATGTGTTTAGTTTACCCATATTATACAAGTCTTCATACTTGTCGGGTCTAAATCACATTCTAATCCGGTCTTCGCTTAATCTTGCGTTTTGAACTATAAACATTTCTTTAAAACTAACCGGTCTAAGTTTAAACTTAAGTAAGACCCATTAGGGATCTAATAGGTTATTAAAACCTTCGTTCCAGATTTAGGAGCCCAGTAAAAGATATTTGCACTTGCTGATTGTTATACGGCTGAGATAAATTTGTATTTTTGCTCAGGTAAATACTTTTAACTTATTTTTCCCTTATACGGGCTTGGGGTACGGTATTTAATAATACCGCTTGGTCGGGTATTGAATCTTTAATCGTATGAAGGTTAAATCATTGAGATAACCCGTTTAATCTGTTTTGTTTGTTTTAATTCTTTGGGGGGTTAATGACCATGTCCTGAATATCATCGGCTCATTCATTGAAATGGCCACGACTTAAGCACGGGGTGTAGGCATACACCTGCCGGTGCGTAGGTAAAAAGATATACCCGCTTGTTCTAGAATAACTCACCGTGGGTTATATTATGTGGTGTATCTATTAATCTTTAACCCGGTATTTCTAATCCGGGCTACTAAACGTATAACAAACATATAATTCTTTTACAAGATTATTTTTAAATAATCATCCCAAGTGCAGAAAAAAGGGTTAGTTGGCCACACCCCGAGTGCAGAAACGTATCTGTACTACCAAGATTTTGCAAGATTTTGTGAATCTTAGCGTTGGCCACACCCCGTGCTGAGCTGGGCATGCCCCCGTGGTGGGCGTAGAAGCTTCCACAGCTTTGTCCTTTATGCAGATACTTGACCACGCCCCCGTGTCCAGTGGGCACGGCCCGTGGTCAGTTTTCTGCTTCTTGTTTTTGCTCTTGGGGATGCTGCCGAGGGGTCGGGCATGTCATGTTTATTCCTTTTCTTTGTATTTATGTTGGTTTTTGCTGTATGTTTATTCCTTTTGTTCGTTTAAGCTCATTTGGTCCTGTGAATACAAAAGGAAGACAAAAACACAGTTTTTCCAACATTAGTACTAAAAAAGGGTTAGTTTTATGCCTCATTGGATGTAATTTATATGTTGCATTTTAAACACATCAGTACAGATACGGTACTGACCACGAGGCCGTGCCCGCTGAACTTGGGGCCGTGTTAGGCCATCTGCTGACACTTGCAATTAACGAAGGAAGAGATAATGCTGACAACGGGGCCGTGCCCAGCGGGCACGGGGCCTTGGCCAGAGCTCTGTACTGGCTATAAATAGGGGTGCTTGGTTCACTTCAAAGGCATCCCTTGGCAAACCACTAATCTCCCACTTTGCCATCACTCCACCACCACCACTACAACACCAACACCCACCACCATCATCCACCATCCACCTTTAGAATGTGTGTAGTAGTCTCGGGATCCAAGATTGATCGTAAGGGTTCTTGCCAATCAAAGGCCATGTTTGGTTAAGCCTCTTACATCACTTGGTGAAGACAAGTCTTTAGTTTATTAGTTTTGATTTTTAATCTTTTTGCATTTTTATTTGGTTTTGTATTAATGACTTTAATAACTAGTTTCTTATGTTGAAGGTGAATTTTCTTTGTCATTTGTATGTGGTGTCTTGGCATTACTTTACTGTCTATATAAAGTAAAAGATTGCATCATTCATGTCTCTACAGTCTATATAGTGGCATGTTGGCTACCTGGTCGGGGGTTAAGGGAATGGTTTAGTAAGGTTCTTGCCTTGTTCAGTGTATAGATCCTGCAAGGACCTTATTCAAGCTTACTAGGATCTTCTTCAATACCCACTGGTATTGGATGGCGGGGGTCCGAATAGCTTGAACCCCTCATATGTAAACTACTATTAATACATTAAACCGGCTACTTGGGATTGTATCCCTGCTGACTCAAACCACTTAGCCGTGGGTAAAGTCACCTTCAAAAGAGGGGCCTACCACTTTTCGCATTAATAACTTAATTAATTATCTTTCAATATTCCGACCCTTTGTGATTGTATCCTGGCTGACTCAAACCACTGGGTTGAGGGTAACGTCATCTTCAAAAGAGGGGCCTATATAATGTGTGTAAAATGAAACATATAAATTACATCAAATGAGGCATAGAACTAACCCTTTTTTAGTACTAATGTTGGAAAAAGTGTGCTTTTGTCTTCCTTTCGTATTTTCAGGACCAAATGAGCTTAAACGAACAAAAGTAACAAATATGCAGCAAAAACTAACATATATACGAAGAAAAGGAATAAACGTGGCATGCCCGACCCCTCGACATCATCTCCACAAGCAAAAACAAGAAACAGACGGTTGACCACGACACGTGCCCATTGGACACGGGGGCGTGGTCAGGTGTCTGCAGAAATGGAAAAAGCTGTAGAAGCTTCTATGCCCACCACGGGGGCGTGCCCAGCTCAGCACGGGGCATGGTCAATGCTAAGATTCGCAGAATCTTGCAAATCTTGGTAGTACAGATACACTTCTGCACACGGGGCCATGCCCAGCGAACACGGGGCCATGTGGAGCCTTATGCAGACAATTGCAATTAATGAAGGAAGAGAAAAGGGTTGGCCATGGGGGCGTGTCCAGCGGACACGGGGCCGTGGCCGGGCTTCTATATAGGCTATAAATAGGGGTGCTTGGCTCACTTCAAAGGCATCCCTTGGCAAACCACCTCTCTCCCACTTTGCCACCACTGCACCACCACTACAACACCCACATCCACCATCCACCTTAGAGTGTGTGTAGTAGTCTCGGGATCCAAGATTGATCGTAAGAGTTCTTGTCAATCAAAGGCCATGTTTGGCTAAGTCTCTAACATATCTTGGTGAAGACAAGCATTTAATGTATTACTTTTGAATTTTAATCTTTTTGCACTTTTTATTTGGTTTTGTATTGATGACTTTAATAACTAGTTTCTTATGTTGAAGGTGAAACTTCTTTATCATTTGTCCGTGTTGTCTTGGCATTACTTTACTGTCTATATAAAGTAAAAGATTTTCACCATTCATATACGGTCTATATAGAGATATGTTGGCTACCTGGTCGGTGGTTAAGGGAATGGTTTAGTAAGGTTCTTGCCTTGTTCAGTGTATAGATCATGCAAGGACTTGGGTCAAGCTTACTAGGACCTCCTTCAATACCCACCGGTATTGGATGGCGGGGTGCCAATGGCTTGATCCCCTCATATGTAAACTACTATTAATACATTAAACCGGCTATTTGGGATTGTATCCCTGCTGACTCAAACCACTTAACCGAGGGTAACGTCACCTTAAAAAAAAAAATTTTAAAAAAAAAAATTTTTTTTTTTTTTTGGGTTCGAAAAGTAGCGATTTTAACCTAAAAAATATTAAAAAAATCAAAAAAAAAAATTTTGTGTGATTTTTAGCTATTTTTATGCATTTTTGGTGTGTTCACATTGGTTCTCGCGGTTCTCGCAATAAGAGGTGGTTCTCGCATGATCTTCTCCCTATATATATATATATATATATATATATATTATAGATTTTAAAGATTAAAAACCTAAAAAATATACTAGCCCAAAAAATATTCAGCCCAACTTAATAGTTAATATCAAAATCTAACCCTAAATCCCTATTCCTAAACAATATTCACATAGTCATAATTTGATTGTGTGAAGATCTGCATATCGCCGCTCCACAAACACACCAAAATCTAACCCTAAATTCCTAATCGTGATTTTAGTTATGTATTGCTTTTGTTAGTAAAGTGTTGGACATGTTTTAATTAAGTTAGGATTTGTTTTTCTTGAACGCAGCCTTATAATTCAATCGAGCGAAAACGATCCGCTTGATTTTTTTTAGGATTTGATAAAAACCGAGCGAAAACGATCCGATCGATTCAAATTCAATCCGAGCATGAGCATCACTTTTGTGCTCGGTTTTGCGAATTCGATCGGATCGGATCAGTTGTAATTCAATCCGAGCATGAGCAGGCCATCGATCAGATCGGGTCGGTTCATGAACACCCCTAAACCCTGCTGACTCAAACCAGTTAGCCGAGGGTAACGTCACCTTCCAAAGAGGGGCATACCACTTTTCGCATTAATAACTCAATTAATTATCTTTCAATACTCCGACCCTTTGGGACTGTATCATTGCTGACTCAAACCATTGGGTTGAGGGTAACGTCACCTTCAAAAGAGGGGCCTTTTACTATAACTAAGATAATCTCTTAAAAAGTGCAAAAATGCGGAAATCATCAAAGGATACATTAAAGGCGAGTCGGATCCAAGTGATTCATCTTGTCTATCTGTTTTTATTTTTATTTTTATTTCAGCATTTTTAGTTTTTATTTTTCATGTTTAAAAGCTTTTCCAAAAATTTTAGTTTGAGTAGACGTTGAGGATAAACTGGTACTAAAAGCTCTTATGTCCTTGGATGACCTCGGTATCTTACCAACGCTATACTACGCTCACGATGGGTGCGCTTGCCCATGTGTGTGTTTAGTGTTAGTAGAATATCGTGTTTTATAAATTTAAAACTTGACTAATGTGTAAAATGGGCTTAAAATATTAATAAAAACATAATACATCCGACACACACCACTTACTACTATAACTAAGATAATCTCTTAAAAAGTCCGAAAGTGCGAAAATCATCAAAGGATACATTAAAGATGAGTCGGATCCAAGTGATTCATCTTGTCTATCTGTTTTTATTTTATTTTATTTTCATTTCTGCATTTTTAGTTTTTATTTTTCATGTTTTAAACCTTTTCTCAAAAATTTAGATTGATTAGACTTTGAGGATAAATCGGTACTAAAAGCTCTTGTGTCCTTGGACGACCTCGGTATCTTACCAACGCTATACTACGCTCACGATGGGTGCACTTGCCCATGTGTGTATTTAGTGTTAGTAGAATATCGTGTTTTATAAATTTAAAACTTGACTAATGCGTAAAATGGGCTCAAAATATCAATAAAATCATAGCACACCTAACTCACACCAACTTGTAATAAAATAGATGGGTCGGTTGTGTATGACTTGTATCAGAAAATTAATAATTTCACTCAAAATTGTTTAAGTGTCTCTGAATATTATCATAAATTGAATGTTATGTGGAGGCAATTAGATCAAATCTTGCAACTGCCTTCTTGTTCTTGTGATGTTGTAAAGGATTTCAATAATTTTAATCATATGATTAAGCTAATGCAGTTTTTAATGGGTCTTGATGGGATTTATCAAGGTGTTAGAACAAAGCTGTTAATGAAAGAAACCCTACCTACTGTTAAGGAGGCATTTGCTATTGTTTCTAGGGAAGAATCCCATAGAAACTCTACCAGTGGTGCAAAAAAGGCACAGACCATGGTTTTTGTTTCTAAAGTGAATCAACCTACTGAATTTAAGAAAACAAATAAGGTTTCAAATCAAAATTTGAAATGTTCGCACTGTAATAAAATTGGTCATTATGTGGATAAATGTTTTGAAATTATTGGTTATCCATCTTGGATGAAACCACCAAGAAACAGTCAGGCCAAGAAAGCAGTTGCAAGTAATAGTAGTTCAGTTGAGTCGTCTGATAATTATGTTAATTCTTTGACTAATGATCAAATAGCAAGGCTCCTTAGTCTATTAGGGGATAAGCCTAGTGGGTAGCCTAGTGGGCCTCCACAAAGCTGCAATGTTTCAAGTGGTGGTTTGTTCTGTGCTAGTTTATTTTCTAAACCAATGTTTTGTTTTAGTAGTGGCTCTGATTGAGAACAGACTACGGGTTGGATTGTTGATTCAGGTGAAAATCATCATATGATCAAAGATGAATGGTGCCTAATTGATTTTATAGATGTATCTGAGTTCAAAATAACAGTTAAACATCCTAATGGTACAAATGCTTTAGTAACAAAAACTGGATCTGTAAAACTTGTTAATAATGTGATTCTTAAGGATGTGTTTGTTGTTCCTGAATACAACATAAACCTTATTTATGTTCACAAATTGGCTAGAGACAATAAAATGTTAGTTGTTTTTTTATGAAGCCATTGTTATGTTCAGGACTTGTCAACCAAGAAAGTACTGGTGACTAGTAATCAAATGGATGGGTTGTATTTTTGTGGCAGTTCTTGCATGGTAGATAAGGTGTGTTATAGTTCTAGTACTTATAATAGTCTTTGGCATGCTAGATTGGGGCATCCATCTGATCATGCTATAAAAGTGTTTAAAAATAAGTTGAACTTAGGAATTCCAGATTCTATGCTTCCTTGTGAGGTTTGTCAAAGAGCCAAACAACACAGGGAACCGTTTCCTTTGAGTAATCATAAGTCTAAAAGTTTAGGGGATCTTGTACACTTAGATGTATGGAGTCCTTACAAGGTTTCTAGTAGGGAAGGGCATAAGTTCTTCCTAACAATTGTTGATGATTACTCAAGGGTTATGTGGGTGTGTTTGATGAAGACCAAACATCAGGTTTTTGAAAATGTTGTTGATTTTGTAAATGTGGTTAAAACTCAGTTTAAAAGAAATATAAAATGTTTTCGAAGTGATAACGGAACTGAGTTTGTAAATAACCAAATGAGTTTATTTTGTAGACAAAAAGGTATACTTCATCAAACGTCTTGTACATACACACCCCAACAGAATGGGATAGTCGAAAGGAAGTATAGACATTTGTTGAATGTTGCTAGAGCATTATTGTTCCAAAGTTTTTTACCTATTAGGTTTGGTCAGAATGTTTGTTAACTCCTGCTTATTTTATCAATAGGACTCCGTCTTTGATGCTAGGTAGTAGAACTCCCTATGAGTTGGTGTATAGCTTTGAACCTTTCCAAAATCACTTAAATTTGTTTGGTTGTTTGTGTTTTTGTATTGTGTTAAATGATAGTGATAAACTCAGCAGTCGTGCTAAGAAATGTGTTTTCAATGGGTCCAATGAGAAAAGGGTTATAAAATGTACAGTTTAGACAATAAAACTGTATTTTATTCCAGAGATGTTAAGTTTTTTGAAACTGTATTTCCTTTTAAAGATAGAATTGTTTTTTAACAAGTTAATGAGAATGTTTTTATTGATATAAACAATTTGAATTTTTTTGACACATATGAGAACAGAGAAGCACAACAACTTAAAACTCCCAATGATGAAGGAAAGGAACCAAATGAGACAGGGACACATGAATCATCTGATTTAGATGATAAGGATACTGATACTGTTGGCAGGCTTTCTAATAAGGAGTCCAGTGTGAAGGAACATGTCTCTAATAGAGATAATTCTATCATACCTGTTTTTGAAGAACAAAACATTCTAAGGGAAATACGAGTAAGGAATTAGGTAACCAAAGCCAACTCAGGAGATCGGTGAGGAGTTCTACTTTACCTAGAAATCTTAGTGACTTCATAGTTGAAGGTAAAGTCAAATAAGGGTTAGAAAGAGTAGTAAACTATTCTAGGTTGTCAATAGAACATAAGTGTTTTATTTCAGTTCTAGATAAAAGTTATGAGCCAAAGAATTTTAGTGGGGCTTGTGGTGATCCCAATTGGATATTTGCCATGAATGAAGAAATTGAAGCTCTTCATGGGAATGATACCTGGGATCTTGTGGACCTGCCTCCTAGTAGGTCTCTTGTAGGTTGTAAGTGGATATATAAGGTCAAATACAAGTCAATTGGTGAAATAGAAAGGTATAAGGCTAGACTAGTGGCTAAATGTTATAGCCAAAAACAAGGGATAGATTTTGATGAAACGTTTTCACCAGTTGTTAAACTGGTTACAGTTAGATGTATAATATCTATTGCTGTTGAACGTGGTTGGAAGTTGTTTCAACTAGATGTCAATAATGCTTTCCTTTATGGTCAATTGCATGAAGATGTATACATGGCTTTACCTGATGGTTATTTTTCTAAAGAAGAAAAAAGGGTGTGTAAACTTAAAAAATCGCTATACGGATTAGAACAAGCACCTAGAATGTGGAATGAGAAGTTGGTAAATGTGTTGTGTGAATTTGGATTCATTCAAAGTAAATGCGATTATTCTTTGTTTTTCAAAGTTAGTCAAAATGTTGTTGTTTATTTGCTTGTATATGTAGATGATATCGTGATTACTGGTAACTCTGTTAAGGAAATAGAGCTAGTTAAACAACGGCTTAAAACCAAGTTTTTAATTAAAGATTTGGGAGAGTTAAAATATTTCCTTGGGATAGAGGTGATTAAGTGTAATAAATGAGTGTGTTTGTCACAACGAAAATATTGTTTAGAATTATTGGCTGAGTATGGCATGAGTGCATGCAAACCAGTAAATAATCCAATTGAACAAAATAGTGTTGTTACAGAATTGTGCAAAAATAACAGTGATATTGTGGATAGTATAACTAGATATAAAAAACTAGTGGGCAAGCTAATTTATCTTGCGCATACTAGGCCAGACATATCATACACTGTTCACTATTTGAGTTAACACATGCATTGTCCGTCTCAAGGTCATTTAAAGTTGCGTTTAGGCTGTTGCGATATTTGAAACAATCTCCTGGTAAAGAAGTGTTGTTTAGTAAAGGGTCGTCTCTTGACTTAGTTGCTTATGCAGACTCAGACTGGGCAAAATGTCTTGAGTCAAGAAGGTCGGTTACTAAGTTTTGTATATTTTTAAGGAATTCTTTAGTTTCCTAGAAAAGTAAAAAAATAGGCTACTATATCTATATCATCAGCCGAAGCTGAATATCGATCTATGTGTGCAGCAGCGTGTGAGGTTGTATGGCTGAAAAATCTGTTGCTTGAGTTAGCGGTGTCTGTTAAGTTGACAGTTCAGTTGTATTGTGATAACAATGCTGCTTTGTCCATAGCAGTTAATCCGGCGTTTCATGATCAGACTAAACACTCTGAAATCGATTTGTTTTTCTTGAGAGAGTTGATTTCAAAAGGTGTTATAAGTGTTGGAGGAATTCAATCGGCAAATCAGCTAGCAGACTTGTTTACAAAAGGTTTTCTAATTGGACATCACAATGATTTATGTTCAAAAATGCATATGTTTGATTTCTTTGGATATTAAATTGAGGCGGGGTGTTAAAAATACAAAAGGTTATATTTTTAGAGCTAAGTTCCCGTGAAAATAAAATAAACGTACGAATTGAAAGAAAAGTAAAAAAAGTGGCAGTGTCATTTTGGTAATTATCAGCAACTTCAAAATTACTCTAGTAGAGTAATTTTGAGCTTCTGTAGAGTAATTTTGTAAATGTTCATGTAGAGTAATTTTGGTCGTGTAGGATAATTATCAAAATTACACTAACCACCCCCCCCCCCCCCCCCAAAAAAAAAAAAAAAAAAAAACCTTAAAAAAACCTAAACCCCCCCCCCCCCCCCCAACTAAAAACTAAACCATAAAGCTAAACCCCATAACTAAATGCTAACAAAATTACTCTACAAGACATTTTCCAAAATTACTCTACAGAAGTCAAAATTACTCTACTAGAGTAATTTGATAATTACCCTACATTTCCCAAAATTACTCTACAGATGCTCAAAATTACTCTACAAGACACTTTTTGTTTTTTCCCCAGTAATTTTGAAGTTGCTGATAATTACCAAAATGACACCGCCACTTTTTGTTTTTCCCTCAATGCGTACGTTTCGTACGTTAATATTATTTTTATTTGATCATTTACCTATATTTTTATTTGCTTTACAATTTAATATCTTTTATTTCTTGTAGCTGTATTATAATAATATTTTTTCATCTTTTTTGTAACATGTTGGGCTGAGGTGTTTATAGGCTTGTAGCTGTTGTTGATAATGGGCTTGTAGCAGGGCTTGTAGCTTGTTGTTGATAATGGACTTGTAGCAGGCAGTTACATGGGCTATCTACGCATTGTATGGGCTGTTGTAACAACCCAGTAGTGTATATAAAAAAGAAGCAGATATCTGATTGAGGGAATTTCAGTCATTTTTTCGACACATCTTCAGAGACACAGAGTCTTCTTAAGTGAATTAGGGTTTGTTATTGTAAAAGCTTTGATTCGTTGTTTATCGAAGCTTATAGCATAGATCCGGTTGTAGTTCATTAGAGATATCACTTTGATAATCTTTTTGTGAGTGAGAGTGTTTAGTTTGAGAGGTCTGATCTTGTATCTTGTTTCAAATAATCTTGTTCCATCTTTGTTCTTGAGTTAGTAATCATTGGTTCGAGTTCTGTGTTCGATTGTTTGGGTTGGTTCTTTAAAATCCAATCAATTTTGGTTAAACTATGGTTCGGTCATTAGCTTTGTGCATGACTCAATTAAGTTTTCAGCTAATAACGGTATATCTTGGCTAAAAATTTGACTTCAAGTTTCCAAAAAAGAATTAAACTTTGTCATTGTTCTTATGATCTTATCTAAACTATTGAAAAGTTTGGGGTTCAATACCTAAAAGGAGCCACATCTATTATAATGAATGTGTCTTTGACATCAGTTCGATTTGGTTACATTGATCGGTTATGGAATGCCTAACGGAAACAAAATCATAAGTTATATCGGTTTTAGTTGATGTTTGAGCCGGTCTTTGTCTCGTATTATAGATATAAATTCGCATGTCCGCCGTAGCTTTACATTGATCAACTGAAAATGAGCACCTACACAAGCCTTTAATCTTCACCTTTCTAAAGTTGCACCTATAGTTCCTACTGTTCACTCAACCATAACACAGATCACAGATTGTTCATGAAGTGGATTTTTAGTTGGCTTGTAGAGTTAAATTTGTAAATTGACCAAAATACCCTATGTTATTAAAAAAATAAACTAAATAAAGTGTTAAGGAAGTATTAAAGAATTATTAAAAATATATAAGTTTTGTGGACACACTTAAAATAAATAATAATAAAATTAAATTAAAAAAAAAAACCCCAGCCCAAGGTTGGATTTAAAGAATCATCTTCTGCTTACAAGTTAAATTTACAGGATTATCATAAGCACAAGTGTAGTGGTAGCATAATCGTGACAGTGGACAATGTTTGTAACAGTAGAGATGCAAGCACTAAGGTGGGGTCTGAGGAGGGTATGATGTAGACAGCCTTACCTCTACTCCGTAGGAATAGAGAGGCTGCTTCCAATGTAAATCACACACCGGTTAAAAAGGCGCTGAAGCCGGGACTTTTTCAAACAGGTTTTTGTACCAACAAAATAATTTGCAATCTTTCAAACATTTTAGTTAAGAAACACATTGCTAATGTTAAAATATGTTTTTTTTTTCAGCAAAACATTTTAAAAGATCTGATTGAGAAACTAAAATAAAATTAACTGAAGCAAGCACATGATTAAGACTAGATAAAAAGTTTACCAATCAAAATCCTACCAAAATCAATAAGAACATGCACTTACTAAACTGAAGTTGTAAAATAAGTAATTTGGAAAACCATCCAAACCGTCAAGATACAAACTGCATAACAAAAATGAACAAGCATAAATAATTCATTCAACAGAATGATATTAGCAAACCCCACAGTTTAACCACAAATAAATTTTTTTCTTCATTGTGGTGGTGGTGGCCCTGCCACAGCTGCCACTGGTGGGGCCACTGGTGGTATCGGTGCTTTCTGTTGATGTGCTTGTTCACCGCTTGGTCCACTTGGCGGCATTGAGGGTGGATGAGACGGTGGACGGTATTGTTGATAAGGTGGAGGTGGGCCATACCCGTACGGTGGTGGTGGATAATACTGCTGGTAGTATTGTCCACCGCCTTGAGGTGGAAGTGGTGGCGGTGGATAAGCAGCATAATGTGGCCGCTGATCTGAACCACCACTTCTATTCTCACCCGACCCACTAGCACCGCTCCCGTCTTGAGAATGGATCACCGCCCCCATTCTTTGAGGATCCATTGAAGGATAAAACGCACGGCCATGCTGAGGTGGTGGAGGCGGTATATTAAAATAATGCATTGGTGGTGGCGGGTGTTGGTGGTCCTGACTAGCGGATGTTCCTGGCGGCTGAAACTGATTCTGCTGCTGTGATATAACCGCACGGGGTAACAATCCACTGTGAGCAACCGCTTGTTGTCTCGCTTCATCCGAACCTGGTTCGCCGTCAACCTTCGGTGCTTGTGGGCGACCCCACATTAGTTTTAACCGAAGGCCTTTGATGACGAGTCGGTTCGAGAGTTCTTCAGCTGCTTTTTCTGCACCTTCTCGAGTAGTGTAGGTAACAAAGGCACACGCGCGTTGGAGAACCATTTTTACGGACTCAATTTCACCGTGAGAGTAAAAGTTGTCTCTAAGGTCTTGCTCGGAAACTCGCGCATCCAGCCCTCCTACGTATAACGTTCTAATGCTCTCGTCCTCTGGGGGTTCTAACGACGGCATTTCGCCTGCCTTGTTTAGTAGTTTTAGCGCAACTGGATCGTTAACTCTGCAAATCACATAATAAAAAAAAGTTATATATTTGTGTTTTAAAAAATAGGGGGGATGAGTGGATGGATAGTGGCATACCCGTAATAACGGTCTTTGATATTCTGCTGGGATAACTCGCCAGTGACAGGCATCTCATGCCTGTAAGGGCATTCAGCACCTCTAGTACATTCGCCTCTGATGAAAAAACTGCAAATATGTGCTCGATTTCTCTTGTAATACGGTGTTGTCCTTTGCAATTTCAAAATAGTATCATTTGGTCGTTCCTTTCCATACGAGGACTCATAATCTAGACCGGCTCTTGCCTGCAGCAAAGAAACAATAATAATAAGATTATATCAGTTGTGACTTTATATTTGCATTAAAAAATTGTGTATAGATTGTAAAGGTGCATACCCTGCGATCATGTTCCTCAGCAAAGTATTCCCTGTTGACATCACTCTTCGGTATGGAGTCATTTGAGTTGATACTGAGTGCCGTATCACGAACTTGAACTGGTAAACCATATTCAAGATCTAAAAGGCAAACTTGACAAACGTTTTTCAACTTGCTGCATGTTTGGCAGATCTCACTTTTCTTGTATCTTGCATCCCTACCAGGTCTCCACCTGAACACTGTAAATGGCCTAGTGCAGATCTTGCACTCCTTATCATAATTTGCTTTTGTCTGCCAATATATTAATTTTGTTTAATATCTTGCATAGAAACACATGAACCTCATTAGGCCATATGAGTAAATTACAATTGACTTAAAAAAGTAAAATACAATGAAAAAAGAAGCTGAATGCCCATATATTAAAGTTGTATAGCATCTTGTATAGAAACCAAATGAGTCCCATACAGCCAAACGAATAAATGAAATATAATTTCATTTTAAACAATGAAAAAAGAAACCGACGCACTGAATGCCCATGGAACTATAGGAGATAATGTTTACATATCAAGAAAAGAGTCTAGTAAGCAAAAAAATTTGAAGAGGGGCGTTTACATGTATAAAGTAAAGTAAATTATGCGATGCCAAATAAAATATATGATAAAATAACTAGGAGTATTTGAGCACAAAACCAAAAATTGTACTTCTACCTTTTTAAGTTGTAAATTATCAGATAAAGTTTAGCTATCTCTAATGAATTAAGAAATTGAAATAACTAATTACAAAAGGGACATCTATGTGAGAAAATAGTGTGAATTAAATGAAACTAGAAGTCCTTCAAATCACGTTAAAAGAAAGGTAAATACGTAAATTTATTTTACCCTATTTATCAGTTTTGATGCAGTTGGTATGAAACTGATTATACAAAACAAAATATATGACATCAAAATAACACAACCTGTCAACAAGTAGCAGAATGTTTTTATCAGAAAACAAACTCTGACTATATTAACCTCAGAAAATCAGTTCCAAAATGCAAATCCAAAGTCCAAACATCTTGTTACACAATAGTAATGACAGAAAACGAGCAAAAGTTTCCTAGTCCCCACCTTGTCGTCCAATATGTAAATATAGTACTACTAGTTTATTCTATAAGTAAGTAAACAATAAGCTACTACTTAAAAATGAATCATAAATTACAAGAAAGAACAAAACTTGGAAAATACCATTCGAAGGTACGGATTGTCGCCTAGACATGACTCGCATATGATTGGGAAATCAGATCGTTCCCAACCATCCGCCTCAACGTCTCTCAATATTCTATGTGCCATTAGTTCTGCAAAATACAAAAGAAAACAAAATATAAATACATAGATAAGTATACAAAATCAGTCTTGTTAACAAACAACATTATTATTTAATGTACACAATAAAGCAGAATGCTTCGGGCATAGGGAACATCTAACTATGTAAGCGCCAACAAATGAAAGCTTCCACACCCACAGCCAATTCAAAATAGTAACATAACAACTTCCATTGACTTTGACCATCTTACTTACAACTTCACTTCACTTCAAAGTTCAAATCATAACAACAGACGACCAATTCTAATAATTATACATACTTTCATTGCAAACTACCCATTTCAAATCATCTAAACTAAATCCCACTAGTAAAAGTCAGCTTTTAACACTCAGCCATATTTTGTGGTTGTTTTATAATTCTAGCATAAGTAATAGTCTTTTGCAACAAACGTTCAATGGTCACAAAAACCTCTAGACACCTATATTGTCAAAAGCACACAAGACGTGGCGCATACGCACAGAAGTGCATTGCTATCCACCTTGTGTGCTGTGACCGGAAAAGTGATGTTTTGCAGGTTCAGGCCAATTTACAGCTAAATTCCGACCAAAAAAAAGGTAAAAATAAACCCTAAAAAATGCCTAAGCCCTATAAACGGCATTTTATACTATGCGCCTAGCTTTAAATACCTTCTAAGCTCCGGGATCCAGGCTCGTCCTATGAGTGTGCGCTTTGACAGCATAGCTAAACACTTCAACAATTTACAGCCAAACAAATCATTCTAACAGCTTAACAACAACATCTAAACCCTAGAATATCACAAATGTAACGAAAGTTTCAATAAAAAACCATTAGTGTTTACTAACAACTGTCGAATTTAATCCATACAGCAAAAACAAACTGAAAAAGGCCACCAATCATCACATATTTACAGGATTAGAACCAATTTGAAGACAAAACCCTAGCCCTAATCTAATTAACAGTTTGATCTTGGGTAACATCAAATCTAACAGAATTAACAAATCGATAGAGTCACTTACCTGATTTGTTCGTGAATCGATGAAGAAAAAAAAAAAAAAAAAGGGACGGATGCAATCGAAGGCGGAGAGACGTAGGGTTCAGATATTTGCACAAAAAATCCAAGATTGAACTTGTTGTGCTGTGAGGGGGTATTTTAGTCTTTCTAGCTTATGAATAATCAAATATCGACTTTGTTTGTGATCTAGTGTTATTCTATCTTGTTTCACTATTCACATCCATAATATTATGTAGTGTTAGCATGGGCGGCTCTTTAGGTGTGCGGGGAGCACTTCCGCACAAGGCCCGTTTTTTCGAGGGGCATGGGATTTTTTTTTTTAAATCGATATATACATGTTAATTTAAAAAAAAATTGTACACACATAACAAATCCAATATAAAGACCCATTATCAAATGCATTTGTATTCTTTATAATTTACCCAACTTTACAATAGGTTTATTGGGCCCACTCCAATACTAATATGATTAAAAAAACAACGCAGCGGCTAGCCACGCAGGAAACTGAACGGACGAACATCAGGAGACGAATCCGAACATAAGGTGAGTTTCCGATTGAAACTTTGAATTTCTGTTTGATATATTGAAACTTTGATTCAGAATTTCCGATTGGTATATATAATCTGAAACTTTGAATTGAAAGTTTAATCTGAATTTCCGATTGAACATCCGGTTGATATATTGATTCTAAAAGTTTGATTTCTGATATAATTGTTTTATTGAGTGATTATTTGAATCGATCGAACTTTGATATATTGGAAGTTTGAAAGTTTGATAATCTGATCGAACTTGGATCAAATGTAATCTGAAACTTTGAATCTGATCGAACGCAATGAGGGCTGCACGAATCATTGGTTAGCTATTAACTTATTATTTATTAGGGTATGTAACTCATTAGAATACTATGATTTTGTCATTATTGTAATTGCATTGTTTATCAAATACTACAATTTATGTCGTTTTCGTAATTATATTGTTTACCGTTAAAGCATATGGGCCCATTTTTCAAGCTCGAACAGGGTACGTGAATTCTCAGAGACGCCACTGAGTGTTAGTCACTAATAAGACAAAAGTTGAAGTAATTAAAAAATTAAGAGTATAACATCATCGACTTATTTCACTATTAATATCCTTCCATGAGACTATGTTCATTGGTGACCGGGTGTTAATCACCAATAAGACAAAAGTTTAAATAATTAAAAAAAAAAAACTCACATCAATCTACAACCCAAACTAATATCTCTAATAATTTAGTTAATCAAATAACTTATAATATTTGAACTTTAAAAGAAAACTAAATACACGGTATTTCTTAATTTTTTTGAACATTCCGATATTTTTTTTAAAACCAAGTTCGTTCAAAAAATAGGTAAGTTTTACATAAATCGACTCGTATCCTCGTTCTGATCAAAATCCATAAAACATCGGTTTGTAATTCGGAAAAAAAAACTTAACTCTGTTAAGCTATTTTTAACAGCGGACTATTATCGGTCAAAAGTAGACCAGTTCGAATTATTATCGGCCAATAACTGAGTTGTTATTATTATCGGCAAAATTGAGAAAGTTACGATTATTTAAATCCAATTTTCCTAGATTTTATTGTGAATGCTCTAATAACCTGAACGTCACTAACCCAAGTGAAAATCCACCCAACAACATCATGTCACTCACCTTTTGCCACTCTCCTCATCTCACTCTCCAAACCCACAAAAACCATCATTCAAGAACCCAAATCCCTCTTTTCAGATCCAACTTCACACTCAAACCCACAGTACTCATCTTTCAAACCCCTCAAAAACAACTTTCAAGATCAAGAATCTCCATACCCAGATCAATTCAACAAGAACCACCTTCTGTGACACTAACACCTGCAAATACCAAATGGGAATCTTTGTTGTCCACTTTAGCAAGCTTGTATCCTGTGTATGTGACAGTGGGGGGTGTTGTTGCTTGCTTAAAGCCTTCAACTTTTTCATGGTTTGTCGAAAAAGCTCCCGGTTCTTATAGCTTTTCACTTGGGTTTATTATGCTTGCAATGGGGCTCACTTTGGAGTTTAAAGATTTGGTCAATTTGTTCATGCAAAGGCCTCTTTCTGTAAGTTTTAATGGAATCTTGAAATGCTTAAAGATTGGCTTTCGGGTGTGTTGTTTGAGTTCAGTGTTGATGTGGGGGTATTTTGGTAATTTTAGGGGAAAAAGAAAGTTGTTGGTGCTAATATGCATCTTTCTAGATGAAGTGTAGTAGAAGGTAGTTGATTGAAAATTTAAAAACAAAAATTACTAAAATTCATATGTAAAATCATGATCATCATACTCAATAAATCCCATCAATAACAAAGCTGGTAGGTCTGAGAAGAGGAAGAAGTAGACAGTCATACCTCTACACACGTAGGAATAGAGAGGCTGCTACGGGTGAGACCCCGGCTCGATGGTAGTTTTGCATCAAACCTTGGACATAAGGCACATAACACTCGGCAATTAAGACAAAGGCCAATTAGTGCATGTACTCCCTTGTCTTTCAGCTATCAACGCCACCACATGATGCATGATTAACCATCCCCTCGTTTAACATTATTTCACGAAATTAGTAAAATAACGTTACAATTAGTGCATTTCACTTTTGCCCCCGAGCGCCCATACATATATATACACATTATATGCGCATACCACAAGAGGGGCGTATAAAATTCATATGTAAAATGAGGTTAATAATTCTTTGTAGATATTATTTGGATGTGCTGCTCAGTACACAATTATGCCGGCTCTTGGATTTTCAATAAGCAAAATGTTGGGGCTCTCACAGTCTCTTTCAGTCGGTTTAATATTACTTTCTTGTTGTCCTGGAGGTACTGCCTCTAATGTGGTAAGTATCTATCTTTCTTCAACCCCAAGTTTCAACTAAGCAGTGGCGCAACTTAAGAGGGCCCGTGGGTGCCCGACCCCCCGAACTTTTCACTCAGTAGTGTTATACATTAGTGTTATACATGTAGTTTTCGTATAGAAATTTTTGGGTATATACGTTTTCGACCCCCCGTTCTATAGAAATTTTTGGGTATATACGTTTTCGGACCCGTCTTCATTGTCAAGCTTCGCCACTGCAACAAAGGGTTGTTTGGTAAAACTGTATGATTCATCAATTATCTTTTTTTAGGCACATTTGTTTATAGTGTTACAGGTGACCTTGATTGCTCAAGGAGATGTGCCATTGTCTATTGTAGTGACGGTATGTAGCACTCTTGGCGCAGTGCTTCTTACTCCTCTTTTGACAATGGTCTTGGCGGGAACTTATGTTCACGTTGATGCCATCAAACTTTCAGTCAGCACCTTGCAGGTAATTTTACAACAGGGTTAAGAGTTTTCTGTACGGTCAAACCGACTGATTATAAAGTCAAAATAGATATAATGGTCAGCAAGCATCAGTAGTTTATTATTCACTTGTATATCTTAAATACACCCTTTTGTCTAAAATCTAAATATGAAATTGTTCACATTTTAGTTTGTTGACTAAATATGTGAATTTTACCAACCTTAAATACAGCCTCAAACGAGTTAAAAGCTCGGCTCGAGCTCGCTTCAATATCGCTTAAACGAGCCAAAGCTCGGCGCACCATTGTTATCATCATTATTATTATTTTAAATATAAAAAAAACTAAAATTTTGTTTGGGCTCGTTTAGGCTGGCGAGCCTAAACGAGCTTTGTATTTCAGGCTCGAGCTCGGGCTCATTAAGGCTCGGCTCGATCGAGCTTTTAACCAAGCCGATCATGAGTAGCTCTTGAGCCTTTGGGCTTGTTTTTTTGAAGTTCAAGAAAAATAGGGAACTATAATAAAACAAGAAAAAATGGTATACTTTTGTGATAAAAACGCGTATCAAATTTTTTTGGAGAAGCAATATGTTTGACTTTAAAAAACGTCAAAGTGTACATCTTTATTTGCAACCAGTTGAGTAGATTCTGTTAATGTTATCTTCATGGTTTATCATCAGGTGGTTGTTGCACCCGTTCTGGTGGGCTCTTATTTGCAGAGGATCTTTCCCCGGGCAGTGAAAGCCGCATTGCCTTTTGCACCACTGTTAACCGTTTTGACCGCATCGTTACTGGCTTGCAGGTATTATGTTTTCACTAGAGGTGACAAATGGTTTCGGGTAAAAACATGTAAATTATATGCGGATCAAATGATCCATTTTTATATTTTGTAAACACATAATGTATTTAATACGATTACCAAAACTATATTATTTAAAAACCAAGGTATTTTCTTTAATAAAATGATTTAGGACATTTACACATTAAGTGACTTTTGACCTGTTGAATTCTTAGCTAATTTTATACATTTAACCCGTTATCAATAAAATTTGATACGAATGGACCCATTTCCTTATAAAAAGGTGAAATTGTCACCTATAGTTTTTTTACATATATATATATATATGTGTGTATCTATCTCTGTATGCAATCATTGTTTTATTGTTTTTCTTTCACTTGTGATTTTAGCGTACTCTCCGAAAATGTGGGTCTTTTGAAGTCATCACTGGTTCTCCCATCTTTATCATCAGACGTATCTCCCCTTATTTATGCTCAAGCCTTTTTCTCAAGTGAAATGGGAATGGTTGTGCTTTCGGTGCTATTACTTCATTTTGCAGGTTTCTTTGTCGGGTAATATTTTTATTAATTCATCATTTTGATACTCATTTTAGTAACAATTTAAATATTAATAATAATTATGTTTTTGATGATTGAAATGTGTTCCTGCAGGTATATAGCTGCAACTCTAGCTGGATTTAAAGAGCGACAACGCCGAGCCATATCCATTGAGGTAATACTTTGACATTCCAATAAGTCAATCCATAGCCCGTTTTCATTCGTCATAAAAAGAAGTGGTCCTGGTTAGGCGGTTACATGTTTTTACCTATTATCCAGTTTGATCCAAAACGCCTTTGACCAACAAGTCAACAAACCATTTTCACATGGTCTAAACAGATGTACCTTTAGTTACTTATTTTAACCTGTTATCCAATCTGCTTGTTTGCCAAATTTGCAAGGAACTATCTCTATCTCATAGGGGTCGAAGAGTCTATATTACCCTTGGTCCCGTTAGTTGCTTATCAGACAACTTTCGTTGCAGGTTGGAATGCAGAACTCATCATTGGGTGTGGTTTTAGCAGCGTCACATTTCAGCTCAGCAATGGTTGCATTACCTCCAGCGGTTTCGGCTGTGATAATGAACATAATGGGCAGCAGCTTGGGCTTCTTTTGGAGATGTGTTCATCCTTCTGATTCAAAAGATAGCTCCAAAGATTGATCATGGTGGCCTTGTGTCATTTCTATCAATCAAGATTTCTTTGTAGTTTTTTTATTTGTTTTTGTTTTAATAAAAGTGAAAGATGTTGAATGAAGACTTTGCTTAAGGTTAAGGTTTGGTTACTGGTTTATTGTTTTTTGAGTTAACTCCCATTTTCGTCCCTGTAGTTTGTCCAATTATGCCGGTTCAAACCAAATTTCAAGTTTGTACCATTTCCGTCCCTTACATTTTTTAAACATGTTACTATGTTAGTTCCGTCCAAAAAAAAACATGAGTTAACTGTCATTTTCATCTCTATGGTTTGTCTAATTATTCGATTCAACCTTAGTTTTTTTGATGGAACTGTCATGTTTTAAGAATGCCAGGAACGAAAATGCTACAAATTTGAAATTTTGTCTGAACTAAAATAATTGGACAAACCACAATTAACTCTTATTTTTTTCATTATCCACATGGTTATCAATTTGCAGTTGTTGATGAAAAGTTTTTCTTTTGCAATGAAATTGAATTTTCTTTTGAGAAAAATGTAAAATATTTACTAAAATGGGTAACATCTAATTGAGTAAACTGCCATTTTGGTCTCTGTGGTTTGGCCAGTTTTGCCACTTTAGTCCAAATCTTAAACTTATTACATCTGGATCCCTGTGGTTTGCATTTTGTTGCCATTTTAGTCCAAAATTCAAAAACCCTAAATTTTGTCTGTTACAACCTCCTATTTTGTCCTTTAGTGCAGGGGCATTTTGGTCCATATTAATTTATTATAACATTTCAATAATTAATAACATCATCTTCAAAAACATCATCAAACTTCATCATCAAAACCCAGAAAATCAAGAATTTTATCTTCAAGAAAATCAAGAACCCATAACAAAACCAGAAACCATCACAAAAATCAAAATACAGACAACAAATCAAAACAAAAACCGATTTGTAAAAAGAAACGAGGCTCAGATCTGTATCTTCAAGAACATCATCATCAAAACCCAGAAAATCAAGAACATCATCTTCAAGAAAATCAAAAACCGATTTGTAAAAAGAAACGAGGCTCAGATCTGTATCTTCAAGAACATCATCATCAAAACCCAGAAAATCCAGAAAATCAAGAACATCATCTTCAAGAAAATCAAAAACCGATTTGTAAAAAGAAACGAGGCTCAGATCTGTATCTTCAAGAACATCATCATCAAAACCCAGAAAATCAAGAACATCATCTTCAAGAAAATCAAAAACCGATTTGTAAAAAGAAACGAGGCTCCAACAACAAATCAAAACCTCCATGGCTGCAAACAGAGGTTGCAAGCGCACTTGCCCTCCTCCGCTTTTGCCACGCCACCGTACACCCTCACAGATCATCATCCGTCTCCCCTCCACCACCGTAAACCCTCCACCACCACCGTCTCTGACCACACTGTAAAAGCAGATTATTTACCTGGTTTTCAACAATACTTTTGCTACACCATCGTAGATCGAACATAGAAGGTTCCAGATCTGCTAAACTTCCGGTGGTTTAGGGTTTCAGTATCGGCTTTGATGGTGACAGCGGTGGTGGCGCTTTAGGGTTTCAGTGGTGGCGGTGGTGGAGTTCATGGTGGTGGTGGTGGTGGTGGGAAGGGGGAGGAAGTGGCGGTGGTGGTGGTGCTAGAGAGAGAGAGAGAGGGAGGAGGTGGCGGTTGTGGTGCTATAGAGAGAGAGAGAACTGATTATGATCATCATCATCCCTAACATCATCATCCTCAATATATATTAAAAAAAACTAAAACAAATTAAATTTAAAAAATACCAAAATGCCCATGCACTAAATGACAAAATAGGAGGTTGTAACAGTCAAAGAAATGGGGTTTTTGAATTTTGGACTAAAATGGCAACAAAATGCAAACCACAGGGACCCAGATGTAATAAGTTTGAGATTTGGACTAAAGTGGCAAAACTGGCCAAACCACAGGGACCAAAATGGCAGTTTACTCTATCTAATTATTTAATTTACTTTTGACTATCACTTTAAAAGAGCAAATTCGTAGAGATAAAGAACACCGAGCAAATGCATAATTTAAATATTAACTAGTGAGTTTTCCCCACGCTTCGCGACGGGAATTCAGTCGGTATCAGCTCGGTTCGTTATGATACCGACGTTCGGTATAGTAATCGAAAGAGAAAACATTAAGTAAAAACATTACATCAACCAGAAACAAATATCGATACTGGTACCGAGTTTGTTCAGTTGATATCGGTTCAGTTCCTTTGCATTCTATGTTTATTTTATATCAACATTATGTTATATATTTTTTTTCGAAAACAGATATCGTGCCGCTATCGTACCAAACCGAGTGAACAACATCTGTATCGGCACCCGTATTTATCTTTATTGTTTCTGCTTTCGAAAAACTGATAATATATCACTACCATACCGTATCGAACTGAACCGAGCAACCTCGTACCAGTATGCATCATTTTTATGAGAAAAAAAATATACGTTTACAATCAATTAAAGTAATAACAAAACAATAAAATTTTCTGCTTTCGATAGACTCATAACATATCGCTATAAACCGTATCAAACTGAATCGAACAACATCGTACCGGTATGTCTTATTTTTATGAGAAAAAAAATATAGGTTTACAATCAATTAAAGTAATAAGAAAACAATAAAATAATATTAACTTAAAAGCGCTATTCATGATCACCTTCTATTAATATATATATATATATATATATATATATATATAGTTAAATTCCCCCGCACGTTGCGGCGGATATTCATTCGGTATGAGTTTGATTCATTACGACATCGGTACGGTATCGCCACTCGGTATATCAAGCGAAAGATAAAACCCAAAAAATAAAGTCATGACATGACCAAAATAATATCGATATGTGTTTTACATCGGTCAAAAACCATAAATACGAATATCAGTAACGGTTCTGATAATAAGGATATCGATACCGACGTTGCACAGTCAAGATCGCCAAGGTGTCAATGTTGCTAAGACATTATCTTAAATGTCATATGAGAAAACTTAAAATAATAAGGTAAAGGGAAACAATAAAATAATAAATCAAAGTAATTAAATAGTAAAATAATAAAAACTTAATTAAATTATAATATTATAAAAAATTTGAAGTACTGTTCATCAACAGTTTCTAATAATATGTATAGTTGAATTCCACCGCGCGTTGCGGCGGGAATTCAGCCAGCATCAGTTTTGTTCATGATTGTATTAGTACAGTATCGGGCCACTCGGTGTCACAAATGAAAGATAAAGCCAAAAAATAAAATGTGATAAGTTCAAAAAGATATCGACACGTGTTTTATATCGATCGAAAACTATAAAAGAATATCAGTAACGATTCTAATAGTATCGACACCGATACTGATGATGTTCAGTCGAAGTTGACCAGATACCATTATTGTTGGGACCAGTGTTGTAAGAATCGCTAGACGCTAGTCGGGCGGTGAGGTACTGACTAGCGATTAATCGGGATTAATAGGGATTAATCAGAATTAATCGGATTGAGATTTTTATATGTAACTTTTAGTTACATATATACACACACATTTTTATATGTAGTTTTTTAAAGTAGACATGTTTTAACCACTCTTTAACCCATTTTTTAAAGTAACTGGAAGGAATTTATATGGTTTGGTCAAAATTTGGCCGGCATCTAGCCAAAATTTGGCTAGAATAGAACCGCCATTGACTGCCTAACATTAATCGGTGAACCTCCGATTAGTGATTAATCGACGACTAATCGGAGACTAGTCGGGATTTTTACAACCATGGTTGGGACTGTATCAATTCGGTTCATCACTGTACCAGCATAGTACCGAGACATTATATAAAAAGATATTCAGTAGTGAAATAGAACTATATTTTTAACGAAATATTTAAGGGAAAACCATAAAAACGAATATAGGTATGCTACCAAAGTTCTTTCGATAGTATTGATTTAGTTAGTCATGTAAAAAAACGAAATTCAGATTGGAAACCATAAAAGTTAATATTAGTATCAATATTAAAGTTTGTTAGATTGTACTAATTAGATTTGTCACGACAAAAAAAATTATATTTGACTCGTTCGATTTGGAACAAAACATATATACAAACGTAGCTAAAAATAGACACGTCGCAACAGGGGCGAGAATTTGATCAGTCTCGATGCACTCAGTATAGCAAACGAAAAAGAAAACTCAGTTCATCCGTCTTATCTAGTTAATCTCAATATAATTAACTTTAAGAAACTTTCTATAATTTTTATAAACTTAAACTCTCATTTGTTGAAAATAAAAAATCAACATGTTAATATACCCATAAATTTCTTATTTAAAGCTGCAATTTTATTTTTGAAAATAGAAAATAAGACAACTAAGAATGCTTATGCCAATAAAAAACCAAGATACATCTAAACTAAAGAATTGAATGGATATATGTCATCAGAAAAACAAATAAAAGAAAATGTCCAACCTCATTTTCACGTCACTTTATCAAAACAAAATTCAAGTTTTGATATATGTCATGTTTTCTCACTCCTTAAGATAATTTACTACATATACAATCTCAAGTTGAGGGAATAGTGCCACTTCCCTGTTGGATCAATCTATTTTTAATTTAATTTTATTCTCAGTTTAAAATTACGATTATATCCTTCGTTTAAAATTATGTTTTTGCCCTCAGTTTAAAATAAAATTATATTTCTGCCTCTAGCCTTAAATTACGCTTTTGCTCTCAATTCAAAAACCATTTTTTAATTGTATTCCCAGTTTAAAATTATGGCTTCGCCCTCCGTTTAAAATTACGTTTTTGTACCCAATTCAAAATAAAATTATGTTTTCCCCTTAGCTAAAAATTACGATTTTGCCCCTCAGCTCAAAATAGTTCAAAATAAAATTATGTCCCCCCCAGCTAAAAATTATGATTTTGCCCTTAGTTTAAATTATAATGCCGTGCCCAGTTCAAAATATATTTACGCTTTTGCCCTCTGTTCAAAATTATGATTTTGTTCCCATTTCAAAAATTATTATTTTGTTCCCACAGCTGGCTGACACTTCCCCATTGGTCCAGCGAAATTACGATTTTCCTCCGTTTAAATTTACACTTTTGCCATTTGTTTTGTTTTTTCCCGTCCATCCTAATTACGCTTTTCCCTCGGTTTCAAATTTATATGTTTGCCATTGTTTTTGTTTTTTCTGTCAAATTACGATTTTACCCCCCAATGTAAAATTACAGTCGTGCTATTGTTTTAGTTTTTCTTTTTTTGACAAATCACTGGTAGTGTTTTATTTTAATTGTTGACTCGGCGTAATTTTTATTTGTGTCAAGCGGTTGCGTGACACACGCTCATTTGTCCTAAAAATTACAATTTTGCCCCAGTTAAAAATTATAGTCTTTCCATCGTTTTAGTTTTTTTTTAGCAAAAGTATTGATAGTGTTTTGTTTTAATTGGTTTTCTCTATGTAATGTTTTTTGAGATCGTGTTATAAGCAGTATGTACAAGTAACCAAAACACAGACGTATATGAACGAGAAATATTTGGCTTAGTGCCCCGCAACGCAGGTGGGGCAAAACCTAGTTAAAAAACAAAACATAAAATCAAGTAAATGTTCATGAGAAGTTTCAATTCATATAGATAACTAGGGAGGCTCCCCCACGCTTCGCGGCGGGTGCCATTATCGTACTAAACCGAATTGAAACCGACTGGACAACATATCGGTACGGTACTAGCACTCGTTATAGCAATCGAAAGGCAAAACCCAAAAGTAAAGTCATTATATGCCCAAAAGGATATCGATGCATATTTTACATAAATTGAAAAGCATAAAAACGAATATCCATAATGTCTTCCGAAATGAATATCAATGTTCATTCCATTTCGATGGTACCGATACCGGTACTGATATTGTTCGGTTGGAATTGACGTGGTACCAATACTCAATATAGTTTATTATAATTAAAAAAATCTCTATACTACCATCGAAGTTCTTCGCACGGTATCAGTCCAATTCGTCATGGTAAAGAACAGACGGTATAAGTTTGGTTCTCAAGGTACCAATATGGTACTCATACTCGCTATTGTTTATAATATAAAAAGATGTTGTATACCGCTATCCAAGTTTCGCATGGTATCTGTTCGGTTGATCACGGTAAAGAACAAATAAAGATCAATTATATTGATCCGTTTGATTTTGAACAAAACTTTTAGCAGAACGAAGAGAAAAATAAACATGTCGCATATGTTCAGAACTTTATAAAGTATTACACTATATTATTAGAATAAGGAAAAAAATATTGCCAATTTATATATAAAAAAACTAAATGTGAGTTAGGTTTGATAACATGTATGTTTGTGCTTCAATTACTTAAGCTTTACCACTCACAACTCAGTTTCAGGAAAAAAATGTATCAATACAGAGAAAAATTTGGACACGTCCAAACAATATACTCAACGTTATACAAAATATCGTATCTTAATAGTTATAAAAGGAAAAAAAATGTGCAAAATCAATTAAATTAAAAATATATTAATAAAATAAATAAATATTAAAAACAAACAATATTAAAATAATTTTAAAACACTATTCATGACTTTCTATTATATATATATATATATATAGAAAGTGTATCGTACAAAATACCTTAACGTACAAACTGTACGCGGTGTCAATTTCGCATGTTAAGTTAAAAAAATAGAACCAATTTCACATGTTGATTCTGTATCGCGTACACAATGTACGTTAAGAGATTGTGTACGTTAACCTGCCTCTATTTTAATATTAATATGTTAATAAAATAATTAAATATTAAAAACAAACAATATTAAAATAATTTTAAAACACTATTCATGGTCACTTTCTATTAATATATATAATATAATATATAATATAATAATTTACTTTTGACTATCACTTTAAAAGAGCAAATTCTTAGAGAAAGAACACTAAGCAGATGCATAATTTTAATATATTAAATCAAACGATATAATGGTTGTTTGGTTTCTTAAAATAATGGTTGTTTGGTTTCTTGTAAGATTAACTAGAAGTTTAATCCCTCACTTCTAATTGAGTGAAATGCACGGATAGTCCCTGTGGTTTTGTAAAATAACACCTATAGTCCCCAACTTTTGGAAATTACATCGGTGCTCCCTGTGGTTTGACAGTTTGTTACTCGGATAGTCCCTAGAGTGGATGTGGGTTAGTTTTCTCAGTTAAGTAGATGTGAAATGACCTTAATACCCTTACTGTATTAAAAAATATTAAAAAATAAAATTAACTCAAGTGGGCCCCACCCCACCCCCACCCTCACCGTCACCCCCACCTCCACTCCACCACCTGTAACAAATTTTCAGTCTTCATTGAAAGATTTGTTGTGTGTTTGTGACTGATTCGAAATAGAGGTTGTTGTTATTGCATTACTGTGAAAATTGAAAACGTAGATTGATTTGTTTTACTGAAAGAAAGAAAAATATTGGTTGATACAAACATCATCATATCTTCATAAACGTCTGAATCAACAATGAAGTAATGGACTGAAACTGTTTGTTTTGGATTTAATCGGACTGAGATCTGGATCTGCAGCTTATGCACATTGCATAATCTGTTTTCGTATTGACTTAGGGCACCTCTTATATTTTCGTAGCAGTCGATACGCGTGGTCTTGTAACACATGGGAAGCCCCCACTAATCATCGCACGCATGCCTGGACTGGCAGCAAGGATTAACGCGATACATGGTTTACAAAACGAATATATATACGATCTATGAAACGAATACTTAAACCAAACAACTATCTGTGAACTCGCTCAACTTTGTTGTTGATTCGTTGCTACATGCCTTGCAGGTCATTAGGTACCCATGGAGCTTGCACAGGGAGGAACGGTCGTTGTGGGACATGGCGATGGGTGCCATGCTTTAGACTTTACCTTATTTCATATTTAATACTCGTTATGGGTTTTTACAAATTATGCTTCCGCAAAACATTTAACTATGCTTTGGTTTTGAACACCTATCATATTGGTTTGTTGAATTGTGTTTACTTATTTACTTGTTCAATATGATTGGTGGCTTGATCCTGGTCAGTCACGCCTCCAAGCGGTGATACTCCGCGTGTGGATTTTTGGGGGTGTGACAGATTGGTATCAGAGCCATTGGTTATAGAGAACTTAGTTTTAATAAAGGAAAACGTTTTTGTTAAAACCAGACTATAACCTGTACAGTGCTCTACGATCCACAACGACGCTTCACTCCATGTGCAAGGCTCGACATTCTAGGTGATATAAATTATGCTTACATTGCCTACTTGCTAGAATATGTAGAACTTTGCTCATGATATGCTTAGTTAGTATAGCTATTGTTGCTTGAACACGAGTGTGCTTACTCTCCTCTGTCATCGCACTTTCGCGAACCTCTCTCACACATGTTTCTTTTGATATGAAGATCATGTCTGGACGCATTAACATGACACCAGCCCAGTTGACGGCTCTGATTAACGAACAAGTTGCTGCGGCACTTGCAGCCGCACAAGCAGGAGGTATATCCTGCAGTTTAAAACTCATTCTAGGATCTTTAGGTCCTACTCTCGTGAACCTACCCTTGTGTTAAACTTTGTCCTTTCTTAAACCCACAACAGGTCAGCATGCTCAGCCACCTGTGTGCACCTTCAAAACTTTTATGGACTGCCGACCCACTACTTTTAGCGGCACTGAAGGAGCAGTAGGCCTCCTCCACTGGTTTGAGAAACTAGAATCTGTGTTCGAAATGTGTGAATGCCCTGAGGCACGCAGGGTGAAGTATGCTACCGGCACTCTTGAGGGTTTAGCCCTCACATGGTGGAATGCTCAGGTCCAAATGCTGGGGTTGGTTGCTGCTAACGCCACCCCATGGAACAATTTCAAAGAGATGATCAAGGAGGAATACTGCAGTCGTGACGATATTCATAAGCTGGAAGTTGAGTTCTTCAACCTCAAGATGACGGAGTCAGAAATTGAGGCGTTTACAAAGAGATCTAATGAGCTTGCATTACTGTGTCCTACTATGGTGGACCCTCCAATTAAGCGTATCGAACTTTATCTCAAGGGTCTAGTGCCAGAGATCCAAAGTCATGTGACTTCGGCAAACCTCGGCACCTACCAGCAGGTTGTTCAGTTGGCTCATCGTCTCACTGATCAGGCGGTGGAGCAGAACAGGTTACCAAAACGTGCTAGTGCTACAGCTACCTCTGAAACTCCCAGTGACAACAAACGTAAATGGGATGGAGCTTCAAGCAGAGGTTCGACTTCTGTTCAGTCCCAGTCACAACAGAGAAGAACTGAAGATTTTAAGAGCCCTGGTCAGCAATCTTCTGGTAGCCAAGTGCAAAGTGGTTATCGAGGGAACCTACCAACGTGCAACAGATGTAACAAACATCATAGCGGTCAGTGCAACAAGGTTCGTTGTCAAAGGTGACTTAAGTTGGGTCACAAAGCTAAGGATTGTAGGAGCTTACGACCTGCAAATCAGAACCAGCGACAACAGCCACCAGCTCCACAAGACCAGCAGCAGCAACAAAGAGACAACAAGGGATGCTTTCAGTGCGGAGCTGAAGGCCACTTCAAGAGAGATTGTCCCCAGCTGAACAAGAACCCTAACAACAACAACAATAACAACAACAACCAGGGAAATGGGAACAACGGGGGTAATAATGGCAATGGTGCAAGGGGCCGTGCGTTCGTTATTGGCAATGGAGAAGCTAGGAATGATCCCAATGTTGTGACGGGTAAGTTCCTTCTCGACGACTTTTACGTTACTGTCTTATTTGATTCGGGTGCTGATACTAGTTATGTGTCCCAAAAAGTTAGTCAACTGCTTAAGCGTACCCCAACACCTTTGAACCCCAAGCACGATGTAGAGTTAGCTAATGGTAAAAGTATAGAGGTCACACACATAGTCAAGGGTTGTAACCTAGTACTTGCTGATCACACTTTTTCGATCGACCTTCTTCCTATCACTCTGGGTAGTTTCGACATTGTCATTGGGATGGACTGGTTATCCCAACACCAGGCAGAGATTCTTTGCAACGAAAAGATTGTCCGTATTCCCCGCCCAGGTGATAAACCTCTCATGATTTGTGGCGACAAGAGTGGTGCTGTTGTGAGCATCATTTCTTCCCTTAAGGCCCAAAAGTGTTTGCGTAAGGGCCACACTGCTTTTCTGGCTCTCGTTACCGACACCTCGAAGAAAGAGAAAAAGATAGAAGACTTTCTGATTGTACGTGAGTATCCTGAGGTATTTCCTGAGGAACTACCTGGCCTTCCGCCTCATAGACAAGTCGAGTTTCAAATCGAGCTAGCTCCTGGAGCAGCGCCCATAGCTCGTGCACCGTATCGCTTAGATCCATCAGAGTTGAAAGAGTTATCTACGCAACTACAAGAACTCTTGGATAAGGGTTTTATTCGTCCTAGCTCTTCGCCATGGGGAGCTCCAGTGCTTTTTGTGAAGAAGAAAGACGGTACGTTCAGAATGTGCATCGACTACCGTGAACTGAACAAGGTGACTGTGAAGAATCGCTACCCTCTTCCACGCATTGACGATTTGTTCGACCAGCTACAAGGGTCGAGCTACTATTCAAAGATTGATTTGAGATCAGGGTATCACCAGCTGAGAGTCCGAGAAGAGTACGTCTCCAAAACAGCCTTCAGAACCCGATATGGCCACTATGAGTTTTTTGGTAATGCCTTTTGGGCTGACAAACGCACCAGCGGTCTTCATGGACTTGATGAATCGAGTGTGCAAGCCGTACCTGGACAAGTTCGTCATAGTTTTCATCGACGACATTCTCATCTATTCGAAGAGTCAGGAGGAACACGAACAACATTTACGACTCATTTTGGAACTCCTTCGAACAGAATAGCTGTACGCTAAGTTTTCAAAATGCGACTTCTGGCTTCGTGAAGTCCATTTCTTAGGCCATGTAGTGAACAAGGATGGGATTCACGTTGATCCATCCAAGGTAGATTCGATCAAGAGCTGGCCTGCACCTCGTACGCCAACGGAAATTCGCCAATTCTTGGGATTGGCAGGTTACTACAGAAGGTTTATTAAGGATTTTTCCAAGATCGCACAGCCTCTTACTTCACTAACGCAGAAGGGCGTTGTTTATCGTTGGGGAAACGCACAGGAGATTGCGTTTCAGCACTTAAAGGATAGACTTTGCAGTGCACCTATTCTTTCATTGCCAGAGGGCACATACGACTTCGTAGTTTATTGCGACGCATCTATTCAGGGTCTTGGTTGCGTATTGATGCAGCGGGATAAAGTTATAGCCTACGCCTCACGCCAACTCAAAGTTCATGAAAAGAACTACACTACACATGATCTAGAGCTGGGAGCGGTTGTTTTTGCGCTTAAGATATGGAGACACTACCTGTATGGTACCAAATGCGCTATCTACACTGATCACAGGAGCCTCGAGCATATCTTTAAACAGAAGGAACTCAATATGAGACAACGACGATGGGTCGAACTGCTGAATGACTCCGAATGCTCGATCAGGTACCACCCGGGCAAAGCCAATGTTGTGGCCGACGCCCTCAGTCGGAAGGACACTGCACCTAAGCGCATATGAGCTTTACAACTCACTATATAGTCTAGTCTTCCTTCTCAAATACGAGATGCTCAGGTAGAAGCATTGAAACCCGAGAACGTCAGGGCTGAAGCACTACGCGGCTCAAGGCAACGCTTAGAACAGAAGGAAGACGGTGCTTACTACGTCACAGGACGCATTTGGATCCCATTTTATGGCAACTTACGAGAGCTTGTGATGGATGAGGCACACAAGTCTCGCTACTCAGTGCACCCTGGTTCGGACAAAATGTACCACGACATCAAAACCACATACTGGTGGCCTAGCATGAAGGCACACATAGCAACTTATGTTAGCAAGTGCTTGACGTGTGCGAGAGTCAAGGCGGAATACTAGAAACCTTCAGGCCCACTTCAACAACCAGAGATACCACAATGGAAATGGGAGCAAATGAGCAAATTTCCATGGATTTTGTCACTGGCCTGCCTAGATCTCAACGTGGTAATGATACTATTTGGGTGATCGTGGATCGACTCACCAAGTCTGCTCACTTCCTGGCTATCAAAGAAACGGATAAGTTCTCCACCCTAGCAGAAGTATATCTCAAGGAAGTTGTCTCGAGGCACGGGGTGCCCATCTCTATCATCTCGGACCGAGATGCACGTTTTACATCAGAACTGTGGCAAGCAATGCACAAGTCCTTTGGCTCAAGGCTAGATATGAGCACAGCTTATCACCCGCAAACGGATAGGCAGTCGGAACGTACCATCCATACCCTCGAAGACATGCTTAGGGCATGTGTAATTGACTTTGGCAACGGCTGGGAAAAGCATCTGCCACTTGTGGAATTTTCGTACAACAATAGCTACCACACCAGCATTAAAGCTGCTCCGTTCGAGGCATTGTACGGGCGTAAATGTCGGTCACCTCTTTGTTGGGCAGAGGTGGGGGATAGTCAGATTACTGGTCCAGAACATGTAGTTGACACAATAGAGAAAATTGCTCAGATACGACAACGAATGGCGGCGGCTCGTGACCGTCAGAAGGTCTATGCCGATAAGGGCAGAAAACCATTAGAGCTCCAGGTTGGGGAGCGGGTTCTACTCAAAGTTTCACCCTGGAAGGGTGTGGTTCGTTTTGGGAAACGGGGCAAACTTAACCCACGATACGTGGGACCTTTCGAAGTCATTGAGAAAATAGGCAAGGTGGCCTACAGACTGAACTTACCAGCAGAACTCAGTGCAGTTCACGATGTTTTCCACGTGTCAAATCTGAAGAAATGTCTGTCAGATGAGACCCACATAGTTCCTTTGAAGGAGCTCACTATCGACGAGCAGTTACGATTCGTCGAGGAACCTGTTGAAATCACGGACCGGGATGTTAAGGTCCTCAAGCACAAGAGAATCCCTCTTGTTCGAGTTCGTTGGAACTCCTGTCGTGGCCCAGAGTTCACCTGGGAACGTGAAGACGAAATGAAAGAAAAGTATCCCCAATTATTCGCGAACAGTACAACCACTACTGAGGCTGAAGCTACCACGGAATTTCGGGACGAAATTCCAGATCAACGGGGGGAGGATGTGACATCCCAGGAAAACTAGTAAACAATACAACTTACCTAGCTTCCTCAGTGAGTACGTACCAAATTTCGGGACGAAATTTCTTTCAAGTTGGGGATAATGTGACAACTCATACTTCAGAACCTATATTTGTGTTTATTGTGACGTGTATGAACTCTGTGTGATTATTTGATATGTTGGTATTAACGAAAAATGCTACATGTTATGTGAATGTATGTGAATATGTATACTTGTCACGCAAGCCTTTAGGGCCGCACACTTCACCTCTCGTACATCTCTATCTCGGCCCACTCTTTACTACTCGAGACCAAGAGGGCAACCCAAGTAAGGGTTCGACCCACTCTCTCTTTTATGCTTACACATACACTTGGTGGGTGTTTACTTCTCATTAGTTGCAAAACAAGGAAACACACACAAACCCTAGAAGCTCTCTCCCTCTCTCTCGTTTCTCTTGGAACCCGACGGCAACACCTCTCAACTCTCGAAGATCCTTGTGTTCGGATCATCCTCGCTACACACTCTAATTCGGTTAGTGTTTCATGATACGTGTTTGATTAATGTTGTTATGAATCCATGTTTGACTAAACGATTAGGGTTGCATGTATGATGAACAATGATGTACTACATGATTATGTCTTGTGAATCGGATGCTATGTAATGATGAGTGATCACATGAATATGGTGTATAACCTATTTGTTGAGTTAGTGATATTATTTATAGATTGCATGATTTAGTTGATTTTAGATCACTGACATGAACGTTGTATACATGATTCGGATTTTTTTATTGGACCGAATACACTAACGGATCAGACATGTATGATTTGGGCGGATGCTTGTTAATGGATTGTCAGAGGTTGTTGGATGAAATTATTAGTTGTCGACCACTATGTGGAAACCCATTTTGATTATTAGGATATTATGCATGTGCTATGTCTTGAGAAGGGTAGTCAATAGGATATGGATGTACTCATATTTGCATGTGAATGTCAGAGAGCATGTGATTGTTTAATTGTTTCAACTTTGGTTCTTGTTTGGCATGGAGATGATGATGATCTGACAACTTGTCATGTGCCATTGACTATTTAATGAATGATCTTGATATGTTGATGATACAATTAAAAGTGACTGATAAATTATGGTTATTACTAAAACATATGTCGGATACTGCTGATGTCGATTGAAGAGCATGATTTGCATGATTTGACTGTTATTGATGTTGTGGTGGTCGACGAAAACCCCATCAAAATTGTAAACATATGGACGAAATCACAAAAGGATTTCGGCCCAATGTTTCCGGCCCAATGAGGATTTTTCGACACTTAAGGGATTTCGGCACCCATGTGTTTTCGGCCCAAGTGTTTATTAATCCTGTTAAACTTATTGTCTATGTTAAACCATTAACTCAGTCAGTTATTAATTCTGGTAGATGACACCTCTGTTATTTATGTAACTCAGTTAAATGAGTTAATCTTGTTAAGCCTGAAAACCCTGTTTAGTGTGTTATTGAATAACTATGATAGAATTGACCAAGAACTCAGTTATATGATGCATGATCGTATGAACGTGAAATAACTGTTATGTGTTACATGACGATGATTTCTTAAACACACTTTGTGAACTTGATTGTACGTGAAACTTTACGAACGTGAACTGATTTAGTATACGTGCACACTATAGGACTTGACTGATTACTTGCGAGCACATAGTTAAGCATACCGAGCAAACCAAGGTGAGTTCACACTAGCCAAGGCATGGGATTCCCAGGGGTTGGGAATGGGATTGAATAACTACTCATACAACTATTACTATTAAACAAATTATTACTGTCCTCAGATTGAAGGGCACGTACGTAAAACCTATGTACAGTTATACTTACTACTGTCCTCGGATTGAAGGGCACGTACGTAAAACCTACGTACACGATCTTAAGACCATCACCTCTATCAAAGGAAGTCCCTCAATTATCGACTTAATCGCCGAGGCCTAGGGCGAGCGGGTCATTAGTTAATAGCGCTATTAGGTTTAACAAACCTCACACCGTGCCAGTCGGACGGGCGTGTACTAATGGACTATGGGCAAAGGGTCAATGCTGATAGACATTGACTTAGGGCACCTCTTATATTTTCGTAGCAGTCGATACGCGTGGTCTTGTAACACATGGGAAGCCCCCACTAATCATCGCACGCATGCCTGGACTGGCAGCAAGGATTAACGCGATACATGGTTTACAAAACGAATATATATACGATCTATGAAACGAATACTTAAACCAAACAACTATCTGTGAACTCGCTCAACTTTGTTGTTGATTCGTTGCTACATGCCTTGCAGGTCATTAGGTACCCATGGAGCTTGCACAGGGAGGAACGGTCGTTGTGGGACATGGCGATGGGTGCCATGCTTTAGACTTTACCTTATTTCATATTTAATACTCGTTATGGGTTTTTACAAATTATGCTTCCGCAAAACATTTAACTATGCTTTGGTTTTGAACACCTATCATATTGGTTTGTTGAATTGTGTTTACTTATTTACTTGTTCAATATGATTGGTGGCTTGATCCTGGTCAGTCACGCCTCCAAGCGGTGATACTCCGCGTGTGGATTTTTGGGGGTGTGACAAAATTGATCCTGTAGATGTGTTAGAATCACAATATAGAACATGAACTATGCAAGATTCTAAGTAATTTGATGATTTTGGATGAAACCCACTTGTAGTAATGAAGATGATGATATGGATAATCATGCATGTTCAATAGTTGTGTAAAATTGATGTATGTTGTTGTATGTAATGAGTAATTGTCAGTTAATTTGGGTATAGTATGAAAATTACATGATTCTAGTGGAATTTGATAATCTTGATATGAACTAGTAATATTATGCATAAAATACTTGTACTATGTGCATAGGAAGTAGTATGCACTCCAAGTGTATGATGAAATGCCTAAGTGAAGTTAGGATGTGAGATTTTAGGAAGTGGCTTGACATATATGAACGACGTATGATAATGATGTAACTACTAGTATACTAACTTAAAGAATTGTAACACCTCGTAATTTCATGACCAATATAATATCAACACGTGTCATAAGCTCTAAACGTGTAACAGATTACTTATGGGGGACTAAAGTTGACAAACGAAGAATGTACGTGTATAAAAGGATTCAAAGTGTCAACAATGGATAAATATACCTTTCAATAACCCTACACGATGTTTATACCCTTACACGAATGAATTATGAATCATACGAAGCCAATTGTGAAAAAAAGTGAGAGATTACAAACTACAGGGGTTAAATGTGTCAACATGTTTAATGTATACCTCTGAGTGACCTTTTAGCAAACCCGAAGCTTTGTAACGATTAATTATGCTCACTAGAATACGTGATAAAAATTTCACAAGGTTTCGATAACGTATGAGAAAGTTATGCTAACATTCGTATATGAGGGGTTAAAAGCGTCAACGTTGAAATTTGAGGCTTTTCGGGTGATCATAAAACTAACCAAGGACTTAATAAAGTTTGGTTATGTCTTGGAGCCCTTAAAAGTCAATTTGGGTGGTTAAAAGTGCAAGAAATAAAGTTAAAACCACTTCAAAAAGGACCAGGGACCTAAAGTGCAAAAGCTAAAACTTGTTTAACTTGTTCTGGACCTCCATACCGGCCGCGTAGACCTTGTATGGGTCTTACGCGGGCCGCCCAAAACCGCCAGCAACAGAAAATGTCTGGCAGCTGCCAGTTCAACCTGTTTAACCGACTTAGAGGCCTGTAAATTGATACCAGAGGCTGTGCAAATGGGATTTCATGCAATAGGGACAGTTGTGATCATCTGGTAGCAACAATAGACTTGTTTGGCATGATCTTGAAGGATTAAAATTCCTATATAAGAACCCATTGTTGCAACACTTTTGCATACACTTTGAAAACTTTCATAACTTCATTTCCGGAGATTCCTGGAGCTCAAGACCACTTTCTAAGGATCATTAGTCGTGCATAGGACTTCAGTAAGTGTCCTTAACCTTTCTTAATTCAGTTTTGATTAACTTAATGGCCCAAAGTCAAACCGTCGTAATTAAAGTTTGACTTCGTAATTAATCACAATTTGTCCAGTCAAATCTCAAATTGAAAGTACCTATGATGTAACGCCTCGTATTTTCATATTTGTATTTTACTTTTCGAGGCGTTAATCATAATGGTAATACATTTTTTTATCACATTGTTAATGGATAAACACAAGATTTTTATAAGAAACCGAAAAACTATACAAAGATATTTTTCTAATAATTTTTAGCGTAAACCTTTACAAAAGGATTTTTAGTAATTTTTAGAAATTGTTTTAGCATATGTCCCTTTTATAAAAAGTGCTTGTTTTAACCTATAGTATTCAAAAAAAAAAAAAAACGGGTGAATAGTGTGAACAGTGCCCTGCAGGCACTATTCATTCAGCAACTTCATCAGAACGCCATTTTGGAGAATTTTCTCACTTGTTGACCAACTTGCAGCCATTTTTGATCATTTCAAACTCTCACTGTAACACCCCGAAAACGGGTTTGGTAATCAAACCCCGTTAATACTAAAAGACAGGTAAAGTACCGTTAGCGGTAGAAGTAACCCGGTAAATATTATGATTTAAATAAATAAACCTAATATTTAATAAAACGTGAATGAATACTTTTAAGGAAATAAGTTTATAAAAGGCCCGAGTTAACGGGACTTAAAAAAAAATAAAACGGGTTATAATTTCCCCGAACCCACCAAGTAACTAGGAATATCAACCTAGTTAAATATGTGCCTTAAAACAAAGAAGGAAACTTGGGAAATAACCCTTATTATAAAGCTACAAACTAGGGGGGCTAAAAAGGGAAGAATTGAAACTTGATTTATTAAAATTAAACACAACACACACACTAGGTGTGTGTGTGTGCGTGTTCTGGTCGACCAGGAGAAAGCTCAGGAGAGCTCAAACCCTAACTTCAACAAATTGATCAAATTGAAGCCCAAATCAAGAGCCAAATCAATGTATGAACACAAATTCGTGATCACCAAGTCAAGGGGATCGTGAGGTATGTTGAATTTCTAACATTTGTGAAGTTGTAAAAAAATTGATAATCATCCTAATCGCGAATTAGGCATGAATTAGAGAAGCTATGGCTTGATAAGTGATGTATACTTGCTTAGGAACGAAACCCTAAGTGAAAATCATACCTAACATGCTATGAATTGAATGATTGAATGAATTCCCACACTAGGCTAAGTGGGTATTAGTCATAAGGTGGAATTGATGATATGATTATGATTAGAATCATCATGCATGTTAAGTAATCGGGAAATACTTAAACAAATTTCAATTTTGAGTATTTGATCATAAGTGATAGTGGTAAATTTGATGTTCATCTTGGTAAAAATAACTAGTTATGAACTAGTTTGTAAATGTGTAAAAGTATGGCCACTAGGTGTTTGTTAAAATGCCTAAACGAAGCTAAAATGTTGAAATTCCATGTGAAGTGTGCATTTGGATATGTCGATAGATCAATTGACTTTTAGGAAGTCAAACTAACCAATGATTTAATCGAGTGATAAAGTCGACATAAGACCCGTTAGATGGAGTAGTCATAATTGATAATGACTAATCTAACCATCTTATGAATTATGATGATAGTTTGACGCTTAACGAGCTAGGTGGAAGCTTGATGAGTGAGCGGGTCAAATGAATCAAGTGAGAAGAAAGGCGTATTCGGGATGCGAGGTAAGTTAAAACTTACACCTTTTATTTGATATCTATTGGTTTTATAGATTTTGAATAATCAAAAGTCACATTTTGACTTATGATGTTTCGACCCGATGTGCGAGGTTCGAAACAAAAGACAATAATGATAAACCATGTTGAATGGTTAAAAAGAGCTAATAAGGTCATTTAGTCATGTAATGACTAATAAATAACGAGTTTTGAGTGATTTACCTTATAAGGTAAATCAATACAATTAATAAGGGTAAAACGGCAATGTAGTCACTCATTGACGATAACCGTTAGTTTTGAAGGACACTTTATGGCGTAAGATATAAAGGGGTCAAAATAATCAAGAAATAAATTTATAAGTAAATTGACCGTATGGTGTAAACCGGTACAAGTTATGTAGACGAGATGATAATAAATCCATCTCGCAAAAGTAAATGGTCATATAGACCAAACAGGTCAAAAGGTGAAAATATCACCCTTTGACAATATCGGCTAATGTTTTGTCGAGTTGCATGATTACAGGAATAAATATCGATTGAATGTTGTCATCGCTATTACTTAGCGGCTACTAAGGCAAGGTATCAAAACGAGTCAATATATTGATTCGAGCCAGGTATGTATAATTGGTCAAATCATCATTAGAACTTGAAGTTCAATGAGGGCTAAACAAGTTAAAATGGATATTGGGTTATCTTTTAAGTAAACCGAATGATTTAAGTTATTGTCATTGTGTTTTAAAAATATGATGGCTATTTAAACAAGATCCTAGTTTAAAAAGTGGAATTTTGGTCAATTACGACATGAAAAGTCCTTTGTTGTAAAGAAAGGGTTTAAGATGACCAAAACGCCCTCGTAAGCAAAATCGAGTAAATGAACCTTAAGAGTCGTTTAAAAACAAGTTATATGATCAAGCAAATACTTTGAATAAGTATAAAGAATGAAAAGGGTAAATCTTGGGTCAAATGACTCAATATGGGTCTTTGCTGTAAAATGATAGTACTGTTGGGTCCCGTTGATACAGGATCTGATCGTAGGAACAAGATGAATCGATTTCGTCTTAATGTGCGGAATCCATTATGACGAATCACAGATTTGTGCAACACAGAATTCAACGTTTAACTGCTGTCTGTTCATTCTATTGAGTGTTCTGAAAGTTACAAGATCCGGTAGAAGTACAGACTATCCGTGCGTGTCAAAAGTTCTAACAAAGTTGCACCGGACCTCCTATTTATAGACAAACTCAGGAACCTAATAAGTGTTGTCCGTGCGGGTGGGCTACCCATGCGTATGGCTTACCCGTGCGTATGGCCATCCGCGCGTATGACTTATCCGCGCGTATGACTTATCCGTGCGGATAAGTCATCCGTGCGTATTGCCATCCGGACGGTTGAATTCAACACTTTTACATACAGAACCTTATTCCTGAGTTGTCATGCTAACAACATACATACAGACACTGTACATAAACACAGATTACAAAATATGACTACATGCTGACGGAAGCTACAGACGTAATGTACTAACAGACTCCCCCTCGGATGTAGCTGTAGTACCTTCCAGCATAGTCTTTAATTCCTTCTGTTGTGTCTTCGTTCTCGCGCTTTCTCTCTTCTTTTCTGTGCCTTTTCCTCCAACATTCTTTTTCGCTTTTGTCTTCCCTCAGTCAAACACCAATGTCTGTAGACAGGATCTCCATCACGCTTCCGATCCCACCTTGGAATTTTGTTTTCTTCAGATTCAATTGGTGTTTGATCTGTTGGAGGAACAATCCCCAATCTACGTTTTCCCAGCTCAGCAGCTCTTTCAGCAATCTTTTTAGAACGTTGTTCACGCTTGTATTCTTTCAAGAACTCATCAATCTCTAGATCTCTCCACTTTGTCTTCCAGTATCTTCCAGAGTTGATGTCTTTTGCGTAACAAACATCCACAACCTTTTGATATTGCAAAGCTTGCTCTCTATCAGGTCTCTCATAGACTATCTTGTTGTAGAACAGACAATCGATATCTTTCTTCGAGCAGTTTACAAGCCACATAGGATCTAACACACAGATCCTTCTTGCTTCTCCTGTGGACTTGTTATTTAAAGAGATTATGGCTTTAGCTGTAGTTTGATTGTACAACCACCCTTCAAACTCATCGTGGAAATCTTGCTCCATTGCCCTTAAAGGCATATTCTTCAAACAACTTGGAGGTTTGATATCCAGAGTAATATCCTTTTCACCACTTTCTAGGATTCTGACAATGTGTTGGGGAAAGTGTGGTTTCCAATCAGGATATCTTTTCTCAGCTTGCAGCTTCACATAATTCCATAACCTTTGATCATGTTGTGTTACATCTAACCCATGGTAGAATTCTTTGATGTTCTTTGTTTTCACCAATTCGTCTATATCCCACCATGGCAGAGTTTTGATATCAGACAAGAACTCAAAATACTGTACTCCCTGTTCTCTTCTTATCGCATAAACTTTCAGGTCTTCCAAATATCCCCAAGAAAGAATGTCACCCCAAGAGAGTTCTTTGTCGTGTGTAAAGAATTGAAGTGCTCTTAGTTTCTTTCTATCTTTCGGCATGACTTTGTACCATTTCTTTCTTTCTTCTGCAAGATTTTCTCTTGGAATGGTATCTGGAATACCTTCTGCAGACACTTTCTCCACTATCTTTCTTCTAATTTCTTCTTCATTTCGATTTTTGAACATTTCCGACAACGAAGGAAATGTTGCATCAATCCCAGAATAATGAAAATGAACTTCATCATCAGATGAATCTGAAGCATCTTCAACAATTACATCGTTGTAATTATCAGCTTCAAAGGCAAATCTTGGCTCAAACACATCTTCAGAAGTTTCAGGAATCTCATCTTCAATATCGAATTTAAATTTACCTTCTTGCAAACCCAATTCCTCTAACACCTCTTCCCTTGTTCTTCTAACTTCAATCACTTCCTGGTTTTTATCTTGTAAGAAAATGACGGTGGGATTTGAGAGGAATACCTGATCCATGTGCTGCTTTCCAGAAGTAGAAGTTTCTTGCTGATCATCATCTTCTTGTTCGTTGATCTGATCATTCAGAAACTCCTCAATCTTTTGTTCATCAATTGGATTCTTCACAATCAATCCTGAAGAACCTTGATCATTGTCATCATTCTTCTTATCATCATCTTTCTTATTATCATCGTCTTTCTCATCATCGTCATCTTTCTCTTCATCTTCATCTGCTTCATCATCTCCAAGAAGTTCTTCATCAGAATCACTAACTACTTCTCCCCGAGCTTTCTTCGCTTCTTTTCTCCTTTTCATAACTTTCATTCTGTAAAGACCTTCTTTTACGTTGAGTGGCACAATGTAAGCATCACCAACAAGAACAAACTGCTTTGTCTTCCATTCAAGTAGCAACACTTCTTTGCTCTTTTTCTTCTTTTGTACAACAGCAACTCTACGAATGATTTCATCAGAATCAATGATTTGAGAAGGCTCTCCGACTAACATGAAATCTTGATTATGTACAACTTGTTCTTGAGCATGTTCAGCATCAACCATTTCAATATCAACTTGACTTGAAGAGCCACCAGCTTCCTGAACATCTTCCACTATACTTTTGTTCTTTTGTATCGCATCCTCAGCTAGTCTTCTCTCTCTCTCAAGTCTTCTTTCTTCAACCTTTTCTACTTCCATTTCATTGTAAGCAGCATGAACATCCTTTTTCAAGAAATTTTCCACAACAGAATATAACATCTTGAGTTGTTCATCTTTCATCACTTTGTCAGCTTTCATGGCTTCCATCTCCAGCTTCATCACTTTCATTTCGTTTGAAGTAGATTCACTCATTTCACTTAGAAGTTGATTGAGTGTCTGATTTACATCTTGGAGATTCTTTGTCTTCTCGTTCAATGAAGAAATTTCTGCCATAAGAGCTTCAATCAATTTAGCATGATTATCACCTTCTTCCTTTATTTTCTTCATGGTGTTTTCTTCATGAAAGATTAACACTGATCTGAGTTGATCATGAGCTTTCATTATTTTGTTAACTTGCTTCAATAAAAGATCACGTTCTCCTTCAGCTTTTTCTTTTTCCTTTTCAAGATCTTTGACTTTCTTTGCTAGAACTCTCACTGCTTCATTGTTGAATAAATCATCATCAAAGTTCAGATCTTCCAGTGGATCTCCTGAAGTAGATGGCATATGACTAAAGAAATCATCTGAGTCTTTTGGACGTGAGGACGATTCTGGAATCTCTATATTTTCTGGTACTTTTGGAAACTTTGAATAAAAGACTCCAGCATCAGTAACTTTAACGTAGTCATCGTGACTAATCTGCTTTTCGGCTTCTGTTTCTTGTGGTTGAGGAGATTTAACATGTTGAGTATCTTTACCATCATGTTCCTTTTGAACTTGACTTTCGCCTTTTCTTGCTCGAACACTTCTTGGAATAAGGCCAGCTACAACTGCTTTTCTTTTCTTGATTTGTTTCTTTGGACTCTCAGGTTCATAAGTTGAATCTTCTTCGTCTGATCCCTTCTTTTTCTTTGGAGACCTTTTCTTCAACTGAGCTTTTCCTTTGCCAAGAGTAAGTGGATCAAGTTCAGATTCTGATATTGTGGTTTCAGAATCATCATCACTTGAAAGATCTTGAACGACTCCTTCTTGATCTTTAACACCTTCTTGATCTTTAACACCTTCTTGATCTTTAACACCTTGAGCAGCATCCTCATTCTTCTTTAAGAAACTTTGAAGAGATTGTGATAACAATTCAGCACCTTCTTGAATAACTGCTGATGGTTCCAGAACTGTTTCATCTATCAACTTGTGCTGTTGTTTTCCAGAAGACCCTGCAAAACAGATGTTTGACAAATTTATTAGAAATTTTCACAATATAAAACTCTAATTTCCTTATGACTCCCCCTTTCACAATACCCTTATCTACTTTCTTCGGAAAAGAAACTGCAGGGGACGTCTTTGGAGTTCTCTTTCTCTTTCCATCTTTGATACACCACCATCTTGTATCTTTCTTATAGAACAAACTCATCTTGTCATCTTCATTATCAGAATTGCTATCTTCATGTCTCCAAGCATCATTCTCTGGAGCTACATAGTTTGGATTTGAAATTTTGCAGATCATTCTCTTTTCTCCTAGATTTGGACCTTTAATCAACCTGCTGATAGTGTCTGGTGTCATGTGCCTCAACCCCAAAATGTCATTACTTCTCTTTTCTAAACCTTCAAACTGATTATCTATCAACATCTGGACAAACCTAGGATACATAAGGAACCTCTTGCTTCCATCCTTTACATTCTCAGACATGTGATCAAAAATTACTTGAGAGATATTGTATGGTCTGTTCAGTACAAGACAAGCAATGATATTCATGATATAATCTTGAGTTTCATCATATCCACCTTTTCTGTGTGATAATACATGAATAACACAGTGTGCCATGAATTTATAAGCGTGACTGAAACTTGTCTTCTGCATTCTTCCATTTATACTCCCAGCAAAACCCATCCTACACCACAATCCTTTTACTAGACGTTCAGAAACTATGGTTGGATCACTATCAGCGTCTCCTAAATTCAACACTCTCCTTATATCACCAACCGTCACCTTCATCTCTAAATCTATATCTTTTCCATTCTCATCCTTCTTAGATACAACAGAATAAATGGTTTTATCACTCTCTTCGTATCTTGCAGTAGTCCAAAATCGTTTCACATGAGATTCATAAGCTACTGTCTTGTCAGTTAAAGCCTTAGAAATTCTGCTTTCTCTAAAAAATTTTGCAACATCTTGAACTACTGTGTTTTCGGTATACACTTCATCCAATACACAATATATATTATGAGCTTTATCCCAATCCTGCAGAAATTTTATTCATCTAAGAAATAATTTTGAGATCTCAAAATATTCTGACAAAGAAAAACTTTCTGAATGGTATGACACTTGAATGGTTATCCGTACGTATAACTTGTCTAAGCCCCGTATTGCCATCCGTGCGCACAACATGTGTATTTCCCCGGATTGCCATCCGTGCGTACAACATGTGTATTGCCCCGGATTGCCATCCGTGCGTACAACATGTGTATTGCCCCGGATTGCCATCCGTGCGTACAGCATAACTTTGCCACGGATTGCCATACGTGCGTACAGCCTGACTAAGACACGGATTGCCATCCGTGCGTACAACATGACATTGCAACGGATTGCCATCCGTGCGTACAAGTTATGCGTGCGGATACAAGTCACAGATGAAGAACAGTTTTATGAATATAAAAAATTTCTATGGCAAAACCTAAAATTGAACACAGATCTACAAAGAGGATGTCATCGCGATCAAAACCCTATGTTCAATGATGTCTAAAACTTCCTATTCACAGGTTAATTTCACAAAAACCTAGCCGACACTACGTACCGTCCAAACATCAGATCTACAAGATTTCAACATGTTATAACATAAATTAAACTGGTAGAACTCTAGATCTAAGCATTCCGAACAAAACCCTATGATTTATTCATGACAAAACGAACTAACACAGGCTAGATCTAAGATTTAAGCTCCAAAAGAGAAGATATGCGATGAACAGATAGCAAACAACAGATTTTTGCAGATTTGAGTTAGGAAAACATACCTTTGCCATTGCTAAAGTTTTACAAACCAACGAAAACAAAGATCCGTGCAAAGAATTCCGGAATCAGAAAGTCAAAGTGTGAGAGAGAAAGAGTATTGTGCGTGCGGATAGCTTTGACTGACTCTTTGACCCTCTATATATACCATCAACAGACGCGTATTGTCACCCGTGCGTATAACCATCCATGCGTATGGCTATCCGTCCGGATGAACATCCGAATGAGGCACACTTTAACCCTTTTTATTGAAAACTTTTGATTTTTCTCACCTTTTGTCAGTTTTTAGAAATCCACTTAAGTTGCTTAGTTCAAATTAATGACCCAAGGAACTTAATTTGTCGACCAAGTCCAACTTAATGACCTTGGTTGTCCTGAAACAAAACATACTGACTTTTGGGATTTTTGTTCAAACATTTTTCTGAAAAATTACAAGTATCAACTTAATGAACTTGTGTTTGACATATTCAATTACAAATTAGTTATGAATAGCTCCAAACTCATCTTCCATCCCAGAAACTTCCTGCATCTTCTATCACTTTTGAATCCGAAGATCAACTTTCCACTTTGGTTTGTCGGAAAATAAAGCAGAAAAATAAAATCTTTTTGGGATTTTTTAATGAAGCAATTAGACTAGAAATGAAAAACAGAAAAATAAGAGTAGTAAATGTAGACTATTTACAAACATATTTTTGGTGAGCGTGTTAGGGAATCATATCAGCTTCCGACAAGTTACAAGTACCATTAAGCTTGATTTCATGCCAAACATTAAACAATTCACTTAGATTGTCGATATGCTGATCCTTTTAAATTCTTACACACATTTTAATCTGTTCAGGATACTGATTTAGTATATTAGAGACTTAAACTTATACGTGTGTCCCACCTCTTGAATATACTCCCGTATCCAGAATCCCAATAATCAGTCTTATAGGTGAATATACTACAATGATGTCTGTACATAAATTAGGTATGCGAGGGCCGAGGGATCTCAGGTCGATACTTCCGTATACGCAGAGAGATATCAGCTTCAACTTTAAGGTGTGTCCCCTTTAGAGGATCTTTTAGCTTCAACAGCAGCGACTATCAATTTTATTGTTTCATCGGCATGCTGAGGGTTTAATGCTATGTTTCAAGCATTTGCAGAAAGTATTATCCAAGGACTAGGTCAGAACTACCGTTCAGCAGAAGTCCCGGAATAATACCCCAGACATCATTAAGTATAAAGACCTAGTATATCAGATTATGAGACCTTTCAAACGAGATTTCAGGGGTTACCTATATATCCAAGTAATGTTCCCCACGAAATAAGCAAGTAAGATTTTAGGTTTATATCCCGAACAAATCTACTAAATGTGTAAAAACCTATCGACACATCATTAGTGAGACTGTTTAATGCATTTGAACTTTTCATTTCTTTAGCGTACTGCAACCGTCTAGCTGATGTACTATCATATTCCCTTTTTACACAAACTCTTTTTAAAATATTATCATGTTTTTGGGTTTTTGAAATTTTCTAATGTTTTTGGCTTTTTCGAATTTTTTATTGTTTTTGTATTTTCTGAAAAATAAAACTACTATCTCCCCCTAAAAACCAAAACAAGTAAAAATTCGACAAACCATTGCAGATTGTTTTTCAACATCATCTACAGTGGCACCTTCATCAACGCCAACAATTTCCTCCGCATCCGATAGCAACTTCATACCATTAAGTTTCAAAAGATATTTAAAGCGAGTTTTGTCAAAAGCTTTGGTATGTAAGTCAACTTTTTGTTCATCGGTGTGGATTTTCTCTATTCGTATCAACTTCTTCTCGAAACAGTCTCGGATGAAGTGATGACGAATTTCAATGTGTTTAGTTTTAGCGTGATGAACAGGATTTTTTGTTATGTTAATTGCTGCCTCATTATCAACAAAGATAGGGGAGTTAAGAAATTGCAAACCGTAGTCTCTCATCTGTTGCTGGATCCACAAGATCTGAGAGCAGCAGCTGCTAGCAGATACATATTCAGCTTCACAAGTGGATAAAGCGACAGAGGTCTGCTTCTTGCATTGCCAAGTGACCAATCGTGGTCCGAAAAACTGGCACCCCGCTGTTGTTGATTTAGCATTCACTTTGCAGCATCCGAAATCAGAATCAGAATATCCTTCGAGCATGAAGTCACCAACTTTTGGATACCACAACCCCGGAGATGGAGTTCCTTTCAGGTAGCGTAGAATCCTTTTCACAATAACCATGTGCGAAGCTCTAGGATTTGACTGAAATCGAGCCGCGAGGCAGGTTGGGTACATAATATCCGGTCTTGATGCCGTCAAGTACATTAACGAGCCGATCATGGAACGATATAATGTTTCATCTACCTTCTCTCCGGTGAGATCAGGGTTTATCCCATGGTTCGTCGCTAATGGGGTGGACATTGGTGACATCCCTGACATCCCGAATTTCTCCAGAAAATCATGAATGTATTTTGTTTGATGTATGAAGGTTCCCTCAGGAATTTGATCAACTTGAAGTCCCAAGAAGAACTTCATCTCACCCATTGAAGACATTTCAAACTTCTGCTTCATAACTTGTTCAAAATCTTTGCAGAGTTGTTCATTTGTAGACCCGAAAATTATGTCGTCCACGTAAATTTGGACAATCAGAAGATGCCCGTCGACTTCTTTTGTGAACAGAGTGGCGTCTATCTTTCCTCGAGTGAAGTAGTTGGCTAACAGATGTTGAGACAAGGTCTCATACCAGGCTCTCGGGGCCAGATGTAAGCCGTACAACGCTTTGTCAAGGAGATAAACTTTGTCTTTGTGAATTGGGTCGGTGAAGCCCGGTGGCTGTCCGACATAAACCTCCTCTTTCACCTTGCCATAGAGAAACGCCGACTTCACATCTAACTGAAACACTTTAAATCCTTTCCACGATGCGAATGCAAGGAAGATTCTGATAGCTTCAAGTCTTGCAACAGGGGCATATACTTCGGTGAAATCTATCCCCTCCTGCTGACTGAAGCCTTGGACAACGAGTCGAGCTTTGTTTCGAATGATAACTCCTCGATCATCCCTCTTGCATTTAAACACCCATTTGGTATTAATCTTCCGGTGTCCATCGGGCAAATCTACTAGCTTCCATACACCAAGCTTCTCAAATTGGCTTAACTCCTCCTGCATTGCATTTACCCACGAATCTTCAGTGAGTGCCTCTTTGTACGTTCTTGGTTCTATCTGCGAGATAAAGCAACTTAATGAGAATTCAGTTTGTAAAGGAGCAACTTTTGTATAAAAACATGTAAATCCTTGATCAAGCTGTCTTCGAGTGCGGACGCCTGATTGCAGTTCTCCGATTATCAGTTCCTCCGGATGATAAGAAAGCGTTCTTGGCATCACCTCGCCTGAAACGTCTACTTCGTTCTCCAAATTTGTGACGTTTTGATCAGCAACTTGTTCACTGACTGGAATAGTTTGATTTGAAAACTGGATTAGCTCCCCCTCAGAGTCTGAATCTTCATGATCAAATATTGGTCTGTTTTCAGATTCTTGATTGTCATTCTCTACCGTCTGATTTTCTTGAGCAACATCGTTTTCAATATCGTCATGTTCTCCAGCATTGCTTGGACCCGCCTCATCATCATTTGAAGCTTGTCGTTTTCGATAAGTTTCTGCTGGAAATCTTTCATCTTCATACTCTCTTAGAATATCCAACTCATCAAAGAACTCCAGTTCTTCCTCCATGTTGAAGGATTCCCACAAAACATCATAATTGAAACGACATGAGTCGCCCGGATTCTGTGAAGGCATTGTATGACCTTGACATTCAACATTTTGAGCTTCAATAATCCGCTTCAGACTTGGAACGAAGACTCGTCGTAATGGACTTGCATACCCTACGAATATTCCTTCAATACTCTTCGGACCAAACTTTCCAAAAGGTTCTAGAACAGTACAGGGTGACCTGAACGGTTCAAGATACTTCAAATTCGATTTTCGGTTATTGATCAACTCAAAGCATGTTTTGTTGAATTTCTTGACAGTGAGAACTCTGTTCAGCGTATAGCATGCGGCGGAAACTGCTTATGCCCAGAAATTTATCGGTAACTTTGAATCAGCAAGCATTGTTCTGGCCGTTTCGATTAGCGTCCTGTTTTTACGTTCTGCGACTCCATTCTATTGCGGAGTGTACGGAGCACTAAACTCATGCAAAATACCTCTTTCATCACAATATTCTTCCATCTTGTTGTTCTTGAATTCAGTACCATTATCACTTCTAATTCTTCTGATACTCCTTTGGTACAAGTTTTCAATCTTTCTGGACAACCCTCTCAAACTGTCAAACGTTTCTTCTTTCGTCTTTAAGAATAATGATGTGCGGTAAAGTGTTATATATATTAGGTGTATATTTTAAGCCCTTTTTAACACTTATTTTAGCCAAGTTTTAAATTTATAAAACACGATATTTCACTAACACTAAACACACATATGGGCAAGTGCACCCATCGTTGAGTGTAGTATAGCGTTGGTAAGATACCGAGGTTGTCCAAGGACACAAGAGCTTTTAGTACCGGTTTATCCTCAACGTCTAATCAAAAATAAAAGTTTAGAAAAATGTTTTAAGGTAAGAAAAATAAAAACTAACTAAAATGCTGAAAATAAAAATAAAATAAAAACAGATAGACAAGATGAATCACTTGGTTCCGACTCGTATCTAGTATAACCTTTGATTATTTCCGCACTTTTGCACATAATTAAGAGATTATCTTAGTTATTGTAGTAGGCCCCTCTTTTGAAGGTGACGTTACCCTCACCCCAGTAGTTTGAGTCAGCAAGGATACAATCCTAAAAGGGTGGATTATTGGAAGATAATGAATTAAGTTATTAATGCAGTACTGTGGTAGGCCCCGCTTTTGGCGGTGACGTTACCCTCGGCTAAGTAGTCTGAGTCAGCAGGGATACAGTCCTAAATAGCCGGGTTATAGTATTAATAGTAGTTAACTTATGAGGGGATCAAAGAGTTTGGACCCCCGCCATCCAATACCGTGAAGCATTGAAGGAGGTCCTACTAAATTTGACAGAGGTCCATTGCAGGACCTCTAAACGCTGAACAATGGCAAGACCTTTACCAAACCGTTCCCTTAACCCCCGACCAGGTAGCCAACATACCTCCATATAGACCGTGGAGATATGAATGGTGAAAATCCTTTATTTTATATAGACAATAAAATAATGCCAAGACACCACGGACAAACGATAAGGAAAGATCACCTTCAACATAAGTAACTAGTTATTAAAGTCATTAATACAAAACCAAATAAAAAGTGCAAAAGATTAGAAATAAAAAGTATTATACTAGACACTTTGTCTTCACCAAGTAATGTAAGAGACTTAGGCAAACATGGCCTTGATTGTCAAGAACTCTTACGATCAATCTTGGATCCCGAGACGACTCACATACTCTACGATGGACAATGGATGATGGTGGTGGATGATGGTGTTGTGATGGTGGTGGGTGGTGGATGAAGTGTGAAAGAGGTGGTGTGCCAAGGGATGAGATGAAATGAATCCAAGCACTCCTATTTATAGGCTGAACAGAGAGCTGGACACGGCCCCGTGTCCGCTGGACACGGCCCCGTGTCTGTCTGACACTCTCTCTCCTCATTAATTGTAATTCGCAATTACAATAAATGCGCCTGCTGTACTTTCGACACGCCCCCGTGTCCGCTGGGCACAGCCCCGTGGTGGGCAATAGAAGCTTCTATAGATTTGTCTTTTCTGCTGCTTCTTGGGCACGCCCCCGTGCTGGCTGAGCACGGGGCGTGTTCAGTCATCTGACTTCTCTAATTTGCTTTGGAAGGTGCCGTTGAGGGGTCGGACAGTCCACTAATGTTCCTTTCCTTGTATTTATGTTGGATTTAGCTGTCTTTTTGCTTCTTTTGTGTTTTTGAGCTCATTTAATCCTGAAAATACAAAAGGAAGACAAAAACACTCTTTTTCCAATATTAGTACTTAAAAAGGGTTAGTTTTATGCCTTGTTTGATGTAATTTATATGTTTCATTTTGCACACATCAAATAACACCCATGAAAATCTGGAGTAATCATCAGTAACCACAAGACAATAGAGTTCTCCTGTAATACTTTTGACATTCACAGGACCGAATAAATCCATGTGAAGTCTCTCCAAAGGTCTTGAGACTGAATTGACTTGCTTTTTGGGGTGTGACCTTTTCTTTTGCTTGCCTTTCATGCAACTAATGCACTCTTTTTCCAGATGAAAACCTTTAATGTGAACTCCCAGAACCAAATCATTGTGCACCAGATGATTCATTTTACTAAGATGAATGTGCCCCATCTTTCGATGCCACAACTTTGATTCTTTCTCCGTTGCTTTCGAAACAAAACAGTGTGCCTGACCCGTTGTTGTAGTTGCTACAGTCATGTCTAGAACATACAGATCATTCACTCTAGGAGCTCTCATGATAACCCATTCTTCAGGAATAACAAAGCCTGGTTTCAAAATCAAACACTCTTTGTCTGTGAAGTGAGTAGTATACATCCGGTCACAAATCTGCGAGATACTTCGCAGATTATTTTCCAGCTCAGCAATGTAGTTAACTCTTTCAAACGTGACAATCCCATTGGATAACGTTCCTTCAGCTACAATTAGACCACCTTCATGACCAGCAAATCCTACGTAACCACCATTGATATTCCTCACATCATACAGCAGCGCTGTCTTTCCTGTCATGTGCCGAGAAGCTCCACTATCCATAATCCAACGTGAAACGGATCTTGGAAGCTCCTGCACATGTCAAAAACATTTAATGAGATTTTGATGCTACCCAAACCTCTTTTGACTCAGGTAACTTGAAATTAATGTGAGTTGTTTTAGTGTAAAGTGGCGGAAAGTTTTTATCATTCATTTTAAGGCTTTCAGCAGTCCCAACTTCAACCTCTTTGAAAAATTCGTCTTTTTGAGGTTGATCAGCTGGTTGATTTTTCTTCACCACATACTTCTTTTCAGAAGTCGATTTCTGTTTCTCATAAAACTTCAAAGGTACATACTTCTTCTTGGTTGAAGATGATGATTTTTCAGTTTCAGACACCTTTGGTGAATCAACTTTCTTTTCAACAACTTTTGGCTTCCATGTTTGTTGAGGTGATGCAACCCGTTGGTAAAATTTGTCATTTTTAGATGTCGAATTCTTAACAGGTTCATTTTTTATCTTGGTGTTTTCCTTTTTTAAAACATTTTTCTCAACAATTAATGGAGCCTTTCCTTTCACAACATCTTTCTTGATATAATTCTTCACAGTTTCAGTCTTAGGCTTCAAGTTGGTACACTTTCGTGCAATATGTCCAACTTGATTACATTTGAAGCATGTTCGGGTGTCAATTACCCGACTTGAGCCTTCAAACTGAGGCTGTGAGGCCTTCTTTTCAAAGAACTCTTTGTTTGATTTTAAAAAGATTTCAGACTCCTCATCAGAAAGTGAACTTGAACTGTTCACAAACACCTTTTTCACAGCAAACTTCTTGTTCTGATTCTTTTTCTGATAATTCTTACTACCCTGATATCCTCCCGACCATTTATTTTGATTGTAGTTAAAAAAACGTGGTGGAATAACAGGTTTCTTATAGTAAGCTTTATCTTTCTCAAAATTCATTTTTCTCTTTGTCTGTTTCAAACCGTCTACTTCAGACAAATCAATTTCAACCAGTTTGAAAACATTTTTCAATTTGTTCACATTAACATTCTCCAGAGGAAACTCAAAGTCTGAATACAACTTATCAGAACCAGACATCTTGTACATCACAAGACCCGGTTCATCATATAAGTTGTTTTTAGATTTTGGTTTCAGAATGTAATTGTTCAGAAAACATTCTTCATCTTCAGTCGAATCACTATCCAAGACACTTTCAGCCATGCCTTTAATGATTTCAGTTTGAACACTGTCATCGGATGATGATGAAGAAAATGTCACATCAATTGTCTCTGACAATTTTATCTCATTTGTTTCAATTTCGTCATTAACCAACCCTGATTGTTTCTATGAAAAATTGTTTAGAACAGGTGGCGGAACTTGATGAAACCCCACCCCAGTTCCATCACAGTATACAAGTTCGCCAGCTTTGTTTTTCCCAATGGGTTTTGGAACAATGTGTTGTAAAACAAAGCTTGCAGAGTTGTAACTGTTCAATTTCAAATTAATACGTTCATTTTCAATTTTAGCTTCTTCAAACTGAAGCTTCAATTTCGCAATTTCATCAAGTTGTTGGTTGATTAACTCTTCTTTTACCCTAAGAACCCCTGATAGTTGAAGATTTTCTTTCGTTGTTTTACCATTTCTGTCATCAGAATCTTTAACCGTTCGCTTTAGCTTCTCAAAATTTTCAGAAATTTTATGATTTTCAAGAATCAACTTTTCGTTTTCTTTTCTTATTCTTTCTATGTCATTTTTATCATTTTCAATTTTCTCAGCTAATTCTTTAGATCTATCATTCGAAGCTTTCAGCATCTTGTCACGGTTTAAGATTTGATTTTCAACACTTTTGACTCTACTAGTAAACTCTTCAACCTTTTTACCATTGAGGTAAGTGATTGTACTACAAACTTTGCACTCTTTCATGCAATTTTTGCAGTCATTTTCCGATTTATCTTTCTTACCTGACTCAAGTGTACCATTTGAACTGACCTTGTTTGTTGACCCAGTTCCAGAAATAGAAACTACCTCAAGTTCTTTTGCTGCAAGAACTTTTTCAGCCATCTTCCTCAAGTTTTCAGCCGTCAGCTCTTGTGATGTATCAATGATCCCATCATCAGCATTCTTTGACTTTGGCTTCTGTTCTGTTTCTTTGACTTTTTCTTCTTTCTCTACTTGTTTCTCATCACCACCTCCCCACCATTCTCTTTCTCTAGCTTCTTCTTCCTCGGCAAATTGTTGAGTAAGAGCATCAACACTAATGGAATCTGGGTCAACTGCAATGTTTCCTTGAGGATCAAGGTAACATTCTTTGTCGGCATCCCACCTTTTTGCTCTTTTAGCATCTTTGTATGTGTTATAAATTCTGCTCATTCTGGTTTGGGCTTTCATTCTTCGGTTGACGAACTTTTCTTCTTCAGTTCTAATGTCTTTAAAAGGAATAATCTTCGTCACGAATGCATAACCCACCGCATCTTCCTCTGGTAGCAGTTCGCTCCAATCAAACCCTTCATCATCATGAATCACAGCAAGAGCTCTAGATTTTTCTTTGTTGTCTTCAACCTGCTTCAATCTAGGCGGCTCAGATTTATTCTGGTGATAAATTGCTCTCTTGTAATAATCATCTCTGAAAGGGTTCTCTGACTCATCAGCATATGCATTTCTGCATTCTCGTTTGAAGTGACCTTTCTGCTTACATTTGAAGCACGTCACCTTTGATTTATCAAACCCCAGCTTGGTAGATGAACCACCAATTGTTTTTCTGCCTGTAATTTCCATAAAACGTTGTGCTCTACGAACAGCATTGGCCATAGCCCAACGAATATCGATCAGCTCCATTTCCTCGGGATCAATCTGATCATAATCTTCTTTCGTCAGATTGGTGTTACCTATCTTCCCGGCTACTAACCCTTCATACGACTCTAACACAGATTCTAGAAAGATCATCTGCTGTTTGGCCGACTCCTCATTAAAATTCTGAGCATTCTTCAAATCTACCGCAATGTTGCATGAAAACACGTTCTTTGGAACAGATTGTTGTTGACTTGAAGAATTCGAAGAAGATCCCTGGCTTGGAGTATTGGATGAAAAACCTCCATGAAAACCACTGTTTGAATTTGAACTTTCTTTACTTGAAGGATTTGAATTTTCAGCGGAGAAAGCAGTTCTTGGAGAAACATTCTTGGGAATCATACTCTTTGGATAGTACAACTCCATGTTTTGTTGGTATGATGAATTATTTACTTTGTGAGTTTTCTTTATCTCCAATTCATGACTCTCGAGTCTCTCAATCAGCAAGTCGATAGTCAGATCTTCAGCTTTGATTGTATTCTTTAACATCAGTGCATAGTACTGCCAATCCATCTCTTCTGGTAGTGAATCGAACAGTTTGTCAACTAGCTCCTCCTGAGAATAGATAATTCCGTGCCTCGCCAATTCCAACTTTAAGTGCCCAAATCTTTCAATCATTTTACAAACAGATTCATTTTTTAAGCATCCGAACAAATCAAACTCCTTTCTCAGCAATTTGTTTTTGTTTTTGATTATTTCTGCACTTCCTACACATTTTTTATTTAACTTTTCCCATAGATCTTTTGCGTTTGTGTATTCAATGAGTGAAATAATGTCGTCTCTTACGGACTGGTGAATCAAAGCGATGCATTTTTGTTCAGCTATAAAGTTTTCTACGGATTCAGTTTCTGACAAATTCTCATAATCTTGTCTTTCTGCAGCATAACCGTTCTTTAAGGTCTTCCAGCTCGGATATGCGAATGCTTTCAGCCATTCATCGAATCTTTTTGCCCACCGATTATATTCTTCGATTGCCATTAGCTTTGGTGGTTTGTTGTAGGTACCATATGCGCTTTCAACACTTAGGGCATCGGATAAAGTTTTCTTCGGGTTCGGATTATCATTTGTATGGTTGGAAGTATCGTCTCCGGAATTACCCGCAAAAGCATACATCTCACTGAAGGGATTCATGAATTCTTCCATTTTTAAGTACCTGAAACAATTTTCAAACACTTTAACCAAATGATGACCCGTCCGAGTAGTTATCCAGACGAATTACAGATGTTATCCGCACGGATGGTGATCCGCACGGATGGTTGTACGTATGAGAATCTTTGACCTTTTGACTTTTCAGGTTATCCGCACGGGTTGTAATCCGTGCGTGTAACAATGATGATGTCAGCAAACAACTTGTAGTAACTAACTAATCCAAACCGTTCAGACAACTGTCCGCACGGGTGAATGACGTCATCAAATACGAATCAGCTAAACATGATTTTCGATGAATTTGATCTAGTTTTAGGTTGAATCTGATTATGAAACTAAGTAGGATTATATTTTGAATGATTGCGAATCAATTGATATCAATTTTAACAGATTTTAACCGTAGATTCTTGCTCAATTTTAAGTTTTTCTGATTTTATAGTGACAAATGAAGAACAGATGTAAAAACTAAGTAGATGTAGAAGAAATCTATCAAATTTCCGGTGAAATTTGAATCAAATCGGCAACAAAAGTCAAATCTTCGGTGAAATTTGACTTTGATCGGCGAATAACACTTGAATTCCGGTGAATTCGGTGTTGTTGATCTCGATTCAGCTCCCTGGAAGCTCTGATACCACTTGTTGGGTCCCGTTGATACAGGATCTGATCGTAGGAACAAGATGAATCGATTTCGTCTTAATGTGCGGAATCCATTATGACGAATCACAGATTTGTGCAACACAGAATTCAACGTTTAACTGCTGTCTGTTCGTTCTATTGAGTGTTCTGAAAGTTACAAGATCCGGTAGAAGTACAGACTATCCGTGCGTGTCAAAAGTTCTAACAAAGTTGCACCGGACCTCCTATTTATAGACAAACTCAGGAACCTAATAAGTGTTGTCCGTGCGGGTAGGCTACCCGTGCGTATGGCCATCCGCGCGTATGACTTATCCGTGCGGATAAGTCATCCGTGCGTATTGCCATACGTGCGTATTGCCATACGTGCGTATTACCATCCGGACGGTTGAATTCAACACTTTTACATACAGAACCTTATTCCTGAGTTGTCATGCTAACAACATACATACAGACACTGTACATAAACACAGATTACAAAATATGACTACATGCTGACGGAAGCTACAGACGTAATGTACTAACAAGTACGAGGGATAAAACTCGGAATATATGTATCTCCATATTAAATCCACCACAAATATAGTTGTGGTGGAAGACTACTTGGTAAGAAATGTGAAAATATAAAGTTAGATACAAATGAAAGCGATTTAGGCTCGAAAGTGCTTAAATACCCTTAACGGGTCAAAATAAGCATACGAGCGAAAACGGGTTTAAATTGTGTAATAAACCTATGATTAGAACCTAATATGGTAGGTAACATTAATTTGAAGAAGTGTATGTGATATAGGAATCAAACAAATACGTTTGTTTGATAAAATGCATAAACGGGTTAAAATTCGGTAAAAAGGTAACGAGTCAAAGGCTTAGAAGTCTCAAAATTTCGTATGTTGGATGTAGGATTTTAACTCCATAAGATGGAGGATTAAATTACAGACGCGTAGGAAAAAGAATCGGGTAAAACGGATCAATAACGAAGAAGTTATGGCCGTTTCCGTAAAAACTGGCATAGCTGAACTGAGCTGCAGCCTGCTGGAAACTGGTCTTCCCCGCGTGGCGCGAGGGAGCAACGTGGCTTCGTCGCGTGGCGCGACGGAGCCCTGTTTTGGCGAATTTTTTTTATTTTAATCAGTTTCGCTTCCCGGACTCGTTTAAATACGTTCTAAGTTACGTATGACTAATCCAACTCATGTTTTATGAGTTTCAGGTATTATTTTAGCACCGGCGGACGATCAAGCACAACGAAGAACCGAACACGATCAAGAAATAAGCGTCCGCACTATGTATCGTTGTTTTGTTAAATGACGAACTCAAACATGTTATTTTGTATAGTGTTAATTCTGTAAATAAAGTTTACTGAAACCCGTATTTTCAATGTATTGAAATTCTAATTACCCGTTTATTTTCGTAAATTATACGAAAATCGTTAAATAGTAATAAGGGTGTTACACTCACCTACCACCTACACTATATATACAACCTCTCTAGCCCTCATTTCACTTGCCAAACACTTCTAAATCATCAAAATCCTCTCTAAAATTCTCCATTTTCAAGAACAAGTGCAGAATTTTCTTAGTATACAAGTGAGTTCATACTCACTTTTCTTCATCAAATCTTCTGCTACAAAGCTTGGATCTTCTCTAGGATTGTTTCCAACAGATTATCTTGTTAATCTAAGGGTGACCACGGTGTTCCAACTTTCAATTCTCCAACTCTTCACGGGATTACCAAAGGAACAACTTTGAGAAACCGTGAGTATACTCGTATTCCCCTCTTTTACTTTTACCAATTTTGGGGTGTAACATGTTTACTTATCAAAAACTTGCACATGAACATTTTGCTTAAACATATGAACATTCCTATAACATGCTTGTATACGTGATTGCTTGATACTTTAAACTTGGGTGAAACTTTATGTGTTGAACTTATCATTAACTTCGTACGAGCCTAACCGTGACATATATAGCGCTATAGGATTGACGACCCGCCCGTAGACTTGTGATTATGTCATGAGCATCTTGCGTCTCATTTGGGTTGATATGTTAGACACATGCCAAATTTATTCTTTATCTTGAATCACATGCTTGCTATAAAGGAATTGTTTAAAAACTTATCTTATGCTATGTACGTACCAAACTTGTATACTCGCCTTTGCTTTTGCATTGAATTGTATTTTAAACATGTTACAGGTTGATGACGATGATGCTATGAAATGAAGTAGCAATGATGCCTAGATACACATATAGACGTTTAGGTTTAAATGTTGTATCAACTTTTATGATGTTGTTATGTATTTCCTTTGAACTTGTTGTTATTTGAATTTCTTGTATTGTTGACAATTTACTTATGAAATGAAATTGGTTTATTAAATAATGTCACTAATAGCGTTATGAAGTCTCTTGCAATCTTCACACTTCGTCTCATCCCGATGTTTCTGCCATTGGTTGGGGTGTGACAGATTGGTATCAGAGCCATAACTATAGGGAATTAGGAAAAGTAGGAATGCTTTCACCTAGTCTATAGTTTTAGAGCTTTATTCTTATGTTTTACTTGAAATTACTTGCATGTTAGTTTACTTGCTTCTTATTCATCCGCTTTTGATCTTTTAGACATATACATCACTTATGTGTTAATACATAATATGCTATTCTTATTGTTAATACTTGTTTTATTATTTCATTCTTTATGTACCATTCTTAATATGCTTCTTATGTGTTTATACTTGTTTGTGTACTCCTTAGACTTACATTTTTCTCTATGCATTTTACTCGATTATTCTAAATCCGACAACACTCATATTGTACAAACGAGACGAGTTTACCAAAGTAGGCATGAAACCCACAATTTGGTGAACGACGCTCAACCTACCTATTCTTTTTACATGAAATTACACCATTAAGTTAGGAGTGAAATCCACATCTTAATGATAATTTCAATCTCAAATTCTAGTGGACCCTCGTCAAAGTGTCGAAATTAACTTTTGACCCGACGAGTACCAACCACACTTAGGATACTAAATCGCCAAGTTAGGGGTGAAACCCACACCTTGTTGACTAGTTCCACTCCTTGATTTTCATTAATCCCGCCAAGTCTCGAAATTTCAATTGATTTGGGGACATGTAGTAACCGGAAGGGTAAATACCGTTAACCGACTGGTCGGCGAGAGTATTTCACCTATTAGGCCAAAGCATGCTACTCAAACTCGAAAGACTTTTCGACCACTTTGGTTAGTCAAAGTTCCGTTTTGGAACCATCCAAATTTTAATCAAACATGTGTTTCTATTATTTATCTTATACGATGCAATCTTTCAAAATTCAAACTTATTTCCGATATTCTCTTTTCACACACTTAACATATTAAATCATTTCATACATTTATACATAAGCATGACTTCACTAAGTTATAAGAACCCAACTGCTTTGACTTGTCATTGATGTCGTTTATTCATAGAATAAATGATATCCATCTTATTATGTGTTTTCTATCCTCATCATTGATTTTATGAAACTATTCCACCAAAAGTATTTCGTTTTGATTCCTATAACCTTATGTTTTCCCCTACCGCTTATAAATACTTAATCAAGTCCAATGACTCTTTTGCCCATGAATTTCCTATTTAACTTAGTCATTAAAACACAATCACACTACATCATTTTACTAAAGATATCCGCCATCAAGCGGAAACCAAACCAACTTTTCTCACATGTCTATAAGGTCTTATAAATAATATAGGATCGCTTTACCAAGACTCTTTTCAAATTCAAATTATTTTCGAGATCATACAAATTCAAATTTTCAAACTAGCTAAAGTAAACTGTTTTGAAACGTATCATAGAAAAAAAGGGAATAAAAAGGACAACGCCCAGAATCGAACTCAGGTCACTACTCTCACAAGCATGCACATTAACCACTCCGTCAAGCCCCTGATCATTCAAACTACCTAACCTTTAAATTCTATCTAAACGACAAATTCGTTAAATCTTTTAAAATTGCCGCCAAGAACATGACAGCAACAACCATTTCCTTTTTCAAATATACCTGCCCCGATTTTTTTCGAATCCTGATTTCTCGGTAACTAATTAGAGTCCGCGTTTCCATCTTATCGATCAATGTGAACCTAGACTTTTGGTAGCACATTTGCGACTCATCATAAAGCATTTCCGGACCTTACGAGATTTACAAGAGCTATTAAAAAAAACAAACCGTTCTACCTTCTCACATCACCACAACACCTTCTTAAACTACATATCACTCACACACTCGCTGGAGAAACTCACCACTTAAACCCAATATTCAAATGGCATACTTCCCAGTAGCACATGCTGAATCCTCAAATGCAGCAGGAATTCATCCCTTCCTCCGGTTTGCTGAGCTACCCACTCTGAGAAGTATCAGAAACTCAAGGACCTTGAAGTTTTTACCATCGGCGGTATTGATTGGCATCGAATAGAAATGGTTGACCCCAGTGGTTCACTGTCAATATTACTATCACACAATACACCTTGGCGTCGTTTCTTCGACATCTTAGAGCCATCATATGATGAACTGGTATATGAATTCTTGTCCACCTTCTATTACAAATCTAATAGAAGTCTTACCGAAGAATCCATTCATTTTCGGCTTTGTGGACAACATCATAACATGTCATTAACAGAATTCGCAGTTTGTCTGGGTATATATACCAATGAAGAAGTTACACAGCCCGTTTTCAAGAGGGCATTAACCACCTATACCTACGCGAAAATGAAAGAGTATTGGCAACGCCATGCATCAAAAGCATGGTGCGGCAACAATAATTCTACAAACTTCAAAGACCCTCGTTATCGGTATATACACCGTGTTTTGGCCAACACTATCACGGGGCGCGAAATTAATCAACGAAGGGTTAGTACCTCCGAAGTCTTCTATCTACATAGTATTTTCGAGCGAATTCCTTGTAATATTGCCTACGAGCTTGCTGGGTATTTTTCTAGTCAACAAACAAATCCTCTGAAAAGTCTCATGGGAGGTTCTTACATTACTAGAATAGCTAAATCATTAGGTGTCTTAAGTGACCAGATTATCCAGGAATTATCTCCACCAAAGGCACTTGGGATTGTAAATTGTAACCTCATTAGGCTAAACCCGACTCAACCATCTCAGTCGGGGGGAGCTCCATTTGTCTTAGACAGTACATCCACACCAAATCTACAACAATCATTGTTGCAATTTCCTCCATCATCTTTTTATCGATTTGAATTGCAACCACCACTGCCATACATACAAGAACATCTTACAACCAACCTATCCCAACCATTAGCACAAAACGTCTTACCAAGCTCCTCACCGATAGTTTTCGAGGAGGATCCAACGATGCAAGAAACTTATGAAAACATGATGCTCCAAGAACAGTTGGCTTCGGAATCATTTTTGCCACAGTCTTTCCAGGCACTATTGAATGAAGTAGAACAACAACTGCCACCAACTGATATAGCAGGCCCAAGTAGGGTGCCTCAAATGGATCTACCTCCAGATTTATTGGTAGTTGAAGTAACTAGGTTAAACAATCAGGTCCAAAATTTGTCTCAGCAAATACAAGAACTGACTGAAAGAAATCAATGGTTGGAAAGCATGCTAGCTGCTCGTATGCAACTGGATCCCCTACCTCCACTACCTGATAATTTTGAGCCGGAAATTGATCCATTACATGACTTATTTCAAATGTAAATTTGTTCACATCATAATTGACTAGCAATTTTTTTTTTTACAAATTTAGTACAGCATAGTGATATGCAAAACAATCTCTATACACTCAATGTTGCTCATAAATCCTTCAAAAACTATCAACACCACACGATACTCTAGAAACTAACACCTTGCTCATCTATTCAAGACCTTTCGAATGCTTTTATACGCTTAAATCCTTTATGTCCCAAGGTACGCTATATACATAAATTTTATTCTTCGTACCTACCGTTATACGAATACGTTTTATGCTTATACTTATACTCGTACTACTCGTACGTTTTATGTTTATACTCATACTTGCGTGCATACTCATACTTAAACTTATACTTATGCTCATACTTTCATTCATACTCATGATTCATACCATTGTACCAATACGCGAGCGTAATCCGAGGGATTCGCTTACGTGGGTCCTATACATACTTAAACATGGACTTGCTTATATACTACATACTTATACGTACACATTCTTATTTTTCTTTGACGGAAATTTCACAAACTAGGCACCTAGCTCGGTTGGCTAGGCGCACGAAAGGGTGTGGCCTAGACCTGGGTTCGATCCTGGGGACGACCATTTCCACCATTTTTATTACCATACAAATTTAGAAAAAATTTCAATAACACGTTAAACGAAATTTTTGATACACCTTATTTTCTTTGAGTACCTACCTCAAATTCATACACCACTAGTACAAGCTATGCGGATCATGCGACAGTCAATATAATCACGGGTGCACACGGGATTATAGTGATAGACGTATGAAAACCATAGAGTGTACTACTGTGTATGATAAAACACAGAACGTAACACGACACCGAATACGAAACGAACATAACATGGTCAAAACATGGTGGATACGCCGCTGATACTTCCTGTATATAAGTGTTTTCACCATGTTATCAAACTTTCGAAAAACGTGCCATGAGAAATTTGGTGTTTTACAGACCTATTTAGACCCGATACAGATTTCAACAATTCACAAACGCATTGCTAAGCGCACAACATCCGACTATCCGTGATATAGCAACATCCTCAATACTCGTGTTCATATATTACCAAATCCACATATCATTCATATTAACCGCATTCGTTTGTTAGATCAATCGTTCACTCTTGTACCTTCATTATCCATCATTAACCTTGTTCCCTATACGAATTCTTTTTATGAACCTATCTTTTAGCCAAAATGATTTTTCTCCGAGGCCTTCCTCTTGAATAAATTTCGGGACGAAATTTCCTAAAGTAGGGGAGACTGTAACGCCTCGTATTTTCATATTTGTATTTTACTTTTCGAGGCCTTAATCATAATGGTAATACATTTTTTTATCACATTGTTAATGGATAAACACAAGATTTTTATAAGAAACCGAAAAACTATACAAAGATATTTTTCTAATAATTTTTAGCGTAAACCTTTACAAAAGGATTTTTAGTAATTTTTAGAAATTGTTTTAGCATAGGTCCCTTTTATAAAAAGTGCTTGTTTTAACCCATAGTATTAAAAAAAAAAACGGGTGAATAGTGTGAACAGTGCCCTGCAGGCACTATTCATTCAGCAACTTCATCATAACGCCATTTTGGAGAATTTTCTCACTTGTTGACCAACTTGCAGCCATTTTTGATCATTTCAAACTCTCACCTACCACCTACATTATATATACAACCTCTCTAGCCCTCATTTCACTTGCCAAACACTTCTAAATCATCAAAATCCTCTCTAAAATTCTCCATTTTCAAGAACAAGTGCAGAATTTTCTTAGTATACAAGTGAGTTCATACTTACTTTTCTTCATCACTTCTTCATCAAATCTTCTGCTACAAAGCTTGGATCTTCTCTAGGATTGTTTCCAACAGATTATCTTGTTAATCTAAGGGTGACCACGGTGTTCCAACTTTCAATTCTCCAACTCTTCACGGGATTACCAAAGGAACAACTTTGAGAAACCGTGAGTATACTCGTATTCCCCTCTTTTACTTTTACCACTTTTGGGGTGTAACATGTTTACTTATCAAAAACTTGCACATGAACATTTTGCTTAAACATATGAACATTCCTATAACATGCTTGTATACGTGATTGCTTGATACTTTAAACTTGGGTGAAACTTTATGTGTTGAACTTATCATTAACTTCGTACGAGCCTAACCGTGACATATGTAGCGCTATAGGATTGACGACCCGCCCATAGACTTGTGGTTATGTCATGAGCATCTTGCGTCTCATTTGGGTTGATATGTTAGACACATGCCAAATTTATTGTTTATCTTGAATCACATGCTTGCTATAAAGGAATTGTTTAAAAACTTATCTTATGCTATGTACGTACCAAACTTGTATACTCGCCTTTGCTTTTGCATTGAATTGTATTTTAAACATGTTACAGGTTGATGACGATGATGCTATGAAATGAAGTAGCAATGATGCCTAGATACACATATAGACGTTTAGGTTTAAATGTTGTATCAACTTTTATGATGTTGTTATGTATTTCCTTTGAACTTGTTGTTATTTGAATTTCTTGTATTGTTGACAATTTACTTATGAAATGAAATTGGTTTATTAAATAATGTCACTAATAGCGTTATGAAGTCTCTTGCAATCTTCACACTTCGCCTCATCCCGGTGTTTCCGCCATTGGTTGGGGTGTGACATATGAGTTGGTAATTATGTGGGTAATAAACCCTTAAAGGGGCACTCTCTGATTCCCACTCTAACTAGGTCAATTGTCGGGTCAAACTTGATTATAAAAAGTCAACAGAAAGCTAATTTTCAAATAAACGCATAATTAACAATGTAGAAGCCATGCAACCTGTTTTATCACTCATATAACTTGGTAATTAATGTAAGAACATGTCTAAGCATGTTCAACCCGACAATTTTCAGTTTAAGCCCGGTTCGGAACCGAAAGTCGCAAAAGTAGACTTTTGCTTTGACTTTCAGTTCTGACCCAATGTAGCATGTTTTAGAAATGTCTTAGAGCTCTATTAGGACCAGGTTATAGATAAGTGTAACCCTCTGAGGTTATACAACTTGGTTCATTAGTTAATTGATTCATGAGCATGTTTCCGTTATATGCCTAAATATTGACCATAATGCCCTTTGACCTTAAAACGAGATTTTTTGAAAATGTGAGAGGACAAAAACCTTTATTACTGATTTATAAACTTGTCCCGAAAATTTTACATCAGTTTGAGGTCTAGATTAAGAGTTATGCTCAATAGCGTAATTAGAAAGCTTTTTATTAATTAAACGGCGTAATTAGCATAAAGTCTATCTAAACCCAATTTATGAGACCAAACTTTTTACCTAATGATATAAAATAATATTTTGGGATTTTTGAAGATTTTTATTTATTTTTAGACTGAGCATAACATAGGGTTATATCTTTGTTTCGGTAATTGTCGGTTTTGCCCTTTTGGCCTATAAAATGAGTTTTACATAATATTTTGATACCAAACCTTTTGCTACTGATTTTATATAATAAATAAGATATTTTTAGTCTTCTGGAATGATAAAAATATCAGTTTTTCTTTAAAAACCCAGAAATCGCTTAAAACCGTATTTTTACGCGTTTAAAACGCATAGTATGTATTAAACCATTTTGCTCATATAAGACTTAATACTTACTGATGTTTTAAGAAAATTTTTATATTTTAACAGTAAGCAAAAGTTTTAAACTCAGATTTCAAATTTTGACCTTTAAAGCTTATGTGAAATTACCAAAATGCCCCTACGGTGCATATATGCCATACCCTACTGTTATGACTTATAAAAATAAGTATTTTTACTGAATATATCAGACCTGAGACTCAGATTTATATTTAAACTCTTTTATAAGCTTTAAAATGACCAAAATACCCCTACGGGGCATAGTTTGAGTTTAAATTCGTTTTTGGCATCATGGAAGGTATCTTACTGATATCACAACATATTTAAGGTATATTAACTTAGGAAACCTGTTCATTACTCATTTGGTTACCCGTTACGCATTATTCGCGTTCGGTGCGGTTTATGTAACTAGTTTGCATAAATTAGCCGAAACGGGTCAAACCTTATCATTTTTATCTCAAAATCCAGAATGTGTTTAGTTTACCCATATTATACAAGTATACAAACTTGTCGGGTCTAAACCACATTCTAATCCGGTCTTCGCTTAATTGTGCGTTTTGAACCGTATATCTTCTTTTAAAACTAATCGGTCTAAGTTTAGGCTTAATTAAGACCCGTTACGAATCTAATAGGTTATAAAAACCTTTGTTCCAGATTAGGAGACCAATAAAAGCTATCTGCACTTGCTGATTGAATACGGTTGAGATAAATTTGAATATTTTCTCTGGTAAATACTTTTAACTTATTTTTCCTATACGGGCTTGAGATACGGTATTATAATAATACCGCTTGGTTGGGTACGTAGTTGTTTAAATAGGATTGTGATTAATATATTTACATAACCCGTTTTAATCTGTTTTATTTGGTATATGGCCCTTGGGGGGTTAATGACCATGTCCCGGATATCCTTGGCATCATTCATTGAAATGGCCACGACCTAAGCACGGGGTGTAGGCATACACCTGACAGTTGCATATGTAAAAACTGGTAATCCACTTTAAGGAATCAACCTTGTGGGCATTATACCTGTGGCGTGTCAGTTAATCTTGTCCGGCTCTTCTAACCGGCCCTGACGGACGACGAATAAGTAAAACTGTATACAAGATTATTTTTAAATAATTGTCCCAAGTTATAAAAGAACTTTTGTGCCATGTGCATTTAAATCAATTTTCTTAAACTCTTTTCAAAATGAGTCAGTTAATTGTATTTACCAGTGTAAACTAACGTATTTTCCAAAAAGGCCAAGTGCAGGTACTAGCCGGAATAAGCTGGCTACTCCTGGCATCATAAAACAAGTCTTGCAAGCTTAGATGTTAAAATCTGTTGAACAATGATCATTTTTAACTTTTGATCCGCCTGTGGATCCTTTACAGTCCGTTTGTAATAATTTGATATTACTTTTTATTCGGTTTGTAATATGATTCATCTTTTGCTTCCGCTGTGCATTTAAATTGTGTTGTTTGACTATGAAGATATCAACTACGTCACGATACTCCCCACCGGGCCCACCGGTAATACGTGGAAATATCGGGGTGTGACAGGTTGGTATCAGAGCCAACATTGAGTGAATTAAACACTAGCCTTTTGTGTTTAATCTCAATGACACAGTTTGCGCATTCATCGACTTCCAAGTCTAGACAAAGAACTTAGGACTAATCCAAATTTGTTTTATTTTAATTTTGTCCTTTATATTTCTTTGTTGTGTCCTTTGTTTGTTTTGACAGGTTCAAAAAGAATGACGCCAAGAATGCGAGGAAGAGGTAGAGGCAAGGGGCCACTCATCGCCCCAAACGATCACGAGGCCGGGCCATCACACCGGCGAACTCCATCAGACTCTTTAAGCAAAAGTCCTCAGGAAAACTGGAGGACCCATGTAGAACCCCCGAGGCATTCAGTCTCACTGAGCTCCTCACCTTCTTACCTAAATTCTTTCGGGCCTCAGTCGGAGAACGAGCCCCATAACTCACATCACTCTTTTATACCCCTTCAAAACCCCAACTCACCCTTCAACGACCCAACACCCTACTTCCAAAGCCGGTTCAACCTGGCAAACCTAATTGAAGAGCCAATGGGTTATAACCCGTTGGGACTGGAGGACCATTTCTCTATGGATATGGAAGAGGATCCAGAACCCGCCGAGCCGCCAACCGGAACACCTACTCACCCCATCGAGATTTCGGATGGGTCACCCTTTCTTGGATCACCTTATAGTGGTCCCGACAGCTACGAGGCGAGTTTTACCCAATACGACGGGGTGTTTACTCCCAGTTATCACTCGTCTCCGCATCAGCAGCAGCAACCACAGCAGGATCCCTCCGAGGATTCCCGTTTTGTAGCGGTCACTCCACCGCCACCACCACCAGTGCAGCAACAGCCTCCGAAGCCACCGAGGCATAGGAGATCAACCGCACGGATGTCCGTGCGAGGGGGAGTCCGTATCAGCACTCCTCAACCTTCAAGTGGCAGCCATTACCCGCCACTATATGAAGACCCACAAATGGGTCGGCCTTCTAACCCTGTTTCTGAGGTGGAGTCTGCGCCAGTCGCACCGCCACCAATGGGTTATGATAACCCAATTCCTACGCATGCCAGTGTAGTGGCATACAACCCCTTTGAGTAGCCTGCCTACCCGGGGAATAACTACTATAATGCCCCCAGTGTTGACCCATACCTTGTAGCAGCCAACTACAATGCCCTTCATCCTGAAGGACCTTACGCATCCTCCTACCAAACCGGATACCCAACTTATGGGTACCAACAACCGCCACCTCCTCAACATCCACATCAGCAGCCGCCGCAGCCGCAATTGATACCACCAGAGCGATAACAAGAGGTTCTCCAAAGGTTGAGTCAGGTAGAGCGGGAGGTCCAAGAAGAGCGTAGAAACAACCGTGGATTTTTTAAAGGTTTGGCAAGCTTAATCAATGGGAAGAGCAAAAAGGATCATTAAATCCTTTATTTGTTTATTTGTACTCTTTATTGTTCAATCAAGTCCCTGCGTGGACATCTGTTTCTGTAATCAGTCTCTGCGAGGACTTGTAGTTTCTGTTTAGCCTCTGCGTGGGCATGTCTTTTCTGTTTAGCCCCTGCGTGGGCAAGTATTTCAGTTAAAGTCCCGTTTAGGGCAACCATGTACTCTTTTAAAATTGTAGTGGCATGTTATCATTTAATTTTTTTTGTCAATAAATGCAAAAATGTAATATGTATGAAATCAATAAATAAATCCAAAATATGACATTCCTTTTATGAGATCTGCCTTTAAATATTAAATAAGAATCTTAAAGGTATAACCTATCCTGTATGTCATTATAAACCTGGCCATAATGGTAAAACCTGTTTAAAAGGATTCAAATCCTTGTTAACATCTGAAAACATGTTAACATTCATGGCTAACGTGATTCGTAAAATCACACGTGTCATCCTTACATTGGATTATTCAAAAATCCTCTTTATTATTTAAACATCCATTTGTGATGTAGGGCCTACGAGCCATAATCATTGTCATATAAGACTAAAGACAGTGGTGGTCTATGACTCCCTGTCAAGAAAAGGTAATGAACTATGTTCAAGCCTTAATGCCTTGATTCTATAAAATCATGGCTTATAATTTAAATTGTCCTTGTGACTTGCCCTTTTTTGTGCTATTCTTATAATTAAAACAAGGGATTATTATAATAAAAATCCTGAATGAATATATTTAACAAATTAACCAATATGGTTATTAATACCATGGTTAATAAATCCTTAGAAATGATAATACTGTTATAGACTCCTAAATAAACCACTGTCATCATTTTATGTAGCAAGCAAGCTACATGGCAGAGTCTGAAGAAGTCAACAGTCATCCAATGGAGAATCATGATACTACTAGGATCAACGTAACTGGTGCGGAACTTCAAGCATTGATCGATAATGCTGTTACCAAGGCCATAGATAGGTAGTTTAATGAGTCAAGTGGTACTCGAAGTAAGACCCTATCTACGCCTCATTCTAAATCACAACCTAAGACTCGCTCTGAGGCTCATAGTAAGCCACCTCCTAAACAGTAAGGGTCAAAGAAGGATGATGACCGATACTCATCAAATCAGCATAGTGTTCCGGCGAAGAAGATTGTACTCGATCAAGAGCCACATATTAGGGGTTGTTCCTATAAGTATTTCGTATCCTGTAAACCCCGAGATTTCACTGGGGAAAAAGGAGCTATCGACTGCATGACGTGGTTAGACGAAATGGACACCGTAGTTGACATTAGTGGTTGTGCTGATAGGGATGTTGTGAAGTATGTATCTCAGTCATTTAAAGGAGAAGCACTAGCCTGGTGGATGTCTCTAATCCAGGATACTGGGAAGATTCCATTGTATAATCTGTCTTGGGATCAGTTTGTTGCACTCATCAAAGAGAATTACTGCCCTCAGCATGAGGTTGAAAAGATTGAGTCAGACTTCTTATCTCTGGTGATGAAAAACCTAGACTGTCAGACTTACCTTACTAGCTTTAATACCATGTCTCGACTGGTTCCATATTTGGTGACACCGGAGCCCAAGCGAATAGCTCGTTTCATTGGGGGTTTAGCCCCAAAGATTAAAGCCAGTGTAAAGGCATTCCGACCTGCTACTTTTAGGTCGGCAACTGATCTATCTTTGTCCCTTACTTTGGATGCGGTCAGCCTGAGATCGCTTAAGAACTCGGAAGAAAGTAAGAGAAAACGTGAGGATGATAACTCACGACGGTCTAAGAAGAAGCATAAGGGAAACACGGACCACAAGAAAAAGTTTGGGTCTAGCAAGGGTAGTCAGCAAGCAGATGAGAAGCCAAAGTGCAAAACCTGTCAGAAATGTCACTTTGGAAAATGCAGGTTTGAATCCAAGTCTTAGTCAAAACCGTCTGCATGTGGTTTATGCAAATCCAAGGAGCATAAGACATTAGACTGCAAGAAAATAAAGGATGCAACGTGCTTCAACTGCAACGAAAAATGGCACATCAAAACCAATTGCCCTAAATATGCCAAAAAGCCTGAAGAAGCCAAAAAGACCAATGCAAGGGTCTTTCGAATGGATACACGAGAAGCCGTTCAGGATGATAATGTGATAACAGGTACCTTCCTTATAAATGATGTTTATGCAAGGGTATTATTTGATTCGGGTGCATATAAGTCATTTGTAGATGATAAGTTTTGTAAGTTGTTTAATTTACCTGTTAAAACCCTAAGCGTGAAATATGAGGTAGAATTGGCTGATGGTACCTTAGAGACAGCCTCGACTGTGTTAGATGGGTGTTTTATTTCCATTAGGAACCACTCCTTTCCATTATCCTTGCTTCTTTTAAAATTAGCTGGTTTCGACATAGTTATAGGCATGGATTGGTTATCTCACAACCAAGCCCAGATTGTTTGTGATAAGAAACAAGTGGTGATCAAGACTCCGTATGGTGAGCCACTTACCATACAGGGAGACACTCAGTATGGGTTGCCTAAGCAAGTGCCCATGCTTAAGGCATCAAAGTGTTTAAGGAAAGGTTGTGTCATCTACATGGCACAAGTAACTATCGATGAACCAAAACCCAAGGTTGAATACATCCCTGTCATTTCTGAATATCCAGAAGTATTCCTTGAAGACCTACCTGGTTTACCACCAGATAGGCAAGTAGAATTCAGAATTGACATCATCCCTGGAGCAGCGCCTGTCGCAAGAGCGCCTTACAGGTTAGTGATGTGTTAAAAATGCAACATATAAATTTCATCAAATGAGGCATAAAACTAACCCTTTTTTAGTACTAATGTTGGAAAAAAGTGTGCTTTTGTCTTCCTTTTGTATTTTCAGGATTAAATGAGCTCAAAGTAACAAAAGAAGCAAAAAGACATCAAAATCTAACATAAATACAAGAAAAGGAACAAGATGAGACATGCCCGACCCCACGACAGCATCTTCCCAAGCAAAACAAGACATCAGAAGCCTGAACATGCCCCGTGCTCAGCCAGCACGGGGGCGTGCCCAAGTGTCAGCAGAAAAGACAAAGTGGTAGAAGCTTCTATTGCCCACCACGGGGCCGTGCTCAGCGGACACGGGGCCGTGGTCAACTATAAGATTCGCACAATCTAGCAAATCTGCATAGTACAAAGATTCTTCAGCACCACGGGGTCGTGCTCAGCGGACACGGGGGCGTGGTCAACTAAAAAGACAAAACTGCATTAAATGTAGAAAGAGAAGGATGTGGACACGGGGCTGTGCACACTGGACACGGGGCCGTGCCCGAGCTTCTGTTCAGCCTATAAATAGGAGTGCTTGGCTTGAGCTCAAACCATCCCTTGGCACACCACCTCTCTCACACTTCACCCACCACCCACCATCATCCACCACCATCATCCATTGTCCATCGTAGAGTGTGTGAGTCATCTCGGGATCTAAGATTGATCGTAAGAGTTCTTGACAATCAAGGCCATGTTTGCCTAAGTCTCTTACATCACTTGGTGAAGACAAAGTGTCTAGTTTAATACTTTTTATTTCTAATCTTTTGCACTTTTTATTTGGTTTTGTATTAATGACTTTAATAACTAGTTGCTTATGTTGAAGGTGATCTTTCCTTATCGTTTGTCCGTGGTGTCTTGGCATTATTTTACTGTCTATATAAAATAAAAGATTTTCACCATTCATATCTCCACGGTCTATATGGAGGTATGTTGGCTACCTGGTCGGGGGTTAAGGGAACGGTTTGGTAAAGGTCTTGCCATTGTTCAGCGTTTAGAGGTCCTGCAATGGACCTGGGTCAAATTTAGTAGGACCTCCTTCAATACTTAACGGTATTGGATGGCGGGGGTCCAAACTCTTTGATCCCCTCATAAGTTAACTACTATTAATACTATAACCCGGCTATTTAGGACTGTATCCCTGCTGACTCAGACTACTTAGTCGAGGGTAACGTCACCTCCAAAAGAGGGGCCTACCATAATTTGCATTAATAACTTAATTAATTATCTTCCAATAATCCACCCTTTTAGGATTGTATCCTTGCTGACTCAAACTACTGGGGTGAGGGTAACGTCACCTTCAAAAGAGGGGCCTACTACAATAACTAAGATAATCTCTTAAAATAGTGCAAAAGTGCGGAAATAATCAAAGGTTACACTAGATACGAGTCGGAACCAAGTGATTCATCTTGTCTATCTGTTTTTCTTTTTATTTTATTTTTCAGCATTTTTAGTTAGTTTTTATTTTTCTTAGTTTAAAACATTTTTCTAAACTTTTTATTTTGATTAGACGTTGAGGATAAACCGATACTAAAAGCTCTTGTGTCCTTGGACGACCTCGGTATCTTACCAACACTATACTACGCTCACGATGGGTGCACTTGCCCATATGTGTGTTTAGTGTTAGTGAAATATCGTGTTTTATAAATTTAAAACTTGGCTAAAAATAAGTGTTAAAGGGGCTTAAAATATACACCTAATATATATAACACTTCACACGCATCAAGTTTTTAGCGCCGTTGCCGGGGACACAAGGATTTTAAGAAAGCTTAGAATCGACGGCCTAATCAGTTTTTCAAAACCTTTTTAAACGCGACAAAATTTTTCTGCATTTTAGTTAGATTTTCATTTACAGTAACCTGTACACGGGGCCGTGTTCATTGAACACGGGGCCGTGCTGCACATTTTCATAAAAACACCCAGTAACAGTAGCTTGAACACGGGTCGTGCTCACTGAACACGCCCCGTGCTCAACTGGATCAGTAAATTTAATTAAAACGCCCAGATACAGATCCTAAACACGGGGCCGTGCTCACTAAACATGGGGCCGTGTCCAGCCTCTGTTTCCGTTTTTATTTTTGTTTTCTGATCTCGAGACTTGGTTGTGGTCTGCTGAGTGATTCTTATGGATCAATACTCAGGAGGTTACAACTACACCTATGAGGAGGATGATTATAGGGGTAATTATTGCACTAATTGTCGTAACTCACGCTCGGTTCAAAATAATCACTCATATCAACCATCCAATTCATACACCTACTATGAGGAGCCCAGGTACGAGCCATCAACTTCATACACATCATATGAAGACCAAAGGTATGAACCTCCTCCCTCATACTCGTATTTTGATGAACCAAGGTATGAGCCTTCTTACTCATACTTTGAGGAACCAAGATATGAGCCACCACCTTCGTATGCTTATTATGAGGAACCATGGTATGAACAACCCACCTCATATGAGTATTATGAAGAACAAAACTACGAACCTTATCCATCATATGCTTATAATGAAGAACAATGGTGCGAACCATCGACTTCATATGGGTATTATGAGGAACAAAGGGTCGAACAACCGGATTCAAGCTTAGAAAATCCCGATTCTTTCTCCATAACCGAAGTGACCGATAGGATATTAGAACACATTAGAGTTATCGATCATTGTATAAAAGAATCTCGCGCAAGGGAAGAGGAGTCTCGCGCAAGAGAAGAATTAAAAAAGGAAGAGATAACTGAAAATGTAAAAATGGAAGAACAAATAAGTAAAAAACAGACACATGAGTTAAACAACAAAAAATGTGAGTCCGACAATGGTAAAATTCAAGAAGAGTCTAATTTTGAAAAAATTAATCTCTTGTCACCTTCTTTTGAAAATCATTGTTTAGTACCCACTCACGCTAAGTTTTTAAAAGAGTTAAACACTAACACTAAAATTGACGAAACGGTAAGTGTTAAGTTAACTAATGATCAAACTTCGCTAATAAAAGAAGACCCATTTGAAATTAACATTACACCGGTTCCATGTTTCTTTCCAAATTCATTTATTAGTAATGTCACAATCGATAAAGATCTGTGTGTTAACATAATGCCTAACTACATTTTCGAGAAATTAAGTATTAGTGATTTTTCTCCACTTCAAATACCCATTTTTCTATCCAATCGGAAAGTAATAAAATCAATCGGTATAATTGAGGATGTATTGGTTCAAACAAATCAAATGGTAATTTCGACCGACTTTGTCATCCTCGATGACGCTCCTCTAGTGTTGGGACGACCATTTGTAAAAACTCACGAAGCTTTGAAAAACCGGAAGTTCAACAATCTACCTCTTCAATTAGGGGCATTTAAAAGAAGTGTCGATCTTGAACGGTCAATGAAATATCCTTTCGGAAATAATGACCCCCTAATTGAAGATGAAGATGAACCACCCGATACAAGTGAAGAGATTGACCACTTTGTTGAAGAAGAGCTCGCCATAGAACAAACTTTTAAAGTTCTTGATCGAAATGAGCAACCAAATAAGGAGTCTCCTAAAGACCCACCACTTGAGCTCAAAGAACTTCCAAAAGGTTTGGAATATGCTTTTCTAGACAAAGGGGGTAATTTACCTGTAATTATTTCGTCTAAATTAAATAGCTTAGAAAAAGAAAAATTAATTAGTCTTTTGAAAAAACATAAAAATGCAATAGCTTGGAAACTTGTAGACATAAAAGGAATTAGTCCTTCTATGTGCACACACAAAATTTTGATGAATGATGACTACAAATCGGTCATACAACCACAATGTCGAGTGAATCCAAATGTTCAAGAAGTGGTTAAAAACGAGGTCATCAAGTTACTTGACGCCGAACTTATCTATCCTATCTCCGATGGTCCTTGAGTAAGTCCCGTCCAAGTAGTTCCAAAGAAAGGAGGTATGACGGTAATAACTAATGAAAAGAATGAATTAATACCAACGAGAACCGTCACAGGATGGAGTGTATGTATAGATTATAGACGATTAAATGAAGCAACAAGAAAAGATCACTTTCCTTTACCCTTCATTGATCAAATGTTAGAAAGATTATCCGGTCATAAATTTTATTGTTTCTTGGATGGTTTTTCAGGTTACTTTCAAATCCCGATAGCACCCGAAGACCAAGAAAAGACAACTTTCACATGTCCCTATGGAACTTTTGCTTATCGACGCATGCCGTTTGGTCTATGTAATGCCCGTGCAACATTCCAACGTTGCATGGTAGCCATTTTCCATGACATGATAGAAAAGACAATGGAAGTCTTCATGGACGACTTTTCTATCTTTGGGGATTCATACGACCAATGCCTCGATAGCCTTGAACGAATGCTATCCCGATGTGAGGAAACTAACCTCGCCCTTAATTGGGAAAAATGCCATTTCATGGTAACGGGGGGAATAGTACTCGGTCACAAGATCTCGAGCGAAGGAATGGAGGTGGATCGAGCCTAAATAGATACCATTTCTAGATTACCACCTCCATCCTCCGTAAGAGCTATCAGAAGTTTCCTAGGGCATGCCGGATTTTATAGACGGTTTATCAAAGACTTTTCAAAAATCTCGAGGCCTCTAACAAAATTACTTGAAAAAGATGCCCCTTTCATATTTGATAAGGATTGCAATCAAGCATTTCTAACCTTAAAAGAAATGTTAGTCAATGCACCTATCATGATAGCGCCTGATTGGAAATTTCCTTTCGAAATCATGTGTGATGCTAGTGACTTTGCAGTTGGAGCTGTCTTGGGACAAAGAAAAGAAAAGCATTTCCACCCAATTTATTATGCTAGTAAAACACTTAATGATGCACAAGAAAATTATACAACAACTGAAAAAGAATTACTAGCTGTGGTATTTGCTTTGATAAATTTCGTTCTTACCTTATTCTTTCTAAAACTATAGTCTATACAGATCATGCAGCCATTCGATATCTCTTCAAGAAGCAGGACGCAAAACCACGTTTGATTCGGTGGATTCTACTCCTCCAAGAATTTGACATTGAAATTAGAGACAAAAGAGGAGCAGAAAATACCGCAGCAGATCATCTTTCGCGCTTAGAAGACCAAGCTTTGGAGGCGACCAGGGACGAGCAAATCAACGAAAAATTTCCAACTGAGTCCCTGGAAATGGTGGAATACAAGGAAGAACCATGGTACTCCGACTATGCTAACTACCTAGCTAGCGTTATAGTCGCAAAAGGGTGGCCACATCATCAAAGAAAAAAATTATTTGCCAATGTGAAACACTATTTTTGGGAAGATCCCTATCTTTTCAAAATGTGTGCCGACCAACTAGTCCGACGATGTGTACATGGTAGCGAAGCACGAAGAATTCTCCGCCATTGTCATGAAGGTCCATACGGAGGGCATCATGGTGCCACTAGTACCGCACGAAAGGTATTTGATTCAGGATTTTATTGGCCAACCATTTACAAAGACGCCCAAAGTCTTGTCAAGACATGTGATGCTTGCCAAAGAACAGGTAATATTTCTTCCAAAAACGAAATGCCACAAAATGGCATTCTTGTTTGTGAAATTTTTGATGTGTGGGGGCTCGACTTTATGGGACCTTTCCCACCATCAAAAGGAAACAAATATATACTTGTGGCAGTAGACTACTTGTCTAAATGAGCCGAGGCCGAGGCACTTCCAACAAATGATGGAAGAGTGGTGGTAAGATTTTTGAAAAAATTATTCTCTCGTTTCGGCATACCTAAAGCCTTAATAAGTGATAGAGGTACCCATTTTTGCAACCATCAACCTGGAAATTTTTTTAACAAGATATGGGGTCTATCACCGGGTCTCAACAACATATCACCCTCAAACAAACGGACAAGCCGAAGTGACTAATAGAGGTTTAAAACGAATACTCGAAAAAACCGTAGGGTTAAATAAAAAGGAATGGGCAGATAAATTAGATGATGCTTTATGGGCTTTTCGAACTGCTTATAAAACAACAATAGGTACAACCCCATATAAGCTAGTCTATGGAAAAAGTTGTCACTTGCCAGTAGAAATTGCACACAAAGCCTACTGGGCAATCAAAAATGTAAACTTAGATTTAGAATTTGTTGGTAAAAATCGATTTTGTCAATTAAATGAATTAGACGAACTTAGGAATTATGCATACTCAAACTCCGAAATTTATAAGGAAGAATGAAAAATTTGCATGACAAACATATTAAACCTAATGAATTTCGGGTAGGAGATCTAGTTCTTTTGTTTAATTCACGACTTCGATTGTTTCCTGGTAAATTAAAGTCTAGGTGGTCAGGACCTTTTTCCGTCACCCATATTTTCCCACACGGTGCAGTCGAAATTAAATCTCGAAATGGGCCTCCATTCAAAGTCAATGGCCAACGGCTGAAACTTTATCAAGGATTCATTGAGGATGAAGAGGAAGAGATTTCGTTCCAAACGATGGAAGAATGAAACCAACATCATACCTGGTAAGTTACGAACGATTGAGACGACAAAATAAAGCGGTAAGTTTTCTAACCAAAGCTTATGGGAAACAAGGGCACTCACACGAGCACATAAAAAAAATTTTAAAACTTTGCTCGGCACGAGGCCGTGTCCGCGGGACACGGGGCCGTGTCCGCGCTGCAGTCGGGATATATCCCCTTTTTCAAAACAGTTACTTCATTCCACACGCCTCGTTTCCCCGAAAAAGCTCTGGTTCCAGGCGATTTTTCGCAGACTTTCGACGTCTCCTATCACTCTAACAACATCAAGGTATGATTCTATCACTTTTAGTAGTTAGATTAGTTACTTGCATGTAGTTAAAACACCAAAAATTTGGGGAAAAATCTAGGGTTCTTGAAGTTCATACGGATCGAACCTCAAATTTTTGTTTAGATCTGTTTGCATTTAGTTAGATTAGTGTTATGGAAAGTAAATACACTTGTATTGTTCATAGATTCACCCGATTTCTCACAAAAACCCCAAACCCTTGTTCTAGAACCGAAAAAGATAAAATTGATAGGGTAAACGGGTTATTTTGGGAAAAACGGCACTTAGGGTTTCATTTTCGGGGGAAGCCGCACCTATTGGACCAAAAATTTTCAAGTTTTCGAAACCGGGTCGAAAAAATGGAATTTTTGGGTAACAGACGCCTGGACACGGGGCCGTGTCCGCTGAACACGGGGTCGTGTCCAGCCCACTGTTTGCAGTTTCGTCCGAAAATATTTCTGTTTCGTGCTAACTTTTGGTGTATTCTTTCAGATGGCTAGGAAGTTCACAAGATTCAACGCCAATGAGCTCGATGCTAGAGCCCGATACGAGATACTTCAGACAAGGCCGGAGGAATACCCGAGGCAAGCATGCACGGAATTGTTAACTGTGGTGAATCAAATCGACCGTTTCAACAACATTGTCACGGGACCACTCAGAGTCGCCCTAACAACTCGACTTCGTTCCGTCCACGAATGCACTTTGGAGTTCTATAGCACCTTCACATTCAACTCAAGGTGCGACACGTTCGACAATGATGGGGTATCATTCCGATGTGGCGGAACGAGGTATTCGATCTCTATGGCACAATTTGGGTCGATTGTCGGGTTGTATGCGGAAGAGGATGCGGGAAACGAAGAGAATACTGGAGGAATGAGAGAGATCGGTGAAAACGAACGCCAAGCCATTTGGGCTCAGATTGGTGAAGGGTACTACAATCCAAGCAGCACTAAGAGTACAAAGTTGAGGGATCCGCTCTACAGATACATTTATAGGCTCCTCGGCTACTCTCTTAGCCAAAGGCATGATAGTAGTGGCGTCGTTGGGTTAAGAGATTTGGTTGTCCTCCACTGCATCCACAACCACAGGCCGCTCGATGTTCCGTTCCTCATGCTCCGAAACATGCATCATAACCGCCTTGCTAGTGCACCGACTCCTATCTTCTTTGGGGGATGGGTGTACCGTCTCTTTAGGCACTTCGCCCACATACCTAGGTCATTTGAGAGGAGCCCATGGTCGGGTATGGTGGATATACACATATGCCGCTCAATGAACCTGATTTATGAGGCGGAAGACGGGACGGTGAGCTTTCAAAGGATGCAAGGTCATGCATGGAACCCGCAAGAAGCACTTGTCCTCCAAGCTCCGCAACATCATCAGTACCAATACCAACCCCAAGGTGATCCGGGCCAATCCTCCTCAGGAGGCGGTTTTCCTAATTTCCAAAGTTTGCATGATTTGTTGCAGGAAAATCTTATGTGCACCAGGAACACTTACAACATGGCGAGCAACACGTACCACCGGGTCGGAGCTATCGAAAGAAACATATCCGATATCCAAGATGATGTGGGATATATACGAGACCACATTGCACGCCATGGAGGGGATGATGATGATGATGATGATGACGATGACGATGACGATGCCATGGAATAGGCGGGAGGAGCGGAGGAAGAGGAGGTTGTTTGATGGTTCCCCAGGTTAACCCTTTTCCACTATTGAACAATTGATGGCCTGCGTGCCAAGTGTTGAACAATTTACTTTCCCTAACTTCTTTTATTTTCTGCATTTATTTTTTTCTTTTAACTTTGACATGGATGTTGAATATTAGTAAAAGTAGGATGTTTGCTATGGTATGGTATGGTGTTTATTGATTAAGCAGGTACATACGAGGCTTAGAGTGCTAAACATTAGTACACCTTAAGCCGGGACAGGAAACCCGACGAAAGAAACCTGTTTTCCAACTTTGCAGACTGTCCACACGGGGCCGTGTCCAACCGACAGGCCCCCGTGTGTCACATCCCCCAACCCACCCTGGACGGAATCGGGAGTCGTGAACAGCCCAATGGTACCGGTGATTATTTTGAAAACGTTGCAACGGAAATTTCATCAGGACCGTGAGTTAGGAAAAATATCAGAGTTTAGAAAACACCGGATTTTATTAAATATATGGGATAAACCCATGTTTTACAATTGTAGCTTTAATAAAGATAAATTATAAAACAATATTTCTTAATTTGATTTAATTAATAAAATAAGCCACTTCTTGAAGTCTTTCAGTGCCATATCCATCTCTTACTCCAATCTACGGTAATTACCTGAAACGCGTTTTAAAAAGGTTTTGTCAGCGGGAAATACTAAGTGAATCATTCTATTTACTAAAACGACACATTTATTATAATTTACAGTATTAAGAACAATTACAATGTTTCAGATATCAAACCAACTACCCTCGGTATTTGTCACTCGACTCGTTTCTGTGACTATGGTCATATCACCCATTGGCTAACTCGTTGTCCAATGGTGAAGATTATCAAGTAATGTATACAAAACCCCACAAACCGGCTGTAATATGGTGATTACAAAGACTTAATCCCTGTAATTATAACTTTGAAAATAAACATGATTTTGAAAGTAATTTGATAAAAAGAGAATGACTCACATTATAAGCATGCAGATTCATACGGGCAGAGTTTAGTCTATTGATTAGTCTTGTAACCTAGTGTACACGAACTAGGTAAATAACTAATACAGCATTTACGATAACTCACGAGATTAAAACCCTCACAACGAATGACAAAGTGCGATACTTAAACATCCATCGGATTCACAACGAATGACAGAGTATTCCCCGAGTTCGGGTGGTACTCAAACATCCTGTCGGAATCACGACAAATGACAAAGCATAACCCAAGTTTGAGCAGCACTTAAACATCCATCGGATAGTTTAAATCAATCGGACATTGAATCGTAGCAGCGATCAAGTTAATACCCTGTATCGTAGCAGAATTCGAGCTATGTGTGTGTTTGGTAGTAAACAGACGATATCTCGTAGTACGAATTGAATTTTAACGTCGAACGAATGTCATAAATCAAGTCCCACACCCCTCTATTTATACTTGAAAAATGGTTCCCCCGCGTGTCGCGACAGGAACATATGCTCCTGTCGCGTGGCGCGACGGGTTACTTTTTATCATATGGTTGTCGCGTGTATTTGTAGGTTAGCTGAGTCGACAGAACGAGAAATTTCGATTTTGATAATAAACTGTGATGATAATATCGAATGGGAAATGCCCCCCTCCTGAGTTTTAGGGGTCCTGATCCTGATTCTGATTGTTCTGAAATTTGTAGGGTTTATGTAGGATTACTTAAGGGTCTTAAGTAAGGTTTCTTTTTAGACAAAATATAAATAATAATAATAATAATAATAATAATAATAATAATAATAATAATAATAATATAATAGTTTTGGTTAAAGTTGTTTATGGTTTGGGACATTTTTGAATATAATTATATTATAAAGAAAAAGGGAATAAAATAGTGAGAAAAGAAAATGGACTCACTTTGTAACTTTAGGGTTCAACTAGAAAGCCTCCTGGTATAAGTTTTTGGTATAACTTTTGAGCTATTTAAAAAAATATATATATTGCACTCGTGGTAAGTATAGTACCCCTCATTTCAACCTTGTCCCTATGTCACGATACAGAACCCCAACAACTTAGTCGGGCAGAGCCCTGACATATGTTATGAAGCTCAGATAAATCGGAAAGGGTAGCGGTGATCGGGAGTTAAAATACTTAAAACAGGGTAAGACTTTATTATTTCTATAGGTGAATATCTAAAGAAAATGGAACTATGGAGATCGAAAGAAAGAAAGAAAAAGAGTCAGAACAATTTTTAGAATGTCTGAAGGGGTGCTATTTATACTAAGACTAAAGGGTATGGTTCGGCCCATCCCCACGGGGATGAGCCTCCACGTAGGCGCCACGTAGGCGGCTCGTGGGGGATGGGTCTCCTTCACTTTTCAGGGGGATGGAGGATGAACCCCTTTATGTATATATATGTATGTATGTATAGGTATATGTGAGAGAAGGGTGGAGAAGGAGGGCCGGCGAGATCGGCGAGGAGCTGCTGGGTGGGATGGAGGGGGCGGTGTGGGGGACCGGCGCCGGTCCTTGCCGGGTCTAGCCGGCCCCCATACCTTCCGGTCTAAGGGCATAAGACATTACTCATCCTATTTCTTTCATATTAGAAAGACACGTAAGTAGGTTGCATGTCCACCATTTCAATTTGTAATTTATTATTTTATTCCTTTTCAATCTATCTCAATGACACATCTGTCATTTTAAATTGATGAGTCTTTCACTTTTAATTATTAAGTATTTTGATTCGACACCTACACACTTATAATCTTAAGAGTAAAATGCACGGATAGTCCCTGTGGTTTAGTGAAATTTCACATTTAGTCCCCAACGTTTTAAAATTACACTCTTAGTCCCTGTAGTTTGACGAGTTGTTACTCGGATAGTCCCTAAAGCGGATGATGGTTACTCGGATAGTCCCTGTGGTTTGACAAGTTGTTACTCGGATAGTCCCTGTGGTTTGACAAGTTGTTACTCGGATAGTCCTTGTCATTTCACACCCACTTAGCCAGAAAAACTAATCTCTATCTGCTTTGGGGACTATCCGAGTAACAGCTTGACAAACCATAGGGACTAAGAGTGTAATTTTGAAAAGTTGGAGACTAAAGGTGAAATTTCACCAAACCACAGGGACTATCCGTGCATTTTACTCTAATCTTAAATATCAATTATTATTATTTTATTATTATATAATTATATGGGACATAAAATAGAGAAGGGACATGAGATTGAAATAAGACACGAAACAGTCCAAATTTTAGATATATATATTCTATTATTATTTTATTTTTATTATTATTGTAATTAATTTAAGTACTTTACTTATTTGGCGTTTATGACTTTTAAAATATAACTTTCTAGAAAATAATAAATATGTTATTAGAACGAGAATATTTTTGTCTATATTTGGGTCTAAGTTTCATTAAAAACAAAGTCGGTTCAAAATACAATGTATTTTATAATTTAATTATTAGACGGTTCATAGGCTCGTCTAGGAACTTCATATTTCTAATAGTCAACTTACCCGTAGACTACCCGTCTGATAACATAAGCTTTTTATATACTTTTATTTTAATAGAAAATGTCACCCATATATACGCCAAATAAATTAAAATAATAATTCAACCAACTATATAAAATAGTGTTTAAAACTATTTGGGTTGAATATTTATAATAAAAATAAACTAGTTATTAGTTACTAGTGGTTAATAAATTTAACCAAACCTATAATTATTATATGATAAAAATAGGGATGTTACACCGTGCCCACTCCCCTGAACATGCTGTCTGTTTAAATTCTGCAGACCTTGACAGACACGGGGTCGTGTCCAACCAACACGCCCCCGTGTTCACCTTCTGTAAGTTCTCATTACTGGCACCTGAGCACGGGGTCGTGTCCACTCAACACGGGGTCGTGCCCATGTAACCAGTAACACAAAAATTTTGCTTTTTACATTTTTTTTTACACATTCAATCAACCTAAAAACTTATTTTTGGGACACATTGAGGACAATGTGTAATTTAAGTGTGGGGGGATGCTAAAACCTTGAATCTTGCAAGTCCTAAATACAAGCCTTACACAAAATTCTATTGGAATCGCTAATCACCCCAAAAAATTTTCAAAAATTTTTCATTTTTTTTACTTGTCTAGGTTTAACTCGAGAAATTCAAGTTCTCAAAAATGTTATATTTTCACAAATTTACAACCGATAGCGTCGTGATAAAAAGAACCAACATAAGAAAATTATGAAAAGGCATGACGAGCTTAGTTAAAATTTGATTATATATACTTGATCACATAAGAACCCATTCCCACAAAAGTGAGTTTTGAGCCTTTATTGAGCAAACACTTACATATCATTTGACTAAATGCTCATTTTCGTTTCTTGTGTGAATAGCCGCTTGGTTCTTACGACTCTAGAACTTGCCATGACGATACATTCCCGGTCCTTACCAACTTAAACCCGAGTAAGTAAATGATGGAGGCATTAGGACTAACCCTTTTTATTTCTATACCATTATTTTTTCTTTTTTTTACCACCTACCCAAAATCCCCCTAGTTAGCCCCTTTGAGCCTAAACCTTTTCATTTCATAACCCAAACCAAACACCCTTTTTACCCACCAAAACCTTTTTTCATTTTTACCCTTTGTTTTAGTAACAAGTTCGATTTTTCGTATGACATTAAAGAAAAATTTTGTGTTGATGATGAAGCAAAAGAAAATAAACAAACAAGTTCATCAAAAATAACTTTGTTTGAATAATAGCTTCATCAAAATAAAAGTTACAAAAAATAGAAAGTCTTACGAAAACCGACACTTGTTACGCTTTTCGCCTTTTTTTCTACTAACCACTAACCACTAACCCAACCACCTACCTTTAACCCAAGCCTAACCCTTCACCCACAAAAGTCCTCTTGATATTTACAAAGGTATATAAGTTAAAAAGGAGGAGGATTGATTGGTTGGCAAGCCTATGGTAGGAGTAAGTTACATGCCGCTCTCGAGTGATCCACAAAAATACATTTTCGGCCGAGTGTTGAGTGATCCCCGTGAGGTATGTGAACTTGTATATAAATAGAATTTTACAAAGGCATGTTATGCCCTAATAAGTAATTTATCTTATGAAAAGTTTTAAATAAATCATGACGAATAGGATTGTAAATAAATAAAAATAAATCTAAATAAAGAATCTTGGAAATCCCGACACTCTACGACAAGCCCAAAAACCTTCTTCTCTACCCATTCCATTTGGGAGTGTAATAGCCACATATTAAAGAGTTTTGCTTGAGGACAAGCAAAGATTCAAGTGTGGGGGTATTTGATGTGTTAAAAATGCAAAATATAAATTTCATCAAATGAGCCATAAAACTAACCATTTTTATGTCCATCGTAGAGTGTGTGAGTCGTCTCGGGATCCAAGATTGATCGTAAGAGTTCTTGACAATCAAGGCCATGTTTGCCTAAGTCTCTTACATCACTTGGTGAAGACAAAGTGTATAGTTTAATACTTTTTATTTCTAATCTTTTGCACTTTTTATTTGGTTTTGTATTAATGACTTTAATAACTAGTTGCTTATGTTGAAGGTGATCTTTCCTTATCGTTTGTCCGTGGTGTCTTGGCATTATTTTACTGTCTATATAAAATAAAATATTTTCACCATTCATATCTCCACGGTCTATATGGAGGTATGTTGGCTACCTGGTCGGGGGGTTAAGGGAACGGTTTGGTAAAGGTCTGGCCATTGTTCAGCGTTTAGAGGTCCTGCAATGGACCTGGGTCAAATTTAGTAGGACCTCCTTCAATACTTAACGGTATTGGATGGCGGGGGTCCAAACTCTTTGATCCCCTCATAAGTTAACTACTATTAATACTATAACCCGGCTATTTAGGACTGTATCCCTGCTGACTCAGACTACTTAGTCGAGGGTAACGTCACCTCCAAAAGAGGGGCCTACCATAATTTGCATTAATAACTTAATTAATTATCTTCCAATAATCCACCCTTTTAGGATTGTATCCTTGCTGACTCAAACTACTGGGGTGAGGGTAACGTCACCTTCAAAAGAGGGGCCTACTACAATAACTAAGATAATCTCTTAAAATAGTGCAAAAGTGCGGAAATAATCAAAGGTTACACTAGATACGAGTCGGAACCAAGTGATTCATCTTGTCTATCTGTTTTTCTTTTTATTTTATTTTTCAGCATTTTTAGTTAGTTTTTATTTTTCTTAGTTTAAAACATTTTTCTAAACTTTTTATTTTGATTAGACGTTGAGGATAAACAGGTACTAAAAGCTCTTGTGTCATTGGACGACCTCGGTATCTTACCAACACTATACTACGCTCACGATGGGTGCACTTCCCCATATGTGTGTTTAGTGTTAGTGAAATATCGTGTTTTATAAATTTAAAACTTGGCTAAAAATAAGTGTTAAAGGGGCTTAAAATATACACCTAATATATATAACACTTCACACGCATCAAGTTTTTGGCATCGTTGCCGGGGACACAAGGATTTTAAGAAAGCTTAGAATCGACGGCCTAATCAGTTTTTCAAAACCTTTTTAAACGCGCGCACATTTTTCTGCATTTTAGTTAGATTTTCATTTACAGTAACCTGTACACGGGGCTGTGTTCATTGAACACGGGGCCGTGCTGCACATTTTCATAAAAACACCCAGTAACAGTAGCCTGAACACGGGCCGTGCTCACTGAACACGCCCCGTGCTCAACTGGATCAGTAAATTTAATTAAAACGCCCAGATACAGATCCTGAACACGGGGCCGTGCTCACTGAACACGGGGCCGTGTCCAGCCTCTGTTTCCGTTTTTATTCTTGTTTTCTGATCTCGAGACTTGGTTGTGGTCTGCTGAGTGATTCTTATGGATCAATACTCAGGAGGTTACAACTACACCTATGAGGAGGATGATTATAGGGGTAATTATTGCACTAATTGTTGTAACTCACGCTCGGTTCAAAATAATCACTCATATCAACCATCCAATTCATACACCTACTATGAGGAGCCCAGGTACGAGCCATCAACTTCATACACATCATATGAAGACCAAAGGTATGAACCTCCTCCCTCATACTCGTATTTTGATGAACCAAGGTATGAGCCTTCTTACTCATACTTTGAGGAACCAAGATATGAGCCACCACCTTCGTATGCTTATTATGAGGAACCATGGCATGAACAACCCACCTCATATGAGTATTATGAAGAACAAAACTACGAACCTTATCCATCATATGCTTATAATGAAGAACAATGGTGCGAACCATCAACTTCATATGGGTATTATGAGGAACAAAGGGTCGAACAACCGGATTCAAGCTTAGAAAATCCCGATTCTTTCTCCATAACCGAAGTGACCGATAGGATATTAGAACAGATTAGAGTTATCGATCGTTGTATAAAAGAATCTCGCGCAAGGGAAGAGGAGTCCCGCGCAAGAGAAGAATTAAAAAAGGAAGAGATAACTGAAAATGTAAAAATGGAAGAACAAATAAGTAAAAAACCGACACATGAGTTAAACAACAAAAAAGGTGAGTCCGACAAAGGTAAAATTCAAGGGGCAAGGATGGATCGATGCGTCTATGCATCGATTGTCGCGAGCTTAACAAAATCACTATCAAGAATAGATATCCATTACCTAGGATCGATGATCTGTTCAATCAATTACAAGGGGGAAGTTACTTCTCCAAGATCGACTTGAGGTCAGGCTACCATCAGCTGAAGGTTAAAGATAAAGATGTACACAAGACTGCATTTAGGACTCGTTATGGTCATTACGAGTTCTTAGTGATGCCTTTTAGGCTCACTAATGCGCCAGCAGCATTCATGGATCTCATGAACCGCGTCTGCAAGCCCTACTTGGATAAATTTGTCATCGTCTTCATCGATGATATTCTTATTTACTCGAAGAATCAAGTTGACCATGAGAAACACCTTCGTTGTATCCTTTCACTGCTCCAAGAAGAGAAACTCTATGCCAAGTTTTCAAAGTGTGAATTTTGGCTTTGTGAAGTCCAGTTTCTTGGACATGTGGTTAGTGAGCATGGTATCCAGGTGGATCCTGCTAAGGTTGAAGCTGTCATGAACTGGCAAGAGCCAAAGACACCCACAGAGATTTGTAGTTTCTTGGGTTTAGCAGGATACTATAGACGTTTTATTGAGAACTTCTCAAGGATTGCTGCACCCCTAACTTCACTAACCCGCAAGAATATCAAGTTTGATTGGGGTCCTAAGCAGCAAGAATCTTTTGACATTCTTAAGCAGAAGTTGAGCAATGCACCTGTGTTGACATTGCCTGATGGAATAGAAGAATTTGTAGTATACTGCGACGCATCACACACTGGTATGGGGTGTGTGCTCATGTAGAAAGGCAAGGTCATTGCCTATGCTTCTCGACAATTAAAGGTGCACGAGAAGAATTACACCACCCACGACTTGGAGTTGGGTGCCGTTGTATTTGCACTAAAGCTATGGAGGCATTATTTGTATGGTACCAAGTGTGTGATCTATTCTGATCACAAGAGCCTTCAACATCTGTTTAATGAGAAGGATCTGAACATGAGGCAGCGACGATGGATGGAGACACTGAATGATTATGATTGTGAAATCCGATACCATCCAGGCTAGGAGAATGTGGTCGCCGATGCCTTAAGTAGGAAGGAAAGGGTTAAGCCCATTAGGATCAATACCAAGAGCATTGAATTGAAGAACAACTTGAATGAAAGAGTGCTAGCCGCTCAGAAAAAAACTGTATTAGAAGCCAACTACCCGAACGAGAAGTTGGGAGTCACTGCAGAACAATTATCATATGGTAAGGATGGAATCCTAAGATTAAATGGACGAATATGGGTTCCAATTTATGGTGGACTTCGGGATGTTATCCTCCAAGAAGCCCTCCGTTCATCCTGGGAGCGACAAGATGTACCAAGATTTGAAGGCAAATTATTGGTGGATAGGCTTGAAGAAGTCTATAGCCACTTATGTAGCCAAATGTCTGACATGTGCTCAAGTTAAGGCAGAACATCAGAAGCTGTCAGGTTTGCTACAACAACCTGAACTTCCCACCTGGAAATGGGAAATGGTGACTATGGATTTTATCACCAAGTTACCAAAGACAAAAAGAGGAAATGATACTATTTAGGTTATAGTTGATAGACTGACTAAGTCAGCCCACTTCCTACCTATTAAAGAAACACACAGCTCAGATAAGTTAGCTCAGCTGTACGTGGATGAGATTGTATCTCTCCACGGAGTGCCAATGTCTATCATCTCCGATAGGGATACGAGGTATACATCGCATTTCTGGAAAAGCTTTCAACAATCCCTAGGCACTCGATTGAATTTCAGCACAACATATCATCCTCAAACGGATGGTCAAAGTGAACGTACTATACAGACACTCGAGGATATGCTACGAGCTTGTGTTATTGACTTAGGAGGAAGTTGGGATGATCATCTTCCATTGATTGAATTTTCATACAACAATAGCTATCATTCCAGTATTCAAGCTGCACCTTTTGAAGCTTTGTATGGGAGAAAGTGCAGAACGCCCGTTTGCTGGGCAGAAGTTAGAGATGTCCAACTAACAGGACCTGATATAGTCCTGGAGACGACAGACAAGATTTTGCAGATAAGAGACCGTCTCAAAGCTGCCAGAGATAGGTAGAAAAGCTACGCAGATAAAAGGCGTAAACCTCTAAAGTTCGAGGTAGGTGATAAGGTTCTTCTTAAATTATCACCCTGGAAAGGGGTGATGCGATTTGGTAAGAAAGGTAAGTTAAGCCCCAGATATATAGGACCATTCGAGATCATCGAATGTGTCGGAACAGTGGCTTATAAGTTAAACCTTCCTGAAGAGCTTAGTGGTATGCATAATGTATTCCACATCTGCAATCTGAAGAAATGTCTAGCTGATGAATCACTAGTCATACCACATACGGATGTGCATATTGATGAGAGCCTGAAATTTGTTGAAAAATCTTTGTCGATCGAAGATCGACAGGTTAAGAAACTTCAAAGGAAGCATGTACCGATTGTAATGGTTAAATGGGATGCCCGTAGAGGTCCTGAGTACACGTGGGAGGTAGAGTCCACAATGAAAGAGTACCCTTATTTATTTCAGTAAATCTCGAGGTCGATATTTCTTTTAAGGGGGTGAGGATGTAACACCTCGTAATTTCATGACCAATATAATATCGACACGTGTCATAAGATCTAAACGTGTAACAGATTACTTATGGGGGACTAAAGTTGACAAACGAAGAATGTACGTGTATAAAAGGATTCAAAGTGTCAACAATGGATAAATATACCTTTCAATAACCCTACACGATGTTTATACCCTTACACGAATGAATTATGAATCATACGAAGCCAATTGTGAAAAAAAGTGAGAGATTACAAACTACAGGGGTTAAATGTGTCAACATGTTTAATGTATACCTCTGATTGACCTTTTAGCAAACCCGAAGCTTTGTAACGATTAATTATGCTCACTAGAATACGTGATAAAAATTTCACAAGGTTTCGATAACGTATGAGAAAGTTATGCTAACATTCGTATATGAGGGGTTAAAAGCGTCAACGTTGAAATTTGAGGCTTTTCGGGTGATCATACAACTAACCAAGGACTTAACAAAGTTTGGTTATGTCTTGGAGCCCTTAAAAGTCAATTTGGGAGGTTAAAAGTGCAAGAAATAAAGTTAAAACCACTTCAAAAAGGACCAGGGACCTAAAGTGCAAAAGCTGAAACTTGTTTAACTTGTTCTGGACCTCCATACCGGCCGTGTAGACCTTTTATGGGTCTTACGCGAGCAGCCCAAAATCTCCAGCGACAGAAAATGTCTGGCAGCTGCCAGTTCAACCTGTTTAACCGACTTAGAGGCCTGTAAATTGATACCAGGGGCTGTGCAAATGGGATTTCATGCAATAGGGACAATTGTGATCATCTGGTAGCAATAATAGACTTGTTTGGCATGATCTTGAAGGATTAAAATTCCTAAATAAGAACCCATTGTTGCAACACTTTTGAATACACTTTGAAAACTTTCATAACTTCATTTCTGGAGATTCCTGGAGCTCAAGACCACTTTCTAAAGACCATTAGTCGTGCATAGGACTTCAGTAAGTGTCCTTAACCTTTCTTAATTAAGTTTTGATTAACTTAATGGCCCAAAGTCAAACCATCATAATTAAAGTTTGACTTCGTAATTAATCACAATTTGTCCACTCAAATCTCAAATTGAAAGTACCTATGAGTTGGTAATTATGTGGGTAATAAACCCTTAAAGGGGCACTCTCTGATTCCCATTCTAACTAGGTCAATTGTCGGGTCAAACTTGATTATAAAAAGTCAACAGAAAGCTAATTTTCAAATAAACGCATAATTAACAATGTAGAAGCCATGCAACCTATTTTATCACTCATATAACTTGGTAATTAATGTAAGAACATGTCTACATGTTCAACCCGACAATTTTCAGTTTAAGCCCGATTCGGAACCGAAAATCGCAAAAGTAGACTTTTGCTTTGACTTTCAGTTCTGACCCAATGTAGCATGTTTTAGAAATGCCTTAGAGCTCTATTAGGACCAGGTTATAGATAAGTGTAACCCTCTGAGGTTATACAACTTGGTTCATTAGTTAATTGATTCATGAGCATGTTTCCGTTATATGCCTAAATATTGACCATAATGCCCTTTTGACCTTAAAACGAGATTTTTTTGAAAATGTGAGATGACAAAAACCTTTATTACTGATTTATAAACTTGTCCCAAAAATTTGACATCAGTTTGAGGTCTAGATTAAGAGTTATGCTCAATAGCGTAATTAGAAAGCTTTTTATTAATTAAACAGCGTAATTAACATAAAGCCTATCTAAACCCAATTTATGATACCAAACTTTTTACCTATTGATGTAAAATAATATTTTGGGATTTTGAAGATTTTTTTTTTTTAGACTGAGCATAACATAGGGTTATAGCTTTGTTTCGGTAATTGTCGGTTTTGCCCTTTTGGCCTATAAAATGAGTTTTACATAATATTTTGATACCAAACCTTTTGCTACTGATTTTATATAATAAATAAGATATTTTGAGTCTTCTGGAATGATAAAAATATCAGCTTTTCTTTAAAAACCCGGAAATCGCTTAAAACCGTCTTTTTACGCGTTTAAAACGCATAGTATGTATTAAACCATTTTTCTCATATAAGACTTAATACCTACTGATGTTTTAAGAAAAATTTTTATATTTTAATAGTAAGCAAATGTTGTAAAGTCAGATTTCAAAATTTGACCTTTAAAGCTTATGTGAAATTACCAAAATGCCCCTACGGTGCATAGTTTGGTTATAAAAGGTAAATTTCACATATATGCCATACCCTACTGTTATGACTTATAAAAATAAGTATTTTTACAGAATATATCAGACCTGAAACTCAGATTTATATTTAAACTCTTTTATAAGCTTTAAAATGACCAAAATACCCCTACGGGACATAGTTTGAGTTTAAATTCGTTTTGGGCATAATGGAAGGTATCTTACTGATATCACAACATATTTAAGGCATATTAACTTAGGAAACTTGTTCATGACTCATTTGGTTACCCGTTACGCATTATTCGCGTTCGGTGCGGTTTATGTAACTAGTTTGCATAAATTAGCCGAAACGGGTTAAACCTTATCATTTTTATCTCAAAATCCAGAATGTGTTTAGTTTACCCATATTATACAAGTATACAAACTTGTCGGGTCTAAACCACATTCTAATCCGGTCTTCGCTTAATTGTGCGTTTTGAACCGTATATCTTCTTTTAAAACTAACCGGTCTAAGTTTAGGCTTAATTAAGACCCGTTAGGAATCTAATAGGTTATAAAAACCTTCGCTCCATATTAGGAGACCAATAAAAGCTATCTGCAGTTGCTGATTGAATACGGTTGAGATAAATTTGAATATTTGCTCAGGTAAATACTTTTAACTTATTTTCCCTATACGGGCTTGGGATACGGTATTATAATAATACCGCTTGGTCTGGTACGTAGTTGTTTAAATCGGATTATGATTAATATATTTACATAACCCGTTTTAATCTATTTTATTTTGTATATGGCCCTTGGGGGGTTAATGACCATGTCCCGGATATCCTTGGCACCATTCATTGAAATGGCCACGACCTAAGCACGGGGTGTAGGCATACACCTGACAGTTGCATATGTAAAAACTGGTAATCCACTTTAAGGAATCAACCTTGTGGGCATTATACCTGTGGCGTGTCAGTTAATCTTGTCCGGCTCTTCTAACCGGCCCTGACGGACGACGAATAACTAAAACTGTATACAAGATTATTTTTAAATAATTGTCCCAAGTTATAAAATAACTTTTATGCCATGTGAATTTAAATCAATTTTCTTAAACTCTTTTCAAAATGAGTCAGTTAATTGTATTTACCAGTGTAAACTGACGTATTTTCCAAAAAGGTTAAGTGCAGGTACTAGACGGAATAGGCCGGCTACTCCTGGCATCATAAAACAAGTCTTGCAAGCTTAGATGTTAAAATCTGTTGAACAATGATCCTTTTTAACTTTTGATCCGCCTGTGGATCCTTTACAGTCCGTTTGTAATACTTTAATATTACTTTTTATTCGGTTTGTAATATGATTCATCTTTTGCTTCCGCTGTTCATTTAAATTGTGTTGTTTGACTAAGATGATATCAACTACGTCACGATACTCCCCACCGGGCCCACCGGTAATACGTGGAAATATCGAGGTGTGTCAAGAATGTACTTTAGATGGAACTAGTGTCACACCCCAACCGATGGTGGAAACATCGGGATGAGACGAACAAATTGCTCAAAACATCATAACACTATGTGACAATATTTAATTGAATTCAAATTTCATTGCAAGAACTAAATTGTCATACAACATTTAAAATGGAAATAACAACATTGTTCAAATTCAAATCAACAAAAGATAAATAGATTAAAGGTGTGTATCTAGTCCACCCTACACTTGTTTCATCAATCATCCATACTTCATTAATCAACCTGCAACATGTATTAAAATAGAGTTTCAATGCAAAGGCAATGAGCGAGTATACAAGTTTGTTTACATAGCCTAATAAAATAAAAACTCAAATCCAACATGGTTCATAATATGTGAATTACTAGTATACAATTTTGGCGTACACTATGATCAAACCCAAGAATCCAACGCATAAAATAGCCTAATCCCAATTGATAGCGGGATGGTAAATGTTTAACTTAACAATACCCCAAGTTTAACGGGCGGTGCGTAAATCCTATAGCGCTATAATTGTTAAGGTGGGCTAGCAAAGTTAATGAGCATATACGTTCCAAATCGTTCAAATAGAGCATACAAGAATCATAAGTAAAGCACATTAGTTTCATGTTTGTACAAGGATTGAGTATGTTTAGTTTCTAGTTTCAAAGATTGTTTACATAATGTACATGTTGCATCCCAAAATAAAAAGGGGAAAAAGGGATCGAGTATACTCACATAATTGCTAGGTTTTCCGATTATCCATGTGTCGACGAGTGTGAGGTTAGGATGATGGAACACCGATGTCACCCTATATGAACAAACGATGGTGCGTGTGTAAGCGGAATTATGACGGAAGTTTGGAATTGGAATAAAAGTATAACTCGTCGATATAAATGTATATTCATATATATATATATATATATATATATATATATATATATATATTTATAAGGTCTAGGTAATAATTCTAAATTATTACTATCAGAAGTATTGTTGAAATGTTGTCGAAAATAGAAATAATTATACATTTATATATATTTTATATAAATTAATCGAATCTGATACGTTTCGTTTTATGACTTTAACACGTTTTGTGTTATCGATTTTTACGAAAAACGGGCAGAGTTTCCTCTGTTTTTGGACGATCCCGACAACCAAAGTGTCGTTTAAAATTTCAAGATTCAACAAACAACAAAACAATATATTTTTACGAGGTATATAACGAAAACGTATACATTTATACAAGTTACAAGACACGTTTAACGTACAAGTCAAGTAGCTAATGTTTCATGATTAAGACCGTAGTTACATATATAAAATTAATAATAATACTAATAATAATGCGTTTGTTAAGATTTTTACCAAGTCTTAGTTCGACGGTTGACCAGCAGTTGACCGGTTGACTTTCGTTGACCGAGTTGACTGCTGTTGACTTGTGTTGACTGAACCCGAACGGCTGAATCTGCGATGAACCGTAACCGAACTAACCATCAAAACTGAACCGAGTGGGTTAACTCGAAGGAACCCGAAGCTGCAAACTTGAACTAAACATGAAAACCCAAGTTGAGCCGCATCCACCACGGCTGTCGGGAACAGGCCCAAACCGGGTCTAACCCGAATGGAATCGAAACAGAATGGAACCCGAACATGAACCGAAACAAACACGAACCTGAACCAGATCTGAAGTCGACTGAAACAAGACCCTAACAAAATCGAAACCTGCTGAATAACATTGTCACGTTGTCGCTGCCTGCACCACCGTCGCCGTCGGCCACCGCGTCGGACCACCCGAAACCACCTCTTTCGCCGGAACCGCTGGCCGCCGCCGCCGCCTGAGGCGACGCCACTGTCGTCGCCAGACGTTATCGGCATCACAACCCCCCTAACTCTCCCTCTTCTCCATCTCTCTCTGTTACGACATCCCCCATGCCACCGCCGCCTCCGATGATGGTGGAGAGCAGGAGATGAAGAGTCCAATAACTGAATGCTATATGGGTGTTTGTGTTGTCTGGAGTGTGATCGAGTGGGAGGGGAATCGAGAAGAAAGGAAGGTCATGAGGTTTGTGTGTGATTTTTGTTTGGAGGAGATGAAATGTATTTGTGGGTGTATTTTAGATTAGCAGACAAGAAACAAGAAGGAAATAGTTATGGAGCGGCTGAAGATAATGAACATATTAATTTATACTAGTCTTATGTAGGTAGGGTTTTGTTTTGAGGGCTTGGGCCTAAGGCCCACAAGCCTAATTCCGTGTTTGAGTGGCCCGTAATCTCTACGAGGCCCGTTATCAAAACCTGAACACTTCGTGACGAGTCGTGTAACATTAGTTTAGGGTTAAAAGTAAGAAAGGTCAGTGTCGGTATTTGGCGTGTATTCCGTCGGTCGTGTTAAAGTCGCGTAAATTGCTTCGGTGATCGTTTCTAGCTCGTTTTTCGATCTGATTTCGACTGTCACTTAAAAAGAGTAGAAAACCAACACGAATTCTCTAAAAGTACAAAAATACGAAAATGTGGGGCGTTACAACTAGTACAAGAATTCGGGTTGAATGTATGTGTTGGTCAAGATTATGCATTAGTGGCTTGTACATTGTGCTTGAACGGGCGATGCTCGCCATGTGTTGTATTAATCACTTAATTGCGATCAAGAAGTGAATGTGTATTAAATGTATAACATATGACCATATTAGTAAAGGATGATGTTATGAATTACGTTAAGTTGTCAAACTTAGCAATGTGGTTGTCGAATGTAGAATCATGAAAGCATAAGTATGTGTAAATTGATTATGTGTATATTGTGTATGTGACTAGGTGATCATGTAGTTGAATGTGTCATACAACATTATGTATGAAATGAATATGATGTCATTAATATGGTCTACTATATCAACAAGAATGCGTGTTCAAAAGTTGGAAGTTATATGCTAGAAGGTTGACTTTGAGAAAGTCAACCGAGAATTTATAGCATGGTTAGGCATTTTGACACAAATATATGAATCGTGAGATCATGGAATATGTGTTAGACCAATTATGGGTTATGTGTGATAAGGAATTTGGATTTCGAAGATATTGAACAATGTGGTTGACAAATCATGTCATATGCGTGTTAGTGAAAGTCAATGTAGATAAGAGTTGGAAAATGTGTGTTAATATGAATGAGCATGAATACTAACATTATTATGTCATGACGGCATGAAAGAATAGGAACCACACTAGCATGGACCAAGCATGGAAGGCTAACGGGTCAAGATGAGGCAAGGAAGCGGTTACGAACACGGATGCACAAGGTAAGTGAGTTCTGAACCTCACTTCTTAGTATATAATTAAAGTCTATTTATGAAGGTTAGGAGTCTTGTAGGAATGATTGAGAAGGTAAGTAAATGGAAAGGAAAGTCGTAATAAGTTGTTAATAGTTCACAAGGTAACAAAAAGTGCATGGCGGATTCAAACGGGTTGAACATATATGCATGAGTCATGTAACGGTAATGTAATTTATAAAGTTTAAGGACCTCAAGGTATGGATTTTTAGTCTAATATGTAGGGAAATGTTTTACGGACAATTAGAAACAAGTTTCAAGTGAAACAGATGCAAAACGAGCAAGTTATGCGAGTTTTGGTATTTAAATGGAGAGCTGATCTAGGCGCTACCGTAGCTTACGGTAGGTGCTGAAGACTATCTTCCACCGTAAGGCAGTAGTAAGCCATCGTAAGGATTTTGTGGCCACCATAAGCTACGGTAGCCACCGTAGCTTACGGTGGAGGTCAGATACAAAATAAAAAGTTTTTGCAATTCTTCGTTTTTCTTCGAATTCGGACTCCGTGAACCCATTCCAAGCCTCGTTAAGTTTTTATAATGTTCCTCAACCCTACCAAATGGCTTGGTAAGTTACGGGTGAGTATGGAACTCATTCTTAAGATCCGAAACATACCCGAAAGATATTTTAAAAGCGTTTATGACGTGTGAGTAAGAACGGGGTACGTGAGCGAGTATGCGTGGTAATGAATTAAGTACGTGGGTATGTATGTATGTATAGATTTAACTTCATTCCAATGGCTTAAACTTTTAAGTAATCATGAATAGGAGTGAGTATGTATATGAGTTTGTTCGTACATGTATTATTACATGGAGGTTTGTAATTAGGATATGTCAGTAATTCATAGGGAAATTATGTATGTGGTATGTAAGAGCTAGTATGTATGTATGTATGAATGTATTTATGTAAGTATGCATGTATGTAAGTATGTTTGCATGTGGGTATGAAATGTGTATTGATGTGTGTAAAATGCAACATATAAATTACATCAAATGAGGCATAAAACTAACCTTTTTTAGTACTAATGTTGGAAAAAGTGTTCTTTTGTCTTCCTTTTGTATTTTCAGGATCAAATGAGCTTAATTGAACAAAAGGAACAAATATACAACCAAATCTAACATGAATACAAAGAAAGGGAATAAACGTGGCATGCCTGACCCCTCGTCAGCATCTTCCCAAAGCAAAAACAAGAAGAAAGCTGAGCATGGGGCTGTGCCCAGCTGAGCACGGGGCGTGTCCAGCTCAACACGCGGACGTGCTCAGCGAGCACGGGGCCGTGTCCAGGATGGTCAGCCCTGGCACAAAAGACAAACATGTAGAAGCTTCTATTACCCACCACGGGGACGTGCCCAGCGGACACGGGGCCGTGGTCAACGTAAAGATACTGATGTGCGTAAAATGCAACATATAAATTACATCAAATGAGCCATAAACTAACCCTTTTTTAGTACTCATGTTGGAAAAAGTGTGCTTTTGTCTTCCTTTTGTATTTTCAGGATCAAATGAGCTTAAACGAACAAAAGGAACAAATATACAGCCAAAACCAACATAAATACAAAGAAAAGGAAGAAACATGGCATGCCCCGACTCCTCGACAGCATCTACCAAAGAAAAACAAGAAGAAAGCTGAGCATGGGGCTGTGCCCAGCTGAGCACGGGGCGTGTCCAGCGAACACGGGGCGTGCTCAAGTGTCTGCAGAAAAGAAAAAGTTGTAGAAGCTTCTATTACCCACCACGGGGCCGTGCTCAGCGGGCACGGGGCCGTGGTCAACTATAAGATTCGCAGAATCTTGCCAAATCTGATAGTACAGATATGCTTCTGCACACGAGGCCGTGCCCAGCGGACACGGGGGCGTGGTCAACTAATGCGGACAAGAGCAATTAATGAAAAAAGAGAAAAGGGTGGACACGGGGCCGTGTCCAGGCTTCTGTTCAGCCTATAAATAGGAGTGCTTGGCTCAAGTTCAAACTATCCCTTGGCACACCACCTCTCTCACACTTCACCTCCACCCACCACCACCATAACACCATCATCCACCACCATCATCCATTGTCCATCGTAGAGTGTGTGAGTCGTCTCGGGATCCAAGATTGATCGTAAGAGTTCTTGACAATCAAGGCCATGTTTGCCTAAGTCGCTTACATCGCTTGGTGAAGACAAAGTGTCTAGTGTAATACTTTTTATTTTTAATATTTTGCACTTTTTACTTGGTTTTGTATTAATGACTTTAATAACTAGTTGCTTATGTTGAAGGTGATCTTTCCTTATTGTTTGTCCGTGGTGTCTTGGCATTATTTTACTGTCTATATAAAATAAAAGATTTTCACCATTCATACCTCCACGGTCTATATGGAGGTATGTTGGGTACCTGGTCGGGGGTTAAGGGAACGGTTTGGTAAAGGTCTTGCCATTGTTCAGCATTTAGAGGTCCTGCAATGGACCTGGGTCAAATTTAGTAGGACCTCCTTCAATACTTAACGGTATTGGATGGCGGGGGTCCAAACTCTTTGATCCCCTCATAAGTTAACTACTATTAATACTATAACCCGGCTATTTAGGACTATATCCCTGCTGACTCAGACTACTTAGTCGAGGGTAACGTCACCTCCAAAAGAGGGGCCTACCATAATTTGCATTAATAACTTAATTAATTATCTTCCAATAATCCACCCTTTTAGGATTGTATCCTTGCTGACTCAAACTACTGGGGTGAGGGTAACGTCACCTTCAAAAGAGGGGCCTACTACAATAACTAAGATAATCTCTTAAAATAGTGCAAAAGTGCGGAAATAATCAAAGGTTACACTAGATACGAGTCGGAACCAAGTGATTCATCTTGTCTATCTGTTTTTCTTTTTATTTTCTTTTCAGCATTTTTAGTTAGTTTTTATTTTTCTTAGTTTAAAACATTTTTCTAAACTTTTTATTTTGATTAGACGTTGAGGATAAACCGGTACTAAAAGCTCTTGTGTCCTTGGACGACCTCGGTATCTTGCCAACACTATACTACGCTCACGATGGGTGCACTTGCCCATATGTGTGTTTAGTGTTAATAAAATATCGTGTTTTATAAATTTAAAACTTGGCTAAAAATAAGTGTTAAAGGGGCTTAAAATATACACCTAATATATATAACACTTCACACGCATCAAGTTTTTGGCGCCGTTGCCGGGGACACAAGGATTTTAAGAAAGCTTAAAATCGACGGCCTAATCAGTTTTTCAAAACCTTTTTAAAACGCGCGCACATTTTTCTGTATTTTAGTTTAATTTTGCATTTACAGTAACCTGTACATAGGGCCGTGTTCACTGAACACGGGGCCGTGCTGCACATTTTCATAAAAACACCCAGTAACAGTAGCTTGAACACGGGCCGTGCTCACTGAACACGCCCCGTGCTCAACGAAATCAGTAAATTTAATTAAAACGCCTAGATACAGATCCTGAACACGGGGTCGTGTCCACTGAACACGGGGCTGTGTCCATCCTCTGTTTCCGTTTTTATTTTTGTTTTCTGATCTCGAGACTCGGTTGTGGTCTGCTGAGTGATTCTTATGGATCAATACTCAGGAGGTTACAACTACACCTATGAGGAGGATGATTATAGGGGTAACTATTGCACTAATTATCGTAACACACGCTCGGTTCAAAATTGTCACTCATATCAACCATCCAATTCATACACCTACTATGAGGAGCCCAGGTATGAGCCATCGACTTCATACACATTCTGTGAAGACCAAAGGTATGAACCTCCTCCCTCATACTCGTATTTTGATGAACCAAGGTATGAGCCTTCATACTCATACTTTGAGGAACCAAGGTATGAGCCACCACCTTCGTATGCTTATTATGAGGAACCATGGCGTGAACAACCCACCTCATATGAGTACTACGAAGAACAAAATTACGAACCTTATCCATCATATGCTTACAATGAAGAACAATGGTGTGAACCATCTACTTCATATGGGTATTATGAGGAACAAAGGGTCGAACAACCGGACTCAAGCTTAGAAAATTCTGATTCTTTTTCTATAACCGAAATAACCGATAAGATATTAGAGCACATTAGAGTTATCAATCGATGTATAAAAGAATCTCGTGCAAGGGAAGAGGAGTCCCGCGCAAGAGAAGAATTAAAAAAGGAAGAGATAATTGAAAGTGTAAAAATGGAAGAACAAATAAGTGAAGAACCGACACATGAGTTAAACAACGAAATAGGTGATTCCGACAACGTTAAAATTCAAGAAGAATCTAATTTTGAAGAAATTAATCTCTTGTCACCTTCTTTTGAAAATCATTGTTTAGTACCCACTCATGCTAAGTTTTTAAAAGAGTTAAACACTAACACTAAAATTGACGAAACAGTAAGTGTTAAGTTAACTAGTGATCAAACCTCACTAATAAAAGAAGACCCATTTGAAATTAACATTACACCGGTTCCATGTTTCTTTCAAAATTCGTTTATTAGTAATGTCACAATCGATAAAGATCTTTGTGTTAATATAATGCGTAACTACATTTTCAAAAAATTAAGTATTAGTGATTTTTCTCCGCTTCAAATACCCATTTTTCTATCCAATCGGAAAGTAATAAAATCAACTGGTATAGTTGAGGATGTCTTGGTTCAAACAAATCAGATGGTAATCCCGACCGACTTTGTCATCCTCGATGACGCTCCTCTAGTGTTGGGATGACCATTTGCAAAAACTCACGAAGCTTTGAAAAACCGGAAGTTCAACAATCTACCTCTTCAATTAGGGGCATTTAAAAAGAGTGTCGATCTTGAGCGATCAATGAAATATCCATTCGGCAATGACGACCCCCTAATTGAAGATGAGCTAGAACCACCTGATAAAGTGGGTCTAGCCAAGGACCCTTATAAACGTGGCGCACCACGGAGGCATTCCGCGGAACTATCCGTAGTTTAGTTTAGATTAACCTTTATGTTTTCTAGTTTAGTTTTTAATTTTCAGGAATAAAACACACTCGGGATGGTGAAGGATGATAAGGGAAGCTTGAACCAACACCCCATACACAAAAACAGAGCCTCCCGATGATTTTTCTTCATTACAGCAAGTTCAGCACGGGGCCGTGCTCACCCCAACACGCCCCGTGCACAAGGTTCTGTAGAAAATGCCCAGTTCAGGTACCTGGACACGGGGCCGTGCTCACTGGACACGCCCCCGTGCCCAGCCATCTGTTTACTTTTGGTACTGGCAGTCTGGACACTGGGCCGTGCTCAGCCAACACCACCTCGTGTTCAGCTACCCAGTACCATAAAATCTTGTTTTTAACCAACTTTTACACATTTTAATCAACCGAAAAACTTATTTTTGGGACACATTGAGGACAATGTGTAATTTAAGCGTGGGGGGATGCTAAAACCTTGAATCTTGCAAGTCCTAAATACAAGCCTTACACAAAACTCTATTGGAACCGCTAATCACCCCAAATTTTTTTCAAAAAAATTTCAATTTTTTTTCCTTGTCTAGGTTTAACTTGGGAATTTCAAATTCTAAAAAGGTTATATTTTTACAAATTTACAACCGATAGCGTCGTGATAAAAAGAACCAACATAAGAAAATTATGAAAATGCATGACAAGCTTAGTTAAAATTTGATTATATATACTTGATCACATAAAAACCCATTTCCACAAAAGTGAGTTTTGAGTCTTTATTGAGCATACAAATACATATCATTAAACTAAATGCTCATTTTTCGTTTCTTGTGTGAATAGCCGCTTGGTTCTTACAACTCTAGAACTTGCCACGACAATACATTCCCGGTCCTTACCAACTTAAACCTGAGTTAGTAAATGATGGAGGCATTAGGACTAACCCTTTTTATTTCTACACCATTATTTTTTTTACCACCTACCCAAAATCCCCCTAGTTAACCCCTTTGAGCCTAAACCTTTTCATTTCTTAACCCAAACCAAACACCCTTTCACCCACCAAAACCTTTTTATTTTTAACCCTTTGTTTTAGTAACAAGCTCGGTTTTTCTTATTACTTTAAAAAAAAATGATGATGATGAAGCAAAAGAGAAATAAACAAACAAGTTTATCAAAAAAATAACTTTGTTTGAATAATGGCTTCATCAAAATAAAAAAAAATAAAAAAAAAGAGAAGAAGTCTTAGGAAAACCGACGCTTTTTACGCCTTTCGCCCTTTTACTAACCACTAACCCAACCACCTACCTTTAACCCAAGCCTAACCCTTCACCCAAAAGTCCTCTTGATATTTACAAAGGTATACAGTTAAAAAGGAGGAGGATTGATTGCTTGGCAAGCTTATGGTAGGAGTAAGTTCAATGCCGCTCTCGAGTGTTTCACAAAAATACATCTTCGGCCGAGTGTTGAGTGATCCCCCGTGAGGTATGTTAACTTGTATATAAATAGAATTTTAAAAAGGCATGTTATGCCCAAATAAATAATTTCTCTTATGAAAAGTTCAAAATAAATCATAACGAATAGGATTGTAAATAACATAAAAATAAAGCCTAATAAAGAATCTTGGATTCCCGACACTCTATGACAAGCCCTAAAACCTTCTCTTCTACCCATTCCATTTGGGAGTGTAAGCCACATTATAAAGAGTTTTGCTTGAGGACAAACAAAGATTCAAGTGTGGGGTATTTGATGTGCGTAAAATGCAACATATAAATTACATCAAATGAGCCATAAAACTAACCCTTTTTTAGTACTAATGTTGGAAAAAGTGTGCTTTTGTCTTCCTTTTGTATTTTCAGGATCAAATGAGCTTAAACGAACAACAGGAACAAATATACAGCCAAAACCAACATAAATACAAAGAAAAGGAAGAAACATGGCATGCCCGACTCCTCGACAGCATCTCCCAAAGCAAAAACAAGAAGAAAGCTGAGCATGGGGTTGTGCCCAGCTGAGCACGGGGCGTGTCCAGCTGAACACGGGGCGTGTCCAGCGAACACGGGGAGTGCTCAAGTGTCTGCAGAAAAGACAAAGTTGTAGAAGCTTCTATTACCCACCACGGGGCCGTGCTCAGCGGGCACGGGGCCGTGGTCAACTATAAGATTCGTAGAATCTTGCCAAATCTGATAGTACAGATATGCTTCTGCACACGGGGTCGTGCCCAGCGGACACGGGGGCGTGGTCAACTAATGCGGACAAGAGCAATTAATGAAGAAAGAGAAAAGGGTGGACACGGGGCCGTGTCCAGGCTTCTGTTCAGCCTATAAATAGGAGTGCTTGGCTCAAGTTCAAACTATCCCTTGGCACACCACCTCTCTCACACTTCACCACCACCATAACACCATCATCCACCACCATCATCCATTGTCCATCGTAGAGTGTGTGAGTCGTCTCGGGATCCCAGATTGATCGTAAGAGTTCTTGACAATCAAGGCCATGTTTGCCTAAGTCTCTTACATCACTTGGTGAAGACAAAGTGTCTAGTGTAATACTTTTTATTTTTAATCTTTTGCACTTTTTACTTGGTTTTGTATTAATGACTTTAATAACTAGTTGCTTATGTTGAAGGTGATCTTTCCTTATCGTTTGTCCGTGGTGTCTTGGCATTATTTTACTGTCTATATAAAATAAAAGATTTTCACCATTAATATCTCCACGGTCTATATGGAGGTATGTTGGGTACCTGGTCGGGGGTTAAGGGAACGGTTTGGTAAAGGTCTTGCCATTGTTCAGCGTTTAGAGGTCCTGCAATGGACCTAGGTCAAATTTAGTAGGACCTCCTTCAATACTTAATGGTATTGGATGGCGGGGGTCCAAACTCTTTGATCCCCTCATAAGTTAACTACTATTAATACTATAACCCGGCTATTTAGGACTGTATCCCTGCTGACTCAGACTACTTAGTCGAGGGTAACGTCACCTCCAAAAGAGGGGCCTACCATAATTTGCATTAATAACTTAATTAATTATCTTCCAATAATCCACCCTTTTAGGATTGTATCCTTGCTGACTCAAACTACTGGGGTGAGGGTAACGTCACCTTCAAAAGAGGGGCCTACTACAATAACTAAGATAATCTCTTAAAATAGTGCAAAAGTGCGGAAATAATTAAAGGTTACACTAGATACGAGTCGGAACCAAGTGATTCATCTTGTCTATCTGTTTTTCTTTTTATTTTCTTTTCAGCATTTTTAGTTAGTTTTTATTTTTCTTAGTTTAAAACATTTTTCTAAACTTTTTATTTTGATTAGACGTTGAGGATAAACCGGTACTAAAAGCTCTTGTGTCCTTGGACGACCTCGGTTTCTTGCCAACACTATACTACGCTCACGATGGGTACACTTGCCCATATGTGTGTTTAGTGTTTGTAAAATATCGTGTTTTATAAATTTAAAACTTGGCTAAAAATAAGTGTTAAAGGGGCTTAAAATATACACCTAATATATATAACACTTCACACGCATCAGATACGCAGAATCTTGCCAAATCTGATAGTACAGATATGCTTCTACACACGGGGTCGTGCCCAGCGGACACGGGGGTGTGGTCAACTAATGCGGACAAGTGCAATTAATGAAGGAAGAAAAAATGGTGGACACGGGGCCGTGTCCAGGGGACACGGGGCAGTGTCCAGGCTTTTGTTCATGCTATAAATAGGGGTGCTTGGCTCGTTTGCAAACCATCCCTTGGCACACCACCTCTCTCACACTTCACCCACCACCCACCACCACCATAACACCATCATCCACCACAATCATCCATTGTCCATCATAGAGTGTGTGAGTCGTCTCGGGATCCAAGATTGATCGTAAGTGTTCTTGACAATCAAGGTCATGTTTGCCTAAGTGTCTTACATCACTTGGTGAAGACAAAGTGTCTAGTGTAATACTTTTTATTTTTAATCTTTTCGCACTTTTTAATTGGTTATGTATTAATGACTTTAATAACTAGTTTCTTATGTTGAAGGTGATTCTTCCTTATCGTTTGTCCGTGGTGTCTTGGCATTATTTTACTGTCTATATAAAATAAAAGATTTTCACCATTCATATCTCCACGGTCTATATGGAGGTATGTTCGCTACCTGGTCGGGGGTTAAGGGAACGGTTTGGTAAGAGTCTTGTCGTTGTTCAGCGTTTAGAGATCCTGCAAGGGACCTGGGTCAAATTTTGTAGGACCTCCTTCAATACTTAACGGTATTGGATGGCGGGGGTCCAAACTCTTTGATCCCATCATAAGTTAAACTACTATTAATACTATAACCCAGCTACTTAGGACTGTATCCTTGCTGAGTCAGACTACTTAGCCGAGGGTAACGTCACCTTCAAAAGAGGGGCCTACCATAATTTGCATTAATAACTTAATTAATTACCTTTCAATAATCCGACCCTTTAGGATTATATCCTTGCTGACTCAAACTACTGGGTTGAGGGTAACGTCACCTCCAAAAGAGGGGCCTACTACAATAACTAAGATAATCTCTTAAATAGTGCAAAAGTGCGGAAATAATCAAAGGTTACACTATACACGAGTCGGAACCAAGTGATTCATCTTGTCTATCTGTTTTTCTTTTATTTTTATTTTCAGCATTTTAGTTAATTTTTATTTTCTCAGTTTAAAACATTTTTCTAACTTTTTGATTTGATTAGACGTTGAGGATAAACAGGTACTAAAAGATCTTGTGTCCTTGGACGACCTCGGTATCTTGCCAACACTATACTACGCTCACGATGGGTGCACTAGCCCATATGTGTGTTTAGTGTTAGTAAATATCGTGTTTTATAAAATTAAAACTTGGCTAAAAAGTGTTAAAAAGGGCTTAATAAATACATTAAAAACTAACGACATTTCACACGCATCAAGTTTTTGGCGCCGTTTCCGGGGACACAAGGATTTCAAGAAAGCTTAAAATCGACGGCCTAATTAGTTTTTCAAAACCTTTTTAAAACGCGTGCACATTTTTCTTCATTTTAGTTTAGTTTTGCATTTAGAGTAGGTTGAACACGGGCCGTGCTCACTGAACACGGGGCCGTGCTGCATATTTTTCATAAAACAACCAGATACAAAGCTTGAACATGGGGTCGTGCTCACTGAACACGCCCTCGTGCTCAACGAAATCAGTAACTTTAATTAAAACGCCCAGATACAGATTCTGTACACAGGGCCGTGTCCACTGAACACGGGGCCGTGTCCAGCCTCTGTTTCCGTTTTTATTTTTGTTTTCTGATCTCGAGACTTGGTTGTGGTCTGCTGAGTGATTCTCATGGATCAATACTCAGGAGGTTACAACTACACCTATGAGGAGGATGATTATAGGAGTAACTATTGCACTAATTGTGGTGACCCGCACTCGGTTCAATATTGTAACTTATATCAACCGTCCACTTCATACACCTACTATGAGGAGCCCAGGTACGAGCCATCGACTTCATACACATCCTATGAAGACCAAAGGTATGAACCTCCTCCCTCATACTCATATTTTGATGAACCAAGGTATGAGCCTTCATACTCATACTTTGAGGAACCAAGATATAAGCCACCACCTTCGTATGCTTATTATGAGGAACCATGGCGTGAACAACCCACCTCATACGAGTATTATGAAGAACAAAATTACGACCCTTATCCATCATATGCTTACGATGAAGAACAATGGTGTGAACCATCTACTTCATATGGGTATTATGAGGAACAAAGGATCGAACAACCGGATTCAAGCTTTGAAAATCCCGTTCCTTTTTCTATAACCGAAGTGACCGATAGGATATTAGAACACCTTAGATGTAACACCTGTGCCTCCACGGCCATCAAACAAATACTGTAGCAATGAAATATTGTATTTCATACTTGAGATTTGTAAAAATATGTGTATCATTTGCACATATCAATTTTTGTTCAATTCCAAACTCTAAATCACTTTCTGGAAGGTTATACGCGCACCGATGCGTAAATATAACCAGTTTAAATGCAACAAACACTCCGGAATAGTGACATTGGCTTAACATACCTTAAATAACCTTTACATAACTTAGAAATAAGTTTTGAAGGCTTTGGTATGGCAAAAACAAGTTAATTCGCTTACAGGGACTAAACTTGACAAACTGCGAAGGTATGATGATTCGTACTGGAACAGACATTCCGGAACATGACCATAAGTTAAACACACCTTAAATATCCTTTACATAGCTTAGAAATAGGCTTTGAGGGGTTCGGTGTGCTAAAATAAACTTTTGGATCATTCAGGGACTAAAAGTGTCAAAAAGTGCACAAGTTTGCATTTTCGCGCATAACTTACGTTCTGAATACATCCGGACATCCAAAAATTTATGTAAGCATGACTATATTATGCTTTAGTGTTTGGCTTGCCAAAAACCCATTCGTTGCGTCATTTGGATCGTTTTTCGCGCTTATGCGCATTCCGTCGTAATTAAGCGAACATCGCGTTCGTACGACCAAACGAACCAACATCCGACATATTTTTGAGAATTTTTCATGTCCACAATGTTTAGGCATCATTTTAGGGCCTTAAAGTTGGCTTTACGGGCCTTAGAAGTGCCGGAAATGGGCTTAAACACGTGCAGGGACTGAAACTGTCATTTCTGAAACTTTGTTCTGATCTGTGACTGCTAGGCGGCCCGCCTCAAGATCTTAACATCCTTAGGCGGCCCGCGTCAGACTCTCTGATCAGATAAGATCGAACAGTCAGCGAATTCCAGCTGTTTTAACCACAACCACAAGCTCACCACTTGCCTATTCAGCTAATAAGGATCAATTTTAGGCACCATAACTTTCCGACACTTGTACGGATACGATTAAGGTACGATATTCGACAAACGATCTTAACGGTTACCCGAAAACTATAAATACCCCACCCCCCATGCTTCAAAATCACAAGAATTCTGATCCTAGAAGCTCTAAGTTGAAACCATTGTTTCATATCTGAGTTACTTGGATCGGGATTAGCATTCGGGGACCCTTCGTAAGTATTCTTTCGTTCTTTTATTGCTTTTCGAGTCTTTCGAGTCTGAAAGTCAAACTTTGTTTGACTTTCTACATTAACCAGTTATGGTCAATGCGAAGTTCGTTTGAACTTCGCAACGTGAGTGTAATCACGTTGGTTATAGACTATGCCTACTGATTACCACGTTGTCTAGGGTCGTAGGGTAAGCCATCTAATAAATCGCTTATACCTCGAACCCGACCCATTTGGTCGATCATTAGGATCCGACCAAACACATTAGGTGACCATAGTAGGTAGGGAATAACCTTCCGAGGTTATACCCTATGGTCACATCGTTTAAATAGTTGTATGATAGGTAGTTTATATGCCTTAGGTAAATTACCAGAATACCCTTTTCATGTATAATTGGTAATTAAGCATATGTAACCTAAACTTTTGTCACATAACTGATTATGTAACATGTTTAGGCATATAACACTTGTCATAGGACTAGTTAGGCGGTCCGAACGCGTTTCACGCGAACGACGCGTTAAAGTAGCATAAGCTACCTAAACGGGTCGTAATGGGTCGTAAACAATTAGGTTAGGTTTCATTTAGTATGTAGGCTTTGTTAAACCATATGACACGAGTCTCTATACTCGTTTGGTTTACGAACCCTCATTCTATCTAAATCCTCCGATATAGGTCCGGTTTATTAACATAGTTACCTATATTAGGTGCCGTTTGATTCCGTGATCTCTAGCATTGCTTGGTGGTTATCCTAGGACTTCTGAGCAATCTCAAGTGAGTACATAGACCCCTCTTTTACTGTTTTCCAAACGTTTTGGGGTGGAACACATGTGCCTACTTGTTACTTACATGCTTTCATGTTTTCACATCATATACATGCTATGTTCAATAGTACACTGTAGTACATGATTTCATTGTTTTTATGCTATGTATGTCCATTGCGTGCATACTTAGTACATCGTTTTACATTTACATTTTATGCTATGTATGTCCATTGCGTGCATACTTAGTGCATCGTTTTCATCACATGCTTACATTTTGTTATGACATTTGGGTTGTTTACAATGGAACAATACATTCATTAACATTAGCTACGCCGTTCGTTAGTAGGTAGTGGTACCATAGGAATTGACAACTTCCGTTCCGGACATCCCAGGGAAAGGGGATGAAAGGAATGACCGAATTCGATATACATAATTTAGATAAACCTTTAAGTGGTTTAAGGGTTTATCGCCGCAGTCTCAAGGCTTGGATGTATGCATTTTCACAACACCGCATAGATGTTCGTATCAGTATAGCATGCATTTCCACAGGACATAGCCTTGATTTAAACCAAGTTTTACTTCAATACTATGTTTTTGTGCATATGGTTTAGTTGATATTTATCACTAGCCATACAGATCAGTTTGGTTACACATTACATGATTTACATTGATCATGCATTTACACATTACATGATTTACATTGATCATGCATTTACACAAAACATAGCTTTGATTTAAACCACGTTTTACTTCAATACTTTGTTTTTGTGCATATGGTTTAGTTGATATTTATCACTAGCCATACAGATCAGTTTGGTTACACATTACATGATTTACATTGATCATGTATTTACACATTACATGATTTACATTGATCATGCATTTACACAAAACATAGCTTTGATTTAAACCAAGTTTTACTTCAATACTTTGCTTTTGTGCATTTCACCTATGGTTTAGATGATGCGTTTTCACTAGCCATACATATCATTTTGGTTACACATTACATGATTTACATTGATCATGCATTTTACATAGGTTTACATTTGACACATAAACATTTTTGCATATTATTCAATACATTTGACAAATTCATTTATACATGGACAATTTACATTGGTGGTTTGTTTGGGTAAGTGATTTAAGTAACGAGGCGTGTGTAATATGATACAAGCATGGTGGATACGCCGTTGGTACTTCCTATATATAAGTGTTTGTATGGTATTACATATCGTAGCGTTATTTGAATCATTTCAGTTTATGACATATAACATTTTATACAAATAACATACTTTTCACAATACATTGTTTTACAAACAACTTAACTTATACAAACTCAATTTACATGGTTATTCATTTAACCATGCATTATTCTCTTACTTATACGTATCATCCGAACTTATTGTTTTTCAAAGGATTTACAAAGACAAATCAAATTACAGGGTTCATGACTAAACATTTTCTTAAACAGAAGTCATGAATCTGATTTTCACAAAACCTATGTACTCGCCGGCATTTTTATGCTGACGTACCTATTTTCACATGTGTTTCAGGAAATGAAGCGTAGGATTGATCAAGATACACTTAGGCGGACATGGGCCTTAGTGACAATAAAAGATGCAGACTAGTTAATTTATGTTGTGTACTCTTTACTTCTTGTTTAAAGACAATGTAACTCGCTTGATTGATGAATAAAACGAAACTTTAATATCCATGGTTGTGAAACATTAATTCTGTTACAACACTCCCCGATGTTTCCGCCACGTTTTGTATGATCTACGTGGTCGGGGTGTGACAGAAAAGATGGTATCAGAGCTAATGGTTATAGGGAATTAGGTTATTAGTAATGCTTTGACCTAGTCTATAACCTTCTTAGGACCCTAACGCGAGTTTACTTGCGTTTAGTCATAAAACAATACTGTCACCTATCCTTAGGCGACAAGAACATAAATTTCGAAACCGCTTTGAAAACTAATCATCTGTTCTAGGATGATTAATTACTAGGTTTTGAACTCTCTATTATATGGTTTTGAACCCCTTTGAGTTTTCAAAATCTCGTCAAGGTTTTGGGTTTTAAATAATGTGAACACGTGCAAACTGGAAGGGTGAATGCCTGTTTTCTGGGTTTTTCTGTCTAGGCAAGCACTTCGTATACATCTCATCAGACGCGAGACCAGTTGTGCTTACCTGGGAATTTTTGGAATGAGTGTTCACTTATAGGCGAGCATGTCTTCGCGATACATTATTTTTGACCCATTTACTTCGATTTGTCACCGTCTCATTTGTTTGCCTTAGGTAACAAACAAATGATCACAATTTTCATTCGTTACCATTCGGTATTGATTATCCAATAACCTTTCACTCGTTTCTTCCTATGTCTTTCACTTTCTTCTGGAATGTCTCTTCATCACGATGACGCCCAAATATCCAAGCAGACTGCCAAATTCGCTCAGTGAATAGGCGAAGTAGTCCTGAAGACTGTTGAATTAGCTACTGCCATGTATCGTCTCCAGGATGAAGCCACTCAAGAGTCACCAAGACAGGCAGGACCTAGTCAGGTGACAGCACCACCTGCCAAGAAACCAATCGAGGAATCAAAGACCATGGATGAACGATCCCCTAAGAAGTCAAAGAAGCGAAAGGCTTCTCAGAACTTCGCCGTGGTCGCTCACAATGGTCAAGCCTTCCCCAATCAACCAGCTCAAACCCCTGCTAGGAAGCCATACAATGGAACTGCACCCTTGTGCAACCAATGTAACCTTCATCATCACCCTAGTTTGAAGTGCCGCAAATGTCAGATTTGTGGACTTATAGGTCATACAGCAAGGGTTTGCCCAACTGCAGCTGTACCAAATCAAGCTAGCGACACTCCTGCTCAAGCTCGTTTCTCACGAGGGCTTTGCTATAACTGTGGCGAGATGGGCCATTTCCTAAGGGATTGCCCAAAGCTTGCTAATGCAAATTTGACCCACGGATGAGCAGTTGGCTGAGTAGAAGATGTTGCTGTCTTATGCTTTTGTTTCTTTCGTTTTCTAGTAATGTGAAACAATATGTCTTGTTCATAAATAAAAGTTGTTGTTCGCAATTCTGATATACAAGTATAGTTACATGTATGTATGGAATTTCCCTATAATACCTGCATTAAGGAACTATGTTCCTTACGAACTACTCTTGTGATTCTCTCTTTCAAATGATCGCTCATGAGTCCCTCGAAAATTTTAAAGTACTCGTTTCATTCTAAGATACGAAGTACAGAAAATAAAGTAACATTATGAGTAATCATGCTTCATGATGTGCTAAAAACGGGTTAACAAAACTAACTAAATTTACCCTAATTCTAGACTCTCTAAGCTTTAAATTTATAAAACTAAGACTCTCTAAACCCTAAAACACACAACCGGCAAGTGTACCGATCGAATGTAGTATAGCCTAAGGAAGTCCGAGTATCGAACCCAAGAGACTCTACTGATTACGCTAATGACTCTATCTAGACTCAAACTGACACAACTGAACTAAATGTTTGTTGATTGGGGGGGTTTCTAAAAATCCTAAGAATGCAAAAAACAAATACTAACTACACTAGACGAACTAGACACGAACTCACACGAAGGCTGAACTCAAGGATGGTGAAAGAACTACCTAGACAGGAATCCTGATTGCTTTTAGTTATGATTATAATTGGAAGTTGTCTGCTATGGAACCGGGATCTTGAAATTCTCACCTATCGGGAAATCTAAGGACCGTTTTAAGAGCACGCTAAGATCCCCTAAAGGTTGTTAAACTACCGGTTTTTAGACTCCCTTACAAGACATCTAATGGGGTTTATAAAAGTATCCTACAAGGCTCACTCCCTTACGAGACCTAAACCTAGGATAGGTTTGTTTTCTCAGCTAGACTTGCTAGACAGCAGCAAATAGGTTAACTTTCTAAGAAGGACCCACCTTGCGGTTTAATCACTTAGACCTAGCAATAATCTCGCACCTTACAGCTATTGACGATTAGTAGAACACTTGATTTTATTAAATTACCAATTCTTACTTCTAAGGTTACTTCATGTGAATTTCACCCTAAAGGATCAAAGGTTTATTATATGATATAGACACTCACCAAAACCTAAAACCCTAGCCTGACTCTATTCCGTGATAAAGACCGTCACCAAGATTCAAGCGAAGCAATAATTAATAATAAAATACCATCAAGCATGCACACACATCTAACCGATAGAACACACCGTTTACAATTTATAAACAATCCATAGCATTTATAAATCCAAAAATAATCAAAACCTTATGCAATCATTCATCCATGTCTAGGTAGTAATAAACGTTTAGCCAATAATCATGTTCAAAAACAGAGTATCAATCAAGATCAAAACAGAATTCATCATCGAATAATCAAAAACAAACAAGAAACGAATGAACAAGATTGTATAACCCGTTTTCTTCGATCCCGAGTGCTCCTGAATGATCCCCGATGATTCCACGCGTCCCGAGCCTTCAAACCTCTGAAAACAGCCTTCCTGATCGTCCAAGAACTCTAACTTTCGTAATTGATGTTGTTCTTTTCGTTCGTCTGATGTGCGTCTGATGTCGAATCCCCCTTTATAATTGCCGCCTCACTTTATTAATATATCTTCTTTTCTTTTCGTTGAACAGCAAAAGCCCAGCCCAAATCACCTAATAGTTGCTGCCCACTTCGAATAGATGTTAAGTCTGATGATGTCGTCCAGAATAATGTCGAAATCCCTTTCTCATATCACAATTTGACAAAATATAATATTCCTCACGAGTTGGGCTGCTAAAAGCCTTTTTTTGTTAAGATAACGTATAGATAGCGGGCTCGGTCCACTCATAGAAAATAGCGCCAATTTTTCTCCGGTCACTGGCATTCTACTCTGGCCAACTAGCAGGTCATTTCCATATTACTCGTTTTCGCTCCATTTGCCCAAAACCTGTCCCACCACAATATAATATAATAAAGCACTAAAACTAAATAAAAATAAATAAAACCTATACAAAAATTATACAATTTACACGGGACAAAAATGTGTATTTTACCCTACATCACTTCAACACATCTTTACCTTTAAATCCTTGGTTAGATAACTAAGGGTATTTTCAAATCTCATACCCATTACGTTTTGATTTTTCAACATACACAGTACAAGTATTTCAACACAATCTTCATGATCACAAGACATTTCATATAGTTTGAAAACAATTTTTTTTTCTTGATGCATTGTCTATGTTATTTCAAAAACATTGGCCATGTTATCAAAACCAACCTTTCTAATTTCAAAATATTTCATATAGTCTGAAGACAATATTAACACAATACATTTTCTTATCAAGTGCATGATTTCGAAAAGCATCATTCATGTCTTTCAAAAATACCTTATACATAATTTCAAAATTCATCTCGCATGATTTTAAAACATTTTCGTAAATATATCTATCTAATACACCTACTTTATGATTTCAAAAGTATTATATATAAGGTTTCAAAAACGTTAAACACATTTTTCTTAAAGGAACCCCATGCATAGTTTTCAAAAATATTTTCCTCATACATTTACTTAACCTTCAAATTCTGCTTCATATGTCGCCTTGACATATCAAGCATCTCAACTTTATAAGCATTTTACATCATGTTTTGATCTAAGCACATCCAGTGCAAGGTTTCAAAACATCTTCAACTTTTAAATCCATAAGGGATCTTTTTATTTTCACAATTAGATCCTTATGGATAATTGTCATACAAATCAGAATCCTTAATTGGATTCCTTTTGTACCTAAATTCGAACATTTCGGTTCCTTATAATCGAAATCGAATTTTTCTTTTAAAAAAATCTTTCTATCTTTATAGTTGGATTCTTGATAACGTTTAAAGTACCAAATGAAATCCACGGAATGGATTCCTAGTGTGCTTTAAATGCATGTACGCAATTTACAAGACAAGTTAACAAACAATTTTGTGGTTATGTGATTATGTGTTTACATATTTGGTGTTTTCATTTATGCATTTTTGTGTTTTTGGTATACTCTGGGTATTCATTATCCAAATCCTCGTAGAATCTTTCATATCTTCATATGAGGGATTCGTAGTAGGATATTCAAAAATGTACTACCTTAAATCCTAAATGGGCTTCTATGTAATAGTTAAGACCCTTGGATTATATAGTACTACTCCATGATTCATAAGAGACCTTTTAATGGTCTAGTCAAAAGGATTGATTCACAATTTGGTGGAAGAACGACATCTAGTGATGTAGTTGGACAGACTCCTTGATAGTCTATTTAGACCATTTATTGATTTAATTAAAAGGACTCTATGGCGGTCTAGTCACACTCATCACAAGATTGTTCATTTGGTTTTACCCTACACAGTATAAAATAGACTGTGTGAATTATGCAAGGAATTGTCTAATTATGGACGCGTACATAATTATGAAATTTAGTGCACAGAAACACAGTAAGATTTATTATGTGTAAGAACCGATAGTGACAACAATAACGAAATGAGAACGATGTAATGGAGGTACGGTGGACGCACCAATGACGCTTCATATACTTGTATATAAGTATCCCTCTTACATTGCAATCATGATGTTATTAAAGATTACTAGAAGTTCAGAACCCTAACCAATGTCGTTCGATCTTTTCAACTTCATGTTTTCAAAGCTCTCACAAGTTTCCTCTAAATAAATTTCGGGACGAAATTTCCTAAAGTAGGGGAGACTGTAACACCTGTGCCTCCACGGCCATCAAACAAATACTGTAGTAATGAAATATTGTATTTCATACTTGGGATTTGTAAAAATATGTGTATCATTTGCACATATCAATTTTTGTTCAATTCCAAACTCTAAATCACTTTCTGGAAGGTTATACGCGCACCGATGCGTAAATATAACCAGTTTAAATGCAACAAACACTCCAGAATAGTGACATTGGCTTAACATACCTTAAATAACCTTTACATAACTTAGAAATAAGTTTTGAAGGCTTTGGTATGGCAAAAACAAGTTAATTCGCTTACAGGGACTAAACTTGACAAACTGCGAAGGTATGATGATTCGTACTGGAACAGACATTCCGGAACATGACCATAAGTTAAACACACCTTAAATATCCTTTACATAGCTTAGAAATAGGCTTTGAGGGGTTCGGTGTGCTAAAATAAACTTTTGGATCATTCAGGGACTAAAAGTGTCAAAAAGTGCACAAGTTTGCATTTTCGCGCATAACTTACGTTCTGAATACATCCGGACATCCAAAAATTTATGTAAGCATGACTATATTATGCTTTAGTGTTTGGCTTGCCAAAAACCCATTCGTTGCGTCATTTGGATCGTTTTTCGCGCTTATGCGCATTCCGTCGTAATTAAGCGAACATCGCGTTCGTACGACCAAACGAACCAACATCCGACATATTTTTGAGCATTTTTCATGTCCACAATGTTTAGGCATCATTTTAGGGCCTTAAAGTTGGCTTTACGGGCCTTAGAAGTGCCGGAAATGGGCTTAAACACGTGCAGGGACTGAAACTGTCATTTCTAAAACTTTGTTCTGATCTGTGACTGCTAGGCGGCCCGCCTCAAGATCTTAACATCCTTAGGCGGCCCGCGTCAGACTCTCTGATCAGATAAGATCGAACAGTCAGCGAATTCCAGCTGTTTTAACCACAACCACAAGCTCACCACTTGCCTATTCAGCTAATAAGGATCAATTTTAGGCACCATAACTTTCCGACACTTGTACGGATACGATTAAGGCACGATATTCGACAAACGATCTTAACGGTTACCCGAAAACTATAAATACCCCACCCCCATGCTTCAAAATCACAAGAATTCTGATCCTAGAAGCTCTAAGTTGAAACCATTGTTTCATACCTGAGTTACTTGGATCGGGATTAGCATTCGGGGACCCTTCGTAAGTATTCTTTCGTTCTTTTATTGCTTTTCGAGTCTTTCGAGTCTGAAAGTCAAACTTTGTTTGACTTTCTACATTGACCAGTTATGGTCAATGCGAAGTTCGTTTGAACTTCGCAACGTGAGTGTAATCACGTTGGTTATAGTCCCTTGGGACTATGCCTACTGATTACCACGTTGTCTAGGGTCGTAGGGTAAGCGATCTAATAAATCGCTTATACCTCGAACCCGACCCATTTGGTCGATCATTAGGATCCGACCAAACACATTAGGTGACCATAGTAGGTAGGGAATAACCTTCCGAGGTTATACCCTATGGTCACATCGTTTAAATAGTTGTATGATAGGTAGTTTATATGCCTTAGGTAAATTACCAGAATACCCTTTTCATGTATAATTGGTAATTAAGCATATGTAACCTAAACTTTTGTCACATAACTGATTATGTAACATGTTTAGGCATATAACACTTGTCATAGGACTAGTTAGGCGGTCCGAACGCGTTTCACGCGAACGACGCGTTAAAGTAGCATAAGCTACCTAAACGGGTCGTAATGGGTCGTAAACAATTAGGTTAGGTTTCATTTAGTATGTAGGCTTTGTTAAACCATATGACACGAGTCTCTATACTCGTTTGGTTTACGAACCCTCATTCTATCTAAATCCTCCGATATAGGTCCGGTTTATTAACATAGTTACCTATATTAGGTGCCGTTTGATTCCGTGATCTCTAGCATTGCTTGGTGGTTATCCTAGGACTTCTGAGCAATCTCAAGTGAGTACATAGACCCCTCTTTTACTGTTTTCCAAACGTTTTGGGGTGGAACACATGTGCCTACTTGTTACTTACATGCTTTCATGTTTTCACATCATATACATTCTATGTTCAATAGTACACTGTAGTACATGATTTCATTATTTTTATGCTATGTATGTCCATTGCGTGCATACTTAGTACATCGTTTTACATTTACATTTTATGCTATGTATGTCCATTGCGTGCATACTTAGTGCATCGTTTTCATCACATGCTTACATTTTGTTATGACATTTGGGTTGTTTACAATGGAACAATACATTCATTAACATTAGCTACGCCGTTCGTTAGTAGGTAGTGGTACCATAGGAATTGACAACTTCCGTTCCGGACATCCCAGGGAAAGGGGATGAAAGGAATGACCGAATTCGATATACATAATTTAGATAAACCTTTAAGCGGTTTAAGGGTTTATCGCCGCAGTCTCAAGGCTTGGATGTATGCATTTTCACAACACCGCATAGATGTTCGTATCAGTATAGCATGCATTTCCACAGGACATAGCCTTGATTTAAACCAAGTTTTACTTCAATACTATGTTTTTGTGCATATGGTTTAGTTGATATTTATCACTAGCCATACAGATCAGTTTGGTTACACATTACATGATTTACATTGATCATGCATTTACACATTACATGATTTACATTGATCATGCATTTACACAAAACATAGCTTTGATTTAAACCACGTTTTACTTCAATACTTTGTTTTTGTGCATATGGTTTAGTTGATATTTATCACTAGCCATACAGATCAGTTTGGTTACACATTACATGATTTACATTGATCATGTATTTACACATTACATGATTTACATTGATCATGCATTTACACAAAACATAGCTTTGATTTAAACCAAGTTTTACTTCAATACTTTGCTTTTGTGCATTTCACCTATGGTTTAGATGATGCGTTTTCACTAGCCATACATATCATTTTGGTTACACATTACATGATTTACATTGATCATGCATTTTACATAGGTTTACATTTGACACATAAACATTTTTGCATATTATTCAATACATTTGACAAATTCATTTATACATGGACAATTTACATTGGTGGTTTGTTTGGGTAAGTGATTTAAGTAACGAGGCGTGTGTAATATGATACAAGCATGGTGGATACGCCGTTGGTACTTACTATATATAAGTGTTTGTATGGTATTACATATCGTAGCGTTATTTGAATCATTTCAGTTTATGACATATAACATTTTATACAAATAACATACTTTTCACAATACATTGTTTTACAAACAACTTAACTTATACAAACTCAATTTACATGGTTATTCATTTAACCATGCATTATTCTCTTACTTATACGTATCATCCGAACTTATTGTTTTTCAAAGGATTTACAAAGACAAATCAAATTACAGGGTTCATGACTAAACATTTTCTTAAACAGAAGTCATGAATCTGATTTTCACAAAACCTATGTACTCGCCGGCATTTTTATGCTGACGTACCTATTTTCACATGTGTTTCAGGAAATGAAGCGTAGGATTGATCAAGATACACTTAGGCGGACATGGGCCTTAGTGACAATAAAAGATGCAGACTAGTTAATTTATGTTGTGTACTCTTTACTTCTTGTTTAAAGACAATGTAACTCGCTTGATTGATGAATAAAACGAAACTTTAATATCCATGGTTGTGAAACATTAATTCTGTTACAACACTCCCCGATGTTTCCGCCACGTTTTGTATGATCTACGTGGTCGGGGTGTGACATTAGAGTTATCGATCGCTATATAAAAGAATCTCGCGCAAGGGAAGAGGAGTCCCTTTCAAGAGAAGAATTAAATAAAGAAGAGATAACCGAAAGTGTAAAAATGGAAGAACAAATAAGTGAAGAACCGACACATGAGTTAAACAACGAAAAAGGTGAGTCCGACAACGTTAGAATTCAAGAAGAGTCTAATTTTGAAGAAATTAATCTCTTGTCACCTTCTTTTGAAAATCATTGTTTAGTTTCCACTCATGCTAAGTTTTTAAAAGAGTTAAACACTAACACTAAAATTGACGAAATGATAAGTGTTAAGTTAACTATTGATCAAACCTCACTAATAAAAGAAGACCCATTTGAAATTAACATTACACCGGTTCCATGTTTCTTTCAAAATTCTTTTATTAGTAATGTCACAATCGATAAAGATCTTTGTGTTAACATAATGCCTAACTACATTTTCGAAAAATTAAGTATTAGTGATTTTTCTCCACTTCAAATACCCATTTTCCTATCCAATCGGAAAGTAATAAAATCAATCGGTGTAGTTGAGGATGTCTTGGTTCAAACTAATCAAATAGTAATCCCAACCGACTTTGTTATCCTCGATGACGCTCCTCTAGTGTTGGAACGACCTTTTGTAAAAACCCACGAAGCTTTGAAGAACCGGAAGTACAACAATCTATCTCTTCAATTAGGGGTATTTAAAAGAAGCATTGATCTTGAGCGATCAATGAAATATCCAATCGGCAATAACGACCCCCTAATTAAAGATGAGCCAGAACCACCTGATAAGGTGGGTCTAGCCAAGGACCCTTATAAACGTGGCGCACCACGGAGGCATTCCGCGGAACTATCCTTAGTTTAATTTAGATTAACTTTTATATTTTCTAGTTTAGTTTTAATTTTCAGGAATAAAACACACTCGGGATGGTGAAGGATACTAAGGGAAGCTTGAACCATCACCCCATGCATAAAAACAGAGCCTCCCGACAAATTTTCTTCATTATAGCAAGTTCAGCACGGGGCGGTGCTCACCCCAACACGCCCCGTGCCCGAGGTTCTGGAGAAAATGCCCAGTTCAGGTAACTGGACACGGGGCCATGCTCACTGAACACGCCCCCGTGCCTAGCCTTCTGTTTAAATTTGATACTGGCAGTCTGACCACGGGGCCGTGCTCAACCAACACCACCCCGTGTTCAGCTACCCAGTACCATAAAATCTTGTTTTTAACCCACTTTTACACATTTTAATCAACCGAAAAACTTATTTTTGGGACACATTGAGGACAATGTGTAATTTAAGTGTGGGGGGATGCAAAAACCTTGAATCTTGCAAGTCCTAATAACAAGCCTTACACAACACTCAATTGGAACCGCTAATCACCCCAAATTTTTTTCAAAAATTTTCATCTTTTTCTACTTGTCTAGGTTTAATTTGGGAATTTCAAATTCTAAAAAGGTTATATTTTTACAAATTTACAACCGATAGCGTCGTGATAAAAAGAACCAACATAAGAAAATGATGAAAAGGCATGACAAGCTTAGTTAAAATTTGATTATATATACTTGATCACATAAAACCCATTCCCACAAAAGTGAGTTTTGAGCCTTTATTGGGCATACAAATACATATCATTAAACTAAATGCTCATTTTTCGTTTCTTGTGTGAATAGCCGCTTGGTTCTTACGACTCTAGAACTTGCCATGACGATACATTCCCGGTCCTTACCAACTTAAACCCGAGTAAGTAAATGATTGAGGCATTAGGACTAACCCTTTTTATTTCTACACCATTATTTTTTTTACCACCTACCCAAAATCCCCCTAGTTAGCCCCTTTGAGCCTAAACCTTTTCATTTCATAACCCAAACCAAACACCCTTCCACCCACCAAAAACCTTTTTCATTTTTAACCCCTTGTTTTAGTAACTAGCTCGGTTTTTCGTATGACTTTTCAAAAAAAAATGATGATTAAGATGAAGCAAAAGAAATAAACAAACAAGTTTTTCAAAAATAACTTTGTTTGAATAAAGGATTCATCAAAATAAAAAGTTCAAAAATAAAAAGTCTTACGAAAACCGACGCTTTTACGCCTTTCGCCCTTTTCTACTAACCAAACCACCTACCTTTAACCCAAGCCTAACCCTTCACCCAAAAGTCCTATTGATATTTACAAAGGTATATAGTTAAAAAGGAGGAGGATTGATTGCTTGGCAAACTTATGGTAGGAGTAAGTTCCATGCCGCTCTCGAGTGTTTCACAAAAATACATCTTCGGCCGAGTGTTGAGTGATCTCCCGTGAGGTATGTGAACTTTTATATAAATAGAATTTTAAAAAGGCATGTTATGCCCAAATAAATAATTTCTCTTATGAAAAGTTCAAAATAAATCATAACGAATAGGATTGTAAATAACATAAAAATAAAGCCTAATAAAGAATCTTGGATTCCCGACACGCTAGACAAGCCCAAAACTTCTCTTCTACCCATTCCATTTGGGCGTGCAAGCCATATTATAAAGAGTTTTGGTTGAGGACAAGCAAAGATTCAAGTGTGGGGGTATTTGATGTGTGTAAAATGCAACATATAAATTAGATCAAATGAGGCATAAAACTAACCCTTTTTTAGTACTAATGTTGGAAAAAGTGTTCTTTTGTCTTCCTTTTGTATTTTCAGGATCAAATGAGCTTAATTGAACAAAAGGAACAAATATACAACCAAATCTAACATAAATACAAAGAAAGGGAATAAACGTGGCATGCCTGACCCCTCGACAGCATCTTCCCAAAGCAAAAACAAGAAGAAAGCTGAGCATGGGGCTGTGCCCAGCTGAGCACGGGGTTGTGCCCAGCTCAGCACGGGGCTGTGCCCAGCTCAGCACGGGGCGTGTCCAGCTCAACACGGGGCCGTGTCCAGGATGGTCAGCCCTGGCATAAAAGACAAACATGTAGAAGCTTCTATTACCCACCACGGGGCCGTGCCCAGCGGACACGGGGCCGTGGTCAATGCAAAGATACGCATAATCTTGCCAAATCTGATAGTACAGATATGCTTCTGCACACGGGGTCGTGCCCAGCGGACACGGGGGCGTGGTCAACTAATGCGGACAAGAGCAATTAATGAAGGATGAGAAAATGGTAAGACTCTTGCCGTTGTTCAGCGTTTAGAGATCCTGCAAGGGACCTGGGTCAAATTTAGTAGGACCTCCTTCAATACTTAACGGTATTGGATGGCGGGGGTCCAAACTCTTTGATCCCCTCATAAGTTAAACTACTATTAATACTATAACCCGGCTACTTAGGACTGTATCCTTGCTAACTCAGACTACTTAGCCGAGGGTAACGTCACCTTCAAAAGAGGGGCCTACCATAATTTGCATTAATAACTTAATTAATTATCTTTCAATAATCCGACCCTTTAGGATTGTATCCTTGCTGACTCAAACTACTGGGTTGAGGGTAACGTCACCTCCAAAAGAGGGGCCTACTATAATAACTAAGATAATCTCTTAAATAGTGCAAAAGTGCGGAAATAATCAAAGGTTACACTATACACGAGTCGGAACCAAGTGATTCATCTTGTCTATTTGTTTTTCTTTTATTTTTATTTTCAGCATTTTAGTTAATTTTTATTTTCTTAGTTTAAAACATTTTTCTAACTTTTTGATTTGATTAGACGTTGAGGATAAACCGGTACTAAAAGCTCTTGTGTCCTTGGACGACCTCGGTATCTTGCCAACACTATACTACGCTCACGATGGGTGCACTTGCCCATATGTGTGTTTAGTGTTAGTAAATATCGTGTTTTATAAATTTAAAACTTGGCTAAAAAGTGTTAAAAAGGGCTTAATAAATACATTAAAAACTAACGACACTTCACACGCATCAGTATGAACATACGCGTGTAGGTACTTATACATGAAGTAGGAGTTATTGTGCATGAAAGAAAGGAGCTTGTATATATGTATATATATATATATATGACTCTATTATATTTGAATAATCACGTATTTAATGGTGCGCCTTGAGAATGGAACAGGAATGCAGGTATATAAGTATTGGGCCTTCAAAGATTGGATGCTCGGTGTAAAGAATGAACTCAAAGGGATATCATGCTGCAGTTGTATATAATGATAAATTGCTAAGTGTTTATATATATCTTATGTCATTATGCTGATGTTTAAGATGTCACCATTTACTAACATGTTAGTTGTGAATGATGACCGTAGGTTGCATGGATGCCAGTATCGCTACGTAGGAATGTGCGGATGAAGATCGAGATGAGTAGCTCGGATTGCATAGAAGGGTGATTATGTAAATAGTATTCGTACGTTATTCTTGTTACGTCATTATGTAAAAGTAATGTAATAGTTTTTATGAATGATGTCTTAAAAGCCTTATAAGTATGATAAATTGTTTTCAATAAAGAATTTTTAAGGCTCGTATTTCCGCTGTGTTGATTTTAAGATAAAACGTGTTTGGGTGTTACAACTCGAATCCAAACAACACCTTTTTTGCTTCTACGATTGCCCAATTTCGTTCTCTAGGATTTCTTAGCTCTCATATTCCTTTTATAGGCGTTTTTAAGGTTCTGAAAAAGGGACGACCTGGACTCACACATATACACAGGGTCCACTAGGGTTATGACTTCTATGGGAGTGTTCCTTCTTTTGTCTTCTTCTGGCGTGGGTCATACTCTAGTTCCTGGGTATGAGCCGTACCGGGCTTTTATCTAGCTTTTTTTTAATCTTCTCAATTGATCTCGTTTTTAACCTCGAGAATCCCTCAACTTAAGGATCTGCAAAACACCAAAGTATAAACAATTAACCAATTCTAAGTAAATTTGCAATAAACAACTATAAATGTGAGGGTTTTAAGCAGTGAAATCTATGTGTTCTTTCAGACACATCAGTTCGCATCTTGCTATTGATTAGATTCAAAAGATTAAATGAATTACTAGATGAGTACCTCATCAACCTTAATTACAATATACAATGTATATAAGATCATGCGTAATGGACATTATATGGACGTGAAGGGCTTGATAATACCCCCAACACCGCCTCCCATGGGTGTTATAGGGACGACATAAAGAAGGAGGGACGTTTATAGTATAACGTCAGTTGAGGAGAAAAAAATGAAAAATACTGACTGAAATAGCATTAAGGAGAGTTAAGCATTACATATTTTGTAAGAGTTGTTACGGTAACGATGTGATGGAAAATACCAACTAATATCTAGTTTTTTTAAGAGTGAATTGAAAGGATTGTCCTTTATCTTTATACTCATTTGTAGGCGTTGTCCTTTATGTTTAAAATTGACGAGTTTTATACTTTATGTTTTCAAATCATACACCTTTTGTTCTTTTGCCCTAACCCAGTTATATTTTTCTGTCAAATCTGATCATGTGCAATGCACATGAGGTAAAATTGTCTTTTCACCCTATTCTTTAAAAATACATATAAAAATTATATTATATATAATAACAAAACCCTCATCCCACCACCACTCATCCCTTTACCACCAGCAAGTCAGCAACCACCACCCTCTATCCGACTGTCCCCACCTGCCAAACCACCACCACCACCCACCCACTAACAGCACAACATTAGTCTATTTTATCTTGTTTTTAAATTATTTTAGGATATTGTAAAAACTCGATGATGCCACTGACAACTATTAAGCCATTAATTTGTTGACTCGGTGATGCCATTGGCCATTTTTGAAACAAGAGTAAAGGTGGTCGAAGGTGAGCTCCATCAATGTTTTCAATTTCTGAGCTACTACGTTTCCCCAAAAAAACTTTACGGTTGAAGTCAAACCCCCTTAATTCAAGTTGAAGTCTGGAACTTTGTTCAGAATTTGATTTTGATTCCGATTCAGATGACAATTGAGGTGGGTTTGAATTAGGATTTTGAAATTGGGGGTTTTTTATTTGTAGGGTTTGAAATTGGGGAGAGGGCGTGGGCTGTGTTGTGCTGGTCGGCTGGTGGAGGTGAACCAGTGGTGGCGGTGGTCGGGTGGTGGTGGCTGGTTGTAAGGGGTGGGTGGTGACAGGTGGGAGTGGTGGTTGAGAGGGAGAGGAAGAGATAATAGAGTGTTTTAGTTTTTGTTATATATCTTATATATTAATTTTAAATTTGTTTTTAATTGGTTAAAAGACTAAAATGCCCTTAAGTGACCAGATTTAACAGAAAAAATTAACTGAGTTAGGCTTAAAGGACATAACGTGCAAGATTTGAAAACATAAAGTATAAAACTCGTCAATTTTAAACATAAAGGACAACGCCTGAAAATGTGTATAAAGATAAAGGACAATCCTTGCAATTCACTATGTACTTTTGGCGTCACTTTAAAAGAGCAAATCATGTGAGAAAGAGAACACCGAGCAGATGCATGATTTGATTATTTAAAATCAAACAAGATAATGGTTGTTTGCTTTCTTGTCTTTTAACTAGAAGTTCAATTCGTCACTTCTGTTTTACACATAAATATACGGATGAATTCAAAACAACATGAAAAACACTTTGAAGGCCGTGAAAAAACTTACTTAGATACTATTTTTTAGCAACATTTTATGCATTCTGATACATAATGTTTTGGATGGTTTTTTTTTTAAATTGATTTTTTACTTTAATCTAAAAGTTTTTCATATTATGCAGTTTTAACTACACAATTTTTTTTAACTTTAACCCAAAACTTTTCATTATTTGAAATTTAACCTCACAACTTTTTTTACTTTCAACTTTGGTCTGCTATACTTTTCATCTTTTGCAAATATTCGTTTTATGTTTCGTTCTAAATTTTGCAATTTAAACGATGCAACATGCGTGTGTGGTTCAACGATTTTACGTTTCTCTTTATGTTTACTTCAAAATTTTACGAGTTAACACAACATAACGTGCATGAGTTCAACATTTTTACGTCTATTTTTTTTACCACTTGACAGAATCATCGCAATGCATGTGTCCTAGATCGACTCAGTGTTAGTGGTCACTGACGGTGATGTGACATTAGTGCTATTTGACACGGTTTTACGCCCCCACCGCAACCCGGGGGCCTTAATTCTAGTTAATCTAAAATAACACATGGTATTTTTATAGTATACTAGAATTTTGACACATATCGCGCGTTACGATGACAAAGTCGAGTTTGTGATATTGTTACACGTGTAACGATGATGATATTAACGTGTAGGGCATAATTGATACGTATAATGTTTAGAGTGATGAGAATGACAAAAGCGTTACAAAAAGTCTAAAACATAAGCCAGGAAATGAAAAGTGACTTAAAAGGAAGCTTATAGGCTATTGGTGGAACCATGTGAATGAATTCTTTGACAAACATGTTAAAAGAATGGGAAGATGTAATCAAGGTTGGAGAACAAGCTAGTCGCTAGTCGGCTGGTGAGGTGGGGACTAGCGACTACTCGGGATTGCTAGGGATTAATCGGATCAGGTCTTTTATATGTAATTTTCAGTTTTATGTATACATATACACATTTTTTAGGTAAATATTTTAAGTAGCTAGGTTTTAACTCTTACTCAACTCATTTTTTAAGTATTCAAGATTAATTGTTGGAATTTACATGGTCTGGTTGGAAACTGGCCGGAATTTAGATGTTTTGGCCGGAATATACAAGTTTTTTGCCGGAATCTGGCCGGTATCGCCGATTTTTGGCTGGCCAACTAGCCCCGACTAGGCCGACTAGGTCCGACTAGGCCCGACTAGCGATTAATGAACTGATTAACGAAAATTACTCAATTACTGGCCGACTAGCGATTAATCGCGATTTTTATAACACTGGATGTAACCCTTCAAAGGCCCAATACATAAAAAGGTTCTCGCTCATCAGACTCTTTACCGGATCCATCAGAACCATAGGATCTGAAACCACACAGCCTTTTAAAGTTTGGTTTATGGTTCTCGATTTCATTAGTAAAAAGGTATCCGGTTCTAGTGGGTCAGAGTCAGGTCGGGTTGGCTCTGACCCTTTACCGAGCTCTACTAATTTTAAATAGTTCACGAGCGGTTGAAATCGTTTACATCCCAATCAATAACTATGATTTTCTTATCATTTTATATGTTATTAAATAATATCGTATCTAATAACTTATACCGATTCAAGTTTGATGTCACGACGTAATAAAATATAGCATACTCTATAAAATAAAAAATTATAAAAAATAAAAACAATTTCCACATAAAGAAACAAGATGATTGTTGTTGAAGCTCAACTCATCCACACTTGTTGACTAGTCAACTTCCTACATATTTCCCTCCTTATTTCTTCTCAACACAACCAACCGTTTTTCACCGACGATCGGATCATGGAAAGCGTCACCGGAGGTTCTATCTCGCCGTACAAGCTTTTGTTCCGATCCCTAACTCTCATACCTATCTCTCACTACCTTCTGCTAGTGTTTCTTGTTTCGATTGTTTACGTATACAATCTACTCGAAATTCATATCATACAGGACTTTTTTAGTGATGGTTCTGTGTCGCTGACGTTTCATTCATCATCCGATTTATATAGAGAGGTTGTTTCTAAGTGTCAGCTGCTTCATGGAAGGTTAGTTAGTTAGACTGCTATAATTTTCCGAGAGGGTTGGCCGGGTTACTACGTTTTTGTTATTTGGGTTATTCATTTGCAGGTGATCCCGGGTGTCCGGACCATTGGGCGATTTGCGCCATGACGTTTTTTTTTTCCCTAAAATGGGTGTAGCGGGACGTGGACGTTATGTTAAAAGGGGTGTAATAGAATTAAATTAAAAAAAACCATAAAAAAATGATATGGCCAAACAAAAAGAAGAATACCGGTTATTGGCCAAACATTTCGAACAAAGGCGTTAAAAAAAGCACGCTCAGGACCATTTCTTTTTAAAAAACGCCAGGGGCGGTTTCAAGGCGTTTTTTTTTGGGGGTGCCCAAAAACCCTCCACTACGGGTGGTCTAAATCCAATGGAACAAAAATCTTAAGTTAGTATTACTATTTAGTGATTATTTTTTCGAGTTTGACTTAATTATGAAAATTGGTTATTATTAAGTGACCTTTTCTTCTACTTCAAGTTAATTTGAAACGAATAATCACTATATAATGACTAGGATTCATATATGCATCATTTGGCTAACTTAATTTTAAAGAAATTGGACATTTGTTAAAAGTTCACAAGATTGGACTACTTAGACCATGTGTAGTGGTAATGCCCCTACCTTGGGCGTTTTGCGCCATGTGGTAGCCATTGTGGTGTAATAGAATTAAATAAAAAGAAACCATAAAAAATGTTATTAGACAAATGGAGCGTGGAAACAGGTGACTGGCCAAAAGAATTGAAGCAGGGCGTTGAAAAAAACGCCAAAACCAATTTTTTTGAAAAAAAAACGCCCAGGGGGTGGTTTTTAGGCGTGGAGGGGCGTGGATTTTGAAAAAAAGGCCCAAAAATTATACCACTACGGGTGGTCTTAATGAAAGTTGAGTGACTTTAATGGAACGCTTAAAAAATTTGGTTACTATTGCGTGAAGTTTTAAATGCAAGATCTCTAACTCAAATCAGATTACCAAATTTACTAATTATAGTTTTTGCATTCCATGCTTGATTGTTGGCTTTTGTAGATACTTGGCTACTCCTTGGCTTTCGAGTCCGCATCTTCAGACTATCTTACTGAATGTTATAGTGAAGATTCCTAGTTTCAGCTACAAAAGGTAAAAGCTTACCTTTGTGAATGAAACTTGGTTTTAATATTAGAAGATATGATGTGGACATCAATAACGGTTAGATCATATGCTTGCTGGTGAATCTCATTAGCACACAAGTATTCTAACTATGGGTAGATCATCTTTATATCATCAATGGGATGAATACTACACAACATTATAGCTGTTGTATGAAGTCTTTTAGTATTGTGGATGGATTAATGAATCGACACCTGTGTCAAAGATAACCAACCAACCCTGTACACTAAAACTAGCTTGTGAAATATTGTTTTTCATTTTTCAGAGAGATATTTCGCACTTCAGATGATGGAACAATTGCATTGGATTGGCTGATGAACTCTGATGGTAATGACCCTTTTTCTATAGTTTGTCCTTTCAGATAAATCACATTAATACGATAAACTTATTTTATTGATCATGCTACTAGTTGTTATACATAATGGTATAAGAGAATTTACATGAATATCTAGCAGCTTAATTTTAAAAGGAGTAAATCGCCATTTTAGTCCCTGAGTTTTTGTCCAAATTGTCATTTTAGTCCAAATAGTTTTTTTTTTCTCCTCTGGGTCCCTAACTTTTCATTTTTCTTGCTATTTTGATCACATTGCCTAACTTAGTCTAAAAAACAGGTTATAATCAGGGGTATTTTTGGCATTAAATTATTATGAGGTTTATAAATTATGTTGTAAACTACCCCTGGTTATCACTACACAACATTTATGCCAAAAATACCCCCTGGTTATAACCAGATTTTTAGACTGAGTTAGGCAATGTGATCAAAATGGCAAGAAAATGGAAAAGTCAGGGACCCAGAGGAGAAAAAAAACTATTTGGACTAAAATGGCAATTTGGACCAAACCTCAGGGACTAAAATGGCAACTTACTCTTTAAAAAGATTCAGATGCGTTTGCCAACTAAAGATGCCACATTCTTTGTTAGCATTCATTTCTCATTTTAAGTGGCTGTTTAGATTATTTAGAAACTGGATTTGAGTTAATTGTTCAAGAACTTGCTACCTTTTGTATGATTATATATTGTATATAACCCATAACTATAAATATCATGTAGACTCTACTAGCACATGTAGGAGTTTATGTTATATCTCTAATTATTCTTTTTTACTGTCTAGTTTCTGAGACAAGCTTTCAAGTCAACGGAACCAATGCGGTTGCTGATATACCTCTTGTGATAGTGGTTCCTGGCTTAACAAGTGATTCTAATTCCCCTGTAAGTTTCTCCATCTTGCAGAAAATAAATAGAATTTTATTAGTGACTTTATAAATCCAACCTAAGTACAGATAACATTGATATGAAAGAGAGCCTGTCGTTGACATAAAACTCGTCTTAAAAAGCAACAATGTGAAACATGAGTGTTATAGCAGTTGCAGAACCTAGTTATTTCACTAAGACAGCTCTACGATAAATAAAAATATCAACTTTGAGACGACTCTTTCTTTTTTTAAATTGGTCATATGTGAAATTTGGAATGAAGACATGTTATAAGTGTTATGCAAAGATAATGGAACGTAATTTAGGACTTTTACATAATTACTAGGAGGCAAAGTCTACCGTAGATTTTTTTTATACTTATGACAGGTTTCTATCATCTTGGGGATTTTAATACCTTTTTTCTTTTAATATTCTGTATTTTTCATGATACGTATGCCAGTACATTAAGAAGATTGCGTACGATATGGCAAAACATGGATGGAATGTTGTTGTAAGCAATCACCGAGGGCTAGGAGGCGTTCCACTCACTGTAAGTATTTACTATATCAAGTTATTTATTCAAATTCGGTTTCGGATTAAAATCCGGTGAGTAATTTATTCCTTGGGCTAGACAAAGTTTCACCTAGTAAAATTGTAATATAATAGAAGTGCAAATAATTATCCGAAATATAGATCAATTTGGGTTGGTTTATATCTCCAACAGATCAAATGTCAAAATTTTATTACTTAGCTAAAATGGAAACGAGTCAAAATGGTTGAAAGTCAGCTAATCTTATTTAATAAACTAATAGTCTATAAATTCCAAAATAAATGGACAATAATATGTCAGCAGGTCAGCTCAACCCAATATGATCGTTTTACCCTGACCCGTTTTGACCAGTTATCCAACCAGCCCGTTCTGGTAAAAATAACATAATAGCATGCTTTAAATTCCCTGCAACTAACAACTTTGTTGTTTGCTTGTGCAGTCGGAGTGCTTCTACTCTGCAGGAAGATCAGTTGATTTAGGCGAAGTAGTTAATCATCTTCATCGCAAACAACCCGAAACTTCCCTTTATGCTGTTGGAACTAGCCTTGGTGCCAACATTCTGGTATTATTGATTATTCATTAATCATTACTGAAGTTTTATCGTCCTGAATGACCATGTTATTTTCTTGCACAAAACGAAGTTTTAGCATCAAACATATTCGTCAGTCTAGAAAAAGGAACAAAAAAAAGAAAATTTGGCTTGTCTTGATTATAATAAAGAAATCAATGCCAACTTACCATGAATGTTGAAATGTTTAACCGTTTCTTCTGGGTCATACATCTAATTTTAACTTTCAATACAAGACGTTGTCTTAAATTTCGGTCACTAGTAGAAAAAAACACCTTTCTTTACGTGCATTGCGAGTCATAAAAAAGGGTACTTATGACATGCCAAAAAGTGTCGTTGAAGGACATGTCATAAAAATAACATGACACGCGTTTGTGTCTTCTTTTTATGACGATCATTTATGACACACTTTTATGACGCGTGTTTGTGACCACTTCTTTAAGGTTTTGATTTATAATGATTGATCTTGCAGGTAAAGTATCTTGGTGAGGACGGTGTTAACGTACCTCTTGCTGGGGCTGTATCCATCAGTAATCCTTGGGACCTTTTGGTTAGTGCTTTTATGAATATATTCTTGCCCGTTATTAATATCTGATCCATACATATGAACATGAATTTATTTTTTCTTCATATACCATTATTTACCTCTTGCTTTGGCAGATTGGTGACAGATTCTTCACACGTGCGATTATGCAGAGGTTCTATAATAGAATTTTAGGGAGTTCCTTAAAAGGGGCTGCCAAATTGTATGTATTCTTTACTCATCACCTTTTAATTGAGACATTCCGATTTCAAGTTTGTAATTATTGAGTTTCTTATAGGCACCAGGAAACGTATGCTCGCCTTTCAGATTGGGAAGGAATTGAAAAGGTAATCCGTTCTTGAACTTTACATAACTGTCATTTGTATTAAAAAATGGTAATATGAACTGTGTAAAAATCCTAAAAAGATGGCATTTCAAGTCAATGTGCTTATACCATAATCTCTTAAAAAGGTAATATATTGTTGGATAGCATATATTTTCATAATCTGTGTCTCAATAGAAAGAGTTTGTGTTCGTCAGTTCACGTTTCGTATAATTAAAGGCTTAGATGTATAATATATTAATATCTGTAATTTCCAATACTTACACACACATACATATATACATAAATACATGCATACATACATATATGTATATATATGTGTGTGTGTAGAGAGAGAGATGTCTTTCAGTAGAGAACCAATTTTGAGTAGCCAATGTGTGAAGATATGAACACTTGTACCTGTTGTTTTAATTGTGATACATAAGGCGGTTATGTAACCATATAACCGTCTCTCTTTCTCTCTCCTACTACGTCTGACCAGCACTATTTCACTTGGCACATATGTTTATGTGGTTCTATACTCAAAATTGGTTATGTATTGAACGTGCCCCTATATAGTATATGCATATGTCACAGAAATACTAGTTATGATGAAATAATAACTTGACATGTTGGTGCAGTCCCGCACAATTCGAGATTTCAATGATCATTCTGCTCGAATTGCTGGAAATTTTGAGGTAACACCCCTCTCTTATGTATAAATTTAACTCGATAAAATCTCGTATGCACACAATTTTTGCACTGATATACCAATAATACGATCGTTTTTCCTCCAGTCAATTGATGCGTTTCATAGATGGGCTAGCAGTGCCCGTTTGGTTCACAACGTGTCGGTCCCACTTCTCTGTCTCAATGCCATTGATGATCCTGTCTGCACAGATGAAGCCATTCCTTGGGACGAGTGTCGGTATGAAAATATACATTTTTCCTTCGTTTATTTTATTTTGCGAAATTAACAATCTTAGTAAACATAGCCTTCCTAACCGCATTCGCTTACTTAAACTAATGTCTTACAAGAACTTTATTTATGTATGGTTTCTATATGGTTGCATAATATCTTTAAACTGATTTGGTATGAACTATTTACAGGAAAAATAAAAATGTTGTTCTTGCTACCACGCAACACGGAGGACACATTGCATTTTTTGAAGGAATGTCTGGAAAGAGCTTGTGGTATATTTCTTATTATCATTGATACGTAAATACAAAAATGTTCATCAACAATCACAAGTAAGTTTTATATCTTTTGCAGGTGGATAAGGGTTGCAGAAGAATATCTTTCTAATCTTCATGCAAGCCCGACGATGAGCAAACAACAGGTACACATGGGCGATACTATACTTCGTTTTAAGATAATAAGATTCTCTATTTTATTATATAACATTAAAAAAATTATTGAAGTAAATTAGTTATTTGAAATAAAAAGGTGATTGAACAAGATTTAAACAAAAAGTTTGCCCCTCCAACCATATTTAACTTCCAATTAATCACAAAATTGTCACCGTGTCAATCATAACCATTAAATTGATTTGATCAGTGATCCATATATCCTGATGTTGTAATAACAGATGCAAAAGTTTAAAGAATCGGATTCACTATCTCGAGACAACAAGAAATTAGTCTAGCTTCGGACCACTCGGTTCAGTTATTTTCTGGCTTCAGTTCATCTGTACATCAAGCAGTAAGTCTGTTCAATGCCTGTGAGATATTTCAGCGTTGGTTCTTAGTCGAAAAGCGAACATTAAATTGTTCATGTAAATTGGCGTGGTAGTTTTTTAAATTGTACCCGGGAAAGAAGCTGTTGTTGTAACATGTGATTGTGAGGACCTCTACATTGTTCATTTATGTTGTCCGAGACATTTTTACTTTTGAATCCTTTATTAATTACGACATGTTTAAATCCAAAATTTTTATGAAACTTGTTCGTAGAAGTCTAGCGCGAGTTCTGTATAATATACATGGGCGATCCCACATCGGAGATCATGCACTGACGGACCCAGTTTAAATCCAAAATTTTTATGAAACTTGTTCGTAGAAGTCTAGCGCGAGTTCTGTATAGTATACATGGGCGATCCCACATCGGAGATCATGCACTGACGGACCCATGAACATTCTTCATGGGGGACGGAAATTTGTAGTAGTCGGATGTTTACCACTAAGTATTAAAAAAGTCTGGTTATATTCGGGTCGGATTGGATCTGGTTCGGATAGTTGACAAAGAACACACAAATTAAGAAATCTGTAACCGTCAGTTTTCCATCACTAAATATCGTCAACAAGTCCTTTCTATTATTTCTTATTTCCACTCTCAATGTCAATACGTGGATAATAACATTCTCCATTTACTTAGAAAGAGGTGGATCATTGTGGTTACTACGAAAATTGCTTCAAGCCTCTTCTTCCCCTTTTGTGGCCAATCAGAATACATGCAATTTTGCATGTCTTGACACTTGGCATTCATGCAAAAGAGGTCCATGACTATTTAAATGGGTGAGACAAGAACACTCTTGCATTGCCACTTGTCGCGCACCTAAATCTCGGCCAATGGCATTGCATGCAAAGAATCTTCCGCCACTTGTCTTGCACCTAATTTGTGGCCAATCAGAATACATGCAATTTTGCATGTCTTGACACTTGGCATTCATGCAAAAGAGGTCCATGACTATTTAAATGGCGGGTCTTGCAATTTGAGAGGGAGGAGTTGGATGAAGACAAGGTTGCAAAACTCTCTCAAGAACACCCACATGCAACCGGCCACCAAGCCAGCCGCGGGCCGCCACCATCGCCGTCCCGCCGCCTTCCCGTCCCAGCCGCTGTCCAGGCGACACCTGCCGCCGCCTGCTGCCGCTGCTGACTGCCGCCGGCTGTCGCCGCTCGGCGCCACTCGTTCGTCGCGTTTCGTTGGTTCGCTTACTAGCACTTGTTCGTTGAACCTCGGTGTCTCGACCGGTTAGTCATTAACCGAGGTATAATCTTTCTCATCGGTAGTTAAATATTTTTACTGTGCTCGTACTTGTATGTAACCGGATCCTGTCGGGTTTCGTTTGTTGATCATTAGTTTATTTTTCCGCTGCGTTTTATTAATTAACTCGTTTAATTAATTAACTATTATTTATTGAACCGGGTTTTTGATAAATAAAATTTTGACCGATCACCACGGAAACCCAACAGTGGTATCAGAGCCTTGGTTACAACATACGAGTCGGTACCGGTCCTTTTAACCGGAATTAGAACACAAACTTTATTTATTTAAAGTTTATGATCTAAGTAATTTTTAAGGGCATTTTTATTTTGGTCAATATTTTTTTGTTTCGCTTGACCAAAAACATTGCCCGGTTTATTTTGTGATTGTTGTGCGATATGTAAATCCGGCCCGACCTTATTTTTGTGGTTGTATATTTTATTCGGTTTTGTAATTATTATTTTTGGCCACCGAGATGGTTCAAAGTTGTAATAGATAGGCCTTTATGTCTTTGTTGTATTTACTTGTTAAATATTGTTGATACGAAGACCCGAAGCAAACCCGAAGCAAAACCGAATGCCAAGAGGAGTCTTGGAGTTAGTGGGAGTTGCTCAAGACAACAAGATGCACTCAAGTCCATCCTTGTGGTTGTTTGTGTGTTGTGACCCCGTGACCCGTTTGATCTTGCTATTAGGCTCTAGCAAGATCGGACAATTTTGGCCATATGGATTTACATGCTATTGTGATTGCTTTTATCTTATAAATTGTTATAACGTAACCAACCTAAATACCAACATGATTTTAAAAGGAGTTTTAGAATATTAAAAACAATCACATTAAAACAAGTTCTAAATTGTTTTTACAACTTGTTAAAGTTTTGTTATAAAACAAAGGTTGTTTTTGAAACAAATAATAACCAATTAAGTTTTGAGAATTAAACTAGTTTTTTATTTTCCAAAACTATTAACTTAATAGTTTTCTATTAACTTAAAATTGGTTATTCCAAGTCGCGACAAACTTAGTTTTATAGGTTATCTAAAACTAATTGTCCCGAGAGGTGAAAGGGTCTTTTGGTTATATCGCAAATTTAACATCTAAATTAAAACTGACTATAACGACCCTATTTGGTAAAAATTAAAATCAATAGCCTATGCAATCCTACTACTAGTAACACTTGGGGCATAATGCGAACCATCAGTGTTGGAGCCACAGCACGACACTTGGTGTCTAGTTTATCCTTCCAAGGTGCAAGGGCTTCGTCGACACATCCGACCCTTCCACATGTGACCGTTTTAGGACGACTATTACTTTTCTTCTCGTGTTTACATGCCCCAGCTGTCTCGAGAACAAAAGTGGCATATATGAGGCCAAACGTATCAGTGCAAGGATAATAGGTTATCCTCGCAGCCTCATAAACCTCGGGAGTTGTGCCTTTCTCACAATTGACAATCGTTGTCAGTCCGCTTGAACCTCTTGCTAATGTTGCGTGCCCCAGCCGCCTTTAGAAAGAGCTTCTAACCGGATTCTCTTTCCTTATCGTCTCACCTCACGAAATAAGGAGATATACATCGAAAATACTAATTAATATGACCTTGCTTATATAACAGATGTCTAATGAAAAACAAACTCCTTCATTTTCAAGTCTATACTTGAAAAAGAAAAGAAATAAAAATTTGAATAACACCAACCTTCTCGAATGGCACCACAATCTGAGAATAGTTCTCAAAGATGGAGGAAAAGTTGTATATCTTAGATGGCCCAGTCCTTACCGAGCATGAAAGTAATCCTATTACTACTCGCAAAGCACTGGAGAAACATAACGAGGATGCCGTTGAGGTAGCCTGCCTTATGAAAGCCACCATGTCTCCTGAACTTCAGAAGAACATGGAAGATAAGGATGCTTATAACATGATCTAGTAACTGAAAGGCATGTTTTCAGAAACAAGCCCGACAGGAGCGATATGACACCATGAAACAGCTCATAAGCTGCAAAATGCTGGAAGGATCTGTATCAGTACTCATGTGCTAACGATGAAAGGATACATTGACCAAATGAACAAACTTGGTTATTCCACAAAACCAACCAAGTTCTAATGGTCAAGTCTAGTGGTGTTAAGAAGCCCAATAACAAGAAAAAGGAAACATAAGAGCAAAGGCAAGAGAAAAGTTGTTGCCAGAAATGCCACCAACAACAAGCATGTTGCAAAACCACACCCTCCTAGGAGCGGCAGTGCTTTGAATGCAACCAAATGGGCACTGGAAGGGAAACTGCCCACAGTATCTAGCCAAGCTGAAGATGAACAAGGCCAATAACATTGGCACTTCTTCTAATATTCACCTTTATGTTATCGAACTTTTCACTGTTTCTAGCAACACATGGGTATTTGATACCGGATGTGGTCTCCACATCATTAATGTCTTGCGGAAGCCTGAAAAGTGGAGGAAACTGAAACAAGGCCACCGGAACTCATAGTTGGTAATGGAAAGAGAGTTCCACTTCTGGCAACTGGAACATTTTGTTTTCCCTGGCCTTGTAGTTACTTTAAATAACTGTTTATATGTACCTGGTTTGACCAGAAACATCATTTCAGTTTCTTCACTGTTTGAACAAGTATTCAAGTACGTTTTAATGGTTTTCCTATTTTAGCCTACTTGAATGATGTCTTTTATTTTGAGGCTAAACCTCAAAATGGTATTTATGAGATTGATGTTCAAACAAGTAATAACATATATCATCTTTCTAAGCGTAACAAAGCCGGTATGAATGAAACGCATTTATGGCGTTGCTGACTTGGCCACATAAGTAAGGCATGCATAAAATGGCTCCAGTCCTAGGGGAATCTTGAATCCACTAGATAGGACTCCTTTGTTGATTGCGAATCTTACTTAACTGGCAAACTCACAAAGCACCCCTTCACCGAAGTTGGTGAACGGATCAATGGTTTTCTAGAACTCATTCACATGATGTATATGGCCTTTTTAGAACCATGACTAGAAACCATGACTAAAAACTAGCTTGATAGAAAGATAAAAGTACTTCGATCATATCGAGGTGGTGAATACCTTAGCTTTGAATTTCTCAATCATCTGAAAGAGTGTGGAATAGTTTCACAACCCTCTCCACCTGGCGCACCCCAACTTAATGGCGTGAGTGAAAGGTGAAATCGAACTCTACTTGATATGGTTCGATCGATGATGTGTAGAACTAACTTGCCTCACTCCTTTTTGGGGACAAGCTCTTATGATCGCTTCCCACATTGTCAATTTAGCTCCGACTAAAAGGTAAAAAAAACACCATATGAGATATGGCATGGGCGTAAACCCGATTTGGAATACCTTAGAGTATGGGGATGTGATGCATACATCACAAGTGATTCTGATGATAAGCTCGATCCTCGAGGCGAAAAGGTTGTTTTCGTCGGATACTATAAAAGAAGCAGATATTATTTCTACCATCCTGATGCAAATGTGATTTCCATCAAACGGAAAGGACACTTTCTCGAGGAAGAACTTCTTAATCGAGAAACTGGAAATAATGTGGTTAATCTAGAAGAAATTCATGAACCACAAACAACTGCTAATGTAGTCGGACTGTCTGATCAACAAGTAGTTGTTGCCAGTGAATCAGGCATAAAACACAGGCGTTAGCAGATCTAGTAGAACTCGCAAGAATCTCATAGATGTCTATGGCGTCTAAAAGGTCCCGAAGTCTTATTAGTAGCTGAGTCTAATGACGAACCTGCTAACTACGAATCTGCAATCTTAGATTCAGAATCTGAGAAATGGCAAGAAGCCATGAATGTCGAGATGCAATCTATGCATGAGAATCAAGTATGGGACTTGGTTAAGCTACCCCCCGAATCTCGGGCAATAGGAAGCAAATGGATTTTTCAAGAGAAAACCCGATATGCATGGAAATGTGCACACCTATAAAGCACGGGTAGTTGCGAAGGGTTTCATTCGAACTCAAAGTATTGACTATAATGAGACCTTCTCGCCCGTTGCTATGATTAAATCAATCAGGATATTGCTTGACATAATTGCGTATTGTGATTACGAAATATGGCAAATGGATGTCAAAACCGCCCTTCTTAATAGACATCTCTCTTAAGATGTCTATATGGTTCGGCCTGAAGGTTTCGTCAATCCTAAATATCCAACTAAGGTATGCAAACCCAATAAGTCCATTTATGGACTCAAGCAAGCATCTCGTATCTGCAATCTTCATTTTGACCAGGAGATCAAAGAGTTTGGTTTTGTCAAGAATGAAGATAAGGCTTGTGTTTACAGAAAGGTTAGTGGGAGCACCATATCATTCCTCATCTTGTATGTGGATGATATTCTAATCATTGGAAATAACATCCCTATGCTTAACGAAGTTAAACACTATTTGGGATCTCGCTTCGCAATGAAAGATCTTGGAGAAACTGCTTACATTCTAGGAATGAAGATCTATAGGGATAGATCTAAGCGGCTTGTAGGGCTAAGTAAAAGAACGTACATACACAAAATGACGACACGCTTCAAGATGGAAAACTCCAAGAATGGAGGTGTTCCTTTGACTAAAGAAACCGTGTTGAACAAATCGTAATCTCCTTCAACAGACATTGAAATTAAGCAAATGGAAGTAGTTCCATATGCTTCAGCGATTGGTTCAATCATGTATGCTATGTACTAGACTTAACGTCTCGTATGCTTTAAGCATGACCAGTCGTTTTCAGTACAGTCCTGGCATTGCCCATTGGACTGCAGTAAAGAACATTCTGACGTACTTGAGAAGAACTAAAGATATGTTCTTGGTGTTTGGAGTGGAAGATGAGCTCACTGTAAGGTGTTACACTGATGCTGGCTTCCAAAGTGACCGAGATGATTCTCTCTCACAATTAGGATTCGTATTCACTTTCAATGGAGGAGCTGTCTATTGGAAAACGCTCCAAACAGAGTATAGTGGCGGATTCAGCCACCGAATCCGAATGTATAGTTGCATAAGATGTTGCGGAAGAATCTACTTGGATGAAGTAGTTCATCAACGACCTCGATGTGGTTTCAAGTATTCAGAAACTGATCTAAGTATTCTGTGATAACACAGGAACCATTGCTCAAACCAAGGAGCCCAGATCACAGGGTTTAGCACATTCTAAGAAAGTTCCACTATATACGGGAAATACTGGAACATGGAGACATCTTAATAAGCAAAACAGACACAGATCAAAACCTAACAGACCCGTTCTCTAAACCGATGACTCAGGACAAGCTGTCGGTCTTAGATTGGATAACCATTTGTTTTGATTTAGTATTTGGATGTACGAACATTCAAACAGCTGTACCTTTTGAATTCACCTTTGATTTACTAGCTAAATGCAAAGTTTGAATCTTACAACTGTGTTCGATTTTTGTACGTTTAATCCATGAATCTTGTATTCTAAATTATCCGTAGTCGGTCAGACTCGTGGGAACGGCTCTGAATTAAGACTATTCTGACTTTGGACTCAAGGAGTTGACTTCCAAAGTCACAAACCTCATTGTGAATGACGTTGGATGTAACTCGCATCAAATCATCTTCATGGATCATGGTCATAAGATGTATTTGATTTAGGTATACTCATTTAGTATCCTCTGACCTGGGATACATACTAGAACTTTCGTTTACTGAAGACTATTCTTTGATCAGTCTCAAGCGCTGTCGCGTAACTGCCAATCATAAAGGCATTGGTTGGGAGTGGTTCTGAAGTTCAGTGGGAGTTGTATGTAGTCAAGATGGGATTCTGTACTCTTACATTATAATGTAACAGTTAGACATCTGGGCGCCCTCGTTGATTCAAACTGGTGAAGTGTAAGGCCTTACCCAAACTTACTATGTGTTTGATTGGACCACTTTGATTCTGTGAACGAGAACGAAAATGATTGAACGCCATGTGAGATTGAATCTGATCCATGTCTCATTGTTCAATTGATGTCTTGTACAGAAAGGATAGATGACGAGAATTGCCATAAGTCTACTTTCTTCATGTAGCAACCCGTTGCTAAAGAGAAGATACCTTGGTTAATGACTTTAAAGTGTCATGACCTGTTGGGGGCAACCATGTGTAGCTAGAACACCGCTGGCTGTCTGCGTTGAGATCTTATCAGAGACCGTCCAAGTGGGAGCTGTTGGATATTATGTCCGGTTCGATAAGTCAACGCTGCCGACCGGGTCTTGAACCGTAAGAGTTACACCTTGGGCAACGAACTAAAAATCCACTTAACCCGTTTAACTGGTAATTACGAACAACATACGAGACATATCATAATTATTTATGTCATAAGCGGGTATTAACGGAGAGACGGGTACGTGGACCGGGTGAGACAAGAACACTCTTGCATTGCCACTTGTCGCGCACCTAAATCCCGGCCAATGGCATTGCATGCAAAGAATCTTCCGCCACTTGTCTTGCACCTAATTTGTGGCCAATCAGAATACATGCAATTTTGCATGTCTTGACACTTGGCATTCATGCAAAAGAGGTCCATGACTATTTAAATGGCGGGTCTTGCAATTTGAGAGGGAGGAGTTGGATGAAGACAAGGTTGCAAAACTCTCTCAAGAACACCCACATGCAACCGGCCACCAAGCCAGCCGCGGGCCGCCACCATCGCCGTCCCGCCGCCTCCGTCGCCTCCCCGTCCCAGCCGCTGTCCAGCCGACACCTGCCGCCGCCTGCTACCGCGGCTGCCGCTGCTGACTGCCGCCGGCTGTCACCGCTCGGCGCCACTCATTCATCGAGTTTCGTTAGTTGGCTTACTAGAACTTGTTCGTTGAACCTCGGTGTCTCGACCGGTTAGTCATTAACCGAGGTATAATCTTTCTCATCGGTAGTTAAATATTTTTACTGTGCTCGTACTTGTATGTAACCGGATCCTGTCGGATTTCGTTTGTTGATCATTAGTTTATTTTTCCGCTGCGTTTTATTAATTAACTCGTTTAATTATTTAACTATTATTTATTGAACCGGGTTTTTGATAAATAAAATTTTGACCGATCACCACGGAAACCCAACAAAAGTGAATTGCAAGTTTTGTTTATCTTTATACCCAATTTCAAAGAGTGTTGTTTGTGTTTGAAATTGATAAGTTTTGTACTTAATGTTTTAAGATCCTATATGTTATATCCTTTAGCCCTAACCCAATTTTTTTTTCAGTTAAATCAAATCATATAAGGTATAATTGTTCTTCCACCACCACTCTTCCTCTCTCACCCCCTTAGTGAATCATGGTCGGTTGTGAAGAAATCGAAGAGAGATGACACCAAAGGAAACTTTGCAGTGTTTTTTACAGAATGGACTACTAGACTCTAAAAGCCTACATCTAGCTATCATCTTCCTCGTATCATCTTCTTCCTACACCCCAAACGACTCTGCAACTATGCAATAGCCCGAAAAAAATTCCAATGAAACCTTTCCCACTTTCTCTCTTCCACTCTACATCATACAATTCAAGGGGGCGACTAAAAAAATTGAAGAGGTGTGATCATTTTTTTTATCTAAAAATACATTATTTTTTTTCAAGGGGTGGGTCTGCCGTTTGTAGTCAATGTCCTCTTGGTCTACTAGCACCATGTGTTTATTTGCTTCGGATGTGAGTCCCACAAAGTGAGCGATAGGGGGATTTTAGACTATGCGTGTGGAGAGGGGAAGCCCGTCCACGCCCCCTACACTACCCCATGCTAGTCATGGATAGGTGTGGCCCCTTTGGGGCTTGAAGATTTCGACGGGCATGGAGCATGTGTGGGTCATTAATTAAGTTAAAGATAAGACACTATGAGAAAAATCCACAAGTTTTGTTAGAATCTAAGCAGTCATTGTCACTAAAAGCAGGAAATGATCTAGTCATCAGAGAGCGTTTGAATTCTCTAGGGGTGAGTAGAAATCGGGTTGACCCGAAAAAACCGAGACCCGAACCGTAAATTACCCAAAACGGTTGTTTGACAACTTTTGAATGGTTAAGTGTTGAACCAGTAGGATGTCTGAACCATTAAGTGCTGAACCGGTAAGAGGTCTGAACCATTAAGAGCCAATATAATGCTTAACCGTTCAGAGGCAAATGTCTAACCAATTCATATTAGCAAATGGCTCAACCATTCAGATATTTGCTCATGAAACAAACAATTTGAACCATTAAGTGTTGAACCAGTAAGAGGTCTGAACCATTAAGAGCCCCATCTATTAAGAGGTAAACAAACAGCCCCTTAGTCATCAGTTGCAATATTCTCTAAAGTTTAGGTTCGGGTGTGGGCCGAGGATAACCGAAATCTTCAAGACCGAACCAAATGGAATTTTCAATATCTACAAAAACAATGGGCGACGACAATAGTTCTTGGATTCCACTGGTGGAAAAAGGCGGTTCAGCCTTTTTTTGCTATTTGCCCTCTTTTCAAAGTTACGATGTTGCCCCTGTTAAAAAATACAGTTTTGCCATCGCTTTAGCTTTTGGCAAATTACGATTTTACCTTAGCCAAAAATACAATTTTGCCCCAGTTAAAAATTACAGAATTGCCATCGTTTTAGTTATTTTTTTTAAATCCCCATTGGCCCGTGTATGATACGATTTTACCCCAGTTAAAAATTATGAATTTGCCCCTGTTCAAAGTTACGATTTTGCCCCTGGTTAAAATATAACAGTACCGACATCGCTTTAGCTTTTGATAAATTACGATTTTAGCCTAGCCAAAAATTACAATTTTCCCCTAGCTCAAAATTACAGTATTGTCATTGTTTTAGTTTTTTAGCAAAACTATAGAAATGTTTTGTTTTAATTGTTTGACTCGATTTAATATTTTTTCGTGTCAAGCGGCTGCCTAACACTCACTCATTAGTCCAGACAAATTACAGTTTTGCCCCGACCTCAAAATTACGGTCTTGCCATCGATTTAGATTTTTTTTCTAGCAAAACTATGGTATTGTTTTTTTAATTGTTTGAGAAATATTCGGCCTAACGCCCCCTGACAAATTATTGTTTTGCCCCCAACTCTAAATTACACGCTTGCCATCGTTTTAGTTATTTTTTTTTATGATAACTATGATTGTGTTTTTCTTTATTTGGTTAACTCGATGCATTTTTTTATATCGTGTTATAAGTAGCATGTATAACTAACCGAAATAAATGCGTACATGTTATTAAACTAAGAAATATTTGGTTTAGCGCCCCGCAAGGCGGGCGGCACATAACTCTAGTTATCCAACCATCATCATACAGTACAACCGAGAATGAACGTTAGTAGAAAGTTAGATCTGGTGAAGCACCCTTGATGGTGGTGTTACAGGGACGACGGCTTCGGTGACAGTGAGTTGATATACAAAATCACGATTTCCAACTATCAACATTTTCCATGGCCGCCGGAGAAGTGTTTGAAGCTTTGGATGTAGGGTCGACGGAGAATAATTCTGCTTTGTGAGACAACTAGTGAAGAAAAAAATATAAACAATAGGTGAATAGCTAGTATGAGTATCTTTTCTTTAATCATAAACTAGTGTCGTAGTTGCCCGTGTGTTCCGCAGAGACTCGGTTGGAATTCAGAACGTATAGCACACCATAACAACCGATAAATAAATTTGTAAAATTAATTAAAATGATATATTAATGGGTTATGCTATTTGCGTTGTAACTCGACTGTGAACATCAAAATAATAACAAAAGGTAACACGATATAGTAAATAACAATGATAAAAATAAGGTAAACAAAAAAGAAAACAATCGAAACTTGGTCGGTTTCAGCGCGCTCGTTATAGCAAAGAAAAAAAGTTAAAAAAATATGTTCAAAAGAGTATCGACGTGTTCGTTAAAAATATTAACTAAAAAAACATTTGCCACACTCGTTATAGCAAAGAAAAATAAAATTTTAAAAAACATGTCTAAAACGGCATTAGCGTGTTCGTTTAAAAAAACTATCTAGAGGTAGAAAAGTAATTTGGTTAAATTAAAAAAAAAGAATACAATAGTTAAACTACATGGGTTGTAAATGAAAAAGTTTATACTAAATGACGAAATAAAATAAAGGACAAAAAAATAATGTACTTGTAAAGTATGCATTAGATGTAGTACAACACTATTCATCTTCTATTCTTTTATATTATATATAATATAATATAATAATAATCCATGAAAGGAATAAAAAATTTTCATTACATAAAACATTATAGAAAGAATACTTGTAAGGCCAGGGAGTGTGGCATACCACTCCTAGCCAACTCAGCCTCGTTAGCGTCCTATGACGCTCCACACCCACCCCCTGCCTGCCAAAGAGGGGGCGCTATCCTTGTGTCGCCATCCTAGTAACGGCCCTTTTAATGCGTGGTTCGAGGTGTTGGTCAAATGTGACTGTTGGTGAACGGAAATTATGAGTTTTATATTTTTTTCTTCTTATTTAAATTTAAATTAATATATCAAAATTAAATTATGTTTAAATTTAAATAAAGAAAGTTATTAGGTAATGATGATGGGGCTTTAAATAGTTGCATTCAAGTTAAAGAGAGTGACTTTAAAGCCCCCAGATAAGGTAGCGCCTAGGTAGATTTGACGTGGCGTAATAAAACCCATAGGGGCTTTAAATCACACCCCCTAGCCTAATAGATAATCGGGTATATACAAATATAATTGTAAAGTAGAAAGTGGTCAGATGATATCTATTAAATATTATAATAACTAGGATTAAGCATCCCCGCGTTGCGGTGGGGGCGAACACCATTGCCAACGACCACCAACACTAAAGTTGCGGCGTGTTAATGCAAAGAAATTAAACCGAAACGTAAAACATATAAATGAATAACTAAGTCGATCTAGGACCCACGCGTTACGATGAACCTGTCAAACGAAAAAAAAAATAGACAACGTAAAAATGTTTAACCACACATGCACATTGCGCCGTGTTAACTAGCAAAATTTAGAATGGAACGTAAAGCGAAAATTTTGCGAAAAATGAAAAGTATAGAGTACCAATGTTGAATGTAAAAAAGTTATGAGTTTAAATTGTAAAAGATGATGTACAATCGTTTAATGCATACACGTGTTACAAATTATATCTATACTAGGAGCCACATGGGAGGAGCTTGAAGTTCAAGCCCCATTACACATGGTCTTATGCTTGCTATAGACTCACGCGTTATCATGGGGCACCGTACGCAATAATCACTTGTACTTTCTTGTGGCTCAAAGTTGTAAACCCACATTGGGTACAACCATAAGATGCATAATACATCTACAAAGCTTGATGTACAAGCTTTAGTGCAACAAAATGTCTACAAAGCTTGATGTACAAGCTTTAATGCAACAAAATGTTGCAAATTATATAGTATATAATTATATAGTATATAATATGCACTACAACAACTTTAGAAACTTAAAACATGTCATGCGTAACTTTGAAAAATTGTGTTTTAATTTGTCAGTATATAAGGTCATAAACTTTTACAGACTACTGTCACGGGTTACTTTTCGACCCCTGTGTAGCGTCCCCAAGTCCTCGGGGACAAGCCAATCCATCCCGCTTCTTTGTGTGGATCACTGGTTTTGTCCTACCTTGGACTCATCAGGAGAGCGGCGCCAACTCTCGACCAGTGGTGCGTTCGTCGTTTGCACGACTAGGCACGTACACCTCTTCATTGACACTAACTTCATCCCCCGATAAAGTCCAGGACTAGCCAGTAACCCAAGCGTTCAAGCACAATGCATAGCATTGCGATCTTCAAACATTTGGCCCATGACACTCTCCCACCACCATTTCATGCACGTCCTCGTGCATGCTCGCCATCCCATACCAGCTTGCATACTTGACAATGCATGGTCCCCTTATGTTAAGCATGATTCACTTTGGGAGGGCAGGACACCCGAAAGCACAAGAATAATGATCTTCTGTCGTGCATGTTCAATATAGTACGTCAATTCTGGTTATAAGTGGAACTGACATCCGCCACATCGGATTTGGTTCCAATGATTCATCTTTTTTCAGGAATACGGGGACCTAAATAGTTATAGCAGCTTTCACAAAACTTCCTTTTTATGGCGCTGCTTGAACCGTAGATTTTTTTTGAACATGACACAGAGGGCTTCACTACAACTATACTTGAGCGGCACTCACGATCCCATACTCGCGGAGTAAAAAGACCTTTGCCGAAGCAAACCCATATTTGGTCTTCTCCCACCACCATTGCGTAACCATACTCTAAATGTTAAGCTCATTTGGTTAAGAGTCATGTTCCAACGTATCCTAGAATCGTTCTGCTCTGATACCAAGTTGTCACGGGGTTACTTTTCGACCCCCGTGTGGCGTCCCCAAGTCCCCGGGGACAAGCCAATCCATCCCGCTTCTTTGTGTGGGTCATTGGCGCCGCTCTCCTGATGAGTCCAAGGCAGGACAAAACCAGTGACCCACACAAAGAAGCGGGATGGATTGGCTTGTCCCCGGGGACTTGGGGACGCCACACGGGGGTCGAAAAGTAACCCCGTGACAACTTGTCACGGAGTAACTTCACTCACGTGTAGCTACTTAGACTTGATCTAAGTTAAACTTTTGTTCCCAACGTTGATATGGTTTTGTTGGAATCAAGTGATGATTGCAAGTGCTTTACCCAAAAAAAAGTGATGATTGCAAGTGGTGCTTTCAAAGAAACAACTTAGTATTGATTATAAAAGAGTTTACAAGAGTGGGTTACAAGTACAAGTATACAACTTGCTATGATGTTGGGTGTTTTCCAAATGAGACCTTCACTACATATTTATACTAGTGGCTAAGTATTCTAGATCATTCATGATCTAGAATATTCTAAGTATAAACCATACATAAATATCTTTGATATTTTGGAGCTGATTTCGAGATCAATCTTACAAAATATCTAGCTCATTTCTAGAGGGTTCTTGGCTGAAACTATGAGCAGAATTATGTAGCCTTTTCTAGACCCTTCCGAGCTCCTTCAAGGCTGTTCTAGAGTCTTTCAATGGTGCTAAGATGTTCCAGCAACTTGTAGGCTATTCCGGAAACTTTCGGGTAGCCCTAGACGCATCTTTAGTTTTCCAGAACCTTCCGGAACTCGCAAAAAAAGTTTTGTATTTAGGTGGATCGCTCAAGCATACCGGAACTCTCAAGGACTATGTCAAAGAATTCACAACACTTGTCCTTGGAATCCCCGATCTATCGGAAAAGGATTCCCTTTTCTACTTCCTCGACGGGTTACAATATTGGGCTAGAACAGAATTGGACTGTCGTAATGTTCAAGATTTAGCTACTGCCATCGCCGTAGCTGAAGGCTTGATCGATCTTAAAGAAAAATGTCCTAATAAACCCGTAGTCGAAGAACCTGATGACGACATAGGTGGGGGAGCAAAACCAAGTTACACCCGGAGGATTGAAGGACCAAAACCACCACGAAACAATAACCAACTCGCAAGGAGAGGATGCTTCATTTGCGAGGGGACACACGATGCACGTGATTGCCCAAATAAAACAACCCTTCCTAAAATACTTATAACACCCCTACACGTCCTAAAATACACCCCGTATACAAAAAGTGGGCCCCAAATACTTTATTTTAATAAAAATTAAATAAAAACAAATATATATACTCGTTGGCGGGGCGCGACGAAGCTAATAAAGGCTGTCGCGGGCCGCGACTTCCATGACACCAGGCCGCACCCTATGCTGACATGTGTCACCACTCGTGTCGAAGCTATCTCGTGACTGGCCAGGGCTAGGCCCTACTAGACCTACCTCGTGGGGCGTGACACACCCCTGTGTTTCTGTCGCGGGGCACCAGAGACTCGCTAATCAGTACTATAAATAGGATCGATCGACATTCAGTCGAAATCGTTCAAAAATTTTAATTCTCTCTCAATTCTGATAGCAATTATAATACTCGGGTGTTATACCCACTAAAATAACGAAGCTCTGCCTCGATGTAAGTATTATAACCCCCGGTTACATATTATATACCCTGCCCGATTGATCTAGTGCTCCGGAACGCATGTCGAGGCTCTGCCTGACTCAGTCGTTGGAGTTCTGTCTCGGGGAGGGTATAACTAATGTAAATTTGGGTTATTATACTAACGCGTGTGCATTGTTTACTTCATTAGATTATAACCAGGAAGTCACAAGGGAAATACCTAAATTAGCAATGTGAGTGATTCCTCTTTTCACAAAGTGTTTTTACAAAACCTCGATTGTTTTAATTTATATTTAACGGTGATTGAGTATTTGTATTCTACAATTATCGTCGGTATGTTGGGGTTTTGTAAACAAAATTTGTTACTACACTGTGAGTAGTAACATTACCACCAGTCAGGATTGACAATACCGTGGGTGGTTACTAAAGTAGATGTAAACAAATGTAATTGTTGGATTGCCCTCAATGTTGTAAAATGATAAAACTTGTTTTGATTAAATTGGGATTCACCCGCCAGTATTTCTTGCTGATAAAATGTTTTTAAACGCGTTTCAGGTAACAAAATATGAAAGCCAATTAGAAGCCAGCTGGACAGCACTGAAGGCTTGGAAAAGTGGCTATAAAAGTTACCTAAATAAAGAAGATGTTTTATTTCAATAAAATAGGGTTTATCCCTATAAACATGTTTGTAATGAAAACTTGGGAATTTCCCATGTATTTAATATTATAAAAATGTGGTATTTTACTCTAATAACCTATTTCCTAACTACGGTCCTGATGTAAATTTCGCTGCCAAATTGATAAACATCGATACCACTGATACTGGTTCGCGGCCGTCCGTTCTCAAAGATAAGGATCGGGGGTTGCGACAGAGAGTGGTATCAGAGCTACAACCACTGATTTCAGCCACAGAAGTGTTCTGCTGACACTAAAATTTTATCCATTATGTTAGGAAATAATCTATGGGATTACGTGCATATCTGTATATTATTGTTTTGTGTTATTTGACAATTTGTTAGTTTACAGTATGAGTGATCAAGGACCATCGGACGCCTATCGTCAATTATCTAGTTCTCCTAGAGATGAAGGAACTTCTTCCTAGCCTACCCCCTCGGGGTACTCAAGTGACACAGAAGAGGGGATTTTCATATTTAAGGCGCAATCCGAAGAGCCATTCCCTACCAAAAAGAGAGGATGGTTCAGTCGGGGGGCACACGAGCATAGGAAAAGAATAAGGAAGTTGCAGCAGCAACGAGCCTTAGCAGCAGCAAATAGGGAGATGAATGCTCAGACCCAGGACATAATCAATAGGCGATTGGCCAATTTCCACATATAAGCTACCACTGCCGCATACCCAAACTTAGAACAAATCATCGCACCCCAGCCACTACCTTGTTCCCAACTCAACCCATGGAAATCGAACCTAACCCAGGAGACCAACTTCTAGTACCTGCCTTCAACCCAAGCAAAATCCCTAGAGTCCCAGCACCCCATCCCCCAAATTATGACCCATGGAATGACAACCATAGGGATTATCGAGAACTTTACCCACAGAAGGAGCCCATACAAAACCCTGTAGCACCATATCCCAACCTTGACCCTCTAGATCCATACTGGGATAATGACCAGTACATTCGGGAAATCCTAGAGAACCCATACCCATACGAAGAACCGATGCCCCAGTACCCTGACCCGATACCAGCACCAGCACCACCCATGAGTACCGAAAACATGCAGGAACTTCGTACCTTTGGTGAGGAGTTATTAGATGAAAGTGAAAGGATAAGGCAAATAGGGGAGAGGCTCCTTTGGAAGTACGACGAGCGCAACATGCACTACTGGATGAACCCCTAGTGATAATAGTAATAATATATATATATATATATATATATATGTGTGTGTGTGTGTGTAGTTTGAAAAAAAAAGAAAAAATATATATATACCAACTACAATAGATAGTCCAATACTTACTGATGCATAACTAGTATTGTATTTTAACTTCCAGTTGTAGCATGTAATATATATATATATATATGAAATAGAGTAAATGTCGCAATGCACGACGATTTTGATCATTGTGTTTGTGTGATTGTTCGTATTAAATCTTGTTTTGTGATATTAATACTTGGCAAATGTTTATAATCCATATGGACGACGAAGTGAATCAGGAAAACCCGAATAACAATAATAACGGGAACCAATTAGATAACATGTAACACCTCGTGTTTTCACGAGTGAAAGTCAAAGTCAAGGTCAAAGTCAACGACCGATTTCGCGCGACATGACTCGTAGAAATGTCTTTATTTTAATTATATTATGTGGAGTAAGTGTCATACATTGCAATAATCGAATCATGTTAACCACATTTCAATCGACTCGTAACTGTGAACTATAGGAAGTAACAATGCGATAAAGTTAATCAACCAAGAATCAAGCTATGTTAATCAAATCGACATCGAACCGCAACTCGAACTGTGTATTTTACTTGTTGTTTATACGTGTGTGTGTGCCTTACGTGTTACCTGTGCATGTTTATTTTATGTTATGTTGAGATAATCAAGCGAACTCAATCGAAACTCGAAGTCTAACTCGGATACAATCGAACTCGAACCCGAACTCCAAATCGAACCTGGTCGTAAACAAAGTAGTTGGGACTAAAAGTAATTTGACTATGAAACCCTATCTAATCGTAGGGGTGTTCATCGAATCGAATATCGAATTTTCGAATTATTCGAATAATTTTTATTTTTTCTTGAATTCGTATTCGATTCGAATTCGATTAAAACTTATCGAATTCGATTCGAATTCGTATTCGAATAAAAAACCCAATTCGTATTCGATTAAAAATTTGAATTCGAATAAATTCGATTTGATTTAGATTTTTTAAAAACATGTAAATAACTATCAAAATGAAATATAAATTTTAAAACAGCCATAAAGCACGATATCACATTAAAAAGTTCCAAATAAAGTACTATAAGTCTAAAATTCAAAACGAGAAGTCGGGAATAACCACTTCACATTACAAGATAATATTTTTTGGGTTATAAATCTATTGCTATATTTGTAAGTTAGGTTTTATTTATGATCCATGTAGAGGGTTTGGTAATGGGTAATTTTAATACTTGGAATAAATTTTGAAAATAATTTATAGTATAGCCTAATAAACGTTATATATGTATTATATATAAAAATAATAAATAAAAATGTATAATTTTTATTCGAATTTCGAATAGAATCGAATTTGAAATTATAAATTCGTATTCGATTTACTTGACTCGAATTGAATCGAATTCGAATTCTTATAATCGAAACGAATTTTTGTTAATCGAATCGAATTTAAACGAATTTCGAATTTTTCGAATTCGAAACGAATTCTGAACACCCCTATCTAATCGCTCGAAAACCGAAGCCGAAGCGTCATCGCACCGGACGCACCAAATCAGGCGACATCCGAACGGATGGTCAATCCGCACGGATTGCCAATCCGCACGGATTGCCAATCCGGACGGATGACCAATCCGGACGGATAACCCAATCCGGATGGATAACCCAATCCGGGTGACGTGCAATCCGCACGGGTTACCCTTTCCCCTTTTGGCATCCTATAAATACACGGGTCACTCTCCAAATTTTCCACTTTTGGCAAGTGACGTCCGGACCACACGCATTCTTCACCTTTTCTCATATTTCTCTCAATCCAGGTAAGATCTTGCACTAATTCTTGTACATTCTTGATCACTACACAATTCTACACCTTTCTATCTTTCAATTCTCAACTTTTAACCATTAAATCATCAAGATTTGAGGTGTTCTCGGGTGACGTCATCATGAAGTTCTTATGAACTTCAAGTGTGACCTCATTCCACCAAGAATAACTCAGGTCTGAACGATTTCCACAAGATTTCACAACAATATCACCTAAATCTAAACTTTTCAAAGGATAAAAGTGTTGAAAGAAATAAACTCAAGTTTTCTCCTTCTTTTACCCTTAAAATTGGTACGAATCTGATAGGTTCTAGTCTTCTACTCGATAATAGTGATGCACTAGTCCTAGATCTGGATTCTACCCGCAAGACACATGACGTCGGGTTAAACCAGAACGACCGCTCTGAACCGCCGACAGGCCGAGTTAGGGTGATTCCTAGCCGGTTTGGTCACTCGGGTAAGAACGCGATTCCAAATGGTTGCCACGAAGTCAGAACGTCTCGATAGAACGACAAAGGCGACCAAGGTAGCCAGACGGAACGACCAGGACGAGGAAGCTGTCCGCACGGACAAGTTGTCCGCCCGGACAAGTTGTCCGCACGGACAGACGATCCGGACGGGTTGCCATCCGGACGAACTACACTTGGGACCCACTTTCAAAGCAAGGTTTGAGTATCGACGAATGAACAATCCGGACGGACGACCTCTGAATGGATTACTCTTCGGATCATGAGATACTAGGACCTTGAATAAGTTCAAACAAAGTGCATCCGCACGGACAAGTTGTCCGCACGGACAGACTATCCGGACGGATTGTCTGTCCGCACGAAACAACTATCCGGATGGATTACCATTATCCGCACGGATTACCATCCGGACGGATTCCCCAAACTTTACCAAGTGACTCAGCCTCAGAGACGCGTCCACACGGATCACCAATCCGAACGGATTGTTCTCCGCGCGACCGGCTTGAAAGGTAGAGATACTTAAATGTTTTCTAAATGCTACAATGAAAACTTCAAAGCACAAGACATCATACACAAACACATCCTTAGGAAGAAACAATCCACTCGAATAGTAATCCACACGGACTACTTGTCCGCACGAATAAACAATCCGCACGAGTGACAAATCCGGACGGATTACCATCCGCATGGATTACCATCCGCACGGATTACTACAAACGAGGAGAATCATACCAAATTAGGAGTGAAATCCATATTTTGATGAATAATCTCCTCAATTTTATTAAGAACAAGGACGAAGTTGTAAGATAGGGGTGAAACCCTAACCTTGACGACTTGTCCTGCTTTTATACCAAAACTCCCACCAAGGTTTTGATGGACTCCAACGATCTAAAGACACAATATAACCAAAGGGAATTGCGCCAACACCCAAGAATCGAGGCAAAGGCATAGTCCTGAAGGTAATTGTGCGCACAGGATCCTTGTGAATAGTCGAAGTCTAAATAGCCGCAGACAATCTATTCTCGATTTTATGTGTTTCAAGTTTTCGTCGCTTTTATGTGAATTACGTGTTTTATGCTTATTTGTTAACGTTTTGAGGTATTACCGGTTTCAATCTAATGCTTGTGGCCTTGGCTACCCACACTACACATCATTAACAAAGCGCTCGCACTCCACTACGTTCGAACACTCGCAAACTCTGAATACTAGGTTTCTGTTTCCTGAATGCCTTTAGTGACTAAGACGTATGTAATTCTTGCTAATGTGCTTACGTGTTAGGAATGTTGTGATCATGTGCCCTATGTGCTTGTGTGATTTAGTGTAATTCTGTGATTTTGTGACTATATGCGTTTACATGGTACGTGTTACTGAGCTTTAGTAGTAGTAGACGTGTGAGGTGAGATTCGAATACATGTGTTGAGTTCCGTGGCGATGTCTATTGCAGACAACGTCGTCTGGATCTCGTCATGCACTCTCTCATCAAGAAAAGAGGGACAGACGTCTTGCTTCTATTATCGCGAAAAGCGTGGCAAAAGCCGTGAGCGATGTCTACGAGAACGCCAGCAAATCATTCGAGGAATCGAGGACTGAAGGTCCTAAAGCTGTCACGAGACCTTTCAGCTTCAAGCAATTCAAGTCGTGTGGGCCAAAAGAATTCACCGGCGAAGGAGGTCCTACTGCACTATTCCACTGGTTTGACTCTATCGAGGTTACTCTGCGACAAAGTGGTTGCCCTGATGACCTTCGAACTCTGAACGCTACCGGCGTCTTCCAGTCCCGTGCTCTAGACTGGTGGACGGCCGAGAGGAACAAGCGAGGGAATGATGCAGCCTACGGGTTGTCGTGGGATGAGCTCAAGGAAGTCATGCTAGAGGAATTCGGCCCTCCTCACGAACGTCAAAAGCTTGAAGATGAATTTTGGCACATACATTAGAAGGATGGAGACAATGCTGGTCTTACTACTCGCTTCAAACAGCTCAGCATTATCTGTCCCGACCAGGTCAAGACTCCCGATATGACCATCAAGATGTACATCCGAGCTTTGCCCGACTGCGTTGCTGATTTCGTGCAAGCGGCTAAGACTACCACGATCGAGGAAACCTATCTGCTAGCCGCTGAAATCAATGACAAAAGGGTTAAGGCTGGCGTATGGGATAAGACCTCCAAGCATCTGCATCAAGCTACCGCTACCGCACCAACTGCTGAACCCACCTCGTCAAGCAACAAGAGAAATAACAAGAGAAAGAACAGCTCCACCAACAAGAACTGTGCGATTACTGCTGCACCGATTCAAGCTGTACCTGCCCAACAGCGTCAAGTAGTGGCGCCTGTGGCTAATGCACCGCCTGCAAAGCGTGCATATACTGGGCCGCACCCGCTCTGCCCTACTTGCACCTATCATCACCCGACTGCTATTCAATTCCGCTTTTGTGCTCACTGCAACGTATACGGCCACTTTACTGCCAACTGCCGTATTCGTCAAGCTCCTGCCAATCAAGCTCTACTCACTGCCCCACAGGGTCAACAAGCTCCTCCGGCACCCGCAGTCAAAGCCAGAGCCTGTTTCTCATGTGGCGACCCGAACCATTTCGCCAACGTGTGCCCAAACAGGGTTGTGAAACAAGAACCTCAGCAGCAACAGCCACAGCAGCAACAACAACAGCAGCAACAACAACAGGCCGCACGTGCCAGAACTTTCAATCTCAACGTGCGTCAAGCCCAGGCCGACAACAACGTGGTCAATGGTACGTTCCTTGTAAATGGTATTTATGCTTCATGTTTGTTTGATACTGGAGCAGATAATTGCTTTGTGTCGCTCGAATTTGAGAAACTCCTTAGTCGTAAACGTTCCCAACTCTCCTCTGCATTTGATGTTGTAGTCGCTACCGGAAGAACCGTCGCTGTCAATTCCGTTATCCGTGATTGTACTCTCGAGCTCAACAATCACATCTTCCCAATTGATCTCATTCCGATGCAACTCGGAAGCTTCGACGTCATAATAGGCATGGACTTTCTTCGAGAAAACCATGCCGAAGTTGTGTGCTTCGATAAGATGATTCGTTTTTCGCTCGCAAACGGTGATTCATTGCGCGTTTATGGTGATACTACTTCGAAGGGTCTCAAACTTATGTCATGCCTCCAAGCTAGCAAGTATCTCCGCAAGTAATACAGGGCTTTCTTGGCTAACGTTGTAGCAGCGGAGAAGGAAAAGAAAAAGAAGAAGGAAGTGAAAGACGTACCTGTGGTTCGAGAATTTCCTAACGTTTTTCCAGAGGATCTTCCCGGACTACCGCCAAGTCGTGATATCGACTTTCGTATTGACCTCATTCCAGGAGCAAATCCTATTGCCAAAGCCCCTTATCGACTCGCGCCGTCCGAAATACGCGAACTCTCAACCCAACTCCAGGAATTGCTTGAAAAAGGCTTCATTCGCCCGAGCACCTCTCCTTGGGGCGCACCAGTCCTTTTCGTCAAAAAGAAGGATGGGTCGTTCTGAATGTGCATCGACTACTGGGAATTGAATAAGTTGACTATCAAGAACCGCTATCCTCTTCCTCGAATCGACGATTTGTTTGATCAGCTGCAAGGCGCTACGTGTTTCTCAAAGATCGATCTACGTTCCGGATACCACCAGCTGCGTATACAAGAGGAGGATATACCCAAAACCGCGCTTCGTACTCGATACATCCATTACGAATTCGTTGTCATGCCGTTTGGCCTAACAAACGCACCAGCGGTTTTTATGGATCTGATGAATCGCGTGTGTAAACCATATCTCGACCGTTTCGTCATCGTATTCATCGACGATGTCTTGATCTATTCCAAGTCGAGAGCCGAACACGCGCAACATCTACGTTTGGTTCTCGAGTTACTCCAGGGGAACCAACTCTACGCCAAGTTCTCCAAGTGCGAATTTTGGTTGGGATAGGTTCAGTTTCTGGGTCACATCGTAAATAGTCAGGGCATTCATGTCGATCCTGCGAAGATTGAAGCTGTCAAGAGCTGGGTTACGCCTAAGAATCCGTCTGAAGTCCGTTCTTTTCTCGGACTAGCGGGCTATTATCGACGATTTATCGAAGGATTCTCGAAGATTGCTGTACCACTTACCTCTCTTACACATAAGGACCAGCCTTTTATTTGGGGAACCAAACAAGAGTCTGCCTTCTGAACCCTCAAACACATGCTTTGCAATGCTCCTGTTCTCACATTGCCCTTCGGAAACAATGATTTCATTGTCTACTGTGATGCTTCCAACCTTGGTCTTGGTTGTGTCCTCATGCAACGGGACAAGGTCATAGCTGACGCATTTCGTCAGCTCAAAATCCACGAGAAGAACTATACAACCCATGATCTCGAGCTAGGCGCGGTTGTTTTTGCATTAAAGATTTGGCGACACTACCTGTATGGTACAAAGTGTACGATCTTCACCGATCATAGGAGCCTCCAACACATCTTTAATCAGAGGGAACTAAACATGCGTCAACGCCGATGGGTAGAACTTCTCAACGATTACGACTGTGAGATTCGTTATCACCCAGGCAAAGCAAATGTTGTAGCCGACACACTTAGCAGACGGAGCTATCTGCTTAGCACTCGTAATGTTCAAGCCCAGCACAACCTCGAAACTCTCATCCGCGACGCCCAGCATGCATGTTTCAACGAACGCACTCTGAAGAAAGAACGAATCTACCACGATGGAGCCCAGCTTGTGAGCAAATCGAACAGGATATTCCACTTTTTAGACCGAATTTGGATTCCCAAGCGAACCGATTTACGGCAGATTATCATGGACGAAGCCCACAAATCTCGGTACTCTATTCATCCCGGTGCCGACAAAATGTTCCAAGATCTCCGTTATAAGTACTGGTGGCCGGGTATGAAACGGGATATCGCTCTCTACGTCGGAAAATGCCTAACCTGTGCTAGAATCAAGGCTGAACATCAAAGACCCTCTGGCTTGCTCGAACAACCACCAATTCCTATGTGGAAGTGGGAGAGTATAGCTATGGATTTCGTAACCAAACTTCCAACCACGTCATCAGGTCACGACAGCATTTGGGTTGTTGTTGACCGTTTGACTAAATCAGCTCACTTTTTGCCAATACGAGAAGACTACAAGGTGGAACGATTAGCCCGAATCTACACCGACGAGATCATTTGTAGACATGGGACGCCTCGTGATATCATCTCTGACCGTGATGCTCGGTTTACGTCGCGATTGTGGGAAACGTTTCAAACAGCACTCGGTATAACGCTAAATCTAAGTACCGCTTTCCACCCACAAACCGACGGTCAGACTGAAAGAACGATTCGTACTCTTAAAGACATGCTCCGCTCGTGTGTTCTAGACTTCGGTGGTAATTGGGATAAACACCTGCCGTTAGTCGAATTCTCGTATAACAACAGCTACCAGGCTAGCATCCAGATGGCACCTTTCGAGGCCTTATACGGAAGAAGATGTCGATCGCCTATTGTGTGGCACGAGATCGGTCACTCGCAACTAACCGGTCCGGAGCTACTACAAGAAATGACAGACAAAATTATCCAAATTCGAGACAATCTAGTGAAAGCTCGGGATCGACAGAAAATATACGCCGATAAAAAGCGCAAGCCCCGTGAATTTGGCGTTGGTGACTACGTACTCATAAAGGTATCACCTTGGAAGGGTGTAGTCCGATTCGGCAAGAGAGGGAAACTCGCGCCTCGATATGTTGGACCTTTTAAGATTCTGGAAAGGATCGGAAAAGTCGCCTACAGACTCGAATTACCGGAGGAACTTAGCAATGTCCACCCGACTTTCCACGTATCAAATCTCCGAAAGTGTATCGCCGACCACGATTTACTTGTCTCTCTAGATGATCTACAAGTGAACGAAACATTACACTTCGTGGAAAATCCTGTCGAAATCATGGATCGCCAAACCAAGCAGCTCAGGCGCTCACGCATTCCTATTGTGAAGGTCCGATGGGAAGGCAAACGCGGCGCGGAGTTTACTTGGGAACTCGAAAGCGACATGAAGGCAAAGTACCCGCAGTTGTTTAATTAGAAAATTTGTAGGCTTGCAGATCAATAAATTTCGCACAACATATCCAAAAATCAGCAATTTTTATAGGTAAAAAGTCGTTTAATTTGACGATTTTCAGATAAAAACGTGATGAATATGAAAAAGTGAAGAAATTTGACAAATCTGAGTGAAATCGACTCTGAATCTAATCAATTCCTGTACGAATCTAGTTGTTTGATCAGTGCAATCGAGAACCTGCTTAGATACCACTTGTAGGCCAGTATCAACTCCGTTACGATTGTGTTGGTCACGATTGTGCACGGATTCCGCACGTTACACGAGTCAAAATCGGTCCAAACGAAGAACTCTCACACGTGATTCACGACCTTGTTACGGCTTTCAGCTTAATTTCGGGACGAAATTCCCTAAACAAGGGGAGGCTGTAACACCCCGTGTTTTCACGAGTGAAAGTCAAAGTCAAGGTCAAAGTCAACCACCGATTTCGCGCGACATGACTCGTAGAAATGTCTTTATTTTAATTATATTATGTGGGGTAAGTGTCGTACATTGCAATAATCGAATCATGTTAACCACATTTCAATCGACTCGTAACTGTGAACTATAGGAAGTAACAATGCGATAAAGTTAATCAACCAAGAATCAAGCTATGTTAATCAAATCGACATCGAACCGCAACTCGAACTGTGTATTTTACTTGTTGTTTATACGTGTGTGTGTGCCTTAGGTGTTACCTGTGCATGTTTATTTTATGTTATGTTATGTTGAGATAATCAAGCGAACTCAATCGAAACTCGAAGTCTAACTCGGATACAATTGAACTCGAACCCGAACTCCAAATCGAACCTTGTCGTAAACAAAGTAGTTAGGACTAAAAGTAATTTGACTAGGAAACCCTATCTAATCGCTCGAAAACCGAAGCCGAAGCGTCATCGCACCGGACGCACCAAATCAGGCGACATCCGAACGGATGGTCAATCCGCACGGATTGCCAATCCGCACGGATTGCCAATCCGGACGGATGACCAATCCGGACGGATAACCCAATCCGGGTGACGTGCAATCCGCACGGGTTACCCTTTCCCCTTTTGGCATCCTATAAATACATGGGTCACTCTCCAAATTTTCCACTTTTGGCAAGTGACGTCCGAACCACACGCATTCTTCACCTTTTCTCAGATTTCTCTCAATCCAGGTAAGATCTTGCAATAATTCTTGTACATTCTTGATCACTACACAATTCTACACCTTTCTATCTTTCAATTCTCAACTTTTAACCATGAAATCATCAAGATTTGAGGTGTTCTCGGGTGACGTCATCATGAAGTTCTTATGAACTTCAAGTGTGACCTCATTCCACCAAGAATAACTCAGATCTGAACGATTTCCACAAGATTTCACAACAATATCACCTAAATCTAAACTTTTCAAAGGATAAAAGTGTTGAAAGAAATAAACTCAAGTTTTCTCCTTCTTTTACCCTTAAAATCGGTACGAATCTGATAGGTTCTAGTCTTCTACTCGATAATAGTGATGCACTAGTCCTAGATCTGGATTCTACCCGCAAGACACATGACGTCGGGTTAAACCGGAACGACCGCTCTGAACCGCCGACAGGCCGAGTTAGGGTGATTCCTAGCCGGTTTGGTCACTCGGGTAAGAACGCGATTCCAAATGGTTGCCACGAAGTCAGAACGTCTCGATAGAACGACAAAGGCGACCAAGGTAGCCAGACGGAACGACCAGGACGAGGAAGTTGTCCGCCCGGACAAGTTGTCCGCACGGACAGAAGATCGGGACGGGTTGCCATCCGGACGAACTACACTTGGGACCCACTTTCAAAGCAAGGTTTGAGTATCGACGAATGAACAATCCGGACGGACGACCTCTGAATGGATTACTCTTCGGATCATGAGATACTAGGACCTTGAATAAGTTCAAACAAAGTGCATCCGCACGGACAAGTTGTCCGCACGGACAGACTATCCGGACGGATTGTCTGTCCGCACGAAACAACTATCCGGACGGATTACCATTATCCGCACGGATTACCATCCGGACGGATTCCCCAAACTTTACCAAGTGACTCAGCCTCAGAGACGCGTCCGCACGGATCACCAATCCGAACGGATTGTTCTCCGCGCGACCGGCTTGAAAGGTAGAGATACTTAAATGTTTTCTAAATGCTACAACGAAAACTTCAAAGCACAAGACATCATACACAAACACATCCTTAGGAAGAAACAATCCACTCGAATAGTAATCCACTCGGACTACTTGTCCGCACGAATAAACAATCCGCACGAGTGACAAATTCGGACGGATTACCATCCGCACGGACAGCCACTCGCACGGATAGTTTATCCGGGTGGATCACCATCCGCACGGATTACCATCCGCACGGATAGTTTATTCGCACGGATAGTTGATCCGCACGATCAGCTATCCTACCCGCTCTCATTTCGTACTGTTCTTAAACGCCACTTATCGTTACGTTATCGAATCTATTCAGGCTAACCGTACTCGCTGAAAAGCGCTCCCTTCAATCCATAATCGCTGTGAGTATACTCGAACCCTTTTTGCTTTTAGCACTTTTGGGTGTTACATACGTTACGAATATTCAAACTACAATTATGACACTACTCAAGCTATTTTAACGCTAAACCATCAATGCATGTTATACGTGGCTTATGAATGCTTGTTTGTTATGTTTACACATGGAATGCTGTCTACCTGCCTTAGCAACGATAGTACTATAGTTTGGACTCAGCACCCGTTCACACGGGGGTTGTTAAGGATCTTTTACTTGCATGGATTACGGTGGTAATCATGTATTGCGAACTGCCTCGGGCAGTCAACCCGCAGTCATTGGTATCGATGGATCTATGTCGATAACTAACGTGCTTCATTTCACTATGTGTACGTGCTGGTTATGCGTAAACGAATTCGAACTCTATATGCTATTATCAAACTTGTATGCTCACCTTTACATTTTATGTATTGACTTTATTTTAACGTATGTGACAGGTGCCTAGGTTGCTTTTGTGCTCTTTGTGCTGTGATGAACTTGAGGTTAGGGGAGGAGTCTTAGAAACCAACGAATAAATTTGTTATGTCTATATCTGAGTTGTCGGAACAGAATATTTGTCTTGATGCTTTCCTGTAATAACTATTTAACTGTTTGAGATACGGTATGGGATGTATTATTTAATTAAATGGTAATGATAGTTGTTATGGAAATTTCTGGACAATCTGTTTCGCTCAGTGCCGCGCCCCGATGATTCTGCCATCGGTTGGGGTGTGACATAACAGTTCCATCCAACACATAGTGGCACAAGGGATTATAGATGCTATGCCATATATTATCAAAACGATTAAGGAAGCGGAAAATAATAAAACTAACAGTGGAAGTAAACGACCACCTACTGAGCCCAGTCACAGCGTAAACAATGGACCACTACTTCAATTGCCTATTCCAAAAAGAAGAAGAACCATGTCATATGGTTGTTCTTACAAACAATTCTGGTCTTGTAAGCCAATGAAATTCTCTGGAAATGAAGGAGCCATTGCAGCTCTACGTTGGATAGAAAAGACTGAGGCAGTCTTAAAAATAAGCAAGTGTGCAGAGGAAGATAAAATAATGTTTGCTTCCAATGTATTTAAGAATGCAGCTCTAGAATGGTGGAACACTATTCTCCAGTCTAGGGGAAGTGACAGAGTCTATAATATGGAATGGACTGAGTTTAAGAACATGGTTGAAAGGAAATTCTGTCCTCCCAATGAAAAAGAACAGATTGCTAATAAGTTCTTAAACCATAGAATGACTGGAGTAGACTGTAAGGGTTACACTACCGTATTCTTTGAATATGCTAGAATAGTGCCAACCCTAGCATCACCAGAACCAGTATTAATCTTCCGTTACATATGGGGATTAATCAGTGAGATTAGACATATAGTCAAGGCAGCTAGACCACAAACTATAGAAGAAGTTGTAGAACTAGCCAATACCTTGACTGATGAACTAGTACGTACACAAGAAGAAAACCAAAGGAAGGACCTAGCTCAAAAGCTTACCCAGTAATTTCGCTACGGTAATTCCAACCGTGGAAAAAATATAGGTTTTTCCTCTGCACCTTACTGTAAGGCCTGCAAAAAGAAACATTCAGGAAGATGTTCTACATACTGCAATTTCTGCAAGATACCAGGACACAAGGAAGAAGACTGTAGGAAGAAACCCAGTAATGGAGTATGCTTTAATTGTGGAGAAAAGGGGCATATTAAGCCAAACTGTCCGAAACTAGCTCCAGCCATAAACAACAAGACTACTAAGAATGCTAGATCGTTTGTTCTGACAGTCGAAGAAGCAAAGATGATTCCGGACGTGATTGCCGGTACGTTTTTAGTTAATGACGTTTTTGCTAAAGTATTATTTGACTCTGGTCCGAACCAAAGTTTTATTAATACTTCATTTTGCAAACTTCTCAATCAACCATTAACTAAACTCCCACAAGAATGTCTAGTAGAAACGGCCAATGGAGAATCCATTAAGATCACTGAAATCTTGCAGGGAGCAATAATAGAAATTTTAAACCATAATTTTATTGCTAACCTTTACCCAATGAATCTAGCTGGATTTGATATTGTATTAGGAATGGATTAGTTAATAGCTAATAAATCCAGTATTCTATGTGATCAAAAGTCAATACAAGTAAATTCACCAAAAGGTGAAAAGATCACAATTAAAGGAGATAAGCCAACTCGATCCACAAAATTCATCTCTGTGATGAAAACAGCCAGTTATGCAAGAAAAGGATCATTAGTGTATATGATTTCCATAATCATTAACACTAAAGGAAAAGAATTGAAAGATATTCCTGTAGTATCTCAATTCTCAGATGTGTTTCCAGAAGAGTTACCTGGACTACCGCCGGACAGGGAAGTCGAATTCAGAATTCACCTGCTACCAGGGACAGCACCGATTGCCAAGGCACCTTACCGTTTGGCACCCGCAGAAATGCAAGAACTAAAGAAACAATTAGATTAACTTCTGGAGAAAGGATTCATACAACCTAGTTCATCACCATGGGGAGCACCAATCTTGTTTGTCAAGAAAAAGGAAGGGTCAATGCGTATGTGCATTGATTATCGGGAGCTAAACAAAGTCACGATTAAAAATCGGTACCCATTACCGAGAATCGATGATTTGTTTGATCAACTGCAAGGAGCTTGATTCTTTTCCAAGATCGACTTACGCTCAGGATATCATCAATTGAAGGTACATGAAGATGACATTCCTAAGACCGCCTTTAGAACAAGGTATGGCCATTATGAATTTACCGTCATGCCATTTGGTTTAACTAATGCCCCAGCTGCATTTATGGATATGATAAACAGAATATGTAAACCATATCTGGATAAATTCATAATTGTCTTTATAGATGATATTCTCATTTACTCTAAGAGTAAGGAGGAACATGCAGTGCATCTGCATGCACTCCTTACATTATTGAGAAAAGAAAAGCTTTATGCTAAATTTTCGAAATGTGAGTTTTGGTTAGAAGAAGTGCAATTCCTCGGACATTTAGTAAATCATGAAGGAATTCATGTGGATCCCACAAAATCGAGGCAATCACTAAATGGAAAGTCCCTGAATCACCAACAGAGGTTAGAAGTTTTCTAGGACTGGCCGATTATTATAGACGGTTTATCCGAGATTTTTCTAGAATAGCTATTCCTTTAACAAAGCTGACCTGTAAATCAGTTAAGTTTGAATGGGGACCAAAATAGGATAAAGCCTTTAGAATCCTTAAGCAAAGATTAACCAACGCACCCATACTAGCGTTACCAGAAGGAACTGAAGACTTTGTAGTCTATTGTGACGCTTCTAAGTTAGGTTATGGATGTGTGTTGATGCAACGTCAAAAGGTTATAGCTTATGCCTCTAGACAACTTAAGAATCATGAAGAGATTTATACAACCCATGATCTAGAATTAGGAGCCATAATTTTTGCCCTTAAAATTTGGAGACATTACATTTACGGTAGTAAGTTTACCATTTTCACTGATCATAAGAGTTTAAGATATGTTTTTGGGCAAAAGGAGTTAAATATGCGACAGAGACGCTGGATGGAAATTCTTAGTGACTATGTTGTAATATCCAGTATCACGCATGAAAGGCTATTGTAGTAGCTGATGCTTTAAGTCGAAAATATCATGAAAAACCCAGAAAAGTACGTTCTCTTAAATTAAATATGTAGATAGATTTAAATGATCAGATTAGAGAAGTACAGGAATCAGTAATCAAGGACGATACTGAAAAACTAAAAGGAATGATTAAGGAATTAGAACAATTAACAGATGGTATTTGGAGATTCCATAAGAAAAGGATTTGGATACCCAAACAAGGAAACCTACGCCACCGAATTTTAGAAGAAGCCCATAAGTCTAAGTATACGATACATCCTGGAAGTGATAAAATGTATCAAGACTTAGGAAAGAATTTCTGGTGGATAGGAATGAAAAAGGATGTAACAGCTTATCTTGCCAAGTGTCTAACTTGTTCACAAGTTAAAGCTGAACATCAAAAACCCTCAGGTTTATTGTAGCAGTTAGAAATGCAAATATGGAAATGGGAATTGATAACTATGGATTTTTTTTACCAAATTACCCAAGACACGGAAGGGTAATGATACAATCTGGGTGATTGTAGATAGACTAACCAAGTCTGCTCATTTCTTACCGATGAAGGAAACTTTCAGTATGGAACAATTAGCCAAGTTATATGTAAATGAAATAGTCTCATTACATGGAATTCCTTTATCAATTGTTTCTGATAGAGATAGTTGTTTTACTTCTCATTTTTGGACTAGTTTCCAAAAAGTAATGGGAACCAAATTAAATCTAAGCACAACTTATCATCCTCAAACGGATGGACAAAGCGAAAGGACGATTCAGACAATGGAAGACATGCTTAGAGCTTGTGTAATTGATTTCGGAGGAAGTTGGGACGACCATTTACCATTAATAGAATTTTCTTACAATAACAGCTATCATACCAGTATCAATGCTGCACCATTCGAAGCACTTTATTGACGAAAGTGCCGAACTCCAGTCTGTTGGGCAGAAATTGGAGAAAAACAACAGTCTGGACCCGAGATAGTACAAGAAACAACAGATAAATTATTCAAGTCAAGGATAGACTAAAAGCAGCACGCGATCGCCAAAAGAGCTACGCTGATAACAGGCGAAATCCATTGGAGTTCCAAGTAGGAGATAAAGTATTATTAAAAGTTTCTCCATGGAAAGAATAGTCAGATTCATCAAAAGGGGAAAGCTAAGCCCCAAGTACATTGGACCTTTTGAGATTATTAAAAGAATAGGACCCGTAGCTTACTAGCTACAATTGCCAGAGGAAATGGCAGGAATACATAATGTATTTCATGTATGTAATCTGAAAAAGTGCTTAGCAGATGAATCATTAGTGGTACCTCTTAAGGACATAAAGGTAAATGAGAAACTTAAGTTTGTAGAGAAGCCTCAACAGATTGAAGATAGAAAGATTAAGAATCTCAAACACAAGAGACTAGTTCTAGTCAAAGTAAAATGGAATTTCAAGAGAGGACCAGAATACACTTAGGAGCTTGAATCAAAGATGCAAAGGAAATATCCACAACTGTCCCAGTAGACCTCGAGGACGAGTTCTAAAACAAGGTGGGGAGGATATAACAACCCTTCCTAAAATACTTATAACACCCCTACACACCCTAAAATACACACTGTATACGAAAAGTGGGCCCCAAATACTTTATTTTAATAAAAATTAAATAAAAGCAAATATATATACTCGTTGGCGGGGCGCGACGGATCCAATAAAGGCTGTCGCGGGCCGCGACCTCCATGACACCAGGCCGCATCCTATGCTGACATGTGTCCCCACTCGTGTCGAAGCTATCTCGTGATTGGCCAGGGCTAGGCCCTACTAGACCTACCTCGCGGGGTGTGACACACCCCTGTGTGTCTGTCGCGGGGCGCTAGAGACTCGCTAATCAGCACTATAAATAGGATCGATCGGCATTCAGTCGAAATCGTTCAAAATTTTTAATTCTCTCTCAATTCTGATAGCAATTATAATACTCGGGTGTTATACCCACTAAAATAACGAAGCTCTGCCTCGATGTAAGTATTATAACCCCCGGTTACGTATTAGATATGCTGCCCAATTGATCTAGTGCTCCGTAACGCATGTCGAGGCTCTGCCAGACACAGTCGTTGGAGTCCTGTCTCGGGGAGGGTATAACTAATGTAAATCTGGGTTATTATACTAACGCGTGTGCATTGTTTAATTCATTAGATTATAACCAGGAAGTCACAAGGGAAATACCTAAATTAGCAATGTGAGTGATTCCTCTTTTCACAAAGTGTTTTTACAAAACCTCGATTGTTTTAATTTATATTTAACAGTGATTGAGTATTTGTATTCTACAATTATCGTCGGTTTGTTGGGGTTTTGTATACAAAATTTGTTACTACACCATGAGTAGTAACATTACCACCAGTCAGGATTGACTGTACCGTGGGTGGTAATTAAAGTAGATGTAAACAAATGTAATTGCTGGATTGCCCTCAATGCTGTAAAATGATAAAACCTATTTTGATTAAATTGGGATTCACTCTCCAGTATTTCTTGCTGATAAAATGTTTTTAAATGCGTTTCAGGTAACAAAATGTGAAAGCCAATTAGAAGCCAGCTGGACAGCACTGAAGGCTTGGAAAAGTGGCTATAAAAGTTACCTAAATAAAGAAGATGTTTTATTTCAATAAAATATGGTTTATCCCTATGAACATGTTTGTAATGGAAACTTGGGAATTTCCCATGTATTTAATATTATAAAAATGTGGTATTTTACTCTTTTATTGTTTAGTCTATGTTTACATGTGTTTCGAAATCACTACGAACGTATTGCGTACGGAACCACTGACAAGAATAAAAAGAATATATAGAAAAAAACATTAAAAGATAACTAAAAGAAAATCAACCAAAAAAATTGTATGGTAATGATGTTGTTCGTATGAAACCTGTGGTCATAGATGAGCAAATGGTACTGGCTACCGGTACCGAATTTCCCGAACCGAAAGATCTTAAGTACCAATTCGGTACGAATTTTGGCGTTCCTGGTACCGGTTCGCTACCGGTTTTTACCTTCATATACCGGTACCGTAACTGGTATTTTCAGTACCAATACCGATTCGGTATTGGTTGCCACCGAGCTCATCCCTACCACTGAAACTAAAAAAAGAAATCATTAAAAATTGAAGAAAATCAACAAAAAAAGTTGCATGATACCGTTGTTGTTGTTCGTACGGTACCCGTGATCAGGGATGAGCAAATGGTACCGGGTAGCAGTATCGAATTTCTCGAACTAAAAGATTTCCAAAATCAATTTGATACCGACTTTTGGCGTTTTCTATACCAGGCTGGTGCCGGTTTTATCTTCATGTATCGATAACCGTACCGGTATTTTCAATACCATTATCGGTTGACACAAGCTTATCGAACTTGAAAAGTAAAGAAAATAATAACAGTATTAAAAAACTATATATAATATTATAATATTTAGAACACTATTCATAAACTTCTATTTTTAATATATACATAATTTTAATATATACATAATTTCTCGCATTTAATACACCTATTCCCACCTTCTCTACAAGCTTGAAGAAACCAGGAAGATGACTTTTTCGTCCCTGTCATCCCACCGAACCATCATGCATCATTGATCTTCTACTAATTATCTTAAAAACTACTCAGTTGGCTTGAAGTTTAATTCGGTTTCGGTACCGATGGTACTCGACACCCGAACCGATTATATAGCGCCGGTCTTTGGTTCTAACATATGTGATTTCTTGGTTTTTCGAGTCGTTCCGGATATCACCCGGTTCGGGTCGGTTGAACCCAAATGCTCACCTCTAGAAATCTATAATAAATCATATTGAAACTGTTGGACCCGGTAGGGCCTAAACAACTTCTTTTCACGTAATATAGCAAGTGATTTCAGTAGATGTGAAAAAGATGTGCGGAAATGGAAATCAGACTTTCAGAAACAAGACCTACAGAATTATCAAGTTTATATCACTTTGAAATAATATGGTTTACAAGGTGATTGTAAGATTATTATCTAATACAAATGAATCTTGAATTATGTGGGTGAGAGGGCAATGGAGTTTTGTAGTATGTGTGAATACTAAGCCTCAAACTCAATTGTCTTCTGCTGGTTGAGCCTTCTATTTATAGAAGGCTGGGTGCATGAATAAACAATAGTTTATGCATGCAATAAGTCCTGCAAAAAGTAGCCATTTGACATATTCATTGAATCTAACGTTCAAGTTGCATTTTTCATCATGATATCCAATAATGTCAACTTGCTTCGGTAAGTGTGGCAGGATAGAGCTAATTTCAGACAAGTGGGGTATTCATCAGAATTTCTGATAAACCACTTCATCAGAAATTCTGGTGAACAAATCATCAGAAAATCCTGATGATCAGAATCGTCAGAAACTGATGATATTTCATCAGAAATATCATCAGATCCATCAGAAATGATCTTCTCTGATAATCCAATTCAGCTCTTGATCAACTTGTGATTCTTTGAAGTAGATGCTGTGCATTTCAGTTGTCCTATCTGATCTTCTTCTTCTTGTTGTGATCTTCAGGACTGTTATCTCTTCAAAGATCAGTTGATTGTGATTTTATTCAATACTTACAAATAAAGTTTCCTAACAGTTTCCCCCTAAGTATTGTAAGAAAATGAACTATCTCTATATCTAACATAAACAACTTTCAACTGCTTCTTGAAAGAAGAATTCAAAACAACTAAGTTCAGAAACATAGAACATAGTCAAACCAACCATTGTTCAAATCAGACAAAAATAAAATATTGTTCAAAAACAGAGATTTAATCTCATCAATTCATTAATTGATCTTCGCTCCACTTCTGTATTTGTCTCCTGGTTTCAGCCTTTTCTTGTGATCAGTTGCCTTTTGAGTTTCATTGTACATCTCTTTGTACCATCCTCTTGACTCCATCCAGTTTTCAATACATTCTTCAATTGTTTTCTCAGCCGTTTATTGTTCTTTCCCTTCTTCTTGAGGTGCTCTTGTTTTTCATTCATGCAGTTCTTTATATATTTCAGAGTTTGATTTGAGTACATGCATATTTCACTGATTCTGAATAGAGCTTTCTCATCATTAGCATCTTTGAAGACTACACACATTTCTGGTTTGTCAAAGATTGCTCCAGTTCTCACAAGTTTAGAAGGAATTTCAGCTGGAATTCTGGTGTTGGGAGGAGGTATTAATACCTTGTTACTGTACTCAAAATTGATACACATATCAAAGTCCGCCAGTGCAGCCCTTTTGTATAACTTTTCTCTTGCACTTTTGAGGTTGTTAAGGGTTCTTCTGATCACAACTGAACCACTTTTCTCTTTATCAATTATTCTTCATTTTGACTATGCCCATTGGGTGAATATCATTAGCCAGATTTGCATCAGTAACCTTTTGTTCACTGTTATCTTTTCTGATCAAGGTATACTTGTTTTGTCCTTAATTACCTAATATGCCTCCTCCATTGGTCAAAGTATCGATTATTTCAATAGATACTATTGGATTGGTCATGTGTTTGTGCAGAATTTCCCAGCCTCCATTGTTTCTGATTTCAACAATACCTTTACTTAATGGGGAGAGTGGCCTTTTTGGGTTGTCTTCAGGACCTTTCCAGTAGTAATGCTTTAGATGTTCTTCAGGGTACATTATTGTGTGTAAATCACCTTTCAGCACATCCATTTCTTTGATGTTCCCCTCTGAATCTTCTATCATTTCTTTTCTTGGCCTTTTTAAGGAAGTCACTTCATGTTCCATTCTTCTCTTCTCTTTTGTGTCCATCTCTTTGCTGAACTCTGTTTCTCCTGTCATGGCTGTAGAAGATGACTGAACTGGAACATGGTCTTTCTGTTGGACCCTTGATGTGTCTGGCTTTGGGACATTTGGTGGAGGACCCATGAGTAACTTTTGTTTATCTGGAGGTGGACCCATGGGCTGCTTCTGTTTTTGAGCTGTTGAAGTTTCTGTTTGTTTGGTTTGATCTTGTTGAATGGTTTCTGGTTGTTGTTGAGGAGTTTCTGATTCTCCTGCTTGTTTTTCTTGTGGAATTAGAGCTCTCAGTTCATGAAGATCAATTTTTGTTAGCCTGGAAACATTATACTCCAACCTCTTTACTAATAGATGAATATTAGCAAGAGTTTGAGTATTTGTTTCCTCTTGTTTCTTCATTTTCTGATACTCCAGATTTTCTTGATTTTTCTGTGCAGTTAATTCCACCATCACCTTCTCAAAAGCCTCAGCCATGCTGCTGTTGTTGGCTCTGAGGAACTGTATTTCTTCAAGAATTATTCCTAAATTTGAGCCTTCTCCTGCAGTTGCAACCTCAGCCATCTTTTTCTTGATATCTTGCAGTTCTTTGAGAGCTTTCTCGAATTCTGATGAGCTCTCTCTGTTTTCTGATGACTCTTGCAGTTTCTTGAGGGCTGCAACATTCTATTCTGTTTGCTTCTGCACAGCTTTGACAGTTTCTGATAGAACTTTGATATCTGACTTTTGATTTCTGATTTCTTCCAGTATCAGATCCAGTTTTCCTTCTGTGGTTGTTTTCTCAGTAGCAGTTGTGTCTTCTAGTTCCTTGTGAAGTTGTTTAGGTGACATAGATTGATGTCCTTTGTAAATGGGAGAAACAACAAATGTTCCCCTTCTAACACCAGCAGAGAACACATTCTCTGCTGTTCTGAGATTAAGAGGATTGGAAAATTCCAAATTCTCTGTATCCTCACCAGAAAATTGAAACACATTCAAGTTCTAGTTTTCCTCATATCCTTGAACCTTTTCAGGTTCTCCATGAGTTGTTGAGAAACTCTTAGTTTTCTCATCCAGGTTTCCTTGATCAGTAGACTGATCTCCACCTGTTGCCATCACATTTTCCTCCTCAGAATCTGATTCAGAAAATGGGTCATTAATTTTACTCACATTTTGTTTTGTAGAAACAGTGCCTCGTTGTAAAATTTCATAATTTCCTTGAATTGAATCGTTAGAATCACTCTCAGACTTATGAAATATATTGAGTTTAGATTGTTGTGCACCTGTTTCTCCCATATGTGAGATTTCAACATGATGTTCTTCTGCCACAGGACTCATATTCACATCTTCATCAGCAGGATGACGATCAGATTCACCCTGCTGTTCCATTCTTGGTGTGCTTGACTCTTGTGCATCATGCTCCATGGGGGACACACTTTCAAAAACTTCTTTGTTTTCTGGCTTTTTGTTCAACATCTTTAGGTATTCTGCTCTGTATGGTGAATCTTCTGGTATCAGTTTTATCACTTTTTCTGACAGAACAGGCACATCATAATCTGACTTCCAAGACCCTACAGCAGTCCAAGGTCTCATAATTTCTGTTCTCCACATATTTTCTGATGTTGGAATTTCTAGGTTCCTTTCAGAAAAAGCATCAGAAATTATGATTGACAGAAATCTGGGAAAAGGGTAGATGTGAATCTATCCTTCCAGTGTTAGTCAGAATTGATCTTCTGATCAGAATAAATATTTCTGTTCCAAAATCAATGTTCAACCCACTAATGAGACTGAACATGATAGTTAGAATATTCATATTTATCTGATGTGTACCTCCAATTTTTTATGATAGACACTTGTTCAGAATTTCCATTAAAACTTGCCAGAAGGTAGGTAGCTTGTTTCTCTTGAATTCATTGATTTTTGAAATCTTTGTCTTGTAACCCATTACAACATCAAGTAGTAAGAACATATCTTCTTTTACTAGTGCTTCTTCATAGCTTTGGTTTAAGGGTAGTTCCAAACATTCCTTTATTTTCTCTGGTGAGATTGTAATAAAGATATTTCCCCACACATGTGCTGTTAGCTCGAGTTAATTTGAGACTTTGAGAGTTTTCACAACTTGTTGTATGAGTTCTTCTGGTACCTCTCTGGTCTTTGTGAGAGCTTGAGCTATAGGGCATCTGGTCAGAAATTCAACGAGAATTTGACACTTTATATCATACTCTTCAATGTTATCATTCATTGCTTCATTGTTGCTCTTTAATGGAAGAAATTCAGCTTCAGTGATGAAGGGAACAAAGTGTTCAATTGGTGGTATGTTGATGTTGATAGCAGCCATTGAGAATTTGGGTTTTTGTTTCGGAAAAGGGTTTTAGGGTTTTGAATTTGAATGTCGAAGATGGAAGTCTCTCTTTTTGAATGAGGTATATATAGTGTATAGAGACAGAGATTTTTGAGTGTTTTTCGTGGGTTGTGTATATTCAAGGTGGTTAATGACACCTTAATGATATTTTAATCCTTTAAGGAAACAACTGTTTTTGAAAAACCTTTGGTTTATCTCTAATTTAATGTAAATCCTTTAAAGAGACTTAGAGATTCCAATGATTTTGCGGATAAACACTAATGTTCAACTTGTACCTTTTTTTCATATGGGACCCTTTTTGTTTCAAAAAGGTCCAATAGAAACCTTTTCTGAGTTTGTGTATATTCCCAGGTTTTCTCTTGATGATATATATCAGAAAATTTTGAATAAAACTTTTGAGAGTTGTATTTTCTTCATATATCATCAGAATGCATTTGATTCATTTACAGAGGATGAATCATCAGATTTTTTTTTCGAGATGAGAGGGAATAAGTAGAGTTACGAGATTTTTACTTACATTGCTGTTCTGCAGTTCTGAACTCCACACCTTTGTTCTGATATATAGGAAGTATTTTTCATACAGCTTCTTCCAGTTCTCACAAAAAAAATATTTTGAAAGAAACTTATTTCAAAAATTTAGATGGTCATAAGTTTCTTTAAATCTGGTAAAAGGCAATGTTTTTCTGATGATTCGTCAGACTTCCTAGTTTTCAAGAGATTTTTCTGATAAAAATTTTCATTTTCTGATCTGTTAACAGATTTTCTGGTGAATGAACAGATTCTGATGGCTTGATGGGTTCTTTGAACAATTACCAGATTTTCTTAGTGATCTTCAGATTTTCTGAGCTTCACTAAATCCTGTCAGATTTCATTTAAATTTCACCAGATTTTCCTTGTTTTTATCAGACATGTTGTGTTAGTTCCCCCTAGATCTATTGACTTTTTTTTTGTTAAAAAAATTGAGTAAAAAGAAATTAAAGCAACCATGATATATATATATATATAGGATCACGCTAAAATGAGAACCACCTCGAGTTGTAAGAACCTCGAGAACTACACCGTACGGGACGAGGTGGACCAAATTTTTTTTTTCATAAACGTAGATACATGTATAAAAACAACATTTGTAAAAAAAATTCAAAAAAAAAAGTTTTTGAGCACCTCAAGTGTGCATTTACGGGTACCGTAAATTTTCCGGCCTGATTTACGGGTCCCGTAAACACAAACTTGTGGCGCTCAAAACTACACACACGACATTTTTTTCTGAATTTTTTTTTTACAAATGTTGTTTTTATACATGCATCTACGTTTATGAAAAAAAAATTGGTCCACCGCGCCCCCTACGGTGTAGTTCTCGCGGTTCTTACAACTCGAGGTGGTTCTCATTTTAGCGTTCCCCTATATATATATATAACATAAAACACTCAACAAAGAAAAACAAGGAACAACTACCCCTTCTCCTCCAACACGTTGTACATGCACTTCACATATAACCAAAGACTGGTTATTCGACCGGTGTGATTCGTTGATGGCACCAGGGTGGGCTCACTTATGTTTTCTTGAAGTACCAGCTCGGCCCTTGGATAGCAGCTTCTTACTCCTCCAAAGTCCAGCTGACTGGTGATCACCTTGGTTACGAATCGAGGGTAGATCAGAAAAGGTTGACTGTCGTGGATGTTTGCTACTAAGCCTCTCATGAGAAACTTAGCATAGTTGTAAGGTTTTTCCTGTACAACAGCATGAACCACTTCCATCATCCTATGGGTGTCACGGCCCCCGTCCCGGTGTGACCCGGTCCAGGAGCCGCGGGACAGAAACCCCGTGGTATTTACTATTTGAGTTGACAGCGGAGTTTAACAGGATCTTTTTAAAACTTGAAAATGCCCAATTATTTTATTTCACAAATTGGGACAAACCCCATAATTTACAGTAAAGGAAATTTCACGAGGAAATCCCTTGTTTTACAAAACATGTTTATTTATTTTACTGAGCCACCATTTCAAGCTTGTTAGTGCTCCATAGCATGTTTTCCTTGATTCACAGTAAGTCACCTGAAACATGTTTTAAAAATATTTTATCAGCGGGGAAACACTGGCGAGTCACTCAATTTTGATAAAACGACACATAGTTATAAATTACAGCATAAGAGCGATTACAATGGCTACTATCTTATTTTTATCTGGCGCCGTGTCACACCCTGGTGACGATGGTCATACCACTATTGGGTCCTTTCACACAAGTAGTGATGATTATCACTGTTAGGTTTGTTTACCTAACCGTGAGAAATTAGTAGTGTGCACAATACCCCACTTGCCAGTGACTCAAGATAACCAAGACTTAATCCCTGTAATTATAACTTTTGAAAATAATTTGAGTATTGTAAAACATTGTTGATAAAAAGAGAATGACTCACATTGCAAGTTTAGACGAGCAGAGTTTAGCCTACTAATTTAGCCGTGTAACCTAGTTTAAATAACAATGCACACGAAACTAGGTCAGTAACTTAATACAACATTTACGATAAGCTCATGAAATCAAAACCCTCACGACGAATGACAAAGTATAGCTCGAGTTCGGGCAACACTTAAACATCCATCGGGTCGGTTTCAATCGATCGGACATTGTATCATAGCAGTGATCGAGTTATTACCCTATTGTCACAGCAGAGACTCGTGCTTATGTGTTTTTGAACGAAAAAGTGAATAACTCAGTGTACAAAACGATTTTGAACTTCAAACCAACGCAGCCATGCAAGTGCCAAACCCCTGATATATATACTGAAAAATGGTCCCTGTCGCGTGGCGCTACGGGTGCACTTTTAGGGTAGGGTAGCTTCGTGTCCATTATAGCCTAGATGAGTAAAAAATCAACGAAATTCATTTCCTACAACAAACTGTGTAGATAATATCAATTAGGGAATACCCCCCTGAGTTTTAGGGGGCCCTGATCCTAGTTCCAACTGTTCTGAAAATTTTAGGGGTCATGCAATATTACTTGGGGTCTCAATTAGGGTTTCCTATTGGACATAATAAAATAAGAAATAATAATTTTGGCGAGAGTTGTTACATCCTCACCACCTTAATTAAAATCTCGTCATCGAGATTTACTGGAATAAGTAGGGATATTTTCGCTTCATCTCTGATTCCAGTTCCCAAGTGTACTCAGGCCCTCTCTTTGAATCCTACTTGACTTTGACCAGTATTAGTCCACATCTGTCCCAGTAGACCTCGAGGACGAGTTCTAAAACAAGGTGGGGAGGATATAACAACCCTTCCTAAAATACTTATAACACCCCTACACGCCCTAAAATACACACCGTATACGAAAAGTGGGCCCCAAATACTTTATTTTAATAAAAATTAAATAAAAGCAAATATATATACTCGCTGGCGGGGCGCGACGGATCCAATAAAGGCTGTCGCGGGCCACGACCTCCATGACACCAGGCCGCATCCTATGCTGACATGTGTCCCCACTCGTGTCGATGCTATCTCGTGATTGGCCAAGGCTAGGCCCTACTAGATCTACCTCGCGGGGCGCGACACACCCCTGTGTGTCTGTCGCGGGGCGCTAGAGACTCGCTAATCAGCACTATAAATAGGATCGATCGGCATTCAGTCGAAATCGTTCAAAATTTTTAATTCTCTCTCAATTCTGATAGCAATTATAATACTCGGGTGTTATACCCACTAAAATAACGAAGCTCTGCCTCGATGTAAGTAATATAACCCCCGGTTACGTATTAGATACGCTGCCCGATTGATCTAGTGCTCCGTAACGCATGTCGAGGCTCTGCCAGACACAGTCGTTGGAGTTCTGTCTCGGGGAGGGTATAACTAATGTAAATCTGGGTTATTATACTAACGCGTGTGCATTGTTTAATTCATTAGATTATAACCAGGAAGTCACAAGGGAAATACCTAAATTAGCAATGTGAGTGATTCCTCTTTTTACAAAGTGTTTTTACAAAACCTCGATTGTTTTAATTTATATTTAACAGTGATTGAGTATTTGTATTCTACAATTATCGTCGGTTTGTTGGGGTTTTGTATACAAAATTTGTTACTACACCATGAGTAGTAACATTACCACCAGTCAGGATTGACTGTACCGTGGGTGGTAATTAAAGTAGATGTAAACAAATGTAATTGCTGGATTGCCCTCAATGCTGTAAAATGATAAAACCTATTTTGATTAAATTGGGATTCACTCTCCAGTATTTCTTGCTGATAAAATGTTTTTAAATGCGTTTCATGTAACAAAATGTGAAAGCCAATTAGAAGCCAGCTGGACAGCACTGAAGGCTTGGAAAAGTGGCTATAAAAGTTACCTAAATAAAGAAGATGTTTTATTTCAATAAAATATGGTTTATCCCTATGAACATGTTTGTAATGGAAACTTGGGAATTTCCCATGTATTTAATATTATAAAAATGTGGTATTTTACTCTTTTATTGTTTAGTCTATGTTTACATGTGTTTCGAAATCACTACGAACGTATTGCGTACGGAACCACTGACAAGAATAAAAAGAATATATAGAAAAAAACATTAAAAGATAACTAAAAGAAAATCAACCAAAAAAATTGTATGGTAATGATGTTGTTCGTATGAAACCTGTGGTCATAGATGAGCAAATGGTACTGGCTACCGGTACCGAATTTCCCGAACCGAAAGATCTTAAGTACCAATTCGGTACGAATTTTGGCGTTCCTGGTACCGGTTCGCTACCGGTTTTTACCTTCATATACCGGTACCGTAACTGGTATTTTCAGTACCAATACCGATTCGGTATTGGTTGCCACTGAGCTCATCCCTACCACTGAAACTAAAAAAAGAAATCATTAAAAATTGAAGAAAATCAACAAAAAAAGTTGCATGATACCGTTGTTGTTGTTCGTACGGTACCCGTGATCAAGGATGAGCAAATGGTACAGGGTAGCAGTATCGAATTTCTCGAACTAAAAGATTTCCAAAATCAATTTGATACCGACTTTTGGCGTTTTCTATACCAGGCTGGTGCCGGTTTTATCTTCATGTATCGATAACCGTACCGGTATTTTCAATACCATTATCGGTTGACACAAGCTTATCGAACTTGAAAAGTAAAGAAAATAATAACAGTATTAAAAAACTATATATAATATTATAATATTTAGAACACTATTCATAAACTTCTATTTTTAATATATACATATACATAATTTTAATATATACATAATTTCTCGCATTTAATACACCTATTCCCACCTTCTCTACAAGCTTGAAGAAACCAGGAAGATGACTTTTTCGTCCCTGTCATCCCACCGAACCATCATGCATCATTGATCTTCTACTAATTATCTTAAAAACTACTCAGTTGGCTTGAAGTTTAATTCGGTTTCGGTACCGATGGTACTCGACACCCGAACCGATTTTATAGGGTCGGTCTTTGGTTCTAACATATGTGATTTCTTGGTTTTTCGAGTCGTTCCGGATATCACCCGGTTCGGGTCGGTTGAACCCAAATGCTCACCTCTAGAATTCTATAATAAATCATATTGAAACTGTTGGACCCGGTAGGGCATAAACAACTTCTTTTCACGTAATATGGCAAGTGATTTCAATAGATGTGAAAAAGATGTGCGGAAATGGAAATCAGACTTTCAGAAACAAGACCCACAGAATTATCAAGTTTATATCACTTTGAAATAATATGGTTTACAAGGTGATTGTAAGATTATTATCTAATACAAATGAATCTTGAATTATGTGGGTGAGAGGGCAATGGAGTTTTGTAGTATGTGTGAATGCTAATCCTCAAACTCAATTGTCTTCTGCTGGTTGAGCCTTCTATTTATAGAAGGCTTAGTGCATGAATAAACAATAGTTTATGCATGCAATAAGTCCTGCAAAAAGTAGCCATTTGACATATTCATTGAATCTAACGTTCAAGTTGCCTTTTTCATCATGATATCCAATAATGTCAACTTGCTTCGGTAAGTGTGGCAGGATAGAGCTAATTTCAGACAAGTGGGGTATTCATCATAATTTCTGATAAACCACTTCATCAGAAATTCTGGTGAACAAATCATCAGAAAATCCTGATGATCAGAATTGTCAGAAACTGATGATATTTCAGATCCATCAGAAATGATCTTCTCTGATAATCTAATTCAGCTCTTGATCAACTTGTGATTCTTTGAAGTAGATGCTGTGCATTTCAGTTATCCTATCTGATCTTCTTCTTCTTGTTGTGATCTTCAGGACTGTTATCTCTTCAAAGATCCAGTTGATTGTGATTTTCTTCAATAGTTACAAATAAAGTTTCCTAACAGTTTCCCCCTAAGTATTGTAAGAAAATGAACTATCTCTATATCTAACATAAACAACTTTCAACTGCTTCTTGAAAGAAAAATTCAAAACAACTAAGTTCAGAAACATAGAACATAGTCAAACCAACCATTGTTCAAATCAGACAAAAATAAAATATTGTTCAAAAACAGAGATTTAATCTCATCAATTCATTAATTGATCTTCGCTCCACTTCTGTATTTGTCTCCTAGTTTCAGCCTTTTCTTGTGATCAGTTGCCTTTTGAGTTTCCTTGTACATCTCTTTGTACCATCCTCTTGACTCCATCCAGTTTTCAATACATTCTTCAATTGTTTTTCTCAGCCGTTTATTGTTCTTTCCCTTCTTCTTGAGGTGCTCTTGTTTTTCATTCATGCAGTTCTTTATATATTTCAGAGTTTGATTTGAGTACATGCATATTTCACTGATTCTGAATAGAGCTTTCTCATCATTAGCATCTTTGAAGACTACACACATTTCTGGTTTGTCAAAGATTGCTCCAGTTCTCACAAGTTTAGAAGGAATTTCAGCTGGAATTCTGGTGTTGGGAGGAGGTATTAATACCTTGTTACTGTACTCAAAATTGATACACATATCAAAGTCTGCCAGTGTAGCCCTTTTGTATAACTTTGCTATTGCACTTTTGAGGTTGTTAAGGGTTCTTCTGATCACAACTGAACCACTTTTCTCTTTATCAATTATTCTTCATTTTGACTATGCCCATTGGGTGAATATCATTAGCCAGATTTGCATCAGTAACCTTTTGTTCACTGTTATCTTTTCTGATCAAGGTATACTTGTTTTGTCCTTAATTACCTAATATGCCTCCTCCATTGGTCAAAGTATCGATTCTTTCAATAGATACTATTGGATTGGTCATGTGTTTGTGCAAAATTTCCCAGCCTCCATTGTTTCTGATTTCAACAATACCTTTACTTAATGGGGAGAGTGGCCTTTTTGGGTTGTCTTCAGGACCTTTCCATTAGTAATGCTTTAGATGTTCTTCAGGGTACATTATTGTGTGTAAATCACCTTTCAGCACATCCATTTCTTTGATGTTCCCCTCTGAATCTTCTATCATTTCTTTTCTTGGCCTTTTTAAGGAAGTCACTTCATGTTCCATTCTTCTCTTCTCTTTTGTGTACATCTCTTTGCTGAACTCTGTTTCTCCTGTCATGGCTGTAGAAGATGACTGAACTGGAACATGGTCTTTCTGTTGGACCCTTGATGTGTCTGGCTTTGGGACATTTGGTGGAGGACCCATGAGTAACTTTTGTTTATCTGGAGGTGGACCCATGGGCTGCTTCTGTTTTTGAGCTGTTGAAGTTTCTGTTTGTTTGGTTTGATCTTGTTGAATGGTTTCTGGTTGTTGTTGAGGAGTTTCTGATTCTCCTGCTTGTTTTTCTTGTGGAATTAGAGCTCTCAGTTCATGAAGATCAATTTTTGTTAGCCTGGAAACATTATACTCCAACCTCTTTACTAATAGATGAATATTAGCAAGAGTTTGAGTATTTGTTTCCTCTTGTTTCTTTATTTTCTGATACTCCAGATTTTCTTGATTTTTCTGTGCAGTTAATTCCACCATCAGCTTCTCAAAAGCCTCAGCCATGCTGCTGTTGTTGGCTCTGAGGAACTGTATTTCTTTAAGAATTATTCCTGAATTTGAGCCTTCTCCTGCAGTTGCAACCTCAGCCATCTTTTTCTTGATATCTTGCAGTTCTTTGAGAGCTTTCTCGAATTCTGATGAGCTCTCTCTGTTTTCTGATGACTCTTGCAGTTTCTTGAGGGCTGCAACATTCTCTTCTGTTTGCTTCTGCACAGCTTTGACAGTTTCTGATAGAACTTTGATATCTGACTTTTGATTTCTGATGTCTTCCAGTATCAGATCCAGTTTTCCTTCTGTGGTTGTTTTCTCAGTAGCAGTTGTGTCTTCTAGTTCCTTGTGAAGTTGTTTAGGTGACATAGATTGATGTCCTTTGTAAATGGGAGAAACAACAAATGTTCCCCTTCTAACACCAGCAGAGAACACATTCTCTGCTATTCTGAGATTAAGAGGATTGGAAAATTCCAAATTCTCTGTATCCTCACCAGAAAATTGAAACACATTCAAGTTCTAGTTTTCCTCATATCCTTGAACCTTTTCAGGTTCTCCATGAGTTGTTGAGAAACTCTTAGTTTTCTCATCCAGATTTCCTTGATCAGTAGACTGATCTCCACCTGTTGCCATCACATTTTCCTCCTCAGAATCTGATTCAGAAAATGGGTCATTGGTTTTACTCACATTTTGTTTTGTAGAAACAGTGCCTCGTTGTAAAATTTCATAATTTCCTTGAATTGAATCGTTAGAATCACTCTCAGACTTATGAAATATATTGAGTTTAGATTGTTGTGCACCTGTTTCTCCCATATATGAGATTTCAGCATGATGTTCTTCTGCCACATGACTCATATTCACATCTTCATCAGCTGGATGAGGATCAGATTCACCCTGCTGTTCCATTCTTGGTGTGCTTGACTCTTGTGCATCATGCTCCATGGGGGACACACTTTCAAAAACTTCTTTGTTTTCTGGCTTTTTGTTCAACATCTTTAGGTATTCTGCTCTGTATGGTGAATCTTCTGGTATCAGTTTCATCACTTTTTCTGACAGAACAGGCACATCATAATCTGACTTCCAAGACCCTACAGCAGTCCAAGGTCTCATAATTTCTGTTCTCCACATATTTTCTGATGTTGGAATTTCTAGGTTCCTTTCAGAAAAAGCATCAGAAATTATGATTGACAGAAATCTGGGAAAAGGGTAGATGTGAATCTATCCTTCTAGTGTTAGTCAGAATTGATCTTCTGATCAGAATAAATATTTCTGTTCCAAAATCAATGTTCAACCCACTAATGAGACTGAACATGATAGTTAGAATATTCATATTTATCTGATTTGTACCTCCAATTTTTTATGATAGACACTTGTTCAGAATTTCCATTAAAACTTGCCAGAAGGTAGCTTGTTTCTCTTGAATTCATTGATTTTTGAAATCTTTGTCTTGTAACCCATTACAACATCAAGTAGTGAGAACATATCTTCTTTTACTAGTGCTTCTTCATAGCTTTGGTTTAAGGGTAGTTCCAAACATTCCCTTATTTTCTCTGGTGAGATTGTAATAAAGATATTTCCCCACACATGTGCTGTTAGCTCGAGTTGATTTGAGACTTTGAGAGTTTTCACAACGTGTTGTATGAGTTCTTCTGGTACCTCTCTGGTCTTTGTGAGAGCTTGAGCTATAGGGCATCTGGTCAGAAATTCAACGAGAATTTGACACTTTATATCATACTCTTCAATGTTATCATTCATTGCTTCATTGTTGCTCTTTAATGGAAGAAATTCAGCTTCAGTGATGAAGGGAACAGAGTGTTCAATTGGTGGTATGTTGATGTCGATAGTTGCCATTGTGAATTTGGGTTTTTGTTTCGGAAAAGGGTTTTAGGGTTTTGAATTTGAAGGTCGAAGATGGAAGTCTCTCTTTTTGAATGAGGTATATATAGTGTATAGAGACAGAGATTTTTGAGTGTTTTTCGTGGGTTGTGTATATTCAAGGTGGTTAATGACACCTTAATGATATTTTATCCTTTAAGGAAACAACCGTTTTTGAAAAACCTTTGGTTTATCTCTAATTTAATGTAAATCCTTTAAAGAGACTTAGAGATTCCAATGATTTTGCGGATAAACACTAATGTTCAACTTGTACCTTTTTTTCATGTGGGACCCTTTTTGTTTCAAAAAGGTCCAATAGAAACCTTTTCTGAGTTTGTGTATATTCCCAGGTTTTATCTTGATGATATATATCAGGAAATTTTGAATAAAACTTTTGAGAGTTGTATTTTCTTCATATATCATCAGAATGCATTTGATTCATTTACAGTGGATCAATCATCAGATTTTTTTTTCGAGATGAGAGGGAATAAGTAGAGTTACGAGATTTTTACTTACATTGCTGTTCTGCAGTTCTGAACTCCACACCTTTGTTCTGATATATAGGAAGTATTTTTCATACAGCTTCTTCTAGTTCTCAGAAAAAAATATTTTGAAAGAAACTTATTTCAAAAATTTAGATGGTCATAAGTTTCTTTAAATCTGGTAAAAGGCAATGTTTTTCTGATGATTCATCAGACTTCCTAGTTTTCAAGAGATTTTTCTGATAAAAGTTTTCATTTTCTGATCTGTTAACAGATTTTCTGGTGAATGAACAGATTCTGATGGCTTGATGGGTTCTTTGAACAATTACCAGATTTTCTTAGTGATCTTCAGATTTTCTGAGCTTCACTAAATCCTGTCAGATTTCATTTAAATTTCACCAGATTTTCCTTGTTTTTATCAGACATGTTGTGTTAGTTCCCCCTAGATCTATTGACATTTTTTTGTTAAAAAAATTGAGTAAAAAGAAATTAAAGCAACCATGATATATATATATATATATATATATAGGATCACGCTAAAATGAGAACCACCTCGAGTTGTAAGAACCGCGAGAACTACACCGTACGGGACGAGGTGGACCAATTTTTTTTTTCATAAACGTAAATACATGTATAAAAACAACATTTGTAAAAAAAAATTCGAAAAAAAAAGTTTTTGAGCACCTCAAGTGTGCATTTACGGGTACCGTAAATTTTCCGGCCAGATTTACGGGTCTCGTAAACACAAACTTGTGGCGCTCAAAACTACACACACGACATTTTTTTTCTGAATTTTTTTTTTACAAATGTTGTTTTTATACATGCATCTACGTTTATGAAAAAAAAATTGGTCCACCGCGCCCCCTACGGTGTAGTTCTCGCGGTTCTTACAACTCGAGGTGGTTCTCATTTTAGCGTTCCCCTATATATATATATATAACATAAAACACTCAACAAAGAAAAACAAGGAACAACTACTCCTTCTCCTCCAACACGTTGTACATGCACTTCACATATACCCAAAGACTGGTTATTCGACCGGTGTGATTCGTTGATGGCACCAGGGTGGGCTCACTTATGTTTTCTTGAAGTACCAGCTCGGCCCTTGGATAGCAGCTTCTTACTCCTCCGAAGTCCAGCTGACTGGTGATCACCTTGGTTACGAATCGAGGGTAGATCAGAAAAGGTTGACTGTCGTGGATGTTTGCTACTAAGCCTCTCATGAGAAACTTAGTATAGTTGTAAGGTTTTTCCTGTACAACAGCATGAACCACTTCCATCATCCTATGGGTGTCACGGCCCCCGTCCCGGTGTGACCCGGTCCAGGAGCCGTGGGACAGAAACCCCGTGGTATTTACTATTTGAGTTGACAGCGGAAGTTTAACAGGATCTTTTTAAAACTTGAAAATGCCCAATTATTTTATTTCACAAATTGGGACAAACCCCATAATTTACAGTAAAGGAAATTTCACGAGGAAATCCCTTGTTTTACAAAACATGTTTATTTATTTTACTGAGCCACCATTTCAAGCTTCTTAGTGCTCCGTAGCACGTTTTCCTTGATTCACAGTAAGTCACCTGAAACATGTTTTAAAAATATTTTATCAGCGGGGAAATACTGGCGAGTCACTCAATTTTGATAAAACGACACATAGTTATAAATTACAGCATAAGAGCGATTACAATGGCTACTATCTTATTTTTATCTGGCGCCGTGTCACACCTTGGTGACGATGGTCATACCACTATTGGGTCCTTTCACCCAAGTAGTGATGATTATCACTGTTAGGTTTGTTTACCTAACCATGAGAAATTAGTAGTGTGCACAATACCCCACTTGCCAGTGACTCAAGATAACCAAGACTTAATCCCTGTAATTATAACTTTTGAAAATAATTTGAGTATTGTAAAACATTGTTGATAAAAAGAGAATGACTCACATTGCAAGTTTAGACGAGCAGAGTTTAGCCTACTGATTTAGCCGTGTAACCTAGTTTAAATAACAATGCACACGAAACTAGGTCAGTAACTTAATACAACATTTACGATAAGCTTATGAAATCAAAACCCTCACGACGAATGACAAAGTATAGCTCGAGTTCGGGCAACACTTAAACATCCATCGGATCGGTTTCAATCGATCGGACATTGTATCATAGCAGTGATCGAGTTATTACCCTGTTGTCGCAGCAGAGACTCGTGCTTATGTGTTTTTGAACGAAAAAGTGAATAACTCAGTGTACAAAATGATTTTGAACGTCAAACCAACGCAGCCATGCAAGTGCCAAACCCCTGATATATATACTGAAAAATGGTCCCTGTCGCGTGGCGCTACGGGTGCACTTTTAGGGTAGGGTAGCTTCGTGTCCATTATAGCCTAGATGAGTAAAAAATCAACGAAATTCGTTTCCTACAACAAACTGTGTAGATAATATCAATTAGGGAATACCCCCCCCCCTGAGTTTTAGGGGGCCCTGATCCTAGTTCCAACTGTTCTGAAAATTTTAGGGGTCATGCAATATTACTTGGGGTCTCAATTAGGGTTTCCTATTGGACATAATAAAATAAGAAATAATAATTTTGGCGAGAGTTGTTACATCCTCCCCACCTTAACTAAAATCTCGTCCTCTAGATTTACTGGAATAAGTAGGGATATTTTCGCTTCATCTCTGATTCCAGTTCCCAAGTGTACTCAGGCCCTCTCTTTGAATCCCACTTGACTTTGACCAGTATTAGTCTATTGTGTTTGAGAAACTTGACCTTTCTGTCTTCTATCTGAAGTGGTTTCTCCACGAACTTTAACTTTTCATTTACCTCTATGTCTTGAAGAGGTACTACCAGGGATTCGTTAGATAAACATTTCTTGAGGTTGGATACATGAAATACGTCATGTACCCTGAAGCGATAGGCGACCGGTCCTATTCGCTGGATTACTGGGAATGGTCCTATGTATCTTGGACTTAGCTTTCCTTTCTTACCGAACCGAGCCACTCCTTTCCGAGGAGAAACTTTCAAGAGTACCTTATCTCCGACTTGAAATTCCAGCGGTTTGCGTCTATTGTTTGCATAACTCTTCTGACGATCTCGAGCGGTCTTTAGTCTTTCCTTGATTTGAGTTATCTTGTCGGTGGTTTCTTGTACGATTTCAGGACCTGATAATTGGCTTTCTCCTATTTCTGCCCAACAAACTTGAGTTCTGCACTTTCGTCCATACAGTGCTTCAAATGGGGCAGCTTCAATGCTTGAATGATAACTATTGTTATGGGAGAATTCAATTAAAGGTAAATGGTTGTCCCAGTTTCCTCCAAAATCTATTACACATGCTCTGAGCATGTCTTCCAGGGTTTAGATCGTCCTTTCACTTTGTCCGTCTGTTTGGGGATGGTATGCAGTACTTAAATTTAATCGTGTCCCCATTGCTTCTTGGAAACTCGTCCAGAAATGTGAAGTGAAACGACTATCTCTATCCGATACAATAGAGAGTGGGAATCCATGTAAGGATACTACCTCGTCTACGTATAATTTGGCTAATCTTTCCATACTGAAAGTTTCCTTCATGGACAGGAAATGAGCTAATTTGGTTAATCGATCCACAATTACCCAAATTGCGTCGTTACCTTTTCTGGTTTTAGGCAACTTAGTAACAAAATCCATGGTTATTAGTTCCTATTTCCAAACAGGCATTTCTAATTGTTGGAGTAACCCTGAAGGTTTCTGGTGTTCTGCCTTGACTTGTGAACAAGTTAGACACTTAGATACATATCCAGGCATTTCTATGTCTTTTTTCATTCCTATCCACCAGAAATTATTTCTTAAATCTTGATACATCTTATTATTTCCAGGATGCATAGTATACCTAGATTTATGGGCCTCTTCTAAAATCTTATTTCTTAACTCTCCTAGCTTAGGTACCCAAATCCTTCTTTTGTGGAATCTCCAAATTCCATCAGCTCCTTGCTCTAATTCCTTTATTCTTCCCTTCATTCCTTCAGCCTCATCCTCAATTGTTGTTACTTGAACGCTCTTCAGTTGTTCCATTAAATCTAACTGTAGATTTAATCTAAGAGCACGAACTCGCTTTTGCTTTTCATGATACTTACGACTTAGGCATCTGCTACCACATTTGCCTTTCCTTCGTGATATTGAATATCACAGTCGTAGTCACTTAGAATTTCCATCCATCTTCTTTGCCTCATGTTTAATTCTTTTTGCCCAAATATGTATCTTAAACTCTTATAATCTGTATAGACAGTAAACTTACTTCCGTACAGATAATGTCTCCAAATTTTAAGGGCAAAAATTTATGCTCCTAACTCTAAATCATGAGTCGTATAGTTTTCCTCGTGCTTCTTCAATTGCCTTGAGGTGTACGCAATTACCTTCTTGTGTTGCATTAACACACATTCTAATCCCAGTTTAGAAGCATCACAATAAACTTCAAAATCTTATGTCCCTTCTGGTAAGGCAAGAATTAGGGCGTCTGTTAACTTTTGCTTTAAAATCTTAAAAGCCTCTTCTTGTCTAGATCCCCATTCAAACTTCACTGCTTTACAGGTTAGCTTAGTTAATGGCACAACTATTTTGGAAAAATCCTTAATAAACCGTCTATAGTATCCGGCTAACCCTAGAAAGCTTCTAACTTCCATAGCTGATTGTGGGACCTTCCATTGGGTGATTGCTTCTATTTTGGAGGGATCTACATGAATACCTTCGTGATTCACCATGTGTCCTAAAAATTGTACCTCTTGTAGCCAAAATTCACACTTTGAGAATTTGGCGTAATGCTTCTCTTTTCTTAACAAAGTTAAGAGTGCACGTAGGTGCTCACAATGCTCGTCCTGACTTTTGGAATAAATGAGTATATCATCAATAAAGACAATTACAAATTTATCCAAGTACGGTTTATAGATCATATTCATCATGTCCATGAATGCTGCAGGAGCATTTGTTAATCCAAAGGGCATGACTGTAAACTCGTAATGACCATACCTAGTTCTGAAAGCGGTTTTAGGTATGTCTTCTTCTTGTACCTTCAACTGATGATATCCAGAGCGTAAATCTATCTTAGAAAAATATCTAGCTCCCTGAAGTTGATCAAAAAGATCATCAATCCTAGGCAATGGGTATCGATTCTTAATTGTAACCTTATTCAATTCCCTATAATCGATACACATTCGCATCGAACTATCCTTCTTCTTTACGAACAACACTGGTGCTCCCCAAGGGGATGAACTAGGTTGTATGAATCCTTTACTGAGCAATTCATCTAATTGCTTTTTCAGTTCTAACATTTCGGTGGGTGCTAACCGATAGGGTGCCTTAGCTATAGGTGATGTTCCATGAATTAGATGAATTCTAAATTCCACTTCCCTATCTGGTGGCAATCCTGGTAGCTCTTCCGGAAATACATCTGGGTATTCTGATACTACAGGAATTTCCTTAAGTTCCTTACCTTTAGTGCTAATGATTACCGAAATCATATACACTATTCCTTGTTTTCTCGAATAACTGGCCACTTTCATTACTGAAATGAATTTCATTGGCTTACGTGGCTTATCTCCCGTAATTACCACTATTTCTCCTATGGGTGTATGAATTTCTATGGAATTCTTATCACAGAGGATTCGAACATGGTTGGCTACTAACCAATCCATTCCTAATACGACATCGAATCCAGCTAAATTCATAGGTAATAGGTTTGCAGAAAATTTATGACCTGAAAGTTCTATATTTTCTTTTTGCAAAACCGTATCTATGTAAACAGAGTTCCCGTCTGCCGTTTCTACTGTATAAATCTACCTAAGTTTGGTTAAAGGTAGCTAAAGAGCTTGGCAGAAAGAAGTATTTACAAAACTTTGGTTTGCACCAGATTCGAATAACACTTTTGCATAAACGTCGTTAACTAGGAACGTACCAGCTATCACATCTGGGATGAGTTCTGCTTCTTGGGTAGTCAACTGGAATGCTCCTGCATTTTTTTTTGGTAGTTCCTTCTACAGGTTTGGCTTTATTGTCAGCTGGTTTGACCAATTTGGGGCAGTCTGGTCTAAAATGTCCAGCTTCTCAACAGTTGAAGCAGATTGTTGATTTCTTTCTTCTGCAATCTTCTTCTTGATGCCCTGGAATTTTGCACAAATTGCAATACCCTTTGCATCTTCCAAAATGCTTTCTTTTACAGGTACTGCAAAATGGAGCAGTGGAAGATTGCCCAGTTCCCTTTTTCTTGAAGTTAATACTATTACCCACACGAAATCCTTGGGTAATCTTTTGAGCTACTTCCTTCTTTCGGTTTTCTTCCCTTGTACGTACCAGCCGGTCTGTTAAGGTGTTGGCTAATTCTACTGCATCGTCAATTGTGCGGGGTCTCGCAGCTTTAACGATATCACGGATTTCGCCAATCAAACCCCAAATATAGCGAGAAATAAGTACCGGTTCTGGCGAAGCCAGGGTTGGTACAACTCTAGCATACTCGAAGAATGTCGAAGTATACCCTCGACAGTCTACATCCACCATCCGGTGGTTCAAGAACTTATCTGTCATTTGTTCCTTTTCATATTCGGGACAAAATTTTCTTTCCACCAGACTTTTAAATTCTTCCCAATTCATGGCATAAGCCACATCGCTTCCCTTGGCTAAATTCATAGGTAATAGGTTTGCAGAAAATTTATGACCTGAAAGTTCTATATTTTCTTTTTGCAAAACCGTATCTATGTAAACAGAGTTCCCGTCTGCCGTTTCTACTGTATAAATCTACCTAAGTTTGGTTAAAGGTAGCTAAAGAGCTTGGCAGAAAGAAGTATTTACAAAATTTTGGTTTGCACCAGATTCGAATAACACTTTTGCATAAACGTCGTTAACTAGGAACGTACCAGCTATCACATCTGGGATGAGTTCTGCTTCTTGGGTAGTCAACTGGAATGCTCCTGCATGTTTTTGGTAGTTCCTTCTGCAGGTTTGGCTTTATTGTCAGCTGGTTTGACCAATTTGGGGCAGTCTGGTCTAAAATGTCCAGCTTTTCCACAGTTGAAGCAGATTGTTGATTTCTTTCTTCTGCAATCTTCTTCTTGATGCCCTGGAATTTTGCAGAAATTGCAATACCCTTTGCATCTTCCAAAATGTTTTCTTTTACAGGTACTGCAAAATGGAGCAGTGGAAGATTGCCCAGTTCCCTTTTTCTTGAAGTTACTACTATTACCCACACGGAATCCTTGGGTAATCTTTTGAGCTACTTCCTTCTTTCGGTTTTCTTCCCTTGTACGTACCAACCCGTCTGTTAAGGTGTTGGCTAATTCTACTGCATCGTCAATTATGTGGGGTCTCGCAGCTTTAACGATATCATGGATTTCGCCAATCAAACCCCAAATATAGCGAGAAATAAGTACCGGTTCTGGCGAAGCCAGGGTTGGTACAACTCTAGCATACTCGAAGAATGTCGAAGTATACCCTCGACAGTCTACATCCACCATCCGGTGGTTCAAGAACTTATCTGTCATTTGTTCCTTTTCATATTCGGGACAAAATTTTCTTTCCACCAGACTTTTAAATTCTTCCCAATTGCAAGTTAAATTTTCACAGAATCACAGAGTGGCAATTTGAAAAGAAATTAAGCAATTCTAAATACTTAATTAGCTTAAATCAGTGGCTCTGATACCACATTTTTCTGTCACGGCCCCCGTCCCGGTGTGACCCGGTCCAGGAGCCGCGGGACAGAAACCCGTGGTATTTACTATTTGAGTTGACAGCGGAAGTTTAACAGGATTTTTTTAAAACTTGAAATTGCCCAATTTTTTATTTCACAAATTGGGACAAACCCCATAATTTACAGTAAAGGAAATTTCACGAGGAAATCCCTTGTTTTACAAAACATGTTTATTTATTTTACTGAGCCACCACTTCAAGCTTGTTAGTGCTCCGTAGCAGGTTTTCCTTGATTCACAGTAAGTCACCTGAAACATGTTTTAAAAATATTTTATCAGCGGGTAAATACTGGTGAGTCACCAATTTTGATAAAACGACACATAGTTATAAATTACAGCATAAGAGCGATTACAATGGCTACTATCTTATTTTTATCTGGCGCCGTGTCACACCCTGGTGACGATGGTCATACTATTATTGGGTCCTTTCACCCAAGTAGTGATGATTATCACTGTTAGGTTTGTTTACCTAACCATGAGAAATTAGTAGTGTGCACAATACCCCACTTGCCAGTGACTCAAGATAACCAAGACTTAATCCCTGTAATTATAACTTTTGAAAATAATTTGAGTATTGTAAAACATTGTTGATAAAAAGAGAATGACTCACATTGCAAGTTTAGACGAGCAGAGTTTAGCCTACTAATTTAGTCGTGTAACCTAGTTTAAATAACAATGCACACGAAACTAGGTCAGTAACTTAATACAACATTTACGATAAGCTCATGAAATCAAAACCCTCACGACGAATGACAAAGTATAGCCCGAGTTCGGGCAGCACTTAAACATCCATCGGATCGGTTTCAATCGATCAGACATTGTATCATAGCAGTGATCGAGTTATTACCCTGTTGTCGCAACAGAGATTTGTGCTCTTGTGTTTTTGAATGAAAAAGTGAATAACTCAGTGTACAAAACGAATTTGAACGTCGAACCAACGCAGCCATGCAAGTGCCAAACCCCTGATATATATACTGAAAAATGGTCCCTGTCGCGTGGCTTGACGGGTGCACTTTTAGGGTAGGGTAGCTTTGTGTCCATTATATCCTAGATGAGTAAAAAATTGACGAAATTCGTTTCCTACAACAAACTGTGTAGATAATATCAATTAGGGAATACCCCCCCCCCCCTGAGTTTTAGGGGGCCCTGATCCTAGTTCCAACTGTTCTGAAAATTTTAGGGGTCATGCAGTATTACTTGGGGTCTCAATTAGGGTTTCCTATTGGACATAATAAAATAAGAAATAATAATTTTGGCGAGAGTTGTTACAATGGGACAGCTCGTTGAAGTGTCCAATCTTCTTGGAGAAGTAGACACTTAGCTGTGTTACAAAAAAACTGGAAAGGTGGTATAAACCCAGATTTGCTAACCGCCCTTGACGAGTTGAATGTATGATAGCACATTTCAGTCAAGGTCTGTTGCACATCTGCCTTATCCAGGAATTTGATTTCATGATCATTACCCACTCTGAGGACATTTCTGATTGTTTCCTCTTTTAGGGTAATATTAACCCCCATAACCTCACTCTCTATCCACATGGAAGTACCACTAAAAATGATTTCAGAGTTCCACCAGAACTCTTGAAGAAGTTTTGGATAAATGGTGACATGTGATGATACAGCAAAGCCCAAAGGACTTTGCATGATCATATTGTACACAAACCTGCAGTCCTCCCATGCAGGTCCTTCCAAGTTGGATCTTAATCTAAGATTATGAAGTCTGTGAAATGGGAGAGGGAATTGAGTTGCTTTCATCAATTTTGGGCGACCCATTTTAAAATAAGAAGATTCTGCAAAAACAAAAAGGGGGAAAAGTAACATGCATAAAGATAAAATTCTATATTGCTGAGAAAATCAACCGTCTCTAGAATTTTTTTTTTTTGCAAATTATTGAATTTCATTTTTTCTGCCAATGCATGCAACGACATTTTTTCATAAGAAACTTAAGTGACATGTAGGCACTAAAATGATTAGGAGCTTTGAAAGTAGCCGCCTAGTCATTAAATGCTTACTCACATATGGGGCTTAGTAGACTGTCACACTCACTGTTACATTCACTGCAACAGATATCGTCTTAATTGAAGAGATGAAAAAAAAGGGTTGGCTGTTAATATCATTTATGAGGAACTATCACTTTCATCTATAAATATTAACAACCTGAAAAAAACTTACTTCATACCAAAATCATCTCTTCAAAAGCCCTTTGACAGAATCTTCTTATTTTAAAATGGGTCGCCCAAAATTGATGAAAGCAACTCAATTCCCTCTCCCATTTCACAGACTTCATAATCTTAGATTAAGATCCAACTTGGAAGGACCTGCATGGGAGGACTGCAGGTTTGTGTACAATATGATCATGCAAAGTCCTTTGGGCTTTGCTGTATCATCACATGTCACCATTTATCCAAAACTTCTTCAAGAGTTCTGGTGGAACTCTGAAATCATTTGGGCTTTGCTCTGATACCAATTGTTGGACCCAGTATGGCCTGAATAACTTCTTTTCACGTAATATGGCAAGTGATTTCAGTAGATGTGAAAAAGATGTGCGGAAATGGAAATCAGACTTTCAGAAACAAGACCTACAGAATTATCAAGTTTATATCACTTTGAGACAATATGGTTTACAAGGTGATTGTAAGATTATTATCTAATACACATGAATCTTGAATTCTGTGGGTGAGAGGGCAATGGAGTTTTGTAGTATGTGTGAATGCTAAGCTTCAAACTCAATTGTCTTCTGCTGGTTGAGCCTTCTATTTATAGAAGGCTGGGTGCATGAATAAATAATAGTTTATTCATGCAATAAGTCCTGCAAAAAGTAGCCATTTGACATATTCATTGAATCTAACGTTCAAGTTGCCTTTTTCATCATGATATCCAATAATGTCAACTTGCTTCGGTAAGTGTGGCAGGATAGAGCTAATTTCAGATAAGTGGGGTATTCATCAGAATTTCTGATAAACCACTTCATCAGAAATTCTGGTGAACAAATCATCAGAAAATCCGGATGAGCAGAATCGTCAGAAACTGATGATATTTGATACATCAGAAATGACCTTCTCTGATAATCCAATTCAGCTCTTGATCAACTTGTGATTCTTTGAAGTAGATGTTGTGCATTTCAGTTGTCCTATCTGATCTTCTTCTTCTTGTTGTGATCTTCAGGACTGTTATCTCTTCATAGATCCAGTTGATTGTAATTTTCTTCAATACTTACAAATAAAGTTTCCTAACAGAAACTAGTAGGGTGCCCGCACGATGTGGCGGGGGCGGCACTTTGCATTGCGATACTCGTTAACCATCTCGTGATATTGTATAATACGTCAATTAGTTTTCTTATTTGTATAATCTTGTACTTTGTTAGATGTCGGTAAAATCTATAATACATTAAGGAGATATTTTCCACTTAGATAGTCTTTTGTATGTTCCTTAATGAGATTAAAAAGCACAAGATGTGTAAATATGAGCCGTGAAGAGTTGAAACATAGAACAGTTCAATGGAACTCCATTGTTACAACCTAATTATCTTGAACCAATATTATTGCAATGATTACTTTAATGAGGTTTCGACAAAAGTATATGGTATTAAATATAAATATCTCCAATTTTATTTATATATTTATTTAATACCATATACTTTTGTCTAATAAAATTATAATAAATATATATAAATAAAGCAGTTCACAAGTTATTTATGCATTTGATGACTTTCAACCCGTCTCCCTTTTAGTTACATCCTTCTGAGCATATTTGATCCTTTAGAAACGAAAAATGACCAAAATCAACTCATTTATAAAGAAACGGATCAAAATCAACATCTTTGCCTACAGTATCTGCTACTGTCAACATTACATAAGAAAGAATCCAAGTGGAATTGATTCGGGTCATAAAGGATCTTTTGTTTTGTCAGTGTTGACGGGAATTATAGACATTTCAGTTGCAAAACTGAATTAAAAAAGGCACATAATGATTGCAGATGACAAAAGCATATTTGACAAACAAAATAATTCATTGAAGAAAAACTTTTTTTCATATAAATACCTCATAACCATTAACACTTTTTTATTTAATGAGCAAGTATTACAATGAAATCAAGCATTTGACATTTTATTGCAATGAAGTCCTAAATTATTAAGTAAGAGTTTTAGAACTTTGATTGACGGATGTCCAAACTTGTGATGCCATGAGAGAAGTGATGCAGATGTCTTGGTGCTTAAATTGATTTGCTTAGAATAACAAGGAGAAATGCTAGGTGCATAGTATTCTTAGCCAGCCGATTATTTTCCATGTTTTAGGGATAGATTTTATTATTTATTTAGAGATAATCCTCTTGTAATTATATATATATATCTTTTCCTTCTGTACTTTGTATTCTTCCCTATATATAGGGTGTTTATAATCAATAATAATCATCGAATTCATTGAACCATATCAAGCTTTTATGGTATCAGAGCCACGGTTCTGATATCCTTCTCTTCCTTCTTTTCCTCTCCTAAAACCGTTTATCATAGAATCCTGGTGGCTGGTGCATAAATACCGTTTCATGAAGTTCCCCGTGTAAAAACGCATTCTTAACATCTAATTGATGAATAGGCCAGGACCTCGATACTGCAAGAGACAACACTGTCCGAATAGTAGCCGGTTTGACTACTCGACTAAAGGTTTCATCATAATCCACACCAACCGTTTGAGAACTACCATTTACCACCAACCTTGCCTTATAACGTGCTAAAGACCCATCAGATTTAAATTTGTGTCTGAACAACCACATGCAGCGAATAATAGGAATGTCATTTGGGCGGGGAACTAGTTCCCATGTTTCATTATCCTGTAAAGCCGTATACTCGGTTTGCATGGCATGCAACCAATTCGGATCATTGAAGGCCTTGGTATATGAATTGGGAACAGGTGAAAGGGATATTGTATTGTGAATGGCAGGGGTATTGGAACGAGATTTGGACCGAGTTGTCATTGGGTGCTGGTTGGTTACGGGCTGGACAGGTTGGGTTGGGTTGGGTTGGGTTGCGGGTTGGGCCGGAGGCTGGCCCGGAGGTCCAGGCTGGCTAACGGGCTGGGCCTGAGGAGCAGGAGGGATAGATGGGCCGGTGGATGTTGTGGTATTAGTACGAGGTCGGCGAGAGTATGTGAATCGGTAAGGGGCAGTAACTGGGCTGGTTGTTGGCAGGTTTAAGGGCCGTTGGAATGTGAAACCGGGTGGGGAGGAGTCGTCCAAAAAATTGTACGAGGTGCGTTGATAAGGAATATTATATGGAAACACATGCTCATCAAAGGTCATGTGGCGTGAGATATGGATCTTGCCCGTAGTAGGGTCAAAGCAACGATAGCCACGAAAATCGGGTGGATACCCGAGAAAAATACAACGCACTGACCTATGGTGGAGTTTATGAGGCTGGGTAGCCGAGGTGTTTGGATAACATGCACAACCGAACACTCGTAAGTGTTCGTAATCTGGGTGACGAAGGTAAAGAACAAAAGTAGGGGTATAAAAGTTAAGTCGTTTAGTTGGTAAGATATTGTGTAGGTAAGTGGCGGTGTGTAAAGCCTCTACCCAAAATGAAGGGGGTAGGTTCACATGGATTAAGAGGGCCCGAATAATGTCATTTAGGCGACGGATCATTCGTTCGGCCCTACCATTTTGGGATGAGGTTTGAGGGCAAGAAAAACAAAACAGCAAACCATGTTGTTGGGTAAAAGTTTTAAAAGCTAAATTGTCAAATTCACCCCTAGGTCACATTGGAAAGTTTTTATTTTGCGTTGAAATTGTGTGAGGATTAGTTGATGGAATTTTGCAAAGGTTGGAAACGTTTCGGATTTGTATTTCAGTGGGTATACCCACACAAAGTGTGAGAAGTTGTCAATTAAAACCATGTAATACTTATATCCTGTTTTACTCGTGATTGGTGAAGTCCATAGATCGCAATGAATAATATCAAAAGGAGCAAAAGTAAATGTATTAGAAGAATAAAACGGCAATCTTTTACTATTGGAAAGTTGACAAGAATTGCAAAGATGTTGACTTTTGTCCTTACTACATTGAAAATTAAAAGTGTGATTTAAAATATCTAGAACTTGTGCCCCTGGATGGCCTAAACGATCATGCCATGGGAAGTGGTGGGAAGTAATAAAGGTGGCTTGAGGTGGCAGTTGAGGAGGCGTGAACGTATAGAGATTCCCGGTGCTATTGTGGCGAGAAAGTGTCTTCTTAGTTTTGAGGTCCTTCAAAGAAAAACCAAACGGGTCAAATTCGACAAACACTTGATTATCACGAGTAAAATGTCTAACGAAAATAAGATTTTTAATGATTTGGGGGCTATAAAGAATATTTGGGAGAATGTAGGTTCGGTTGGGTAAAGGGTGAAAGCCCATACCTGATCCGTTAATTGGTAAAAACATGCCATTACCTACCATAATATTACAGCAAACAGGATTAGAATCAGGGATTATAATTTTACCTTGTTCATTTGTGACGTGAGTCTCGGCACCCGTATCCATAACATCCAAGGTCCAGGCTATGTTTGGTGAGTTAACCTGAAAATGCGCCATAGTTGCGCTCAAGTCGGTTGGACATAATGGATTGTAAGCCGGCTGTGCAAGACCCGGTGATTGGTAAGGGGAGAACTGGGTCGGAGAGAAGCCTGCATATTGGGCCTGAGGAGCAGGCTGTGGACCGGGCTGAGAGGTGTTTTTCCACTGCTGCTGGGTCGGGTATGGGCAAGGTGGAGGTGTCCACCAAGCCTAGTTAGGAAAATGTAACACCTCGAAAATTTCGGGTTCAATAATAAAACGACACGTGTCATGTCAGACAAAACGCGTTGTAAACCCGGATTAAATAAAAATGATTCGGCAGGATTTAAAGTGACGTCATGTTAAACTGTTACCTCTGAACGACCTTATTTATAAATCCCAAGACCCGATTAAATGTTATACACATCTTTTATACCCTCAATTCAGAATATTGTTTACAATAATGGATCTTGAAAAGCATGATTTGATCCCAAGAAGAAAAAGCAACGATAAACCTTTGTTTTCGGGTCTTGTTTTTGGAATCTAAGCAAGCAAATGCAAATGGTAGGGTAAGGGACTGTACTAAGACATATTGGAAGGTCCCTAACTGTCAAAATAAAGTTCCAAAGTCGACACAAGTGATTACCTTTCCAAAACACCAAAGAAAAGTCAAATATTGAGGCTGGAGGGAAGCTTACGGACCGCAACCTCATCTATGTTGAGGTCCGTAAGGTAGTGCCCAGTGACCAGAAACCTGCTGTTGGCTGTCTTTCGCAATTGTGACCGATTAAACTGGTTTTTATCAGTTATAAAAGACCCCTAAACTATCCTAGAGCACTAGGACAAGTGTTGAATGGTTGTGGATGGTCCTAGAGTTGGTTGTCACTTAGTTGTGGTGGATCCAAGCACTATATAAGGCCACTTGATGCAACCACATTTCTTCACACTTGCATTTGATCTTTGGAGCATCCTGGAGCATAGGAACTCTCCCTTCTGATCATAATTCGTGCATTGGACTATTGTAAGTCTTCAAGTTCTTATTTGGTTGTGTTTAGCTTAGTTAATTAGCTAAAAGTCAAACCGTCGTAATTACGGTTTGACTTCGAGATTTGTCACTAATGACTCAGTCTTATCTCGAATTAAAAGTAGTTTTAGTATGGTAATTATGTGGGTAATAAAACCCCAAAAGGGTTTCCCCTGATCACCATCCTAAGCAGGTTAAATGTCGGGTCAAACCTTTACTTAAAAAGTCAACATAATGCTTAAAATGTCTTTTATGCATAATTAGCTATCTAGATCATATATAACCTGTTTGATTATTGTTATAACTTAGTAATTAGTGTAATAACATGTTCAAACCTATTCAACCCGACTATTTCCTATTTAGACCCGGTTCGGAACCGAAAGTCACATAGTTTGACTTTTCGGTTGACTTTCTGTTCTGACCCGTTTGGGCATATTTTAGAAATTCCTCAGAGCTTAAATTGGATTAGGATACATGTTAGAACAACCCTCTGTGATTATACACCTTGGTTCACTAGTTATCCAATTAATATGCATATTTCCGTTAATTGCTCATACGTTGACCGTTATGCCCTTATTACCTTAAATCATAATTTATGAAAATGTAAAAGTGTAGAAACCTTAGTTACTGATATATAAACTTGTATGCAAAGTTTGACATCACTTTGACTTGTAGATTAAGAGTTATGCTCATTGTCGCTAAATTAAAGCTTTATGTTAACAAAATGGCGTAATTAGCATATAGCCTAGTTAAACATACTTTTTGATATCAAATCTTTTACCCACTGATGTTATATATTATTTTGGGATTTTTAAAGATTTTTAATTAATTTTAGGCTGAGCATAACTAGTAGTCGTAGGCTTAATCCGGTAATTGTCGGTTTTGCCCTTACGGGCCATAAAATGAGTTTTACTTATCTAAACAACTTCAAACCTTTTGCTACTGATCACATATGATTAATAAATTATTTTAAGCCTTCTGGAAATATAAAAATATCAGATTTAAGTATAGAACCCGGAAATGGCCTTTAATCGCCATAATTAGCGTTTTTAACGCATAGTATGTCTTAGAATCATATTGGACATACCCGGGTTGATACCTACTGATATATGAGGCAAATTATGATATTTTAACAGTAAGCAAAGGTTAATAAACTCAGACTTCGTTTTTTGAGCTTTTCGGCTTATGTGAAATTACCAAAATACCCCTACGGGGCATAGTTTGGTTAAATATGATAAATTTCACATATATGCCTTAGCCTACTGTTATAACTCATCAAAATGAGTATGTTTGCTGTTTACATCAGACCTGTAACTCAGTTAAACAATTAAACTCTTTTACAAACTTTAAAATGACCAAACTACCCCTACGGGGCATAGTTTGTGTTTAAATTAGTTCGGGGCATAACGAAAGACATCCTACTGATGTCACAACATATTTGGAGTATATTAACTTAGGAAATCTGTATATAGCTCTCATGACTACCCGTCACGCTTATTACGCGTACAGTTCGGTTTATGTAACAAGTTTACATAAATTAGCCGAAACGGGTCAAACCTTAGCGGTTTTAGCTCAAAATCCAGAATGTGAATAATAAACCCATATTAAACAAGTCTTCAAACTTGTCGGGTCTGAATCACATTCTATCCGGTCTTCGCTTAATCGTGCGTACGAACCGTATCTTCGAAACTAGCCGGTCTAAGCTTAAGCATAATTAAAGACCCGCTAGGATTCTAATAGGTTATATTTAACCTTCGTTCCAGATTAGGAGAGACAGTAAAAGCTACGTGCTATTCTACTTATTGTGAATTATACTTGCATCAGGTAAATACTTTTAACTTATTTTCCCTATACGGGCTTGGGTTATGGTACATAGCGTACCGCTTGATCGGGCATCAAATCTCCACGCTTAGTGGGTAGTTGAATAATTTGATCGGCTCGTTTTAAACAGATGTGTTTACTTTACAGCCTTTGGGGGGTTAATGACCATGTCCCGGATATCCCTGGCATCATCTTACGAGATGGCCACGACCTGAGCACGGGGTGTAGGCGTACTCCCGTGTATAACTCACTTAAAGTGGTGTGTCTATTGATCTTTAACCCGGATACGTTCCGGGCTACTGAACGCATAAGTAACATGTAAATCGTTCACAAGATTATAATATTATATAATTCTCCCAAGTTAAATAAAAATGTTTATGCCATGTGCATCCAAACCAATTTTCAATCATTTTATAAAATGAGTCAGTTGAATGTATTTACCAGTGTAAACTGACGTATTTTCCCAAAAAGACTGAATGCAGGTACTAAACGTAATTGGCTGGATTGTCTCCTAAGCATCAATAAAAGTCTCGCAAGCTTAGGATGCCAGAAGTCTGTTGAACAATTAAATGTTATTTTGTTTCGATCCATACTGTGGATAAACACCGGATAATTGTGACTTTGTTTACAATAAATAAATTCGGTTGTATCTTATTTTAAATTTGCTTCCGCTGTGCAATATTATATTGTGTTGTTCGACTAATACGTTGCCAACCACGTCACAATACTCCCCCACCGGGCCCACCGGTGACACGTGGAAATCGGGGTGTGACAGGTTGGTATCAGAGCAATCACTGAGTGAATTAAACACTAGCCTTTTTGTGTTTAATCTCAGTTACACAATTGCACATATCTAAACTTTTGAGTCTAGACTTATAACTTAGGACAAATTCCACCTCTTCGGTATTTGTTTTGTCCTTTAAATTTTATATTTTTGTTATTGTTATCTCATGCTTTATTGACAGGAATAACAAAGATGCCTCTGAGATTCTTCCGAACACGAGGAAGAGGACGAGGAAAGGGGTTAGCTACAGCCCCCAACGATCATGAAGCTGGATCTTCGCGAAGACGAGCTCCATCAAACACCGAGAGTGACGACCCTCGGGAGAATAGAAGAAACCAGTTCGAGCCGGCCAGGCGGTCGGTTTCGCATAGTTCGACCCCGCCCGCTCTTAACCCTTACGAGCCGAACAATCCACAACCCTCATACGTACCGCTGCAGAGATCACTATCTCATCATTCATATGGAGACCCTACACCTGTCTTTCGGGGACAGTTTAACCCGGTAGGATTCATACCGGAACCCGTGGGTTTTAACCCACTGGGTCCCGAGGACCACTTCTCCGGTGATCAAGCTGATGACATGGATGAGGATACGGACCCCGTCATGCCTGCAAGCGGAACTCCAAACCATCCGATCGAGATATCCGACGGATCGTCCTTTCATGGATCACCCTACGGTGGTCCAGATAGTTTTCAAGCCCTGTTCGATCAACACCAGTGGTATTACACACCATCACACCACTCGTCATCACATGGGTAGCACCAGCAGCAGCCGTCTCATCAACAACAGGAGCCTCAGCCACAGCCGCATCATCAAGATTCATCTGAGGATCATCGCTTTGTGGCAGTTACGCCACCACCTCCACCGCCACCAGTTCAACCGCCACCTCCTCAACCGTCAAGGCGTAGAAGAACCGGTGCCCGTATGTCGGTGCGACCAGGGGGTTTCACTTTCGATTCCCCACGTCAGTCTAGTGCTAGTCACTACCCACCGCACTACGAGGACCCACAAATGGGTGGGCCTTCGCAGCCAGCTTTTCAACAGCCACCGCACATGGGTTTTGATAACCCAATCCCAGCGTACACGGGTCCAAGTACTTACAACCCGTTTGAGCCACCAGCTTACCACAACTACGGATACGCTGAGGCAGATCCTTATATGGAAGCAGCAAATTATAACGCCCTCAATGCCCAAGGACCCTACGGAGATCCATGGGGGGTAAGCTACCCGAATCAGGGGTACCCAATACCTCCCAGGCCTATCATTAGAACGCAGTCGCAGCCGCCACGAATGTCTCCCCCAGAACGGGAGGAAATTCTACATAGATTGAATCAGGTTGAGCGGGAAGCTCGCCGCGACCGCCAAGAGAAGCAGACCTTCTTCCAGGGATTAATAGGGCTACTCAAGGGAAAGAACAAGAAGGATTATTAAATCCTCCCAGCTGTTGTTGTGCCCCTACGTGGGCATATTTGTTTGTTAAGCCCCTACGTGGGTGTGTATGTTTATTTGTGTGTATTGACCCCTGCGTGGGTCTACCTTTCCATAAACCCCTACGAGGGTATGTTGTATGTTTAGTCCCTGCGTGGACTTATGTTTGTTTAAGTCCCTACGTGGACAATTGTTGGTGTGTTAGTCCCTACGAGGACTTGTGTCTTTCTGTAAGACCCCTACGTGGGCATGTCTTCTGTAAGACCCCTGCGTGGGCATGTTGGTATGTTTTAGCTCCTGCGTGGGCAAATTTCATGTGTAAAAGACCCGTTTAGGGCGATATGTAATATAGTGATAAATTAATGGAGTGTTATTTTTATAAATTTCATGTTTGCCATTTGTGCATAAATAACTTATAAATGAAATAAATAAATTAAAATCATTCCTTTTAACCTGCCTAAGTAATTATTTAATTAAGAATCTTTAAGTGTGAAACCTAGCCTCGTGTCAAATATAAGACCGGGCCAAAATGGTAAGACCGGTTTAAAAGATTCAAATCCCTGTTAACATCTTAAAACATGTTAACACTCCGGCAGAAGTGATTCGTTAAAAATCACATGTCATTCTTAAGTGAATAAGGACTCTTTAGAAGATTCCTAATCCAGTTTAATGATCTCTGAATCCTGGATTTACATCATCAATTAAGATGATCATATTTAACCATACGTGGTAATATAGTGCCTACGGGCCTTGCTCATTTCTACATGAGCCAAAAGACAGTGGTAGCTATGACTCCCTGTCTAATAAAGGTAATGAACTAGGTTCAAACCTTAAAAGTCTTGATTCTCTGAAATCATGGTTTATGAAATAGTCCATGAGACCAAGCCTTATGTGCTAATATATATTGTTATTGTTTTATGTTTAGGATAAATTTTTATTGAAATCCTAAATTAATACGATTAATAAGTTAACCAAATATGGTCTATGTTTACCATGGTTAACGAATTACCCTAAGGGGTAATTCCAAAATAAAATCCCAAATAAAATATTGACCTTGTTTTCTGCAACAGTTCAATACAAATGGCTGACTCCAATGAAGGCAATAGCCATCCTGTGGAGCCGAATGAGAACGCCCAGATTACCTTAACGGGTGCTGAACTAAAAGCAATCATAGACGGCGCTATCACACAAGCTTTGGATAGACAATATGAGGAATACAGTGGTACTCGGAGTAGGACCCACTCTGCGTCACAGTCAAAGCCAAGGACACATTCTGAGGCTCATAACAAGCCTCCTCCCAAAAAGGATGGACCAAAGAAAAACGATGATGATCGCCAGTCCACCAACCACCAAAGTAACCCATCTCAACAATTAGTACTGCATCAAGGGCCCCGTAACAAGGGTTGCACATATAAGTACTTTGTGTCTTGTAAACCCAGGGATTTTACAGGGGAGAAAGGAGCCGTCGACTGTATGACGTGGCTCGATGAGATGGACACGGTCGTGGACATCAGCGGATGTGCTGAAGGTGATGTGGTTAAATTTGTCTCACAGTCCTTCAAAGGTGAAGCATTGGCATGGTGGAGATCTCTGATGGAGGCTTCCGGAAAGATCCCGTTGTATAGTATGACGTGGGATCAATTCATTGCCCTGATCAAAGATAATTTCTGCCCCCAACACGAGGTGGAAAAGATAGAATATGACTTTCTATCCTTGGTAATGAAGAACCTCGATTGTCAAGCTTATTTGACGAGCTTCAATACACTGTCTCGGCTGGTTCCCTACCTGGTAACCCCGGAGCCCAAGAGAATCGCTCGCTTTATTGGTGGTTTGGAACCCGAGATCAAGTCCAGTGTAAAAGCTTCTCGGCCAGTTACCTTCAGGTCTGTAACTGACCTTTCCTTATCCCTCACTCTTGATGCGGTCCGGCAGAGATCGCAGAGGAATAAGGCGGCCGAGAAGAGGAAGCATGAAGATGATGGTTCGCGTAAGTCGAACAAGAAGCACCGTGGGAGCGGTGATCACAAGAAGAGATCGGATTCGAAGAAGGAGGGGCATCGTTCTGGAGAGAAGCCCACATGCAAAACTTGCAAGAAACAGCACTTTGGAAAGTGCAGACTCGAATCAAACTCAAATAACGAGTCAAGGTCTTTTGCTTGTGGTTTGTGCAAGTCCAAGGAACACAAAACCTTGGATTGCAAGAAGATGAAAGATGCAACGTGCTACCGTTGCAACGAAAAGGGCCACATAAAGATAAACTGCCCTAAGTATAACAAGAAGCCTGAGGAGGCCAAGAAGACTAATGCCAGAGTCTTCAGGATGGATGCGAAGGAGGCTGTGCAGGATGATAACGTCATAACAGGTACTTTCCTTGTAAATGATGTCTTTGCAAGAGTACTTTTTGATTCAGGCGCAGATAAGTCCTTCGTAGATCATAAATTTTGTGAATTGTTGAAATTACCTGTCAAAACCCTAAAAGTGAATTATGAGGTAGAGTTAGCAGATGGTACCATCGAAACCGTCTCTACTGTGTTAGATGGATGTGTTATATCCATTAAGAACCATTCTTTTCCTCTATCTCTACTTCCCTTTAAGCTAGCTGGTTTTGACATAGTTCTGGGTATGGACTGGTTATCTTATAACCAGGCCCAAATCGTCTGTAACATGAAGCAAGTAGTGATAAAGACTCTGTCTGGTGAGTCACTTACCATTCGGGGAGATACCCAGTATGGACTACCTGAGCACGTGACTATGCTCAAGGCTTCAAAATGTTTGAAGAAAGGGTGTGTCATCTACATGGCACAGGTGATTTTGGAGGAACCCAAACCGAAGTTAGAAGACATCCCTGTCATATCGGAATACCCAGAAGTGTTTCCTGAAGATCTACCTGGCCTACCACCCGATAGACAAGTTGAATTCAGGATCGATATCATTCCTGGAGCGGCACCAGTTGCCAGAGCACCATACAGATTGGCACCCACCGAAATGAAGGAGTTGCGGACGCAGCTAGATGAACTGCTAGCTAAGGGATTCATTCGACCTAGTTCATCTCCTTGGGGAGCGCCAATCCTGTTTGTCAAGAAGAAGGATGGGTCGATGCGTCTGTGCATCGACTATCGCGAGCTTAATAAAGTCACGATCAAGAATAGATATCCATTGCCCAGGATCGACGATTTGTTCGATCAGCTTCAAGGGGCAAGTTACTTCTCAAAGATTGATCTGAGGTCAGGCTACCATCAGTTGAAGGTTAAGGATGAAGACGTTCACAAGACCGCATTTAGGACTCGTTACGGTCACTACGAGTTCCTAGTGATGCCTTTTGGGCTCACTAATGCACCAGCCGCGTTCATGGATCTCATGAATCGCGTCTGCAAACCTTACTTAGATAAATTTGTTATCGTCTTCATCGATGACATCCTTATTTATTCTAAAAATCAAACTGACCATGAGAAGCACCTACGTTGTATTCTCAAACTCCTACATCGAGAGAAGCTCTATGCCAAATTCTCTAAGTGTGAATTTTGGTTACGAGAAGTCCAGTTTCTTGGACACGTGGTCAGTGAGCGTGGTATCTAGGTGGATCCCGCTAAAGTTGAAGTTGTTATGAATTGGCAAGAGCCAAAGACACCTACGAAGATTCGTAGCTTCCTGGGATTGGCAGGATATTACAGGCGCTTCATTGAAAATTTTTCAAGGATTGCTGCACCCCTAACTTCCCTGACCAAGAAGAAAGTAAAATTCGTTTGGGGTCCTAAGCAGCAAGAGTCCTTCGATGTTTTGAAACAAAAGTTGAGCAACGCTCCTGTGCTTACCTTACCTGAAGGCGCTGAAGAATTTGTAGTTTATTGTGATGCATCACACACTGGCATGGGGTGTGTGCTTATGCAGAAAGGCAAGGTGATTGCCTATGCATCACGACAGTTAAAGGTGCACGAAAAGAATTACACCACCCATGACTTGGAATTGGGTGCCGTTGTGTTCGCACTAAAACTGTGGAGGCATTACCTTTATGGAATCAAATTTGTGATCTTTTCTGATCACAAGAGCCTCCAGCATCTGTTTAACCAGAAAGAATTAAACATGAGGCAACGCCGTTGGATGGAAACTTTAAATGATTATGATTGTGAAATCAAATACCATCCCGGCAAAGCGAATGTAGTCGCTGATACCTTAAGCAGAAAGGAAAGGGTTAAACCCATTCGAATTAACGCCAAGCGTATGGAGATAAAGAACAGTTTGATAGAAAGGGTGTTAGCTGCACAGAAGGAAGCTGTGTTGGAAGCTAACTATCCTAATGAAAAGTTAGGAGTAACTGAGGAGCAGTTAACTCTTAGCAAGGACGGAATTTTACGGTTAAATGGACGAATATGGGTTCCAATTTTTGGAGGACTTCGTGATGTCATCCTCCAAGAAGCCCATAGTTCCAAATACTCCGTTCATCCTGGAGCTGATAAGATGTACCAGGATTTAAAGGCAAATTATTGGTGGATAGGCTTGAAAAAGTCTGTAGCCGCCCATGTAGCAAAATGCTTGACATGTGCGCAAGTCAAAGCCGAGCATCAGAAACCGTCAGGTTTGCTACAACAGCCTGAACTTCCTACGTGGAAGTGGGAAATGGTAACTATGGATTTCATTACCAAGTTACCCAAGACAAGGAAAGGAAATTATACGATATGGGTTATAGTTGATCGACTGACTAAGTCAGCTCATTTCTTACCCATCAAGGAGACTTATAGCTCCGATATGTTAGCCCAGTTATACGTTGATAAGATTGTAGCCTTACACGGCATACCTGTAGCTATTATCTCTGATAGAGATACTAGGTACACGTCACATTTTTGGAAGAGTTTCCAGCAATCTTTGGGCACACGTTTGAACTTTAGTACGGCTTACCATCCTCAGACTGACGGTCAGAGTGAGCGTACTATTCAAACGTTGGAAGACATGCTACGTGCATGTGCGATCGAATTGGAAGGTTGCTGGGATAAAAACCTACCATTGATCGAATTCTCCTACAACAATAGCTACCATACCAGCATAAAGGCTGCGCCTTTTGAGGCATTATACGGTAGAAAGTGTAGATCGCCAGTTTGTTGGGCGGAAGTTGGGGAAGTCCAGTTATCAGGACCAGAGATCGTATTCGAAACGACGGACAAGATTGTCCAGATTCGTAACAATCTCCAAGCTGCCCGGAATAGGCAGAAGAGGTACGCTGATCCAAATCGTAAGGATTTTCATTTCGAAGTGGGTGAAAAAGTCCTACTTAAAGTATCACCCTGGAAAGGGGTGATGCGATTTGGTAAGAAAGGCAAACTAAGCCCGAGATACATAGGACCTTTCGAGGTTATCGAACGTGTCGGGTCAGTTGCCTATAAGTTGAACTTACCAGAAGAGCTCAGTGGAATTCACAATGTGTTCCACATCTGCAATCTAAAGAAATGTTCCGCTGACGAAACACATGTCATGCCGCATACAGATGTGCATATTGACGATAGCTTGAAATTCGTGGAAAAACCTGTGTCGATTGAAGATCGACAGGTAAGAAAGCTTCGGAGAAAGCATATACCTTTTGTTAAGGTCAAATGGGATGCCCGTAGAGGTCCCGATTTCACGTGGGAGGTTGAATCCACGATGAAAGAAAAATACCCTTACTTGTTTCAGTAAATCTCGGGTCGAGATTTATTTAAGGGGGTGAGGATGTAACACCTCGAAAATTTCGGGTTCAATAATAAAACGACACGTGTCATGTCAGACAAAACGCGTTGTAAACCCAGATTAAATAAAAATGATTCGGCAGGATTTAAAGTGACGTCATGTTAAACTGTTACCTCTGAACGACCTTATTTATAAATCCCAAGACCCGATTAAATGTTATACACATCTTTTATACCCTCAATTCAAAATATTGTTTACAATAATGGATCTTGAAAAGCATGATTTGATCCCAAGAAGAAAAAGCAACGATAAACCTTTGTTTTCGGGTCTTGTTTTTGGAATCTAAGCAAGCAAATGCAAATGGTGGGGTAAGGGACTGTACTAAGACATATTGGAAGGTCCCTAACTGTCAAAATAAAGTCCCAAAGTCGACACAAGTGATTACCTTTCCAAAACACCAAAGAAAAGTCAAATATTGAGGCTGGAGGGAAGCTTACGGACCGCAACCTCATCTATGTTGAGGTCCGTAAGGTAGTGCCCAGCGACCAGAAACCTGCTGTTGGCTGTCTTTCGCAATTGTGACCGATTAAACTGGTTTTTATCAGTTATAAAAGACCCCTAAACTATCCTAGAGCACTAGGACAAGTGTTGAATGGTTGTGGATGGTCCTAGAGTTGGTTGTCACTTAGTTGTGGTGGATCCAAGCACTATATAAGGCCACTTGATGCAACCACATTTCTTCACACTTGCATTTGATCTTTGGAGCATCCTGGAGCATAGGAACTCTCCCTTCTGATCATAATTCGTGCATTGGACTATTGTAAGTCTTCTAGTTCTTATTTGGTTGTGTTTAGCTTAGTTAATTAGCTAAAAGTCAAACCGTCGTAATTACGGTTTGACTTCGAGATTTGTCACTAATGACTCAGTCTTATCTCGAATTAAAAGTAGTTTTAGTATGGTAATTATGTGGGTAATAAAACCCCAAAAGGGTTTCCCCTGATCACCATCCTAAGCAGCTTAAATGTCGGGTCAAACCTTTACTTAAAATGTCAACATAATGCTTAAAATGTCTTTTTATGCATAATTAGCTATCTAGATCATATATAACCTGTTTGATTATTGTTATAACTTAGTAATTAGTGTAATAACATGTTCAAACCTGTTCAACCCGACTATTTCCTATTTAGACCCGGTTCGGAACCGAAAGTCACATAGTTTGACTTTTCGGTTGACTTTCAGTTCTGACCCGTTTGGGCATATTTTAGAAATGCCTCAGAGCTTAAATTGGATTAGGATACATGTTAGAACAACCCTCTGTGATTATACACCTTGGTTCACTAGTTATCCAATTAATATGCATATTTCCGTTATTTGCTCATACGTTGACCGTTATGCCCTTATTACCTTAAATCATAATTTATGAAAATGTAAAAGTGTAGAAACCTTAGTTACTGATATATAAACTTGTATGCAAAGTTTGACATCAGTTTGACTTGTAGATTAAGAGTTATGCTCATTGTCGCTAAATTAAAGCTTTATGTTAACAAAATGGCGTAATTAGCATATAGCCTAGTTAAACATACTTTTTGATATCAAATCTTTTACCCACTGATGTTATATATTATTTTGGGATTTTTAAAGATTTTTAATTAATTTTAGGCCGAGCATAACTAGTAGTCGTAGGCTTAATCCGGTAATTGTCGGTTTTGCCCTTACGGGCCATAAAATGAGTTTTACTTATCTAAACAACTTCAAACCTTTTGCTACTGATCACATATGATTAATAAATTATTTTAAGCCTTCTGGAAATATAAAAATATCAGATTTAAGTATAGAACCCGGAAATGGCCTTTAATCGCCATAATTAGCGTTTTTAACGCATAGTATGTCTTAGAATCATATTGGACATACCCGGGTTGATACCTACTGATATATGAGGCAAATTATGATATTTTAACAGTAAGCAAAGGTTAATAAACTCAGACTTCGTTTTTTGAGATTTTCGGCTTATGTGAAATTACCAAAATACCCCTACGGGGCATAGTTTGGTTAAATATGATAAATTTCACATATATGCCTTAGCCTACTGTTATAACTCATGAAAATGAGTATGTTTGCTGTTTACATCAGACCTGTAACTCAGTTAAACAATTAAACTCTTTTACAAACTTTAAAATGACCAAACTACTCCTACGGGGCATAGTTTGTGTTTAAATTAGTTCGGGGCATAACGAAAGACATCCTACTGATGTCACAACATATTTGGAGTATATTAACTTAGGAAATCTGTATATAGCTCTCATGACTACCCGTCACGCTTATTACGCGTACGGTTCGGTTTATGTAACAAGTTTACATAAATTAGCCGAAACGGGTCAAACCTTAGCGGTTTTAGCTCAAAATCCAGAATGTGAATAATAAACCCATATTAAACAAGTCTTCAAACTTGTCGGGTCTGAATCACATTCTATCCGGTCTTCGCTTAATCGTGCGTACGAACCGTATCTTCGAAACTAGCCGGTCTAAGCTTAAGCATAATTAAAGACCCGCTAGGATTCTAATAGGTTATATTTAACCTTCGTTCCAGATTAGGAGAGACAGTAAAAGCTACGTGCTATTCTACTTATTGTGAATTATACTTGCATCAGGTAAATACTTTTAACTTATTTTCCCTATACGGGCTTGGGTTATGGTACATAGCGTACCGCTTGATCGGGCATCAAATCTCCACGCTTAGTGGGTAGTTGAATAATTTGATCGGCTCGTTTTAAACAGATGTGTTTACTTTACAGCCTTTGGGGGGTTAATGACCATGTCCCGGATATCCCTGGCATCATCTTACGAGATGGTCACGACCTAAGCACGGGGTGTAGGCGTACTCCCGTGTATAACTCACTTAAAGTGGTGTGTCTATTGATCTTTAACCCGGATACGTTCCGGGCTACTGAACGCATAAGTAACATGTAAATCGTTCACAAGATTATAATATTATATAATTCTCCCAAGTTAAATAAAAATGTTTATGCCATGTGCATCCAAACCAATTTTCAATCATTTTATAAAATGAGTCAGTTGAATGTATTTACCAGTGTAAACTGACGTATTTTCCCAAAAAGACTGAATGCAGGTACTAAACGTAATTGGCTGGATTGTCTCCTAAGCATCAATAAAAGTCTCGCAAGCTTAGGATGCCAGAAGTCTGTTGAACAATTAAATGTTATTTTGTTTCGATCCATACTGTGGATAAACACCGGATAATTGTGACTTTGTTTACAATAAATAAATTCGGTTGTATCTTATTTTAAATTTGCTTCCGCTGTGCATTATTATATTGTGTTGTTCGACTAATACGTTGCCAACCACGTCACAATACTCCCCCACCGGGCCCACCGGTGACACGTGGAAATCGGGGTGTGACAGAAAAGAAGGCTGATGTCCCTACCAAGGGGAGTACTGCTGTTGTTGTCAGCCCCTGCCCCTGCCCCTACGGTTGAAAGAGCCTCCTCGGTCCCTGTTACCGCGACGATTAGAGGAGTAGTTGGGACCATCTTGCTGCTGATTCGGGTTCGAAGGAGTGCCGATAGAAGGCGGTGCTGCAGGTGCAGCCAAGACCGTAGTTTGGGAGCCTTTCTGGGCTTCGATCCTGATAACTTCATCATTTAGCATGGAGATTGCCTGGTCCCAATCAACACCTTGCATATTGATCAGGGAGGCTGTGGTGTTGTATTCAGCCGGTAGTCCACGAACAAGCTGAAGAACGAGTCAGGAGTCGGAAACGGGCTGATCAACATCGGACAACTGATTAGCTAAATCGGACAATCGCTGACAACAATCTTCAACCGATGTATAGGTTGTGAGGGTGAGGTTGCAGAACTTTGTCTCTAGTGCCGCAGCGCGAGCCTTTTTATTGCTAAAAAAATCTTCTCAAGCTTCGTCCAAACAGTTTTGGCTGTTCCATTCGTATCCAGTATACGATTCAGGAGATCATCTGAAACTGTGCTGTAAATCCATTGAAGGACCAACGCATCGAGTTCTTTCCATTGTTCATAATCTGGGGAAGTGGTGGCTGGTGGGTCTGTACCATCTATGTGGTCGGAAACTTTATACGCAACAATGTGAAGTCGAAAAGGTTTGACCCAGGAAGAATATGTGACTTTCGATCCATCCAATGTCCGGATCTTGGTCTGAATATTCGTAACAGAGGATGCAGGATGAAGGGGTGCAGGTTTGTCGGATGATCCAGCCGTGTTTGTTTTGGTCATATCAAAGTTCTTCATGTCCCATCGTCCTCACAGTATGCGGACATTTTCACGAAGGGGTTATCTCGTGAGCTATTCCAGTCGTTTCGTTCCAGCTTGAGCATTTGTCCTCCGCCCGCTCAAACTGAGGGGGTGTCTTAGCCAGCCGATTATTTTCCATATTTTAGGAATAGATTTTATTATTTATTAAGAGATAATCCTCTTGTAATTATATGTATATCTTTTCCTTCTGTACGTTGTATTCTTCCCTATATATAGGGTGTTCATAATCAATAATAATCATCAAATTCATTGAACCATATCAAGCTTTTAAGTATACGTTATTAACGTTCACTCTCCACATACGTCTCTTCTACGATGTTTTAATCCTATACCTATATAAATGCTATATGTACTAAAACAGTATTACAAATCGTATAAAGAGTGCATTTTAACTTTTATAGTCGAAAAGATATTTTTATATTAAATGATGTGTGGATTATGATTCAAATCCTTAAACTTGCAACTCATAAAGGCTTCGATTATGATGGTTGCAACTAAGTTCAATGTAGTGTCATTCACCATCTCATATGCACTAGCTGAACATCATGGGATGGCTTGGGGAGTACTGATCTCCTATCATTACTTATTTGCTTCACATATATGTTTTCCACTAGCTTCATCTATGATTGTAGGTGATTAATTCATTTTCTCAATTTTTTCTTATAAGTTAGCCTACTTTTTACGTTATTTTATAACTTTGGGTAATATCACAGAAACCAAAAATCACAATTAACAGGGAGTATATTCATCCAAGCTTCCCATTGTGCCCTTTTCGTTATGTCATATATATACATATATAAATATTATCTATTATATAAAATTAATTTCAATACTTACATTTCATAGTTAAGTAATGCAAAGGGCTTTGCCACAACATCAAAATGCTAAAAGTTTGGATCGGACATCAACAACTACGGGTGTTAAAAATATGGATCTGAAACCGAAACCGAAATATCCGAAAATCCTTATCCGAAATACCCTTGGTTATATGAAAATTTGGATATCCGATAATCATATAATCTATTTTTTTGGATTTGCATGTGGATTCTAAAAATTTCGGATAGTCAGAATATCCAGGCTCCGAAAAAAAACAATAAATATATATATATATTATAAGCACTATGTTTAGTATGAAATTTACTAAAAACTAATAAATAATCGGATTTAGTGTGGATTTATGAATGGTTTTTTTCAATGTTGGAAATTTAGAAAATCAAATATATGTTTAGTTTTAATCTATGTATGAAATAAACTTTTTGATTTTAGTTTTTATAAATTCGGATATTCGTTTAAATATCTGAGTCCATATCAAAAAATTAGATATATGAGATTTCGGATACGGATTCGGATATTAGTATTCACTATCCGAAATTTCGGATATCTGAAAACCGGATAATCCGATCTTGAGCAAGCATCACAATGAAATAAAGCATGACATTTTATTGTAATGAAGTCCTAAATTAAGTAAGAGTATTAGAACTTTGACTGATGGATGTCCAAACTTGTGTGTCATAGTTCTTAAATTGATTTCCTTAGAATAATGAGGAGAAATTCTAGGCGCATAGTATACGTCATTAACGTTCACTCTCCACATACGTCTATTCTACGATGTTTTAATCCTATGCCTATATAACTGTTATATACTCAAACAATATTGCAAGTCGTATAAAGAAGTGTTAATACAGGTGCTTATTAACATTTATTTTTGAAAAGATACTTTTAATATTAAATAATGAATGGATTACTATTCAAATCCTTAACATGCAATGCATGAAGGCTTCGATTATGATGGTTACAACTAAGTTCAATGTCGTGGCATTCACCATCTCATATGCACTAGCAGAACATCATGGGATGGATAGGGGAGTACCGATCTCCTACCATTACTTATTTGCTTCACTAATATGTTTTCCACTAGATTCATCTATGATTGCATGTGATTAATTCACAATCTCAGTTTTTTTTCTTATAAGTTAGCCTACTTTTTATGTTATTTTATAATTGTGTGTAATATTGCAGAAACCAAAGATCACAATTCACAAGGAGTATATTCATCTAAGCTTCCCATTGTCCCTTTTTCGGGTATGTCATCAATTCATTAACTATATATATATATATATATATATATATATAATCTAGTATATAAAATTTATTTCAAAACTTACATTTCATAGTTAAATAATGCAGAGGGCTTTGCCACAACATCAGTATGCTAAACGTTTGGATAGAACATCAGCAACTAGGGGTGTTAAAAAATCTGGATCTGAAACTGAATCTGAAATATCCAAGAATCATTATCCGAAATATGCTTGGTTATCTGAAAATTCGGATATCCGCTAATCATATAATCTAATTTTCAGATTCGAATGTGGATTTATTAAAATTTCGTATAATCAGATTATCCAATATCAGAAAACAAAAAAACAGTAAATATATATATATTATACGAGCACAATGTTTAGTTTGAAATTTAGTACAAATTAATAAATAATCGGATTCACTGTATGGATTTACAAATGGTTTTTGTTTTCAATGTTGGAAAATTAGAAAATCGAATATATGTTTCATTTTAATCTATGCATGAAACTGACCTTTTGATTTTAGTTTTTATAAATTCGGATATCCGTTTAAATATCTGAACTCGTATAAAAAAATCGGATATCCGAGATTTCAGATACGGATTCGGATATTAATGTTCACTATCCGAAATTTTCAGATATCTGAAAACCGGATAATCCGATCTTGAGCAAGCATCACAATGAAATAACCCTGACATTTTATTGTAGTGAAGTCCTAAATTATTAAATAAGAGTTTTAGAACTTTGATTGATGGATGTCCAAACTTGTGTGTCTTGATGCTTAAATTGATTTGCTTAGAATAATGAGGAGAAATGCTAGGTGCATACTACACATCATTGACAATCACTCTCCATATCCGTCTTCTACAGTGATTTAATCTTATGTATTAGTGCATATTCTGTATGCCAAGCACTGTCCGAATTGACTAGATAGAGCATGTGTTGAATATTGTATAGGTTAGATACGAACACATGACTGGAGAGGAAGATACAAGTTCGTATGAATGAAACAAATTCGTGCAGATGAAGGTGATCCACGCGGATGAGCTCATCCGCACGGAAGAGCTAGTCCGCTCCAAACTCACATGTATATATAGTGTCATGTGTTCACTAGTTGTTAAGTTTTGGACTTTAGAGGGGAAATGCTGGAGAGATGTGTTGATGCTCTCTTTAGCTTGTAAATGATGTATACTATTTCGGTATGAAATGGAACCTTCTACTTATGACTATTATGACAAGATTTCTACCGAATCAGTTCTATCTTATCCAAACTTCCATCTAAACCCACCGGATTCAGAAATTTCAATGGTATGAGAGCTACGATACTGATTCAATAGATCTAACAGTTGATTGAATCACATACGCTCATGATTTATGGGTTTTTATGAGTTTATAGACGTAAATCATCAAATTAACGGTCAATTCATGAACATAAAGTAAAATTGAAACCATAGGATTGATCAATAATGAATTTCGACCTAGTCTGTGAAAGAATCATCATAAAATTCGAAGGAATTAAGATTTTAGATCGAAAAGATTGAAAAAGTAGCTTTCGAAGGGAGGAGTCACATTCATACGCAGGAGAGGTTATTCGTGCGAAGGAATCATTCATCCGCAGGAATGAAACCTTATATGTTTCAAAAACCGTGGTCGTTCGCACAAACCAGTCTTTCATTCGCACGAATCACCTTCATCTGCACGGAAGGCATTCATTCGTACGAACCCTGTTCGGGGACACTGTTAGAGAATTCGGTAAATATATATGATGATGAAATCACTGAGTGTTGAAGTTAGTGGGGTAGTCACGGATACCTATGCACAATGTTTATCATTTGGAGTACTGACTATTAATGGGCCAAAACGTAAAATCCGCATTTGATGAAAAACTGACTTTTGAGGAACAAAATGTCATATTTGAGTTTTTTGAGGGGAAATGCAGTGATAAGTTTTAGTGAGGTCAGAGTTTGCCAAAAATGACGGGGAATAAAATTTTTCAAATATTAGACATTTTTGGAAATTCATACGACATGCAACAGTATCCGGGTGGTTCCAACTTCAGATTGTCCGGGGATGCATAGGATCTGAATTCGTTAGTTCATGATCATAGGAAGTTCGGAGTCTTCAAATCGTGACCAGATTGATGTCTTAGGGTTTGAGTCCCGAGTCTTTGTACAGGCCGGTTAGAAGGATTAGCATAAGAAAATGCATTAATATTGTCGATACTTAAAAGATATCATAACTTTTTGATAGTCTAAAGTGTCAGAATGGTTAATCTTCGAGCAGGTGAGTTATTTTCTTGACTAACTATAACAATCCTCAATAAACTGACACCCTCGATTATTTTTCCGACACTCTAATATATTTTAAAATGTCCCAATATGTCCAAAAATACACCCCATACGCGAAAACGGGCCTCAAATACATTAAAAAGTATTAAAAATAATTAAAAAATTGAAAAATTAAGTTGAGGCGGGCCGCGTAGAACCCACCCCAATTTACGCGGGCGGTATGAAGGTTAAAATCTGATTTCGTTAATTATTAAGTTGAGGTGAGCCACGTAAGGTAACCCATAACACTTACGCGGGCCGCATGAGATTAGAAAGATGGCGCAGCCCGGTTTAGACACGTGGCCGACGCGTGTTGACCCTACTTGCTGACTCGAACTAGCTACATGTTTGGCCAGGGTTGACACGGGCCGCGTAACCCCTGTCCTAGTGTTACGCGGGCCACGAGAAAGACAGAATTCAGCAACTATAAATAGATGGCCTCGGATCTCAGTCGAAATCGTTCAAAATTCGTTTCTCAATCTCAATTTCTGAATTATAGGCATAATACGCGGGTATTATACCCCCTAAATAGCGAAGTTCTGCTCCGTTGTAAGTATTATAACCCCTGGATACGTATTAGATACGCTACCCGATTGATCTAGGGTTCCGTAACGGCTGTCGCGGTTCTGCCCGACGTAGTAGTTGGAATGCCGTCTCGGGGAGGGTATTACTAATGTTAAAATGGGTTATTATACTAACACGTGTGATTTTGTGTAAATTATAGATTATCACCAGGAAACCCTTACGAAAAATCTAAGACAGCAATGTGTGTAATCTCCTTTTGTAAACAGTTTTTACAAACCCTTAACTATTTTACAATGCAATTTAGCAGTGATTGAGTCTTTGTAATTCTACGATTACTGCCGCTATGTTGGGGTTTTGTATACAAAATGTGAGTAACGTTACCATTGGACAAAGAGTTAGCCAATGTGTAATATGACCCACCAGTCAGGATTGACAGTACTGAATGAGTAATTGGGTAGATATAAACATTGTAATCGCCCTCAATACTGTTAAGTTTAAATTAAATTAATGTTTCTTGATTAAACTAAGATTCACTCACCAATATTCCCCACTGACAAATGTTTTCAAAACGCGTTTCAGGTAACACAATGTGAAAGCCAATTAGAAGCCAGCTGGACAGCACTGAAGGCTTGGAAAAGTGGCTATAAAATTTACCTAAATAAAGAAGGCGTTTTAATAAAATGGGATTTATCCCTGTAAATCAGCTTGTAATAAAAACTTGGGTTTCATCGCAATATGTTTATTTATATATAAATGGTGGTTTTACTCTGATAAACATTTCCTAACTACGGTCCTGATGAAAATTCTGCCGCCCGTTCCCGGGACAGATAAGGGATCGGGGGTTGTGACAGAAGGTGTTATCAGAGCTTAGCCACTGATTCAGCCACAAAAGTGTTCTGCTGACATCAAAATTCAAAGTGTTAGGAAATAAATTACGGGGATACGTGCATAACTGTATTTATTTGTTATGTGTTATTTGACTATTTGTTAGTTTACAGTATGAGCGACCAAGGACCATCTGATGCGTACCGTCAATTGTCTTGTTTGCCTAGAAGCGAAGACACCTCCTCTTCTCAGCCTGCCCTCTCAGGGTACTCTGCTGATACAGAAGAAGGAATCTTTGTGTTTAAGGCTCAGTCAGAAGAGCCATTTCCTCATAAAAAGAGGGGATGGTTCAGTCGAGGGGCACATGAGCGTAGAAAACGTATGAAAAAGTTACAAGACCAGAGAGCACTAGCCGCAGCCAAGAGAGAGACATATGCCTATGCCCAGGATATGATAAATAAGGGTATAGCTAATATTCACATCCTAGCAGCCACTGTAGTTGACCCAAATCTGGAGCAAATAATAGCACCCCAACCACAACTACCAATCCCTGACCAACCCATGGAGATAGAAAACCCTGAAAACCAAGTGGAGATGCATGACTTCAATCCGGAAGAAATCCCTAGGGTACCAGCACCAAACCCCCTAGACCCAAATTATGACCCCTGGTGGGACGACAATAGGGACTTTGTGCAACGTTACCCGGTCCATGAAGACATGCCCATGCCAAACGTAGGAGCCTACCTAGGTTTGGATCCTTTAGATCCCTATTTCCACGATGAATACATTAGGGAGATCTTGGAAGACCCTTACCAATTCTAGGCACCTACACCCCCAGGCCAGGAACCCGCACCCCAGATTCCAAACATAGTCCTAGAACCTGCACCCCCAATGAGTGCAGAAAACGTACAAGAACTTACGACTTTTGGTGAGGAAATTCTAGAGAGTAGTGAACGGATGAGACAGGTGGGAGAGCGACTCGTATGGAAATACGACGAGCGCAATATGGATTTCTGGATGAATCCATATCCGTGAATGTGATGGTGAAACGGTAGTAGTAATAATATTATAATAATAATAATAAAATAATAAAATAAAATATGTGTGTATGGATGCCTACTACTATTTTATTTCAGTTGGTATTGTAATTTTTATTACAGTACTTGTGTGTAATATATGCATAATAGTATATGAATATAGTCGCAATTGTCACACCCCAACCGATGGCGGAAACATCGGGGTATGGCACTGAGCGAAACAGATTGTCCAGAAGTTTCCATAACAATTATCATTACCAATCAATTTAAAATAACATGTCCCATACCATGTCTCAAAAGGTAAACAAATTATTACAGACAAAATCTAGGCAAATAGTCTATTCCGACAACTCAGATTTTCAAATAGAGCAATTGTTTATCTGCTTCTAGAGACCCTTGATTAAATTTGTACAGACAACTATTTGTTGGCCTCTAGAGCCTTATTCTAGCTTCGACTTCCTAGATGTGCATCCTGAGCACCTGTTACATACGTTAAAATAAAGTCAATACATATAATGTAAAGGTGAGCATACAAGTTTGATAATAGCATATAGAGTTCGAATTTTGTTTACCCATAACCAGCACGCACACATAGAGAAATGAAGCACGTTAGTTATCGACATAGATCCATCGATACCAATGACTACGAGTTGACTGCCCGGGGCAGTTCGCAATACATGATTACCACCGTAATCCATGCAAGTAATTGCCCTTAACAACCCCAGCGAACAGGTGCTGAGTCCAAACTATAGTACTATCGTTGCTAAGGCAGGTAGACAGCATTCCATGTGTAAACATAACAAACAAACATTCATAAGCCACGTATAACATGCATTAACGGTTAACGTTCAAATAGTATTGAGTAGTGTGTTTGATGTGATTTGATTAGTTGTAACGTATGTAACACCCAAAAGTGCATAAAGCAAAAAGGGATCGAGTATACTGACAGCGGTTGATGGATTAAAGGGAGCACTTAGCGAGTAGGGTTAGCCTGAATAGTTTGATAGCATAACGATAAGTGGCGCGTAAAACGATGTAATGTGTGAGTGGGTCGGACAACAGTTCGGTCGGATGATAATCCGATCGGACGGCTTGTTCGTGCGGATGACAATCCGTTCAGATGGTAATCCGTTCGGACAGGTTGTCCGGTCGGATGACTATTCGAGTGGATTGTTTCTTCCTTTGATGTGTTTGTGTATGATGGCTTATCCTTTGAAGCTTTCGTTATAGCATTATGAAAACATTGAAGTATCTCTATCCTTCAAGTCGGTCAATCGGACGGTCAGTCGTGCGGACGACAATCCGTTCGGGTGGTCATCCAGTCGGACGGTAGTTCGGTCGGACGGCGACTCTAGCGATGAGGTTACTTAGTGGGAACAAATTCACAACAGAAGAGTCACTCGGTCGGATGTCCATCCGACCGGGTGGCAACCCTGTTAATGAACATGTTGAAAATTCTTTAAGTCTTTAAAGTCCTAGTATCTCATGATCCGAAGAGTAATCCGGTCGGATGGTAGTCCGGTCGGATGGCAATTCGTTCAATACTCAAACTTCAGATAAAGTTGATTAAGTGTGGGACCCAAGGTGTGATCCGTTCAGATGGCAATCCGTTCGGGTGGCTTATCCGCTCGGGAAGTTGTCCGGTCGGATAGCACTCCGTCCCGGTTGCTCCGTCCGTCTTACACTTGGTTGTTTTGTTTGTTTGTAGTTTTATCGAGACGTTTTGATATTGCGTTAACCAACAGAACCCCATCTTGACCCAAGTGACCTGGTTGACCAGGAATCACCCTAGTTCGGCCAGTTAACCGGTTCAAGACGGTTGTTCTTGTTTAACCCGAAATCGGTGGTCTCATGAGGAGAATCTAGATCTTGGACTAGTACAACACTAAGAAGGAGTAGAAGACTAGAACAAGGTCTGATTCTACCGGTTTTGAGTGCATTGAGTGTAAAAGAGTTGAAAGAAAGTTAGAAACCATCTTTCAATCCTATTTCACTATGTTTATGTTTAGATCTATGCAAGATCTTTGTGTATTTGTGTGTAAATCTATTAGATCTCAGTTGTTCTTGGTGAATTGAGGCCAAAACATGAAGTTCTTCAAGAACTCATGATGACATCATCCTAGAACACCTCAAATCTAGTGATTTCACGGTTAAAAGTTAAGATTCAAAAGATAGAAAGGTGTAGGAGTGCGTGTAGATGAAGAAAGTACAATATTTAGAACGAGATCTTACCGGAATCGAGAGAAATCGAAGAAAAAGTGAGGAGAGTGTGTTGTTCGGACAGAGGTTTCCAAAAGTAGAAAGTTTGAGAGTGACATGGGTATTTATAGGATTCCAAAAGGGGAAAGTGTGGGTCGGTCGGATGGTACCCCGCCCGGATGACTATCCAGTCGGATGTCATCTCGGTCGGATGTCATCTTGACACCATGACCAACTGGCAGCCCGGTAGGATGGCTATCCGGCCGGATGGCACTTGGTTCGTGTGTTCGACACGACGATTTTTGCTGATTCGATTTCGATTGCGAGCGATGCGAATGCGATGGAGTTTCCTATTCAAATTACTTTTAATCCCAACCATTCATATCTCGCACTATCCCTCCTCCACTAATTATCATATCATTTCGATTTCAATTGAGTTCGATTGCGTTTCGAGTTCGATTGCGATTCGATTGATTACCACACATAATCTAAATGAACATGCACAAGTAACACATAAGGCACACACACACACGTATAATAATAACTAAAATGCGTAGTTCAAGTTGCGATTTGATGTCGATTCGATTAGCATAGTTTTATTCTCATTTAGTTAGCTTTATCGCATTGTTACTTCCTATAGTTCACAATCGTAGGTCGAGTAGATTGCAAGTAACATACGTCGATTTTTGTAATTATTGACACTTACTCCACATAATACAACTAAAATAAACATACAAAAGAAATCTACTACAAGTCAAGTTGCGCAAAATTGGTCGTTGACTTTGACCTTGACTTCTCGAAAACACGGGGTGTTACAACCTTCCCTTGTTTAGGGAATTTCGTCCCGAAATTAGGCTGAAGCCATAACAAACAACTGCGGGTACTTTGCCTTCATGTCGCTTTCAAGTTCCCAAGTGAACTCTGCGCCTCGTTTGCCTTCCCATCGGACTTTCACAATAGGAATGCGAGAGCGTCTGAGTTGCTTGGTTTGGCGGTCCATGATTTCGACAGGCTTCTCCACGAAGTGCAGTGTTTCATTTATTTGAAGGTCGTCGAGAGGTACAATTAAATCATGCTCAGCCAGGCACTTTCGGAGGTTTGACACATGGAAAGTCGGGTGGACGTTACTAAGTTCCTCCAGTAGTTCAAGTCTGTAGGCGACTTTTCCGATCCTTTCCAGAATCTTAAAAGGTCCAACATATCGAGGCGCGAGCTTTACTTTCTTTCCGAATCGGACCACACCCTTCCAAGGTGATACCTTTAGGAGTACGTAGTCACCAACGTCAAATTCAAAGGGCTTGCGTCGTCTATCGGCATAACTTTTCTGTCGATTTCGAGCTTTCGTTAGATTGTCTTGAATTTGGAAAATTTAGTCTGTCGTTTCTTGCAACAGCTTGGGACCGGTTAATTGTGAATGCCCGATCTCGTGCCACACAATAGGCGATCGACATCTTCTTCCGTATAAAGCCTCGAATGGTGCCATTTGAATGCTGGAATGATAGTTGTTGTTATACGAGAATTCAACTAACGACAGGTATTTATCCCAATTACCACCGAAGTCTATGACACACGAATGGAGCATATCTTCAAGAGTACGAATCGTTCTTTCAGTCTCACCGTCAGTTTGAGGGTGGAAAGCGGTACTTAGATTAAGCGATGTACCGAGTGTCGTTTGAAACGTTTCCCACAGTCGTGAGGTAAACCGAGCATCACGATCAGAGATGATGTCATGAGGCTTCCCATGATTACAAATGATCTCGTCGGTGTAGATTCGGGCTAATCGTTCTATCTTGTAGTCTTCCCGTATTGGCAAAAAGTGAGCTTATTTAGTCAAACGGTCAACCACAACCCAAATCCTGTCGTGACCTGATGACGTGTGCGGGAGTTATAGCAAAGATCCTGGTACATTTTGTCGGCACCGGGATGAATAGAATACCAGGATTTGTGGGCTTCGTCCATCAGAATCTGTCGTAATTCGGTCCGTTCGGGGATCCAAATTCGGTTCAGAAAATGGAATATCCCATTCGACTTACTCACAAGCTGGACTCCATCGTGGTAGATTCTTTCCTTCTTCAGGGTGCGCTCATTAAAACATGCATGTTGAGCTTCGTGAATGAGGGTTTTGAGGTTGTATTGGGCTTCGATATTACGAGTGCTAAGCAGATAGCTCCGTCTGCTGAGTGCGTCGGCAACAACATTTGCCTTGCCTGGGTGATAATGAATCTCACATTCGTAATCGTTGAGAAGTTCTACCCGTTGGCGTTGACGCATATTAAGTTCCTTCTGATTAAAGATATGTTGCAGGCTCCTATGATCGGTGAAGATCGTACACTTGGTACCATACAGGTAGTGTCGCCAAATCTTTAACGCAAAAACAACTGCGCCTAGCTCGAGATCATGGGTTGTATAGTTCTTCTCGTGGATTTTGAGCTGACGAGATGCGTAAGCTATAACCTTGTCCCGCTGCATAAGGACACGACCAAGACCGAGGTTGGAAGCATCACAATAGACAATGAAATCGTCGTTTCCGTCGGGTAATGTGAGAACAGGAGCATTGCAAAGCAGGTGCTTGAGGGTTCGAAAGGTATACTCTTGTTTGGTTCCCCAAACAAAAGGCTTGTCTTTATGCGTGAGTGCGGTAAGCGGCACAGCGATCTTTGAAAATCCTTCGATAAATCATCGATAATAGCCCAGCAGTCCGAGAAAAGAACGAACTTCAGATGGGTTCTTAGGTGTAATCCAACTCTTAACGGCTTCAATCTTCGTAGGATCGATGTGAATACCTTGACTATTTACGATGTGACCCAGGAACTGAACTTCCTCCAACTAGAATTCACACTTGGAGAACTTGGCATAGAGTTGATTCCCCTGGAGTAGCTCGAGAACCAAACGTAGATGTTGCGCGTGTTCGGTTTTTTATTTTGAATAGATCAAGACATCTTCGATGAATACGATGACGAAATGGTCGAGATATGGTTTACACACGCGATTCATCAGATCCATGAAAACCACGGGTGCGTTGGTTAAACCAAAGGGCATAACAACGAATTCGTAGTGGCCGTATCGGGTGCGAAACTCTGTTTTGGGTACATCCTCCTCTTGAATGCGTAGTTGGTGATAGCCTGAGCATAGGTTGACCTTCGAGAAACACGTAGCGCCTTGTAGTTGATCAAATAGATCGTCAATGCGGGGTAGGGGATAGCGGTTCTTGATAGTTAACTTATTCAATTCCCGATAGTTGATGCACATCCTGAACGACCCATCCTTCTTTTTGAAGAAAAGGACTGGCTCGCCCCAAGGAGAGGTGCTCGGGCGAATGAAGCCTTTCTCAAGTAATTCCTGGAGTTGGTTTGAAAGTTCACGCATTTTGGACGGCGCGAGTCGGTAGGGAGCTTTGGCAATAGGGTTGGCTCCAGGAATGAGGTCGATACGAAAGTCGATATCACGACTTGGCGGTAGCCCGGGAAGATCCTCTGGAAACACATTAGGAAATTCTCGAACCACAGGAACGTCTTTCACTTCCTTCTTCTCTTTCTTTTCCTTCTCCGCTACTACGATGTTAGCCAAGAAAGCTCTGTATTCCTTGCGGAGATACTTGCTAGTTTGGACACATGTCATGAGCTTGAGACCCTTAGAAGCGGTTTCACCGTAAACATACAATAAATCACCATTCGCGAGCGAGAATCGAATCATTTTATCAAAGCACACAACTTCAACATGGTTTTCACGAAGAAAGTCCATGCCTACTATGATGTCGAAACTTCCGAGTTGCATCGGAATAAGGTCGATTGGGAAGATGTGGTTGTTGAGATCAAGGGTACTATCACGGAGAACAGAATTAACGGCGACGGTTCTTCCGGTAGTGACTTCAACATTAAACGTCGAGGAGAGTCGGGAGCGTTTACAACTAAGGAGTTTCTCGAATTCGAACGACACAAAGCAATTATCGGCTCCAGTATCAAATAAACACGAAGCATAAATACCATTCACAAGGAACGTACCATTGACCACGTTGTTATCAGCTTGGGCTTAACGCACGTTGATGTTGAAAGTTCGTGCATGTGCTGCTTGTTGCTGTTTCTGCTGCTGTTGCTGCTAGTGAGGCTGCTGCTGGGGCTCTTGTTTCACAACCCTGTTTGGGCACATGTTGGCGAAATGGTTAGGATCGCCACATGCGAAGCAGGCTCTGGCATTGACTGCGGATGCCAGAGGAGCTTGTTGACCCTGAGGGGCGGTGAGTAGAGCTTGATGAGCAGGAGCTTGTCGAGCACGACAGTTAGTAGTGAAATGGCCATACATATTGCAATGAGCACAAAAACGGAAAGAGATGGTAGTCGGGTGGTGGTAGGTACAAGTAGGGCAAAGCGGGTGTGGCCCAGTGTATGCACGCTTGGCAGGCGGTGCATTTGCCACAGGCGCCGCTACTTGACGATGTTGGGCTGGTACAGCTTGTATCGGTGCAGCAGTGATCGCACAGTTCTTGTTGTTGGAGTTGTTCTTTCTCTTGTTCTTCCTCTTGTTGCTCGATGAGGTGGTGGTTTCAGCAGTTGGTGCGGTGGTGGTAGCTTTATGCAGGTGCTTTGAAGTTTTATCCCAGACACCATCCTTGACCCACTTGTCATTGATTTCAGTGGCCAGTAGATAAGTCTCTTCGATTGTCTTAGTCTTATCCGCTTGCACGAAATCTGCGACACAGTCAGGCTGGGCTCGGATATACTTCTTGATTGCCATGTCTGAAGTCTTGACTTAATCGGGACAGATGATGCTGAGCTGTTTGAAGCGAGCAGTGAGCGCAGCATTTTCACCATCCTTTTGTTGTATGTGCCAGAATTCATCTTCTAACTTTTGGCGCTTGTGAGGAGGGCAGAATTCTTCCAGCATGTCTTCCTTGAGTTCATCCCATGACAACCCGTAGGCTGCATTGTTTCCCCGCTTGTTTCTCTCGGCCATCCACCAGTCTAGTGCGCAGGACTTGAAGACGCCGATAGCATTCAGAGTGCGGAGGTCGTCGGGGCAACCACTCTGTCGTAGAGTGACCTCAATGGAATCAAACCATTGGAACAATGTTATAGGGCCTTCCTCGCCAGTGAATTCCTTTGGCCCACAAGACTTGAACTGCTTGAAATTGAAGGGAGCTTTGGTAGTAGCTTTAGGTGCTTCGGTTCTCGACTCCTCATATGATTTGCTGACGTTCTCTTAAACATCGCTCACGGCTTTTGCTACTTGTTTAGCGATGATCGCAGCAAGACGTTTGTCTCTCTTTTCTTGACGAGAAAGTGAGGCGTGGCGGGATCCAGATGACATGGTCTTCAATAGACATCGTCACAGGACTCAACACATCATAATCGAATCTCACCTCACACGTCTACTACTTACTAAGGCCTAGGAACACGCAATGTAACATGTATCGCGCAAACACGTAAACACATAATCACAGATTCTTATAAACATAGAAACACATAAGCACGTAAGCACGTAGAGCACAGAATCCACAAAAGCACATAAACACGAATTCACAAGATGCAGTCAGAATACAAAAACCTATCCTTCACAGTTCGCGAGCGTTCGAATATAGCGATCGCGTTTTAGCATATCGAGTAGTGTAGTATTAGCGTATATTATAGCATAAGGTCGTCCTCATCTTAGCGATTTGTGATAGAACGCAGTGCGAGTCGTGTGTGTCGATCGAAGTGAAAACAAAAATCGAGTAAATCTCTAAAAATTTAAGCACATAACAGGTAAACACACATATAAGCACATAAAATCGACGAATCATCAGAGTCGGCAGTTGCGGGCTCATAATCAAAGCACATGAAAATCGAGAAATAGGTCGTCTGCGGCTATTAGACATTGACTAACCAAAGTGGTTCGACTATTCACAAGGACTTGTTGTGCACACTTGACCTTCAGGACTATGCCTTTGCTTCGATTCTTGGGCGTTTGGCACACATTACGTTAGCCATGTTGTGACTTCAGGTCGTTGGAGTCCATCGAGACTTTGGTGAGAGTTTTGTAAAATGAGCGGAACAAGTTGTCAAGGTTAGGGTTTCACCCCTGGCTTAACAACTTTGTTCCTGTTTTTTATAAAATAGAGGAGATTATTCATCAAAATACGGATTTCACTCCTGATTTGGCATAATTCTCCCCGTTTGTAGATAAAATGCGGGTTGATCAAGCAAATTTTGTCGAGAGTTTGCGATTTTCACACCTAATCTCGACTTTATCGCTTATCCATGGTTGAAAATTCGAGTGCAGCAATAGTGTAGCGTAAGTGGGAATAGCGAGCTCATACACAATCCCTAACAGATATGCACAAGTCGGTCTGTTGGTTCCTAACTATAGACTAGGTCTCTAAGACATCGACCCGGACTAGGTCGTGTCTTGCTTAATTCCCTATAGTTATGGCTCTGATACCAATCTGTCACACCCCAACCGATGGCGGAAACATCGGGGTATGGCACTAAGCGAAACAGATTGTCCAGAAGTTTCCATAACAATTATCATTACCAATCAATTTAAAATAACATGTCCCATACCATCTCTCAAAAGGTAAACAAATTATTACACATAAATCTAGGCAAATCGTCTATTCCGACAACTCAGATTTTCAAATAGAGCAATTGTTTATCTACTTCTAGAGTCCCTTGATTAAATTTGTACAGAAAACTATTTGTTGGCCTCTAGAGCCTTATTCTAGCTTCGACTTCCTACCAGATGTGCATCCTAAGCACCTGTTACATACGTTAAAATAAAGTCAATACATATAATGTAAAGGTGATCATACAAGTTTGATAATAGCATATAGAGTTCGAATTTCGTTTACGCATAACCAACACGTACACATAGAGAAATGAAGCACGTTAGTTATCGACATAGATCCATCGATACCAATGACTACGAGTTGACTGCCTGGGGCAGTTCGCAATACATGATTACCACCGTAATCCATGCAAGTAATTGTCCTTAACAACCCCAGCGAACAGGTGCTGAGTCCAAACTATAGTACTATCGTTGCTAAGGCAGGTAGACAGCATTCCATGTGTAAACATAACAAGCAAACATTCATAAGCCACGTATAACATGCATTAACGGTTAGCGCTCAAATAGTATTGAGTAGTGTGTTTGATGTGATTTGATTAGTTGTAACGTATGTAACACCCAAAAGTGCATAAAGCAAAAAGGGATCGAGTATACTCACAGCGGTTGATGGATTGAAGGGAGCGCTTAGCGAGTAGGGTTAGCCTGAATAGTTTGATAGCATAACGATAAGTGGCGCGTAAAACGATGTAATGTGTGAGTGGGTCGGACAACAGTTTGGTCGGATGATAATCCGATCGGACGGCTTGTTCGTGCGGATGACAATCCGTTCGGATGGTCATCCGTTCGGACAGGTTGTCCGGTCGGATGACTATTCGAGTGGATTGTTTCTTCCTTTGATGTGTTTGTGTATGATGGCTTATCCTTTGAAGCTTTCGTTGTAGCATTATGAAAACATTGAAGTATCTATATCCTTCAAGTCGGTCAATCGGACGGTCAGTCGTGCGGAAGACAATCCGTTCGGCTGGTCATCTGGTCGGATGGTAGTCCGGTCGGACGGCGACTCTAGCAATGAGGTTACTTAGTGGGAACAAATTCACAGCAGAAGAGTCACTCGGTCGGATGTCCATCCAACCGGGTGGCAACCCTGTTAATGAACATGTTGAAAATTCTTTAAGTCTTTAAAGTCCTAGTATCTCATGATCCGAAGAGTAATCCGGTCGGATGGCAATTCGTTCAATACTCAAACTTTAGATAAAGTTGATTAAGTGTGGGACCCAAGGTGTGATCCGTTCGGATGGCAATGCGTTCGGGTGGCTTATCCGCTCGGGCAGTAGTCCGGTCGGATAGCACTCCGTCCCGGTTGCTCCGTCCGTCTTACACTTGGTTGTTTTGTTTGTTTGTAGTTTTATCGAGGCGTTTTGATATTGCGTTAACCAACAGAACCCCATCTTGACCCAAGTGACCTGATTGACCAGGAATCACCCTAGTTCGGCCATTTAACCGGTTCAAGACAGTTGTTCTTGTTTAACACGAAATCGGTGGTCTCGTGAGGAGAATCCAGATCTTGGACTAGTACAACACTAAGAAGGAGTAGAAGAATAGAACAAGGTCTGATTCTACCGGTATTGAGTGCATTGAGTGTAAAAGAGTTGAAAGAAAGTTAGAAACCATCTTTCAATCCTATTTCACTATGTTTATGTTTAGATCTATGCAAGATCTTTGTGTATTTGTGTGGAAATCTATTAGATCTCAGTTGTTCTTGGTGAATTGAGGCCAAAACATGAAGTTCTTCAAGAACTCATGATGACATCATCCTAGAACACCTCAAATCTAGTGATTTCACGGTTAAAAGTAAAGATTCAAAAGATACAAAGGTGTAGGAGTGCGTGTAGATCAAGAAAGTATAAGATTTAGAACGAGATCTTACCGGAATCAAGATAAATTGAAGAAAAGGCGAGGAGAGCGTGCTGTTCGGTCGGATGGCATCTTGACACCATGACCAAGTGGCAGCCCGGTCGGATGGCTATCCGGCCGGATGGCACTTGGTTCGTGTGTTAGACGCGACGATTTTTGCTGATTCGATTTCGATTGCGAGCGATGCGAATGCGATGGAGTTTCCTATTCAAATTACTTTTAATCCCAACCATTCCCTCCTCCACTATCCCTCCTCCACTAATTATCATATCATTTCGATTTCGATTGAGTTCGATTGCGTTTCGAGTTCGATTGCGATTCGATTGATTACCACACATAATGTAAATGAACATGCACAAGTAACACATAAGGCACACACACGTATAATAATAACTAAAATGCGTAGTTCGAGTTGCGATTTGATGTCGATTCGATTAGCATAGTTTGATTATCGTTTAGTTAGCTTTATCGTATTGTTACTTCCTATAGTTCACAGTCGTAGGTCGAGTAGATTGCGAGTAACATACGTTGATTTTTGTAATTATTGACACTTACTCCACATAATACAACTAAAATAAACATACAAAAGAAATCTACTACAAGTTAAGTTGCGCGAAATCGGTCGTTGACTTTGACCTTGACTTTGACTTCCCGAAAACACGGGGTGTTACAGCAATGATCGACGCTTTTGGCTAAATTGCGTGTCATGTGATTGACTATATTGAAATATTATTTTGTGATATTATACGGGGTAAATGTTTAAAATTCAGATGGCCGACGAAGGAAATCAAGGAAATCTGAATAACGATAACCATAGTAACATTAACGTGGTTAATGAGAATCCGAGCATCAATAACAATGGAAACCAAATGGATAATAGTGCCGTTCAACACATAGTGGCACAAGGAATCATAGATGCAATGCCATTTATTATTCAAACAGTTCAGGAAGTGAATAATAAAAGTAAACATAGCAGTAAGCGACCAATTGAACCAGAACACAGCGTGAACAATGGCCCTGTACTTCAAATGCCCATTCCCAAAAGAAGAAGAACTGTGTCTTACGGTTGTTCTTATAAAGAATTCTGGTCCTGTAAACCAATAGAATTCTCAGGCAATGAAGAACCTATTGCATCCCTACGCTGGATATAAAAGACTGAGGCTGTTCTGAAAATAAGTAAATGTGCGGAAGAGGACAAGATAATGTTTGCTTCCAATCTATTCAAGAATTCAGCCTTAGAATGGTGGAACACTATCCTTCAGTCTAGAGGAAGTGATAGGGTCTATAATATGGAATGGGAAGAATTTAGGAATATGGTAGAAAGGAAATTCTGCCCTCCTAATGAAAAAGAGCAAATAGCAAATAAATTCCTAAACCTGGATGAATGGAGTGGATAGTAAGGGGTACACAAAGTTATTCTTTGAATATGCTAGAATAGTACCAACCCTTGCATCACCAGAACCAGTGTTAATCTCCCGTTATATCTGGGTATTAATTGGAGAGATTAGACACGTAGTCAAGGCAGGTAGACCTCAAACTATAGAAGAAGTTGTAGAATTAACAAACACCTTGACTGATGAACTGGTGCGTACTAGAGAAGAAGACCAGAGGAAAAACCTAGCACAGAGGCTTACTTAAGAATTCCGTTCTGGGAATTACAACCGTAGGAATATAGGTTCTACCTCTGCACCTTATTGCAAGCATTGCAAAAGGAAGCATTCTGGAAAATGCTCCATCTATTGCAATTTCTGCAAAATATCATGACACAAGGAAGAAGACTGCCGGAGAAAAGCCAACAACAGGGTATGCTACAACTGTGGGGAACAAGGTCATATCAAGCCAAACTGTCCAAAATTGGCTCCAACTGTGAACAACAGGAACACTAAAAATGCTAGAGCATTTGTTCTGACCGCAGATGAAGCCAAGATGATTCTAGACGTGATAGCTGGTACGTTCTTAGTTAATGATGTTTTTGCTAAAGTATTATTTGACTCTGGTGTGAACCAAAGTTTTATTAATACTTCATTTTGCAAACTTCTAAATCAGTCATTAACTAAACTACCACAAGAATGTCTAGTAGAAACGGCTAATGGAGAAACTGTTAAGATTTCTGAAATTTTGCAGGGAGCAAGAGTAGAAATTTTAAATCAAAAGTTTAAGGCAAACCTTTATCCCATGAATCTGGTTGGATTTGATGTTGTATTAGGAATGGATTGGTTAATAACCAATAAAGCCAGTATTTTATGTGATCAAAAGTCAATCCAAGTAAATTCACCAAAAGGTGAAAAGATCACAATTAAATGAAATAAGCCCTCTAGATCCACAAAATTCATCTCTATGATGAAAACTGCAAGTTATATAAGAAAAGGTTCTATAGTGTATTTGATTTCCATAATCACTAACACTAAAGGAAAATAACTAAAAGACATTCCAGTAGTGTCTCAGTTTTCAGAGGTATTTCCAGAAGAACTACCAGGACTGCCGCCAGATAGAGAAGTCGAATTCAGAATTCACCTACTACCAGGAACGGCGCCGATTGCCAAAGCACCTTACCGTTTGGCACCAGCCGAAATGCAGGAACTGAAGAAACAATTAGATGAATTGCTGGAAAAAGGATTCATACAGCCAAGCTCATCGCCATGGGGAGCGCCGATACTATTCGTTAAAAAGAAGGACGGATCAATGCGTATGTGCATTGATTATCGTGAATTGAATAAGGTCACGATTAAGAACCGGTACCCATTACCGAGAATCGATGATCTATTCGATCAACTGCAAGGAGCTCGATTTTTCTCAAAAATCGATTTAAGGTCAGGATATCATCAATTAAAGGTACCTGAAGATGATATTCCTAAAACCGCTATCAGAACAAGGTATGGTCATTATGAATTTACCATCATGCCATTTGCTTTAACCAATGCCCCAGCCGCATTTATGGACATGATGAAACGAATATGTAAGCCATATTTGGATAAATTCATAATTGTTTTTATAGATGATATTCTAATTTACTCTAAGAATGAAGAGGATCATGCAAAGCATTTGCACGCACTTTTAAGTCTATTAAGAAAGGAAAAGCTTTATGCAAAATTTTCAAAGTGCGAATTTTGGTTAGAACAAGTACAGTTTCTTGGACATTTAGTAAACCATGAAGGAATTCATGTGGATCCCACAAAGATCGAGGTGATTACTAAATGGAAAACCCCTGAATCACCAAGGTTAGAAGTTTCTTAGGATTGGCCGATTATTATAGAAGATTTATTCGAGATTTTTCTAGAATAGCCATTCCTTTAACTAAGTTAACCTGTAAATCTATTAAGTTTGAATGAGGACCAAAACAAGAAGAAGCATTTAGAATTCTTAAGCAAAGATTAACTAATACACCCATATTAGCGTTACCAGAATGAACTGAAGACTTTGTAGTATATTGTGACGCTTCTAAGTTAGGTTATGGATGTGTATTAATGCAACGCCAAAATGTTATAGCTTACGTATCTAGACAACTTAAGAATCATGAAGAGAATTATTCAACTCATGATCTAGAGTTAGGAGCTATAATTTTTGCCCTTAAGATTTGGAGACATTACCTTTATGGTAGTAAGTTTACCATATTCACTGATCATAAGAGTTTAAGGTATGTTTTCGGGCACAAAGAGTTGAATATGCGACAAAGACGTTGGATGGAGATGCTTTGTGATTATGATTGTGATATCCAGTATCATGAAGGAAAAGCAAATGTAGTTGCTGATGCTTTAAGCCGAAAATATCACGAAAAGCCAAAAAGGGTACGTTCTCTTAAATTAAATCTACAAGTAGATTTAAATGATCAAATAAGAGAAGCACAAGAATCAGTAATCAAGGATGATGCTGAAAAACTAAAAGGTATGATTAAGGAATTAGAACAAGAAACAGATGGAATTTGGAGATTCCATAAGAAGAGAATGTGGATACCTAAATTAGGAAACTTACGTCATCGTATATTAGAAGAAGCCCATAAGTCTAAGTACACGATGCATCCAGGAAGTGATAAAATGTACCAGGGTTTAAGGAAAAATTTCTAGTGGATATGAATGAAGAAGGACATGGCAGCCTATGTTTCTAAATGTTTAACTTGTTCACAAGTTAAAGCTGAACACCAGAAACCCTCAGGTTTGTTACAACAGCTAGAAATGCCAGTGTGGAAATGGGAATTGATAACAATGGATTTTGTTACCAAATTACCCAAAACAAGGAAAGGTAATGATACAATCTGGGTGATTGTAGATAGGCTAACTAAGTCATCTCATTTCCTACCAATGAAGGAAACTTTCAGTATGGAACAGCTAGCTAAATTATATGTAAATGGAATTGTTTCATTACATGGAATTCCTTTATCAATTGTTTCTGATAGAGATAGCCGCTTTACCTCTCATTTTTGGTCAAGTTTCCAAAAAGCAATGGGAACCAAGTTAAATCTAAGCACAACTTATCATCCTCAAATGGACGGACAAAGCGAAAGGACAATTCAGACAATGGAAGACATGCTTAGAGCTTGTGTAATTGATTTCGGAGGTAATTGGGACGATCACTTACCTTTAATAGAATTTTCTTATAATAATAGTTATCACACAAGTATCAATGCTGCACCATTCGAAGCACTTTATGGACGAAAGTGCCGAACCCCAGTCTGTTGGGCAGAAATTGGGGAGAAACAACTATCTGGACCTGAGATAGTACAAGAAACAACCGACAAAATTATTCAAGTCAAGGAACGACTGAAAGCAGCACGTGATCGACAGAAGAGCTATGCCGATAACCGACACAAGCCACTGGAATTTCAAGTAGGAGATAAAGTGTTATTGAAAGTTTCTCCTTGGAAAAGAGTTGTAAGATTCATCAAGCGGGGAAAGCTAAGTCCCAGGTATGTTGGACCTTTTGAGATTATTAGAAGAATAGGACTTGTAGCCTATCAGCTACAACTGCCAGAGGAAATGGCAGGAATACATGATGTATTTCATGTATCTAATCTCAAGAAGTGTTTAGCTGATGAATCACTAATAGTACCTCTTAAGGATATAGAGGTAAATGAACAACTCAAGTTTATAGAAAGGCCTCTGCAAATTGAAGACAGAAAAGTCAAGAATCTCAAACACAAGAGATTAGTTCTAGTCAAAGTGAAGTGGGACTCCAAAAGAGGACCCGAGTACACATGGGAGCTTGAATAAAAAATGCAACAGAAATATCCACACTTGTTCCAGTAGATCTCGAGGACGAGCTCTAAAATAAGGTGGGGAGGATATAACAATCCTAAATAAACCGACACCCTCGATTATTTTTCCGACACTCTAATATATTTTAAAATGTCCCAATATGTCCAAAAATACACCCCATACGCGAAAACGGGCCTCAAATACATTAAAAAGTATTAAAAAAAATTAAAAAAAATTGAAAAATTAAGTTGAGGCGGGCCGCGTAGAACCCACCCCAATCTTACGTGGGCAGTATGAAGGTTAAAATCTGATTTCGTTAATTATTAAGTTGAGGCGGGCCGCGTAAGGTAACCCGTAACACTTACGCGGGCCACGTGAGATCAGAAAGATGGCGCAGCCCGGTGTGGCCACGTGGCCGACGCGTGTTGACCCTACTTGCTGACTCGGACAAGCTACATGTTTGACCAGGGTTGACGCGGGCCGCGTAACCCCTGTCCTAGTGTTACGCGGTCCGCGAGAAAGACAGAATTCAGCAACTATAAATAGATGGCCTCGGATCTCAGTCGAAATCGTTCAAAATTCGTTTCTCAATCTCAATTTCTGAATTATAGGCATAATACGCGGGTATTATACCCCCCCTAAATAGCGAAGTTCTGCTCCTTTGTAAGTATTATAACCCCTGGATACGTATTAGATACGCTGCCCGATTGATCTATGGTTCCGTAACGGCTGTCGTGGTTCTGCCCGACTTAGTCGTTGGAATGCCGTCTCGGGGAGGGTATTACTAATGTTAAAATGGGTTATTATACTAACACGTGTGCTTTTGTGTAAATTATAGATTATCACCAGGAAACCCTTACGAAAAATCTAAGACAACAATGTGAGTAATGTCCTTTTGTAAACAGTTTTTACAAAACCTTAACTATTTTACAATGCAATTTAGCAGTGATTGAGTCTTTGTAATTCTACGATTACTGCCGGTATGTTGGGGTTTTGTATACAAAATGTGATTAACGTTACCATTAGACGAAGAGTTAGCCAATGTGTAATATGACCCACCAGTCAGGATTGACAGTACTGAATGAGTAATTGGGTAGATATAAACATTGTAATCGCCCTCAATACTGTTAAGTTTAAATTAAATTAATGTTTCTTTATTAAACTGAGATTCACTCACCAGTATTTCCCACTGACAAATGTTTTCAAAACGCGTTTCAGGTAACACAATGTGAAAGCCAATTAGAAGCCAGCTGGACAGCACTGGAGGCTTGGAAAAGTGGCTAAAAAAGTTACCTAAATAAAGAAGGCGTTTTAATAAAATGGGATTTATCCCTGTAAATCAGCTTGTAATAAAACTTGGGTTTCATCCTAATATGTTTATTTATATATAAATGGTTGTTTTACTCTGATAAACATTTCCTAACTACGGTCCTGATGAAAATTCCGCTGCCAAATTAGACAATACGTGATACCACCGAAACTGGCTAGCGGCCGCCCGTTCCTGGGACAGATAAGGGATCGGGGGTTGTGACACTAACCACTGGGAAGTGGTGATGTTTGTTGATTAAGTTACTACTGAGACTAACAGAGAAGACTACACATCTATTTTCATGACTGAAGAGGAAGAATGTGAATCTGATCGTGAAAGAATGTTTCTTAGATCACAGTGTGTTACCAGATGATGTGATATCTGATGAAGATTTGCTGATTTTGGAGATTACCGTTTACACTTATCAATCATTTAGGAGTGTGCTTAAAGATGATTACGAAAAATGGGATTTTATATTTTCGTGGGTTTTCACAGACTTGAAGCTTACTGGTGTGGGATTCAAAGTTTCTATCAATTTCCGGTTGAGTTTTTGAAGATTAAGAGATTGAGCTAAAGTGGTAGATCAAAAATCGAACACGGATGTGATTAACGTTGAAACAGAGATGCTGCATTGATTAGTTTCATGTTGGTGATTATTCGTGAAGATTGCAGTTAAGCAAATCAGAGGACGTCAGGAACTGTGCAAACAAAAGACTGAAGTGTCATTCTAGGGGGAATCATTTCAGGGATAATATGCTAGTTCAAATGCAAACTCGAATCATCAATCAAAGGGAATTATTTGAAGATATTAGATGCTTAATTGAAGTTGCAGAGTATTCAAACACGACTCTCATATTTAAAGACCAAGATTCAACAGTGGGTGCCAAGGGGGAATTTGTTAACGCATATTATGTATGTCCGCCAATGTCCGAATAAGATAGATAGAGCATGTGTTAAATATTGTATAGGTTAGATACGAACACATGACTTTGGATAGGACGAGACAAGTTCGTACGAATGAAACACATCCGTGCGGATGAAGGTGATCCGCACGGATGAGCTCATCTGCATGGAAAAGCTAGTCCGCTCTAAACTCACATGTATATTAGGGTCATGTGTTCATTAGTTGTTAAGTTTTGGACTTTAGAGGGGAAATGCTGGATAGATGTGTTGATGCTCTCTCCAGCTTGTAAATGATGTATACTCTTTCTGTATGAAATGGAACCTTCTACTTATGACTATTATGACGAGATTTCTACCGAATTAGTTCTATCCTATCCAAACTTGCGTCTAAACCCATCGGATCTAGAACTTTCATTATGCCTATATAACTGCTATATGTACTCTAACAATATTACAAGTCGTCTAAAGAAGTGTTAAGATTCGAGGTGCTTATTAACTTTTATTTCGAAAAGATATATTTGATATTAAAGAATGTATGGATTACGATTCAAATCCTGCATTAAGGCTTTGATTATGATGGTTGCAACTAAGTTCAATGTAGTGACATTCACCATTTCATATGCACTAGCTAAATGTCATGAGATGAATATAGGAGTAGTGAACTCCAACCATTACTTATTTGCATCAATGATATGTTTTTCACTAGCTTCATTTATGATTGCAGGTGATTGATTCATGTCCTCATTTTTTTCTTATAAGTCAGCCTACTTTTTTACATTATTTTATTACTGTGGGTAATATAGAAGAAACCAAATATCACAATTAACATGGAGAATATTCATTCAAGCTTCCCATTGTGCCCTTTTCGGGTATGTCATCAATTCATTAACAATACATACATATATATATATATATAGGGAAGGGCTCATGCGAGAACCACCCTTATTGTGAGAACCATGAGAACCAATGTGAACACAACCTAAAATAGCTAAAAAACCTAAAAAAAACCCTAAAAAAACCTAACCCCCACCCCCCCCCCCCCCCACCCAAAAACCTAAACCCCCCACCCCCCCCCCCCCAAAAAAAACCTAACCCCCCCCCCCCCCCAAGCTAAAAAAAACCTAAAAAAACCTAAAAAAAACCTAACCCCACCCCCCCCCCCCCCCCCAAGCTAAAATGCTAAAAACTAAACCCTCAAAAAAACCTAAAAAAATCTAAAAAAAATCTAAAAAAATCCAAAAAATTTTTTTTGATTTTTTTAATATTTTTTAGGTTAAAATCGCTACTTTTCGAATCAAAAATTTTTTTTTTTTTTTTAAAAAAAAAAAAAAATTAAAAAATTTTTTTTTTTTTTTTTTTGGGTTCGAAAAGTAGCGATTTTAACCTAAAAAATATTAAAAAAATCAAAAAAAAAAAATTTTGTGTGTTTTTTAGCTATTTTTAGGCATTTTTGGTGTGTTCATATTGGTTCTCGCGGTTCTCGCAATAAGAGGTGGTTCTCGCATGATCTTCTCCCTATATATATATATATATATATATATATATATATACTAGGTTATCACCCGGGACTGCTTCCCGGGTTGTTTATTATTATTAGTTAATAAACACGTTTTTTTATTAAAATGTAATATATTATTTCATTAAACTTTTACACGACATTGATTAATTGTTAATACAATAATAAATTAAAAAATGTCTTCATATATGTTAACAATAATAACTTAAGTAAATATTGTCATTCATAAATGCATACACTGCCCAGTAATTTTATAACATTAAAGGCCCAATTTACATTACTAATAACATAAGAAAGCACATGAATATAAGACATACTTAACTAAATAGAAAATAAACGAACATCTGAGAAACATACTATAACATCAATAGAACGAAACAAAGTTTGAAAATGGGTGGTTTCTTCCATTCCTATCACTATTATTGCTACAATTATATATCTCTAGTTCAGCTTTTAAGCTTCAGCACCTCTACTGCTATCACCATTATTGCTACAATTACCCATACTCTTTCCGAATAAGAAACACGATACAGGACCTGTTATTTCAAACCAAAATGCAAGATCAATAGGATTTGAAAAGAAACAATAAGTTAATAACTAAAAAAATGTAAGATCAATGGAATTTGAAAAGTAACAATAAGTTAATAACTAAAAAAAAGATGGAAAGTATAGGTGGCAATTTCCACCACTTGAGAACTTGTCTATTCTGGCAATGTTTTAATGTTTTCTTATGGTCGAAAGTTGCACAAAATGTATTATTAAAGTTGCCTCCCCTAGATCGTTATATGGTTATGTCCTTTATCTAGAAATACATGGGTCAATTTTGCTCTGGTCAGAATGGGTATGTGTCAATTAAAAAAAGGGGTTATTTCAGTTCGGGTAAGAACGGGTTCTGGTCAGACCAGGTTTCAGGTCAAAACTGAGTTGTTTCTTGAAAACAAATGATGGCAACAACAATAGATCCATCTTTCGTTTGTCATCTATGCATCATTTATCAAGTATCGATTGTATATACATTTTTGTTGACTACAAAGGAGATATTAAGTTGAACTAAAGCAACAACAATTCAAATTATACCTTCTTTTTCGGAGGGGCAGAAAAGAGATCAGTTTGCCTTGGCCATATTAATCACTCAAAGATGCAGCAACTTTAAGAGAACTAAAATATGAATAGGATCTGAAAGTTTCAACAGTATATCATAAGCTAATGTATAGATTACAACATCTTTCATCCTAAATACTAAATAGCAATAAACATAACTTAGGGAACACATGGGCCAACCCAAGTATCAATTTACCCTTTTAATTTCTAACAAATGCAGTAGCTTACTTTAGAGAACCCCAAGGACTCGGTACATGAAACCAACATGATGCTCGTGAGCTCCCATTGTTATGTATATCTAAATGTGCTAAATGAAATCAAAGACAAATAATTAGTTGATTGCATTCACCAAGAACGTGAATAAATAGAAAACGAAGTGAAGAACTATTCGGGAACAAAGACCCGTTAGGGTTTCATAGCAACAACACAATCAAAGTTCCAATACATAAACAAAGACCAACTTAGTGTTTGATAGCAGCAAAAGATAAACATTCAAACAAAACATCTCCTTTACCCAAATTATAATCAACTTATTCGATTTCTTTTCCTCTCCCTTTATAGGGTTCATATAAAAAAAACAACAAATCGAATGACTGTAGAGTCAACATCACCAAAGACGGAGTCGAACGAACGCCGACAACGCCAGTCTCTGATTAGGACAACTCAATCATCATTGACTTTGACTGAAGTAATCGAAAACCCCACTTGAAACACAAGGGGTTTTTGTTATGATCTAAAAGGGTTGTTGACTTCTGATCAAGTTTTATAGTTTTAAATATATTTGAGCTCTTCAATCCACCTTAGGAGAATCAGGGAAGGGATAACTTTTACATAAAAATTAAATCTTCTTATAAAACAATCTTAAACCTCAATATAAATAAGAGAAAACACTTAAAATACAAATACATCAAACCCATTCACAAGTGTACCTTCTATGCAAAATTAGCAACTACATTGAAACTTGCTTTACATTTAGGAAGACAAAATAAAAAAGAAAAATGCATTTACAAAGACAAAAAAAAAATATAATAAAATAAAATATTTGGTTCTTAAGTCAGTAGTATATGGTTCAAAAGTCTATCATTGTTTTTCTCCTTCACAATTGTAGATGTTCTAACAAAATCAATTTTTAAAGATAACATCTGGTAACAAAGTAGATGTTCTAACAAAATCAATTTTTAAAGATCTAACATCTGGTAACAAAGAACAAACATATCATATTATTGAAAGTTTCACACATACACAAAAAAAGGTCATCAAATCTAAGCTCTCACATATCAAGAAGGATGATAAATATTTAAGATTGGTTTTAATCAAGCTTAGCAAATGAAGATAAAAAATATTCAAGCCCCAAAGTTGTCCAACCGAAAGAAGATCAAAAACTCACTAAAATTTACCCAAAAACTAAAGAAATAAATGTATTGTCCTTACATCTTTCGCATAGTGAAGCTCACCAGGCTCTAACATAGCATGCCGGTCATCAGTCTTAATATCTTGATAAAATCGGTCTCGGGTATTTACTCGAGCTAATGGACACATTGAACTTGGCCCAAATTCAAACTAATTTACCTAAAAAACACAGACAGTGTTACTATTAGATCAAGTTCAATTTACAAAACTAAAATGATCGACACCAGCTTTGCTTCTATCATTACTGCTTCTACATTAAATCTATCACAAATAGTTTTAGTCATACACTTGCTTCTAAGTGGTCACATAAACCGCACAAAATTTATACACAAACAACTGCAAATCAACTAAAATTCCTGCAATATGATTCAGGAAACACAAACTTAGAGTATAAAGATTTCCGTAAAGGCTACCACAGTAGTTCAGTAGCATCAGTTACCAATCTGACCTCCCTACAAAAAACAATCAATGGCAAAACCCTAGTATCGGTTGAGGCACAGAGGAGCCGGAGAGAATCCTAAAAACAAACAAAAACAAACTGATACTTGTTTAGATTGATCAAAAAAATTGAATCAATAAATTTCAAGTTTTAAGTAACAGTGTTTTAATAGAAATCACAAATCGTAATCATTATAAAAAAAGCTTAGGTACGAGTGTTATTCTAATCGATCGGCCTGATTGCATTTCCAATGTGGAACGATTGATATTCACATCGATGATGAAGGACATATCACAATAAGACATTTAATATCCTCAATATGCATTATGTTAAGAAATCTTTAATGCATAAAACCTTCAAAATCATATTATTTAAAAAAATAGATTATTACTAAAATAATATAACATTTCTAATAATATTTGACACAGTAATCATCGATACAACAATATTTTGTGTTGCCGGTCAACCCAACCCACCTAACCCATTTTGACGTGTTACCCGACGTAAACATGTAAGTCCTAATTGTATCATAGCGTTAACAATACACCAACAAACATCAACACCAGCAAATTTTTAAACCACTACCATTCTAAAAATTAAAAAATCAACAAATAATATTCCATGTCATTCAATAAACCACACATACAAATGTACCTTTTTGGTACCTCTATTTAACACCTTTTACTTGGTGCAAATTAGTGGCTGACAACATGAGTTTCATAGGCTTCGCTGAGTCAAGCTAGTTTTTCCAAACCTGTTGCATACTCTGTTTTTTTTTAAGAAACATGCAATTTACCCAAAAAATGTTGAAGGATCTTTTCCTTACCAACAAAATTAGTGAATAGCATGCTACTACTTTCTATGTTTTGTTCCCATCCCATAGCCATCCATTTTGACTTTTCAACCCAACATTGTGTTTACTGTAAAAAAATCTCAAAACACTTCATAAATTTGAGCATAACTTTTTAACAATTAATGAAATTGAAATATAAAGGATATGCATTTTTAAGAACCCTAATTCAATTGGACAAAAAAGATCAACAGCTTACCGATAACCGATCGAAACCACAACTGGTCAAAGTTATGTGGTGGAATCCTAGTCGTCGCCCTTCCGTCGTTGCGTTAAACCACAACCATCATAAGACCACCACTTGAGAAACACTAAATCAACCCATGCCGTTGTCGTCGTTCCTTTTCAGGCCACCATCACCATCTTCCTTGTAGTTGATTAAACAATCACAGTTTTAGAAGAAAAAAATTGAGATGGTGAACACAATAAAAAGAATAAAAAGTATAAAAATCCATGTCAAAAACCTGGAAGTTCGCCAGATGAAGAAATCAGTGTAAAATGGGAGAAGAAAACTTACGGTTTCAGAATCCCTAAATCAACCATCACATTACCCGAACTGAAGAAACCCTAAATCAACCATTGCGTCGTCGTCATTTCTCTTCAGGCCACCACCAACGTCACCGTCTTCATGTAGTCGAATCACATATATGTGTATTCATTTCTGTAGTGATTGATCAACATCTAATTGATCTTTAATCAGTGGGGAAGATGGCGATGATTGATCTAGAAGAAAGAGGAAATGGAGGCTAGGGTTTAGAATGGGGATTACCTGTAAGTGAATAACCTTGATTTTGGAATCTTTTGTTAAGCCATTCAAGCACAAGTGATTCAGAGAGAATGAGATGCAGGTAGAAGAAGAAGAAGCATATGATAGATCAGGATTTCAGGAAACCGTATGGTAGAAGCTTTAAGCCAAAGGAAGAGGGAAGCTAGGGTTTCGGTGTGAAGCAGTGAAGTAAAAAATGAGCGACCGGATTTTAGATTTTTTAGGTGACTTATATACCCGGGTCATAAAACGGGTCGGATCACATTAAAACGGGGATCCGCGTTCAATTTTAATACCCATCCAATTTCCCGCCAAAACCACATCTAAGAAGCCCTAATATTGCGACACGTGTCCCAAATTTTATTCGTTTATTATATATATATATATATATATAATTAATTTCAATACTTACACATCATAGTTAAATAATGCAGAGGGCTTTCCCGTAACATATATATGCTAAAAGTTTGGATCAACATTAGCAACTAGGGGTGTTCAAAACCTCTGGATCCGAAACCTTATTCGAAATATCCTTGGATATTTGAAAATTTGGATATCTGAAAGTCGTATAATCCGAATATTTGGATTGTGATGTGGATTTCTAAAAATTTCAGATAATCAGATTATCCGATATCGGAAAACAAAAAAAATAGTAATATATATTATATGAGCACTATGTTTAATTTGAAATATAGTAAAATTATAACAAATAATCGGATTCGGATGTGGATTTATGAATGGTTTCTCTTTTCAATGTTGGAAATTTAGAAAATCTATTTTAATCTATGTATGAAACAAACTTTTTGATTTTTTTATAAATTCGGATATCCGTTTAAATATCCAAATCCGTATCCAAAATCGGATATCTGAGATTTCGAATACTGATTCGGATATTAATATTCACTATCTGAAATTTTCGGATATCTGAAAAACAGATAATCCGATCTTGAACACCCCTGTCAGCAACATTCATGGGTACGGTTACAAATCTTACACCGTCATTCACCTTTATTGTAGCCGTCCTTTTCAGGTTTACTCTTGTAAATTATAATGTGAAATATTTTTGATGTTATACAAACTATTATGAATTTTTATATTTTCTTCGAATTTAAGATTAAGTTATTTTTAAGAGACGTCTTTTACTTTTTTCTTTTACTTTTTTCGTTAATCTAATTCTAATAAAAGATTTCAAAGAATGCCACCTGACATTCTCTTTTAATTTATCAATAATAATATATTGATTAAATATAATTAATATAATATTTAGTTCTACAATGGATATCTAATATTTTAATTAATAATCCTAATGCGTTTTTTTTTATTGAAGGTGTATTAGATTAATATTATTATTAATATATATCTATTATCATTATTATCATTATTATTATTATTATTATTATTATTATTATATAAATGGGTCTTTTTGACACATGTTATTTTATGATGTCTTCTTACCCTTAAATAAAAATATTAGTTAATAATAATAATAATAATAATAATAATAATAATAATAATAATAAATTCCTTTATAAATATTATTAAGTATATACATTTTCTATCTCCTATTAAGTAATAATAATAATAAGCAACAATTTAACTAAATTTAATTTAGATTATTACAATAACGTATATAACAGAACAAAACAATATTAAAAATATTTTTTTCTTCATACACGTTATTAAAATAGTCAAAAAAAAAAAAACCCGAGAAAAATATTGACATTTTTACCCGGCATACAAGCTTAATAATACAAAATATATTATTTGGCTATAAACAATAATTACTAACAAAGTATCAAATAACATGTACGAATACTTAAAATTTATTAATAATATAATGTTTTAATGCGAGTGAAAACAACAATTTGAAAATTAACAAACCATATTTGCTTTTAATTTCTTATTAAGGACGGATTATAAAAGTATATAATTTCTATTATATAACCTCTATAATCGACGAGTCTATAATTGAACACCACATTATAGATATAATTAATGTACACATTAAAAACCCGAAAAGAATATTTATATTTACCACATTACAGATGCAAAATTATCAAACCGTTCATATAATTATAAATATAGAAACTTCTTAACTATTTTTTCACACATTATAAAATTATACAATTACGTATAATACACGGGTCTATAATATAGTATAATAATATAATGTTGCTATTATAATAATATAGTGTAATTCTTATAAAATTCAGAACATACGGTTGCAACATACTTATTTTTATATATGTTTCGATAAGAGTTTCGTTCAAAATCAAATGGGTCATATATATTGATTTTTTTGTTCTTTAACATGACGAACCAAACCGATACCATCCGGTATTCATTTTTATGGTTTTCTCGACATTCCTATTGGTGCCGTGACGAACCAACTCCTACCGAATACATTGGTGCCGGTAGAAGTATTATCCTAATCAGTAGATCATGTATTCGTTTTTTATGGTTTCCGATCCATGTAAACACATGTTGATATCCTGTTGCGCATCGCTCTTTCGGTTGCTATACCGAGTGCCAGTATCGTATCGTTGTTGTAACAAACTAAACCAATACCAACTAAATGTCTGGCTCGCACTTGTTAAAATACATTTTAAGTTCTTTCTAGTTGGTTAAACTATTATTATACATTGAGTGAAAGAGAGATCATAAGTTGGCAAGAGAATTAGCGTTTAGAAAACCAATTCATAATATTCATTTCGATATTTACGTCATATTGTGAGTTGTAATTCCTATCAAAATTATGGAGAAATTGTATAAAGACGATATCTGCCTTCTTTCTAAGGGATTGATGATTCCTATCGCGATTAGGGAGTGAATTGTACAAGGTGGCCTCTAAAAAGTCTACATTGCTAGAGAGAAAATACTGAAGAAAAATATTAATTGGACGAAGAACAAGTATATATAAAGTGTGTCTACTTACGATCCTGATACCTTTGTTGGAAACTTACCCGATTACGAAGACGAGATCAAATTTCAGAAAATAAACTTGGATTTCTCCTAGAATCGTGTACGAATCACTATCAGATCAAACTATTTGCCGTACACACAAATGTTTAATCAGGTTAGACCAAGAGGTTTGTCAAGAACGAATTTGAGTTTGTATGTTGAGAAGAAACCGTAACCCCCCCTCCCTTTTGACCAAGAAAGGAAAAAAGAAATTTCCATCGTGGAACTGTCGATGTTCCATTCTCATTTGTCGACCAAAACAAAATAATATATCACCCACAGCACAGGTTCAATCGGTTTTGGTTAACTTATTACCAAACAATCAATCTTGATCCATGATACTAGGCCCACTCTATTAGTAGAGTGTTTTAATAAACAAGCTGATCCAGTTACTTGATATAAACCATTTAATCAATAATTGGGCCCAAATCTATATAAATCATTTGATTGATAAACTAGGTCCAAATCAGTTAATAAATAAGCCCAAATTAAATAGTTATATATACAAACCAATACCTGATCTCATTAAATTAAATTGAGTATACACTCTCGCATCTCCTAACTCGTTTAATTTTAACAAGATCGACTTAGCCGACAAGCTAATCCAACACCACCAAAACATGTCGATAACACTAAAATTACCTAACAACCTTCTGTTTGTATAGTCATATCTCTCTTGGTGTAAACCTTTTACTTAGGTGCTGTTTGTTTTTTCTGCGAGAAAAGGTCTGCAGTCTGCGGACCACATCTGCAGACATCTGCAGAAGAAGAGGTGGACCAAATGTCTGCAGTCTGCAAGGAGAAAAGGGTTTGTTTTTTTACTTCTACAAAAGCCCTTCTCACACACACAACACACACTGATCTCTCTCTCCTCCCTCGATCTCTCTCTCTCTCTCTGCCCTTCATCATCCACACTCTCTCGATCATATACAAACAAAACAACACAGAGCCTCATATTCCATATTCACAATCAGATGCTCACAAACACCCCTCCCCTTTCCCTGCTCGATGTCGGACCGGTGATACACCGGCCGACGGCGATTGTTCCAGCCGACCGACGGCCCTCTTTCCGGCGACACCCACCTGCAACACCCCTCACCATCTCGTCTCTTTTAGCTCCGACGAAGAAAACAACCGGCCACCACCACTCTTGGTGGTGGCGGCACACATCACCACCACTCTTGCCGCGACTGAACCTGTGGTCGATGTTGTTGTAGCCGGAGATGTAGCAGCGAGCTGTAGCAGCGACTTGTGACCCGCGAACAGGGCTGGGCGGGGTGGGTTGTCGAGTGGCTGGGGTAGGTCGTCGGAGCTGGGGTGGGTCGTCGGAGCTGGTTGCGGCGCCGGAGATGATGTGCGGTGGTGGAGATGGTGGAGAGGAGATGATGTGCGGAGGTGGAGCTGGTGTTTCTTTTTTTTAGGGTTTGGAGAAGTGATTTGAAGAGGCCAGAAGACTTGTGCTTATGTCTGCGCGAAAAAGAGGCCAAGCAGATGTTTTTAATGAAAAGACTTCTGAAAATCAAACAAGCTGCAGACCCTTATGTCTGCGCGTGGTCTGCGCGGCGCAGACATAAGTGGTTCTGAAGTGCTTCTAGCAAAAAACAAACAGAACCTTATTGTTTTGCAATATTAAGCTTTTCACACACACAAAAAAAAGTATCCAGTTAACAACCTTATGTTTGTATAGTGATATCTCATATCTCTCTTGGTGTAAACCTTTTACTTATTGTTTTGCAATATTAAGCTTTTTACACACAAAAAAAGTATCCAGTTAACAAACCATGAATAACTTGTCACTAAAAAAGATATAGATAACATGTCAGTTTTAATTTAGTGACAAGTTTTTTTTTTTGGAAATTTATCTTTAAAAAAAAGAAAAAAAAAACTTGTCACTAAATTAAAAATGACATGTTATCTATATCTACACTTAAGGAAATAAATTTCAATGACATGGAATGGAAGTACCAACTGGCAATCAACATGTTGGATTTACCCTTTCTAAGATTATATAGAGTACATTACCTTTATTTGGTTTTAATGAAAAGTTTGCTTTGCCTTTCTTTGCATTAATAGATTATTTGCATTTTTTTCAATTAATAATTGAATGTGGAGGCACTACCTAACCAACCCAAGGGAGTAAAAGTACATACCAATATACAATAGGAAGGTGATTTATATCAACATATTTTAGTGTGTTTATAAAAGATGTGATTTATACACATGCTATACTTTACATACAACCTATTGAAGGAAAATGATTAATAGATAAAATATTTTATTATTCTTCACGCACAACAACAAACATGACATTACACGTCATTTAAATTCTTATTTGCATCGCTATATATAAACATAAAAGTATTTTAATTTTTGTTCTATATAATAATCTATAATCTTCTTCTATATATAACTAGTCTAAGATCCCGCGAGTTCCGCGGATGGACTAACACACAAATATATAAGTTAAAATTGTTGAAATAATACTTTTAAAACAAACCATTACCATGTGATCATGAATCCATATTTGTTAAGATTTGTTCTGACACGGAATTATTATAGAAATCTGAAGTTCACGATGAAAATACAACGAAATAACGTACTATAGATATAAAATAACTTAAAGGATAAGTAAATGAAGGAAATCCGTTTTTGTGGTTTGAAATATAAATTGAAAGTCTGTTGCTCTAATATTTCTGCTTGCTGGAGCTTCGTAACCAATAAATCAAACTTTACCACATATAAGGACCGAGCAAGCACTGGTCATGATTTTTCTTAAATGATATAACCTTTTTACATTTTTCAAGCATATGTTTTTTTTTTTTACATTTTACATTGTCATTCGGATTTTTCAAGGTTAAAGAAAGATGTAAAAGCTTTTGGGTATCTTTGCCACATATAGTAATCTAGAATGGTTTAAGTAGGTTTTTAAATTATTAATGTTCTTCATCTTTTTATTTAATTAGCTTTTTAATTAATTTTTATAAATAAGGTAAAACAATTTTGGAGTAATTTATTATGGAATTTATTTAAAATTAAATGATTCGTTACAAAATTTAGGAAATATACATTATTAATCAAAATGGTTTCTAATATACATTTTTCAAACATTCCAAATGACAATGTAAAATGTAAAAGATTATATCATTTAATATATTAAACTAAATTTCGTTTTGATGTGAATATGATATGATAATCATGGGTGAATGGGTGGATTAATTATTTTATTAATAAAAATGTTGTGGGTTCAAAATATTTCTTTAAAATTTGAATTAATTTCTTAATATCAGTATACTTAAATAGGGGAATGAAGAAATTATTAAATTTCACATGTACATTTTGATAACTTACTACTGTTAGAAAATTTTAGAAGTTATTAGTTAGCCATATAATATATGGTTATTTTTTTTAAATGCCAACAAATCTATTAGTCATCAATACTGGCAACAACAGTTAACCCAACATTCATACAAAGTCTACCAAAAAACCACACAATATTACACCAAAAACAACAGTGCTTCAAACCCCAAGCGGGCTAAATCGAAACTGCACCAATCTTCCCAGCTTAAGTCGTGTCGTTTCGTAGTATGCTTAACACAAAGATACCCAAAAGTTTTTACATCTTTCTTTAACCTTGAAAAATTCGACTACTTGTTATTAAACACAACATTGTTCCTGTTTTCCACAAAACCTACACACCAACCTGGATAATGGACAACACGACCTTTCGCCATTTTTGCGAACATGGACAACGATTATGGATGGATAGTGCATATATACCATATTATTTTAAAATATGAATCTATAAATTTATGTTTTTAAAATCAAATTAAAAAAGGATAGTAATTCATTAAGTACATTAAGGGCGACCGAGTTTGGACTTTGTTTTTTGAGTTAAATGCCATTTTAGTCCCTGTGGTTTGGGCCATTTTGCTAGTTTAGTCCAAAGGTTTCATTTTTAACATGTGGGTCCAAAAAGGTTTCACAGTTACCATTTTAGTCCACTGTGTTAACTTCATCCATTTTTTCTGTTAACGAGAAGGCCAATTCGATTATTTTATATGGCTGAATTGCCCTTTTAGTTAACAGAATTACATACAAAATGACCAAATTGGCCTTCTCGTTAACAGAAAAAATGGATGAAGTTAACCCAGTGGACTAAAATGGCAACTGTGAAACCTTTTTGGACCCACAGGTTAAAAATGAAACCTTTGGACTAAACTGGCAAAATGACCCAAACCACAGGGACTAAAATGGCATTTAACTCTTGTTTTTTTATAGGTTCTCCAATTCAAAAAGTTGTAATATATGAAAAAAGGAAACCAAACGAATACATATGTGTTGGCTAAGAATAAGCCAGATAACCTGAGACGATTAAATCAAGCCAGATCCGCTTCGTCTAGATCTTCCATTTGCAGGGCCTGTCAAGGAATAAACCAAAGACTAAATTCCACTAAATCAAAATAAAACAACTTAAAGTTCAAAAAGAACCTGGTGCAATGGGCGACAATGGGCGAATGGTAAAACTTCAACTTTGTCGTTACGAAGATTGGTTTGATTCAATCTGATTCAAAACAAAGCAAATAACCAAACCCTTTTAGAATCATCGAATCAACAAAAACTAATTAGACTATACAAAAAAAATATAACTAACACCAAGCGGAAATTATAAACCAAAATGATAGATAATAACAATCAGATTGAATATGCACACTTGTTCGATATTTTAAAAGAAATCAAACACACTCCATACTATTTTCAGTCTGTTACGATCTACCATATTTGACCCGCTAAATTTTTAACTAATAATTTTATATTACCAGCTTGACCAGTTAAAATACAACATTACCCTAACCAACCCATTCATACATAAGAGACCTTTAAAGAGAACCAATAAGTTGTGGTATACTAACCGACTCATCAAAGAATGTTGCATCCCATCCAAGCTCAGGGTTAATGATGCACTATTGTAACGTCAAATAGTATAAACATTTAACCTAAAACACTAAAGAATTTTAACCCATTAAGGTGTACAAATTAACACATATCTGTGCAAAATTATAAGTTGTATAGTGTATAATTTTGACCCGTAACACATAATTTCAACCCATGATATAAAAGGTCTTAGTAACCAAAATTTAGTTAAAAGTTTTACTTATTCTTATTTCATTCACTTGTTTTCAAATGCTGCTACTCAAGTTACAAATCCTATATTCAAGGTAGAATAAAAACATATTCAGTCGATCAATTAAAAACAACGTACCTGGAAATAGTGTAATCGGCTTAGCACTCCAACAGTAATGGTATCATCAAAAGGAAACAACTCTAAATGCTAAACTGAGGAAAAAAAAAAACAACAAATACAGAGTCTTCTTCAATTAAAAACAACAATACCTGGCAATAGCGTAATTGGCTAGCCGACTCATCAAATTCATAGCCGTAGGAAGCCTATCTATGACGACTCCTTAAACCAAAAAAATCACCTTCAGCGGCACCCACCTGTTCCAAGTAAAGTTAATCCCACTGTTTGTAAAAGACCGCTTCTCTATAACCATCCTCAAGCTTTGAATCGAAAAATTACCATACGAATCCAGAAACCACGTCCCTCTATCCTGCCTTGAACCAAACGCCACAACAGAACCTGCTGCTTGCAAATCTGCCCGTTCTGGTTGACTGCTGAGCTTCCTCGTCCAACTGAACTACAGATTGTACAGGCCATTTGTCTCCACAACCCGGTCTTTAACGCTTACGCATTTGTATAATAAATAAATAAATTAGAAACGATTTTACGGCTAAATTTTATAAAAAAATAAACAAATCAATTTTAAATAAAATGTAAAACTCGTCAAACATACTATAATTGATTTTATATTTATTATGTTTTATAATAAATATAAATTGTCAAACATAGAATACATGGTATTTATATTAGAACACATTTATGATTAAATGTAAACCACATGGCGAGCAGCTCTCATTTTCAAACGGAATACCTATGATAATCATAGAATCAGCAGGTTTACGCTTTAGAAATTATTTTCCTCATCATCAAAAGCTTCCATTAACAAAACAAAATCAAACATAAAAGACCAATTAACACGGTTACCTACCTGAGTCGCTGTCGAGGACGAATCGACACAAACATGTGTGTGTTATAGTGAATGAAATCACGGACATCGATCAAACATTAGGGTTACGGGTTTGTATAAAACCCCCAAAATCTACACAACGGTTGGTCTAAGTGGTTCTCCAATTCAAAAAGTTGTAATATATGAAAAAAGGAAAGCAAACGAATACATATGTGTTGGCTAAGAATAAGCCAGATAACCTGAGATGATTAAATCAAGCCATATCCGCTTCATCTAGATCTTCCATTTGCAGGGCCTGTCAAGGAATAAACCAAAGACTAAATTCCACTAAATCAAAATAAAACAACTTAAAGTTCAAAAAGAACCTGGTGCAATGGGCGACAATGGGAGAATGGTAACACTTCAACTTTGACGTTGCGAAGATTGGTTTGATTCAATCTGATTCAAGACAAAGCAAATAACCAAACCATTTTAGAATCATCGAATCAACAAAAACTAATTAGACTATACAAAAAATATAACTAACACCAAGCGGAAATTATAAACCAAAATGATAGATAATAAAAATCAGATTGAATATGCACATTTGTTCGATATTTTAAAAGAAATCAAACACACTCCAGACTATTTTCAGTCCGTTACGACTTACCCTGTTTGACCCGTTAAATTTTTAACTAATAATTTTATATTAAGACCATCTGAAAGCAACAATGACAAAGAAGCAATTATATACGATCAGCTAAATGTGTGGCTCTAAGCTACGTCAGCATAAATTTATAAAGCAAATAATGTCCTATTTTGGTCTTTTACTCATTAAGGAAAAATAATGATTAATTATAATAATGTGTATATTAGATATCAATAGTGTTAGTCTAATATTGACACATCAAACATTTGGTATATGATTGTAGTCTCATGTTTTTTATGAAGAAAACGCTAGTATATTTTAAAGAAGCAAAATCAAAAAAAAGCTATCCAATAAATCTTTTCGGTTCCATACCCCACAGCTAGCACCATGATCTGAAGTTGTTCCACATGAACGTGAAGATACCTTGCGTACATTAAACAACTCAAATATTATTTAGATTCCTGATTCGCTTATGAGGTTTGTGATTATCTAAATGACTAAATCATGTATATATTGTATTACCAAAGTGTAAAACTGGAAATCCCTGCCCCCGGCTTCAATAGCAACAACAATAGGTCGGTTTACAACAACTTTCTTGAGCGATGATTCGTCATTAACCGGTACATCATCATAACCATCAATAGTAACAACCTTCACGTTTTTTCCGCACAAAGCAAACACACATCAGACATAAACCATAAAACCAAACTGAAAAAATTCAAAGAAGAACACAATCCAAACCTTGTAAGCATCACATCTACCCTCTCTACTAGTGTAAGGCTAGTCTTGTTCGGTCTCAATACCACCATAATCAAATATATAATCAATTTTTTTTTGTAATTATCCATTAGTGTTATGGTATTTGTATATACACATGATTAATAATAAAATTAATCCTTATTATATTATCATATAGATCTGGAGAAAGTAAATTTACGAAGTTAGGGTTATCATCATCAATCTAAACTAAAAGACACTATGAACCCCATATTATCAAAATCAATCAAACCCTAAACAAAACAAAACAAAACAAAACACAAAGAAGTTCAAATACATGTGAATAAAACTTGATGGAAGATTATGATGGCTTCTTTCAAAAGATGACTTGGAGGGCTTTCGTCGGAACATACAATCAAGAGGCAGAGATGAAACTAAGAAGTCGATAGTGTAGAAGACGGCAGAGCAGAGATCAATTAGGGGTTTTTTAGTTGAAATTCAAATGAATAAGCAAAGGATCTCAATGATTTTGGCAGGTTGGATTGTTGGAGAGAGATAATGAAGAGGCGATTTCACAATTGAATGAAGGAGAATGGAGGAAAAGCGTGTTTGAGAAGCCGCTTATTATTGAAAAAAACAATTGCCGCTCAAAATCAATTAGGGAGGAGTATCACATTGCCACGTGACATTAAGTAGCCTAAGTATATGCCATGTGGCCTAAGCTTGTTTTGCTTTATTATTATTATTTACTAGCGGTAAGACCCGTGTGCAAACACGGGTCGTTTCTTAGAAAACCATGCATAACACATATTGACAGAGAGTAAAAAAATAATTACTGCAGACTTACAAAATTGATATAAATTAATGATCAATAGGTTTATTCAACAGCAATTCCATTATGTTGATAGGAAATCACTGTTTTCTATTAACTGTTAAAAACTTTTGTTGCTTTCCAACAGACTTTACTAAGAACTGTCATCCATTATCTCCAACATAGCTTATCAGATGGATAGATAGTAACTATCAGATGTTAGTCAACCCATGTTAAAAAGGTCAGTCAACAGAAATTACAAAGGTTAGTAAACAGATGTTAAGAGAATAATGTTATTAACAACATGTGTTCTCAGGATAGGCTTAATGCAGAGCAAGTATCAGATGCTTTCAAAAAGTTGTATTGCTTTCCAACAAACATTTCCTAACAACAGTTCCTCCATTATACCCAACAGACGTTGCCAGGTTGTTGACAGATGTTTAGTATCATCATAGATTTTGTAAAACTTCTTTGTAAACCACATTAGTAGTGGTTGTACAGACTCGTTTCTCTTTATCACAAATCAAAATTTTCAACCCCTTCCTACTGTTTACTCTAGATACAGCAACATAGAGCTGGCCATGACTAAACACTGGACGTGGAAAATATAATCCAACACGCTCTAATGATTGTCCTTGACTTTTATTTATTGTCATAGCAAAACATAGTAAAAGTGGGAATTGTCTTTGAAAAATCTTCACTGGTATTCTTTTATCAGAAGGTGTCATCTTCAGTCTTGAAATCAAAGTATGATAACCTATATTAGTCCCTGTGATAATTTTTACTTCAATCACAACTTTTCCGAGCTCCGTGACTTGTAAACGTGTACCATTACACAATCCATTTGCCTGATCAATGTTTCTGAGTAACATCACTGGAGCACCAAGTTTCAGTACTAATTTATGGTTAGGTAAACCAGATAAACGAAGATTGTTTAACACATCAGGAGGAAACAATGCCATATTAAGCTCTGATTCTTCCTCCGATTGGCATAAACTATCTGAACTAAAATAAACCTTTTCTTCACCAGGCAGACTCTCTAACAACTCTTTATTTATTGAATCCACTACTTCATTAGTTGGAGCAAGAATCGCTCTTTGTTGGAAATACATTAAATCCCACAAAAACTTATTCATGTCCGGATATATAAATGAAATGAGAGAAGAAATAGGATTGACTTGGTCATGAATTAGTAAATCATCTGGTACTTCAATATCAATCTCACCATCATTTTCTTCACCAAGCAGACCATCACCAAGCTTTAAAATCCATTCTCCAAATTCCTTTATTTCTTTCAAATCTGCTTCCTGACAACCAACTCTTAATCTCATATTCTCAGTTAGCTTTAGTACTTGACATTGGTGCCATATATAAGAAGAATTCAAAGAAGCATTGACTATCATTGTTCTGGTACCTTTAGGGATGACCGGAAGAATTTGTCTAAAATCACCACCAAATAGAATTACCTTTCCCCCAAACTGCTTGGATTGCATGTTCGGTTGATTGGAACGTGATATGTCTCTCATTGTTCTATCAAGAGCCTCGAAACAATGCTTGTGAGTCATAGGTGCTTCATCCCAAATAATCAATGTTGCTCTTTTAATTAAATCACCTAACTCAGTATTAGGCTCTATCGAACATTTTGAATTCTCATTAATGTTGATTGGAATTACAAACCTTGAATGAGCAGTTCTACCACCATCCAGCAAAAGTGAAGCAATTCCACTGGATGCAACATTCAATACAACTTCACCTTTTGATCGTAATGCAGCTGAGAATGTCTTCCAAAGAATTGTCTTTCCAGTTCCACCATAACCATATACAAAAAACACACCTCCATCACCTTTTTCAATCGCTTCCATAAAAATTTTATATATCCTTTCCTGTTCGGCAGTTAAACACTTTACATAACCATCATGTTCCATTTGAAGAGCTAGTCTATCATACGATAATTCTTTCATTATCAATCGATTGTTCGACGATGAAACATAATTGTCCGGAACACTTGGCATATCATCAAAATTTCTCACTGTACTTCCATTGGTAAGTAGCAACTTTTAAATTTCAGATAGACAAATATTTTCAAGTTCTTCTTATTGAAGATACAATTCTAAAACAAATGTTGGAAAAAGTATTAGTTTTTTCCCAATAACAGAGCTATTACATAATTTTAATTTAGTTGTATATAACTTTAATAAAATAATCACATTACCTGCAATACCAGTTATCTTTCGTTTCACATAACAGGGACTTCGTTTCCGACCAAAAAACACCAGGACGAGATATCGAATTTGACACCAACAACATTACAAAAAAGGTCCTCAAGAAATCTCCGGTTGACCATGTGCTAGCTTCTTTGACAGCATTAACATATTCTTTATCATCATCCAACAGCCCCCATGCAAAACATGCATCTTTAAATGTTTGAAAAACATGCCCATCAACTGTTTTTATATCTTCAAAATAGGTTGGTCCCTTAATATGATTCAGTAAAATCCTTAGGTAATAACAATCACCAAGTGATGGTGGGACATAATGTATCCTCCCAATTGATCCATACGGATGCTTTCTTCGATTCCATTTGCGATTTTTAGCATTCCATACATAATATCCCGGAAACTGAACATACCTCAATGTCCTGGCAAATTCATCGACTTTATTACAATTCATCCACTCTGTAAACATTGTCATTTTCACAGTTGGATCAGTAACAATATCACACAAATTATCATGATCGTTATACACAATACTCTAACCATCTTCATAATGAAAAGGTAATACTTCAACAACTGGATATCTATAATGTATATCATACATGAATATTCTCCAAGCAGCTTCACAAGCAGAAATATATCTACAATCAAGGTATGCTTTTATCTCATCTACAGCTACATTCTGTTCCGTATCATTCTTGGTGCTATTGGCTTGAAAAACAGAATCAGTGACTCTATCAGACCCCTTATTAATATATTTAAACAAATATTTGATAGAACCTGACTGGTTGCACCATTCAACGTTAACGTGGCACTGATACTTTCTGAGCAGGAGAGCATTGTAAGGAACTACAAATCTATTATCAAGTGTCACACCATTCTTTACTACTGTATTATTTGTTTGATGACGACGATTGTAACACCCGTTCTTATAAATCAAGGTTTAACGTATATTTTGGGAAAATAATCATGTGATTTATGATTACATATACCTTGGAAATACTGGTTTATTAAAACTTTTACATATCACAAGTTATTCTACATAACGTGATCAGGTTAGTCGTTTAAAAATTACAACGAGGCAATGTGCGGAAGCATGTGTCTTTATCGTGTTCGGTTCTTCGAGGAGCTTGATCGTCTTTCGGCATCCAAAATGTACCTACATTTCATAAACATGAAATGCTTTAGTCTTACTAGGATTAAAACGTGTTTAAACGAGTCCGAGAAACAATTGATCACCAAAACAAAATTTTCAACCTGGCCTTCACCGTAACTTACGGTGGCACCGTAAGTTACGGTGGCCCCTGGTGACATGCCCCTACCGTAAAACAGTAGGGGGCTGCCGTAAGGCTTTTCAACTCCACCGTAACTTACGGTGGCACCGTAAGTTACGGTGGCCCCTGCATTCCAGTTTTCCATTTTGCCGTTTATTGACACGAAAACTTTCGTATCTTTCAAACCGCTTATCCGTTTGACTCACCGTTTCTTTCTACATGATTGTAATTTGACCCTTCATTATATGGAGTCAAAATCCAACATCCGGATTAACAAAATTTAAGACTTTTAAGTCTTCGGCTTAATACCATTTTTACCAAATTTTGACCCTTTCGTGATTTTATCAAACAAACATGTCTATTTGATCCTTATTCTCATGATATTCATAATTTCAATAATTACTATCATATTAGGTTCAAGTCGCGGGTCTCTTACGTATCATAAACCCGTTTATGCTCATTTGCGTATTTTGACCCGTTAAGGGTCTTTAGACATATTTTGAGCATGAAACGCTTTCATTCGTTTCTAGCATTATTATACAACATTTCATATCGAGTAATCTTCCACCACAACTATATTTGTGGTGGACTTAATGAGGTGATCTATATAATCCGAGTTTTCTCGTCGGATTGCTAATTTACGACAAAGACTCATATAGAGTCATTTGACCGTAGGTTTACATCTTTCGCTTCTTACACTTATTCCAATTATTTATTTGATCATAAAACTCGTTTCAAAACTACCTTTAAAGGTCGTTTGTCAAATTTAGCTTATAAGGGCGTTTTAGTCCATTTAGCCAATCATTTACGATGAAGGACTTTTGAAAGTATATTTGACCCATAATCCCTCTTTTAACTTATGATATTATTTGAAAAGTCATTAAGCTTTCCAAATGAAATGTTCATTATTTAAAACATTCGGTTTACTTATCAAGTAACCAAATGTCTATGTTGACTACTTTTAACACTCCTTGAACCACATGTTCTAAATGAGTGTTATACTATTTCACGTACCTGGCGCGGACCAATATATTGACCCGTTTTTAATACCTTGCTTTTATAATTGCAAATTCTTAGTGTTGCGAATATCCATTTGACATTTACTCCTGAAATAATATAACTCGACAATAATCATTAGTCGTTATTGTCAAAAGGTGATACCTTCACCTTTTGACCCATTTGGTCTAAGTGACCGATTTTGTTGGCGAGATGATATTTATTACCATCTCATCTACATGACTCGCTATGGTTTACACCGTGCGGTCATTTCACTTATTAATCGTTTCTTAACGATTTTTAGTCTATCATGGCTTACGTCCTACCGTGTCTTTCAAAACCAATAGTTATGGTCAACGCATAACCAATTTACCGTTTTACCCTTATTGTTTGTTTTGGTTTACCCTATAAGGTAACCGTTCCAAAAGTTCATTTTTCCATTTGTCATAAAAAGATCGAATTACCAATTTAACTCCTTTTAAACCATCAACATGGTTTCTTATTATGCTCGACTATCTTGTTCCGTACGTCTACACGCCGGAACATCATACCTCGATTTTGTATTTATCTTATTCATAACTAATATGATAAGAGAATATTCTGAAATATAAGACTAGTGTAAGCTATACTTACCTTGCATCCGAATTATGCTTTTCCGTCATTCTTGCTTCGTTTGACCCGCTTCCTTCCCAAGCCTTCACCTAGCTTGCCAAGCGTCAAACTATCATTGTAATTGTAAGATGGTTAGGTTAGTCATAATCATTTACGACTATTCCATCCTACTCTTCTTATATCGAATTTACCATCCGATCATACACTTGGTCGATTTGACTTTTTAAGGTCAATCGACTTATCAACTTATTCATTGCACATTTTCACTCTAATTTCAACACTTTAGTTTTCATTTAGGCATTTTAACAAACACCTAATGTGCATACATTGTTTTTACACACTTTACAACTAGGTAATATGATTTCAAGCATCTATATCACGATCTTAACATCAATTCTTTTATATCATATAACAACCCATTCCATGGTAAATATGATTTATGTACCCAAACACCTAAATTGTTCAAGTACTTTGTCTTACTAACTAATATGATGATTCTAATCACAAGTTTGACACTAACATCATCATATCATAAAAACCCATCTCAAGTCATATATGTTCAACACTCAAACTTGCAAATTGTTCAAGTATTTTGTTTCTACTAGCAACTATGATGATTTTAAACATGTGTAAACCATCATCTTCACTACATAATCAAAACCCACTTAGCACATAATAGGTTAATTATCAAATCCCTAGTTTTAACACCAATTCTCCAAGTTTTCAACTAGGGTTTGTTTCTAAACAAAGATTTCAACACAATAGCACTCATAGATTCAATATTCATTCCAGAATTTTGATTATGATTGTTCATCATAATCTCAAAGTATCACCAAATCTTAAAATTCGACATACCTTGTGATCCCCACGACTAGGTGATCATTTATATGTGTTCATGCATCGATTTGGGTCTTGATTTGAGCTTCAATTAGTTGATTTGTTGGAGTTAGGGTTTTGGCTCTCCTTGGAGCCTTCTCCTGGTCGTTCACGAACACACTAGGTGTGTGAGTGTTTTGTTTTTTATTTTAGTAAATAATCTTTTCCAAATATCTAACTTTGGTCCCTCTTGTTTCGTTAATTATTAAGTAGGTTATAACCTACTTATTTACAATCCATATTCCCTCTTATTAACCGGGTCAAACATTCCTAGTTAGCTTTAGCGGGTTCGGGAATATTTATGATTAAGTTTATTTTAGGTCCCGTCACTCGGGCCTTTTAAACACTTTATTTATCCATAAGCCTTTGTATAACTTTTATTTAATATTAGGATAATTTATTTAAAAACCTAATATTTACCGGGTTAATTTTTACCACTAACGGTATTTTACCCGTCGTCACTATTAACGTGGCTTGATTACCAAACCCGTTTTTGGGGTGTTACAACGATAGACAGGATATCCTTTAGAATCAACACAAGTCTCATCTACATATTTTTTGGGAAACTTTTTAGAACATTTTTGCTGAACCATACATGGACAAAGTGGGTTGTCTATACCACATGGTCCATGAATCATAAATTGCTTGACAAGCTCATATAATTCAAGATCTCTTTCTTTATCTAGTATCTCAGCAATAATAACACGATCAATATCAGATGCAGAAATTTGCTTTCAGTACCCAAGAACAAACATATGTGAGCATGTGGGAGTCCACGCTTCTGAAATTCCACTGTATACATAACTGAAATTTTTGAATAGTGAGCTGTTAGATAAATATAATTAGATGTTCAAATTAAAAAATATAACTAAAGGGTACCTTCTTGTATATCACCAAAGAATTTATGTTTCTTGAAATCTTTTATAAGATGATCCAATTTACACTTGAATAATCTAGAGATAATATTCGGTCTGTCTTCAGCATTAAGAGCTTTATCGTGCAAACACCTGTAAATCTCAGGCCAGTTTGGATTACAAGTCTTCGTTATGAATAAATCGGGATATCCAACAGACTTTCAAATTGCCATAGCATCCAAGTACTTTTGCATCATATATCTAGAACCACCAGTAAATGATGAAGGTAAAAGTATAGGTTTACCACAACTTGAGGCATTATTCTCTCCACTTTCAACAGTAGCATTCAAGTTCTTAAGACTTTGCGCTCTAAGTTTAAGTTGTTGTGTCCTTATATAATTCAACCAGGCAGATTCTATCATCGTGTATCCATCAACCAAAAACTGCTGAAATAGTTTTTTCGCATTAACTAACAATGAAAACTGATTCTGTCTATCTTGAATTTTGTAACAAAAGAATTCTCTAATTGTAAGATTGGTTCTAAGTACCTCATTATCAATCACAATCCCTCTATGTTTAATACCAACTCTATAACCATCTTCTGCGTATGGGAAAATAAGTGAATATTGCAAAGCAAGGTAAGAGGGATGAAGCTCACTAATTCTTTGAAGACCACCAGACTTCTTTCTAACAACAATGTCCCGTTTATCAAATGCTCCATCAAAATCATCATTTATTAACGCAACAATTTCTAATGCTGTTGGCAAATTGTGAACTCTTCCATAATTATCTCTTGTTTCAGTAAGCTTCAAGCTTACATCTTGAAACTCATTTTCTTGAAAACAATCTCTTACCATTCTGAAGGACTGGACAAGAGGATTGCAAGAATCCAACATATCTTTAAGACCCTCTATGGTTATACTATCATGCTGGTTGTTTCTTGTAGTTTTGCATTCTATCTGAGAACTGCCAGAAATATAAAATGTTAAAATTTACATTCATTTCAAATGATAATGAATGTAAATATACTTAAAAGCAAAATATATATTCATAAATGGCACAATTACCATAAAGAAATCACCTTACTGCTTTTTGACAATTTACAACTTCGTTTTGTGAATCATATATGTAAATCTGGGAGAATTTGGGTTCTTCCCCATCGTCCGGAAGTAGACTACCCATCCGATGATAATTCTAACCTTGTAGTCTAAATACATAAGGACCTTTACCTCTCTGATAACTTTTGTCAACCTTCCCACCAAGAGATGTGAAGGAAAACATCATGTTATATGCTCGAATATTATCCATGAAATTGCGAGACTGTGAGGTATGACTTTTATATAAATGACGTAGTAATGGAGGAGGTGTAGGCGGTCATGGTAGCTCAACATCTCCATTTGAACAACAAAGAGAATAAGATGTTTTGTTACGTTTTTTATTTCCCCTAAGCATTTCATATTCCCATAACATTGCATCACATTTAGAACACACAAAGATGGCATCTCCATGATCAATATAATCTACAGACTTAGCAAATTTATAAGTCAACATAAGTTATCTACATATTGAAAACTTAACAGGAATTTACATTCGTATCTTATACCTTTAGAAATTCCATGAATCTTCTTAACCACAGAATCTGGTAACATCTCATCACTCATTTGTAATTCAATTTTAGATATTCCACCTATATTGAAGCTTGTAAAATAAGATATATATAACAATTTATAAAACCTAAGATTAAACAAATATTTTGTTTCCAAAAATTTAAAACATACAATTTGTAATATCTGATAATGGAGACCTCTCAACAAAATTGGATATTTGCTTAGTACTTCCAAAAGGAGTGTAATGGACATTCCTTGATGAGATTTTTCTTGATGAATCTTATAAGACAAAAGTATATAAAATAAATGAACAAAACTACAATTCATAATTAAATTAGAAAAAAATATCTCCAGTAAGTTTACCTTTTTCATTTGTAGATGAGTGACACACATTACTACTAATATGTGGAATAACATAAGTAAGAAGGTGATACACATTCCTTCTTTCGACATTGTTGGTTGAAGCTTGTAAAATAGAACATATGTAAAGATTCCAAAAACATAACATATACATACACATTTCTTTTAAATTTTGTTTGCAAAACTATAACACATACCACTTGAAGTATTTGAAAATGGAATCCTTTCAACAGAATCAGATGTTGATGCAGGATGACAATCTCTGTTGTTTCTCTTTTGTTGAAGAACATACTTCCTTTTTTCTCTTTCTTCAGCACACATTTGACGTTGAATTGCTTGAAGGTCAACTTCATACTTACTTGAAATTGTGTTATCTGTATCCATATTTTAATATACTTGAATGAAAAAGATTGTTGACCACTCGAGAAAAGAACTTTGAAAGAATTGTGAAAATTGTTTGAAATTACCAAAAAATATCTACAGTAAGTATACCTTTTACTTGTGTAGATGAGTGAAACAAATTACTACTAATATTTGGAGTAGCAAAAGCAGGAAGATGATACACATTCCTTCTTTCAACATTGGTGGTTGAAACTTATAAAATAGAATATATGTAAGGATTCCAAAAACATAACATATACATACATATTTCTTTTAAATTTTGTTTGTAAAACTATAACACATACCACTTGAAGTATTTGAAAATGGAATCCTTTCAACAGAATCAGATGTTGATGCAGGATGACAACCTCTGTTGTTTCTCTTTTGTTGAAGAACATACTTCATTTTTTCTCTTTCTTCAGCATAGCTTTAACGTTGACTTGCTTGAAGGTCAACTTCATACTTACTTGAAATTGTGTTATCTGCATCCATAATTTAAAATACTTGAATGAAGAAGATTGTTGACCACTCAAGGAAAGAACTTTGAACATATTGTGAATTTTTTTTGAAATTACCAAAAAATATCTGCAGTAAGTATACCTTTTACTTCTGTAGATGAGTGAAACAAATTACTGCTAATATTTGGAGTAGCATAAGCAGGAAAATGATACACATTCCTTCTCTCAACATTGGTTGTTAAAACTTGTAAAATACGAAACATGTGTAAGGATTCCCAAAAGATAACATATAAATATATATTTCTTGTAAAATTTTGTTTGCAAACCTATAAGACAAACCACTTGGAGTGTTTAATAATAGAATCCTTTTAACAGAATCGGATGTTGATGTACGATGAAAACCACTCTTGTTTCGCTTTTGTTGCAGAACACACTTCCTTTTTTTCCATGCTTCAGCACAGATTTGACTTTGACTTGGTTGAAAGAACAGTTCATACTTACTTGAAATTCTATTATCTGTATCCATAATTTCAAATATCTGAATGAAGAAGATTGTTGAGCACTCAAGAAAAAGTCTTTCAAAGTATTTTGAAAATGGTTTGAATTATTTGAAAATGATTTGAATTATTTGAAAAAGAAAGCTATATTATTAGGGGGTAAAATGTAAGTTCCTTATCTCAATGGCGGTAAAATGTAATTTATTATTCCAATGGCGGTTTACCTTTTTACATAGAGGCAGATAGAAACATACTTTACCTTTTTAACGACTCTCCAAATCCCCTTTACAAAATTGTTTGTCTGATCTCATAAAAAGTGCTTCAAGTTTTAATCACCGATGTCCATTTCAATATTGAATCACTCCACTTGAATACTTCTTACTTTTGACATCATTAACAACTTCGATCAAGGTATAATAATATTTATTAAAATTTGTATATACATTAGTTTCATATGCACATGATTAACAACTGTTATGAAGACTGTTCTCAATGTATTGCATGTTTTAGATGATATATCAATTTAATTTTACAAGCTTTTTTATTTTTTATAATGTTTCCGATTTGAAGTTTTGTGATATGGTGTTACATTTGGATTCTTGAAAGCAATCGATAAAGTATATTTTGTTGTTATTCTTACTTGATATTAAAGAATATGATTAAATGACAAATCTTTTATTTATAGACTTGCAAAAAAAAAGTTATTGACAGTGGTACTCGATTCTACAGTTTTTAGAGGAATCTTTATTTATTAATATACTCTAGATAAATCGATAAATATTAAATGCGTTATCTGAATGACATAGATATGTTAAACATTGTTGGTTCACATTTGTTATCACAGTATTTATAAATAATGAAGTATCTGATAAAATACATTGTCTCATTTTTTCTTTGATTTTTAACCAGAAACATCATATCTTGGAAGATGACTTTTTATAAATATTTGGATTCTCTTAATTCCAAAATCTTCGTAAGATTATTACATTAAAACCATTTTCTACAGTTTTATTGTTAACAATTAATTCACATATAACACTTGCCAATACTTAAATACTTGAACTCAACAGATAATACCACAAAACTTTGCAAACAATCATTTACTCAAAGAAGTTCCTGGTAACGTTGGCGTTATAGAGTGTGTAAACGGTATGAGATGGGATTACCGATTCTCAAAACACAATGGAACTTTTGCTCTAAAAGAAGGATGGTCCTCAGTTGTCTCTGACCTTTCATTGAAAGAAGGATGTCTGTTGGTATTTAAAAAAACTGCACCATATACATATCTGCTGACACCTTTTGAAAAAGTTCATCACTATCCAACAAAACTACCAATGATTTCTATGTTCACATCAATATCGTTTGAGAGGAAGTTTGGATGTATGGATTCATTCTCCCATAGTTTAACTGATGTTTGTAAGGACGTGTTGGTAATTTTTGGTATTTTAATCCAATACTTAAATGTTACTATAGTAATTAGTGATATAGTTGTTAATTTTACTGTACCTTTGTTGATTTCATAATTTTATATCTTTTTGTTCAGCTAATACCCAAGGAGTTAGTCAACGTCAGTATTGGAGTTGGTAAACTTAAAGAGATATTTAAGATCTATGTGAATCAGTGGGACTCTTTTGATGTACTACTTCAACGTGATCCTCTTCAGAATTGTTACTTTATAACCGATGGATGGGAAAAGGTTGTACACTACATGGGTATGCAAACAGGAATTGTACTTGTTTTAAGATACGTAGCGGATTACATCTTTCTGCTTACTGCCTTTGATTTGAATGGATGTGAGATTGTTGCACCCAAATCCAATGACAGTCCGATAGATGATACTTCCTCACCCAATTTAGAAGTTGCTCCAATTACCGAGGATCTGCATCACAAGTCGGATGTTGAAGAATCCAATGACATAGATTCTGATAGTGATTATGTTGTATCGAATGAATCATTCGATGATATCGACGACGTAGATTTTGATGTCGCTGTCTCAGATTATGAAGCTGATCCTGATGTATACCCCTTACAAATCGTATGGTACTGCAGCAAACATTTTGTAAGTTTATTCTGTTAATATATTATTCCTCATTCTTTGGATGTTAAATGTTTGTTACAATTAAGCTATTTTTTTTGTTACTTTACTTAAATACATTATGTATTTCTTATTAATTATTGATATTTTATATTTATTTTTAAGCGTCTGAATATGAAAGTAGCGTCTTTATCAAGGATTCATAGAACAAAAAAGATGACAGTTGAAAATCTGAATGGAGTAGACACTGTAATTGACTTTTGACGGGAGAAGCATGGCAAGGGATTTAGATACGCGGCTTGTCAATTCACCAAGAAGTTCACGAAGCCCAATGGTATCTACAGAAATATGAGATGCAAATTTGTCTACTCTGAAGAAAAAGCCAAGCTGATCTTAAAGAAAGTCTACAGATAGTTGTGGTTGTTGGTATTATCTCATTTGAGATAAATTATGGGATGGTGATGTATCAAACTTCTATATTTTGAAAACTTACGACTTATGAATATTTAAATTATAATCATGTATGCATATCTTGTTATTTATATTAACTTAAACCTTTGTTGTACATTCTCCATATATTTTAATTGGCTCTTCATGATACATTACAACTTCAATTATACTCTGTAAATTTATGGGCAGTCATGGATACTTAAAAGGCTTCAACAAATTAATGGATAGTCATCGACACTTAAAACGCTTTTCTTAAAAGGCTTCAACAAATTTATGGGCAGTCATCGACACTTAAAAGGCTTCAACAAATTTCTGGGTGATCATTGTCATAACTTCACTTGAATTAACCTCTGACTACAAATAAATTTATGCACTTAACCTCTATTTAGATAAAGCTCTGTCAAACAGAAAATATGTTCAAGCAAAGTCTTTTGTTCCAAACAACCTATGCTGATAAACACAAAGACTGTTATAGAAAATAACATATGCTGATAAACACAACCTCTGCTGCTGAATATGAATACAAAAGCATCATAAAGCTAACATCTGATGTTACTTACAGATGATACCATCTTTAAACATTTTGACATCTGCTGTTGAAACAAAGGTCTGCCAAACATAACATCTGCTGATCATTCCACAGTATAGATTGCTAACATCTGCTGTGCCTTAACAGATGATGCGGTTCAAGAGGATTTCAAACATCTGTTTACACACGCATCATGATGAACATCTGCTGATAAACACCCAGATCTCCTTCAAGCAAAGGTCTGCCAAAGATAACCTCTGCTATAGACTAACAGATGATGCAGTTCAACAGAGAATGTTTAATAGCAGTGCTTTAACAGACCATGATCAACAGATGATAATATAATAACAATAATATTCAAACGGTAGCAATTACATAACATAACATTAATCGAATCAACATGGAGAGATTGTATATACATAAACTCTAGGGTTTGTCTCGAGAGATTGTATATAAGTAAACACTAATACATTAAACACTGTTACATAAATACTGATGTTGAATCCGCTGTAGATGCTGAACCATTACTGTTACTGAGCAGTGGTTTTCCTTCGGTTGATTAGGCCTTAGGTACATAAGTGCCTGTCTTTAACATGGCTTTGTCTTCAACAGTGGATAGGTCTCATCAGTCTTTACATCCACCAGTCTTTATAAGGAGCAGTGGTTAGTTATAACAGTCCTTAGCATGATCAGCTGTTATAACCACTCCATAACCATTTGAGAGGAAGCAAGTGTCCGTCTATTCAATTGAGAGGAATCATTGCATTACATCTCGGTTGAAAAACATAATCAATAATTTAGGGAAAATGGGTTTGAAAGATGATAACCCAACAGTGGAGGATCTCATTCGACAGCTCCGATAAATTCAATGGTATTCTGAAATAATGTTCCTTGATTTTTGAAGACCGACAAAGACCGAAAAATGTCCACAGTGATGCTTCTTTGGACATTTGTCGGTCTTCAAAAATCTAGGAAGCATTATTTCAGAATACCCTTGAATTTATCGAAGCTGTAGAATGAGATCCTCAACTGTTGGGTTATCATCTTTCAACCCCATTTTCCTTAAATTGATCAATTCTGTTTTTTAGACCTCCCAAAGCCACCTATCCGCCTCCAAAGAGATCGAGACAGCTTGAAGCATAACCTGGACTTGTTATCATTCCACCAATATACCAACTGAATATCAATCTACTCGTAATCACATGGTACAACAATGCAAGCATCTGAATAAACAATAACAAATCAAAGACAAAATCAAAAGCTACAAACAAATTTGATAGAATCCTGATTTATTTTAAACACATATACATCTATTTTTAAACACAAACATACATTACCTCTTGTCACACCCCGATATTTCCACGTATTACCGGTGGGCCCGGTGGGGGGTATCGTGACGTAGTTGATATCATCATAGTCAAACAACACAATATTTAAATGCACAGCGGAAGCAAAAGATAGATTTATTCCAACCAAATAAATTGTAATATAAAGTATCACAACGTAGTTGAAACAGATCCACAGGCGGATCAAAATAAAGAGGAAAACTGTTCAACAGACTTTGACACCTAAAGCTTTGCGAGACTTGATTACTGGTGCCTGGAGTATCCAGCCTATTACGTATAGCACCTGCACTTAACCTTTTTGGAAAATACGTCAGTTTACACTGGTAAATACAACTTAACCGACTCATTTTGAAAAGAGTTTGAAAATTGACTTGAATGCACTTTGGCAAAAATATATTTTTATAACTTGGGACAATTATTAAATAATCATGTATACAGTTTTACTTATTTGTCGTCCATTAGGGCCGGTTTGTAAGGCCGGTCTAGATTAATTGACACGCCACATGTATAATGCCCACAAGGATTATTCCTTAAAGTGGATTACCAGTTTTTACATAATGCATCTGTCAGGTGTACGCCTACAACCCGTGCTTAGGTCGTGGCCATTTCTTTGAATGATGCCAAGGATATCCGGGACATGGTCATTAACCCCCAAAGGCCATACACCAAATAATACATATTAAACGAGTTATGTAAATACATTAATCACAATCCGATTTAAATGATTACACACCCGACCAAGAGGGGTATTATAATACCGTATCCCAAGCCCGTATAGGGAAAATAAGTTAAGAGTATTTACCTGAGCAATGTATAAGTCAAATACAGCAAGTACAGATGGCTTTTACTAGGCTCCTAATCTGGAACAAAGGTTTTTATTATCCTATTAGAATCCTAACGGGTCTTTAATTGAGCTTAAGCTTAGACCGGTCAGTTTTAAAGAAAGATACGGTTCAAACGCACGATTAAGCGAAGACCGGATAGAATGTGATTTAGACCCGACAAGTTTGAAGACTTGTATAATATGGGTATACTAAACACATTCTGGATTTTGAGACAAAGATGATAATGTTTGACCCGTTTCGGTCAATTTATGTAAACTAGTTACATAAACCGAACCGAACGCGAAAAGGGCGTCAAGGGCAACCATAAGAGTCATATGCAAGTTCCTTGAGTTAATATGCCTTAAACTTGTTGTGATATCAGTAAGATATCTTCTATTATGCCCCAAACGAATTTAAACTCAAATTATGCCTCATAAGGGCATTTTGGTCATTTAAAAGATTATAAAAGAGTTTAATTAGTAATCTGAGTTACAGGTCTGATTTATTCAGTAAACACACTTAATTTAACAAGTTATAACAGTAGGGTATGACCTATATGTGAAATTTATCACTTAAAACCAAACTATGCACCTTAGGGGTATTTTGGTAATTTCACTTAGGCTTAAAAGGTCAAAATTGGAAACCTGAGTTTAAAAACTTTTACTTACTGTTAATATATAAAAATATACTAAAAATATCAGTAGGTATCAACCTTATATGTTTAATACGGTTTTAGCACATACCATGCGTTAAAAACGCTTAAAAAGGCGATTTGGAGCCATTTCCGGATTTTCAAAGGAAAGCTGATATTTTTATAATACCTATGTTATGCTCAGCCAAAAATTAAATAAAAATCTTCAAAAATCCCAAAATATTATATTACATCAGTGGGTAAAAAGTTTGATACCAAAAAGTGGGTTTAAATAGGCTATATGCTAATTACGCCGTTTATTTAATAAAAAGCTTTATAATTACGCTAATGAGCATAACTCTTAATCTAGACCTCAAACTGATGTCAAATTTTAGGTGCAAGTTTATAAATCAGTAACTAAGGTTTCTACTCTTTTACTTTTTCAAAAATCACGTTTTATAGTCAAAAGGGCATAATAGTCAACATTTAACCACTTAACGGAAACATGCATATGAATCGGATAACTAATGAACCAAGTTGTATAATCTCAGAGAGTTATACTTATATGAAACCTGGTCCAAATAAAGCTCTAAGGCAATTCTAAAACATGCATAAACGGGTTAGAACTGAAAGTCAAAGCAAAAGTCAATTTATGCGACTTTCGGTTCCGATCCGGGTCTTAAACTGAAAATTGTCGGGTTGCACATGTTTAGACATGTTCTTACATTAATTACCAAGTTCTATGAGTGATCAAACAGGTTGCATGCCTCCTATATTGCTAATTATGTATTAATTTGAAAATAAGCATTCTCTTGACTTTTTAATAACAAATTTGACCCGACAATTGACCTAGTTAGAGTGGGAATCAGAGAGTACCCTTTTAAGGTTTATTACCCATATAATTACCTACTTATAGGTACTTTCAATTCGAGAATTGACTGAGCAGATTTTATTTAATTTCAAAGTCAAACGTTAATTATGACGGTTTGACTTTTAGTTAATTAACTAGGCTAAACTAAATTAGAAAGGGTTAAGAATACTTACAAGAGTCCTAATCACGACTAGGGAGCCTAATGAATCCTTGTTGCTGACCAGAGAGCTCCAGATGTGAGTCTTGTGAGTTTTGTAAACGCAAGTGATCAAATGTTGCAACTTTGGTGCCTTTATATATCAATTTTGATCTTCTAAGATGATGCCAAGATAGTCTATGAGTGTTTCCAGATCATGCCAAGTGCCCTCTATGCATGTAATACCATTGGAGAGCCTCTGGTATAAGAAAACAACTGATTAAAGTCGGTTCAGACCTGCAACAGGCAGTTGTGCGCTGTTTCTGTCGCTGCTGCTTGTACGCGGGCCGCGAGAAGCTCCTCGCGGGGCGTCTAAAACCTGCGCAACAGGTTAAATAAGTTTCAACTTTTACAATTTAGTCCCTGGTCCTTTGTAACGTGGTTTTGATTGTTTTTCTTGCACTTTTGACCCTCAAACTTTATTTTTAAGGACCCTAGGACTTTTACAAACTTGGTTAATGTGACAACTCGAAATTTAGAACCTTTCGTTGTATCTTGGTGTAACTTGCTTGAAACGTTATGTGATTAGTTAACTTGTTGGTTCAATGAATGACCTAAGTGAAATTATGTGATTATATGTTATGCTTATATGTATGAGTGTGATTATGTGAACCGAGACACAGGGACACGACTCGAGACCATGCGGTCTCGAGTGAACAGTAACGGTTGGGCCGGATTGGGCCATGCACCTCTTTAGTCCACTAGTATATAAACATCGTGGTTAGCCACACTTGTCATTTTTGGGCAAACAACACACACTCTCCTACACACACACACTCTCACTCTCTCTCACTAAAACCCTAGCAACACCACCCTCTTCTCTTGTGCCGGATCAAGAGTAGCAAGCCAAGCTCTCGGATTTGCTTGTGTTCTTCACTCGGAAACTTTCGGACAACAAACCTACTCTCCTTCACACACACCTCATCAACCGGTTAGTGTTTTATGATGTTTGTTGTTAGAATAGTTGTATGAATGATGATGTTCTTGTGAATCGGATGCGTATGATGATGTTATTCGGCTAACATGTCTTGATTTCGGATATATTGCATATTGAGCTAATGATGTCTTGTGTCTAAATGTGATTTGAACCATTGATTGTCGATGTTCATGAAATAGGCTTGCATATATGTATTAGATAATGCCATGTTAATCGGATTGTACACTCTTGTGCTAAGAACCGAATGCTTGTTAAACCGGCTACATGTGTGTGGAAATCGGATTAGTGTAGAGTCGAGTTTGAGGTGTTGTGAGATGATTTGAAACCATTAGATGAGTATGTTCAAGTGTTCTAATTGTTGTTCATGTTATGATTGTGATTAATGCTAAAAAAAACCCTAAAATATGATGAACAAGTTTGAATGATCATGATGAACTACTTGAATGTATGAAGAACAATATGAATATGTTATGAAGATGTCTTGAATATTTGAAAATTGGTATGTTTGATCCATTTCGGTAAATAGTTAGACAAGGGAACATGTTTGTGCTCTACCATTGGATAGTACACCATATCATGAAATCAAAACTCTATTGGATAGTACACTGTGTAGGATCAGCTGATGTCCAGTCGAGACCTCTGGTTTTGACTCGAGACCAGGAACATGATAACTCGAGACTGCAGTTTGCGACTCAGGTTGCGAGTCGAGAACCCCTAGTCTCGACTCGAGACCACACGACATCAGCACAAAACAACATGACTCGAGACCATGGTTGTGGGTCCGGTTACGACTCGAGATCACCTAGTCTCGACTAGTTCATGCATGACTCGAGAACTCATAGGCTTTAACTGAGATCGCACACTCTCGACTCGAGATCGCACACTCTCGACTCGAGACCATGTACGCACACTCGTTGGATTGGACTTGCATAGTTACGGGCCTAAGTTAGTGGGCCGAATGTATGGACTTCTGTGTATTATTAATTGTGTATGTCGTGCACTGTTTTGGACCTGCATGCTATTACGAGCCTAACTGTTTGGGCCGCACACTTAGACTTTGGTTATTACATAAATGTTACTGTGGAACTTGTTGCGAACTGTTGATGAACTGCCATGCTAGACATGTATGCCATGATCGTTACTTGTGTACAATACGTGTAAAACATACGTGCACTACTTGGATATGAACCTGACGTGAATGGTATCTATGTTAGGACGTAGTTGACCACTTACAACTTGATTGACTTTCTGTGTATCTGCCGAGCAAACCAAGGTGAGTTCACACCCTCTACAAAGCATGGGATTCCCTGGGTTGGGAATGGGGTTAAGGAACGTGGATTCCTCGTCCTCCTTGGGTAGGACAGCATTGGTTCAGGAATGTAATTCCTCGTCCTCATGGACAGATAACTCGTACTAGACCAAAACTCTATCACGAAGTCCCTCCTTTTTATATCTACTTAATCGCCGGGCCAATGGCGAGCGGGTCATTAGTTAGATAGCGCTATTTAGGTCTGACAAACCTCACAACGTGCCGCAGAGGACGGGCGTGAACTAATGGATCTGGGGCACGTCAATGATGATAGACATTGACAGTTTCAGGGCACATAAACATGACTACAGTCAGCAGTCGATATGGTAACGAGTCTAGTGTATACATGGGGTAGCCCCCACGGCCGAAATGCCAGATAACTAACACGGGGTAGCCCCCACGGCTGGATTGCCAGAGTAAACGGAAATAAACAAGTCACGTTTTTAAACTATGGGGTAACCCCCACGGCAAGATGCCGGATAAAGGAAATTGTTTTCGAAACAACTTAAAACGAACACCTAACCGTGAACTCACTCAACTTGTTGTTGACTCGTTACTACATGCTTTGCAGGACTATAGGTACTTAGCTGGAGCTTGCATGGAAGAGTGTCATTGTGGGGCATGGACGGCTGTGTGCCATGTTAAACTTTGAAACAATTTAACTTATGTTTTGGTTTTAAGACTTATGCTTCCGCTTGCAACTTACTATGTTTTGTTTGGACACCAATTGTATTGGTTGGATTTTTATGACTACTTATAAGCTTGTTCAATATGATTGGTGGCTGGATCCTGGTCAGTCACGCCTCCAAGCGGTAGTACTCCGCAGGTGGATTTTGGGGGTGTGACAGATTGGTATCAGAGCCATTGGTTATAGTGAACTTGGTTTTAATATGGGAAAAGTTTTATTAAAATCAGACTATAACCTGTACAGTGCTCAACGGTCTACAACGACGCTTCACTCCACATGCAAGGCTCGACGTTCTAGGTGATATGATCTATGTGTATATTGCCTACTTGTTAGTAACATAGTACATTGCTCATGGTATGCTTGGCTAGTATAACTACTGTTGCTTGAACACGTGTGTGCTTACTCTCTTCTGTCATCGCACTTTTCGCGAACCCCTCTCACTCGCGTTCCTTTTGATATGAAGATCATGTCTGGACGCGTTAACCTGACACAAGCCCAGTTGACGGCTCTGATTAACGAACGAGTTGATGCGGCACTTGCAGCTGCACACGCAGGAGGTATATCCTGCAGTCCAAACTCATTCTAGGGTCTTTAGAATCCTACTCTCGTGAACCAACCTTTGTGTCAAACTCTGTCTTTCTTTCGCCCACAATAGGTCAGCATGCTCAGCCACCCGTGTGCACTTTTAAAACTTTCATGGACTGCCGACCAACTACTTTTAGCGGCACTGAAGGAGCTGTAGGCCTCCTCCACTGGTTTGAGAAACAAGAATCTGTGTTCGAAATGTGTGAATGCCCTGAGGCGCGCAGGGTGAAGTATGCTACTGGTACTCTCGAGGGTTTAGCCCTCACATGGTGGAACGCTCAGGTTCAAATGCTGGGGTTGGTTGCTGCCAACGCCACCCCATGGGAAACTTTTAAGGAAAGGATCAAGGAAGAATACTGCAGTCGGGATGACATTCATAAGCTGGAAGTCGAGTTCTTCAACCTCAAGATGACGGGGTCAGAAATTGAGGCGTACACTAAGAGATTGAATGAGCTTGCATTATTGTGTCCTACTATGGTGGACCCTCCAATTAAGCGAATTGAACTCTTCCTCAAGGGCTTGGTGCCAGAGATCCAAAGTCATGTGACTTCAGCAAACCTCGCCACCATCCAGCAAGTTGTTCAGTTGGCTCACCGTCTCACTAATCATGCGGTGGAGCAGAACAGGTTACCAAAGCGCATAGGTGCTGCAACTACTTCTGGTGTCCCTAGTGACAACAAACGGAAATGGGATGGGACTTCAAGTAAGGGTTCGACTTCTGTTCGGTCCCAGTCTCAACAGAGAAAGACTGATGACTACAAGAGCCCTAGTCAGCAATCATCTGGTGGTCAAAATCATGGTGGGTACAAAGGGAATCACCCCAAATGTGTAGGATCGAATTCGGACCTAAATGAGTCGCTTAGAAGAGTTTATCTCATTTTGAACGGCGGAAACAGACAAACCGAGTACAATTCAGCGAGAATTCACTTTAATATGTCGATATTATTGATCTGAATGACATGTACAATCGAGTCGACACTTCGGCAGCACTTCGTGGCTCACCGGAAGACAACACCTACATCTATGTGTGATTCCGCTCATACGACCTATATATAATGTTGATGATTTCGCTCCAATGAACAAGACCAAATAAGCGAAATCATCATGTACATAAAAGCGAAATCTCATTTTGACAAATAAGCGGAATCCTATACTTGACACATGAGCGGAATCTTTTCTAGACACAAAAGCGAAATCACGGCTTTGACATTACATGCAAAATCAGAATTGATACAAACTTCATGTGATCATGCAAACAAGTTTGTCATCTTGTGTAGTCATGATGCAATTAATGATGTCATAATATGATGTCATCATTCAATATTATGACATCATGCTTGAACTGATCCTCAATGAACCCGAGACTCGACATAAGACGAAGACGACAGATGAATGCACCAACAGACTCCCCCTCAGATGTTGACGAGTCTTAAGTGTCGAGTCTTCGCATCTTCAGTCTTTATCAGTCTCTTTTCTTTCTTGGCAAATACCAGGATCTTCTCTTTGGCTCTAACCTCGTCAGACTCCCCCTCTCATCATGATGGGATCGCTGTCTGGAATTAGCTATCACCTTGAGATCAATCCCTGGCTTTATCTCTGTTTAAGCTCATCACCTGCACAAATTTTCTCACCACCACATAAGTTTTTACTTAAAAACAATAAGAAAAACTTACTGAAAATAGTTACATCAAGTTCAAATTAATGACCCTGATTAACTAAATCAAATTCTTTCTTAATTCAAAATATTTTCAATTTAATACACACGCTCCCAAACCAGTTCATCATGTTTAGCACTTGGAATTTTGAAAATCAGCTCTTCAACATCAGTTGTCGAAAATCTTTTTGGACTTTTCAAAATAATGAAACATGAATGCAATAACAGAAATTAACTATAGAAATAAGATATGTACAAACATATTTTTGTGAGTTTGCGAAAGAGGATCATATCAGTTTTTGTGACCAATCACTAGCACCGTTAAGCTTTAAACATTTTAAGTTCTAAACGATTCACATTGATTGACGATATTGCTGTCCACTTAAACTCAATCTAAAAACTTTCAATCTGCTTACCGATACTTTAAGGTATATTAAGATAGCACTAAAATTCTCATGGACCCCACGATCTCAGCATATCCCCTCATCATGCAATACACTGACTCAAGTAATGCCTTTAAACTTTTATCGACTGTGAATTGTGCTAAAATAAAGTAGAATGTTTAAACATTAACAATCAGGTCGATACTTCCGTATATGCAGAGAAAGTCCAATGTTTAAACAAAATAAGAAAAATAAAAATAAGTTGAAGTTGTTTAGGCTTTAACCACCAGGTCGATACTCCCGTATACGCAGAGGTGATCCAAAGCTTAAACGAAACACCAAAGAAAATAAAGCAGAACGTTTAGGCAACAACATCCAGGTCGATACTCACGTATACGCAGAGAATGTCCGATGCTTAAACAAAATAAAGAAATAAAACAAGTTTAAATCTTCGCAAAATGAAATGCACAATCACAGCGACTTTTCAGCAAAGTTGTGAAAGCTCACAAACTTAACCAGTTTTAATGCTTTTGGCATTCAGCGATTACTGAGCAGGCACACAATCAAGAAGGACAAAACTAAGTACTATGCTTTCAATCATGTTTCCCACTAGAACTAGGCTTTACATTTAGGTTTGTATTGTTATCGCAAATCTACTAGTCTAGCTGAGCCTACCGTCACATCTTTAGTGAGACCGTTTATCACATTATAACTTTCCATTTCTTTAGCGTGCTGTGACAGTCCAACTGATCTACTATCATTTCCTCTTTTTTACAACAAAACTCATTTTTGCATATTTCAATGTTTTTGATATTTTCAAATTTTCAAATGTTTTTGGATTTTCTAAAAATTTACTCCCCCTAAAATGCAAACACATTTTAGGAAATTTGAAAACAAACTGTACAAGTAACAAGACAACTTGATGAGAATCACTTCAATTCTCCATCCACCTGGCTTGAACAATCAGAACTCCCCCTGACAACAAAACATTTTCCAATAGTGATTTAAAAACACTTAAGTTTGTTTTAATCAAAATGGTTTTTCCGGAAAATAAGTTTTGTGAGTCATTTCTCAATTATGGGGATCTTTCATCACTTTATTTTCTTCAATCACTTGTAAAGACTAACATTTTTAAGATCAATCCTCAAACATCACTTTGTAGAAAATCAAGTACAACTTAATGTCCCTGATTTACCACTTGTAAATCGAAATATCACTTTCGTGAATTTCTCAAGAAATGTGCCGATTCATGTTCCACGCTTACCAACCTGGGAACTCCGGCAAGTCAGGTTTTTCATTTAAACAGATTCACCCAAGCCTGACGGTCCTTGGGTGATTTTGAATTCTTGTTCAACAATGGTGGAAAATTTGCATCATCCATTGTTAGACTAGAATTCTCAACTTTTACCTTAACACATGGCTCTTCTAGTTTTACCATACCAAATTCATTGCCTGAATGTGGCTTGTCTGACTTTGATGAGCCAGATTCATCGCCGACATGTGGCTCCTTTGTTTCTGAAGAAACAGATTCATTGCCAGCAACTTTCTTTTTCATCTTTCTCTCTTTCTTTACTCTCTCCTCTGTCCTCAGATTTGTATCTGAAGAATTCGTTTTGCTTGATTTGTCAGTCTTTGGCGAGCAAGACGATTTATCAGAACTTTTATCTGCTTTACCAGTTGTATCCGAGGACAAAATCCTTTCGAGATACTCTCTCGCCTTCTTCCTCTTCTTCCTCAGTCTGTCTTTTTGCCCCTGTGAAAGCTTCACTTTCGGTTTAAGAACTTTCTGTTCTTGAACTTTAGGTTCTTGAACTTTCTGTTCCTTGGGCTTTGCTTTGACATTGACTGGTTTCTTCATTGCTATTTTCTGAGATTCATCCCTCGATCTTCCCTTTGATCTCATTAGGCAATCTCTGGCAATGTGACCTTTGATATGGCAGTTATAGCATCTCCTAGTCTCATAACTCCAACTCTGGCAGTTAACAGCAATGTGTCCTTGATAACCGCATCGGTAACACACTCTGTTATCATACCAATCACCATTTTCAGTCCAAACATTCAGATCATAGCACTGTTTGGCTTGGTGATAATCCTTGCTCCTCTTGTATGTTGGATTTGACTTTCGATCACTGTGGTCCGACCTGCACCACTTATTACCAACAGTTTTAGAGTTTTCATTTTTCGATTTTTGTAATTTTTCATTGCGATTGGATGATCGATCTGATGAGCTTTTATTATCTTTTTGTACATTTTTCAAAATTTTCTCTTTTTGTTCCACTTTCTTCTTCAAAGGTTTTTGCTTAGAGCATTCTCCCTTTTCAGTTGATTGCAGAACAGTATCTTGAAACTTTTCTTTTAATTTCAAAAATAAATTCTTTTTCTTCATTTTTTCATTTTCATCATCAGATTTCTCATCACAATCTTCAACTTTGACTTTGTCAAAGTTTGTGACATCGTCACTTATTGGAACAGAATTGATCGGTTTTGGACAAGGAAAATTCACACTATCTGATGAAGTCACAAAACCTTTCAATTTCCTTTCAAGTTCATCAATCTTGTTTCTTGAATTCTCAGCTTCGTTTTCAAGCTGAGATATTCTTTCAAGATGAGACTTGATTGATTTTTCGTTTTCAATTTTAATGTTTTCAAGAACAGATTTTTCATTTTCCAAAACTTTTAACTGTTCTTGAAATTTTGTTTCATTTGCTTTCAGATTTTTGTTTTCCAATTTTATCCAAAAATCTTCATCTTCTGAAGATTTCTTTTTGCTTTCAAAATCCTTTTCTTTCTCTTTCAAAACCTTGTTTTCTAATGTCAAACTGTTCAAATCATTTAACAGTTTGTCATTTTCAGATTTCAACCTCTCACAATTTTCCGGCAAAACAAGAATCTGTTTATCAGCAGATTTCTTTTCATTCTTCATAACTGAAATCTCTCCAGTCTGTTCCTCTCCCACTTGAACACCTTTACTCTTGTTCTTCTTTAATATTGATTTTCCACTTTGACTTTTCTTCTTCTCAGCATTTCTCTCCATCTGTTCTTCAAGTTTCTTAATGAATTGACCAATTGTCAATTCAGAGTGTTCTCCAGTTCTTTTTAAATCCAAAAGATATGTACTCCACTCTTGTTGTGGTATGGCATTGGCCAATTTTTCAACCCATTCATTTGGACTTTTCTTAATACCCTTCTCAGACAATGAACGAACAAGATGGCTATACCTCTCAATGATGCTCTTTATACTTTCTCCTGGACAACCTGAAAATGAGTCAAACTCTTTCTTTAGTACATTTATTCTATTAAAAGTTTCAGTTGTCATATTAAAGACATTTATATCCATGATTCGGAAACACGTTTCAGGACAGTCCCGTTAAATGAAATATTAAGTCCAAGATAGATCACCTTTCAAACCCAATACCAATCACTTAGACATGATCAGGCTGAGAACTTTGAATCCCACAACACTAATCCAAGTCACATGGGTCGATCAATATTAATATTCAAACAAGTATAATTGGGCCGCAAAGTCCACTGAACAGACAACAACAAGTAACAAGATAAGATGATTGGATCAATGTTCAAAAATGGCTGACAACTGTCGATTACTTTCGATGTTTGTTGACACCTTTTTAATTTTCCAACACAAATCAGATCACATGTATATTTTTGATGAATCGACAATTTTTGATCACCTCACAAATCTCATTGGGACTCAAATGTAGTGGGCTAATATCTTTAAAAACTTTGACCGTTGACTATTGTTCACATGTGCTGACACAAATCCGGCTGACAACTCTTAATATCAAAACAATCCTTATTCTTGAACAAAGCATTCATGTGACACTGACACACTCAAGCTGGCAACAACATATGAGATCTAATTTTTTTTTTCAATTTTCAAGACCTGACAATTGTTCAAAAGAGATTAATATCACATGCAAACTATCCAACACACATGCAAACCGACAACTGATACACGTTACTATCTCTTTTACACAAACTGACAGCCTTGATAGATGTGTCACATAAATCGATACCACTGAAGTGTCACAAGAGCGGAACCAATGTTGTTCAAATAAGCGGAACCTCAACTGTCATAAAAGCGGAATCTTAAGTTGTCCAAATGAGCGAAATCTACTTGTTCAAATCAGCGAAATCAACACAAATTTTGTGACAAAAAAACGAAATCAAGACTAAATGGCTGCTGACATCATCATATGCATGAGTCCGTAAAAGTGAAATCACAAAAATACTAAGATTTAGGTCGATTTTAGCTTTGAAACTTTCAAGGCTTTGTTACTTCATGATTCCGAGCACACTGTGTAAATTTGAAAAGATTCTTACCGTAAAAAGTTTTAATTTTCATAAAAGAATGGTGTAGAAACAGATTTTTAGGCTGAATTGTAGAAAACTCTTCTTCACTGGCTCTGATACCAATTGTAGGATCGAATTCGGACCTAAACGAGTCGCTTAGAAGAGTTTATCTCAGTTTGAACGGCGGAAACAGACAAACCGAGTACAATTCAGCGAGAATTCACTTTAATATGTCGATATTATTGATCTGAATGACATGTACAATCGAGTCGACACTTCGGCAGCACTTCGTGGCTCACCTGAAGACAACACCTACATCTATGTGTGATTCCGCTCATACGACCTATATATAATGTTGATGATTTCGCTCCAATGAACAAGACCAAATAAGCGAAATCATCATGTACATAAAAGCGAAATCTCATTTTGACAAATAAGCGGAATCCTATACTTGACACATGAGCGGAATCTTTTATAGACACAAAAGCGAAATCACGGCTTTGACATTACATGCAAAATCAGAATTGATACAAACTTCATGTGATCATGCAAACAAGTTTGTCATCTTGTGTAGTCATGATGCAATTGATGATGTCATAATATGATGTCATCATTCAATATTATGACATCATGCTTGAACTGATCCTCAATGAACCCGAGACTCGACATAAGACGAAGACGACAGATGAATGCACCAACAAAATGCAATCGCTGCAGCCTGCACCACAGCGGGTCGTGCACCAGGGGTAACTGTCATCGGTGCAACAAGCCAGGTCACGCTGTAAAGGATTGCAGGAGCTTATACCCCGCAAACCAGAATCGTCAACAACAGGCCCCCAGAAGTGCTTGCGAAAGGGCCACACTGCCATTTTGGCTCTCGTTACTGACTCCTCGGAAAAAGAGAAGAAGATAGAAGATTTTCCAGTTGTACGCGACTATCCGGAGGTATTTCCTGAGGAATTACCTGGTCTTCCGCCTCATCGCCAAGTCGAGTTTCAGATTGAACTAGCCCCTGGAGCTGCGCCTATAGCTCGTGTACCGTATCGTTTAGCTCCATCAGAGTTGGAAGAACTCTCTACGCAACTACAAGAACTCTTGGATAAGGGTTTTATTCGTCCAAGCTCATCACCCTGGGGAGCTCCAGTACTATTTGTGAAAAAGAAGGACGGTACCTTCAGAATGTGCATCGACTACCGGGAACTCAACAAGGTGACGGTGAAGAATCGTTATCCTCTACCGCGTATTGACGACTTGTTCGACCAACTGCAAGGATCGAGCTACTATTCGAAGATCGATTTGAGATCGGGTTATCACCAGCTGAGAGTCCAAGAAGAGGACGTCTCCAAAACAGCCTTTAGAACTCGCTATGGGCACTATGAGTTTTTGGTCATGCCTTTTGGGCTGACAAACGCACCTGCGGTTTTCATGGACTTGATGAATCGAGTGTGCAAGCCTTACCTGGACAAGTTCGTTATAGTCTTCATCGACGACATCCTGATCTATTCTAAGAGTCAGGAGGAACACGAGCAGCATCTACGACTTATTCTGGAACTCCTTCGAACAGAACAGCTTTATGCAAAATTCTCAAAATGCGACTTCTGGCTTCGAGAAGTCCATTTCCTAGGCCACGTGGTAAACAAAGATGGGATTCACGTTGATCCATCCAAGGTAGACTCGATTAAGAACTGGCCTACACCTCGTACACCAAAGGAAATTCGCCAATTCTTGGGGTTGGCAGGATACTACATGAGGTTCATTAAGGATTTTTCCAAGATTGCACAGCCTCTCACCTCACTAACGCAGAAAGGCGTTGTTTATCGATGGGGAAATGCACAGGAATTAGCATTTCAGCATCTAAAGGATAGACTTTGCAGCGCACCTATCCTTTCCTTGCCAGAGGGCACAAATGATTTTGTGGTTTACTGCGACGCATCAATTCAGGGTCTTGGTTGTGTACTGATGCAACGAGATAAAGTTATAGCCTACGCCTCACGCCAACTTAAGGTTCATGAAAAGAACTACACTACACACGACTTAGAGCTGGGAGCTGTTGTTTTTGCACTTAAGTTATGGCGGCATTACCTGTACGGTACCAAGTGTGCCATCTACACCGACCACAGGAGCCTCGAGCACATCTTCAAACAGAAACAACTGAATATGCGACAGCGACGATGGGTCGAACTACTGAATGACTACGAGTGCTCAATCAGGTATCACCCGGGCAAGGCCAATGTTGTGGCTGACGCCCTCAGTCGAAAGGACATTGCGCCTAAGCGCGTGCGAGCTTTACAACTCACGATCCATTCTAGTCTCCCTTCCCAAATACGAGCCGCTCAGATAGAAGCACTGAAATCAGAAAATGTCAGGGCTGAAGCCCTACGCGGATCAAGGCAACGCTTAGAACAGAAGGAAGACGGTGCTTACTACGTAACGGGACGCGTTTGGGTCCCACTCTATGGCAACCTACGAGAGCTTGTGATGGATGAAGCACACAAGTCTCGCTACTCGATACATCCTGGTTCGGATAAAATGTACCACGACATCAAAACTACGTATTGGTGGCCTAGCATGAAGGCCCACATAGCAACCTACGTCAGCAAGTGTTTGACTTGTGCGAGAGTCAAGTCTGAATACCAGAAACCCTCAGGCCTACTCCAACAACCAAAGATACCTCAATGGAAATGGGAGCAAATTTCCATGGATTTCGTTACTGGCCTGCCTAGATCCCAGCGCGGAAACGATACTATTTGGGTGATCGTGGATCGACTCACAAAGTCCGCACACTTCTTGGCGATCAAGGAGACGGATAAATTCTCCACTCTAGCAGAAGTATACCTCAGGGAAGTTGTCTCGAGGCACGGGGTGCCCACCTCCATTATCTCGGATCGAGATGCGCGTTTTACTTCAGAGCTGTGGCAGGCGATGCACAAATCCTTTGGCTCACGATTAGATATGAGCACAGCGTATCACCCTCAGACGGACGGGCAGTCCGAGCGCACTATTCAAACCTTAGAAGACATGCTTCGCGCATGTGTAATCGACTTTGGCAACAGCTGGGAAAAGCATCTGCCACTTGTGGAATTCTCGTACAATAACAGCTACCACACCAGCATTAAAGCTGCTCCGTTTGAGGCATTGTACGGACGTAAATGCCGGTCACCTCTTTGTTGGGCAGAGGTGGGGGATAGTCAGATCACTGGTCCAGAACATGTGGTATACACGACCGAACAAATTGCTCAAATACGAAAACGCATGTCGGCAGCTCGTGACCGTCAGAAAGTTTACGCCGATAAGGGTAGGAAACCACTAGAGTTCCAGGTTGGGGAGCGGGTACTACTCAAAGTTTCACCCTGGAAGGGTGTGGTTCGTTTTGGTAAACGGGGCAAACTTAACCCACGATACGTCGGACCTTTCGAGATCATCGAGAAAATAGGCAGGGTGGCCTACAGACTGAACTTACCAGCGGAACTCGGTGCAGTTCACAACGTTTTCCACGTGTCGAATCTGAAGAAGTGTCTGTCAGATGAGACCCACATAGTTCCTCTGAAGGAACTCACTATCGACGAGCAGTTACGATTCGTCGAGGAACCAGATGAAATCACGGACCGGGATGTTAAGGTCCTCAAGAGCACTAGAATACCTCTCGTTCGAGTTCGTTGGAACTCACGTCGCGGCCCAGAGTTCACCTGGGAACGCGAAGATCGGATGAAACAAAAGTATCCCCAACTGTTCGCAAACAGTACAACCACTACTGAGGCTGAAGCTACGGAATTTCGGGACGAAATTCCAGATCAACGAGGGGTGGATGTGACACCCCAGGAAAACCGGGAAAACCACACAACTTAACTAGCTTCCTCAGTGAGTGCTTACCAAATTTCGGGACGAAATTTCTTTCAACTTGGGGATGATGTGACAACTCGAAATTTAGAACCTTTCGTTGTATCTTGGTGTAACTTGCTTGAAACGTTATGTGATTAGTTAACTTGTTGGTTCAATGAATGACCTAAGTGAAATTATGTGATTATATGTTATGCTTATATGTATGAGTGTGATTATGTGAACCGAGACACAAGGACACGACTCGAGACCATGCGGTCTCGAGTGAACAGTAACGGTTGGGCCGGATTGGGCCATGCACCTCTTTAGTCCACTAGTATATAACCATTGTGGTTAGCCACACTTGTCATTTTTGGGCAAACAACACACACTCTCCTACACACACACACTCTCACTCTCTCTCACTAAAACCCTAGCAACACCACCCTCTTCTCTTGTGCCGGATCAAGAGTAGCAAGCCAAGCTCTCGGATTTGCTTGTGTTCTTCACTCGGAAACTTTCGGACAACAAACCTACTCTCCTTCACACACACCTCATCAACCGGTTAGTGTTTTATGATGTTTGTTGTTAGAATAGTTGTATGAATGATGATGTTCTTGTGAATCGGATGTGTATGATGATGTTATTCGGCTAACATGTCTTGATTTCGGATATATTGCATATTGAGCTAATGATGTCTTGTGTCTAAATGTTATTTGAACCATTGATTGTCGATGTTCATGAAATAGGCTTGCATATATGTATTAGATAATGCCATGTTAATCGGATTGTACACTCTTGTGCTAAGAACCGAATGCTTGTTAAACCGGCTACATGTGTGTGGAAATCGGATTAGTGTAGAGTCGAGTTTGAGGTGTTGTGAGATGATTTGAAACCATTAGATGAGTATGTTCAAGTGTTCTAATTGTTGTTCATGTTATGATTGTGATTAATGCTAAAAAAACCCTAAAATATGATGAACAAGTTTGAATGATCATGATGAACTACTTGAATGTATGAAGAACAATATGAATATGTTATGAAGATGTCTTGAATATTTGAAAATTGGTATGTTTGATCCATTTCGGTAAATAGTTAGACAAGGGAACATGTTTGTGCTCTACCATTGGATAGTACACCATATCATGAAATCAAAACTCTATTGGATAGTACACTGTGTAGGATCAGCTGATGTCCAGTCGAGACCTCTGGTTTCGACTCGAGACCAGGAACATGATAACTCGAGACTGCAGTTTGCGACTCAGGTTGCGAGTCGAGAACCCCTAGTCTCGACTCGAGACCACACGACATCAGCACAAAACAGCAAGACTCGAGACCATGGTTGCGGGTCCGGTTACGACTCGAGATCACCTAGTCTCGACTAGTTCATGCACGACTCGAGAACTCATAGGCTTTAACTGAGATCGCACAGTCTCGACTCGAGATCGCACAGTCTCGACTCGAGACCATGTACTTACACTCGCTGGATTGGACTTGCATAGTTACGGGCCTAAGTTAGTGGGCCGAATGTATGGACTTCTGTGTATTATTAATTGTGTATGTCGTGCACTGTTTTGGACCTGCATGCTATTACGAGCCCAACTGTTTGGGCCGCACACTTAGACTTTGGTTATTACATAAATGTTACTGTGGAACTTGTTGCGAACTGTTGATGAACTGCCATGCTAGACATGTATGCCATGATCGTTACTTGTGTACAATACGTGTAAAACATACGTGCACTACTTGGATATGAACCTGACGTGAATGGTATCTATGTTAGGACGTAGTTGACCACTTACAACTTGATTGACTTTCTGTGTATCTACCGAGCAAACCAAGGTGAGTTCACACCCTCTACAAAGCATGGGATTCCCTGGGTTGGGAATGGGGTTAAGGAACGTGGATTCCTCGTCCTCATGGACAGATAACTCGTACTAGACCAAAACTCTATCACGAAGTCCCTCCTTTTTATATCGACTTAATCGTCGGGCCAATGGCGAGCGGGTCATTAGTTAGATAGCGCTATTTAGGTCTGACAAACCTCACACCGTGCCGCAGAGGACGGGCGTGAACTAATGGATCTGGGGCACGTCAATGATGATAGACATTGACAGTTTCAGGGCACATAAACATGACTACAGTTAGCAGTCGATATGGTAACGAGTCTAGTGTATACATGGGGTAGCCCCCACGGCCGAAATGCCAGATAACTAACACGGGGTAGCCCCCACGGCTGGATTGCCAGAGTAACCGGGAATAAACAAGTCACGTTTTTAAACTATGGGGTAACCCCCATGGCAGGATGCCGGATAAAGGAAACTGTTTTCGAAACAACTTAAAACGAACACCCAACCGTGAACTCACTCAACTTGTTGTTGACTCGTTACTACATGCTTTGTAGGACTATAGGTACTTAGCTGGAGCTTGCATGGAAGAGTGTCGTTGTGGGGCATGGACGGCTGTGTGCCATGTTAAACTTTGAAACAATTTAACTTATGTTTTGGTTTTAAGACTTATGCTTCCGCTTGCAACTTACTATGTTTTGTTTGGACACCAATTGTATTGGTTGGATTTTTATGACTACTTATAAGCTTGTTCAATATGATTGGTGGCTGGATCCTGGTCAGTCACGCCTCCAAGCGGTAGTACTCCGCAGGTGGATTTTGGGGGTGTGACAGTTAAGTCCTTGGTTAACTTTGTGCTTACCCGAAAAGTCACAAATTTCAACGTTGACGCTTTTAACCCTTCGTACATGAATTTGGTCATAACTTTCTCATACGATAACGAAACTTTATGAAATTTTTATCATATATTCTAGTGAGTATATTTTACCGTTACAAAGCTTTGGGTTTGCTAAAAGGTCACTCAGAGGTATACTTTCAACATGTTGACACATTTAACCCCTGTAGTTTGTAATTCCTCACTTTCTTTCATTTTCAGCTTCGTATGATCCATGATTTATTCGTTTGAAGGTATAAACATCTTGTAGGGCCATTTTAAAATATATTTATCCATTGTTGACACTTTGGACCCATATATTCACATAGTTTCTCTGTTTGTCAACTTTAGTCCCCCTTAACGCACTTTTTCACAAATTCAAAGCTTATGACATGTGTCAATACATCATTGGACGTAAATTTTCGAGGTGTTACACCTCTTCATCAATAAAGTTGAGATACATTTTATAACCTTGATTACATTTCAAAGTTCGGCCAACGAACTCAAGACTTCCACACCAAATAATAAATCCAGCAAGATCTACCTGAAGAACATTTAGCATACAAACCTTCAGTTTGTGATAAAAAGAACAAAAATAAAAAAAACATCTATTTTTAAACTACCGTTGGTCTGCGTAATATTCAAATCGATGTTAAACATGATGAATAAACAGACATCACCAGCTTTTCTTATGTCATTGGGATTTCTCCTTTTACAAACATATCAAAATCAATCTACTCGTAATCACATGGTACACCAATGCAAGCATCTGAATAAATAATAACAAATCAAAGACAAAATCAAAAGCTACAAACATATCAAACAAATTTGATAGAATCATGATTTATTTTAAACACATATACATCTATTTTTAAACACAAACAGACATTACCTCTTCATCAATAAAGTTGAGATACATTTTATAACCTTGATTACATTTCGAAGTTCGGCCAACGAACTCAAGACTTCCACACCAAATAACAAATCCAGCAAGATCTACCTGAAGAACATTTAGCATACAAACCTTCAGTTTGTGATAAAAAGAAAAAAATCAAAAAACATATATTTTTAAACTACCGTTGGTCTGCATAATATTCAAATCGATGTTAAATAGGTGTTCTGCATTCAAATCGATCGCGAATCTGGACAATCTTGTCCGTCGTTTCAAAGACCAATTCAGGTCCTGATAATTGAACTTCTCCTGCTTCCGCCCAACAAATAGGTGTTCTGCATTTTCTACCATATAGTGCCTCGAAAGGCGCAGCCTTAATGCTGGTATGATAGCTATTGTTATAGGAGAACTCAATCAATGGCAGATGGTTATCCCAACTACCACCTAAATCAATCACACATGCACGGAGCATGTCTTCCAACGTTTGGATGGTACGCTCACTCTGTCCGTCCGTCTGTGGATGGTAAGCCGTACTAAAATTCAAGCGCGTGCCCAATGATTGTTGGAAACTTTTCCAAAAATGAGAGGTGTATCTCGTATCTCTGTCAGAGATAATTGACACTGGTACGCCATGTAGAGCTACAATCTTATCTACGTACAATTGAGCTAACATGTCAGAGCTGTAAGTTTCCTTAATAGGTAAGAAATGTGCTGACTTAGTCAGTCTATCTACTATGACCCATATAGTATCATTTCCTTTCCTTGTCTTTGGCAACTTGGTGATGAAATCCATTGTCACCATCTCCCACTTCCATGTAGGAAGCTCAGGCTGTTGTAACAAGCCTGACGGCTTCTGATGCTCAGCTTTGACTTGCGCACACGTCAAACATTTAGCTACATAGGCGGCTACAGACTTTTTCAAGCCTATCCACCAGTAGTTTGCCTTTAGATCCTGGTACATCTTATCAGCTCCAGGATGAACGGAATATTTGGAACTGTGGGCTTCCTGGAGGATAACATCCCGAAGTCCTCCATAAACTGGAACCCATATTTGTCCATTCAATCTCAGCATTCCGTCCTTGTCATAGGATAACTGCTCCTCAGTTACTCCTAGCTTTTCTTCAGGATAGTTAGCTTCCAACACAGCTTCCTTCTGTCCAGCTAACAACCTTTCGTTCAAACTATTCTTTATTTCAATGCTCTTGGCATTGATTCTTATCAGCTTCACTCTTTCCTTCCTGCTTAAGGCGTCAGCAACTACATTTGCCTTACCTGGATGGTATCTTATCTCACAATCATAATCATTTAAAGTTTCCATCCAGCGTCGCTGCCTCATGTTCAAGTCTTTCTGATTAAACAAGTGTTGAAGGCTCTTGTGATCTGAATTGATCACACACTTGGTTCCAGACAAGTAATGCCTCCATATTTTTAATGCAAATACAACGGCACCCAGCTCCAAGTCATGGGTGGTGTAGTTCTTCTCGTGCACCTTTAGCTGTCGTGAAGCGTAGGCAATAACTTTGCCTTTCTGCATGAGTACACAGCCCATACCAGTGTGTGATGCATCACAATACACCACGAATTCTTCTATACCATCGGGCAATGTTAACACTGGTGCATTACTCAACTTTTTCTTAAGAATGTCAAAGGATTCCTGCTGCTTAGGGCCCCAATTAAACTTAATCTTCTTACGTGTCAACGAAGTTAGGGGCGCAACAATCCTTGAGAAGTTTTCGATAAATCGCCTATAATATCCTGCTAAACCCAGGAAGCTACGAATCTCAATAGGTGTCTTTGGTTCTTGCCAATTCATAACTGCTTCTACCTTAGCGGGATCTACTTGGATACCACGCTCACTAACCACATGTCCAAGGAATTAGACTTCTCGAAGCCAAAATTCGCACTTCGAAAATTTGGCGTAGAGTTTCTCATGATGTAGAAGTTTAAGAATACAACGAAGGTGTTTCTCATGGTCAGCCTGGTTCTTCGAGTAAATAAGGATGTCGTCAATAAAGACGATGACGAATTTATCCAAGTAAGGCTTGCAGACGCGATTCATGAGATCCATGAATGCGGCAAGTGCATTAGTGACCCAAAAGGCATCACTAGGAACTCGTAATGACCATAACGAGTCCTAAATGCAGTCTTGTGTACATCTTCATCTTTAACCTTCAACTGATGATAGCCTGACCTCAAATCGATCTTAGAAAAGTAGCTTGCACCTTGTAATTGATCGAACAGATCGTCGATCCTGGGCAAATGATACATATTCTTGATAGTGACCTTATTAAGCTCACGGTAATTGATGCACAGACGCATCGATCCATCCTTCTTCTTGACAAACAAGATCGGCGCTCCCCAAGGAGACGAACTAGGTCTAATGAAACCTTTGGCTAGCAGATCATCTAACTGTGTCCTTAACTCCTTCATTTCTGTCGGTGCCAACCTATAAGGTGCTCTAGCAACAGGTGCTGCTCCAGGGATGATGTCAATTCGGAATTCTACTTGCCTATCTGGTGGTAAACCAGGTAGTTCTTCAGGAAAAACTTCAAGATATTCCGAAATGACAGGGATGTCTTCAATCTTGGGTTTCTGCTCATCAATAGTAACCTGTGCCATATAAATAACACAACCCTTCTTCAAGCATCTAGATGCCTTGAGCATGGACACTTGCTCAGGCAATCCATGCTGGGTATCCCCCTGAATGGTAAGTGACTCACCAAACGGAGTTTTGACTACCACTTGCTTTCTGTTGCACACAATCTGGGCTTGGTTATGCGATAACCAATCCATACCTATAACTATATCAAAACCGGCTAGCTTAAAGGGAAGTAAGGACAAAGGAAAAGAGTGGTTCCTAATGGATATAACACATCCATCTAAAACAGTTGAGGTTGTTTCTATGGTTCCATCAGCTAATTCCACCTCGTATTTCACACTTAAGGTTCTAATAGGTAGGTTTAACAACTTACATAACTTATCATCAACAAAAGACTTATCTGCTCCGGAATCAAATAACACTCTTGCATAAACATCATTAATGAGAAAAGTACCTGTAATCACATTATCGTCCTGGACTGCTTCCTTTGCATCCATCTTGAAGACCCTAGCATTGGTCTTCTTGACATCTTCCAGCTTCTTGGCGTATTTAGGGCAGTTGGTTTTAATGTGCCCTTTCTCATTGCAGTTGTAGCATGTAGCATCTTTAATCTTCTTGCAATCAACAGTCTTATGCTCTTTAGACTTGCACAGCCCACATGCAGGTGATCCTGACTTAGACTTAGACTCAAGTCTGCATTTTCCAAAGTGGCGTTTTTGGCAAGTTTTGCACTTTGGCTTTTCCTCAGCTTGTTGGCTACCCTTGTTGGATCCAGACTTCTTCCTGGAGCAGTATTACCCTTGTGCTTCTCCTCGGATCTTCGTGAGGTATCGTCCTCACACTTCCTCTTACCTTCTTCTGAATTCCTGAGCGATCTCAACCTGACTACGTCCAAGGTAAGAGATAGAGATAGATCAGCTGCTGATCTGAAGGTAGCAGGCCTCGATGCCTTAACACTGGCTTTAATTTCTAGGGCTAAACCCCCGATGAAGCGAGCAATCCTTTTGGGTTCCGGGGTTACCAAGTACGGAACCAGCCTAGATAGGGTATTGAAACTGGTGAGGTAAGCCTGACAATCTAAATTCTTCATCACCAATGATAAGAAATCTGATTCGATTCTTTCAACTTCGTGTTGCGGGCAATAATTCTCCTTAATGAGAGCAACGAACTGATCCCATGACAAGTTGTAGAGTGGGATCTTTCCGGCAGCTTGAATGAGGGATTTCCACCATGCAAGTGCCTCTCCCTTGAACGATTGGGATACATATTTCACTATGTCTCTTTTAGCACATCCGCTGATGTCAACTACCGTGTCCATTTTGTCTAACCAGGTCATACAATCTATTGCTCCTTTCTCCCCAGTGAAGTCCCGGGGTTTGCAAGAAACAAAGTACTTGTAGGTACAGGACTTGGTATGAGGTTTAGCATCAAACACTATCCTTTTTGAGGGAACACTGTTTTGATTAGATGAATGTCGATCATCATCTTTCTTGGGTTCATCATTCTTAGAGGGCGGTTTGCTATGAGCCTCCGAGTGAGTCTTTGGCTTGGAGTGTGGTGTGGATCGGGTCCTACTTCGGGTCCCGCTTGATTCACTATACTGCCAGTTACCAGTATTTTAGCATTTTCAGGGTTTTCCACCGAATGGCTGTTTATTTCTTCTGACTTGGCAATGTAGTTTTAATTGCTACATAAAGAAATAAGGACAAGGTTTATTTATAAGCCTAAACAGTACTATCATTCTTGACGATTTATTAACCATGGTTTTAATAGCCATTTTAGTTAATTTGTTAATTATTCAGGATCTTTATCATAATCCAGAATCATAAATTAATAATAACACAATAGGTCAAGTCACGTAGGCAAATTTATTTCGTAAGCCTAGATTTTATGGAATCGAAGCATTAAGGTTTGAATCAAAGTTCATCACCTTTTCTTGACAGGGAGTTGTAGGCTACCACTGTCTTTTGTCTTATATGACATTAGTTATAGCCCGTAGGCAGTACATCACAATCAGATGTTTAAATAATAATAAAGAATTTTGGATAATTTATTAAAAGGGTGACATGTGTGATTTTGCGGATCACATTAGCCAAGAATGTCAACATGTTTTCAGATGTTAACAGAGATTTGAATCTTTTTAAACAGGTTTTACCATATTGGCTAAGTCTTATGATAACATACAAGCTAGGTTTTACCTTTTAAGATTCTTATTATTTTATTAAAATGGTAAATAAAAAAAATGTTATTTTTCATTTATTCATATATTATATTCATGCACATAATTTAAAAATGAAAAATTTGAGCTAACAATTCCAATTAAAATTAAACTAGTACAAGTTTGCCCTAAACAGGACTTTTACATAAATAACACGCCCACGCAGGAGCTAAATTAACCAACATACCCACGCAGGGGTCAATAGAAAAACATGCCCACGCAGGGGCAGAACAGAAAGGAAAAATGCCCACGCAGGGGCAGAGTACAGAAACAAATGTCCTCGCAGGGACATGATTACAATACTAAAATAAACAAACAAACAAAGGATTTAGTGATCCTTCTTGCTTTTTCCCTTGATCAAATCCACCATTTTCTTGAACATCCCACGGTTATGCCTACGGTCTTCCCGCACCTCCTGCCGCACCTCATTAATCCCTTGAAGGATCTCTTGAATTTGGGGTGTTGACATCACCGGCGGCTGTGGGGGTTGCTGATAATGCGGAGGTTGAGGAGGCGGCGGTTGCTAATACCCATATGGTGGGTATCCAAAGGTCGGGTATCCCGTATGGAGAGCGTTGTAGTTCGCAGCTGCCAAGTAAGGATCAGCCTCGGCATAGTTGTAATTGGTGTGGATCGGCTGCTCGAAGGGATTATACGCCGCCGCACCAGTGTAAGTAGGAATTGGGTCTCCAAAACCCAATGGTGGTGGCGCGACTGGCGCAGAGTTTACTTCTGAGACGGGGTGCGAAGATTCTCTCATCTCTGGTTCTTCATGAAGTGGCGAGTATCGACTGCCACTTGAAAGTGGAGGGGTGTTGATGCGCACTCCCCCTCGCGCGGATATCCGTGCGTTCGTTCTTCTTCGCCTCGGGGGCTCCGGAGGCTGTAGCTGAGGTGGTGGTGGCGGTGGAGTGACTGCGACAAATCGGGAATCCTCGGAAGGATTCTGCTGCTGCTGAAGCTGCTGGTGCTGGTGCAGGGGAGAGTTGTGGTAACTGGGGGTAAATGCCCAGTCACACTGCCTAAACCTCTCCTCATAGCTGTTGGGACCGTTATAAGGTGATCCCACAAAAGGTGACCCATCTGAAATTTCGATGGGGTGGTTAGGAGTTCCGGATAGTGGCGGTGCAGGATCGGTGTCCTCATCTATATCCATCGCGTTGCCACCGGAGAAATGATCTTCAGGTCCAAGTGGGTTAAAACCCACTGGTGCTCCAAGGTAGTCGGCATGGTTGAACTGGCCTTGGAAAACAGGCGACAGGTGGTCGAAAGGTGAGTTGTGTCCTTGAAGAGGTATGTAGGATTGGTGGGAGTTGTGGGGCTCATTTTCAGTATGAGGCCCAAAAGAGTGTGGAATAGAAGGGGAGGTACTCAGTGAAACTGAGCGCCTAGCTGGTTCAATGTAGGTCCTCCAGGGATCTTGAGGACCCTGGTTGTGGGGATCTGAAGGTGTTCGCCGGTGCGAAGGTCCGGCCTCATGGTCGTTTGGGGGGACGAGTGGCCTTTTTCCTCTTCCTCTTCCTCTCATCCTTGGCGGCATTTTGTCAACCTGTCAAAAACAAACAAGTGATACAACAAGAAATATATAAGATAAAGTTAGAAATAAAACAAATTTGGATAATTCCTAAGTTCTTTGTCTAGACTCGAGAATCGAGGAATGTGCAATTGTGTAACTGAGATTAAACACAAAAAGGGCTAGTGTTTAATTCACTCAGTGTTGGCTCTGATACCAACCTGTCACTGTCACACCCCCAAAATCCACACGCGGAGTATCACCGCTTGGAGGCGTGACTGACCAGGATCAAGCCACCAATCATATTGAACATATAAGTAAATACCAAAAATCATTCATCAATACGAAAGGTGTTTTCAAACCAAACATCAACAAGTGTATAGCGGAAGCATAAGTATGTAAACCCAAAGTAAATCGTAAATTCAAATGTTTAGATAATTAGCATGGCATCATCGATCCATGTCCCACAACGACCTACTCCTCCCTGTGCAAGCTCCATATGTACCTAAGGTCCTGCAAGGCATGCAAGAGAGAGTCAACAACTAGTTGAGCGAGTTCACAGTTAATAAGTTTGCTATAACAAATCATATATGCATTTAGTGGGGGCTTCCCATGTAGGTATGTGCTAATAGTGGGGGGTTTCCCATGGTCGTATGTACTACTGGTGGGGGTTTCCCACGTTTATCTTTACTATTGGGGGCTTCCCATGTTTGTACTTACTAGACTATTTGCAACCATGTGTTCTTTTAAATCCGAGAACAGGAATACGTACATGGTCACGTAGGATTTACGTGAGTGCCCTTCCCCAAGGACAGTGGTACGTGTGGGGTTTACGTAGGATTTACGTAAGTGTCCTTCCGACCCGGAAGACAGTGGTAGGTATTAGTTTACGTAGGTTTTACGTAAGTGTCCTCCCGACCCGGGAGACAATGGTAAATGCTAGGTTACGTAGGTTTTACGTAAGTGTCCTGACTATCCTGAGGACGATGGTCTATAGTCTAGCGATAGCGTAAGTACGAGTAGTTATCCATTCCAAATCATCTAATCCCAATCCCCAACCCGGGAATCCCATGCCTTGGCTGTGTGAACTCACCTTGGTTTGCTCGGTATGTTAAGTGTATGCTCGCAAGTAATCAATCACGTCCTAAAGTATGCACGTATGCGAAATCAGTTTGTGTTCAAGTTATGCACGTATAAACACGTAACACGTAATCACAATCATATACAAGATGGTTACAATTAACAGCAGTTAAATATTCCAGTTAACACTTAACAGAATTAACTCAGGTTACTGTGTTGATACACATTGGCGAAACACACATGTTGGCGAAACACAATAGTTGGCGAAACACAATAGTTGGCGAAACACATTATTGACGAAACTCATTCAGTTTCGTCGTGTCCTTGTTTGGCGAAACAGGATTCTGATTCGTCGATTTGCTCTTGGCGAAACACTTCTGTTTCGTCAAGAGACCTGTTTCGTCGAACAGTCAGTTACGTCTAACAGTTACGAATCATACAGAAAACCCTAATCATCACTAACAGCCGCCATCAACATTAACAATCATGCAGTAATCATTTGTTCACAGAATCACATAACACAATCCTTAAAGAATCATCGTCTAGCATGAACCCTAGTTTACATATACAATATATCGATTAACATACAACGTCGCATCACCGATCCCTATCAAGATGTTAGTGTGTACTCAGTACCAGATCATAATAACAACATTCAGAACCGAGTACTTGATCGTATTAATCTTTACATAGCACTATCATATCCGATTACATCATGCATATCAAAACCTATATCATCATCATACTCTTATAATCACAGCAGTAATACACATCAATCATATACACAAGCATGAATCGAGACACCACAGAAACATGAAACCGAATAACAAACATACACTAACCGATTCGAGATGAACAAACAAGGATTCGAGAGCTAGGGAATGCTAGATTGCCGTCAACAGAGAAGGAGAGACTCTAGGGTTTCGGTGGTTATGATAAAAGTGTGAAACTGACGTTGTTTTACGTATTACAATTCGAAATAACATGTTGGGCCCGAACTGGGCTTCGTGAATTACTGGGCCGGCGAAACAGACTTCTGTTTCGTCGAGATGTATATGGCGAAACAGCCTGTTTCGTCGGGATGGGTTATGGCGAAACACTCTTGTGTTTCGTCGGGTTGTTCAATTCTTAAACAGCTTATGTTTCTTAACAAGTTCCACGTTATACAATCAAACACATAATCATGTAACATAATACGTCTCATCATATCACAAAGTGTACAGTTACGAAATCAGGCAAGTCAAACAACTAAACAGTCAACGACAACGTGCATTAAATAACGACAACGTGCATTAAATGCGAATAGAGAATGTCGGAAATTCGAGTTGTCACATTATCCCCAACTTGAAAGAAATTTCGTCCCGAAATTTAGCATGCAGTTACTGAGGAAGCTAGTAGTGTGACGTTGTTTACCTGTATCGTATCGCGGCTCCCCGAGCAGGTTTGCAAAGATTACTGGTTTCCTTGGGGTGTCACATTATCCCCCCGTTGATTTGGAATTTCGTCCCGAAATTCTGCATTGGTAGCTTCAGCCTCAGTAGTAGTTGCTTGGTTTCCGAATAACTGGGGATATTTGAGTTCCATTTGATCTTCACGCTCCCAGGTGAACTCTGGGCCGCGGCGGGAGTTCCAACGAACTCGTACAAGAGGGATTCTCGTGTTCTTGAGGACCTTAACATCCCGGTCCGTGATTTCCACAGGTTCCTCGACGAAGTGCAACCGCTCGTCGATAGTGAGTTCCTTTAAGGGAACTATGTGGGTCTCATCTGACGTACACTTCTTCAGATTCGACACGTGAAAGACGTTGTGAACTGCACTGAGTTCAGGTGGTAAGTTCAATCTGTAAGCCACTTTGCCTATTTTCTCAATAACCTCGAAAGGTCCAACATATCGTGGATTTAGTTTGCCGCGTTTGCCAAAACGAACCACACCCTTCCAGGGTGAAACTTTAAGTAGCGCTCGATCCCCAACCTGGAATTCGAGTAGTTTCCTGTCTTTATCAGCGTATACTTTCTGACGGTCACGAGCTGCCGCCATGCGTTGTCGTATTTGTGCAATCTTTTCAGTAGTATCAACTACCATTTCTGGACCTGTGATTTGACTTTCCCCCACCTCTGCCCAACAGAGAGGTGACCGGCACTTACGCCCGTACAATGCCTCGAATGGTGCAGCTTTAATGCTGGTGTGGTAGTTGTTGTTATACGAAAATTCCACAAGTGGCAGATGTTTTTCCCAACCATTGCCAAAGTCTATTACGCACGCCCGAAGCATGTCTTCTAGAGTTTGAATAGTGCGCTCAGACTGCCCATCGGTCTGAGGATGATACGCCGTGCTCATGTCTAAACGAGAGCCAAAAGATTTATGCATTGCTTGCCACAGTTCTGAAGTAAAACGTGCGTCACGATCAGAGATGATGGAGGTGGGCACCCCGTGCCTCGAGACCACCTCTTTTAAGTAGATGTCTGCTAAGGTAGAGAACTTGTCTGTTTCTTTGATAGCCAAGAAGTGAGCAGACTTTGTGAGTCGATCTACGATCACCCAAATAGTATCATTTCTGCGCTGAGATCTAGGTAAGCCAGTAACAAAATCCATGGAAATTTGCTCCCATTTCCATTGTGGTATCTCAGGTTGTTGGAGTGGTCCTGACGGTTTCTGATATTCTGCCTTGACTCTCGCACAAGTCAAGCATTTACTAACGTATGTGGCTATGTGGGCCTTCATGCTAGGCCACCAGTATGTAGTCTTAATATCGTGGTACATTTTATCCAAACCTGGATGCACCGAGTAGCGAGACTTATGAGCTTCATCCATTACGAGCTCGCGTAGGTTGCCGTACAATGGGACCCAAATGCGTCCTGTGACGTAGTAAGCACCATCTCCCTTCCGTTCTAATCGTTGTCTTGAGCCGCGTAGGGCTTCAGCCCTGACATTTTCTGGTTTCAATGCCTCTATCTGAGCATCTTGTATCTGGGAAGGAAGGCTAGACTGTATGGTGAGTTGTAAAGCTCGCACGCGCTTAGGCGCGGTGTCTTTTCGACTGAGGGCGTCAGCCACCACATTGGCTTTGCCTGGGTGGTACCTGATTGAGCATTCGTAGTCGTTTAGCAGTTCGACCCATCGTCGTTGCCGCATATTTAGTTCCTTCTGTTTGAAAATATGCTCGAGGCTTCTGTGGTCAGTGTAGATAGCACATTTGGTACCGTACAAGTAGTGTCGCCATATCTTAAGTGCAAAGATGACCGCTCCCAGCTCTAGGTCGTGTGTAGTGTAATTCCGTTCGTGAATCTTAAGTTGGCGCGAAGCATAAGCAATGACTTTATCCCTTTGCATCAATACACATCCAAGACCTTGGATAGATGCGTCGCAGTAGACTACAAAATCGTCCGTGCCTTCAGGCAATGAGAGGATAGGTGCACTACAAAGTCTATCCTTTAAGTGCTGAAACGCTGTTTCCTGTGCATTACCCCAACGGTAAACCACACCTTTCTGCGTCAGTAGTGTGAGCGGCTGAGCAATCTTCGAGAAGTCTTTAATAAACCTTCTGTAGTATCCTGCCAAACCTAAGAATTGACGTGTTTCCGTTGGTGTACTAGGCGCAGGCCAATTCTTGATCGAATCTACCTTGGATGGATCGACATGGATCCCATCTTTGTTTACCACGTGGCCTAAGAAGTGGACTTCACGAAGCCAGAAGTCACATTTGGAAAACTTAGCGTATAGCTGTTCCGTTCGTAGAAGTTCCAGTATAAGTCGTATGTGATGCTCGTGCTCCTCCTGACTCTTCGAATAAATCAGGATGTCGTCGATGAAAACAATGACGAACTTGTCGAGATAGGGTTTGCACACCCTGTTCATAAGATCCATAAATACGGCAGGCGCGTTCGTTAGCCCGAATGGCATGACCATAAACTCGTAGTGGCCGTAGCGAGTTCTAAATGCTGTTTTAGAGACGTCCTCATCCCGGACTCTCAGCTGATGGTACCCTGACCTTAAGTCTATCTTGGAGTAGTAGCTCGACCCTTGCAGCTGGTCGAATAAATCATCTATGCGCGGAAGAGGATAACGATTCTTGATCGTCACCTTGTTGAGTTCACGGTAGTCTATAAACATCCTGAACGTACCGTCTTTCTTCTTTACGAATAACACTGGAGCTCCCCAAGGCGAAGAGCTAGGACGTATAAAACCCTTTTCCAAGAGTTCTTGTAGCTGCTTTGACAGTTCTTCCAATTCAGTTGGAGCCAAACGATAAGGCGCTCGAGCTATGGGTGCTGCTCCTGGAGCGAGCTCGATCTGAAATTCAACCTGACGATGAGGCGGTAACCCAGGTAATTCCTCAGGAAACACTTGAGGAAAGTCACGTACTACAGGAATATCTTCAATCTTTTTCTCTTTCTTCGAGGTATCTGTGATGAGAGCTAAAACAGCTGTGTGACCCTTCGAGAGGTTCTTTGCCCGAACGAGGAATACGAATAACCTTTTCTTTGCATAAAATCTCTGCTTGTTGTTGGGATAACCAATCCATACCAATGACGACGTCAAAGCTACCCAAGGTTATAGGAATAAGGTCGATGGAGAAAGTCTGACCGGCGAGGATAAGATTACACCCTTTAACTATGTGTGTGGCCTCAAGACTTTTACCGTTAGCTAACTCTACGACATGTTTGGTGTTTAAGAGAGTTGGTGCACGTTTTAACATTTCACTAACTTTTAGAGACATATAACTTGTATCCGCACCCGAATCAAATAAGACAGTAACGTAAAAGTCGTTAAGAAGAAACTTACCCATGACCACGTTGGGATCATTCCTGGCATCACCCTGACCGATCACAAACATACGGCCTCTAGCACCATTGTTGTTGTTTCCACCATTGTTGTTGTTTCCGTTACCCTGGTTGTTATTATTATTGTTCTGGTTCTGGTTTAACTGAGGGCAATCCCGCTTGAAATGACCTTCAGCCCCACACTGAAAGCATCCCCTATTTCCATGCTGCTGCTGCTGTGGCTGGTTTCGTGGAGCAGGTGGTTGTTGTTGCTGATTCTGATTCGCAGGTCGTGGGCTCCTACAATCCTTGGCCTCATGACCCATCCTGAGACATCTTTGACAACGACCCTTGTTGCACTGGCCACTGTGGTGCCTGTTACAATTGTGGCACTTGGGGTGGTTTCCTCGATAAACTCTCTGTCCGTGACTACCAGATGACTGCTGACTCGGACCCTGATAATCATTGGTCTTGCGTTGCTGAGCTTGAGACTGAACAGTAGCTGAACCTTTGCTAGATTCCCCCTCCCATTTCCTCTTATTGTCGCTGGGAGTAGCAGGAGTAACTGAAGTGGTAGCGGTAGCAGTAGCGTTGATGCGTTTAGGCAACCTGTTTTGCTCCATCGCCTGATCAGTGAGAAGGTGAGCCAACTGAACAACCTGCTGGTAAGTGGCATGATTTGCTGAAGTCACATGACTTTGGATCTCTGGCACCAGACCCTTAAGATAAAGTTCGATACGTTTGTCCACCAGAGTAGGACATAGTAACGCAAGCTCATTCGATCTTTTGGTATACGCTTCAATCTCAGACCCCGTCATCTTGAGGTTGAAAAACTCGACTTCCAGCTTATGAATATCATCTCGATTGCAGTATTCTTCCTTGATCATCTCTTTGAAATTATTCCATGGGGTGGCGTTAGCAGCAACCAACCCCAGTATTTGGACCTGAGCTTTCCACCATGTGAGGGCTAAACCCTCGAGGGTACCGGTAGCATACTTCACCCTGCGTGCCTCAGAGCATTCACACATCTCAAACACAGACTCTATCTTTTCAAACCAATGCAGGAGGCCTACGGCTCCTTCAGTGCCGCTGAAAGTGGTTGGACGACAGTCCATGAAAGTCTTGAAAGTGCAAACAGGTGCTTGACCTGTTGTGTAAAAGAATTAGGACAAGTTTAAACATGAGAGTTGATTTAGGAATGTAGGATCTAAGGATCCTAGTGTGAGTTGTAACTGCAGGGTATACCTCCTGCTTGTGCGGCTGCAACTGCCGCAGTAACTCGTTCGTTAATGAGGGCCGTCAACTGGTCCTGAGTCATGTTGATACGTCCAGACATGATCTTCATAGTAAAGATAACGTAAGTGAGATAGGTTCGCGAATAGTGCGATGACAGAAGAGAGTAAGCACACAAGTGTTCTCTAGTAATAGCATATAATGAGTTCTGTACTCTAGGCATACCACGAGCAAAGTTCTATGTAGTTCTAGCATGTAGGTAATGTAACATGAATAGTAATACCTATGGTGTTGAGCCTTGCACGTGGAGCGAAGCGTCGTTGTGGATCGTTGAGAGCACTGTTCTGGTTATAGTCTGGTTTTAACAAAATCGTTTTCCCTTTATTAAAACCGAGTTCTCTATAACCAATGGCTCTGATACCAATCTGTCACACCCCCAAAATCCACACGCGGAGTATCACCGCTTGGAGGCGTGACTGACCAGGATCAAGCCACCAATCATATTGAACATATAAGTAAATACCAAAAATCATTCATCAATACGAAAGGTGTTTTCAAACCAAACATCAACAAGTGTATAGCGGAAGCATAAGTATGTAAACCCAAAGTAAATCGTAAATTCAAATGTTTAGATAATTAGCATGGCATCATCGATCCATGTCCCACAACGACCTACTCCTCCCTGTGCAAGCTCCATATGTACCTAAGGTCCTGCAAGGCATGCAAGAGAGAGTCAACAACTAGTTGAGCGAGTTCACAGTTAATAAGTTTGCTATAACAAATCATATATGCATTTAGTGGGGGCTTCCCATGTAGGTATGTGCTAATAGTGGGGGGTTTCCCATGGTCGTATGTACTACTGGTGGGGGTTTCCCACGTTTATCTTTACTATTGGGGGCTTCCCATGTTTGTACTTACTAGACTATTTGCAACCATGTGTTCTTTTAAATCCGAGAACAGGAATACGTACATGGTCACGTAGGATTTACGTGAGTGCCCTTCCCCGAGGACAGTGGTACGTGTGGGGTTTACGTAGGATTTACGTAAGTGTCCTTCCGACCCGGAAGACAGTGGTAGGTATTAGTTTACGTAGGTTTTACGTAAGTGTCCTCCCGACCCGGGAGACAATGGTAAATGCTAGGTTACGTAGGTTTTACGTAAGTGTCCTGACTATCCTGAGGACGATGGTCTATAGTCTAGCGATAGCGTAAGTACGAGTAGTTATCCATTCCAAATCATCTAATCCCAATCCCCAACCCGGGAATCCCATGCCTTGGCTGTGTGAACTCACCTTGGTTTGTTCGGTATGTTAAGTGTATGCTCGCAAGTAATCAATCACGTCCTAAAGTATGCACGTATGCGAAATCAGTTTGTGTTCAAGTTATGCACGTATAAACACGTAACACGTAATCACAATCATATACAAGATGGTTACAATTAACAGCAGTTAAATATTCCAGTTAACACTTAACAGAATTAACTCAGGTTACTGTGCTGATACACATTGGCGAAACACACATGTTGGCGAAACACAATAGTTGGCGAAACACAATAGTTGGCGAAACACATTATTGACGAAACTCATTCAGTTTCGTCGTGTCCTTGTTTGGCGAAACAGGATTCTGATTCGTCGATTTGCTCTTGGCGAAACACTTCTGTTTCGTCAAGAGACCTGTTTCGTCGAACAGTCAGTTACGTCTAACAGTTACGAATCATACAGAAAACCCTAATCATCACTAACAGCCGCCATCAACATTAACAATCATGCAGTAATCATTTGTTCACAGAATCACATAACACAATCCTTAAAGAATCATCGTCTAGCATGAACCCTAGTTTACATATACAATATATCGATTAACATACAACGTCGCATCACCGATCCCTATCAAGATGTTAGTGTGTACTCAGTACCAGATCATAATAACAACATTCAGAACCGAGTACTTGATCGTATTAATCTTTACATAGCACTATCATATCCGATTACATCATGCATATCAAAACCTATATCATCATCATACTCTTATAATCACAGCAGTAATACACATCAATCATATACACAAGCATGAATCGAGACACCACAGAAACATGAAACCGAATAACAAACATACACTAACCGATTCGAGATGAACAAACAAGGATTCGAGAGCTAGGGAATGCTAGATTGCCGTCAACAGAGAAGGAGAGACTCTAGGGTTTCGGTGGTTATGATAAAAGTGTGAAACTGACGTTGTTTTACGTATTACAATTCGAAATAACATGTTGGGCCCGAACTGGGCTTCGTGAATTATTGGGCCGGCGAAACAGACTTCTGTTTCGTCGAGATGTATATGGCGAAACAGCCTGTTTCGTCGGGATGGGTTATGGCGAAACACTCTTGTGTTTCGTCGGGTTGTTCAATTCTTAAACAGCTTATGTTTCTTAACAAGTTCCACGTTATACAATCAAACACATAATCATGTAACATAATACGTCTCATCATATCACAAAGTGTACAGTTACGAAATCAGGCAAGTCAAACAACTAAACAGTCAACGACAACGTGCATTAAATAACGACAACGTGCATTAAATGCGAATAGAGAATGTCGGAAATTCGAGTTGTCACAGTCACACCCCGATATTTTCACGTATTACCGGTGGGCCCGGTGGGGGGTATCGTGACGTTGTTGATATCATCATAGTCAAACAACACAATATTTAAATGCACAGCGGAAGCAAGAGATAGATTTATTCCAACCAAATAAATTGTAATATAAAGTATCACAACGTAGTTGAAACAGATCCACAGGCGGATCAAAATAAAGTGGAAAACTGTTCAACAAACTTTGACACCTAAAGCTTTGCGAGACTTGATTACTGGTGCCTGGAGTATCCAGCCTATTACGTATAGCACCTGCACTTAACCTTTTTGGAAAATACGTCAGTTTACAATGGTAAATACAACTTAACCGACTCATTTTGAAAAGAGTTTGAAAATTGACTTGAATGCACTTTGGCAAAAATATATTTTTATAACTTGGGACAATTATTAAATAATCATGTATACAGTTTTACTTATTTGTCGTCCATTAGGGCCGGTTTGTAGGGCCGGTCTAGATTAATTGACACGCCACATGTATAATGCCCACAAGGATTATTCCTTAAAGTGGATTACCAGTTTTTACATAATGCATCTGTCAGGTGTACGCCTACACCCCGTGCTTAGGTCATGGCCATTTCTTTGAATGATGCCAAGGATATCCGGGACATGGTCATTAACCCCCAAAGGCCATACACCAAATAATACATATTAAACGAGTTATGTAAATACATTAATCACAATCCGATTTAAATGATTACACACCCGACCAAGCGGTATTATAATACCGTATCCCAAGCCCGTATAGGGAAAATAAGTTAAGAGTATTTACCTGAGCAATGTATAAGTCAAATACAGCAAGTACAAATGGCTTTTACTGGGCTCCTAATCTGGAACAAAGGTTTTTATTATCCTATTAGAATCCTAACGGGTCTTTAATTAAGCTTAAGCTTAGACCGGTCAGTTTTAAAGAAAGATACGGTTCAAACGCATGATTAAGCGAAGACCGGATAGAATGTGATTTAGACCCGACAAGTTTGAAGACTTGTATAATATGGGTATACTAAACACATTCTGGTTTTTGAGACAAAGATGATAATGTTTGACCCGTTTCGGTCAATTTATGTAAACTAGTTACATAAACCGAACCGAATGCGAAAAGGGCGTCAAGGGCAACCATAAGAGTCATATGCAAGTTCCTTGAGTTAACATGCCTTAAACTTGTTGTGATATCAGTAAGATATCTTCTATTATGCCCCAAACGAATTTAAACTCAAATTATGCCTCATAAGGGCATTTTGGTCATTTAAAAGATTATAAAAGAGTTTAATTAGTAATCTGAGTTACAGGTCTGATTTATTCAGTAAACACACTTAATTTAACAAGTTATAACAGTAGGGTATGACCTATATGTGAAATTTGTCACTTAAAACCAAACTATGCACCTTAGGGGTATTTTGGTAATTTCACTTAGGCTTAAAAGGTCAAAACTGGAAACCTGAGTTTAAAAACTTTTACTTACTGTTAATATATAAAAATATACTAAAAAATATCAGTAGGTATCAAGCTTATATGTTTAATACGGTTTTAGCACATACCATGCGTTAAAAACGCTTAAAAAGGCGATTTGGAGCCATTTCCGGATTTTCAAAGAAAAGCTGATATTTTTATAATTCCAGAAGGCTCAAAATATTTTATTTATCAAATAAAATCAGTAGAAAAAGGTTTGGGGTCAAAAGGATTTGTAAAACTCATTTTATGGCTTAAAAGGGCAAAACCGTCATAAACCGAATCAAACTTAGAGACCTATGTTATGCTCAGCCAAAAATTAAATAAAAATCTTCAAAAATCCCAAAATATTATATTACATCAGTGGATAAAAAGTTTGATACCAAAAAGTGGGTTTAAATGGGCTATATGCTAATTACGCCGTTTATTTAATAAAAAGCTTTATAATTATGCTAATGAGCATAACTCTTAATCTAGACCTCAAACTGATGTCAAATTTTAGGTGCAAGTTTATAAATCAGTAACTAAGGTTTCTACTATTTTACTTTTTCAAAAATCACGTTTTATAGTCAAAAGGGCATAATAGTCAACATTTAAGCACTTAACGGAAACATGCATATGAATCGGATAACTAATGAACCAAGTTGTATAATCTCAGAGAGTTATACTTATATGAAACCTGGTCCAAATAAATCTCTAAGGCAATTCTAAAACATGCATAAACGGGTCAGAACTGAAAGTCAAAGCAAAAGTCAATTTATGCGACTTTCGGTTCCGATCCGGGTCTTAAACTGAAAATTGTCGGGTTGAACATGTTTAGACATGTTCTTACATTAATTACCAAGTTATATGAGTGATCAAACAGGTTGCATGCCTCCTACATTGCTAATTATGCATTAATTTGAAAATAAGCATTCTGTTGACTTTTTAATAACAAATTTGACCCGACAATTGACCTAGTTAGAGTGGGAATCAGAGAGTACCCTTTTAAGGGTTTATTACTCACATAATTACCTACTTATAGGTACTTTCAATTCAAGAATTGACTGAGCATATTTTATTTAATTTCAAAGTCAAACGTTAAATACGACGGTTTGACTTTTAGTTAATTAACTAGGCTAAACTAAATTAGAAAGGGTTAAGAATACTTACAAGAGTCCTAATCACGACTAGGGAGCCTAATGAATCCTTGTTGCTGACCAGAGAGCTCCAGATGTGAGTCTTGTGAGTTTTGTAAATGCAAGTGATCAAATGTTGCAACTTTGGTGCCTTTATATATCAATTTTGATCTTCTAAGATGATGCCAAGATAGTCTATGAGTGTTTCCAGATCAAGCCAAGTGCCCTCTATGCATGTAATACCATTGGAGAGCCTCTGGTATAAGAAAACAACTGATTAAAGTCAGTTCAGACCTGCAACAGGCAGCTGTGCGCTGTTTCTGTCACTGCTGCTTGTACGCGGGCCGCGAGAAGCTCCTCGCGGGGCGTCTAAAACCTGCGCAACAGGTTAAATAAGTTTCAACTTTTACAATTTAGTCCCCGGTCCTTTGTAACGTGGTTTTGATTGTTTTTCTTGCACTTTTGACCCTCAAACTTGATTTTTAATTACCCTAGGACTTTTACAAACTTGGTTAAGTCCTTGGTTAACTTTGTGCTTACCCGAAAAGTCACAAATTTCAACGTTGACGCTTTTAACCCTTCGTACATGAATTTGGTCATAACTTTCTCATAGGATAACGAAACTTTATGAAATTTTTATCACATATTCTAGTGAGTATATTTTACCGTTACAAAGCTTGGGGTTTGCTAAAAGGTCACTCAGAGGTATACTTTCAACATGTTGACACATTTAACCCCTGTAGTTTGTTATTCCTCACTTTCTTTCATTTTCAGCTTCGTATGATCCATGATTTATTCGTTTGAAGGTATAAACATCTTGTAGGGCCATTTTAAAATATATTTATCCATTGTTGACACTTTGGACCCTTATATTCACATAGTTTCTCTGTTTGTCAACTTTAGTCCCCCTTAACGCACTTTTTCACAAATTCAAAGCTTATGACATGTGTCAATACATCATTGGACGTAAATTTTCGAGGTGTTACACCTCTTCATCAATAAAGTTGAGATACATTTTATAACCTTGATTACATTTCGAAGTTCGGCCAACGAACTCAAGACTTCCACATGAAATAATAAATCCAGCAAGATCTACCTGAAGAACATTTAGCATACAAACCTTCAGTTTGTGATAAAAAGAAAAAATAAAAAAACATCTATTTTTAAACTACCGTTGGTCTGCGTAATATTCAAATCGATGTTAAACATGATGAATAAACAGACATCACCAGCTTTTCTTATGTCATTGGGATTTCTCCTTTTACAAACATATCAAAATCAATCTACTCGTAATCACATGTTACACCAATGCAAGCATCTGAATAAATAATAACAAATCAAAGACAAAATCAAAAGCTACAAACATATCAAACAAATTTGATAGAATCATGATTTATTTTAAACACATATACATCTATTTTTAAACACAAACAGACATTACCTCTTCATCAATAAAGTTGAGATACATTTTATAACCTTGATTACATTTCGAAGTTCGGCCAACGAACTCAAGACTTCCACACCAAATAACAAATCCAGCAAGATCTACCTGAAGAACATTTAGCATACAAACCTTCAGTTTGTGATAAAAAGAAAAAAATCAAAAAACATCTATTTTTAAACTACCGATGGTCTATGCTTGAATTTGGAATGATGACATTTAACGTTTAGTGGCATTTAACTTTTATGCCACTATTTTTAAAAACAAATGTCAAGTATTAAGAAGAAGGGATTTGAGGGAGAGATACATTAGAAATGTGGTTAGAAATGTGGTTTCTAATATGAATAGTGAAATGAGAATATAAATCAGTTTATATAAGAAGATGATTGACAAAAGTAAGTGAGTGACATGCATTAATTGCAAATTACATCTATAAGTAATGGGTCAACATTTCCATCTCTATTTTATAATTGTATAAATGCTTGTGATATTATGTAGGTAGGAATATTTGATGCCACAAACAGCACTAGTGAGCGAAGGAATATGCTTATAAAATTGGCTGAAGGCAAATGCAAGGTAAGGCTTTTTTGGTTAAGATGAATATCAATTTTTTTGTTATTCAAAAATATGAATGTTCTAAGTTGTTAATATTGGTTGTTGTTCAATGAACACTACATATCACATTTTTGGAAACATTTTATAATGACAGCCAAATAACTGAAAGAAATATCCGACTCAATATTCAACAGAGTCCTGATTATGCTGACGAGTATGCTTACTTTATAAAACCATAATAATTTTCAATTGAACGTTGATAACATTGAACGTGTCAGGACGGGTAACCCTAAAAATAGAACGGGTGAAGGCGATTCGACAAGTTCTCCTTTCTTCGTCTTCTTTAGCCAAGCTCAGAGAACAAGTTAGGGAGGCTTTTCGTGTTCAGGAGGAGCTTCTCGTCAAAATTAAACTAACTCAGGTCTGTTTTGACATATTTTTCATCTGTAAAATTGATTGACATTAGACGAATTTTGTATATACGATTTGTGAATGAAATTTGAATTTTGAGCCTAGGTATAGTATTATTTTATTTGTTATGTTTGATTCATGTATTTCATGTATCTATGCTTGAATTTGGAATGATGACATTTTTATCTGTGGTCGTTAAAGTTGTATTTTTTCAACGTGGCAATTTAACCCATTTATCTATAAATGGGGTTAGGTTTGATTTTGTTTTTTTCTCAGACGTGCTGGTGGCGGGTGATTATGGTTGTTGCGTTGGAGATGTTATTCATTTCAACGAATACTGCATTTTTCAATGTTATTCTCATCGTTTTCGTGTGATTTTACAGAGTTTGTCCGCAGAGCGATGCGTTGTTTCTCCTGCTGTTTCAGAATCAGAGATGATAATCACACTCAGGTTAATCGCTTCTCTCAACCTATCACTGCAATTTGTAAGGTTAGGGTTTCAAAATCGAGGTGATAGATTTGAATATTGGAATTAGAATTTGTTTTGATGTTGATGTACATTTAGAATTTGTTTTATGCTTACTTGCTAAGTGAAATTAGGTCAGGTGCGAGATGTTTTTTCCTTGTATGTGCTTTTGTCTTGCTATGTTATTTCGCTTTGGTTTGATTACTTTTAGTCTGTTTAAAACACGGGAAACCATTTTTTAAGGTATATGTTCTTTGAATACAGGTTAAGTCTTTGATTAACAATGCTAAAGCGGGCGTTCCATTGAATGTGTCTGGAGCAAGTAACAGCCCAAAGGCGACATCTGGCAATGCAATACCTTCCATGTTCCCAGCTGGCAGTGCACCTCCACTATCACCAAGAAGTTCATCTGGTTCTCCTCGTATTTCAAAACAGAGGGCGGGCCCGTCGGTTTTAGCTTCTCCTTTGAGATTGGTTAGCAAGCCAACAAAAGAGTTAATACCACAGGTTTGACAACAAAACTCAACTCATTAAAAAGTGTTAGGTGTTATTTGTTTTTCTTAGAAATCAAGGAGTGGAATGTGGAGCTCCAAGAAAGAACTAGCATGTTCAGGAAGCAAGCTACTGCAATAGTTGAGTGGGATATGATCACGTCTGAAAGTGCCACGATTTGAGTGTAAGCTTCTTCACGGTTTGAGATAACTTAAAATAATTGTACTTTCTCCGGCCGTTACTTAGTCTTACATGCCATGGGATTTGTTGAATGCAGTGAACTTGGAAACACAGGCTTGAGCAGTCAACTGATTTCGCAGCTTGGTCAACTTTCTAATCTGCAATACTTGTAAGTTATACTTTTGGTACATGTAGAAACAAGTTTAGAATCACCCTAAACACACGGTGACACTTAATTATTGTGTCAAATATGATTAAAAAATAAACAAATTATTTCAGTAATAATCTAATGTATTTAATAAACATATTAACACTTTGGGCTTCCATCCATTTGAGATTATTGCTTATAATTTTTTTAATATATTGTACATAGGATGTGGGTGTTGTAAACAAGCCTAGCTGAGCCAGGATATGTTGTGCTCGAGCTCGACTCGGAGTTAAACTGCCGAGCTTGACTCGGCTCATTTATCTTCAGGTGTGTAATTTTTATAAATGTTTCCTTCTTTTAAATAAAATGTGCTGCTTATATCATTAACATTTATATATGTATCCAGGTGCTTTTGATGGGTTTTTGGAGCTCTTAGTCGGGCCGGTAGAAGTCTTCCAGGGGCTGTTATGATGATGATCCCCGAAGCATGGAAAAATGACAAGAATAGGGATCTTCAAAGGAAGGCCTTATATCAATATTGCTCGGCTTTAATGCAGCCATGGGGTGGGCCCACTCTAGTTTAACGCGATGATTATTTAACTCGCATGAAGATTATGAAAGAGATTCATGAACACAATGAAGTTTTGAGTTTTTATTCATACACTTGTTAGTTTATTTGTGTTATATGTTTGATCATTAGACTTAGATCGACACTTATTAGACATTTGGAGTCTTTGGAAGATTGGTTGAACTTTTAATTGAAGTGAGTATTTTATGATTTCTACACTTTACAATTTTGTTTTTTTTAATGTAAATAAATGATAATTGTAATTAATTAAAATTAATATAATAAATGTCAATGGGATTTAATTAGATGTGATTTTTGTGGCAAAAAATATGTGCCACTAAAAGCTCAAAAGTTTGTACTGGCAGATAAAAAAGTGCCACTAAAAGACTAAAAACTTTGTGCGGCATATTGAAAAAGTGCCACTAAAAGGCTTTAGCGTCAGCGCTTCTAATGGCACTTTTTTTGTGTGCCACCCATTCTTACAAGGTTCTTTAGTGGCATTTTTTTGTTTTTCTGTGGCACTTTTTGCATGCCACTAGATGACATTTTTTTTGTAGTGGATCTCTCTGACCCACTTTCAGAACAAATTTTGGGGATATGTGGTTTGCCTTGATGATGGTAATATGATATATATATGATTATGTTTGCTTTGGTTTGGTTTTTGATTTTTACTAAAGTTTTTTTATCTAAGTTATTATGACTAAATTTGTGAATGATCTGAGCAGATGATGATGATGATTGTTCTACGGTTGTTTCTAGCATCATTGTTCCAACATCGTTTAAAGTATGTTTTTTTTTTGCTACTCTGATTTTGAAATTTTGAATTTTTATTTTTGAAGTGATATACTCTAATTATCGCTTTATATTTCAGTTTAATCACAGTTGTTTGAAATTCGTACAATCATATGCGGGTTATTTTAGGTTTGTATTAAAAGAAGCATAAAGTTAAATTAAACACAAAGAAAGATTATTAAATGTACATTTAAAATAATTTAGGCTTATGACTAAATGATGATTACATTTGACTTAGGCAGATGATGATGATGTAGAACCCTCAGTAGTTCCTACTAAACGCAAGAAAGGATCTGCTACTGCTGTAAGATAAGATTTTATCTTACTAGAGATTTGTTCTTTCCCGCCTTTTTTGTATTAAAAGCATCATAAAGTTTGGTTTAAAGCAGCTCTTTTTGAAGCAAGTTGAGGATTAAGTATATGAGGATAGGGCTACTCTTCAACAGCTGAAGAAGTGTTTTCATGTACTGCATCTTGGTTTGTTCACGAGAGACCAGGTTTCTAGAAACCTGATGGTGATGCATTCAGTACTTTCGTGGAGTTCATGGCGATTGTCAAAGATATACATTGAGAAGTTCGGTATTCGATGGAGTTGAAGCTAAAAGCACTAAATTTTTGCTGTGAGATTCCTAAATTTCTTGGTGTTGTTGTTAGATTTTAAAGTTTCGTTGTTCAGTAGTCGATGTAATTGTTGATCTTTTAATCGTCATAATTAAATTTTAATCATATTAATGTTTGTGGAGCATTTTATTTTTACTAATTTTAAGGTGCATAAGTATTATTATGTAATTTTTAATATCATCTGATTATTGCAGATTGGTACTTTTGATGTAGAAGTGAAATTGTCTCTGAGTTTAATTAGATTATATTGATGTTGAATCAATATCTGTTAGTGTATAGATCTGTCAAAGTTAAATTTTGGCAAAAGAGAACATCTGCTCTAAATAATCATCTGCTGATCTAACGGCTGTTTGACTTGCTATTGTTGGCAATATCTGTTGTTTCCTAACAGATGTTCACAATATCTTTGTCTGCTGGAGTTGTAGAAGCATTTGTTTACTATGTAGAGTATTGCTGGTCTTTAAATGAATAGATTTTTTATCTGAGTTATGACTAAATGATTATTGCAAATGAAGCGATTTTTTATCTGAAATTTTTTATCTGACTTAAAATACATTTAATTTCAAACCACTGCTCTATATTCAAATGTCAAAGGTCTGGCCCACATTCAAGAGGGCAAACCACTGCCCATCTCCTAGAAAGTATAACTTAGCAGATGTTTTGAAATTGTCGGTAATTTCAAATTCAAATTGCCTGGGGATATGTACTTTGCAATTAATGCATGTCACTCACTCACTTCTGTCTTATGGTAAAGGCATCTTATGGTAAATGAAGAGGTTAATTGTAATTATAATAACGTGTTTAATTTTATACTTTTCCCATGGAAACGCACTTTTCAAATGTTTTGCATTAAAAGCCTAACGAATGTCGCATCATATTCTTTCATCTGACGATGTATTTAGTCATAACCGCCTTCATTGGGTATATAAAATACATTGGGCATAGGTTTTCATCATTAGCATTTTCATCCATCTACTCAATCATCTTCAAAAGTTTTTTCTTTATCAATATCATTACAATTTCTTTGGCTTTCAAAGACGCATTGGTTCACTGCAAAATGGAAAACATTGGGATTCAAGTGATTGTTGACGAAATTTTCACAAGGCTCTCTGCAGAAGATATTGGTCGTTTGAAATGTCTTTCCAAGAATTTTTATAGGGAACTGTCAAGTCATGCTCTCCGAAGTGGAGATTCAGTAGAAAAGAAACTACTCTCCTTTAAAGACACGTCAATTGTCGTTGACGACGTAGTTGCTGGTACTTTGGATGTTGTTAGAAGCAAAACGTTAAGTTTCCCTAACAATGTCCACCCTACCTTCTTACGTATTCTATCGTCATTTAATGGATTGTTGTTAGTTTGCTATGAAGGGATTTGGTGTGAGTTGATTCTTTGGAATCCTACTACTAGGCGCTATAAGGTTTTGTCTGACAACTACTTAAATTACAATCATGATCGAAATTCTAATACTGGTGGAATTTATTTTAATCAATTCAATGATCTGAAAGTGCTGAACATCATATGTTACCGTAATGTAGCTACTGCTCGTGTTTACTCACGACGTCGTGAGTCATGGAGAACAATAAATTTCGGTAGTGTAAATAATTATGGTTCAAGCAGTTATTCATGGTCTACGGGAGTTTATGCTGATAAAACCATATATTTCATGGTTTCAAATTATTGGTATCCACTAGGTGAGAGGAACATCGTTGCTTTTGATGTTCTTTCTGAGACTTTCAGAATGCTTCGTTTTTCAGAGAGTATCGTAGTCGATCCATGCCAAGGGCATTTTTTGACCATCGCAAAGAGACTGCATTTGATTGTTATTGGAAAGTCTGCTGAGCTAACTGCTGATTTGCTCAGATATGAAGAAGGAGGCTGGATCAAGGTGTTTGCTTTCAATAATCCTCGTGTAGTTGATTATGAAGATAGGCACCGAAGGACTAATATAATTGAAGTCAACAAGCATCTGGGGGGATATGGTTGAAGTTGATCTAAGCAACGAAGTTCTGAAATACCTCCGACATGTTAACAACTACAATGGTCCGAAAGGAGCTTTATTTATCGAGACTACTATTTCGCCCATTGAATAGAAATTAGTATGATGTATTTTACTGAATGTTGTTTGCTGTTTTGAACTTTGTTTATTATATAGTTACCTTTGTTTAGCACTTGTAGTTTTTATATAATTAGTTGTGTTAAAATTATTAATCATGTTTGTTATTTAAATTAACTAAATGAATATTTAGGTTTGAGAGTGTAAAAGCTTGTAATATTGGCAAATGTCTGTTTAAATGATCAAAGCTCTGTTATTGTGAACAGATGTTTGAAAATAAAACACTGGTTGATACATCTGTTGACTTTGGTCAACAGATGGATGGAAACAGATGTCTGGAACTACTGTTGGGATAAAGCAGAGTCTTGTGAAGAAAATTGTGGTTGAAACTGTTGTTTGGTTAAAACGGTGGTTTAAAACCACTGTTGGGTTAAAATAGTGTTTTGTGGAAGTTGAAGGGGATTGAAATGACTATTGGGTTAAAATATTGTTTTTTGGAGAAGCAAAATGCTTAATGCAAATGTTATTTTGTTTACAAAAGATTAATAAATTGTATATTTTTATATTTTTTATATTCTAAAGTTTAAGTATTTAAGGTTGAAGTTGAAGTTGGGGAGATATGGTTGAAGTTTATTTGAGCAATGAAGTTTTGAAATACCTCCAACATGTTGACAACTACAGTGATCCGAAAGGAGCTTTATTTATCGAGACTACTGTTTCGCCCATTGATTAGAAATTATTATGTTGTATTTTATTGAATGTTGTGTGTTGTTTTGAGTTTGTTTATTATATAGTTACCTCTGTTTGACACTTTCATATTTTATATAATTAGTTATGTTAAAATTATTAACCATGTTTGTTATTTAAATTAACTAAATGAATATTTAGGTTTGAGAGTGTAAAAGCTTGTAATATTGGCAAGGTCTGTTTAAATGATCAAAGCTCTGTTATTATGAACATATGTTTAAAAATAAAACAGTGGTTGATACATCTATTGACTTTGGTCAACAGATGGATGAAAACAAATGTTTGGAATCACTGTTGGGATAAAGCAGAGTGTTGTGGAGAAAACTGTGGTTGAAACTGCTGTTTGGTTAAAACGGTGTTCAAAACCATTGTTGTTGATACATCTGTTAATACAGTGGTTGATGCATCTGTTGACTTTGGTCAACAGATGGATGAAAATAGATGTTTGAAACCACTGTTGGCTTAAAACACTATTTTGTGGACAAAAAGTTGTTGCTTTTTTCAAATAGTGGTTTGACTTTGGTCAAGACAGACTTTTGAACCACTAAGAATCATAGTTTTGCAAACAGTGGTTTGACTTTAAGCAATCATCAATGGAATTGGTCAACTTTATTTGCAAAATTTGTTTTAACTTTATTTGAATTACAAGTACCGTATAATTCTCATTCTTATTGCAAGAATTGGCTTGGATCTAAAGTTAATAAAATATGGTATGCATGGTTTTCTAAGAAACGACCCGTGTTTAGTCAGGGCCAGCTCTATGTTGCTGTATCTAGAGTAAAAAGTAGGAAGGGGTTGAAAGTTTTGATTTGTGATAAAGAGAAATGAGTCTGTACAACCACTACTAATGTGGTTTACAAAGAAGTTTTACAAAATCTATGATGATACTAAACATCTGTCAACCTGGCAATGTCTGTTAGGTATAACGGAGGAACTGTTGTTAGGAAATGTTTGTTGGAAAGCAATACAACTTTTTGAAAGCATCTGATACCTACTCTGCATTAAGCCTATCCTGAGAACACATGTTGCGAAAAATGTTTATATCTAGCGTTGTAGTAACAAGTTTGCAGCTCTCATTTTTAATGAGAGTACTAAATTCTTTGTTAATAACATTATTCTCTTAACATTTGTTTACTAACCTTTGTAATTTCTGTTGACTGACCTTTTTAACATGGGTTGACTAACATCTGATACTTACTATCTATCCATCTGGCAAGCTTTGTTGGAGATAATGGATGACAGTATTTAGGAAAGTCTGTTGGAAAGCAACAGAGGTTTTTAACAGTTAATAGACAACAGTTGTTTGCTATCAACATAATGGAATTGCTGTTGAATAAACCTATTGACCATTAGTTTATATCAATTTTCTAAGTCTGCACTAATTATTTTTTTACTCTCTTTCAATATGTGTTATGCATGGGTTTCTAAGAAACGACCCGTGTTTGCACACGGGTCTTACCGCTTGTACTCTATAATAAAAGAAACCATTTTTGGGACACTTGTCATCATATTAGGTCATGTCTTATGGATAATTATTTAATCTCTTCTAATTAATTATAGATAATTCTCCCACTAAATATTATTTAGTTTAATTATTACTTTTATATTTATCTATTTACTTCAAATTCAAACTTAGTTATCTAATTTGATATTAGAGTAAATTACGATTTTGGCCCATGTGGTTATATCACTTTTACCTTTTTACCCCAAAAAGGAATTTTTTAACATCTGAGCCCTCAACGTTTTTTTTTTCTAACCCTTTCAGATGTTAAAAGATTCTTTTTTTTTTGCTAAAAGGGTAAAAGTGATATAACAACAGGGGTAAAAATCGTAATTTACTCTTGATATTAACTATATATTAACAACAGGAGCCAAAATCGTATCAAATAGATTTTACGAAACTTAAAATAAAATTAACTAATATTATTTATCATTTCTACATTTACAAGTTTTAAAAAAGGGTTAAATTTATTGGGACTTTGTTAACAAATTTTACTACAATAGAATAATTTATTTATATCAATCTAAATATATATATATATATATATATATACTATATAATAAAACATTAATGTGTGACACCTATCATTCATTGTAAGCATTTATTTTATGATTTTCTCGCCTCACTTTCAAGCTTATCTTATATTAATTAAATAAATAAATGAATTATGAGCTAATATTAAATTTCATCATACTTTAATTTCTAATACCATTCTTCTATTTTTCTCATAAAAGATTATTCTAAAATTTAAATTGTTAATTTAAGATATTTTTAAATAAAACAAATTATTTATCACGAAAACCAAACTTTGTTTTAGTATATGAAATATTTTTATTTTCATTACTAAAAAAAATTATTATATCAATTTTATTGCATAATTTACAAATCAATTTGTCGGAATTGGTACCAACATTTTATCACTCAAATAGATGCTGATTTGCTTCTTGAATAACATATCTTCTTTTCAAGAACCATCTTCACAATCACCATATCTATCGCGTATCGAGTATTATCTATTAGTATATTGAAAGATATGACTTTTTTTATTATTGGTATATAAAATTAGATTTATTAAATCCGTGTAATTCACGTGGTTTTTTTAAAGATATACCTTTTTTCTATATAACTTTTTTATTTGGTATATAAAATTATATATATTCAACCCGTACAATGTGGTTCTTATAGATAAAACTTTTTATTATTTAATATATAAAATTATATTTATTCAACCCGTGTAATAAAGGAGGTTTTTAAAGATATATTGTTTAGTATATAAAATTCATTTATTCGACCCCGTGTAATACACGGGGTTATAGCCTAGTTTATATCTTAAAATAAAGTGAGTTTCTTTTATTAGGCTAGTAGCTTAGCATTATGTGTATTAAACGGTTGAATAAATGTAATTTTATATGCTATCTAAGTAAAATGTTATAAATTATGTAATACACAAACCTAATAATAAACAAAAAAAAAGTAAAATGTTATTAAAAATATATAGTACATCAAAATTCATTTTTTCAAAAACATATATCGACGATTGTGTGTTAACCAATTACATTATATGTATTCAAGTCGTGTAATACACGTGTTTATTCAATCCGTGCAATACAAGGATTTTTAAATATATAACTTTTCTATTAGATAGTATATAAAATCATATTTATTTAACTCACATAATACACAGTGTTCTAACCTATTTATTATGGGTATGTTTGGCAAAAGTAGCTGTTGGCTGTTGGCTGGTGGCTGGAAGCTGGTAGATGGTAGCTGGTGGTTGGAAGCTGATAGCTGTAGCTGGTAGCTAGTAGCTGTAGTTTTTTAGATATATTTGGTGTTTGGCAGAGTAGCTAGAGCTTTTAATAAAATGTATAAAATGACAAAAATGGACATAACTAAAAATTTAAAAAGCTTCTACATTAAAAAGTTTATTATTTTGGAGGTTAAAATAGTCATTTTTTTTCCTTAAAAGCTTGTAGCTCCTTCTAAACGCTACTAGCAGGAGCGTTCAACCGAAAGCTTCAAGCTCCCAACCTAAAAGCTTCAAGCTCCTTCAACCATACAAGGTTTTTTATTAAGTAGGAGTTTTTTCTTAAAAGCTTAAAGCTATAAGCTTTTAAAAGCTCCTAAAAGCTCCATGCGAAACATATCTATATATACAAATCATCTCTTATACAAAACCATGTATGATTCTTTTTCGATATGCTTTCGTATACATATCAAACATGCATTAAATTTTTATTGCTAAATAGTACTTTAACACACATATATATAGCAAGCATTAAATTTTTCTTGCCACCGTTCTCAACAAAAACGAACAAAAAACAGTTAGTTGGAATATTAGGAATTTCAGCATGTTCTTTTTCTAATATTTTAATCTATATTAAATAGTAAAACTCTTTTAGGTTATACGGTGTTGTTTACACCTTAGGATGGTTTCCGCCCGGATTAGGCCTCTGGTTCGATTCATGCACTCCACGAAAAAATTCCCCGTGACGGTTTGAAAGGAGGACACCGGTGTGTGGGTAGGGATTCAAACTCGGAACCCGGAGGTTATCTAGGATTGTCTTCACCGCTGAAACACACCTTTAAAAAATAAAAATTATACGGTGTTGTTTGAGTTAGCATTGATAAAAGCATCACACCACTACCATGTAGGTAGTATCACTTTGACTGGCTCAACATTTAATTAATTTGGTATGGGTTAACTAATAATTAAAAAAACAAAAGCAATTTGGATTTTATTAATCTCACATTTTCTTTGTTGGCAAATAATAATCTCACTTATTTGTTGGCAAATAAGGCTATGCGGTATGGTGATGGTCCTCCTTTGGAGGATGATCCGCCACGTAGGATGGGTGTGAGGATGGGGCAAAGATGATGGAGGAATGGAAATGGGGGGATAGACCTAAAATGTATATGTATATGTATATATTGTATCTATAGGTGTGAGAGAGGGGGAGGCATGTTTTTTGTCTTCATGTGGAGCGTCTCCAACGTCCAGAAGAGGACGACCAGGACGAAGCCGGGAGGGGCGGGGCGGTGTTTGCCCGGCGCCGGACCAGAACAAACCGGGGACGATCCCCATACCGGACGGCCTAATAATCTCATCTGAGAATATCCCCGCCAACAATCCCACCTTTAAGACTATTTTTTTCTCACTGGACATCCATTATAAAAAAATCTAGCACCGTTTGTTTTTCATTGGCGTGGATGCTCATTGGGCAATGACGTGGCAAATATTATATCCTTTTTTAAACCCTTAACTCCCTTTATCCTAATTAATCCTTTAAACAACTCAATCCTCAAACAAACAAAAAAAACCCAAAGCAAGCGAAACAAGCCTCAACTCAGCCAACACTCTCAAATCATCAATCTCCTGAATCCGATTATGCGACAAATCCAAATCTCGCAACGACTCCAAATCGCTAGCAATTCAATTATCAGATATTAGTTTCTGCAGATTCTGCAACCGCGGAAACTATTCAAGCAATGAAACACCTATATTCGCAAGAGATAACTGTTGCATGTCCGAAAAGTTCTAGAACAATGACAGATGCGGCAAATGGCTGTGAACGGCCGGACTGCCGCTATGTCTCGTTGGTCGTGTGAATTTGTTTCCATCGCTCTCTCCTAGATCTCATCCATTATACGCTCAAAATTTTATGAGAATTTAGGGGTTTTTTGTAGTTTTTTAACAAATTTGATGTTGTAAGCAACAAATTAGACTAACGTATGAGAACTTGAGAGGAATCTAACCTTGATTTATTGTATAACATGAGCAAAATTTTGCTTAAACCCTAATTTTTTAGGTGTATTTGTATGTTGATATGATAATGAAACCCGTTACTTATGTTGTGTTTTCCGAGTTTAGTAATGGAAGAAAAGAAAAGTATAAAATATTTAGAGTGAATTTCAAGGATTGTCCTTTATCTTTATGCTCATTTTCAGGCGTTGTCCTTTATGTTCAAAATTGATGACTTTTGTACTTTGTCTTTTAAAATCCATCACGTTTTGTCCTTTAGGCATAACCCAGTTTTTGTTTTCAGTTAAATGTGGTCATGTGAGGGTAGATCTGTCATTTATTACCTCTTTTAATACCCAACTACCTACCACGTGCAGACTTCCCCCCAATATAAACCCTAAACTTATCATCTCCCCCAATTTCATCCTTCATCAACCCTAGTTACAGAATTCCCCCAAATTGAGATCTGACTTCCCACCCAAAACCCTAGTTCTTCTCAATTGATTCCCCAATTGAAGATGGTGTTGTGCCGTTGTGGGAAAGAGGCAATCATCGTCACATCTTGGATCGACAACAACCCAGGTCACAGATTTTATGCATGTCCAGATCAAGGATCAAACTGTGGATTCACTGAGTTGTATGATCGTACAAAATGTCAAAGATGCATGGATATAATCCCCGGTTTGCTTAGGGTAAGGAACAAACTTAAATCCGATAACATGTTTCTTGCTGACAAAATCGAAGTAACTGAAGCTGCCAATAGATTTCTTGAAGACAAGCTCAAGAAGAGTGATAATAATGCTAGGAAATGGAAGAAAATGTTGCTTTGTAGTTGGATAGGGTTTATTTTGGTTGTAATGTTTTGTAAGGTGTGATGGTTGTTGGCTGAAAATGGTTGTAGTGCTAATATGCACAGTTTTGTGGTGTAATATAAGATATGGATGTGTAGTGATGATGTAAAACACATGTTGTAATGAAGATGTATTGTAACCATGGTTATTTGACCCATTCAACAATAGTGCAGTAAAGTGGTTGTTTGACCCATTCGTATCTGACGAAAACAACGACATGGACATAACTGCCTGTTGACCCATTTATATTTGGCGAAAACAACGATATGCACATAACTGCTTGTTTGAACCCATTCAACAGGATATGCACATAATATGCACTAAACCTGCACATAATATGTACTAAACCTGCTTGTTTGACCCATTTATATTTGGCGAAAACAACGATATGAACATAATATGCACTAAACATGCATCTGCACTAAACCTAAAACTACACATCCACTGCACTAGCACTAAACCATAAACAAACACATATAAACATCAAAACATAACAAACTTACATCTGATAGCCAAAATACAGTGGATTAGTGGTTCAGACAGTTTCCAAAGTACCAAAAGTAACATACAAAACCAAGTTTGTCAAGTACCAAAAGACAACAAGTTTTTTTTAACTACATAACACCTAACCAACAACAAACTAAGCTTTTGCACCCCTTCCATTCTTCTTACCCTTGCATGTTCTGATATTATGCCTCTTCTCCCCACATTTGGTACACTTCCCTTTCGTGTTCTTCCTTGAGAGCCTGCCAGTAAGGGTCATGTCCTCCATTTCCACTGCTGGCCTTTTTCTTGCCTTTTTGGTCTACCAACTTGGGTGTGGTGTTTGGGTGGAGTAATGGTCACAGGAAACAGTGTTTTAACCCATAAAGTTCTTCCATTGAGCGGGTTGACCTTGTGTGAGTAAACTAGCCTCCACCTATTCATTGTGTACACAGGATGCACCCAGCTCTCCAAAGCCCCCACCCTTCCACCATTAGCAGGCATCACCATAATGCAGCCACAACATGTCTGCAGGTGATGTGCGCAAAATACAACATATAAATTATATCAAATACGACGTAAAATCAACCCTTTTTCGTTACTAATGTTGGAAAAAGCTTGTTTCTTTATTCCTTTTTAATTTGCAGGGTCAAAAGAGCTTAAACGTGCAAAAGGAGCAAAATAACGGCAAAAACCAACATAAATACAAAGAACGAGGATTGGCGCAACTCGCCAAGCCCCAATCCACATCCAAACCAATAAAATAGCAAGATCTGAAGACCTGACACGGGGCCGTGCCCACCAAGCACGGGTCGTGTCCACCAGGCACGGGTCGTGTCCACCAGGCACGGGCCGTGTCCAAGACTGGATTCTCTGCAGAAGAAAAGAAAACATTAAAGGACAAAACAGACAACTAACACGGGGCCGTGCTAAGGCAACACGGGACGTGGTTAACTCTGAGATTCGCAGAATCTGAGATAGTATAACAAGTACGTTGGCCACGGGCCGTGCCGTTGACACACGAGGTCGTGTTAGTACAAGACCTGATACTGCAGTTATGAGGAAGAGAGAGAGATGGCCACGGGGCCGTTCCAGGCGGGCACGGGCCGTGGTGAACGTCTGTCTTCAGCTATAAATAGGGGTGCTTGATTCCATTCTAATCCATCCCTTGGCAAACCACTTCTCTCACACTTGCCACCATTCCACCACTACTACAACACCATCATCCACCACCATCATCCATCTTCCATCATTTAGAGTGTGTAGTAGTCTCGGGATCCAAGATCGATCGTAAGAGTTCTTGTCAAACAAAGGCCATGCTTGGCTAAACTCTTACATCACTTGGTGAAGACAGATCTTTTATGTATTACTTTTTGATTTCCAATTTTGGCTCCTTTTTAATTGGGTATGTATTAATGACTTTAATAACTAGTTTTTTATATTGAAGGCGAATTTATCTAATCATTCTTCATATGTTGTTGATTCACATATTCGTGTCTTTACGGTCTATATAAAGCGCATTAACTACTTGGAAGGGGATTAGAAGGGTGGTTGGGTAATTCTATGTCTCGTTCAGTGTATAGATCCTGCGAGAATCTGGTTCAAGCTTATTACTACTCCATGGATTGGCCGGGAATGACTGGCCCGACTGAGAGTAAGAAACCGCTTGAATCCCTTATTTATAAACTACTATTAAAACTTTAAACCAACCCTGCGAGGACTGTATCCCTGCTGACTCAGACCTAAGGGTTGAGGGTAACGCTGCCTGGAAGGGGGCCTACCACTTTTCGCATTAATAACTTACTTAATTATCTTTCAATAATCCGACCTTGCGGGACTGTATCCCTGCTATCTCAGGCCAATAGGTTGAGGGTAACGTTTCCTGGAAGGGGACCTACTACTATAACATAAAAACAATCTCTTAAAATGCCCAAAGTGCGGAAATCATCAAAAGGATACATAAAAGAGGAGTTGGAACCAAGTGATTCCTTCTTATTTATTTGTTTTTTCTTATATTTTATTTTTGTTGTTGGTTTATCTTTTTATAGCTTTAAAATCTTTTCATCAAAATTTGGTTAGATTAGACGTTAACGATAAGCCGATATTAAAAGCTCTTGTGTCCTTGGACGACCTCGGTATCTTGCCATCACTATACTACGTCCACGATGAGTGCACTTTCCCTAACGTGTGTTTAGAGTGATAGTAGTATATCGTGTTTTATAAATTTAAAACTTGAATTTGCCAGTAAAAAGAGCTAAAATATATCTAAAAAAATATATACACCCGCACTCACGTTAGCAGGGCATACCTGTTGAACGAGTAAAACAGGTAATGCAGCCATCACTCATAACCAGTAAAACCGATATTCAACAAGAAAATTAAGTACATCATATGAATCATTGTATGTATACCTGTTATTTCCCACCTCCTGCAGCTACATGTCCTCTTATCTAAGTTCACCACACATGCACTGTTGGGTTTACCACTAACCTCATAATATTCCCCTACATTCCAGTACACATGATAGTGTGCTGCTTCCTTCTTGATTGTCTCAAACTGCTCAGTGGCCCAAGGTGTCAACAAGCCTTCAGATTTCTCTATCACATTCAGCACAGTCACAATTTTTCTCATTAAATACTCTCTTATGTACTCTAAGGGCAGATATGATGGGCCTGTCCTTTCCTTCTACTATTTTTCCATTGTACACCTCACACATACTGTTAAGTAGCATATCAGAAACTGCTCTGCCTGTTATCAAATACACCACATATTACTTAGACATCAAACCAAAACACTTAGTACAACTTGTAAGCCAAACACATACCTGAGAAATGTGATCTAGACCAATGTATGGTGGGATCTTGGACAATCATAAGTGGGCTTTCTTGTTGAATGCCTTTGAATCATCCATTGTAGTTGTAAATTCTGGAACAGTAGTTGCTGATGCACAGTTCCATAATTTATCTTTGTATAACTTCCCTTTAAACTGCAACTTCATATTTTCATGAATGTGCCTGAGACAGTATATGTGCTCCGCACAGGGAAACAACTTTGTGATAGCAGGAAGAATCCCCTGGTCAAGACAAATGAATGGGCCTTTCATAAATGAATAATTTCATAACAAACACATATGAATACCAAATGAATAACAAGTTTGAAAAATTATACCTTTTGCCTGTCACTGATGAAGGTAAAGTTTGAGTTTCTTTGAAGACCAAGGTCATCGCCCAACAGTTCTAGAAACCAGGTCCATGAGCTAAGGCTTTCAGACTCCACAATTGCATAACAAACAAGGTATAGTCCATTGTTGCAGTCAACACCAACTGCACTTAGGATCTGCCTAGGGAATGGGCCTTTCATAAATGCACCATCTAACCCTAAGAAATCTCTCCCCAATGCCTTGAAACCCTGTTTTAATGCTGCCAAACACACATACATCCCTTTAAACTGTCTGGTTAGACTACTTGGAAGGAAGTGAAAGGAAAAATCTTCTCATCAAACTTTCCTTCCAAATTGGAAGGAAGGGAAAGGAAAACAAATATAAAGTTTGTACATTTACCATTTTACCCTCCCACTTAACTTATTGTAAACTCCAACAAGGGCATAATTGTAAGATAATGCATTTCTTTTCTTTTCCTTTCAACTCGGGAACACGAAATGAAGTTATATATTTCCCTTTCTTTTCTCTCTTAAATTCCTCTCGTTTCTTTTATTTAGTAAACTCGGAACACACTGTTTGGGTTTTTTTAGTAGTTGTTTGAAGGATTAATTGGGAAAAGGGGGTTAAAATGTTTATAAAGGTTATAAAATTTGCCACGTCAGAATCCAGTCTGCATCCACGTCATTAAAAAACTAACGATGTTATATTTTTAATGAAGGTCTAGTAAGAAAAATTGTCTAAAAAGTGGGACTGCTGGCGAGGATATTCTCAGGTGGAGTTATTATTGGCTAACAAAGAAAATGTGGTATTAATAAAAAAATTACCAAAATGTCACTTGACCAACCAACATTACGAAATTGTCACCCTCAAGCCCCCTTGGACGGACTCCTACACCATGGGAGGAGTCCATTTGTCACTTGAAGAGTCCATGTATGAGGAGCTGACACGTGTTCGACATAAATGTTGGCTGACTCCTCCCATTGCTCGGCGGACTCCTCCCATTTTGGCTGACTCCTCCCATTGCTCGGTGGACTCCTCCCATTCTGGTTGACTCCTCCCATTGCTCGGCGGACTCCTCCCATTTTGGCTGACTCCTCCCGTTGCTCGATGGACTCTTCCCATTGCTTGGCGGACTCCTCCCGTTGCTCGGCAGACTCCTCTCATGGATGGACTATAGATGATTGTTAAAATATTTTTATAATGTTTTTTTAATATTTTCGTAACATTTTTTAATGTTTAAATTTTACTCTTCTACTTTAAATAATAAACTTTTACTAATATACATTTTTACTCTATTTTATTTTCATTTAGTTTGTTTTTTCTTTAATAATTTTTAAAAAAAACTAAGTAGGCAGGTGCGTTTAGTAATTAGTATTTTGCTTGATGTATTGATATAATTTTGCTGAAAACATGGTTGTATTTAAAGTAGACTAATTTTAGGAACTTTGAATAATATAAGCCTTTAGCCCGTTTAATTTTCATTTAACTTGATTTTTTTCTAATAACTAGGGGTGCAAACGAGCCGAGCCGAGCCCGAGCTTGACCAGGCTCGACTCGAGCTCGATTAACTTTATGTGAGCTCGGGCTCGAGCTCGAGCTCGATTCGAGCTTTGTTTTCAAGGCTCGAGCTCGGCTCGTTTGTATTTTCTCAAGCTCGAGCTCGGCTCGGGCTCGGCTCGTTTATTATCTATTAATTTTTATATTAAATAAAAATAATATAAATAATAGACTTTTTAGGCTCGTGAGCTCGATAAGTGAAGCTCGGGCTCGGGCTCGTTTACTAAATAAGCTTATTTTTAGGTTCGAGGTCGGCTTGTAAACAAGTTTAAATAAGCTCGGCTCGACTCGGCTCGTTTACACTAAAGCTCGATAAGGCTCGACGAGCCTAACGAGCTTCACATGCAAGGCTCGAGCTCGGGCTCGATAAACAAACGAGCTTTGTTTTGAGGCTCAAGCTCGGCTCGGGCTCGATAAAGCTCGGCTCGTTTCGAGCTTTTTCTCGAGCCGATCTCGAGTAGCTCGCGAGCCGGCTCGGCTCATTTGCACCCCTACTAATAACCTAAGTTCGTTAACTTTTAAAAAAAAAGTTGAATACATAGGTATGTTTATTTTTATTTTTGTCGTAGTTTGGTATTTTCTTAATAACATATGTTTTTTTTTTTCATTATTATATACTACATTAGATTTTTTGAGCAGGTTTTCATTATTATACACTATAATAGATATTATACAAAATCAAGTTTATGATTTTATGGGATAAATATAATAATAAAATTATGAGTATTGCTTAATTTAGGGAGGAGTCCACTGACGCTTCGGAAGACTCAGCCAACCTTTATGTCGGACACATGTCAGCTCCTCATACATGGACTCTTTGAGTGACAAATAGACTCCTCCCATGGTGCATGAGTGCGTCCAAGGGGACTTGAGGCCTGAGGGTGACAATTTGGTAATGTTGGTTGGTCAAGTGACATTTTGGTAGTTTCCCCTTAATAAAATCCAATTTACCAAAACAAAAAGTTTTATTGGATTGAAGTGGCAATGAACCCCACCACTGAGAGCCCTCAAGGCGTTACGACATCGGTAAAAAAAGAGCAAAGGGTGGTGAAGTGGCCTTTGGCATCCCCTGTGGTGTAGTTTAATGGTTCGTTGAGTGGTGATGTGGCCTTTGACGCCCCATATAAACCCCCCCCCCCCCCCCAAACTATTGACGAAAAGTAATGAAAGAGGCAACTTTAAAAAAAAGAGTGGAAACTACTTAATTTTTTTACACTTAGATACTTCATCAGTTAATTGTTCAAGCATTTTACTAACGTATGTGTTGCGTTTCCTACCGCATCACACAGACACCCCTTTAGTATGTGTATATCCTGAATAAGTTCTTGATTCCTACTGCTACTCTTGGGATGTAATTAGCTAGAACCTATTAAAGTTGAGGCTTATTCACTATGGTAGAGAAAGAAGCAACTTTGCTTCATTCGTAGACTAGCCGTTGTGGGTTCACTAAGAAGCTGTTAACGGAGTCGTATCACCCGTTAACGGTGGAACACTGCACCACTCCATCAACGAGGTTAGTTAATGGAAATTTCGTGAATGTGTTGGTGGTGTTAATGGGGAGAATGGTGGGAGCCATGGATGCGGAAACCAATCACATGCCACCTTCATTTTTTTTAGTTAATGGTATTGGGTGTTTAGTTAATCACAACTAGGGCTGTAAACGAACCGAACGAACATGAACAACGTCTTGTTCGTGTTCATTTGTTAAGGAAATAAATGTGTTCATGAATGTTTGTGAACACTTACCGAATGAGATTTTATGTTCGTGTTTGTTCATTAAGGAAATGAACGTGTTCACGAACACAAATAAAATCGGTAAAAGCGACATAGTTTAGATGTGAATGGCGGAGGAAGCAACGCTGGAGCTTGAAACCATAATAGTGGAACGGAGGTTGACAGTGTTCGTCAATGTGAATATTGAGGAAGGAAATGGGACTGGTGCATAAGCATGGTGAGAAGAGGGTTTTTTATTTTAATATTTAGGATAATAAAATAAGTAAAAGTTAAAGAATACAAAAAGTTTGAATAAAATAAAGAAAAGTACAAAAAAACTCATGAAAACATAAACAAACGAACATGACGAATATTCACAAACACGTTACCGAACGTTCACGAACAAAATTGAATGAACGAGACCACTATTCATGTTCGTTCATTTAACTAATCCAACGAAATTTCTTGTTCATGTTCGTTCATTTATTAAACGAACTTACCGCCAAACAGTTCATGAACTGTTCGTTGAACGTTCAGTTCGTTTATAGTCCTAATCACAACACATTATTAACGTGTATTTAGTCAATGATCAAGTTATGCCATAACGATGATGCAGCAATGAGTTAATAGGTATCTAGTTAACACATAACACACTCTTAGTTGATATGATAATAAGTGAAGCACCCTTCAAAAAAAGTATTTCTAAATTCTTCATGTTTATATTATTTTGGTTTTTTTAAACATGTGTTTAGATCTTTGATAGAGAATTTAAGAAAAAGAAACTGGACATTTGATAGAGAATTTAAGTAAAAAAAAAGTGGATATAGGTGATTGCTTTCATTGTATTTTGAACATGTCAACCAATATATAATTTTTCCACATGCATATTTTCTATACTTTTTTATGAAATAGTATTTTACACCTAAAAGTTTATATATATATATAGGATAAGGATCATGTGAGAAGCAGTAGGCTAAATGAGAAACTTGAGAAGCATTCTGGACCACACATTTTCCCTAAGCAAAAAAATACAAAAAAAAAGGTGAAAAAATGAATTTTTTTTTTTTTTTTGGAAAATCTCAGCTTTTTCTTTAAGAATTAAAAAAAAGAGTTAAATGTCATTTTAGTCCCTGTGGTTTGTGCCATTTTGCTAGTTTAGTCCAAATATTTCATTTTTAACCTGTGGGTCCAAAAATGTTTCACAGTTGCCATTTTAGTCCACGGGGTTCACTTCATCCATTTTTTCTGTTAACGAGAAGGCCAATTCGGTCATTTTATATGGTTGAATTACCCTTTTAGTTAACATAATTACATACAAAATGACCAAATTGGACTTCTCGTTAACAGAAAAAATGGATGAAGTTAACCAAGTGGACTAAAATGGCAACTGTGAAACCTTTTTGGACCCACATGTTAAAAATGAAACCTTTGGACTAAACTGGCAAAATGGCCCAAACCACAGGGACTAAAATGGCATTTAACTCTAAAAAAAAATTAAAAATTTTTTTTTTGGATTTATACACATGTGTATATTGTTAATCTTTTAACTATACATATATGTATATTGTCAATTATACATATATGTATATACATGTTTAAAATTGAAAAATAAGTGTTATTTAGGGTTTAGCATTAGGGTTTAGGGTTTAGCTTTATGGTTTAGGGTTTAGCTTTAGGGTTTAGTATTAGGGTTTAGCAATAGTATTTAGGGTTTAGCATTAGGGTTTAGCTTTTGGGTTTAGCATTAGGGTTTAACTTTTGGGTTTAGCTTTATCTTTAAGGTTTGTATTAGGGTTTAGCATTAAGGGTTTAGCTTTAGTTTTAGCTTTTGGGTTTAGCATTAGGGTTTAGCTTTAGGGTTTAGAATTAGGGTTTAGCTTTAGGGTTTAGCATTAGGGTTTAGCTTTAGGGTTTAGCTTTAGTGTTTATGGTTTAAGATTAACAATATACACATTTTTTCAATTTTAAACATGTATATACATATATGTATAATTGACAATATACATATATGTATAGTTAAAAGATTAACAATATACACATGTGTATAAATCCAAAAAAAAAAATTTTTTTTTTTAATTTTTTTTTTTTAATCCTTAAAGAAAAAGCAGCGATTTTTCAAAAAAAAAAAATTGCATTTTTTTCACCTTTTTTTTTTTGCATTTTTTGCTTAGGGAAAATGTGTGGTACAGATTGCTTCTCAAGTTTCTCAAATAGGGTGGACTTCTCTTAGGATCCCTACCCTATATATATATATATATATCTTTTTAATGAAATTGTATCTTACACTTAAAAGTTTATATACATTTTTTTATAATTTGGATGTGGATTTTATAGGTCCTTATAACTCGGGGTGGTTCTCAATAGATCCATTCCATTTATATATAGTGCATACACGTTCAATATGTGAGTGCATCTAACTTATGTATTACAACTTTTTAACTTGATTACTACTCATTTACAACTTGTCTAGTTGTAAACCGTGTGAATGGTTTACATAAATGAGTTACATGGATTGCGCCTGGTTTAATGATATAAGTGTGCCCTGAGTTATGCATTTAACACAAATGAATATATGAGTTCAATTTAACGCATGGACATGAAACTCTTCAATCTAGTATGGTTATGACCCCAACCAATATATGTGTGCTTGTAAGTTGTAACAATAATCCAGTGATAAAACTAATAGAAGCACATCCACTATACGCTTCAACATAGCATCGTATATTTTTAAAGATATTTATATCAACACCATATATTATAATTTATAAGTAGTGTTACTATAAAGAGCTTTTAATTTTTTGTAAGGTAAACAATTGTAAACCTTGTATTTTCCGTCTTCACATTTTAAAAATGTAACCAAGGATATTATACGAAAATGTTGCCAATGATACCATATCTTAAACATATATCCATTTATATATATTTTTTTGAACGGCTAACAAGTCTTTCAAGTAGGCTACTATCGAAATTCTCCACATCGGGATACACTCACCTTCCGAACTGAAGAAAACCCTCACCTAGGGCCGAAACCCGTGAACACTCGCTTCAAAGGCACGACAGTGTGGTGAGGTAAAACCCGCTCAGTTCAAGGATCGAACTAGCGATCGTCGCCTACTCGCCTAGTCTCTCAGCATCACTAGGTGCCGCAGAAACTAAATGTGCATGAATTGAACATGGGTCACTTGGAACACCATCTCTCTCCTTTACCACTCTACCACTAGCTCATTGGCATATCCATTTATATATTATATATAATTTTGTTTTCATATAATCAACGACAGTACAAAACTCGAAAGCATACTTGTTTAAATTTAAAAATATACCTTTTTTATTTAACAAAAAATAATAAAGCAAATATTGACCATTGGGCACGTGAGCAAACCTTCGCACGTGTGTTATTCCTTCTTTGCGGATTAACTCAATCCATCGAGTTAATGTGAAGTATGCCGTTCACGAGCCGATTTGAACTACCTTTGCTCGTGTTTGGCTCTTTTATAATCGAGCGAAATTCGAACGAGCATATTTGAGCGTGTAATTTTCCAAGCAAGCGGCGAGCGAGAAGCGAGCGACGAGTAAATTGGACAACCATAGATTTAGCATGTTTCCTTCGATGTCTCCGCTATCGGGTCACGACTAAGGTCCAACTGTCCGAGAATGATACTAAGATTGAGGTTGGATCGTACGAGGATGAAGCTCTGGTAGAGACATGTGAGGCGATGAATATACAACAAAGAATAATTGTCGCATTGTGGTGTATGGTGAGAGCGAAAGACGATTGACGACTGACGATTGATGAGAGAAATATGTCAAATATTGTCGCTTCACGACTTAGAGCTTTAGTTTTAAATTTGGTGTTAAATTTTTTATTGGTTTGATTAGGCTAGTATGGATAAACATAATTGTATATTTGAGTATAGTGGTCCAAATCTAATAGAGCGGTATGTATAAAATATGAATATGCATGTGCATATATAATTATATATGTGATAAATTAATAAAAATTAATTTAAGCCAAAACGAGCCGAGCGGACCTTTGCTCATGTTTGGCTCGTTTGTAAACCGAACCAAACCGAACGAGCATATTCCGAGCGTTTTCTGAGCGAACGACAAGCGAGCGATGAGCGACGAACAATTTAAATAGCCCTGATGTGAAGGTAGCCTACTTGATAAAGACATATGCTTTTTAGGGAGATGTATTCTATTCAAAGCTAGGTAGAAAAAATATTAAAATTATTGATAAATAGAGTAGTAAAAAGAAACTCAATCCAACAACCTGTGATTTGTATTGTTCTCAACTACACTACAAACGTCTCCATCTTCACTGTATATTTAATTATTTATGCGATTTTATATTATTAAAACTAATTTTACTTTATGTTAAGAAATTCGAATTCGAATATGAATACGGACAAAATCTTTGTTGTTGAAACAATTTTATTAATATAAATAAATATAATAAGCTCACGTGTTAGCAACATATAAATGTATAATAAATCCACTTAATATTTTTAATATCCATCGTCTCTACTCGAGTTGATGAAACTTGTTTTAAACAACTGTATCTTTTTTTTTAGTCAAATGATTATGTTTCATTCCATACGAAAAAGAGCAATTACAAAGCAATGGCAGGTAGTCGGGCAACAACAGTGGCGGAGCTACCTTATGCCGGGGGGCAACGCCCGCTACGGCTTGGCACGGAAAAAATTGGAAAAATTAGTGTAAATTTTGGAAAAATTTGAGGTTTTTTCGATTTCGTTACGGCTTATTTCTAAAACGTTACGGCTTGGCGGATTTTCTAGATCCGCCGCTGGGCAACAAGTTGCGCCGCCACCCCCTTTTGAATAGAAAAACCAATTCTACTAAATACAAAGTTTGAAACCTTTAGCGACGAAGAATTACTATTAACGACTTTTTGAACCCGATTCAAAAGTCGCACAGCGTCAGGAGCGAGACCACCAAAGGTATCAAACGCAAACGGGACAAACACATGTTGATTCTCCAAGCAGGCTTTCTCATGTTTTGCCACTTTAAATATACATTTTAATTAATGTAATTTTAATTTTTAAAATAAAGTAATTGGTGTTTCTAATTCTAACCTAACTAAATTGGATTCTTTTTTAACAAAGTTAAAAGTTAGAATTATCATTGGTTAATTTGTCCATTATGATTTATTAGTTATCAGTTGATTTCCAAGTAGATGTCATGTCATTATACGTGGGAAGTTTCCTCTTCCTTAAAGGGAGACTGTTCTAAACAACGAAAGTAAAAACTTAGAAAAACAACTGGCTAAACTCTCAATGTGAATTATTATCGGTCAGTGTTTTGTAGTTTGGATTATCAATGTTCATTTTACCTTAAATTTTTAAAAAGTTTCCAAGATATATAATTTAGTGTTTTCTTTAATGATGTGTTATATTCATTATAATATTTTTATATACACTTCTATTAAGATTTATTCCTATATTTGTATACAAATTTCGGGAAAAGGAGAATTGTATCCGATGGAGTAGTATTTTCTTTAAGTATTGTACTTAAAAACAGAGACATCTCTGAGAATTTATGTACCCTGTTCGAACTTGAAAAAATGCGTCATTTCGTAATGTTTTATTATTATTTAAAAAAATAATCAAATTAGTATTAAACTCAATAAACCTAATATCAGGTGGGTTAAGTTCTAAACCATAAAAAATGATTTGTAAATGGGCTTATATTGGAATTGGTATGTGTCTACTATTTAAAAAAAATAACATATGCATATCGGATTTTTTTTTAAATCGCGTGCCCTTCGAAATCACGGACCTTGTGTGGAGGTCCTCCCCGCATACCATCAAAGCCGCCACTGCTTAAAAAAATGAAAGTTGTAGTAGTTAAAAAAATTAACATAGTTCCAAACTGTTGTACTTAAAAAAATGAAAGTTGTAGTTACAAAAAATTAACATAGTTCCAAACTATAACTTCTCATCAACCCACAACGCTTTCGATAATGCAGCCACCACCCTTATAATTTGCAATAAAATCAAACAAACCATCCTCACTGATATCAACAGTTCCTATCAATTTATTAGAATATGAAAAAGTTTTTAGGATTTATTATTAATGTCATTTCTTAATATTAGAAGAAAGTATTATACAAACCAAAGAGTTATCTTGCTTTGGCTGATGTAAAACAATATGGGTTTAAGGTGCTATAAATCAGTATAAACTTCTTACTGGTAGCTCTACAAGAACAATTTAACCTAAAAAATTATTTCAAAAAGCAAATCTTTCAACATTGTATAACTAGGTCGATGGACGAAATGAAAGAACCAAGATTGGATAGATGACTGGCGAGTGACAAGCGGCACACAAACCCTAGTAGCAAATGAACTAAGAGATTGCGCAACATAAAAGCATGCATACCAAAGCATCGCGATGGAAACATGATTCGAAATAAATTGAGGATAAGGTTATTCCCAATTTCCCACACGTACAAACCACTCAACCCTCGACGCACTTGGTTTAACAGAATCGAATGTTCAGTAAAATCGTCCATGAACTGTTAGCCAATAAGTTTCTTTAAATTCATTTTGTTTAATAAATCTACAAACATGGACAATTCTTTTGGTTAATTTTGTGACAACACGTGGAAAAAAAAATCACTCGTTTTATCAACCTTATTTTTTTAAAAATTTAGAAATACAATGCTTATTCATCTGTTATCAAAATCAGTATGTACAAATTTTGTTTGCGTATATAGCCTATACATGTATGAGTAAACGGTTAAAAATTAACCATGGTTTTATTGAGAGTTTAATTTTGGATACTGATGTTTATAAGGTTTACGAATATTACATTCTTATTTTACATTTATGTTCTTTTGTGTTCATTTAACAAAAACAAAATAGTGGGTCTTGCTTTGGAGTGATTGGCCGGGTGGTTGTTGGTAATTTCCAAATCCGCCCAACTTTAGCGACTCACTGAACTCCACGATGATTTTATCTTATTTTTAATTATATTATATTATTTTTCACGATCCTTTTTTTGTGGACCAATATATTTGGAGCTTTAATTAATCTCAGCCTCTAATAATTTAATCATGACACGTTTTATGCACCTTTTGTTTCATTTAGAATATTAATTAATGGTCTTGATTTCATTAGTTTAATAACTCATTAGGTACAATTAATTTTATCACCTTTTGTTTTTGTCACATAGGTTTTTATACTTTTTTTTTATTAATTTGACCATAATAGCCTAACTTTTATTTAGGGGCTGTTTGTTTTACCTTTTAATGGAGCTCTAATGGTTCAGACCTCTTACTGGTTCAGCACTTATGGTTCAGACTGTTTGTTTCGTGAGCAGATGTCTGAATGGTTCCGACATTTGCCTCTGAATGGTTAACTATTATACTGAGGCTGAATGGTTAAGACCTCTAATCAGAATTCGTCAGACATTTGCCTCTGAATGGTTAAGCATTATACTAGCTCTTAATTGTTCAGACCTCTTACTAGTTCAGCACTTAATGATTCAGACCTCTTACTGATTCAACACTTAACCATTCAGAAGTTGTCAAACAGCCCCTTAGACCCTATGATGTTTAGTTGGTAATTAGTTTAAGATTTAGTCGCTTAAGTTTTACATAGTTATGTTTTTTCCTTTTCTTTAACCCATTAATGCTACAGCCTCTAAACTTTAATAAAGTTATAATTTTGAGTGTTTAACGAACTTTCAGTTACGTGATTTATTTATGGGTTTCATTTTTTATACCAACACCCCACACAAGTTATTTTTATCTACGTTTTGACATGAATTTTTGCAACGTTTTATTAAACCGACCGGTTTTTTAAACTGCCCAACACTCATATCTAAATATACCATTACTATGTGTTTTTTTTATCTACGTTTAAACCGACCCGGTATAATCTGGGGCCATCGTGTTTATCTTTATATACATTTTGGTGTAAGTTATGTTTGAATAACTTGGCTTTCGTATTAAACGATCTAACTTTTTCGTAACTTTTGAATATACCTTGTGGTTTTTTATCATTACGATCGCATGTTGCATATTTTCATCTACGTTTTGAACTCGCCGCGAAACGCAGGTGATAACCCACTAGTTGAATTAAATTAAGTACTTTTGTACATGATTTTATTTAACTTTTAGGATGTTTTAAGTCAGTTTTTTTTTCTCATCTTTTTTTCGAACGTCAGGTTTTAAGTTAGTTTAACAGTCATTTTTATTGGTTGCAAGATTAAAAATATATTTGAATTTGTAGGATCGTTTTCAGACCCGAACGAGTCGATCAGAAGAGTTTTACTCAATACGAAAGGCGGAAACAGACGTATCGAGGTCAATTCAGCTAGATATACACTTTAACTGTCGATTATATTGATATAATAACGTTTTACAGCGAGACGACACTTCAGCAGCACTTCGTTGCTCAGACCGGAAAGTTACAAATGAAATCAAGACACAAGGTATATATAGGGGATGTAATTTCGCTTGAACATGTCTCAAGCGGAATTACCTTCAAGCGAAATCAGCTTCAAGCGGAATTAACATATATGATTTCGCTTGAACTGGACATGACCATTTCAAGCGGAATTACAAGATGTAATTTCGTTTGAAACTGCCATTCACCCTATATTTGACATTTTCCTCGTATAACGTGCCCTGATCTATCAAAACACAAACAAGACTCGATACAAGACGAAGTCGACAGACGCATACACCAACAGACTCCCCCTCGAATGTTGACGAGTCTTAAGTGTCGAGTCTTTGCATCTTCAGTCTTTATCAGTCCTCTCGAACTCTCTGAAGTATCTGACACTGTAAGTATCCTCAAATCTTTCTCTTCTCTTTTCATCACCAACAAACTCCCCTTGAACAAATAATCTTTCCTTAAAATCATCAGCATCAGCATTCTCAGAATCAGAATCAGAACCTGGCTCTTTGACATTCAGACACCCCCTCTCAGTAAGCTGGGATCGCAATCTGTCTTCCACAGGTTCAAGATCGTGACCTGGCTCAAATTCTACTCAAGATCGAAAGTTGGCTCACACTCTTTCTACAGATTCAGGACCAATTCCTGGCTCTCAATCTTTTATCCCAAGATCTGTGACTAGCTCTTATCCTGCACAAATCTCTACCCAAAAAAAAAAAAAATTCTGATGACCACTTGTAAAAATAATTCTCACCATCTAATGAACACTTGTGAATAAGATATTCAACCAATGATTTTACAATATTAATCTTTGATGAACTATTTGCAGAAATTATCATTTTTCTTTTCAAACAACACACTTTCCCAATCCAATTGTTCATCATGTCTAGCACTTAGAATTTTGAAAATCAGTTTTCCAACATCAGTTGTCGAAAATCTTTTTGAATTTTTCAAAATTTTATGCTAAAACACACTAAAATATTTTTGGATTTTGAGCTAAATGCAAATGCGATAAATGTCACACCCCGATTTCCACGTGTCACCGGTGGGCCCGGTGGGGAGTATCGTGACGTCATGGTTGGCAACATAATAGTCAAACAACACAATATTATTAAGCACAGCGGAAGCAATTGAAAATATAATACAACCGAATTTATTATTGTAATATCAATTGTCACAATATTCGGAAGTTTATCCACAGAAGGATCAAACATAAAATGGAAACAATAGTTCAACAGACTTTTAGGCATCTTAAGCTTGCGAGACTTCTATTGATGCTAAGGAGACATATCCAGCCAATTTCGTATAGTACCTGCATTTAGCCTTTTTGGGAAATACGTCAGTTTACACTGGTAAATACATTCAACTGACTCATTTTGGAAAAAGAGTTTGAAAAGTGATTCGAGTGCAAATGGCACAAAATATCTTGACACATTGATTAAAATGCACAGAGGCAAAATTAATCTTTTTAACTTGGGAGAATTATTTAATATTATAATCTTGTGAACGATTTACATGTTACTTATGCGTTCAGTAGCCCGGAACGTATCCGGGTTAAAGATCAATAGACACACCACTGTAAGTGAGTTATACACGGGAGTACGCCTACACCCCGTGCTCAGGTCGTGGCCATCTCGTAAGATGATGCCAGGGATATCCGGGACATGGTCATTAACCCCCCAAAGGCTGTAAAGTAAACAAATCTGTTTAAAACGAGCCGATCAAATTATTCAACTACCCACCAAGCGTGGAGATTTGATGCCCGATCAAGCGGTACGCTATGTACCGTAACCCAAGCCCGTATAGGGAAAATAAGTTAAAAGTATTTACCTGAGCTAAATATAATTTCATCCCAGCCGTATATCAAATCAGCAAGTACAGATAGCTTTTACTGGGCTCCTAATCTGGAACGAAGGTTTTTAATAACCTATTAGAATCCTAACGGGTCTTTAATTAAGCTTAAGCTTAGACCGGCTAGTTTCAAAGATACGGTTCGTACGCACGATTAAGCGAAGACCGGATAGAATGTGATTCTGACCCGACAAGTTTGAAGACTTGTTTAATATGGGTTTATTATTCACATTCTGGATTTTGAGATAAAACCGATAAGGTTTGACCTGTTTCGGCAAATTTATGTAAACTTGTTACATAAACCGAACCGAACGCGAAATAAGCGTAACGGGTATCTGTAAGAGCCATATACAGGTTTCCTAAGTTAATATGCTTCAAATATGTTGTGACATCAGTAGGATGTCTTTCGTTATGCCCCGAACTAATTTAAACACAAACTATGCCCCGTAGGGGTAGTTTGGTCATTTTAAAGTTTGTAAGAGCGTTTAGATGTTTAACTGAGTTACAGGACTGATGTAAACAGCAAACATACTTAATTTGATAATTTATAACAGTAGGCTAAGGCATGTATGTGAAATTTATCATATTTAACCAAACTATGCCCCGTAGGGGTATTTTGGTAATTTCACATAAGCCAAAAGGTTCAAAAACGAAGTCTGAGTTTATCAACCTTTGCTTACTGTTAAAATATCATAATTTGCCTCATATATCAGTAGGTATCAACCCGGGTATGTCCAATATGATTTTAAGACATACTATGCGTTAAAAACGCTAATTATGGCTATTAAAGGCCATTTCCGGGTTCTATACTTAAATCTGATATTTTTATATTTCCAGAAGGCTTAAAATAATTTATTTAACATATGTGATCAGTAGCAAAAGGTTTGGAGTCGTTTAGATAAGTAAAACTCATTTTATGACCCGTAAGGGCAAAACCGACAATTACCGGATTAAGCCTTCGACTACTAGTTATGCTCGGCCTAAAATTAATTAAAAATCTTTAAAAATCCCAAAATAATATATAACATCAGTGGGTAAAAGATTTGATATCAAAAAGTCGGCTTAACTAGGCTATACGCTAATTACGCCGTTTTATTAACAATAAGCATCAATTTTGCGATATTGAGCATAACTCTTAATCTACAAGTCAAACTGACGTCAAACTTTGCATACAAGTTTATATATCAGTACTTAAGGTTTCTACACTTTTACATTTTCATAAATCTCGTTTTAAGGTAATAAGGGCATAACGGTCAACGTATGAGCAATTAACGGAAATATGCATATTAATTGGATAACTAGTGAACCAAGGTGTATGATCACAGAGGGTTGTTCTAGCATGTATCCTAATCCAATTAAAGCTCTGAGGCATTTCTAAAACATGCCTAAACGGGTCAGAACTGAAAGTCAAAGTGAAAGTCAAACTATGCGACTTTCGGTTCCGAACCGGGTCTAAACAGGAAATAGTCGGGTTGAACATGTTCGGACATGTTCTTACACTTATTACTAAGTTATAACAATGATCAAACAGGTTATATATGTTCTAGATAGCTAATTATGCATAAATGGCATTTTAAGCATTATGTTGACTTTTTAATTAAAAGTTTGACCCGACATTTGACTTGGTTAGAGTGGTGATCAGGGGAAACCCTTTTGAGGTTTTATTACCCACATAAATACCAACTTATAACCATTTTTAATTCGAGATATGACTGAGCCATTATTGACTAATCTCGAAGTCAAACCGTATTTACGACGGTTTGACTTTTAGCTAATTAAACAAGCTAAACTCAAATAAAGAAGGACTAGCATACTTACAAGAGTCCTATGCACGACTTATGATCAGTTGGATCTGCTTGGGAGCTCCAGAATTGATCAGTTATGCACTTGAAGGTGTGAAGAACAATTGTGAACTTGAAGGCCTATTTATAATGGGTTTACACACCACATTTGATTGACAAATAAGTCTAGCACACACCACAATCAATCAACACTTGTTACTAGTGTGTAGGGGGTGTTTTTAGGGGCCAAGTGAAGTGAAAAATTGGTTAAAATCGCGTCTAAGATCAAAGACAGCCGAGAAAATGAAATCAGGAGCTGGCACCCCCCTCGCGTGACGCGAGGGGCCCCTCGCGTGGCGCGAGGACTGCATATCTCAGCTTTGTTATCTTTTGCGATTTGGTCCTTGTCCCTTCAAAACTCGAATAGGCACTTGTTTTCTTGCATTGTAACCCTTCACAATTGATCTAATAAGGCCTTAAAACATATGCCCACTTTGTTAGGTCCCCGGTTAACTTAATTGTTACCCGAAAGTCCTAACTTTCAACGTTTACGCTTTAACCCTTCGCACACGAATTTGATCCTAACTTTCTCATACGGTAACGAAACTTTATGAAATTTTCATGGTGCATTCTCATGAGCATAATTAATATTTACAAAGCTTCGGGTTCGTCAAAAGGTCACTCAGAGGTATAAATTAAACATGTTGACACATTTGGTCCCTGTAGTTTGAAATCACACACATTTAGCTTCGTATGATCCATGATTTATTCGTTTGAAGGTATGAGCATCGTGTAGGGGTAATATATAATATAATTATTCACAGTTGACACTTAGAATACGTATATTCACATACTTTCCACGTTTGTCAACTTTAGTCCTTCTATAATATTTCTTTCACACGTTTAAACATTATGACACGTGTCAACACATTATAGGACGTGAATTTTCGAGGTGTTACATCCTCACCCCCTTAAAATAAATCTCGACCCGAGATTTACTGAAATAAGTAAGGGTACTTTTCTTTCATCGTGGATTCAACCTCCCACGTGTATTTGGGACTCCTACGGGCATCCCATTTGACCTTTACAAAAGGTATATGCTTTCTTCGAAGCTTCCTTACCTGTCGATCTTCAATCGACAAAGGTTTTTCCACAAACGTTAAGCTCTTATCTATTTGTACATCTGTATGTGGCATGACATGTGAATCGTCAGCGGAACACTTCTTTAGATTACAGATGTGGAACACATTGTGAATTCCACTGAGCTCTTCTGGTAAGTTCAACTTGCAGGCAACTGACCCGACACATTCAATAACCTCGAAAGGTCCTATGTATCTCGGGCTTAGTTTGCCTTTCTTACCAAACCGCATCACCCCTTTCCATGGTGACACTTTAAGTAGGACTTTGTCACCTACTTCGAAGTGAAAATCCTTACGACTTGGATCCGCGTAACTCTTCTGCCTATTTCGGGCAGCTTGGAGATTGTTACGAATCTGGACAATCTTGTCCGTCGTTTCGAACACGATCTCTGGTCCTGATAACTGGACTTCTCCAACTTCCGCCCAACAAACTGGCGATCTACACTTTCTACCATATAATGCCTCTAAAGGCGCAACCTCTATGCTGGTATGGTAGCTATTGTTGTAGGAGAATTCGATCAATGGTAGGTTCTTATCCCAGCTACCTCCTAAATCGATCGCACATGCGCGTAGCATGTCTTCCAACGTTTGAATAGTACGCTCACTCTGACCGTCTGTCTGAGGATGGTAAACCGTACTAAAGTTCAAACGTGTGCCCAAAAATGGTTGGAAACTCTTCCAAAAATGTGTCGTGTACCTAGCATCTCTGTCAGAGATAATAGCTACAGGCATGCCATGTAGGGCTACAATCTTATCCACGTATAACTGGGCTAATATATCGGAGCTATAAGTCTCCTTGATGGGTAGGAAATGTGTGGACTTAGTCAGTCTGTCAACTGTAACTCTTATCATATCATTTCCTTTCCTTGTCTTGGGTAACTTGGTAATAAAATCCATAGTTACCATTTCCCACTTCCACGTAGGAAGTTCAGGCTGTCGAAGCAAGCCTGACGGTTTTTGATGCTCGGTTTTGACTTGCGCACATGTCAAGCATTTAGCTACATGGGTGGCTACAGACTTGTTCAAGCCTATCCACCAATAATTTGCCCTTAGATCCTGGGTAGCTGATGGCAAATTCTTAATCGTTGCCTAATTAGGGTTGCGACATGTATGCATAAGCAATATGAACCGTCTTTCTTATTTAATAACATAAAACCCTCAGAATATTGAGTCAGGCTTTATGTGCCTATGTTTTAAAACCTACTAAATCAAGGTTTCGATTTTTCCATAATCGATATGGAGTTTTTCATAATACTCCAGTCCACAGCGGGATGTTAATCTTAGTCCTACCTGTCTTCCAGGAGGTAAACAGGGGAAACTTTTGAGAAGATAATTAAGATACAAGGAGGCTATAGAGATTTTCCATATCTCAGGCTCCAGTTCATCCATCATTGTTCGTGTCAAATGAGTGACACCTTTATGTTATAAGTCCACGACTTCCTTAATCGGGAACATTTACTTGAAAAAAAAATTCCATTTTTGGATATCTTCTTTGAATACTACTAGTCGACTTTAGTACAATATGATCATTGGGATATCTTAGGGGTTCCATGTATTAAACCTCCATGCTGATCAGACATGGAAATAATCTATGGGACACACTAGGATACGCCAATCCTCATATGATACTTTTGTCAAACATAGTTTGGCATTCGCAGGCGATAGAAAACAATGAGAAAATAATTAAAATAACATATGTTGTCGTACTCTATGCGAAGAAAGAGTACTCTTAGATTTTCGGAAGGATTCCTTGCCGATACTAGAAGAATCGGTTACTATGGTTTCCTTGGTAATTTATACCTTGTGGATGGAAAAAAAAAATTTGCTAAGTTTATGGTTCATGAAGATTTATTATTGCCTGTTTTAAAAAAACAGGACACTTAGCAGAAATTATCATTGATAAATGATAAGGAAGTTTATTGTACGAGTGCTTATATTTAATTAATAATGGAAGTTTCACAAACTAGGCACCTAGCTCAGTTGGCTAGGCGCGCGAAAGGGTGCGGCCGGCCTAGACCCAGGTTCGATTCCGGGGACGGCCAGTTCCACCATTTTTTTTATGTATAATATTAATTAATCGCACGTATACGTGTAATTATGAGAGTTGTCTCATAAGGAGTCTTGATAATTAATTGTTTCTTATTACCCACAATACGGGCTTGATTTTTATCACTATATTGAGTCCTTGTATTTAACGGAACTAGGACATCAAAAATGATTCCTTATGGATATAAAACATCCATCTAATAATGCTGAAGCAGTCTCAGAGGTATACAGGCTTCTTACTGAACTTTCGTTGCTTTTTATTAAGCCTGTACTTGCTCCCTTTCTCAGATTTCTGGAAGTTATTCTCCTTCTTTTGGTTCATCCTTCATATACGAAGTGTGAACAAAATCTCCTCATGAGCAATATATACACGGTTTTTAATGAGATTTAGAGCGAGAAGAATTCGGCTCTTTGGATTGTCTCATGACCTTTCTATGGTCCTTCCATTTGCTGCGTCAACCACAGCCTGGAGATTAACTTCATTGATATTGAGGTTTACGTTTGTAGTTTTATTAACTTTCGTCGCCTTATTAGTATTGCGACTTTCGTCTACCTCATCCGAGTTTTCCATACTCGAAACTTGGTACCAATCACCAAGATTTAACCATTATTAGTCATCATCCTGATGACCTGACTTAGGTTAGCCACGGCATTCATAAACCGTATGGGCTATTCTGTTCTGAACATTCATAGTGAATGTTATTTGAACGTATTTCCATTATATTTAGCCTAGGTCACAAAAGGTCCATCAATGACATTCAAAGTTGGAGCGAGTCCAATACTTGCTTGACAGGGAACCATAATGTCACAACTGTCTTTGTCACAAGGACGATTATAAATAGCTCAAAGGCTTTTATTATATATATATACATATATGGCATAGAAGCCTGCCGCGAGGGACGTAGAAAATATTGCATAAAGCACAGTCATGAAGGACATAAATGATTATACGGCACGAAGGCCTTGTCACAAAGGACATCTAGATATGGCACAAACGGCCTTGTTATAAGGACATTCATCAAATCTGGTACAAAGGCATGTCACCAGGAATGTTAACATTTAATATGTTAACTTGTCACGAATGACCAATTATAGCACATAGGCTTGTCATGAATGACTTTAAAACATAACTTGATGGTCTATCACCAAGGACCTTAATTTATAATCCGCAATCTTATTAGATTAGGCTTCAAGGTTTGAACGTGGTTCTTCACCTTTGGACAGGGAGTCATAGACTACAACTGTCATTGTCTTGAAAGACGATTCTTTTGGCAGAAAAATAAGCCAAGCAACATCACTAATGGATGTTTATATATAACCATCGTATCTAATGATATTAGTCATGATCACATCGATCATATTGACTATTAAGTTTGGGTATAATCACACTATTTTAAACAGGGGATCATAAAGATCGCTACTATCTTTGTCTTACCGACACTAAAATAAGGTATAGCCCGTAGGCATTTCATCACGGGGGATGTTAATATCATGATCATCATACTGATGATACTAGTCAGGATCGCCATGATAGTATAGACTATGGGAATTGAGTATAGCTCACCCCCTTGGCAAAGAATCACAAAAGATTACAATTGCCTTGTCTCAGTTGGACGATATAATATAGCCCTTAGGCAAAACATCATTACGGATGTTAAAATTCTTAATCATCGTATTGATGATTTTTGTCATGATCGTATTGATCATATGAACTATTAGGCTTGAGCATAGCTCACCACCTTGGACAGGGAATCGTAAAGATCACAATGTCTTTGTCACACATGGACAGTATAATTTGGCCCATAGGCGAAAACATCACTCATGGATGTTTATAATTTGTTCATCCTATTAGATGCTATAAGTCATGATTGTATTAATCATATTGACTATTTGGCTTGAGCATAGCTCACCACCTTAGACAAGGAATTATAGAGATAACAATGTTAATGTCTCAAATGGACAATATATTATAGCCCGTAGGCAAGACATCACTAAAGGATGTTAATCAATATGATTATCGTATTAGATGATATTAGTCATGATCGCATTGATCATATAGGCTATTATGCTTGGACATAGTCCAACATTTTAGACAGGAGGTCAAAGACCACCACTGTCGTTGTCTTATCGGACAACCAGTTTAGTCCGTTGGTGCTTCATCACTAATGGATGTTTATAATATGATCATCTTATGGTATAAGCCATGATTCCTAGATCACTAGGCTAGATTTGAGAATTGGAAGAATCCAATATAAGGATGACTGTTGTGATTTTTCTCGAATCACATTTGTCAAGAGTGCTAACACATTCCTAGGTGTTAACAAGGATGTGAATCCTTTGAGTAGGTTTCACCATCTTGGCCGCGTAGGCTAGGTTTCACCTTTAAGATTCCCTTCAATTGCATACTGACAGAGAAGGAAGGATATTTATTTTATTCAGGATTTTTATCATAAATCCTAATTCATAAGTTAATAATAGCACCAATGGCCCAGTCGCGTAGACAAGTTAAATTTATAAGCCATGATTTCAGAGAATCGTGGCATTAAGGTTTGAATCAAAGTTCATTACCTTTTCTTGACAGGGAGTTGTAGGCTACCACTGTCTTTAGTCTCAGAGGACATTAACTATAGCCCGTAGGCACTTCCCTTCTAAGAGATGTTTATTACGGAATTACCCCTTAGGGAAATTCATTAACCATGGTAAACAGAGACCATATTTGGTTAATTTATTAATCATATTTATTTAGGATTTCTATTATAATTTATCCTAATTATAAAACATTAACAGTTTTATTAGTGGCACCCAATGGCCTGGTCACATGGACATTTATAAATTATAAGCTTATGATTTCAGAGAATCAAAGCATGAAAGTATATTGGCACAATAGGCCTAGTCACAAGGACATTTATAAATTATAAGCTTATGATTTCAGAGAATCAAAGCATGACAGTATCTTGGCACAATAGGCCTAGTCACAAGGACAATTTTAAATTATATGCTAGGATTTCAGAGAATCAAAGCATTTGAGGTTTGAACCTAGTTCATTACCTTTATCTGACAGGGAGTCATAGCTACCACTGTATTTTGGCTCATGTAGAAATGAGCAAGGCCCGTAGGCACTATATTACCACGTATGGTTAAAATATGATCATCTTAATTGATGACGTAAACCCAGGATTCAGGGATCATTAAACTGGGTTAGGAATCTTTTGAAGAATCCTATATAAAAATGACGTGTGTGATTTTAAGTGAATCACATCTGCCAGGAGTGTTAACATGTTTTAAGATGTTAACAGGGAATTGAATCTTTTTAAACAGGTCTTACCATCTTGGCCCGGTCTTATAATTGACCCGAGGCTAGGTTTCACACATAAGATTCTTAATTAATGATTTGAATCTTTTTAACAGGTCTTACCATCTTGGCCCGGTCTTATAATTGACCCGAGGCTAGGTTTCACACTTAAGATTCTTAATTTATAATTAACGCAGAACAATTTTAAATTGAGGTGTAAATATGGATCTTAATCTAAATTGCGGAACTGCCATCTTGGCCGGTCTTTAATATGACCCGAAGCTAGGTCTTGCCCTTTTAGATTTTGCCATTTTTATTATAATGGTAGATCTTGCAAAAAGGAAATATTATTTTTACATTTATTTAATATTTCTTATTTAGAATGAAAGTTTAAACTTAATCATTCCATAAAAATAAAAGTATAAAGTTGCCCTAAGCGGGACTTAAAAGGAAAAATGTTGTCCTCGAAGGGACTGAAAAGGTAAATATGTCCTTATAAGGACTAATGAGGAAACGATCTTCAGCAAAGGAGTTTCTTCTTCATTCAATTCTTGAATGCTTTCTCCTTGGTCGCACGTCTCATCTTGGTCGCTGTACAAAGCTCAGCATTTCAAGGCTCCGGGTGTGGAGAATCCCTAGTTCAGCTTCCTCGCTTGGCGACGTATCCAATAATAATAAAAATTGGAAGCAAAAATTTTCATATATTAGGATTAAGATTATTCCTATGTCAAGTCTAGACTCCGAAGTTTAGATTGTGCAATTGTGTAGCCGAGATTAAACACAAAAGACTAGTGTTTAATTCACTCAGTGTTGGCTCTGATACCAACCTGTCACACCCCGATTTCCACGTGTCACCGGTGGGCCCGGTGGGGAGTATCGTGACGTCATGGTTGGCAACATAATAGTCAAACAACACAATATTATTAAGCACAGCGGAAGCAATTGAAAATATAATACAACCGAATTTATTATTGTAATATCAATTGTCACAATATTCGGAAGTTTATCCACAGAAGGATCGAACATAAAATGGAAACAATAGTTCAACAGACTTTTAGGCATCTTAAGCTTGCGAGACTTCTATTGATGCTAAGGAGACATATCCAGCCAATTTCGTATAGTAACTGCATTTAGCCTTTTTGGGAAATACGTCAGTTTACACTGGTAAATACATTCAACTGACTCATTTTGGAAAAAGAGTTTGAAAAGTGATTCGAGTGCAAATGGCACAAAATATCTTGACACATTGATTAAAATGCACAGAGGCAAAATTAATCTTTTTAACTTGGGAGAATTATTTAATATTATAATCTTGTGAACGATTTACATGTTACTTATGCATTCAGTAGCCCGGAACGTATCCGGGTTAAAGATCAATAGACACACCACTGTAAGTGAGTTATACACGGGAGTACGCCTACACCCCGTGCTCAGGTCGTGGCCATCTCGTAAGATGATGCCAGGGATATCCGGGACATGGTCATTAACCCCCCAAAGGCTGTAAAGTAAACAAATCTGTTTAAAACGAGCCGATCAAATTATTCAACTACCCACTAAGCGTGGAGATTTGATGCCCGATCAAGCGGTACGCTATGTACCGTAACCCAAGCCCGTATAGGGAAAATAAGTTAAAAGTATTTACCTGAGCTAAATATAATTTCATCCCAGCCGTATATCAAATCAGCAAGTACAGATAGCTTTTACTGGGCTCCTAATCTGGAACGAAGGTTTTTAATAACCTATTAGAATCCTAACGGGTCTTTAATTAAGCTTAAGCTTAGACCGGCTAGTTTCAAAGATACGGTTCGTACGCATGATTAAGCGAAGACCGGATAGAATGTGATTCTGACCCGACAAGTTTGAAGACTTGTTTAATATGGGTTTATTATTCACATTCTGGATTTTGAGATAAAACCGATAAGGTTTGACCTGTTTCGGCAAATTTATGTAAACTTGTTACATAAACCGAACCGAACGCGAAATAAGCGTAACGGGTATCTGTAAGAGCCATATACAGGTTTCCTAAGTTAATATGCTTCAAATATGTTGTGACATCAGTAGGATGTCTTTCGTTATGCCCCGAACTAATTTAAACACAAACTATGCCCCGTAGGGGTAGTTTGGTCATTTTAAAGTTTGTAAGAGCGTTTAGATGTTTAACTGAGTTACAAGACTGATGTAAACAGCAAACATACTTAATTTGATAATTTATAATAGTAGGCTAAGGCATGTATGTGAAATTTATCATATTTAACCAAACTATGCCCCGTAGGGGTATTTTGGTAATTTCACATAAGCCAAAAGGTTCAAAAACGAAGTCTGAGTTTATCAACCTTTGCTTACTGTAAAAATATCATAATTTGCCTCATATATCAGTAGGTATCAACCCGGGTATGTCCAATATGATTTTAAGACATACTATGCGTTAAAAACGCTAATTATGGCGATTAAAGGCCATTTCCGGGTTCTATACTTAAATCTGATATTTTTATATTTCCAGAAGGCTTAAAATAATTTATTTAACATATGTGATCAGTAGCAAAAGGTTTGGAGTCGTTTAGATAAGTAAAACTCATTTTATGACCCGTAAGGGCAAAACCGACAATTACCGGATTAAGCCTTCGACTACTAGTTATGCTCGGCCTAAAATTAATTAAAAATCTTTAAAAATCCCAAAATAATATATAACATCAGTGGGTAAAAGATTTGATATCAAAAAGTCGGCTTAACTAGGCTATACGCTAATTACGCCGTTTTATTAACATAAAACATCAATTTTACGATATTGAGCATAACTCTTAATCTACAAGTCAAACTGACGTCAAACTTTGCATACAAGTTTATATATCAGTACTTAAGGTTTCTACACTTTTACATTTTCATAAATCTCGTTTTAAGGTAATAAGGGCATAACGGTCAACGTATGAGCAATTAACGGAAATATGCATATTAATTGGATAACTAGTGAACCAAGGTGTATGATCACAGAGGGTTGTTCTAGCATGTATCCTAATCCAATTAAAGCTCTGAGGCATTTCTAAAACATGCCTAAACGGGTCAGAACTGAAAGTCAAAGTGAAAGTCAAACTATGCGACTTTCGGTTCCGAACCGGGTCTAAACAGGAAATAGTCGGGTTGAACATGTTCGGACATGTTCTTACACTTATTACTAAGTTATAACAATGATCAAACAGGTTATATATGTTCTAGATAGCTAATTATGCATAAATGGCATTTTAAGCATTATGTTGACTTTTTAATTAAAAGTTTGACCCGACATTTGACCTGGTTAGAGTGGTGATCAGGGGAAACCCTTTTGAGGTTTTATTACCCACATAAATACCAACTTATAACCATTTTTAATTCGAGATATGACTGAGCCATTATTGACTAATCTCGAAGTCAAACCGTATTTACGACGGTTTGACTTTTAGCTAATTAAACAAGCTAAACTCAAATAAAGAAGGACTAGCATACTTACAAGAGTCCTATGCACGACTTATGATCAGTTGGATCTGCTTGGGAGCTCCAGAATTGATCAGTTATGCACTTGAAGGTGTGAAGAACAATTGTGAACTTGAAGGCCTATTTATAATGGATTTACACACCACATTTGATTGACAAATAAGTCTAGCACACACCACAATCAATCAACACTTGTTACTAGTGTGTAGGGGGTGTTTTTAGGGGCCAAGTGAAGTGAAAAATTGGTTAAAATCGCGTCTAAGATCAAAGACAGCCGAGAAAACGAAATCAGGAGCTGGCACCCCCCCTCGCGTGACGCGAGGGGCCCCTCGCGTGGCGCGAGGACTGCATATCTCAGCTTTGTTATCTTTTGCGATTTGGTCCTTGTCCCTTCAAAACTCGAATAGGCACTTGTTTTCTTGCATTGTAACCCTTCACAATTGATCTAATAAGGCCTTAAAACATATGCCCACTTTGTTAGGTCCCCGGTTAACTTAATTGTTACCCGAAAGTCCTAACTTTCAACGTTTACGCTTTAACCCTTCGCACACGAATTTGATCCTAACTTTCTCATACGGTAACGAAACTTTATGAAATTTTCATGGTGCATTCTCATGAGCATAATTAATATTTACAAAGCTTCGGGTTCGTCAAAAGGTCACTCAGAGGTATAAATTAAACATGTTGACACATTTGGTCCCTATAGTTTGAAATCACACACATTTAGCTTCGTATGATCCATGATTTATTCGTTTGAAGGTATGAGCATCGTGTAGGGGTAATATATAATATAATTATTCACAGTTGACACTTAGAATACGTATATTCACATACTTTCCACGTTTGTCAACTTTAGTCCTTCTATAATATTTCTTTCACACGTTTAAACATTATGACACGTGTCAACACATTATAGGACGTGAATTTTCGAGGTGTTACAATAAAGAAATATTTACAGACAATATTTTTGTGAGCTTGTGTAAGAGGATCATATCAGTTTATGAGATAAATCACCAACACCGTTAAGCTTTAAACATTTTAAGCTCTAAACAATTCACTTAGATTGTCAGTATACTGGTCCACTTAAATTTTCACACAAATTTCAACTGTTTCGAGATACGGAATTAATGTTTTAGACACTTAAACTTAATCGCGTGTCCCACCTCAGAATATACTCCCGTATCCAGATCCCAATATTCAGTCTTACAGGTGAGTATACCACAGATAATATCTGTAAGGGGTTAATTGCGAAACCGTGAGAGCTCAGGTCAGAACTTCCGTTCAGCAGAGAGATGACGGCTCGACTTTTGGTGTGTCCCCTTTAGAGGATCTTTTTTACAACAGCACAAGATTTGCATTTTTCAATGTTTCATTAATTTTTTTGCTGAGGGTAGGCTTTTATTTCAAGCAAGCGTAAAGTATTCTCCGGGGACTAGGCCATTGCTTCCGCAAAATCAGAAGTCCTGGGATAATATCCCAGATATCCCTGAGCATAAAGACCTAGTATTTCAGAAAGAGGAACCTTTCAAACAAGATTTCGGGGGTTACCCATATATCCGAGAGATGTTCCCCACGATATAAGTAAGTTTGAATTTAGGTTTATATCTCGTCACAATCTACTAAATGTGCAAAAATCTACTGGCATATCACCAGTGAGACCGTTTAACATTTTAACTTTCCATTTCTTTAGCATGTTGTGATTGTCCACTGATGTACTATCATTTCCTCTTCTTTGACACAAAAACTCATTTTTCATTTTATCATGTTTTTGTCTTTTTCAAATTTTCAATTGTTTTTGGATTTTCAGAAATTACTCCCCCTAAAATGCAAACACATTTAAAAAAAATTGAAAACAAACTATACAATTAAAATGACAACCGATATCGAATCACTTCAATTCGCCATCCACTTGGCATAAAAAATCCGAACTCCCCCTTTCAACAAACTATTTTCCCATTGATTTCAAAACACTTAAGTTTGTTTTAATCAAATAGTTTTTCCGGAAAATAAGTTGTGTTGATTTTATAAAACCAATTGTAGGATAGGGGTTCATCATATTGTTTTTCAAAAATACCACTTGTAAGAAAGACAAATCAAGTACAATTTAATGTCCCTGATTAATCTTGAAAATTTAGTATCACTTGTAAGAAAGATGCCGATACCTACTCCTCACTTACCAACCTGGGAGTTCCGGCAAATCATACTAATGAACAATTTTCAAATTTTTCAAGAATAATATAAGAAAGATGCCGATTCATGCTCCACGATTACCAACTTGGGAGCTCCGACAAGTCCAGATTTTTACTGTTCATAATATGTTCCATCCCAGTCACAAACCTGGGACGAAACATTCTTACTTGGTTTCTTCAATTTCTTCTTGTAAAATTCTTTAACCCCTTTGACTTTCCTATCAACCATTTTTCCAAAAATGTGTTTCACTGTGGGGTTAAAAGCTTTATCAACATCAAATTCTTTCTTTTCTGAAAAAAATTGATTTGAAATTTCAATCTTACCAATTTTTTGTTTAAAATTTTCAGCCCTCAATAGTGGAAAATTGACATCATCCACTGGAGGTACTGATGTTTCAATTTTTAGCTCAATTTGTGGCTCATCTGACTTTGTGGAATCAGATTCATAGCCAGACAATAGCTCCTCTGATTTTGAGGAATCAGAATCATTGCTAGAACTATCCTCTAATTTCTTAACAACCCATTTTTTATTATCAAAATTTTCCCTTTTCTTGTAAAACCTGTTTGAACATTCACCAATCTCAAAAGTTGAATTTTTGAAAAGTTTAGTTCTCTCAATTGGTGGTTCAAACTCAACCTCTTTATCTTTCAGTTTACGAGAAACTCCCTGTTTTGATTGTATTGCCTTGGAACAATTCTTGGCAATATGACCAACAGTATTGCATCGGAAACAGGTTCTCGTTTCTTTTATCTGATCAGCAGTCTTCATCTCTTCTTGCTTCTTCGCAAGAAATTCTCTGTTTGACTGATTTCTGAATAGATTTTCTTTCTCTTCTTCAGTAGATGTTCCTGAAACAAATATCATTTTTGATTTACAATCTCTAACATGTTTTTCATTTTTAGAATTTTCTGGTGGAATAAAACCTAATCCTTTCTTTTTGAAATTACCATTATGGTTTGGTCTCTTCTGAAAACCAGAACCAGAATTGTAACCCTTTTTCTTGTTTTCTCTTTGTTGAACTCTTGAGGTGTATTTTTTAGGTTTTTCAGAAAGATTTACATCTTTTATTTCAGAAATATTAATTTCTGTTAGTTTAAAAACCTTTTTAATCATTTCTGGTTTAACACCTCTTATTGGAAATTCCTCATCGGAATATAATTTGTCGGAATCATTCAATGCATATGCAACTTTGAATGTTTCTTCATTCAAATTAGGTTTTGATAAAAGAAATTCTTTATTCTAAACTCTTTTGCCTTGTTTGTCAGTTTGACTCGGAGTGCTGGACTCAGACTTTGACTCTGACTTAGACTCCTCGAATTCATCTTTATCCAACACCTGATCGACCACTTTCTTTATTAACTCGGACTCATGATCAGTGTCAGATGACGTAAAAGTGACATCAATATTTTCTGGCAGATTAACTGAAGACTCCGACTCCCACTGTAAATTTGTTGCCTTTTCGACTCTTTCTGAATTTGGATTTCTCGGAGAATATCCATTTTCAAGCGGGGGTGGACACTTGTTGTAACTGAAACTTTGTTTCTTACCAGAATCATTCACTTTAGTATCCTTCTTCTTTTCTTTCTTCTTTTCATGAGTCTTTTCTTCAGAAACCTTCTGTTCTTTAGTTACTTGATGCGTGTGTGGTGGTATATAGATTTAAGTATATTTTAAGCCCTTTTTACACGTTAGTCAATTTTAAATTTATAAAACATGATATTTACTAACACCAAACACACATATGGGCAAGTGCACCCATCGTGAGCGTAGTATAGTGTTGGTAAGATACCGAGGTCGTCCAAGGACACAAGAGCTTTTAGTACCGGTTTATCCTCAACGTCTAATCAAATCAAAAGTTTAGAAAAATGTTTTAAACTACAAAATAAAAACTAACTAAAATACTGAAAATAAAATAAAAATAAAAACAGATAGACAAGATGAATCACTTGGCTCCGACTCGTGTTTAGTGTAACCTTTGATTATTTCCGCACTTTTGCATTTTTTAAGAGATTATCTTAGTTATTGTAGTAGGCCCCTCTTTTGAATGTGACGTTACCCTCAACCCAGTAGTTTTAGTCAGCAAGGATACAATCCTAAAGGGTCGGATTATTGAAAGATAATTAATTAAGTTATTAATGCATATTATGGTAGGCCCCTCTTTTGAAGGTGACGTTACCCTCGGCTAAGTAGTCTGAGTCAGCAGGGATACAGTCCTAAGTAGCCTTGATTTGGCGGAGAAGCCTTTTCTGGTTGGGGTGCAGGTGGAGTCGTGGTTTGGCTGGATTGGCTTCTTTCAGTTGGTGGTAATGGAGCCTCCTCGGGACCTACAGTTCGGTTTCTCAATGTAATGAGATGTACTGGTGCCTTTGGGTTGGTTTCGGTATTGCTTGGTAACGCGCCTTGTGGTCTCTCGGAGAAATTTTGAGCTACTTGATTTAATTGTTTTTCAATGTTTTGAATGCTAGCTTGTGGATTTCTAAAATTCGATTCCAATTGCTGAAATCGATCCGAGTTTTTCTTTTCGGTGTTGGAGATGAGGCGAGATACAGTATCTTCAAGCCTTTCTCGTCCACCTTGTTGTTGAGAAAAGTTTTGTGGTTGTTGAAAGTTAGTTCGTTGGTTTTGTTGGTTACTACTATTGCCGGGATCTCTCCAACCAAGGTTAGGGTGGTTACGCCATCCTTGGTTGTAGGTACCTGTTGGTGGACCCGACGGCCTAGGTCTATTTTCAATGTAGTTTACCGTTTCTGTTTAATCATCTACTTCTTTCATACAACTCCAATTTTCATGTGGTCCACCACACCCCTCACAAGCCATAACCGAGGCCGTTTTTGTCATTTCTAACTTTTTGATTTTTGAAGAAAGGGCCTCGATTTGGGCTTGTAAAGAAGTGCTTTCGTCAACCTTATGGGCGCCCGGGGCAATAGATTTATTACCTCGGGGAGTGTGCCACTGAAAATTGGTTTGGGCAATTTCCTCAATTTGATTATATATTTCATTTGGGCGACGATTACCTAAAAGTCCCCCGGAGCTAGAATCAAGTGTTTGTCTTGTGTGTGGCAACAACCCATTGTAGAAAGTGGATACTTGTTGCCATACCGCAAGACCGTGATGAGGACACTTTCTTAGTAGCTCCTTGAACCTTTCCCAAGTTTCATATAAGGATTCCCCATCCTCTTGAAAATATGTATTAATTTCAGTCATTAATTTAGTCGTTTTAGCAGGAGGGAAATACTTATATAGAAACTTTTGGGCTAGTTCATCCCAGGTGTTTACCGAGCCAACTGGGAGGGTGTTAAGCCAAGCCTTAGCTCGGTCTTTTAGTGAAAATGGAAACATTCGAAGGCGGATGGCATCGTTTGATGCTCCATTGTTCCGAAAGGTATCACATATTTCTAAGAAATTAGTAATATGTAGATGGGATCCTCGTCCGCAAGCCCATGAAAGGTTGCGGAGTTTTGAAGCATTTGTATCAAATGCGGTCGAAGTTCGAAGTTATTGGCTTCGACATTCGGTGCATTGATAGCGGCGCCGAGATTACCTACAGTGGGCCGTAAGTAATCCATGAGGGTACGTTGGTCCGCCATTGGAGGTGGGTCCCCCGAAACTTTCTCTTGGTTTTTAGCTTTAAGTCTTTTTCTGAGAAAGTGTTCTGGTTCTTCTAGAGGTTCTTTTATGTCTCTACTAGAACTAGAGCTCATGCACTACGTAGGAAATTCAAATGTGGCGTCTGGGTTCCAAGTCCTGCAATAAAAACAGAAAAGAACGTTGGTCAGAAGGTTCACCACGGCCCCGTGTTCAGTGAACACAGCCCGTGGTCGGAGATACAGTGATTGTTTTCCGGATCCCTGTTACTGGGAGTTGGACACGACCCCGTGTTGCACCGACACGGCCCCGTGCTCAGCTCTCTGTAACTCGGAAAATAAAAACTGCTAGTAACAATGCTGGGCACGGCCCGTGTCTGACCAGGCACGGCCCGTGCTGAGTTCTGCAGAAGCTGAAAAATTAAGAAAAATCCTAAAAATATAGAAAAATAAGAAAAAAAAAACGATTAGGCCGTTGATTCCTAACTTTCTTAAAATCCTTGTGTCCCCGGCAACGGCACCAAAAAAACTTGATGCGTGTGTGGTGGTATATAGATTTAAGTATATTTTAAGCCTTTTTTACACGTTAGTCAAGTTTTAAATTTATAAAACACGATATTTACTAACACCAAACACACATATGGGCAAGTGCACCCATCGTGAGCGTAGTATAGTGTTGGTAAGATACCGAGGTCGTCCAAGGATACAAGAGCTTTTAGTACCGGTTTATCCTCAACGTCTAATCAAATCAAAAGTTTAGAAAAATGTTTTAAACTAGAAAATAAAAACTAACTAAAATGCTGAAAATAAAATAAAAATAAAAATAGATAGACAAGATGAATCACTTGGCTCTGACTCGTGTTTAGTGTAACCTTTGATTATTTCCGCACTTTTGTACTTTTTAAGAGATTATCTTAGTTATTGTAGTAGGCCCCTCTTTTGAAGGTGACGTTACCCTCAACCCAGTAGTTTGAGTCAGCAAGGATACAATCCTAAAGGGTCGGATTATTGAAATATAATTAATTAAGTTATTAATGCATACCTCTTTTGAAGGTGACGTTACCATCGGCTAAGTAGTCTGAGTCAGCAGGGATACAGTCCTAAGTAGCCAGGTTAAAGTATTAATAGTAGCTTACATATGAGGGGATCAAAGAGTTTGGACCCCCGCCTTCCAATACCGTTAAGTATTGAAGGAGGTCCTACTAAATTTGACTCAGGTCCTTGCAGGATCTATACACTGAACAAGGCAAGACTTTTATCAAACCGTTCCCTTAACCCCCGACCAGGTAGCCAACATACCTCCATATAGACCGTGGAGATATGAATGGTGAAAATCTTTTATTTTATATAGACAGTAAAATAATGCCAAGACACCACGGACAAACGATAAGGAAAAATTAACTTCAACATAAGAAACTAGTTATTAAAGTCATTAATACATAACCAAGTAAAAAGTGCGAAAAGATTAAAAATAAAAAGTATTACACTAGACACTTTGTCTTCACCAAGTGATGTAAGAGACTTAGGCAAACATGGCCTTGATTGTCAAGAACTCTTACGATCAATCTTGGATCCCGAGATGACTCACACACTCTATGATGGACAATGGACAATGGATGATGGTGTTATGGTAGTGGTGGGTGGTGGGTGAAGTGTGAGAGAGGTGGTGTGCCAAGGGATGGTTTGAGCTTGAGCCAAGCACTCCTATTTATAGGCTGAACAGAAGCTCGGGCACGGCCCCGTGTCCAGTGGGCACGACCCCGTGTCCACATCCTTCTCTGTCTTCATTAATTGCTCTTGTCTGTATTAGTTGACCACGGCCCCGTGTCCGCTGGGCACGACCCCGTGTGCAGAAGCATATCTGTACTATCAAGATTTGCCTGGATTCTGCGAATCTTATAGTTGACCATGGCCCCGTGTCCGCTGAGCACGGCCCCGTGGTGGGCGATGGAAGCTTCTACAACTTTGTCTTTTATGCTGACACTTGGGCACGCCCCAGTGCTCATTGAGCACGGGGCGTGTTCAGCCTTCTGTTCTCTTGTTTTGCTTGGGAAGATGCTGTCGTGGGGTCGGGCATGTCACGTTTGTTCCTTTTCTTGTATTTATGTTTGATTTAGCTGCCTTTTTGCTTCTTTTGTTAATTTGAGCTCATTTAATCCTGAAAATACAAAAGGAAGACAAAAGCACACTTTTTCCAACATTGGTACTAAAAAAGGGTTAGTTTTATGCCATAATTGATGTAATTTATATGTTGCATTTTGCACACATCATTACTTCATCATCCTCAAATGCCTTCATGCCTTCAACAGTTGGATAAATCCTGTCAATGACATAAGAAGTACATGAGTAACTTTTCAACAAACGGTTTACCCTTTCTGTTTCAATTCTTTTAGTTTCCAATTTTTGTTCAAGCACAACACACTTCTCAATGTAATTGTTGACGACTCTCTGCTTTGTCATGAAAGCTCCTTGAAGTGTCTTCATTGTTGTTGCTTGTTCTTCGCTTGATTGATTATACTGATTCATGGCTTTGTTCAGAACATCATAAGATTCTTTCAATCTGTTCATGTTATATACCAAAGTACTGTTCTGCTTTTTTACAGCTTCACAGTTTTCACAAATCACAGGAACCTTTTTAGCATTAGCTTCTGCTTCAACTTTGAACTCTGGAATATTTTTCACCTTTTTCCTTATCACTGGAACATCTTCATCATCACTGCTGATAGGTGTTTTAACCTTTTTCTTTTTCTTTTTAGTTTTTTCATCTTCACTATCACTTTCTGCCATCATTTTCAAATGAGCTGCAATTATCCTTGCATAATACTCAGTATCATCATCACTATCTTCTTCAATACGAGCAACAAACGCTTTGTGATCTGAAGTTTTGTTAGGATCATAATCATCCCAATTGAAATTTTCCCAGCTAAAACCTTCAGGTAACTTTTCATCATCTTGGTTTATCAGGCATGCTTTGTTATCAGCTGAAATATATTTGTCCCAATTGAAATTTTCTTGATTCCCCAAACATGCTCTCTTTGATGATTCTTCAATTACTTTCCTACCATGTGCCACTTGTGGTTCTTGTTGTTGTTGAGCAACTTGATGATAGATCGATTTCCGATAGTAATCATTGTTGTTGAATGGATTTTGAGCTCCACTTGCTTCGCGATTAGTGCACTCTCTCTTGAAGTGTCCTTTTTCCCTGCAACGAAAACAAGTAACTTTAGATTTATCAAAATCTAAATTAGAAACAAATGCATCACGGAAGTAATCTCTTCCTGTGATCTATTTGAATTTCTCAGCCCGTCTCAACACACTAGCCAAACACCATTTTATGTCCATCAATTCCATCTCCTCAGCATCGATCTGATCGTAATCCTCTCTTGTCAACATTGGATTCCCGATCCTTCCTGCTACTAAACTTCCATAAGATTCCAAAACAGTCCCCAACAAAGACATATGGCTTTTTGCAACTTCTTCAGAATAACCCTGATCATTTTCAAGATTCAATACAATGTTGCATTGTAGCTTTTTGGCATTCTTAGTTGCTGAAATGTTCGGATCAAATGATGGATATGATGAAACACTTGTGTTGCTGTTTGATCCTTTAGAAGAACTTCCAGATGAACTCTTTGCATTGAATGTTGTCTCAATCTTCGGTGACATGTTGGTAGTTTTGTCATTCAACCCTGCTTTGTAATAAAGCCCAATGTCTTGTTCACTGTCAAAATCTTTCATTCTTAAAACCTTTCTCTGTTCCATCTCCTGAGCCTCAATTTTTTCTATGAACTTGCTCAGTGTCAGACTGCTAAACCCTTTCTTGTTCCTTAGCATCATGAGATATGTGCCCCAAGTCTTATGTGGCAATGCATCAGCCAATTTTTCGATCAATTCTTCATTATCTTTGTTGATGCTCAATCTCTTCATGTTTGCTAGCAGATTGCAATATCTTTCTATGATTTGCTTTGTGCTTTCATTTTTCAAACCACGAAATAGATCAAACTCTTTTTTCAAAAGCGATTTTTTGTTCTTGACCATCTCTTGGCTTCCATGAAACTTTGATTTTAAAGCTTTCCAAATCGAATAAGAAGTTCTATTGTGTTGCAATAAAACCAAGATATCTTCTTTCACAGCTTGTTGTAGTAGACTTAGCATCATTTTCTCATCTTTGTATTTCTTTCTATCTTCGGCACTTAGATCTTTAATTGCAACAATCTCTTCATCATCATTCATCGGCCTAATATATTTCATCTCAACACATTCCCAAGCATCCAAATAATTGGCTTGAACCCAGTTTTCAAAACGTCCTTCCCAACATTTATACTCCTCAATATTCATGAGCTTAGGCGGTTTTTGCATCGTCCCCGTTTCATTTTCCAACATCGTGTTTTGTGCCAGAGTAATCGGGGTAACTGGAGTAGCAAATGCGTTGTAAAATTCCTCTTCCATGTTTCGGTTTTTCAAAGTTCACATAAACAGTCTTTCAAACGAGATTAGTTTTCAAGCGAAATTACACTTCTTCAAACGAAATTCCTTTCAAACGGGATTACACTTTTCAAACGGAATACCCTTCAAACGAGATTAACTTTGAAACGAAATTACCCTAATTTCGTTTGAGATAACACACTTTCAAACAGAATTGTGACTTTGAAGCGAAATCACTTGGTTCAAACGGGATTACTCAAACGGAATTACAACTTTGAAGCGAAATTAGCCAATTTCAAACGGAATCAACCAACAACTCAAATGGAATACCGGTTTCAAGCGGAATTAAGGACTAATTCCGTTTGAAATGCTGCTGATGTCATCATTCTCGCACTAATTTTGAAACGGAATTACAGATTTTATCAATTTTAGATTGAATTAAGGTCTAATTTTCTCAAGGATTAGTTAAAACACTATTCCGAATATCATTTGTAAAATTCAAGACATTTTGACCGTGAAAAGTTGTTAATTTTGAAAAAGAAGGTGTAGAAATCAGAATTTGCAGCTGAATTGGTATGAACTCTTCCTCCTGAGCTCTGATACCACTTATAGGATCGTTTTCAGACCCGAACGAGTCGACCAGAAGAGTTTTACTCAATACAAAAGGCGGAAACAGACGTATCGAGGTCAATTCAGCTAGATATACACTTTAAGTCTTTAACTGTCGATTATATTGATATAATAACGTTTTACAGCGAAACGACACTTCGGCAACACTTCGTTGCTCAGACCGGAAAGTTACAAATGAAATCAAGACACAAGGTATATATAGGGGATGTAATTTCTCTTGAACATGTCTCAAGCGGAATTACCTTCAAGCGAAATCAGCTTCAAGCGGAATTAACATATATGATTTCGCTTGAACTGGACATGACCATTTCAAGCGGAATTACAAGATGTAATTTCGTTTGAAATTGCCATTCACCCTATATTTGACATTTTCCTCGTATAACGTGCCCTGGTCTATCTAAACACAAACAAGACTCGATACAAGACGAAGTCGACAAACGCATACACCAACAGAATTAAGGAGAGATACTTGGTATCTTTTTTATAATGACTGTCAAGATACCACTCACCGGACGATCAGGACCGGGCAGCCGCAGGCACGGCTGTGAGACCAGCCCCGGATCGGAACCCACCGAGTTTCTTCACAGAGGGGCATAACACCGACTTCAGGACTTCTCCATGTCCCACGAGAAACCATTCCGCCAACTGTCACTTGACAGACGTTGCGTCGCCACAAGAGCCGAGTCTCTCTGACGTACGCACGGTGAAACAAAAACCCGTGTTGACTCGGATTCACATTTGCGACCTCCAAACGGAGGCCTAGTTCTTAGACGTATGAAAAGTAGATACTCCATAAAAGTTTCACACATAAATGAGAAAAGTTAAAATGGGTAAAAAGAATGTATTTCCAAAAAGTTATGATGATATAACACACACACATATAAAGTATACACATGAAAAGTATTATACTTGGTTATTTCATTATAAAAGTAAAAAAAAAAGTTATCTAATACATACGGGTGAAAAACTTATCTAATACATACGGGAACACATAATAATAATATACTTCATAATAATTATCCTTGGTGATTTTACAATTTAAAACTATATGTTTTTATTTTTTATGGTGATTTTACAATTTAAAACTATAATTTTTTTTTATTTTTTATATATTAGGTATTTAATTTAGTTAGTAGTGTAGTACACTTTATATGTAATAAAACAAACCGTTATAAAAAATAATATGATGGAGACAAGCAGAAGATGACCGCACACACAGCCTTCAAGTCTCCATAAATCAAAACAACAATTTCATTCAAACTTCCTCACTTATCTTTCTCTCCTCTCCCCTGCAGCAGCTTATATATACATAATATATATATAGAGTTAGAGAGAGAGAGAGAGAGAGAGAGAGAGGGGTTGTGATCAATGGAAAGGATGAGCTCGTGTGCTGATTCGCCATACGGGCTCTTGTTAACAGCTCTGTCTCTGATACCAATCACACACTATGTGATGGGGATCGTTTCGGTTCTTTTCGTGATGTTGTACAATTTTCTTGAGTTTCATATAGTGCAGGATTTGGTGAGTGGATACAGAGGTCAACGGGTGGATTTGACCTTCAATTCTTGCTCTCAACTCTACCATGAAGTTGTCTCCAAGTGCACACTTCTTCATGGAAGGTTCTGAAATATTCTCTCTCAACACTTCCTTCATTTCAGTTAGTTATTGTTAGTTATGTTTGAATGATCGTGTGATTGAACATGCCTTCGGAACTTACTTGAGACGGGTATTGGTAATCCTACTCTTATATCTGATTATAAAAGCGTGTCTAAAAGTGGAGTAAAATATTCACGACTCTTTTTTTCTAAATTTAATTGTTAGCAAAATTAACGCAAAAGTTTATAATTGACTAGTTAATAAATTTCAAGAAATAATAAAAAAAATCGGTTCATAAGTTGTGAATAATAATATTATTCTTTGTTAAAAACTTAAGCTTGTAACATGTAGCTTTCTTCAAAAATCAAACAGCTGCATTAAGTTCATTTCTAAAAAAAATCAATAAACTTTCTTAAGCTTGCTCCGATCGAAAAACAAGTTCCTTCAAAAATCAAAGCTCAGATTTCCATTGTAAACAAAAGGTTCAGATATACACATTAGTTTGTTAAAAATTACGGGTTTAGATTTCCAAGTACATTTGTCCCTATTTAATTTTTATATAGTTTTATTACCCAAAAAAATTAGAAATCAGAACTAAAAATTAATAAATTAGTAGGTTATTGTTATTCTATTACCCAAAGACAAAGGAAAATAAAAACAAAATGAAATTGCTTACGCGTATGGTCCAGGTAAACATGTATGGCATGTTTCGGGTAGTTGGGTCAGGTATCACCTAATACAATACCCGTTCCAACCCACATATATTTTTTAATACTAATTTTCATACCCGAATACTAGTCCCAGTGCCTATCTAGTATGTTTTGGTATATGGGTTCTGAGAGTTGATGAATATGCAGGTACATGTCTACTCCATGGCTTTCTAGCCCTCATCTTCAGACTACTTTCTTGAGATTCTTTGGGAGACCTCCTGTTTTCAACTACAGAAGGTATGTATGTATCTTTTGGAATATTACAAAACTGATGATTTTAATTTAAGACCCTAAAGTTTTGTCATTAACTTTTGTTTTGTATGGGGTGACCTGTTTAATTATGCGAGTCGTATTTGGTTTCACCTATTTAACTCATTGCCAACCTATTTAATTAAACATGTCAACCTGCCCACCTATTTAATTAAACAAGCCAACCCGCTAACCTGTTTGACATAGTTTTTACAACCCACCAACCTGTCTGCCACGTTTAAATTAATAGGTTAAATGGGTCGTGTTTGGATTACACGATTTTAAGTGTGTGTGGGTTGGGGTTGTTTTGACATGAATATGTACATAGGTCGTGTTCAGGTTGAACAATTCAACCCACCAGCCATCAACCCTACACTATTTACACCTCTAGTTAATTACATTTGTCATTGTGCAAGATGCTTTGGACATGTGATCTTAATGTATGTGATTCTATCACAGGGAGATACTTAACACAGGTGATGGTGGTATTGTAGCTCTAGATTGGTTGGCACGCCATGATGGTAACAATCTTTCTTAAACGCGTTTAGTGTAAAAACGTATTTACATCCATATAATCCGTTTGTATTAAAACCGAAAGGAATCTGTAACGTATTTTTCCGGGTTCCAAATATTTTTCAGTCATGGAAAACGAAGACACGGGGAATGATGAGGTTCATCAAGATGCTGACACGCCAGTCGTTGTAGTGATCCCCGGATTGACAAGTGATTCTGATTCTGTTGTAAGTTTTCCAACCTTAAGTTAAAATCATTTGTCACTTTTGATCTTTTGGGTGATATTGATTGCCATGATGCTCATGACAGTATATAAAACATCTCACCTTCTACATGGCGAAACGCGGATGGAATGTTGTTGTGAGTAACCATCGAGGCCTCGGGGATGTACCATTGACCGTATGTATTTTGATTCCCGTATTTTAGTTTCCACCAAGTTTTTCAAGTTTTTTTTTTTTTTTTTTTTTTTTGTGTTATACTGTTAACGAGATGTCTATTTTGCAATGTAGTCTGATTTCTTTTACAACGGTGGATGGACGGAAGATTTACGCAAAGTGGTCAAACATATTCGTTCCCGATCCCCTGATGTTCCTTTATTCGTCGTTGGAACCAGTCTTGGAGCAAATATGATGGTAAGTCCTAAGGTTATACCGTATATAAATGGTAAATTTGATGATCCTGACTATTTTTAATGCATATAACCATTTAACACGAGTTTTCAAAGATTTTGATTATTAGTATAATAATATTGCTAATCGTAATCAAAATTTCTGACTGGGAGTCAAAGTCAAATCATTGACCTACATTACTACTAATTTCAGGTAAAGTATTTAGGTGAAGATGGGAAGGACATTCTTATAGATGGGGCTGCAGCTGTTTGTTGTCCTTGGGACCTTCTGGTTGGTATTTTATAATAACCATAATATAAAAGTTCAATAAAAACAAGGTTTTTTTGTGTTGTATGACTCACCATCCCTTCCATGACAGCTCTGTAACAGATTTATTATGCGAAATCCGGTGCAAAGGTTCTACGACAAAGCCTTGGGAGCTGGATTAAAGCGTTATGCAATGAAGTATGTATGCGTTACCTTTTAACACTTCTTCACTACATTAATAGTTTGATTGGACATGCTTGAGGATTTATCTCCCCAAAACGGCGTAGGATTCGTTGACTTATTTATGACAAGTTATCTGTTATTTGCAGGCATCAGGACTTCTTTACTCGCCTTTCGGATTGGGATGGCATTGAAAAGGTATTTTATTCTTTACTCACCTTTCGGATTGGGATGGCATTGACTCGGCTCTTTATTTACGAGCTAGTTTCAAACGATTGTTTTTTTTTTTTTTTTTTTTTTTTTTTTTTGCTTTTGAGCTTGAAAAGACTTACAATGTGTTATCTTGCAGGCACGCAATGTTCGTGAGTTTGACACAAGTGCCACTTGTCGTGTAGGAAAGTTTGATGTAAGATTAACTTTTAATGGTTTTCGTGTTTTCTTGTTTAATTTAACTGTTTGGTAAAGATGTTGTATGTTTGTTCCTAGACCGCGGACATATATTACAGGGAATCTAGTTGTGTCAATTATGTGGGACGCATAAAGGTGCCCCTGCTTTGCATCAGTGCACTAGATGATCCAGTTTGCACAAAAGAGGCCCTTATTTGGGATGAATGTCGGTATGTTAACCTTTCAATTTATTTTGAAAATTGCATGCTAACATATCTATAATCGTCTGATATGCTTCCGTTTTGTTGTGGATCTAGGGTGAATAAGAACGTTATTTTAGCTACTACACAACACGGGGGACACCTCGGATACTTTGATGGGATGGACGCAAAGGGAGTTTGGTAAAACTTTTACTATATCCTTTACATTGTTTCTAACACGTAAATTGTTTTTATGACCCAAAAACGGGTAAATTAGTTGGTTAGTTATATTCAACACAAGCCTATTATAAATTTAAAAAAAATGGTTGGTTAAGTTTAACATAAACACGTAATAAAATGGGACAATCACAAAAGTAGTCATGATTCTGATTGTGTTATATCTGTGATTATGTGGTAATGTTAAAACAACTTTACGAAGATGGTAATGAGATGCATGAAGCTTTAGTCGTGTATCTACTTTTACTCACCTGAATCCTAAATTATCCATTCTATACGTGAGTCTATATACGATACAGTGTCAGTGTCACGTACTATATTAGTTGATTAAAACCAGGACCGTATCTTCACTACGCAGGTGGGTTCGAGCCGTTGATGAATTCCTCACCGTTCTAGGATCTAGCAAGCTAATCAAAAGACAAAATAAGGTGATAAAGAATATACCGAGTTACCAAACATGAATATTGCTTCCTTAACCAGTACCAGCTTATTTACAACTTATTTTCCTTTTTAGATGCCGGATTACCTCCGTGTCAGGCCTCAGATATCGCTAACCAACAAAGACCCATACGTCGGTTTGGTAAAGAAAACTGACAATCAGGTGCATTTAGACAACATACCAAATATCAACAAGACTTCTGTGGAGGAACAAGGGTCTGAGACAGTCTCCGCAGTTGACAGTATAATATTCTTTCAAAAAAGGATTATGGATCAGTTCTAGCACTTGGATGGATAATGATAATATCCAGGTGACAGTAATTGGCGTTTATCTACAACATCAACATATAAGAAGTGGTCTGTATTTTTTGTAAAGAATAATAATAGTTTGTAACACGCAGTTCATCCCTTTCGTGGCCAAATTATTACTAGTTCTGTCTCAAATAAAATTGTTTTTATAACGTTTTAAACTTGTAAGCCCGAATCTTTCTCGTTTTATTGTAATTTTTTTTTATTCAAACCAATTTGGAATTCATAGAGAAAATATGCATGCACTAGATCTAAAACAACTACAAGCATGTTAAAACTCAAAACCCAAAAGGTGCCTAACTCCATATATCAAACATAGTACAATCAGAGATCCACATTACAAACAGTGATGGCTTATGGTATTTATATTTTAAAGAGTTAAATCTCATTTTAGTCTCTGTGGTTTGGGTCATTTTGCCAGTTTAGTCCAAAGGTTTGAAATGTTGCCATTTTAGTCCAAATAGTTTTAAACGTTGCTATTTTGTTAACTAGAAGGGCATTTCGGTCATTTTAAATGAAATTTGTTAACTAGAAGGGCAATTCAACCATATAAAATGATCAAATTACCCTTCTAGCTAACATAAAAAATGGACGGAGTTAACCCAGTGGACTAAAATGGCAACACTTGAAACTATTTGGACTAAAATGTCAACGTTTCCAACCTTTGGACTAAACTGGCAAAATGGCCCAAACTACAGGGACTAAAATGGCATTTAACTTACTTATATGATACATTTTATATAACAGATAACAGAGATACTTTATGCAAAGTTGTATGCATCACGATAAAAACATTATATTTTGAACAAGTTTTCTGGTTCATTTAGTTACAAAAAGAAACATAATCCTTTGAGAAAATTTCACTTTTTGTCCTTTATGTTTGCACTGAATTTTGAAACGTGCCCTTTAAAACTTTTAGTTTCAATTTATGTCCAAAAAACACATGTTTTGTATCACTTTATGTCCTTTACACCAAACTGAGTTACATTACTCAGTTAGGTTTATTTAAGACAAGGACAAAAATGGTATTTTATAAATCAATGTCATCAGATCCCCTTGTTCCCTTATCTTCTTCAATTTCTCAAAGTCAAACTCTTTCCGTTTTGAAGACACTTGGTCTCCTGAAATATCTAAACTGTGAAATTAGAGCCTCCAATCGAAGCTGAAGCCAGAGAAGCATGGATTCGATCTGATGCAAATGTTTCTGTATGATTCTCTTCAAGTTGTTGAAATATCTAAACTGTGAAATAGAGCCGCACTAAGTGTTAAGCCACCACATCATGACCAGATTCCCTCGCAATCAACTCTTGTTTGTCAGATCTGTGACAAATCAGGCCATAAAGCTTCAAATTGTTACTACAGATTCTCTCTGGTTGCTCAGAATTCGTTTTCCGATGGTCGTTCCGGTGGTCAATGGAGAGGTAGTCGCTCCGGTGGTCGCTATGGCGGTGGTCGTACCGGCCGTTACGGCGGACAACGCCATAACTCCCGGTGGCAATCAAGTGGCGATGGTTCACGCAATTTTGCTGCTCATTTTGCTAATTTGAACGATGCTAGGGTTTCAGAATTTGCTAATTTGGATGTTGGGGGTTCTTTTGGGGGAAACCATAGTGGTTCTCAAAGTCAACAGTATGATTCACGTATTTTAGGGGAAGCAGTATTACCGTTTCAAAGCCCAAAGTGTTTTCTTTAACGCCGTTACCGTCGTAACCGAATAAAAAATTTGATTCAACACCGGTATCAACAGGTTTCCAGAGCTTAGGATCGTCGTAACCGAATAAAAAATTTGATTCGAGGATAGAAAAGATCTCGTAACTGAGCTTATCGGTGTCGATGCTTGGCTCCTGCAACAGTTCCAGATGATTCGAGGCCATAATTTCTTTCTAGTAGATGAACACCAACTTGTAATTAAAATGCAGTCACTATATCTGTATTAAATTTCTGAAGCTTGCGTGAATTCTTACCAGAAATTTACAAGACCAGGGAAAAACACAGAGAACAATAAATAACAATTGGAAGGGGAGAAGGTAGGGGATTTGGGTTGTGTGCTAGGGTTTCTCAAAAATTGAAGAAGACAAGGGAACAAGGGGATCTGATGACATTTATTTATAAAATACCATTTTTGCCCTTGTCTTAAATAAACCTAACTGAGTAATTTAACTCAGTTTGGTGTAAAGGACATAAAGTGATACAAAACATGTGTTTTTTTGGACATAAATTGAAACTAAAAGTTTTAAAGGGCACGTTTCAAAATTCAGTGCAAACATAAAGGACAAAAAGTGAAATTTTCTCTAATCCTTTTGTTCATTTACTTAAAAACATTTATATTCGCGAATGTTTGTTTATTTGTTCATATGCTAACAAATTATTTAAATGATAGAAAATTATGTTCATTTATGCTTGTCTATATAAGTTTAAGTTCGCTTAGCATTAAAATGAACACACACAATCCTATCTTCTTAGTGATCAAACATGCACACAAATTCATTTTCATTTATCTATTCATGTACTTTCATTTGTACCTTCCATTCGTTTACAGATGCGCCCATCTATTTCTAAACCTTCCATTTGCGTGAAGTCTCCTATTTATGCACATTATTGATTGCATCTTAACTGTGCAAGTGGGTAAGATTCTATGAAGTAAAGCCAAACACTTCAAAGTTACTAATGCCTTAGCCCGGTAGATCTTAGATGAACCGAAACATATCAGCCTCTAATTTAGGTGCTACTGACCGGCTAGTCACAACAAAAACAACACAAATGTCAATCAAGCAAGCTCAACTTTGGCTCAATATTGCTTGACTAGAATGAGCTCAAGATGAGTTGGAGCTCGAAAAACTAGACATAGCACCTGACTCGTATGCAGTCCTCAGTAGATAAATACTAGCTCTTACATTTGACACAAGGCTCAAAAAGAATGATAAGAATCCAAATCGAGTCCGTCAACAGCTTAAGCGCAACTCCTAATGGGTATGCTTGGCAAAACTAATAGTAGTAGTTAGCTAAAGATGAACTATGCAACTGTTAACCGTATACAAAAATATAAATTAACCATATGCAGACTACATAAAGTGACCTGAATACATGGGAGCTCCAAAAAGATTTAAGCACCACGAGACATCTTAATTTTGGGCATTGCTTTCTTCAACTGTCGAGCGCGTTCTTTTGTTTCTTTCTTGCGTAAAGCCTCGGCATTAAGCTTTGACTCAGCCTCTTCCATCATCTTCTTTTTCTCTGCCTTCTTTCTCTGAATGGCTTCTTGTCTTGCATATTGCAGCTCCTTGTAAACTTCTTGTGCAAGTTTCGCTCTGGCTGCTTCGGGTTTGGATCGAGCCTGTTTTCAACAAGTAAAAGAAACGTTATTTGCGAAACTCGGGTTTTTAAATTGTGTTGCTACGAGTGAAGAACAAAAGTTTTGGGTTCGTGCCTGTGAACTCAGTTTGTAACGCCCAATTAAGTCGATGTAATAGGGTATTAGAGCCACGAGACGGGTGATGTCAGCCATGTGGTCAGCAGCAGGTAGAGCAAATTTAAATATTAAAACCCTCCTGTGGCTGCTATTATGCTGATCAGAGAAATGCATTGAGATAAACAACTTCCCAAATTTCTCAAATGCTTTTTCACCAAATACCTGAAAATAGAAAGCATATACAGAATTATGTAATCTGATGCATATGAGTTTTTTAACTCCAACTATTCTGAACTATAATCACTAGTCGGATCAAGCAATAACGACAGGCGATCAAAAGCAATTCAAACTCATCAATTCAGTAACAATTAAAGTATTTAAACAGCTAATCTGAGACATAATCATTAGCATGATAAAAAAAATAGGAAATGCCATTAAAAAGCAATCAAAGTATTTAGATGACTAATCTGGACTATAATCACTAGCCTGATCAAGAAACCAAGAAATGCCATCAAAAAGCAATTCAAAGTCATCAATTCAGCAACAATCGAAGAATTTAAACAGCTAATACGAGCCATAATCACTAGCCTGATCAAGGAATCAAAAGATGCAATCAAAAATCAGTTCAAAGTCATCAATTCCGCAACAATCGTAGTATTTAAACAACTTATGTGAACCATTATGACCAGCTTGATCAAGAAATCATTATATGTCATCAATTCTGCAACAATCGGAGTGTTTTTTTAACAGCAATTCCTAGATTTCTAGAATAAATACACCACAGCCTGCATTCTACAAGATTTGAACCCCCAACCTTTTGGTTGTGAGGCACACACCTTAACCACCAGGATGTCACCTTAAGGACGACAATCAAAGTATTTAAACAACTAATCTGGACCATAATCACTAGCCTGACAAGAAATCAAGAAATGCCATCAAAATTGCAAGCAACGTCATAAATTCAGCTACAATCAAAGAATATAAACGAATAATTTGAACCATAATCACTGGCCTGATCAGAAAATCAAGAATGTCAGAAAAAAACCAATTAAAGTCCTCAATATAGCTACAATCAAAGTATTTAAACGACAATCATTACCCTGATCAGAAAATCAAAAAATGCCATAGAAAGCAGTCAAAGTACTTAAACGACTAATATGGGCCATAATCACAAGCCTGATTAAGAAATCAAGAATGTCATCAAAAAGCAACTGAAAGCAATCAATTTAGCAACAATCAAAGTATATAAACAACTAATCAAGAAAATAATCACTAGCTTGATCAAGAAAAGCCATCAAAAAAGCAATTCAAAGTCCTCAATTCAGCAACAATCAATTTAGCAACAATCAAAGTATATAAACAACTAATCAAGAAAATAATCACTAGCTTGATCAAGAAAAGCCATCAAAAAAGCAATTCAAAGTCCTCAATTCAGCAACAATCAATTTAGCAACAATCAAAGTATATAAACAACTAATCGAGAAAATAATCACTAGCTTGATCAAGAAAAGCCATCAAAAAAGCAATTCAAAGTCCTCAATTCAGCAACAATCAAAGTATTCATACAACTAATATGGACTACAATCACTAGCCTGATCAAGAAATGTCATCATAAAAGCAATCCAAAGTCATCAATTCAGGAACAATCAAAGTAATTCAAACAACTAATCCAGACCACAATCACCAACCTGATCAAGAACAGCTTCAGTGATCAAATCTCCAGCCACTTCCTTAGACTCCGTAACAACACTCAGCTCATCCGCAACCCATTTCCTATTCCCAGGCACAGCCATCAAACTCCCAAACCTCTGCAGATCCCTCACCTCCTTCAACATCCCTTTCACCACCTTCTTCTTCGCCAACGCAAAAACCACATGATCCATCGCATCATCATTCATATAAACCTCAAACGTCATCTCATCCTTACACGGCACAACCATATTAAACAACTTTGCCATCAAATCATGCCGGCTTTTAAGCTCCATTGTCCCCAACACTCCTTGACAAAACCTCCTTCCACTCGCGTAAAACTTAAACACATTCTGCCCTTCCTTCAACAACAACGGTGAATCCTCGCCTTCTCCTACGCCTAACAAGCTAAAATTCTTATCGAAAATCGAGTCCGGTGTTGCAAACTTCTCCGCCCAAGCTAGGGCTAGGGTTTCATTCTCATTCTTCCCTATGAAATAATTAACACCGTATAGAACTAATATTAATACACATATTATCTCAACAGCATACGATCCAATATTCTTCTTCGCCGGTGACGGATCCGGAGCTGCCTCGGTATCGTTCGCCGGCGAGGTTATGGAGACTTCCGGCGGTGGAATATCGGTAGGAAAGCCTTCAAACTCGTCTTCATCCCAAAAATCAAATGCGGAAGGTGAAAGTGAGGGTTTGGTGGTGAGATCGGAGTTAACCGGCGGAGATGAGACGGCGGACGGTGAGTTAGGAATACCATGGTGAGATTCCGGATCAGCGGAGGATAAGGCAGTGGGAGGAGGAGGAGTACGGCGGGGGATGCCGGAGAGTGAGTCGTCGTCGAGATCGATATCGTCGTCGGCGTCGAAGCCTTCGAAGTGAGGATCGGCGGTGGCGGAGAGGGAGGTGTGGTGGAGGAGAAGGGAGGAGAGAGAGAGTAGAGCGAGAAACACTGAAGCTCGGTGTTTCGCCATTAATGGAGGTTTGTGAGCTTGTGTGTGTGTGTGTGTGTGAGAAAGGAGTGGAAGAAGGAAGATGACCGCACGTGTCGTTAATAGCATTTTGAATTAATTACATTTTAGTCCTTCAACTTTTCTTTATTTTACATACTTAGAATTGTTATGTTTAAGTTAGTTATTACCTGATTGATTGTTGAAGAAAAATGTGTTCAAAGTTAGTATAGTATGTAAACGTTTCCTGAGTTAAGATTAACATCGCTCAATAGGTCAAAACTACGATTATTAAAATCCAACTTCCTATTTAACTATTTTATGAGATTATTGGTTGCATGATGGAATTTTTTGCAGAAATAGGTAAGTTGAGATGGAAAAGAGTGTCATTAGGTGGTCAACAATTTTATTTTCATATCTAGGTAGGTAGTTGTTCAAAACAGCGACCTTCAAGAGAATTTCTGCAAAAAAAATTGAACTTTCTGCAAAAGCTGGACACATAGCTGAAGGTTACTGAATCATCCTACCACCTTGTACAAAGTCGCTGAATCATCCTACCACCTTGTACAAAGTCGCTGAATCAGCCTACCACCTTGTTGAAAGTCGCTGTTTCATGTCTCCAACTTGCTGAAAGTCGCCAAATCATATAACCATGTTGCTGAAAGTCGCCAAATCATAAAGCAAACTTAAAATAAGTGGCTGAATCATATAGCTTTATTATAAAAGGTCGTTGTTTGATATTGCAGTCTTTAAAAGGTCGATGTTTGATGTAGCTTTGTTCCTGAGACTGTGTGGCAGTGGTCACATGTGAGTTATAATTTCAAATTGGGGCTACAAATGCAACTGTTGTTTGCAGGAGTCACTGTTTGACCTTTGTCTTTTTGCAGGGAGTCACATGTGAGTTGTGAATTGAATTTGTGGCCATCGTTCAAGACTGCATGCAATATACAGTACCCCTGCATGCATTCTTATGACATGAAATGACTAAAGAATGCAAAGTTTAATTTCATTGTGTAAGGATTCCACTGTTATGTAAGATTTCCACTGTTCTTCAGTATGGATTCTAAATTTGATACACAGAAACGGGTCTTTAAAGTTGAACATAAAGCAAAGCACAAGCACCACATTTCGTTTCAAACACCTATCAAACGAAGCTTCAAACCTTGCTTTACCGATAAATTTTCTGTGAACTTTGATCTGCCGAAGATGAGTTTTGAATGTCATCCTGGTCCTCTTAATGCATCGGTGTTGTTTTTGAACAAGGATCACCGGGCGTTTGAGGTATTCAAAGATCCAGAAATGTATAGTAACCCAATAAATATTAAACGATCAGATCGATCGTTCTGGCAACATATGAAAAAAAAAATCCGGTTCGTCCAAGGGTAGAAGGTTTAATACGTGCAGCAGGATTCAGTGGGATACTGGAAATTGGGTACCGGTATGTAGACCACGCCTTAATAACTGCGTTGGTTGAGAGGTGGAGGCCAGAAACTCACACGTTTCACCTTCCTTTTGGCGAAACCACTGTGACATTACAGGATGTCAACGTGCTGATGGGGCTACCAATAGATGGGTTGCCTATATCTGGGGCTGACACTGGTATGACAATGTATACTGTAAGAAACAAGTGTCAAGAGGTGTTGGGGTTTACCCCTGAGGAAGCTGAAGTGAAGGGCAAAAGGGTTAAGTCGACGCGAGTTTTACAAGAAATAAAGTCGATTTTTTTTGAAAACCAAGCATCAGATCAAGACTGCCTTTTTCGTGCACGTAAAATAATATTTTATTTGATAGGGTGCACAGTCTTGCCTGATAATGCAAACCACCTGATTGATATAAAATTTTTAGAGTTTCTTGAAGACTTGCCTGCATGTTCGGGATATAGTTGGGGCAGTGCTGTGTTATCTCACCTTTACAGAAACCTTTGTAACGCTGCAACACCTAATGCTATAGCCGTTACTGGCCCAGTTGCGCTTTTACAAGTGTGGGTTTGGGAGAGGTTTCGTTGTTTTGCTCCTGCTATTGCCGAGTTCCACTACAATGCCCCGTTAGCTGCTCGGTAGTCTGAATTGGAAATAATTAAATTTATTTTTTGGTATGTATATAACACTATGTTAATTTATTATTTATCTTTGTAGGTGGAAGGGAAGCTTAACCTGTACAGAGGTTCCTACACATTGCCTGAGAACATATAGATCTCAGCTGTAATTTATGACCGAGGCAACGGTATGGTTGTTAGTTGTTGACATATAAAATTTAAGTTTGTTTGAACACGTTTCTAAAGATTTAATTTTTTTTTTGTTTCAGTTTAATTGGAGACCATACGACGACATTCTGGGTAGACTCCCCGATATATGTCGGAGTGGTATGGGAATTTGGCGGAGTTGTTGCCCTCTGCTATACTACTTGTTGTGGAGCATCACTATCCTCAACGAGTGATGAGACAGTTTGGCATGTTCCAGTATATACCTAACCCAATTGCCATAGATAATACTGAGCATGCCAGGCTTCATTCCATGAACCGGAGCGGGAAAACCGGGTGGAACTGGATAACTCGTCACGAACCGTATGTTCGTGGGTGGGAGGCACGTCATCAAAACTTGGTCACCGGGGAACTCATCACATCTGTTTCCGTTGCCAATGATTACATGGCGTGGTACATGCAACATACCGTGTTATATCTGACGAACCCACGGTTGCCAGCTGACCCTACGAGCGGTTTTCAAGACGAAGGAGCAAGGGTCCAAATGATGGTATATACAAGTTTACAATTATTCAAAGTTACCTTTATTATTGTTAGTATAAAAATTAATTATTAATTTTTTTTTTGCAGTCGGAGACGATGGGTCTAATTCACCGATCTCAAGATCTGGACGTTATTCAGGGTGCGGCGTATCGGGCCCTTGAGATGTCTAATGTTCCAGAATACACACAATATCCGACTCATCTGACACAGGAGCCGGTGGACCTTGTTTCATATCCTCGTACACAGAGGTTCGGGAGGCCACGACGTCGTGGTGGTAGAAACGTTCAAGAGCCCGGGACATCAAATTGGGGCACAAACTTTGAAACAGGGGGGATCAGGATCCGGTGTTAACGAAAATGAAAATTTTGCGGGAAACTTTGGTGGGTCACAAAACGTTGGCACTATGTTTGCGGACGCTAATCTAGCGGCAAACAATGATAATATTGAGCCATGGCAATCACTGTTGGCTACGGCATGCAACTCCGCCGGTTATGACGTCACCGACTTATTGGACCTCCAAGAAAATGATATGGGTAACAACAACAATAATCAGTTTGTAGACCCAAACATAAGTCAGGCAGGGTTTCTTAGCCCCTCGCCACATATCATGGACCCTAACATAAGTCAGGCAGGGTTTGTTACCCCCACGTCACAGATGATCACCTTTATGCCGGAGACCCAAACAGACTATCAGTACTGGGCCCAAAACCAAAGTAACGAAGATCACCGGAACCGTTATCAAAATGTTGAACCAAACCCCTTAGACTGGCGTCTCGACTTGAACCTGTTTCCCCCGAATGACCCATAGTTAACTGGTTTAAGAGTGTAATACATTTTCGAATTAATATATTGTGTTTTTTGTTGTTGTTATTTGTTCCATATATTTTACTATTATTTTATTGTTCAAAGTAAACTGATACTGAACAAATTTCATAGCATTAAAAAGTTCATTACGTTAACTAAAAAAATACATCATTAACTGGTTCACAATTTTTAGGGAATGAGGTATTTATATTTGTTTATCATTAAGGGTATAAAGGACATTTCACTATTTTTAACCAATATGCATTTTTCTCAAAAAGAAAAATGATTTTTAATTGAATTTCCACCCACTATAAATACCCCCACCATAGGGAATGAGAACTCCACAAAAACCACAACCACTTTTATGGCAAACCAAGGTGACAATCAAGTAGCTGATGAGCAAAACAATTCGCATGTGGTCCAGAGAACCTCATTTTCGATTCTAAAAAAATTAAGACGTCCAAGCGGTCGTTCTAACACTTCGTCTTTTCCAAAGCCGACCCAAAACGTTATCCTAAATAACCTCGGGTCGTCCAATCAGTCGAGTAAACCTGGTGGCAGCGGCAGCCCTCTAGAAAGATTTTTTTTTGCATTTCCAACCGACAAGTCCGAAAATTGGTCAAGGGATGCTGTTGATTTTTACCTAAAGGGGGATTTCCCTTTTTGTTATTCTCGCTTTTTAGGGGAAATACAACTACCTAGAAGCTTTTGGGGTAGCCTACTAGGCTACGAATCTAATGCATGCCTAAATGACATTGTAATTCCAATCCTACCACTATTAATTTTTATTATACAAATCACTGATTAGATATATTATTTTTATGGCAGTATGTTCAAGCGTGGACATTAAGGCTGATGCGGCTACGACAGTCTAAACTTTTAAAAGACCCGTCAAGGAAATTGCGTTGGACGGTTTTACCTCCGTAATTTTTTGAAGACGTGTGTTATACAAAGGATTGTTTAAGAGCGGTAGACATGGTGGGAAGGAAGGAACCGTACCCTCCATTTTGGGAGGTTGATTATTTGTATATTCCAATATGGATTAAGCAGGAGGACTGGTTACTATTCCGTGTTGATATGTTTAACATGGAAATAACACAATATTGGACTGATAAAAGATGGGGAAATGAAAAACGACGGCTGGTTGAAAACGTCATGGACATTTTTCCAATTTTCTTCAAGCATTTTCTTGACCAAATCCACTATTGGCGAAACTCGAGATACTGCACAAAGAAAAAAGTTTCATTTGGTTTTGTTCAAGATGGTGTGCCTTAGGACAATGGTAACATTGCTAATTCAGGGGTGCTTGTCTGTATGATGATGGAGAACCTTGTAAGAGGCAAGTCGCTCATTGATGAAAGTGACGTAGAAGAGGCTTGTAACAACTACCGTCGCCACATGGCTAACGAGCTTTATAGATGGTGTTGTATGTAGGATGAATGTTGTTTTGGTTTATGAATTGTGCTTTCATACTATCTTTATAATAAAAATTTAATGTTTCCTCATATTCTTGTATTTATGCTTTTTGACAAAAAGGGTCATCCTTGCCTTTTCTGGGTCTGTTATCTCACCGGTGCGTCGCAGGTCACCGTCACCGGGTTTCTCCGTGTCCTATGCTAGGGTGAATAAGGACTTGGGCGAGTGGCGTCCTCTCGCCGGAGGTCGTTTCCTCTCATTTGGGGGGGGGGGGGGGGGGAATGGCCTAAAAGCCATTTTTGACTTTTTGACAAAAAAGGGTCATCCTCGCCTTTTCTGGGTCTGTTATCTCACCGGTGCGTCGCAGGTCACCGTCACCGGGTTTCTCCGTGTCCTATGCTAGGGTGAATAAGGACTTGGGCGATGTCGTCATCTCGCCGGAGGTTGTTTCCTCTCGTTTGGGGGGGGGGGGGGGAAACGGCCTAAAAGCCATTTTTGACTTTTTGACAAAAAGGGCCATCCTTGCCTTTTCTGGGTCTGTTATCTCACCGGTGCGTCGCAGGTCACTGTCACCGGGTTTCTCCGTGTCCTATGCTAGGGTGAATAAGGACTTGGGCGATGTCTTCGTCTCGCCGGAGGTTGTTTCCTCTCGTGGGGGGGGGGGGGGACTGGCTTAAAAGCCATTTTTGACTTTTTGACAAAAAGGGCCATCGTTGCCTTTTCTGGGTCTGTTATCTCACCGGTGCGTCACAGATCACCGTCACCGGGTTTCTCCGTGTCCTATGCTAGGGTGAATAAGGACTTGGGCGAGTGACGTCGTCTCGCCGGAGGTCGTTTCCTCTCGTTTGGGGGGGGGGGCAAAACGGGCTTAAAAGCCATTTTTTGCTTTTCTATATAAAAAAGTGCCGGAACAGGATATTTAATAATTTAAAGCTAATACAAGTACGATAAAGCATTGCATGTTTTATTACATGTTTGGGGGTGAAAAACGAGCTGCATAAAACTCATCCGCCATCTCTCGTCTGTATTTCGCCCAAGCCTCGACAAGATCTCCCCCAATCCCGACCTCCTCGTCATTAACCGGTTTAGTTAACAACATACAAACTAACACCCCTGAATCAGGTCCTGGGTTTTCCTTCTGATGTTGGCAAACTTCAGTATGTGTCACCATTGTCTTTTCCACATATGGGCGTCCAGAATGTTCCCAATAGGCGATTTGTTCCAAAAATGTTTTGAATAACGATTCAAATTTTATTAGGGTCGGGCATTCCCTAACTTGAATCAAGCTTGACCCATCATAAACACCTGAAGCACACGTCCCAGTAAAATACAAGGTAAGGTGAAGTGTCCGCATATCAACACGAACCATGAACCAGTCATGAAGGTCAACACAGATTGGAATATAAACCTGAGACAAAAATATATAAGTTAAACATATTTGGTTTAAAATAAACAGTGGGGAATATAAGTGTTACCGTATCGATGTCCCAAAATGGAGGGTAATGTTCCTTTAATCCAATGGCAAAAGGTAACGCACGGTGGTTTGGATTCTCACCCAAAAGGTCCAGGAATTGCGGTGGGAGAATTGTCCATGGATATAGTTGTTCTGGTTTTCTGGATTTCTTTATTAAAATCCATCTGAACCTCATCATTCTCGTCACCCACCCACACACATGCTACAACAGGGAAAGTTTTATAACATAAGAATAAAACATAATTTTCTTAGAACCTATATTTAGACTCCTTACCAGTGGCAACAAGTAACCGTAGTTCTCGTATCCAAGTAGGGCACCCCAAAACTCGGTCCCGAGTTGTCTCCTTCCAAGGAATCCGCTATAACAGAAAGAAGAATCGCCGTTATGATAGAACGCCATTACATTTTTTGACCACGATCTAGACTCTTCTATTGGGTAATAATACCAGCGTGTCTTTCTGGGGATCTTTTCAGGGGGGGTATCGGGAACTTCCTCCAGCTCCAAGAACGAGTTTTCCGGGTCCTCCATTTATTGTGTGTGGTTGGTGCAATTCGAGATGGGGGTATGAGTCACTATTTATGAATGAACAATCAAAGTAGTAAAGTCGTTGTTTCATGCTGAAATGTTATACTAGGTCGCTGTTTCATCCCAAAATGTTATACTAGGTCGCTGTTTCATCCAGAGATGTTATACTAGGTCGCTGTTTCATCCAGAGACGTTATCCAAGGTCGCTGTTTGATCCAGAGATCTTATCCTAGGTCGTTGTTTCATCCAGAAATCTTCTACTAAGTCGTTGTTTCATCCAGAGATCTTATCCTAGGTCGCTGTTTCATCCAGAGATGTTATCCTAGATCGTTGTTTCATCCAGAAATCTTCTACTAGGTCGCTGTTTCATCCAGAAATCTTCTACTAGGTCGCTGTTTCATCTATAAAAAGTCCCTTGGAAAACACCCCTCCATCGGTCCTCATCACTCTTCTTTGCAATACCATTTCTTAGTAATGGATAAGCGCAATGGTAAGAAACGGTTACCTCCTTTCTCCCACTTTCAAAACAATTGCATGAGTGAAGAAGACATCAAAGCTTGTTTGGAATGGGAACTACCCCCAAAGCTTCCTGATTTGGAGGAAGGAAAGAAATCGAAAAAATCTGAACCTGTCGAGGAAGGAGGATCGTCTTCCGGTGTTGTTGTGAATCATCAACTGACGAAACAGAAGGACGTTCTTGGAAAAAAGAAACAGCTTGAAGAAATCCCTGTTGTTAAAAAAGTTTGGACCTATGACAATCAACAGTTTGATTTCAACCCTAACCCGGAGGAGGATTACGACCCAGAAGTCCTGAAGGATGCTTGGAACTATGAGGAAGAAGAAGAAGAAGATTGGTCCTGTGTTTGGCACAACCCATATTCTGGAGAAGAGTCAGACTCGGAACTATCATCTAGAGGTGACTGCCATTGGAAATAGGGTTGCTCGTTTTGTTGCAGGATGTTTCTTGTAGTGGTCTTTAGTTGAATGTTTTTTGTCGTTTGTTGTATCAGCACTTTATGTCCTCATTTGGATTGTCTTTAGTGAAAGGTTATTGTCACACCCCGACCGCGTAAAACAACAAATCGCGGCGGAAACATCGGGGCGTGTTGCGACAGAATTAATTGTTTCATAACCATGGCATACAAAGTTGTCTTTTATTTATAAACAAAGGTGTTACATTGTTTTAAACAGGAAATTAAAGAGTTCAGAACATAATTAAACATAGTCTATCTTATTTTAAAGTCTCTAAGGCACAGGTCCGCCCTAGTATCATGATCAACATCCTATGGAAAAGCACCTGAAAACACATGTGAAAATAGGTACGTCAGCATAAAAATGCCTGTGAGATACATAGGTTTGTGAAAATAGGATTCATGACTTGTATTTGAGAAAATGTTTAGTCATGAACCTTGTAATTTGCTTTGTCTTGTAAATCATTTGAAAATAATAAGATCAGATGATATGTATAAGTAAATGTCAGGTTTAAATAAATAACCATGTAAAAATGTGTTTGTATAAGATAAGTTGTTTGTAAATCAATGTCTTGTGAAAAGTATGTTATTTGTATAAAATGTTCTATGTATCAAACTGAAATGATTCAAATAACGTTACGATATGTAATACCATACAAACACTTATATATAGGAAGTACCAGCGGCGTATCCACCATGCTTGTATCATATTACACACGCATCGTTACTTAATCACTTAATCAAACCAAACCAACCAATGTAAGAAGTCTATGTTTAAACCAATTGTCAAATGTATTAAATAATATGTCAAAGTATTCATGTCAAGATGTAAATCATGTAGTATGTAAAACCAATGTCAAAAGTGTTTGTGTCAAATGTAAATCATGTCAAAATATCTATGTCAAATATCCATGTCAAATGTCTATGTCAAATATCCATGTCAAATGTCTATGTCAAATATCCATGTCAAATGTCTATGTCAAATATCCATGTCAAATGTCTATGTCAAATATCCATGTCAAATGTCTATGTCAAAATGTCATGTATGGCAAGTGAAATGTCTCAACTAAACCATATGCACAAAAACAAAGTATTGAAGTAAAACTTGGTTTAAATCAAAGCTATGTTTTGTGTAAATGCATGCAACTATTTAATATGAACATTTATGCGGTATTGTGAAAATGCATACATCCAAGCCTTGTGACTGTGGTGATAAACCCTTTAAACAAATTAAAGGTCTATCTGTCTTTATAACATCGAATTCGGTCATTCCTTTCTGTCCCCTTTCCCTGGGATGTCCGGAACGGGAGTTGTCAATTCCTATGGTACCACTACCTACTAACGAACGGCGTAGCTAATGTTAATGAATGTATTGTCCCATGTAAACAAACCAAATGTCATACCAAAATGTAAATATGTGAAAACAATGCACTAAGTATGTAATCAAATGAACATACATAGCGTGAAATGTCATGTAAAACGATGTACTAAGTAATGCACACAATGGGCATACCTAGCATGAAATGTCATGTAAAACAATGTACTAAGTAATGCACACAATGGGCACACCTAGCATGAAATGTCATGTAAAACAATGTACTAAGTAATGCACACGATGGGCACACCTAGCATGAAATGTAATGTAAAACAATGTACTAAGTAATGCACACAATGGGCACACCTAGCATAAGATGATATGAAATCATGTACTATAATGTACTAACGAACATAGCATGTATATGATGTGAAAACAGGAAAGCATGAAAGTAACAAGTAGGCACATGTGTTCCACCCCAAAACAGTTTGGAAAACAGTAAAAGAGGGGTCTATGTACTCACTTGTGATTGCTCAGATGTCTAAAGATAATCACCAAGTAATGCTAGAGATCTCGGAATCAAACGGCACCTAGTATAGGTAACTATGTTAATAAACCGGACCTATATCGGAAGACTGGGTAGCATTAGGGTTTGTAAACCAAATGAGTGTAGGAACTCATGTGATATAGTTTAACAAAGCCTACATGCTAAATGAAACTTAACCTAAGTCTTATTGACCCATTACGACCCGTTTAGGAAGCTTATGCTACTTTAACGTGTCGTGCGCGTGAAACGCGTTCGGACCGCCTAACTAGTCCTATGACAAGTGTTATATGCCTAAACATGTTACATAATCAGCTACGTGACAAAGGTTTAGGTTACATATGCTTAATTACCAATTATACATGAAAAAGGGTATTCTGGTAATTTACCTAAGGCATATAAACTACCTATCATACAACTACTTAAACGATGTGACCATAGGGTATAACCTCGGAAGGTTATTCCCTACCTACTATGGTCACCTAATGTATTTGGTCGGATCCTAATGATCGACCAAATGGGTCGGGTTCGAAGGTATAGGCGATTTATTAGATCGCCTACCCTACGACCCTAGACAACGTGGTAATCAGTAGGCATAGTCCCAAGGGACTATGACCATCGTGATTACAATCACGTTGCGAAGTTCAACCGAACTTCGCATTGACCATTACTGGTCAACGCTGAAAGTCAAACAAAGTTTGACTTTCTGACTCGAAAAGCAGTAAAAATAAGGAAAAGAACGAAAGAATACTTACGAAGGGTCCCCGAATGCTAAACTCGATTCGAAAATCTCAGGTATGAAACTAGTGTTTCAACTTAGAGTTTCTCAAATCAAATTTCTAGTGATTATGAATGAAACATATGGTGGGTATTTATAGTTTTTCCATATAGAATATTCCTAGAATATTCCTAGAATATTCCTAGCATATTCCAAGCATATTCCTAGCATATACCTTAGCATATTCCAAGCATATACCTTAGCATATTCCAAGCATATACCTTAGCATATTCCAAGCATATGCCAAGCATATTCCTAGTATATGGCTAAGACGGGTATTTAACTGGGTACCGGGTATTTTATCTAGCGTTTAAATCCCGGTTTATGGCGTTCTAAATTATTTTTATTACTCTATAAAAATAAACTCGCCAAGTTATTACTGAAATAAATTTCAGTTTCCAGGACTGGCTGCGTTGTCTGCGTTTTGCAGTAGAAGCACTGTGTTGCGCAGAAACACACGGTACGCGCTTAAACTTTGAAAAATAACGTTTTTAGACGTTTTAATTTATTTTTCAACACGGACCTGATTAAAATAAGATTTTAATCATAACAGAATATTTGTGGGATTTAAATATTATCCGGTCGGTCACCAACGTTCGTTTGGTCGTACGATCGCGATGTTCGGTTAATTACGACGGAATGCGCATAAGCGCGAAAAACGATCCAAATTGCGCGACGAATGGATTTTTCTTATGCCAAACACTAAAATAAAATATTTTGGTGCTTACATAAATTTTTGGATGTCCGGATGTATTCAGAACGTATGTTATGCGCGAAAATGCAAACTTGTGCACTTTTTGACACTTTTAGTCCCTGAATGACCCAAAAGTTTATTTTAGCACACCGAACCCCTCAAAGCCTATTTCTAAGCTATGTAAAGGATATTTAAGGTGTGTTTAACTTATGTTTAGGTTCCGGAATGTTCGTTACAGTTCAAATTGACATACTTTCGCAGTTTGTCATTTTTAGTCCCTGTAAGCGAATTAACTTGTTTTTGCCATACCAAAGCCTTTAAAACTTATTTCTAAGTTATGTAAAGGTTATTTAAGGTATGTTGAGTATATGTTGATGTTCTGGAGTATTTCTCGCATTAAACTGAGTACGTTTACGCACTAGTTTGCGTATAACTCTCCAGAAAGCGATGTAGAGTTTGAAATTGAACAAAAGTCAAAACATGAAAAATGTAAAACATAACAAAACAAACATTGTGATCAAATAACATTGTTTTATTGATAACAGAACTGTTCATAGTGATTACAAGCACAGTTGTTACAGTCTCCCCTACTTGTGGAAATTTCGTCCCGAAATTTATTTAGAGGAAACTCGTGAGAAAAGATGTGGATATTTCGCCTTCATTTGATCTTCGCGTTCCCAAGTAAACTCGGGTCCACGTTTAGCTTCCCAGCGAACTTTGACCAAAGGAATGCGCTTGCGTTTAAGCCACTTGACTTCACGTTCCATGATTTCCACTGGTTTCTCAACAAATTTCAGTGTTTTGCCAACACGAATTTCGTCAAGCGGTATGGAGTAGTTCTCATCAGCTGTACACTTCTTGAGATTTGATATGTGAAAAGTTGGATGAACATTTCCCAGTTCAGGAGGTAACTCAAGTCTGTAGGCTACCTTTCCGATTCTTTCGACGATCTTGAATGGTCCAACGTATCTAGGTGCAAGTTTTCCTTTCTTTCCAAATCTGATCACACCTTTCCAAGGTGAGACCTTAAGTAATACTCGATCACCGACTTGAAATTCCAAGGCTTTGCGTTTTGGGTCCGCGTAAATCTTCTGACGGTTTCTAGCTGCCTGAAGGTTATCACGAACTTTCTTGACCTTGTCAGTTGTCTCTAAAATGAGGGCAGGTCCAGTAAGTTGGGCCTCGCCAATCTCATTCCAGCAGACTGGTGAACGACATTTTCGACCATAGAGAGCTTCGAAAGGAGCCATTTTGATGCTAGTGTGATAACTGTTGTTGTAGGAGAATTCAATCAATTTAAGATGTGAATCCCAGCTACCACCAAAATCGATCACACAAGCTCTAAGCATATCCTCCAGAGTCTGGATTGTTCTCTCAGATTGACCATCCGTTTGCGGATGATAAGCTGTGCTCAGATTAAGTTGGGTCCCCATAGCAGATTGCATGGTTCTCCAAAAATGAGAAGTGAAACGAGCATCTCTGTCAGAAATGATGTTCAACGGAACACCATGTCGAGCTACAATTTCATCTACATAGATTTGAGCAAGTCTGTCAGCAGGAAAATCCTCACGGATTGGCAAGAAATGTGCTGACTTTGTAAGACGATCAACGACTACCCAGATGGCATCATGACCTTTCTTTGTGCGCGGGAGTTTGGTAACAAGATCCATAGTAATGTTTTCCCATTTCCAAACTGGGATCTCTGGTTGCTCCAATAATCCCGAAGGACGCTGATGTTCAGCCTTAACCTTTAGACAAGTAAGGCATTTGGATACGTATAAGGCAATGTCTTTCTTCATACCAGGCCACCAATAGTGAATACGAAGATCCTTATACATTTTATCTGAGCCCGGATGAATAGAATAACGAGACTTATGGGCTTCATCCATAAGTAAGGTACGAAGATCATCCTGGCTTGGGACCCACAAACGGTCCATGAAGTAATATGATCCATTGTCCTTCAGTTCCAGAGCAGGTGTTATGTGATAGAGAAATTCCTTATCCATCAATCCTTGTGAAACACAAGATTGTTGAGACTGAGAAATGCGTGCTTGGATATCGGATCGAGCTTGAATAACAGATTGAACACGTACACAATGAAGCTTAGTACGTTCCTTACGACTTAATGCATCAGCTACGACATTCGCCTTACCAGGATGGTAGCGAATTTCGCAGTCATAGTCGTTTAAAAGCTCAACCCAACGTCGTTGTCTCATGTTGAGTTCTTTTTGGTTGAAGATATGCTGAAGACTTTTGTGGTCAGTGAAAACCACACATTTTGTACCGTACAAATAGTGTCTCCAGATCTTGAGAGCAAAGACAACTGCACCCAACTCAAGATCATGAGTAGTGTAGTTTTTCTCATGTATCTTCAACTGCCTCGATGCATAGGCTATGACTTTGTTCCTTTGCATAAGAACACAGCCAAGACCCAATTTTGATGCATCACAATACACAACAAAATCATCATCACCCTCAGGCAATGATAGAACAGGCGCATCGCAAAGCTTCTGCTTCAGGTGTTGAAAAGCTTCCTCTTGTTTGTTTCCCCAATAAAAGGGCATTTTCTTCTGAGTTAGAGCAGTTAGAGGAACTGCAATCTTCGAGAAGTTTTCGATGAAGCGGCGATAATAACCCGCTAGACCAAGAAAAGAACGAACTTCAGTAGGAGTAGTAGGTGTATCCCAATCCTTAATCGCACTGATCTAGGAGGGATCTACATGAATACCCCGTTCGTTGATAACATGCCCCAAAAATTGAACTTCTTTAAGCCAAAATTCGCACTTGGAGAATTTGGCGAAAAGTTGCTCTTTCTTTAGGAGTTCAAGGGTAAGACGAAGATGTTGCTCGTGATCAGCTTGCGTCTTAGAATAAATCAAGATGTCGTCAATAAAAACAATGACGAACTGATCCAAATAAGGTTTACAGACCCTATTCATTAAGTCCATGAAAACAGCAGGAGCATTAGTCAAACCGAATGGCATGACTGTGAATTCATAATGCCCATAACGAGTACGGAACGCTGTCTTCGGAATGTCTTCTTCTTGCACCCGAAGTTGATGATACCCGGAACGCAGATCATTCTTCGAAAAATAAGAAGCGCCCTGTAACTGATCAAAGAGGTCATCAATGCGAGGTAAAGGATATCGATTCTTGATGGTAAGTTTGTTAAGCTCACGATAATCGATACACATCCTAAAGGATCCATCCTTCTTCTTTACAAAAAGAACGGGAGCACCCCAAGGTGAAAAACTAGGACGTATAAAACCTTTGTCAGAGAGCTCCTGAAGCTGTTTAGACAACTCTTGCATCTCGGATGGTGCAAGACGATATGGAGCTCTAGCAATGGGATTTGCACCAGGTACGAGATCAATGCGGAACTCGACTTGGCGTGCTGGAGGTAGACCAGGTAAATCTTCAGGGAATACTTCAGAATAATCCCGAACGACAGGAATATCTGAAATAGACTTACCCTTGCCTTTATCTTCTGTAACATGTGCTAAGAAAGCCACATAGTTCTTCTGCAGATACTTCCGAGCTTTAAAACAAGACATGAGTTTGAGACCACCGATAGGCTTCTCACCTTGAACCTGCAGAATCTCGTCTGTCGAAAGCGGCACACGAACAATCTTCTCAGAACAAACTATCTCTGCGTGATGCTTGGATAACCAATCCATTCCCACAATAACGTCGAAGCTTCCGAGTTGCATAGGCGTGAGGTCGATAGGAAAAAGATGGTCGTTAAGATTCAACTGGCAATTGCGAAGAACAGAATTAAGAATAATGGGTTCACCACTAGCAACCTCTACTGTCAAAGATTTGCCTAGTTTCGTTCTAGACACGCGAAACATTTGCTCAAAAGATAATGACACGAAACTCTTATCGGCACCGGAATCGAAAAGAACAGATGCAGGCTGATTATTAATAAAGAACGTACCGTTCACCACATTATCGTCAGCCTGTGCCTCTTGGGCATTCATGTTAAAAACTCGGCCTCGAGCCGGAGCCGGATTCTGGTTCTGGTTCTGGTTCTGGTTCTGGTTCGCCAGTCTTGGGCACCGATTCCTATAGTGGGTCAGATCCCCACAATTGTAACAAGCACCTGGTGGGTATTGTGGTCGTGCAGCTTGACCCTGTTGCGGAGCAGCTTGTTGAGCCGGGTTCTGAACCGCGGGATTCTGAGCAGACCGACAAACATTGGCAAGATGGCCTGACTTCCCACAGTTAGTACAGAAACGGCATGGAAGTTGCGGCTGGTGGTGACTGTTGCATCTATTGCACAAAGGTGCATTCCCTGTATAGGGTTTCTTCGCTGGAGGCTGTGCGGTTTGATTGGGAGCTGCCTGGTTAGCTTGGGCAGTAACAGCATAGATGGTGGTCATTCGTTCGTATCACAAAGCAAACAAACGACACACAGTGACTAATCAAAGTAAATGGGTCAAAAATAATGTATTAGCGAAGACATGCTCGCCTATAAGTGAACACTCACTCCAAGAATTCCCAGGTAAGCACAACTGGTCTCGCGTCTGGTTGAGATGTATACGAAGTGCTTGCCTAGACAGAAAACCCAGAATACAGGCATTCACCCTTCCAGTTTGCACATGTTCACATTATTTAGAACCCAAAACGTTTGACGGGATTTTTGAAAATTAGAAGGCACAAGGCCAAAAACCAATACTGAAAAGGGTTCAAAACCATATAACAGAGGGTTCAAAACCTTGTAAAAATTTATTCAAAAACAGATGATTGTTTTTTTTCAAAAATCGATTCGGAAAATTTGGTTCTTGTTTTGATAATCACCTAAGGATAGGTGATGTACATGTTTTAAGATCTAAACACAAGATAACTCGTGTTAGGGTCCTAGAAAAGTTATAGTCTAGGTCAAAGCATTACTAATAACCTAATTCCCTATAACCATTAGCTCTGATACCAACTCTTCTGTCACACCCCGACCGCGTAAAACAACAAATCGCGGCGGAAACATCGGGGCGTGTTGCGACAGAATTAATTGTTTCATAACCATGGCATACAAAGTTGTCTTTTATTTATAAACAAAGGTGTTACATTGTTTTAAACAGGAAATTAAAGAGTTCAGAACATAATTAAACATAGTCTATCTTATTTTAAAGTCTCTAAGACACAGGTCCGCCCTAGTATCATGATCAACATCCTATGGAAAAGCACCTGAAAACACATGTGAAAATAGGTACGTCAGCATAAAAATGCCTGTGAGATACATAGGTTTGTGAAAATAGGATTCATGACTTGTATTTGAGAAAATGTTTAGTCATGAACCTTGTAATTTGCTTTGTCTTGTAAATCATTTGAAAATAATAAGATCAGATGATATGTATAAGTAAATGTCAGGTTTAAATAAATAACCATGTAAAAATGTGTTTGTATAAGATAAGTTGTTTGTAAATCAATGTCTTGTGAAAAGTATGTTATTTGTATAAAATGTTCTATGTATCAAACTGAAATGATTCAAATAACGTTACGATATGTAATACCATACAAACACTTATATATAGGAAGTACCAGCGGCGTATCCACCATGCTTGTATCATATTACACACGCATCGTTACTTAATCACTTAATCAAACCAAACCAACCAATGTAAGAAGTCTATGTTTAAACCAATTGTCAAATGTATTAAATAATATGTCAAAGTATTCATGTCAAGATGTAAATCATGTAGTATGTAAAACCAATGTCAAAAGTGTTTGTGTCAAATGTAAATCATGTCAAAATATCTATGTCAAATATCCATGTCAAATGTCTATGTCAAATATCCATGTCAAATGTCTATGTCAAATATCCATGTCAAATGTCTATGTCAAATATCCATGTCAAATGTCTATGTCAAAATGTCATGTATGGCAAGTGAAATGTCTCAACTAAACCATATGCACAAAAACAAAGTATTGAAGTAAAACTTGGTTTAAATCAAAGCTATGTTTTGTGTAAATGCATGCAACTATTTAATATGAACATTTATGCGGTATTGTGAAAATGCATACATCCAAGCCTTGTGACTGTGGTGATAAACCCTTTAAACAAATTAAAGGTCTATCTGTCTTTATAACATCGAATTCAGTCATTCCTTTCTGTCCCCTTTCCCTGGGATGTCCGGAACGGGAGTTGTCAATTCCTATGGTACCACTACCTACTAACGAACGGCGTAGCTAATGTTAATGAATGTATTGTCCCATGTAAACAAACCAAATGTCATACCAAAATGTAAACATGTGAAAACAATGCACTAAGTATGTAATCAAATGAACATACATAGCGTGAAATGTCATGTAAAACGATGTACTAAGTAATGCACACAATGGGCATACCTAGCATGAAATGTCATGTAAAACAATGTACTAAGTAATGCACACAATGGGCACACCTAGCATGAAATGTCATGTAAAACAATGTACTAAGTAATGCACACGATGGGCACACCTAGCATGAAATGTAATGTAAAACAATGTACTAAGTAATGCACACAATGGGCACACCTAGCATAAGATGATATGAAATCATGTACTATAATGTACTAACGAACATAGCATGTATATGATGTGAAAACAGGAAAGCATGAAAGTAACAAGTAGGCACATGTGTTCCACCCCAAAACAGTTTGGAAAACAGTAAAAGAGGGGTCTATGTACTCACTTGTGATTGCTCAGATGTCTAAAGATAATCACCAAGTAATGCTAGAGATCTCGGAATCAAACGACACCTAGTATAGGTAACTATGTTAATAAACCGGACCTATATCGGAAGACTGGGTAGCATTAGGGTTTGTAAACCAAATGAGTGTAGGAACTCATGTGATATGGTTTAACAAAGCCTACATGCTAAATGAAACTTAACCTAAGTCTTATTGACCCATTACGACCCGTTTAGGAAGCTTATGCTACTTTAACGTGTCGTGCGCGTGAAACGCGTTCGGACCGCCTAACTAGTCCTATGACAAGTGTTATATGCCTAAACATGTTACATAATCAGCTACGTGACAAAGGTTTAGGTTACATATGCTTAATTACCAATTATACATGAAAAAGGGTATTCTGGTAATTTACCTAAGGCATATAAACTACCTATCATACAACTACTTAAACGATGTGACCATAGGGTATAACCTCGGAAGGTTATTCCCTACCTACTATGGTCACCTAATGTATTTGGTCGGATCCTAATGATCGACCAAATGGGTCGGGTTCGAAGGTATAGGCGATTTATTAGATCGCCTACCCTACGACCCTAGACAACGTGGTAATCAGTAGGCATAGTCCCAAGGGACTATGACCATCGTGATTACAATCACGTTGCGAAGTTCAACCGAACTTCGCATTGACCATTACTGGTCAACGCTGAAAGTCAAACAAAGTTTGACTTTCTGACTCGAAAAGCAGTAAAAATAAGGAAAAGAACGAAAGAATACTTACGAAGGGTCCCCGAATGCTAAACTCGATTCGAAAATCTCAGGTATGAAACTAGTGTTTCAACTTAGAGTTTCTCAAATCAAATTTCTAGTGATTATGAATGAAACATATGGTGGGTATTTATAGTTTTTCCATATAGAATATTCCTAGAATATTCCTAGAATATTCCTAGCATATTCCAAGCATATTCCTAGCATATACCTTAGCATATTCCAAGCATATACCTTAGCATATTCCAAGCATATACCTTAGCATATTCCAAGCATATGCCAAGCATATTCCTAGTATATGGCTAAGACGGGTATTTAACTGGGTACCGGGTATTTTATCTAGCGTTTAAATCCCGGTTTATGGCGTTCTAAATTATTTTTATTACTCTATAAAAATAAACTCGCCAAGTTATTACTGAAATAAATTTCAGTTTCCAGGACTGGCTGCGTTGTCTGCGTTTTGCAGTAGAAGCACTGTGTTGCGCAGAAACACACGGTACGCGCTTAAACTTTGAAAAATAACGTTTTTAGACGTTTTAATTTATTTTTCAACACGGACCTGATTAAAATAAGATTTTAATCATAACAGAATATTTGTGGGATTTAAATATTATCCGGTCGGTCACCAACGTTCGTTTGGTCGTACGATCGCGATGTTCGGTTAATTACGACGGAATGCGCATAAGCGCGAAAAACGATCCAAATTGCGCGACGAATGGATTTTTCTTATGCCAAACACTAAAATAAAATATTTTGGTGCTTACATAAATTTTTGGATGTCCGGATGTATTCAGAACGTATGTTATGCGCGAAAATGCAAACTTGTGCACTTTTTGACACTTTTAGTCCCTGAATGACCCAAAAGTTTATTTTAGCACACCGAACCCCTCAAAGCCTATTTCTAAGCTATGTAAAGGATATTTAAGGTGTGTTTAACTTATGTTTAGGTTCCGGAATGTTCGTTACAGTTCAAATTGACATACTTTCGCAGTTTGTCATTTTTAGTCCCTGTAAGCGAATTAACTTGTTTTTGCCATACCAAAGCCTTTAAAACTTATTTCTAAGTTATGTAAAGGTTATTTAAGGTATGTTGAGTATATGTTGATGTTCTGGAGTATTTCTCGCATTAAACTGAGTACGTTTACGCACTAGTTTGCGTATAACTCTCCAGAAAGCGATGTAGAGTTTGAAATTGAACAAAAGTCAAAACATGAAAAATGTAAAACATAACAAAACAAACATTGTGATCAAATAACATTGTTTTATTGATAACAGAACTGTTCATAGTGATTACAAGCACAGTTGTTACAGTTATTCTCGTTTATTGTATCAGTAGGTTATGTTTACTAGTATTTTAATAACTACCCACCCCTACACTTCTCCTGTCTATAAATACCACGTATGCAAACAAATCTATCTTCACATCTTCACCTCACCTCAAAAGTCATTCGAATGGCAGATGGTGATAACGAATTACACATTCATTTTCATTTGCATATACATGAAGGGGAGCCAAACCCTGCAAATGTTGAACCACAACCCAACCCAACCGTAACTCTGTTCAACCACAACCCAACCGTAACTCTGTTCAACCACAACCCAACCGTAACTTTCTTCAACCCCAAACCAACCGTAACCATATTGCTCGACAACCAAACCCTAACAGTGTGCTCCCCTCCACTGAACAACTGCAGGCCCCTCCCAGACCTTCAACGCTAGAACAACGTCGTTACCGTCCAGATCATCATAGTCAGCAAAATCAAAAGCAAACATCCTTCATGGTAGCACCACAAAACCCTAGCAGCCCGTACATCTCAGTTGTGGAAAGGGGGGCAGCCTTATTTACAACATTATGCAGGGATGGACACCACTACTACTGTAGGCATACTGAGCCATCCGACATCGATCGAGACTCAAACGCGTTATCAGATGACACAGTGGTTAGTGATGATCCATGGGAGCAGTATCAGAATTACGATAGCGATTCTGATTCATCTTTTTGAACCCAACCATATTCTACCTTAGTTGTTGTCTTATGTATTTTCAGTTCAATAATATGTGTGTTGTTGTGTTTAATGTTTCTTAGTGAATTTTGGAATAATTGTTAAATTACACCAATTGAGAATTCGAAAAGAAAAACCAAACACAAAACATAGGAGGATACACCATACAGTTAACAGTAAAAAACACAACAAGTTACTAACTTAAGGTTGGCCATAAAAACCACAACAAGATACTAACTTAACGTTGGCCACAGGTCTTCCTGTTGTGCCCGGTTTCTCCGCATTTGCTGCATCGACGTGCCTGGGGTTCATCGTGGTAGTTAACATCCATCTCATTTTGAATTCTTCTTGAACGAACCTTGTGTCTATGTGTTGTGACCCTCGAAGGGTCCCCTTGAATTGTCCAGTCCGCTTCTTCCCACTCATCTTTGTGTCCCAGGGTGAAAAAATGACCGCTGTGCTGTTCCTGATAGGTGGTGGTGTGGAATATGGAATTGGTAACGTCATGTGGTTACTCACCCCTCCAAGCACAAACGGCGATAGCATGGGAACAAGGGTATCTAAGCATTTGCCTTTTCCCGCATGAGCACTGCCTGCGTCTGTATTCAACGGTGTACTCGTTTCCACCGTCATCATTGGTTTCTTCCTTTGAAACTACCGCGTAGCGACCTTCTCTGACATCGTAGATGGACACTTCATGTTGCATGGCTATGGAATGCAACTTGTTAAACCTGGACCAAATTCGAGGGGGTAGAGGGGTATTGCAGCTTTGGGCCATCTGCGCGTGCCGAGCATACTCTGATACGTCCTTGGTAAACGTATAATGAATCAAGGCTTTTACTGGCAGGAGTCTTGCTTCACGTAAGACATTATTCATAGACTCGGATATGTTCGTCGTAAGGTTACCCCAATGTCGGTTTCCGCGGTCATGCACAATAGTCCACTTGCTTTTGTCGATATCGTTCAGGTAGTTCCAAGCATCCAGATTTAACATCCGCATTTCCCTCACAGCCCAAACATACTTTCTGCGTTGACTTGTGCTCCCGATCATCCAACACAGCTTCCTAAGAGATTTGGTCTTGAACCTACCATTAAAATTGCTTCTTACATGCCGAAGACAATAACGGTGGTAGGCATTTGGTTCCCTCCAATCCAGAAGGTTCTCCATCGCATTAATTATCCCGGTATGACGTTCTGATAGAACACAAATTCTACTGTTACAGTCCTTGGTGACGTATTCCCTCAAATTTTGGAAAAACCAACACCAACTATGAACCGTTTCTTCGTCAACTAGAGCGTACGCCACTGGCATTATGTAGTTGTTGGCGTTTTTGGTTACCGCAACCAACAACTTACCACGGCACCCTCCTTTCAAGTGTGTGCCGTCCATAGAGATGACAGGCTGGCAAAGATGAAACACGCGAATAGAAGGACCAAATGTCCAAAAAAACATATTTGAATGTTGGATGTCCTGGAGCCGAGTGCGGGTAATGAAACCACCGTACCAGGGTTTCGAGACTGAAGCCGTAACACGTACTTTGGTAGCTCCTGAAAGTTGCTTTCCCAGGTTCCATATATCCTCTCAATTGCCTTTCTTCGTCCACGTCACGCCTTCGTATACGTAACATCGATATACATCGCTTGCTTTATATGCGTCCTGATGTGTTTCACCTTCAATGCAATATCTGTACGGATTTGTGGCAGGATGTGTGCAGCGATATCCTTAGATCTAAGGCACCTGTTGTTGTTGCATACCACCGTGGAATAACAACTGTGGGCAGGCGCCCAGTTGGTAATTTGCCATAGGTGTTGGTGTTTCTGTTTTGATGCCGTTGCATGCCATTCACACAAACGAGCATGAGGGAAAGGGTTTTTAAAATTTTTGTTTCCGGTGTAGCATTTAACTTTGTATAAAGTTGGTTTGCTATCCATCACAAAAATTTCCCTTCCACGGCGAATGTTCCATTCTCGGACAGCAAGGTCCACCTCATGTTTTGATTTGAAATACATGCCGAGACGTATCTGTTTTACTTTTGGATTCCATACGTCCATTGGATTATCTTCATAATCCGGACACATGTAATCCCTAAGTTCCTCGTCCTCGTCTGGGTCATCATGTGTCCCTGGAATGATAGGCCTCGGCTGAGCCAGGGTCAACTCAGTGTGTTGGTTGACTGCATCCTCGTCGTCAGAAGTGCCATCGTCGGATGGTGGTTCCTCTTCACTTTCAGAACTTTCTTCGGTGCTGCAACTTTTCGAATCATCAAAACCGTCATTATTGTTGTCACCGACCAGAAACTAGGAGGACGGACCTACTATGTTATCAACAGGAGGCATGAAGTGGTGTTCTTGAGTTGTTTGCCCGTATCCCTCGTCATCTTTATCGGAATCTTGGGTGTCAACAACATTACATTGTGTAATGTCATGCAGAAGGTTTGTGAAACTCATGTATTGGACAGGATTGACTGCCTCCCACTGAACATAGATCTCGGCAATGAAGTTTCCATCCGATACTTTTGCTAAATAGTTCATCATTTCAACACCATCATCGTTGAAAATTTTTGTTGTCTGAGATATGCCCTGAAACTTGAACCCTAGTAACAATGAAAGGCGCACCAATTCTTTCTGTAGTTGAATATGATTACAGATTGAATCCACCAATTGGTCATACGACGATTTATGTCGCATAAGGAAAGAAGTTGTTAGCATGGATTGGTCAAACTGAACAGCCCTGTTAACAAAGGAAAACACACCGCCCCAATATAGTCCTACGAGGTATGGCCGAAAAGAATCCATGAACAAAGAAAGTGAAATGTTAAGAAATGTTAAGGATGAGTGGGTTGTGTAAGTTGGATTTCGTTTAGTATCTATCTGTTTTAAGGAAAGTTAGTGTGGGTTGAGAACCTAATACAATTGGTATTTATAGTGTTGGAAGAACAAGATAGTTGGTGGAGCCCACCATCTTGTGGGTTAATATACATATAATAGTTATTTTTTAATATTCTAAAAAGTAAAAATGTAAGTTCAGCTTAAAACAACTTTAAATACATATACGGCACCGTTCGTTTCAACTAGTCAGTTATTCGGATTTTATTATTCATTTGAAGTAGTTCTAATTTTTTCGTTTGAACCATCATTGAAATTATGTTTACAAAGGGTTCGCAACAACAAGGCATGTTACAACACAAAATTTAACAAGGTTATTTATTACGTAATTCAACAACATTACAACATTACAATAGGATCTATCAAACTCGAAAATTACATAAATGCAGTACTATTTTAATTTCATACAGGCAGAAATACAATGTTACTTCACTTCGTACTATTTTAACAAATCATTTCTAATTGCAAGACTGTTTGTCGGGCTTCCAATTAGAACAGAAATACAGTGAATTTAAACCCATCCCATTTCTTCTTATATCGAGCTTCCTGATGCAACTTTTTCTGCGAAAGGAAGTGAGAGGTCTAAGGTTAAGGATGCTGAGAATTCTGCAACCTCGGTGATGTTCGGCGAACAACATTACAATAGGATCTAAATCTCCTACCGAAAACAGGGGTGATGCCCCCACCAGAAGTTGCTGAATAATTTACGGGAGGAGGTGGTAGATGAGAACAACCTCAGCGTCTGCTAAATCTTTCAGAAGACTCAATAGCAGTCGTAGAAGCATCCACAGCAGCAGTTTTTATTATCCTCGTACACCTTACGGGCACTACTAGAAAAATGACAATTTTTAACGCACGTTTCCGTCACAAATGCGTTTCAAATTGACATTTCCTACGGATTTGTAACAAAACCTTGATGTTGGAAAAAGCCCCGTCGGAAACTATTTACTACGTAATTACTATGCAAATTTTAACGTATTTCCTACGGAAATATGGTGTCAGAAATTTGTGACGCATTTACTACGCATTTCCTATGTTGTATATCAAGAAATTGCAACACATTTGTCACGGGATATCAAAAAATTGTAACGCATTTGTGACGGAATATTTAAAAAAAACAAAAAAAAACTGGAAAATCCTGTTTTTTTTTGCTAAAATTTGCAGGAAAATCAGCTAAAAAATACTGATAAACAAACGATACATCAGCCTATTAACACATCAAATAAAACCCAAATCATAATTCAAAACTTAGCAAACGAAGTATCAACATTTTCAAACAAAAAAAGTCATCACCTCCATTTGATGTTCGTCTTTACTGTTTATAAAATGGTCAGCTTTAAGTCCTTCATTTGCATCTTGCTCCTTAGCAGAGGTGGTGCTAAAAACAGTAACTTCCGCCCCGAAAGCCTTAGCCATCTTAACAGCAACATGACCGAGCCCACCGAGACCAACCACACCCACTTTTATACCAGGTTTTTCCAATCCAAAGTATCTGAGAGGACTATAGGTCGTAATTCCGGCACATAGCAAGGGTGCACCGGAATCAAGTGGCAAATTCTCCAGCCAACGGAGGACGAAATGCTCATCTGAAACCATGTCTGTGTACCATCAAAGTTGGGGACACCATAAGTAAATACCTGCTTAAGGCAATCCTATTCATAGTCAGAAGCACAACTTTGGCATGATCTGCATGATACCACCAAGTACCCAACCCCAACTTTGTCTCCAATCTTGAATTTCTCCACTTTGCTTCCTACTTCTATCACCACACCCACAATCTCATGCCTGTATGATACACAACTTTAATTAACAAAGGTGAACAAGTAATATGAAGATAAATAATAGAATGAGGTGTCACTTTTTTAAAATTTCATAATTCCATTAATGCCTAAAATTTCGAAACAAAACCATTAAAGGGAAATCGTACCCTGGAGTAACCGGTAGTTGGTAAATCCCCATTCGTTCTTGACAAAATGAAGATCTGAATGACAGATTCCGCAGTAAAGAACTTTGAACCTAACATCTTTATACCCGGTAGCCATGTAAACATATAACAAATAAGATCAACAACATGAACTCATAAGTGTGAATAACATAACTATGAATGATAAAAGAATACCTTCTGGAGAAGGTGAGATTCGGGTGAGGTGGTCATTTTGTGGTTGTGTGGGTGTGGGTATTAATAGGCCAAGTAACCATACGAGTGGATGCTGCTTTTTTGATGTGTTCATTCATGTAAAAATCATCGAAGCCTTTGGATTATATTATTATGTGCATATTGGTGTCGGAAGGTCAAACACTGAAAACTATAATCGACACCTCCATCTGTCATATAAACAAGAACCTGTTGGATCGGTTTGTCGTGGTCTTTTGGATTCACAAACTCAGTCACACCAAAGTCTTTTGCTGCAATTCATAATTGATAAAAGAAAATGTTATTAAGCCTACCATTTGTTTTATCATGTGCCATAGAAAAAGAGAAAAAATGTAACTAATGCATGCCTCGATCAAACTTTCTGTTGTCAATATCTATCCCAATTATACGTGCAGCACCTGCTGCTGTCGCACCCTCTGCTACCTATCAAATGGTATTCGAGTTTATACAGTTTAAAAAAAACATCCGTATTTATGATAAGTAAAAGATAAATCATCTTTATATACAAACTTACCGCAAGACCAACAGTTCCAAGATCAAAAATAGCAATTTGATCCTGCTTCAACTTTCGTTGTGTACCAAACCACACCAAGACCTGAAGACAACATACTTTAATAAAATTAGAACCACACATAAAGGGGGCAATCTTGACCCAAAGCTTTCCAAGTGGGTCAATTTGGGTTGCTTTTAAAATTATATGGGTTGGTTTGGGTAAGATATTTTTACTAAATGGGTCACAATGGGTCACAAGAAATTCCATCTTGTTATTTTCGGGTCAAAGCGGGTCGACAACATTAAAGAAATGGGTCGATGTGGGTTAGTGTCTTAAAGAAACGGGGTAGGTTTCGGATCGAAATGGGTTCAGTTCAATTGAGTTTCGGGCCAAGACGGGTTTCGGCACGACGCAGGTTTTGGATCGAAACATGGTCGGTTCGGGTTTCAGTCCGTCACGGGTTTCTGCACGGGACGGGTTTCGGATCGCAACGGGTTTTGGACCGACACGAGTTTCCGCACGAGATGAGTTTCGGGTCCGGACGAGTTTCGTACCCAGCATCCTCATGACCAAGAATACATGGAAACAGAGCCTCAGGATCCTGCAGGGTAGAAATTTTAAGCCAATAGGTCAAAGCATAACATAGCCACATGATGATAATTGATTATGATGTTCCAACTTAGAGATGAGATCGGTACTTGTACTGGACCAAATATGAATTTATGATGTTGATTATGATAAAAGGACATCAGATTGCATCGTTGTTCAAATATGAATTTATGTAAGAATGTCCGCAACAACTTATGGACCACATACCATACGTCCATAAATCGCTATTAGAAAATCACACTGAGCACACATATGAACCCTTTTTCTAAGCGAGCGACTGGCCTTTTGACCAACAGTCTTGACAAGAGTAACACCACTAGCATAACCAATACTTTTAGCCACCGGAAGCTCAGCCAGAACAAGGTGGTTAGGGCATGCAACCGTCACTGTCTCCCCTGTTGCCGGTTTTGCTCCACTGCCACTTTCAGCCGTCGCAGCCTTGTTTCTGAGCTGGATTCTTAGCATCTGTACAAATCTGAATAGTTACTAGAGTATTATACTAGTCATAATGCTTCTTACTGAAATGGATAACATAAAAATAAGAAAATGTTTCTTATTGAAATAAATAATGTCTATAATTCTAATAAAGACGCATAGCTTGAGCGCACATGATTTATCATTTTCCATATATGGAACAATGAGTATTCATCATGCGAACTGTGAATTTTTTGTTTCTGTATAAGGAAAGGCCACATATAATGAATTGCACTTGAAGTTTATGATCAAGATTAGTAGTTCTAACTACCATATGGTGCAGATATTATGATAGACGCAAATTGGATATTTATAACTGTATGTTTAAAAATGATATTCCTCATCCTAATGTGGAAAGATGAAAATTACTAACAAATTAACATGTAAAAAAATGAACTATCAAAAGTTAACAGCAACTGAATAAATAAACTTGTCTACTCCACACATTTGAAATTTATGTCGAATTTAACCTTTTCATAAGATGGTAGAAAGATAACTAAATAAGAAATTTTAACACATCAATCCCGTGAGTACAATGCTCACACATCAAAACTGATTTCATCTCTACTCACAAATTTTACATAAACAAGTGTTTCGAGCTCATTTGTCACTCCAGAACATATTACCATTTACGTAAACTCTCCGTGTAAGGTTTATATATGGAACAATGATTACTCAACATGACACATGAAAAGCTTTTATTTCTTGTTTTCAAATAGAAAAGAACATTACATGTAACAAATTTCAATTAAGGTTAATGGTCAACATTACCCATTCTAGCATTTAGCAGCACTAAACTAAAGACCAAATGACACAGATGTGACGATAGACACGTCTCAGATATTTGAAGCATACAATTATACATTCTATCAGGCAACACTAAACTAAATAACAAAATTGGGCATATGTTATGATAGACGAAAAACAGATGTTAAGAGCATACGATTATACATTCGCTGCAAGAAGAATAGCTAAATTTCAATTAAGGTTAAAGAACGATACTATCTGAAATATGCTTACCATGTTCCAAAGAAGCACAACACGTTGTCCATTGATACTAACACCTCTTACTTTCTTTTCCGGCTATGCTTTGGTCACTCGCATTGTCAATAACCCCCGCTCTTCTATCCGTCTTCATCGCCATCAATAGAGTGGCAATCCCCTACTCCTGATTACCAAGCCCTAACTAAACAGATCTTTAATAAAATGAATTGAACTTGGATGAACAATTTGAAACCCTAATTGAACACATCTGTAATTATAACTTATAATTGAAGTTCAAGAACTAATAAATTAATTCACACAGCAAAAATACGAATTCACAAAGCCCTAAATCGTTCATACCTGAGTACAAGTACGACCAACAGCCTTAAAAATCGAAGAATCGTTATAATTACTCGATCGAGCCGGTGGCGGACGAATCCTGCAAGCGATTTCTCCTCTTTCGCTATTAGTAGCTTCTCGATCTTCTGATTATTTTGCTTGGTGTCGCTTATATTCATTGCTGAAGATGACAGTTGTAATTGCGTGTGTGGTTGAGGAGGAGTTGAATCGATTGCTACGAGCATGTAGTATCGAAATGCGGTGGTTGATTTCAGCAGAGTTCCGTCGAGATCCACCGTGATTGACCGATGGTTGATGGCGGAGGCGTCACATATCTCTCTACAAAACTGACTTTCTCTCTCTAGAATCGATGGAGTATGTGACTGAATGAAAGGAAGGAGAAGGTGTTGGTTTTAAATGTGGCATGGTGTTTGTTAGTTAGGGCAAAGAATTGTGAATCGTCGAAGGAGAGGAAGGGATTTTTAATCTGTTGTCATAATTTTTTATTTTTTATTTTTTATAAGAATAATAGTTCCGTCACAAATTAGTAGCAAATGGCTATTTTGCTACGCATTTCTGACGCAAAAGTTAAAATAATAGTTTTAATTAGATTTGTGTTGCTATTATGTAGCAAACTGGTTTCAAAATTAGGTTTTTATTTTCGTCAAAATTGCGTCGCAAATGTGTCGGAATTTGCTACACAATTTTTTGCGTAGGAAATTTCCGTAACAAATGATCACCTTTTCTAGTAGTGGGGAGGAGATGGTAGATGAGAATGATCGTTCTCCTCCACACAAGATCTTCCCACTTGGTATACGAAAATTAAAACTGAGAAAAACATCATGATGAATGAGGTCCCGAATGATCCAAGAGCATGATGATACATTGACCAAATTTTCGTATCGCTAGAAATATCAAGCAACGAACATCTTTTATAAAGAATATCATACAGACACAATTGAAAATTCAACATTATATTTTTTTTAACAAACACATTATGTTGTTACATACGAATTGTTGTGCGTCTGTTTATTTGGGTTATAATATGCATACTGAACAATTCAGAACAATAAATTGCAACCTTCATTAACATTGTTTTATGATTCAGCAACCTTATAACATGGCTATATGAATTGGCAACCTTCATTAACATTGATTTATGAATCAGCAACCTTCATTAACATTGTTTTATGAATCAGCAACCTTTTATAACATTGTCCTTCCAATCAGCGACTTATTATAAGTTTGATATACGATTTGGCGACTTTCAGCAAGCTGTTTATATGATTTGGTGACTTTCAGCAAGGTGGATATATGATTTGGAGACTTTAAACAAGGTTGTTACATCATTCAGCGACTTTCAGAAGGTTGTATGACCAAACAACGACTTTAAACAAAGTTGTTTCATCATTCAGCGACTTTCAGAAACTTGTGAAGCTTTTGCAGAACATTTAGCTTTTTGCAGAAAATGAGTTACAAGGTCGCTGATTGGAACCGCTACTTACCTAGAGATGAAAACAATATTGGTGACCACCTAATGGCACTCTTTTGGGGTTCAAACCCCCTACTTTTGCAAAAAATTCTTGCATGATGAGGTGGTAAATTTGTAATGTATTTACAATTTTTGGTGGAATGTCATAGCATGTACGATGTGTAGCATAACATGCATGTGACAATGTGCCCCTCCTTTTGTAAATATAATGGTATAAGTTGGACTTATTGTATGCTTCTGACGTACTTATCATATAACGCTACTGTGTTTCGGAATTATAGTATGCTACAAACGTACTTACTTTTTCAAGCTCCTTGGTTTTGCATTGGAGATAAGAGTATTAGTTATATCAATCTTTATAATTATAATTTCTTGACGTAACTTCTTGAATTATGACATTTCTGACATGATTGATGCTTTTCAATACTCCTTTCCTTTAATTATCGTTACACACCATTTGATATGTCTTGTTTGTAGTGTTGTGGTTCAAAGTTTTTTAGGTTGTTGACGTATCATCCCAAATGTTATTAATGTGTGCGAGTGTGTATATAAGTTTAAGTATATTTTAACCCCTTTTTACACGTTAGTCAAGTTTTAAATTTATAAAACACGATATTTTACTAACACTAAACACACATATGGGCAAGTGCACCCATCGTGAGCGTAGTATAGTGTTGGCAAGATACCGAGGTCGTCCAAGGACACAAGAGCTTTTAGTACCGGTTTATCCTCAACGTCTAATCAAATCAAAAGTTAGAAAAATGTTTTTAAATTAGTAAAAATAAAAACTAACTAGAATGCTGAAAAATAAAATAAAAGTAAAAACAGATAGACAAGATGAATCACTTGGTTCCGACTCGTGTTTAGTGTAACCTTTGATTATTTCCGCACTTTTGCACTTTTTAAGAGATTATCTTAGTTATTGTAGTAGGCCCCTCTTTTGAAGGTGACGTTACCCTCAACCCAGTAGTTTGAGTCAGCAAGGATACAATCCTAAAGGGTCGGATTATTGAAAGATAATTAATTAAGTTATTAATGCATATTATGGTAGGCCCCTCTTTTGAAGGTGACGTTACCCTCGGCTAAGTAGTCTGAGTCAGCATGGATACAGTCCTAAGTAGCGGGGTTAAAGTATTAATAGTAGCTTACATATGAGGGGATCAAAGAGTTTGGACCCCCGCCATCCAATACCGGTGGGTATTGAAGGAGGTCCTACTAAATTTGACCCAGGTCCTTGCAGGATCTATACACTAAACAAGGCAAGATTCTTACCAAAACCGTTCCCTTAATCCCCGACCAGGTAGCCAACATACCTCCATATAGACCGTGGATATATGAATGGTGAAAATCTTTTATTTTATATAGACAGTAAAATAATGCCAAGACACCACGGACAAACGATAAGGAAGAATCACCTTCAACATAAGAAACTAGTTATTAAAGTCATTAATACATAACCAAGTAAAAAGTGCGAAAAGATTAAAAATAAAAAAGTATTACACTAGACACTTGTCTTCACCAAGTGATGTAAGAGACTTAGGCAAACGTGGCCTTTGATTGTCAAGAACTCTTACGATCAATATTGGATCCCGAGACGACTCAAACACTCTATGATGGACAATGGATGATGGTGGTGGATGATGGTGTTGTGATGGTGGTGGGTGGTGGGTGAAGTGTGAGAGAGGTGGTGTGCCAAGGGATGGTTTGCAAATGAGCCAAGCACCCCTATTTATAGGCTGAACAGTAGCTCGGGCACGGCCCCGTGTCCATTGGGTACGGCCCCGTGTCCATCCTCTTCTCTTTCTTCATTAATTGCAGTTTGTCTGTATTAGTTGACCACGCCCCCGTGTCCGCTGGGCACGACCCCGTGTGCAGAAGTGTATCTGTACTTTCAAGATTTGCCTGGATTCTGCGAATCTTATAGTTGACCACGGCCCCGTGTCCGCTGAGCACGGTGTAACACCCTAACACGTATAACCTTAAAACGTCGCAGCGGAAATTCGAGTCTGAAAATTTCTTTCAGGACATACATCTTGACATTATAAAAATTCATTTTATAATATAAGAACATAACTTATCGACACTAAATTACATATTTAAACATTCCCGTACAATCCGTCCTGTGACTCGATCTTCGATCCCTACTCCATAGTAATCCTCATGGCTTGTACTACCTGCGCTCACCACATAGAATTCATAACGTTAGTACGTATCATAAGCATACAAGATTTGTTCACGTTTACTTTTCATTTCATTAACTCTTTACATCCCGGCTTTCCTTCTGATCATAAGATCCGTAGTGAGACTTCCTTGGTATTCCTGCGTTACACTTCATCACTAGGCACGATGTTATTATCGTTAGTACTCAATTTCATTGAATGCATGCGTACATACTTTCATACAACCTATACATACACTTACGATCACACATAGCAACATACATCCCTATGTACCTACATACATACGTACGTGCATACCTAAATACATCCATTCATACATACATACATACATACATACATACATACATACATACATACATACATACATACATACATACATACATACATACATACATACATACATACATACATACATACATACATACATACATACGTACGTACTTACCTGCTTACATACATACATACATACATACCTACATACATACATACATACAAACCTACATACGTACTTGCATACAAACATACATTCATACTTACATACACGCGTACATACTTTCATACCCTCTCACAACTTACATACGTGCATCCCTTTATACATACTCACTTGTCTACATATACATACTATCTACATATACCCTTACATACATACACTTATACTTATACAACATACATACGTACCCACCTACATACATGCCTTCATTTATATTTCCAATCAACCATTTCAATATACCCGACTCATACTTGTCCATTCATATACGCCTTCATATATATCCTCATGTACTTGCTTACACACCATAATCTTACATACATTCGCGCATACACGCCTACATACACTTCTACATACATGTATATAGATATACAACATCCATACATACCTATCCACACATACGCTGACCCTAATGGTCACAAAACATGAGTTAAATCAATCATACGCAACTTAAAACGCGTTTAAACGAGTTCCCGAGCCAAAACGGAGTGACCGAACAACTTTCGCCAAACAGCCCCACCGTCGCGTGACGCAACGGCCCGTCGCGCTACGCGACGCCTTGATTTTCATAGAAAGTTGCTGCTGCTGATCTGCAGATTCCCAGCACGTCCGCGTTTCACGGAAACGGTCATAACTTCTTCGTTAATGGTCCGTTTTACCCGATTCTTTTTCCTACGCGTCCGTAATTTAATTCTCCACCTTGTGGAGTTAAAAACCAACATTCAACATAATAAAATTTCATACTTCTAACTCTTCGGCTTATTGCCCTTTTCCCAAACCTTGACCCATTCGTGCATTCATCAACATAACTTGGTTATTTTACCATAGCACCTTATAAACCTAACAATATCCATGATGTCTATCATAACCTACTAAATTCTTGGATGTTTTGCATCCTCTTAACACATTACCGTTCATATGCTTAATTTGACCCGTTAAGGATATTCGCGCATTAATCGGTCTATGACTGACCAAACCATCCTCCCCACTTCCATACTTGTCCAAAACATTACTCTAATCGAATAACTTGCTTCTAAACTACTTTTAAGATCGTTTACCCCAAAATACCCATCAAGGGCATTTTGGTCAACCTTAAACCCATCACTTACGACGAAAGACTTTAACACATATTTGATCTCAAACCTCATGTTTAATTCATTACAACACTTCATTACTTACTTGTACTAAGAAGTGATTACGAAAATCACTTACCTTATGCGTCCGTGCTCGTATCCGATTCCTCGCCTTTTCTTGACCCACTATCCTTTCATGCTTGCGTCCGTCTTGACATGATTCCTATACACTCTTTTCATCAAGATCACGCTCCTATTAGCATATGCATTCGTACATGTTAACAATCATATCAATCGCATATTTCATCCTTAACTTTCATTAGTCATTTCTAACATACATAACTCGTGTGATTATATTCATATCCGTTTAAACTCATGTAACTCATCATATAATCACAAACAACACATATTGACATAGCATGTACCATACGAATTCCTATTATCCTGCCTTTACGACCACGTGTCAATTCATGTTTCTTATACTTAGTTGACTTTCAAAAGTCAACTATTATCCATACTTAACTATCGACTTATCATCATATACCCGTAACATCATAATCGACTATACGGACGACACTATATACATTTCATCATACACTTGATGGGAGTAGTATCCTTTAAGCATAACGTATAACTATTTCATGCACAATTCTTCTAAACTCATACATAACCCATCAAAACCATCTACTAATCACCATGTATCATTCCAAATGAACATTAAACATAACATCATCATATTCCTATACTTTCATCTAACAATAATTCATCATACCCACATAATACATCAATCATTCAACAAGACTTGAACATATGAGGTGATCCTAGTCATCATCTTCACCCTAACTAACGGGTTTCACCTCTAATCATCAAATTAACGCAAACCATACATAACCCATGTTCTATACGAGGATTCTAACCCTTGTACATGATCAATTTCATATTAACCCACGGATTAGAACATAACCCACTTCACCCATGATCACCAATCTTAGATTTAAAACATACCTTATGATCCTCTCGTGTTGGTGATCATTAATCCATGCTCGGTTATGGATTTGGGCCTTGATTCATCCTTCAAATTGAAGCTTTTGAAGAACTAGGGTTTTGGGGATCTTGAGAGCCCCTGCTCGATCTTTCCAGAACACACACGATGTGTGTGTTTATGTGTGTGTTGATTTCTTTTTAATTAGCAAATCAACTTTCATTTGTTCCACTTTAGCCCCTCGGGTTTACCTTTAAAACATAACTGACACTACCTTCATTATTTAATACTTTTGACCATACCCTTAACTAGGTTAAATAGCCTAGTTATTTATTTCATGACGTGTCACATAAGAACATACGACAATTATTAACATTCAGATTTTTGGGGCGTTACACACGGCCCCGTGGTGGGCGATAGAAGCTTCTACAGCTTTGTCTTTTCTGCTGACACTTGGGCACGCCCCCGTGCTCATTGAGCACGGAGCGTGTTCAGTCTTCTGTTCTCTTGATTTTGCTTTAGAAGATGCTGTCGGGGGGTCAAGCATGCCACGTTTGTTCCTTTTCTTGTATTTATGTTAGATTTAGCTGCCTTTTTGCTTCTTTTGTTCATTTGAGCTCATTTAATCCTAAAAATACAAAAGGAAGACAAAAACACACTTTTTCCAACATTAGTACTAAAAATGGTTAGTTTTATGCCACAATTGATGTAATTTATATGTTTCATTTTGTGCACATCAAATACCCCCACATTTTGTGCACATCAAATACCCCCACACTTGAATCTTTGCTTGTCCTCAAGCAAAACTCTTTATAATGTGGCTTTACACTCCCAAATGTAATGGGTAGAAGAGAAGGTTTTTGGGCTTGTCGTAAAGTGTTGGGATTTCCAATATTCTTTATTAAGTTTTATTTTTATTTATTTACAATCCTATTCGTCATGATTTATTTAAAACATTACATAAGATAAATTACTTATTAGGGCATAACATGCCTTTTTAAAATTCCACTTATATACAAGTTCACATACCTCACGGGGGATCACTCAACACTCGGCCGAAGATGTATTTTAGTGGATCACTCGAGAGCGGCATGGAACTTACTCCTACCATAAGCTTGCCAAGCAATCAATCCTCCTTCTTTTTAACTATACACCTTTGTAAATATCAAGAGGACTTTTAGGTGAAGGGTTAGGCTTGGGTTAAAGGTAGGTGGTTGGGTTAGTAGTTAGTAAAAGGGCGAAAGGCGTAAAAAGCGTCGGTTTTCGTAAGACTTTTTATTTTTGAAAATTTTATTTTGATGAAGCCATTATTCAAACAAAGTTATTTTTGATAAACTTGTTTGTTTATTTTTCTTTTGCTTCATCATCAAAATTATTATTATTTTTTTTGAAAGTCATACGAAAAACCGAGCTTGTTACTAAAAACAAAGGATTAAAAATAAAAAAAGGTTTTGGTGGGTGAAAGGGTGTTTGTTTTTGGGTTAAGAAATGAAAAGGTTTAGGTTCAAAAGGGTTAACTAGGGGGATTTTGGGTAAGTGGTAAAAAAAAAAAAAAAAAAAAATGGTGTAGAAATGAAAAAGGGTTAGTCCTAATGCCTCTATCATTTACTTACTCGGGTTTAAGTTGGTAAGGCCGGGAATGTATCGCTGTGGCAAGTTCTAGAGTCGTAAGAACCAAGCGGCTATTCACACAAGAAACAAAAAAAATGAGCATTTAGTTTAAAGATATGTATTTGTATGCTCAATAAAGGCTCAAAACTCACTTTTTGTGGGAATGGGTTTTTTATGTGATCAATTATATATAATCAAATTTTAACTAAACTTGTCATGCCGTTTCATAATTTTCTTATGTTGGTTCTTTTTATCACGACGCTATCGGTTGTAAATTTGTAAAAATATAACCTTTTTAGAATTTGAAATTCCCAAGTTAACCCTAGACAAGTAAAAAAATGAAAAATTTTTGAAAAAAATTTGGGGTGATTAGTGGTTCCAATAGAATTTTGTGTAAGGCTTGTGATTAGGACTTGCAAGATTCAAAGTTTTAGCATCCCCCCCCCACACTTAAATTACACATTGTCCTCAATGTGTCCCAAAAATAAGTTTTTAGGTTGATTGAATGTGTAAAAGGGTGTGAAAAAGCAAAATTTATGTTACTAGGCATCTGGACACGGCCCCGTGGTGTCCGGGCACAGCCCCGTGTTCAGATCGCCAGTAACAAAAAGTTGTAAAAAGAAACAGAAGCCTGGACACGGGGGCGTGTTCGGTGAACACGACCCGTGTCCAGTTACCTGAACTGGGCATTTTCTGCAGATTGTGCAGCATAGGGCCGTGTTGGGCGGGCACAGCCCGTGCTGAACTTGCTATAATGAAGAAAAATTTGTCGGAAGGCCCTGTTTTCGTGCATGGGGTGCTGGTTCAAGTTTCCCTTGTTATCCTTCACCATCCCGAGTGTGTTTTATCCATTTCAACATCATCCAAACACCAAATTAACTAAAACCATCATTCATTAAGTCATAAAGAGAATTACATAATAATCCTAAAAAGTTAAAATTCTAGATAAATAGGTCAAAGAAGCACAAGAAATCTAAATCAAGAAGTTCTAGCCTAAAATTATTCTATTAGCAAAATTTCCAAAGAGATAATTCTCTTTGTTGGATGCGGCTTTGAAGAACTTCTTTTTCCGGGCATGGGTTCCTCACACGTCGGCGAGCCATTCCTCTATCTCCCGTGGGAGAAGAAAGGCGGGCTCATTGGCATCGGTTTGAGGAGGTGCAACCTCCACCGGGACTTCTTTTAGATCTTCAAGAGGAGGCTCTGCTGGAAAGTCATCCCACCCAGTAGGATTGTTGATTCCAAGTGCTAGGTTCCAATCCTCTTGAGGGAGGATTGGTTCCATGGGAGGTGTTACAAGAATGTTTAACCTCTGGTGCAAGAGGTTAATTTCTTGAAAACTGTTTTCCAACCCCACCCAGAGATAATTTATACAGTCTATTAGGACCTCCTCTACCGAAGTCATCTCGTCAAGAGCTTCACGTAATCCCATTACATAACGCACGAGAGTTGCTTCAATTGATGACCTTTCCCTTCGACTGTTTCTGGAGTGCGCAGAAGAGGTTCCACTGTTTTGACTAGACATTCTACGAAAACAAACCAAAAAATAGTTCATTTTAATGAAACAGTACATCGGACACGGCCCCGTGCTCAATGAGCACGACCCCGTGTTCAACTTTCTGTAGATTTTTGGAACAAGGAATCTTGGAGTTTCAAATTATTTTTTCAACTTATGAAACATTTTTGAGCAGAAATAACTTAAAACAATGTTGTACAACTTATTTTTAACAATATTCCTTGAATAAAAACCTAATAAACATCACAATAAAGCTTGGAATCATGGTGATTTCAAGCTTCAATGGAGGTGTTGATGCAAGAAAGATGAAGAAGAAGGCAATGGATAAAAGAGGAAAGGACAAGATGGTTGTTAGAACCTTCTTTTAGAAAATACCTAGGATGGTAGGTGAGAAGATCCTTTCAAATCTCTGTCCCTGGATGGTCCAAATGTGCAGGATTCTTGGCTGCATTTATAGAAAACGACAGCATGCTGGACACGGCCCCGTGTCGGCTAGACACGGCCCCGTGTGCAGGCAAGATCCTGACACATTTTGTCGATATTCTGACAAAAAGTCAGAAAGGAATCTTTTGGTGGACACGGGGGCGTGTTGACCTGGCCACGGCCCCGTGTCGAAAGGCTGTTTTATGAAGTTCGTCTATTTTTAAGGAACTTATCTGGATTGGGCGGTTCCTTACTAGATGGAACAACCCCAAAGTGCCTAAGATACATTAATTGCTCTAGATTAAGACGAGAACGCAAGAGGTTGTCGGTGAGGGTGATTCCTATGCTATGTGTAGGTGGACAAGTCCAACCCTTTCCTGGGCTCTCGTTAAAGAAGGTGTATGCCGAATCGCTCAGGTCTATGTATGCATCGAATGAAGTCGATGGGGAGTCCTTCCCGACACAATCGACACAGGGACGACTATCGCTCAAGTCCTTGCTAGAGTTAGAGGTAACATCGGGAACAACGAAGTTGTTTTTATTTGAATGTGATCCCAACAATTCTTTTTGGTTATCGTCTTGAGATAAATTATTGAAATCCATCCTAAGTTCTTTTAACCAATTAAGAATTAGATCTTCCAATTGAAATAGTTCATCAAGAAGCATTTCTCCTAGAAGATCGGGTTGAGAGCATTCGAGGGAGAGATAGGGATTATTTTTACTTTCGCCCCTCTTAAGGCTACGGGAAAACGACGGGTCTATATTGTGGGGCTTATAATTTAGAAAATAACATTCTAATTCTTTATGGGAACCACCACATATTTTACACCACGTACCATAAGAGTGCCGAAAGAAAAAAATATCAGTATCACTCATGTTTGTGTCAGAAATTACCAACCGTCAGGATCTTACGGTTCTGTTTTCAGTAACTGAAACTTGGGCACGGGGCGTATTGAGTGGGCACGGCCCGTGTTCAGCTTACTGTCTGACTTAAAACAGGATTGCCAGTTCCAATGATTGGGCACGGGGCGTGTTCAGCGGGCACGGCTCGTGCTGAGTTCTGCAGAAGCTGAAAAACTAAGAAAATCCTAAAAAAACAGAAAAATTAGAAAAAACGAATAGGCCGCTGATTCCTAACTTTCTTAAAATCCTTGTGTCCCCGGCAACGGCGCCAAAAACTTGATGTGTGCGAGTGTGTATATAAGTTTAAGTATATTTTAACCCCTTTTTACACATTAGTCAAGTTTAAAATTTATAAAACACGATATTTTACTAACACTAAACACATGGGCAAGTGCACCCATCGTGAGCGTAGTATAGTGTTGGCAAGATACCGAGGTCGTCCAAGGACACAAGAGCTTTTAGTACCGGCTTATCCTCAACGTCTAATCAAATCAAAAGTTAGAAAAAGGTTTTTTAAACTAGTAAAAATAAAAACTAACTAGAATGCTGAAAAATAAAATAAAAGTAAAAACAAATAGACAAGATGAATCACTTGGTTCCGACTCGTGTTTAGTGTAACCTTTGATTATTTCCGCACTTTTGCACTTTTTAAGAGATTATCTTAGTTATTGTAGTAGGCCCCTCTTTTGAAGGTGACGTTACCCTCAACCCAGTAGTTTGAGTCAGCAAGGATACAATCCTAAAGGGTCGGATTATTGAAAGATAATTAATTAAGTTATTAATGCATATTATGGTAGGCCCCTCTTTTGAAGGTGACGTTACCCTCGGCTAAGTAGTCTGAGTCAGCATGGATACAGTCCTAAGTAGCGGGGTTAAAGTATTAATAGTAGCTTACATATGAGGGGATCAAAGAGTTTGGACACCCGCCATCCAATACCGGTGGGTATTGAAGGAGGTCCTACTAAATTTGACCCAGGTCCTTGCAGGATCTATACACTGAACAAGGCAAGACTCTTACCAAACCGTTCTCTTAACCCCCGACCATGTAGCCAACATACCTCCATATAGACCGTGGAGATATGAATGGTGAAAATCTTTTATTTTATATAGACAGTAAAATAATGCCAAGACACCACGGACAAACGATAAGGAAGAATCACCTTCAACATAAGAAACTAGTTATTAAAGTCATTAATACATAACCAAGTAAAAAGTGCGAAAAGATTAAAAATAAAAAGTATTACACTAGACACTTGTCTTCACAAGTGATGTAAGAGACTTAGGCAAACATGGCCTTTGATTGTCAAGAACTCTTACGATCAATCTTGGATCCCGAGACGACTCACACACTCTATGATGGACAATGGATGATGGTGGTGGATGATGGTGTTGTGATGGTGGTGGGTGGTGGGTGAAGTGTGAGAGAGGTGGTGTGCCAAGGGATGGTTTGCAAATGAGCCAAGCACCCCTATTTATAGGCTGAACAGTAGCTCGGGCACGAGCCCGTGTCCATTGGGCATGGCCCCGTGTCCATCCTCTTCTCTTTCTTCATTAATTGCAGTTTGTCTGTATTAGTTGACCACGCCCCCGTGTCCGCTGGGCACGACCCCGTGTGCAGAAGCGTATCTGTACTATCAAGATTTGCCTGGATTTTGCGAATCTTATAGTTGACCACGGCCCCGTGTCCGCTGAGCATGGCCCCGTGGTGGGCGATAGAAGCTTCTACAGCTTTGTCTTTTCTGCTGACACTTGGGCACGCCCCCGTGCTCATTGAGCACGGGGTGTGTTCAGTCTTCTGTTCTCTTGATTTTGCTTGGGAAAATGCTGTGGGGGGGTCGGGCATGCCACGTTTGTTCCTTTTCTTGTATTTATGTTAGATTTAGCTGCCTTTTTGCTTCTTTTGTTCATTTGAGCTTTAATCCTGAAAATACAAAAGGAAGACAAAAACACACTTTTTCCAACATTAGTACTAAAAAAGGGTTAGTTTTATGCCATAATTGATGTAATTTATATGTTGCATTTTGTGCACATCATTATCGTATTTATATAATAATAGCCCCACGAGCTAACTAAGCAAGATGTATGAAGTTCGAGATCTAACTCGTTTTAAACCTCCTTTAATAAGAAAAGGCTGGGGTTATTTAGGTGGTGTTTGTTTTTCTTAAAATGATCTGCGCAGGCTCTTTTGTCTGCGCCCCGCAGACATTGCCATTTGCAGTCTGTTTGCTTTTCTGAAGACATCTCATAAAAAAAGTCTGTGCGAGCTCTACCTGGTGCAGACTTGACCCAACCACTTTCTAGATCTTCTAAGGTCTGAAGAGGGTTAAACACCACCACCCACCACCCACCGTCCACGTCCACCATCTACCACCACCGTCCGTATACCACCACCATCAGTTTATTTTAGAAGTCTACATACGTTAAAAAACAAACAGTCTTCTTCTTGCAGACTGCAAAGGTTTAATCCACATTTTCTTCTACAGATGTGGTCCGTAGACTGCATAAATTTTACCTTTTAAAAACAAACTGCACCTTAGACTCCTATGAATTTTTTTTTTTTTTTGAACGGCAAATTTGAATCACTGACGGACCACTGGAGTATCATCGTGCCACCAGAGGAACCACCCGATCATATTCATCTCCACTAGGCATAATGCCACACCAATTCAGGAGGAAACCCAATAAACATGGGAAAACCCCCCTTGTGGGAATCGAACCCAGGACCTATTGGTCCTAAAGCCTTATCCCACCATCAAGATGCCACTAGGCTATAAAGCCATGGGCCATATGTGATATGATGAGAACTTTTTGAAGTACATGGCCATGTAGCTTAACAAAGAATTTTGTTCTTCAAGCTCTCCATACAATTAATTCGAAAAAATTGACTTAGGATGGGATTTTACAAATATTCATTATGACCATCACTAATGGATGGAAATTGATTACAACCACAATTGAAATTAATTTGAATGGGAATCGAAGTGTAAACTTAAAAAATAATAGTTTTTGGGAAAAAATAATGATTTTGCCTAAAATTGACACAAAGTGTCAATTTAGGTGTTTAAAATGATCAATGATTTATTATACTTGAATAAGTATTCGTTTTAGCATAAATATTGACATTGAAAGTGATCAAACTTGTTCTCGTGAGGTGGGGTTGGGGTTGTAATTCAGTAAACAAGACCAAGATCCACTTTAGGTGTTTATACATGATCAAATGAACGTGTGTTGTTGATATTGGAAGTGATCTAACTTGTTACAATGCAAAGTATTTAACAAAATCACAAGTTTTTACAAAATAAAATAATAATAATAATAATAATAATAATAATAATAATAATAATAATAATAATAATAATAAAAGTAAAAACCAAACAAACAAATGGGTTTACAATATCGATCTCATATCACATGATTCATGTGACATGATATAAGGTGGTTGTTAGAAAACAAATAAAAAACATAAATGGCGTTAAGGTACTTAAAATTTTCTTTCAACTAATAAAGAGTACAAGATAATATGAATAACACTTGTGTTCCACACTCCCGCGGCTTCTCATTTTTTTTTTTCAAATAATGGTACCATTAATGTGTATTAAAAAGAACATAGTAGCGTGCATTTCTTTTAAGTTTCACTTTTATCTACAAAATGGGACGACTAAGTGAATAAAATTAACATACTCGTATCATGCACTTTTAAACATACATTGTTGATTCATAGTCAAATTTATACCCATACCTAACTTCTACATTATAACATGCACTATAGATGGAAATAGGCAACATCTAAACAAACTTATGCTCAAGACCAAATAAATTTCTATATTTAACATGTTTGGCCATAAATCAAGTTCACTTCATTGCTAAAACTTATTTCAATTTAAACATACACATCAATAATCTTTTCACCTTGATATCTTTGTTTGAGAATATGAACTCATTTATATCCTTCCAACTACTCCAACAAACGATCAAGATAACAACATGAATAATTCCTTTTCGGTTATCATCTATCGAAATCGTCTTATAGAGCTCGAACAATTAGGCAAATATTTGATTTATCTTGCACCAACTACTTATCTTTTTGCCAAATAACCATTGCAAGGTAACGCGGAGTAAACAAATGTTCCGTCGTCTCCACCGCATATTCCTTTTGTTTAGCGCCTCCAAAGTTGGTAATCGATCTGTAACACTCCGTTTTTTTAGTACTTTCCTTATTTAGAAAGTATGTTTGTATTACTATTTTTGGAAACTTGTACTTGTATCGAATTCGTATTTCTTTTCTAAACATTGTAATCCGAGGCTTTGATCATAATGAAACTCAATTGTTTATACATTATTTTATACATACTTGTTATACATTATGAAACATTGATACATGTTCATACTCGAAGACTCATACTTGGAATGCTTGCAACATCATTTATACATGCACTATACTTATACATTATTTTGGTATGCATAAAATACCTAAAACCGGCTAAAATACGTGAAATTGGCCAAACTTAACCCTTCCAAACGACTGAACCCCTTCGTACGAAGAAGACCACTTCATGCGAAGAGACCTTTCCCCTCATGTGAATAGACCTTTCCCCTCGTGTGAACTGACTTCAATCGCACCAACCCTACCCCGCATCTATAAATACGTAGCCACTTCCTCACTTGAGACCTTCCAGCCACTTTAAATTCTCTCAAGCTCTCTGAACGCACAAATTTCGGACAGAACACTCCAGCAACTTCCAAGTGAGTTTTAGCTCACTTACTTCATCATTTCTACTTTTCTTCAAGTCTTCATACTTGGATAACCTCTAGAATGGTTTTCATAGACTTTCCATGGCATACTTTAGTGGTCACGTGATTAGGTTGTTGTCTGCATTAAAAGACTTCGTCCCATGTGATTAAAGTTGGGCGGCCCAATCATATAACATTTTAGAGAGATCATCGACCCAATGCATGTGAATTAATTGTCAGATCCACTAAAGTCTTCGGCCCAATCATACTTAATGTGATCAGATTTATTGTGCGGCCCAATGAAATTGAATTATGAATTAGAATTGTCGGCCATTGACAATTTTTTGAGAATAAAGTTGCATGTGAGATTGTATTAAAATTCAAAATTCATTGTTAAGATCAATAAATCAAACTGCCACCCGATCGACCAACATAATCATTTTGTCGTGTAGTACCATCAATCGAGTGGTGGGTCGAGTGGATAGCTACCCGACTCAAAAACAAGTGATTATCAAAGACTCAGATTCCCATCCGGTTGGACAGCATTCCCATCCGGTCGAACAGCTTCTATCCATCCGAACGAAGTCTATTAGGCCCATCAAATCCAAGTGTTTGATATTTTTGTTGTAACTGATCATTGTTATTTGATTGTTTCTTGTGCTGTGATTTACGAGGTGCGAATATCGAGGAGATAGCATCATGGATGAAATAAAAGTGAGAACGAAAGAAGAGATTCTGAAAGAAAAAACCGAAAGAGAAAGATTCTTTGCTGGTTGTAGAATTGAGAAAATGCACGAAGAATACGAAGATGCAAAGTACTGTGGAAGATACGACAAGAAGAAAGATTGTTATGTCAACAAAAATGGTGAACCTGTTGTTCACAAGAAGGATATAGTTGAAGTTCTTGCAGTAATCCCTCTGTCTGGCGAATACTACTCAAACGTAGCAAAAGATAAAACTTATCTGAAAAGGCTGGACAAGATTATTCGTGATGCCATGACATCAAGTATAAGAAAGAGGGATGAAGAAGAATGTTGAAGAGTTAGTCATTGATTTGAAGAAGGTTACTGAAAAGGAGAAGGTGGAAGATGAGAAAGAAGAAGAGAAGGTGATAAAAGAAGTTGTTGAAGAAAAAGCTGTTATTGAAGAACAGCAGGTTGGTCAAGAAGAGATGAAGAAGAAAGAAGAAGAAGAAGTGAAGATGAAAAGTTCGGTTGAAGTGAACGGTGATGCGGGTACTGGTGAAGAAAAGAAGGAAGATGTTGATCAAACAAAGACAGCAGAAAAATTCGAAGTACCAATTACTGAGGTAAAAATTGATACTGAAGTCTTAAAAAATGTGGAACAGTGCAAGAAATGCATGGAAACGTGCAGTGCTTGTACTGAAAAAGATGAAAAGTTCAGAACAAGAAATCTAGAATTTAATAAAATCGAAGAAGTTTTGAAAATTAAATGCAAAGAAATATTAGAAAATGAAAAAGTTTTAAAAGATAATGATGAAAAGCTTACACAAAAATGCAAAAAATTAGAAAAAGAAAATGAGATTTTGAAAGAAAAGGTTTCGAAAATGACAGAAGAGTGTTTTCAAATAGAAAATGCATGTCGGGAAATGAGAAAGGAGTATGATTCAATAAAATTGGCTTATCACATTACAAAAGAGTCATATGAAGATGTGAAAAGTCAAATGAAACTTGTTCAATCTAGACTGAGATACTGTTCTGAAACAACTGATACGCTTAAGCGTCAATATTCAATAAAGCAATAAGTTGTCAATTCTTACATTGAGGATGTTGCTAAGCTAAAGCGTCAAATAGCTGATTTAGAAAAGGATAACAACAAGTTAAAAAGTTATCATGCGTCATCATATGTGATTGAACGTATTTTCAACATAAAACCGGGTGATGATGATTCTGAGAAAAACAAGAAAGGTATTGGCTCAGAGTTTCATCGAGTTCCTCCACCGGAAAAGTTTGCATTTTATGATGATGAGAAAGTCGAAAAAGCTTTCAACATGGTCGATTAATTGCCAGATAACATTGACGTAACCTATTCCAAATCTGATGATTCAAGTGATTCAGAGGTGGTAGGTAAGGTCGTTGAAAGTGTGTTGAAAGAAGAGTTGGTTGAAACAGGTAAATCTGAATCATAGGATGAAATGAAGGTAGTTTTCATGAAGAATATCTGAAAAACTCAAAATCTGAGAAAATTTTGAATGATGATTCAAAAGGATTGGTTTATACCATGATTGGATCGGACAAATTATTCTTAGATATTGTATTCCCGATTCAGAAAAGATTGATAAAGTTTTCAAAATGGTTGAGATTGAAAAGTCTGAAATTCCAAAGTTTGCTGGAAAAGATCACAAAACTTTTTATAACAAACCTGGTTACAAAAAGAAAAACATGAAGGCTGGTTTGGGTTATAAAAAGAAACAGAATTGGAAAAGAAACGAAACGCCAAATTATCAGACAAAAATGAATTTTGTTCACGGAACAAGTTCAGAAGAAGAGAAAGAACTCCAATTTAGACGACAGTCTAATGAAGAGTTCTATGCTCAAAAGAAAAAGAAAAAGCAACAACAACAGGTCAAAGATGTGTCAAAGAGAACATGTTTCAAATGTGATCAAACTGGACATCTTGCTCGCAAGTGTCCAAATCTGAAACCTGTTGGTGTTGAAACGAAAAAGAACTCCGATGATGTTGAGAAACAGAAATCTGAGGATGTGAAACAAAGGTCAACCAGATTTGATTCAAAACAAACTTGGAGGTACAACACAAACAAGTTTGCTTCGAATCAAACTTGGAAATCAAACCAGAATAGGTTCGATTCAAGACAAACCTGGAATTCTCACACACCCAGATTAAGAACAACACAAAGTTGGAAAACAACTGTCGATGCTATGAAACCAAATCAGTTTTGGAAACTAACTGTTGTTCAGAATCAAAATGTTCAAAAAGATTCACATTTTTTTACAAAAGAGGTACTCCAAAATGTCAAACATGAACAGTAATCAGTAACAATTTCACATAAATGCTTTTGTCTCTTGTGAGATGATGCCATTGATGATGTCACTTTGATGATGTCATCATGACATCATGCTTGAACAACTTTGCAACGAACCCGAGACTCGACATAAGACGAAGACGACAGATGAATGCACCAAGAGACTCCCCCTCAGATGTTGACGAGTCTTATGTGTCGAGTCTTCGCATCTTCAGTCTTTATCAGTCTCTTTTCTTTCTTAGCATATACCAGGATCTTCTCTTTGGCTCTAACCTCGTCAGACTCCCCCTCTCATCATGATGAGATCGTTGTCTGGAATTAGCTATCACCTAGAAATCAATCCCTGGCTTTATCTGTTTAAGCTCATCACCTACACAATTTTCTCACCACCACATAAGTTTTTACTTAAAACAATAAGAAAAACTTATTGGAAATAGTTACACCAAGTTCAAATTAATGACCCTGATAAACTAATCTCAACTTCTTTCTCAAAATAAATTTCTCAATTCAATACACACACTCCCAAACCAGTTCATCATGTTCAGCACTTGAAATTTTGAATATCAGCTTTCCAACATCAGTTGTCGAAAATCTTTTTGGATTTTTCAAAATATGAAACAAAAAATGCAATAACATAAATTAAATGCAGAAATGAAATATGTACAAACATATTTTTGTGAGTTCGTGCAAGAGGATCATATCAGTTTATGAGACAAATCACTAACACCGTTAAGCTTGATTTCATTTTATGCTCTAAAGGATTCACATTGATTGACGATATTGTTGTCCACTTAAACTCAATCTAAAAACTTTCGAAATGCTTACCGATACGTTAAGATATATTTAGATAGCACTAAATTCTTATGGACCCCACGATCTCAGCATATCCCCTCATCATGCAATACACTGACTCAAATAATGCCTTTAAACTTTTATCGACTGTGATTTGTGCGAAAACAAAGCAGAATGTTTAAACATTAACAATCAGGTCGATACTTCCGTATACGCAGAGAAAGTCCAATGTTTAAACAAAATAAGAAAAATAAAAACAAGTTGAAGTTGTTTAGGCTTTAACCACCAGGTCGATACTCCCGTATACGCAGAGGTGATCCAAAGCTTAAACGAAACACCAAAGAAAATAAAGCAGAACGTTTAGGCAACAACATCCAGGTCGATATTCACGTATACGCAGAGGATGTCCGATGCTTAAACAAAATAAAGAAATAAAACAAGTTTAAATCTTTGCAAAATAAAATGCACAATCACAGCGACTTTTCAGCAAAGTTTGTAAAAGTTCACAAACTTAACCAGTTTTATGTCTTTCGACAATCAGCGATTACTGAGTAGGTACACAGTCAAGAAGGACAAAACTAAGTACTATGCTTTCGACCATGTTTCCCACTAGAACTAGGCTTTTTCATTTTAGATTTGTATCGTTATCGCAAATCTACTAGTCTAGCTGAGCCTATCGTCACATCTTTAGTGAGACCATTTATCACTTTTTAGACTTTACATTTCTTTAGCGTGCTATGACAGTCCAACTGATCTACTATCATTTCCTCTTTTTCACAACAAAACTCATTTTTAAATTTTACAATGTTTTTGACATTTTCAAATTTTCTAATTTTTTAAAATTTTTACTCCCCCTAAAATCAAAATATGTCTCAATTTTGATTTTCTGGGAAAATTTGAAAACAAGCTGTACAAGAAACGTGACAACATGAAGAGAATCAATTCAATTCTCCATTCACTTGGCTTGAACAATCAGAACTCCCCCTGACAACAAACTTTTTCCCATAGTGATTTCAAAACACTTAAGTTTGTTTTAATCAAAATGGTTTTTCCGGAAAATTAGTTTTGTAAATCATTTCTCAAACATGGGATTTCATCACCTTGTTCTTTCAACCACTTGTAAAAACTAACATTTGTAATATCAATCTTCAAACATCACTTGTAGAAAATCAAGTACAATTTAATGTCCCTGATTTACCATTTTTAAATCGAAATCACTTTCGTGAATTTCTCAAGAAATGTGCCGATTCATGTTCCACGCTTACCAACCTGGGAACTCCGGCAAGTCAGGTTTTTTTCATTTAAACAGATTCACCCAAGCCTGACGGTCCTTGGGCGATTTTGAATTCTTGTTCAACAATGGTGGAAAATTTTCATCATCCATTGTTAAACCTGAATTCTTAGATTTTTCCTCAACAACAGGCTCTTCTGGCTTTGACGAACCAGAATCATTGCCTGCACATGGCTTGTCTGCCTTTGACCGGTCAGATTCATTGCCTGATGGTGGCTTGTCTGACTTTGATATGTCAGATTCATCGCCTGAAGGTGGCTTGTCTGACTTTGATACGTCAGATTCATCGCCGACCATTTTCTTCTTTTTCTTATCTTCTTTCGTCCTCAAATTTGTATCCGATGAATTCATCTTGCTTGACTTTGCCATCGAGGAAGTTGATTCATCAGAACTCTTATTTTTACCAACAGATGAACCCGAGGACAAGATCTTCTCTAGATACTCTCTAGCCTTCTTTCTCTTCTTCCTCAGTCTGTCTTTCTGCCCCTGAGAAAGCTTCACTTTCGTTTCTTGAACTGTCTGTTCTTGAACTTTAGGTTTTAGAACCTTCTGTTCATGGGGCTTGACATTGACTGATTTCTTTGCCATCTTCTGAGAATTAACCCTCAATCTTTCATTTGATCTCCTTGGGCAATCTCTGGCAATGTGACCTCTGATATTGTAGTTAAAGCATCTTCTCGTCTCATAATTCCAACTTTGGCAGTTAACAGCAATGTGTCCTTGATAACCACATCGGTAACACACTCTGTTATCGTACCAATCACCATTTTCAGTCCAAATGCTCAAATCATAGCATTGTTTGGCTTGGTGATATTCCTTCCTCATGTTTGCTGGATTTGACTTTTGAGCACTGTGGTCCAACTTGCACCACTTATTGCCAACAATTTTTGAGTTTTGATTTTCCAAATTTTGTGGTTTTTTATCACGATTGGATGATTGAACTGATGAGCTTTTATTTTCTTTTTGAACATTTTTCGATTTTTTATCCTTTTGTTTTTGTTCCACATTCTTCTTTACAGGTTTTTGCTTAGAGCATTCTCCCTTTTCAGTTGATTGTGGAATAGTTTCTTGAAACTTTTCTTTTAATTTCAAAAATAAATTCTTTTTCTTCATTTTTTCATTTTCATCATCAGATTTCTCATCACAATCTTCAACTTTGACTTTGTCAAAGTTTGTGACATTGTCACTTATTAGAACTGAATTTAAAGGTTTTGGACAAGGAATAGTTGAAGTATTCACAAACACCTTCAACTTTTGTTCCCATTCCTTGATTTTCTTTTGAGCACACTCAGCTTCCTTTTCAAGTCAAATAATCTTTTCAAGATGAGAATTGATTGCATTTGTTTTTCAAGATTGTTTTTACCAAACAAATCTCTCTCATCTTCTAAACTTTTTATTTGACTTTGAAAATCTTTCTCAATTTTTACTTTTTCATTTTCCAAATTATGTATTTGATTTTTCAAAACATTTTCTGATTTTTTAAGATTTTTGTTTTCTAATGACAAACTCTCAACATCCTTCAAGAGTTTGTCATTTTCAGATGTCAATTTCTCACAATTTTTCAGCAAAACAAGAATCTGTTTATCATCAGCTTTTGTCTCATGAACACTTTCATCATTACTCTCTTCTTCTGATGAATGATCAAAGATAGGTGCGTCTTCTGCAACCTCTTTCTTTAACTCTGGTTCAGGATTCACAGATACAGGTTTTTCAGATTCTACTTTCTCAACCTTGACCGATGGAACTTGTTCAATCTGCTCAGCTCTGATCTCTTCTTTAACAATAACTGCCTTTTGATTTTTTCTTTTTGCATCTTGTTTTTCTTTCAACTTTTCAATTTTATCGGAATAAAATAATTTTCCACTACGTTGATCAGATGGAAGTTGTTGTTTAAGATATTCAAGTTCCCGGATTTCCTCTTCATAATTATCACTCTCTTCATCAGACAAGTGATCAAAAACCGGAACTTTTTCCAAAACTTCTTTTGCTGAGACTGTTTCTTCTTCTTTCTTTATCGAAATATACTGTTGAGATTCATAATGATAATATGCCAACACTTCTTCAAAATCCATGTTTCGATTTCGAGAGTTCACAAAAACACAAGTTTCAAACAAGCTGGACACCAATTCGCTTCGAATCAACTTGTAAAAATCCCGATTGAACTTGATATTGATCAATATTTGATTGATCAAAATTTGAACTTGAATAATCTCAAAAGCTAATTGGGTCGATGTAATGTATTGTATGCCTTGGGCCGATTTAAAACTTGGGCCTTGAACTTTAATCAAACAACACTATACTTGGGTCTGACTTTGACCTGTCAGATTCATCGCCTGAAGGTGGCTTGTCTGACTTTGATACGTTAGATTCATCGCCGACCATTTTCTTCTTTTTCTTATCTTCTTTCGTCCTCAGATTTGTATCCGATGAATTCGTCTTGCTTGACTTTGCCATCGAGGAAGTTGATTCATCAGAACTCTTATTTTTACAAACAGATGAACCCGAGGACAAGATCTTCTCGAGATACTCTCTAGCCTTCTTTCTCTTCTTCCTCAGTCTATCTTTCTGCCCCTGTGAAAGTTTCACTTTCTTTTCTTGAACTTTAGGTTGTCTTATGTCGAGTCTCAGGTTCGTTGCAAAGTTGTTCAAGCATGATGTCATGATGACATCATCAAAGTGACATCATAAATGGTATCATCTCACAAGAGACAAAAGCATTTATGTGAAATTGTTACTGATTTCGTTCATATGTTAAGTTTGAGATTTCGCTTATGTGTCATAATAGTGATTTCGCTCATATGACAAAACTGATTTCGCTTATATGGTAATTGTGTGATTTCGCTTATATGTCATGTACATATAAGCGAAACCATGTCATCTATATATAGCTGTATGAGCGAAATCTCAGATATAGTTCGAGGTGTTGTCTTCCGGTGAGCCACGAAGTGCTGCCGAAGTGTAGATTCTATTATAAACGTCATCCAGATTAATAGAATCAACATTTTAAAGTGAATTCTCGCTAAATTGAATCTGATTTGTCTGTTTCCGCCGTTCAAATCAGTAATAGCTCTTCTAATCGACTCGTTTAGGTCCGAATTCGATCCTACAATTGGTATCAGAGCCAGTGAAGAAGAGTTCTATACAATTCAGCTGATAATTCTGTTTCTACACCATTTTTTCGAAAATAAAAACTTTTTACGGTCAGAATCGCTTTAAATTCACACAGTGTGCTCGGAATCATGAATTAACAAAGGCTTGAAAGTTTGAGACTGAAATTCGGAGTAAAAATGGACCAAATTGATGTGCGAAGTGATTTCGCTTTTACGGACATTCCTTGATTCCGCTCCTGTGAACAGTTTGATTCCACTCATAGTGCTCAAAGTTTGATTCCGCTCCAAAGTGTTTAGGTTATCAGTTCACGTGATCACCCTCGGTTAAATCAATTGAAAGTTGTTGTCTGCCACACTCATATTTGTGGTTCAATGAGAGTTTAGTTGTCGGTTAAATCAGATTGCATGTGACAAAGCGGTCCATTCACGTGATAATCATTCCCGAAGTAGTATTGTCTTTTATCTTCGGGTTGTGTGAAATGTTATAGAAGATTGTCAGTTTGCATGTGAATTAATTTGGAGTTGATCAGTGTGCATGTGATCTACATTGTGTGAATCCAGTTGGCCATGTGAAATATTCAAGTTTGCATGTGAAGTTCTCAAAGTTGTCAACCAATTCATTAGAATAATTGACCAATTGTGTTTCATGCAACTTTAAGTTTGTCAGCCTCATTAATCAACAGTCAAAGTTCACGGCCCAAGTATAGTGTTGTTTGATTAAAGTTCAAGGCCCAAGTTTTAAATCGGCCCAAGGCATACAATACATTACATCGACCCAATTAGCTTTTGAGATTATTCAAGTACAAATATTGATCAATCAAATATTGATCAATATCAAGTTCAATCGGGATTTTTACAAGTTGATTCGAAGCGAATTGGTGTCCAGCTTGTTTGAAACTTGTGTTTTTGTGAACTCTCGAAATCGAAACATGGATTTTGAAGAAGTGTTGGCATATTATCATTATGAATCTCAACAGTATATTTCGATAAAGAAAGAAGAAGAAACAGTCTCAGCAAAAGAAGTTTTGGAAAAAGTTCCGGTTTTTGATCACTCGTCTGATGAAGAGAGTGATAATTATGAAGAGGAAATCCGGGAACTTGAATATCTTAAACAACAACTTCCATCTGATCAACGTAGTGGAAAATTATTTTATTCCGATAAAATTGAAAAGTTGAAAGAAAAACAAGATGCAAAAAGAAAAAAAATCAAAAGGCAGTTATTGTTAAAGAAGAGATCAGAGCTGAGCAGATTGAACAAGTTCCATCGGTCAAGGTTGAGAAAGTAGAATCTAAAAAACCTGTATCTGTGAATCCTGAACCAGAGTTAAAGAAAGAGGTTGCAGAAGACGCACATATCTTTGATCATTCATCAGAAGAAGAGAGTAAGGATGAAAGTGTTCATGAGACAAAAGCTGATGATAAACAGATTCTTGTTTTGCTGAAAAATTGTGAGAAATTGACATCTGAAAATGACAAACTCTTGAAGGATGTTGAGAGTTTGTCATTAGAAAACAAAAATCTTAAAAAATCAGAAAATGTTTTGAAAAATCAAATACATAATTTGGAAAATGAAAAAGTAAAAATTGAGAAAGATTTTCAAAGTCAAATAAAAAGTTTAGAAGATGAGAGAGATTTGTTTGGTAAAAACAATCTTGAAAAACAAATTGCAATCAATTCTTATCTTGAAAAGATTATTCGACTTGAAAAGGAAGCTGAGTGTGCTCAAAAGAAAATCCAGTAATGGGAACAAAAGTTGAAGGTGTTTGTGAATACTTCAACTATTCCTTGTCCAAAACCTTTAAATTTAGTTCCAATAAGTGACAATGTCACAAACTTTGACAAAGTCAAATTTGAAGATTGTGATGAGAAATCTGATGATGAAAATGAAAAAATGAAGAAAAAGAATTTATTTTTGAAGTTAAAAGAAAAGTTTCAAGAAACTGTTCCACAATCAACTGAAAAGGGAGAATGCTCTAAGAAAAAACCTTTGAAGAAGAAAGTGGAACAAAAACAAAAAGAGAAAATTTTGAAAAATGTTCAAAAAGAAAATAAAAGTTCATCAGATAAATCATCCAATCCCAATAAAAAATTACAAAAAGTAAAAAATGAAAATTCAAAAATTGTTGGCAATAAGTGGTGTAGGTTGGACCACAGTGCTCAAAAGCCAAATCCAGCAAACTTGAGGAAGGAATATCACCAAGCCAAACAGTGCTTTGATTTGAGCATTTGGGCTGAAAATGGTGATTGGTACGATAACAGAGTGTGTTACCGATGTGGTTATCAAGGACACATTGCTGTTAATTGCCAAGGTTGGAGTTATGATTCAAGAAGATGCTTTAACTGCAACATCATTGGCCATATTGCTAGAGATTGCTCAATGAAATCAATGAGAAGATCGAGGGCTGAATCTCAGAAGCAGGTGAAGAAACCAGTCAATGTCAAGCCCAAAGAACAGAAGGTTCAAGAACCTAAAGTTCAAGAAAAGAAAGTGAAGCTTTCACAGGGGCAGAAAGATAGACTGAGGAAGAAGAGAAAGAAGGCTAGAGAGTATCTTGAGAAGATCTTGTCCTCGGGTTCATCTGTTGGTAAAAATAAGAGTTCTGATGAATCAACTTCCTCGATGGCAAAGTCAAGCAAGACGAATTCATCGGATACAAATCTGAGGTCGAAAGAAGATAAGAAAAAGAAGAAAATGGTCGGCGATGAATCTGACGTATCTAAGTCAGACAAGCCACCTTCAGGCGATGAATCTGACAGGTCAAAGTCAGACAAGCCATGTGCAGGCAATGATTCTGGTTCGTCAAAGCCAGAGGAGCCATTGGTTGAGGTAAAAATGGAGAATTCAGGTTTAACAATGGATGATGCAAATTTTCCACCATTGTTGAACAAGAATTCGAAATCACCCAAGGACCGTCAGGCTTGGGTGAATCTGTTCAAATGAAAAACCTAACTTACCGGAGTTCCCAGGTTGGTAAGCGTGGAACATGAATCGACACATTTCTTGAGAAATTCACATTTGTGATATTTCGATTTAAAAGTGGTAAATCAGGGACATTAAGTTGTACTTGATTTTCTACAAGTGATATTTGAGGTTTGATCTTAAAAATGTTAGTTTTTACAAGTGGTTGAAGAGAACAAAGTGATGAAAGATCCCCGAATTTGTGAAAAGACACTCAAAACTTATTTTCCAGAAAAACCATTTTGATTAAAACAAACTTAAGTGTTTTGAAATCACTATGGGAAAATAGTTTGTTGTCAGGGGGAGTTCTGATTGTTCAAGCCAAGTGAATGGAGAATTGAAGCAATTCTCATCATGTTGTCACATTTCTTGTACAGTTGGTTTTCAAATTTTCCCAGAAAATCAGAATTGAAACATATTTTGATTTTAGGGGGAGTAAAAATTTAAAAAAATTAGAAAATTTGAAAATGTCAAAAACATTGAAAAATTTAAAAATGAGTTTTGCGGAAACAAGAGGAAATGATAGAAAATCAGTGGACTATCACAGCATGCTAAAGAAATGTACAGTCTAAATGTGATAAACGGTCTCACTAAAGATGTGACGATAGGCTCAGCTAGACTAGTAGATTTGCGATAACGATACAAACTTAAATGAAAAAGCCTAGTTCTAGTGGGAAACATGGTTGAAAGCATAGTACTTAGTTTTGTCCTTCTTGACTGTGTGCCTACTCGGTAATCGCTGATTGTCGACAGACATAAAACTGGTTAATGTTGGAACCTGAAGGTTTATTCATGAAGGATTGCTTAGTTAAGGGATTGATTTTGTAATTGTTTAGTAAATGTGTTGGGTCGAATTATGTATGGGTTGGGTTGTTTAGCTAGTAGTCGCTTGGGCCTAGGTTAAAGTCCATTTTGATTTCTATTTAAGCAAACCTCAACCACTTGGTTGAGGTTGATCAGTTGTTGCGACTTGAAGGACTAGCCGAGAACTTCATAGGGATCTTGTATCAGTCTTTGGTCATCATTGAATGCAAGATTTTTGGTTTGTTACATTATATTGTTCTTGAATCGGCTTGTGATTGTATTCCGCACCTTCACAAGTTAAAGACTGATATCGTTGAAGGATCCTAAACGGGTTTTACAATTGGTATCAGAGCCAAGAAACCAATCTTGGTTCGGTTTTGATATCACTCAGATTCAAGAACAACTTTTACTACTGATCTGGTTTTTGGTGTTTGTTTTGCAGTGAAAAATATTAAATCTTCAAACTGTTCTTGGTGAAACTATTGAAATATATCACTGATTTTGGTTTGTGTGATTTCAGAAAAAATGTTAGCTGATTTCTCGGAGTTGGTGATCAAAGAAAATTCAAAGATTACGATATCTTTGAATTTTTTGAAAAGTGCTGAAAATCAGGGATTACGAGTCAACAGTTTTATCTCATATTTGTTTTGCAGGTCTCGACTCGCAACCATCAGCTGTCTCGACTTGTCCTGTTCTGGTCTCGACTTGCAACCATCAGCTGTCTCGACTTGTCCTGTTCCGGTCTCGACTCGCAACCATCAGCTGTCTCGACTTGCCTCGCTTTAGTCTCGACTCGCAATCGTAGTCTCGACTCGCAACGTCACTTTGCAACGTTACTTGGACTTGGACTTTAATCTGTTGAAAAACCTCTGAACTTAAAAATAATTAATTGATTAATTAATTAATAAATTAATTATGTCGACAAATAACGTTGATTTGGTTGCCCTTAACAAACAACAAGAACTGGATTCAAAGCTTGGAACCACAACACGCATTCCAAGGTTGACTGATGCAAATGATTTTCCCGAGTGGAAATGGCGTTTTGAACAGCACTTGAAGGTCAAAGATTATAAACTTTGGCGGAGCATTTTAAGGGTTCCAAGGGAGATTATGATGGATAGTTCCACTGAACCAGGTCTTAAGGTAAAGAAACCCAAAAGTCAATATACCGAAGATGATCTGCTTATAATTGAAGAAGATGACAGAGCACTTTCATACTTAACCATGGGTTTGGGTCCTGACATTGCTATTGGATTTCGCACCCGCAAATCAGCCAAAGAATTGTGGGAATCATTGATCGATGTCTATGAAGGGAATGAAGATATGAAGGAGAGTCGAAGAAATCTGCTGCGACAAAATTTCAACAACTTCAACCATATTTATGGTGAAACTATTGACAATCAAATTCAGAGGTTTGTGAAGTTAGTAACACAAATGCAGATGGAAGAAATTCATACATCAAATGCATCTACCAATAGACAGCTTCTAAATGCATTGCCAAAGAGTTGGGATCATCATGTCGCTATGATCAAGAAAACTAAAGATCTTGCTAGGTGCAGCCTGTCAGAGATGATCTCTCATACCAAAGCTTGTGAACTTGATGATAAACAAAGAGAAACCAATTATAAAAACAGCATGTTAGCCGCAGGATTTTCCGTTGCTCCAACTTCATCGAACGACAATAACACAGCTCTTTTGTCTCAAGGAGGTTTTCAAATGTTTAGCAACGCAACATCTGCTAAGACTGCTCCCACTTCAACAAATGTCTATTGCTCTGGGTCCTCTAATCAAGCTACTCCTCCACATCCACCAGTTGCTTCCGCTTCCACTGTAAATGCTGTGAATGCCACCACTGCTGCTGCTTTCGCTTCCTCTGCGAAAAATGAGATGATTGCTTTCTTTACACAACAGTCGAAAGAAAATTTGGATATCGCAGCCTCCGTTATAAATTGTTTGAACGCCTTTGTTGCAGGAAAAATTGATCCTCCAAAATGGTGTGGTGATGACCTACATCAGATCCATCCTGATGATGTTGAAGAAATAGACATCACCTGGCAGATGGCAATGGCTGCTTTCAGGGCACAAAAGTTCGTGAAAAGAACAGGTAAAAACAGATGGGGCGCTTCTTTCAATGGAGCTTCTAAGGTGCCTTTTAACTTGCGCTGTTACAACTGTCATGAGGAAGGGCACTATGCTCGAAATTGCACAAAACCACCGATAAATAGAGAACAAACTCCTGCTCAGCCCGTAACTCCTAATCGAGAAAGAGCTCTTGTGACCACTTCTAGTATAACAGATGCTGCTGCTGCTGGAAGTCCTCAACCACAAGGATTAGCTCAAGCCCTGGTGGTTCAGCCCAACATCAACTTTGATTGGAATTCAGAAATTGAGCGTCTGAACATCTCAGCTCCAGAAAATCAAGCTGCTTCAAATAACATTGCTTTCATGACCTCGAATGATCAAGATTCTAAGCCAGAAGAAGAGTCTTCAGCTGAAAACTTTGCTTTTATGACTCAAATTCTTTCAGCTCCAGTTAAAGGTCTCACCAAAGAAGAGGTACTTTCTGTTTTCTGTACTCCTGAGTGTAGGGAAAGGGTTGAAGCTTATAGAATACACAACGCTGAGCTCATTCAAGATTATCAAGACATAAAAAATAAAAATTTTACCTTATCAAAAAACGATAAACTCTATAAAGAAAAAATTGAAGCTCAGCGAAAGGACATCATCAAACTTAAGGATGATGTAAGTGTAAAAACAGCCCATTTCTTAGAAGCTCAGGAGAAAGTTTGCATTTTAACTAAGGAACTGGAAGATATCAGAGACAGATATCAAATAAATGAACTTAATATTAAGAAATTTGATTCTTCCAGCAAACTAGTTAAAAACTTGTGTGATCAACAACTGGCATACAAGGAAAAGAAAGGCTGTGGTTTGGGTTTTAATAAGGCTCCTCCTCCTTATAATGACAATTATACTTATTTACCTATGACTGAGGAGGAGATGATAAATGAAAGTCGAATGACTTATGGTCTCAAAAACTATAAGTCATCATTCAATGGCAAAATAGTTGGGAAACAGAAGTCTGATCCAATAAGTTTTGTTTCTAAAGGCGCAATTGATCCTAACATTTCATCTTCATGTGCAGATGAATTTTCTTAAGTAAAGTGTGGAGATGTTCATGGGAGTGAACCAGTTGTTCTTTCAAATATTTCTGAAAATTATTTTGAACAAACTGAATCTGACATTGCTTTTGGTCGTTCTTTATTTGCGTCGTTTTCTGCTTATGTTTCGTCTTGTGAGCCTGTTGTTTTAGGCAAAACTGATGATGTTTGTGTTGAACCTTTGAACAATAAGTGTGGTGATGATCGTTTTTCAGCTAATGTGTGTGATTGTGATATTTCTAACATTTCAGTTGATGACAGTGTTACAGGTGAGGTCCCTCAGGACGCATTCAGTGAAACCACTGAAACGACTTCTCAAGAAAATCAAGAGTTTCCTGATTCTTCTTCTGAATCTGTCTCAGTGGGAGTCTTTAATGTTGAATCTAGTGGGACTCCATTGGAAACTGTGGTTGAAATTGAACCTGAATTAGTTTCACATGATAAATGCGTTGAGGAAATGCATATTGATGAGACTTCTACATGTTCGAATACTGAATCTGAATTTAGTAATAAAGAAAAGGGAATTGAGATAAGTGAGGAGTCATTAGATAAACAGCCACCAAAATGCTCAGAACAACCACAAGCAAAACACGTTCAGAAAACTAAAACGCCAAATCATTCAAAACCAAGCAAATCTTGTAAAATTTTTCAAAATACTCACAAAATGAAACGTCAAACATGTTTTAACTGTGGCATCGCGGGCCACATTGCCAGAAATTGTGTTCAACTCCCAAGGGCATCGTACAAGAGGAAGTTTGTGCAAGATCAGAAGGTCAAGTCTAACCGATATCGTTGTTCAGATTCAATGACGACTGAAAAGTCTAAGACAATGAAAAACAACTATCGCAAGACTAAACCTTCTGATCAGGATTGGAATGCAGCCAAACACAAAAATCAAAATCAACAAAATGATTTTCGAAGAAATCAAAATAATTCTTTTGGTAACTACAATTCTCACTGGTCTAACAAGAATTGGAAACCTAAAGCTAAGGCCACGCAATCCAATCCGTCTCATACATGTTCTCGAAATTCTGCCATTAGACATACTTTGAAATTTTTAAATAAAGACAATTTAGTGTGGCAGAGAGTGACGTACATTGATGCACAAGGAAAACCCAGATCCACTATGGGCTGGGTTCCTAAATCTAACTAATCCCGCTAATCGTGCAGGAACAGCTGTGGAGGACTACCGTGCGCCTCTGGTACATGGATAGTGGTTGTTCCAGGCACATGACAGGAGACTTATCCCAACTGGTGAATGTCAAAGAATTTAATGGTGGATATGTCTCATTTGCGGGAGGAGAATCAGGTAGAATCACATTGAAAGGAACCGTACGAAACGGCGTTTTAAGCTTCGAAAATGTTAACTATGTTCCAGAACTGAAACACAATCTGTTGAGCATTTCTCAGATTTGTGATCGAGGAAATTCAGTTCACTTTACAAAGAAAGGATGTCATGTTCTTAAACCTGGGATTGTCATTCCAGAAGACTGGTTCTTAATGTCAGAAGAGAGACGAGGAAATGCTTATGTGATTGATATGAACAAGAAACCATGTGAAGAAATTACTTGCCTATTTTCGAAGATTTCAGAACATGATGGTCTACTGTGGCATCGTCGCCTTGGGCATGTGAACATGAAGAATTTGAACCGACTGACTAAAGGTAAATTAGTACGTGATCTTCCGATAAAAGATTTCATGTTGGTTGAAAAGTGTGTTGCTTGTGCAAAAGGAAAAGCTCATCGAAAACCGCATAAGGCTAAACCTGCACCCTCGACGAAAGCCGTGCTCGAATTACTTCACATGGATCTTTTTGGTCCAGTGAATGTATTGAGCATTGGCAGGAAAGCTTATTGTCTTGTAATCGTTGATGATTACTCTCGTTACACCTGGGTGTATTTTCTAAGTCACAAGAATGAAACTGCAGCCTTAGTAAAACAATTCATCACTCTGGCTGAAAATCAAGCGAGCTCTAAGGTGAAGGTTATTCGATCTGACAATGGGACAGAGTTCAAGAATGTTACCTCGGACACATTCTGCACTGAAAAGGGAATTGATCGTCAGTATAGTGCACCACGGACTCCTCAACAGAATGGAGTAGCTGAAAAAAGAAATCGTACTCTTATCGAGGCTGCACGAACTATGTTGGCTGACTCGAAGCTTCCTAGTTTTTTTTGGGCTGAAGCTGTTAGCACGGCTTGTTACGTCCAGAATCATGCTTTAGTAAATAAACGTCATATGAAAACTCCTTATGAGATTCTGGAAGGACGTAAACCTTCGGTTTCACACTTTAGTATCTTTGGATGTCCATGTGTATTATTACTTATGGACTCTAATGGAAAATTTGAGGTCAAAGGGGACGAATGTTACTTTGTTGGATATGCGAAAGGTTCTGCCTATCGGGTATACAACAAAGAAACTAAAAAGGTCGTCGAGTCGTGCAACATTGAATGGCTTGAAGAAAACGTTACGGATGCTAGAGTTGGACCAGATTGGTTATATGATTATGCTGAATTGTTTAAATCATTTAATATTTTGTCAAGTGATTTTTTAGATGCAGGTGTGTCTATTCCAAAACAACCGTTGTCTTTTGGGGATACTGAAGAAGAAGAACAGACAGAAGGAAGTGTTAGACATCATACCATTGATCCGCCAGGAATGGTTTTTACACAGCATCCTCTGTCTCTTCAATCTCCTGAAGGTGCTCAATCTAGTGGAATTTCACACAATGCAGCTGGATCAGAACTGTTTGCTGACCCTATTCCTGAAGAGTATACTGTTACCACTCCTGTGAGTCACAGTCCGGTAGCACCTAATGAGGGGGAGTCAAGTAACACACACACATATCCAGACGAGACAATACCTGAATTTGCTATTCCAACTAGTGTTCAAAGAAATCATCCTATTGAGAACGTGATAGGTCCTGTGAATGCAGGAGTTTAGACTAGAAGCCAATCTGGAACCATTAATTTGTGCTTATATTCTAGCTACATTTCTCAAATTGAACCTAAAACCATTGATGTAGCATTGCAGGAACCAGGCTGGGTGGATGCTATGCACGAAGAGCTAAATCAGTTCGAGAAGCTAGGAGTATGGAAACTTGTGGAGTTGCCAAAAGGAAAACGCAAGCTTGGAACTCGCTGGGTTTTCAGAAACAAGCAAGATTCTGAAGGAGTTATTGTTCGAAATAAAGCACGATTAGTGGTCTAAGGATTCAGACAGATAGAGGGACTGGATTATAATGAAGTCTATGCCCCTGTCGCTCGACTTGAAGCAATCCGGATTTTCTTAGCATACGCATCCTTCATGGGATCACTGTTTACCAGATGGATGTCAAAACGACATTTTTGTATGGAGAAGTGAAGGAAGAAATTTTTGTTGAGCAACCACCGGGTTTTATTCATCCAGATCATCCAGAATATGCATACAAGCTTGACAAGGCTTTATATGGGTTGCATCAAGCACCTAGGGCTTGGTATGCTACTCTGACAGAACATCTTCTGGCTCATGGATACACACGAGGCACAATAGATCAGACTCTGTTTATCAAAAGAGTGGGCAAGGATCAAATTTTGGTTCAAATCTATGTCGATGATAATATCTTTGGGTCTACAAGTGAGGAGCTTTGCAAAGATTTTGAGAGAGTTATGCAAAAGAAGTTTTAAATGAGTGCACTTGGTGAAATGACATTGTTTTTGGGTTTACAAGTTAAACAAGATTCACAGGGCATTCTAATTCATCAAGGGAAATACGTGGACGATGTGCTGAAGAAATTCAAGTTCACTGACGCTAAACCGGCAGAAACTCCAATGGCAGAAAGACTGTTGTTAACTGAAGATGCTGAAGGATCCCCGGTTGATCAGCGACTTTATAGGTCCATGATTGGATCATTAATGTATCTGACAGCTAATCGTCCTGACATCATGTTTGCTGTCTGCAATTGCGCACGATATTAGGCTAATCCTAAAACTTCTCATCTTACTGCTGTTAAACGAATCTTTCGGTACCTTAAAGGCCGACCCAGGTTTGGTCTGTGGTATCCGAGGGATTCGAATTTTGACCTGTTTGCGTTTTCTGACAGTAATTTTGGAGGCACTGACAAGGACAGGAAATCCACTTCTGCTGGTTGTCAATTTTTGGGTGACAGACTCATTTCTTGGCAATGCAAGAAGCAACAAACGGTTGCTATTTCTACAGCTGAAGCAGAGTATGTTGCAGCTTCGGCATCTTGCTCACAAGTGGTGTGGATGCAGCATCAATTGCAGGACTATGGTTTGACTTATCTTAAAACTACTATATATTGTGATAATGATGCTGCCATACAGATTGTGAAAAACCCTGTCTTCCACTCAAAAACCAAGCACATTGATATTAAAGTTCATTTTATACGAGACTGCTTTGATAGAGGTCTTATCAAACTTGAGCAAATCGATACAGATGCAAATGCTGCCGATTTGTTCACCAAACCTGTCAGCAGTTCGAAGTTTCAAGTGCTTGTGGATTTTCTGAAAATGATCCGCTTTACTGACTGAGCATGTGTTTGTTTTTTTGTTTTGTTTCGTAGGTAAATTTGTTCATAAAGTTTTCTATTCTTAGGTAGTTTTTATTTATGCTCAAATTTAGGGGGAGAAAATTAAAAAAAAAATACAAAAACATTAAAAATTTGAAAAATACAAAAACATTAAAAAATTTGAAAAATACAAAAAGAGGCATTGCATGACTGGGAAATGAAATGAATTTTCACATTATGGTCAAGGGCTGACTCATGTAAGACCAGTATCGAAATAGTTTGACTCTAGTATGATGTGTTGGTATGCTCTATCCTTAAGATTGGAAACATTGATTGTTTTGTTCAGAACTAAAATTGTACATGACCCCAGGAAAGAAAGTCACTTGGAATTAGCTCATTTCTATTTGAATGTCTGTATGTTGTCCCGATACACACAATTTTGATCTGATTCTGAAATATTCTCTGAAAAAGTCGTGTATCTCCTTTGCTGCATCCAGATATATGCTGACCTGGAGGTGCTAGGCAACGTCAGCTTCTGCTGCATCCAGATACATGCTGACCTAGTTGTACGTTGTCGCTCTGTAGATCTATTAAACACCCGAAAGAGGCCCTCAAGTGCCCAAAAGAAACCCTAGAAACCTATATCAAATTGAGAAAAACTCATTTGATCTTGTATATTATACCATCTTTGCTTATGATCTATTCTGTTCTCTTCTCAATCTATTCCCAGTTAAGATTTCAGAGATCTGGATTGGACTTGTGAAACATGTGGTAGGGAAGCAACTTGCATGATAGAGTGTGCTGTATATATTTCCGGGATTTGATTAGTATTTGTTTGGGTGTTCATTGTTAAGAAATCAAAACATGATAAAATTTGTTACAGGCAGTTATATGGAAAAAGGTCTAGGGAGATGAGTTTAGGTGGATGAATATACTGGCAATTGTCTAGATCATTCGGTAGTAGATCAGTGTTGATAAGTGAAGTCAAGCCCGAAACCTCGTGATTTGATCCCTGAGCAATTTTGTTTATTTCCTATTTTATTTTGTAAATAATAGTTTCTATAATTTGTTTTTGTTTTAGGTTTTGTTTTCGTAAATTATGCTCAGATGGTTTAGTGGATTGTTAAAATTATAGCTGATTTATTAAAGGGATTTTTATCATTAATTAATTTATCAAAATAAATCCTTTAAGTCGGTTAGGTTTAAACGTTTGGTCATGGACCAAAAGTCTAAGGCCCAGGCCCATTTTATTTGGTTTTGAGGTATAAATCACAGGTCTCGAGTCGAGACCTTACTTCTCACTCGAGACCTTCTGAAATTCTCTCTCAAAGTTCCAGCGTGATTTTCTGATATTGTGTTTCCGACTTGATTCCGACGTGATTCTCCGGTTTCGAGTCATCATATTCTGTGTTTCTAGTCTCGATTCACTGTTTATTAAGGTATGATGATGTTTTGTGTGAAGTTTTTGCAGATAATATGAAGATTTGATGATGATCTGATGAAGTTTTGAAGATGACCAAGAACCCTAATTTTTATATATTTTGGTCTTCAAACGAACCATAAGATGTTTTTGGGATTTTGATCTAAAATCTGAAAAGTTAAAGTTGTTTGTGGGGGTCTCGACTCAGATAACATAAGGACTCGAGACCAGTGATTACGAGTCGCAATCTCAAGATCTCGACTCATGGTCTCGACTCGAGATCTCTTAGTCTCGATTCATGGTCTCGACTCGAGATCTCTGTGTCTCGACTCATGGTCTCGACTCGAGAACTCATGGTCTCGAGTCAACAGTAACAGTCTCGAGTTGAAATTGTCGTTATCTGAGTCATGATGCTGTTGAACTTTTAAGACTGTTGACTCTAAAATTTGAGATTTTTGAATTTGATTCAAGTGTGTGTTGAATTTTTCATGTTTCTAATAGACTTGTGTTTCATGCAGATATGGATTTGAAATTTATTTCAACACATAATCAAGCAGGATATTTAGCACCTCCTCCGGAGAAACACAAGAAGTTGTACACTTCATTGATGAAAGGTCTCAACAGTTGTCGTATAGTGCACGCACTACGAGAAAATCCAATTATCTACGAAAATCTTATTCAAGAGTTTTGGAAAAATGCGAAAATTGAAGTTGTTGATGGAAAGGGAGCTATTGTTTCTGAAGTTTAAAAGAAGGTTGTTACTGTGACAGAACAGATGATTCGAGAAGTTTTACAGTTCAATGATCAAGAAACAGATTCAATTGAACTTCCCGCTGGTACAGTTGAAGCGATATTACCAAGATTGAGTTATGAAGGGAAGTATCCTCCTCTGGTTAAGAAGTTTGTGCATCCATATTGGCGTCTTTTGTTGCATATGTTTGTCTTATGTATGACAGAGAACAGAGGAGGCACAGATCAGTTGAACATTACTCAGTCTGCTGCTCTTGTTTGTGTGATAACAAATGAGCCTTTCAATTTTTCAAAGTATATTTTGGAAGCGATGAAGAGGAATGTGTTTGGAGTTAGAAAGGACAAGTTTCTCATGTATCCAAGGTTTTTGCAAATGATTTTTAATGCTTGTTATCCAGAGTTGGAGAGATCTGGTAACACTTTGGAGTTGAAGCCTATGGGTCCAGCTTGTTTTGGTGCTCTCACTCCAAAGAAGGGTACTGAAAAGAAATTTGAAGAATTAATTCCGTTGGAGAAATTTGGTCAATTTGTAGAGACTGAAGATGTTGTTGCTAATCCAGTAATAGTGCAACCTGTTCCAGTGAGTGATGCGCCTGCAAATGCTATAGTTGCTGAAGAACATGATATTCAAAGGGTTATTGACGATGAGCCTGAGACAGAGATTTTGACGATTGACTCTGATGATGAAGGCATTGAGATTATGTGTGATTCTAGGGAAGATGAAGAGCTTCCTCCTGAAGCTGAAGTTGATACTGCTGTTTCTGCTGTTCCACCTGTGATTACTGCTGAAAGTTTGGCTTTGCTATTAAAGTCTGTAACTGATAAGATGGGAAATCCTCCTTCTGATCTTTCAGTATCTAGTGAAGAGCCTGGTGAAAACCCAAAGGATTCTGATTCCATGCCATTGAAGCGGAAAAGGAGGGATCCTCGACTCGGAATGTATGTTGAGCAAAGCAAAGATCAATCCATGAATATTGCTGAAGATGATGACGGTTTATATGATTTCGATTTTGAGAGAAGTGTTGCTGATACCACCACCACTACTGAAAACATCTTTGAGTTTGATGCTGACACTCAAAGAAATGATGTGGATACCACCATTGCTGATGTTCAAGTTACAACTGTTGATACTGATTCTGTTGTTGATACTATGTCACTTGGTATTTCTGAATCTGCAGGTCCTTCTGGAGTTGTTCATGATATGCCTAGCAGTTCAAGTGGTAAGAGACCTGAAGAACCATTGAGAATGCCATTTGATGATGATTCAAGTGATGATGATGAGTTTATTAGCATGAGAGATATGAAGAAACGAATGGTTGTACTGGAGCAAGATTCAATTCATAAAGACGCGAAGATTATCCAACTTGAAGATACTATTGTGAAGAAAGATCAACAGATTGAGCAGCTTCAAGGAGATGTTAGTTTGTTGTTCAATATGGTTTATGATTTACGTGGGAAGTTGGAGAAGAAATTTGGACAAGAGTTCTCTGATCCAACTGATGTTGAAAACAGAAGAAAAGCCTTTGCTAAGGATGATGCTGAAAGAAGTGCTGCAATGGAACAATATTTCAAGAGAGTTACAAATCCAGCGGCAGACAAAGAGAAGGCGGAAAGAATTAAAAAGAAAAGGGAGTTTGTAATTTTGAAGAACAAGAATTTAAATCCAGATGATGAGGATGCTCATGCAACTCACCATTTAATGGATGTTGGTGAAACTCTCTATGATAAAGTTGGAAATCGTTCTGGTGTGGTTAGCTGGGGATATGATCATGATCGTAAAAGATGGTGGATAAAGAGAAAAGTTGGTCCTGTCGAGTGGTACAAACATCCAGGCCAGTTTCAGTCTTTTACTAAGGTTGATTTAACAAACTTGTCTAAAGCACCTTATGTAGATGATAAGCCTGGAGGTGTTGGATATATGTTTTTTGAAAGATTGCAGAGGGAAGTTCTTCGTAACTTTCCTTCGATGCGCACAGCAGAATCCTTCGTTAGACCAGCTAAAGGGATTAGAGATCCATACACAAACAAGCGTATGAAGATTGTGCACTGGCCTGTAACTGACAAAGAAAAGACAATTTCGTTGGTGAAAAAAGATTCCAAAAGGTGCTTTGAAGTCTTTACATTTCTGGACTTATGATGAGCGTCTAGGACAGGCAGTGATTGTTTGTGATGATGAAGTGAGTTTTCGTTTGGTGGATCAAATCGATTTGTTGAATCTTGCTTATGAAGACTTAGAAGTTTTAGCTCGTAATCAGATTAGAGCTACAGAAAAATATGAAGAAATAGCAAAAGGTTGGACTGCTGCTGTTGCTTCAGTTATGCATATCAATCGAAAGGGTTTTGGTGGCTACAAAGATAGTGCGAGTGGTGATCATGACAGTCGAAGTTAGAAGAACCTCCATGCATAAACCTAGGGGGAGATTGTTGGAACCTGAAGGTTTATTCATGAAGGATTGCTTAGTCAAGGGATTGATTTTGTAATTGTTTAGTAAATGTGTTGGGTCGAATTATGTATGGGTTGGGTTGTTTAGCTAGTAGTCGCTTGGGCCTAGGTTAAAGTCCATTTTGATTTCTATTTAAGCAAACCTCAACCACTTGGTTAAGGTTGATCAGTTGTTGCGACTTGAAGGACTAGCCGAGAACTTCATAGGGATCTTGTATCAGTCTTTGGTCATCATTGAATGCAAGATTTCTGGTTTGTGTTTTGATCATATTATTGTTACATTATATTGTTCTTGAATCGGCTTGTGATTGTATTCCGCACCTTCATAAGTTAAAGACTGATATCGTTGAAGGATCCTAAACGGGTTTTACAGTTAAGTTTGTGAACTTTCACAACTTTGCTGAAAAGTCACTGTGATGGTGCATTTCATTTTGCAAAGATTTAAACTTGTTTTATTTCTTTAGTTTGTTTAAGCATCGGACATCCTCTGCGTATACGTGAGTATCGACTTGGATGTTATTGCCTAAATGTTCTGCTTTATTTTCGTTGGTGTTTCGTTTAAGCTTTGGATCACATCTGCGTATACGGGAGTATCGACCTGGTGGTTAAAGCCTAAACAACTTCAACTTGTTTTATTTTTCTTATTTTGTTTAAACATTGGACTTTCTCTGCGTATACGGAAGTATCGACCTGATTGTTAATGTTTAAACATTCTGAGTTGTTTTGGCACAAATCACAGTTGATAAAAGTTTAAAGGCATTACTTGAGTCAGTGTATTGCATGATGAGGGGATATGCTGAGATCGTGGGGTCCATAAGTACTTAGTGCTATCTAAATATACCTTAACTATCGGTAAGCAATTCGAAAGTTTTTATATTGAGCTTAAGTGGACAACAATATCGTCAATCTATGTGAATCGTTTAGAACTGAAAATGTGTAAAGCTTAACGGTGCTAGTGATTGGTCACATAAACTGATATGATCCTCTTACACAAACTCACAAAAATAGTGTCTGTAAATATTATTTTACTGCATTTCATTCTATTCAAAAATCCAAAAAGATTTTAGATTGTTTTAGCATAAATTTTGAAAAATTCAAAAAGATTTTTGACAACTAATGTTGAAGAGCTGATTTTCAAAATTTCAAGTGCTGAACATGATGAACAGGGTTGGGTTTGAGTGTTGAATTGAAAATTTTTGAATTAAGAAAGAAGTTGAGATTAGTTAATCAGGGTCATTAATTTGAACTTGGTGTAACTATTTCTAGTAAGTTTTTCTTATTGATTTAAGTAAAAACTTATGTTTTGGTGAGAAGTGTGCAGGAGATGTACTGAACAAGAGTTAAAACCAGGATGCAATCTCAAGGTGATAGCTAATTCCAGATGGCGATCCCATCATGATGAGAGGGGGAGTCTAACGAGGTTAGAGCCAAAGAGAAGATTCTGGTATATGCTAAGAAAGAAAAGTGATGCGCGTTTAAGTGTCGTATATTTTAGGTGTATATTTTAAGCCCTTTTTAACACTTACTTTAGCCAAGTTTTAAATTTATAAAACACGATATTTTACTAACACTAAACACACATATGGGCAAGTGCACCCATCGTTGAGCGTAGTATAGCGTTGGTAAGATACCGAGGTCGTCCAAGGACACAAGAGCTTTTAATACCGGTTTATCCTCAACGTCTAACCAAAACAAAAGTTTAGAAAAAAATGTTTTAAACTAAGAAAAGTAAAACTAACTAAATGCTGAAAATAAAAATAAAAATAAAAATAAAAACAGATAGACAAGATAAATCACTTGGTTCCGACTCGTATCTAGTATAACCTTTGATTATTTCCGCACTTTTGCACATAATTAAGAGATTATCTTAGTTATTGTAGTAGGCCCCTCTTTTGAAGGTGACGTTACCCTCACCCCAGTAGTTTGAGTCAGCAGGGATACATTCCTAAAGGGGTGGATTATTGGAAGATAATGAATTAAGTTATTAATGCAGTATTGTGGTAGGCCCCGCTTTTGGCGGTGACGTTACCCTCGGCTAAGTAGTCTGAGTCAGGAGGGATACAGTCCTAAATAGCCGGGTTATAGTATTAATAGTAGTTAACTTATGAGGGGATCAAAGAGTTTGGACCCCCGCCATCCAATACCGTGAAGTATTGAAGGAGGTCCTACTAAATTTGACCCAGGTCCATTGCAGGACCTCTAAACGCTGAACAATGGCAAGACCTTTACCAAACCGTTCCCTTAACCCCCTACCAGGTAGCCAACATACCTCCATATAGACCGTGGAGATATGAATGGTGAAAATCCTTTATTTTATATAGACAGTAAAATAATGCCAAGACACCACGGACAAACGATAAGGAAAGATCACCTTCAACATAAGTAACTAGTTATTAAAGTCATTAATACAAAACCAAATAAAAAGTGCAAAAGATTAGAAATAAAAAGTATTATACTAGACACTTTGTCTTCACCAAGTGATGTAAGAGACTTAGGCAAACATGGCCTTGATTGTCAAGAACTCTTACGATCAATCTTGGATCCCGAGACGACTCACACACTCTATGATGGACAATGGATGATGGTGGTGGATGATGGTGTTGTGATGGTGGTGGGTGGTGGATGAAGTGTGAGAGAGGTGGTGTGCCAAGGGATGAGTTGCAATGAAACCAAGCACTCCTATTTATAGGCTGAACAGAAGCCTGGGCACGGCCCCGTGTTCGCTGGGCACGGCCCCGTGCCCGTCTGACACTCTCTCTCTTCATTAATTGTAATTCGCAATTACAATTAATACGCCTGCAGTACTTTCGGCACGCCCCCGTGTCCGCTGAGCACAGCCCGTGGTGGGCAATAGAAGCTTCTATAGATTTGTCTTTTCTGCTGCTTCATGGGCACGGCCCCGTGCTGGCTGAGCACGGGGCGTGTTCAGCCTTCTGTTTTCTCTATTTTGCTTTGGAAGGTGCCGTTGAGGGTTCGGGCAGTCCACTAATGTTCCTTTTCTTGTATTTATGTTGGATTTAGCTGTCTTTTTGCTTCTTTTGCGTTTTTGAGCTCATTTAATCCTGAAAATACAAAAGGAAGACAAAAATACTCTTTTTCCAATATTAGTACTAAAAAATGGTTAGTTTTATGCCTCATTTGATGTAATTTATATGTTGCATTTTACACACATCAAATACCCCCACACTTGAACTTTTGCTTGTCCTCAAGCAAAACTCTTTAATATGTGGCTTACACTCCCAAATGGAATAGGTAGAAGAGAAGGTTTTGGGCTTGTCATAGAGTGTCGGGATTTCCAAGATCTTTTTGGGTTTTATTTTTATTTATTTACACTCCTATTCGTAATGATTTATTTAGAACTGTTCATAAAAGAAATTACTTATTTGGGCATAACATGCCTTTTTAAAATTCTATTTATATACAAGTTCACATACCTCGCGGGGAAATCACTCACACTCGGCCGAAAGTGTATTTTTAGTGAATCACTCGAGAGCGGCACGGAACTTATTCCTACCATAGGCTTGCCAAGAAATCAATCCTCCTCCTTTTTAACTTTTATACCTTTGTAGATATCAAGAGGACTTTGTGGGTTAAGGGTTGGCTAGGGTTAAAGGTAGGTGGTTGGGTTAGTGGTTAGTAGAAAAAGGGCTAAAAGCGTAACAAGTGTCGGTTTTCGCATTTTTACAACTTTATTTTTGATGAAGCTTTTATTCAAACAAAGTTATTTTTGATTACTTTGTTTGTTTATTTTCTTTTTGCTTCATCATCATCGATTTTTTTTTTTTTTTTTTTTTTTTAAGGAAAAACCGAACTTGTTACTAAAATAAAGGGTTAAAAATGAAAAAGGTTTTGGTGGGTGAAATGGTTTTTGTTTTGGGTGATGAAACGAAAAGGTTTAGGCTCAAAGGGGCTAACTAGGGGGATTTTTGGGTAGGTGGTAAAAGAAAAAGAAAAATAATGGTGTAGAAATGAAAAATGTTAGTCCTAATGCCTCCATCATTTACTTACTCGGGTTTAAGTTGATAAGGACCGGGAATGTATTGTCATGGCAAGTTCTAGAGTCGTAAGAACCAAGCGGCTATTCACACAAGAAACGAAAAATGAGCATTTAGTCAAATGATATGGAATTGTGTGCTCAATAAAGGCTCAAAACTCACTTTTGTGGGAATGGGTTTTTATGTGATCAAGTATATATAATCAAATTTTAAATAAGTTTGTCATGCCTTTTCATAATTTTCTTATGTTGGTTCTTTTTTTATCACTACGCTATCGGTTGTAAATTTGTAAAAATATAACCTTTTTGAGAACTTGGATTTCCCGAGTTAAACCTAGACAAGAAAAAAAAAATGAAATTTTTGAAAAAATTTGGGGTGATTAGCGGTTCCAATAGAGTTTTGTGTAAGGCTTGTATTTAGGACTTGCAAAATTCAAGGCTTTAGCATCCCCCCCACACTTAAATTACACATTGTCCTCAATGTGTCCCAAAAATAAATTTTTAGGTTGATTAGATGTGTAAAATAGTGTTTAAAAAGCAAAAATTTGTGTTACTGGGCACTGAACACGGCCCCGTGTTATCCGGGCACGGCCCCGTGTTCAAGTGCCAGTAAAAAAATTGAAATAAGAGAAACAGAAGTCTGGACACGGGGGCGTGTTGGGTGAACACGGCCCGTGTCCATTTACCTGTACTGGGCGTTTTCTGCAGGTGGTTCGACACGGGGCCGTGTTGGTTGGGTACGGCCCGTGTTGAACCTACTGAAATGGAGAAAATTGTCGGGTTGCCTCGTTCTTGTGCATGGGATCATTTTTCTCGTTCCCCTTTTCATCCTTTACCACCATGAGTGTGTTTTATTCATTACAAACCATCCAAACATTAAAACCATCATTTCATTTCATCATAGAGAGAACTTACATAATCCTAAATTAAACTAGATAAAACAAAGAAATAACAAACCATGGAGTCCTAGCCTTTACTTTATTTTAATTTAGCAAAATTTCCAAGAAATAATCAATCTTGGTTAAACAAGGCCTTAGTGAACTCCTTCTTCTGAGTGCGGTTCTCCTCAAATGTCGGCGAGCCATTCTTCTATCTCCCTTGGAAGGAGAAAAGAAGGCTCATTGGCATTAGTTTGAGGAGTTTCAACTTCCACCGGGATCTCTTGTCGATGTTCCATGGGAGGTTCCGCCGGAAAGTCTTCCCACCCGGTAGGGTTGTTGATTCCGAGAGCCAGGTTCCAATCCTGTTGAGGAAGGACTGGTTCCATTGGAGGTGCTACAAGAATATTTAACCTCTGGTGCAAGAGGTTAATTTCTTGGAAGCTGCTTTCAAGTCCCATCGTAAGATCGTTAATACGGTCGATAAGGACCTCCTCTACTGAAGTCATTTCGTCGAGAGCCTCCCTTAATGCTATCACATAGTGCACAAGTGTAGCTTCAATGGAGGGTCTTCTTCCTCTTCGGTTGTTTGACGAATGCATAGAAGATGTATCGCTGTTTTCACTCGACATCCTACGAAAAATAAACTAAAAATAGCTTATTTAATGAAACAGTAACCGGACACGGCCCCGTGCTCACTGAGCACGGCCCCGTGTCCATCTTTCTGCAGAGTTTTGGAACAAGGAAACTTGTATTTTTAAGTTATTTTCTGAATGTTGTGTGCCCTTTTTGGCTACTAATAACTTAAAACAATGTTTCATAACATGTTTTTACCAAGATTCTTTGAACAAAACTCATTTATCCCTACCATAGAGTTGGAGGAATTCCAAACTTTCAATGGTAGTTCTTGGAGAAAGATGAAGAAGAAGAAGGAAATTACTAAAAGAGGAAGGGACAAGATGGGTTGTTGGAACCTTCTTTTAGACTTACCTAGGATAGTTTGAGAGAAGATTCCTGCAAATCTCTGCCCCAAGTTGGTCCAAATGTGCAGAATTCTTGGCTGCATTTATAGAAAATGACAGCAACCTGGACACGGCCCCGTGTTCAGTGGACACGGCCCCGTGTGCAGGTGTAGTTCTGACACAGTTTGTCCGTATTCTGACGTACTGATCAGAATGGAATCTTTCGATGGACACGGGGGCGTGTTGGCTGGGCACGGCCCCGTGTCTAAGGACTGTTTTATGAAGTTGTCTAGATTTTTAAGGAACTTGTTAGTATCGGGTGGCTCCTGACTGGTTGGAACAACCCCAAAGTGCCTAATATACCTTAATTGTCCTAGACTAAGGCGAGAACGCAAGAGGTTGTCGGTGAGGGTAATTCCTATTTTCATTCTAGGTGGACAAGTCCAACCCTTTTCCGGGCTCTTGTTAAAGAAGGTATATGCCGAATCGCTCAGGTCTATGTATGCACCGAACGAAGTCGATGGAGAGTCCTTCACGGCACAATCGACACAGGGACGACTATCGTCCAAGTCTTTGCTAGGTACGAAGGCATTTTCAGGAGCAACGAGGTTGTCGGAATGCGGTTCCAACATTTCTTCATGGGTATTGTCTTGGGGCGGATTAATAAAATCCTTCCCAAGCTCTTCTATCCATTTCAGAATTAACTCTTCTAGTTGAAATAACTCGCTAAGGAGCATTTCCCCTAGAATATCTGGCTGGGCGCATTCGAGGGAGAAATAGTGCTTATTTTTACTTTCGCCCCTCTTAAGGTTGTGAGAAGATTGTGGGTCCATGTAGTGGGGCCTATAATTTAGGAAGTAGCATTTTACTTCTTCATGTTCGCCACCACATAATTGACACCACATACCATAAGAGTGCCGAAAGTAAAAATAATTACTATCACTCATGTTTATGTCAGAAATTACCAACCGTCGGGATCTAACGGTTCTGTTTTCAGTAGCTGAAACTTGGGCACGGGGGCGTGTTTAGTGGACACGGCCCCGTGTTCAGCTTACTGTCTGATGTAAAACAGGATTGCCAGTTCCAATGATTGAGCACGGGGGCGTGTTCAGCGGGCACGGCCCGTGCTGAGCTCTGCAGAAGCTGAAAAACTAAGAAAATCCTAAAAAAATAAAAAGAAAAATAAAAGATGATTAGGCCGTTGATTCCTAACTTTCTTAAAATCCTTGTGTCCCCGACAACGGCGCCAAAAACTTGATGCGCGTTTAAGTGTCGTATATTTTAGGTGTATATTTTAAGCCTTTTTTAACACTTACTTTAGCCAAGTTTTAAATTTATAAAACACGATATTTTACTAACACTAAACACACATATGGGCAAGTGCACCCATCGTTGAGCGTAGTATAGCGTTGGTAAGATACCGAGGTCGTCCAAGGACACAAGAGCTTTTAATACCGGTTTATCCTCAACGTCTAACCAAAACAAAAGTTTAGAAAAAATGTTTTAAACTAAGAAAAGTAAAACTAACTAAATGCTGAAAATAAAAATAAAAATAAAAACAGATAGACAAGATGAATCACTTGGTTCCGACTCGTATCTTGTATAACCTTTGATTATTTCCGCACTTTTGCACATAATTAAGAGATTATCTTAGTTATTGTAGTAGGCCCCTCTTTTGAAGGTGACGTTACCCTCACCCCAGTAGTTTGAGTCAGCAGGGATACAATCCTAAAGGGGTGGATTATTGGAAGATAATGAATTAAGTTATTAATGCAGTATTGTGGTAGGCCCCGCTTTTGGCGGTGACGTTACCCTCGGATAAGTAGTCTGAGTCAGCAGGGATACAGTCCTAAATAGCCGGGTTATAGTATTAATAGTAGTTAACTTATGAGGGGATCAAAGAGTTTGGACCCCCGCCATCCAATACCGTGAAGTATTGAAGGAGGTCCTACTAAATTTGACCCAGGTCCATTGCAGGACCTCTAAACGCTGAACAATGGCAAGACCTTTACCAAACCGTTCCCTTAACCCCCTAACAGGTAGCCAACATACCTCCATATAGACCGTGGAGATATGAATGGTGAAAATCCTTTATTTTATATAGACAGTAAAATAATGCCAAGACACCACGGACAAACGATAAGGAAAGATCACCTTCAACATAAGTAACTAGTTATTAAAGTCATTAATACAAAACCAAATAAAAAGTGCAAAAGATTAGAAATAAAAAGTATTATACTAGACACTTTGTCTTCACCAAGTGATGTAAGAGACTTAGGCAAACATGGCCTTGATTGTCAAGAACTCTTACGATCAATCTTGGATCCCGAGACGACTCACACACTCTATGATGGACAATGGATGATGGTGGTGGATGATGGTGTTGTGATGGTGGTGGGTGGTGGATGAAGTGTGAGAGAGGTGGTGTGCCAAGGGATGAGTTGCAATGAAACCAAGCACTCCTATTTATAGGCTGAACAGAAGCCTGGGCACGGCCCCGTGCCCGTCTGACACTCTCTCTCTTCATTAATTGTAATTCGCAATTACAATTAATGCGCCTGCAGTACTTTCGGCACGCCCCCGTGTCTGCTGAGCACGGCCCGTGGTGGGCAATAGAAGCTTCTATAGATTTGTCTTTTCTGCTGCTTCATGGGCACGGCCCCGTGCTGGCTGAGCACGGGGCGTGTTCAGCCTTCTGTTTTCTCTATTTTGCTTTGGAAGGTGCCGTTGAGGGTTCGGGCAGTCCACTAATGTTCCTTTTCTTGTATTTATGTTGGATTTAGCTGTCTTTTTGCTTCTTTTGCGTTTTTGAGCTCATTTAATCCTGAAAATACAAAAGGAAGACAAAAACACTCTTTTTCCAATATTAGTACTAAAAAAGGGTTAGTTTTATGCCTCATTTGATGTAATTTATATGTTGCATTTTACACACATCAAAAAGAGACTGATAAAGACTGAAGATTGAGAATACTCGACACTTAAGACTCGTCAACATCTGAGGGGGAGTCTGTTGGTGCATTCATCTGTCGTCTTCGTCTTATGTCGAGTCTCAGGTTCGTTGTGGATTGGTTCAAGCATGATGTCATCCTATCCAATGATGACATCATAATGGTGACATCATTATTGCATCATCTTACAAAAGACAAAATATTTTGGAAGATTAAATGTAATTTCGCTCATATGTCAATGTCTTGATTTCGCTCTTGTGTCCAAAGTCCTGATTTCGCTTTTATGGTTATTCCTGATTTCGCTTATGTGTCATGTACATAAGAGCGAAATCAGTGAGCCTATATAAGGGTTGTATGAGCGAAATCAGCAAGATAGTTCTAGGTGTTGTCTTCCGATGAGCCACGAAGTGCTGCCGAAGTGTTGACTCGATTGTAAACGTCATTCAAATCAATAGAATCAACATATTAAATTGAATTCTCGTTGAATTGAATCTGATTTGTCTGTTTCCGCCGTTCAAATCAGTAATAGCTCTTCTAACCAACTCGTTTAGGTCCGAATTCAATCCTACATAAGAAACAAATGACTTCAGTAAATGACGAAAAAGTTGAAATCAAAATTGACAAAGTCTTTGTACAAAATGACAAAGATTTTCCGAAGTTAAATGATGCATTTTGTGTTGAAATGCCTAGGGTCAAACAGACCTGGGCTAAATTGTTCAAGTGATTGAATTAAGTTGAATGTGCAGGTGCTTCCGAATATATCTGAATGTCAATAAGAAGAGTGTCGGAGCAGCCTGGCACGAGAAGAGGAGGCTGCTGAACCCTACGACTGTTGAACAGGGAGTTTGTTTGTTTCTGTACATAAATAAACAATATTTCAAAAACCCTAAAAACTGAAAATTTAAAAACCAAAAATATGTTTTTATTTTGTCAAAAATTTGAAAAATCAAAAATGTTTTTGTTTTTAAATTTGTTAAAAATCAAAATTAAAAAAAATAAAAAATATGTTACTTGAATACGCCGAAACCCTCACGGCTGAACAAACATGATTACTTTCACAAGATTGAAAAACGGTTTTCAAACTATCGAAAATCAATGGGTTGTAAATCATGGGGGTACATTATATTTTCTGCAAAACAGAGCATGAGATGCAGAAAATGGATGGCGAGACAAAGCTATCAGTGTCGGTTTGTCAAATTTCCTTTAAATGTTTTCAATTTTAGGGGGAGTAAGAAAATTGTCAGAAAATCCAAAAACATTAGAAAGTTTAAAAAAGCCAAAAACATGATAAAATTAAAAAAAAATGAGTTTTTGTGTAAAAAGAGGAAATGATAGTACATCAGTAGACAATCACAGTACGCTAAAGAAATGGAAAGTTAAATATGATAAACGGTCTCACTGATGATATGCCAGTAGGTTTTTACACACTTAGTAGATTGTTTTCGAGATATAAACCTAAATATCAAATGCTTACTTATCTCGTGGGGAATATCTCTCGGATATATGGGTAACCCCCGAAATCTTGTTTGAAGGGCTTTCTATTTCTGACATACTAGGTCTTTGTACATGATGATATCTGGGGTATTATACCGGGACTTCTGATTTTGCGGGAGCAATAGCCTAGTCCTCGTATAATACTTTGCAATGCTTTAATCATAAAGCCTACCCTCAGCATAAAAAATGATGAAACATTGAAAAATGCTAATCATGTGCTGTTGAAGAAGAGATCCCCAAACGGGACACACCTGAAGTCGAGCCATCATCTCTTTGTCTGAACGGAAGTTCTAACCTGAGCTCTCATGGCCTCGCATTACCCATTTATAGATATCATTAGTGTACATTCACCTGTAAGACTGAATATAGGAGTCTGGATATGGGAGTATATTCTGAGGTGAGACACGCGAATAAGTTAAGTCTTTAAAAAACTAAATCCGTATCTCAAATCAATTGGACTTTGTGTGAAAATTTAAGTGGATCAGTATACTGACAATCTAAGTGAATCGTTTAGAACTTAAAGTGTTTAAAGCTCAACGGTACTAGTGATTTGTCATAAACTGATATGATCCTCTGACGCGAACTCAAGCAAAAATATTATATGTAAATATGCTTGTAAATATTTCTTTACTGCTTTATGTTTCAGAAAAATACAAAAAGATTTTGATTTCATTTTATTTTCGACAACCGATGTCTGAGTGCTGAGTTTCAAAATCTAAGTATGTTGATCGTGTTTCTGAAAATAAACAAGTTCATTAACTTGAAACTTGAAATGTTTTAAATCAAAAATTAAAAAAATAGTTTGTAATATCTCCAAGGTCATTAATTTGGTCTTGGATGATTAACCATGAAGGATTTGGATTCATAATCTGTTAAAATCTGTAAAAGAGCCAGTTTCCAATCCTGTTCGCTAAAACTGCCAAATCCATGAAGTTTGTTGATAGGGGGAGAGTATCAAGTAATCATGGATATATTCATATTATTATATCTTTGAGCCAGGATCTTGATTTAGAAAGTTTAATAGAGCCAGGTTACGATTCCTGGACAATCTAAAAATGCTTTCACTGTAAAAATATTTTAGCTTATGCTGAGAGAGCCAGGATTTTTAATCCTGGAAGTTCAAAATGTTTGTACTTATAAATGTTTGAGAAATTGCAGATATTGTACCAGACTATGATCCCAATAGCCGATTCTAAGGGGGAGTCTAAAGACGAGCTCAACGCAAGGGGAAGCGTGGATTCAAGGAGCCATGTAACTATCCTGAAGGAGCTTGTAACCGGAAAGCCAGGTGTCGGTCCCAAAAGCACAGAAGCTTGACGAAAGGGGGAGCCTGAAGAGTCTACTGAAAGGGGAAGCTGAAGCTGAAGACAGATCCACGGGGATTCTGTTCAAGAAAGAGGTAGTCTATGTTACTGAAGAGATGATAAATCTTCAAGAAGACTCAGAGAGAGAGAAAGACAAGTCGCTATGAGTTTTACTATGGATTGACTACGGCAATATCCAAGGGGGAGTCTGTTGGTGCATTTATGTCTATCGCCTCCGTAAATTCAGATCGTAGCAGAAACAGATTTATTCTAGCCTTATATTGTCATAATTAGATAGAACAGGCAAGGTGCCAATATTGTAAATAAGAGGAAGCTCTTATAAGCCTTGGCCTATAAATAGGACCTTTAGGTTAGAGTTAAAGATTTTTGAGACTTTTGCCAATTGGAGACTTGGAGAGCTCTAGTGTTAGAGAGAGAAGCTAGAGAGAGAAAGTGCTCCACGTGATTCAGGTGATGTACGTTTTCACATCAATCAATAGAATCACCGATTATATTACGTTCTCGTGTATTCGGTCACGTTCGTGTACGGATTCCGCATGTCACACGTTCGGTTCGCAATCGTTACGGAGTCAAAACCGGTCCTAACACAGTCGAAGGTGAAACCTCACTGCATTGAGGTCCAAAATAAGATTGAAGTTCTGTTTTTTATAAAAACTTCATATACAAAACATTCTGACTTTGAAACTTGGTAAAAACTGGAACCTACCGAGCTCACAACTTAGTCCATAGCTGTGAGGTTATGTTAAGGTTGATTTTCCCCAAGAAACGAGCTCAAAACAGAGGTTGTCGTAACGAACCCGGCTTTAGTCGTAACGAACCCGGCTTTAGTCGTACGAAGCAGTCCCTTTGCATGGACTGACTTCTCTCGTGCGACTGGGCCCATTCGTACGAACCGACTTTCTGTTACTTCCCGTTCATGCATAACTCCATGTGCTGAAACCATCCAGGATTCCCCATTTTCAATATGGGCGAACCTGTGTTTTGGTAGAAGTGTGGACCGTGGGAGCCTTTGCTTTCCAAACTAGTCCCACTACCTCAGTTGTGAACTTTGCAAATGAACACCCAAACACTCTCCTAGAATCAGAGTAAGTTAGCCCTGCCTCACCTCCAACACTTGCCATGTTGGGAATGACACGCCCGGGTTGTCCTTATTCGGCTGTTTGGATATTTATTTAGTTAATTATGTTACACTTATTCTTGATCAACCGGGGTTATCAACTAAGTTGATAACCTTTTAGCTTTGGTGAATCATACAACGAGGTGCTTATACCTCCATGCTTGGCTTTCTTTAATTCTCTGACATTACTGGACTGTTGATAATAATACTATATAATATAACCTAATATATGAATCCTAACCGAAATCATAACGTTAACTGGTTTATGGTTAAGTGTCTCGAATAGGACCCGTTCGCACGAGCAGGCCCTTTCGAACGGACTGACATCTCTCATCCGCACGAACTGGCATCCTGTTCGCACGAACTAATCCCATTCGCATGAACAGACACTATTCGCACGAATGGATCTTCCATTCGCAGGAACAGTGTTGGGAATCTCGATTACCTTTATCTCCTGTTTTAAGTTTCTCGTTAACGATTCTAATGGGCAAATCAGGACCCACGAAATCACATAAACTTAATGTCTAAAATGAGTGCTTAGACGAGATATACTTTCATGTTTACATACTTTTTGTACTTTAATTCCAATCTGGATCCTTCGTCCAAAATCCGATAACTCACACCTTCGTTTACCTGAATGTAGGGTAACCTCGGTGTTCCAACTCTCCTTGTCATCAACTCGCGGATTTATAAAGGAAGCTTCGCAAAAACCGTGAGTATACTCGATCCTTTTTACTCTTTACACTTTTGGGTGCAACATATTCATGCTATCAAACTCACACAAACACACATACTTTATTCTTAAACACAAATAAACAATCATTCATACGTGCTTAATATGTTATGCTTTAATTCGTATGTGTTGGAACATTCTTATGTGGTATACTTGTCATTAACTTTTTACAAGCCTCCCGTAACATGTATAGAGTTATAGGAGTAGCGCACCACCCGTATTCTTGAGGTCATGTTAAGTTAAAACAGAATGGTCTTATCGTTGCTATGATACGATTACGCTAGCGGTAATCTTTGGGTTGACATTTATAGTTGCATGCCAGTCATTTGTTAATTTTAGATAATAAATTTTGCCATGTGGTTTTTTTAAACATTTTATACCTATGTTAGTAGATAAACTTGTATACTCTCCAATACTTTTGTATTGAACTATACTTTGAAATGTGTTGCAGGAATTTGAGGACGATGATGATGATGATGATGATGATGAAATCTAGTAGGATTGACTAGAAACCCACTTAAATTTTGGTATTGTTGTTTTTATGGTATCATGATCCTTGTTGTATCTTCTTTCATGTACTTTTGTTGTATTTTGAATCAATTGTTGTACTTGAATATTATTCAATGAAATGAAATTCGGTTTTGTTAAATATTGTCGTAAAATAGTGTTATGAAATCTCTAGCAATCTCGTTTTCATCTCACTCTGATGTTTCCACCATCGGTTGGGTGTGACAGATTGGTATCAGAGCCATAACTATAGGGAATTAGGTAGAATTGCCATGATTTGGCCTAGTCTATAGTTTAAGTACCAAAACTTGACCATTCTTGATTTTTCTTGCTTAAATGTTTTAATTCTTCCTACTTTGTTTCTCCTCTATTCTTTTGTCTTAAATTATACATATGTACATTACACAATACACACTTGAAGACGTGAAGACACTCGTATTATACAAACGAGACGATGTCACCAAAATAGGTGCGAAACCTACACTTTGGTGAAGGACTCTCAATCCGCGTTATTCGATTTTCCATGAAATTACGCCATTAAGTTAAGAGTGAAATCCACATCTTGATGGAAAATTTCCCATTCTCACTCTAGTGGTTTTTTACGAACGAGTCGGAATTTATTTTCTTGACCCGTTTGGTAAGTACCAACCACACTTAGGGTACGATGTTGCCAAGTTAGGGGTGAACCCGCATCTTGACAACTAGTTCCACTCCTCGAATTTCAATCCCGCCAAAGTCTCGAATTTTCGATCGATTAGGGGTTGTGTAGTAACTAGAAGGGTGAATACCGTTAACCACTTATCGGTGAGAGTATTCTACCTATTAGGCCAAAGCATGTTTCCCTAACTCGAAAGAACTTTCAATTTACTTTGGAATAGTCTTAGTTATGTTCCGTGACACTTCAAGTTTTACGTTAACTCTCTTTTATGTTATCTCAATTTTAATGTGTTTTTATACTTGATACTTCGTTCATTTCAAAAACAAAGCACAAATCGCACGTTTCCCGCAATCTAAAACAATAATAATTCTCAAGAACAAACTAAATTTATACTCCTTTCGTCCTTATACGTGATTATACATTGTGAATACATACTATAGTTATGCGAACTATGTGAAACTACGTGCTATGTGAAATACTTCTATGCTTATTCATGCAAACAAACGTGATTTTATAAACATGTTATGATCAATTATCATCATTCCCCTCTGTTTTCAATCTTTTAGATGTCTTCTCACTGTCACTCAAACTAGCGAAGAGGCTCCTCAAGCGTGAAGCCCAACTTAGACTCGATGTCAAAGAAAGACATAATGAAGTTTATGGCCAAGAAAAATGACCAAGGTGATCCCCGACATTGTTAGCAAGATTTAGCTAACCCCCAACACCGACTCCCCACATACCTCGGTCAACTCCAAAGCCGACCCACCCAAGTCAACTTTTACCTTCAAGCAGTTCAACTCTTGCAGCCCGATGCCATTCACGGGCGAAGAGGGAGCGACCAAAATGCTTCAATGGTTCGATGCCATTGAAGTCACATTTCGACAAAGTGGGTGTCCTGATTACCTACGTACCACTAACACCACTGGCGTCTTCCGATCGAGAGCCCTCGGTTGGTGGACCGCTGAACGCAATTCACATGGCGATGACGTTGCCTATGCCCCAACCTGGACTGAGCTGAAAAAGGTCATGAAGGACGAGTTTTATCCTCTTCACAGGCCCCAACAACTTGAAAACGAGTTTTGGAACCTCAAGCAAGTAGGGAGCGACAACACTGGCCTTATTGCTAAGTTTAAACAGCTGAGTGCTCTTTGCCATGGCCAAGTCGATATCACCGACAAGGCCATTACGAAGTACATTCGAGCCCTTCCTCCCTCTGTTTCCAACTTTGTCGAGTCCGCTCAACCTGAGACCATCGAAGATACCTTTCGTTTGGCAGCCAAGTTTAACCACAACCACATCTTGGACGGAACCTTCAACAAAAAGGGTTCTACCAAGCCCGCACACCAAGCCACCACCGAACCCACTGTTGAACCCACACCATCAAAACCACCCACCAAAAACAACAACAGCGGTAAGAAGCGGAAGGCTTCAAACCGAAACTTTGCAGTTGTTACTCTGCAAAACCCTCAACCTCAACAACAACTCGCCCTCACCCAAAATCCTGAGCCGGTGAAACGAGATCACACTGGGACTCATCCCAGGTGTAACACTTGTTTATACCATCATCCGACTGCCGCCTTTGCACTACATGCAATAGGTTTGGGCACTTTGCCACCAAAGCCCAAGGTAACCAAACTTAAACCCCTGCTCCAAACCAACGGCAAGCCAACAACGATCGAGCCTGCTTCAAATGTGGAGATCCTAATCATCTCAGCAACGTGTGTCTGCAACGCAACAACAAACAACAGCAGAATCCTTGCGGATGAGCCTTCGTGATCACAGCTGCTGAGGCTCAGAACAACAACGACGTCATCAACGGTACGTTTCTCGTAAATGATGTTTATGCTTCTTATCTATTTGATAATGGCACTGATAAAAATTTTGTATCCGTTGAATTCGAACAATTGTTAAAGTGTAGACGCTCTAAGTTGCCAAAATCATTCGCGGTCAAAGTTGCTAACGGTAAGTCGATAACTGTAGATTCTATTCTCCTTAATTGCTCCTTGAATCTCAACGATCACAAGTTTTCGATTGACCTCATACCCATGCAATTGGGTAGTTTCGATATCATAGTAGGCATGGATTGGCTTAGGCGAGTCTGTGCTGAAGTTGTTTGTTCAGACAAATTTATTTGTCTTCCCCTTCCTTCTGGAAATTTGTTATACGTCTATGGTGAGAAACCTTCAAAAGGTCTCAAACTTATGTCGTATACTCAAGCGAACAGATACTTGCGCAAAGATTACTTTTCTTTTCTTGCCCACGTTATGTAAAAAAAGGACAAAAGAAAGAGCGTGAGTGATGTTCCTGTTCTATACGATTTTCTTGACATCTTTCCCGAAGACCTACCTGGTCCTCCTCCTCATTCTGTTGATTTTTGTATTGATCTCGTCCCTGGCGCTACGTCTGTTGCTAAATCTCTGTACCATCTCGCACCCTCGGAAATGTAAGAGCTATCGAGCCAACTTCAAGAATTACTTGATAAAGGATTTATACACCCTAGTACTTCTCCTTGGTGAGCTCCGGTCCTTTTTGTCAAGAAGAAGGACGGTTCCTTTCAGATGTGCATCGACTATCGTGAACTTAACAAGCTCACCGTTAAGAACCGTTATCCTCTTCCTCGCATCGATGACCTCTTCGATCAACTTCAAGGCGCGATGTCTTTCTCCAAGATCGATCTTCATTCTGGCTACCATCAATTTTGAGTCCTCGAAAAAGATATTCCTAAAACGCATTTTGTACACGATACGGTCACTATGAGTTCATGGTCTTGCCCTTTGGTTTGACCAACGCACCTGCGGTCTTCATGGATTTGATGAACCGAATGTGCAAGCTTTACTTGGACCGTTTCGTGATCGTCTTCATAGACGATATCTTAATCTATTCCAAGATGCAAGACGAACATGAGCGACACTTGCGTCTTATCCTTGAACTTCTTCAAACAGAGCAACTATACGCCAAGTTCTCCAAATGTGAATTTTGGCTAAAATAGCTTCAATTTCTTGGTCACGTCGTAAACGAGAAGGGTATTCATGTCAATCCCACGAAAATCAAAGCTGTAAAGAACTGGATCGCACCTAAGTCTTCGTCTGAAATTCGTTCATTCCATGGATTGGAGGGCTATTATCGTCGATTCATCTCCAACTTTTCGAAAATCGCCGTTCCGCTCACTTTTTAAACGCTCAATGACATGTTTTGCAATGCTCCTATTCTCGCTCTTCCTGATAGAAACGACGATTTCGTCGTGTATTGCGATGCATCGAACCAAGGTCTTGGTTGCGTCCTCATGCAACGAGACAAAGTTATCGCTTACGCATTGAGACAGCTCAAAATACACAAGAAAAACTACACTACTCATGACCTTGAACTTGGTGCAGTTGTTTTTAAGTTGAAGATATGACGACACTACCTTTATGGTAGTAAGTGTGTGGTCTTCACCAACCATAAGAGCCTTCAACATATCTTCAAACAAAAGGAACTCAACATGCATCAACGCTAATGGGTGGAGTTGTTAAACGACTATGACTGCGAGATTCGCTACCACCCAGGTAAAGAGAATGTCGTAGCAGACGTTCTTAGTCATAAAACTCATGTAAAGGGTATCTGTTGTTTCCAACTCGTGGACGACTTTCGTAACCGCATTCGTGAAGCACAATACTCATCCGTTAACAAAGGTAACTTGTATAATGAGATGAAGTGTGGTGCTGAAGATCAACTCGTAACCAAATCCGATGGAATTCTATACTATCTCGATCGCGTTTGGGTACCATATCGTGATGACCTTCGTGAACTCCTAAGGAAGGAGGCACACAAGACTCGATACTTTATTCATCCTGGCGTCAGCAAGATGTATCACGATCTTCATATGTCTTATTGGTGGCCTGGCATGAAGAAGGATATCGCCACCTTCATTTCGAAGTGTCTCACGTGCTCAAGGGTGCAAGCTAAACATCAACATCCATCTGACTTACTCGAACAACCAGAAATTCCAGTCTGGAAGTGGGAGAGTATAGCTATGGATTTCATCACCAAACTCCCTCGAACATCGTTTGGGTATGTGTCACACCCCGACCACGTAAAACAACAAAACGTGGCGGAAACGTCGGTGAGTGTTGTAACAGAATCATTGTTTCACAACCATGGATTAAATAATTTCGTTTTATTGAATCATTGAACTCTTTGTTTCCAACAAATCAAATAAATACAATTTTTATCTTGCAAGTTTTAAAGTCGCTAAGGCACGAGTCCATCCTATGTATAGCATGCGTCAACAATCATCACATAGCAGAACCTGAAACATGTGTAAAAATAGGTATGTCAGCATAAAAATGCCTATGAGATACATAGGTTTTGTTTATGCATGATTCATGACTTATAAGTTTAAAAGAATGTTTTTAACAAAAAGTAGTCATGAACCTAAAAATGTTTTCTTTATAAAATCATGTGAAAACTTATGAGAAATTTGATGATATAAAAGAATGATGCATAATAAATAATCAAGTAAAATGAGTTTATAAAATAATGTTTTGAATAAAATGTTTGTAGTATATATTAAAATATACTTTGGTTTTAAGAAAGTCGATTAGGTAATATATCAAAATATATTTCGGTTCCAACATCGTTAAACAGATAGTATATTAAATATACTTTAGTTGTCAAAATAGTTGTTTTTGATAGTATATCAAAAGTATACTTTGGATTTATGTATAACATATTAAAAATATGTTTTGGTAGTTAATCAAAATATATGTTGTTTTGTACAATATCACACATGAGAGTATATCAAACTATACTTTTGGGAGTATAATAAAATATACAATAAAAATGTGATTTAAGAATTCAATCAGACCTAGTGCATCAAAATACACCTTTGAGACTATAGGGATACCACAAAGGCAATCCCTATTTGGATGGAGAAACAAATTGGTTTCAGACATTCCATGACAACAGGAATGGGGTGTCAAATCCTATAGCGTTATATCATACTACCAATCGGTCTGGTGAACAAAATAAGTACTATCCAACAATTAATTTTATACTCTTTGGAAAAATTAGAGTTTAAACCATAAATAATCAGTCGGTTTGTCAAAAGATAGGTACTAATATGTATAATCAATTATACTTTGAAATCGTGAACATAATAAATAGGTACACATGCTTCACCCCAAAACATTGAAAACAGTAAAAGAGGGGACTATGTACTCACTTGAGGGTGCTTAGAAGTCTTGAACAACAACCAAGCAAAGCTAGAGGGAGTACGGAATCAAACGGCACCTAATATAGGTAACTATGTTATTAAACGGCTCCTAAACCGGGAGATAAGATAGAATGATGTTCTATAAATCAAATGAGTAATTGAACTCATATGGTATGATTTAATAGAGCTAACATTCTGATTTGAAAGGCTACCTAAGTGCTTTTGACCCGTTTCGACCCATTATGGTAGCATAAGCTACTATAACGTGTCGGTTGCGCAAAACTATGTTCGGATGGTTATCTATGAGCTATGTCAAGTCTTACATGCCCAATTATACCCTAACATGTTACTAATTCAGATTAGATGTCAAAAATATGTTCACATATGCACATTACGGATTTATGCTATAAAAGGGCATTTTGGTCATTTCATATGGGCATGTAAACCAATTAACGAATAGTTAACCAATCCTATGTGATCATAAGGTATAACCCCAGGGGTTATTCCCTATGCAACTATGATCATTAAGCAAGCTTGGTCAGATCCTAATGATCGACCAAACGGGTCGGGTTCGAAAGTCTAAACGGTTGTCTAGACCGCTTAACTTACGACCCTAAACAAGCACTAAACTAGTAGTGACGAGTTAAACATGTCAAAACATGTTTAACCTACTTAGAAAACTGATTTGGTATCAAAAAAAAGTGTTTTGATACCTACAAGTAGTTCCATTGCAAAATGCGTGCTAAAACGCATTTTGACCGAAACTTTGACTCGTCACTACACCTAGTTAACGTGGTAATCAGTAGGCATAATCACTAAGGATTATTACCAACGTGATTACAATCACGTTGCAAAGTTCTACCGAACTTTGCGTTGACCATTGACTGGTCAAACTGAAAGTCAAACACTGTTTGACTTTTTAAACTAGTAAGCAAAATAAAAGAATGAAGGAATGCTCACTAAAGGTCCTTGCTATCTTTTCTACAAAGAATAAGCTTCCAATCAGATGAGAGAGCTCCCAATTCAGATTAGAGAGGAGAAAATAAGGAAATGAGCAAAGAATGAGGAAGAGAGCTTGGCTATTTATAGTTTTTGCAAAACCATTAAGATCATTTCTTGGTAAGGAGGGAATGATCTTAGCCATACAATTGTTAGGAGCTTATTAGAAGCCTTGGGGAGGTGTTAACTTGGTCCCCAAAACAAGAAAATTGCGTACAAGGGCCTCAAGAATGAGCTGGGAAGCTGCTGTGATGCTTCTGAAATTTTGATGTGCTGGGCATGCTTTACGGACCGTAAGGTCCAGAGCATACGGTCCGTAAGGACCTGCAGACCAGCAAGTTTCATATTTTGACAGCTTTGGTCCCTACATGTGTTCGAGTCCATTTTAGGCACTTTTGACACCCGTTAATCCATTTACAAGGCTCTACAAGGTCAATAAAGTTTAGAGGACTCAAAATATGCTTGGAAAACTCTCGGATGTCGGCTCGTTTGGTCGTACGGTCGCGTTGTTCGTAAAATTACGACGAAACTCAAACGGACGCGAAAACGAACCAAATTAAGCGACGAGTGGTATTTTTACATGCCGATCACTAAAATAAAAATATTTTAGTGCGTACAAAAATTTTGGATGTCCAGATGTGATCAGAACGTAAGATATGCGTGAAAATGCAAACTTACGCTGTTTCTGACACTTTTAGTCCCTGTAAGATCAAATAAGCATATTTACACACACCGAACCACTCAAAGCTTATTTCTAAGCTATGTTTAGATTATTTATGGTATGTTTAGCTTATGATCATGTTCCGGGCTGTACGTTGCCTTACGAATCGGCAGACTTTTGCAAGTTGACGCAAATAGTCCCTAAACTTGATTTCGCCATACCAAACCTTCCAAAACTTATTTCTAAGTTATGTAAAGGTTATTTAAGGTATGTTAAGCCTATTTCACTATTCCGGAGTGTTTGTTGCATTAAACTGGTTATATTTACGCATTAGATCGCGTATAACCTTCCAGAAAGCGATTTAAAGCTCGAAATCGAACAAGAATTGATATGTGCAAACGATACACATATTTATACAAATCCCAAGTATGAAACACAATAATTCATTGGTTTGGTATTTGTATGATGGTTGAAGTGACACAGGTGTCACAGTCTCCCCTACTTTAGGAAATTTCGTCCCGAAATTTAATTTTAGAGGAAACTTGTGAAGACAACTGTGATTGTTTCGCTTTCGAATGAATCCCTCAAACCCTAAGTAAAACTCTAGGCCATGTTAGGATTCTTAGCAAAATTGTCAACTGTCAAAGTGGAGTCCTTGTAGTAACAAAACATGGAGTTTCGAACTACAGACAGAAGAACGTTTCTTATGAAGACTATCAGAGGAAACTTGTGTGTGCTTGAAATTAGAATTGGAGAGTTTAAGATAAAATGACATTAGTCAAGGTCCAGGACTTCTAGTAACTTAAATAATGCTACGTTCGCAATGTAATAAGGAACACTTATATATAGGAAGTACCAGCGGCGTATCCACCATGCCCTTTTTTACATTGTTCCCGTTTCGTTATTCTCATCACTATAGGTCTTAACACATGACAAAATTTGTTGTGGTTTCTGTGCACTGAATTCCATAATTATGTATGCATCCATAATTACGTAATTCCTTGCACAGTCCGCACAGTTCATTTCATAATGTGCAATGGAAAAATCAATCGAATAAACATGAAATGACTTGACTAGACCACCAAAGGATCTTTTTAAGTAGATCAACGAACGATCTTTTTAACTAGATCAGCACATGATCTTCTTAACTAGACCGTCGTACGATCTCCTTAAAATGACCACTTAAGGGATCTTTTTAATTATATCATCACATGATATTTCTAACCAGATTTTCGAATCAATCTGTTTAACCAGACCACCCAAGGGGTCCAATTATAGAATAGTACTTTATAATCCAAGAGACTTAACTACGATGTAGAAGTCCATTAAGGATTTAAGATAGTACCTTTTGATATCCTACTATGAATCCCTCATATAGAGATATGGAAGATTCTATGAGGATTTGGATGAATCACATAAAAACACGAAACATAGAGGAAAACCCATAAACACATAATCGCATAATTGTTTATCTTGATCTTCATTTTGTTAATTTTTCTTGTTAATTGAGCACACAAGTATTTAAAGCACACTAGGAATTCAATCCATGAATTTCGTTTGGCACTTTAAATATTTTCAAGAATCTGACTATGAAGATAGGAAGACCTTAATAGAGATTTGTCTTTGTTTCTTAAAAAGAAACGTGTATTTAAGATTTTCGGGGAGATCACAAGTGATCATAAAATGACAGAACCACACGAGTAGTTTGTCTTTGTGTCAGCATCGAAGGGTTGGATCAAACATTTACACAATCGTATCAGTTTTGTAAAATAAAATTGAAACATCAAATTTTATTTATATAACAACTGAATTGTTCCAATGTCAAAAGATAACAGACAAAGGAATACAAAAGACTAATTGTTCATTGCTGCATCGTTGTTCGCATTTGCCTCATTTATGTTAAACACTCGTCCACGCGCTAGATTTGCGTTAACAAGTCTTGGGCAATTGTTTCTGTAGTGAGTAAGGTCACCACAGTTATAACACGACCCAGGTGGGAACCGTGCTTGAACAGTAGCAGGATTTGCATAACGGCAAGTATCGACCAAATGTCCCAATCTTCCACAGTGGGTACATTTGTGACAATGCTCTTGCTCCAGATGATGACGGTTGCATTTGTTGCACAAAGGTGCAGTACCAACATAATTTTTCCTCTTACGAGGTTGTGCTGGTTGGGTTGGTGCAACCTGATTATTCTGAGCAGTTATGGCGCAGTTTTGAGAAGCCTTACTATTCTTCTTCTTGGATATCTCGGCCTGTTTTTCCTTTGGTTCCACTTGAGCAGCCTTGTCAGAGGGTCTTGGGTCGCCTTTTTGAAAAAGTTTACCCTTCCTGATATGGGATTCAGTCAGGGTGGCAGACAATTCAATGGCCTGTCTGACAATAGTAGGGTTGCTGCCAGTAACGATATCCTGAACTAAATCAGGAAGACCATCAATGTACTTCTCAATCGCCTTATCCACAGGCGTGACCATAGCAGGACATAACAGGCTCAATTCCTCATAACGGTCAGTATAGGCTCGATGTTCACCGCTGTCTTATTTAAGATCGTCAAATTCCCGTTCCAAAGCCCTGAGCTCATGACGAGGACATAACTCCTTCATCATTAGAGCTCGAAGCTCTTCCCAAGTTTGTGCCATTGCCACATCGGCACCTCTATCACGCATCACACCGTTCCTCCATGTAAGAGCACGCTTCTCGAACGCACTGGATGCAAACTCAACCTTACGCTCATTCGGGCATTGCACATGCCTGAATGTGCTCTCCAAACTTTCGAACCATTGCAGGAGCGCAGTTGCTCCTTGAGATCCAGAAAACTTCGAAGGTTTGGCAGAGTTGAAGGTCTTGAAATTACACTGGGTTTTATTGTTGTTATATAACTCATGAATCTGAGTTACTACGCCTGGAAGCCTTGCAGCCATTTGTTGAGCAACAAGGGCTGGGACTTCCTCAGCTGTAAAAGTTTGAGCATCACGTCGAGGAGGCATTGTCTAAAGGGAACATGGGAAACGAGTGAGGTCGATGATTCGAAAACAAAAGAGATATTGGAAACATCGACAAAACATAAGGAAAGCGATCATTCGTTTGTTACCTCGAACAACAAACGACACGCAATGACTAATCAAAGTAAATGGATCATTATAATGTATCACTGAAGACATGCTCGCCTATAAGTGAACACTCACCCCAAGAGTTCCCAGGTAAGAGTGACTGGTCCGATACTGCGGATTTGTATGAACACTCTAGCCTTAGACATAAAACTCAGGGTACAGGCATTCACTCTTCCAGTTTGCACGTGTTCACATTATCTAGACCCAAACTTTGACGAGATTTTGAAAATTTTTCAAGGTTCAAAACCTTACAATAAATCATCCTAGAACAGATGATTGATTTTCAAAGCGGATTCGAAATTTGTATTCTTGTTGTGCTTGTCACCTAAGGATAAGTGACGGTATTGTTTTAAAACTAAACACAAGATAACTTGTGTTAGGGTCCTAGGAAGGTTATAGTCTAGGTCAAAGCATTACTAATAACCTAATTCCCTGTAACCATTGGCTCTGATACCAACTTTTCTGTCACACCCCGACCACGTAAAACAACAAAACGTGGCGGAAACGTCGGGGAGTGTTGTAACAGAATCATTGTTTCACAACCATGGATTAAATAATTTCGTTTTTATTGAATCATTGAACTCTTTGTTTCCAACAAATCAAATAAATACAATTTTTATCTTTCAAGTTTTAAAGTCGCTAAGGCACGAGTCCATCCTATGTATAGCATGCGTCAACAATCATCACATAGCAGAACCTGAAACATGTGTAAAAATAGGTACGTCAGCATAAAAATGCTTGTGAGATACATAGGTTTTGTTTATGCATGATTCATGACTTATAAGTTTAAAAGAATGTTTTTAACAAAAAGTAGTCATGAACCTAAAAATGTTTTCTTTATAAAATCATGTGAAAACTTATGAGAAATTTGATGATATAAAAGAATGATGCATAATAAATAATCAAGTAAAATGAGTTTATAAAATAATGTTTTGAATAAAATGTTTGTAGTATATATAAAAATATACTTTGGTTTTAAGAAAGTCGATTAGGTAATATATCAAAATATATTTTGGTTCCAACATCGTTAAACATATAGTATATTAAATATACATTAGTTGTCAAAATAGTCGTTTTTGATAGTATATCAAAAGTATACTTTGGATTTATGTATAACATATTTAATTATGTTTTGGTTGAATAAATAACATATTAAAAATATGTTTTGGTAGTTAATCAAAATATATGTTGTTTTGTACAATATCACACATGAGAGTATATCAAACTATACTTTTGGGAGTATAATAAAATATACAATAAAAATGTGATTTAAGAATTCAATCAGACCTAGTGCATCAAAATGCACCTTTGAGACTATAGGGATACCACAAAGGCAATCCCTATTTGGATGGAGAAACAAATTGGTTTCAGACATTCCATGACAACAGGAATGGGGTATCAAATCCTATAGCGCTATATCATACTACCAATCGGTCTGGTGAACAAAATAAGTACTATCCAACAATTAATTTTATACACTTTGGAAAAATTAGAGTTTAAACCACAAATAATCAGTCGGTTTGTCAAAAGATAGGTACTAATATGTATAATCAAATATACTTTGAAATCATGAACATAACAAATAGGTACACATGCTTCACCCCAAAACATTGAAAACAGTAAAAGAGGGGACTATGTACTCACTTGAGGGTGCTTAGATGTCTTGAACAACAACCAAGCAAAGCTAGAGGGAGTACGAAATCAAACGGCACCTAATATAGGTAACTATGTTATTAAACGACTCCTAAACCGGGAGATAGGATAGAATGATGTTCTATAAATCAAATGAGTAATTAAACTCATATGGTATGATTTAATAGAGCTAACATTCTGATTTGAAAGTCTACCTAAGTGCTTTTGACCTGTTTCGACCCATTATGGTAGCATAAGCTACTATAACGTGTCGGTTGCGCAAAACTATGTTCGCATGGTTATCTATGAGCTATGTCAAGTCTTACATGCCCAATTATACCCTAACATGTTACTAATTCAGATTAGATGTCAAAAATATGTTCACATATGCACATTACGGATTTATGCTATAAAAGGGCATTTTGGTCATTTCATATGGGCATGTAAACCAATTAATGAATAGTTAACCAATCCTATGTGATCATAAGGTATAACCCCAGGGGTTATTCCCAATGCAACTATGATTATTATGCAAGCTTGGTTGGATCCTAATGATCGACCAAACGGGTCGGGTTCGAAAGTCTAAACGGTTGTCTAGACCGCTTAACTTACGACCCTAAACAAGCACTAAACTAGTAGTGACGAGTTAAACATGTCAAAACATGTTTAACCTACTTAGAAAACTGATTTGGTATCAAAACAAAGTGTTTTGATACCTGCAAGTAGTTTCGTTGCAAAATGCGTGCTAAAACGCATTTTGACCGAAACTTTAACTCGTCACTACACCTAGTTAACGTGGTAATCAGTAGGCATAATCACTAAGGATTATTACCAACGTGATTACAATCACGTTGCAAAGTTCTACCGAACTTTGCGTTGACCATTGACTGGTCAAACTGAAAGTCAAACACTGTTTGACTTTTTAAACTAGTAAGCAAAATAAAAGAATGAAGGAATGCTCACTAAAGGTCCTTGCTATCTTTTCTACAAAGAATAAGCTTCCAATCAGATGAGAGAGCTCCCAATTCAGATTAGAGAGGAGAAAAGAAGGAAATGAGCAAAGAATGAGGAAGAGAGCTTGGCTATTTATAGTTTTTGCAAAACCATTAAGATCATTTCTTGGTAAGGAGGGAATGATCTTAGCCATGCAATTGTTAGGAGCTGATTAGAAGCCTTGGGGAGGTGTTAACTTGGTCCCCAAAACAAGAAAATTGCGTACAAGGGCCTCAAGAATGAGCTGGGAAGCTGCTGTGATGTTTCTGAAATTCTGATGTGCTGGGCATGCTTTACGGACCGTAAGGTCCAGAGCATACGGTCCGTAAGGACCTGCAGACCAGCAAGTTTCATATTTTGACAGCTTTGGTCCCTGCATGTGTTCGATTCCATTTTAGGCACTTTTGACACCCGTTAAGCCATTTTCAAGGCTCTACAAGGTCAATAAAGTTTAGAGGACTCAAAATATGCTCGGAAAACTCTCGATGTCGGCTCGTTTGGTAGTACGGTCGCGTTGTTCGTAAAATTACGACGAAACTCAAACGGACGCGAAAACGAACCAAATTAAGCGCAAGTGGTATTTTTGCATGCCGATCACTAAAATAAAAATATTTTAGTGTGTACAAAAATTTTGGATGTCCAGATGTGATCAGAACGTAAGATATGCGCGAAAATGCAAACTTACGTTGTTTCTGACACTTTTAGTCCCTGTAAGATCAAATAAGCATATTTACACACACCGAACCACTCAAAGCATATTTCTAAGCTATTTTTAGGTTATTTATGGTATGTTTAGCTTATGATCATGTTCCGGGCTGTACGTTGCCTTACGAATCGGCAGACTTTTGCAAGTTGACGCAAATAGTCCCTAAACTTGATTTCGCCATACCAAACCTTCCAAAACTTATTTCTAAGTTATGTAAAGGTTATTTAAGGTATGTTAAGCCTATTTCACTATTCCGGAGTGTTTTTTGCATTAAACTGGTTATATTTACGCATTAGATCGCGTATAACCTTCCAGAAAGCGATTTAAAGCTCGAAATCGAATAAGAATTGATATATACAAACGATACACATATTTATACAAATCCCAAGTATGAAACAGAATATTCCATTGGTTTGGTATTTGTATGATGGTTGAAGTGACACAGGTGTCACAGTATGAAAGCATTTGGGTGATCATCGATCGATTGAATAAATCCGCTCATTTCCCCCCATTCATGAAGACTATAGAGTCGAGAAATTGGCTTGCATTTACACTAATAAAGTCATTTGTCTTCATGGTATCCCCATTGAAATCATTTCGGACCATGATTCTCGTTTTACCTCGCGACTCTGGCAGACTTTTCAAACTGCTCTTGGTACTCATCTTAACCTTAGTACCGCTTTCCATCCTCAGTCAGATGGTCAAACCGAGCTCACTATCCAAACTCTTAAGGATATGCTTCGTTCTTGTGTAATCGATTTTGGTGGCAACTGGGATATGCAGTTGCCTTTGATTGAATTCTTGTAAAATAACAGTTATCATGCGAGTATTCAAATGGAACCGTTCGAAGCATTGTATGGTTGTAAGCGTTGTTCGCCTATTTGTTGGCACAAGATTGGATAAGCTCAAATCACCGGTCCCGAGCTCATAGAAGAGACGACGGATAAGCTAGAAGCTGACAAAAGAGTTACGCCAACAAGCGACGCAATCCTTTGGAATTCAACGTTGGTGATCACGTACTCCTAAAGTTATCCCCATGGAAAGGAGTAGTTCGTTTTGGTAAGAAAGGAAAACTCGATCCTCGCTATGTAGGTCCTTTCAAGATTCTCGAAAGGATTGGCAATGTAGCGTATCGACTGGACCTACCTCAAGAACTCAACAACGTTCACCCAACGTTTCATGTTTCAAACTTGCATAAATGCTTAGCTGAAGAAGGACTTCAAGTTCCACTCGAAGATCTCCAAATCAACGAGACCTTGCACTTTGTGGAGAAACCGGTCGAAATCATGGACCGAGGAATCAAGCAGCTAAGGCGCAGTCGAATTCTGATATTTAAGGTACGATGGGAAGGAAAATGTGGCATGGAGTTTACTTGGGAACTCGAAAGTGAAATGAAGACCAAGTATCCGCATATGTTAGTTGAGTCTTCCTCTTGAATAAATTTCGAGGACGAAATTTCCTAAAGTAGGGGAGACTATAACGCTCCGTTTTTTTATTACTTTCCTTATTTAAAAAGTATGTTTGTATTACTATTTTTGGAAACTTGTACTTGTATCATATTCATATTTATTTTCCAAACATTGTAATCCGAGGCTTTGATCATAATGAAACTCGATTGTTTATACATTATTTTATACATACTTGTTATACATTACGAAACATTGATACATGCTCATACTCGAAGACTCATACTTGGAATGATAGCAACATCATTTATACATGCACTATACTTATACATTACTTTGGTATGCATAAATACCTAAAATCGGATAAAATACGCGAAATTGGCCAAATTTACCTTCCAAACGACTGAACCCCTTCGTACGAAGAAGACCTCTTCGTGCGAAGAGACCTTTCCCCTCGTGCGAACTGACTTCAGTCGCACCAACCCTACTCTGCATCTATAAATACGTAACCACTTCCTCACTTGACACCTTCCAGCCACTCTAAATTCTCTCAAACTCTCTGAACGTACAAATTTCTGACAGAACACTCCAGCAACTTCCAAGTGAGTCTTAGCTCACTTACTTCATCATTTCTACTTGATTTATTCTATTTCTTCTACTTTTCTTCAAGTCTTCATACTTGGATAACCTCTAGAATGGTTTTCATATACTTGCCATGGCAGTCTAAGGTGAAACCTCACCGCATTGAGGTCCAAAATAAGATTGAAGTTTTGTTTTTTTATAAAAACTTCATATACAAAACATTCTAATTTTGTAACTTGGTGAAAACTGGAACCTACCGAGCTCACAACTTAGTCCATAGTTGTGGGTTTGTGTTAAGGTTGATTTTCCCCAAGAAACGAGCTCAAAACAGAGGTTGTCGTAACGAACCAGGCTTTAGTCACACGAAGTAGTCCCTTCGCACGGACTGACTTCTCTCGTGCGACTGAGCCCATTCGCACAAACTGACTTTCTGTTACTTCCCGTTCATGCATAACTCCAAGTGCTGAAACCATCCAGGATTCCCCATTTTCAATATGGACGATCCTGTGTTTTGGTAGAAGTGTGGACCGTGGGAGCCTTGGCTTTCCAAACTAGTCCCAGTACCTCAGTTGTGAACTTTGCAAACGAACACCCAAACAGTCACCTAGAATCAGAGTAAGTTAACCCCGTCTCGCCTCCAACACTTGCCATGTTGGGAATGACATGCCCGGGTTGTCCTTATTCAGTTGTTTGGATATTTATTTAGTTAATTATGTTATACTTATTCTTGACCAACCGGGTTTATCAACTAAGTTGATAAACTTTGAGCTTTGGTAAATCATACAACGAGGTGCTTATACCTCCACGCTTGACTTCCATTAATTCTCTGACATTATTGGACTGTTAATTGTAATACTATGTAATATCACCTAGTTTATGAATCCTAACCGAAATCATAACGTTAACCGGTTTATGGTTAAGTGTCTCGAACATGCCCCGTTCGCACGAACAGACCCTTTCGCACGGACTGACATGTCACTCCCCAAAAACGTCACAGTGGAAATACAAATGTGGCGGTGATGGAGGTTGGTACCTATAAGTGTCTTAATTGACGATGCAATATAAATTTTGGACATATAACTTATTTAAAACATAAGTTTAAAGTTTAGTGTTTAAACATAAACCACAACCACAACAATTTTGTTTGATCTTTATGGATCTTAGTACCACGGTCCCAAAAGTAGTTTTAAAAGTTGTCCAAACATTATTTATTAAACCATTGCACCAAACAACCATAAGACAAAACATGCCAAAATCCCGAAGCTGAACTCATGTACCTGAAGAACAAGTAAAAATCAAGTGTCAACACAAAGGAAGGTGAGTTCACATATTCAAATTCGTAACACTTTGTTTAAGGAAAACTTTCTTACTATATATTTTTAACGATAAAACATCCATACAAGGTTAAGAAATTAAATTTTATTTTCCTTATAAAATTTCAAGGATCCATTATTGTGAGCGTTTTCTGAAAACCTCCGATACAGATCATTGTCCATAGTTTTCATATTAAATTCAAGTTCTGTCGTTCAGATTAGTAAGTTTGCAAGACATTACGAGCTATATTAGTACATTGAGATTTTAATCAAGCTAGACACACACAAGGATATATAAATTTTCCGCTTAAATGACACGGAGCTACCTGTCACGACGGAGTTGTCAGCCTGATAGATCTATCAACAATACCACACGCACAATGTTTAATTATTAAATTGGCAAGAATGCATATTAGTGCCCTCATCAATTGTAGTGTATATATATACCTACTACATGGACAATTTAATATACGGTGTTACTCAGACACCGTCACTCCTACGTTCCATGTAGAAACGTCTTTTATCAATTAAAATCCCGTTTTCCTCGAAAACACTTTTATATCACGCACATTTTCAAATCCATGTTTTCCATAAAAAAACATATCATATCATTTAAAAATCATATTTTCCACGAAAATAAATTTTTAGATTATTCAAAGGCATATTTTATACAAAAACATATAATTATCCTTTTAAGGTGTGTTCTTCCTCCAAAACAGTACATAAACAGTAAAAGAGGGGTTTAGTGACACTCACCTTTTCGCAATCCCTCAAATTGATCTACAAGTCCTAATTTAAATAGGAACGATTTAATAACTAATTATTCTACGAACAACTAAGTTTCTCAAATACTTAGAATTTTCACATAACTTTAAGGTTTTTTCTCAAAAAATATTTGTTTTGATTATGTTGGCAGATTTATATACATATGTATTCATATAGTATATATATATATATATATATATATATAAATATTTTTGCGACTTGAACGATTTTGATGGTGATCCTCATTATGTTATATCCGTTATCACATCCATTTATATACAATATATCTACGATTTGCGCTTCGTAATATATTTACATAACTATGGATATATTCAACGTATATCGTAATTCACGTATTTCATCAACTTATACATTTTATCATTTTTAAAGCATTTATATACAAAATAACTCATCAAGTTATCGTATGTATTTTTTCATGCTCGATACATAAGTTATATACATAACGTGACTTTCAACGAAATTTACCGTTTTAACCGTACAAACGTACATGCATAGTCTAAACTCCTACTATCATGTCAATACTTAATATATCAAATTACACATACTCATATTCACATATCACATTGTAAGACATAAAGTTCACCCTTGAACAACTCGTTTTCGCGTACGTTGAAATATGTGTATTTTAACGTTTTCGGTAACGTTTTCGGGCTTTGAAAGTCACGTATGACTAGCCAAACACCAAAGATACTTAATATATGTTAAAATACTTATATCTATCATAAAAATATCAGTTTATCTTCTGATTTAAAACGGTTTGCAAAAATCACTTTAAAAGCCGATTTTTATTGTTTTTAATGCATAGTATTGTACCGAACTTTACTATAACCATCACAATTCGTCACGACTTCATATTTTAACAAAATACATGTTATTTACTGAATAAAAAGGTACTAATAATCATATTAGTGCAGATTTCATGTAATTCGCATAAATCATGCATTTTTACCATTTTACTACTTTTTATGCCTCATGTACAACATGTAAAGCTACTAAACTTATGACATAACTTTTACACTATCAAAACACATTATTAACATCATTTTATCATGGTTATAATCTGATTTAATTCATTTTTCTCATATCATTTCATTTCATTACAAGTTCATTCTCATATCATCATTTGATCATCACTAACATCCATGTACAAGCACTTAATGCATAATCATCATCTCATCATCATCTAGCCATTTTATCAAATCTATCATTTATTTATTATCTTCCATATAATTCCAAAACATTAACTTAAATATAATCACGAATTCAATCATCAAGACTTTAATGCATATAACATTTATACACTAGTGAATAAAATTCAAGTGTATGGACACATATAAGACACATGCATATATACATATCAAGAAATCATTTTTCATTCTTTCAACTTTTATCATACTAACTTTTACATAATCCCTTTTTTATCATACACACAATCATCTTTCAAGAATCATATTAATCAAAACTTCAACTTAAAATCAAAACACAATCACTAACCCACACATGCATACACTCACGGCTATATACACCCACACATATACTTCCATTTTTATTTTATTTAAAACCATTTGTTGTTTAGAGTTCAAGTGTTGTGAAGAATACATGTGTTTGAGAAACCTTCTTTCATCATCATCAAGAAACAAGAACTTGAAAATAAGTTTATACCTTTTAAAATATAAGTGGGTTTTGATGAGATTTTTGATGATGATTTGCTTGTTCCTCCTTGAAGTCACTTTGGAAACACCTTTGGATCTTCAAACTAACTTGAAAGGTACTTGGAATGGAATTGAATCTTCATGGAAGTATTCAAAATTTTGAAAGTGGAGGTAATGGTGGTGGTTTCGGCCATAAGAGAGAGAGAGAGAGAGAGAGAGAGAGAGAAGGAAGAAGTGAAGGATTTTTTATTGTTAGAAAATTTTAGTATGAAGTTTACTTAGATTTGCAATGAATATACTTGTTTCATAGGTCTTACACTTGTCAAAATGGAAGGAAACAAGAAAAGGTGGGCACCCATATGGGCCGCCACCTACACATGCACACAGATACACCTTGTATACACACACACATATATATAATATATATTAGACCAAACCAGATATTTAACTAACTACTGGGCATTTTATCTTGTGTTTTATCGCGTTTTAAGGCGTTTTAAAAATTATTTTATCATTTTATAAAAATTAACTCATCAAAATATTGCCCAATAATATTTTATTTGCCTAGACTGGCTGCATTGTCTGTATTTTGCAATATACGCGTGGAATTACGCAGTATGCATTTAAATTTGCAAAATAGAGATTTTAAGTGTTTTAATTAATTTTTCTTCATGGATATGATTAAAAATAGTATTTTAATCATAACGGAATATTTTTAGGATTTTAACATTTACCGGGCGGTCACCGACGTTTGTTTCACATTTTGTTCTTTACGCGATAAGCGTTTATCTTATTATGCCCAACATAATTTTTAACAAAGTTTGGATTTACCAACGCCCTAAATACTATATATATTAACACCATATTTAATAAAGTATTGCCTTTATTTATTCATAACACGTGTCACGCTAGTACGGTACATGCTTAAAATAGTCGGATGTCACATGACAACCCTCATCCGCAAGAACTGGCATTCTGTTCGCACGAACTGATCCCATTCGCACGAACAAACATCTATTCGCACGAATGGATCTTCCATTCGCACGAACAGTGTTGTAAATCTCGGTTACCTTTATCTCCTGTTCTAAGTTTCTCGTTAACGATTCTAATGGGCAAATCAGGACCCATGAAATCACATAAACTTAGCATCTGAAACGAGTGCTTAGACAAGATATACTTTCATGTTTACATACTTTTTGTACTTTAATTCCAATCCCGAATCCTTCTTCCAAAATCCGATAACTCACACCTTCGTTTACCCGAATGTAGGGTAACCTCGGTGTTCCAACTCTCTTTGTCATCTACTCGTGGATTTATAAAGGAAGCTTTGCAAAGCCATGAGTATACTCGATCCTTTTTACTCTTTACACTTTTGGGTGCAACATATTCAGGCTATCAAACTCACACAAACACACATACTTTATGCTTAAACATAAATAAACAATCATTCATACATGCTTAATACGTTATGCTTTAATTCGTATGTGCTGGAACATTCTTATGTGGTATACTTGTCATTAACTTTGTACAAGCCTCCCTTAACATGTATAGCGTTATAGGAGTAACGCACCACCCGTATTCTTGAGGTCATGTTAAGTTAAAACAGAACGGTCTTATCGTTACAATGATAAGATTACGCTAGCGGTAATCTTGGGTTCACATTTATAGTTGCATGCTAGTCATTTGTTAATTTTAGATAATAAATTTTGCCATGTGGATTGTTTAAACATTTTATACCCATGTTAGTAGATACTCGCCAATACTTTTGTATTGAACTATACTTTGAAATGTGTTGCAGGAATTTGAGGAGGATGATGATGATGAAATCTAGTAGGATTGACTAGAAACCCACTTAAATTTTGGTATTGTTGTTTTAATTGTATCATGATCCTTGTTGTATCTTGTTTCATGTACTTTTGTTGTATTTTGAATCAATTGTTGTACTTGAAAATTATTCAATGAAATGAAATTCGGTTTTGTTAAATATTATCGCAAAATAGTGTTATGAAGTCTCTAGCAATCTCATTTTCGTCTCACTCCGATGTTCCCGCCATCGGTTAGGGTGTGACACGCTCCATCCTTCATCATAAAATGTTGCATTTGATAGGTACCCACCCAATTACACCGTTTGAAGTTATGTTAACTACATGTTTGTGCTCCATTAGCTATCCAACTTTTTTTACTGATTTAACCAAGAATTTATGCGAGCTATCATACAACCAAAGCCACTTATCGCCTTCAGAAATCTGATTAAGCAAAATCAAGTATTGCTGCCATTCCGAGATCTCGATCAGTGCCTGTTTCCATCTTCAAATCTTGCTTAGAAAAATCAAGCATTGCTGCCATTTTGAGACTGATTTTGCCAAGCGTAACAATCAATAATTTTGCATTTCTTTTTGCTTTCAAGTGAGAATAGAGCAGACAACACCGTCATTAGAGGCTCAGCAGTGATCTATTCAAAATTTAAAACAAGTTCCATGTGTTTACTTAGTACCTCATTCAAGCAATGATCACCAAAAACATTAAATATGTTCTAGTTACAAATAATACATACATTTTGGTTACTTATCAGCAATAGTTCATCCATACTTATCAACATAGTTCATCCATATTCATATATAAAATCATTTTCAAACATTTTTATGAAAGGATGTTAATACTAATAGATGTCTTTTTTACGTTGAGATTTCATAAGATGTCTCTTCGACTTTTGGAAGCTTATATTAACAATAATCACGTTGATAATGCTATATCATACTACAATTACATTACATAATGTCAAATTTTCTTTTTGTATTACAATTAGTACTTCCCAACGTGGCTTTTTCAATGAATATATTTTGAATTTCTTTAACGCTTGAGCATGCTTGAAGTCCTATGATTATATTTTGGCATTCATTCTTGACAATGTTTTGAGTAGGAGTGCTAACTGGAGCTTTTTGTAGATTATTTACAATAGTTGATTACTCCTTGTGTGCCAATTATGTTTTTAGTAAACTTGTTCCACCATTAGCATATGTAATGTTCACCAATTGTCTATAACCCCATGAGTAATGGGCATTATAAGAGCATGAAGTGGCTTGATAATGCCCCCAACATCATCCCCCTAGGCTTTATAGGGGCATAAAGATGGAGGAACATTTCTAGTATAATGCCTAATGAGAAAAACAAAACTGGAAAGTAATGATAAGATGAGGGCATTAAAGGACGTTAACCATTACACAATTTTTAAAGGGCATTATGATGTTGATGTAACGGAATATATCCATTAGGGGGCATGAACCATTACGGATGGCCTAAGAACACGATAGTTTCACAACAAAAGTATGTTGAGAACTCTGAAAAAAAAAAATATAATGCATTTGTATATGGTATAAAAAGAACCTTTTTTGCATCACATTCAAATCAATATGTACACATGAATTATCTAGGTGTTTATAATTGTCATTAAAAGTTAGCTCTGAAATTAAACCATATATATACATAGAGAGATAAATTATAATTTATTTTCTAACAACAAACTAACCTACTTTTAAAATACTTTAAAATGTGCACTCTACAGGATTTGATCTCTCTTACTTGTATAAAGAGAGGACAGGTTCATACGCTTAACTTCATAGGTTTTAGAAGGGGTGAGCAATAACTGAACCAACTGAAATCGAACCAAAAACCTATGAAACCGAATCGAATTTAACCAAAAATTGGTTATCGGTTTTTTTACCCATGGCTAACTAAAATTCATTGAACCTAACTGTAACACCTCGGAAATTTTTGACAAATAATATGGCAACACGTGTCCATTTAACTTGTTGGATCGATGTATGACCCTAACGAGTCAATCAGAAGAGTCTAATATCTATATCAGAGGCGTAATCAATGATATAGACGTGAAAACAGCTTAATTCCTCTTAATTATCTCTTTATTATCAATTTCATAGCAATCCTGATCGTTTGACAAATTGGCAGCACCTCGGCTCTGAAATCTCGAATGTTACAAATGAACTAGCATCAACCCTATTTATAGTTGTGGTGATTCCGCTTGAAAGTGTCACAGGTCATTTCAAGCGGAATTAACCTGGTTAATTTCGTTTGAAACTGCCAGTGGCACTTTCAAGCGAAATTACACACACAAACACATATAAACCCTAATTTTCATCCTACTGTGTGCTAGTTAATCCTATCTAGACATAAGACTCGATAAAGACGAAGTTAACAGACATTTGTGCACCAACAGACCCCCCTGGATGTTGACGAAGTCTTCGTCGTCGAGTCTTCAGTCTTAATCTCTTTCCAATTTATCTAACAATGTATGCTTCCTTTAAATCTTCTCTTCTTTCATCAACAGCTAGCATGAATCACGGAAACTGAATCTTTAACAACCTTCAAACTCCCCCTTGAATGTAGATTCAGGAATTGTATCTGACTTTTAAATTTTCAGACTCCCCCTACCAGTTAGCTGGGAATTTGCTTAGCTGCTTTTATAAACTCATACCTGTTACCTGTACAATCTCTACCTAAATATAAGATATATGACAATAACAGTTTCAATTCCAAACTTACCATTCAACTTCATTTGTTAGTCTTGTCAGAATTTAGAAATCCACTTAAGTATCCAGGTCCAAATTAATGACCCTGTGCACTTAATTTGTCTACCAAGTCCAACTTAATGACCTTGGTTGATCTGAAACAAATCACACTGACATTTTGTACAAACTAATTCAAACAATTTTCTGAAATTTACAAGTTTCAACTTAATGAACTTTTTTTGACTTTTCATTATACAAGGTTTAACAAGATTAGCTCACAACTCATCTGTCCAGCTCAGAAACTTCCTGCATCTGCTTCAAATTTCGAATATGAAGATCAGCTTTCCACTTTGGTTTGTCGGAAAATAAAGCAGAAATGTAAAATCTTTTTTGATTTTGAATAAAGTTTCTAAACTAGAAATGAAATACAGAAATAAAATGCAGTAAATGTAAACTATTTACAAACATATTTTTGGTGAGCGTGTTAGGGAATCATATCAGCTATTCGACAAGTCACAAGTACCGTTAGGCTTTAATTTCATATTCAGAATTAAACAATTCACTTAGATTGTCGATACACTGGTCCACTTAAATTCTCACACAAATTTCAATCTGTCCAGGATACAGATTAGGTGAATTAAGAACTTAAACTCATTCATGTGTCCCACCTCTTGAATATACTCCCGTATCCAAATCCCAATATTCAGTCTTACAGGTGAGTATACCACAGATGATATATGTAAGGGGTTAATTGCGAGGACCGTGAGAGCTCAGGGCAGAACTTCCGTTCAGCAGAGAGATGACGGCTTCGACTTTTAGTGGGTCCCCTTTAGAGGATCTTTTTTACAACAGCACATGATTAGCATTTTTCAATGTTTCATCATTTTTTATGCTGAGGGCAGGCTTTTATTTCAAGCAAGCGTAAAGTATTCTCCGGGGACTAGGCCATTGCTTCCGCAAAATCAGAAGTCCCGGGATAATACCCCAGATATCACTGAGTATAAAGACCTACTATTTCTGAAAGAGGGATCTTTCAAACAAGATTTCAGGGGTTACCTATATATCCAAGTAGTGTTCCCCACGAAATAAGCAAGTAAAGATTTTAGGTTTATAACCCGAACAAACCTACTAAATGTGTAAAAACCTATCGACACATCATCAGCGAGACTGTTTAAGACTTTTAAACTTTACATATCTTTAGCATACCGTAACTGTCAAGCCAATGTACTATCATTTTCCCTTTTTACACAAGCTCTTTTCTGGTTTTCTATTGTTTTTGTATTTTGAAAATATCTCATGTTTTTGGATTTTTGATTTTTTTATTGTTTTTGTATTTTCTGAAAATATTACCCTATACTCCCCCTAAATAGCAAAACAAGTAAAAAATTGACAAACCATTGCAGATTGCTTCTCAACATCATCTACAATGTCTCCTTCATCAACGCCAAGAATCTCTTCCAACACCGATAAAAGCTTCATACCTGTTGGGATTGAACCCTACCAGAGGAACAGATAATGAAAGCCAAAACCGGATCATGACAGTGGATTCACAATAAGCAGCAGTTTACACTAAGTCTTCTCCCTTGAAAGTGATTATAACATATGATGATCTTACATCTACTATCCTGATACAACTGCTACTGCTCTTCTAACTCCTGATGAAGCCAAAAGACTGCTGATGACAAAGCACTGCCCAATCAAGGACTGATCAACCTTGAGAAAAGCACTGACATAAAGAGAGAACAGTAGTTTAGTATATCATCTGTTTAATGTATAGTCAGTGGTTAGGTTTAGCAGTGTTTGTATAAGACCAGTAGATACAGGTTGTTAGACTGTTAGACGTCGCTTTCATGGTGACGTCAGCTGAGATGCCTCAGCGGTTTGGATTGTCTATAAATGGAACAGTACCCTATACTGTTACATTTGATTCGTTTTGAGTGAGTTCTTCTCCTCATTTCAATCCTTTCATCTTGTGCATTCCAACCTTGGGGCATCAGGCTGAGGGGAGCTTAGTTTGTAAGCATGTTTGTAATCATTTGATTCGTATTGTAAATCTTTTGATTAAATGAATTGCATATGCTTTTTCAAAACTATTTTCTCCTTTGATTGTGTTCACAAAGTTTGTTATTCATTTCTGCTGCACTTTACATTGTTTCATATTCATTCCTTGTTCAAATTACACAAACAAACACAATCATGAGAGCCTCTGGTCCTAACAATTGGTATCAAAGCCTGGACAGTCAAATTCGATCTAACAATCAATTTGACATAACAGTTTGGCTCATTATTCATTGATACTAAGGTTGGGTGCATTTAGTTGAAAAACAGAGTACCGAGTAAACCATGTTCAAAGTGGTTATTCAAAAACTCTGTAAATCAACCAAGATGTCATATGACACACAAATCTCACACAACAAGTGATTTCATGCACAAGACACTCATGGTTTCTAGATCTGAAAACATATCTATTAATACTATGGGATTATCTCTTATTTTCAAAATTGATTTCAACTATTGTTGTGAATTTTGTGTTGTTTCATCATGTTTAATACTAAAGTATGAACCTCAGATGAACAAAACCTATGTTCTTAAAACATTAGTGTTTTTTGGTAAAACATGAAAGAGGGAATTTAAAACTTTAGTCATAAGATCTGGTGTGTTGAAAAACAGGTTGAGGATCCTCAAATGGACAAAATCAACTATGTTAAGATACATTCAGAAAACCAGGGATCAGCATAGTCCATATCATATGTAGTGTGAGATTGGTTGAAAAACTTGAGCAAACATGACCAATTCTCTCAAAACATTACGACAAAATGATATTGGATTAAGGTTTTTCTCAACAAAAGATCTCCCAGTAAGTAATTCATTACTTATAAATGGGAAGGGTGAAAGGGGAAGAAGAAAATTAACAAAAGCTCAGAAGTGTGTTTATCTCAAAACTTTTGAAGTCAACAGGAAAGAGTATAAACATAAAACACTTTTGAGTCAAAGGTTGGGGTAATTGTGGTCATTAAGCAACTATGTGCAATCATTGATTTAAGAAAATTCAGGGAACAATTGTATTCCCAGTAAATGTATTTAAAAGAGGACTAGACAAATTTTCAGAATTTTCACATGGTAACAAAGTCTACAACTGAGTTTTCAAAAACTCATGTGAACATGTGTTCTCATTTCTGTTGTCAATCATCAACAAGAAAATGGTACCAAGCAGTGGATAAAATGCAGTTAAAATTCATACCACTGTCTTCAACCACTGACCATTCTTATAAACTTGAACTTGAGATGATTATGTGCTTTATTATTGTTTTACCAGGTTCCTATGGTGCTGTTTTTAGAAAATCCTTTAATTTTTTTAAGAAGGATTTTCTCGAATAAAGCAGGATATACTATTTTCATTTTTTTTGGAATGATATATTTTGAACTTTTACTGGTTTTTTGATAGTAAAAGTTTCAATCTCCTGTCAGGATAGATAACCTTTATTTTTGTTGGTTAATTTATCCTCAAGCAGATCAAAAGGAAATGGTATATTTGTCATGGTCATGTCAAACTCAAGTTTGTTCTTAATCTTTGAAAATGATTGATTGTCAACAGATCTTAAAATACCTGGGTACTCATGTTTTAATTCAAATATTATTACAAAGATGAGTAACTTTGGTAAAAAGTTCACATTATCTGGGGTACTAAACCACTGTCAAGGAGTTGTAAAGGCTTCAAAATGTGTAATTGACATGTGGCAAAACCCTGAATGAAAATTTTCAAAACTGTTGCTGATATACTGATCTCTCAAATCATTACCATTATATTACCTTTAACCACTGTCTTGATTCAAACATCTTTTACTAAATACTGTCCACTGCTGAAAGTCATCCACTGATCCATCATTTCTCCTGGCAAACACTGATGCTCAAAATCAGTGTCTTATCCACTGATGTACTATCTACTGATAGTAAAAATCATCCACTGATGTCACATTATTACCGTTGTAACCACTGATGTTTGCTTCATCAGTGGTTTTCAAAACAACTGTCCTCTGCTATTCATCCATTTCATCAGAGTTTGACACGTGGTCAGTTTTTAGCCTTCAGATCATAATAACCGCTGCCACATCAGCGATCACTTTTTCCCTAAATAAAACCCTGATCAAAACCCCCAAACAGGGTTTTACACTGCCGAATTGAATTCTAAAATTCTCTTCTAAAAACAGTTTCCAAACCTTCCTTCTCAAAGCATTCTTCGATCTTCCTCATCAAAAATGACGAAATCAAAATCGAAATCAAAATCACCATCATCTTCAAAAGATGTTGCTCAAACAGGCGCCGAATCCATTGAGATACCATACAGATCCCCTCACAACTATTTGGGTCTACTTACAAAACCCTCAAACAACCGCACCTTCGATTCTGTCATCGACACACTATCTGAATCAAAGTACAAAACTCTGTTGACAGCAGACGCTCCCATTTACCTGCAAACCCAGAGAGAGTTCTGGAAAAATGCTACTCTTGAGAAACAAGACGATAAAGTAGTAGCCATCAACTCCTCGATACAGGGTAAAGCGATCCAAATCACTCCACAAACAATCTCAGAAGTCTTTAAACTCGATGATCAGAAAGGTAAAACTTCTTTTGATAAAATCGAGTTGAAAACTGACTTTTTGAAAAGAGGGTATGCAGAACAATCAAAGGTAGATACCTTACAAAAAGGTTATTTTCCGTCTGCACCCAGATTTCTATTTCACACACTTTTGTCGTGTGTTTCAAATAAAACAACATCGTTTAACGAAATACCATTGAAGATTCAATGCCTGGGCTATGCTATTTTAAATAATAAAGATTACAACTATTCCCAGGAAATCTTCAATGACTTGGTAAAGAATGTTGATAGCAAAACATTTTTACTCTTTCCAAGGTTTCTAAGTTACTATTTTAAACAAAAATTTGAAAAAGAAAATGAAAATGTGCCAAAACAAGGTGTTTATTTTCAAATAAAAGGTTTAACACCTGAAACATTCACTAGAATGTTGGCACCAATAAAAACAAAAGCAGAGGTGTCCGAGCAGAATTTAGCAGTTACCACTGCTCCTCAGACATCTGCTACTGAGCCCACTGCTCCAGGTGATCATAGCAGCACTACCACTGCTTTGAAACCCACACCTGCCACTACCAAAAAGACCAAAAAGAAAACATCCAGAAAACCCCCCAAACCCAAAACAAAGGCACCTCTGGAAGATGAGATCCCAGAGCAACTGCCGGTGACAAAACAAATGTCACCATAAACCACTGCTGCTACTTCCTCACAGCAGTTGGTAGAAAGATCTCCACCTTTGCCTCAAACTCCTCATGCATCCTCACAAAAGGATCAGGTTGTAAGCACAGGGACCCCACAATATGAAGCTCTGGATTCAATCGGATCCATCTTCCTCAGTCCTGATCCCAAGGACATGTCTCTTTATGTCACACCCCGAATTTCCACGTGTTACCGGTGGGCCCGGTAGGGGAGTATCGTGACGTGGTTGGCAACATAATAGTCAAACAACACAATATTAAATGCACAGCGGAAGCAAAGTATAGATTTAATTCAACCAAACGATATTGTAATATTAAGTATCACAAATAGTCGAATATAAATCCACAGGTAGATCAAAATAAAAAGGAAACAAATGTTCGACAGTTATGACATCCAAGCTGGCGAGACTTAATGTGGATGCTAGGAGACAGGCCAGCCTATTTCGCGTAGTACCTGCACTTAACCTTTTAAGAAAATACGTCAGTTTACACTGGTAAATACAATCAACCGACTCATTTTGAAAAGAGTTTAAGAAAATGCATTTAAGGCACAAGGCACAAATAATATTTTATAACTTGGGATACTTATTTAAATATATAAACTTGTACAGGATTTACATGTTTCTTATGCGTTCAGTAGCCCGGATCGAGCCGGGTTAAAGATCAATTAACACACCACTTTAATTATGAGACACTGACAGGTGTACGCCTACACCTGAGTGCTAAGGTCGTGGCCATTTCGTAAAATGATGCCAGGGATATCCGGGACACGGTCATTAACCCCCCAAAGGCTTTAAGCAACAAAACAAATTAAACGGAGACATCTCAATCATTTAACCATAATAAGATTAAATATTCAACGCCCGACCAAGCGGTATTTTTTATATACCGTACCCAAGCCCGTATAGGGAAATAAGTTAAAAGTATTTACCTGAGTAAGTATAGTTCAAAATCAGCGAGTGCAAGTATCTTTTACTGGTTCTCCTAATCTGGAACGAAGGTTTATAATAACCTATTAGAATCCTAACGGGTCTTTAGTTAAGCTTACGCTTAGACCACTTAGTTTTAAAGATACGGTTCGTACGCACGATTAAGCGAAGACCGAATAGAATGTGATTTAAACCCGACAAGTTTGAAGACTTGCTTAATATGGGTATATGATACACATTCTGGATTTTGAGACAAAACCGATGAGGTTTGACCCGTTTCGGCTAATTTATGTAAACTAGTTACATAAACCGAACCGAACGCGCATGAAGCGTAACGGGTATCCGTAAGAGTCCTAAACAGGTTTCCTAAGTTAACATGCCTTAAATAAGTTGTGACATCAGTAGGATATCACCCGTGACGCCCCAAACGAGTTTAATCTCTTTATAAGCCCCGTAGGGGTATTTTGGTCATTTTAAAGATTATAAAAGGGTTTAATTAGACACCTGTGATCCGGGTCTGAGTTGATCAGTAAAATGGCCTATTTTAACAGGTTATAACATTTGGTAATAAGTCTTATATATTAAAATAGTTTTAAACCCAAACTATGCGTTAAATACGCGTATAAAGTCGTTTTAAGCAACGTATGGTTTAAAATTCGATTCTGAGTTTCCAGGTCAGTTTAACAGGCTCAAAATACTATAATTATTATTTATAATCAGTAGCAATTGGATTGGCGCCATTTGGATTTGTAAAACTCGTTTTATGGCCTAAAAGGGCATATTCGGTATTTACCGAATTAAGGCGCTAATCCAAGCTTATGATCAGTCTAAAAATAATTAAAAATCTTTAAAAATCCTAAAATATTATTTAACATCAGTGGGTGAAAGATTTGGTGTCAAAACTGAGTTTAGATAGGCTTTACGCTAATGGCGCCGTTTAATTAATAAACATGTTTATAAATACGCCATTAAGCATAACTCCTAATCTAGACTTCCGATTGACGTGAAATTTTGCAGACATGTTCAATAATCAGTACTAAAGACTTTTGCACTTTTACATTTTCTAAAATCTCGTTTGATGGTCATAAGGGCATTACGGTCAATATTTAGGCGATTAACGGGAACATCGGATGATTAGGGATTCGAGTGGTATAAACGCAGAGGCTTATACACACAAGTAACTAGGTCCTAATGGAACTTTAAATCATGGCTAAACCTATATAAATCGGGTCAGAACTGAGGTCAACGCAAAAGTCAAACTTTTGCGTCTTTCGGCTCCGAATCGATACTAAACAGAAAGTTGTCGAATCATACAAGCGTAGACAAGTTATTATACTTATTTTCAAGTTATATGACCGATAAAACAGGTTACACGTCTTCCGTATCATTAAATATGAGATTAAGGTTTCTGTTGACTTTTTCGGAAAGCCTTTGACTCGACAAACGACATGGTTAGGGTTCAAATCAGTGAGTGACCTTTTAGGGGTTTATCAACCATATATATACCAACTTATAACAACTTTCGATTCGACAAATCTCTGGACCGATTGTGATTTATCACAAAGTCAAACCGTAGTTACGACGGTTTGATTTCTAGGCTATAAACGATGTAAAACTGAATCGAGAAGTGTTAGACATACTTACACGTGATTGATGGATGTTATGGAAAGCTTGTGATCTGTTGGAAAGCTCCTCAAAATGGCTAGAAGTGAAATGTGCATGAATGTTGCAACTTGGTGATATTTATGAACTTTTGATCTTTCTAATTTGATGCCAACAAGGTCTAGCATGCTTTAAGATCAGTCCACATGCCCTCTAGTAGCTAAAAACCACTTTAGCAAGCCCATAGATTCGAAAAATTAAGTTTTGAGTCGGTTAGAGCATGCAAACAGCCACCTGCCAGTGATTCTGCAAGTTTTCTGCATCTGCAGTCCGCACGCGGCCCGCATGGGCCTTAGTTAAATCGAAAGCGGGCCGCTTGGCCATCCGGATCAAGTTAAACATGTTTCATTAATTGCATTTTGGTCCTTGGTCCCCCGAAAGGTCGTTTTCACCATCCAACTTGCACAAGAAGCTTTGTTTATTTAATATGTGGGGCTTTAAGACTTATACCCACCTTGTTAAGTCCTCGGGTAACTTTGTGATCACCCGAAAAGCCCTAAATTTCAATGTTGACGCTTATAACCCTCGTACACGAATTTTATCACAACTTGCTCATACGATATCGAAACTTCATGAAATTTTTGTGGTACATTCTAGTGAGCATAATTAATCGTTACAAAGCTTCGGGTTTGTCAAAAGGTCACTCAGAGGTATAACTTAAACATGTTGGCACATTTAACCCCTGTAGTTTGTAATCTCTCACTTTCTTTCACAATTCGCTTCGTATGATCCATGATCTATTCATTTAAGGTTATAAACATCATGTAGAGTTATTGCAAAGTCTATTTATTCATTGTTGACCCTTTGAACCCTTTTAATTACACAGTTTCATTGTTTGTCACTTTAGTCCTTCAAGAACATTCTTTCACACGTTCATACCTATGACACGTGTCAACACCTTATAGGACGTAAATTTTCGAGGTGTTACATCCTCACCCCCTTAAAAGAAATCTCGACCCGAGATTTACTGAAACAAGTAAGGGTACTTTTCCTTCATTGTGGATTCAACTTCCCACGTGAATTCGGGACCTCTACGGGCATCCCATTTGACCTTTACAAAAGGTATATGCTTCCTTCGAAGCTTCCTCACCTGTCGATCTTCGATCGACAAAGGTTTTTCCACAAATTTCAAGCTCTCATCGATCTGCACATCTGTATAGGGTATAACCACTGATTCGTCAGCGGAGTCAGCGAAACACTTCTTCAGATTGCAGATGTGGAACACATTGTGTATACTACTGAGCTCTTCAGGTAAGTTTAACTTGTAGGCAACTGACCCGACACGTTCGATAATCTCGAAAGGTCCTATGTATCTCGGGCTTAGCTTACCTTTCTTACCAAATCGCATCACTCCCTTCCAGGGTGACACTTTAAGTAGGACTTTTTCACCTACTTCGAAGTGAAGATCCTTACGATTTGGATCAGCATAAATCTTCTGCCTATTCCGGGCAACTTGGAGATTGTTTCGAATCTGGACAATCTTGTCCGTCGTTTCGAACACGATCTCTGGTCCTGATAACTGGACTTCTCCAACTTCCGCCCAACAAACTGGTGATCTACACTTTCTACCGTATAATGCCTCAAAAGGCGCAGCCTTGATGCTGGTATGGTAGCTATTGTTGTAGGAGAATTCGATTAATGGCAGGTTCTTATCCCAGCTACCTCCCAAATCGATTGCACATGCACGAAGCATGTCTTCCAACGTTTGAATAGTACGCTCACTCTGACCGTCTGTCTGTGGATGGTAAGCCGTACTAAAATTCAAACGTGTGCCCAAAGATTGTTGGAAACTTTTCCAAAAATGAGACGTGTACCTAGTATCTCGGTCAGAGATAATAGCTATAGGTATGCCATGTAAGGCTACAATCTTATCAACGTACAGTTGGGCTAACATATCGGAGCTGTAGGTCTCCTTAATGGGTAGGAAATGTGCTGACTTAGTCAGTCGGTCAACTATCACCCAGATGGTGTCATTTCCTTTCCTGGTTTTGGGTAACTTGGTGATAAAATCCATAGTTACCATTTCCCACTTCCAAGTAGGAAGTTCAGGTTGTTGTAGTAAACCTGACGGTTTTTGATGTTCTGCTTTGACTTGCGCACACGTCAAGCATTTAGCTACATAGGTAGCTACAGACTTCTTCAAGCCTATCCACCAATAATTTGCTCTAAGATCATGGTACATTTTATCAGCTCCAGGATGAACAGAATATTTAGAGCTGTGGGCTTCCTGGAGGATAACATCTCGGAGTCCTCCATAAATTGGAACCCAAATCCGTCCATTCAATCTAAGAATTCCATCCTTACTAAGAGATAACTGCTCCTCAGTTACTCCTAGCTTTTCGTTAGGATAATTAGCTTCCAACACAGCTTCTTTCTGTGCAGCTAACAACCTTTCTATCAAGCTGTTCTTTAATTCCATGCTCTTGGCATTGATTCGGATGGGTTTCACCCTTTCTTTCCGACTCAAGGCATCGGCGACTACATTCGCCTTGCCGGGATGGTATCTTATTTCACAATCGTAATCATTCAGAGTTTCCATCCAACGACGTTGCCTCATGTTCAAGTCCTTCTGGTTGAACAGATGTTGAAGGCTTTTGTGATCAGAATAGATCACACATTTGATTCCATATAAGTAGTGCCTCCACAGTTTTAGTGCGAATACAACGGCACCCAACTCCAAGTCGTGGGTGGTGTAATTCTTTTCGTGCACCTTTAACTGACGCGAAGCATAGGCAATGACTTTGCCCTTCTGCATAAGCACACATCCCATCCCGGTGTGTGATGCATCACAATAAACTACAAACTCCTCTATTCCATCAGGCAATGTTAGTACCGGAGCATTGCTCAACTTTTGTTTCAGAATATCGAAGGATTCCTGCTGCTTAGGACCCCAGTCAAACTTAATCTTCTTACGTGTCAGCGAAGTCAGGGGTGCAGCAATCCTTGAAAAGTCTTCTATAAATCGCCTATAGTATCCTGCCAAACCTGGGAAGCTACGAATTTCAGTAGGCGTCTTTGGCTCATGCCAATTCATGACAGCTTCAACTTTAGCAGGATCTACTTGGATACCATGCTCACTAACAACATGCCCAAGAAATTGGACTGCTCGAAGCCAAAATTCACACTTTGAGAACTTGGCATAGAGCTTCTCTTTATGAAGTAGTTCCAGTATGCAGTGAAGATGCTTCTCGTGGTCAGCTTGGTTCTTTGAGTAGATGAGAATGTCGTCGATGAAGACGATGACGAATTTATCTAGGTGCGGCTTGCAAACGCGATTCATGAGATCCATGAATGCGGCCGGTGCATTAGTGAGCCCAAAAGGCATCACTAGGAACTCGTAATGACCATAACGAGTCCTAAATGCTGTCTTGTGCACGTCTTCATCTCTAACCTTCAATTGATGGTAGCCTGACCTCAAGTCAATCTTCGAGAAGAAACTTGCCCCTTGAAGTTGATCGAACAGATCGTCGATTCTGGGCAAAGGATACCTATTCTTGATGGTAACCTTATTAAGCTCGCGGTAGTCGATGCACAGACGCATCGACCCATCCTTCTTCTTAACAAATAAAACTGGTGCTCCCCACGGAGACGAACTAGGTTTGATGAAACCTTTGTCTAGCAAGTCATCTAGTTGCGTTCTCAATTCCTTCATCTCTGTTGGTGCTAATCTATAAGGCGCCCTTGCAATTGGTGCTGATCCAGGAATAATGTCAATTCTGAATTCTACTTGTCTCTCTGGTGGCAAACCAGGAAGTTCTTCAGGAAAAACATCAGGGTATTCAGAAACGACGGGTATATCCCCAATCTTGGGCTTCGGCTCATCTATAATCACTTGCGCCATGTAAATGACACAACCTTTCTTTAAACACTTAGAGTCCTTGAGTATAGACATTTTCTCGGGTAGCCCATACTGGGTATCTCCCTGGATAGTAAGTGATTCACCAGACGGAGTCTTGATCATCACTTGCTTCTTATTGCATACAATCTGGGCCTGGTTATGCGATAACCAGTCCATACCCAATACTATGTCAAAGCCGGCTAATTTAAAGGGAAGTAAGGACAAAGGAAAAGAGTGATTCCTAATAGATATAAAACATCCATCTAATAAGGTTGAAGCGGTTTCTAAAGTGCCATCTGCTAGTTCCACCTCATACTTCACACTTAAAGTTCTAACAGGTAGTTTCAAAAATTCACAAAACTTATTATCTACAAACGACTTATCGGCGCCTGAATCAAATAACACTCTCGCATAAACATCATTTACGAGAAAGGTACCTGTTATCACGTTATCATCCTTGACAGCTTCCTTAGCATCCATTCTGAAGACCCTAGCATTGGTCTTCTTAGCCTCTTCCGGCTTCTTGGCATATTTTGGGCAATTGCTCTTGATGTGCCCCTTTTCATTGCAACCATAGCAGGTCGCATCCTTTATTTTCTTGCAATCCACGGTTTTGTGTTCCCTGGATTTGCATAACCCACATGCAAAAGGTTTCGATTGTGATTGTGAGTTGGATTCAAACCTGCACTTTCCAAAGTGCGGCCTCTTGCAGATTTTGCATTTGGGTTTTTCACCCGACTGCTGACCATCTCTCTTGAATCCTGACCCCTTCTTTTGGTCATTATTTCCCTTCTGCTTCTTATCTGAACGCCGTGAGTTGTCATCCTCACGCTTTCTTTTCTCCGTATCAGTTTTCCTCAGTGACCTCAGTCTGACAGCATCTGAGGTCAGAGATAACGATATGTCCGTTACTGACCGAAAAGTGGTTGGTCTGGAAGCTTTTACACTTGCTTTTATCTCCGGTTCCAAACCCCCGATAAAACGAGCTATACGTTTAGGCTCCGGAGTTACCAAGTAAGGGACCAACCTTGACAAAGTATTGAAAGTAGTAAGGTAGGCCTGACAGTCCAGGTTTTTCATGACCAGCGCCAGGAAATCAGATTCAATTCTCTCAACCTCGTGTTGAGGGCAGAAATTTTCTTTGATTAGTGCCATGAACTCTTCCCATGTCATGTTGTATAACGGGACTTTCCCTGTGGCCTGGATCAAAGATCTCCACCAGGCTAAGGCTTCTCCTTTGAAAGACTGTGAGACAAACTTCACAATATCCCGATTATGGCAACCACTAATATCCACCACAGTATCCATTTCATCCATCCACGTCATGCAATCAACAGCTCCTTTTTCCCCATTGAAGTCTCTGGGTTTGCATGACACGAAGTATTTATAGGTGCAACCCCTATTACGAGGTTCCTGGTTCTGTACTGCTCTTTGGGATGGATTACTCCTTTGATTCGAGGAGTGGTGAGAATTACTGTTGTGGGCAGTGTGGGTCCTGGAGGGTGTTCTAGTGTGTGATGCAGAATGGGTCCTCGTATGGGTACCACTTGATCCATGGTGCTGTCTACCCATAGCTATATTAACCGCATTATTTATCATAGCTTGCAACTCTGGACCTGCTACGTTAACTTGGGCATTTTCATTCACTATCCCTGGGTGACTGTTGACCTCATTTGAGTCTGCCATGTATCTAGAGCTGTCACATATCGACAACAATTTATTGGTGAGTTTATTATAAAATTGTCTTTTATGGCAATTTGTTAACCGTGGTAAACGTAGACCAAATATGGTTAATTTATTACTCACATAAATTTAGGATTTCTAATATAATTTATCCTAAGTATAAAACAGTAACAGTTTTATTAGCGCATAAGGCCTAGTCACAGGGACAATATAGATTATAAGCTATGACTTCAGAGAATCACAGCATGAAGGTTTGAACAAAGTTCATTACCTTTATCAGACAGAGTCACAGACTAATACTGTCTTTTGTCTCATGTGAAAATGAGAAGGGCCCGTAGGCATTCCATTACCAATGGATGGTAAAAAGAACTGATCATATTTATTAATGATTTAACCCATGATTCAGAGATCATTTATTTGGGTTTAGAATCTTTGAAAAGATTCATATATAATAATAACACGAATCGTGTCTGCCAGGAATGTTAACATGTTTTCAGATGTTAACAAGGATTTGAATCTTTTTAACTAGTTTTACCATCTGGGCCAGGTCTTTAAAATGACATGCAGGCTAGGTTATACTTTTAAGATCCTTAAAAATAACATAGGCAGATTGACTTTTAAAAGGAATGATTTTGATTTATTTATTTCATATATCTTTTAATTATGCATAACATGGAAAATATGAAATTTATAAACTTACATTCCATTAAACTAAAAGTAGTACATTTTGCCCTAAACGGGACTTTTCACTGAAACAGATGCCCACGCACGAGCTATACATATAATACATGTCCTCACAGGGACGGTCTACAAAAGTAAATGTCCACGCAGGGACTACTAGAGACAAGTCCACGTAGGGACTAAGTACAAGATAGATGTTCGCGCAGGGACTACATACACACATAAATAAATGTCCACGTAGGGACTTGATTTAAACAAGGAACTACAACAATATATATATATGGGGATTTAACGATCCCTTTTCTTCTTCCCCTTCAGCAAATCTGCTAAACCACTCATGAATCCTTGGTTCTTCTTACGCTCTCTCTGGAGGTCTCGCTCAACCCGATCCAACCTATGACGAAGCTCAACCTGCTCAGGAGGAGGAACCCGTGGCGGCTGATGCTGAAATGGTGGCTGAGTAGGTACTTGATACCCATGAGCTGGATGTCCCATTCCCCAAGGGGTTCCATATGGTCCCTCAGGGTTTTGGGTATAGTAGTTTGCAGCCACTAGGTAGGGGTCGGCCTCGGCATAGTTATAATTATGGTATGCTGGTGGTCCATATGGGTTGTAAGCTGCCGGAGCAGTATAAGCAGGGATTGGGTGGCCAAAACCCGGTGATGGCGGTACAATAGGTGCCGAGTTCACCTCTGAAACTGGAACAGAAGGTCCCCCCATCTGTGGAACTCCATGAGTAGGCGGATAATGGCTACCGCTAGAGTGTTGAGGAGTGGTGATATGAACTCCCACTGGTCGTACTGACATCCGCGGGCCAGTCCTCCTACGCCTCGGCGGTTCTGGAGGCTCTACATAAACTGGCGGCGGTGGAGGCGGTGGCGTGACTGCCTCGAAATGGGGATCCCCAGAGGGATCTTGTTGCTGCTGTTGCTGATGAGATGCTGAATGAGACGGTGTATGGTGAGACGGTGTATGGTGAGACGGTGTATGGTGAGATGGTGTATGGTGAGACGATGAGTGTTCAGATGGGGTATAATACCACTCACACCGTTCGAACCGTGCCATGTGACTATCCGGACCTTCGTAGGGTGGTCCGTGGTAAGATGAACCATCAGAGATTGAAAAAGGATGGTTCCGGGATCCGGTTGAAGCTTCGACAGGATCTGTGTCCTCGTCCATATCTTGATCACCAGAAAAGTGATCCTCCGGCCCTAGTGGGTTAAAGCCCACGTTTTCGGGTAGGTACTCTGCTGGGTTAAACTGACCCTGAAATACAGGAGTAGGGTCGCCGAAGAAATGTTGCGGGTTGTGGGGTTCGTTCTCTGACTGAGGCCCATAGGAGTCATGATATGGAGGCGTTGAGGCGTGCGAAAAAGATCGTCTGGCATCGTCTTCATAGGTCCTCCATAGCTCCCTCGTTTTGTCATTCCTTGTAGAAGAAGTTCGTCGATATGAAGGCCCTGCCTCATGGTCGTTAGGGGCGCTAGCTGGCTCCTTTCCTCGACTACCTCGTCTAATTCTTGGCGGCATTATTGTACCTGTTACAATACACAAGGTAATAACAAGGAAAATAAAGGACAAAAATTTAATTAAATAAAAAAAAATTTGAACAATTTGGATTATTCCTAAGTTCTTTGTCTAGACTCGAAGATTTAGGAATGTGCAATTGTGTAACTGAGATTAAACACAAAAGGTTAGTGTTTAATTCACTCAGTGTTGGCTCTGATACCAACCTGTCACACCCCGAATTTCCACGTGTTACCGGTGGGCCCGGTAGGGGAGTATCGTGACGTGGTTGGCAACATAATAGTCAAACAACACAATATTAAATGCACAGCGGAAGCAAAGTATAGATTTAATTCAACCAAACGATATTGTAATATTAAGTATCACAAATAGTCGAATATAAATCCACAGGTAGATCAAAATAAAAAGGAAACAAATGTTCGACAGTTATGACATCCAAGCTGGCGAGACTTAATGTGGATGCTAGGAGACAGGCCAGCCTATTTCGCGTAGTACCTGTACTTAACCTTTTAAGAAAATACGTCAGTTTACACTGGTAAATACAATCAACCGACTCATTTTGAAAAGAGTTTAAGAAAATGCATTTAAGGCACAAGGCACAAATAATATTTTATAACTTGGGATACTTATTTAAATATATAAACTTGTACAGGATTTACATGTTTCTTATGCGTTCAGTAGCCCGGATCGAGCCGGGTTAAAGATCAATTAACACACCACTTTAATTATGAGACACTGACAGGTGTACGCCTACACCTGAGTGCTAAGGTCGTGGCCATTTCGTAAAATGATGCCAGGGATATCCGGGACACGGTCATTAACCCCCCAAAGGCTTTAAGCAACAAAACAAATTAAACGGAGACATCTCAATCATTTAACCATAATAAGATTAAATATTCAACGCCCGACCAAGCGGTATTTTTTATATACCGTACCCAAGCCCGTATAGGGAAATAAGTTAAAAGTATTTACCTGAGTAAGTATAGTTCAAAATCAGCGAGTGCAAGTATCTTTTACTGGTTCTCCTAATCTGGAACGAAGGTTTATAATAACCTATTAGAATCCTAACGGGTCTTTAGTTAAGCTTACGCTTAGACCACTTAGTTTTAAAGATACGGTTCGTACGCACGATTAAGCGAAGACCGAATAGAATGTGATTTAAACCCGACAAGTTTGAAGACTTGCTTAATATGGGTATATGATACACATTCTGGATTTTGAGACAAAACCGATGAGGTTTGACCCGTTTCGGCTAATTTATGTAAACTAGTTACATAAACCGAACCGAACGCGCATGAAGCGTAACGGGTATCCGTAAGAGTCCTAAACAGGTTTCCTAAGTTAACATGCCTTAAATAAGTTGTGACATCAGTAGGATATCACCCGTGACGCCCCAAACAAGTTTAATCTCTTTATAAGCCCCGTAGGGGTATTTTGGTCATTTTAAAGATTATAAAAGGGTTTAATTAGACACCTGTGATCCGGGTCTGAGTTGATCAGTAAAATGGCCTATTTTAACAGGTTATAACATTTGGTAATAAGTCTTATATATTAAAATAGTTTTAAACCCAAACTATGCGTTAAATACGCGTATAAAGTCGTTTTAAGCAACGTATGGTTTAAAATTCGATTCTGAGTTTCCAGGTCAGTTTAACAGGCTCAAAATACTATAATTATTATTTATAATCAGTAGCAATTGGATTGGCGCCATTTGGATTTGTAAAACTCGTTTTATGGCCTAAAAGGGCATATTCGGTATTTACCGAATTAAGGCGCTAATCCAAGCTTATGATCAGTCTAAAAATAATTAAAAATCTTTAAAAATCCTAAAATATTATTTAACATCAGTGGGTGAAAGATTTGGTGTCAAAACTGAGTTTAGATAGGCTTTACGCTAATGGCGCCGTTTAATTAATAAACATGTTTATAAATACGCCATTAAGCATAACTCCTAATCTAGACTTCCGATTGACGTGAAATTTTGCAGACATGTTCAATAATCAGTACTAAAGACTTTTGCACTTTTACATTTTCTAAAATCTCATTTGATGGTCATAAGGGCATTACGGTCAATATTTAGGCGATTAACGGGAACATCGGATGATTAGGGATTCGAGTGGTATAAACGCAGAGGCTTATACACACAAGTAACTAGGTCCTAATGGAACTTTAAAGCATGGCTAAACCTATATAAATTGGGTCAGAACTGAGGTCAACGCAAAAGTCAAACTTTTGCGTCTTTCGGCTCCGAATCGGTACTAAACAGAAAGTTGTCGAATCATACAAGCGTAGACAAGTTATTATACTTATTTTCAAGTTATATGACCGATAAAACAGGTTACACGTCTTCCGTATCATTAAATATGCGATTAAGGTTTCTGTTGACTTTTTCGGAAAGCCTTTGACTCGACAAACGACATGGTTAGGGTTCAAATCAGTGAGTGACCTTTTAGGGGTTTATCAACCATATATATACCAACTTATAACAACTTTCGATTCGACAAATCTCTGGACCGATTGTGATTTATCACAAAGTCAAACCGTAGTTACGACGGTTTGATTTCTAGGCTATAAACGATGTAAAACTGAATCGAGAAGTGTTAGACATACTTACACGTGATTGATGGATGTTATGGAAAGCTTGTGATCTGTTGGAAAGCTCCTCAAAATGGCCAGAAGTGAAATGTGCATGAATGTTGCAACTTGGTGATATTTATGAACTTTTGATCTTTCTAATTTGATGCCAACAAGGTCTAGCATGCTTTAAGATCAGTCCACATGCCCTCTAGTAGCTAAAAACCACTTTAGCAAGCCCATAGATTCGAAAAATTAAGTTTTGAGTCGGTTAGAGCATGCAAACAGCCACCTGCCAGTGATTCTGCAAGTTTTCTGCATCTGCAGTCCGCACGCGGCCCGCATGGGCCTTAGTTAAATCGAAAGCGGGCCGCTTGGCCATCCGGATCAAGTTAAACATGTTTCATTAATTGCATTTTGGTCCTTGGTCCCCCGAAAGGTCGTTTTCACCATCCAACTTGCACAAGAAGCTTTTTTTATTTAATATGTGGGGCTTTAAGACTTATACCCACCTTGTTAAGTCCTCGGGTAACTTTGTGATCACCCGAAAAGCCCTAAATTTCAATGTTGACGCTTATAACCCTCGTACACGAATTTTATCACAACTTGCTCATACGATATCGAAACTTCATGAAATTTTTGTGGTACATTCTAGTGAGCATAATTAATCGTTACAAAGCTTCGGGTTTGTCAAAAGGTCACTTAGAGGTATAACTTAAACATGTTGGCACATTTAACCCCTGTAGTTTGTAATCTCTCACTTTCTTTCACAATTCGCTTCGTATGATCCATGATCTATTCATTTAAGGTTATAAACATCATGTAGAGTTATTGCAAAGTCTATTTATTCATTGTTGACCCTTTGAACCCTTTTAATTACACAGTTTCACTGTTTGTCACTTTAGTCCTTCAAGAACATTCTTTCACACGTTCATACCTATGACACGTGTCAACACCTTATAGGACGTAAATTTTCGAGGTGTTACACTTTAAACTCTCATACCCTCACCAATAATATTACCACAATCCATGCTACCTTTGTTGCATGCAGTTGTTATAGCTCAGACACAAACCAGTTCCTCTCTATCACCTGTCACTGAGAGTATACTCCCACAAGTGACTGGGTCTGATGCTTATACCTCTGCTATCCCAGCAACAACTGAGGAGGTTACACCCCCTGAGTTACAAGTAACTCTCGGTGTTAGTTCAAGTGGAGCAGCAACTACAACTGATGGATCAACAGATCTTCAGTTGGACAGTTGTTTCATTAGTAAGACTCCCTTGAAGGCAATTTCTTCCATAGCACTATCGGTAACCACCAGTGAGTTGGTTCTAACCACTGGTACCATCAAAGGTTTATCAAGTGCTGAAGAAAGAAGTCCCCAGTACCAAGAACAAGGGGCATCAATGGGTGATTTTTGGGAATCAGTTCCTAAGTCAAACATTGATATAACCACTGCTGGTGGGGATTCAGATGATCCCATTAAAGTGGGTGATGATTCAAAATACCAGGAATTGACGGGAAGAGTTGAAAAACTGGAAACCTCAGTTGCTGAAATAAAAGATATGGTGTAAGAGATTCTGAAAGCTCAAAAAGCACAATCCACTGCTGTTCCACCTCAAGCACCTGCTCAACCACAAGCACTTGCTGCAAATGAGCTCTGGAACCTTTTTCAACCCTTGTTGGAAAAACAAAAACAAACAGCTGATCAGCAGCATGAACTGCATGTAAAAATGCTGACAAACATGGTGGAGTCAAGATTTAAAGATACTCAAGCAGACATCAAGGCTATAAAGGCTAGCATACAAAAGACTGCCCATGGTGAAAAAGTTCCCTCTACTATCCTTTTCATGGATAACCCCCTTGCAGATAATGCCAAAAAGGGGGAGAATGTCAAACAGATGAAGAAAAAGGGAATTGAAGATGGTCAGTATGTTGAACCAGAACAAGGAAAACAGCCATCAAAAATCTCAAAAGATTCAAAATCTCAAACTTCCATCCAAACAGCTGATACAGCAGTAGTTACAAAAACTGCTGTCAGTAGCCAAACAGCTGCCATCTCATCAACACACACAACTTCAACACACACCACCACAACCACTGCTTTACCACCATCATCATCTACAATCATATCACCACCATTGCCTCCTGCCATAAAGCAGAAGACAGCAGATGTTACAACATCTGCTGTAATGACAACAGTGGTTGAGACACCAGTTGTTTCAACAGTTGTTTGTCAGACACTTTCCACCATTCAAACTACTGATCCACCAACGACATCATCAGCCTCTCCTACAATAAAAAGGAGAAGGGTTTTCATTCCTGATGATGAGTCACCATCACCATCACCACCATCAAAAACCACTTCACCACCTTCAACCCCTGCTCAAAAGCAGAAGACATCTACTGACACATCAGTAGTTGTAATGACATCAGAGGTTGAACCACCAGTTGTTTCAATAGCTGTTAGTCAACCATCCACCACTGCTCTCATCATTCCTACATCACAATCAAAATCGTATTCATCCGCAAAGCTCTACACAAGAAAAAGAAAACTTACTCAGTCAAATGAGGATAAATATGATCCCACTGCTGCAAAATATCCGTTGGAACTAGAAGCTATAAAAAATGAGATGAGGCAATTCTACACAGATGATGATCCTTCAAACAGAATATTTCCTTCACTCGTTGGCTTCCTAGTTCCAGAAGACATGGATGAATATCTTGAGCTCAAATCAAGACAAGCAAAGATAAGAGCGAAGGTTGAATGTGAAGGTCAAGGTGATGAAGCCATTGCTGAAAGATTGGAATTTCTGCTCACAAAAGTCAAACAAATAAAAGATTTTGCACAAGAGCTGAGCAAAGAAAAGGCAGATAAACGAAAAGAGACGAGAAGAAAACTTCTTGCATACATCATGCAAGAAAAATTTTATCATGCTGAAGAAAACCAATTTGAAGAATGGCCAATAGTGGCTTTAAAGCATGAGGCTGATAGGATTGATAGAATCAAGAACGATCCTAGAAAGAAGAAAAATGCTCCAAATTGGAGCAAATACAAAAAGCTCATCGCTGACCTAACAACTGAATACAAAAGAAAGAAACAGGAGTTGATAGATGCAAAAGTGGACACTGCCAATGCCATGTCAAAATGGTCAAAGCAGCATACTGATGAAGCCTATGAAAGGCTGAAGAAAAGAAAGATAACTGTGTTAGGCACTTCAAAGAAACAAGAACAAATGATGAAACTTGAAAAACATATTGAAAACCTCAAAACACTGTTCAAGTCAAGAGAAAATCCTACTCTTGTGACAAACCAAGAAGAAGGAAAACAGCTGACCAGTGAAGAGGTAAAAGAAAAGGAAGTTGAGTACTTCACAGAAGCCATCAAGAAAATGGGTCTAAAAGAAGATAGTTCAGTAAGCCTTCAAAACCTTTTCAAAAAGGTACTAACCAAACCTGCATCATCAAACATTTCAGCAGATATCTCAGACAGTGAGCTTGATCAACAAGAGACACAAGAAAAATTTGACAATGAAGTTGCAGAAGATATAGTTGCAGCAAATAAAGTCATAGAAGAAGCTTTCAAAAGAATGTCTGAAGTTAAAGATACTGCGTTACAATTTTTCTCAAGGCCAAAATCTCAAAGCTCATCAGAAAATAAATCTCTCCCAAGAAACCCATTGGGTTCAAAAGTACTAAAGTGGATGTCTGATCAAAAGACCCACGTATTGACCCTGGTCAGATCCAATGGCGAAGTGAAGTACATATCAAGGAAAGAAGCACTAGGCCTTAGTGTTGAAGATTTGCAGGATCTCCTTGAACTTTCACTGTGCAGGGATGAGGATGACACAAGTTCCAAAGAATTTGAAGAATATTTTAAAAGACATGCAAGGGAACAACTGATGAGGAATAAAGATGATGCGTGTGAAGTGTTATATATATTAGGTGTATATTTTAAGCCCCTTTTAACACTTATTTTAGCCAAGTTTTAAATTTATAAAACACGATATTTTACTAACACTAAACACACATATGGGCAAGTGCACCCATCGTGAGCGTAGTATAGCATTGGTAAGATACCGAGGTCGTCCAAGGACACAAGAGCTTTTAATACCGGTTTATCCTCAACGTCTAACCAAAATAAAAGTTTAGAAAAAAAAAATTTTAAACTAAGAAAAGATAAAAACTAACTAAAATGCTGAAAATAAAAATAAAATAAAAACAGATAGACAAGATGAATCACTTGGTTCCGACTCGTATCTAGTATAACCTTTGATTATTTCCGCACTTTTGCACATAATTAAGAGATTATCTTAGTTATTGTAGTAGGCCCCTCTTTTGAAGGTGACGTTACCCTCACCCCAGTAGTTTGAGTCAGCAAGGATACAATCCTAAAATGGTGGATTATTGGAAGATAATGAATTAAGTTATTAATGCAGTATTGTGGTAGGCCCCGCTTTTGGCGGTGACGTTACCCTCGGCTAAGTAGTCTGAGTCAGCAGGGATACAGTCCTAAATAGCCGGGTTATAGTATTAATAGTAGTTAACTTATGAGGGGGTCAAAGAGCTTGGACCCCCGCCATCCAATACCGTGAAGCATTGAAGGAGGTCCTACTAAATTTGACCCAGGTCCATTGCAGGACCTCTAAACGCTGAACAATGGCAAGACCTTTACCAAACCGTTCCCTTAACCCCCGACCAAGTAGCCAACAAACCTCCATATAGACCGTGGAGATATGAATGGTGAAAATCCTTTATTTTATATAGACAGTAAAATAATGCCAAGACACCACGGACAAACGATAAGGAAAGATCACCTTCAACATAAGTAACTAGTTATTAAAGTCATTAATACAAAACCAAATAAAAAGTGCAAAAGATTAGAAATAAAAAGTATTATACTAGACACTTTGTCTTCACCAAGTGATGTAAGAGACTTAGGCAAACATGGCCTTGATTGTCAAGAACTCTTACGATCAATCTTGGATCCCGAGACGACTCACACACTCTACGATGGACAATGGATGATGGTGTTGTGATGGTGGTGGGTGGTGGATGAAGTGTGAGAGAGGTGGTGTGCCAAGGGATGAGTTGAAATGAATCCAAGCACTCCTATTTATAGGCTGAACAGAGAGCTGGGCACGGCCCCGTGTCCGCTGGGCACGGCCCCGTGCCTGTCTGACACTCTCTCTCCTCATTAATTGTAATTCGCAATTACAATTAATGCGCCTGCTGTACTTTCGACACGCCCCCGTGTCCGCTGGGCACGGCCCCGTGGTGGGCAATAGAAGCTTCTATAGGTTTGTCTTTTCTGCTGCTTCTTGGGCACGGCCCCGTGCTGGCTGAGCACGGGGCGTGTTCAGTCTTCTGACTTCTCTATTTTGCTTTGGAAGGTGCCGTTGAGGGGTCGGGCAGTCCACTAATGTTCCTTTCCTTGTATTTATGTTGGAATTAGCTGTCTTTTTGCTTCTTTTGTGTTTTTGAGCTCATTTAATCCTGAAAATACAAAAGGAAGACAAAAACACTCTTTTTCCAATATTAGTACTAAAAAGGGTTAGTTTTATGCCTCATTTGATGTAATTTATATGTTGCATTTTACACACATCAAATACCGCCACACTTGAACTTTTGCTTGTCCTCAAGCAAAACTCTTTAATATGTAGCTTACACTCCCAAATGGAATAGGTAGAAGAGAAGGTTTTGGGCTTGTCGTAGAGTGTCGGGAATCCAAGATCTTTTTGGGTTTTATCTTTATTTATTTACAATCCTATTCGTAATGATTTATGTAGAACTTTTCATAGGAGAAATTACTTATTTGGGCATAACATGCCTTTTTAAAATTCCATTTATATACAAGTTCACATACCTCACGGGAGAAATCACTCACACTCGGACGAAGGTGTATTTTTAGTGAATCACTCGAGAGCGGCATGGAACTTATTTCTACCATAAGCTTGCCAAGCAATCAATCCTCCTCCTTTTTAACTTTTATACCTTTGTAAATATCAAGAGGACTTTGTGGGTTAAGGGTTAGGCTTGGGTTAAAGGTAGGTGGTTGGGATAGTGGTTAGTGGTTAGTAGAAAAAGGGTGAAAAAACGTAACAAGTGTCGGTTTTCGTAAGTTTTCTATTTTTGCAACTTTTTATTTTGATGAAGCTTTTATTCAAACAAAGTTATTTTTGACGAACTTGTTTGTTTATTTTCTTTTTTTGCTTCATCAACACATTTTTTTTAATTTTTTTTTTCATACGAAAAACCGAACTTGTTACTAAAACAAAGGGTTAAAAAAAAAGTTTTGGTGGGTAAAAGGGTTTTTGGTTTGGGTGATGAAATGAAAAGGTTTAGGCTCAAAGGGGTTAACTAGGGGGATTTTTGGGTAGGTGGTAAAAGAAAAAGAAAAAATAATGGTGTAGAAATAAAAAAGGGTTAGTCCTAATGCCTCCATCATTTACTTACTCGGGTTTAAGTTGATAAGGACCGGGAATGTATCGTCATGGCAAGTTCTAGAGTCGTAAGAACCAAGCGGCTATTCACACAAGAAACGAAAAATGAGCATTTAGTTTTAATGATATGTAATTGTGCTCAATAAAGGCTCAAAACTCACTTTTGTGGGAATGGGTTTTTATGTGATCAAGTATATATAATCAAATTTTAACTAAGTTTGCCATGCCTTTTCATAATTTTCTTATGTTGGTTCTTTTTATCACTACGCTATCGGTTGTAAATTTGTAAAAATATAACCTTTTTGAGAACTTGAATTTCCCGAGTTAAACCTAGACAAGTAAAAAAAATGAAATTTTTGAAAAAAATTTGGGGTGATTAGCGGTTCCAATAGAGTTTTGTGTAAGGCTTGTATTTAGGACTTGCAAAATTCAAGGTTTTAGCATCCCCCCCCCCCCCCCACACTTAAATTACACATTGTCCTCAATGTGTCCCAAAAATAAATTTTTAGGTTGATTAGATGTGTAAAATGGTGTAAAAAGCAAAAAAATTCTGTTACTGGGCGCTGAACACGGCCCCGTGTTGTCCGGGCACGGCCCCGTGTTCAAGTGCCAGTAACAAAATTAAAACAAGAGAAACAGAAGTCTGGACACGGGGGCGTGTTGGGTGAACACGGCCCGTGTCCAGTTACCTGAACTGGGCGTTTTCTGCAGGTGGTTCAGTACGGGGCCGTGTTGGTTGGGCACGGCCCGTGTTGAACCTTCTGAAATGGAGAGAATTGTCGGGTTGCCTTGTTCTTGTGCATGAGTTCATTTTTCTCGTTCCCCTTTTCATCCTTTACCACCATGAGTGTGTTTTATTCATTAAAAACCATCCAAACTTCAAAACCATTATTTCATTTCATCATAGAGAGAACTTACATAATCCTAAATTAAACTAGATAAAACAAGGAAATAATAAACCATGGAGTCCTAGCCTTTATTTTATTTTAATTAGCAAAATTTCCAAGAAGTAACTAATCTTGGTTAAACAAGGCCTTTTTGAACTCCTTCTTCCGCGTGCGGTTCTCCTCAAATGTCGGCGAACCATTCTTCCACCTCCCTTGGAAGGAGAAAAGAAGGCTCATTGGCATTAGTTTGAGGAGTTTCAACTTCCACCGGGATCTCTTGTTGGTGTTCCACGGGAGGTTCCGCCGGAAAGTCTTCCCACCCGGTAGGGTTGTTGATTCCGAGTGCCAGGTTCCAATCCTGCTGAGGAAGGACTGGTTCCATTGGGGGTGCTACAAGAATATTTAACCTCTGGTGCAAGAGGTTAATTTCTTGGAAGCTGCTTTCAAGTCCCATCGTAAGATCGTTAATACGGTCGATTAGGACCTCCTCTACTGAAGTCATTTCGTCGAGAGCCTCCCTTAATGCTATCACATAGTGCACAAGTGTAGCTTCAATGGAGGGTCTTCTTCCTCTTCGGCTGTTTGACGAATGCACAGAAGATGTTTCGCTGTTTTCACTTGACATTCTACGAAAAATAAACTGAAAAGGTTTATTTAAATGAAACAGTTACCGGACACGGCCCCGTGCTCAATGAGCACGGCCCCGTGTTCATCTGTCTTCAGAATTTTGGAGCAAGGAAACTTGGATTTTTAAGTTATTTTCTGAACTTGTGGGGTCTTTTTAGTTGCTAATAACTTAGAACAATGTTACATAACATGTTTTTACCAAGATTCCTTGAACAAAACTCATTAATCCTTACCACAAAGTTTGAAGAATTCAAACTTTTAATGGTAGTTCTTTGAAGAAAGATGGAGAAGAAGGAAATGGCTAAAAGAGGAAAGGACAAGATGGGTTGTTGGAACCTTCTTTTAGACTTACCTAGGATAGTTTGAGAGAAGATTCCTGCAAATCTCTGCCCCAAGTTGGTCCAAATGTGCAGAATTCTTGGCTGCATTTATAGAAAATGACAGCATCCTGGACACGGCCCCGTGCCCAGTGGACACGGCCCCGTGTGCAGGTGGAGTTCTGACACAGTTTGTCCGTATTCTGACGTACTGATCAGAATGGAATCTTTTGATGGACACGGGGGCGTGTTGGCTGGACACGGCCCCGTGTCGAGGGACTGTTTTATGAAGTTGTCTAGTTTTTTAAGGAACTTGTTAGTATCGGGTGGCTCCTGACTGGTTGGAACAACCCCAAAGTGCCTAAGATACCTTAATTGTCCTAGACTAAGGCGAGAACGCAAGAGGTTGTCGGTGAGGGTAATTCCTATTTTCATTCTAGGTGGACAAGTCCAACCCTTTCCCGGGCTCTTGTTAAAGAAGGTGTATGCCGAATCACTCAGGTCTATGTATGCACCGAACGAAGTCGATGGAGAGTCCTTCACGGCACAATCGACACAGGGACGACTATCGTCCAAGTCTCTGCTAGGTACTAAGGCATTTTCGGGAGCAACGAGGTTGTTGGAATGCGGTTACAGCATTTCGTCATGGTCATCGTCTTGGGGTGGATTAATAAAATCCTTCCTAAGCTCTTTTAACCAATTCAGAATTAGCTTTTCTAGTTGAAATAACTCATCAAGGAGCATTTCCCCTAGAATATCTGGCTGGGCGCATTCGAGGGAGAAATAGTGCTTATTTTTACTTTCGCCCCTCTTAAGGTTGTAAGAAGTCGATGGGTCCATGTAGTGGGGCCTATAATTTAGAAAGTAGCATTCTACTTCTTCATGTTTGCCACCACATAATTGACACCACGTACCATAAGAGTGCCGAAAGTAAAAACAATTACTATCACTCATGTTCATGTCAGAAAATACCAACCGCTGGGATCTTACGGTTCTGTTTTCAGTAACTGAAACTTGGGCACGGGGGCGTGTTGAGTGGGCACGGCCCCGTGTTCAGCTTACTGTCTGACGTAAAACAGGATTGCCAGTTCCAATGATTGAGCACGGGGGCGTGTTCAGCGGGCACGGCCCGTGCTGAGCTCTGCAGAAGCTGAAAAACTAAGAAAATCCTAAAAAAATTAAAAAGAAAAATAAAAGATGATTAGGCCGTTGATTCCTAACTTTCTTAAAATCCTTGTGTCCCCGGCAGCGGCGCCAAAAACTTGATGCGTGTGAAGTGTTATATATATTAGGTGTATATTTTAAGCCCTTTTTAACACTTATTTTAGCCAAGTTTTAAATTTATAAAACACGATATTTTACTAACACTAAACACACATATGGGCAAGTGCACCCATCGTGAGCGTAGTATAGCGTTGGTAAGACACCGAGGTCGTCCAAGGACACAAGAGCTTTTAATACCGGTTTATCCTCAACGTCTAACCAAAATAAAAGTTTAGAAAAAAAATGTTTTAAACTAAGAAAAGATAAAAACTAACTAAAATGATGAAAATAAAAACAGATAGACAAGATGAATCACTTGGTTCCGACTCGTATCTAGTATAACCTTTGATAATTTCCGCACTTTTGCACATAATTAAGAGATTATCTTAGTTATTGTAGTAGGCCCCTCTTTTGAAGGTGACGTTACCCTCACCCCAGTAGTTTGAGTCAGCAAGGATACAATCCTAAAAGGGTGGATTATTGGAAGATAATGAATTAAGTTATTAATGCAGTATTGTGGTAGGCCCAGCTTTTGGCGGTGACGTTACCCTCGGCTAAGTAGTCTGAGTCAGCAGGGATACAGTCCTAAATAGCCGGGTTATAGTATTAATAGTAGTTAACTTATGAGGGGGTCAAAGAGTTTGGACCCCCGCCATCCAATACCGTGAAGCATTGAAGGAGGTCCTACTAAATTTGACCCAGGTCCATTGCACGACCTCTAAACGCTGAACAATGGCAAGACCTTTACCAAACCGTTCCCTTAACCCCCAACCAGGTAGCCAACATACCTCCATATAGACCGTGGAGATATGAATGGTGAAAATCCTTTATTTTATATAGACAGTAAAATAATGCCAAGACACCACGGACAAACGATAAGGAAAGATCACCTTCAACATAAGTAACTAGTTATTAAAGTCATTAATACAAAACCAAATAAAAAGTGCAAAAGATTAGAAATAAAAAGTATTATACTAGACACTTTGTCTTCACCAAGTGATGTAAGAGACTTAGGCAAACATGGCCTTGATTGTCAAGAACTCTTACGATCAATCTTGGATCCCGAGACGACTCACACACTCTACGATGGACAATGGATGATGGTGTTGTGATGGTGGTGGGTGGTGGATGAAGTGTGAGAGAGGTGGTGTGCCAAGGGATGAGTTGAAATGAATCCAAGCACTCCTATTTATAGGCTGAACAGAGAGCTGGGCACGGCCCCGTGTCCGCTGGGCACGGCCCCGTGCCTGTCTGACACTCTCTCTCCTCATTAATTGTAATTCGCAATTACAATTAATGCGCCTGCTGTACTTTCGACACGCCCCCGTGTCCGCTGGGCACGGCCCCGTGGTGGGCAATAGAAGCTTCTATAGGTTTGTCTTTTCTGCTGCTTCTTGGGCACGGCCCCGTGCTGGCTGAGCACGGGGCGTGTTCAGTCTTCTGACTTCTCTATTTTGCTTTGGAAGGTGCCGTTGAGGGGTCGGGCAGTCCACTAATGTTCCTTTCCTTGTATTTATGTTGGAATTAGCTGTCTTTTTGCTTCTTTTGTGTTTTTGAGCTCATTTAATCCTGAAAATACAAAAGGAAGACAAAAACACTCTTTTTCCAATATTAGTACTAAAAAAGGGTTAGTTTTATGCCTCATTTGATGTAATTTATATGTTGCATTTTACACACATCAAAAGATCCAGAATAATGAAGGGTTTTTGGCATTATCTGTTCCAGGGGGAGATTGTTGGGATTGAACCCTAACAGAGGAACAGATAATGAAAGCCAAAACCGGATCATGACAGTGGATTCCCAATAAGCAGCAGTTTACACTAAGTCTTCTCCCTTGAAAGTGATTATAACATCTGATGGTCTTACATCTACTGTCCTGATACAACTGATGCTGCTCTTCTAACTCCTGATGAAGCCAAAAGACTGCTGAGAACTAAGCACTGCAGATGACAAAGCACTGCCCAATCAAGGACTGATCAACCTTGAGGAAAGCACTGACATAAAGAGAGAACAGTAGTTTAGTTTATCATTTGTTTTATGTATAGTCAGTGGTTAGGTTTAGCAGTGTTTGTATAAGACCAGTAGATACAGGTTGTTAGACTGTTAGACGTCGCTTTCATGGTGACGTCAGCTGAGATGCCTCAGCGGTTTGGATTGTCTATAAATGGAACAGTACCCTGTACTGTTACATTTGATTCGTTTTGAGTGAGTTCTTCTCCTCATTTCAATCCTTTCATCTTGTGCATTCCAACCTTGGGGCATCAGGCTGAGGGGCAGCTTAGTTTGTAAGCATGTTTGTAATCATTTGATTCGTATTGTAAATCTTTTGACTAAATGAATTGCATATGCTTTTTCAAAACTATTTTCTCCTTTGATTGTGTTCACAAAGTTTGTTATTCATTTCCGCTGCACGTTACATTGTTTCATATTCATTCCTTGTTCAAATTACACAAACAAACACAATCATGAGAGCCTCTGGTCCTAACAATACCGTTCAGTTTTAACGAATATTGAAAACGAGTTTTATCAAATGCTTTGGTATGTAAATCAGCTTTTTGTTCGTCAGTGTGGATTTTCTCAATTCGAATCAACTTCTTCTCGAAACATTCTCGGATGAAGTGATGAAGAATTTCAACATGTTTCGTTTTAGCGTGATAAACTGGATTTTTAGTAATGTTTATCGCTGCCTCATTATCAACAAAGATAGGGGTGTTAAGAAATTGCAAACCGTAGTCGCGCATCTGTTGCTGGATCCACAAGATCTGAGAGCAGCAACTGCTAGCAGATACATACTCAGCTTCACATGTGGACAAAGCTACAGAGGTCTGCTTCTTGCATTGCCAGGTAACCAATCGTGATCCGAAAAACTGGCACCCCGATTTAGCGTTAACTTTACAGCATCCGAAATCGAAATCGGAATACCCTTCGAGCATAAAGTCGCCTTCTCTTGGATACCACAACCCCAGTGATGGAGTTCCTTTCAGGTAGCGTAATATCCTTTTCACAATCACCATGTGCGAAGCTCTCGGGTTAGATTGAAATCTTGCTGCGAGGCAGGTTGGATACATGATATCGGGTCTTGAAGCTGTCAAGTACATCAGCGATCCGATCATGGAACGATATAACGTTTCATCTACCTTCTCTCCGGTGAGATCAGGGTTTATCCCATGGTTCGTTGCTAATGGGGTAGAAGCTGGAGTAGAACCTGACATCCCAAATTTCTCTAAGATATCATGAACATACTTCGTCTGATGTATGAAAATTCCCTCAGGCAGTTGATCAACCTGGAGTCCCAAGAAGAATTTCATCTCACCCATCGATGACATTTCAAATTTTTGCTTCATAACTCTTTCGAAATCTTTGCACAGATTTTCATTTGTAGACCCAAATATAATGTCGTCCACATATATCTGAACAATCAGAAGATGTCCGTCGACCTCTTTGGTGAAGAGAGTGGCATCCACTTTTCCTCGGATGAAGCTGTTGGCTAGCAGGTGTTGAGACAAAGTCTCGTACCAGGCTCTCAGGGCCTGGTATAAACCATACAGCACTTTGTCCAGCAAATATACCTTGTCTTTGTGGATTGGATCGGTGAAGCCCGGTGGCTGTCCGACATATACCTCCTCTTTTACCTTCCCATAGAGAAACGCTGATTTAACATCTAGCTGATAAACTTTAAAATTTTTCCAAGATGCAAATGCTAGGAAGATTCTGATCGCTTCAAGTCTAGCAACCGGAGCATATACTTCAGTGAAATCTATCCCCTCCTGCTGACTGAGACCCTGGACTACGAGTCGAGCTTTGTTATGAATAATAACCCCTCTATCGTCCCTCTTGCACTTGAACACCCACTTGGTGTTTATCTTCCTGTGACCATCAGGCAAGTCTACCAATTTCCACACTCCCAACTTCTAAAACTGACTCAACTCTTCTTGCATAGCATTGACCCAAGAATCTTCAGTTAGCACCTCTTTGTATGTTCGCGGTTCGATCTGCGAAATAAAACAACTAAGTGAAAACTCAGTTTGTAAAGGAGCAACTGTAGAATAAAAACAAGGCCTTGGTCAATTTGTCTTCTAGTGCGAACGCCTGATTGTAATTCTCCAATAATCAACTCTTCTGGATGGTATGAAAGAGTTCTCGGCATCACCTCGCCTGGAACATCTACCTCGCCTTCCAAATTTGTGACATTCTGATTTGCACCTTGTTCACTGACTGGAATTGTTTGACTTGAAATCTGGATCTGCTCCCCCTCAGAATCTGAATCACCATGATCGAATATCGGTCTATCATCAGATTCTAGATTATCGTTGACTGTCGTCTGATTATCAAGAGTTTGCTGAATATCGTCATGCTCTCCAGCATTACTAGGACCGGCTTCATTGTCATTGGAAGCTTTTTGACGTGTAGAATACTCAGCTGGGAATCTTTCTTATGATTCTTCATACTCTCTCAGAATATCTAACTCATCAAAGAAATTTTGTTCTTCTTCAATCATGTCAAACGAATCCCACAAATTATCGTAATTAAAACGCCATGAGTCGCCTGGGTTCTGCGGTGGCATTGTGTAACCTTGGCATTCAACATTGTGTGCTTCAATAATCTGCTTCAAGCTTGGAACAAAGACTCGTTTCAATGGACTTGAGTAACCCTAAAATATTCCTTCAATGCTCTTTGCACCAAACTTTCCAAAAGGTTCTAGAACTGTGCAGGGAGACCCAAACGGTTCTAAATACTTCAGGTTCAGTTTGCGGTTATTGATTAGCTCGAAACACGTCTTGTTGAATTTCTTTACAGTGAGAACCCGGTTGAGTGTATAGCAAGCGGCTCACACTGCTTCTGCCCAAAAATTGACTGGTAGTTTTGAATCAGCAAGCATCGTCCTGGCCGTTTCAATTAGCGTCCTGTTCTTTCTTTCAGCTACTCCATTTTGCTACGGAGTGTAAGGAGCACTAAATTCTTGCAATATACCTCTCTCATCACAATACTCTTCCATCTTGTTGTTCTTGAACTCAGTACCGTTGTCACTTCTGATTCTTCTGATTCGAGTTTGGTACAAGTTTTCAATTTTTCTGAACAACGCCATCAAACTTTCAAATGTCTCATCTTTAGTCTTCAAGAATGATACCCACGAAAATCTGGAATAATCATCAGTTACTACTAGACAGTCGAGATCACCAGTTATGCTTTTGACGTTCACTGGACCGAAAAGATCCATATGAAGTCTCTCTAACGGTCTTGAGACTGAGTTAACTTTCTTTTGAGGATGTGATTTCTTCTTTTGCTTGCCTTTAATGCAGCTAATGCACTCCCCTTCCAGATGAAAACCTTTCACATGAACACCAGTAACTAAGTCGTTATGCACCAGGTGATTCATTTTTCGCAAGTGAATATGGCCCATCTTTCGATGCCATAATTTTGACTCTTTTTCCGTTGCTCTTGACATAAAACAGTGAGCCTGACCCTTGGTAGTAGTAGCTACGCTCATGTCCAACACGTACAAATCATTGACTCTGGGTGCTCTCATGATAACCCACTCTTCAGGAACAACAAATCCTGGTTTCAAGATCAAACATTCTTTGTCTGTAAAGTGCGTTGTATACATACGATCACAGATCTGAGAGATGCTCAGAAGATTGTTTTCAAGCTCGGCGATGTAGTCTACTCTTTCAAACGTAACAATAACATTCGATAAAGTTCCTTCACCAACTATTCGACCACCTTGATTTCCCGCAAATCCCACGTAACCTCCATTAAACCCACGAACATCATACAATAGGGTCTTCTTCCCCATCATGTGCCGAGAAGCTCCACTATCCATAATCCAACGTGAAACGGATCTTGGAAGCTCCTGCACATTTCAAAAATGCTTAGTTAGAAGTTGATGCCACCCAAGCCTCTTTGGACTCAGGTAACTTGACATTAAGGTGAGTTTTTGCAATGTAAAGTGGCGGAAAATTCTTTTCATTCATCTTTAAGCTCTCCTCAGACCCAATCTCAACCTTTTTGTATAAAAGGAAATCATTTTGAGAAGGTTGACCAGATGGTTGGTCTTTCTTTGGTAGATTCTTCTTTTCAGAAGTAGTAGCTTCTTGTGGTTCAAGTTTCTCATAGTAATCCAAAGGTACATGTATATTCTTAGTTGAAGATGATGATTTTGCAGTCTTAGAAACCTTTGGTTTTGGAGAACTTGTTTTCTTTTCAACTAATTTTGGCTTCCATGCTTGTTGAGGTGAAGCAACCCGTTTGTAAAACTTGTCATTTTTAGTTACCACATTTTTAACAGGTTCAGTTTTGACTTTGATGTTTTCATTTTTCAAAACCTTTTGCTCAATTACCATTGGAGCTTTTCCTTTCACATCAACTTTCCTTTTCTGAATCTCAACAACTTCACTCTTAGGCTTCAAGTTGGTACACTTTCGTGCAATATGTCCAACTTGATTGCATTTAAAGCATGTTCGGGTGTCAACTACCCGACTTGTGTCTTCGGACTGAGGCTGTGAGGCCTTCTTCTCAAAGAATTCTTCATTTGTTTTCGAAAAAATTTCAGACTCTTGCTCAGAATGAGAACTCGAGCTTTTTACAAACACCTTTTTCTCAACAAACTTCTTGTTTTGAAAGTTCCTTCTTTGATAATTCTTACCACCTTTATAACCACCCGACCAATTGTTTTGATTGTTGTTAGAAAAACGCGGTGGTACAATAGGTTTTTTATAGTAAGCTTTATCTTTTTCAAAATTCATTTGCCTCTTTGTCTGTTTCAAACCTTCTATCTCAGACAGATCAATTTCAACCAATTTGAACACATTTCTCAATTTACCAACATTCACATTTTCTAAAGGAAATCACGATCCGAATACAACTAATCAGATCCTGCCATCTTGTACATCACAAGACTAAGTTCTTCACTTAAGTTGTTTTTGTATTTTGATTTTGGAATATACTTATCCAAAAAGCATTCATCATCCTCGGTAGTGTCACTTTCAGACTTTAAAACATTTTCAGCCATACTTTTAACAATTTCAGATTGGACACTATCTTCATCAGATGATGTGGTAAATGTGACATCAATCGTGTCTGGAAGCTTAACTTCATTTTCTTCTTCATCATTAACCAACCCTGATTTTTTCTTTGAAAAATTGTTTAAAACTGGTGGTGGAACCTGATGAAACCCAACCCCAGTTCCATCAAAGTATACATCTTCGCCTGCTTTATTCTTTCCAATTGGTTTAGGAACTATATGTTGAAGAACAAAACTTGCGGAGTTGTAACTGTTCAATTTCAACTGGATGCGTTCATTTTCAATTTTAGCTTCTTGAAACTGAAGCTTCAACTTAGCAATTTCATCCAGTTGCTGGTTGATTAACTCTTCTTTTAGACGAAGAACACCTGACAATTGAACATTTTCTTTGTATGTCTTACCATTTCTCTCATCAGAATCTTTTACCGTTCGTTTTAGCTTCTCAAAATTTTCTGAAAGTTTACGATTCTCATGAATTAGCTTTTCGTTTTCTTTCCTAATTCTTTCTACGTCACTTTTATCATTTTCAATTTTCTCAGTTAATTCTTTTAAACGTTCATTTGAAGCTTTCAACATTTTGTCACCGTTTAAGATCTGATCTTCAACATCTCTGACAGTTCTTCGGTCTTAGTACCGTTAAGGTAAGCAAGTGTACTACAAACCTTGCAATCTTTCATGCAATTTTTGCAGTCGTTCTCATTTTTAGTTTTCTTACCTGACTCATTGGTTGCATCAATCTGACTGACCTTGGTTTTAGACTCAGTGCCAGAACCAGAAACTACCTCTAGCTCTTTCGCAGCAAACACTTTGTCAGCCATCTTCTTCAAATTCTCAGCTGTGAATTCTTGTGTTGTATCAATAATCTCATCATCAACTTTCTTTGGCTGCGGCTCTTTTTCTTTTTCTTCAGCTTTTTCTTTAACTTCTCCCTTAGCTTCTTCTCCTCCCCACCATAATCTTTGATATGCTTCTTCTTCATCAGCAATTTGTTTGATGAAAGTTTCAACATCAACAGTATCTGGATCAACAGCAATGTTTCCGTTGGGATCTAGGTAACATTCTCTATTAGCATCCCATCTTTTAACCTGTTTAGCTTCTTTGTATATTCGAGAAATTCTAATCTTCCTGTTCTGAGCTACCATCTTTCTGTTGACATATTTCACTTCTTCTTTTCTGGAGTCTTTGAAAGGAACAATCTTTGTCACAAACGCATAGCCCACTGTGTCTTCTTCTGGTAACACTTCACTCCAATCATATCCCTCATCATCATGAATAACAGCAAGTGCTCTGGATTTTTCTTTAGGATTTTCTTCTATCTGCTTCATTCTGGGGGGTTCAGATTTGTTCTGATGGTAGATAGCACTTTTGTAGTAATCTTCACGGAACGGATTCGCCGTATCATCAGCATATGCATTTCGACATTCTCTTTTAAAATGACATTTTTGTTTACATTTAAAGCACGTGACCTTCGACTTATCAAACCCTAGCTTGGTTGAAGGTCCACCAATAGAATGTCTACCGGTAATCTCCATGAATCTTTGCGCTCGTCTGACTGCACTGGCCATACACCACCTTATATCAATCAACTCCATCTCCTCTGGGTCGATCTGATCATAATCCTCCTTGGTGAGGTTAGTGTTTCCAATCTTTCCCGCAACAAGACTCTCGTATGACTCTAAAACAGAAGCTAAGAACACCATCTGCTGCTTTGCGGATTCTTCACTAAAATTTTGAGCATTCTTTAGATCCACAGCAATGTTGCATTGAAACAAATTATTTGGAACTGATTGATTTTGAGCAGTTCAAGATGAACCTCCATGATAACCACTGCTTGGAGTTTCTTGATTCACCGTGGTTGAATTTTCTGCTGAAAATGTTGTTTTTGGTGATGCAATCTTCGGAATCACACTTCCTCGATAATACAGCTCAACATTCTGCTGATATGAGGAATGATTGACTTTGTTTGATTTCTTGATCTCCAGTTCATGACTCTCCAATCTTTCGATTAACAGATCAACCGTCAGATCCTCCGACTTGATTGTATTCTTCAGCATCAAGGCAAAATATTGCCAATCTTTCTCATCCGGTAGCGAGTCAAACAGTTTGTCAACCAATTCTTCTTGAGTGTACACGATTCCGTGTCTTGCAAGTTACAGCTTCAAATGCCCGAATCTTTCGATCATCTTTGACACAGATTCATTTTTCAAACATCCAAACAAATCAAATTCTTTTCTTAACAATTTCTTTTTGTTTTTAACTATCTCAGCACTACCCACACATTTCACTCTAAGTTTCTCCCATAGATCTTTTGCATTTGTGTACTTGATCAACGATATTATGTCGTCTCTTACAAACTGATGAAGCAATGCAATGCACTTTTGTTCAGCAAAAAAAATTTCTACATTATCAGTGCCTTCTAAATTTTCATAATCTGATCTTCCGATATTGTAACCATTCTTTAAGCTTTTCCAGCTTGGATATGCAAACGCTTTTAGCCACTCTTCAAACCTTTTAGCCCATCTATTGTATTCTTCAATTGCTATCAGTTTGGGAGGTTTGTTGTATGTGCCATAAGCACTCTCCACACTCAAAGCATCAGACAGAGTTTTCTTTGCACTCGGATTAGGAACATTTTCATTGGTGTTGTTTGATGTATCATCTCCAGTGTTTCCCGTGAAAGCAAACATGTCACTGAATGGATTCATGAACTCATCCATCTTCACGTATCTGAAACAATCAACAAACAATTAGAAAAATTTTTGATTTTGACAAAGACAGTTTCAAGCGAAATCAGCCTTTCAAGCGAGATCAGCTTTTCAAACGGAATAAGCTTTTCAAGCGGAATACAGCTTCACACGAAATTACTCCTTTCACACGGAATAGCAATTCAAACGGAATCAAGTCACTTTAAAGCGAAATTAGTAATTCCGTATGAAACCTTCAAGCGAAATAGGGTTTTCAAACGGAATTAGTGATTCCGTGTGAAATAATCAGCACTTTCAAACGGAATAGGTAATTCCGTGTGAAATTTAAAACGGAATTAGTGATTCCGTGTGAAATGAAAGGCAGTTTCAAGCGAAATTAACCAAAAAGGTTAATTCCGTGTTAAATCACAAGTATTTTCAAACAAAATTAGTGATTTCGTTTGAAACAACACTGACACTTTCGAGCGGTATTAGGATGACATCGTCCTATTGGCCACCATTTTGTCAAATTGACCTGGATTTTGATCGAATTTTGGTCCAATTCTTTCAAGGATTCTTTAAAATAGTGTTTTATGTGATATATGAAAATTTTAGTCTATTTTATCCATTAAAACTTGTTCAATTCAGAAAAGAAGTTGTAGAAGTGATGAAAACAAGCTGAATTGGTATAAACTCTTCGTCCGGAGCTCTGATACCACTTGTTAGATCGATGTATGACCCTAACGAGTCAATCAGAAGAGTCTAATATCTATATCAGAGGCGGAATCAATGATATAGACGTGAAAACAGCTTAATTCCTCTTAATTATCTCTTTATTATCAATTTCAAAGCAATCCTGATCGTTTGAGAAATTGGCAGCACCTCGGCTCTGAAATCTCGAATGTTACAAATGAACTAGCATCAACCCTATTTATAGTTGTGGTGATTCCGCTTGAAAGTGTCACAGGTCATTTCAAGCGGAATTAACCTGGTTAATTTCGTTTGAAACTGCCAGTGGCACTTTCAAGCGAAATTACACACACAAACACATATAAACCCTAATTTTCATCCTGATGTGTGCTAGTTAATCCTATCTAGACATAAGACTCAATAACGACGAAGTTAACAGACATTTGTGCACCAACATAACTCTCAAATAATCCTGGTAAGTTGGACGAGAGGGGCCAAATACATAAATATGTGGAAGGATGGAAGTTGAGGGAAGAAATTTGACTAAATGCCAAATTTTGGCTTCTGAAGGTCCCTTACGGGCTGCAAGGAATATGCCTTATGGTCCGTAAGGCATTCAAATTTTTGTGGGCGCTGAAGGTCCTTACGGACCATAAGCCATTACCCTTACGGTCCATAAGGGGTCTGCAAACAGCAGACTGCAGCTGCATGTGAGTCTTGTGAACACTTGGCATCACCATGTGAGTCTTGATCAACTATAAATAGTGCCCATTCTTGCACTTTCCAACTTACTGTTGGTGCACACATCTGTCGTCTTCGTCTTAATATCGAGTCTCAGGTTCGGTGCGGGTTTGGTGCGGATATAATCAAGCATGATGTCATCATCCTTGATGATGACATCACACTAGTGACATCACTAGTGACATCACTCACAAAAGGACAAAACAGTTTTTACGTATGCATGAGAGTTTCGCTTCAAAAGTCAACGTAATTGTAAATTTCGCTTCAAATGTTATAGTGGATTTCGCTTGAGGATCTTCCAAGCGAAATCATGAACACTATATATAGGTGAGTTGGTTTTTTCAGTTGTAATAGTTCGAACTTTTCTGATATTCTTCCGGTGAGCCACGAAGTGCTGCCGAAGTGTTGTTAGGTTTGTAATCGCATTCGTTATCAATACAACAACAGTTTAAAGTGATATCTCGCTGAATTGAACTCGGTTTGTTCGTTTCCGCCGTTCAAACTGAGATAAACTCTTCTGAACGACTCGTTCGGGTCCGCAAACGATCCTACAATTGGTATCAGAGCTCAGGAGGAAGAGTTCATACCAATTCAGCCACGTTTTCTGATTTTCTACACCTTCTTTCAAAATTAATCAACTTTTTACGGTTCAAATCGGTTCAAACTTTCACATATTGTGCGAAAACATGTTTTAACAAACCCTTGAGAGTTTCAGAATCTAATTCGATCATTTACACATTCAGTTAGATCAAAAACAGACCGAAAATGATGATGTCATGCTGGTTCGCTTGAGTTTACTTGATAATTTCATTTGAGTTTGAAGCGAAATAGAAGGTGTCGCTTGAAATATTCTGATTAAAATTGAAAAGTTGAAGCGAAATTGAAGTTTTCGCTTGAAAGATCAAAATTTATTGATTTCGCTTGAAGATGCATTAGGTGGATAATTTCGCTTGAGTTTAAGATCTGATTTCGCTTCAGGGATTTATTTTAGTTAAAAGGTTTCGCTTGAACTGTGATTGACTTGGTGATTTTGCTTGAACTTACTGGTGTGTGAAATTTTTGAATTCCGAAAAATGGACGAAGATTTCTACAATGCTTTTGCTAGTCCAGTTACAATTACTCAGAGTGCTTTGCATGAAAATGAAACCGGGACGTCTCAGAAACCACCAAAACTCATGGATATCGATGATTACAATGGATGGTCCGAACGGTTTGGAAATTGGGTTGAGGCGTATCACTTGGATGCGTGGGAACACACTGAAGAGCCGTATGTTAAACCCACAAAGGACAATGTTGTGAATGGTACTCCGTTGACACTTAGAGAAATGACTTCTGTAGATAAAAAGAAATATCGAGATGAGAAATTGATGGTGAGTCTGCTTCAGCAAGCGATAAAAGAAGATATTTTGATACTGCTTCAACATGATGGAACTGCATATTCAATATGGACAGAGTTGGAAGCAAAGTTTACTGGAAGTGATGATATGCTCAGGAATAAGATGTCTCTCATGAAAAAGGAATTTGACTTATTTCGGGGATTGAAAAATGAGAGTGTCAAGCAATTAATTGACAGATATTGTAACTTGGTGAGAAATATGACTAAACTTGGTGTTAAGAAAGATACTGATGAATTGGTTGAAAAACTTGCAGATGCGCTACCATATGAAACATGGGGAACATTTCTGATGATGTTGCGGTCAAACAAAACAGATTATAAGAAAATGACATTGGGAAATTTTATCAAACACCTGGAAGCTCAAGAAATGGAGCAAAGAAAGATTACTAGGATGAAGAATTACGATGGAGAACAAGATATCAGCTTGTATTACAAGAGTGGTGTTACTGGAACAACAAATCATTCTCCAAAGATCGAAACTGCTTACAGTGTGAAAGATTCTTCTGAAAAGAGATCATCTCAGGGTTCAAGAAGCACAAGATTTTCATCATTTGATCCAAACATTTCAGCAACAAAGAACGGAAGAAAACTTCAGTGCAATATTGTTCTAAGTCTTGAAAATGGTCAAGATTATACTGAAGAGGTTGCTAAAAATCAAATGTCTTTGTTGGGAATGGTGTTGGAATCTTATAGTAGTTTTGTGGCCGGAAAGATCGGTAATCCAATGCTCACGAAAGAAGATTACGATCAAATTGATGCTGAGGAAATGGAATTGATGGATATTAAATGGTGCATGGCTAGTGTAATGAGAAGAGCTGAGAAGTTTAAACAAATTACTGGAAGAAATGATTTCCTGGATGCAAGTGTTTCAAATTTAGGCTTTGATAAATCTAAAGTTACTTGTTTTCGTTGCAGGGAAAAGGGGCATTTCAAGAGAGAGTGTAAAAATCGTGAAGCTACTGGAGCTCAGAATCCTTTTGGAAACAACGATTATCACAAAAAGGCAATTTATCATCAAATCACACCACCAGCACTGCATCAGGCACAAACTGCACATGGAATGATGGAGATTAAAGATTCAAAGAAAGCTTGTCTGGGAAAGGATAGTGGTTTTAGTTGGGATAAATATGTTCCAACAAATAGCAAATTGTGTTTGGCAGATCAAGACAATGAAAAATTAGCTGAAGGTTTCAGTTGGGACAATTTTTGCTCAGATCAAGAATTTATGGCCAAAGAGATGTTCAAAGACACTTCAAATGCTAAAGTTTTCTTTGCAAATGCTTATGATTTGAAATGTGCAGAAAGGTGCAGAAAAGTCATGGAAGCAGCTGAAGAAAGACGAAGAAAGAACGAAGAAGAGGAAGAAGAAGAAAAAAGATTAAAAGCTGAAGCTAAAGCTGAGAAAAAGAGAAGAGCTGAATTTTTACAATCAAACAGAACAGTCAAAGAAGTTCCTGAATTTGAGATCAAAGTTGATGCAGAACCTGTCAAAGATCCTGAAAAGTGCATGAATTGTGATTCTTTAATCAAGCAAAACAATGAATTGCTGCACAACATAAACAGATTGAAAGAATCATATGATACAATGAACAGAGAAATCAACAAGTATACTGATTCAAACGGTGAACAAGCTGAAGCTATGAATACTTTGAAGATAGCTTATCTGAGACAGCTTGATACGGCAAACTATAACATTAAGAAATGTGCAGATCTCGAGCTTGAGTTGGCAACACAAAAGATAGAAACTGAAAAAGTTAAGAAATTATTAGACAGTTACTCATGTTCTACTTTTGTTGTTGACAGGATTTATCCGGTTGTGGAAGAATTAAAGACGTTTGAAGATGTGAAGATGTCCGAAGAAAAGAAATCCGTGACAAAAGATAAAGTGACAAGTTCTGGTAAGAAACCAAGTGTGGTTTACACTAGATGTCCGCCCCCGGTCGAAAATGGATTTTTACCTCGAAATCCAAATTCAGAAAGAATCGAAAAGGCAATAAACTTACAATGGGAGTCTGGGCCGTCGGATAACTTGCCAGAAAATATTGATGTCACATACACGTCGTCCGATACTGATCATGAGTCAAAATTGATAAAAAGTGTGGTCGATCAGGTGTTAGACAAAGATGACATAGAGGAGTCAAAACCAGAGTCCAAATCCAAGTCAAAGTCTGAGTCCGATTCGTCAAAGTCAACAGTCAAAAAGGAGAAACGGGTTTATGATAAAGAGTTTTTGATATCAAAATCTAATTTGAATGATGAATCATTTAAAGTGGCATATACTTTGAAAGATTCTGACAAATTATATTCTGATGAAGATTTTCCATTAAGAGGTGTTAAAACTGAATTGATAAAAAAGGTTTTCAAATTAACAGAAATTAATATTTTTGAAATGAAAGATTTAAATCTTACTGATAAACCTAAAAAATACACCTCAAGAGTTCAACAAAGATTAAACAAGAAAAAGGGTTACAGTTCTGGTTATGGTTTTCAAAAGAAGCCAAACCAAAGCCGTAATTTCAAAAGAAATGGTTTAGGTTTTATACCACCGAAAAAGTATAAAAATGAGGAAATTTATAAACCAAAAACTGATTTTGTTTCAGGAACAAGTCAAGAGAAAGAACAAAAGAGTTCATTCTGGAAGGAGACAAATCAAGAATTCCTTGTCAAGAAGCAAGAAGAGTTGAAGAAAAATCATGTTCCAAAGAAGATAGAAACCAGAATCTGTTTTCAGTGCAAGATTGCTGGTCATATTGCTAGGAATTGTCCGAAAACATTCAAACCAAAACAGGAAGTATCTGGTAAACTGAAAGAGAAAGTTGTTGAGAAAACTGAACTTTCAACCCGAAAGTTCACAGGCTTTGAAAATTCAATCTTTGAGAAGGGAGAATGTTCAAAGAATGTGATTAAAAGAAAAGAAAATCTGATAAATCAAAAATGGGTTGTTAAGGGTTCAGGAAACAGTTCTGGTGATGAATCTGATTCCACAAAATCAGAGGAGACAAAAGTTGTTAAAGAAAAGGTTGAAAAATCAGTTTTAAAAGTGGATGATGTGAATTTTCCATCTTTGAGTGCTGAAAATTTTAAAAAGAGAGTTGGGAAAGTTGAAATTTCAAATCAATTTTATTCTGACAAGAAGAAATTTGATGTTGATAAAGCTTTCAACGGAACAGTGAAACACATTTTTGGCAAAATGATCAATGGTAAGGCCAAAAGTGTTAAAGAATTTTACGCTGCCAAAAGAGGAGGTCACAGGTTAGTTGAAAGAAAAGATGATGAAGAGGTTGTTACACCCAAGGAAGGTCAGGCTTGGGTGGATATATTTTTCAAAGAGTAAAAAACTGACTTGCCGGAGATCCCAAGTTGGTAATCGTGGATCATGAATCGGCATCATTCTTATGTTGTTTGTTTGAAAATTGAAAATTTTTGAGAAGGTTTGCAGGACTTGCCGGAACTCCCAGGTTTGTAAGCGAGGAGTAGGAATCGGCACCTTGAGAATTCAACTAACAGATGATGTTTGGTTGAAAATGTTTGATTGGATTGATCTTAAAAGTGGTAAATCAGGGACATTAAATTGTATCTGATTTTCTACAAGTGGTTGAAAAAACAATGTGATGAACCAAACCCCTAACTTTACAAGTGGTAAAATCAAAACTTATTTTCCGGAAAAACCATTTGATTAAAACAAACTTAAGTGTTTTGAAATCGATGGGAAAATAGTTTGTTGTGAGGGGGAGTTCTGATTGTTTATGCCAAGTGGATGGCGAATTGAGGCAATTCGATATCAGTTGTCATGTTCTTGTACAGTTTGTTTTCAATTTCCTTTAGATGTATTTGTATTTTAGGGGGAGTATAATTGTGATAAAATCAAAAATGAGTTTTGTTGCATAAAAGAGGAAATGATAGTACATCAGTGGACGATCACAGCATGCTAAAGAATTGGAAAGTAAAAATGTGATAAATGGTCTCACTGATGATATGCCAGTAGGTTTTTGTACATTTAGTAAATTGTGACGAGATATAAACCTAAATTTCAAACTTGCTTATTCTGTGGGTTAACAACTTCTTGGATATATAGGTAACCCCTGAAATCTTGTTTGAAAGGTCCCTTATTCTGAGATACTAGGTCTTTATACTCAGTGATATCTGGGGTATTATCCCGGGACTTCTGATTTTGCGGAAGCAATGGCCTAGTCCCCGGAGAATACTTTCTGCTTGCTTGAAATATAGCACCACCCTCAGCTAAAAAATGAAGAAACATTGAATAATGCTAATCATGGCTGTTGTAATTCAAAAGATCCTCTAAAGGGGACACACCTAAAAGTCAACTAGGCTCTCTGCTGAACGGAAGTTCTGACCTGAGCTATCACGGTTGCATAATTTATTCCCCTGACAGATATCATTTGTGGTATACTCACCTGTAAGACTGAATATTGGGATCTGGATACGGGAGTATATTCAAGTAGTGGGACACACGAATAAGTTCAAGAGCTTAAAACATTAATCTCGTATCTCGGATCAATTGAACTTTGTGTGAAAATTTAAGTGGACCAGTATACTGACAATCTAAGTGAATCGTTTAGAACTTAAAATGTAATGAAGCTTAACGGTGTTGGTGATTTGTCTTAAAAAACTGATATGATCCTCTTGCACGAACTCACAAAAATATTGTTTGTAAATATTTCATTTTTGCATTTATTTTCTTTCAGAAAATCCAAAAAGATTTTAGTGTGTTTTAGCATAAAGTTTGAAAAATTCAAAAAGATTTTCGACAACTGGTGTTGAAGAGCTGATTTTCAAAATTCCAAGTGCTAAACGTGATGAACAAATGGTTTGGATGAAAGTGTTTGAAGAATGTTGAAATGAAATGAAAAAATGTTTTGAAATATAAATGTTATTCCTGCAAGTGGTAAATTAGACTTGAAAATTTTATCCACAAAATGGTTATCAGAAAATTTATTTTTGGGTAGAGTTTATGCAGGTTAGCCAGGTTCTGAAACCTGAGTTTGATAGAGTGCCAGATTACGATCTAAGAATCTGTGGAAAGTGAATTTCAGACTACGATCCCAGCAGATTGAGAGGGGGAGTCTGAAGACATCAAGACTCGTCAACATTTGAGAGAGAGGAGTTTGTTGATGTTAAAGATAGAGAATGAGGATTCTTGCAATGACAAATACTTCAGAGAAAGATCAAAGACTGAAGATTGAGAAGACTCGACACTTAAGACTCGTCAACATCTGAGGGGGAGTCTGTTGGTGCACACATCTGTCGTCTTCGTCTTAATATCGAGTCTCAGGTTCGGTGCGGGTTTGGTGCGGATATAATCAAGCATGATGTCATCATCCTTGATGATGACATCACACTAGTGACATCACTAGTGACATCACTCACAAAAGGACAAAACAGTTTTTACGTATGCATGAGAGTTTCGCTTCAAAAGTCAACGTAATTGTAAATTTCGCTTCAAATGTTATAGTGGATTTCGCTTGAGGATCTTCCAAGCGAAATCATGAACACTATATATAGGTGAGTTGGTTTTTTCAGTTGTAATAGTTCGAACTTTTCTGATATTCTTCCGGTGAGCCACGAAGTGCTGCCGAAGTGTTGTTAGGTTTGTAATCGCATTCGTTATCAATACAACAACAGTTTAAAGTGATATCTCGCTGAATTGAACTCGGTTTGTTCGTTTCCGCCGTTCAAACTGAGATAAACTCTTCTGAACGACTCGTTCGGGTCCGCAAACGATCCTACAATTGGTATCAGAGCTCAGGAGGAAGAGTTCATACCAATTCAGCCACGTTTTCTGATTTTCTACACCTTCTTTCAAAATTAATCAACTTTTTACGGTTCAAATCGGTTCAAACTTTCACATATTGTGCGAAAACATGTTTTAACAAACCCTTGAGAGTTTCAGAATCTAATTCGATCATTTACACATTCAGTTAGATCAAAAACAGACCGAAAATGATGATGTCATGCTGGTTCGCTTGAGTTTACTTGATAATTTCATTTGAGTTTGAAGCGAAATAGAAGGTGTCGCTTGAAATATTCTGATTAAAATTGAAAAGTTGAAGCGAAATTGAAGTTTTCGCTTGAAAGATCAAAATTTATTGATTTCGCTTGAAGATGCATTAGGTGGATAATTTCGCTTGAGTTTAAGATCTGATTTCGCTTCAGGGATTTATTTTAGTTAAAAGGTTTCGCTTGAACTGTGATTGACTTGGTGATTTTGCTTGAACTTACTGGTGTGTGAAATTTTTGAATTCCGAAAAATGGACGAAGATTTCTACAATGCTTTTGCTAGTCCAGTTACAATTACTCAGAGTGCTTTGCATGAAAATGAAACCGGGACGTCTCAGAAACCACCAAAACTCATGGATATCGATGATTACAATGGATGGTCCGAACGGTTTGGAAATTGGGTTGAGGCGTATCACTTGGATGCGTGGGAACACACTGAAGAGCCGTATGTTAAACCCACAAAGGACAATGTTGTGAATGGTACTCCGTTGACACTTAGAGAAATGACTTCTGTAGATAAAAAGAAATATCGAGATGAGAAATTGATGGTGAGTCTGCTTCAGCAAGCGATAAAAGAAGATATTTTGATACTGCTTCAACATGATGGAACTGCATATTCAATATGGACAGAGTTGGAAGCAAAGTTTACTGGAAGTGATGATATGCTCAGGAATAAGATGTCTCTCATGAAAAAGGAATTTGACTTATTTCGGGGATTGAAAAATGAGAGTGTCAAGCAATTAATTGACAGATATTGTAACTTGGTGAGAAATATGACTAAACTTGGTGTTAAGAAAGATACTGATGAATTGGTTGAAAAACTTGCAGATGCGCTACCATATGAAACATGGGGAACATTTCTGATGATGTTGCGGTCAAACAAAACAGATTATAAGAAAATGACATTGGGAAATTTTATCAAACACCTGGAAGCTCAAGAAATGGAGCAAAGAAAGATTACTAGGATGAAGAATTACGATGGAGAACAAGATATCAGCTTGTATTACAAGAGTGGTGTTACTGGAACAACAAATCATTCTCCAAAGATCGAAACTGCTTACACCTTCACAATTCCTTTATCTCCATATTCTTGGAGTTGCTTATGCTCATAAGAGGTCTCCTACCTGAAGTCTAATCTTCCTTTGAACACTTGTAAGTGTTCTCCATCAGTCTTGTTTCATTTATAGGCTAGTTCTTAGCCGAAAGTCAAGCAAATTGACTTTTTATTTGACTTTGACTTTCAGTTATGACCATTTTGGTCAAGCCAATGTTCGAATCAAACATGGCTACATGATCATAATAATGTAGGTGTTAACCCCCTATGAGGGCACCTTCTGAAGATCACGTTAAGTAGGTCAAATGATGGGTAAAAGTTTTAGTAAATAAAAGTAAAAAACACATATTTTCGTAATTAACGTTAAATGAACTTCTAAGTATCGAAACCTTAATTTTTGACATTATAACAATTTATATAACATATTAGAACATGTTAGATCATGTACAACCCGTCATTTCTTGCTTAGAGCTCGGTTCGCAACCGAAAGTCAAACAGTTTGACTTCTACTTTGACTTTCGATTCTAACCCGTTTATGATAGTTTAGCTACTGATTTGAAGTTGTAATATGATCATATTATTGTAGGGAATAACCCCTAAGGGTTATACATTCTGATCATATCAATTGTCGGGTTTTATGCAAAGTCCTTATATTATGCCTAAATAATGCCTAAAATGCCCTTTTTCGCATATAATGATTTTGAAACGCGATGAACTTGTAATCTGATTATGAAACTGATATAACATTATAATAAACATGTTTTGGCATATCGGACTTACCATAGACCCATTCGACCACCCAATGCCACCTATGCATGTACAGTTGACTTATATAGCATATTTTATATAAGTTAGCCGAATCGGGTCAAAACCATTCTAAATCAGTTCTAATCAGAATGTTTGGTTATTTGACCCGTATTATACGAGTCATTGTACTCGTAAGGGCTTAAACCACATTCTATTTGGTCTCGGCTTAATCTAGCGAACCGTACCTATTTATTAAAGTTAACCGGTCCAAGTCATATGACTTGAATAAGACCCATTAACATTCTAACGGATCATAGTTCCGTCCATTCTAGACTAGGAGCCTCCAATAAATTGCGTCTGTATTTAGGTTGTTTTGATTACGGTTGTGCTTTAGCATCCTTGATTTGTAAGGAAAAGTACATGTAAATACTTTTAGCCTAATTTCCCTAACGGGCTTGGGATACGGCACTAGCCGCTTGGTTGGGTATTAAATCATGGGCGAATGATGCCTAAAAATTAAATAGCCTGATTTAATCTATTTTGCTTGATAACTTAATTATTGGGGGTTAATGCAACTGTGTCCTGGATATCCTCGGCTCACTTAATAGCAAGTGGCCACGACCTAAGCGCTGTGTGTAGGCATACACCTGACAGACGCTATCATGCTATGTGATATTTTTATTGAAAATGTGGCGTGTCGGTTAATCATGTATCGGAGTTTAGTTCCGGGCCCCATATGTATTGACAAGCATGTAAACTGGTAACAAGAGATATCACTATGTCCCAAGTTATTTATAAAATGATATACCAAATTTTATAAAACGATTTTGAAAAGATTTTCAAAACGCGTCGGTTAATTGTATTTACTAGTGAAAACTAACGTAACTTCAAAAGACTAAGCGCATGTTTCTTAGAAAATACGCAATAGGCTGGAGCTGCTCGGTTTATGAATATTGGAATTTGCGATTCCATGCAAGGCCTATTAGTCTTAATATTCGTTTTGTTATTTCTGATCCGCATGTGGATCTTTTTAGTACTTTCGGTCTGTATATTTTTATTTTGAATGTTCGGATGATTGGACTTTGTAATATTAATTTATAATCCTAAGACTTCCGGTGTGCTATACGTGAATATCTGTTATCAATCGTGAAGCATAAACCCCAAGTCCAGGCCCACCGGGAACTCAGGGTGTGACAGGTTGGGATCAGAGCCAATGTTTGAGCGAATTAGACACTAGCCTTTTGTGTCTAAGCTCAAATATCACAATAGCATATTCCTTAGACTATTCTGACTTTAGGCCTTAACCTAAGGCCACTCATATCTATTATAGTTATCGATTTTAATATTTGACAGGAAAATTATGCCTCCAAGACAACATGGAACGGGAAAAGGTCCCATGCAGGGAGGACCGTCACGACTACTGCCATCACCCTTACATCACTTGAAACATTCCCAACATTCGAGTGAGTCACATTCATCACAACCCGCTAGACACTCAGTATTACATCATTCTTCTCATTCAGACCATTCCCGTTTCCACTCACATCATGATTCATTCGACCTAGCTCATTACATAAATTCACCCCATCCTAGCCAAAATAAATTCGATAACGACTCTAACCTGGAGATGCCGCCATTTGGGACAAATCTGCATCCCATAGAGCTATCTAGTGATACTGCATCATATGCAGGTTCACCTTACCAAGATCTTGATGAGTGGGACCAATACGTCAACCAATTTACTTTCTATCATACCCCTGAACATAAACCTCAAACACCTTTTTATCCACCTCCACAAGAGGATGAACAAATGGAGCAACAACAACCACCGCCATAACCAAGGAAGCCTCACACTGGTGCACGAATGTTAGTACGTGCTGGCCAATGGTCAGGATCACTTCCACCACTACCTCCAATTTATCCAACAATACTAAAGGACCCCCAAATGGGTGGACCCTCCAACCCTACTCCTACTGTTGAACTACCTCAACCACCACCTACGGGTTATGATAACCCCATTCCCACATATCCGGATATGACCAGATATAATACTTCTTATAATGTACCCTCTACTGATTATAATTATCCGACTCCATCTTTTGACCCCTATTTATAGGCGGTCATTCAAAATGCTTTATACCCACCTCCATTTCCTCCCACTTACCAAAACCTGGGCAATCCAAACCCCGGATATTCATACCCAGTTGTTCCGCAACCAAAACCACCGCAACAACAATTACCAATCGAAGCTATCAACTAAGCGTTGTTACGAGCGGAACGAATCCAACGACAAGATGAAAAGAAAGAACAAAGGACAAGCAAGATATTCAAGAAACTCTCCAAAATAGTTAAAGGAAGAAGAGATGATTGAAGACTATAAATTTTATCTTCCATTTGTAATTTTTATTTCCAGAAGTCCTATATGGACATTGCATTATGATCTCCTTCCTAAAGTCCATCTTTGGACATGTATTATAATTTATTTTATGAAAATTTTGATGATCTTTTAAATTTTCATCACAATTATCCAAATAATTTGTTTCTATATTTTAAATTCAATCTTTTATTGGTCTGCCACAAATCGATAAATCTTCTTCGATGGTTTGAAGCCAAAAATTATATGGCAAGCCTACATTATTGGCAAATATTAATGGCGGTTGTAACAATGTGGTGGACACTGACCGAAAAGGGTGGAGGAGACATCTCCAAGCCTTATAACCCTTGAGGTCGAATGAGACCACCGCTAATATTATCATTTATGAAAAATCAAACCATCAAGACAAAATTCAATATTTATTCCTCATTTGATATATATATTCACATGATTTGCCTGGAGTAATAAATTATTGTTGGCCTGTAGCCCAAACACTGATATAATGGCAAGTTGAAATTTTGGTGGTGCCGATAATAGACATGACAATGTGGAGTATGTCTACCGCGAGGATGAGGGAGATAACCTTCGATCCCTGATTGCTGCGGAAGTCAGTAAGGCAATGTCCGATTTTATGGCCAATTTCTTGGGGCCATGTCCAATGCACTCTAAATCCCCATCTATCCATCCATATTCCACACATAAAACTCAGAGAGCATTATTCCTCAAATGTGAGGAGTGAACCAAAACATGTTGCCAAGAAAGAACCCCGAAATTCTAAAGAAGGTTGTTCCTACAAATACTTTGTCTCTTGCAAGCCTTGTGACTTCACGAGGGAAAAATGAGCTATAGATGCCATGAAGTGGCTGGACGAGATGGAAACTATGGTTGACATCAGCGGTTGTGCTGAGAAGGATATTATTAAGTATGTGTCCCAGTCCTTCAAGGACGATGCTTTGACCTGGTGGAAGGCCATGGTACAATCTATGGGGAAGGTATCCATGTATAATACGGGATGAACTAAGTTTGTGGACCTAATCAAAGAAACTTTCTGCCCTTCGCATGTGGTTGAGAAGATGGAGTCTGACTTCTTAACTCTCACCATGAGAAACATTGATTGTTGGAAGTATGATTCCGACTACAACTCTCTGTCACGGTTAGTTCCGTACCTAATTACCCAGAGCCTAAACGCATCGCGCGTTTCATTGGTGGTTTGGCACCTGAGATCAAAGGGATAGTAAAAGCCTCCAAACCCAATACTTTCAGATCCGCTGTGGATCTAGCTCTCTCACTGACCTAAGATGAAGTGAGTTTGAGATCAATCAAGGCTGAGGTTGATGGAAAATGGAAGCGTGAGGATAACCGCTTCTAAGGCTTAAAGAAAGGGAAGTTTGGTTCCATTAAGAACCAACAAAGATCTGATGATAACAGGCCTGAGTGCAAGACATGTGGAAGACGACATTGGGGACAGTGTCGGACAGATCAGTAACCGAAACAATGTGGCATCTGTAAGAGGACTGTCCACAAGACCCATGAATGTAAGGATTTAAAGAATGTTGTATGTTATAGGTGTGGCAAGAAAGGCCACATAAGGACCAGTTGTCCCAAGCGTACAATTGATGGAAATACTAAGTTTGTGGATGCAAAGAAATCGAATGCTCGAGCTTTCCAGTTAACCACAAAGGAGGCGGTGGAGGACACGAATGTTATAACAGGTACGTTTCTTGTTAATAACATGTATGCACGTGTCTTATTTTATTATAGAGCAAATAAATGTTTTGTAGACCATAAGTTTAGTGAACTACTAAATATGCCCATAAGAACTTTAGAATATTCATAAGAAGTAGAAATGGCAGATGGAACAATAGAATTAGCTTCCAAGATTCTTGAAGGATGCACTATATCCATTAAGAATCATTCTATTCCAATAAACCTTTTACCCATGACTCTTCGGGATTTGACATAGTCTTAGGCATGGACTTGTTATCCCATAACCAGGCCCGCATTGCCTGCGACAAAAAGATAATCAAAATCAAATCCCCATATGGCGAGACGCTTATCATTCATGGGGATCGACATTACGGATTGCCAGAGAATGCATCCTTGCTTAAAATATCCAAGTGTCTGAAGAGATGATGTGTCATTTACATTGCCCAAGTGATGGTAGATACGCCAAAGCCCAAAATAGAAGATATACTTGTTATTTCCGAATTCCCTGAAGTATTCCCTGAAGATTTACCTGGATTATCCCTAGAGAGGCAAGTTGAGTTCAGTATCGACATATTTCCTGGGTTAGCTCCAATAGCTAGAGCTCTATACCATTTAGCGCCAACTAATATGAAAGAATTAAAGGCGCAACTCGAAGAACTTTTGGAGAAAGGTTTTATATAACCTAGTTCATCCCCTTGGGGAGCTCCTATTCTATTGTTAAAAAGAAGGACGGTTCAATGCGTATGTGCATTGATTATCGTGAGTTGAATAAGATAACGATCAAAAATCATTATCCCTTGCCAAGAACTGACGACTTATTCGATCAATTGCAAGGAGTAAGTTTCTTTTCGAAGATTGATCTTTGATCTGGTTATCATCAACTAAAGGTCATGAGCGAAGATGTTCCAAAGACTGCCTTCAGAACCAGATATGGACATTATGAGTTCCTAGTTATGCCATGTGGACTCACTAATGCTCTAGCAGCTTTCATGGATCTCATGAACAGAGTCCGCAAACCATATCTGGATAAATTTGTCATTGTCTTCATAGACGACATACTTATCTATTCTCGTAGTAAAGATGATCATGATAAACATCTTAGGTGTATTCTCAATTTGCTAAAGCATGAAAAGCTTTATGCGAAATTCTCTAAGTGTGAGTATTGGCTTAGAGAAGTCCAATTCTTAGGATATGTGATTAACGAAGGAGGAATCCAAGTGGATCCAGCTAAGATAGAAGCGATCATGAATTGGGAAGCTGTTGGACCGTTGTACAACCGTTAACCGTCAGTTAAGGCAGTTCATCTTTGATTACGAAGGCGGAATCAACGTAAACTAAGTCATAACAGCTTTAATCTTTTTAATCTTTCTTTTCTGATTAATTTGAGTGCTTGTACAAGGTTTTCTGATACAGATCCGTCAGCACTTCGTCACACGTACAATGACAACTCATTTTCGCTTCAAATGACTAACCACCTATATATAAGGCACAAGATTTCGCTTGAGGATGTCTGAAGCGAAATCATATGTTGTTGATTTCGCTTCAAGCATATCCAAACCCTTTCAAGCGAAATCCCATGTATACAACATAAAAACCCTAACTTAAACCCTAATATGTAATCATTCAAACAATCCTAGACACAAGACTTGATAATGATGTAATCAACAGACATTTTGTGCACCAACAGACTCCCCCTTGGATGTTGATGAAGTCTTTGGCTTCAAGTCTTTGTCTTTCACAATCTTCAAACATTGTAAAAACTCTCATCAATCTTTATCTTCAATCTTTAAACTTTAAACTTCAATCTTCCCTTTGATTGTTGATCCAGACTCCCCCTTTCACAGACTCCCCCTCTCAATATGCTAGAATCTGAGATATCTGGTTCAATCTTTAACATTTAACTTCCGTGGAAATAATGAAGTCCAATCCTGTTACTCAACCAACAAACATAACCATTCTACCTTTTCAACAATAAAACACAAACTCAATCAGCTTTAACAATCCACTCAAGTATTCAGATTCAAGTTAATGACCCTGATTACTCAATTAATCTACCAAGTCCAAATTAATGACCTTGGTTGATCTTTTGACGAACCAAAACTGATTTTAAAACAACATTTTCAAACATTTTCTGAAAATAACAAGTATCAAGTTAATGAACTTGTTTTTGACTTTTCAAACAATTTAAACTTCAACAAAGTAAGCTCTCCTCATTCTTCAGTCCAGAATCTCCTGCATCTACTTCAAACATCTGAAAATCAAACAATCAACTCTCCACTTTGGTTTGTCTAAAATAAAGCAGAAATAAAATCTTTTTGGATTTTATAAAGTGTTCTAAACTAAGAAATGAAATACAGAAAACTTAAATTGCAGAAATTAAACAAAGTAAACTATCTACAAACATATTTTTGGTGAGCGTGTCAGGGAATCATATCAGCTTTTCAGACAAAACACAAGTACCATTAAGCTACATTTCATACTCAGATTTAAACAATTTACCTCGATTGTCGATATACTGATCCATCTTAAATTCTCATACAAAGTTCAACTTATTCAGGATACGATTTAGATGAATTAAGAACTTAGATCATTCATGTGTCCCACCTCTTGAATATACTCCCGTATCCAGAATCTCAATAATCAGTCTTACAGGTGAGAATACTACAATGATATCTGTATATAAATTAGGTATGCGAGGGCCGAGGGATCTCAGATCGATACTTCCGTATACGCAGAGAGATATCAGCTTCGACTTATCGGTGTGTCCCCTTTAGAGGATCTTTTTGCTTACAACAGCAGCATTTATCAATTTTATTGTTTCAGCATGCTGAGGGTTTAATGCTGTGTTTCAAGCATTGAAGCAAGTATTAGCCAGGGACTAGGTCAGAACTACCGTTCAGCAGAAGTCCCGGAATAATACCCCAGACATCATAGAGTATAAAGACCTAGTATATCAGATTACGAGACCTTTCAAACGAGATTTCAGGGGTTACCTATATATCCAAGTAGTGTTCCCCACGAATTCATAAGTTTAAATTTAGGTTTATATCCCGAATAAATCTACTAAATGTACGAAAACCTATCGACACATCATCAGTAAGATTGTTTAACTCTTTTATACTTTTCAAATCTTTAGCATACTGTAATCGTCTAGCTGATGTACTTATCATTTTCCCTATATACACAAGCTCTTTTTCATTTTATCATGTTTTTGTATTTTTTACTGTTTTTGTATTTTCTGAAAATAAACTATGTACAAACATCTACTCCCCCTAAATACCAAAACAAGTAAAAATTCGACAAACCATTGCAGATTGTTTCTCGTCTTCATCCGCAACAGTACTCTCATCAACGCCAATTATGCCATCCGACACCGACAGAAGCTTCATACCATTCAGTTTTAACAAATATTTAAACCGATTTTTATCAAAAGCTTTGGTATGTAAATCAGCTTTCTGTTCGTCTGTGTGGATTTTCTCAATTCGTATCAACTTTTTCTCAAAACAATCACGAATAAAGTGATGACGAATTTCTATGTGTTTAGTTTTAGCGTGATGTACTGGATTTTTAGTTATATTTATTGCGGCCTCATTATCAACAAAAAGAGGTGTGTTAAGAAAATGCAAACCGTAGTCGCGCATCTGTTGCTGTATCCACAAGATCTGAGAGCAGCAACTGCTAGCAGAAACATACTCCGCTTCACATGTAGATAACGCCACAGACGTTTGTTTCTTACACTGCCAGGTAACCAATCTAGGACCAAAGAACTGGCATCCTGCAGTTGTTGATTTTGAATTGACTTTGCAGCATCCGAAATCTGAATCGGAATACCCTTCGAGCGTAAAATCACCTTTCCTAGGATACCACAACCCCAATGAAGGAGTTCCTTTCAGGTAGCGCAATATCCTCTTCACAATGATCATATGCGATGCTCTCGGGTTAGACTGAAATCTTGCTGCGAGGCACGTTGGGTACATAATATCAGGACGTGAAGCAGTTAGGTACATTAAAGAACCTATCATGGATCGATAAAAAGTTTCATCAGCCCTGTCTCCGGTGAGATCTGGGTGAATCCCATGATTTGTTGCAAGTGGGGTAGCAGCTGGAGTAGAACTTGACATCCCAAATTTTTCTAGAATATCATGAACGTACTTTGACTGATGAATGAAAATTCCCTCAGGAAGTTGTTCAACTTGTAAACCCAGAAAGAATTTCATTTCCCCCATTGATGACATTTCAAACTTCTGCTTCATCACTGATTCAAAATCTTTGCATAGATTTTCATTCGTCGACCCAAAAATTATATCGTCCACATAAATCTGAACTATCAGCAAATGACCATCGACCTCTTTAGTGAAGAGAGTGGCATCCACTTTTCCACGAATGAACTTGTTAGCGAGTAGGTGTTGAGACAAAGTCTCATACCAGGCTCTCGGCGCCTGATGTAGACCATACAACGCTTTGTCCAATAAGTAGACCTTGTTTTTGTGGATTGGGTCAGTAAAGCCCGGCGGCTGACCGACATAAACCTCCTCTTTAACCTTCCCGTAAAGAAATGCCGATTTAACATCCAACTGATATACTTTGAAATTCTTCCAAGACGCAAATGCAAGAAAAATTCTGATTGCCTCTAGTCGTGCTACAGGAGCATAGACTTCGGTAAAATCAATTCCCTCCTGTTGACTAAAGCCCTGAACAACGAGTCGAGCTTTATTCCTTACAACAACTCCTCTATCGTCCCTCTTACACTTAAACACCCACTTGGTGTTAATTTTCCTTTGACCATCCGGCAAATCAACTAACTTCCACACTCCCAATTTCTCGAATTGACTAAGTTCCTCCTGCATTGCATTGACCCAAGAGTCTTCAGTAAGCGCCTCTTTGTAAGTTCTTGGCTCAACCTACGAGATAAAACAACTCAAAGAAAATTCAGTTTCTAAAGGAGCAACTTTTGTATAAAAACATGTAAGCCCTTTATCAATCTGATTTCGAGTGCGAACTCCAGCTTGTAATTCTCCTATAATCAACTCCTCTGGATGATATGAAAAAGTTCTCGGCATCACTTCACTTGGAACCTCTACATTTCCCTTCAAATTAGTAACATTCTGCTCTGCATCTTGTTCACCAACTTGGTTTGTTTGACTTGAAATCTGAATCTGCTCCCCCTCAGAATTTGAATCTGAATCACCATGATCAAAAACTGGCATGTTTACAGCTTCTAGATTATCATTCTGAGCCGACTGATTATCTTGAGCAACTTCATTCTGTTGGACATCATCTTGTTCACCAGCATTACTCGGACCTGCTTCATCATCATTTGAAATTTCCCATGGTCTTCTCGAATACTCAGCTGGGAACTTTAACTGCGACTCATATTCACGCAAAATATCCAACTCATCAAAGAAATCTTCATCATCCTCTGATTCTTCTCTCATGTCAAACGAATCCCAAAGTTTGTCATAATGATAACGCCATGAATCACCAGGATTCTGCGGCGGCATAGTATAACCTTGACATTCAACATTTGCAGCTTCAATAATCCGCTTCTCACTTGGAACGAAGACACGTCGCAATGGATTTGAATAACCAACAAATATACCCTCAATGCACTTTGGACCAAACTTCCCAAAAGGCTCTATAACCGTACAAGGTGACCCGAACGGTTCTAGATACTTCAAATTCAGTTTGCGATTATTGATTAGCTCAAAGCATGTTTTGTTGAACTTCTTGACAGTTAGAACCCTGTTGAGCGTATAGCATGCGGCGGAAACAGCTTCAGTCCAAAAATTAATTGGTAACTTTGAATCTGCGAGCATAGTTCTAGCCGTCTCGATTAGTGTCCGGTTTTTGCGTTCTGCGACTCCATTCTGCTGCGGAGTGTACGGAGCACTAAACTCATGCAAAATACCTCTTTCATCACAAAATTCTTCCATCTTACTGTTCTTGAATTCGGTACCATTATCACTTCGAATTCTCTTGATACGCCTTTGGTACAAATTCTCAATCTTTCTGAACAGACCCATCAAACTGTCAAATGTTTCATCTTTTGTCTTCAAAAAAGATACCCACGAAAATCTGGAATAATCATCAGTAACGACCAAACAATAATAATCTCCTGTAATGCTCTTGACATTCACAGGACCAAACAAATCCATGTGAAGTCTTTCCAGAGGTCTCGAAACTGAATTGACTTGCTTTGTAGGGTGTGACTTTTTCTTCTGCTTGCCTTTCATGCAGCTAATGCACTCCCCTTCCAGATGAAAACCTTTGATATTAACTCCCAATACCAAATCATTGTGTACCAAGTGATTCATCTTCCTTAGGTGAATATGTCCCATCTTGCGGTGCCACAATCTTGACTCTTTCTCAGTTGCTCTAGACACAAAACAATGTGCTTGACCAGTAGTTGTAGTTGCTACAGACATGTCTAACACATATAAATCATTCACTCTAGGTGCCCTCATAATAATCCATTCTTCAGGAACAACAAAACCAGGTTTCAAGATCAAACATTCCTTATCAGTGAAGTGAGTAGTATACTGATTGTCACAAATCTGCGAGATACTAAGCAGATTGTTCTCCAGCTCAGTGATGTAGTTAACTCTCTCAAACGTCACAATCCCATTGGATAACGTTCCTTCACCAACAATTCTACCACCTTCATGACCAGCAAATCCCACATAACCACCATTAATGTTTCTCACATCATACAGCAATGCAGTTTTTCCTGTCATATGTCGAGATGCACCACTATCCATAATCCATCTGGATATCAGTTGTGGAAGATCCTGCACAAACAAACTACGACTTAAACAACTTCAAGAAAGATGCCGATTCATGCTTCGCAAACCAGGAAGCTCCGGCAATTCAAACTGCTTATTCGAACATGGTGTCCACCCAGGCTTCATCAGCCTTAGGTGTAACCTTGACTCTAGCAACTTGAATTTTGAAATTTTCAGCCTTCAAAGATGGAAAACTTGCATCATAATCAACCGAAATTGATTCGTCAGCCTTTTTCACTTCAGAAGTTGAAATTTTCATTTCAGTTTTTGGTTTCCAAACTTGTTGAGATAATGCAACCCTCTTGTAAAATTTGTCATTTTTAGTTACCACTTTCTTTACGGGTTCATTTTTCAGTTTGATGTTGTCATTTATTACATTCTTTTTCTCAACAACAATTGGCGCTTTACCCTTCACATCAACTTTCTTCTGTTGATACTTCACATTTTCAGTCTTAGGCTTCACATTGATACACTTTCGTGCAATGTGACCCACTTGATTACATCTAAAACATGTACGAGTATCAACAACTCGACTTGTGCCTTCAGACTGATAATGTGAAGCTCTTTTCTCAAAGAACTCTTCATTCGATTTTGAAAAGATTTCATTTTCCTCATCAGAAAGTGAACTTGAACCATTCACAAACACCTTCTTTTCAGCAAACCTTCTGTTTTGAAAACTCTTTTTCTGATAACTCTTACCACCTTGATAACCACCCGACCAATTGTTTCGATTGTTATTATAAAACCTTGGTGGAACAATAGGCTTTTTGTAATAAGCTTTATCTTTCTCAAAATTCATTTGCCTTTTTGTTTGTTTTAAACTGTTCACTTCTGACAACTCAACTTCAACCAATTTGAAAACATTTGTCAACTTGTTCATGTTAACATTCTCAATGGGAAACTCAGAATCCGAATACAACTTATCAGATCCAGCCATCCTGTACATTACAAGACCCGGTTCATCACTTAAGTTGTTTTTGGACTTTGATTTCTGAATGTATTTGTCCAAGAAACCCCCATCCTCCTCAGAAGTGTCACAATCCGGTTTAAGCACTTTGTCTATCACACTTTTCACCACATCACTTTGGACACCCTCGTCATTGGAAGATGTGAACGTGACATCAATGTTTTCAGGAAGTTTAACTTCACTTTCTTCCTCAATTTCCACCAAACTAGACTGCTTTTTCGTGTAGTTGTCTAAAATTGGCGGTGGAACTTTGTGAAAACCTACACCCGTTCCATCAGAAAACACATCCTCGCCATCTTTGTTTTTCCCTATAGGTTTAGGAACAATATACTGCAAAACAAAGCTTGCCGATTTATAGTTGTTAAGCTTCAACTGGATTAGTTCATTCTCAATTTCAGCTTCTTGAACTTTAAGTTTCAGTTTAGCAATTTGATCCAGTTGTTCATTAATCGATTCTTCTTTTAATCTCAAAACAGCTCTTAGATGTTCATTTTCTTTAAATGTTTTGCCATTACGATCATCACTATCTTTGACAATGCTTTTCAATTTCTCAAACTTTTCAGAAATTTGACGGTTTTCAAGAATTAACTTTTCATTTTCAGACTTTATTTTCTCACGTTCAGTTTTATCATTTTCAATTTGAGCCGTTAATTCTTTAATCCGTTCAGTTGAAGCTCTTACAGTTTTGTCACGATCGAGAATCTGATTTTCAACATTTCTAACCTTTGTTGTCAGATTCTGGATTTTCTCATTGTTAAGATACGTGACAGTGCTACAAAAATTGCATTGTTTGGTGCAATTTTTGCAGTCAGCATTTCCATCAATCTTGTTACCTGACACATTCTTGTTACCTGACACATTTGTTGACACACTTTGACTGACCGACTCCTTTGACTCAGTAATAGAATTAGGATCTACCTCAAGTGCTTTTGCAGCTAGCACTTTGCCAGCCATCACTCCCAGGTTCTCAGCTGTCAACTCTTGCGTAGTATCAATTATGCCTGTATCAACCTGCTTTTCTTTCTTCTCTTTTTCCTCCTTCTCCTTTCTCTCTTTTTCTTTCTCTTCTTCAATCATTTTCGAAGTTGGAGTTCCCCACCACTTGTGTTGCCAATATTCATCTTCTTCTTTGTACTCCTTGATAATGGCTTCGATATCAAGTGTACTATCATCAATTGCAATATTTCCATACTCATCAAGATAGCACTCTCTATCTGGATCCCATCTATTGGCTCTTCTTGCATTCAGATATATACGAGAAAGTCTGATAATTTTTGTTTCAGCAACCATCTTCCGGTAGTGATATTTCTCTTCTTCAGTACGATCATCTTTCCATGGCTTAGGTTCATCATTGCTTGCCATGAATGCGTAACCCACCGCATCTTCTTCAGGTAGAACTTCTTTACTCCAATCATATCCCTCATCATCATAAATCACAGCAAGAGCCCTTGATTTGTCTCTGTTATCTTCAACCTGCTTCAATCTAGGCGGCTCAGATTTATTCTGATGGTAGATTGCCTTCTTGTAATAATCATCTCTGAAAGGGTTCTCTGACTCATCAGCATAAGCGTTTCGGCATTCTCGTTTGAAATGACCCTTCTGCTTACATTTGAAACAAGTCACCTTCGATTTATCGAACCCCAGCTTGGTAGAAGCACCACCAATTGTTTTTCTCCCTGTAATCTCCATGAAACGTTGTGCACGTCGAACTGCACTTGCCATTGCCCAACGAATGTCGATCAGCTCCATTTCTTCAGGGTCTATCTGATCGTAGTCTTCTTTCGTCAGATTTGTATTCCCGATTTTTCCAGCCACTAATCCTTCGTAGGATTCTAAAACAGACGCCAAAAAGACCATTTGTTGCTTGGCCGACTCCGCATCAAAATTCTGTGCGTTCTTCAGATCTATTGCGATATTGCAAGAAAACTTTGCATCAGAATGATTTGCAGAAGACATAGATCCACTGTGATAACCACTATGGCTTCCACTGCTTTGACCACTTTGACTTTCTTTGCCGGCTGTCGACACATTTTCAGCAGAAAATGCAGTCTTTGGAGAAGTAGCTTTCGGCATCATACTCTTTGGATAGTATAAATCCAGATTCTGCTGATAAGATGAATGATTAATTTTGTACGTCTTCTTCAACTCTAGTTCATGACTCTCGAGTTTTTCAATCAGCAAATCTAATGTCAGCTTTTCTGGTTCTTTGATGGTATTCTTCAGCATCATCGCATAATATCTCCAATCCATCTCATCAGGCAACGAATCGAACAATTTGTCGATAAGATCTTCTTCAGAAATGTCAATCTCATGTCTTACTAATTCCAGCTTCAGATGACCAAACCGTTCTATCATTTTACACACTGACTCGTTCTTTATACAACCAAACAGATCAAATTCTTTTCTAAGAAGTTTCTTTTTGTTTTTCTTAATTTCTTGACTACCGACACATTTCTTTTCCAGCTTTGCCCATAAGTCTTTAGAATTTGAGTAATCTATCAGTGAAATGATGTCTTCACGCACTGACTGAAACAATAATGCCACACATTTTTGCTCAGCTACGAATGAATCAATCTCTTCAGCTGATCTTAATGATTCACCATTCTTCTTTCCTTGAGCATAACCATTCTTCATACTCTTCCAGCAAGGGAATGCAAATGCCATCAACCAATCTTCGAACTTTGTTGCCCACCTGCTATAATCTTCTATAGCCATCAGCTTAGGAGGTTTGTTAAACGTTCCAAATGCACTTTCGGACTCCCAAGCTTCCTTCTTTCTTTCTTTCAGTGGACTTTTGTTTGCATCACTTGAAGAAGTATCGTTGTTTCCTGAACTACCCGTGAATGCGTACATGTCGCTGAAAGGATTCATGAAAATATCATCCATTTTGATCGTACCTGAAAAATCAATCAAACACTTAGAAAAATTTTTATGTTTTGAAAATTTATAAAGTTTAAGCGAAATTCTTGAAGTAATCAGCTTCAAGCGAAATCAATACAATAATACTGTTCAAGCGAAATCTACTACAAACTATTTCGCTTCAGCTTCAAGCGAAACCACGCAAGATCAGATTCTCAAGCGAAACCAACTATTTCGCTTCAACCAAAACAGAACCTTCAAGCGAAAACAACTATTTCGCTTCAGGAAATCTTCAAGCGAAACAGTCCAAATATTCAGATCTGAAGCGAAATCAATTATAACCTACGAACAACTTCAAGCGAAATCTAGTTTTAGGTCAATTTTAACATGTTTTAAGCTGAAATTTAGTCCGAATCTTTGTAGGCTTTGTTAAAACTACGTTTTACACGTTATACTCGAAAATTAGACCATTTCGACCGTTGAAAATAGTTCAGATCTGAAAAATGTAAAAAGAAAAGAGTAGAAAGAAGATAATCCGCTGCTATGGTATGAACTCCTCGTCCTGAGCTCTGATACCACTTGTTGGACCGTTGTACAACCGTTAACCGTCAGTTAAGGCAGTTCATCTTTGATTACGAAGGCGGAATCAACGTAAACTAAGTCATAACAGCTTTAATCTTTTTAATCTTTCTTTTCTGATTAATTTGAGTGCTTGTACAAGGTTTTCTGATACAGATCCGTCAGCACTTTGTCACACGTACAATGACAACTCATTTTCGCTTCAAATGACTAACCACCTATATATAAGGCACAAGATTTCGCTTGAGGATGTCTGAAGCGAAATCATATGTTGTTGATTTCGCTTCAAGCATATCCAAACCCTTTCAAGCGAAATCCCATGTATACAACATAAAAACCCTAACTTAAACCCTAATATGTAATCATTCAAACAATCCTAGACACAAGACTTGATAATGATGTAATCAACAGACATTTTGTGCACCAACAGAAGCACCCAAGACTCCTTCTGAAATCCGCAACTTTTTGGGGTTGGCTGGTTATTATAGAAGGTTCATTGAGAACTTCACGAGAATAGTCACTCCCTTAACTGCGATAACTCATAAGAATGCCAAACTTGATTGGGGATCAAAACAAAAAAGAATCCTTCGAGATTATTAAATAGAAATTGAGTAATGCCTCAGTATTATCTTTACCCGAGGGAATTGAAGACTTCGTAGTCTACTGTGATGCTTCACACATGGGATTATGGTGCGTATTGATGCAAAGAGACAATGTGATTGCCTACGCATCATGTCAACTTAACGTGCATGAAAAGAATTACACCACCCATGACTTAGAACTGGGTGCCTTTGTATTTACACTAAAGTTATGGATACATTACCTATATGGTACAAATTGTGTAATATACATGTTTTGGTCAAAAATTACCGAAGTAATTAAGTGATCAAATTAGTTAAGTGAGGTAGTGTGCTAGAAGTAAATGTCAAAAATGTGTTAATTAAATTACTTGCAAAAACAGTTTAAGGATACGGCTCGGGATATTGAGCTGTATCGACGATCAAACAATGAGCAATTAACGAGCAAAAAGTAAAGGAAGTGACACGAGATGTACGAGGAAAGCCCTTGATCAATCTAGATCGCCGGCATAAAACCTCGGGAGCTGACAATCGCAGCTGCCTTGTTCTTCAATTGCTTCAAAAATCAGGATACAGTGCAGGATGTGGTACGGATCGACTAAGTGTTACAACAAAAATGAAATACAAGTGTAGTGTTTGCAACTAGCTAGAATGTGATTGTGTTCGAGAGTGTAAGTGTGAAATGATGTGTTCTAAGTTGATCCGACCTCATCTATTTATAGTAAAGATAAGATAACTAACTACCCTAAACTCGCGGGATTCACCGAATATTCCTTCTTGGAACGTTGCAGACCTAGTCTTTCGGGCTCAACGTCTCTTTCTCAACAAATTCGTCCGAGTCTTGAGGAGAAGAAGTCCTTGTAACCGTTAGCAAGCCTCTGCCCTTAACCTGCACGTGGTTAATTCAATAAGCTTCAGGATATCGCCCAAGATGTCAGCAATATCCTCTTCCAGCATCCTGATTACAAATAACCAAACAAAGGCAGGATATTGGTCAGGATACATATGTTAAGAAAATGACCCCTAACAATTGTCCCCAAATATATCAGTTGGGATACCAATCCAACGGATATATTTCAAAACTTTACTTCATAATTTAAGGCAATTAATATGAGTAGACTCTTGAAATGACAGCAGTGCTATTTCCAAGACATTATTTACTTTTTACCCCCTTATATTCATCCTATATTAACCAAGGGACTCCTTGTCTCGGTCATCCTTATCTTCAAGCAAGCATCAGGTAACTTCTCTTCTAATTTCCTCTCTTTAATTTTTCATAATTTGCTCAATGGCACCACGAACGAAATCCCGCTCAGTCCGGTCCGCCTCAACCCTGATAAGTCAAAACCTTATCACCGATCCAGCAAAGGAGATTTGCTGTTTCAATAATGCTGATATTGCTGCTCTCAAAGACTCCGGTGCCTTTCCCACCGGAACGGTCTTTCGCCCGTTTGACAAGGAAGCCCGATCGGATGCATCATCCGACGAGTGGGTTTGTTTTTTCGCTTATCCTTTCTCCCTTGGACTCCGGTATCCATTTTCACCCTTTATCTCCAGTTTTTTCGACCTCACCGGCCTTAGTTATGCCCAAGTTATGCCAATGGTCTGGCGAATCTTGATAGTGTTGGATCAAATCAAATCTCGTCATTACCCAAACCTTCTTGTTGAGGACCTTCCCGTAGCATACCGATTAAGATCCCATGGCAACCACCGTTATCTTCTATTCTCCATCAAGAGTCCTTTGGTCCTTAAAGCCACCAAGAACGAGGATCGATGGCGACGAAAATTCTTTTTCGTCAAAAGAGACTCCATTGATAAGGGTTTCGATCTACCGGTTAAATGGTTAACCAAGGGTAGGATTTAGGGTTTTAGGAATATCCCCAATCATATTTTCAAACTGTATCCCGGACTTATATTCTGATGTTTTTATGCAGCGAATTTCAGAGATTTAGTGCCTCCTAGCGCGGAATCCGAATCCAAGATCAAGGAAATCTATCGTCTTCCTGCCAGCGAAAGAAGTTTTTCCCTGTCTCTCACAGATCCTCATCAAAAATCAAACTCAGAAATGTCTGGTAAGCACATTTTCATATGTTAATTATTTTCAAAAATATGATGAGTTTTGAGAGTATCTCCCCTTATGTAGCACCAGTCGTCAACCTTGATGCTTTCGAACTCGATGAACTGGATTGCTATTCCAGCCTTGAACCCGCCAAACAAGAATCCAAGCCAAAGTCGTCTGCTACACCAAAGCCTACCTCCTTGAAAGCTGTTTCTGCTCCCAAAGGCCCTCCGGCATCCAGGACCAGGGCATCCAGTTCTCGGAAGAGAAAGGAGACTGACTCCCCAGCTGTTTCTGAAACATTCTCTCTTGAGAATCATAGGTTCAATGACGCCATCTCATTTCTCAAACAGGTAGAATTTTCTTTCCGATATCCTGTACAAGTATGTTAGTCTTTATCCTGCTTATTATTCACATTAATACCTGTATTTTTATCTATAGGGTCTGGATCGCCTCATGCATTTATACGAAGATGCTAGCGGTCTTAACAAGATGTTGCAGATTCAGCTGGAGAAAGCTCAAGCCACCATAGCTGATCAAGGAACCATTGCAGCTGCCAAATCCCAGCATTATGAGGACAAATACAAGGCAATGACTCAGGAACATCAAGCCGCTCTCCACAAAGCTAATGAGGATGCTCAAGCCAAGCTGGATGCCGCCCTTCTCCAATATCAGCAGAATATGAGCTCATACCGGGATAGCCTAAAAACTTCGGTGGTCGTCTCTCTTCTCCAAGCCAGGATAAGGATGGCTTATGAAGCCATGGATATGGGTTTTGAATGCCCTTCCTGGAATGTAAAGGCTTGGGAGGAGAAACTACAGGGCCTCGGAGGTCATCCCGTTGCTCATCCTGCAAAACACACTGATGAAGAGCCTTCTAAGGCAGCAAAGGAGGTGGCCAATGCTGATGATGGTGCTGAGAAGAATCCTGAGGGTGATGCTGGGGCGAATGCTGGCAAGGAGGTTGCTGTTCAAGAAGGTGCTGCCCCTTAGGCAGCAGAGTGCGCGATGATGGATATACGTGCCGAGGCCGGAGCCCACTTTTTAATTTCATGGTTGTGGTTGCATAAACAATTTACTTTTCCTGTCCTTGAACAATTTACTTTTCCTGTCCTAGAACAATGTGATGACCAAAGGTGGATGGGTCCTAGGTTTTAGGACGAAGCCCTTGGTCATCAGTTAGTATAACTTGTTTTGAACATAGTAACGGTTGTAGGTGAACGGGTCCTGTTTTGAGACAAATCCTGCAACCGTTACAAAATTATGGTAACAACTAATTGTGCTTTTGGCGGGTGGGCCTTACCAAAAGCACAACTTTTGACTTGTTAATAATATAACTATCTTTTGACTTATTTTTTGTTACTTTGCATTGTTTAGTGTAAGTTTTAGCTTTGTAAAAATTTCATACTGTTATTTTACAAAATATCTTGACCAGTATGCTTAGAAACATACTGCAGAAGTCTTTTAAATGGATCTTCCATACGTTCTTTCAATTTTGTAAAAATTTCTTTAGAAAGTAAAAAATAGTTTATCTTTTTAAAACCAAGTTTTGATGATGATCAGAGTTTCAAGCCAATGCTAGTTTCAAACATCCCAGTCAAATATCCTTAAAAGGACTTTGAGGATATGTGTCAAGATACTTAACATGATGTTATTAAAAATTCAAATGAGGCTTGCAAAGGAAAGATCATACCAGACATAGGATATAAACCTATTACCAAACTTCAATCCCTTTGCAACTCTTCCAATGAAGATGTCCCCAGTGCAAGGTACTTAATGCATTAGTCGCAAACTTCATTCTTTTAACTTTACACCACCATCTTGGCAGGGATGTCCCCTGCGTACAATGTCTTCAAGTATCTTAGAAATCTATTTAATGTCAGTTTCCATGGCATAAGCGATTTTTATCGTTCCGAGGGTATAACCCAAGGATGTACTGGAGATAAATCCTTTGTATCCTGGGGAAAATCCCAATTTTTCATGCGCTACAGGCGGGAGTGTATAAACTCCAAGACTTAGAAAGGTGAAAACCTTTAAACCTTAGAGAGTATGAAAATACCCTTTCGTGAGAGAGGGTGATCAATCCTCATATACCGTTAGGATTCAGGATATAGCCAATGGTAACGAAATTGTCAGCCACTTTTACATGGACTGGTCCCGCCACCTTGAACTATCCCTGAATAACTTGCGCTCCAGGCGGGGTGTTTAAACCCAATTCGGAAGAAAGGTGAATACCTTTAAACCTGTGAAGGGATCAGTATCCCTTAAACGTGAGAGAGGGGGCCAATCCTCTAATCTTCTGAGTTATCCCGAGTGCATATTCTGGAGCTATATCCTGAAACATATCTTGCAAAACAAATGTAAACTAAGGTGGGTGTTAGCTTGGCCAACACCCCTTCGATGCTTAAGTCAGTATCAGGTTATAAAGAACAAATTACACCAAACATATTTAAAAGAAGTAAGAATTCATACCATCTCGAGTTAGAAATTAAATTCTAGACTTACTTGAAATAGAGCTTAAGGTGTATAGCATTCCAAGATCTCGGTAGCATATCTCCCTCCATATTCTTGAGTCTATACGCTCCTTTCCCTGCTTCTGATTCAACTTCATATGGTCCTTCCCATTTTGGAGCTAACTTGCCATCGGCAGGATTAGTAGTATTTTGGAAGGCCTTTCTTAATACCCAATCTCCAACCTTAAATCTTCTGGTTCTAATATTCTTGTTATATGCCCTGGATATTCTCTGTTGATATGCTGCCATCCTTAGCCTTGCCGCATCTCTCTTTTCATCTATAGTGTCTAAATCCTGGCTCAAGGCTTCAGGATTCTTCTCAGGATCACTTAAGATAGATCTTGCAGTAGGTATTGTCATCTCCGTTGGAATCACTGCTTCTGCTCCAAACACCAACGAAAATGGGGTTTGACCTGTTGCATTCTTTATCATTGTCCTGTCAGCCCATAAAACAAAGGGTAATTCTTCTGCCCATCTTCCTTTTTTGGCTCCAAGCCTTTTCTTTAAGTTGTTGACAATTATCTTGTTAGAGGATTCTGCTTGTCCATTTGCTTGAGGATGTACCGGAGTTGATGTGATCATTTTGATTCCCCAACTCTTGCAAAAGTCAGTAGTCCTCTTACTTATGAACTGAGAGCCATTGTCACAGATTATCTCAGCTGGTACTCCGAATCTGGTCAGGATATTCCTCTTGATGAAGGATACTACTTCTTGGTCTCTTACTTGAACAAATGCTTCAGCTTCAACCCACTTAGAGAAGTAATCCGTCATTGCTAGCATAAAGTCTTTTCCTCCCGGAGCTTTCGGTAACTTTCCCACTATATCCATACCCCACTTCATAAATGGCCAAGGGGAAACAATAGGATATAATGGTTCAGCCGGTTGATGCAGTATGTTACTATGTCTTTGACACGAGTCACATCTTCGAGCATATTCTGCGGCATCTTTTCTCATTGTTGGCCAATAATATCCTGTTCTTAATATTTTTGAGAATAACGATCTGCCCCCAGCATGGTTACCACAATCCCCTTCATGTATATCCTGAAGGACTTCTTTGGCTTCAAGATCCTCCAAGCATCTCAAATACGGTCCTGCAAGAGATTTCTTGTACAAAATATTATCTATAATAGTGAATCGTGATACCTTCATCCTAAATGCCTTAGGATTTTCATCTCCAGGAATGTGTCCTTCTTTGAGATATTTCATGATTGGAGCCGTCCAGGTTCTAGGATCCTCTTCAGGATATTCCGCCCCAGGATCCTGAATACCAGCTACTTCTTTATCCCGAGGATTCGTTGCAGGATATAAGACATGTACTATTGGTATTTGTGTCCCTTCAGGTATCCTGACCGACGATCCCAGATTTGCTAAGGCGTCTGCTTCAGCATTATCTTCCCTTGGTACCTGTTCAAGTATAAAAACATCGAAATATCCTGCTAATTTTTTGAGAATATCGAGATATTCGATTAATTTCTCTCCCTTAACTGCATATGATCCATTAAAATGGTTAGTAATTAACAGAGAGTCAACATATACTTGCAAATTTTTGATACTCATGCTCTTAGCCAACTCTAATCCTGCAATTAAAGCCTCATACTCTGCTTCATTATTAGTAGCAGGAAATTCACACCTAATAGCCTGGGGTAATATGTCCCCCTGTGGCGATTTTAGTAGTATTCCTAATCCTACTCCTCTTACATTAGATGCACCATCAGTATATAATGTCCAGGATCCTGAGGATTCTCCTAGTTGTTGAACTTCTAGATCTACCTCATCCTGAATGTCACTACTAAAGTCAGCCACAAAGTCAGCTAAAGCCTGAGACTTTATGGCATTCCTAGGTTCATATACTAAATCATAAGCACTCAACTTTACTGACCACTTGGCCATCCTGCCTGACATCTCTGGTTTCCTAAGCACATTTTTAATAGGATAGTTTGTTTTAACATGAATCCTATGTGTCTCGAAATAATGCCTAAGTTTCGTTGATGCCATAATTAATGCTAGTATCAATTTTTCTAAATGAGAATACCTAGTTTCAGCATCTAACAAACTTTTACTAACATAATAAACAGGGTACTGCTGACCTTCATGGTCTTTTATAAGAACGGCCCTTACAGCATTCCCTGATACAGCAAGGTACAGGGATAGTGGTTCACCATTTTCCGGCTTCATCAATAGAGGTGCGGTTGAGAGATACCGTTTCAAATCCTGTAGGGCTGCTTCATGCTTTTCCCCCCATTCGAATCTTTTGTTCTTCTTTAGGATATCATAGAAGTCTTTGCATTTCTCCGAGGATCTTGAGATAAATCTGTTTAGAGCTGCTACTCGGCCTGTTAATCTTTGTACATCCTTCATATTCGAGGGTGATTTTATATCCAGGATAGCTTTAATCTGCTCCGGGCTTGCCTCTATCCCCCTTTTCGTCACCATATACCCAAGAAACTTTCCTGCCCCCACTCCGAAATGGCACTTAGCAGGATTCAGCTTCATATTATACTGATCCAGGATATCAAATGCTCCTTTAATATCCTGGAGGTGATCCTGAGCTTTCTTTGACTTTACTACCATATCGTCAATGTATACTTCCATGGTGTCCCCCAGTTTATCTTTGAACATCATGTTTACCAATCTTTGGTATGTTGCACCTGCATTTTTCAAACCAAAAGGCATAGCTGTATAACAATAAATACCTGTTGGCGTCATGAAGGCGGTATCCTCCTGGTCAGAAGGCTCCATTTGTATCTGTTGAAATCCTGAGGATGCGTCCATGAAAGTCAGCATTTCATGCCCAGCAGTGGCATCTACCATTGCATCAATATGGGGGAGAGGAAATGGGTCTTTAGGACAAGCTTTGTTCAAGTCTGTGTAGTCTACACAAACTCTCCATTTCCCATTCTTCTTCTGTACTACAACCACGTTTGCTAGCCACCTTGGGAACTTAACCTCTCTGATCATTCTTGACTTTAATAATCTCTCAACTTCCTCTTGGATAATCGTGTTCCGCTCAGGAGCAAACTTCCTTCTTTTTTGTTGCACAGGCTTGAACGACTTATCAATTCCAAGCTTGTGAGTGATGATATCTTTGGATATGCCAGTCATATCCTCATGTTTCCATGCAAACGTAGACATCCTGCATTTCAAAAAGTTAATTAATTGTTCCTCAATATCCTGAGGGATATTGGTCCCTACGAGCACCGAAATATCGGGGTTATCCTGGTCCAGGATAACTTTCTTCACATCCTGCTCCGGATCCTCCACGATATCCTGGGCCCGCGTCTTTAATTGCTATGCTGCACTAGTTCTGGCTGAGGATTTCATCGAGGAGGAGTAGCATTCTTTCGCCTCCTGCTGATCGCTATCAACTTTAACAACTCCCCAAGGGGTAGGTATCTTGATGCATTGGTGATATGTTGATGGCACGGCCTTCATATCGTGAATCCATGGTCTTCCTAGTATGATGTTATAACAGGATAGAGAGTCCATCACACAGAAACGTTGTATCGAGTTGACTCCTTCAACGTACACCGGCAACTTTATCTCTCCCACTGTGTTTCTGGCTTCTCCGCTGAATCCAACAAGCACAGTGGACTTCGAAGTTATATCCATTGGAGACACATTCATTCTTTTAAGTGTCTCTAGCTGGATTATGTTGATGGAGCTGCCATTATCAACCAATATCCTGCGTACAAAATGGTTAGCCACATATAACGTTATTACCAGAGCATCATGGTGAGGATCCTGGACAGTATCCCTGTCATCAGCATCAAATGTGATCACTTTGTCAGTTGTGAGTGTAGCCATCCTGACAGGTTTGTCTCCCCTTTCGGCTTTGGCTTCCTTTGCGTGTCTCTTTGCTGCCGAATACGAAGTTCCACAAATGTCGGATCCCCCCGAAATGAAGTTGATTATCTTGGCATCCGCGGGAGGTGATGCAGCTCGCTCAGGATCCTTCTCAGTATCCTGACCCTTATTCTTCTTCTTTCCTAAGAGATCTTTCAGATATCCCTTGCTTAGAAGATAGCTTATTTCCTTCCTTAAAGCAATGCAATCCTCAGTCATATGTCCGAAATCTTCGTGGAAAGCACACCATTTCGACTTATCTTTCCAGTCAGCCTTTTGTTGATTCTTTCGAGGCCATCTAGCCTTGTCTCCTAGACCCTGCATAGCATACATCAATTCAGGAATATTAACAGAAAAGCAATATTCAGACAACTTAGGATACTCTTCAGGATCCTCATCTTCGACAGCATTCACTCTCTTGTTTTCATTTCTACCATATGGCTTAGGCCGGTATGACTTAAATGAGGATTCTGACTTCCTGTTAGTCGATTCATAAGTGTTGGATGAGTTCATCCTTTCTTGCATCTTCTTGTCATCTTCCAGACGGATATATCTCAAGGCCCTGTTACGAGCTTCATCGAGATTCCTGCAGGGATTCATTACAAGATCCTGATAAAACTGAGAATCCTTTTGTAATCCCATCTTAAAAGCTTGCACAGCTGTTGCAACATCAAGATGTGGGATATCCAAGGATTCTCGACTAAATTTGTTCACATAATCCCTCAAGGATTCTTGAGGCCCTTGAGTTATCCTGTAAAGATCACTGGTTAGTTTCTCAAAACTCCGACTACAAGAAAATTGACTGTTAAATAAATTAACCAAATGAACAAATGAAGTAATTGAGTGAGGAGGAACGTTCAACAGCCATTTCAAGGCTGATCCTGTTAGAGTAGAACCAAATCCCTTGCACAAGCACGCTTCCTTGAGCTCCGGAGGGATAGGGTTAATCTCCATTCTTTCCCTATACTGGGCAATATGCTCCTCAGGATCCGTAGTCCCGTCATAAAGCTTCATGTTGGGAGTTTGGAATCTCTTTGGGATCTCAGCATCACATATAGGGTATGCAAAACGAGATATCTTGTGGCTATCTTGAGATACTTCCGGGATCGGCTGGACCACCCCAGGTACACTAGATATCATGTCTTTCAACTTCTGAAGTTCCCTGGTAAGTGCTGATGTTACACCTGTATCCTGCAAGGATCCACCACTGTTAATAGCATGAGTATTATTATTATTAGACACGTTACCAGTTGGAGGATTCTGCCCATATCCTGAGCTCCTTATGGTTGACATCCGGGCCAAGGAGGGTATTTCAGGAGTATGATTCTGAGGAAGACTGGGCACGATACTCCCCCTATTATCCTCGGTGTACACAGCTGAGCTAAAGTTCAACGCTCTGGGGTGTAACGGGGTGACATTGTCCTCCGCAGATCTGCTCGAGCCAGCCTTCAGGAGTTGTATCTCCCTCAAAAGCATTTGGTTTGTTTCCTGTTGCTGCCTCATTTGTTCCTGCACACTTCCAAATAAGGTTAAAATTTCATCATTAGAAGCTAAAACGGGAGCAGATCCCTGGACACTCCGAGTTGGGATAACATCTTGAGATTGTGTAGAGGCTGGCATCCTTGGAGGAGGTGGTGGAAGCACCGAACCGGTAGTGGCAGAAGTCATAGCAGACACAGTAGAGGAACTCATGTTTGATCTTGAGGCCATTATAGATAATGTGGCAAAAAGTTTTGAAAATAGAAAACCGATTAGCGATTTGACAAAAAGTTTTAGTAAAAAGAGCACCACTTGCCCCACGGTGGGCGCCAAATTGTTTTGGTCAAAAATTACCGAAGTAATTAAGTGATCAAATTAGTTAAGTGATGTAGTGTGCTAGAAGTAAATGTCAAAAATGTGTTAATTAAATTACTTGCAAAAACAGTTTAAGGATACGGCTCGGGATATTGAGCTGTATCGACGATCAAACAATGAGCAATTAACGAGCAAAAAGTAAAGGAAGTGACACGAGATGTACGAGGAAAGCCCTTGATCAATCTAGATCGCCGGCATAAAACCTCGGGAGCTGACAATCGCAGCTGCCTTGTTCTTCAATTGCTTCAAAAATCAGGATACAGTGCAGGATGTGGTACGGATCGACTAAGTGTTACAACAAAAATGAAATACAAGTGTAGTGTTTGCAACTAGCTAGAATGTGATTGTGTTCGAGAGTGTAAGTGTGAAATGATGTGTTCTAAGTTGATCCGACCTCATCTATTTATAGTAAAGATAAGATAACTAACTACCCTAAACTCGCGGGATTCACCGAATATTCCTTCTTGGAACGTTGCAGACCTAGTCTTTCGGGCTCAACGTCTCTTTCTCAACAAATTCGTCCGAGTCTTGAGGAGAAGAAGTCCTTGTGACCGTTAGCAAGCCTCTGCCCTTAACCTGCACGTGGTTAATTCAATAAGCTTCAGGATATCGCCCAAGATGTCAGCAATATCCTCTTCCAGCATCCTGATTACAAATAACCAAACAAAGGCAGGATATTGGTCAGGATACATATGTTAAGAAAATGACCCCTAACAATACACTGATCATAAAAGCCTCCAGCATATATTTAATCAAAATGATTTAAGTATGTGGCAACGCCATTGGATGGAAACATTTAACGATTACGAATGTGAGATTCGTTATCATCATGGCAAGACAAATGTCGTTGCTGACGCCTTGAGCCGTAAGAAAAGAATTAAACCAATTAGGGTTCATGCTAAAAGAATTAAACTCAGAACCAGTTTGAATGAAACACTGCTAGAAGTTCAAAAGCAAGCCTTATTAGATGCAAATGTTTCTAATGAAGGATTAGGTGGATTAGTGGATCAGTAAAAACCTGGGAAGGATGGAATCTTGAGATTCAACGATAGAATATGGGTTCCCATCTTCGGAGGATTCAGAGATCTTATTCTCTAGGATTCACACAATTCCAAATATTCGGTACATCTAGGAGGAGATAAAATGTACCAAGATCTAAAAAAGAATTATTGGTGGATGGATATGAAGAAATCCATAGCCACCTATGTAGATAAATGTCTGACGTGTTCGCAAGTCAAAGCCGAACATCAGAAACCATTAGGACTACTACAATAACTCGAAATTCCCACATGGAAATGGGAAATGGTAACCATGGACTTGATTACCAAGTTACCAAAGACAAAACGTGGTAATGACACGATTTGGGTGATAGTCGATAGACTGACCAAGTCATCCCACTTCTTGCCAATTAAAGAAACTTTTAGTTCCGACAAATTGGCTCAATTATATGTGGACAATATTGTGTCCCTTCATGGAGTTTAATTCATTTGATATTTTTTAAATTCTTTTGATTCGGGATAATTGTGGTATTAGTGGTTGAAAAGGGATCAACAGTGTATGTAGTATTGAGTCGATAAAGTTTAGGCTATAATATTATATCAAATATTTACCATTGAATACTAATTACAAGACGTGTTTAAATAGAATCACTAGTTACAGTTTACTTAACATCTTTTCAAAATATCTAGCCGCCTTGGTTAAACTACACATGAGTTTGAACCGCATGTTCCTGAAACTTTGCATATGGTGAGAATGCTATGGTGAGAATGCAGGTTCTGTACCATTGGCCATGTACAGGGAAGAAGCTGGTTTGATGGCATTTGATAATGGAGTTGGTTCTTTTTGTCACCAAATGTCAATTTTGATTAATCTATTAATGAATGTGTTTGTGGGTGTTGATCAGCCTTGTTATTGTAGACCTGCTGCAACAACAATTGATATTGGGGAAATTTGTTTTCGTTGGTGATAAATTGTACAGCAGAAGATAGATGCCTGCAACAAAAAGCACAACTGTCATATGTATCATAATAATCATAGAGACTGTTAAATTTAATTGAACAAAATTCAGAAGCTTTGAAAATTTTTGCGTGCAACATCCGTATACAAATGTCAAACTTGTTACCTTCACTTTGCATTGTGGTTGTGTTGTTGCTGGATGTCAAGCTCTCACTGTCATCATTTCTATGGCAAAATTCCAAATCCTGACGACATAAAATTTAATAAAACAATCATGATATTGCCTTATATAACCTAGATATGGTAAAAAAAATTACTAAAAGATGATAAAAAAAAATATCAAATGATTACCAGTAGACTTTACCATACTCTTTCTCGAATGTGGCATGTCGGTTAATCATGTATCGAAGTTTAGTTCTGGGCTCCACATGTATTGACAAGCATGTAAAACTGGTAACAAGAGATATCACTTTGTCCCAAGTTATTTATAAAATGATATACCAAGTAGTATAAAACGATTTTGAAAAGATTTTCAAAACACATCGGTTAATTGTATTTACCAGTGAAAACTGACGTATCTTCAAAAGACTAAGCGCAAGTTTCTTAGCAAATACGGAATAGGCTGGAGCTGCTCGGTTTATGCATATTGGAATTTGCAACTCCACGTAAGGCCTAGTAGTCTTAATATTCATTTTGTCATTTCCGATCCGCCTGTGAATCTTTTTATTACTTTCGGTCTTTATATTTTTATTTTGAACGTTCGGACGATTGTACTTTGTAATATTAATTTATAATCCCAAGACTTCCACTGTGCTATTCGTGAATATATGTTATCAATCGTAACGTGTATGGGTGGTAAAGCGGGCAAATTGGGTGGGTTTGGGTCATGGGTCAAGATGTGTTTGGGTTAGGATGGGTTCGGGTTAGAATGGGATGAACAAAAAGATGTATTTATAATAAAAATATTGAATAACAACTACAAATATAAAAAAAGTAAAAAAAAAATACTATAAAATTTAAAAAAATATAAAATTATATAAAAAATAAAAATAAAAAACACAATTAATAAATCATACAAATCTATCCTTATCTTAGTAATAAACCTTATTCTCATCTTAGTAAAAAACATTAGAGTGAATTGCAAGGATTGTCTTTTATCTTTATACCCATTTGCAGGCGCTGTTCTTTATGTTTAAAATTGACGAGTTTTGTTCTTTATGTTTTCAAATCATACACGTTTTGTCCTTTAGCACTAACCTAGTTAAATATTTTTGTTAAATCTAATCATGTGCCTTACACATGAGGGCATTTGTGTCTATTCATCTCTACAAGGACTAATTGTGTAAATAACATAAATCTCCATCCATTTTAAAAAGACTTTAAAAAAGGTTTTAGAAAATAAAAATTATATATAAAACTCTCTCTACTCTCCCTCTCTAAAAACACCCAACCTCACCAGTCACCTCCCCCCACCATCTGCCGTCACCCACTCCCACCCCGACACCACTACCGCGCAACCACTGTCACACCAGGAGGAGCCGCCAGATCCAAATTCAAGATCAAGATTCGGAAGATGCAAACTCAAGATCCAGAACAAGTTGGAACGAATCCATTTCGAATCTTTGCTCTTGCGGGTTGTAGTCCAATTCGGTGGAGGTTTGAAGTTTGGGGGTTGAATACATGGTGAGTCTTTCATACTTTTGATTAAATACTTGTATATGATTTAAATTTATTGTTTTATGGTTCATCACTTCATTGTGAACGGAACAATTGGGAGCTTGAAGTTTAATTATGGAGAATGAATAGTCTGCTGGTAGGGGAGGTAGGTGGTGGTGAGGGGTGGGAGTGGGTGGTGGCAGATGGTGGTGCTGGTGGCAGGAGGTGGTGGTGAGGCTGTTTTAATTAATATTTTTTTTCTTTTTATGTATTTTTAAAGAATAGGGTGAAAAGACAATTTTACCCTCATGTGCGTTGCACATGACCAGATTTGACAGAAAAATCTAACTGGGTTAGGGCTAAAGGACAAAGCGCGTATGATTTGAAAACATAAAGTACAAAACTCCTCAATTTTAAACATAAAGGACAGCGCCTGCAAATGGTTATAAAGATAAAGGACAATCCTTGCAATTCACTCAAAACATTATATGAAACAAGAGCTGTAGTTAATGTAGGAGAAGAGTTCAGAAATAATGACACATCACCAACAGTAAAAAAAATTAGATCGGCTGCAGTCGATAGAGAAAGAATACAAGGATACTTTAGAAAGAGTCGTTACCCTCAACATACCCACATGCTGACGACGCCAATGAAAATGAAGAAAAAATAAACCTCATGAATCCATGTCAGCGTCCACAGTGAAGACCAAGCTAGCATCAAAACATGAAGATCTTGGCGACATAAGCGAAGGTAGAAACACCTCAACTACAAAATCAAAACTGGGCAAACAAATTAGGATATGCTTGTTGAGAAACTGTTTGAAAGGAGTGGTTCAGGTAAGCTAAAAGCAAGAAAATATGTTAATTAATAATCCAACATCAAAAGAATTTCATTTTTGTCCTTAAGTGCCCCTATCTAGGTCAATTCACATATTAATTCTATAAATATATTGAATATTTTAAAAACTCAATCAATTGATTTTATCAACTTAAAACAGCAAGTGCATTCAAACACAATTATCAATTGCCAATTTATATCGAAACCAATTATCTCTCATTTTTATGAGTGCATCACATAATTCCTTTTCAAGAACCTATTAAGTAACATTTGTTTGTTTCTTTTTTTTTCTTTTTTACTTCTATGAAGTTGAATTAGATGATCCTTTGATAAAAATGAAGCTATCTTGATTGAGATTTTTAATCCCTTGATAACTTAATCAATATAATTTACTAATGTAATAATCCTGCAATACCCTATATCAACATCATCAACATACAACAATCTCTATTAACCTCATCAGTTTTCCAGATACTAACAAAAATTTAGAACCCGAATAACCTATGGCCTAAAATCAACTAATTAAGACCGTGGGGTATGGTGGGGCGGGGGTTGAGCTTGGGTTGGGGCAAAAGTTGACACGTGGCTTGGGGGGGGGGGGGGGGGGGGGGGCAGACATGGGCTGACCCACATTCAACACGGTATGGTGGGGCGGGGGTTTGAGGCGTGGGTTTGGTGGGCTTCGCTGGGCTGACCCGCTGGGCAATTTGAATATTTTTTTAAAACAACAAATTTAATTTTTTTAATATTTTTAAATAAAGAAAATTACAAAAAAAATTCCTAACGTTTATATTTGTTTTTTATCTCTTCTCTCATCTCCAAGACTAGTTGTGACTCGTCACCCTCTAGGTGATCAATGGGTTGTGATAGAAATTTCAAGCATCCCGTTTTTGTTTCTGGGCATCTCTAGCGGCATCTCTAGCTTCTTTGCTCCTTCGAATTTCGGCCATTTGTTGTTGGAATACGTTGAATGTATCCAACTTGCATGAAATGTCATCCAACTGATCGCTGTATATTCCCCTACGCGAGCCTGGACTCCCAGCTGAAGGCGATGCCGTACCAGATCTTGATTTTTGAGCACGCCTTTTTGCGACATCTCTTCCATACTCAGGCCGGTTTAGGCTTGGCGAATCATCCAAAAGGTCCTCAAACTCTTGATCTCGTGCATCAGATTGGGCTTGGGACGAGACCCTTGACCTTTTGGAAGACGTGTTACTTTCGCTACCAATGAGGATATTCGCCCACTTTGGATGGAACTTACAAATCTCCCAACAATGCATGAAACGGAAGTCGGTCCCCACATTTGATTTGAATGTGACCAATGCATTTGTCACAATGTCGGCTTCGGTTTCACCACTTTTTGGGTTTTGCTTTGCTTTATTTAAAAAACCACTATATTTTGTAAGTTGGGCGCTAATCTCGCTCCACTTCGAGGATAAGCTATCGTTTTCACGGTAAGCCTCCATTCCCAATTCTTCATGGAATACTCTACTAACCGCTTCCCACAGGGCGGTTCGATGTTGAGAATTTCCTATTTTAATAAAAACAAAATTTAATATATTACAAAGTTATATAAAAAATAACCATTAATAAAAACAAAGTTTAAGAATACCTAAACTTGGATGTTGAGATTGTTGACACCAAGCCCTCGCCAATGCAACTTCTTCAGCAACGACCCATTTTTGTTGTTTTCGTTTGACGGTTTCAAGTGCTTTATCCGCCTCGGTTTTTTTCTTATGACTTCTCTTTTTGATGGGTTTCGATGCAGAAGGAGCATTGTTGGGTGGTTGAATTTCGGGGACGGTTTCGGTTTGTGAAAGGTCGATGGAGGTTGGTGAAAGGTTGATGGGCGATTGTGTAAACGGGGTAGGTATCGAATCGTCGGTGTGTGGAAAGTTAGTATACAAACGATTCCCAATATACGATGCATAACTCGCTTCAACGGGCATAGAAGAGTGTATGAAAAATGGACGAGGCATTGGACGATTGGGTGGTGGGCTAGGATGATTTTCTTGGAATGCATACGGGTTGTTCGGGTCATAAGCACGGTTATAAGGATGCATTTTTTCGTTTTGTAGAATGAGAATTGAAGATGATTATAGAAGATGTGGTTGAATGTGGTAAAAAAATGGAAGAAAAATGTGAGTTTTATAGTGAAAAAATAATTTTTTTTAACTTAGCCGTTGGCCAACGGCTATTTTGGTTTGGCCATTGAGAGCCCGCCATGTAACACCCCGTGTTTCTGAAGTCAAAGTCAAGATTGAAGTCAAAGGAAGACAAGATTTCTAATTGCGATCTGTCTCTCCTTGCTCAATTCCTGTTTTGACTTCCTTGACTTGTAGTTAGTCTATTTTATTTTTCGCCTTAGTTGTATTATGAGGAGTATCTATTAATAATCGCATATTAATCGCTATTTATCGCACGTTTAATCGATTTATCGCTATCGCAATCGCACTCGCAACTCGAATTACGCATTTTGGTTACTGTTATACGTGTGTGTGTGCCTTTATGTGTTACCTGTGCATGTTTATTTATGTAATGTGTGGTAATCAATCGAATCACAATCGAAATGGCATGATAATTAGTGGAGAAGGGATAGTGCAAGATATGAATAGTTGGGATTAAAAGTAATTTGACTAGGAAACTCTATCGCATCGCAACGCTCGCAATCGAAATCAAAACCTCAAAAATCATCACGTTGAACACTCGAACGAAGAGACCGATCGACCAGGCTACCAGCCGATCGATCGGACAGGCTGTCCGCACGGGCTGCCTAGCCGATCGACCAGCCCCTTTCCTCTTCAGGTAACCCTATAAATACCCCTTGTCACTCTCAAACTTTCTACTTTTGGCAACTGACGTCCGACCAGCTCGTTTTCCTCACTTTTCTTCAGATTTCTCGAGATTTCAGTAAGATCTCGTCCTAAATCTTGTACTTCCTTAATCTACACGCACTCCTACACCTTTCTATCTTTTGAATCTTAACATTTAACCGTGAAATCATCAAGATTCAGGGTGTTCTAGGATGACGTCGTCATGTGTTCTTGAAGAACTTCATGTTTTGGCCTCGATCCACCGAGAACAACTTAGATCTAACCGATTTCCACATAAACAAACAAAGATCTTTCATAGATCTAAACATATTCACGAGAAAAAGGATTGAAAGATGGTTTTTCAACTTTCTTTCAACTATTTTACACTCAATTGTCACACCCCAACCAATGGCGGAAACATCGGGATGAGACGAAGTGTGAAGATTGCTAGAGACTTCATAACACTATTTTGTGTCAATATTTAATAAACCGATTTCATTTCATAAAGTAAATTGTCAACATTACAAGGAATTCAAATAACAACAAGTTCAAAAGAAATACATAACAACATAAGCAAAATTGATACAACATTTAAACCTAAACGTCTATATGTGTATCTAGGCATCAACGCTACTTCATTTCATAGCATCATCATCATCAACCTGTAACATGTTAAAATAAAGTTCAATGCAAAAGCAAAGGCGAGTACACAAGGTTTAAATAATATAGCATAAGTATAAAGCATTTACTCGAATCCACATGGCAATTTGTATACAAGGTAACTAGCATGCATAACATTACGTCTAAACCCAAAGTGTCCACTAGTATTTAGCATCCCTCGCCACAAAAGTGACGAGACCGTATAGTATATTGACTTAACAAACCCCCGTCGGGTGGTGTGCTACTCCTATAGCGCTATAATTGTTAAGCGAGGGTATAACATAGTAATGACATAAAGCATGTATTATCTAGCATAACAAGTAGCATGTATATCGGATTGAGTTCACAAAGTATGTTTAAGTGTATGCAAGTGTAATTTTTGTATGGTAATATGTTACAACCCAAAAGTGGTTTAAAATATAAATGGGTCGAGTGTACTCACGGTTTTGCAAGCTTTCCTACTTGAATCCGTGAAGAGTTGGTTGATGGGGAGAACACCAAGTTATCCTACAAGAGGAAAATCAAGGTGTATGAGTAATTTGGAAGAATGATGGGATATTCGGACTTAAGACTCAAAGAATGACAAAGTAAATATTATGAAAATATTCACTATGGTATTAGCACTTGTCTTGACACTATAGTAATCCCTAATGATTGTATGTGATTTCATAGGTTCAAGACCTATTAGAATCGTGACAAGGAAATACACACATAGTGATAAACTTATTAACTTGGTAGGGGATTTATATAATAACTACCAAGGGTTCGGTTTTAAGGTTTATTATTGTAGTCATATCATATACATAATAATATACTTAGTCATGTAGGAGGCGGGAGGTTGAACCTTCCACTTTGGTACCTCTTGGTGTCATATAAGTCAAGTAGGAGGTGGGAGGTGAAACCCTCCACTTTGGTACCTCGAATGATATGTTAACATATAGGTCATGTAGGAGGTAGGAAGACGAATCTTCCATTTAGGAACCTCTTAGATAGGTACAAGAAATAATACAACTAAACTAAGCAAAACATCAAGTGATGTGTGGACTTGTATGTAGGTTAGCCTAGGCTAACCAAGTAGTCACACTATCTTCAAGTTCAAGACTTGACACCACTTGTGAGCTAAGAACTCGATTGAAACAGAAAGTTTAGAGTGTTTAGACACTCCTATTAAGTGTAAAACAACCTTGGTTTAGCTTTACTAATCATACAATAGACTAGAAGCATAAGAACACAAGTTTGTTTGAAGTATGCAAGAGTTTAAGAAAGTTTAAAACATAACAGAAAGTTTATGGACACTTTTAGGGCATTTCCAGGCCTGATTTCTCCAAGGAGAGATCAAGGAATCAAAACCCAAAGATTATCCAAGCATTTAGAAAGAAGACTCAAGTGATTTGGTCGAGTTTTGAGCAAGTTATGCTCACTTTTGTAAGGAGGTAAGAATCTGTCCGAATTTCTGATTTGCAAGAGCTTTGAGAGTGATTTTTGGAGAGATTAGAGAGTTGTGAAAGTGTCTAAGGCTTGGAGGAAGTGTATATTTATAGGGGATGAGTTTAGGGTTGGATTGGAGGAGTAATTAATGCCCAAATCCCGCTTAGAAGTTCAAAAACTAGCTAATCCCGCTCAAATTCGTGAGCTGAAACATTTTTCTGATCTGGGGATGGCCAGGCAGCCTGCGTAAGCCCATGGGCTAAGCTCACGCGGCCCGTGTCATGGGTGTGGGCTGAAGTTTCCATTTATTACACTTTAGCCCCTATAGTTTACTATCTAGGGCTTTTAGGGTGATTTAGGGACTTGTTTTGCCATTTAAGCATAGTTTAAAGTAAATTCAAGTATGAGGAACATAATCAAAGTATAATTAAGCGTATGAAGGTCGTATTCAAGTATCGTTTATGATCAAAACACGTTTTATGCATAAGTTTCACGTATTTACAAGTTTAGCAAATAGTTTCCAAGAATTACGAATAAGCATCAATTGTTCCACGAAATTGAACGTATAAGCATATATAAAGTATGTATAACATGTAATTAACAAAATACGAGTTTTATTCATGATCCAATTCTCGGATTTTACAACGGTTACAAAGAAAGAACGATTACAAGAACACAAGGTTTCCAAAAATAGGAATACAAACAGGACTTGCTATAAATGGAAAGTACAAATAAGCAGGGCATTACATCAATGCACTCAAAACCGATAGAATCGGAACTTGTGCCGACTTACTACTCATTATGGTGGTTGTGTTAGTTCAAGATCCGTTTTCTATCCGCGAGATTATCGATTCCGGGTTAAACATGGAACGTCGTCTCGAATCGTCCACTGATCGGGTTTGGGTGATTCCTGTCCGATCAGGAGCACTAAGTGTTGACGAGGTTTCTGTTGCTTGACACGTTATCAAAATATCTCGATAAAATGACAAACTATCATAACAACCAAGTGTAAAACGAACAGGTTAACCAGGACGGAGTGTCGTCCGAACGGACAGCCTAACCGTACGGCTTGCACCTTGGCCTCACACAACCATTTTGCCAACACTTGAAGTTTGGATGTTGAACGAATTGTTGTCCGATCGGACTACCAACCGATCGAACTGCCATCCGAATCATGAGACGTTTGAACTACAACACTTAAACAATTTTCAACATGTTCAATGCACAAGGGATGCCACCCGAACGGACAACCGTCCGATCGAGTGACACCCTGCTGTGAACTTGTTCTCACTGAAGTGCCAACCGAACGGGTTGCCGTCCGATCGAACGACTGTCCGATCGACCGACCTGAAAGGTAGAGACACTTCAATGTTTTCAAAATACTACAACGAAAACTTCAAAAGTCAAGCCATCATACACAAACACATCCTTCTCAAAGGAAGAAACAATCCACTCGAATAGTCATCCGACCGGACTACCGTCCAACCGGATAACCATCCGCACGACTGGCTGTCCGACCGGACTACTGTGACACCTGTGTCACTTCAACCATCAAACAAATTCCAAACCAATGAAATATTGTATTTCATACTTGGGATTAGTAAAAATATGTGTATCGTTTGCATATATCAACTCTTGTTCGATTTTAAGCTTTAAATCGCTTTCTGGAGGGTTATACACGCTCTGATGCGTATATATAACCAGTTTAATCCAACGAACACTCCGGAATAGTGAAATAGGATTAAAATACCTTAAAAAACCTTTACATAACTTAGAAATAAGTTTTGAAGGCTTTGGTATGACAAAAACAAGTTAATTCGCTTACAGGGACTAAACTTGACAAACTGCGAAAGTATGCCAATTTGAACTGTAACAAACATTCTGGAACATGACCATAAGTTAAACATACCATAAATATCCTTCACATAGCTTAGAAATAGGCTTTGAGGGGTTTGGTGTGCTAAAATAAACTTTTGGGTCATTCTGGGACTAAAAGCGCCAAAAAGTGCACAAGTTTGCACTTTCGCGCATAACTTACGTTCTGAAAACATCCGGACATCCAAAAATTTATGTAAGCACTAAAACATTTTATTTTAGTGTTTGGTATAAGAAAAATCCATTCGTCGCGTCATTTGGATCGTTATTCGCGCTTATGCGCATTTCGTCGTAATTAAGCGAACATCGCGATCGTACGGCCAAACGAACCGACATCCGAGATATTTTTTAGCATGTTTTGAGTTCCCAATACTTTAACATTGTTTTAGAGCCTTAAAATGAGGTTAACGAAGCTTAAACGTGTCAAAAACACCTCAAAATGCATGTTTCTCAAGTTCAGGGACCAAAACTGCAATTCTGTAAAAGATGGCCAGGCGGCCCGCGTAAGATCAGTGTGTACTCTTACGCGGCCCGCGTCAGGGTCCCAGATCAGATAAGAACGATCAGTCAGCAAATCACAGCTGTTTTACTCACAACCACAAACCCACACTTGCCCTTTCAGCTCATTAGGGGCCATTTTTAGTCACCACAACATTCAAACAAGTGTACGCACGAGATTCGATCACGTTTTCCAAGAAACGATCCTAACGGTTCGGGAAATCCTATAAATACCCAACCCACTTAACTTCAAAACCCACTAGAATCTGATCTAATGTGCTCTAAGTTGAAACCTTTGTTTCATACCTGAGCTATTTTGATCTAGATTAGCATTCGGGGACCCTTTGTAAGTGTTCCTTCGTTCTTTTATTGCTTTCGAGTCCGAAAGTCAAACTTTGTTTGACTTTCTGCATTGACCAGTTTATGGTCAATGCGAAGTTCGTTTGAACTTCGCAACGTGATTGTAATCACGATGGTTATAGTCCCTTGTGACTATGCCTACTGATTACCACGTTGTCTAGGGTCGTAAGGGTAAGCGATCTGATAAATCGCTTATACCTTCGAACCCGACCCATTTGGTCGATCATTAGGATCCGACCAAATACATTAGGTGACCATAGCATATAGGGAATAACCTTACGAGGTTATACCCTATGGTCACATCGTTTGAGTAGTTGTATGATAGGTAGTTTATATGCCTTAGGTAAATTACCAAAATACCCCTTTGATGCCAAAATTCATTTTAAACATATGTAACATAACTTTTGACATCTAAACTGATTTGACAACAATATTAGACATGTTAAGGCATATGTTACTTGTCATAGGACTAGTTAGGCGGTCCGAACGCGTTTCACGCGAACGACGCGTTAAAGTAGCATAAGCTACCTAAAAGGGGCGTAATGGGTCGTAAGCACTTAGGTTAGGTTTCATTTAGTATGTAGGCTTTGTTAAACCATATGACACGAGTCTCCATACTCGTTTGGTTTACGAACCCTCATTCTATATAAATCCTCCGACTTAGGTCCGGTTTATTAACATAGTTACCTATATTAGGTGCCGTTTGATTCTGTGATCTCTAGCATTGCTTGGTGGTTATCTTAGGACTTCTGAGCAATCTCAAGTGAGTACATAGTTCCCCTATTTTACTGTTTTCCAAACTGTTTTGGGGTGAAGCATGTGTACCTATGTGTTATTTTCATGATTTCAAAGTATAATTGATTATACATGTTATTATTTATCATTTGACAAACTAAATGACTATCTATGGTTTAAACATTGATTTCTCAAAGAACATAAAATAAAATGTTGAATTGTACTTATTTTATGTTTACCAGACCGATTGGTAGTATGATATAGCGCTATAGGATTAGACACCCCATTCCTGTTGTCATGGAATGTCTGAAACCAATTTGTTTCTCCATCCAAATAGGGATTGCCTTTGTGGTATCCCTATAGTCTCAAAGGTGTAGTTTGATGCACTAGGTCTGAATGAACTCTTAAATCACACTTTTAAAGTATAGTTTGATGTACTCTCATGTGTGGTATTGTACAAAACCAACATATATTTTGTTAATCATCCAAAGCATATTTTGATATGTTATTTACAAAACCAAAACATAGTTTAATATGTTATTTACAAATCCAAAAGTATACTTTTAATATGCTACTATAAGGTTATTCGTTTAACCTTACATTATTTTACAAAGCATAACTTTTGATTTATTCAAACACTTTGTTTTGTACATTTTTACTTGTGGTCTAATAAATCTCATTTTACTTACCATACATAACGTTTGTTTACACATTACATGGTTTACATTTAACTTGAGTTATACAATGACATTAGACATTTGATTATACATAAACATTTTACGTGGGTGGTTTGGTTTGAGTAAGTGATTTAAGTAACGAGGCGTGTGTAATATGATACAAGCATGGTGGATACGCCGCTGGTACTTCCTATATATAAGTGTTTGTATGGTATTACATATCGTAGAGTTATTTGAATCATTTCAATTTGAGACATATAACATTTTATACAAATAACATACTTTTCACAAGACATTTCAAATACTTTGAAATCATGAAAATAACACATAGGTACACATGCTTCACCCCAAAACAGTTTGGAAAACAGTAAAATAGGGGAACTATGTACTCACTTGAGATTGCTCAGAAGTCCTAAGATAACCACCAAACAATACTAGAGATCACGGATATCAAACGACACCTAATATAGGTAACTATGTTAATATACCGGACCTAAATCGGAGGATTTGATAGAATGAGGGTTCGTAAACCAAATGAGTATGGGACTCATGTAATATGGTTTAACAAAGCCCACATACTAAAATGAAACCTAACCTAAGTGCTTACGACCCATTACAACCCGTTTAGGTAGCTTATGCTACTTTAACGCGTCGTTCGCGTAAAACGCGTTCGGAATGCCTAACTAGCCCTATGATAAGTAAAATATCCCTTAACATGTCTAATGTTGTTGCCAAAATCAGTTTAGATGTTAAAAGTTATGTTACATATGCTTAAAATGAATTTTGGCGTAAAAAGGGCATTTTGGTAATTTACCTAAGGCATATAAACTACCTATCATACAACTACTTAAACGAAGCGACCATAAGGTATAACCTCGGAAGGTTATTCCCTATATACTATGGTCACCTAATGTGTTTGGTCGGATCCTAATGATCGACCAAACGGGTCGGGTTTGAAAGTATAAGCGATTGTTTAGATCGCTTACCTTACGACCCTATATAAGCACTAAACTAAAAGTGAAGAGCTAAGCATGTTAAAACATGCTTAACTAAGTTTAGAAAACAGGTTTGGTATCAAAACAAACGGTTTTGATACCTAAGAGTAGTTTGGTTACAAAATACGCAAGAATGCGCATTTTGGCCGAAACTACGACTCGTCACTGAGCCTAGATAACGTGGTAATCAGTAGGTATAGTCACTAGGGACTATAACCATCGTGATCACGCTCACGTTATGAAGTTCAACCGAACTTCGTGTTGACCATAAACTGGTCAACGCAGAAAGTCAAACATAGTTTGACTTTCAGACTAGAAAAGCGATAAAAGAACGAAAGAACACTTACAAAGAACCCCCGCTAGTAAAACTTGATCGAATAGCTCAGGTATGAAGCAATGACTCCAACTTAGAGCTTTAAGATCAGATTTGTGGGTTTTGAGTTGTGAAAGGGTTGGGTATTTATAGGATTCTTGGAACCGTTAGGATCGTTCCTCGAATACCGTGCTTTGATCTTGTCCCTACACTTGTTGCAAACTTGTGGTAGCTCAAAATGGCCCCCAACATCAGGGATTGACATGTGGCATTGGCCTTTGGAGTGCATAAGAGCTGTTAACAGCTGTCAAAACAGCTTTTACTGTTCTGAAGGGGCCTCGCGTGACGCCTAGGGGGCTAGGTGTCACGCTTAGGTCCTTCTTATCAGCAACCAGTTTCCAAAGTTCCCATTTCAGTCCCCGTTGTGTATTAAGGCCATTTCCGACATGTTTAAGGCTCGTTAAGTCAACTTTAAGGCCCTAAAATGATGCCTAAACATTGTGGACATGAAACATGCTCAAAAATATCCCGGATGTCGGTTCGTTTGGTCGTACGATCGCGATGTTCGCTTAATTACGACGAGATGCGCATAAGCGCGAAAAACGGTCCAAATGACGTGACGAATGGATTTTTCTCATGCCAAACACTAAAATAAAATATTTTAGTGCTTACATAAATTTTTGGATGTCCGGATGTATTCAGAACGCAAGATATGCGCGAAAGTGCAAACTTGTGCACTTTTTGACGCTTTTAGTCCCAGAATGACCCAAAAGTTTATTTTAGCACACCAAACCCCTCAAAGCCTATATCTAAGCTATGTGAATGATATTTATGGTATGGTTAACTTATGGTCATGTTCCGGAATGTCTGTTACAGTTCAAATTGGCATACTTTTGCAGTTTGTCAAATTTAGTCCCTGTAAGCGAATTAACTTGATTTTGCCATACCAAAGCCTTCAAAACTTATCTCTAAGTTATGTAAAGGTTATTTAGGGTATGTTAAGCCTATTTCACTATTCCTGAGTGTTCGTTGCATTAAACTGGTTATATTTACGCATCAGTGCGCGTATATCCTTCCAGACAGTGATTTAAAGCTTGAAATATAACAAAAATTGATATGTACAGATGATACACATATTTGTACAAATCCCAAGTAGGAAATACAATATTTCATTGGTTTGGTATTCGTTTGATGGTCACAGTGACCCAGGTGTCACAGTCTCCCTTACTTTAGGAAATTTCGTCCCGAAATTTTATTTAGAGGAAACTTGTGAGGTCTTGAAACATGAATTTGAAAAGATCGAACAGCATTGGTTAGGGTTCTGAACTTCTAGTAACTTTAATAACATCATGCTTGCAATGTAAGAGGGATACTTATATACAAGTATATGAAGCGTCATTGGTGCGTCCACCGTACCTCCATTACATCGTTCTCATTTTGTTATTGTTGTCACTATCGGTTCTTACACATAATAAATCTTACTGGGTTTTCTGTGCACTAAATTTCATAATTATGTACGCGTCCATAATTAGACAATTCCTTGCATAGTTCACACAGTCTATTTTATAATGTGTAGGGGAAAACCAAATGAACAAACCTGTGATGAGTGTGACTAGACCACCATAGGGTCCCTTTTATTAAATCAATAAATGATTTTAATAGACAACCAAGGAGTCTTTTCAGCTTATATCATCACATGTCATTCTTAACCAGATTTTTGAATCAATCTTTTTTACTAGACCCCTAAAAGGGTCTCTTATGAATCATGGAATAGTACTATATAATCCAAGGGTCTTAACTATTACATAGAAGCCCATTTAGGATTTAAGGTAGTACCTTTGGATATCCTTCTACGAATCCCTCATATGAAGATATGAAAGATCCTACCAGGATTTGGATAACGAATATCCAGAGTATACAAAAACACAAAAATTGCATAAAAGAAAACACAAAATGCATAAACACATAGTCACATAACCACAAAATTGTTTAACTTGATTTGTTATCATTTGTTAATTTGTTCTGTTAACTGTGCACATGTATTCAAAGCACACCAGGTATCCAATTAGTGGATTTTGATTGGTGCTTTAAATATTTCTAAAAATCTAACTATAAAGATAGAAAGATCTTTTAAAGGGAAAATTCGATTTCGATTATAAGGAACCGAAATATTCGAATTAAGGTACACAAGGAATCCAATTAAAGACTCTGAATTGAATGATAATCATCCACAAAGGTTTAATTGTGGAGATAAAAAGATTCCATAAGGATTTTAGAAGTTGAAGATGTTTTGAAACCTCGCACTGGATGTGCTTAAGTCAAAACATGAAGTAAAAATGCTTATGAAGTTGAGATGCTAGATATGTCAAGGCGACATATGAAGCAAAATTTGAAAGTTAAGTCAATGTATTGAGAAAAATGTTTTTGAAAGCTATGCATGGGGTTCTAAAAAAATGTGTTCAATGTTTTTGAAATCATGAAGGTTGTTTTTGAAAACTTATGTTATGCATGTTGAAAAAAATCAAAACGTAATGGGTATGAGATTTGAAAATACCCTCAGTTATCTAACCAAGGATTCAAAGGCACATATGTGCAAAAAGCATGATTACTCATAATTTCGCTTTATTTTCTGTACTTCGTATCTTAGAATGAAACGAGTACTTAAAATTTTCTATGGGAATCGTGAGTAAACACAAGAATGGGAAAATATTCACAAGAGTAGTTTGTAAGGAACATAGTTCCTTAATGTAGGTATTATAGGGAAATGCCATACCCACATGTAACTACACTTGTATATCAGAATTTGTGATCAACGATTTATTTATAAACAAAACTGATTGTTTCACATTACAAGAAAAACAAAGAAATAAAAGCATAAGATTTAAAACAGTAACATCTTATACTCAGCCAAATGCTCATCCGTGGGTCAGATTTGCATTGACAATCTTTGTTCACTTGTTCCTGAAATAGCACGTCTTACCGTAGTTGTACCAAGTACCAGATGGTAAACGAGCTGGAGCAGGGTTGACTTGGGGTTGGTTTGGACCACCTTGGATTGGGTTGAATTGACAAGCATTTGCCAGGTGACCGAGTCGTCCACATGATGCACACAGACGACACTGCAGGTAAGCTCGGTGAGGTGCATTACACTTGTTGTACATCAGTGCAGTACCGGCATAAGGTTTCCTAGCAGGGGGTTGAGCAGCAGCAAGGTTTATAATAGCTTTGTTTTGGATAGCAAAGCGGCATATGTTAACCAAATGTCCCCGCCGTCCACAGTAGGTACATTTGGAGCAGGGTATAAGGTTTGAATGATGACGGTTGCATCGTTTGCACAGAGGAACAGTTCCTTTGTATGGCTTCCTAGCAGGGGGTTGAGCTGGTTGGTTGGGGACGGCTTGACCATTGTGAGCGACCACAGCGAAGTTCTGAGAAGCCTTTCGCTTCTTTGACTTCTTAGGGGATCGTTCATCCATGGTCTTTGATTCCTCGATTGGTTTCTTGGCTGGTGGTGCTGGCTTGACTTCTGCTTCCTTTGGTGGCTCTTGAGTGGCTTCATTGTTGAGACGAGACATGGCAACGCCTAATTCAACAGTCTTCAGGATTACTTCGCCTATTCCTTGGGCAAATTTGGCAGTCTGCTCGGATATCTGCGCATCGTTGCGATGAAGAGACATTCTGGAGGAAATGAAGGATATAGGAGGAAACAAATGAAATGTTATCGGAAAATAAAACAAAACAGAATGGCAATGCATAAGAATTTGCGATCATTTGTTTGTTACTTAAGGCAAACAAATGAGACGGTGACAAATCAAAGTAAGCGGATCATATTAATGTATCACTGAAGACATGCTCGCCTATAAGTGAATACTCACCCCAAGAGTTCCCAGGTAAGAGTGACTGGTCCGATACTGCGGATTTGTACGAACACTCTAGCCTTCGACAGAAAACTCAGGGTACAGGCATTCACTCTTCCAGTTTGCACGTGTTCACATTATAAGACCCAAACTTTGACGAGATTTTGAATTCAAAGGGGTTCAAAACCTTACAACAGAGGGTTCAAAACCTAGTAATCAATCATCCTAGAACAGATGATTAGTTTTCAAAGCGGTTTTGAAATTTGTGTTCTTGTTGTGGTTGTCGCCTAAGGATAGGTGACAGTATTGTTTTATGACTAAACGCAAGTAAACTCGCGTTAGGGTCCTAGGAAGGTTATAGACTAGGTCAAAGTATTACTAATAACCTAATTCCCTATAACCATGAGCTCTGATACCAACTTTTCTGTCACACCCCGACCACGTAAAACAACAAAACGTGGCGGAAACGTCGGGGAGTGTTGTAACAGAATCATTGTTTCATAACACATGGAAGTTGAAATTTGTTTTATTGATTAAAAGAGTTACAATGTCTTGACAATCAAAGAAATATAACATAAATAACTAGTCTTGCATCTTTTATTGTCACTAAGGCCCAAGTTCGCCTAAGTGTATCTTGATAAATCCTATGCATCATATCCTGAAACACATGTGAAAATAGGTACGTCAGCATAAAAATGCCTGTGAGATACATAGGTTTTGTGAAAATAGATTTCATGACTTATGTTTAAGAAAATGTTTAGTCATGAACCTTGTAATTTGCTTTGTTTTGTAAATCATTTGAAAAGCAATAAGATCAGATGATATGTATAAATAAGAGAATAATGTATGGTTAAATGAATAACCAAGTAAAATGAGTTTGTATAAGATAAGTTGTTTTGTAAAACAATGTCTTGTGAAAAGTATGTTATTTGTATAAAATGTTTATGTCTTAAATTGAAATGATTCAAATAACGCTACGATATGTAATACCATACAAGCACTTATATACAGGAAGTACCAGCGGCGTATCCACCATGCTTGTATCATATTACACACGCCTCGTTACTTAAATCACTTACTCAAACCAAACCATCAAAGTAGAATGTTTATGTAAAATCAAATGTCAAAATGTTTGTGTGAAAACCATGTCAAATGTCTATGTCTAATGTAAATCATGAAATGTGTATCCAAAATATCATGTATGGTAAGTGAAATATATCAACTCATCCATATGTAAAAATGTACAAAAACAAGGTATTGAAGTAAAACATGGTTTAAATCAAAGTTATGTTTTGTGGAACAAATGCATGCTATACTGATATAAACATCTATGCGGTATTGTAAAATGCATACATCCAAGCCTTGTGACTGTTGCGATAAACCCCTAAACGAATTTAAAGGTCTATCTGTGTTATGTTTATCGAATTCGGTCATTCCTTCCACCCAAACAAACCTAGGGTTCAGGAATGGGAGTTGTCAAGTCCTATGGTACCACTACCTACTAACGAATGGCGTAGCTAATGTTAATGAATGTATATTGTCCCATTTGAACAAACCAAATGTCATACCAAAATGTAAGCATGTGATGAATAACAAATGTACTAAGTATGCACACAATGGACATACATAGCATAAAATGTAATGTAAAAACGATGTACTAAGTATGCACACAATGGACATACATAGCATAAAATGTAATGTAAAACGATGTACTAAGTATGCAACAAAGGACATACATAGCAAAAACACAATGAAATCATGTACTATAAGTGTACTAATGAACATAGCAAGTATATGATGTGAAAACATGGAAAGCATGAAAGTAACAAGTAGGCACATGTGTTTCACCCCAAAACAGTTTGAAAACGGTAAAAGAGGGGTCTATGTACTCACTTGAGATTGCTTAGTAGTCCTTGAGTAACAACCAAACAATACTAGAGATCACGGATATCAAACGACACCTAATATAGGTAACTATGTTAATATACCGGACCTAAATCGGAGGATTTGATAGAATGAGGGTTCGTAAACCAAATGAGTATGGGAACTCATGTAATATGGTTTAACAAAGCCCACATACTAAAATGAAACCTAACCTAAGTGCTTACGACCCATTATGACCCGTTTAGGTAGCTTATGCTACTTTAACGCGTCGTTCGCGTAAAACGCGTTCGGAATGCCTAACTAGCCCTATGATAAGTAAAATATGCCTTAACATGTCTAATATTGTTTCCAAATCAGTTTAGATGTTAAAAGTTATGTTACATATGCTTAAAATGAATTTTGGCGTAAAAAGGGCATTTTGGTAATTTACCTAAGGCATACAAACTACCTATCATACAACTACTTAAACAAAGCGACCATAAGGTATAACCTCGGAAGGTTATTCCCTATATACTATGGTCACCTAATGTGTTTGGTCGGATCCTAATGATCGACCAAACTGGTCGGGTTCGAAAGTATAAGCGATTGTTTAGATCGCTTACCTTACGACCCTATATAAGCACTAAACTAAAAGTGAAGAGCTAAGCATGTTAAAACATGCTTAACTAAGTTTAGAAAACAGGTTTGGTATCAAAACAAACGGTTTTGATACCTAAGAGTAGTTTGGTTACAAAATACGCAAGAATGCGCATTTTGGCCGAAACTACGACTCGTCACTGAGCCTAGATAACGTGGTAATCAGTAGGTATAGTCACTAGGGACTATAACCATCGTGATCACGCTCACGTTATGAAGTTCAACCGAACTTCGTGTTGACCATAAACTGGTCAACGCAGAAAGTCAAACATAGTTTGACTTTCGGACTAGAAAAGCGATAAAAGAACGAAGGAACACTTACAAAGGGTCCCCGCTAGTAAAACTTGATCGAATAGCTCAGGTATGAAGCAATGACTCCAACTTAGAGCTTTGAGATCAGATTTGTGGGTTTTGAGTTGTGAAAGGGTTGGGTATTTATAGGATTCTTGGAACCGTTAGGATCGTTCCTCGAATACCGTGCTTTGATCTTGTCCCTACACTTGTTGCAAACTTGTGGTAGCTCAAAATGGCCCCCAACATCAGGGATTGACATGTGGCATTGGCCTTTGGAGTGCATAAGAGCTGTTAACAGCTGTCAAAACAGCTTTTGCTGTTCTGAAGGGGCCTCGCGTGACGCCTAGGGGCTAGGTGTCACGCCTAGGTCCTTCTGATCAGCAACCAGTTTCCAAATTTCCCATTTCAGTCCCCGTTGTGTATTAAGGCCATTTCCGACATGTTTAAGGCTCGTTAAGTAAACTTTAAGGCCCTAAAATGATGCCTAAACATTGTGGACATGAAACATGCTCAAAAATATCCCGGATGTCGGTTCGTTTGGTCGTACGATCGCGATGTTCGCTTAATTACGACGACATGCGCATAAGCGCGAAAAACGGTCCAAATGACGTGACGAATGGATTTTTCTCATGCCAAACACTAAAATAAAATATTTTAGTGCTTACATAAATTTTTGGATGTCCGGATGTATTCAGAACGCAAGATATGCGCGAAAGTGCAAACTTGTGCACTTTTTGACGCTTTTAGTCCCTGAATGACCCAAAAGTTTATTTTAGCACACCGAACCCCTCAAAGCCTATTTATAAGCTATGTAAAGGATATTTATGGTATGTTTAACTTATGGTCATGTTCCGGAATGTCTGTTACAGTTCAAATTGGCATACTTTCGCAGTTTGTCAAATTTAGTCCCTGTAAGCGAATTAACTTGATTTTGCCATACCAAAGCCTTCAAAACTTATCTCTAAGTTATGTAAAGGTTATTTAGGGTATGTTAAGCCTATTTCACTATTCCGGAGTGTTCGTTGCATTAAACTGGTTATATTTACGCATCAGTGCGCGTATATCCTTCTAGACAGTGATTTAAAGCTTGAAATCGAACAAAATTGATATGTGCAGATGATACACAATTTTGTACAAATCCCAAGTAGGAAATACAATATTTCATTGGTTTGGTATTCGTTTGATGGTCGCAGTGACCCAGGTGTCACAAAGGACAATTATTTGCGTGGATTACAGTGGTGATCATGTATTACGAACTGCCTCGGGCAGTCAACCCGCAATCATTGGTATCGATAGGTCTATGTCAATAACTAACATGCCTCATTTCATTCTGTGTACGTGCTGGTTATGCGTAACGCTTTCGAACTCTATATGCTATATCAAACTTGTATGCTCACCTTTACACTATGTGTATTGACTTTTATTTTAACGTATGTGACAGGTGCTTAGGATGCTTATCTGCTAGGAAGTCGAGGCTAGAATAAGGTCTTAGAGGCCAACAAATAGTTGTCTGTACAAATGAAATCTGAGTTGTCGGAACAGAACTATTTGCTTAGATTTTGTCTGTAATAATTTGTTTATCTATTAAGACATGGTATGGGACATGTTATTTTAAATAATTGGTAATGATAATTGTTATGGAAACTTCTGGACAATCTGTTTCGCTCAGTGCCATACCCCGATGTTTCCGCCATCGGTTGGGGTGTGACACGCAATAGGGGTGTTCATCGGTTCGGTTTATGGTTTATTTGGTTTATTCGGTTTTCAAAATTTTGTACCCCAAACCAAATCCAAACCAAACCAAATAAGGAATATGCAAAACCGATCCAAACCAAACCAAATTCAATTCGGTTTGGTTTCGGATAGAAACCAAATAAACCAAATCTAACCAAATCTAACCAAATTGCACGTAAGTAAATTTTTTCCTAATTTATATTTATATTTGTGTTCCAACTTCCGAACATCGTCACTAATTTACACCTAACAATATATGAATACAAGAAAGTCTCATTGTGAAATAAAGCAAGAATAAAAACTAGAACAAATATGGGATCGTATTTACGATTTAGAGGAAATGGAAATTGGAAACTAAAATTAGAACAAACCTGGGGTTGAGCAAGTGAGCAACCAGAGAGGCAGACCAGTCGGCTGAAGAAGATGTAGAAAACCTAAGCCCTAATTTCTATCTAAAGTTTTATTATTTTAGATTTATGAGTAGGGTTGAGCTGGGCTTTGGGTATTTTGGGTTGGGCTACATAAAAAATAAATATTTTGGACTAATAAATTGTATAAGATTTATAAATATTATTAGTTTTATTTAGTAATTATTTAAGTTAAATGGTTTATTCGGTTATCCAAATAAACCGAATAAACCAAATAAAATAAAATGTGGATCCAAAACCGAACCAAAAACCATATTCACAATTCGGTTTCGGTTAGAAACCAAACCAAAAACCAAATTCGTTATTCAGATCGGTTTATTTGGTTATGGTTACGGTTCGGTTTACGGTTTTTATTTGGTTACGGTTTTTTCTGAACACCCCTAACACGCAATGTCAGCTTGTCAACACCGCCCCACGCCCGGCTTGAAACCCAAGCCCCAAGGGCCACTCCCCAACCCAAGCCCACCCGGGGTGGTGGCTTGGGCGTTTTCCCCCAACCCACGCCCAAACCCCCGCCACATACCCCACAGCCTAAGGGTTTCAAATCAAATTTAATCAATCAGATAACATTATCAGGAATTTTCGTCAACAAAACATCTCCAACAATAACCGATTTAGGGTTTCAAATCAAACTAAATTACAAAATCAATCAATCAGATAACAAAATTAGGGTTTTTCGTCAACAAAATATATAATAGTTCTGAAATTAAAGTAAATTGGTTGTTACCAACAACAACAGAAGAAGAACAAGCGGGATTGTGTTGTGCTGTTGAAATTGATTCGTGATTAATGGTAGTAATTAGGGTTTGAGATTAAGGTAAAGTAACCGATGTAATTAGAGACGAATGGAAGACAAATCAGGACGTATGATGATGCGTTCCCAAAGAATTCCCCATCAACAGCGTGCCGTTCCTCTTTTTACCCATCCTGACCCATTCTATTTCTCCTTGTGACCCATCTTGACCTATTCCAGTTTTTCCCATGTTTTAATTTTACCCATCCTAACCCATCAAGTTTTTTTATTTATAACCCAAATAACCCATGTCCTAGTATTAAAAGTCCAAACAAGTCCATATATTTGTCTTTGGGTCACGTTTGCCACCCCTAGTCCCACATAAACCCTAAGTCCGGGCCTACCGGGAAATCAGGGTGTGACACTAATCATTCATATTTTCATGTATTTCTAGCTTTTATACCTCTATTTCATGTATTTATACTTTCATTTCATGTATTTCTAAACAAAAACTTGATAACCAAATAAACTAAACCGATTAACCGAAAATCAAACGGTTAATAAAATAGATTAACCAATAGTCAGTTAATGTTAATAACCGAACGTAATCGTACATACTAGCGATGAGCATGGTACCCATTCGGTACCAAAAATCCCCTAAAATGGGTACCGGAACCGAATATACCCGGTATGGTACGGTTCGGTACCGGTGCCGGTTCGGTACCGGTATTTTAGTGTCAAAACCGGTACCAAACTGGACCAGACCAGTACCGAAAATGTCAAAAGTTGATACCGAAAATACACCTGGTTCGGTAAATTCGGTACCGGTACCGGTTCACCAGGTACCATTGCTCATCACTAGTACATAACCTAACTCAAATTTCAACTTATTCCGTTGACAATACGAACACCGTTAACTTGACAGCTCTGGACCATTGAGATCATCATCATCCTTCCGAACGATCACGACTTTTTTCATTCCCGGACGCAGGCTGAATCGCCGGCGAGGTATGTAATGCAAAAAAAAAAAACTCATATTTCACTTCTCCTATCGTATCGATTTATCTAGCATAACACTATCATTTACTAGCTGTAATGTTTCAATTTTCAATTTCAAACCAATACAATACAATACAATACTCATGTTAACTTTATATATTCAGATTAAGCTGCTGCTCATCTGTATGCATAACTAGTTACTGTGGAATCCCTGTAGTAACATCTGTTATTCAACTTAGAACAAGTTGATGATTGATGATGATACTTGTAGCTTTGACCAGAATTGACTTAATTGGATGTGCACAAAAAAAAAAAGCAATTAGTGATATGTAGATGGATCACAATAGCCTTTCATTTAAGTTCAAATTAGTGCCGTTCAAATGGCTCGATAATCGCTTGAAAAAAGCTCTCTCAAAATCGACTTGGATCGTTTAAGGTAAACCTAAGTTTTAATGTTTTATAGCCTAGCCTAGTTTCTTTTTACATTATTCTACTGGTTTGGTGAACTAGTATTCGACTTCTTAGGTAATTTGTTCAACTTTGGCAATGTGTATATTCTATATTATGTTGAACCTTATATTAGTTTTAGTTTTAGTTTTAGTTTAGTTATGTTTTACATTTGGTACCGTAATTTGTTTTAAACTTGAAATGTTGAGTGCGCTTATTTTGTAGAGATTTATATGCTATAAAAGGTTTTAGTGCTTTTTATGATATTGTAGAATGTCTTTTCACAAATAATCGATCGGTGGAAACTAGACTCCAAGTAATGATCATGTTGAGTTTGGAATATTCAAATACCTAGAAGCTCTCTTGGAAATTGCTCGTTCGAAAAGAAGCTCGGAGATAGCGCACACGAAATTGACTTGGTTGTAAACGAGTCGGCTCAGCGCGGTTTGGTTTGTAAAAAGTCCATGTTGAAGCTTGACACTGGCTCAGCTCGTTAACAGCCCTACTTCTGATATGTAGACGGATCATCAAACAATTTTCTATAGTGGATCATCAAACGGTTTTTAAGCGATTTCTTTTGACCTTGATCTTATAACAGCCAGTCAGCCAGTCACCCCTTTACAATGGCGTTATCTTCTCGTCAGCAAGCTTATGACGTCTTTGTGAGTTTTAGATACGAGGATATCAGCAAAACTTTCATGGATCATCTCTTCAGTGATTTAAAAAGAAAAGGAATTCATGCTTACGGGGACAATAATCAGTTGACTAGAGGAGAAGAATCATCTTTTGAAGCCATTGAACAGTCTAGGGTTATACTAGTCATTTTCTCACACAACTACGCTTCATCAACGTTGTGTTTGAAAGAACTTGTGAAGATTCTTGAGTGCAAGAAGAGCGAGAATGACAAGTATGAAGTTTGGCCTATCTTTTACGATGTGACTCTGGCAGTGGTGCGAAATCAAAGAGGGAGCTACGAAGAAGCGATCATGATTCATGAAGCTTCAAATGAAAAGGAGGTGATTAAATGGAAGAAAGCTTTAACGTCGGCTGGAAACTTATCGGGATGGGATCTCCAAAATACGACCAATGGGTAAATCCTCCAAAATTATGTGTGTGTGTGTGTGTGTGTGTGGGGGGGGGGGGGGGGGGGGGGGGGGGGGGGATTTTGACTCATTTGATATAAATGGGTTGTTTTGGATTCTGTGTTTTCCCAAACGGGTCAAACGGTTAAAATCAAATATTAATTGAATGGGTCGTTTTGGGTTGTGTTTTTTTTGTCAAACGGGTCAAATGGTTAAAATCAAATATTAATCAAATGGGTGGTTTTGGATTCTGTGTTTTTTCAAACGGGTCAAATGGATAAAATCAAATATCAATCAAATGGGTCGTTTTCGATTATGTGTTTTCTCAAACGGATTGATTGGTTAAAATCAAATATTAATCAAATGTGTCGTTTTGGTGTATGTGTTTTCTCAAACGGGTCAAATGGATAAAATCAAATATTAATCAAATGGGTCGTTTTGAATTCTGTGTTTCTCAAACGATCCAATGGTTAAAATCAAATATTAATTGGGTCGCTTTAGGTTGTGTTTTTTTCTTTCTTTTTCCAAACGGGTCACATGGTAAATTTAAATACTATTAGTAAAAGGTAATGTAGAAAGGGTCAAATTGGTTCAAAGTTGCCAATAATTTTTTTGAGTAAAGTACATGAATGGTCCCTGTGGTTTACCAAAATTTTGGATTTGGTACCTAGCTTTTCAGAAGTATAAAGGATGGTCCCTATGGTTTGTACTTTGTAACACTTTTAGTCCCCACAATTGTTTTTCTTATCAAGCTGTTGATGTATGCTCCTCTTTATGGTTTTGTAGGTATGAATCAAAGTTTATTGATATAATCTTGAAGGAGATATTTAATAAACTAATTGATGGGCCCATACCTTCCGGTGACAGTCTAGTTGGATTGTACGCTCGTGCAGAGCAAATGAACTTATCGCAATTTGCAGGGTCCGATAAGGTTCACACAATAGGGATTTGCGGCATCGGTGGAATAGGAAAAACAAGCGTTGCAAAAGCTATATATAACCTTATGTATAAACATTTTGAAGCGTGCAGCTTTTGTGAAGTTGTTAATGACGTCGTGAATCGAAACGGGCTTGTTTATCTACAGACAAAACTGCTTGACGATATTTTAAAAGATGGCGATCCCTTAACGGATTTAAAAATACCAAGTGTTGGTGAAGGGGTTTGCATAATGAAGAGAAGGATGAAGGGTAAAAAGATCTTTATTGTACTTGATGACGTGGATAACCAAAACCAATTTGAAGCGTTAGCTGGAAATCCTGACTGGTTTAATCCCGGAAGTTTGATTGTGGTAACGAGTAGAGATCGACAGTTGCTTAAAGCTAATCATGTTGAACACATTTACGAAATCGACCCTTTGAATGACGATGAAGCTCGTGAGCTGTTTAATAAATATGCTTTTAAAGGTGAACATCCACCGGACGAATTTATCGAATGTGCTAACGGAATACTTGACTATGTTAACGGACACCCGCTCGCACTTAAAACTATAGGAAGTTCTTTGTTTAACAAGACGTTACATGAATGGGAACGTGAGATAGATAATCTTCAACATAGTTCTAACGCTCTTATACATCAAGTGCTCAGAGTAAGTTACAATGGGCTCGATGCTGATCAAAAAAACATTTTTCTTGATATTGCGTGTTTCTTTAGAGGAGAAAAGAAAGATTATGTGCTGAAAATACTGGATGTTTGTGAATTGTCTTTTTCGACTAATCTTAGAGTTTTAGTTGATAAGTCACTAATAAGTATATGTGGAGATAGGATACAATTGCATAATTTGGTCCAACAAATGGGTCGGCAAATAATACGTGAAGAATCTGAAGAACCTGCGAAGCAAAGCAGATTATGGTCTCCAACAGATGTGCTCGACGTATTGAAAAATAATAAGGTGCATGATGTGGCAAACCGGGCGGGTCTGGCAGATTGGGTAACTGTCTATCTGGGTTCGGGTCAAGATGGGTAATTTTGTTGTAGAGGTCGGATTTGGTTGACCCGAAAACACTTTTTCTCATTTTTCAAAATTCTCGAGTAAAATGCCATTTTCGTCCCGGAGGTTTGGCTAGTTTTGCGACTTTCGTCCAAAGGTTTATTTTTCGCCTTTGGATCCAAAAGGTTTGAAATCTTGCTATTTTCATCCGGCTCGTTAACTCCATCCATTTTCTCCGTTAAGTCAGGGGTATTTTCGTCTTTTTTATTATCTTAAAGGGCAATACCGTTTTTGGAATACTTGTACATTATGCTAAATGCTTGTACATAAGGTGAAAAAGACCGAATAGCCCTTTAAGTTAACAAAAAAGACAGAAATACACCCGACTTAACGGAAAAAAAGGATGGAGTTAACGAGCCAGATGAAACTGGCAAGATTTCAAACCTTTTGGATCCAGATGCTGAAAACAAACCTTTGGACGAAAGTCGCAAAACTGGCTAATCCTCAGGGACAAAAATGGATTTTACTCAAAAATATTTGTGAAAGATTAACGTGTGATAATAACCTAAGTTATCTTGAAATTTCCTTTTTTTAGGGAACTGAATTTGTTAAAGGCTTAGCACTAGACCTTTCATCTTCAAAAGTCAATATCGATGGTCAAAGCTTCAAGAAGTTGAAAAATCTTCGATTACTACACATATATAATGGAGCCTTGGGTAGTTTTAGAGACACCAATGGTGTAAAATGCAGAAGTGAATTATGGAAAGAGACTAATATGAGTGCCGCTTCTGGAAAGCTTGAATTTTTATCGAATGAATTACAGTTGCTTTGTTGGCATGGATATCCTTTTCAACATCTACCATCATCGTTTTGCCCCGAGAGCCTCCTTGTCCTTGATTTGTCATTTAGTTGTATCAAACAAGTATGGAGCAGATCAAAGGTATTCACACAGTTGTCAAACATATATATGTGTATACATACACACACACACAGATATACACATGCATACATCGCTCTCTCTCTCTATACACACACACACACATAGGATCAGATGAGAACTCCCCCGAGCTGCGAGAACTCCGATGGAAATCGTACTTCTCGTGTGAGTTTTTCCAGTGGCGAAGCTTGAAAATTTCCACCGGGGGGTCGGAAGTCACCGGACCTAAAAATTCTATATAAGTAATTTTTTTTAATAAACCGGGGGGTCGAAAACGTATGTACCTAAAAAATTCTATACGAAACGTACATACATACATAACACTACTGAGCGAAAAGTTCGGGGTCCCCCCCCCCCCCACCCGCTGCCCCTTGAAAGCTACACCCCTGAGTTTTTCCACCAAAATTTGCACAAACGTAGATGAACCCCGATGGAAATCCTACTTCTCGTGCGAGTTATTCATCATGTAATCGCCATCTACACTGCTGTAATTTTTTTCTACAAAAGCACATGACATCACCCTTTTTGGTGGGTTACACTGGGTAGGGATATGGTAAAAAGTGTTTAAAATGTGAGATGGGTAAGAAGTGTTTTAAACCATTGGATATTTGATCTAATGGTTGAGATCAATAGGGTATAAAAATGTAAATTGTGTTTTAATTAGAAGGACCTTATGTAAAATTGAAGGGCAATAGTGTCTTTTCAAATGTTTCAAATATGGTAACTGTATCCTACACAACCAAAACCCCCATCATTCTCCTAAAAACCAGCGACTTTCCTTCAAAAGTTGATTATCCGATTTCCTTGACTATTAACCCTTGATAAAACACTATATGAAGATATAACACTATGAACTAGAAAATCAAGATGTCTGTACATATATAACACTATTGATTGGGGATAAAACACTATGAACCAGAAAATTAAGATGTCTGTACAGAATATAACACTATTGATTGGGGATAAAACACTATGAAAGGAAAATTAAGATGTCTGTACAGAATATAATACTATTGATTGGGGATAAAACACTATACATCTAAATATCAAAAAAAAAAAATAACTCTGTTCATGATAAAACACTAAAACAACAACTTACCCTAAACAATTCAATGTATAAAACACTACATAAACACAAAATCAAAGCATACTAACACCAGAATCGCAGAAGGTTAACAACTGATGCATAGATGAAAATCTTATTGGATCTTGCAAAAAAATACAAAATTCGAATCAATCCCTAAAAAATCTCATTGCTAGTTTTTTTTTTTTTTTTTTTTTTTGCAGTTATCTTGGAAATCAATTAATTGATAAGAATGAAAAATTACTAATACACCCTTTTGAATTAATTAAGATAAAGGACACTTGTCATTCCCAAATTATTTCTCACACTTCTCACAAAAGTTGAACTTTGTACAGGATCCTCTTTACACTTATGTAAATTTGTTTTACACAATTGTAAGATTTCGTATACGATATTTTTTTTTTATTATTATTCTTTTGAAAAGGTTAGATAATTTAAAAAAAAAATTGGTGAATTTTTTTTTTTTTTTTTTTGAAAAAACCTTTTTTTTTCAAGGAGTTGAAAGTTACGCAATGTCTATCTTTCCTGCACACAACCTCCTAAGCTGCTGTTGTTAAAGTTTTATTGTCTTTGTATTCACAATTAATACATTAATTATATATACTTTATATGAACTGAACAAAATAGTGTTTGTATGTCAAGAGCTCATCATAACCTGTACTAAAACTGACCCATTTTAACCTGGACTGCTTCATGCGGACCTATGTTGACCCAATACCCGACCCGCCCCCACCCATCTATACTATCTACATTGATCCTAGTTATCAATAATAATACTGACACAATTCATTACCATTTTATCTTTTTATAAACAGGGCTTCAAAACGCTGACATTATTGAACCTCAGTCATTGTCACAACCTAAGAAAGACACCAGACTTTACGGAAACTCCAAATATAAAAGAGTTAATACTTGATGGTTGTGAAAATTTGGTTACAGTTCACCCCTCGATCGGAACTTTGAAGACGCTCATCATCTTAAGTTTAAAAAACTGCAAAAACCTCAAGATTCTCCCCAACATAACCAAATTAGAATCACTCGAAAATCTCAATCTCTTCGGTTGCTCAAAAATAAAAAATTTGGTCAAATCTCACCCGTTACAGCTTTCATCATTTATAAGAAAACTTCATGGTCCTGTGGCTTCGGTGTTACCTTCTTTGTCAGCTTTAGGTTCACTACGGGTTTTAAATGTCAGCCATTGCAATCTTTCTGGTGCTAGTGTAAGTAGCCTGGAAAGTTTGTGTTCACTTGAAGAGTTGGATATGAGCGTAAATGATTTTACGAGCATAAATGCAAACTTGAGTCGGTTAGCTCGACTTTCGTGCCTACGGTTGATGGGTTGTAAGAAGCTTCAGTTTCTGCCGAATCTTCCTTCATCCGTCCTTAACCTTGATGCACAACGTTGCATATCACTGCAAGAGTTACCGAAGCTGTCAACCGAGTACTGTGGTGGCACTGCTGTCTTTGATTTTAAAAACTGTCTAAAAGCGGTTGAGAATCGGGCCCTTGAGAGCCTCCTGCTTACGGTGTTTTTGCCACAGGTTCTCTCTCTCTCTCTCTCTCTCTCTCTCTCTCTATACACACACACACTCATATATATATATATATAGATTTCAGAACACTTTATATTGCAAGAATGATATGAGCCATTTTTTTTCCGGTTTTACAAAATTTATGATAAAAGAAAAAGGTATAGATATAATGGTCATTGTTTTTGTCTCTCTCTCTCTCTTGAAATAAAAAAAGAATAAAGTTGAACAAATTAGTTTGATTATTCATTTATGTATATAAACTACACATTAGTAGGCTATGCAGTTAATATCGGTGATATATCGGTTATCGTTTCCCATCTAAAATATCAGTCAGAATATATATCGAGATCGGTACTATAATATCGGCGATATCGACCGATATAACCGATATTTGACTGATATAACCGGCATATCACCATGGGCGTAGCTTTGAAGGGGCCGGGAGGGGCGCCCGACCCCCCGAACTTTTCGCTCAGTAGAGTTATTTATGTACGTTTCGTATAGAATTTTTTAGATATATACGTTTTCGACCCCCCGGTTTTATAATTTTTAAGGTATAATTTTAGGTCCGGTGACTTCCGACCCCCCGGTCAGAAATCTCAAGCTTCGCCACTGCATATCACCAATATTTGACCGATATATCACTTAATTGTTAGTGTTAGATTGCTATATATATAAATTCTGCATGATATTAAAATTACCGATATCTCACCAAGATAACCTACATATCAAATATCGGTCCTTGACCGATATCTGATGTTTTACCGCTTTAACTGCATAGTTCGTAGGTAAACAACACATTTTAAAAAAAAATTATGAACACATTAGTTTAATTGTTCATTTATGTAGTCCTACACATATTTAGGTAAATGGTACACAATTTAAAAATTATGAGCACATTAGTTTAGTTGTTTGTTTATGATAACATAAACGTGTAGGTAAACGATACGGAAAAAATTATGAACAAATTAGTTTGATTATTCGTTTATATATAACCTACACATCTGTAGGTAAACAATTAAGTTTTATCTAAAAAAACATGAAAAAATTAGTTTGATTATTCGTTTATGTATATAACCTACCCATCTGTAGGTAAACAATACAATTTTATTAACACATTAGTTTAATTGTTTGTTTATGTAGTCCTACACATATATGGTACACAATTGAAAATATATGAACAACTTAGTTTGATTGTTTGTTTATAATAACATACACGTAGCTAAACGATACGAAAAAAAATGAACAAATTAGTTTGATAGTTTTTATATGTATAAACCACACATATATGTAACTTATGTAAGTTGTACAAAATTATAAGAATATGAACCATTGATAAAAAAGAAATTTAAGGGACTCACATCTCTTCAGGTGTACTCGTCAATATTTTGGTGTTCTGAAATGATCATATATGTGTGTATTTGCATTTTAAGGAATAATGTTGTTACATACTTACACATCATAAAACATTGATGATGGACAGGGACGGATTGATATATTTGAAGAGGTTAATATATTTCTTCCGGGAAGTAGTATTCCAGGGTGGTTTAGCAATCAACGTGACGGTGATACTATAACGATGGAATTACCGCCACATTGGCACTACAAAAAGCTGAGGGGTTTGGCTACTTGTGTTGTTATTACTCCTGAAAACACTAGTAACAAAAGTACATATTTTGAAATCTCGTGTAGTGTGAAGAACCTACATGGCGATCTTGTTAGTGATGTGTCTCTCTTGTCAACCGATGATCCCAATATTGAGTCGGATCAGATATGGGTTTGGTACAAGAGATCCGACCCCAGGTGGATGAAAGTTGATGATCGAGTTATGGTTTCATTAAAAGTGTTGGCATCAATTGTAAGGTGAAAAGGTGTGGTGTGAGATTGGTTGTTGAAGATGAAGCAGCAGTCGCCATTGAAGATGAGCAATAGGAGTTTAAACGAGCAGAGTCGAGGCCGAGCTCGCCTAAGCTCGAGCTCAGCTCCTGAGTGGTTTTTCAAGTTTGAGTTTGGCTTAGGCTCGACTCGTTTATTATTTGATAGTTGTTTAATATATATTTTTGAACATATATAGTTTTAATTATATATGTAGGGTGGAGTTACAATAGGAAGTTTATTTGGCTAGGAAGGCTAGGAAGTGATCTTGACCATCCATTTAGTTAATCAAGGGCTAAGATTAAATGATGGAAATTGAAGGGTAGAAAAGAGGTGCGTGAGTTTGTTTAGGGGCATTCTAGTCAATCCAAGCCAATAGTTTCTCTCTCCTCCAATTTCCCCCCATTTTTTAAAGGTTAATAACTCTTTCATACGACATTATTTTTTTTATAAAAATTGCACAAAAAAAACGAGCGTTTTTTTTTATCTTTAAAACGAGTATATTATTGCTATATTTTCAAAAAAAAAATTTAAAACCCAGTTGCGTAAAACGCAATAGAAAAACCCCCAGTTACGTAAAACGCAATGAAAAAAAAAACCTAAAAAATGACATTTTTCTAAAACGCAATGCACCAAAAACACAAAGAAATGACTTATTTGTAAAACGCAATGGCCAGAAAACACAAAGAAATGTCTTATTTCTAAAACGCAATAGCCTAAAACCTCAAAAGAAAATGTACTTTCTAAAACGCAATGGACTAAAAACACATAAAAATGTGTTTTACCTAAAACGCAATGCACTAAAAACACATAAAAAAGTGTTTTACCTAAAACGCAATGCACCAAAAACACAAAGAAATGTCTTATTTGTAAAACGCAATGGCCAGAAAACACTTAAAATGTCTGTTTTCTAAAACGCAATGGACTGAAAACACATAAAAAAGTGTTTTACCTAAAACGCAATGCACCAAAAACACAAAGAAATGTCTTATTTGTAAAACGCAATGGCCAGAAAACACTTAAAAATGACTCATTCTAAAAAGCAATGGACTGAAAACACCTAAAAAATTTGTTTTACCTAAAACGCAATGGCTAAAAACACTTCAAAAATGTGTTTTACCTATAACGCAATGACTAAAAACACTTAAAATGTGTTTTTTTCTAAAACGCAATAGCCAGAAAACACATAAAACTCTCTTATTTCTAAAACGCAATGGACACATAAAACTGTCTGGGAACTGTCTGTGACTGTGAACTGTCTGAATTTTCTACGAATTACTGTCTTCGAAATGAGCCAATTTCTGGAAAATTAATTTTTCTGATGCATTTTTATTACAGCAATTTAATCAGAAAAAACTCTCTGCCCCTTGGACCCCGCCAGGGCTGCCGCCCCGGGGACCCCGCTACCAGGGGCGCTGCCCCCGGACCCCCGCCATGATCGTAAAACACAATGATTAAATCAAAAACCCAGATCGTAAAAATGAAATTAAAGAATTTCTTACATGGATCGAAGTGATTTCTTCAACAATTGACGAATTTTGAATGATTGAAACACTTATCAGCGCTCGAATCGAGTGATTATCTCCAAAATCACCGGAAAAAAACGAGATTTTTTATGAAATTAAACTGGGTTTTCTTCATAAAAGCTGAAGAACATGTTGATCGGGTGTTTGAATAATTGATTGGTGATGAAAATCGCACTATAATGTAGTGATTATTGAGATAGAAAGTGAAGAAATGGTTGAAGATGGTGGGTTTTGAAAATGGTGGGTTTTGAAGTTACTGGGTTTTGAAAAGGAAGAAGAAAGGGTTGGATTGACTAAAATACCATTTTTCTTTATTTTAAATGTTGCCACATGTCCTAATCATATTGCTTCCTACACTTCCTAGCCAAAATAAACTTCCTATTTGATCTTTTCCCTATATATGTAACATAACATATATAACACGATAATTGTTATTACATAAATATATATTTAATATATTAAATAATAGGGATATTGGATTTAAATAAGCTCAACTTTCACCAATTGGCCAATAGCACTCCCAACTTTCGATTTGTACACCAACACTCCCAACCTTCAACTTATTTTTCTCTAGCACTTGCCAGCTAACTCTTAGTTTTTGCTGACGTGACATCTGATGTGGCCCTTTTTGTTGGTGTGGCATATGAGGTGCAACTTATGTGGTATTTTTTATGACGTGACAGCTGATGTGGTAGTTGACATGGCATTTTGATAATGTGGCAAATGACGTGACATTTTTATGGCGTGGCATCTGACATCAGCTAACTGGGTTAGAGTTCAGTTAGTTAAGGAGTGGTAGAGGAAAATAAGTTGAAAGTTGGGTGTGTTGTGGTACAAATTGAAAATTGAGAGTGTTAGCAAAATCGGGTCTCGTGCCGAGTATGTCGAAGAGCACAGTGTATTTTGGCAATGTGATGGATGGGGTGAAGGCTCGGATTAAAAGCATCACGCACTTTGAGGAAGGTGAATTACCTGTTCGTTATCTTGGGGTTCCTTTGATATCCACTCGGTTGCATTATAAGGACTGTAAAAGATTGATTGAAAATTTGGAGTCTCGTATAACGGATTGGAAAAACAAATGCTTGTCGTTTGCAGGGAGATTGCAGCTGATTAGATCGGTCCTCTCTTCTATGCATGTGTACTGGGCTTCGGTTTTCGTTCTTCCCAAACGTATTATTCACGAGATTGAGGAGAGGATGCGACGTTTTCTATGGACTCAAGGAAATAACATAAAAGGTAAAACAAAAGTAAAGTGGAAGTCAGTGTGCTTGCCTAAATGTGAAGGTGGGTTAGGTATTAGAAGGGTCGGAGATATGAATAACGCTCTCATGGTTAATCACATCTGGAGTTTATTATCTCTCAGAGAGTCTTTATGGGTTAAATGGATTCACTCGTATCGTATTCGCAATAGAAGTTTTTGGGATGTCCCGGTTGGAAGCAATATTGCATGGAGCTGGAGGAAAATGCTTGGGCTTAGGCATATGATTAGAGATCATTTATGGATTAACGTGGGAAATGGAACTAGAACTTTTTCTTGGTTTGACAAATGGGATGAGATATGCCCGATCGCTAGGATTCTTACTCCGAGAATTATAGCAAATGCGGGTTACAATATGACTACAAAACTTGCGGAGGTTTATGCTCATGGAGGATGGCTTTGGCCGAACTCTTGGACGGATCGTTTCCCTACGCTTGCTCAGCTTCAGAACGTTTTATTGGATCACACGAGACAGGATAGAGTTGAGTGGAAAACAAATTCGGGCCAGCAAGTGGAGTTTAACACGGCTGTGGCTTGGAATGATATTCGGTTTAATCAAGATGAAGTTCCTTGGGCCAAGTTAGTTTGGTTTCCGCAGGCGATCCCCCGTCATTCGTTTCTCATGTGGCTTCTTGTGCAAAAAAAGTTGAAGACTCAAGATATTGTTAGTAGATGGAACTCTTCGGGTAATGCAAACTTCAACCCGATATGTTGGGGTAATGCAAGTTCAGTTTGGAATGGGGTGAAAGGAAAAGCAGGAATGGCTGATATTATTAATGATTGGAACACAATTTTTCAGTATTTGTTGGGGATTTCAGCATCGACGACAGCTAGTAATGTTATAACAAAGATAGTTGTCAGCGCCTCAGCTTACTTTGTTTGGGAAGAAGGGAATAGAAGATTGTTTTCATCCAGGAAAAGAAATGCTAACCAATTGGTAGAGGTCATATTATCGACGGTGAGGTTGAAGCTTCATACTATGAGATTCAAGACAACCCCTAGCACGATTCAAGTTTTGCAAGAGTGGGCATTGCCTCGAGGTCTCCGGATGATGATTGCGGCTAATAGTTTTATTGTGTTTATTTGTTTGGTGATGTAGTGTCATCTAGTCTAGTATGTGTATTTGTGTTTCCGTTGTGGGTGTTGTGTTGGTAACTTAAGTATGGCATGTCATACTTGAGAACTGATGGGTATCTTGCCCTTCACTTGGTTTGTTTGGTTTTGGTTGGTATAATATTCACCAGGGTAATCCTTTACCCAAAAAAAAAAAAAAAAAGTTTATACAATATAATGAATACTCTGATTCCTTATACTAATGTGCCATCTTTATACCATTCCAAATTTCGGATCAAATCGTCTTTGATTATTCGAATCCAATATTTTTCTCTTTATAAATATACGTATTTTTATTTTATTAATCTACATTATTCATTTTTTATTTCGTAAATCAGATGAACTCAAAGCAACCTGAATCGAATTAGAATCCATTTCGAAATATTTGAATTCTTATTTAGATTGATCATTAGAAACACCAAATCTGAATACCCGATGTAAATAACTCGAAACGTGATGTGATGAACACCCCCAATTATATACGTTCACTTATGTGACATTCAACATGCAGTTTCGGAAAACCAATATTAGAAAAAAGAAAAGAAAATATATAAAATTATAATTATAAATATAAGTTTCACACTTTCATTGAATAGTAAAGAATGTAAGATAAAGCAATGAAAAATAATGGGGTGCGTTGATGAATTGTCACACCGTATGCAGGCTAATAGTACGTGTAAGGTCTTCATAGCCTGCCATATATATGTGCACACATCCACAAATTCGATTTAACTTATACATGTGCAAATGAGAATCTTATTAACATGTGTTAACATGAAAACATAAAAAACTATTTATATAAATAACCATCACTTTTGTAAGTGTAATTTTTTTTTTTCTGAACGACAAATTTAGATCACTGTTGTACCACTGGAGTATCATCGTGTCACTAGTGGAACCATCCGATCATATCCATCTCCACTGGACAATAATGCCTATACACCAATTCAGGAAGAAACCAATAAATCTGGAAAAAAAACCCAATAATCTTTATATCGCCCCTAAGATGGCACTAGGCTATAATACCATGTGCATAAGTGTAAATTAGATGAAGCAGGTGTGTATCGAAACTTCACATTTTCTTAAATTTAGAAAAAAAAAATTACTTTTTTGGTCCTAGATTAGACACCCGCTAAAAGTTTTATGTTAAATTACATGAAACAGGTGTGTATCAAAATTTCACCTTTTCTTCTAGAAAAAAAAAATACCTTTTTGGTCCTAGATTAGACATCCACTAAAAGTTTTATGTTAAAAGATCATGTAAAATAAATATTTCATCCCAATACTAAAACAATAATAATACATTAATACAAAATAGGGTTAAGTAATCGTACAAATAAATCTTAACATACAAATACCGTTAACATGAGAAGTCATCATCATCATCATCATACTCAGTATATCCCACCAATAGCAAAGCTAAGGTAGGGTCTCAGGAGGGTGAGATGTAGACAGCCTTACCTCTACCTTGTAGGAATAGAGAGGCTGCTTCCAATGAGACCCCCGGCTCAATTGTGGTTTTCCATCTTATTAACACGTATTGTAGTCCAAGAATTAAAAAGAATCGTGATTTTACATCAGTAGAGTAATTATGTAATTTTGTAGGGTAATTATAATTATTCTACAAAATTGTAGAGTATTATAATTTTTTAACAATAAAAAAACATTTTTCTTGTAATTCTCATTAAAATGCCAAAACAACAAATTACAAGCAAATGGCAAGTAAACAGGCAACAAGCTGCGCCGCAACCCACTTTTGAATTGCAAAACCGATTTTACTAAAGACAAAATTGATTCTTAGGAGTTAAGAAATTATTATTCACGACCCGCTGGACTCTATTTAGGAATTCCACGGCCTTCGGGGCTAGGGAACCAAATGTATCAAAAGCAATTGGTATAAACACATGTTGATTCTCCAAACAAGTTTTCTCGTGTTTAGCGACTTTGCCTGATTCCGCCTCCACTGCAGCCTGGCCAACAACAAACTCATTATCCCTGAGCCTAACAAGAGGGGACACTCCTATAAGGTTTACACAAACGTGTTTTCCCCTTGCCCACCCAAACACAAGAATATCAGCTGGCCAAAGAGTAGACCTCCCATCGAGCGTATTCGACAGAAAGTTCATCGGAGCCTCCTTTTTTGCCAAAATCTCTGCCCGCTTTAGAATCTCACAAAGAATATCCCTACAATAATTACTCTACTACAGTAAAATCATGACTTTTTTTTATTTTATTTTTTTATATTTTGCAATTAAACATCATTCCTAAGTAGCAGATGAAAAAAAATTCACTTCTCACGTTATTAAGACCCATTTATATTTTGATGTTTACATAAACGCTCCCCTTCTAGTTTGTTGTCTCTCCAATGACCCCCTTTCCCACCACGACAACCAGTGACGACCCTCTCCCCCGACAAAGATTCTATGGTTGGCAAGAGATCTAGCCAGACCCGTACCATAAACAATCTGCGATTAGTTGGTTGAAACCAAAACACTGTTGGCGGTTAAATTGATTGACAATATCACAATATCAAACCAACAGGAGGTTAAGAAGCCTCATTCAATGGGATGCAGCTTCTGTTCACAAATTTTTAACCAACGAACTTGTGGTTTTTATAAACTTGAAGCATGATATAACATAAACTCCTAAAGGATCAATTGGAATTATTATTAGTTTATTAAAAAACTAAAGAGTTTGGATTTGTTTATTGCAAAAACTGTGTAAGTGAAGAAGCTTCCATTTACAAATTCATGTATGTGTTTGTTTCAGAGACTTTGTATTAATCTATTCAGAAACGACACTTAATTTGATCTGTTGCAAGATTTGAGTATTTTATATTTAACTTACTCTGGAGCGAATGAAACCAATCTTCTAGTACTAAATATCCCAATGGGTAGTAGTAGTTTTTAACCTTTAAATTCATAAACGAGGATCTCGATACCCACAAACCCAACGCGTAGAGCAACTAATCGCGTATAGGATATGGTTTTATAACCTTTATAAACAGATATGAAACAGATATTACCAAAATCTGTCTCAAACCCAACCCATTACCGTCCCAACGATACCAATGATATGTTTAGTATGTTACCATGACAATCCAAATGCATACATTCTTAGAAATAGTCCACATGATGCATGCAGATAGATACAATATACAACCTTAGATGCCCTCATACAAAAAACATTCAACACCCCACATGCTTTATAAATTCATTATGTTTCCATATATTTTAATCTTATCAGAAGGTATTTTAGAAATTCAAATAAATGGACTGTCTATATGACGGTTACTCTGTTGCAGTTTGTTGCAATGCACATGATGCAAGAATCCGTAACGGGTTGACTGCATCTTTCAACGCCCTTTGTGAAGTAGCAACGCCAGGTTGTAAAAGTATCCCGAATTTGTTGTATCATATCACCTTGTAGGTTTATCTTCTTCTAATAGCAAGTGTACTATAGACTGAATGACGTTATTTTCGGCTATGTTAGCAGTCTGCAAGAAAAGAAGACAGGAAGAAATGGGTTTAAAAGATCGGGTCAAAGAAATAAAGTAGACTGATTTGCAGCTCGGGTTCAGTGTTACCTGCGGCTTCCTTATTAGCTCCTTCAAAATTGAATGAAGAGTTAGTCTAAGTTCCTTGAAGAGGACAGCCGTTTGAGCTGGTGCAGCCATTTTCAACCACCCATCTATGATTACGAGACCCGTCTGCAAAATTCAAGACCCGAGACTAGCAACTTAAACCTAACCCATTGCAAACCCTTAAAAACCGGGCTGTTATATATATGCTTTACTTAGGGCTTCAAACAAACCAAACGTTCAGCAAACAATTCATGAACCGTTTGGCGGGAATTGGGAAGTTTGTTTGTGTTCGTTCGTTTAATAAATGAACGAACACGAACATAAAATTTTGTTCGTTTAGTTAAATGAACGAACATGAACAAAGGCCGTGGTCGTTCATTCATGTTCGTGAACGTTCGGTAAGGTGTTCGTTTGTGTTTGGTAGTTCATTAGTGTTTCTAATTTTTATATTGTATTTAGATACGTCAAAATTCCGACAAATAAAATATTTAATAGGTGTTAGTGTATTATATATTTTGTCCATGAACGCTTGTTTGTGTCCATTTGTTTTCACTGTGTCCCTGAACATTAGTTTGTGTTTGTTACCTAAAATTACCAAACAAACACAAACGAACACGAAGACGTTCATTTCCTTGACAAACGAATATGAACATAAGATCTTGTTCGGTAAGTATTCATGGACAGTTCGTGAACTCATATATTTCATAACAAACGAACGCAAACTTCGTTCGGTTCGTTTGCAACGCTATCGATCCCACGACACCCATGAGATATTGTATAATTGTATTGACAAAAATTATAATAAACCGTGTGATAATCGTGATAGGATCCAGAAAATCAAAGTACATAAACGATGAAATTTAACAGATTGTAATCCAATTCGAGAAGGATTAGATCTCCAATTTCAAAGGTGGAAACCCTAATTTTTTATAAAATAAACATCGACACCCCTAATCTAAATGATACAGTGATATTAATAAGATTAGATTAGAACTAACTGTTAGGGGTATCGGATCAGAGTAGGCTCGAGCGGAAGCGGAACAAACACACACACACTAGCAGAAAATAAAGAACACAAGAATTTACGTGGTTCGGTCAAGGTGACCTACGTCCACGGGTTGCAACTAGGGTTTTACTTTATTAGATGCTCACAACTGTTTTCAGAATGATACAGACTACAATTACATCATAGGTATTTATAGAACAAGATTAGGGTTTCCTACTTGGTCAACAAGTTAACTAAGTGGGCCTAATAACTAGGGACGGCTAACCCTAACTAGGGCAGGCTAACCCTAATTAGGGCCGGCTACCCTAAAGCCTACGAACCCAACAATCTCCCACTCGGAGGCTTTGCATAGTCCACAAAGTGCATCCAAGAAACCCATCACCAGTAACTTCAGTAATCTTTACGTTCAAGTCTTCCCAGCCTCCAGTTCCAAGAACAAGCTAAGACTTCAGTCACATCCAAGCCACCTAGTTGCAACCACACCTCTCATCAAGTACCTGAGAGACCAGTTGAAGCTCCCACAAGCTCCAACCCAACAGTCTTATCAGACCCATTCTCTATCTCAACCGGCTTGCACGATCCACCAGCTCCAGAGATACACCGAGAATTAATACCACTCTCCACATTTTGCAAACTATTTCCAGGAGAGCCTTTTTCTTCAGTCGGAACCTTCGTCTTCAAAACCCAACGGTTCTTTGTGATTGTACCCGGAACACGACCCGTGCTCCCACTATCACCAAATCCCCTGACTGGCTTAAACTTAGACCCCCGACCACATTCAACTGACATCCCCAAAGCACCAGAATTCAAGTTCGCAAATTGAACCCTCTTCCGCTTACTAGATTCAGTGAACCAGACTTTATGTTGTACAGGGACGGCTACTCCCTCACCAGGTATCTCAACTAGATACAACGATCCTCGTCTCCTCCCACTGGCAACAACAAGATTTCCATCAATCACCTTCCACTTCCCACCACCAAACTTAACATCTAGTCCCTGTTTATCCAGTTGACTAACAGAAATAAGTTTCTTCGTTAAACCTGGAATTACCCTGACGTTCTTTAAGTTCCATGTAGTGCCCAGTGGAGTCTTCAGATTGACATCTCCCATACCCGTAACATTAAGAACATGACCGTTAGCTAATCGTACCTTTCCAAAGTCTCCTTTTTTCAGATTCACCATCGTCTCCCCGCTGTGCATGGCGTGAAACGAAGAACCAGAATCCATAGCCCAAGAATCTATAGACTCTTCACAGCAAACCAGTACGTCACCGTCAGATTCATCTGACACAACACTGTTTACATGCTGCTTACCACCCTCTTTCTTAGGATCAGGACACTCGTTTTTAACATGCCCCTTTTCACCACAGTTCCAGCACCTCACATTCTTCCCAGCTTTAGACAAGCTTTTCCCACGACTCCCACTGCTTCTGTTTTTACCTCTTCCCCTGCTAACACTGAGCATACCACCAGAAGTAGATCCTCCATTAGTGTTCCTCCGGCGAACATCTTCACCCAAAACACTATCCCGGACCCGATCAAACTTCAGATTTCCAGTTCCAGCAGTTTCAGTGACCGTTGTCACAAATCCTGACCAGCTATCAGGTAAGGAAGATAACAAAACCACAGCCTGAGTGTCATCATCCAACTTCATGCCCACAGTTGCTAACCTGGACAAAATTGAATTGACCTCGTTAATGTGATCAGCAACTGAACTGCCCTCGTTCATCCTCATATTAAACAGTTCTCTCATCAAGAACACCCTATTACCGGCAGACGGCTTCTCATACATATTTGACAGAGCTTCTAACATATCACGAGCAGTTGTTTCTTTCATGATATTAAATGCAACGCTCCTCGTCAAAGCCAATGTAATTTTACCTCTTGCCTTTTTGTCCTTTGAGTTCCAAATTGCTTCGGCAGCTTTATCCATTCCAGCAGGTTTTTCTTCCAGTACCACATCCAAATCGCATTCACCAAGCAACGCCTCTATTTGCATTCTCCACCAAGCAAAATCAGTACCGTTGAACTTCTCGATTCGGAACTTCCCGTCTTCAGCCATAGCAAACGAGAAAACCAGAAAAAAAAACCACAAGAAACCAAGCACCCGAAACCTGAGCAACTTTCAATAAACCAGAAAACCCGAAGCACCCGAACCGGCGACTTCTCCTGCAAACCCGAGCGTACACCAGCGAATAACCAGGGTTCAAGAACCGAAACCCTAATCGCCAAACACCCCAAAACCACCAGATCTGCAACAGCAAACCCTACGGCGCAAACCCTAGACCTTACGAGCCGTAACAAGAGAATAGGTACGGGCCGTAAACAAGTCAGCGGCGACGGCAGCAACAGCAGATCAAGATCTCTCGTCCAGCTCTCTCCTTCTCCTGCGATGACCGTGTGAACCGTGTATTTTACTGAACCTTTGGCTCTGATACCACTTATTAGGGGTATCGGATCAGAGTAGGCTCGAGCGGAAGCGGAACAAACACACACACACTAGCAGAAAATAAAGAACACAAGAATTTACGTGGTTCGGTCAAGGTGACCTACGTCCACGGGTTGCAACTAGGGTTTTACTTTATTAGATGCTCACAACTGTTTTCAGAATGATACAGACTACAATTACATCATAGGTATTTATAGAACAAGATTAGGGTTTCCTACTTGGTCAACAAGTTAACTAAGTGGGCCTAATAACTAGGGACGGCTAACCCTAACTAGGGCAGGCTAACCCTAATTAGGGCCGGCTACCCTAAAGCCTACGAACCCAACACTAACTGCCCCACTACTTGCACCTAAAACTGTTCCCCCCAAAACCCATTCCCGCTAATAATTAAACGGGTCAAATACCCAGCTGGAGCTTCACACAAGATATGGGTCAACAGGTTTGTATCAAATCGACACAAACATTTCTTTACAATAATAGTCAAATAAGTCAAAAAGAGAATATGTGTGGGCCCATGCTTTGAATTATGGTTCAAATTCATGCAAAAAAAATGATATTTTATTTTACGACTCCATTCATAAGAATGCGTTGAACAACTTATCAATGCAAAAAAGGATACCTGGTGTTGAATGTTCATGGAACCACCAAACAATAAAATAGAGTAGGGGGAAGTGATGGTTGTATCTCGAAGAAACACCTTCGTTGTCTCAACCTATAAATGTCAACATCAAAAGGAACAAAATTAGAATATTATATAAAAAGTATATTACATTTTTAGTCCTTGTAGTTCGAGTCAAACTAGTTCTTTTACCAGCCGTGCGTTGCGGCGACGGCGCCGTACGCGACGTAATAAATCATGGACTACAAGCCAACTCGTTTTCGAATTAAATTTACGTGAAACGTAGAGTAATCAGAATTCAAACCGTTGAATTGAAATGTGTTATATTTGACCCGACTTGTTTCCAAAAAAAATTACATCAAAATATAGACCAACTCAAAATGTCATAAATAAACATGTGGGGGCGGCGCCACACGCGGTGTGATAAAATATAGGCTACAATTGACCCAACTCGTTTCCAAACTAAACTTATCTCGAAACGTATTGTAACTCAAATTTATACAGTTGAATAACAATGTATTATATTTGACCCGATTTGTTGCCAAAAAAATTACGTCAAACGTAGTCCAACTCAAAACATACATTAAAATAAAACATTTTATAATTGACCCAACTCGTTTCCAAACAATTATAACGTTAAAGCGTAGATGAACTCGAATTTGTACTGGCACGTACATAAAAATAAAAACATAAGAAATTAGTTTACAAAGTAGAGGGTTAACTTTGACATTATACCAAGGTTGGAGGTAGAATAAGAAAGTAAAGGGTTATTATTGACATTGTACTATAGTTGGAGGGTAGAATGGTTGGATGGCAAAAGCCACCGACCATTGATTTTAAGGTTATAGTAATAACGGATTTGGTCATATTACGACTTTTACAGGTTCAGTGACAGTCCCTCTTGCACTGCTTGCTTGAACAGCACCGATCAGAGACTAACTTTGTAAACAAACAATATGCGAGGGAGCCTGATAAAATAATGACCTAGGGACCATAACCGTAAATTGACCCAAACAACAGGGACAAAATTGTAAATTGAGTTATACCTTTTCAAGGAAAACAAGAAACGGATGCTGAAAAGTTTTTGAGTTGCTATTGACGGAAGAAGGGTGAATATGTACGACCCGTCTTCCATCAAACCACACATTCGAGTCATCGGTTGTAGGACCCGCAGATTGTCTCAGGCTATTTAGAGCTTTCACTGAGATCCCTTGTTCGGTGGCAGCTACATTGGGATATAAACCAGCACATAGCAATGCCTGCATACGTATATTTTGGATTTAAACTTCAAAGACGTTTATTTCCTCGTAAACTATCAAACTTTTCTTTTGTAATTCACTGATTATGGTTTTTGAAGTCATATAAAATGATAGAAGACTTTAAACGGGTGGTGAGGCTTACCTTCACGACTGATAAGTGATTTGAATAAACATTGAATGTTTGTGATGTATCTGAAAACCAGCTGTCGAGTTTCTCTTTCCATTTGCCCCCATTCTGATGATAGAAAACACCAACTGTTACTGTTACTGTTATTATTTTTCATTTCTGGATTCTGGAATATGCAGTTATGCAGATGTATAGTATTCATGAACCATCTTTATCATTTTTGAAATTTTGATACAAATGATTTTAGGAAAAATTACAAGTTTTGTCCTTTATCTTTATACCACTTTTCAGGCGGTGTCCTTTTTAACGAATGTTGACAGGCGGTGTCCTTTACTAGGTATTTTGTTGCAAGTTTAGTCCTTTACACCCAACCCAGTTAAAAAACCCTATTAATTGTTGACAGGCGGTGTCCTTTACTAGGTATTTTGTTGCAAGTTTAGTCCTTTACCTAGGTATTTTGTTGCAAGTTTAGTCCTTTACACCCAACAATTAACAGGGTTTTTTAACTGGGTTGGGTGTAAAGCACTAAACTTGCAACAAAATACCTAGTAAAGGACACCGCCTGTCAACATTCGTTAAAAAGGACACCGCCTGTCAACATTCGTTAAAAAGGACACCGCTTGAAAAGTGGTATAAAGATAAAGGACAAAACTTCTAATTTTTCCATGATTTTAATTTAAAAAGACTTCAAACAGTTTTGTCAGGTCTGGCTGACCCAACCAACCCAGCCAGTTAGATTGCTGTTTTCCGAAGCGGTAGTTAATGGTTCAGCCCTGAGCTTTCGTCAAAACCGGCTGAACAGGACAGCGAAAACCCCTAACACATGCATTACAGACAATATGCATCCAAAGAATTATTACAAAAGATACATAACAGTACCTGATAATTTTTGGGGAGCTCAATAAGACCAATGTCTGCCAGCAATGTTCCAAATTGTACACGCATGTCCCTATCATGTCAGTGTATAGATTAGGTGAGTCTAAATTGATTGTTTTTTTTTTTTACATATAAAAGAATAGGACTATATCAGAAGAAAATCAGGAACAAAATATGGGGTTAAAACGTTAACTATATACGTAGTGTGTAGTTGTTAGGAACTGCAGAGAAATATGGCAAACCTTATCATGTACATAACAGAGCTGCTTAAAAAATATGATTTGCAGAACCGTTCTGCAGCATTAGATCCATTCTGCAAGGAGAAAGTGACAAATGTAAGTAGGAAACTTTAACTTTGGATCAGAAAAGAGAACGTAAAGATATATAACTCAGAATTCTTAAAAGCCAAACTAAAGTAACCTCGCGTAAAATTTTCTCCCACTTTTTGTATGCAATCATCATAATCAAATGGTCAGACTGCCGCTCCCCATTGTCCAGATCAGTTGCACCACCTGACTTATCGGTCAACAAAGCCAACTTTGCTCTCTCAACAGCATGCCTCTGAAGTTTATGTTGTTTTTATTATTTAATAATGCATCTTAATTTTCCATCAAGAAAAATAAAGATGATTTTGAGTAATAAAGAAAAAACCTCATCTTTCGGGTATATGAAGGGTGATTTATAGCTCAGAAATGCTGAGATGGATAGGATAGGTGATAAGCAGCCAAATATACCACCATATAACATCATCTGTATTGAACGAAACCATCAACAACACATGTTACTATTTCCTGAATGTAACTGAAAGAAATTATAAAAACATGCATATAAAATAACTTTGCAAATGAATCAACACATTACACACGTCAAGAATGGGCTCTAACAGATGCTAAAACTGTAAAAATGATAATAGGGAGTACATTTGTAACACATTACATATCCACAAGATAAGTTTCACCTGCAAAACCTAAGTTTTAACCTTACTCAGAACGAATAACATTATCCCACAAACTACAAACATAATTTAAGGATGCAGTGATGGGCCCAGTAAGATCCATCGCAAAGGATTTGTTGCTGATTTCTGAAAGTTTGACCATGGTCAACGCTTCAAAAGTGGAGGCAAGGCCAAACTTATTGCTGGACAACATAGGTCACTGAATTTGGTCAATACATCTGGATGTGAGGGTCAAATTCAGTACCTATCAGCTAGTCTGTATTGGGTTAGTCCTGGTTAAAGCTCATAGAGGGGCCAAAATCAATCAATGTTGATACTGATCAATTTAGGCTGATCGGTGCTAAAACTTTTAAAGAGGAGGCAGAAATCACAAATAAATATTTGAAGATTGTGAAGTCAAAACAGAAAAACAACCAGGTCAAAACTAACCAAATAGTCAATGGGGGTAATGGAAAATTGCTGGGAATCGTATGGTTGGTTGGGTCAGCCAAATTTTGATTAACTGGGTTGACGGGTACTGGGTCATAAAAATGTCTATGGGGAGTCACTGATTTGGACCCAGTCAATGGTTGGATCATTGAAAGGGTAAAGTTTTGGGCCAATAATGAAAGCTGGGAAAGGAGATTTAAAAATTGATCTTGGGCTACAACTAATAGTATAATGAAATTGGGCAACTTTACGGGATCTAAAAATGCAGTAATTCTAAGAGAAGGGAAGGTCATGTCATGGATCCGAGTAATAGCAATTCATGGGGTGGTTTATGGTGAGTGAGTGAGTGTCCCACGGATCAGGTAATGGTGTTGATTTGGAAGTTGCAACTAACCGTTCAGTATACACACAAGATGGTTGGAAGAGTGCCACATGGTCATGATGGAGATGAGTTGGAAACTAGTTTGCTAAATTGCGGACACTAGGAATATTTGGAGGATGGGAAATCGGAACAGATTGTTTTGGATGACCAGGAATAATTGATTGAAAATATTATATGTCATCTATAAGTGTTTGGAATTTAGTTTTTTATTAATGTGTAATGATTTGTATTGTGGAATTGTACACGCTTTTGGGTCACTTATAAGCCCAAACAGAATTTTAGAGGCCTTGTTAGGCTTTCATGGACTAGATGTATCTCATCTTTGTCTAGAGTCCATTATATAGGATGTTTGCGGGTGATAGACTTGAACCGGGGACATGTCCCGGGAAAGTCTAATCACCTCTTATGTCTTGTAATTTTGTTTAAAGTTATAAAAATTTACCCGGGTACCATCCCTTTTACCATATATATATATATATATAGGGGAGGGTTCATTGGGGAACACTAAAAAAGTGGGGAACAGGGGAACACTTTTAAAAATTATACTTAACATGTTAAAAAAAATATTTTTCTAATTTTTTTTCAACCCTTTTTCTTATAAATACAAGTAGAAACATTTTTGATAAAAAAAATCAAAAACTAAAAATATAAAAAAATGTTTAAAAAACAGTTATATCTTATAGAATTAACTTAACATGTTAAAAATAATTTTTTTTAAAATTTTTTTCAGCGCTTTTCTTTATAAAAAGGTGGAGAATCTAGTCGAGTAAAAAAAAATTTCTAAAAAAAAATTTTTTTTAGCCTTTTTTTAATATTTTTAGTTTTTGATTTTTTTTATTAAAAATGCTTCTACAAGTATATATAAGGAGAAGCGCCGAAAAAGATATTTAAAAAATTAATTTTTAACATGTTAAGTTAAATTTTTAAGAGTGTTCCCCGGTTCCCCAATGAACCTCACACTATATATATATATATATATATAGGGAGCCGCTAGAATGAGAACCACCACGAGTTATGAGAACCACGAGAACCGCGCCCCGCGGGTGGCCGTCGGGGACGAAATTTTTTTTACACCTAGATCCGTATATTTTAGTGAGGGGTTTAAATTTTCGGTTCAAACGGCGCGCCCGAGGGGGTAGTTTTTTACGCCCAAAGTTTGGTAAAAAAAAAGAAAAATTAAAAAAATTAAAAAAACCCAAACTTTGGGCGTAAAAAACTACCCCCTCGGGCGCGCCGTTTGAACCGAAAATTTAAACCCCCCACTAAAATATACGGATCTAGGTGTAAAAAAAATTTCGTCGCCGACGGCCACCCGCGGGGCGCGGTTCTCGTGGTTCTCATAACTCGTGGTGGTTCTCATTCTAGCGATCCCCTATATATATATATAGGTAGAGGATCCTGTAAAAAAGGCTTAAAGTGTGAGAAGGGTAAGAAAGAATCTTAGCCATTAGATTTTTGATCTAATGGTTGAGATCAATAGGGACCCTAAGGTTATTGTAAAAAAGACCAAAAGTGTGAGAAATGTAAGAAAGAATCTCAGCCATTAGATCTAAATTAATTGAAAAGGGTAAACAAGTAATTTTATCATTAATTCAATTAATTAAAAACTTCCCATAACCGTCACCTTAAATATAGGAAGTATATAACACCATTCAGCATTCAGCAAGTATATAACACCATTCAGCAAGTATATATATATATAGAGAAAGTATAATGTACAAAACTGCTTATCATACATTATCGTACGCGACAGACTATATAACGTGCGTTATTATTTTTTTTGGCCAGTATAACGTGCGTTATTTGTATCCTATGCGTGATTTATAGGCTCCCATGCGTGATTTTGTACCTCCATGCGTGATTATCACAAAAACTAGGGTTCCATGCGTGATTTTTCCCTGATCCGACGGTTGGCGCTGTCGCGTACATGATGTACGATAAGGGGTTTTGTATGATAACCTTTCCCTATATATATATATATATATATATATATATATATATAGGGTAAGGTTCATTTGAGAAACCACCTTTATTGTGAGAACCGCTAGAACCAATGTGAACACAACAAAATAACCTAAAAAAACCGACCCCCCCCCCCCCCAAACTAAATGCTAAAAACTAAACCCCTAGAAAGAAACTAAAAAAATCTAAAAAACACAAAAAAAATATATTTTAATATTTGTTACTTAAAAATCGCTACTTTTAGTAGCCAAAATTTTTTTTTAATAACGAAATACAGCGAATTTTAAGTAAAAAATATTAAAAAAAAAATTGTGTTTTTTAGGTATTTTTGGTTGTGTTCACATTGGTTCTCGCAATAAAGGGTGATTCCTAACTGATCCTTCTCCTATATATATAGGGTAGGGTTCATGTTAGAACCACCTTTATTGCGACAACCGTGAGAACCAATGTGAACACAACAAAATAAACCCACTACACCCCCCAAAACCTAAAAAAGCCTACTAACCCCCCCCCCCCCCCAAAAAAAAAAACCTATTAAAATAAAAAATAAAAAAAACACACAAAAAAAGTTTAATATTTTTTTATAAAAAAATCGCTAATTTTCGTCTCAAAAAAATTTAAAAATAAAAAAAAAAATTATTGACGAAAAGTAGCAATTTTTAATAAAAAAAATTGTGTTTTTTAGATTTTTTAGGTATGTTTGGTTGTGTTCTCGCAATAAAGGATGGTTCCTAACGGATCCTTCTACGATATATATATATATATATATAGGGAGGAGCTCATGCGAGAACCACCTTTATTGTGAGAACCGCGAGAACCAATGTGAACACAACCTAAAATAGCTAAAAAAACCTAACCCCCCCCCCCCCCCCAAAGCTAAAATGCTAAAAACTAAACCCCCAAAAAACCTAAAAAATCTAAAAAAATAAAAAAAAAAAATCTAAAATTTTTTTTTTGAATTTTTTATGTTAAAATCGCTACTTTTAGAAAGAAAAAAAAATTTAAAATTTTTTTTTTTTTTGGCTTCGAAAAGTAGCGATTTTTTTATAAAAAAATATTTAAAAATTCAAAAAAAAAATATTTGTGTGATTTTTAGCTATTTTTAGGCATTTTTGGTTGTGTTCACATTGGTTCTCGCAATAAGAGGTGGTTCTCGCATGATCTTCTCCCTATATATATATATATATAACTAAGAGTACAGACAAGTACAATTATGTAAACCAGATGTGCATACCTTTCCGATTAATACATCAACTGGTAGTTTTGCCAAATGATGCCCAAGAGGTGTTAATTCTTCGTCACCTTCAACCGCACCAACCTGAACCGCATCCCAATCAACACATAATATAAAAACCAACACTTGTGATTAACAACATTTAATCATGTTGTCCCAGGACTTCCATAACACATAATAATAAAATTATGATCAAATGAAATCACAATACCTCGTATAATAATGAGATTGCAGAAGTAATGGCCTCTTCTGTTGGAGGTTCAAGGGCCTAACATAGTAACATCACAATTATCCCCAACATTAATATTAGTGAAAAAAAAACGAATTGCAATTTTAAGTTACCTTCTGCAAGAATGGCATTATACGACCAAGAGAAAGTAATTTAATCTGTAAACACAATTCCACCAATGGCATCCGCAACATCTCTGGAAGCTATGAAAGAGTGTATTAAGGTGTGTCATAAATTAGTAGCTAGTATTCCTTAATTTAATTACTGTAAGTTTTTAACAATGGTACCTGAAATGGCCTCATTAGTTTTTCAAATCTGTAACGTGTATACAAGCAAAAGCAAATTCCAGGTTTTACACGACCGGCTCTTCCCCGCCGCTGCCTTGCATTCGCTCGAGATATCCAATCTTCAACCATGCTTGACAGTTTCTAGTGAGATCAACAAAATATATATCACAATTTACAAAGAAAATAAAAACAGTTTATACATAATAAGCATATATAAGGATGGACAGGGACAAACCTTGCGTGGGTTGTAACGATTCTCCTTATGCTTACCGCAGTCAATGACATAGACTACATCATCTATTGTAATACTAGTCTCTGCAATGTTTGTGGCTATTATAATCTGTAAATAAAAAAAAAACATTTTACAGAATCATATGATCTGATAACAGATAATGGATAACTTTAGAAAGTGTTAACAAGAAACCCGACAAGCTGTTTACAATATGTATCATTCGGATCATAAATATAAATGTTTGATTTTAAATCTAAAACTCCCTCATTTGTAAAACAAATGCAGCGTTAACAAATTTTTGAGCCTGAACATAAACCGAATGCCTGTTAACTGAATTTTTCGATTCAGTTATGCAGCTAACTACTTAACTGTTTTCGTCTAAGCAAATATGTTTTAACTGTAAATGCACTTAAGTAATCTTCTAAAATCATGATGAGAAATTCGGAAAGATTTATAAATTTCATTGTGGTTGAGAAACTATAAATTTTTGAAAGGTTGAACGTCTTCAAAGTTCAAACATGTTAAACAAAAATAGAAGCATTTTAGTACTCTTCCTAATGGAAGATTGGTAATCCACTTCCACTAACGGTTAATGAGTAGCACTTAACTGTGAGCCAAATAGTAATAACAAAGAAGCTTGTTTCAACTTTTTTCTAGGGACGGTAAAGGAAATAGTTTATAAATATAAACAAGTACTTTTAGAAATTTTTGCTTTTTCAGTTAACAGTCAATCCTCGTCATCATGAACTGGAACCAACATATTTTCCGGTTCGCTTGACCAAACAGAAAAAGTAAAAAATGTGGCTCACTTAACTGACAAATCAGAACGATTCACGGATTTTTCGGTGTGGTTCTTCGATTTTGGAATATTTTGAACAGCCCTAACCCTTTTACACAACAGTTGTAAGTATTGGTTTCTCTTACTTTGGTTCTCTAGTCAGTACTAATTACCCTAATAACAACCGGGAGGTAACCATATAATATAGGGCTGCAAACGAACTGAACGTTTAGCTAAGTCCGTGAATCGTTCGGCGGGATGTTCGTTTGTGTTCGTTCGTTCGTTTAATAAATGAACAAACATGAACAAAGGCCGCGTTCGTTCATTTGTGTTCGTGAACGTTCGGTAACGTGTTGGTTTACGTTCACTTGTGTTCAATAGTTCATTAATGTTTTTAGTATTTATATTTAATTTAAATAATTCAAAGTTTCGAAAAATAAAATATTTAAGAAATATCAATGTATTATATATTCAGTTCATAAACGCGTGTTTGTGTTCGTTTGTGTTCGTTTGTTTCCATTTGTGTTCATAAACGTTAGTTTGTGTTCATGAACGTTCGTTTGCGTTTGTTGCCTAAAATTAACAAACGAACACGAACAAGTTATTTTCCTTAATGAATGAACACGAACATAAAATCTCGTTCGGTAAGTATTCATGAACAGTTCATGATCACGTATATTTCCTTAACAGACGAACACGAACAAGGTCTTGTTTGTGTTCGTTCGGTTCGTTTGCAGCCCTAATATAATATAACAAAAGAATTTATTCCAAATTTTTTCCAGCAATTTGCACAAGCTTTATTTCACCATGCCTTTGTTTTCTCTGTCCTCCTTATAAACTATAAAGTCATATTCCAAAACCAATAGTGAAGTACAGTGTATTTACCTTACGGATATCATCAGGAGGTCTTAGAAACACTCTTTTCTGCTCAGATGATGCAATATTTGAATGCAATGGTAGAAGCCATTCAGATGCTACCCCACGGAATTGATAAGAAGCGGCTAACTTGTCAAGCAATGTGTGAATTTCAGAAACTCCCTGTTGCAGTTTAACAAATTTAACCCGTCCACTTAATAAGAACACATATAGGACGTAACATCATTAATCAAGGGACTTACCGGTAGAAAGACCAATATTGCACCCTCGGGGTAAGTTTCATCAACATGACAAATCAGGTCCTCAAGAAGATCATAATCAATAACATCTTCGTTCAACTTTTTCTGTTCAGAAGGTTACAGAACTTGTAATAGCAAATTCCACAAGTGTGTTAAAATTTGCCTAAATATCGTTAAGAACATTTACCAGATTTTGCTGAGTTTGCTCACTGTATGTTTGATAGTTTTCTGGAACATAATACGGGTTTGAATAGCCTTTGGATAAAACAGATTCATCACCCCATGCAGATAAAACAAGATTTTTCTTTCCCCTGTGATTATCAACAGCAGCACCCTGAAGTTATCAAGTTCAAAGTGTGTAACTAATGAATACAAAGAAATAGCTAATAAGAAGATAAGCACAAAGGTTATAACATAATCCGGTCTCCAAGATATATACTTACAAACAAATATAATGGATAGTACGTCAACGTTTTATTAGTTTCAACTAGTAATTTTACCCCGCGCATTGCGACGGGAGTTTGATTATCAGTATAGTACAGTACAGACACTCGGTATAGCAATAGAAAGAGATAACGTAGAACCATGGGGAAAAGAATATTGCAACGCCAACGTAAGTATCAGAAAAAAAACACGAAAAAAGATGAAATATTAAAAGCAAAAAAAGATATTAGTTCTGATAATACCGATACCGGTAACAATACTTTCGGTTGGGGTGAGTTTGGTTCATCACGTTAGTGAGAAAAAAAAACACTAAAAGGTAAAACACTAAACGAAATTAAAGTAGAGGGACTAATTATGTAACATATATAAGCAAAGTTTGGGAAAAAAATTATTAAAGCAGAGGGACTAAATATGTATATTAAGAAAGTTAAAGTAGAAAGACTAAACATGTAAATTAGCAAAGTTAAAGGGTTAAATACGTAAAATTCTTGTGACATAGCCTTTTAAGTAAGTATATAATTTCATCAAAACGTGAGACACACATGTGTTAATGTTCAAAGAATCACAACTCAAAGACAATTTTACAAACATACACAAATTAATGAAAATGAATGTGTGCATGACGAGGCTACCTTTTCACCTTTTCCACTTTTACCCATTTGAACTCAAAACATTTACTGTATAGACCCAATGAGTTCTAAAGAATATCTTTAGACGTGAGCATTAATGCAAGGGGTAACAGTACCTTTTGCCTTGGTATATCAGATCTTAAAGAAGCTGGGGAATCTGAAGCAAGTCGGTAGTCGATAGTTTCATGAATGTCCTCAAGAAAGTGGGTCGTCACAGGATGTGTTCGGCCTTGTGCATGAATAACAGGGCAGTCACCAAAGTAATGTGAAAAAAGTTGTGAATCCACTGTTGCAGACCTGAGCACACATCAATTCAATGACATCATACTTATGACACTTTGAAATTTCCAGCATACATGTTAAACATAGCAGCATTGATGGGAAAATATCATTTTTCGTCTAAACATACATAAGGATTACTTTCAGCTTTTGTTGTGTGCGTTGGACAGATTGCTTCTCAATAAAATTCTTCAAAATTATTAGTAGAAAATCACCCTGTAACAAAGGAGAGAGTTATAGAAATCAGACATAAGAAAATTGATGTAGCAACAAACAAATTAGATCATATACAAACTGTAATCTCACTGACTCACCAAGAGAGACCGTTCGTGCACTTCATCAACTATGACATGAGTTATATCAGCAAAGCTTTTGATTCCCTGCAGTTTGAAATTGAAAAAAAAAGTAATAAAAGATTAAAACGTCAAGTATCTGCTAAGATACACCTCTATATCAACAAACAATCCTGATACTATAACAGAAATACTCTATTATAGAAGTTTTTTTACATAAAATTGAATAATAACCTCAATATAATCTCTAAAGTTTTATAAATATAATTACCAAAAGTGGGAATACTAGATTTATCGCAGTTAAAAAAGGGGTGGCCCAGCCTACTGTTATGATCAGAAATGGTAATCAGGATAGATCGATAAAAGAAAGGAAGAAACACAGAAGAAGAGGGAGAACCCTTATCAATTTATCGATATCCATCTGTTACAACAAACCCAACCATATAGCCACTAACTAACCAATAACCCCCTACACTATAGAACAATTACATTGAGGCCCTTCTACTTATTTTGGCACATAACACCTACTTACTACATTTGAAAGCATATCCAATTGGTTATATTTATTTGACAAACCACAGGAGTGTTTAAAGCTGTGCAGTTAATGCGGTAAAATATCGTATATCGGTCAATGACCGATGTTTGAGATATAGGTTATCACGGTAGGATATCGGTAATTTTAATATCATGCAGAATTTTTATATATAGCAATTTAACACTAACAATTCAGTATACTCTCCTACCATTAATAATTTAACCTTTTGCAACTTGCAAAACACTAACAATTGTAGCAGTAGGAACTAGGAACTGATTAAGACTTAAAACACTAACAATTAAGACTTAAAACACTAATAGCAGCAATAAGAAAGACGATTGGTGGAACTAAGAAGAAAGGTACTGATATAGGAAAAATCAGTGATATTTCGGTCAAATATCGGTCAATATCGCCGATAATATCGGTAGGATATTCTGACCGATATTTGACACCAATATTTTACATGGGGACCGATATATCACCAATATTAACTGCGTAGGTAAAAAGTACAAGTAAAGCATGCATATGATCTGCAGCTGCAAGTAGAACAAATTCAAATAGCAAACACTCCACTTAGAAGGAAAAGCATACCACAATCATCCTCAACAGAATGCCAGTTGTACAAAACAGAAGTTTTGTTCTCTCAGTTCTGGAAACAGAAAAGATTGTGCAACATATCAGTATGTTCTACCGCTAATCATGAAAGTGAAAATGTGGGGGCAAAAAAGGAAACATAGAAGTGGTCTATTTCAGTCACCTGGCACTATCAAGACGTACTTGATAACCAACCAAAGAATCTTTAGAACCTGGTGAAGATTCACAACGCTCATCTGCAACTCTTTCAGCAACAGAAATCGCCTATAAAACAAATGTGTTCCAGTTTTACTACATATTGCACAGGTCTTATATGCCTCAATTTATCTATGTGCATGTATAATATTACAAAGTGTTGACTAACCGCTATTCTCCTTGGTTGCGTGCACACGATGTTACAAATTCCACCATGTCCCTGCTCGATCATGTCATCCAAGATAAATTGAGGCACCTACATGAAACACCAGTTAATGTTTGTCTTGTATAATGTGGAAGTAGTAAGCACAAAATAAACATCGGACAAAGCAGTAAAATCAGCAAAGCTTTAATTTTCACCTGAGTTGTTTTTCCACATCCTGTTTCTCCACAAATAACAAGGACATCATTGTCTTTTAACCGATGCAAAATGTCGCCTTTCAATTCAGCAATAGGGAGTGTGGCTCTAGATTTTAACATGTCCTGCAGAAACAACGGTATAAGTGATCAAACACAAGTACACAACAAATACTTGCGTTTTCAGAAAGTCTAGAGGTATAAGTGATCAAAGTTCAAACACATTGTCATCTTAAAACAAGCGAACAAAAAGTTCATAAAGTGTAAATATGCTAACCTCATACTTCTTCATCTTTCTTTTACTCTCTTGTTGCTTTTTAAGATAAGAACTCTCCACCTGTTTATTATAGTCGGTACCTGCAAAATGGATAAATAGAAGGCGCTGTACCAGTTAAAAGTTGATACCTTTTGGTACTTGAAAAAAAATATATATATTTATGCATTTGATCTTATCTTTTGAGTGACTTTCCTAACCATTGTACTAGATGCAAAAAAAAGGAGGAAACTAACATAGACTAGAGTGAAAAGATATCACTGTACTTGCTGTATCATTTCCTAAAAAACATAAAAAAAGAAAGAAAACTTGGAGATTGCCTAAAGAGTAAAAAGTCATTTTTGTCCCTGAGGTTTGGCCAGTTTTGCTATTTTCGTCCAAATGTTTGTTTTTCCGCATCTGGATCCAAAAGGTTTAAAATTTTGCCATTTTCATCCGGCTCGTTAACTCCATCCTTTTTTTCCGTTAAGTCAGGGGTATTTCTAACTTTTTTGTGAACTTAAAGGGAAATTTGGCCTTCTCCAGGGGTATTCAGTCTTTTTACATAAAGTGAAAAAGACCGAATTGCCTTTTAAGTTAACCAAAAAAACAGAGATACCCCTGACTTGACGGAGAAAAAAGGATGGAGTTAACGAACCGGATGAAAATGGCAAGATTTCAAACCTTTTGGATCCAGATGCGGAAGAACAAACCTTTGGACGAAAGTCGCAAAACTGGCCAAACCACAGGGACGAAAATGGCATTTTACTCTTGCCTAAATATGCTCAAAAGATAATAGACCATCACTCTACCGCTGGTCCGCTAGACAGTTAGGTAGCTTTTGTAAGCAGAAATATAGTTTTTTTATAAAAAGATCAAAAACATACTTTCAGCAATTTTATCAATTCCAGCATCTCGTGCACTTGTATCTTCTTGAACATGAGATATTTGAGAATCAATTTGTCTAGAAGTATCCAACAGATCCTCAGAAACAACAGCATCGGAAGCATCACTGTTAAGCAAAAAATCCACAAAACCGGCCCGTCTGTCTACTTCAATGTTTTTCACATTTCCTGATAAGTCCCCTGCAAGTTTTAAAACTTATTGGTATATTGAAACGAGATCATAGACCCAAGTGAATACCGATTTATTTGAAAAGAGAATATTGTTAAGCAACTTTAAGTATTCTAACGTTCATTTTTACAGATTCGGTTGTGGTCCGGATGTCCGAAATTTACCTTCCAGCCATTGTAGAACAAGTGATGCATATGGATCTGTCATCATCAAGTGTACAGGTAGGTCAGGGAAGAGCTGATACAAAGCATATGCAGCGACTCTATTTTGTGCATCCTAAACAGAAAAGTATCAGAAATTAGATTCTCCGGCCATGTTAGAATGAAAAGCAGTGATTTCAAATTTATCAGAATTAAGACATGTCACAAATCAAACTGTCATGTGACTAGAAAAAGGCCTACGGATATATATCCCAATAGACATATTGAAACCAAAACATCAAACTATCACCTGACTGGAATAGGTTTAGTAAACCAGAAAAAAAAAATAGCGGCACTCTTATATTTCCAAAAATGACAACAGATATTTTTTTTCTAAATATTAACAGAAAAGAATTTTCATTATCGAAGAGCATGTGTTAAATAAGAATTGACAATGAGGGTAAGAATAGGTTTAATTGTTAAATGTTGGATTCTCCTCTCAGCTTAGAATGAAAAAAAGTGTTCTCATAGTTATCAGATTTAGATAAAAATTACAAATCTGAACTGAGCAAGTCAAAGCATATAAAAAGAAACAAAATAAGATGTTCATAAGCATTAAAAACATAGTGCCCGTTTAGCCATGCCTTTAAAATGACGAAAATGGCATATTAATACACCCCTAATCAAATATAGAAAACAAAAATCAAACTGTTACCTGACTGGAATAGGTTTAATAATCCAGATAAAAATGTACCAGTAATCTCATTTTTCCCAAAAAGTCAATAGATAATTTTATAATAGATTAACCAATAAGAATTTGCATTATCATAACTACAAATAAACAACATTACATGTACTAAAAAAGCATGACTGGTGAACCACAAACAATCATGCAAAAATATTTATTGTAAATTTGTAATATCAATGACTCTAATAATTTAAACTATACCTCAGCAGTTTCAAATGCTTCTCCAGGAGTCGGTAATTGGATAGTAGTTAGTCCTCCAACTTTTCTATTCTTACCCCTGCCGCTAGCTTTACGTATCACATTGACAGTGTAACTACTTCCATCTCTTGTGCCTTGTACTTTATTATGTTTCGGTGCCTCCCATCCAGATCTTTGACAAAGTAGTTGAAGAATGGCCTTAGGAATCTTTAGTGGGTCCCCCTATATTATAACAACTGTTAGAAACTGAATTGTACTATCTACTTGTTCCATTACGTTCTACACGTTTGAATTGAACATCTTTTGTTTTCGTGTACTATCCACACCTTAGCTTGTGTTACCCTATCTATGTTCCACAAATTGTTATATATCATAGAAAAGTGTGATGAAGCAACTGATAATCTAGAAAGAAAAGGTAGATGGAGGCAACATAAACAATAAAGGCGGCAATTTAAAACCATTTACTTATGAGATCAACTTGAGTTATGTTTCTCTCTAACAAGTCAAACATGTGTGATAAAAGGAAGTAGCTAATTAGAAAACAGGTCAAATGAGTCAAAACAAGTTAAAAGTAAACCTTCTACACTAATATATTAAAAAAATTAAAAAATTAGATTATTACTGAAAAAGGGGGTTTAATGGGGAACACTAAAAATGTGGAGAACCGACTCAAACGAACTCCGACTAGAAGCGGCATTGGAACCGGCTCGTCGAACCCTAACTAGAAACTCTAAATCCTAAACCCTAAAGCTAAACCATAAGACAAAAACATAAGCTAAACCGTAAAATTTAAACTATAAATCCTAAAGGCTAAAACCTAAAGCTAAACCCTAAACCCTAAGGCTCTAAATCCAAATGATAAACCCTAAAAGCCAAACCCTAAATTCTAAAAGCTAAACCCTAACCCTAAATATATATATTATAGGGTTCGTCGAGCCGGCTCCAATGCCGCTGGAATGAGTCAAATCGGAGTTCGTTTGAGTCGGTTCCCCTCTTTTACTTTTTTAGTGTTCCCATTGAACCTCCCACTACTGAAATATTATACATTTTGTAATCATATTTGACATTAACTTTAGCTGCAAATTTTAAAGAACCTGGACAGCTAGTATTCCGGATCAACCTAACCTGATCTGTGCCAAAAATGACTTTATTTGACATATTATCCAACCCGCCGAACCTGCCCACAGTTGCCGCCTCTAATAAACACCCCATAAACATAACTCACGAAAAATTAGCATAATCTGAAACACTTTTATCACCAAAACAAACTCATGAAAGCAAGCATCACCTTCTTCCAAATTCCCTCCAACTTTTCCAAGTTCTTTTCACTTGTTAACTCTTTCATTTTCTCCTTCTTTTGCAACTCCACAATCTCCGGAGGCAAAACTTGATCAGACGATGAATCTTCTAGAAACATATCACCAAGCTCAATATCTCCTGAGTCCTCATCTGCAACACTTCCATCTTGACTGCGAACACTTAGCAAAACATCCTGCGTAGAGCAACTCTCTGTAACTGTTTCTTTATCTTGCGGGCCCACCTGCTCGACTGTAGACTCTATGCAACCATCTTCTCCACCCGTAACAGCTTCAACGTTTTGGTTCTCAATGGCACGATGACGACTCTCAAACTCGGCAGCTAATGTATCAACTGATATACCTGCATGCAGTATTCGCATTACATAATTTATACACGGAAATGAAATTGTACGACATCAAATATAAACTTGAACTAACCTAGGGCAGCCATCTCTTGTTTAAGTTTACGAATTATTTGACCAGATTGTTCTTGGCCTTTCTTATCCTTTCTTTCTTTGGCACTAATAGCTTGCAACCGAGCACTGTGATATTCTTCTCGAATAATATCATAGCTTCTTGGTTCTGATGCCTAAAAAGAGAAAACAATATCTGGAAAGTTTAAATAGGTTGCTTAAACAACAAGGAAAGTTTCCGATATAAAGATCATGCTAGCGGACCAATATATAGCATCAACAGTACCTCATCAACTGCAGCATCTTCCCATGATTCATATTCATCCTACGAATAATGCAGAACACGATTCATTAGTTTGCATTTACGGTGACGAATTTTAATGAACAAAAGAAAACATTTGGACATGCTCATGTAGTTATTTATACCAAATCATACGTAAAAGATAACTTCAGCATGAATGATGAATCATGATACATAATCTAGTTAGGTTTGTTATACAACAAGGTAAATGATATGATTTACCACCTCTTCCTGTTGCTCCATATATTGACGGATCCAATCTGCTTGAGACTGTTGGAAAGAATCCAGCGTATCAACTTTTCGCTGCACTTTACTCTTGATTGATATTTCTTCGATTTCATGTTCAGTAGCAACTGATGAATCCGGCAAAGGGGCCCAGTCATCTCGTGCAGTTGATATGATGCCCACAGAGCCACCTAAATTACCAAAATGAGTCACAAGATGTATGATATCTAACATGTAAAACAAGAGAAACAATAAAATTGATTATATTAGAAGTACATGAGAAATGCCTTTTGCATACCGTCACTTGGAAGAGCTGCAGTACTACTGCGAAACTTCAATGGCAGCTCATTTGGTGGCAAAATCAAACATAGCCAATCTAAAGCGGCTTCAAAAGTAGCACTTTCCTTTTCAACAAATAAAAAGGGAACATATCAGACAAGTTTTCTGATATTTTGAGCAAAATAAACAGCTAAATGCACAGCCTCTTATACACTATGAAGCTCTACTTCCCATTTTTAGTTGCTTCAGTTAACAATAATATACAAATCATATCATGTTTTAACTGCAGTTAAAGTATTTCTTTCTAACAAATTCAGGGTTACCAACTCAAATTTGCACTATCTGGACTAGTTATTTAGCAGTGCAGGATTCCCATTGTGAACAAGAAATAACTAGCACATACATGAATGTCAACAATATAACAAATGTACACCAATACCAGACAAGTTAGTCCTTTTGCACATTTGACACGAACATCAAACAACTACAAACCTAATGAAAATATCATAGTTACTTGAAAGCATTGTCAAGTATGCAGTCATCTGATAAAAAATTGTTTCAAATATGTTTCACGAAAAAAGAAATATATAACTTCAAACCACAACCTTAGTATGTGAAATTAACAATGAAGGATAATTATAATTTATGCTCGACTAATCTTCTATCGAATTAGATACACGAGTTAGCTATAATTCAAATCCTATCATAAACCCTAGCTATTTTCAAATGCAAAATTGCAACAAATTTTGTTGCAAAATGGACATTTTCTTATTCCTAATGATACTGAAATACTTGCTGCAGATATCAGTGCAGTGAAGTCATATATATAACATTGTGCGAAACCTCTACAATCAGTTCAATTACAATATTATCAAACAGAGATTGATTAAGTACCTTGAGATGAGAAAGAGCACGTTCTATATGATCATCAGTGAAGCCTTCGCACGAGAGCTTCTCGTAAACGGAGTGTAGCTTCTTCGCCTTCTGCGCCTTTGTAAGATTAGAATCTTCGTGTACCGGATCCGCCGTTGAACGGCCGGAGTTGAGTAAAAGCCGCCGGAGACGGTTTTCGTTCTCCGCCGAAATTTGGAGTTTAGGACCAGTGGAAGACTGTGGCTTGTTTTTGGATGAAGAAGATGACTTCTGCTTCTGTTTCTGCTGCTGCTGTTGTTGCTTCTTCTTCGGAGCCATATGTGTGTGGAGTGGTCGCCGGAAATTCGCCGGTGATTAGTGCGAAGGGTGGTTACGCAAGATCCAATGGGCCTAATAGGCTTCGAACAATGGACCGTTTTATTTCTTGTTGAGTCCACGTAATTACAACCCGTTGGAATGTGCCCGGTTCAGTTACGGTTATCAGCATGGGTCATCCTGAACCCTCAAAAGTAACTAGTTTAATACCCGTCTGGTGGATGGGTTACGTTGAACAACGTAACAAACAAAGCTAATATATATTAAGTGTATACAAATTTAAACATTGTAGGATCGTGAGACGATCGAAACGAGTCTATCAGAAGAGTTCTCGGTCTAATCAGAGGCGGAATTCATTGATTAGACTTTGTAAACAGCTTGATTCACTTCTAATTGTCTTGTTTTATTGATTTGACAAGTTTACAGATCAAACGACACGTCGGCAGCACTTCGGTACCGGAAACAAGAACGTTACAAATGAAATCACAACTTGGGTATATATAGGGGTTGGAATTTCGCATGGAATTAACAACTGCTATTTCATGCGAAATCAACCTTTCACACTCAAACCCTAAATTTCTCGTACTACGTGCCCTGATCTAACATTTCTAGTACAAGACTCGATACAAGACGAAGTCGACAGACGTATGCACCAACAAACATTACAAATAAAAGCACAACTCTTTAATGTATAAAAGCAAAACAAATGTCAATGGTTTATACAACCACAAAGTGATAAAGAATAAAGCTAATAGAGTACTAAAACATGAAATGGTGTCATTTAAATGTAAAAGTAAAAGGTGGGCAAATTTAACATATATGAATCTAGAATGTATGTTGTTGGCATAGTCACACCGTGGGACCCATGACCCACCCAAAGAACACAATACAAATCTCCAACATATTCTTCCTCCTACAAAGAACCTACATGACAAAAGATGTAAATCTGCAAACCATAGAGACTAAGTTAATGCCAGTAGTTAAACATCAAGATTATTTATAGGAGTTCCAAAAATATATTATATTCAATACATAAAGTTAGGGGTGTTTATCAGGTATTTTTAATCGGTGTTTCGGGTTAGTCAGGTTTTGGTGGCTCGACACTTCAACCGAGTACCAACTCAAATAAGTTCGGTTATTCGAGTTATGAAATGGGTTGCTAAAGAAAGAGTAAATTACAAGTTTTGTCCTTTATGTTTACACCAAATTATAGGCGCTGTCCTTTACCTTTAAATTTGACTAGTTTTGTCCTTAATGTTTCAAAATCTTACACGTTATGTCCTTTAGGCAATACCCAGTTAGATTTTTTTGGTTAAGTATGGCCATGTGCCTTGCACATGAGGGTATCCTTGTCTTTTCATCTTTTCAGGGGTTATATATAGTGTAAATAAGTTATATAGAGGGACTATTTTGTAAAAATAAAATGATATTTAATTAAACAAAAATCACACACTCTCTCTCTTCCCTTGCTTCTCTCTCTCTAAAAAACCTCTGCATCGTCTCTCTCTCTAAAAACCCTAGTACGGTGGTCGATGGTGGTGGGTGTGATGGTGATGGTGGTTTAGCGGTGGTGGGAGGTATACGGTGGTGGGTGCGATGGTGATGATTGGTTTAGCGATGGCGAAGGTGTGCGGTGGTGGGTGGTGGATTGAGGTGGGTGTGAAAGTGTTGGTGGGTGTACGATGGTGTGTGAACGGTGGTTCTGATGGTGGTGAGTGAAGGGTAGATGTGGTGGTGGGTTAGGGGCGGTGGTGGTTTAGGGGCGGCGGTGGGTTAGGGCTATATTGGCTAGAGCTCAAGCAACAAACAAAGGAATTGCATTGGTTTCTCAAGCTCTCAAAGAAAACGGAGGAGTTGAGGTAAGCTCAGATTGCTAGTATGTCTCTGTCTGTCAGGGTATTTGAATATAACGCGGGTGCGACTTAATTTGTTTTCTCTTAGAAACTGTATTCTTGGGCTTGACCCAGAAATGAATATCCCCATCTGGAGCTGTTGCATTATATATATTTTCACTGATTGAAGCATTGGTGTTTGCTTTTGTCATTTGTCATCCAAAGTAAAGAAAAAGCAGTTGTCATTATCTTGAACATATATTGAAGCTGAATGATGAGTTGTGTTGAATGAATTGAAGTATTAGATCTGAGTGGGAAAGGTATTTGATAAAGGAGAGAGTTCAGACAGAGATGGGTAGAGGGAGAGTTGTATATATCATTTTGGTTTATTTTATTAAACAATTATTAAAAAAACTGAGTTGAATGACCAAATTACCCTTGTGTAATATGATTTAACCAAAAAAATCTAACTGGGTTTGGCCTAAAGGACATAACGTGCAAGATTTTGAAACATTAAGGACAAAACTCGTCAAATTTAAAGGTAAAGGACAGCGCCTGTAATTTGGTGTAAACATAAAGGACAAAACTTGTAATTTACTCCTAAAGAAATTATGGCTGCTAAAACTAACACCAGTTATTGTGCTGCTAAATTACATGGATTCAAATTTGTATATATAAATGCATCATATTATATCTACTCTTTGACACATTCTATATGCATATAGTTAGTACAATTATCAACCTTACTAAAAAAAGGATATATAGATCTCCACTTCAGGTTTCATCAAACCTTAGACATAGTCTTACACCTGTCTAGTGGGTGGGTACTTTATCGTAATACTATGAAAAATATTTTTCTCCCCGTTATAAATAAAATCACAAAATGTGTCAAATAAGTTTATAAGAGCAAATAAGAATAAGTAAATAGATTCCTTCTTATTATGTTCTACTTGCTGTAATCACTTTCACAAACAAAAAAATATGAGGTCTTACAAAGAAAGAAAAATATAAGTATTGAGTAGACCATTTCTGGAAGCAAGAATGAATTCCTTATCACTTGGCAGCAAGAATGAAGGGGTATTTCCCGAATTCTTTTTCTGCAACCCCATAAATAGTGACTTTTATACGGTTTTAGCTTACTATGCAAATAGTAAACATAACCTATATGGAGTCTGGCTTCTTTGCATTGCTTTGTTCTCCAAAAATGACCTGAAAAGGATAAAAATTTGGCGAGGGCGACGCAATGGTACTTCATGTCATGCACCTGAGACTGTGACGGATATCATTAAGATAGTCAGTGAATTACTTGAATACATATATGAAATCGAAAGAATATATAACTAAAGCTCATAGGAATGTTACAATGTTCATACAGTTAATTAGTTATCATAAGCTTCAATGATCTCTGGTGCATTGGCATCCCCATGACCTTCCAAAGTGGAGGTCATTGGTTCGAGTCTCGCCTGGAGCAAAAATACTTTGGGTTAAGCTAGGGGTTTTACCACGATGGGTCTTTAGATAATGAGTTTCCTCTGGAATGGTGACTGGCCGAGTCACCAATGTCATATACGTTCGTGGGCGTGGGTGGCCTTTTGTCATTGGGTTAACCCGATTGATCGGGCCTTTTGTTGGTCATTAGAAAAAAAAATAGTCATCATAAACCCTCAAATGCATACAAAAATTTATATCTCATAAAGTAAAAAAGATATACATTTGCTATTGAGTGACTTCATGTGACACCTGTGTCACGGCGACCAGCAAACAAATACCAAATCAATGAAATATTGTGTTTCATACTTTGTACTTGTATAAATATGTGTATCTTTTGCACATATCAACTCTTGTTCGATTTCAAGCTCTAAATCGCTTTCTGGAAGGTTATACGCGCACTAATGCGTAAATATAACCAGTTTAATGCAACAAACACTCCGGAATAGTGACATAGGCTTAACATACCTTAAATAACCTTTACATAACTTAGAAATAAGTTTTGAAGGCTTTGGTATGGCAAAAACAAGTTAATTCGCTTACAGGGACTAAACCTGACAAACTGCGAAAGTATGCCAATTTGAACAGTAACAAACATTCCTGAACATGACCATAAGTTAAACACACCTTAAATATCCTTTATGTAGCTTAGAAATAGGCTTTGAGGGGTTCGGTGTGCTAAAATAAACTTTTTGGTCATTCAGGGACTAAAAGCGTCAAAAAGTGCACAAGTTTACACTTTTGCGCATAACTCACGTTCTGTATACATCCGGACATCCAAAAATTTATGTAAGCACTAAAATATTTTATTTTAGTGTTTGGCATAAGAAAAATCCATTCGTTACGTCATTTGGATCGTTTTTCGCGCTTATGCGCATTCCGTCGTAATTAAGCGAACATCGCAATCGTACGACCAAACGAACCAACATCCGGCATATTTTTGAGCATGTTTCATGTCCACAATGTTTAGGCATCATTTTAGGGCCTTAAAGTTGGCTCTACGGGCCTTAGAAGTGTCGGAAATGGCTTGAACACACAACAGGGACTGAAACTGTCATTTCTGAAACTTGGTTCTGATCAGACATGGCCAGGCGGCCCACGTAAGGTTTGTGTGTATCCTTACGCAGCCCGCGTCAGCCTCCCAGATATGCAGAATTGTTGCAAACAGCCTGTTCCAGCTGTTATACCATCACTTTCCACTTGCAAACGGTTTTTACAACACCATGGGCCATTTCTATGGGTTCTAATGGTTTAGTAAAACTAGGGGCACACTTGGACGGTTGAGATAGAGGCACGTTTTTCGATGAACGATCCTAACGGCTCTACATTTCCTATAAATACCCCCCCATTTTTGCTCATTTCTCTCACATTTGAAATCTGATTCAAAGCTCTCTAAGTGGAAGTTTATATGCTTCCTACCTGAGAGTGAATCGGGTTCGAATCTTGCGGGGACCTTTTGTAAGTATTCTTTCGCGTTTATCGTTCGTTTTAGCGTTAAAGTCAAAACTGTGTTTGACTTTCTGCATTGACCAGTTTATGGTCAATGCGAAGTTCGTTTGAACCTCATAATGTGAGCGTAATCACGATGGTTATAGTCCCTAGTGACTATACCTACTGATTACCACGTTATCTAGGCTCAGTGACGAGTCGTAGTTTCGGACAAAATGCGTGTTCTCGCGTATTTTGTAACCAAACTACTCTAAGGTATCAAAACCGTTTGTTTTGATACCAAACCTGTTTTCTAACTTAACTAAACATGTCCTAGCATGTTTAGCTCGTCACTTTTAGAATTGTGCTTGTCTAGGGTCGTAAGGGTAAGCGATCTAATCAATCGCTTATGCTTTCGAACCCGACCCATTTGGTCGATCATTAGGATCTGACTAAATACTTTAGGTGACCATATTAGTATAGGGAATAACCTTCCGAGGTTATGCCTTATGGTCACGTCGTTTAAATAGTTGTATGATAAGTAATTCTTATGCCTTAGGTAAATTACCAAAATGCCCTTTTTAAGTCAAAATCCATTTTAAGCCTATGTAACATAACTTTTGGTATCTAAACTAATTTACTAACAATATTAAACATGTCAAGGCATATCTTACTTGTCATAGGGCTACTTAGGCATTCCGAACGCGTTTTACGCGAACGACGCGTTAAAGTAGCATAAGCTACCTAAACGGGTCATAACGGGTCAGAAGCACTTAGGATAAGTTTCGTTTTAGTATGTAGGCTTTGTTAAACCATATTACATGAGTTCCTACACCCATTTGGTTTACAAGCCCTCATACTACCCGATCCTCCGTTCAGGTCCGTTTATTAATGTAGTTACCTATATTAGGTGCCGTTTGATTCCGTAATCTTCTAGCTTTGCTTGGTGGATATCTAAAGTCTATTGAGCAATCTCAAGTGAGTACATAGGCCCCTCTTTTACTGTTTTCCAAACATTTTGGGGTGAAACACATGTGCCTACTTGTTACTTTCATGCTTTCCATGTTTTTCATATCATATGCTTAATCTGTTCAATAGTACACTTATAGTACATGATTTCATTGTGTTTTATGCTATGTATGTCCATTGTGTGCATACTTAGTACATCGTTATACATTACATTTCATGCTATGTATGTTCATCATACTTAGTACATCATTTTACATTACATTTTATGCTATGTATGTTCATCATACTTAGTACATCGTTTTACATTACATTTATTGCTATGTATGTCCATTGTGTGCATACTTAGTACATTATTTTACATGACATTTCACGCTATGTGTGTACATTTGATTACATACTTAGTGCATTGTTTTTCACATGCTTACATATTGGTATGACATTTGGTTTGTTTCAATGGGACAAAAATACATTCATTAACATTAGCTACGCCGCTCGTTAGTAGGTAGTGGTACCATAGGAATTGACAACTCCCGTTCCTGACATCCTAGGTATGTTTGGATGGAAGGAATGACCGAATTCGAATACATAACTCAGATGAACCTTTAATTTGTTTAAAGGTTTATCACCACAGTCTCAAGGCTTGAATGTATGCATTTTTACAATACCGCATAGATGTTCGTATAGTATAGCATGCAGTTTTCTACAAAACATAACTTTTATTTACTTCAATATCTTGTTTTGTACATTTTACCTATGGTATTTGATATATTTCACTTGCCATACATGACATTTTGTTTACACATTACATGATTGACATCTGACATAGACATTTTGATATTGATATACTTATTTCATAAACTACATTTTGACATAAACATTTTGACATAGTTACACAAAGACATTTAACAAATGGTTTAGACATGGGCAATTTACATTGGTGGTTTGTTTGGGTAAAGTGATTTAAGTAACGAGGCGTGTATAATATGATACAAGTATGGTGGATACGCCGCTGGTACTTCCTATATATAAGTGCTTGTATGGTATTACACATCGCAGCGTTATTTGAATCATTTCAGTTTAGACATATAACATTGTAAACAAATAACATATTTTTCACAAGACATTGATTTACAAACAACTTATCTTATACAAACTAATTTTACATGGTTATTCATTTAACCATACATTATTCTCTTATTAATACATATCATCTGATCTTATCTTTTTTCAAATGATTTACAAGACAAAGCAAATTACAAGGTTCATGACTAAACATTTTCTCAAACATAAGTCATGAATTCTGTTTTCACAAAACCTATGTATCTCACAGGCATTTTTATGCTGACGTACCTATTTTCACATGTGTTTTCAGGAAATGATGCATAGGACTTATCAAGACATACTTAGGCGACCCTGTGCCTTAGTGACTTAAAACGAGACAAGAATTAGTTAATTTTTGTTATATACTCTTTGTTTCTTGTTTAAAACAATGTAACTCTCTTGTTTGTTTAATAAAACGAAACTTTAATTGCCATGGATTTGAAACAATTAATTCTGTTACAACACTCCCCGACGTTTCCGCCACGTTTTGCATGTTCTACGTGGTCGGGGTGTGACAGAAGAGATGGTATCAGAGCCAATGGTTATAGGGAATTAGGTTATTAGTAATGCTTTGACCTAGTCTATAACCTTCTTAGGACCCTAACGCGAGTTTACTTGCGTTTAGTCATAAAACAATACTGCCACCTATCCTTAGGTGACGAGCACAACAAGAACATAAATTTCAAAACCGCTTTGAAAACTAATCTTCTATTTTTGAAGGATTTATTACAAGGTTTTGAACCCTCTACTGTAAGGTTTTGAACCCTCTGTTAGATGGTTTTGAACCCCTTTGAGTTTTCAAAATCTCGTCTAGGTTTTGGGTTTTAAATAATGTGAACACGTGCAAACTGGAAGGGTGAATGCCTGTATTCTGGGTTTTCTGTCTAGGCAAGCACTTCGTATATATCTCATCAGACGCGAGTTCAGTTGTGCTTACCTGGGAATTCTTGGGATGAGTGTTCACTTATAGGCGAGCATGTCTTCGCGATACATTATTTTTGACCTAGTTACTTTGATTAATCACCGGGGTCGTTTGTTGCTTTGTAGTAACAAATAAATGACCACTATCCTTGCTTTCATCAGATTTGTTCATCTCATTCTTTTCGTCTAATTCTCTCACTCGTTTCATTTCAGGTTTCCTCTTTTAGAATGCCTCCTCGACGCGAAAACCAGATAGCGACTGCCGAACTGGCAGAAATCATTGCACAGCAAATGGCTGCTCAATTCCCAAACCTCTTTGCTCAATGGAACCAAGCCAACAACAACAACAACGGTCCATGCAATTTCAAGAGTTTTAACTCGGCTAAACCACTCAAGTTTAGTGGTTCTGAGGGAGCGACTGGGCTTCTTTAATGGTTCGAGAGCATTGAGAATACTTTCCGCCACGTGTAGTGTCCTGACAATCGCAAGGTCGAGTTTTCTTCGAGTGTGTTCCAGAAGAGGGCCCTTACGTGGTGGAACGGGGTTATGAGAGATCGTGGTGCAGAAGTTGCTCTAGCACAAACATGGGCTGAACTTAGGGCCCTTATGATGAAGGAATTATGTCCTCGTCACGAGATCAGGGCCTTGGAAAGGGAATTTGACAATCTTGAGCAAGACAGCGGTGAGCATCGAGCCTACACGGACCATTATGAGGAGTTAAGTCTGTTATGCCCAAACATGGTCACGCCTTTGGATAAGGCAATCGAAAAGTACATTGATGGCCTCCCTGACTCAATACAAGACATTATGACTGGTAGCAACCCTACAACAGTTAGACAGGCCATTGAGCTATCTGCAACCTTGACTGAATCAAAGATCAGGAAAGGTAAACTTTTCCGAAAAGGTGACAAGAAACCGGTCGAGGAATCGAACCCAATCAAGGAATCAAAGACCATGGATGAACAAACTGGATCCCCTAAGAGGTCAAAGAAGCGAAAGGCTTCTCAGAACTTCGCCATGGTTACTCACAATGATCAAGCCGTCCCCAACCAACCAGCTCAACCCCCTACCAGGAAACCCTACAACGGAACTGCACCCTTGTGCAACCAATGTGGCCTACATCATCATGCTGGTGTGAAGTGCCGCACATGCGAAGTTTGCGGACTTATAGGTCATACAGCGAGGGTTTGCCCAACAGCAGCTGCACCAAATCAAGTTAACAACAATCCTGCTCAAGCTCGTTTTCCACCGGGGTCTTGCTACAACTGTGGCGAGATGGGCCATTTTCGTAGGAATTGCCCAAAGCTTGGTAATGCAAATCCAGCGCAAGGATGAGTATCTGACCGACAGAAGATAACGATGTTTAGAAAATAATCGAGCCTTGTGTATTATTTTAAATATATCGCATGACTTTCAAAAACCTTATACATAATTTCAAAATTCATCTCGCATGATTTTAAAACATTTTTTAAATATATCTACCTAATACACCTACTTTATGATTTCAAAAAGTATTATATATAAGGTTTCAAAAACTTTAAATACATTTTTTCTTAAAAGAACCCCATGCATAGTTTTCAAAAATATTTTCCTCATACATTGACTTAACCTTCAAAATTCTGCTTCATATGTCGCCTTGACATATCAAGCATCTCAACTTCATAAGCATTTTACATCATGTTTTGACCTAAGCACATCCAGTGCAAGGTTTCAAAACATATTCAACTTCTAAAATTCATATGGGATCTTTTTATCTTTACAACTAGATCCTTGTGGATGATTATCGTTCAAATCAGAGTCCTTAATTGGATTCCTTATGTACCTTAATTCGAACACTTCGGTTCCTAGTAATCGAAATCGAATTTTCTTTTTGAATCTTTCTATCTTTATAGTTGGATTCTTGATAACGTTTAAAGTACCAAATGAAATCCACGGAATGGATTCCAAGTGTGCTTTAAATGCATGTACGCAATTTACAAGACAAATTAACGAACAATTTTGTGGTTATGTGATATGTGTTTATGAGTTCTCCTCTATGATTTTTGTGTGATCCGATTTTCAAATCCTCATAGAATCTTTCATGTTTTCATATTAGAGATTCATAGTAGGATATTCAAAAGGTACTACCTTAAATCCTTATGGGCTTCTACCTGGTAGTTAAGACCCTTGGGTTATATAGTACCACTCCATGATTCATAAGAGACCCTCTTAGTAGTCTAGTCAAAAAGATTGATTCACAATTTGGTTAGAGAACGACATCTAGTGATGTAGCTGAACAGACTCCTTGATAGTCTATTTAGATCATTTATTGATTTAATTTAAAGGACTCTATGGCGGTCTAGTCACACTCATCACCGGTTTGTTCATTTGGTTTTCCCCTACACACTATAAAATATACTGTGTGAACTGTGCAAGGAATTGTCTGATTATGGACGCGTACATAATTATGAAATTTAGTGCACAGAAACCCAGTAAGATTTATTATGTGTAAGAGCCGATAGTGACAACAATAACGAAATGAGAACGATGTAATGGAGGTACGGTGGACGCACCAATGACGCTTCAAATACTTGTATATAAGTATCCCTCTTACATTGCAATCATGATGTTATTAAAGGTTACTAGAAGTTCAGAACCCTAATCAATATTGTTCGATCTTTTCAACTTCATGTTTTCAAGCTCTCACAAGTTTCCTCTAAATAAATTTCGGGACGAAATTTCCTAAAGTAGGGGAGACTGTAACACCTGTGCCTCCACGGCCATCAAACAAATACCGAACCAATGAAATATCATATTTCATACTTGGGATTTGTAAAAATATGTGTATCATTTGCACATATCAATTCTTGTTCAATTTCAAACTCTAAATCGCTTTCTGGAAGGTTATACGCGCACCGATGCGTAAATATAACCAGTTTAATGCAACAAACACTCCGGAATAGTGACATAGGCTTAACATACCTTAAATAACCTTTACTTAACTTAGAAATAAGTTTTGAAGGCTTTGGTATGGCAAAATCAAGTTAAATCGCTTACAGGGACTAAAGTTGACAAACTGCGAAAGTATGCCAATTTGAACTGTAACAGACATTCCGGAGCATGACCATAAGTTAAACATACCTTAAATATCCTTTACATAGCTTAGAAATAGGCTTTGAGGGGTTCGGTGTGCTAAAATAAACTTTTGGGTCATTCAGGGACTAAAAGTGTCAAAAAGTGCACAAGTTTGCATTTTCGCGCATAACTTACGTTCTGAATACATCCGGACATCCAAAAATTTATGTAAGCACTAAAATAATTTATTTTAGTGTTCGGCATAAGAAAAATCCATTCGTCGCGTCATTTGGATCGTTTTTCGCGCTTATGCGCATTCCGTCGTAATTAAGCGAACATCGCGTTCGTACGGCCAAACGAACCAATGTCCGGCATATTTTTGAACATGTTTCATGTCCAAAATGTTTAGGCAACATTTTAGGGACTTAAAGTTGGCTTTACGGGCCTTAGAAGTGTCGGAAATGGCCTTAAACACGTGCAGGGACTGAAACTGTCATTTCTGAAACTTATGTCTGATCTGTGAATGCTAGGCGGCCCGCCTCAGGATCCTTACATCCTCAGGCGGCCCGCGAGGCCCCTTCTGACCAGATTAATCGAATCTAACAGCAGTTTCCAGCTGTTTCGTTCACAACCACACATTCTCTTTCGCTTAGTCAGCTGATAAGGATCACTTTTAGCCACCATGAGTTTCCGACAAGTGTACGCCTTGGATCATGGCACGTTTTCCATCAAACGATCCTAACGGTGGACCATTTACTATAAATACCCATCCATCCCCAACTTTATTTCTCACTAGAATCTTGATTTGAGAGCTCTAAGTTGAAACCATTGTTTCATACCTGAGTTCTTGGATCGAAATTAGCATTCGGGGACCCTGGGTAAGTATTCTTTCGTTCTTTTATTGCTTTTCGAGTCTTTCGAGTCTGAAAGTCAAACTTTGTTTGACTTTCTGCGTTGACCAGTAATGGTCAATGCGAAGTTCGTTTGAACTTCGCAACGTGAGTGTAATCACGTTGGTTATAGTCCCTTGGGACTATGCCTACTGATTACCACGTTGTCTAGGGTCGTAGGGTAAGCGATCTAATAAATCGCTTATACCTCGAACCCGACCCATTTGGTCGATCATTAGGATCCGACCAATTACATTAGGTGACCATAGTAGGTAGGGAATAACCTTCCGAGGTTATACCCTATGGTCGCTTTGTTTAAGTAGTTGTATGATAGGTAGTTTATATGCCTTAGGTAAATTACCATAATACCCTTTTCATGTATAATTGGTAATTAAGCATATGTAACCTAAACTTGTCACATAACTGATTATGTAACATGTTTTGGCATATAACACTTGTCATAGGACTAGTTAGACGGTCTGAACGCGTTTCACGCGCACGACGCGTTAAAGTAGCATAAGTTACCTTAATGGGTCGCGATGGGTCGAAAGCACTTAGGTTAGTCTCAATGTAGTATGTAGGTCTTCTTAAACCATATCATATGAGTTCCAACACTCATTTGGTTTACCAAGCCTCATCCTATCCGATCTCCCGATTTAAGTCCGGTTTATTTATATAGTTTTAGATTGCCGACTGATTCCGTGCTCTCTCTAGCTTTGTTTGGTTGTTGTTCAAGACCTCCAAGCATTCTCAGGCGAGTACATTATTCCCCTCTTTTACTGTTTTCAACTGTTTTGGGGTGACTCATATGTGCTAATTGTCTTAACAATGATTTCAAGAACGATTACAATAGTTTCAAGAACAATTACAATGTAGTATCAAGAACGATAACAATAGTTTCAAGAACGATAATAATGATTTCATAAACAATTACAATGGTTTCAAGAATGATTTCAATAAAGTGAACAAACTTGTTGAATCTGTAATTATTAATTTACCCTTTGGTAAGGGTTTGTTAAGAACGAGAGCGAGAGCGAGATGGAACGATGAACGCGTCAAGAAGGTTTGAATGTTATTAGAGAATCGGCCATTAAGTAGTTTCACAATTAAAACAAGAACGATTTGAACAATTAAAACAAGAACGATTTGAACGATTAAAACAAGATGGTTTAACGATTGGGTAAACATTTGGACATGATTTACATTTGATCATGCATTTCCACGAAACATAGTATTGATTTAAACCAAGTTTTACTTCAATACTTTGTTTTGTGCGTTTCATCTATGGTTTAGTTGATGCATTTCACTAGCCATACATATCATTTTGGTTACACATTACATGGTTTACATTTGACACAAACACTTTTGACATTGATTATACATGACATGATTTACATCTTAACATAAACATTTTGTTATATTATTCAATACATTTGACAATTTGTTTAAACATGGACATCTTACATTGGTGGTTTGTTTGGGTAAGTGATTTGAGTAACGGTGCGTGTGTAATATGATACAAGCATGGTGGATACGCCGCTGGTACTTCCTATATATAAGTGTTTGTATGGTATTACATATTATAGCGTTATTTGAATCATTTCAGTTTGAGACATAGAACATTTTATACAAGTAACATACTTTTCACAAGACATTTATTTACAAACAACTTATCTTATACAAACTCATTTTACATGGTTATTCATTTAATCATGCATTATTCTCTTATTATACATATCACCTGAACTTATTATTTTTCAAATGATTTACAAAGGCAAAGCAAATTACAAGGTTCATGACTAAACATTTTCTTAAACAGAAGTCATGAATCTTATTTTCACAAAACCTATGTACTCGCCAGCATTTCTTTGCTGACCTCGTTTTCACATATGTTTCAGGTATTGTTGAATGATATCGATTGATAAGATGCATGCTCACATAGGACTGGACAAGGCCTTAGTGACTCAATAACAATGATAGACTATGTTTAATTTGTGTATTTAGATTTCCAGACGATGTAATTATTCAATGTTTAATAAAACGAAACACTTTTTGGTATCCATGGTTATGAAACATTAATTCTGTTACAACACTCCCCGATGTTTCCGCCACGTTTTGTATGTTCTACGTGGTCGGGGTGTGACAGAAAAGATGGTATCAGAGCCAATGGTTATAGGGAATTAGGTTATTAGTAATGCTTTGACCTAGTCTATAACCTTCTTAGGACCCTAACGCGAGTTTACTTGCGTTTAGTCATAAAACAATACCGTCACCTATCCTTAGGCGACGACCACAACAAGAACATAAATTTCAAAACCGCTTTGAAAACTAATCATTTGTTCTAGGATGATTGATTACTAGGTTTTGAACCCTCTATTGTAAGGTTTTGAACTCTCTATTTTATGGTTTTGAACCCCTTTGAGTTTTCAAAACTTCGTCAAGATTTTGGGTTTTAAATAATGTGAACACATGCAAACTGGAAGGGTGAATGCCTGTATTCTGGGTTTTCTGTCTAGGCAAGCACTTCGTATACATCTCATCAGACGCGAGACCAGTTGTGCTTACCTGGGAATTCTTGGGATGAGTGTTCACTTATAGGCGAGCATGTCTTCGCGATACATTATTTTTGACCCATTTACTTTGATCAGTCACCGTCTCATTTGTTTGCCTTAGGTAACAAACAAATGATCGCAATTTTCATGCGTTATCATTCTGTTTTGAATGTCCAATAATCTTTCACCTGTTTCTCCCTATACCTTTCTTTTTCTTCAAGAATGTCTCTTCATCACGATGACGCCCAGATATCTGAGCAAGCAGACTGCCAAATTCACTCAGCGAATAGGCGAAGTAGTCCTGAAGACTGTTGAATTAGCTACTGCCATGTACCGTCTCCAGGATGAAGCCACTCAAGAGTCACCAAGACAGGCAGGACCTAGTCAGGTGATAGCACCACCATACAAGAAACCAATCGAGGAATCAAAGACCATGGATGAACGATTCCCTAAGAAGTCAAAGAAGCGAAAGGCTTCTCAGAACTTCGCCATGGTCGCTCACAATGGTAAAGTAGTCCCCAACCAACCAGCTCAACCCCCTGCTAGGTGTGTATGGCTTTTCCTATGATACCTACATCAAGGAACTATGTACCTTACAAACTACTCTTGTGATTACTCTCTTTCAAATGATTGCTCATGATTCCCTCAAAAATTTTAAGTACTCGTTTCACTCTAAGAAACAAAGTACAGTAAATTAAGTGACATTATGAGTAATCGTGCTTTTCGCACATCTGTGCCTTTAAATCCTTGGTTAGATAACTAAGGGTGTTTTCAAATCTCATACCCATTACGTTTTGATTTTTCAACATACACAGTACCAGTATTTCAAAACAATCTTCATGATCTCAAAACATTTCATATAGTTTGAAAACAATTTTTTCTAGATGCATTGTCTATGTTATTTCAAAAACATTGGCCATGTTATCAAAACCAACCTTTCTAATTTCAAAATATTTCATATAGTCTGAAGACAATATTAACACAATACATTTTCTGATCAAGTGCATGATTTCGAAAAGCATCATTCATGTCTTTCAAAAACCTTATACATAATTTCAAAATTCATCTCGCATGATTTTAAAACATTTTTTAAATATATCTACCTAATACACCTACTTTATGATTTCAAAATATATAAGGTTTTAAAAACGTTAAATACATTTTTTCTTAAAAGAACCCCATGCATAGTTTTCAAAAATATTTTCCTCATACATTGACTTAACCTTCAAAATTCTGCTTCATATGTCGCCTTGACATATCAAGCATCTCAACTTCATAAGCATTTTACATCATGTTTTGACCTAAGCACATCCAGTGCAAGGTTTCAAAACATCTTCAACTTCTAAAATTCATATGGGATCTTTTTATCTTTACAACTAGATCCTTGTGGATGATTATCGTTCAAATCAGAGTCCTTAATTGGATTCCTTATGTACCTTAATTCGAACACTTCGGTTCCTAGTAATCGAAATCAAATTTTCTTTTTGAATCTTTCTATCTTTATAGTTGGATTCTTGATAACGTTTAAAGTACCAAATGAAATCCACGGAATGGATTCCAAGTGTGCTTTAAATGCATGTACGCAATTTACAAGACAAATTAACGAACAATTTTGTGGTTATGTGATATGTGTTTATGAGTTCTCCTCTATGATTTTTGTGTGATCCGATTTTCAAATCCTCATAGAATCTTTCATGTTTTCATATTAGAGATTCATAGTAGGATATTCAAAAGGTACTACCTTAAATCCTTATGGGCTTCTACCTGGTAGTTAAGACCCTTGGGTTATATAGTACCACTCCATGATTCATAAGAGACCCTCTTAGTAGTCTAGTCAAAAAGATTGATTCACAATTTGGTTAGAGAACGACATCTAGTGATGTAGCTGAACAGACTCCTTGATAGTCTATTTAGATCATTTATTGATTTAATTTAAAGGACTCTATGGCGGTCTAGTCACACTCATCACCGGTTTGTTCATTTGGTTTTCCCCTACACACTATAAAATATACTGTGTGAACTGTGCAAGGAATTGTCTGATTATGGACGCGTACATAATTATGAAATTTAGTGCACAGAAACCCAGTAAGATTTATTATGTGTAAGAGCCGATAGTGACAACAATAACGAAATGAGAACGATGTAATGGAGGTACGGTGGACGCACCAATGACGCTTCAAATACTTGTATATAAGTATCCCTCTTACATTGCAATCATGATGTTATTAAAGGTTACTAGAAGTTCAGAACCCTAATCAATATTGTTCGATCTTTTCAACTTCATGTTTTCAAGCTCTCACAAGTTTCCTCTAAATAAATTTCGGGACGAAATTTCCTAAAGTAGGGGAGACTGTAACACCTGTGCCTCCACGGCCATCAAACAAATACCGAACCAATGAAATATCATATTTCATACTTGGGATTTGTAAAAATATGTGTATCATTTGCACATATCAATTCTTGTTCAATTTCAAACTCTAAATCGCTTTCTGGAAGGTTATACGCGCACCGATGCGTAAATATAACCAGTTTAATGCAACAAACACTCCGGAATAGTGACATAGGCTTAACATACCTTAAATAACCTTTACTTAACTTAGAAATAAGTTTTGAAGGCTTTGGTATGGCAAAATCAAGTTAAATCGCTTACAGGGACTAAAGTTGACAAACTGCGAAAGTATGCCAATTTGAACTGTAACAGACATTCCGGAGCATGACCATAAGTTAAACATACCTTAAATATCCTTTACATAGCTTAGAAATAGGCTTTGAGGGGTTCGGTGTGCTAAAATAAACTTTTGGGTCATTCAGGGACTAAAAGTGTCAAAAAGTGCACAAGTTTGCATTTTCGCGCATAACTTACGTTCTGAATACATCCGGACATCCAAAAATTTATGTAAGCACTAAAATAATTTATTTTAGTGTTCGGCATAAGAAAAATTCATTCGTCGCGTCATTTGGATCGTTTTTCGCGCTTATGCGCATTCCGTCGTAATTAAGCGAACATCGCGTTCGTACGGCCAAACGAACCAATGTCCGGCATATTTTTGAACATGTTTCATGTCCAAAATGTTTAGGCAACATTTTAGGGACTTAAAGTTGGCTTTACGGGCCTTAGAAGTGTCGGAAATGGCCTTAAACACGTGCAGGGACTGAAACTGTCATTTCTGAAACTTATGTCTGATCTGTGAATGCTAGGCGGCCCGCCTCAGGATCCTTACATCCTCAGGCGGCCCGCGAGGCCCCTTCTGACCAGATTAATCGAATCTAACAGCAGTTTCCAGCTGTTTCGTTCACAACCACACATTCTCTTTCGCTTAGTCAGCTGATAAGGATCACTTTTAGCCACCATGAGTTTCCGACAAGTGTACGCCTTGGATCATGGCACGTTTTCCATCAAACGATCCTAACGGTGGACCATTTACTATAAATACCCATCCATCCCCAACTTCATTTCTCACTAGAATCTTGATTTGAGAGCTCTAAGTTGAAACCATTGTTTCATACCTGAGTTCTTGGATCGAAATTAGCATTCGGGGACCCTGGGTAAGTATTCTTTCGTTCTTTTATTGCTTTTCGAGTCTTTCGAGTCTGAAAGTCAAACTTTGTTTGACTTTCTGCGTTGACCAGTAATGGTCAATGCGAAGTTCGTTTGAACTTCGCAACGTGAGTGTAATCACGTTGGTTATAGTCCCTTGGGACTATGCCTACTGATTACCACGTTGTCTAGGGTCGTAGGGTAAGCGATCTAATAAATCGCTTATACCTCGAACCCGACCCATTTGGTCGATCATTAGGATCCGACCAATTACATTAGGTGACCATAGTAGGTAGGGAATAACCTTCCGAGGTTATACCCTATGGTCGCTTCGTTTAAGTAGTTGTATGATAGGTAGTTTATATGCCTTAGGTAAATTACCAGAATACCCTTTTCATGTATAATTGGTAATTAAGCATATGTAACCTAAACTTGTCACATAACTGATTATGTAACATGTTTAGGCATATAACACTTGTCATAGGACTAGTTAGACGGTCTGAACGCGTTTCACGCGCACGACGCGTTAAAGTAGCATAAGTTACCTTAATGGGTCGCGATGGGTCGAAAGCACTTAGGTTAGTCTCAATGTAGTATGTAGGTCTTGTTAAACCATATCATATGAGTTCCAACACTCATTTGGTTTACCAAGCCTCATCCTATCCGATCTCCCGATTTAAGTCCGGTTTATTTATATAGTTTTAGATTGCCGACTGATTCCGTGCTCTCTCTAGCTTTGTTTGGTTGTTGTTCAAGACCTCCAAGCATTCTCAGGCGAGTACATTATTCCCCTCTTTTACTGTTTTCAACTGTTTTGGGGTGACTCATATGTGCTAATTGTCTTAACAATGATTTCAAGAACGATTACAATAGTTTCAAGAACAATTACAATGTAGTATCAAGAACGATAACAATAGTTTCAAGAACGATAATAATGATTTCAAAAACAATTACAATGGTTTCAAGAATGATTTCAATAAAGTGAACAAACTTGTTGAATCTGTAATTATTAATTTACCATTTGGTAAGGGTTTGTTAAGAACGAGAGCGAGAGCGAGATGGAACGATGAACGCGTCAAGAAGGTTTGAATGTTATTAGAGAATCGACCATTAAGTAGTTTCACAATTAAAACAAGAACGATTTGAACAATTAAAACAAGAACGATTTGAACAATTAAAACAAGATGGTTTAACGATTGGGTAAACATTTGGACATGATTTACATTTGATCATGCATTTCCACGAAACATAGTATTGATTTAAACCAAGTTTTACTTCAATACTTTGTTTTGTGCGTTTCATCTATGGTTTAGTTGATGCATTTCACTAGCCATACATATCATTTTGGTTACACATTACATGGTTTACATTTGACACAAACACTTTTGACATTGATTATACATGACATGATTTACATCTTAACATAAACATTTTGTTATATTATTCAATACATTTGACAATTTGTTTAAACATGGACATCTTACATTGGTGGTTTGTTTGGGTAAGTGATTTGAGTAACGGTGCGTGTGTAATATGATACAAGCATGGTGGATACGCCGCTGGTACTTCCTATATATAAGTGTTTGTATGGTATTACATATTGTAGCGTTATTTGAATCATTTCAGTTTGAGACATAGAACATTTTATACAAGTAACATACTTTTCACAAGACATTTATTTACAAACAACTTATCTTATACAAACTCATTTTACATGGTTATTCATTTAATCATGCATTATTCTCTTATTATACATATCACCTGAACTTATTATTTTTCAAATGATTTACAAAGGCAAAGCAAATTACAAGGTTCATGACTAAACATTTTCTTAAACAGAAGTCATGAATCTTATTTTCACAAAACCTATGTACTCGCCAGCATTTCTTTGCTGACCTCGTTTTCACATATGTTTCAGGTATTGTTGAATGATATCGATTGATAAGATGCATGCTCACATAGGACTGGACAAGGCCTTAGTGACTCAATAACAATGATAGACTATGTTTAATTTGTGTATTTAAATTTCCAGACGATGTAATTATTCAATGTTTAATAAAACGAAACACTTTTTGGTATCCATGCTTATGAAACATTAATTCTGTTACAACACTCCCCGATGTTTCCGCCACGTTTTGTATGTTTTACGTGGTCGGGGTGTGACAGAAATCACAGCAAGTTCTATCATGTATCTAGAGTTAACCCTATTCATTTCCAATTCTGATGAAGCACCCGTTGAGGAAAAATGAACTAGCTATTCATTTTTCACTTCTGAGGAATATCCGTTGAGGAAATGAATATCCGTTTATCCTTCATTTCCAATTCTGAAGAATACCCGTTGAGGAAAATGACTCCGTTTGTTCATTTTCGTTCTGAAGATTATCCGTTGAGGAAATGAATATCCGTTGTTAAATCCTTCATTTCCGTACCTGAGGAAGCAACCGTTGAAAATGACTCCGTTAGTTCATTTTCGTTTTTGAAGATTATCCGTTGAGGAAATGAATACCCGTTTGACTATCCTTTTTCATTTTCGTTTCTGAGGAAGCACCCGTTGAAAATGATTCCGTTTGTTCATTTTTGTTTCTGGAGATTATCCGTTGAGGAAATGAATATCCGTTGTTAAATCCTTCATTTCCGTACCTGAGGAAGCAACCGTTGAAAATGACTCCGTTAGTTCATTTTTGTTTCTGAAGATTATCCGTTGAGGAAATGAATACCCATTTGACTATCCTTTTTCATTTCCGTTTCTGAGGAAGCACCCGTTGAAAATGACTCCGTTTGTTCACTTTCGTTTCTGAAGATTATCCGTTGAGGAAATGAATATCCGTTGTTCAATCCTTCATTTCCGTACCTGAGGAAGCAACCGTTGAAAATGACTTTGTAAGTACATTTTTCGTTTCTGAAGAATGTCCGTTAAGGAAATGACAGGATTGTGCCTTACATATCTCTGGTGGTTTTTGACACAAAGTCACAAATAGACTCCTACGAATAAATTTCGAAACGAAATTTCCTAAAGTAGGGGAGACTGTGACACCTGTGTCACTGCGACCAGCAAACAAATACCAAATCAATGAAATATTGTGTTTCATACTTTGGACTTGTATAAATATGTGTATCTTTTGCACATATCAACTCTTGTTCGATTTCAAGCTCTAAATCGCTTTCTGGAAGGTTATACGCGCACTAATGCGTAAATATAACCAGTTTAATGCAACAAACACTCCAGAATAGTGACATAGGCTTAACATACCTTAAATAAACTTTACATAACTTAGAAATAAGTTTTGAAGGCTTTGGTATGGCAAAAACAAGTTAATTCGCTTACAGGGACTAAACCTGACAAACTGCGAAAGTATGCCAATTTGAACAGTAACGAACATTCCTGAACATGACCATAAGTTAAACACACCTTAAATATCCTTTATGTAGCTTAGAAATAGGCTTTGAGGGGTTCGGTGTGCTAAAATAAACTTTTTGGTCATTCAGGGACTAAAAGCGTCAAAAAGTGCACAAGTTTACACTTTTGCGCATAACTCACGTTCTGTATACATCCGGACATCCAAAAATTTATGTAAGCACTAAAATATTTTATTTTAGTGTTTGGCATAAGAAAAATCCATTCGTTACGTCATTTGGATCGTTTTTCGCGCTTATGCGCATTCCGTCGTAATTAAGCGAACATCGCGATCGTACGACCAAACGAACCAACATCCGGCATATTTTTGAGCATGTTTCATGTCCACAATATTTAGGCATCATTTTAGGGCCTTAAAGTTGGCTCTACGGGCCTTAGAAGTGTCGGAAATGGCTTGAACACATAACAGGGTCTGAAACTGTCATTTCTGAAACTTGGTTCTGATCAGACATGGCCAGGCGGCCCGCGTAAGGTTTGTGTGTATCCTTACGCGGCCCGCGTCAGCCTCCCAGATATGCAGAATTGTTGCAAACAGCCTGTTCCAGCTGTTATACCATCACTTTCCACTTGCAAACGGTTTTTACAACACCATGGGCCATTTCTATGGGTTCTAATGGTTTAGTAAAACTAGGGGCACACTTGGACGCTTGAGATCGAGGCACGTTTTTCGATGAACGATCCTAACGGCTCTACATTTCCTATAAATACCCCCCCCCATGTTTGCTCATTTCCCTCACATTTGAAATCTGATTCAAAGCTCTCTAAGTGGAAGTTTATATGCTTCCTACCTGAGAGTGAATCGGGTTCGAATCTTGCGGGGACCTTCTGTAAGTATTCTTTCGCGTTTATCGTTCGGTTTAGCGTTAAAGTCAAAACTGTGTTTGACTTTCTGCATTGACCAGTTTATGGTCAATGCGAAGTTCGTTTGAACCTCATAACGTGAGCGTAATCACGATGGTTATAGTCCCTAGTGACTATACCTACTGATTACCACGTTATCTAGGCTCAGTGACGAGTCGTAGTTTCAGGCAAAATGCGTGTTCTCGCGTATTTTGTAACCAAACTACTCTAGGGTATCAAAACCATTTCTTTTGATACCAAACCTGTTTTCTAACTTAACTAAACATGTCCTAGCATGTTTAGCTCGTCACTTTTAGAATTGTGCTTGTCTAGGGTCGTAAGGGTAAGCGATCTAATCAATCGCTTATGCTTTCAAACCCGACCCATTTGGTCGATCAATAGGATCCGACCAAATACTTTAGGTGACCATATTAGTATAGGGAATAACCTTCCGAGGTTATGCCTTATGGTCACGTCGTTTAAATAGTTGTATGATAAGTAATTCTTATGCCTTAGGTAAATTACCAAAATGCCCTTTTTAAGTCAAAATCCATTTTTAGCCTATGTAACATAACTTTTGGTATCTAAACTAATTTAGTAACAATATTAAACATGTCAAGGCATATCTTACTTGTCATAGGGCTACTTAGGCATTCCGAGCGCGTTTTACGCGAACGACGTGTTAAAGTAGCATAAGCTACCTAAACGGGTCATAACAGGTCAGAAGCACTTAGGATAAGTTTCGTTTTAGTATGTAGGCTTTGTTAAACCATATTACATGAGTTCCTACACCCATTTGGTTTACAAACCCTCATACTACCCGATCCCCCGTTCAGGTCCGTTTATTAATGTAGTTACCTATATTAGGTGCCGTTTGATTCCGTAATCTTCTAGCTTTGCTTGGTGGATATCTAAAGTCTATTGAGCAATCTCAAGTGAGTACATAGACCCCTCTTTTACTGTTTTCCAAACATTTTGGGGTGAAACACATGTGCCTACTTGTTACTTTCATGCTTTCCATGTTTTTCATATCATATGCTTGTTATGTTCAATAGTACACTTATAGTACATGATTTCATTGTGTTTTATGCTATGTATGTCCATTGTGTGCATACTTAGTACATCGTTATACATTACATTTCATGCTATGTATGTTCATCATACCTAGTACATCATTTTACATTACATTTTATGCTATGTATGTTCATCATACTTAGTACATCGTTTTACATTACATTTATTGCTATGTATGTCCATTGTGTGCATACTTAGTACATTATTTTACATGACATTTCACGCTATGTGTGTACATTTGATTACATACTTAGTGCATAGTTTTTCACATGCTTACATGTTGGTATGACATTTGGTTTGTTTCAATGGGACAAAAATACATTCATTAACATTAGCTACGCCGCTCATTAGTAGGTAGTGGTACCATAGGAATTGACAACTCCCGTTCCTGACATCCTAGGTATGTTTGGATGGAAGGAATGACCGAATTTGAATACATAACTCAGATGAACCTTTAATTTGTTTAAAGGTTTATCACCACAGTCTCAAGGCTTGAATGTATGCATTTTTACAATACCGCATAGATGTTCGTATCAGTATAGCATGCAGTTTTCTACAAAACATAACTTTGATTTACTTCAATACCTTGTTTTGTACATTTTACCTATGGTATTTGATATATTTCACTTGCCATACATGACATTTTGTTTACACATTACATGATTGACATCTGACATAGACATTTTGATATTGATATACTTATTTCATAAACTACATTTTGACATAAACATTTTGACATAGTTACACAAAGACATTTAACAAATGGTTTAGACATGGGCAATTTACATTGGTGGTTTGTTTGGGTAAAGTGATTTAAGTAACGAGGCGTGTATAATATGATACAAGTATGGTGGATACGCCGCTGGTACTTCCTATATATAAGTGCTTGTATGGTATTACACATCGCAGCGTTATTTGAATCATTTCAGTTTAGACATATAACATTGTAAACAAATAACATATTTTTCACAAGACATTGATTTACAAACAACTTATCTTATACAAACTCATTTTACATGGTTATTCATTTAACCATACATTATTCTCTTATTAATACATATCATCTGATCTTATCGTTTTTCAAATGATTTACAAGACAAAGCAAATTACAAGGTTCATGACTAAACATTTTCTCAAACATAAGTCATGAATTCTGTTTTCACAAAACCTATGTATCTCACAGGCATTTTTATGCTGACGTACCTATTTTCACATGTGTTTTCAGGAAATGATGCATAGGACTTATCAAGACATACTTAGGCGACCATGTGCCTTAGTGACTTAAAACGAGACAAGAACTAGTTAATTTTTGTTATATACTCTTTGTTTCTTGTTTAAAACAATGTAACTCTCTTGTTTGTTTAATAAAACAAAACTTTAATTGCCATGGATTTGAAACAATTAATTCTGTTACAACACTCCCCGACGTTTCCGCCACGTTTTGCATGTTCTACGTGGACGGGGTGTGACACTTCATTTGTGATAACCACTTAATACATTCATTCCAACAAAAACAAACACTAGATTTCCTTTACCTTCTTTACACATGCATTCAACAACTATATCCACAAGGACCACAACCACACGAAAACCAAAATATATGACAATAACTCCATGTTATCTTAGACCAGAAAGCTCCATTGCTTCAACCACAAGTGAAGAGTCTTCCATATAATCTGATTATATTTGTGGAATACTTTCTAACCCCTTAAATCTTGGGGTTTCAACACTTTGTGATGCTTCCCATCTCTCAACTAACCCTTCTCCTTCCAACATTCTCAATACTTCCGACATTTTCGGCCGATAACCAGGGTTAAATTGCGTACACAATAGCACAACTTGAACCATTTCTTGCAACTCCACCCGATCGAAATCTTGTTTTAATGCTTTATCCACCATTAAGTTTAGTTTTCCTTCTATACGGAGCTTCTTTACCTGTAAAACAAACCACATTATCGCGATCAGATAATCAAATGTAATAAAGTGTAAAACATTAAGAACGGATTATATAACGTACCCAATCTAGCATTATTCCTTTCTGGTTAGCTGCTCTTCCAAAGTCAACGGCTTTTTGTCCAGTAATCAGTTCAAGAAGCAAGATCCCAAAACCAAATACATCGCTTTTTTCCAATGATTGGCCCGTTGATAGATACTCCGGGGCAATGTGGCCCACGGTCCCACGAACAGCGGTGGTGAGATGAGAATCACGGTGGTCTAATAATTTTGCCTGCCCGAAATCACCAACAACAGCCTCGAAATCTTCATCCAAAAGAATATTAGCCGCTTTAACATCACGATGAATTATTTTGGGGTCACATTGTTCGTGTAGATATAGTAAACCTCTTTGTAAACAATTCCATATCCACTCTTCCCGAGAATATTTTTTGCATTAAAATGGTCGGTTGCAGCCCGAAGTTCCTTGAAAGTATACCTCTTCAAGTGGCCCAAACATACCTCCGGAGAATATTGCTTTGCATATATAATACATTTAACACTTATTTAATAATAACAATAAAACATTACTAAAATGCATATAACACACTAATGACTAACCTTTAACATCAAAGAATATTTGTTGGTTTTTCCTATACCGTCACCATATAAGCAATGTGATGACTATGATTATTAGGAACAAAGCACTGAAGCTTGACCCGAGAGCAACAGTCAAATGATGTCTTTTTCCATTTGATGAGGATTGGTCTAATAAATAAATTGTTAGTTTATAACTAATAATCCTTACATGCAATAATAGTAGTATGAACTGAAAAAGACGAACACAGTATCACCTGTAAAACCATCTGGTGGAAAAGAGAGAGGTTCGGGATAAATATTTGAACAATTATTCACAGAATTCTGCCCGCAAAGTAAAGGGTTGCCAATGATTCTGAAACCGAAACAACATTAACATCAGATAAAAATAAACAATCTTTTTATCCAAATATTAAAACTTGATTGTTGCACCTTCAAATTGCAATAATCAATTAGTTCTAATTTCAAAACACAAATTTAAACGCCACTCGAGATGAAGAACTCACCTAAACGTTCTGGCCGATAGTTTTGGCATATGACCACTGAGATTATTGTATGATACGTCCCTGCATAAGAAAGAAAATTGTATCTGCGAATTCCTAAACCCTAAAATCCTCAAACTGAACAATAATCATAGCACATTAGTATACAGTGACAAATATAAAAATTAACCTGAGAGGGAGGATGAGCAACTGAAAACCCAAGATCGCCAGCGATGGAGAGGGCATGGAGCATACCGCCGAATGAGTTGAGGCCAATTGTCGATTGAATAGAGGTCCCTTGAACAACAGCAGTAAAGCATGAGCGAGAGAGACGAAAGTCAGCAACTGAATTTGGAAGACAGAGTGAGTTATATGGGTGAAAAGAAACTGGCGGAACCCTAGAATCAATGGGAAGTTATCAGGGACGTGGGGAAGAGGTGGAGGAACCGTAAAACTGCATAGAACTGCCACAATAGCAGTTAAAAATGTGAGTTTAAATGGTCAGGATTTGATTTCAGCAACATCCAATGGTAGAGATTCATTTGAAAGGTAGTTAGACTTAATGGGTTTAATATATATATATATATATATATATATAGTTACCTAATATGCAGAGCTTTGCGATTTAGACCACACGGTGTTGGCGTTCAAAAATAGCATTGTTGCTTCTCAACGCTGTTCACACCATCCCGTCGATGACTTTTAGGATGGTGTTATTGATTAGGCGGGGAATCTCCACCGGCGTGGAAGAGTTTTTGGGGTCGACGTGGCACGTGGTAAATGGACGTGGATGTTAGCCGTTTAACCCCAACGGTTAACTTTTAAAATTTTAAAAAAGAACTTAATTTTAAAAAAAAATAATACACAAGGTGTGTGACACGTGTAAAAAAAAATGCCATGTTTCCACGCCTCGGGCCACACCATCCATTTTAACAGCATGTCCCGTTCTGACGCGTGGTCCACGTATCGCATAATGCCCCATCTTCAAGCCCCTCCACACCATGCATTCTTAGGGTGGCTTCAAAAGTGGGGTTATGTCATAGAAGAGTGGATATTTCGGACATCCACTCTGATAGATGTGGGTACAAAGAAGAAATAGTGGAACATATCTTTGTCGCGTGTTTGTTCACTCGAAGTATTTGGTGGAACTTTTTGTGTGGGTTAAAATCCCTATGCCTAATACGAACCCATCTCTGAAAGATATTATTAAAACTTTACAGGAGAGCCAAGGTCGCAGCGCCGAAAAAGATAGTGTACACAACGGCTATAGCTACAGTTTGGATAATATGGGCCGCTAGAAATACTAAGGTGTTTTGAGGGGACATTCATACCAGTCAGGAGAATGATGGAGCTCATCAAAGAGGATGCATTTTTATGGATCTGTAATCACTAAAATCTACCCTCGATTGATTGGGAGAATTGGGTTTCATTCGATGTATCGAGTATGTTGTAATTTTCATTTTTGCTGAATGTTTTGTATTATCTTTCTCCAGCTCCTTGTTGGGCTCTATATATATATGGTAAGGAGTTGGCTACAAAGTTCAAATTTCCTAAAAAGTGTAAAAAAGTCATAAAACACCAAAATGAAGATTACTAAAACATCATATATGTTGGTTTTGTGTTGTGTTTTGGATGATAAGGCTCTAATTATGGAATGACAAAAATTACTGTTTTTGATGTTGATTAGCATGTTGTGTTTTATATTCATAGTTCTACGATGATGTGTTTGAAGTTTTTATGGACTATTAGGGTTTGAATATGGTGTTTAGTAATCTTCACTCTATTATTTGTGGGTTTTAAGTGTGTTTTATGGCTGAAACTATAATGATGTATGACTTTTTACACTTTTTAGCAAATTTGGACTTTGTAACCGAACCCCAGCTTACATATATAGTGTGTTTGCCGCTAAAAAAAGAATTGACCGTAGTCGTAACCGAAGTCATCGGTTAATCGGTTTGGTTAATTCGTTACTTTGTCGGTTTTCGGTTCGTTTCGGTTCGGTTAATAACCAAATCAAACACGGTCTAAAATTTTTGCTTAGAAATACATGTGATGGAGGTATAAATAATAAATAAAATAGATGTATAGATACATGAAATGGGTGTATAAATAAATGAAATGGAGGTATAAATACATGAAATAGATGTATAAATACATGAAATTGAGGTATAAATTGTTACACCAACTGAAAAGACGCAGCGGAAATACGTACCATAAAATTTCTTTTATTAAAAACGTTCCAACATAATTGAAATTCCTTTCTATGGTGAGTCTTTAACGATCATTACATTTTCGTTCCATTTAATACATAACACATATCATATATTTACTTTCCACACCACACATTCCCGTACAATCCATGTTATGACTCGATCTTCAATCGCTTACGTCTCGTGATGACCATAATCCGTAAGTCTGTACAACCTGCATTCACCACATACATTCACATTATTAGTACTTGAAGCATTATATGATCTAAGTGTATAATTAAAGGATCACATCGCGTTTCATCCTTATGTAAGTTTCCATCTAGCTATCCTTCTGAATTCGAGCATTTCATTCCAGGGTCTATCCTTTGATGAGCATACAATATTATACCTGCACTTCATTTCAATTCTCAAAACAATTCGCTTAACATCGTAAATCCTTATATATTAAAACCATTTTTATCTTCGTACGAGTCTCATTCATTGGAAACGTATCATGTAATAACACATGTATAAAACATCTAAATCAACTCTTTCGCGTACGAAAAACCTACTACAAACATGCATACCACCCTACCCAAACTCTTTTGTACGTCATACTTGCTTACAAAACCATTAAACAAATCATAAACACTACATCTACGCGTAATTTCTCATACATACTAGTCCACACGTACATCCATATCTAAACATATTTAGCTATGGTTTCCACTTTACCCTATATCATATGCATACGATAAAGATCTTACTTATAAGACTTAGCCATATAATATCAAAACCACAATTATATATGTTAGTGTATCGGCCACGTCTCCTTACATGTTCCTATGGGTTTCCGTTCTTATCCAAACCCCACAAAAACCTTATAGTAGGCTTAGGGTACCTTTGGGTAGCTTATCGGGGCGTTGGAAACAATAAAAAGTGAGAAAAGTGCGAAAAACGAGTTTCCGGCATTGAACCTGCATAGGCAACAACATAGTGCGTCGGGTGCAGCGTAGAAGGTGGCATCGCCGATGCCTCCTCTGTAGTACAAACGCTGGATTTCCCTTTTTTTGTTCATTTCGCCCACTCATCGCATATCCCGGAAGTTCCAAGACGTGTAATAACAACGTTCAAGCTCCCATATCCTTCTAATACTTAACCCCAAGATCAAACCAACTACCCCATCTCGCTATATTACTTTCTACGTTTTGACCCGTTGGATCTTACCAAGCATTTTCCATTATGTTTGATCTATAACAACTTACTACAACATTTCTTGTCTCATTTACTTACATCTCATAACCATTCCTACCTAACTCCTAACATTCATGCAACAAACTTCATTTATGTACTAAGAAGTGAGATTTCGGAAATTCACTTACCTTATGCGTCCGTGTTTGTATCCGCTTCCTTGCCTCTTCTTGACCCGTTAGCCTTTCGCGCTTGAGTCCATCTCGACATGATCCCTATACTTCATGTCATCGCAATCACATTCTTGTTAGCATACATAATTGTACATGTTAATGATCATATATATTGCATATTTCACATTTGACTTTCACTTATCATTTGTAACAAGCACAAGGCATAAATTCAACAATGCATCATTCCAAATTCTTAGTTGCATTACTTTCATTAGTCAATCATTCACTAATATGCATAGCTCAATTCACTGAAAATAGGCTGTTTTGGCATGTTCGTTTATTGTACTTACGAGCTTGCAAAAATTACAATCTTTTTATGTGACGTGCCCCTCGGAGGGGTTATCCTTGTGTTAAATATTTAGAGTCTAACTCTCTACCAAAAATTTGTAAAAAATCATTTACTAAGCAGCAATCAGATTCGTCACTTTCTGACTGCAGCTCATGGAAAAATTCATTTAAAAATCCTCATTATCCGATTGACATAATTTCAGTTGGAGATTTTCATGACCTCCTGAAGCTACCTACAGTAAAAATTTGAGATCATAACTCAATTCGAATTGAGTTATGACATTCGTAATGGGCTGCAAATTCTGCCAGAAAACGCAGCCTGAACCTTCGATACGGAAAAATTCATAAAACGTTCAATTTTCGTCGAAAAAATGCAATTCCAGTTTTGAAAGGGTTTTCCTGGAAGTTCATCACAAACTCAATAAACATCAGTTTTTTATAAGATTTGAGCCGGTTACAGGCGATTAAATTCGGCTGTAACTTTCTGGACAGATTTTGTTTTATCACCCAAATCCCACAAACGATTAAAGAGTTATCATCAATCAAGCATATAACATATTCTTAGAACATACTTCTACTTAATCACAAATGAACTACTTTCACATATAGAATTTCATCAAGAACATACTTCTCATGATATTTTATTACTAAATACATCATGTCTACATTCTATGCATATTCATTCGTTATTTATATCCAATCTCATATAATAATCTCACTTATGCATTTCATCAAACACTTGGTGTGCGTACTACTATTTAAGCATAATGTACAAGTGATTTAAGCATGTTCTTCCCAATTTCATAGATTATCAAAATCAATCAAAATTTCATACAACATTCTTCCAAATCAGTTTCATCTAACAATTATTCACTAATAACAATCCTCATACTTAGCTATTACACTAATTTACACATAATTCACCCATGTTCTTCACAATATTCCTAAATCAAGTGGGGTTATAATTCAAATCGTTCAAATAACCAAGCTCAAACAAAATTCTTATTCAATTGTGTAATCCTAACTCACAATTACACAAATATCCATATGGATTCACGATTGGGTCGAAACCCACTTTCTACAATTCATCAATTAGAAATTCGACTAACCACTTTGATGAACAAGCTTAGATGGTTAGAATTTGAGTTCATGCATTTGATTTGGCTTCAAATTTCCTTCTAATTTTTGTGGATTTCAGAAAACAAGGGTTTTCTTGTTCTTGCCCTCTTGGTCATTCTCCAGCACACACACTGAATGTGTGTTGTATGTTTTGTTTTGATTAAAATAAGTTTCATTCATTTGTTCAACTCTAGTCCTTCTAGTTCTAGTTTTTATTTATTAATGCACAACTTTTATTCTTTCTTTGTTATCATCACATTTCTTTAACTTATTTATTTAACTAAGTTTATCATACTACATACTTAGAACTTTTAAGATAAAATAAATAAATTGCATATTTTTGGGGTGTTACAAGTAAAAATATTCCATTATATTCAATCTCGGTTTTCGGGGCGTTACATAAATAAATGAAATGGAGGTATAAATAAATGAAATGAAGGTATAAGTACATGAAATGAAAGTATAAAACATTAAATACATGAAATGGATGTATAAAAGCTAGAAATATATGAAAATATAAATGGTCTGGTTCGGTTGATGGCTGTCACACCCTGCAAAATCAGAGTTGGTGTGTGTGGATGCGATTTCTGGATCGATTCCTTTACCAATGAATGCGTATGAACATGTATCTTGTGCGGAATCTAAGTACGTGTGTGAATTGAACACGAAGACATAATTATAAGATGTTTTCTATTGATAATCTGACAGTTTACAACCACGAAAACAAATAGACAGAGTTTTCCCACTCAAGTCACAAAAGTTACCAATGACCAAGACCCTTCACACATATATATAATAGTGCTGGCTTCGTATGAAGCTATATAAGCTCCCTTCGTACGAAGCTGCAAGTCACTTCGTACGAAGCCATGAGGTCCCATCATACGAACCGACCAAAACTCACATATACTTTATCTTCTGCTCTGTTCAGCACCAGTCTTGTCTCATCTGATTAAGCTACGATATGTGATTGACGGAAGTGATAGACATTATGCACTCACATACTCCCACTTGGATATTCCTGCAGTCAATATCATAGCTTTCTGTCTCTCTCTGAGTCTTCTAGAAATGTTGACATTTTTAGAAACACGGACTCTACTTTTTTCTCTAGCCGAATCCTCGTGGATATGCTTACATCTTTAGCTGATCCCCCTTTCAGTTAACTCTATCTTCAAGCTCCCCTTTGTTAAGCTTCCGTGCTTTATAAGGATCGACACCTGGTTCTTTCTCTACAAGCTCCTCCAAGATAGTTATCTAGCTCTTTGAATGCACTTTCCCCCTTGCTTTGAGCTCGTCTTCAGACTCCCCCTTAGACTCAACTACCGGGATCGTAATCTAGATTAGTATCTGCACATCTCAAATCATTTGTAAGATATTTGACAATTTAACATGAATAAGATGGAGCATTTCAAATATGTGACTGCACAAGACATCGTTTGTTCACAGAAACCTTGCTCACTATCTGAAAGTACATACATTTAACAGTGAAAGATTTTTGTTTTTCCAAAATCGGTGACCTGGCTCAAAATTTCCTAATATTGATAACCTGGCTCAAATTTAACACTATGTAATTTCCCAAGACTAACTTTGCTCTCTCCCCCATCAAACAACTATATATTTGACTGTAAAAGCATCCAAAACCTTTCTCAAATTATCATCCAAGTCCAAATTAATGACCTTAGAGATTTTACAAACTGTTTTTGAGATTTTTCATGTAAAACTTCAAATTTCAAATTAATGAACTTGTTTATTTTCAGAAACATGTTCAGCATACTTAGATTTTGAAACTCAACTTTCAAACATCGGTTGTCGAAAATAAAAGATAATAAAAATCAGTTTGAATTTTTCAAATTTTATGCTAAAACACACTGAAAATCTTTTTGTGATTTTTTCTGTAACATAAAACAGTAAAGAAATATTTACAGACAATATTTTTGTTTAAGATGTGTTAGAGGATCATATCAGTTTATAACCAATCACTAGCATCGTTGAGCTATAAACACTTTAAGTTCTAAACAATTCACTTAGATTATCAGTATACCGATCCACTTAAATTTTCACACAAACTTCAATTGTTCTGAGATACGTGATTTAGTGTTTTAAGAACTTAACTTATTCGCGTGTCTCACCTCAGAATATATACTCCCGTATCAAGATTCCCTAGATTCAGTCTTACATGTGAATATATTATATTGATATCTGTACTCTGGGTTATTGCGAGACCTTGAGAGCTCAGGTATGAACTACCGTTTAGTCAAAGAGATGAAGGCTCGACTTTAGGCGTGTCCCACATAGGGACCTTCTTTATGTAACATCCCGTGTTTTGAAAGTCAAAGTCAAAGTCAAGATTGAAGTCAAAGGGAGAAAAGATTGCTAATTGCGATCTGTCACTCCTTGCTCAACTCCTGTTTTGACTTCTTTGACTTGTAGATAGTCTATTTTTGTTGTTATGTTAGTTGTATTATGTGGAGTACTTGTTAATAATCGAGGTTTAATCGATGTTTATCGCATGTTTATTCGCTTTATCGCAATCGCACTCGCAACTCACTTATGTATTCAGGTTATTGTTTTTATGTGTGTGTGCCTTTTGTGTGTTACTTGTGCATGTTTATTTACGTTTGTGTGGTGGTGATTAATCGAAATGCAATCGCAACTCAATCGCAATCGAATCGTAAACGCTAAACGCAAGTTAATTATGATGATTGTATGTTAGATATAGTAGTTAGGGTTAAAAGTAATTTGAAAGGGAAACTCTATCGCATCGCAACGCTCAATACGCGAATCGAAACAGCCAAAATCGTCGCGCCGAACACTCGAATCGAGTGGCCGGCCGATCGAGTGGCCACCCGATCGGGTGGCAGCCCGATCGGGTGGCAGCCCGATCGGGTGGCAGCCCGATCGGGTTGCCACCTGATCGACCAGCCTTTCCCCCACTTTCCTTTTATGGAAATCCTATAAATACCCCTCATATGTCACATCACTTGATGTTGACAGCTCTCACTCGACCCAACTCGCTCCAGCTCACTTTTCTTCCGATTTCTCGCGATTCTTGTAAGTTTTCAACCTAAATCCTGTACTTTCTTGATCTACACGCACTCCTACACCTTTCTATCTTTTGAATATTAACTTTTAACCGTGAAATCACTAGATTTGAGGTGTTCTATGATGATGTCATCATGGAGTTCTTATGAACTTCATGTTTTGGCTTCAATACACCAAGAACAACTTAGATCTGAATGATTTCCACATAAATAAACAAAGATCTTTCATAGATCTGAATATATTCATGGTGAAAAGGATTGAAAGATGGTTTTACAACTTTCTTTCAACTCTTTTACACTCAATGCACTCAAAACCGATAGATTCAGAGCTTGTTCTAACCTTCTACTCTTTCTTAGTGATGTGTTGGTTCAAGATCTGGATTCTATCCAAGAGATTACTGATTTCGGGTTAAACATGAAACACTGTCTCGAACAGTTAACTGGTCGGACTAGGGTGATTCCTATTCGATCGGGTCACTAAGTCTTGACGAGGTTTTGTTGTTTGACACGTTATCGTATAGTCTCGAGAAAACGCAACTATAAAAAACAACCAAGTATAAAGACGATCAGGTCGACTGGGACGGATTGCCGTCCGATCGGATTGCCACCCGACCGGATAGCCACCCGATCGGCTTGCACCTGGGTCCCACACTTAACTTTTATTTCAACATTTGAGGTTTTGAACATCGAACGGATTGCCGTCCGATCGGATTTCCATCCGATCAGATTACCACCTGACCATGTGATGTTTGGACTTCAACTCTTAACAATTTTCAACATGTTCCATGCATACGGATTGCCACCCGATCGGATAGTTATCCGATCGAGTGACCGTCCTGCTGTGAACTTGTTCTCAACCTGAGAAACCTCGCCAATCGGATCGCCGTCCGATCGAACAGCCGTTCGATCGACCGACCTGAAAGGTAGAGATACTTCTCTATTTTCACAATGCTACAACGAAAACTTCAAAAGACAAGCCATCATACACAAACACATCCTCACCAAACGAGGTGACAATCCAATCGAGTGGCCACCCTATCGGATTGCCACCAGATCGACTGGCCATCCGATCGGATTGTGATGTGTGCAAAATGCAACATATAAATTTCATCAATTGTGGCATAAAACTAACCCTTTTTAGTACTAATGTTGGAAAAAGTGTGCTTTTGTCTTCCTTTTGTATTTTCAGGATTAAATGAGCTCAAATTAACAAAAGAAGCAAAAAGACATCAAAATCTAACATAAATACAAGAAAAGGAACAAGACGTGACATGCCCGACCCCACGACAACATCTTCCCAAGCAAAACAAGATAACAGAAGACTGGACACGCCCCGTGCTCAGCCAGCACAGGGGCGTGCCCAAGTGTCAGCAGAAAAGACAAAGTGATAGAAGCTTCTATTGCCCACCACGGGGCCGTGCTTAGCGGACACGGGGCCGTGGTCAACTATAAGATTCGCACAATCTAGGCAAATCTTCATAGTACAAAGATTCTTCTGCACACGGGGTCGTGCTCAGCGGACACGGGGGCGTGGTCAACTAATAAGACAAAGCTGCATTAAATGAAGAAAGAGAAGGATGTGGACACGGGGCCGTGCCCACTGGACACGGGGCCGTGCCCGAGCTTCTGTTCAACCTATAAATAGGAGTGCCTGGCTCAAGCTCAAACCATCCCTTGGCACACCACCTCTCTCACACTTCACCCACCACCACCATAACACCATCATCCACCACCATCATCCATTGTCCATCGTAGAGTGTGTGAGTCGTCTCGGGATCCAAGATTGGTCGTAAGAGTTCTTGACAATCAAGGCCATGTTTGCCTAAGTCTCTTACATCACTTGGTGAAGACAAAGTGTCTATTGTAATACTTTTTATTTTTAATCTTTTCGCACTTTTTACTTGGTTTTGTATTAATGACTTTAATAACTAGTTTCTTATGTTGAAGGTGATCTTTCCTTATCGTTTGTCCGTGGTGTCTTGACATTATTTTACTGTCTATATAAAATAAAAGATTTTCACCATTCATATCTCCACGGTCTATATGGAGGTATGTTGGCTACCTGGTCGGGGGTTAAGGGAACGGTTTGGTAAAGGTCTTGCCATTGTTCAGCGTTTAGAGGTCCTGCAATGGACCTGGGTCAAATTTAGTAGGACCTCCTTCAATACTTAACGGTATTGGATGGCGGGGGTCCAAACTCTTTGACCCCCTCATAAGTTAACTACTATTAATACTATAACCCGGCTATTTAGGACTGTATCTCTGCTGACTCAGACTACTTAGTCGAGGGTAACGTCACCTCCAAAAGTGGGGCCTACCATAATTTGCATTAATAACTTAATTAATTATCTTCCAATAATCCACCCTTTTAGGATTGTATCCTTGCTGACTCAAACTACTGGGGTGAGGGTAACGTCACCTTCAAAAGAGGGGCCTACTACAATAACTAAGATAATCTCTTAAATAGTGCAAAAGTGCGGAAATAATCAAAGGTTACACTAGATACGAGTCGGAACCAAGTGATTCATCTTGTCTATCTGTTTTTATTTTTATTTTCAGCATTTTTAGTTAGTTTTTATTTTTCTTAGCTTAAAACATTTTTCTAAAGTTTTTGATTTGATTAGACGTTGAGGATAAACCGGTACTAAAAGCTCTTGTGTCCTTGGACGACCTCGGTATCTTACCAACACTATACTACGCTCACGATGGGTGCACTTGCCCATATGAGTGTCTAGTGTTAGTGAATATCGTGTTTTATAAATTTAAAACTTGACTAAAAAGTGTTAAAGGGGCTTAAAATATACACCTAATATATATAACACTTGACACCCATCAAGTTTTTGGCGCCGCTGCCGGGGACACAATGATTTTAAGAAAGCTTAAAATCGACGGCCTAATCAGTTTTTCAAAACCTTTTTAACGCGCACATTTTTTTTTCTGCATTTTAGTTTAGTTTTGCATTTACAGTAACCTGTACACGGGGCCGTGTTCACTGAACACGGGGCCGTGCTGCACATTTTCATAAAAACACCCAGTAACAGTAGCTTGAACACGGGCCGTGCTCACTGAACACGCCCCCGTGCTCAACGAAATCAGTAAATTTAACTAAAACGCCCAGATACAGATCCTGAACACGGGGCCGTGCTCACTGAACACGGGGCCGTGTCCAGCCTCTGTTTCCGTTTTTATTTTTGTTTTCTGATCTCGAGACTTGGGTGTGGTCTGCTGAGTGATTCTTATGGATCAATACTCAGGAGGTTACAACTACACCTATGAGGAGGATGATTATAGGAGTAATTATTGCACTAATTGTCGTAACCCACACTCGGTTCAAAATAATCACTCATATCAACCATCCAATTCATACACCTACTATGAGGAGCCCAGGTACGAACCATCAACTTCATACACATCCTATGAAGACCAAAGGTATGAACCTCCTCCCTCATACTCATATTTTGATGAACCAAGGTATGAGCCTTCTTACTCATACTTTGAGGAACCAAGATATGAGCCACCACCTTCGTATGCTTATTATGAGGAACCATGGCGTGAACAACCCACCTCATATGAGTATTATGAAGAACAAAATTACGACCCTTATCCATCATATACTTACAATGAAGAACAATGGTGTGAACCATCTACTTCATATGGGTATTATGAGGAATAAAGGATCGAACAACCGGATTCAAACTTTGAAAATACCGATTCTTTTTCTATAACCGAAGTGGCCGATAGGATATTAGAACACCTTAAAGTTATCGATCGCTATATAAAAGAATCTCGCGCAAGGGAAGAGGAGTCCTGCACAAGAGAAGAATTAAAAAAGGAAGAGATAACTGAAAGTGTAAAAATGGAATAACAAATAAGTGAAGAACCGACACATGAGTTAAACAACGAAAAAGGCGAGTCCGACAACGTTAAAATTCAAGAAGAGTCTAATTTTGAAGAAATTAATCTCTTGTCACCTTCTTTCGAAAATCATTGTTTAGTACCCACTCATGCTAAGTTTTTAAAAGAGTTAAACACTAACACTAAAATTGACGAAACAGTAAGTGTTAAGTTAACTAATGATCAAACCTCGCTAATAAAAGAAGACCCATTTAAAATTAACATTACACCGGTTCCATGTTTCTTTCAAAATTCATTTATTAGTAATGTCACGATTGATAAAGATCTTTGTGTTAACATAATGCCTAACTACATTTTCGAAAAATTAAGTATTAGTGATTTTTCTCCACTTCAAATACCCTTTTTTCTATCTAATCGGAGAATAATAAAATCAATCGGTGTAGTTGAGGATGTCTTGGTTCAAACAAATCAAATGGTAATCCCAACCGACTTTGTCATCCTTGATGACGCTCCTCTAGTGTTGGGACGACCCTTTGTAAAAACTCACGAAGCTTTGAAAAACCGGAAGTTCAACAATCTACCTCTTCAATTAGGGGCATTTAAAAAGAGTGTCGATCTTGAGCGATCAATGAAATATCTATTCGGCAATGACGACCCCCTAATTGAAGATGAGCCAGAACCACCTGATAAGGTGGGTCTAGCCAAGGACCCTTATAAACGTGGCGCACCACGGAGGCATTCCGCGGAACTATCCTTAGTTTAATTTAGAATAACTTTTATATTTTCTAGTTTAGTTTTAATTTTCAGGAATAAAACACACTCGGGATGGTGAAGGATGATAAGGGAAGCTTGAACCAACACCCCATGCACAAAAACAGAGCATCCCGACGATTTTTCTTCATTACAGCAAGTTCAGCACGGGGCCGTGCTCACCCCAACACGCCCCGTGCCCAAGGTTCTGTAGAAAATGCCCAGTTCAGGTACCTGGACACGGGGTCGTGCTCACTGGACACGCCCCCGTGCCCAGCCTTCTGTTTACTTTTGGTACTGGCAGTCTGGACACTGGGCCATGCTCAGCCAACACCACCCCGTGTTCAGCTACCCAGTACCATAAAATCTTGTTTTTAACCCACTTTTACACATTTTAATCAACCGAAAAACTTATTTTTGGGACACATTGAGGACAATGTGTAATTTAAGTGTGAGGGGGATGCTAAAACCTTGAATCTTGCAAGTCCTAAATACAAGCCTTACACAGGAACCGCTAATCACCCCAAATTTTTTCAAAAATTTTTCATTTTTTTACTTGTCTAAGTTTAACTCGGGAATTTCAAGTTCTAAAAAAGTTATATTTTTACGAATTTACAACCGATAGCGTCGTGATAAAAAGAACCAACATAAGAGAATTATGAAAAGGCATGGCAAACTTAGTTAAAATTTGATTATATATACTTGATCACATAAAAAACCCATTCCCACAAAAGTGAGTTTTGAGCCTTTATTGAGCATACAAATACATATCATTAGACTAAATGCTCATTTTTCGTTTCTTGTGTGAATAGCCGCTTGGTTCTTATGACTCTAGAACTTGCCATGACGATACATTCCCGGTCCTTACCAACTTAAACCCGAGTAAGTAAATGATGGAGGCATTAGGACTAACCCTTTTTATTTCTACACCATTATTTTTTTACCACCTACCCAAAATCCCCCTAGTTAGCCCCTTTGAGCCTAAACCTTTTCATTTCATAACCCAAACCAAAGACCCTTTTACCCGCCAAAACCTTTTTCATTTTTAACCCTTTGTTTTAGTAACAAGTTCGGTTTCTCGTATGACTTTTCAAAAAAAAAAAAAATGATGATGATGATGAAGCAAAAGGGAAATAAACAAACAAGTTTATCAAAAATAACTTTGTTTGAATAGTGGCTTCATCAAATTAAAAAAAAAAAGGTCTTACGAAAACCGACGCTTTTTATGCCTTTCGCCCTTTTACTAACCACTAACCCAACCACCTACCTTTAGCCCAAGCCTAACCCTTCACCCCAAAAGTCCTCTTGATATTTACAAAGGTGTATAGTTAAAAAGGAGGAGGATTGATTGCTTGGCAAGCTTATGGTAGGAGTAAGTTCCATGCCGCTCTCGAGTGATTCACTAAAATACATCTTCGGCCGAGTGTTGAGTGATCCCCCGTGAGGTATGTGAGCTTGTATATAAATAGAATTTTAAAGAGGCATGTTATGCCCTAATAAGTAATTTATCTTATGAAATGTTTGTAATAAATCATGACGAATAGGTATGTAAATAAATAAAAATAAAACTAAATAAAGAATCTTGGAAATCCCGACACTCTATGACAAGCCCAAAAACCTTCTTCTCTACCCATTCCATTTGGGTGTGTAATAGCCACATATTAAAGAGTTTTGCTTGAGGACAAGCAAAGATTCAAGTGTGGGGGTATTTGATGTGTGCAAAATGCAACATATAAATTTCATCAATTGTGGCATAAAACTAACCCTTTTTTAGTACTAATGTTGGAAAAAGTGTGCTTTTGTCTTCCTTTTGTATTTTCAGGATTAAATGAGCTCAAATTAACAAAAGAAGCAAAAAGACATCAAAATCTAACATAAATACAAGAAAAGGAACAAGACGTGACATGCCCGACCCCACGACAGCATCTTCCCAAGAAAAACAAGATAACAGAAGACAGAACACGCCCCGTGCTCAGCCAGCACGGGGGCGTGCCCAAGTGTTAGCAGAAAAGACAAAGTGATAGAAGCTTCTATTGCCCACCACGGGGCCGTGCTTAGCGGACACGGGGCCGTGGTCAACTATAAGATTCGCACAATCTAGGCAAATCTTCATAGTACAAAGATTCTTCTGCACACGGGGTCGTGCTCAGCGGACACGGGGGCGTGGTTAACTAATAAGACAAAGCTGCATTAAATGAAGAAAGAGAAGGATGTGGACACGGGGCCGTGCCCGAGCTTCTGTTCAGCCTATAAATAGGAGTGCTTGGCTCAAGCTCAAACCATCCCTTGGCACACCACCTCTCTCACACTTCACCCACCACCCACCACCACCATAACACCATCATCCACCACCATCATCCATTGTCCATCGTAGAGTGTGTGAGTCGTCTCGGGATCCAAGATTGGTCGTAAGAGTTCTTGACAATCAAGGCCATGTTTGCCTAAGTCTCTTACATCACTTGGTGAAGACAAAGTGTCTAGTGTAATACTTTTTATTTTTAATCTTTTCGCACTTTTTACTTGGTTTTGTATTAATGACTTTAATAACTAGTTTCTTATGTTGAAGGTGATCTTTCCTTATCGTTTGTCCGTGGTGTCTTGACATTATTTTACTATCTATATAAAATAAAAGATTTTCACCATTCATATCTCCATGGTCTAGATGGAGGTATGTTGGCTACCTGGTCGGGGGTTAAGGGAACGGTTTAGTAAAGGTCTTGCCATTGTTCAGTGTTTAGAGGTCCTGCAATGGACCTGGGTCAAATTTAGTAGGACCTCCTTCAATACTTAACGGTATTGGATGGCGGGGGTCCAAACTCTTTGACCCCCTCATAAGTTAACTACTATTAATACTATAACCTGGCTATTTAGGACTGTATCCCTGCTGACTCAGACTACCTAGTCGAGGGTAACGTCACCTCCAAAAGAGGGGCCTACCATAATTTGCATTAATAACTTAATTAATTATCTTCCAATAATCCACCCTTTTAGGATTGTATCCTTGCTGACTCAAACTACTGGGGTGAGGGTAACGTCACCTTCAAAAGAGGGGCCTACTACAATAACTAAGATAATCTCTTAAATAGTGCAAAAGTGCGGAAATAATCAAAGGTTACACTAGATACGAGTCGGAACCAAGTGATTCATCTTGTCTATCTGTTTTTATTTTTATTTTCAGCATTTTTAGTTAGTTTTTATTTTACTTAGCTTAAAACATTTTTCTAAACTTTTTGATTTGATTAGACGTTGAGGATAAACCGGTACTAAAAGCTCTTGTGTCCTTGGACGACCTCGGTATCTTACCAACACTATACTACGCTCACGATGGGTGCACTTGCCCATATGAGTGTCTAGTGTTAGTGAATATCGTGTTTTATAAATATAAAACTTGACTAAAAAGTGTTAAAGGGGCTTAAAATATACACCTAATATATATAACACTTGACACCCATCAGATTGCCATCCGATCGGATTACCTTCCTATCCTTGGTTCACTTTGTATCGTTTTACGCGCCGCTTATCGTTTATACTATCGTTCTGATCAGGCAAAACCCGCTCTAAGCGCTCCCTTCAATCCATCATCACTGTGAGTATACTCGAACCCTTTTTCCTTTACGCACTTTTGGGTGTTACATACGTTACTTATTCTAAATCACATCGAACACACTATGCAATACTTTAACGCTAACCGATACCGCATGTTATACGTGACTTAATGAATGCTTGTTTGTTATGTTTACACATGGATTGCTGTCTACCTGCCTTAGCAACGATAGTACTATAGTTTGGACTCAGCACCTGTTCACTCAGGGGTTGTTAAGGACAATTAATCACATGGTTCACAGTGGTGAATCTATATTACGAACTGCCTTGCGCAGTCAACCCGCAGTCATTGGTATTGATAGGATCATGTCGATAACTTACGTGCTTCATTTCACACTGTGTACGTGCTGGTTATGCGTAAACGATTTCGAACTCTATTATATCTATTAAACTTGTATGCTCACCTTTACACTATGTGTATTGACTTTTACTTTAATGTATGTGGCATGTGCTTAAGATGTTAAAATGCTTGGCTTGCTGTGAAATCGAGGCTAGGAAAGGTCTAGAAACCAATAAATGAAGTGTCTGTATTTGAAATCTGAGTTGTCAGAACAGAACTATTTGTCTTGAATTTGTCGGTAATAATTATATTACTTCTTATGTCATGGTATGGGACGTGATGCTTTAAATAATTGGTAATCATAGTTGTTATGGAAACTTCTGGACAATCTGTTTCGCTCAGTGCCATGCCCCGATGTTTCCGCCATCGGTTTGGGTGTGATAGATTGGTATCAGAGGCATAACTATAGGGAATTAGGAAAGACTCGACCTAGTCTGGGTCGATGTCTTAGAAACGACCTAGTCTATAGTTAGGTACCAACAGACCGACTTTTTTTTTGGGAAACGAGGGAAGACCCCCGGGCAAACCTTTTATTAATGATGTTTAAAACAAAGATTACAAACAACGAGCATTTAGCCAAGGCAACTCGCCAAAAGCCAAAACTCAAAAAAGAAAACAAACACAAACCCAACATACACCAAACACCAAACAAGAAAATAAAATGAAGCTAAACTCCACGAGCGATGTCTCTTGCCGATTCATCCGTTTCGGATTCAACCTCCACTTCATCTTCAACATTTGTTTCAATCAAAGCTTCCTTCACCGGATCAAACTTTGTAAGCATCACGTAATAAGCCTTCAAATTCTCCGACCATGAAGAAAATACATCATCCGGCGGTTGCGTATTAGTCTCGTAGAATTTTCGAACCATTAGCATTTCTTTTTCCCACAACACATGCTCGGTATCAAAACAATCTTCCTCCGCATGAAGAGATTCAAACGAATTTTTTGTATCAATGATCGGGCTTTGACGAGGCCCAAAATTCTGAATTGAAACATCAAAGTACCCACGTCCATTTCTTGGGCCTTTGTTTTCCATTAGAACCGGATCAGATTTTAGTCCATAAATGTTTGGGCCAGCCGAGTACATAACAGATCCTGGGCATGGTGGGCCTGATTTGCTTAATGGAGGGTAGTGATCAACCGAACCCAAAGGAACTGGGCCTGAATTCACAGTGTCACAGCCCAAACCAGTGCAACTCACTGTTGGGCCAGTCTTTTCAGCATTTAAATTAAGTCCAGCAACCTTTTTAACTGGGCCTGCTCCTGTCGCTTGTGCACAGCCCACATCAGTGCCCAGATTGGGCCCAACAGCCTTATCGCTCCCCTACAATTTCATTTCCGATACATTTTCCGACATAGACTTTGACTGCGGTGCATCTTTCTGTACATTTTCAGACGATTTAACTAATTCATCTTCATCAACAACCGCTGCCAATGAACTATCACGTCGCATCATCCAAATTTCAAATTCACTTTTTCCTTTTAACGATTCCTTCACTGGCGTCAACAGCTCCGAAACATCTGGTTTCACCGGAATAGGAATATTTCTATTTTCCGAATGATCATACGAAAACTTCACCGTTGAAACTGTTGGAACCATGGAAGCAGATCTGCTCAACTCACAAACCTCTTGATCCCTGTAGGTTTAAGCTTGCTTGCTTGCTATTTTCGCTATTCTCGCCTACACTACACTATCAATGCACTCTAATTTTCGAAAAATGAACAAGCGATTAGGTCGATATTAGGTGTGAAAACCGCAAATTCTCAACTAAGTTGCTTGTTCGACCCGTATTTTATCTATAAACAGGAGAAATTGCGTTGAATCAGGAGTGAAATCTATACTTTGACGCATAATTCTCCCTTATTTTATCAAAACAGGAACGAAGTTGTTAAGTCAGGGGTGAAACCCGAACCTTGACGACTTGTTCCGATCTCTATTTTATTTTACAAACCTCTCACCAAAGTCTCGATGAATTCCAAGGACTCGTGTGCTTGGATAGCTCAAAGGATGGGTGCCATTCACCACATGTCGGTGATAGAGCACAGTCTATTAGTTCAACAAGGACTTTTGAGTACATCCTTGTGAATAGTCGAACCACTTTGGGAAGTCAATGTCTATCTAGCCTGAGGCGATCTATTTTCGATTTCAAGCTCGCAATCGCCGATTTTTATGTGTTTTGATTCTGAACTCGCAACTGCCGACTCTGATTATTCGTCATTTTATGTGTTTTATGTGATTTTATCTGTTTTTGTGTTACGATTTTTTTTGGTGATTTATTCGCTTTTCACTCTTCACTTTAATCGGCACACACAACCCGCACTGCACATCTATCTCAACCCGCTACCAAATCGTTGCTACATGTGGATGATCGCATGATATGTTACTCGCTTATGCTATACTACAACCTGTGTGTTCACTAAGCGCAATCGTTATTCTTGAACGCTTGCAGACTTTGAATGATAGGTTTCTATATTCTGACTGCCTCTTGTGCTTATATGCTTCTGTGCTTCCGTGCTTTACGTGCTTATGTGCTTTTGTGCCTATGTGATTCTGTGTTTATGTGCCTATGTGTTTATGTGATACATGTTTTGTGTGTTCCTGAGCTTTAGTAGTATTAGGCGTGTGAGGTGAGATTCGATTATATTGTGTCTGAGTCCTATGACGATGTCTGTTGCAGACAATGTCGTCATCTGGACCCCGTCAGCCCCGAACTACTCGTCAAGAACAGAGATACAAACGTCTTGCTGCTCTCGTCGCTAAGCAAGTGGCGAAGGTTGTTCCTCAGATCATGAGTGAACTATACGAGAATGTGAGCAAATCTTCTGAAGAGTCCAGGACTGAAACTCCTAAAGCTACTCCTAAAGCTGCTTTTAGCTTCAAACAGTTCAAAGCTTGCGGACCGAAAGAATTCACTGGCGAAGATGGCCCTACGGCCCTGTTTCAATGGTTCGATTCGATCGAGGTCACCCTGCGTCAGAGTGGATGTCCTGACAATCTCCGCACTCTGAATACTACCGGCGTCTTCCAGTCCCACACTTTAGACTGGTGGACGGCCGAGAGAAACAAACGCGGAAATGACGCAACTTATGGCTTAACATGGGATGAGTTGAAGAACGTCATGCTGGAAGAGTTCTGCCCTCCCCATGAGCGCCAAAAGTTAGAGGACGAATTCTGGCATCTAAAGCAGAAAGATGGTGACAACGCTGCTTTAACTGCTCGCTTCAAGAAGCTCAGTATAATCTGTCCTGATCAAGTGAAGACTGCTGATATGACGATCAAGAAGTATATCCGAGCCCTGCCGGATTGTGTTGCAGATTTTGTGCATGCTTCCAAGCCAGCAACAATCAAGGAGACTTACATGCTTTCTGCTGAGATCAACGACAAGCGAGTCAAGTCTGTCTTCTGGGATAAAGCTACCAAGAACCTGCATCAAGCTACTGCCGCACTAACCGCCGAAACCGCCGCCGCTTCTCAATCTTCAAAGTCCTCTCGTCGCAAGAGGAAGAACAGCAACTCCAGCAACAAGAACTGTGCTGTCACTACTGCTGCCCCGCTTCAAGCTGTACAAGCTTCACAGCAACCGCAACACCGATCAGCTCCAGCACCAGTTACCCAAGCACCGCCTGCAAAGCGTGCTTACACTGGTCCTCACCCTGCTTGCCCGACATGCACCTACCATCATCCAGGTGTATCGCCTGCCGATTTTGTGTGCATTGCAACATGTACGGCCACTTCACTGCCAACTGCCATACATGTCCTCGACAAGCACCAGCTTAAGCTACTCCTCATCAAGCTCTACTTCCAGCTCCTCAAGGCCAACAAGCGCTCAGGCACCCACTATCAATGCTAGAGTTTGCTTTGCTTGTGGTGATCCCAACCACTTCACAAATATGTGCCCAAACAGAGTGGTAAAGCAAGAGCCACAACAGCAGCAGCCCTAGCAACAGTAGCAACAACAGCCTCAACAGCAACAACAAGCAGCTCGCGCCAGAACTTTCAACATCAATGTGCGCCAGGCCCAGGCTGACAACAATGTGGTTAATGGTACATTTCTCGTGAATGGTATTTATGCTTCGTGTTTGTTTGATACTGGAGCCGATAACTGTTTTGTATCATTTAAATTCGAGAAGCTCCTTAATCGTAAGCGCTCCCATCTCCCCTCGACGTTCGATGTTGAAGTTGCCACCGGAAGAACCGTCGCTATCAATTCTGTTCTTCGTGATTGTACTCTCGAACTCAACAATCACATCTTTCCAATCGATCTCATACCGATGCGGCTCGGTAGTTTTGACATCATAGTAGGCATGGACTTTCTTCATGAAAACCATGCTGAAGTTGTATGTTTTGATAAGATGATTTGATTCTCGCTTGCGAATGGTGACCAACTTTGTGTTTATGGCGAAACTCCCTCGAAAGGTCTCAAACTCATGTCATGTGTCCAAGCTAGCAAGTATCTCCACAAGGAATATAGAGCTTTCTTGGCTAACATTGTAGTAGCGGAGAAGGAAAAGAAAGGCAGACCTGGTGTAAACGATGTTCCAGTGGTTTGAGAATTTCCTGACGTTTTTCCTAAGGATCTTCCCGGTCTTCCTCCAAGTCGTGATATCGACTTTCGTATCGACCTCATTCCTGGAGCAAACCCTATTGCTAGAGCTCCTTATCGACTCGCTCCGTCTGAAATGCGTGAACTCTCGAGTCAGCTCCAGGAATTGCTTGATAAAGGCTTCATTCGCCCTAGCACCTCTCATTGGGGCGCACCAGTCCTTTTCGTTAAAAAGAAGGATGGGTCGTTCTGGATGTGCATCGACTACTGGGAACTGAATAAGCTGACAATCAAGAATCTCTATCCCCTGCCTCGAATTGATGATTCGTTTGACCAGCTACAAGGTGCTACGTGTTTCTCGAAGATCGATCTACGCTCAGGCTATCACCAGCTACGCATCCAAGAGGAGGATATACCCAAAACCGCTTTTCGCACTCGATACGGCCATTATGAGTTCGTTGTTATGCCTTTTGGTTTAACCAACGCACCCGCAGTTTTCTTGGATCTGATGAATCGCGTGTGTAAACCATTTCTTGACCGCTTCATCATCGTGTTCATCGATGATATCCTGATCTATTCCAAGACAAAAACCAAACACGTGCAACATCTACGTTTGGTTCTCGAACTGCTCCAAGGGAATAGACTCTACGCCAAGTTCTCCAAGTGCGAATTTTGGTTGGAGGAGGTTCAATTCCTCGGTCGCATTGTTAATAGTCAAGGTACTCATGTCGACCCCGTGAAGATCGAAGCTGTTAAGAGTTGGGTTACGCCAAAGAACCCGTCTGAAGTCCATTCTTTTCTCAGATTAGCGGGCTATTATCGCCGATTTATCGAAGGATTCTCTAAAATCGCTGTGCCGCTTACCTCTCTCACGCATAGAGACAAGCCTTTTTTTGGGGAACCGAACAAGAGACTGCTTCCAAACCCTCAAGCATATGCTCTGCAATGCTCCTGTCCTCACTTTGCCCGACGGAAACGATGACTTTATTGTCTATTATGATGCCTCGAACCTTGGTCTTGGCTGTGTTCTCATGAAACGAGACAAGGTTATCGCCTACGCATCTCGTCAGATCAAGATCCACGAGAAGAACTATACAACCCACGACCTCGAGCTAGGCACAGTTGTTTTTGCGTTGAAGATTTGGCGACACTACCTTTATGGTACCAGGTGTATGATCTTCACCAATCATAGGAGCCTACAACATATCTTTAACCAGAAAGAGCTAAATATGCGTCAACGCCGGTTGGTAGAACTTCTCAACGATTACGAATGTGAGATCTGTTATCATCCAGGCAAAGCAAATGTCGTTGCCGACGCTTTAAGCCGACAAAGCTATTTAAATAGCGCTCGTAATGTTCAAGCCCAATATGATCTCGAAACCCTCATCCCCGAAGCCCAACATGCTTGTTTTATCGAACACACTTTGAAGAAGGAAAGGATTCTCAACGATGGAGCCTAGCTTGTAAATAAGTCGAATGGGATATTCCATTATCTGGACCAAATTTGGATCCCTAAGCGGACCGATTTACGACAGATTTTGATGGAGGAAGCCCACAAATCCCGATATTCTATTCATCCCGGTGCCGATAAAATATACCAGGACCTTCGCTACAAGTACTGGTGGCCGGATATGAAGAGAGATATCGCCCTCTATGTTTTTCGAAGTGCCTGACTTGCTCGAAAGTCAAGGCCGAGCACCAAAGACCCTCTGGCTTGCTTGAACAACCCGCGATCCCTATGTGGAAGTGGGAAAGTATAGCTATGGACTTCATAACGAAACTTCTTCTCATGCCATCAAGTCACGACAACATCAGGGTTGTCGTTGATCGTTTGACCAAATCTGCTCTTTTTCTGCCGATACGAGAAGACTACAAGGTAGAGAGATTAGCCCGAATCTACACCAATGAGATCATTTGTCGTCATGGGACACCTCGCGACATCATCTCTGACCGTGATGCTCGGTTTACCTCGCGTCTTTGGGAAACGTTTCAAACGGCTCTCGGTACTACGCTTAATCTAAGTACCGCTTTTCATCCCCAAACGGACGATCAGACTGAAAGAACGATTCGTACCCTTGAAGACATGCTCCGTTCGTTTGTCATAGCTTTCGGTGGTAATTGGGACACTTACCTGCCTTTAGTCAAATTCTCGTATAATAACAGTTATCATTCCAGCATTCAAATGGCACCGTTTGAGGCATTATACGGAAGAAAATGTCGATCGCCTATTGTGTGGCACGAGATCGGGCACTCACAATTAACCGGTCCTGAGCTACTGCAAGAAACGACTGACAAAATCCTCCAAATTCGAGACAATCTGCTGAAAGCTCGGAGTCGTCAGAAAAGTTACGCCGATAGACGACGCAAGCCACTTGAATTTGACGTTGGCTACCATGTACTCCTAAAGGTATCACCTTGGAAGGGTGTGGTCAGATTCGGCAAGAGAGGAAAGCTCGCGCCTCGATATGTTGGACCCTTTAAGATTCTGAAAAGGATCAGAAAAGTGGCTTACAGACTCGAACTACCGGAAGAACTTAGCAACGTTCACCCGACTTTCCATGTGTCAAACCTCAGAAAGTGCCTGGCTGAGCATGATTTGTATGTACCACTTGAGGATCTTCAAGTAAACGAAACACTACACTTCATGGAGAAGCCTGTCGAGATCATGGATCGCCAAACCAAGCAGCTCAGACGCTCGCGCATTCCCATTGTGAAGGTTCGCTGGGAAGGCAAATGAGGTGCAGAGTTCACTTGGGAACTCGAAAGAGACATGAAGGCGAAGTACCCGCAGTTGTTTGTTACGGCATCGGCCTAATTTCGGGACGAAATTCCCTTAAGTAGGGGAGGCTGTAAGTTTCGAAAGTCAAAGTCAAAGTCAAGATTGAAGTCAAAGGGAGACAAGATTGCTAATTGCGATCTGTCACTCCTTGCTCAACTCCTGTTTTGACTTCTTTGACTTGTAGATAGTCTATTTTCATTGTTATGTTAGTTGTATTATGTGGAGTACTTGTTAATAATCGATGTTTATCGCATGTTTATTCGCTTTATCGCAATCGCACTCACAACTCGACTTATGCATTCAGGTAATTGTTTTTATGTGTGTGTGCCTTTTGTGTTTTACTTGTGCATGTTTATTTACGTTTGTGTGGTGGTGATTAATCGAAACGCAATCGCAATCGAATCGCAAACGCTAAACGCAAGTTAATTATGATGATTGTATGTTAGATATAGTAGTTGGGATTAAAAGTTATTTGAAAGGGAAACTCTATCGCATCGCAACGCTCAACACGCGAATCAAAACAGCCAAACTCATCGCGGTGAACACTCGAATCGAGTGGCCGGCCGATCGAGTGGCCAACCAATCGAGTTGCCACCCGATTGAGCTGCCACTCAATCGAGCTGCCACCCGATCGGGTTGCCACCCAATCGACCAGCCTTTCCCCCTCTTTCCTTTTATGGAAACCCTATAAATACCCCTCATATGTCGCATCACTTGATGTTGACAGTGCTCACTCGACCCAACTCACTCGAGCTCACTTTTCTTCCGATTTCTGGCGATTCTTGTAAGTTTTCAACCTAAATCTTGTACTTTCTTTATCTACACGCACTCCTACACCTTTCTATCTTTTGAATCTTAACTTTTAACCGTGAAATCACTAGATTTGAGGTGTTATATGATGATGTCATCATGGAGTTCCTATGAACTTCATGTTTTGGCTTCAATCCACCAAGAACAACTTAGATCTGAACGATTTCCACATGAATAAACAAAGATCTTTCATAGATCTGAACATATTCATGGTGAAAAGGATTGAAAGATGGTTTTCCAACTTTCTTTCAACTCTTTTACACTCAATGCACTCAAAACCGATAGATTCAGAGCTTGTTCTAACCTTCTACTCTTTCTTAGTGATGTGTTGGTTCAAGATCTGGATTCTATCCAAGAGATTACTGATTTCGGGTTAAACATGAAACACCATCTCGAACAGTTAACTGGTCGGACTAGGGTGATTCCTATCCGATCGGCTCACTAAGTCTTGACGAGGTTCTATTGTTTGACACGTTATCGTATAGTCTCGAGAAAACGCAACTATAAAAAACAACCAAGTATAAAGACGATCAGGTCGACTGGGACGGATTGCCGTCCGATTGGATTGTCGTCCGATCGGATTGCCACCCGACCGGACAGCCACCCGATCGGCTTGCACCTTGGGTCCTATACTTAACTTTTATTTCAACATTTGAGGTTTTGAACATCGAACGGATTTACATCCGATCGGATTGCCATCCAATCGGGTTACCACCCGACCCTGTGATGTTTGGACTTCAACACTTAACAATTTTTAACATGTTCCATGCATACGGATTGCCACCCGATCGGATAGTCATCCGATCGAGTGACCGTCTTGCGGTGAACTTGTTCTCAACCTGAGAAACCTCGCCAATCGGATCGCCATCCGATCGAACCGCCGTTCGATCGACCGACCTGAAAGGTAGAGATACTTCTCTATTTTCATAATGCTATATTGAAAACTTCAAAAGACAAGCCATCATACACAAACACATCCTCACCAAACGAGGTGACAATCCAATCGAGTGGCCACCCGATCGGGAGACCATCCGAACGGATTGCCACCCGATCGACTAGCCATCCGATCGGATTGCCATCCGATCGGATTACCGTCCGATCCTTGGTTCACTTTGTATCGTTTTACGCGCCGCTTATCATTTATACTATCGTTCTGATCAGGCTAAACCCGCTCTAAGCGCTCCCTTCAATCCATCATCGCTGTGAGTATACTCGAACCCTTTTTGCTTTACGCACTTTTGGGTGTTACATACGTTACTTATTCTAAATCACATCGAACACACTACGCAATACTTTAACGCTAACCGATACCGCATGTCATACGTGACTTAATGAATGCTTGTTTGTTATGTTTACACATGGATTGCTGTCTATTTGCCTTAGCAACGATATTACTATAGTTTGGACTCAGCACCTGTTCACTCAGGGGTTGTTAAGGACAATTAATCACATGGTTCACAGTGGTGAATCTGTATTACGAACTGCCTTGCGCAGTCAACCCGCAGTCATTGGTATTGATAGGATCATGTCGATAACTTACGTGCTTCATTTCACACTGTGTACGTGCTGGTTATTCGTAAACGATTTCGAACTCTATTATATCTATTAAACTTGTATGCTCACCTTTACACTATGTGTATTGACTTTTACTTTAATGTATGTGGCAGGTGCTTAAGATGTTAAAATGCTTGTCTTGCTGTGAAATCGAGGCTAGGAAAGGTCTAGAAACCGATAAATGAAGTGTCTGTATTTGAAATCTGAGTTGTCAGAATAGAACTATTTGTCTTGACTTTGTCTGTAGTAATTATATTACTTCTTATGCCATGGTATGGGACGTGATGCTTTAAATAATTAGTAATCGTAGTTGTTATGGAAACTTCTGGACAATCTGTTTCGCTCAGTGCCACGCCCCGATGTTTCCGCCATCGGTTGGGGTGTGACACTTTACAACTGCACTTGATTTATATCTTTCGATATTTTCTCAAATTTATGCAGAGGGAAAGCTTTGTTAAGCACGCAAAGTATTATACGAGGTCTAGGCCATTGCTGACGCAAAATCAGAAGACCAGGTATAATGCCCCAGATATCAAACAGTATAAAGACCTAGTATCTCAGAATCAGGCAACCTCTCAAACGAGATTTCGAAGGTTACCTATATATCTGAGAGATGTTCCCCACGAGATAAGAAAGTTATTGATTTTAGGTTTATATCTCGAAATCAATCTACTAAATGTGTAAAAACCTACTGACACATCATCAGTGAGACCGTTTATCACATTTGACTTTCCATTTCTTCAGCGTATTGTGATTGTCTACTGATGTACTATCATTTCATCTTTTTACACAAACACTCATTTTGAATTTTCTATTGTTTTAGGCTTTTTCAAATTTTCACATGTTTTTGTATTTTCTGAAAATATTTACTCCCCCTAAAATCCAAAACATGTAAAGAAAATTTGACAACCTGATACAGATAGCTTCATCTCACCATCCATTTTCTGCTTAGACACGCTCTATCTTGCATAAAGTACCCCCGTGATTTACAATACATTGTTTTTTAACAATGTTAAAACCATTTAATCACTTGTGAAATAATCATGTTTGTTTAGCCGTGAGGGTTTCGGCATATTTAATCAACGTATTTTTCAAATTTTTGATTTTTTAAACAAATTCGAAAACAAACATATTTTTTCATTTTTCAATTTTTGACAAAATAAAAACATATTTTTGGTTTTTAAATTTTTCTATTTTTAGGGTTTTTGATTTATGGTTTATTTATGTACAAAAACAAATAAACTCCCTATTTTTCAGTTGCAGGGATCCTCCTCCTCCTGTGCCAGGCTGCTCCTCTCATCAATCTGACACTCATCCGTCTGCTGGAGCACCTGCACATTCTCCAAACTCAATTAATTGAACAGTGCAACCCAGGCCTTTTGACCTTGGGTATTGTAACATAATAAGAATCATTCAACTTCGGAAAATCTTTATCATTTTTCACAAATACTTTTTCATTCTGATTATCACTCACAGAAGTCGTGTGTTTCTTTGCCACCCAAACTTGTCCTTTTGAAACATTCCTTGATAAAATCTTGGATCATTTTGAACATTTCATTTTGATAAATCATTCTTAGGTTTCGATATTTGTTTTGGTTCAAATTTGGTTGTTTTTTGTTTCTAAATTTGTTTTGATTTTGGTAAATCAACCTTTTGTTTCCAAATCTGTTGTGACACAACTTTGGGTGTCCTTGATTTTGGCTTCTGTGTCTTAATCTCAACTTTCCTTTTCTTTTCGACATCAACAGGTTTCAGATTCGGACATTTGCGACCAATATGTCCAAACTGATCACACTTAAAGCATGTTCTCTTTGAAACATCTTTGGCCTGTTGTTGTTGCTTTTTCTGAGCATAGAACTCTTCATTAGACTGTCATCTAAATTGGAGTTCTTTCTCTTCCTCTGAACTTGTTCCATGAACAAAGTTCGTCTTTTTCTGATAATTTGTCTTTTCAAAACGTTTCTTTTCATTTTGTTTCTTTTTATAACCCAATCCAGCCTTCATGTTTTTCTTTTTGTAACTAGGTTTGTTATAAAAAGTTTTCTTGCTTTTACCAGCAAATTTTGCAATTTCAGATTTTTCAATTTCTACCAATTTGAAAACTTTGTCAATCTTTTATGAAGTCACATTCTGAATCGACACTTCAATATCTGAGAATAATTTGTCCTATCCAATCATGGTATAAGCTAATCCTATCGGATCATCATTCACATCTTTCTCAGATTTTGAATTTTTAAGATAATTTTTATGAAAACTTTCCTCATCTTCATCATGTGATTCAAACTTATCTGTTTTGGTAGACTCCTCTGTCAAAACGCTTTCAACAACCTTACCTACCACCTCTAAATCACTAAGATCATCAGATTTGGTGTAAGTCACATCAATGTTGTCAGGTAATTGGTCAACCATGTTTATTGCTTTTTCCACCTTTTCGCCATCATAGAATGTATAATTATTTTCCAACGGCGGTGGAACCTGATGGTATTCTGACCCAATTCCATCTTTGTTCTTTTCAGACTCTTTACCATCCGGTGTGATGTTGAAAATACATTCCAAGATATATGAAGAAGCATGATAACTTTGAAGTTTGTTAACCAATTTTTCTTTTTCAGCCAGTTCATCTTTAAGTTTAGCAACATCATCAATATACTGATTTAAAACTACTTGTTTTCCTTTATATCTGGCTTCAAGAAATTTGGTTGTTTTCTGACATGCTGACAATCTATCATCTAGACTTTTAACTCTACTTTTCAAAGTTTCATAAGCTTCTTTTACAGTATGACATGACAATTTCATTCCATCATATTCCTTTTGCAACTCTTGAATAGTTTTATCTTTATGAACACATTCGTTGCAATCAGCTGAACACTGTTGTTTCAAAACTTTGTTTTCTTTTTCAAGATTTTCACATTTTTATGTCAACTCTTTTTATTTTTCTTTCAAAAACTTTTCATTTTCAAGCATTTCATCACATTTTTCTTTGAAAATCTTTTCTATTTTAGTAAACTCAATGTCTCTGGATCTCAAATTTTTATCCTTTTCAGTACAAGCCCTGCACGTTTACATGAATTTCTTGCATTGTTCATCAGTTTTAATTCCAATTTTATTTGATGATACAGAAGAATCAGTTTGAGTTGTTACCTCAACTTTTGGCACCGTGGCTTCTTTTGCCATTTGATTTTGATCTTCTTCAACCACCTATTGTTTCTCAGCAACAGCTTCCTCTACCTTCACATCAGCTTTCTTCACCTCATCCACCAACTTCTAGCTTTCATCAACGATTTCCTCTACCGTCTTCTTCTTCTTCTCTAGACTTGCATAGATCACTTTCTTTATTCCTTCATCTACCTTTTGTCTGTAGTTAGGAATCTCTTTAAGCCCTTTACATCAAACTTCCACAGTTGGAATAGCAGCAACAAGTGCTTCAAAATCTACCTTTTCAGGATCAACAAAAAAATTTCTCTCTTAGCATCCCATCTATTTGCCCTTTTTGCTTCTGTGAAAGCCTTATACACATCACTCAAATACATTCGTGCATGTTGTTCCTCTCGGCTCTGTTTAAACTAAGCAACCAGTGCCCTTTTATCTTCCTTTATTTATTTTCCCTAGTTAAATCCTTCATCCTTATGAAATGTCCTGGGTCCATCATGAATCGTCACCATAGCTTGTTTCTTTTCTTTAGAAGATCCTTCATCTATCTATTTTGTTCTTGATGGTTGTTCATTGTTGCGATGATAGATGGATTTCTTGTAATAGTCTTCATGAAAAGGATTCACACTATCATCAGCTTGGCGGTTGGTGCATTCTCTCTTAAAGTGTCCCCTTCTGTTTACACTTGAAACAAGTGACTTTTGCTTTGTCGAATCCCAACTTCATATCAGGACCTTCAAGACACTTTCTTCCAGTTATCTACATCAAACGTTGTGTCACACCCTAACTTTTGCGGAAGCGTATACGTGTGACTTGATTGGTTCTCATTGCATACGATTATAATAAACAACTTATATGATCAAAATGATGTTCATCCATTCATAAAGTTCAAACCATTACAAACACCAGTCATTTAAGTTTCAATCAACACAACCTTTGATTAAGATACAAACCAACAAAAGTGGATGACATCTAAACTTGAAATTTACATCCAAAAACAACACCAGCGCCCAAGGTCCAACTTGTTTTCCTGAAATACATGTAATTTTGAAAACATCAACAAAAGTTGAGCGAGTTCATGCATTTTGTATGAGTACTGATAAACTTGTAAACATTTGAGAGACTCCTTTGAAAACAGGTATGAAAAACGTCTATGAATAGATCAATTAATGTTTTACAAGGACATTAATGTATGTGAAGACATAGGGAGTACTCAATCCGAGTAGATAATTGTTGGTGTCGAATCCCCTCGACTATGTCAAATTTCCCCTCGACTGTGTCAAATCACCTTGACTGTGTCAAATCCCCTTGACCGTTGTTGAATCACCTCGACTGGGACACTAAAGCACTCTAAGTGGTCACATAAGGACCATGAGTGGGGCTCGGCCGTACCCGTTAGATCTAACCTTTGTCCATGATTCTTACGAGAGTTATAGGCGTTTCATATTCAGTCTATGCTCACATGATCTAATAGTTCATTTCATAGCCAAATCATACCATTTGAACATTCGTAACATGTATTCCACTCCCGAGAGTTATAATCCGAAAACAGTAAGAGAAAAGGGGGACATGAACTCACAAGTTTGCGTCCTGCTATCTCATATGCTCAAAGGTCCTTCTATGAGTAGTACAACTACCTACACTTGTGCCATGTTTTATTAGACGTTTAGGTCGTGTAACAACTCTTTGTCTTAGTTGTTCATTAAGACCTGTTTTGAAAATCTTGGTACACTTTGAGTTACATCTTTGATGTACAAATATAATTTCAAAGTATATAATTTATTAGTTAAAATAATTATATTTTAACTTGAATTATATTCATCCACTTATCTGGAATATTGTCAAGATAATATATGTTTGCCTTAATTCATTTTGTAATTATTTTCATGGATATTCCCCAAGTATGGGCATAATTATACTTGTGTATTTTGCCAAGTATTTGTGGTGCATCCCGGCGTGTATTTGTACGTACGAGAATACGTATTTTTGTTGTATTTATTAAGTATTCTTATACTTCATTTTTGTATTTAAATTTTCTGGAATATTATTTTTAACCAATAAAAATCCACCAATATATATTCTTGAAATATACGTATTTTAAGAAAACTTTATAGAAAATCATCCATATTTCTTCCTTGGCAAAAATGATTACACTTCCACATAAACTTCAAAAATAATATATTTTCAAGATTATCTTAGAGAATGTTTATAAATCCATTTTTCACCCAAAAATAATATATTTTTGGTTTGTTTAAGAAAATATTTATTTCCTTCAAAATAATATATCTTCTAATAATTCAAGAAAACATATATATCTTTTCTTCATGCAAAAATAAGGTATTTTCTATTTGACAAAAATATTATATATTTTTGTAACACCTGTAAAAATTATAATTTCCGTTTCCTTGGTTTCCAAAATACCGTTTAACTTATTTATCGAAATATATATGAACTTAATCTCGGAATATATATATGTAATCCATATTCCTTGTTCGGTTTGTCCAATATTCGGGTATAAATTATATATTTGTTTTCTTGGAAATTTTGGTAATACTTTGTATTATAATTCTTGGTATTTTGGTAAGTTATATTATTTTAAGTCCTAAAATAATATAACTAAGACACATTATATACAAGTAATCACACAAATTGTGACTTCTAAATATATTTTCCTAAATATATACTTAGTCACTTCTATTTATCAAAAATCAACATCTAACTTTTGTAACAAAAATTATGGCAAATTTTATATGAAAAACCATGGTAAAAATTTACTTGTAGGAGGGGGGGTAGTTGCACGGACCTCCCATCCGCCGGAGTATTGCAACTCCGCAAGCTAACAACGTCCCAATGTTGCCTGGCGGTGAGTACCCACGGTGAAGAGCCCCAACACCCCAGAAGGGCATTGCCGGGAGTCGAACCGGTGACCTCATGAAGAGGCCTGGGTGGGACTGGCCAACTGGGCTACCCCAGAAGGTTTAAAAATTTACTTGTAAACACTTGTTTAAAAATATTTTTCTAAGTGTTTAAATTCTAGAAAAAAATTTGCCGTAGTTTCCCCTTAAAAATGGAGGTTTCCATGTTTTCAAAGAATATCATTTTCTTTTAAAAATCATCACCAATCAATCAACAATTCAATCAATACTTACCATGAGCCAAAATCTTTCAATTTACACTACATCATGAATTTGGAATTTTGTAAAAACTTGTAGTAATTTAGTATGTTGTTAAGTAAGCTTAGTTTCCCTTAAAAATGTGGTCATTTGTTTATAAACATCATTCTTGCAAAATCTAGCCCTTTACAACTTACAAGATGATTTTTCTAAAAATAATTCTCTTGCATTTTTCTTGTTACAAACATGTTTCTAGTCTTGATTTAACATTAAAAATGTGATTAGTTTCCTTAGAACTCATGACTTTGTAAATCTTATAAGTAAACTTGGTTTCTTGAGAAAACCATTTTTGAAATCATCCATGTACAAGACTAAGAACATGTTTCATACTTCATTTTACACAAAATCATCTTCATTTTCAAGTTCATAAGAAACATAAAGGATGATCATTTTGTTTTTTCACAAGATCATCCTCTCACTTGCTAGATCATGTGTTTAATCACAATCTAGCAAGCTTCTTATGATGTTTAACATCATAAGCACAAGATATCAGCAATCAAGATGCACACATACACTAAAACAACATAGATTATTATGATTTTGAGCTTTATGTTAAGGATTATCTTCTTGTTCTTTTTTGAACTTCATGTTTAACCATTAACATAATCTTTTAACCATCAATATAAGAAGTAAAAACAAGTTGCAAGGGTCTTACTACTAGCACAAGGCTGGGGAAGAACAAAGATGAAGATGATGATGAAATATAGTGGTTAATAGCTCCTTGATAAGGTCCTTCCAATTCCGATGCTTGAAACCTTCTTAGTTAGGCTCAAGACACCTTAGAATCACCTTGGATCACTTGGGAATGGACTAGAAAAGATGATAGTGAGCTTGGGGGTGTTGGCCGTAGCTTCAAGAGAGAGGGATAGATGTCTATGGAGTTGGAACAATGGTGAAATGAAGAGTATAAGTCTTATGGTCCTTATATCATGATCTTCCAACATCAAACAACTTAGTGGATATTGTGCTTGGAATCTAAACAACAAATCATACTATTTAATTAAAAGAAATCACCATGTGGGCCCTTATGTTGGTAACCGTAAGTGGGGGGGGGGGGGTGTAGAGTTGAGTTTCAATTCTTGGTTACTTCCATCTAGTTAGGTTTTTAGTGTTAAATTTAGGGATTTAAATGTTTAGTGTTTATATGATGTGTTATGATGTTCGGTGATGATAACTAACTTCGAAACACTAAAACAATGCTTCTAGAGAAAATCTGGTGTTTCGGGTAGTGTTCGGTTGTTCGGTTGGTTACCGGTTCGTTAAAGTGCTAAATTGCGTAGTTTAGTGTGCTTTATGCAGGCTTTTGTGACAGTTTTGATTCCCGACACTTAGGAAGGTATTCTGGACCATTAAACCATACTTCTGCATTATATTTAGATGTTAAAAAGCTAAATATTGCTGAATTTTGTTATTTTCTGCAGAATCCTGCAGTTTTAATGTGTTTCTGGCACTTTCTGGCACCTAAATCATCACTTGGTAAGCAATTTTACAATCCCTACTTTCCTACACACTATTCTAGTGTAACTCTTGGTTTCGGGCTCATTCTGTGTCTTAACATCACGTCTGTCTAAATACTGAACTCCCGTTAGTACTTCTAGTTTGTCTGATAACTGTGCTAACTTTGTTTCGTGCACTAATTGTACCATATTGTGTTGCATATAATAATGATGAAAAATCTTGCAACATGAAATGCCTTTGTATGTATATGACTGTAATTAGATATTCATTCGTCTTGTTAATTCAATCATGCATCATCATTAAAGTACAAATTACTGCTTATCCTTGTACGGAATACACGGAAAAGTGCCAGTTGTTACATTCTCCCCCCGTTAAAAGAATTTCGTCCCGAAATTCAAGCCATTTCATCGGTCGTACGGGAGTTGTGAATCAAATGTGGATACTTAGACTTAATTTAGTCTTCATGTTCCTAAGTAAACTCTGGGCCATGATGTGAATTCCAACGAGCTTTAACAATTTAAATACGACTTCTCCGTGTTTTGTGGACTTCCAGTCCGTAACCTTAACAGGTTCTTTAGTACATTGGAGTTTGTCGCTGATGTGAATCTAGTTTGCGGGAAAGACAACTGTTTCTTGAGTAGGACTCTTCCTGAGGTTAGACACGTGAAACGTGTCGTGAACACTGCTAAGTTCCTTTGGGTGTCTTAGTTTGTATGTAACCGTTCCGATCCTTTCCAGGATCTCAAAAGGTCTAAAATACCGTGGGTTCAACTTCCCACGCTTTTCCAAATCATATCACGCCTTTCCAAGGCGAGACTTTTATTAAAACCACATCTCCAAACTCAAATTCCAACGGTTTTCGCCGCTTGTCGGCGTAGCTTCTCTATATACCATATGCTTGATTTGATACGATCACGTATCTGAACGATCCTGTCTATAGTTTTCCTGTACCAAGTCAGGACCAATAAGTTATTTATCCCCGGTCTCTGTCCAACACAGTGGAGACCGACACTTATGCCCATGGAAAACTTCAAACGGGGCGGCTTGAATGCTGGTGTGATAACCATTATTGTAGGAAAACTCCACTAAGGGCAAGTGAGTATCCCAGCTTCCACCAGAGTCCATCACACAAGAACGTAGAATGTCTTCTTGGGTTTGTATCGTCCGATAACTTTGGCCGTCCGTCTGAGGGTGAAAGGCGGTGCTAGGGTCCAACTGTTACCTAAACGCCTTCTGAAATGTCCGCCATATCCTTGGCACAAAACGACCATCTCAGTCAGATAAGATAGAAACTGGCACTCCATACCGCGCCACAATCCCTCTAAGATAAATCTCTGCTAATTTCCTTGTGTTGTCTTCCTCATTGATCGATAGGAAATGTGCAGACTTGGTGAGTTGATCAATAGTTACCCAAATCATATTGTGACCTCTTTGGGTTCTTGGTAGCTTTGTATGAAGTCCATGGAGGTTTGTTCCCACTTCCATACGTGAACCTCAAGTTGTTGCAGCAGCTCTGATGGTTTCTGGTATTCAGCCTTAGCTTTGGCACAAGTAAGGCAGTTACCCACATATGTAGTAATATCGGCTTTGATCCTGGGCTGCCAATAAGAGTCTTGGTACATCATGTCGAATCCAAGATGGATTGAGTACCTTGACTTCTAAGCTTTGCCCAAAATAAGCATACGTAAATTGTCGTGAGTCGGAACCCCAAAGTCGTCCCATGGAGTATAAGGTTCCGTTTTCCTTAGGCAATAACTGCACTTCATTCTACGTAACGCTTCAGCTTGAAGGTTCTCTGGTTTGAGCACCTCTTGCTCAGCTTCACGAATCCGAGTAGCGGGATTCGTCTGTATGGTCATCTCTAAGGCTCGCACCCCTAGAGGCTTCGCGCGATCCTTGCGGCTCAAGGCTTCTGCTACAACGCTCGCCTTGTCCAGGTGATACTTAATCTCACAGTCGTAATCATTCAGTAGCTCATTCCATCTCGTTATCTCATGTTTAACTCATTCTGATCAAAGATGTGCTACAAACCCTTGTGATCAGTAAAGATCGTGCAACGTTTTCCATACAAGTAATGACGCCAAATCTTCAACATGTAATCCATCGCACCTAATTCAAGGTTGTGCATGGTGTAGTTCTTCTCATGATCCTTCGATCGACATAATGCGTATGCGATGACTTTGTCTCGTTGCATCACATGCAACCGAGACATTGTCAAGAAGCGTCACAATAAACCACGAATCCCTTGGTACTCTTAGGTAAGGGAAAGATGGGTACCGTCTAGGTTAGTGTTGTTAGCGGTTGAGCAATCTTTGAAAAGTCCCCAATGAATCGTCTGTAAAGCCTGCTAACCCCAGAAACTGTCGTATCGTAGTCGGCGTCCTTGGGGCTTCCCAGTTCTTGATTACTTCATTCTTAGCAGGGTCGTTGTGAATTCCATTCTCATTTACCACGTGACCTAAGAATTGCACGCCGCGAATCCAAAATTCGCACTACAACGACCTTGCATATAACTGTTCTTTCTCCAAAAGCTCCAAGATAGCTCGCAGATGTTGCTCATGACCTTCCTTGGTCTTTGAGCATATAAGAATGTAGTCAATAAATAAAATCACAACCTTATCCAGGTACGGCCTACGCTCCTGATTCATGAGGTCCATGAATACCGTTAGTGTGTTTGTTAAGCCAAACGGCATGACAAGGAACTCGAGATGTCCTTATCGAGTCCTAAAGGCCGTTTTAGGGATACTTTCTTCTTGTATTCGCAGTTGAGGATATCCTGACCTCAAGTCAAACTTCGAGTACTAACTAGAACCTTGTAATTGGTTGAACAAGTCATCAATCCTCGGCAAAGGATACCGGTTCTTGATATTCAATTCTCTGAAGTCGATGCACAAACGTAAACTGCCAACTTCTTTCTTAGTGAATAGCACTGGAGCTTCCCAAGGCGAGAAGCTTGGTCTGATGAATCCTTTGTTTTAGCAGCTCTTGTAGTCGAGTTATTAGTCCTTGTATCTCGAACGAAGTTATTCGATAAGGTACATTCACCACGGGTGCCGCTCCTGGCACTAGGTTAATCCTAAACTCCACTCATCGCTGTGGAGGTAACCCAGCCAAGTCTTCGGAAAAGACTTCTGGAAATTCCTTCACAACGGGGATGTCTTCTAGCTTTGGCTCCTTGGTCTCCTTTTCAACAATATGAGCAAAGGAGGTTATGCGATCCTACTCGGAGGCGCTTCTGTGTCTCTATGACCAATGTGGGATGTCGTAATCCACCACCTTATGTGTCACACCCCAACCGATGGTGGAATCATCGGGGCGCGACACTAGGCGAATTAGATTGCTCAAGAGAATCCATAACAACTATATTGCGTTAATATTTAATACATTCGTTATCCCATACTAACAAATAATACAATCACTTAAGTTATCACAGATATCTTGTCCTCTCGAACAATGCAAATCCGACAACCAAGATTTTAGTTGAGTTTCTAGACTTCCTAGCTTGATTCGATATAGTCTGCGATCTAACCTGCAACATACGTTAAAATATTTGTCAATACAAAAGTATTGGCGAGTATACAGGTTTGATATGTATAGCGTAATAGATAAAAAGTGTAGCGAATTTCCATATGCAAGAACGTAACACACGACATATATACTCACAAAGCTGATACTACCAACTAAGTCCTCGATGCTCGAATATGCGATGGCAAACTAGACCCCGTCGGGCGCAATAGTACTATACTAGTCATGGTGGGACGTCGCGAGTATAAGCCCTAGCACATACGCAACTAGCATCACGTATATCTATGCATAACAGTTATTCGCAAGTGATAATTCGATTGTTTGAATAATTCGTTTGATAAGTTCGATTTGCTAGAAACGTATGTTACACCCAAAATACGATTAAAAAGGGGTCAAGTATACTCACAGTGCGTATTTAGCGGGAATGTAACTTGATTGGGTCGGTTACGGGTATGTCTGCGTTAAATCATTGAAGGATATAGTAAACGATGCACGGTTAAGCGAGAATGGTGTCGAAAAGTCAGTTATCCGGTCGGATGGTGCTCATCCGTTCGGATGGTGCTCATCCGATCGGATGACACATGGATCGGATGGGCTGGTCCGGTCGGATGGCAGTGGTTCGATCGGATGGCCTGCTGTCCGATCGGATGGCCTGCTGTCCGATCGGATGACAGCCTATCCGATCGGCTGGGCTGCTGTCCGATCGGCTGGGCTGCTGTCCGATCGGCTGGGCTGCTGTCCGATCGGCTGGCAGCCTATCCAGCTGATATTCGACTAATTTTGACGGTTTTTCAGCGGTTTTGACTGGGACGGTGTTCCTTCATGCAAACAACCGAAATTCCATCAAGTCTGACCTGTTCTAACGGCCGGGAACCACCCCGTTCCATCAGATCTGGCCGTTCTTGATGGCTTTTCTCAAGTTTAACCCGAAATCACACACACTATGGCTAGGCAACTTAGGTTTGGTGAGATTCGTTATAAAACAGGTGAAATTACTTAAATCCGAGCTGTTTATGGTAAGAATGAGGTCACACTTTGAAGTTCATGTGAACTTAGGGTGACATCATCTTCAAGGCACCTCAAATCCTTAAGAATCACACCACTTCTTGATTAGAAAACATAGATTTAGACTTGATTTATGTAAAAACGTATGGAAATCACTCAGATCTGAGATGTTCTTGCATAGGATGACATTACCCTTGAAGTTCATAAGAACTTCATGGTGACATCACCCTAGAATGCCCAAGATCCGAAGATTCCACGGTTAAAAGTGGAGATTTAAAAGGTAGAAGGGTGTAGAATTAGTTATAGATCAAGGAAGTACAAGATTTGAGTTAAATACTTACGAGAATCGCGAGAAATCGAGAGATAAAGGGGCTGGAACTTCTGGTCGAGCAGCAACAGTGACAACAAGTGTGTTTGAGGGGTATTTATAGGCAAGGAGGAAGGAAAGGAGGGCAGGTTGGCCTGGATCGGACGGCCCGTTCGATCGGCCGGCATGACCGTCCGATCGGTTGGCACTCCAGTCCGATCGGCTGGCATGTCCTGTCCGATCGGTTGGACTTGTCCTGTCTGATCGGTTGGACTTGTCCTGTCCGATCGGTTGGACTTGTCCTGTCCGATCGGTTGGACTTGTCCTGTCCGATCGGTTGGACTTGTCTGTCTATCCGGATGGCCACTCTGGCACGGTGGATTTCTCCATTTTTGATTGTTTCTATAGTTTTCGAAGTACGCACTTTTCATAGTTAATTTATATTATTATATATATGTATATATATATCACTAGGGGTCGTATTTACGTATCCATAATTCAAAGTTTCGATAATTAGCAATCGGTTTTCGATTCGAGTATGCGATTATTAGCGACGTTTCACGGCCATCAAGGAGGGTAGTATAGGTCCTTTTTTGATGTCATCGTGAACGTTATTGTGTTTTGTGCCACAAAGACTGACGGGGTACCACTCACTCGTATTGTCATCATCGTCACGACGACTGGAGCTATAGCACTCACCCAAGAGTCCTTGTTAGCGTTAATTATCTGCGTTTCGACACATCACGGCCACCGAGGAGGGTAGAATAGGTCCTCACTCAGTGCCATCGTGAGTGTTAGTGTTCGTGATCGGTGTAGTATAGCGATAATGTATTGCGAAAATATGCGATTATCCTTCGAATAGCGATGTATGCGATATAGTTACATTATGATCCGAATCTCTGGTGCTAGGCGTAACGAGTATATCGAGTAGTAACAACGCACGGAAGTGCGGGTTGTTACAGTCCCCCCTACTTTAGGAAATTTCGTCCCGAAATTAATCCAATAGGTAGACCTTTGAGAGTTGATCCCATGTAAGTAGCGATACAGCGAGTGATTTGACCGAGAGTTGACCAACGAGAGCATTTCGAATAAGAGAGATCGATTGCGATAGCGAGAAGGTGACGTAAAGACAGAAGTAATATCTCACGAGTTGGCGTTCCAAAGTACCTTGCGTTGCCTAGAATTCGTTAGTTCGATGCGATTGTAACTTAAGGAACTGAAAGGTTTCTCATGATGTAAAATTAACTGAGTCGATCATTAACTAATGTTACAAGAAACATTCGTTTTTAGATACTCAAAAGGAATTTTAGATGGAACTCTTGAAAATTTTCCTTTTAACGTGAGGTCAACGGAGTCGATGTTAACCGATGTTACAAGGAAGTTTAGGTTTTTAAACATTTTAAGGAATTCGAAGATGAAAACAGGGGTTACGAAAACTCTCCTATGACATGGGTTCAAGCTGAACTCGATGTCGAACCAATGTCTTAAGAAGGATTTTGTTTTGACGTTGTAAAAGTTTTAAGGAAAACTGGACTTATGAAACTTTTCTTGGACATGGAGTTAAGCTGATTCGATGTTATCTCCACGTCGTGAGAAAATTTCACTTGTCCACCGGTTTTAAATCAAAATTTTTATAAAAAGACGTTTTAATCAGCACAAAAGGTAGTTAATCACCGAGCCCCACTTGGCACTTTCCCACGAAAGTTTGTTAATATGTTTAAAACACTTATATATAGGAAGTACCAGCGGCGTATCCACCATGCTTTGCCCATATTACTTCTGTTTCGTGAGGCAGTGTCAGGTGTGCCGATATGACACGGATAGAATTTTGCTACCTTGGTCCAATCGAGAGGAAGTCGGACCAAGTTGAAGATAGAATCGAATAGGTTAAACAAGCGAGTTGAATTGCGAACGTTGCTATAACAGCGTACGCGAATAGCCTGGTGACACGAAATGCTTACGCGTCGTGTCTGGTTAGGCGTCGAACGGTAGACGATAAGCGATTAGCGCGATGTCGATTAGATTCAACATTGAACCCGCATGGCACGTTTCCACGAGAGTTTGCTAACATGGTGAAACACCACGTTTAACCAGGCTAGTTTTGCCTCATGAAGCAATGTCATGCGTGTTATTACCACATAGGTTGTACCAAATGAGCGAATAAGCGGTAGATTATACACGATAAGCGATAAGCGATTAGGTTATTAAGCGAATAACACCACACCAACAATGACGGCGATGGTAAACGGATTTCGATAAGCGGCAGTTGTTGCGTTGCAAGCGATGGAGGTATACACGATTTATGCGGTTCGATTTGATATATTATACCACAGAGTTTAACCAACATCAGACCCCACATGGCCCGTTTCCACGAAAGCCCGCTGATATGACTAAAAATACCTTGCTTTAATCATATGAGCTTCATCTCGTGAAGCGGGGTCATGTGTGCTAACTTAACACAAACTTCTCAGATATCGGTATAGCGATGGATTGACACACAGCAAACGATATAAATTCACACTATAAGCGATAGAGGTTGTGAGATACACATGGTAAGCATTTGCGATTAGTCGGGTTTTGTTTCGAATAAGCTTTCCGTTACGTTGCGACGCATCATGACTATCGAGGAGGGTAGAATAGGTCCTTACTCTGACAACATCGTGAGCGTTAATGTGCTTGAAGAGAATTGTTGCGACAGACTTACGACCAGTCTTGCGTTGATGCATGACCGTCCGATCGGTTGGCACTCCAGTCCGATCGACTGGCATGTCCTGTCCGATCGGTTGGACTTGTCCTGTCCGATCGGTTGGACTTGTCCTGTCCGATCGGTTGGACTTGTCCTGTCCGATCGGTTGGACTTGTCCTGTCCGATCGGTTGGACTTGTCCTGTCCGATTGATTGGACATGTCTGTCCATCCGGATGGCCACTCTGGCGCGGTGGATTTCTCCGTTTTTGATTGTTTCTATAGTTTTCGAAGTACGCGCTTTTCATAGTTAATTTATATTATTATATATATGTATATATATATATATATATATATCACTAGGGGTCGTATTTACGTATCCATAATTCAAAGTTTCGATAATTAGCAATCGGTTTTCGATTAGAGTATGCGATTATTAGCGACGTTTCACGGCCATCAAGGAGGGTAGTATAGGTCCTTTTTTGATGTCATCGTGAACGTTATTGTGTTTTGTGCCACAAAGACTGATGGGGTACCACTCACTCGTATTGTCATCATCGTCACGACGACTGGAGCTATAGCACTCACCCGAGAGTCCTTGTTAGCGTTAATTATCTGTGTTTCGACACATCACGGCCACCGAGGAGGGTAGAATAGGTCCTCACTCAGTGCCATCGTGAGTGTTAGTGTTCGTGATCGGTGTAGTATAGTGATAATGTATTGCGAAAATATGCGATTATCCTTCGAATAGCGATGTATGCGATATAGTTACATTATGATCCGAATCTCTGGTGCTAGGCGTAACGAGTATATCGAGTAGTAACAATGCACGAAAGTGCGGGTTGTTACATTATGGGGCCTAGTGCTCTCGCATCAATTGCAGGAAGGTTGCGTACTATAAGTGTCTCATCATTCGCAAAAGGAATGCGGATGATTTTCCTATGACAAACAACTTCAGCTCTATCCTTGGATAATCAATTCCTGCCGACTACAATTTCATGACTTCCTAAGTCAACAGGTAATAGAAGGTTCTCGCTTTCTAAGTCCCAAAATACAATCCTTAATCACCTCATCCCCTTTTGACTAATTTCCCGTTTACTAACTCTATGGAATATGGGACGTCTAGTCACTTGAAGCTAGGCCAAGTAGGTTCTTAAGTTCTATGGATACAAGGCTAAAGTTGGCGCCTGTGTCAACCAAAATGAATGTATAGAGTTGGTTAGTAGGGAACGTACCCGTAACGCATTTGGAGCCTGGCGTGCTTCACGAGCTCCGATCGTGAAGACTCTTCCTCGCTTGGTTCTTCCTAAGGCACTCTTTCCTAAAGTGCCCCACGTCACCACATATGAAACAACCTGGAACCCTACCATTATCGTTTCTGTCTTGGTTGCAGTCATCATTTCTCCCTTGTTTGGGATATTTCGCCCAACAGGCATCCTTGCTGTGTCCTTCCTTTCCACATCTGTCGCATTTAGGCCTTAGACATCGACCTTCTTGGTGAAACTTGCATTCATCACATCTCGGCTTAGTCCCCAAATAAATCTTACCACTGGCCTTATTAGTGGCTCCATAAGCTCTCATGCCACAAGGCAGGTCCACTTCCCTTCATTTGTTTGCTTTAGAGCTGTCATAATTGACTTGGGTGCCTATCTTCAGGTTCGAAAACTTTCTTTTGCTATTGCCCGAAGACTCCATATGAGTCTCCTTTTTGTTTGCCTCGGATTCCGAATACTTTCCCATACGAAGAGCTTCTTCAGTAAGCGTAACACTCAAATCGATAGCCTCCGTGATGGTTGGAGGCTTGGCGGCAGTAACCATGCTTAGGATTTGAGGCAAAAGTCCCCAAATGAACCGCTCGATTCTCTTGAATTCCGGCTCAACAAGATAGGGAATGACCCTTGATAAATCATGGAAGCGCTGGATATACTCGGCTATTCTCGGACCATCCATCTTTAAGTTCCAGAATTCCGTTTCCAAATTTTGAATCTCTGCTCGAGAACAATAATTTTTGCGCATTAACTCCTTCAGTTCATCCCACGTTAATGCATATGCAGCAGCTTCACCCAATGTCTGCACCTGGAGGTTCCACCATGAGAGCGCTTGGTCAAGAAACAACCCAGAAATGTACGTAAATCTTTGTTCCGGAGCACATTTGCTCATTCTCAATACGGAGTCCGTTTTCTCTACCCAGTGTACGAAGGAGACAACACCCCCCAGTGCCATCAAAATTTAGGGGCTTGCAGTCCAGGAATTGTTTATAGGTACAGCCGATTGGGGGGTTATTCCCAGAGGTACCACCGCTATGTTCGGAGCGGAGGGCCTCGTCTTGAGCGATGGCTTGTGATATGCGCTCTTGTAGTTCGGCTTCTGTCCTTTGTAACGTGTTGGTGTCCGTGTCACGTCTGGGCGGCATTTTCTTCTGGAAAAAGGCATGGGGTAGGTTAGACAACATTCAATAATTGTCCATGAGGTATATATCACCACAAGCAAACATGTAATCACCTAACATCACATGCATATATAATCAACAATGTATAAGTAAGAAAACAACCACTGAGCTTTCATATATGCTTGGTAACTTGACTTATTGTTTTTATCAGAGGAAAACAAAATGAACTCGAGGTTACATCACTTCGGTCATACAAGTTCCATAATATGAAAGTAGTAGTTATTTTCCTTCTACGTTGGTCTCTTTAGGTCTTTAGTTTCACAAAGACGGGTATACTTCCCAAGAGATAGGGGTTGTGCATTTATACCACATGTAGGGGTGATAGAGAGTGTAAATTTACTGAATCTTTCCTGAGTGTTAGCCATCCTCACTTGCTTACATATCGGTTCCCAAACGACTCGTATACGGGTAGAAGTGTCAGACACGAAGTAGGCAAAGACAGGTTTCTTACTTTGTAGAGTGTTATAGCAACTATCTTGGTTAGTGTTCTACTAGATGAAGGTATGAACACTTAGAAATTTCGAATAGGTGATGATCATTGGCTCGACCCGTAGAGTCCACCAGCATTCCCTATGCACTACAAGTTGTTATTACGTGGGCCCCAGTAATAATAAATTGTCTTGCATGGTCACCCCAATTTTCCCTCGTTCAAAGCAGATGATCAACCAAAGAGGGGACACTACTTTCCTTATACTCCGACATGGAAAAGACCATTATAGTGGTCCACACGCTAACATCCGTTATCGTTAAGCGGGAATAGGCACGGTGCTTAGACGTAATAGGAATAAGGAGAATTCCTAGTAGTTGGAGGGGCACCTTCTAGATGAGTACTTCATCTTCCTCGTCTTGGACAAGAGTGTCGTCAATCTTATTTCGCACAAGCCACAGGGACCTTGTCCCACTGATAAGGTTGTTGTCCAAGGTGACCTCCTCCGCCTCGCCGTCACTACCGTAGTCAGGCACCTTCACATTCGAGAGGGAAGGACAACCATCTTCTACAGAAACCAGCTCAGGATCTCGTTTGGTAATCACTCCAGCCATGAGCTCCGCAATAAACGCGAGGTCGACAGTCTCATCGCACGAGTCAATAACGATGATAAGATTCGGAGTCGAAGGTATCTCGTTCACGTCAATAATTATTCCGTACACTTATACGCATATATATTAATGAATAAATATGTTACCTAGTATAAACAGGCAAATAGATGCATCATGTCACATATAACTCTCGTTTGTCCTTTCGGGGGGGGGGGGGGGTCATTTTATCTTTGGCAAGTCTATCTCACGTAGACCATGCCTCAATTGGCATTTTAATTTGGGGTATTCTCCTCCCTACTAATGTCCTTGCCTTGTCTTTTCTTTGAAAAATGTTTGACTCATGGATCTTGGCGTTTTCGTAAATGCAATGAAAAACCTTTTTGTAGAAATGTTTTCGTGAGAGAATCCTAGTGATTGTAGTCTAGACTCTAGAAGGAATCCTAGTTCACTAAAATCGAGGCTATGATACCAAACTGTCACACCCTGAATTTTGCGGAAGCGTATACATGTGACTTGATTGGTTCTCATTGCATACGATTACAATAAACAACTTATATGATCAAAATGATGTTCATCCATTCATAAAGTTCAAAACATTACAAACACCAGTCATTTAAGTTTCAATCAACGCAACCTTTGATTAAGATACAAACCAACAAAAGTGGATGACATCTAAACTTGAAATTTACATCCAAAAACAACACCAGCGCCCAAGGTCCAACTTGTTTTCCTGAAATACATGTAATTTTGAAAACATCAACAAAAGTTGAGTGAGTTCTTATGTTTTGTATGAGTACTGATAAACTTGTAAACATTTGAGAGACTCCTTTGAAAACAGGTATGAAAAGCGTCTATGAAAAGATCAATTAATGTTTTGCAAGGACATTAATGTATGTGAAGATATATGGAGTACTCAATCCGAGTAGATAATTGTCGGTGTCGAATCCCCTCGACTATGTCAAATTTCCCCTCGACTATGTAAAATTTCCCCTCGACTGTGTCAAATCACCTTGACTGTGTCAAATTCCCTTGAGCGTATCAAATCACCTTGACTGTGTCAAATCCCCTTGACCGTTGTCGAATCACCTCGACTGGGACACTAAAGCACTCTAAGTGGTCACATAAGGACCATGAGTGGGGCTTGGCCGTACCCGTTAGATCTAACCTTTGTCCATGATTCTTATGAGAGTTATTGGCATTTCATTTTCAGTCTATGCTCACATGATCTAATAGTTCATTTCATAGCCAAATCATACCATTTGAACATTCGTAACATGTATTCCACCCCCGAGAGTTATAATCCAAAAACAATAAGAGAAAAGGGGGACATGAACTCACAAGTTTGCCTCCTGCTATCTCGTATGCTCAAAGGTCCTTCTATGAGTAGTACAACTAACTACACATGTGCCATGTTTTATTAGACGTTTAGGTCGTGTAACGACTCTTTGTCTTAGTTGTTCATTAAGACTTGTTTTGGAAATCTTGGTACACTTTGAGTTACATCTTTGATGTACAATATATAATTTCAAAGTATATAATTTATTAGTTAAAATAATAATATTTTAACTTGAATTATGTTCATCCACTTATCCGGAATATTGTCAAGATAATATATGTTTGCCTTAATTCGTTTTGTAATTATTTTCATGGATATTCCCCAAGTATGGGCATAATTATACTTGTGTATTTTGCCAAGTATTTGTGGTGTATCCCGACGTGTATTTGTGCGTACGAGAATACGTATTTTTGTTGTATTTATTAAGTATTCTTACAATTAATTTTTGTATTTAAATTTTCTGGAATATTATTGTTATCCAATAAAATCCATCAATATATATTCTTGAAATATACGTATTTTAAGAAAACTTTTATAGAAAATCATCCATATTTCTTCCTTGGCAAAAATGATTACACCCCCACATAAACTTCAAAAATAATATATTTTCAAGATCATCTTAGAAAATGTTTATAAATCCATTTTTCACCCAAAAATAATTTATTTTTGGTTTGTTTAAGAAAAGATTTATTTTCTTCAAAATAATATATCTTCTAATAATTCAAGAAAACATATATATCTTTTCTTCATGCAAAAATAAGGTATTTTCTATTGACAAAAATATTATATATTTTTGTAACACTTGTAAAAATTATAATTTCCGTTTCCTTGGTTTCCAAAATACCGTTTAACTTATTCGTCGAATATTTGGGTATAAATTATATATTTGTTTTCTTGGAAATTTTGGTAATACTTTGTATTATAATTCTTGGTATTTTGGTAAGTTATATTATTTCAAGTCCTAAAATAATATAACTAATACACATTATATACAAGTAATCACACAAATTGTGACTTCTAAATATATTTTCCTAAATATATGCTTAGTCAGTTCTATTTATCAAAAATCAACCTCCAACTTTTGTAATTTTTGTAACAAAAATTATGGCAAAATTTATATGAAAAACCATGGTAAAAATTTACTTGTAAACACTTGTTTAATAATATTTTTCTAAGTGTTTAAATTCTAGAAAAATTTTGCCATAGTTTCCCCTTAAAAATGGAGGTTTCCATGCTTTCAAAGCATATCATATTCTTTTAAAAATCATCACTAATCAATCAACAATTCAATCAACACTTACCATGAGCCAAAATCTTTCAATTTACACTACATCATGAACTTGGAATTTTGTAAAAACTTGTAGTAATTTAGTATGTTGTTAAGTAAGCTTAGTTACCCTTAAAAATGTGGTCATTTGTTTATAAACATCATTCTTGCAAAATTTAGTCCTTTACAACTTACAAGATGATTTTTCTAAAAATAATTCTCTTGCATTTTTCTTGTTACAAACATGTTTCTAGTCTTGATTTAGCACTAAAAATGTGATTAGTTTCCTTAGAACTCATGACTTTGTAAATCTTATAAGTAAACTTGGTTTCTTGAGAAAATCATTTTTGAAATCATCCATGTACAAGACTAAGAACATGTTTCATACTTCATTTTACACAAAATCATCTTCATTTTCAAGTTCATGAGAAACATAAAGGATGATCATCTTGTTTCTTCACAAGATCATCCTCTCACTTGCTAGATCATGTGTTTAATCACAATCTAGCAAGCTTCTTATGATGTTTAACATCATAAGCACAAGATATCAACAATCAAGATGCACACATACACTAAAACAACATAGATTATTATGATTTTGAGCTTTATGTTAAGGATTATCTTCTTGTTCTTTCATGAACTTCATGTTTAACCATTAACATAATCTTTTAACCATCAATATCAGAAGTAAAAACAAGTTGCAAGGGTCTTACTACTAGCACAAGGCTAGGGAAGAACAAAGATGAAGATGATGATGAAATAGAGTGGTTAATAGCTCCTTGATGAGGTCCCTCCAATTCCGATGCTTGTAACCTTCTTAGTTAGGCTTAAGACACCTTAGAATCACCTTGGATCACTTGGGAATGGACTAGAAAAGTTGATAGTGAGCTTGGGGGTGTTGGCCGTAGCTTCAAGAGAGAGGGAGAGAGGTTTATGGAGTTGGAACAATGGTGAAATGAAGAGTATATGTCTTATGGTCCTTATATCATGATCTTCCAACATCAAATAACTTAGTGGATATTGTGCTTGGAATCTAAACAACAAATCATATTATTTAATTAAAAGAAATCCCCATGTGGGCCCTTATGTTGGTAACCGTAAGTGGGGGGGGGTGTAGAGTTGAGTTTCAATTCTTGGTTACTTCCATCTAGTTAGGTTTTTAGTGTTAAATTTAGGGATTTAAATGTTTAGTGTTTATATGATGTGTTATGATGTTCGGTGACCATAACTAGCTTCGAAACACTAAAACAATGCTTCTAGAGGAAATCTGGTGTTTCAGGTAGTGTCCGGTTGTTCGGTTGGTTACCGGTTCGTTAAAGTGCTAAATTGCGCAGTTTAGTGTGCTTTATGCAGGCTTTTGTGACAGTTTTGATTCCCGACACTTAGGAATTTATTCTGGACCATTAAACCATACTTCTGCATTATATTTAGATGTTAAAAAGCTGAATATTGCTGAATTTGGTTATTTTCTGCAGAATCCTGCAGTTTTAATGTGTTTCTGGCACTTTCTGGCACCTAAATCATCACTAGGTAAGCAGTTTTACAATCCCTACTTTCCTACACACTATTCTAGTGTAACTCTTGGTTTCGGGCTCATTCTGTGTCTTAACATCACGTCTGTCTAAATACTGAACTCCCGTCAGTACTTCTAGTTTGTCTGATAACTGTGCTAACTTTGTTTCGTGCACTAATTGTACCATATTGTGTTGCATATAATAATGATGAAAAATCTTGCAACATGAAATGCCTTTGTATGTATATGACAGTAACCAGATATTCATTCGTCTTGTTAATTCAATCATGCACCGTCATTAAAGTACAGATTACTGCTTATCTTTGTACGGAATACACAAAAAAGTGCCAGTTGTCACACGTTGAGCCCTCCTGATTACGCTCGCCATACACCAGCGAATATCCATGAGCTCCATCTCTTCTGGATCTACATGATCGTAGTCTTCCTTTGTCATATTTGGATTGCCTATTTTGCTCGCGATCAGACCTTCGTAAGATTCCAGAACAGGAGCCAAGAAACTCACGTGCTGTCTAGCGAAATCAGTGTTCAGATTTGGAGAATATTTCCAGTTCTGACTTGGATTAGATTTAGTCGATGAAGACGTTGAATGATACCCTGAATCATAACTCAGAAATTTGTTCTTTGAAGAATCACCAGAATTGTCAGTACTAAATGTTGTACCGATCTTTGGTGACTGGTTGTTTAACAACATACTTCTTCGGTAATACAGATCAACATTCTGCTGATAACTTGAACTGGACATTTTGTTTTGTTTCTGTAACATCAGATCATGTCCCTCAAGTTTTTCAATTAAACTATCCAAAGACATCTCATCAAACTTGGCATCATTTTTCAAAATTGTCACATATGTCTGACAGTCATCGACGTGTGGAAATGCCTCGATCGGTTTATCAATAATCTCTTCCCTTTCCTTCATAATTCCAAACCTCTCTAGCTCAATCTTCAAGTGACGGAATCTTTCTGTCATTTGCCGAACAGTTTCTCCTTTCATGTACCCGAACAGATCAAATTCCTTTTTCAGCAGAGAAATTTTGTTCTTTTTTATATCTTTTCCTCCTTCAGCTTTCAGCTTCAATGCTTCCCACATCGATTTAGATGTTTCACCATGTTGAAGCAAGAAAAAAATATCTTCCCTAACCGATTGTTGCAATAATGTTACCATTTTTAATTCATTAGAATGATTTGTCTTATCTTTTTCTGAAAATTGTTAATTGTAAGTAATTCATCTTTATCGTTTCGTGGCTTTTCATATCCATGTTGAAGCAAGAAAAAAATATCTTCCCTAACCGATTGTTGCAATAATGTTACCATTTTTAATTCATTAGAATGATTTGTCTTATCTTTTTCTGAAAATTGTTTAATTGTAAGTAATTCATCTTTATCGTTTCATGGCTTTTCATATCCAAATGTTAACATAACCCAACTATCATAGGCATAAGCCTGCACCCAGTTTTCAAATCTAGTGCTCCACCAATGATAATCTTCTACATTCATTAGTTTTGGTGGTCGTTTATGATTTCCTTATACACTATCATACTTCAGACTCTCAGAAGTAGCACTTGAAACAGTCTTTGTAGTTACTGGGTGTAACACCTCGCAAAATCATGTCCAATAAAGTAAAGACACGTGTCATAAACCCTAAACGTGTAATAAGTTGACTTTGAGGGACTAAAGTTGACAAACAGAGAAAAGATGTATCTGGAGGGACTAAAAGTGTCAACATGTTAAAACTATGCCTGTGAATAACCTTATACGGTGTTCGTATTCTTAAACGATTGAATTATTGGGCGTTAGAAGCCATTTGTGAAAAACAAGTGAAACTTATAAGACGAAGGGGTTAAATATGTCAACATGTTAATTCTTACCATTGAGTGGCCTTTTAACGAACTCGGAGCTTCGTAATGTCCAATTATATTTCCGAGAATGCTAAATGATAATTACATAAGGTATCGGCATCATTATTTATTAAGTTGTGCAAGATTTCAAGAAAAAGGGTTAAAACCTTCAACAAGAGAAACTAGTACCTTTCGGGTGATCTCGTAACCGTACGGAAGCCTAACGATGTTTGTTATATGTCCCAAGATACTTAAAAACTAACTTTGGGGGTCAAAAGTGCTAAAAACGAAAGTTATTTGGAGTTAATAAGGACCAGGGACTGAAACTGTAACTTCTGAAACTTGTTTACCGAAAGAAGGGAGAGTCGCGGCCCGCGAAGACTCTCCCTTGATGTCTACGCGGCCCGCAAGAAAACGCCCATCGTCCAAAAACTGGACAGCTGCATGTTGCAGACCTGTCCACCGCCTTTGCATGCATAAAACTCGATACCAGGGATTGTTTGATGGTTTTTACTGTCATCATAACACTTGTAATCATCTGGGAACCTCTCATAACAGTTGGATTGATCTTGAGGGGTCTTGCTTCACTATAAATAGGTACCTTTGTTGCACCTTTCAACTTGCACCTTCAAAAATTTTCTTCCATACTTCTTCTCTGGAGCTTCCTGGTCCTAAAGGAGTCTCCCCTCAGTACAAGTTTCGTGCTAGGACCTTGTGTAAGTGTTCTTAGCCTCTGTAGTTCGGTTTTTATATGTTTAAAGACCGAAAGTCAAAGTTGTCGTAATAACGCTTTGAATTTTAGTTTAAACTTTTACGATCTAGCCATTGTTCGAGGCGAATGTGGCTACGTGATCGTAATTAGGTAGGTGATTATCCCTCAAAAGGGCACCTCCTAATTACCAAGTTTACTTAGTTAATTGTCGGGTCAAAGTAATTAACATAAAAAGTCAAACGGGTCAGTTTTTAAATAAATTCATATATGATAATGTAAAAGCTATAAAATATGTTTTATCACTTTAATAACTTGGTAAACATTATTAGAACATGTTTGGACATGTTTAACCCGACAATTCTGAGTTTAGGCTCGGTTCGCAACCGAAAGTCGCAAAAATTGACTTTTGCTTTGGCTTTCAGTTCTGACCAGAATTAGTTTAGTTTCTTTATGCATTAAGGTTCCTTTATGACCATATTATGTAGAAGTATAACCCACTGAGGTTATATTACATGGTCCCTTAGTAATCTGAGTTTATTTGTTTGATTCCGTTATTATGCTTAATATTGACTAAAATGCCCTTTTTATAAAAAATAAGGTTTTTAACATAAACAACCATGCAAGTGAATTACATACTGATTAGTAATATTATTTCACATATTGTGACATTTAGAATCTGGTCAGAAACTGTGATTACGTAATAAATCGTAAAACATGCTTTTAAAAGGACTAAATTAACCTTTTGCGTACAAATGAAGTATAAACATGATTTTAACATCAAAACTCATTACTCACTGATATAATATCATATTTAGGACTAATTGGGATTTCAATTCAGATTACTTACTGAGTTTATACATAATTTTCGTATTATATTATTAAATGACGATTATGCCCTTTTTACACATAAAATGAATTTTAAATAAGATTATCATACAAAAACTTTTTGTTACTAATATATAATGATAAATAAATTATTTTGACCATTTAAAGCTGGTCATAACCTCAGAATTTCCTAAACATCGAAATAATCGTCATTTACCGATTTTTACGACATTAAGGTGCATAATATGGTTTTAAACCATACTTAGCAACCAAAACTTTTTACCCACTGATTTTATAAACCATTTCTAATATTTTTACATTAAGTATGGGTCATGAACTCAGAATCCCAAATAAGTCCTTATAACTATGTGTGAAATGACCAAAATGCCCCTACGGTGCATAATTTGGTCATAATTGGTAAACCACACATATATATGATATCCTACTGTTACTATAACATAAATTAAATATTTGTACATAAGGTTTATGACCAGAACCATAGTTTGCATATAAACCCCTTTTATAAATCATAAAATGACCGATATGCCCTTATGAGGCTTAATTCGGTTTTAAAAACTTTTTGGGTATATTTGTTGATATCCTACTGATATCATAACATATTTAAGCATAATAACTTATGGAACTTGTACATGACTCATCCGGCTACCCGTTATGCATATACGCTTTCGGTACGGTTTATGTAACTAGTTTGTATAAATTAGCCAAAACGGGTCAACCCTTATCATTTTTACTTCAAATTCCAGAATGTATTTAGTTTACCCATAATATACAAGTCTCCATACGTGTTGGGTCTAAATTACATTCCAATCCGGTCATCGCTTAATCTAGTGTTTCGTACCGTAAATCCTTCTTTAAACTAACCGTCTAAGTTTACAACTTAAATAAGACCCGTTAGTAATCTAATAGGTTAATAAAACCTTCGTTCCAGATTAGGAGCCCCGGTAAAAGCTACTTGCACTAGTTTGATTAGATTATACGGCTGAGTACACAATCTCGCCTTTTAAAGCTCAGGTAAATACTTTTAACTTATTTTCCCTTATACGGGCTTGGGATATGGTAAAATATATTACCACTTGGTCGGGTATGGAATCATTAATCGAATAGTGGTTAATTTATTGACATAACCCGTTTTAATCTGTTTTGTTTGATAACATAAACATTTGGGGGTTAATACGACCGTGTCCTGGATATCCTCGGCTCGTTTCATTTGTAAATGGCCACGACTTAAGCACGGGGTGTAGGCATACACCTGACAGTTGCGTATGTAAAAAGATATAACCACTTGTTAGGGATAACTCCTTGTGGGTTTATATTAGTTGTGTGTCTATTAATCATGTCTCGGCTTCTATCCCGGGCCCTGAACGTACGTCAAACACGTAAATCTGATACAAGATTATTTTTTTTATATAATTGTCCCAAGTTATAAAAGAATATTTGTGCCTTGTGCATTAAAATCAATTTTTATAAATAATTTCAAAAGAGTCGGTTAATTGTATTTACCAGTGTAAACTGACGTATTTTCAAAAACGCTAAGTGACAGGTACTACTCATAATTGGCTGGGAGCTTCTGGGCGTTAAATAGAGAATCTTGCAAATTCGTAATGCCTTAAGTCTGTTGAACATGTTTTTGTATTATATTTAGATCCTCCTATCGATCCTTTCTTACAACCGTCTGTATATTCTTTTATTCGTACTTTACACTTTCGGTTTGTAATAGTAATTTCTACCAAGGCTTCCGTTGTGCTAAAAACTGTGTATATTTGACTATGATGATATCAACTACGTCACGATACTCCCCGCCGAGCCCACCGGTTTGTGGATAAAATATTGGGGTGTGACAGGTTGGTATCAGAGCCAACATTGAGTGAATTAAACACTAGCCTTTTGTGTTTAATCTCAATGACACAGTAGCACATTCCTTGACTTCCGAGTCTAGGCAAATGACCTAGGATTAATCTTAATCTTATTTGGTTTATATATTTTTCTTGTTTCCTTGTTTTTGACAGGACTACATATTAAACATGCCACCAAGAATTCGAGGAAGAGGAGGACGAGGCAAAGCACCAATGAGAGGGAGGCATGACCACGAAGCAGGGCCTTCACATAGGCGAACTCCCTCTGCGTCATATAGCTCCGAACCACATGGGGATTGGATAAATTACCTTGAACCAGCGAGACGTTCCGTTTCATTCAGTACTTCGCCCTCTTACCATAACTCTTTTGGGCCGCAACAAGATAAAGAGCCTCAGGACTCGCACCACTCTCACCATTCCTTACCACGTTCTGTTTCTCACCACTCTCACTCCCACCATTCTTTCCAAAACCCCACTCCTTATTTTCAGGGTCATTTTAACCCTATTAACCAAATCAATGAACCAGCGGGTCATAACCCGTTGGGACCCGAAGATCACTTTCCTGAAAATCAGGACATGGATGTGGACGACGATCCCGATCCAGTCATGCCACCTTCTGGGACGCCTATGCATCCCATAGAGATCTCCAGCGGTTCTTCTTTTACAGGATCACCATACTAGGGGTGTGCACGGTTCGGTTCGGTTATTAGCATTATCCGTAACCGTAACCGAAGTCATCGGTTAATCGGTTCGGTTAATTTATCGGTTTTTGGTTCGGTTCGGTTAATTTTCGGTTAATAACCAATTCAAACAAGGGCTAATTTTTTTGCTTAGAAATACATGTAATGGAGGTATAAATACATGAAATGGATGTATAAATAAATGAAATGGAGGTATAAATGCATGAATAGATGTTTAAATACATAAAATGAAGGTATAAATAAATGAAATGAATGCATAAATAAATGAAATAGAGGTATTATTACATGAAATGAAAGTATAAAACATGAAATAGAGGTATAAAAGCTAGAAATATATAAAAAAATAAATGATTCGGTTCGGTTAATTTCGGTTAACCGATGGTAAAAAAATATCCGTTAACCGACTTTCGGTTAATTCGGTTTCGGTTAATTTCGTTTCGGTTTTTTCGGTTTTCGGTTCAGTTTCGGTCAACGGTTCGGTTATTGCACACCCCTACGCCATACCGAGGCCCCGATTTATGGGTCGAATGGTTGAGCACCTACAAGTGGGAGTTCACTCCCCCTCACAACGACTCTCCACCACCTCAGCGGACTCCTTCTGAGGACCCACCTTTTCAAGCGGTCACGCCACCGCCACCGCCACTGTCACACCCCCAAAATACCACATAGGGAATGTCCCTGCTAGGCGTCTGACGTACCAACGAGCCACTAATTACATTGAACCAACCATAAAATGTTTAACAAAAATTCCATTCATTAAATAAAAACGTTCATAGAATATAATCCAAGTTAAATAGTGACAGCGGAAGCAAATAACAATTCATTGTTTAAATGTTTCAAAACCCAATGTATATGAATTCAGTAAACAAGACACGCGTAGCCAAGCACTGCGACCCATGACCACTCCAGCTATCCAGATAGCAAGTTCCTATCCAAAGTACCTAACGACCTGCGAGCATGCAACAAGTGTATCAGACAACGCTGGTGAGTTCATAGTTTTACGAAAACGTTGGTTACCGAGTGTTTAGTTTAATCCATTGAATTTAAATCCGAAAGTAATGTTGATAATATCTCGATACTGAACAAGACGGCTCCTGATGTATGTTTTGCCCTTTCCCCAGTGCTCCTATCAAAGCACTGGGCCCGACTGGGTAATTAGTTCACAATCGTCCTCCCCAGTACGGCGTGAGGGTGCCAAACCTAAGTAGCGCTACCAACTAATACCCCGCTACCACCCACGATAGCAAAAGATGGGACTTAAGAGATAGAGAGTGAGAATATTATCCAACATCCCAGTTTTACCCAAAAGATTTATCCCTCCCCGGGATACCCACAGACTGTCCCAACCACCGGGAAGCATGCTCAAAAGTAATGAAGTCACCTTTGGTTTGCTCGGTATGTTATGTTAATTTACCCATTCCAAGTTGGCCAACCAAGCCCTACCGTGGTTACCAAAAATAATTAGCTTGTAAACACGTAATCACATAGTCTTTAAGCACGTTACACATGTAGAGTACCCGTAATACACATACCAATATACAAGTTGCAACAAAAGATCATGTAACACATAATAAACGCCTGAGCTACACACTATTCCTAACATCGGTTAGTATGTCAATAACAATTTCACAACCCATTCCATTTATCCTACCCATATGCAGCCCAGTTATCATTTACAGTCCAAGTAAATATGCCACACCAAACCTTTGTATAACAGAAAGCATATAATAGACTTGTTTCATGCATATAATAGACCTACTATGTGGCTGTATAAAAGAAAGCATGTGGGGACCCCACATAACATGTGCGCCGCCCACTAAGATGATCACATGCATCAATTGTCACTTCATATACATTTTGATTGCACTTTGAATTCTTGTATTTCGATAACTTGACAGGATCATCACATGATGTTGGTTTTGAGGTCCAATTGAAATACAGTTGCATGTGGCTAAGTTAGATTGCATGTGAAGGTAATCATTATAATAAAATTCAATACACCTTAGTATAACTAGAGATTTTATGTTGACAAAAGTTTGCATGGCACAATAAAACATAAAGTGTTTTGAGGTCAGATCATATCATCGGTTTTGTGGCCCAATCACAAGAGACTAATCAACTTTATCATTACACAATCGGCCCAAGTTGATTAAATCAGAGATGCATGTGCTAGTGAGGTCCAATTAAATTTTGTTGACTCATTATTCATTACTAGTGGGAAACCCGCGCGTTGCAGCGGAGTCGATAATTTACGTTAGTTTATCAATCATCTCAAGCTTAGCTCGTTTACATCCGTATATAAGAATACGCTCCATCTGGACTCAGCTCGTTTACATGAGTAGTCTTATATACGGATGTAAACGACCCCTTATTTTTATTTTTGGTGTTAACGTCCAACTTTCAAATAACCTTTAGGTAAATGACACTTAAAGTTAAAAATATTAAAATCAGGAACTGCCATATTTAACCACGAACGATGGCAACCAAAATTCATAGAAGTAATCAACATACACAACATGATATCAAAGTCTAATTACCTCAATAATCAATGAGAAACCCACGGCCCATCACTTCACCGGTAGTCTCCACTTGGCTGACCATTAAACAAAATTTCATTTGCAAATGTGTTTTGACTGCAAAGTCAATGCACTGGTCAGGCCAGTTATCATCCTCTGGAATGGCATAACACAGGTTACCATCATCAGCAGGTTGTTTTTCCAAATTTACCCATGTTGCTTGCTTCACTTCGCCTACTCCGTTACCCTTAGTGGGGCCCACACTTGTCGGGTCAGTCCTATGAAACATCTTTTTTTTCCATTTTGATGATCGAGCAGGTGAACTAAAATGTAAATGATGTTGGTATTGTTGATCAACACCTGGTCGATGCTTTACAAAAAAAAAAAAAAAAAAAAAAAAGAAACACGAATGATCATAGCCAAAAATCAGTAACACAGGTGACTATGTAAACTTGGTAGACTTTTGACCCGTGTGATGTCGAAAGGTCGACCTGATCACCATTTTAAATTGACGCCTAATTGGACTAAATGAGGAGCTGATGATACCCTTAGTGGAGCCCACACTTGTCGGGTCAGTCCCATGACACATTTTTTTTTTTCCATTTTGACGATTGAGCAGGTGAACTAAAATGTAAATGATTTTGGTGTAGTTGATCAACACCTAATCGATGCTTAACAAAAAAAAAAAAAAGAAACACGAATGATCGTAGCCAAAAATCAGAAACACAGGTGACTATGTAAACTTTGTAGACCTTTGACCCGTGTGATGTCAAAAGGTCGACTCGATCACCATTTTAAACTGACGCCTAATTGGTAGACCTTTGACCCGTGTGATGACATTTTACTCTATAAAAAAACGGAAAAATGGATTACCCGATATCGATAGTAGTCTCTTCCAAACGAGGTCAGGGAGGGGGAGCAATATAGCCAGGTTGGTAAGGCTGCATAACAATAATCAATATTAAGCAAAATATATAAAATAATAACACCATGTTTATCCCTAAACTGGCATGCTTTTTTTAAGACTAATAAATATACCATTTGTTAATATTTTTTTCTAAAAAAGGGGGTTTGAAATTGCCGGTTTCATTGTCCCTTGTATATTTAAACGGTCATAGTAAATTCAAAACCAATGAAAAACTTAAAAAAGTTCGAAAGTGTTCTAATTGAAGCTTACTTGGTCGCATATTTCACAAGTGATGTCACCCTTTTCGTTGCACCAATGTTGGACACACTTCCTATGAGCATACTGCATAAACATAAAACTTTATAAAAATCGTAAAATCATGTAGAAAACTAAGATCCACAAATAAAAGCTTGCATATTACCAATAAACTTACAGATTACCTTAAGACTGCCTTGTAAGCACACGGAGTCTCTAAAGTATCAACTGAATCTTCCTCTTGACAAATACGACATTCTGCTGTTTCTAATAAAGGTGCTTGTTCCTCATCATCTGTGGGCCCATTTTCATCAACTGCACGAGCTAATGAGGGGCCCTACATCTCAGTGGCGGATCCAGGAATTGTTTCCAAGGGGTTCCTTTTTCTAAGTGTCCGAACATAAAAAAATACGGAACGGTTCGACGATTCGGGTCGGGTAAAGTTCATAACATAATAAAAATACGATACAAGAATGAAAAAAACATCGTCATGATAAACTTAAAAACACAAAACATAAATAACATGGTCTTTACGAATAAAATAAAAAGCATACCTAAAGTTGTTCCCTACGAGGTTTCATCTTTTGAAAACGTTGCATTACATTCTCGATAGAAACTTGTTGTAAAAGCTCTCTTTCAACGTAGCAAATGCAAGAATCGTTCATGTATCCATCACCCATCCTATTACGTAATTCCGTTTTTACATGCTTCATTGAAGAAAAACTTCTTTCAACGCTTGCCGTTGCAACCGGTAAAACTAGTGACAACTTCATTAATCGATAAACCAATTGATAATCAATGTGTTTTCTTGTTTCCACCATCTTTTTGGCAAGATCGCTTATCCCATTCAAGTTGTTAAACCGACTATCTTTTTTCACATTACGAATGTAGTGGCCGAGTTCAACGGCTCTTTTGACTAGGGTGATAAGATGAAATTGGTTTCCTCTCGGAAGGATCCCATGGAAGATTATCCATATCTATTTTCAATGGTTTACCATTTGAAGATGATGATTCAACATTTGATGGTTGTCTTTGGAAAAAACTTGGAATTCCCCTTTGCATACTACCTAGATATCAAACACAAGTTTTAAAAGATACAAATTTACCTAAATATCAAACAACAAGTTTCAAAAGATTACAAAGTTACATCAAATTAAATGTTAAATCACAAATATTATAGCATTAGAAAGCTTATTTACCCAAAAAAAACTAACAATAACACAATGAAATTAACAAAATCGTATGCATAAAACAATATTTCTTACAATCACAAATTCACATTTCACAATCACATAATCATATCATTATTCTATAATCGTAGCTACCAACTAGAAGATTTAATCATTTAAAGAATTCCACTCTAATGTAAAATCAAAATATAGGGTTTAGTTCTTACTTACCAGTTATCAAAGATTCAAAATCGGTAAAAAAAACTGAGAGAGGCGGAGTAGACGGTGGCTCTGTAGTCCGGCGAGGGCTGTGGCGTGGCTGGAAGGAGAGTGGAGACAAGGGCACGAGGCTGAAGAGTGAAGACGGTGGCTCTGTGTTTTGAGTTTCTGTTTTGTTAAAGAAAGGAGCAGGAGTGAAGACCTGACTAAAGTTAACCCTAGATGTAATTTGGTTTTTAAATTTAAAAAAAAAGAAAAAAACGCAAAAAAAAAAAAGGGGAAAACGGGTTTAAAGGGTTTCGAACTCGAGACCTCTTGTTAAGAAGCGTGCAGATTTACCACTACACCGGTCTAGATATTTGTTTATAAGGTTCCCCTACAAAATATTAAGGGGTTCCTTCAGAATTTTGTATATAACTTTACACTATAAATTACAAACCAAACGGGTTCCCGGGAACCCCCCGAAGAAGCGTAGATCCGCCCCTGCTACATCTCCTCTGTCGTTTTATGGTTTTCCCGCCCACAGGCTTCACCAAGCGATTCAAATCAAGAATCAAGTGATCACCCATTTATACTATAATCCAAAGCCTGTGTACAACAAAAGAATAAAGAAACAAATGTAAAACTAAAATTCTCACATTCATATTCTCATAAACTCAAGCATATTATCATAAAGAAAAAAAAAACATGAACGATGATGTATATATAATAAGTTTATCTTTTGGGTTTATTATGTAGATAACTTCTTGTTAAGATTAATATTTTCCAGATGACTATTCAACAATCCAAAATCCAGCCCGCCTGCCAACTCATGAATTCTTCAATGCGGGCTGATTAGAAAACATAAAGTCAAGTTTCGTCAACCCAATATTTCTATTAAAGGTCAACATCCTTATACCATGGAAATCACAAAAAAAAAAAAAATCTGTATAATCTGAAAGATAATAAGCATAAGTTATATTTTGGGTTTATTATCAAGATGACTATTCCATGATCCAAGAGCCGGCCTGTCAACCCATGAATTCTTCAATGCGGACCAATTGAGGGCAAGTTAGAAATCATAAAGTCGACCCAAAATTACTACAAAAAAGTCAACATACATATACATTGACCTTCTATATTATAACGAATCCCCCAAAAACAATGAAAAGAACAACAAATTCCCAGCAAAAAGGAAAAAGAAAAATCCACATGATCTGAATAATATTAATAATAATAATAATAATAATAATAATAATAATAATAATAATAATAATAATAAGCATAACAATTACGTTTACAATTCCCATTTGCAGAAATACTTGTAAGGCCATATTCGTGATCAAATTCACATAAAACCCAAAACCAAAACAAAACACAAAAGATCTTATCAGTCTTGTATCTAAAAAACCCAAACCCACAAAATTATTCAAAAAAAAAAATATGAACAAATGATAATCCGATATAATCCTATGCTAATCGAAATTGGTAATCTTACTGCCTTTACCTTATTAAGTCGTTTAGCCTTCGAATGAACCTGTCATCATCATCATCGGACTATTCCCTGCAGTTAGTGCCGCCTGGGTTCGTACCCATTTCGCCGCTGGAAGCGGTAGAGGATTAGGGTTCTAAAAAACCCATCGCTACCATCACCAGCGGATTCATACTGTTTGATCGATTGACATTGATTGGAACATTAGGGTTTGATTTTGTTTGAGAAATTGATGCAACTTAGGAACTTATTAAGGGAATATGATGTAGTCTCTGCACAATGAATCGATTGGGGAACCACGACATTGATTATTTAGTTTCATTCATCAATTAGGTTTGATGACATTCAATTGGGGGGCAAAATTGGAAGAAGGGAAGAAAAAAATAGAGAAAAAAAGCATGACTTTTGGGTGACGTCTTAAAAAATTGTATGGAAATTACGTTTGGGGACATGTGAAATGCTTTATATAGGTCTATAGATATATCTTCCTCGGTGAACAAAACCCCTTTTCATATTATATGAGTCCTCAAGATAATGGATAATTACCCCTAATAGTTTTCTAAAGCAACATCACAGTTTGTCATTATAAACTATAGCAAAATAGTTTTAGAGTTCTTGTTTACCATTACTACTTAACGTGTCCCTAGTTTACTTATAGATATCATCATTCCGTCAATCATACAAAAATCATGCGTTCAAATTCAACAAACTGTATAACTACCTAGATATTACATAACAAACATATGTGTGTGTTTAATGATTGTGTGCGGTCCAACATCACAACACACATAGCACGCAAGTCACTTGGACTCGGTTGGGCTTAGGCCCAAATCAGAAAGTGATAAACTGTTGTGCGGTCCATCACCCCTCAAGATGGTTCGGTCCACTGTGACCAGCCCATACCTGCAAGTGTAACCCATCCCATATGCGACCCAGTTTAGTATGTGTGTGGCCCACTACTATAATCGGCCCAGTAAGTGTAAATTTTAGAATCTATTTGCGGCTTGTATCACCAAGTTATACAACTTTCTGTGCCTATTGTATCAATAGATATATGAGATTTAACTAATGTGCCAATAATTGTATTAGGCCTATCATTCACAGAACCAATCATTTAATGTATGACTAACCCAGATTAATTACCAAGCAATTTAATCAAGCATCATGTTTCAAATCACTCATCATCCATTAAATATTCATATCAAACAACAATCCATCAACTAATCAACTAATCGAGCAGTACACAAGGTTCATCAGTTATCAAACATTGACATAATCTATCTATTCCGTTCATATTATACAAGTGTATACAAGGTTCCTTTATCATATGTTCATGGCACATACCCACACATATAATATCACGTATAATCATATTTCATTTCATCATTGAGAACAACAAGCAGATTTATAATAAAGATTCGCTATACTAACCGAAGTTAAGAGCACAAGGATTGAAAAGCTTCAAACGTGAAGGGGAGGGGTCCTCCTGTCGTCGCACATCAGGTGAGAAAAATAGGGTTTACTCTACCTTTGCGTTCATACCCAATCACGTATACATGTGGATATGTGGTCAAGGGTTTGGGCCGGTGGTGTTTGCTAACCAAAACAGTGAATTGGGCCAATTGACTAAAGGTTCAATCAAGTTTTACACCTCATGTTTGGGCCAAATTCAATTAAGTATGCCAACGGGTTTCCAAACAAACAACCACACACCCATTGCGGTCCAATTATACGTTACGACCCACTCGTACTCGCGACACAAGGTTCGAGCCCAATTCACATTCGTACACGTATTAACTTAAACACATACCGTATTTAACAATGACATTACAATCACAAGTGTTTACCGATTTCCATCGTCGTAAGGAATACGTAAGAGGAATAATAAATAAAAAAACAGGATTACGCAACGAAGAGATATTGACCTTGAAAGTTCGAGTTGTCACAGCCACCACCAGCACCAGAACAACCTCCGCCACCAGAACCTTCGAGGTGAAGGAGAAGCGCACGAATGTCCGTGCGAGAGGGTTTCCATTTTAGCACCCCATAATCTTCCAACTACCCTCCCATTTATGAATATCCACAAATGGGTAGGCCTTTAAACGTTGTGTCAGAGGTCGACTCTGCACCGGTCACTCCTGCACCACCACCACCTCCCTTGGGGTTTGAAAACCCAATCCCTGCTTACCCAGATACCACTGGGTATAACCCATTTGAGCCTCAAACTTACACGGGTTATAACTATCATGCACCTGATGTTGACCCATATGTCATGACAGCAAATTTTAATGCTCTCTATCCCTCACCTTTTCCACCCGCATACCCAACTGGGTACCCTGCTTACGGGTATCAATACCCACCACCACCTCAACCTCAATAGCAGTAGCAACCTAAACCTCCACTTCAACAACCGCAACCACAAGAAATTTTACAAAGGTTGGAAGAAGTGGAACAAAGGGTGGAGGAACGTGATAGAAGGCACCACAAGTTTCTTATGGGTTTGGCAAACTTTATCAAGGGGAAAAAGAACTGTGTATATTTGACTATGATGATATCAACTACGTCACGATACTCCCCACCGGGCCCACCGGTTTGTGGATAAAATATCGGGGTGTGACACTAGGGTTTCTTCAGCTGTAAACGCATTGTAAAATGTTTTGTAGAATTCTTCAGCCATGATTCTTGCAAACAATCAAACACTTAGACAATTCAGAAATGAAAATCACCAAGACAGTCAATTCGTACGAAGCGACAACAATAAACTTTTCAGACAAAATTGTGTGTTCGTACGAAGCTAGATGTGGCTTCGTACAAAGGGACTTAAATTTTCAAAAACTTGTTTTCTGGGTTCGTACGAAGCTGCAACAATAGCTTCGTAAAATCAGTTTTTTGTAAAAATCACAATTAAGTACGTGGGTTCGTACGAAGCTGGAGTGTGTGGGGCTTCGTACGAAGTTACGCTGCGAAGAACAAAGTCATGTTTTTCATGGTTTTTCACTGATTTGAGTATGATTTTGTTCGAATTTTGATCCGAAACCTTGTAGGATTATTTAAAACTGGTTTTCACACAACATATTCAAAATTTAACCAATTTTAACCGTGAAATCTTTGTAGATCTGAGTTTTAAGTTCAAAGAAAAAGTGTAGAAGATGAGTAGAAGAAGATATGAGTAGAAGATAATGAATTCAGCCCTGTTGTTGATGAATCAACTTCAATCTTCATGTCTTCAATCCGTGCAAACAATCACCCGCTCTGATACCACTTGTGGATGCGATTCCTGGATCGATTCCTTTACCAATGCATGCGTATGAACACGTATCTTGTGCGGAATCCAAGTACGTATGTGAATTGAACACGAAGATGTAATTATAATATGTTTTCTATTGATAATCTGACAGTTTACAACCACGAAAACAAATGGACAGAGTTTCCCCACTCAAGTCACAAAAGTTACCAATGACCAAGACCCTTCACACATATATGTAGTAGTGCTGGCTTCGTACGAAGCTATACAAGATCCCTACGTACAAAGCTGCATGTCACTTCGTACGAAGCCATGTGGTCCCTTCGTACGAACCGACCAAAATGTAGATAAAGATATGTGTTCATAAGCATTGAAAAACTTAAATTGAAACAGGTTTAAATATGAGGTATCGTGCCTTGACTTACTTAGACAAATACGTCATCGATGTTAGACCTACGATATTCGTCCTTTTGGTCATTTCATGTACCCAATTGAATGGAAATTTCGAGACTTTGGCGAGACATAAATAAAACATCAAGGAGTGGGACTAGTTGTCAAGGTCTGAGTTTCACCTCTAACTTGACAACATCGCACAACAGTGTTGGTACCTATCCGCAGACAAGACCTACTAGAATAGTATGGAGATTTTCCATCAAGGTTCGGATGTCACTCCTGACTTCAGGGTAAATCTCGTGCAAAATACAAACACTAATTGACAGTGTTTTTGAAGTATCAAGTGTATATTCTGTCAGCCTTAGGAAAGGCATGTAAGCACAACAGGAAAATGTGCTGCTAGGAAGCAGATACGGTAGAATGCATAAGTCTTAAATAACAGATAAGAATCAAGATTCCTTGAACTATAGACTAGGGCAAGTATTCCTACTTATCCTAATTCCCTATAGTTATGGCTTTGATACCAATCTGTCACACCCCAACCGATGGCGGAAACATCAGGGTGCGAGCACTAAGCGTTCAGATTGCTCATGAGATTCCATAACACTAGAAATTTCATAATAGATTAAATTGATTCAACATTGTCTAAAGCAAATAACCATCACATCAAGTATCAAATTACACCATCATCAAATATTGTTCAAGTTTGATTAACTACGTAGGTTTCTAAGCATCACCCTAGCTTGATTCACTTGTTTCCACAACATCCTATCAGCCTGCAACATGTATTAAAATAGAGTCAGTACAAACATGTACCGGCGAGTATACAAGTTTGAGTAATAGCATAATAGATTAAAGACGACTCATATCCGCATGTAAGTGTAACAAAATAGTTTCAGCCATGCTAGTGTTCGCAGTCCAACAAGTGATAGCCCAAGTATCCCGATGCTTTGTTGTTTTCCCAAGTCTCAAGGAAAACTAGAATCCTCCTAACAATACCCCCGAGAATAATGGGGAGGTGCATCTCCTATAGCGCTACTATTGTTAAGGCGGAACTACACACCCCGGATTAAACGTTCACAGAGCATAAATAGAATACAAGAATCACAAGCTTCACATACACGTAGGATAGAGTTTAGTTTGCAAAGCCTCAAGTATCATAGTTTAATAGAATACATGTTACATCCCAAAGTTTAAAGCAAAAAGGGATCACGTATACTCACAATGATTTCTTAACAGTTCAACTATTTATTGGATCAAAGGGAGCTCTTTAGAATTAGCCTGATTAGATTACAACGGATAAGTGTCGGACAAAACAACGAAATTGCACAAGTGTCAGATCAGTCATTGGGTTGGATGGCTGTTCGATCGGATGGCCATCCGATCGGATTACCAGTCGATAGAGATGACATGAGTGTGGTAGGAACGAATGGCTGTCCGATCGGATGGCTATCCGATCGGGTTGCCACTCGATTCAAGTTTAAGATTCAAAGTTGTCTCGATCAGATGGCTGTTCGATCGGATGGCTATCCTATCGAGCTGCCACTCGACGATCATGACTTCGACGTTTTAATGTTTAAAGTTAAGGGCAAGTGTTACTCGATCGGGTGGCTGTTCAATCGGATGGCTATCCGATCGGATTACCACTCGATCGAGTTACCTTGTCCCGTTCTTAATTTTATAAAACTCTAAGTTTCTGTTTATACAGCGACGTTATGATACGTATTGAGATAATGGTAAACACATCGGCGTTCAGCCGATCCGATCGGGCGGGAATCACCCCCGTCTATTCGGTCGTCAGTTCGTGATGATATTTATGTCAGAATCCGTACTCCGGTCATCTTCTATGGCAACAATCCTTCTCCAAACCGACTCCAGACTAATAATCAAGTCTATAGTCTGTTTAGGTTCGAATCTCACCGTTTTAGCAAAAATTTAAGAAAAGATGAAGATAAACATAGGTTTTAGCTTGAAAAGTTTGGATCTAGCATAGATTTAGTGTAAAACACATGAAATTCCTTAGATCTAAGCTAGATTCTATCAGGAATGACATCATATAGTAGTTTGTACAAACCACCATGATGAAATCATCTTTAAGAACTTAGATCTAAGACATTTCATGGTGAAAAGTGTGATTTCACAGGAGAATCACATAGAGAATGAGGTGTAGATCAAGAAAGTACAAGATTCTAGTGTAAAACATACCGAAATCGCCAAGAAATGGAGGAAAATAGGTGTGCGTGCGTCTGGTCGAGTGAGGTTGTCACATCAGTGAGAATGGTGATGTGACAGGCCTATTTTTAGTGTGAGAAGGTGTGAAGAGAGGTGGTGTGCACAAATCGGATGGCGGTCCGATCGAGTGGCCATCCGATCGGGTGGCCATCCGATCGGATGGTCATCCGATCGGATTGCCACTCGGTCAATCCCATCTGTTCCGTTTCACGTCTTTGATTTGATTTGCGAGTTAGATTAAGCATTGCGTAGTATAGGGCAATAGTGTAACTAGATTATAGCCATAACACAAAAGTTTTCAAAGTTTCATAGTTTCCGCCAGTGACAAGACTCCAGTCCCTCGTTCAACCAAGTCTCAAGTTTCACGAGCCTCAAGAGTCAAGCACCAAAGTATCTAGGATTAGGCATTCCAAGCATATAGAATTAGGCATTTCAAGTATTTAGATTTAGGCATTTCAAGTATTTAGATTTTAGCATAGAATTCACTAAGTACCAAAAGTATTAATGACTACATAGCTCAGGGGCTGAAATTTACAATATGCAAAGTCCAGGGGCTAAACTTGCCAAAAGTCTAAAGTTTAGGGACGCAGGGTGTTACACCACAAGTGGTATCAGAGCAGGTGATTGTATGCATGGATTGAAGGACACGAAGATTCAAGCAACTTCATCAGATTCAGAGCTGATTTCATCTTATTCTACACACATCTTCTTCTACTCATTTTCTACTCATTCTTTTTTAACTTTAAACTCAAATCTGTAAAGATTTCACGGTTAAAATTGGCTAAATTTTGAATATGTTGTGTGAAAACCAGTTTTAATCAATTCTACAAAGTTTCAGATCAAAATTCTAACAAAATCATCATCAAATCACTGAAAAACATGGTTGTTGTTATGGAACAGAGTTAGTATGAACCCAGGCAACTTCGTACGAACCCAAAAATCGTAGTTGTTACGCATTTGTACGAACCGAATAGCTTCGTACGAACCGGGTTACTTGTTTCCAGGTAGGTTCGTACGAACCGGAGTAGCTTCGTACGAACCGAGTTTGATAATCAATCTGTTTTCAGCTTGCCTTCGTACGAACCCACGATTCCTTGTTCGTACGAAACGGGATATTGTGTTTGTTTGATTTTCAAGTTTGATCAAGTGTTTGTTTGATTGTTTGCAGGAATCATGGCTGAGGAATTCTACAACACATTTTACAATGCATTCACAACCAAAGAAACACCCGTAACAATGACTGCTTCAAGTGTTATTTCCGAGAGTTTGAACTATGATAATGTTTACGGAAATCATCAAAAGCCATCGAACCTAATGAATATCGAAGATTATCATTGGTGGAGCGGTAGATTTGTAAACTGGGTAAAGGCTTATGCTTATGATAGTTGGATCATGTTAACAATGGGATATGAGATACCGACAAATGATAAACATGAATTACTTACACTTAAACAATTTTCAGATAATGACAAAAATGAACACTCGAGTGAACTAAGAATGATTACTTTGATTCAACAATCTGTTATAGAGGATATTCTTTTCCTGCTTCAGCATGGTGAAACGTCAAAATCAATGTGGGAAGCATTGAAAGTGAAAGCTGAAGGAGGAAAGGATATCAAGAAAAACAAAATCTCGTTGTTGAAAAAAGAGTTTGATCTGTTTGGATGCATGAAAGGGGAAACGATCCGACAAATGATAGAAATATTTTGTCATTTGAAAATCGAGCTAGAGAGGTTTGGGATTCAGAAGGACAGAGAAAAGGTTATTGACAAACTGATCGAGGCATTACCACATATCGATGATTGGCAAACGTTTGTGATAATTCTGAAAAATGATGCCAAGTTTGATGAGATTACTTTGGACAGTTTAATTGAAAAACTTGAGAGTCATGATCTAATTTTACAGAAACATAACAAGATGACCAGTTCAAGTTATCAGCAGAATGTCGATCAGTATTATCGCAGAAGCTTGTTGCTGAATACTCAGGAACCAAAGATTAGTACAACGTTTAGTGCTGAAAATTCTGGTGATTCTTCAAAGAGCAAATCTCAGAGTTATGATTCTGGATATCATTCATCATCTTCATCGACTAAATCCAATCCGAATCAGAGCTGGAAAGATTCTCCAAACTTGAATACTGATTTTGCTAGACAGCACATGAGTTTCTTAGCTTCTGTTCTAGATTCTTATGAGAGTCTGGTCGCCGGCAAGATAGGCAATCCAAATATGAGAAAGGAGGACTATGACCAGATAGATCCAGAAGAGATGGAGCTCATGGATATCAGGTGGTGTATGGCTAGTGTAATCAGGAGAGCTTAATGGTTCATGGAGATCACCGGTAGAAAATGTATTGAAGGTCCAGATATGAAGCTAGGTTCTGACAAAGCAAAAGTCACTTGTTTCAAGTGCAAACAAAAATGGCACTTCAAGATAGAATGCAAAAACAGAGAAGCAGATGATAATGTGAATCCTTTTCACGAAGACTACTACAAGAAAGCCATCTATCATCGTAACAACGAGCAACCGTCAAAAACAAACCAAAAACAGATTGAGGAAGGGTCATCAAAAGAGAGAAAACAAGCTTTTGTGATGATTCAGGATGACGAAGGGTTGATGTAGCTGGTGAAACCCGGGCTTTAAAGTGTCTATTTTGTTTGTTTTATTCGGTGTTAAGTAATTAAATGCGTTGAATAAGATAACTGTGAGAAATTGTGGTTATGCAGGTTAATTGCTTAATTCGGAGAAGTTAGCGGGTTTAAAGACGAAGCGGAACGTTCAAGATTGATAAATGCATCACTTGGTAATTTTCGGGATGCGGTTCGGGTTATAAAGTGTAGGAAATGTGCAAGAGAAAGGATTGGATGCAGCCAACATATGCATATTATGAGACTTGGAGGGTTTTGTTTTGAGAAATCAAATCATCATTATTTATTGACGGCTATAGTGGGAATTTTAGCTTCATTGACATCATCATAATCATTCCTACATTTAACCAAGGCAACAAATATATTCATGCACACTTTGGGAAGAAATTGATGGCTACATTAACATCACGTGAATGTGTAGAAAGTGGAGGGATTATTATAATCTCATCATCACTACATATTATGGGAGTCTAGCATGTGAACATGAAGTAGAGGCAGCATCTACACGTGATTTTTGAGGGAGCAGTTTCCACAAGAATATCATCATTAGTGCATCATATCATTGTCAAGATATAAGATCATTATAAAGCACATGTGGGCTTGGCATAGAACATTAAATGAAACAATACATGTGAGAGCCGTCATTCAAGCATGCTGGACGATTGGATTGGAGGAAGTTGATAGTGCATGTTGACTTTTGGTAGAATTATCACACAAACAAACAGCAACATCAATATGTGGCATACGGCTTTTCGACCGTCACTTACGGTTGTTGTGCATGGCTTCACAAAATCAATAGGGACTTGAACTTGTGGTTTACGGATTGAACTTGAGGTTTACGGCTGGAAAAATGGTCTGCACGTGACTTTATGTTTGGCAGCGATTAAAAAAAAAGTTATTTTTAAAACCCTACAGGAGGGGATATACGGAAGAACCAATATCATCATTGGGGGGATCGATTTCGGCAGCAACTTCAACACTTTGGCTCTCAACAACTCATCACACAAGATAATCCTTCATCGATTCTTCCACACAACATACCGGGTCGATCATGGTTTCATCTCTCTTTCAAGTTATCGAAGGCATCATGAGCGGCTAGTCGTCCCGTGACCGTCTCCGGGACTAGGGTTTATGTTCGAACATTGGGTTTACGTATGTTTACGACTTTTTTGGATTGAAAACTGATTAATCTTTCGGTTAGTCGTTTTTATTGTTTCTTGTTTAGATTAAACAATATTTGATTATCGTGTTCATTCTTGTTCATCAATTATTTGGTTTATTCATCAACAACCGGGATTAAATTCTAGGATGTCATTGTTTTAAACCTTTAATCATTGAACTTGATTATGTTTATGAAATCTAAAATTGGTGATTAACTGGATTACTATTCATTTGCATCAATCCTTCGGTTTCGATCGTGGATCATTGCAATCAAATATATTGTCCGTTAATTATTTATCAAAACAAGTTTTCAAATCATGTCTATGTGATTTCCAACTAGTCGTAACTAAGTAACCTGATCGTTTGCATAACCTGAAAACCCGGAGATTGGTCCTTTTTCTCATCATTGTTTACAACTACAATTTAATTTTGTTTTCATAATTCGTCTCATATTTTGCAAAAAGCAATTAGTTTAGAATAGATGGTAATTAAAGCAACGAACTTTCATACTTTCCACTGATTCCCCGTGGATTCGACACCCTACTTGCCCTTTACTAGTAAAAGGTGAATAGGACACTTTACTTTATTTTTGACCGACCTTACGACATCGATCAAAATGGCGCCGTTGCCGGGGAATCGGTGCGCTTAGTTTAGTAAGTTGTTTTTCTTAAAAAAAAAATTAAAAAGTTAAAAAAAAAAAAACCAAAAAACAAAAATCCAAAAATATTTCCTTTTGTTTGTCTTTTATTTGTTTCGTTCAGTATTACGCTCGGTTTCTTGTTTGTCTGTGTGCAGGTGATTCTCGTGTTGCATGCATACCAGGTTTTCAAAGAAATCATCACCGCTTTTGTTTGATCCAGAAATAGAAAAGACTGCTCGATAGAATCTCGTTCTTCTACGTTCAGCAGTGAAAGCTAAAGCTCAATCATCAACAGTTGCTCAAGATCTTGAACAAGCAGCTCACGAGATGGCTGATCAAGAGCCACAGAACCAAGCACTAAACGAACCAATTCCACATATTCCAGATCCACCAATCCCCCAGAACCAGCCCAATAACCAGAATCAGAATCAACCACCACCACAACCATTTCCACAATTTAACCCAGGTCCACAAAACCAACCGGCAAATCTAAATCTCCGACATGGGGACATCATTCGTCTTAACCAACCACAACATCAACACGGGTATGATGAGGGTTTCCAACACAGAGAAGGCAGTGTTCACACTTGGGAATCTGGTTGGGAGGAGGATGATTATCAAAACCAGTATGACGGAAGGTACGCGGATTACAGATACGATGAGGGGTATAATGTTAATCAAGGCTATCCGGTACAACAACAGGTCAATCAAAGAAATCACATCCTGCGCCCGATTCCACATAATCAAGTTCAGCATGGAGTCCCGCAATTCAATGCGGGGAATCAGAGAGCTAATAATCGGTTTGGGGGCGATCAGATACAGTTTGTTGACGGTGTCCCACAAGTAGTTCAAGGGGCACCAATTCAAGGCGTTGAAGGTCATTGTCGACCTGTTGTGGTACCAAACTCATCGGCTATAGTCACACCGGTTGGAAACAATAACAGACCTTTCGAGGTGAGGCCTCAATACTTAGGCCATTTGCCAGAATTCTATGGAAAAAGGACCGAAGAACCATACTTGCATATAGCAAGTTTTGATTCAATTTGCCAAACTATTGGAGGGTCAGGGTTTACAAAGGATGAGGTAAAGCTAATGTTGTTTCAATTTACCCTGAAAGACAAGGCAAGACAATGGTTCGCAACATTACCTCCAGGCAGTATATACACTTGGCAAGAGATGCAACAAGTGTTCTTGGAGGAGTATTACACAATGAACAGAACCAGTGAAGCTCGGGATGCAATCAGGGCATTCCAGCAACATTCAGGAGAACCGTTCCATGAGGCGTTCACAAGGTTTAAGGAGTTGCTTAGGAAATGCCCACATCATGAAATTCAGACATGGGAACTGATAAAGGCATTTTATGATGGGCTACTTCCTGATGATGTAAGAGATCTCATAGCCATCAGTAATGGGACGTTTCTCACGAATACAGAAGCTGTAGATTGGGCATATTTGGAGAGACAGAGTGCTACTTCTAAGAGACAGGCACAGTCTAGCAGGAGAGCAAGATCAGCATCAGCAAGAGCAATTGATTATGAAGCTGAAGAACGAGTTGAGAAACTGAAAAACCAGAATCTGCTATTAGAGCGACAAGTGGCTCAAATGAAGTTGGGAAAGGGAGTTGAAGTTAGGGCAGCTAATGCATTTGCGGTGTGTACAGATTGTGGTGAGTTAGGACACCAGGTTGGAGAGTGTCTCGCAAGGATGGGTCCGAATGAAGAAGTGAACCAAGTATTTGGTGAACGAAAGCAGTATGATATGAAATCGAATACATATCATCCAGGTTTGCGAAACCACCCCAATTTTAGTTACAGTAATTCTGCTAATCAAATGAACCCTAATTTTCAGGTACCCATGCAAGGAGGCCAGCAGTATCAGAGCCGTCAAGGTAATTACTCGCAAGGTAATTACCAAAATCAGGGCCCATATAATCAAGGTACTCAGCAAGGGAACTCCTCAAGTGGTAGTGGTGGAACGAGTGATGATAAATTGGATGCTATTATGAAGTTCATGAAGGACGTCCAGAAAGATAATGAAGTTCGGGACAAAACTTCCGAAGCAATGCAGAAGCAGCTGGGGCAGTTAGCAGAGGATCTAGCCCAGCTGAGAAGAGACCCAGGTAAGTTGCCGAGCACTACTACAGTGAATCCAGCACATCAGTCATCTAGCTTGAAAAATGGAAGAAATGTGCACATCAACGCGGTAAGTATTCTTCCAACTTTTGAAATTGGTAGCGTTGAAGTAACTCCACCATCACAATTAGTTGAGGAGGTGGTGGAGGATGTTTGTAATGGATCGGACTCTCAACATGATCAGGACCCACCAAGGGATGAAAGGTGGGAAAGCTTTAAACAAGCTAAAATTAATCTACCCTTACTTGATGCGATTAAAGAGAGTCCCGATCAGGTTGAGTGTCTGAAAGAGTTAAGTACCCAAAAACGACTTCACAAGTTTCCTAAAAAACTTGATTTACCTGCAAATGTGAATGCCGTTTTGTGGGGTACCCTTCCCCCAAAACTCCAAGATCCAGGAGCACCCATTATTTCCGTACAAGTGGGTGAATTTAAAATAGAAAGGGCACTATTGGATCTTGGAGCGTGTGTTAGTATTCTACCAGGGAGTCTGTATGACCAATATGATTTTGGTCCGCTACAAAAAGTCAACACCACCGTGGTGTTGGCTGATCAGACTCCCATGTGTCCGAGGGGGATTGTAAGGGATGTAATTGTGAAGGTAGAAGAGTGTTACTATCCAGTTGACTTCTTAGTGCTTGATTGTGCCACAAGTTCAAAGAACACGCAACCTCCAGTCATTCTGGGTAGACCGTTCTTAGCGACTGCTCATGCAATTATCAACTGTGTTGATGGAACGGTAAGTATGAGGTTTGGTGACCGTGAATTGCGGTTAAATGTGTTTTCGGATGCTACTAATCCTCCTATTTCAGGTGAACACTCAAAAGCTGAAAATGGTGATGAAAATGTCTCTCCTGCAAAGGAGAGTCAAACCAAACAGGAGTGTTTGTTGGTTGACAGGTTTGAAGTGGTAGGATGTGAAGCGGTAAGGAAAAAGGAAAGTGTGGTGCATGAGGAGTTTAAAACGGACAAGGGGAAGCAACGGGGGAAGAAGAAGAAAAAGAAACCGCCAGAATGTGATAATGAAAAACGAAGGTTAAAGTTATTCGGTCCAATGTGGAAGACAGTGGACGACTTACCGGAGCGTTGGCGGAGTACATACTTAGAGGCCATGGGACGCAAACATCCCACTCGACCACCATAAGGGCATATCAGGAACGGTCTGGCTGAAGACCTATAAACTTAGCGCTCTCGGGAGGCAGCCCGAGGATGTAGAGTAGTGTATATTTGTTTTGTTTTTGCGTGAGTATTTTTGCAGGTTACCAGGTTATTAATCTCTACGGATGCATTGGTCCAAGTGTGGGGATGTTTGGTGAAGTCCCATTACGTTCTAGTGGCAATTGCGGACGATGCGCGGATTAGGGTTCAGTCAAAACTGTCCATACTCAATCTCCATTTGGATGGGGATGATCTGAATACTAACTGTAGAGATTGACCTGAGTACTTGTTGGACACGACTGCGAATGAAATGCTATACGGTCGTGGGGGAACATGACGCATGAGGATTCGACACTTTAAACCAGGGGAGTCTGTTCCACTTTTATTATTACATTTTTATTCGTGTTTTTGGTGGTGTCGAACTATTTGTGTTTAGGGAATGTGTTTATGCTATTCATGTTAGGGATTAGTCGCTCATGGGGTTTGTTGGTTGGTATTCCCGGGTTTGTTTTAAAAGCACTATACATTGGGGACAATGTCGCCCAAGTGTGGGGATATGGAAACCCGGGAAGGGATAAAGAGTTTGAAAGTGATTGAGAACGATGAAAAGTGGAAAAAATTGAAAATTTTGAAAAATTTCATCGCCTTAAGTGAACTAAATGGATACGAAAACCTTAAGTTTCAATCACTAATGGGTTCCTTGCCGGTAGTAAACTAACATAGTACCTTGTCATGGTCGTTCCTTTAAGTTTCATGAGAGTAGGTCCGACAGGTGTTTTTAGGATAAAAGAATTTAAAAGAGATGTCTATTTAGGGGTAACATGCTTTAGATTGCATATGCTACATGTCGGCAACCCTTTTTACCCTTCTTTGGTGAGAATTTTGAGCCTGTAGACTGTTAGAATGATTTATATTATGACTTCATTTGTTGAGAGCAGGCCACATGTTATTCTGTGTTAGAACTTGTATGATTTGATGCATGCTGAGACTGTGGTTTAATATGTGCACGTACATGATAAAGGCATTAGGATATCCCTTAAACCCGTTGTGTTTGTTCTTTGTTTACCTAATCGTCACCCTTAGTAGCCCTGTTGAGCCTATTTACCATTCGTTTGCCCATCCAATGTGAATTGTTGATACCGACCGTGAACGACATATGATGAATAAGTGAAAAAAAAAGAGAAAACAAAGAAAAGAAAAAAGGAAAAAAAATATAGAAAAGAAAGTAAAAAAAAGCAAAAAAATAGAAGTGTTTTGTGAATATTGTTTTTATTCTTGGGTAGAAACCAACCCAAAGGTGTTAGTCGTTATGTGTGCAAATAAAGTTGTCACGGTTTGGTCGTTTGTTTGTTCGCCACGAAAAAAATATAAATATAAGCCAAAAATTTCCTACCCTAGCCTAAGCCCAAAACCAAAATTCCTTTTGATATGTGCCATGTTATACGATGCAGTGGAAGTATGATTGTCATACAAGCTTATGATTACAGAATTGCATGTTTGGTTTTGAGTGATATAATTGCTAGCACATTACACGCTAGTTCATATCTTAAACCGAGAGGAGAGTTAATTGTGAGGGGCTTGTAGCATGTGTTAAAATCCTAAGCATGTTAGTTTTGAATAGACAAGTCTTAAGTTTTATAAATAGCATCAATTGCTTGTCGGACTGTCAATCTCGATTGTGTTAGTCTATGGAACGGGTATGACTTGGGACTTAAACTGTTGCATCGGTTAAGGGGTTTAGAGGTATTGTTACGATGGTGAGTAATTCCGTATCGGTTTGCTTGAGGACAATCAAAGGTAAGTGTGGGGATGTGATGTAGCTGGTGAAACCCGGGCTTTAAAGTGTCTATTCTGTTTGTTTTATTCGGTGTTAAGTAATTAAATGCGTTGAATAAGATAACTGTGAGAAATTGTGGTTATGCAGGTTAATTGCTTAATTCGGAGAAGTTAGCGGGTTTAAAGACGAAGCGGAACGTTCAAGATTGATAAATGCATCACTTGGTAATTTTCGGGATGCGGTTCGGGTTATAAAGTGTAGGAAATGTGCAAGAGAAAGGATTGGATGCAGCCAACATATGCATATTATGAGACTTGGAGGGTTTTGTTTTGAGAAATCAAATCATCATTATTTATTGACGGCTATAGTGGGAATTTTAGCTTCATTGACATCATCATAATCATTCCTACATTTAACCAAGGCAACAAATATATTCATGCACACTTTGGGAAGAAATTGATGGCTACATTAACATCACGTGAATGTGTAGAAAGTGGAGGGATTATTATAATCTCATCATCACTACATATTATGGGAGTCTAGCATGTGAACATGAAGTAGAGGCAGCATCTACACGTGATTTTTGAGGGAGCAGTTTCCACAAGAATATCATCATTAGTGCATCATATCATTGTCAAGATATAAGATCATTATAAAGCACATGTGGGCTTGGCATAGAACATTAAATGAAACAATACATGTGAGAGCCGTCATTCAAGCATGCTGGACGATTGGATTGGAGGAAGTTGATAGTGCATGTTGACTTTTGGTAGAATTATCACACAAACAAACAGCAACATCAATATGTGGCATACGGCTTTTCGACCGTCACTTACGGTTGTTGTGCATGGCTTCACAAAATCAACAGGGACTTGAACTTGTGGTTTACGGATTGAACTTGAGGTTTACGGCTGGAAAAATGGTCTGCACGTGACTTTATGTTTGGCAGCGATTAAAAAAAAAGTTATTTTTAAAACCCTACAGGAGGGGATATACGGAAGGACCAATATCATCATTGGGGGGATCGATTTCGGCAGCAACTTCAACACTTTGGCTCTCAACAACTCATCACACAAGATAATCCTTCATCGATTCTTCCACACAACATACCGGGTCGATCATGGTTTCATCTCTCTTTCAAGTTATCGAAGGCATCATGAGCGGCTAGTCGTCCCGTGACCGTCTCCGGGACTAGGGTTTATGTTCGAACATTGGGTTTACGTATGTTTACGACTTTTTTGGATTGAAAACTGATTAATCTTTCGGTTAGTCGTTTTTATTGTTTCTTGTTTAGATTAAACAATATTTGATTATCGTGTTCATTCTTGTTCATCAATTATTTGGTTTATTCATCAACAACCGGGATTAAATTCTAGGATGTCATTGTTTTAAACCTTTAATCATTGAACTTGATTATGTTTATGAAATCTAAAATTGGTGATTAACTGGATTACTATTCATTTGCATCAATCCTTTTGTTTCGATCGTGGATCATTGCAATCAAATATATTGTCCGTTAATTATTTATCAAAACAAGTTTTCAAATCATGTCTATGTGATTTCCAACTAGTCGTAACTAAGTAACCTGATCGTTTGCATAACCTAAAAACCCGGAGATTGGTCCTTTTTCTCATCATTGTTTACAACTACAATTTAATTTTGTTTTCATAATTCGTCTCATATTTTGCAAAAAGCAATTAGTTTAGAATAGATGGTAATTAAAGCAACGAACTTTCATACTTTCCACTGATTCCCCGTGGATTCGACACCCTACTTGCCCTTTACTAGTAAAAGGTGAATAGGACACTTTACTTTATTTTTGACCGACCTTACGACATCGATCAAGGGTTTAACTGGAATAAATACCTCAAAAAGGAAGAGAAAAGGGCGTTGGTTGCTGAAACAAGACCAAGCAGAGAGGAACGTCATGCACGAATGGAATTAAGCAAAGTGTATGAGGTCTTCATGGAAGCAAGGCGGGAAAATAGATGGGATGCTAAGAAAGAATGTTTTGTAGATCCACAAGGGAATCCGACAGTTGATCCTAAAGTGGTAAATTTTGAGGCACTTGTCACTGCAATTTCAACGGTAGGAGTATGGGCTGCAAACTATGAGGATCCAAAATATAGAAAAGAAGTGGATGAAGACATAAGAAGGGTGATCTATGCCAGTGTCGAGAAGAAGAAGAAGAATGTAGAGCAAATTGTTAAAGAAAGCAAGATGATGGTGGGTGAGTTGAAGAAAATAGCAGAAAAAGCTGGTGATGAGAAGCTGAAAAGTTCAGCAGAGGAAGCTGTGACAACTGTACTCTGTAATCGATGTACGATGTAAAACAATGTTGATTATTAATAAAACAATGTGCTTTGGAGTTATTATATGTGTTTTGATGTCTTTATGTGTGTGTTTATGTTTGGTGATTTTACAATTCGATTCGATTCTGATTTCAAGCTTTAAACCGCTTTCTGGAAGGTTATACGAGCACAGATGCGTAAATATAACTAGTTTAATGCAACAAACACTCCGGGATAGTGACATAGGTTTAACATACCTTAAATAACCTTTACATAACTTAGAAATAAGTTTTAAATGGTTTGGTGTGTTGAAAAACAAGTCTATTCGATCACAGGGACTAATTGTGTCAAACTGTGAATCTATGGGGATTTACACAGTAACGAACATTCCAGAACATGACCATAAGTTAAACATACCATAAATATCCTCTACATAGCTTAGAAATAGGCTTTGAGGGGTTCGGTGTGCTAAAATAAACTTTTGGGTCATTCAGGGAAAGTGTCAAAAAGTGCATAAGTTTGCATTTTCGCGCATAACTTACGTTCTGAATACCTCCGGACATCCAAAAATTTAGGTAAGCACTAAAATATTTTATTTTAGTGTTTGGATTGAGAAAAATCCATTCGTCGCGCAATTTGGATCGTTTTTCGCGCTTATGCGCATTCCGTCGTAATTAAGCGAACATAGTGTTCGTACGACCAAACGAACCAACATCCGACATATTTTTGAGCATGTTTCATGTCCCCAATGTTTAGGCATCATTTTAGGGCCTTAAAGTTGGCTTTACGGGCCTTAGAAGTGTCGGAAATGGCCTTAAACACGTGCAGGGGCTGAAACTGTAAATTCTGAAACATGTTGCTGATCAGACAAGGCCAGGCGGCCCGCCTGAGCTTGTGTGTATCCTGAAGCGGGCCGCATCAGCCCTCTGACAGCAGAAAACATGCAGAAACATCGAATCTGGTCCGTTCCAACCTTGCACATGGTTTTTCTCAATACTATGGGCTGGTTTTTGATGCACATGGTATTACAATACCATGGGTGCAAGTGTATGGCCAAGATCGAATCACGTTTTCCAAGAAACGATCCTAACGGTTCGGGAAACACTATAAATACCCCATGCCATCCATTGCTAAACTCACTAGAATTTTGATTTGAGAAACTCTGAGTTGAAACCATTGTTTCATACCTGAGATTCTTGGATCGAAATTAGCATTCGGGGACCCTTCGTAAGTATTCTTTCGTTCTTTTATTGCTTTTCGAGTCTTTTCAAGTCTGAAAGTCAAACTTTGTTTGACTTTCTGCGTTGACCAGTTTATAGTCAATGCGAAGTTCATTTGAACTTCGCAACGTGATTGTAATCACGATGGTTATAGTCCCTTGGGACTATGCCTACTGATTACCACGTTGTCTAGGGTCGTAAGGGTAAGCGATCTAATAGATCGCTTATACCTTCGAACCCGACCCATTTGGTCGATCATTAGGATCCGACCAAATACTTTAGGTGACCATAGTGTATAGGGAATAACCTTCCAAGGTTATACCCTATGGTCACATCGTTTGAGTAGTTGTATGATAGGTAGTTTATATGCCTTAGGTAAATTACCAGAATACCCTTTTCATGTATAATTGGTAATTTAGCTTATGTAACTTAAACTTTTGTACATAACTGATTATACAACATGATAAAACATGTATAGGCATATAATACTTGTCATAGGACTAGTTAGACGTCTCGAACGCGCTTTACGCGCACGATGCGTTAAAGTAGCATAAGTTACCTTAATAGGTCACGATGGGTCGAAAGCACTTAGGTTAGGTTCTGATTTAGGATGTAGGCTTTGTTAAACCATATCACATAAGTTCTAACACTCATTTGGCTTACAAGACCTCATTCTGTCCGATCTTCCGATTTAGGCGTCTATTGTTTGATTAGTGATTCGATTACTAGGTACTGTTTGATTTCACTAGTTTGCTCAAGTTTGTTGAAGTTCTATTGACTGAGGATACTTTGCACTACAAGTGAGTACATAGTTCCCCTATTTTACTGCTTTCAATTGTTTTGGGGTGATTCATATGTACTAAATGTTTTCGATGTTATAACGATGGTTTCAAAAACGATTAAGACGATTTATACAAAACTAATAACGATTTCGATAATGTGAACGAACTTGTTGGTTGGGTTACATAACAAATGACATTCATTAGCAATGATCAAGCCGACCAGTATTAGGTTATGGTGGATCTGACAAATCCCGTTATCATACTACACCCATGGTTATGTGTGGGGGTTGTGGGTAGCGACTGAATCTGATATTTGTTAATTTACCCTATGGTGGTTTATTAATGCGAGAAACGAGGGACGAGTCACGAAGGTTTGAATGTTATTAGTGAGACAACTATATATAAGTTATTCACAATTAAAACAAGGATGATTTGGACGATGTAAACGATTTGTAAACAATTTGGACGATACGATGTTAAACGATTTGGGTAAACGATAGTGAAACGATGTCACACAACGATGTTTTCGAAGTAACATACGAGTTTTATTAACAAGTTAATACGAGATGTTTTACAATTTGCTTTACTAAAACAAAGGTTTTTGGGTTAAGAATCATGGCTACGAGGTTTCATAAACTATAACCCGCTTGTTTTGAGTTGGTTAATAAAGTTGCAATATTATACTCTTTTCAAAACAAGGTTTTTAATAAAGTATTGCAACATTTAAACTAGCCATGAATCCAATACTCCTATAAAACCTATGTACTCGCCAGCATTTCTTTGCTGACTGTATTTTCACATATGTTTCAGGAGTTGATGATTGATGATGATTTGCTAGGATGCATGATGCGTCACGTAGGATCTGGACGAGGCCTTAGTGACATAAAACAATATTAGTCGATATGTAACTTGTTTGTTCTATTTTAAGACAATGATAATGTTTAATATTAAATAAAACGAAACACTTTTGTATCCATGGTTATGAAACGATAATTCTGTTGAAACACGCCCCGACGTTTTCCGCCGCGATTTGTTGTTTTACGCGGTCGGGGTGTGACAGAAGAGTTGGTATCAGAGCCAATGGTTATAGGGAATTAGGTTATTAGTAATTCTTTGACCTAGACTCTAACTTTTCTAGGACCCTAACACAAGCTATCTTGTGTTTAGATCTTAAAACATGCATATCACCAATCCTTAGGTGATTATCAAAACAAAAAACCAAATTTTCCGAAACGATTTTTGAAAAACAATCTTCTGTTTTTGAATAATTTATTACAAGGTTTTGAACCCTCTATTGTAAGGTTTTGAACCCTCTGTTATAAGGTTTTGAACCCCTTTGAGTTTTCAAAAATCTCGTCAAGGTTTTGGGTTTAAATAATGTGAACACGTGCAAACTGGAAGGGTGAATGCCTGTATTCTGGGTTTTCTATCTAGGCAAGCACTTCGTATATATCTCATCAGACGCGAGACCAGTTGTGCTTACCTGGGAATTCTTGGGATGAGTGTTCACTTATAGGCGAGCATGTCTTCGCTATACATTATTTTGACCTATTTACTTTGATTAGTCACTGCGTGTCGTTTGTTTGTTCGAGGTAACAAACAAATGATCACCTTCCTTGTGTTTTGTCAATACCTCTTTTGTTTTTCCTAAATTTCAACCTCACTCGATTCTCTTGTTTTCCATGTTAGACAATGCCTCCTCGACGCGATCCTCGAACTTTTACTATTGAAGAAATCGCAGCCCTAGTTTCTCAGCAAGTGGCTGCTGTACTTCCCGGTGTGGTAACCCAAGTCCACGAGATATTTAACAACAACAACAACAACAAGAATAATAACAACAACAATAACGCCCAATGTAATTTCAAGAACTTCAATTCTGCGAAGCCACAAAAGTTTTCTGGGTCGCAAGGAGCAACTGCGCTCTTGCAATGGTTTGAGAGCATCGAAAACACATTCAGACATGTGCAGTGTCCGAATGTGCGGAAGGTTGAATTTGCTTCAAGCGTATTTGAGAAACGAGCGCTTACCTGGTGGAATGGTATTATGCGCGACAGGGGTGCCGAAGTGGCATTAGCACAAACATGGGCAGAGCTTTGGGCTCTCATGATGAAGGAGTTTTGTCCCCGTCACGAAATTCAAATTTTGGAACGTGAGTTTGAGGACTTAAAGCAAGATGGGGCTGAACACCGTACATACACGAATCATTTTGAGGAACTCAGCCTATTGTGCCCCACCATGGTTACCCCTCCTGAGAAGCAATCGAGAGATATATCGATGGCCTACCCGATTCTATTCTGGAGATTGTGACCGGTGTTAATCCTCCTACCCTTCGCCAAGCAATAGAGTTGTCTGCTACCCTGACTGAGACCCAAGTCAGGAAGGGTAAACTCACCCGCAAGGGTGATAAAAAGAAGGCAACTGATTCTGAGAAAAACAAGAAAGAGGGTAAGGGCAAGGAAGGAGAGACGTCGAAGAAATCGAAGAAGCGAAAAGGTACCCAAAATTTTGCTGTTACAGCCCAGACTGCTCAGAACCCGCAGAACCCACCGGCTCAACCACCTGCAAAGAAAGCGTACGCTGGTACCGCACCTCACTGTGCTTGTTGCAACGGTCATCACGTTGCACAACAAGCTTGCAGGCAATGCACGACGTGTGGTAGACTTGGGCATATGGCCAATGTTTGTCGTTTTGGACAAAATCATGTTGCTCAGGTTCCAACTCAGGGTCAAGGGAATGCTGCGAGATTCCCACCGGGTTCATGTTTTAATTGTGGAGAGTATGGTCACTTCCGCAACAACTGTCCGAGGCTAGCGAATGCTAACGCAAACCCGAATGCAAACGTCAATGTGAACCCCGCTCGTGGTCGAGCGTACAATTTGAATGCAAACGAAGCTAGGGTCAACAACGAAGTGGTTAACGGTACGTTTCTTGTTAACAATCGACTTGCATCTATTCTTTTTGATTCCGGTGCCGATAGAAGTTTTGTTTCATTGTCTTTTGAGCCTTTGCTTGCGATACCTAGAACAAAACTGAGGAAACCCTTATCTGTTGAAATTGCCACTGGTAGACCACTTATTCTCGATTCTGTTATTCATGGTTGTCAGTTGAACCTTGATAACCATCTTTTTCCTATTGACCTCACACCGATGCAACTTGGAAGCTTCGATATTATCGTTGGAATGGATTGGCTAACCAAACACCATGCTGAGGTAGTTTGTTTCGATAAGATTGTTCGTATTCCTTTGTCTTCTGGCGATGTTCTGGAGATTCGTGGCGAGAAGCCATCTGGTGGATTGAAGCTTATGTCGTGTACAAAGGCCCAAAGTTATTTGCAAAAAGGATATGTTGCTTTTCTGGCACATGTCACCGAGGAGAAAGACAAGAGCAAGAGTATTCAGGATATCCCGATTGTTCGGGATTATCCAGAGGTGTTTCCTGATGAACTGCCTGGTTTGCCTCCAGTTCGTCAAGTCGAGTTTCATATTGACCTTATACCCAATGCCAACCCGATTGCAAAAGCGCCTTATCGACTTGCACCATCTGAGATGCAAGAATTATCGAAGCAGCTTCAAGAGTTATCTGATAAAGGATTCATTCGACCAAGCTTTTCACCTTGGGGAGCTCCTGTCCTCTTCGTGAAAAAGAAAGATGGATCTTTTCGAATGTGTATCGATTATCGTGAGCTTAATAAGCTCACCATAAAGAATCGATATCCCTTACCTCGAATTGATAATCTCTTCAACCAGCTGCAGGGTGCTTCATGTTTTTCCAAGATCGATCTGCGTTCTGGGTATCATCAACTTCGTGTTCTCGAAGAAGATATTCCCAAAACTGCTTTCCGCACAAGATATGGGCATTTCGAGTTCACAGTCATGCCTTTCGGTTTGACTAATGCTCCTGCTGTTTTCATGGACTTAATGAATAGGGTCTGCAAGCCTTATTTGGATCAGTTCGTCATTATTTTTATTGATGACATCTTGATTTATTCAAAGTCTCGAGCCGAGCACGAACAACACCTTCGCTTAACATTGGAACTCCTGAAGAAGGAACAACTTTTTGCTAAATTCTCCAAGTGTGAATTCTGGCTTAAAGAAGTTCAATTCTTGGGTCACATAGTCAATGAGTAGGGTATTCATGTGGATCCATCCAAGATTGCTGCTATTAAGGACTGGAATACACCGACGACGCCCACAGAGATTCGATCTTTTCTTGGTCTTGCTGGTTATTATCGGCGATTTATTTCAAATTTCTCGAAGATTGCGGTTCCACTCACTGCTTGGACTCAGAAGAAGAAGCCTTTTGAGTGGGGACCCAAACAAGAAGAAGCGTTCCAAACGCTGAAGCATAAGTTATGTAATGCTCCTGTTCTATCTCTGCCCGAGGGAAGCGATGATTTCGTTGTCTATTGCGATGCATCCAAACTAGGCCTTGGTTGCGTCCTCATGCAACGAGGTAAAGTTATTGCATATGCATCTAGACAGCTGAAAATTCATGAGAAGAACTACACGACTCATGATCTGGAGTTAGGAGCTGTGGTTTTTGCGCTTAAAATCTGGAGACGCTACCTCTATGGAACGAAGTGTGTGGTTTTCACAGACCACAAAAGTCTCCAGCATATTCTTAATCAGAAAGAGCTGAATATGAGGCAACGACGTTGGGTTGAACTCTTGAACGACTATGATTGCGAGATTCGCTACCATCCTGGTAAGGCGAATGTCGTAGCTGATGCGCTTAGTCGAAAAGAACAAGTCAAGCTTCATTCTATTCAAACTCTATCTGATCTTTAAACTCGTGTTCTTCAGGCTCAGCAATTTTGTGTTTCACAAAATTTAATAGGTACGGAATTACCACATCAGCTTGAGCTTAAACTCAAAGCAAAAGACGATGGTTTGCTCTATTTCATGGATCGTTTGTGGATTCCGAATCAGGACGATCTTCGCACCTTGGTAATGGACGAATCTCATAAGTCTCGATATTCTATCCATCCTGGTGCTGATAAAATGTACAAGGATCTTCGTACTTCGTGCTGGTGGCCGGGTATGAAGAAGGATGTTGCCTTGTATGTATCAAAATGCCTAACTTGTCTCAAAGTCAAGGCCGAACATCAACAACCTTCTGGCTTGCTTGTACAGCCAGAAATACCGGTTTGGAAGTGGGAGAACATTACGATGGATCTCATCACTAAATTACCGCGTACATCTAAAGGTCACGATGCTATTTGGGTTGTTGTCGATCGATTAACGAAGTCAGCTCATTTTATTGCGATCCGCGAGGATCTATCTGCTGATAAACTTGCAAAGATTTATGTTGATGAGATTGTGTCACGACATGGTGTTCCTTTGGATATCATTTCTGATCATGATGCTCGATTTTCATCTCATTTCTGGAAGGCCATGCAATCTGCTTTGGGAACCCAATTGAATCTAAGCGCTGCTTATCATCCCCAAACAGATGGCCAATCTGAGAGAACGATTCAAACTTTGGAGGATATGCTTAGAGCATGTGTAATAGACTTTGGTGGTAGTTGGGATTCTAATCTACCACTGATCGAGTTCTCTTACAACAATAGCTATCATACTAGTATTAAAATGGCACCATTCGAAGCTTTCTACGGTCGAAAATGTCGTTCACCTGTCTGCTGGAACGAGACCGGTGAAGCTCAGCTTACTGGACCTGAACTCGTTCTGGAAACAACAGACAAGATCAAGAAAATCCGCAATAATCTTGTGACAGCTAGATTACGTCAAAAGAGATATGCGAATTTACGACGCAAGCCCTTAGAATTTCAAGTCGGAGATCGTGTCCTACTCAAGGTTTCACCTTGGAAGGGAGTCATGAGATTTGGAAGGAAAGGAAAACTTGCACCACGATATGTTGGACCATTTAAGATTGTTGAAAGAATTGGAAAGGTTGCCTACCGACTAAAGCTACCTCCAGAGCTTGGAAACGTTCACCCGACCTTTCACGTGTCCAATTTGCGAAAGTGTTTAATTGACGTTGATCTTCACATTCCTCTCGACGAGATCCAAATCGATGAAACGGTGCACTTTGTTGAGCAACCTGTGGAGATAGTGGAACGTACATACAAACAGTTGAAGAACAAACGGATTCATTTGGTCAAAGTTCGCTGGGAATCCAAACGTGGTCCTGAGTTTACTTGGGAACGTGAGGACCAGATGAAGACGAAGTATCCGCATTTGTTTTCACAAGCTTCCTCTAGTTAAAATTTCGGGACGAAATTTCCTGAAGTACGGGAGACTGTGACAACTGTACTCTGTAATCGATGTACGATGTAAAACAATGCTGATTATTAATAAAACAATGTGCTTTGGAGTTATTATATGTGTTTTGATGTCTTTATGTGTGTGTTTATGTTTGGTGATTTTACAATTCGATTCGATTCCGATTTCAAGCTTTAAACCGCTTTCTGGAAGGTTATACGAGCACAGATGCGTAAATATAACCAGTTTAATGCAACAAACACTCCGGGATAGTGACATAGGCTTAACATACCTTAAATAACCTTTACATAACTTAGAAATAAGTTTTGAATGGTTTGGTGTGTTGAAAAACAAGTCTATTCGATCACAGGGACTAATTGTGTCAAACTGTGAATCTATGGGGATTTACACAGTAACGAACATTCTGGAACATGACCATAAGTTAAACATACCATAAATATCCTCTACATAGCCTAGAAATAGGCTTTGAGGGGCTCAGTGTGCTAAAATAAACTTTTGGGTCATTCAGGGACTAAAAGTGTCAAAAAGTGCATAAGTTTGCATTTTCGCGCATAACGTACGTTATGAATACCTCCGGACATCCAAAAATTTATGTAAGCACTAAAATATTTTATTTTAGTGTTTGGATTGAGAAAAATCCATTCGTCGCGCAATTTGGATCGTTTTTCGCGCTTATGCGCATTCCGTCGTAATTAAGCGAACATCGTGTTCGTACGACCAAACGAACCAACATCCGACATATTTTTGAGCATGTTTCATGTCCCCAATGTTTAGGCATCATTTTAGGGCCTTAAAGTTGGCTTTACGGGCCTTAGAAGTGTCGGAAATGGCCTTAAACACGTGCAGGGGCTGAAACTGTAAATTCTGAAACATGTTGCTGATCAGACAAGGCCAGGCGGCCCGCCTGAGCTTGTGTGTATCCTGAAGCGGGCCGCATCAGCCCTCTGACAGCAGAAAACATGCAGAAACATCGAATCTGGTCCGTTCCAACCTTGCACATGGTTTTTCTCAATACTATGGGCTGGTTTTTGATGCACATGGTATTACAATACCATGGGTGCAAGTGTATGGCCAAGATCGAATCACGTTTTCCAAGAAACGATCCTAACGGTTCGGGAAACACTATAAATACCCCATGCCATCCATTGCTAAACTCACTAGAATTTTGATTTGAGAAACTCTGAGTTGAAACCATTGTTTCATACCTGAGATTCTTGGATCGAAATTAGCATTCGGGGACCCTTCGTAAGTATTCTTTCGTTCTTTTATTGCTTTTCGAGTCTTTTCAAGTCTGAAAGTCAAACTTTGTTTGACTTTCTGCGTTGACCAGTTTATAGTCAATGCGAAGTTCATTTGAACTTCGCAACGTGATTGTAATCACGATGGTTATAGTCCCTTGGGACTATGCCTACTGATTACCACGTTGTCTAGGGTCGTAAGGGTAAGCGATCTAATAGATCGCTTATACCTTCGAACCCGACCCATTTGGTCGATCATTAGGATCCGACCAAATACTTTAGGTGACCATAGTGTATAGGGAATAACCTTCCGAGGTTATACCCTATGGTCACATTATTTGAGTAGTTGTATGATAGGTAGTTTATATGCCTTAGGTAAATTACCAGAATACCCTTTTCATGTATAATTGGTAATTTAGCTTATGTAACTTAAACTTTTGTACATAACTGATTATACAACATGATAAAACATGTATAGGCATATAATACTTGTCATAGGACTAGTTAGACGTCTCGAACGCGCTTTGCGCGCACGATGCGTTAAAGTAGCATAAGTTACCTTAATGGGTCACGATGGGTCGAAAGCACTTAGGTTAGGTTCCGATTTAGAATGTTGGCTTTGTTAAACCATATCACATGAGTTCTAACACTCATTTGGCTTACAAGACCTCATTCTGTCCGATCTTCCGATTTAGGCGTCTATTGTTTGATTAGTGATTCGATTACTAGGTACTGTTTGATTTCACTAGTTTGCTCAAGTTTGTTGAAGTTCTATTGACTGAGGAGACTTTGCACTACAAGTGAGTACATAGTTCCCCTATTTTACTGCTTTCAATTGTTTTGGGGTGATTCATATGTACTAAATGTTTTCGATGTTATAACGATGGTTTCAAAAACGATTAAGACGATTTATACAAAACTAATAACGATTTCGATAATGTGAACGAACTTGTTGGTTGGGTTACATAACAAATGACATTCATTAGCAATGATCAAGCCGACCAGTATTAGGTTATGGTGGATCTGACAAATCCCGTTATCATACTACACCCATGGTTATGTGTGGGGGTTGTGGGTAGCGACTGAATCTGATATTTGTTAATTTACCCTATGGTGGTTTATTAATGCGAGAAACGAGGGACGAGTCACGAAGGTTTGAATGTTATTAGTGAGACAACTATATATAAGTTATTCACAATTAAAACAAGGATGATTTGGACGATGTAAACGATTTGTAAACAATTTGGACGATACGATGTTAAACGATTTGGGTAAACGATAGCGAAACGATGTCACACAACGATGTTTTCGAAGTAACATACGAGTTTTATTAACAAGTTAATACGAGATGTTTTACAATTTGCTTTACTAAAACAAAGGTTTTTGGGTTAAGAATCATGGCTACGAGGTTTCATAAACTATAACCCGCTTGTTTTGAGTTGGTTAATAAAGTTGCAATATTATACTCTTTTCAAAACAAGGTTTTTAATAAAGTATTGCAACATTTAAACTAGCCATGAATCCAATACTCCTATAAAACCTATGTACTCGCCAGCATTTCTTTGTTGACTGTATTTTCATATATGTTTCAGGAGTTGATGATTGATGATGATTTGCTAGGATGCATGATGCGTCACGTAGGATCTGGACGAGGCCTTAGTGACATAAAACAATATTAGTCGATATGTAACTTGTTTGTTCTATTTTAAGACAATGATAATGTTTAATATTAAATAAAACGAAACACTTTTGTATCCATGGTTATGAAACGATAATTCTGTTGCAACACGCCCCGACGTTTTCCGCCGCGATTTGTTGTTTTACGCGGTCGGGGTGTGACAGAAGCTGTTGCTGAGAAACAGCAAATGTTTGAAGAATGTCAGAAGCAGGCGGCAAAAGAAGCTAAGGTGCTAACAACAGCGGTAATAATTCAAAGTGAATCTTCTGACCCATCAAATAAAATTGATAATAAAACTAATGAACAGTGCAAGAAATGCGTGGAAACATGCAGTGCTTGTACTGAAAAGGATGAAAATTTTAAAATCAGAGATATGGAATTTACTAAAATAATTTTCAAAGAAAAATGTATTGAAATGTTTGAAAATGAAAAATTTTTGAAACAAAAAGAAGAAGAGCTGACACAGAAATGTGAGAGTCTTGAAAAAGAAAACAAAGTTTTAAAACAAAAGTGTTCAGTTGATTGCAACGAATGTATTAAAAAAGATAAAATTATTCAAGAGTTGCAAAAAGAATATGATGGAATAAAATTGTCATATCATACTGAAAAAGAAGCTTATGAAACTTTGAAGAGTAAAGTTAAAAGTTTGGATGATAGATTGTCAGCATGTCAAAAAAAAAAAAAAAAACTAAACTTGTTGAAGCCAGATATGAAGGAAAGCAACTAGTTTTAAATCAATATATTGATGAAGTTGCTAAACTTAAACAAGAACTTGCTGAAAAAGAAAAGTTGGTTTATAAACTTCAAAGTTATCATGCTTATTCATACATTCTAGAACGTATTTTCAACATCACACCAAATGGTAAAGAGTCTAAAAAGAACAAAAAGGGAATTGGGTCAGAATATCATCAGGTTTCACCAACGTTAGGGAATAATTATACATTCTATGATGGTGAAAAGGTTGAAAAAGCAATAGACATGGTTGACCAATTACCTGACAACATTATTGTGACTTACACCAAATCTGATGATCTTGGTGATTCAGAGGTGGTAGGTAAGGTTGTTGAAAGCGTTTTGATAGAAGAGTCTACCAAAACATATAAGTCTGAATCACATGATGAAAATGAGGAAATTTTTCACAAAAACTATTTGAAAAATTCAAAATCTGAGAAAGATGAGAATGATGATCCAACAGGATTGGCATATACCATGATTAGATTGGAAAAATTATTCTCAGATGTTGAGTTTCCGATTCAGAATGTGTTGTCGGACAAGATCGACAAAGTGTTCAAACTGGTAGAAATTGAAAAAACTGAAATTGCAAAAGTTGCTGGTAAGAGCAAGAAAACTTTTTATAACAAACCTGGTTACAAAAAGAAAAACATGAAGGTTGGGTTGGGTTATCAAAAGAGACAAAACCAAAAGAAACGTTTTGACAAGTCAAGTCATCAGAAAAAGACGAACTTTGTTCACGGAACAAGTTCAGAGGAAGAGAAAGAACTCCAATTTAGACGACAATCTAATGAAGAGTTCTATGCTCAGAAAAAACAACAACAGGTTAAAGATGTTTCGAAGAAAAAATGCTTTAAATGTGATCAAACTGGACATGTTGGTCGCAAATGTCCAAATCCGAAAACTGTTGATGTTGAACAAAAGAAACATCAAACTGAAGCTGTTAAACATAAGTCAACCAAGTTTGAGTCACAACAAACTTGGAAACCAAAATCAAAGACACCCAAAGTTGAGACTAAACAGATTTGGAAACAAAAGGTTGATCTTTCAAAGTCAAAACAAACTTGGAAACCAAAAACATGCAAGTTTGAATCAAAACAAATCTGGAAATCTAAAGTTGATTTGTCAAAACAAAATGTTCAAAATGATACAAGATTTTATCAAATGAATGTTTTAAAAGGACAAACTTGGGTTGTTAAGAAACAGACATCTGTGAGTGATAATCGGAAAATCGATTCAACCAAGAAGGTTGAAAATAAGAATGAAAAAGTCTTTGTGAAAAATGATAATGATTTTCCAAAGTTGAACAATTCTTATTGTGTCACAATACCCAAGGTCAAACAAGCTTGTGTTGCATTATTCAAGTAATTGAGTAAGTTGAATGTGCAGGTGCTCCTGAAGATAGATGAATGTCAACTTGCAGAGCAGAGCAGCCTGGTACGGGAGGCGGCAGATCCCTGAGAATGAAAAACAGGGAGTGTTGGTTTGTTTTGTATATAAATAAACTTTAAATAAAAAAACCCTAAAAATGGAAAAAATCTAAAAACTAAAAAAATATGTTTTTATTTTGTCAAAAAAAATTTGAAAAATGAAAAAATATGTTTGTTTTTAAATTTGTTAAAAATCAAAAATTTGAAAAAAAAAATGTTGATTGAATACGATGAAACCCTCACGGCTGAACAAACATGATTATATTCACAAGTGATTAAATGGTTTTAACATTGTTAAAAATCAATGTGTTGTAAATCATGGGGGTACGTTTTGCTTGGCATGTTATATACTAAACAGAGCACGTGACATAACAAATGGATGGCGAGATGAAGTTATCTGCATCGGGTTGTCAAATTTTCTTAAATGTTTTTGTATTTTAGGGGGAGTAAGAATTTTGAAAATACAAAAACATTTGAAATTTGAAAAAGCCAAAAACAATAGAAATTTCAAAATGAGTTTTTGTGTAAAAAGAGGAAATGATAGTACATCAGTAGACAGTCACAATACACTAAAGAAATGGCAAGTCAAATGTGATAAACGGTCTCACTGATGATGTGCCAGTAGGTTTTTACACACTTAGTAAATTGATTTCGAGATATAAACCTAAATATCAATAACTTGCTTATCTCGTGGGTAACATCTCTCGGATATATGGATAACCTCCGCAATCTCGTTTGAGAGGTTGCCTGATTCTGAGATACCAGGTCTTTATATTGTTTGATATCTGGGGTATTATAACTGGTCTTCTGATTTTGTGTCAGCAATGGCCTAGACCTCGTATAATACTTTGCGTGCTTTAAAAGCTTTCCCTCTGCATAAAAATTGAAAAATAGCGAAAGGTATAAATCAATTGTAAAGAAGATCCCTAAGTGGGACACACCTCAAAGTCGAGCCACCATCTCTTTGACTGAACGGTAGTTCATACCTGAGCTCTCAAGGTCTCACACTAACCCAGAGTACAAATATCAATATAGTATATTCACCTGTAAGACTGAATCTAGGGCATCTTGATATGGGAGTATATTCTGAGGTGGGACACACGAATAAGTTAAGTTCTTAAAACACCAATCTCGTATCTCGAAAAAATTGAACTTTGTGTGAGAATTTAAGTGGATCAATATACTGACAATCTAAGTTAATCGTTTAAAACTTAAAGTCTAAAAAGGTCAACGGTGCTAGTGATTTGTTATAAACTGATATGATCCTCTGTCACGAACTCAAACAAAAATATCGTCTTTACTACTTTATATTAAAGAAAAATTACAAAAAGATTTTTGGTGTGTTTTAGCATAAACTTTGAAAAATACAAAAAGATTTTATTTTTTCTTTATTTTCGACAACCGATGTCTGAAAGCTAAGTTTTAAAATCTAAAGTATGCTGAACATGTTTCTAAAAATAAACAAGTTCATTAATTTGAAACTTGAAGGTTTTAAATGAAAAATCAACAACAGTTTGTGAAATCACCAAGGTCATTAATTTGGACTTTGATGATTAACTGAGGATTTTGGATGCTTAACTGTCAAATTTATAGAGTTATTTGATAGGGGAGTAGAGTTAGGAAATCCTGGGTAATTACATATTGTTACATCTATGCTTAGAGCCAGGTTACTGATTATGGATGATTTAAAAGCATTCACTGATAAACATCTGTGTTTAAGAGCCAGATCATCAATCCTGGGAGAACCTAAAAGCTTTAATTGTTAAATATTTGTGTTTCGAGCTAGGTTTACAATCTTGGATTTAAATTGCCAAATATTTTACAAGGTTTGAAATTGTTAGAATTTCAGATGATAAGCCAGATTACGATCCTGATAGCTGAGGCTAAGGGGGAGTCTGAAGACAAGCTCAAAGCAAGAGGGAGTTTGCAATCCAAGAGCCAGGTAACTATCCTGGAGGAGCTTGTAGAAATAGAACCAAGTGTCGATCCTGAAAAGCACAGAAGCTTAGAGAAAGGGGGAGCCTGGAGAAAGAGTCAACTGAAAGAGGGAGCAGCTGAAGCTGAAAGCAAATCCAAGGTGAGTCTGTTAGAATAAAAGGGAGAGTCTGTGGCGCTGAAAATGTCAACACATCTAGAAGACTCAGAGAGAGAGAGAAAGCTATGAGATTGACTGAAGTAATATCCAGGGGGGGTCTGTGAGTCCAATATGTCTATCACTTCCGTCAATCACATATCGTAGTTTAATCAGATGAGACAAGACTGGTGCTAAACAGAAGAAAACATAAAGTTCATGTTTGTTAGAGTCGGTTCGTATGAATGGAGATTTATAGCCTATTTGTACGAATCGAAGTCCATTCGTAGTCAGCTTCGTACGAAACCACTCTGTCTATATATAGTAGTGTAGGGTCTTGTCATTTGGTATCTTTGTGACTTGAGAGGGGAAACTCTTATCGTTTGATTTCGTGGTTTTGTACTTCAGATGTTTGATGAAATACATTTATGGTTTACATTCGATAAATTCATTGATTTGTTCTAATTGTTAAAGAACCGAAGTTTAGTGGTGGCTTTGCGCTCCAGGTGCTATTCAATGTAAAAGGTAGGTAATATGCATCAAACCCGCGACGGAAAAACTTAATCTTGAACGATCATTGTACATTTCTTGCAGGATCGAATCATTATTTCTGGATTGTCATTATTCCAATTACAGTAAGTACTCATCTTTCTTATCTTATTAAAAGAGTAGTTTGTTTTATACTTTTATATTACTCTTCTGATTCAGCTTGTTTTACTCGTGGGGACAAAATTGCAACATGTTATTGCTACTTTGGCACTCGAGAGTGCTGAAATTACTCGATATTATACTGAAATGAGATTAAAGCCTCGAGATGAACTCTTTTCATTTAAGAAGCCAGAATTACTGCTCTCCTTAATCCATTTCATTCTTTTCCAGGTCATCATCGCCTTTTTATCCTTGATTATCTAAAAGGACATCAGTTTTTTTCTTTTTAGTTTGTTTCGACTAATCTAAAATGTTTGTGCAGAACGCACTTGAGCTAACTTCGTTCTTTTGGTTATGGGCATTTTCTTTACTTGATTTCATAACCGCATTTCATCTTCGATTTTGAGTTATATAAACTGTTTTAACATTTTTGTTTATTGCAGTGGCAATTCGCCTATAATCCTTGCTTTATCAAGAACCACAAGCTCGTGTATATACGGCTGGTTTTGGGGTATGCATTTATTTCCATTCGGTTTGATCTGGATTTCATACATGTTGCTTAAAAGTAGAAAACAGGTGGGTCGGGTAATGAATCAAAACACGGCGTCTCTCACTGTTCTTACGTCTTATAGGTTCATGGGCCAGTTCTTATGCAGCTATAGCACCCTACCGCTTTATGCACTTGTTACCCAGGTAAAATTTTCAGACCAAAAGAACAAATGTGTGTATGTGTGGGTGTGGGTTTCGGGTTTTTCCGGGTCGGGTTGTTCGGGTTCTTGGTTGCGGAAAAAGTGGCCCGATAACCGACCCATTCAAAGCTCGGATTGGTCGGGTTCAGGTTAACTCGAGTCGGGTTGTTCGGTTTTCGGGTTTATAAGTAAAATGAAAATAAATGCTTTTTTGTTTTTTTACAAAATATCATCAAAATTATACTGCTACTAAAAATATCATTAAAAGTCATATATCGTTTGACAATATGATATTATAATGTTCCAAAGTGCCAAAACACTGTGTTCCCGAGTTAAGTTAAGGAGAGAAAAGAAATGATTCTCTCCTTTTCTTTTCTTTCTCTCCGTTTCTTTCCAAATTGGAAAGATTAATTTTAGGCAAAAAATCTCTCATTTTCTCTTCTTTTCTCTCCTTTAATGAAACTCTGGAACACAACAAAAAATTATTTCCTTTCAAATCTTTTCTTTTCTCTCATTTAATGAAACTCGGGAACTCCAAACCAAAATACATCTATAAACAAAAAAGACAATAAATTTTCGGGTTTCAAGTTTTGGGTTTTCGGTTCAAGTTGTTGGGGTTTATGGCAAGGAAAACGTGACCCGATAACTGACCCATAGAAAGTTCAGGTTGGTCGGGTTTTGGTTTTTCGAGTATTCTCTACTTCGGGTTCGGGTGACTTTGAATTCGGGTCGGGTTTCTCATAAAAGTGGTCAGTCCTATGTATTACACGCTTTGAACTATGATCAACACTCATTTTGTGGACTTGTCACATGCATGTGTAGTACTACTTGATGGGAGGTTCTCCCACTCTATCTTACTCTCACATAGAATGAGAGCATGGGCGAAGCTTTTTAAGGGAGACCCCCTCCGCCATTTTTTCTCGGTAGTGTAATTTACGCATATTTCATCCGAAAATTGTATATATGTAATGAGTCCGACCCCCCTGAATTGACTTTGCTTAAAAATTCCCGACCCCCTATGTATTTGTTCAAATTCTGTCTGATAGTTGTTTATTGTTTGAGCATTAGTTAATTATGCACTCTTATGTTGTTCATACATACATACATACATACATACATACATAGGCTCGAGTGTTCTCAATCGCCCCCGTGATGATCTGGTTGAGAATCCAAACGGCTCTGCATCAGCAACGCCTAGTAACCACCTATGTGGTAGGTTGGGTTGTAAATACAAACATATTATTGTTAAGGTATTTGAATCTTGCTGGTCAATTCATTTTTTATTTAGTTTGTTAAATGTTACAACTCTTTTTTCTTTTTAATATTGGTAGGTATGATCCAAGCTCAAGTGGAAGCCAGGTGTGCTTTGTTCTTGAACTCCCAAACTTTTTTTTTTACTTTTATAATTTTCCAATCTCTGCAATCTTATCAGCTTGTTAATTAACACGTACAACCACAGGTAGACAAGCTCAGGTGAAAGGGAAGCGCTCCTGTGAGGATCTGGTTCAGAATCCCAGCTCTGCATCAGCAACTGCTGGAACCACTTGTTTGCTTGGTTTGTAAACATATATTATTATATTTGAATTCTTTTTCTCAATTGATCTTTTATTTGCTTTGTAAAATGCCATGACTCTTTTTTCTTTTTCTTTTTTCATCTATGATTAATAGGTTCCGAAGCTGAATGGGAAGGTTATGCTCGATCGTTTGACTATGATGAAGGTAACGCTCGATTGTTTTGAGTTGTGAAACTAATTAAGATCTTTGCTAAAGTAATGAAAAGTTTGAATATTGTTTCATAAATAGGTAGAAAAGCTCAAGTGAAAGGGAAGCGCCCTCGTGAGGATCTTGGTACGTTTGACTGTGATGAAGGTAACGCTCGATCGTTTTGGAGTTGTGAAACTAATTAAGATCTTTGCTTAAGTTTGCCGTTCGTTTAAAAGAAGCAAGTAATGAAAAGTCTTAATATTGTTTCATAACGCCACTCAAACCTCTAAAATTAAATAATTTTGTTCGACCACTAATCAAGATATCTTATCAGCTTTTTAATTAATGCATACACAGGTAGAAAGGCTCAAGTGGCTCCCGACCCTAGAAGGTTTGCACAGAAGAAACATACGATGCGGGGAACACAAGCACTGTCCTTTATGTGGGCCAAACATCGGGCGAAGAGACAAGGTTTAGATTGGGCGGAGTGGATTCGTTTCGATTTTCAGTCTTAACGGTCTGTATGTTATTTACTTGTTTGGGTGAACTGATGTAATAGGGCTTGCTGGCCAGACTTTGAGTTCAGCGGTTTGCTGGGTCACTTCTGTGTATGAACTTTTGGTGGTGAATAATTAAAATCCTTGTTTGAAACTTGATATTTTACACACGATTAGTATTTGAAAATCTCATTCCAATTTCCTAAAGCATTATGGTACATACTTGAGTTTTGTTAAATATTAAGCTTATGTAGCACCTATATTCAGCATGTTGAGGTTTGAGATTTTAGAAGAGGCTTTTGATTAGAGATTTTATTCAACAGGTTTCTCATTGGACGAAGGAGCAGTCTATTCTAGCATATACCAGCTCATCATAGTACACATTAGATGATTTGAACATCACAATTGGATCTAATGAGTTGGGAGACCCGCCGCAACGCGCGGGCATTCCCACTAGTATATATATAGAGAGAGAGAGAGATTTAATAAAGGATCAAAGCATCGTTGAAAGGTTGAGATTTTATATTACAACGGACCAAGTTTAGGATTTTAATTTTTTAGTAGTTAACCTAGCATGCACCTAAAACCACTTCAAAGCCTTTTTTTGGAATTGAGTCGTCGCATTCTCCCATATTTTAGGATTATTGACTTGGGTTTGACAACACCAGAAGCATACAATACACATAGTTATAACGGGAAGGGTGCAAAATTTTCTTCTCTTGATTTGTCAAACGACAAAGCGGGAGGGAGACTGTGTATTCATTAAGATTTTCTATTTATGATTATTATCTCGACTAGTCGTAAAAATACAACTCTACACTTTAGTTTCATCAATCTGGATATGCTCTGAACCCTTAGGAATTTCATCAAACTTATTACAACCACCTAAATTGTTGTGTATCCGTTAAGGTTTTCAGTTTATGATTATTATCTTAACTAGTGATGAAGATACAAATCTACACTTTAGTTTCATCAATTGGATATGCCCTGACCTGAACCCTTAGGAATTTGATCAAACTTATTACAACCACCTTCATTATCTATATACAAGACGAGTTACATTTGCTTCAACAGTTAGATCAATAATTGATTTTAAAACTCACATATTAGATCCATGGCTTAGTGAATATTTCTTACTGGTGCATTTGGAAAGGAAGGAATGAGCTGATTTTCAAACAGATAAATCACAGTCCACAAGATATTCTAAGGGAGATTAAATCGAGGGGTTTTGACTTTTGGGTGGGTTAAAAATAGATTATCGTGTAAATATATTAGATGGGCGGGTTGGTGTAAATACCCGTAGTATATGTTGTAGTTGGCCCCTTGCCCGTTTGGGCCGGGGGTGTGTCTTGTATGCCTTTGGGTGAGAGGCGTGTTTTAATAAAGTTTACTTTAAAAAAAAAAGCATATTAGATATAAATGCTAAATTAACTGAACTTAGATTAATGACGTTCAATCATCAGTTATTTCTTCAGTCCATAAATAAATTGATAAAACCACTCCCTGTAAATTTCGTATATAATTCATTATACCATTTAATTCCTATTTCAACATTCATTGAAGAACATTATATAAAGTTTAACATTTTGTAAGTAATTACAAAATTGTCAGGATGGCCGAGTGGTCTAAGGCGCCAGACTCAAGTTCTGGTCTTCGAAAGAGGGCGTGGGTTCAAATCCCACTTCTGACATTAATATTTTTACATTTTTTACTGCCAATTTTTTTTTCTTTCTTTTGAAACAACAAAAGATTCTTGCTGTGACTATGCATACGAATTCTCCTTAATATGTGCTAGATCTCATAATTCAAACATCAAACATGTAATCCTATTTGCATTTGCGGTTATCCGAGTGGACGATGAGTTTGAATTATCTGTATCGATTTATCAACCAAAGTATTTGGTATAGGTGCTGCCGAAAGTTAGTTTGAAAGTTTACCTCTTAGTGCTAAAACAACCAAATGCGTATGCAGCATCAAAACTTACTTCAAAGGCCATAACATACAATGAGATTATGAGATGTCAGATGGGCAGGTGAAACGTTGTTAAAGAACCAAAAAGCCAGAATGTTTCTCGAAATATTTACACTTTTATATGGATTTTGATGTCTCTGTATGTGATTGGTTTTTAAAGCATTTCAAGAAGTTGCATTTATTGAAAATGCGGAAGATGTTCATATCTTGCTATCATAAAAGAAGGGTGACCCGCGATGAATTTGAGTAGAATAAGCATTTATAGGTAAACTCGATAGTGTCACATTCTCTTCTTTCACAATGTTATTCATGGGTGAGGTTCATTACAGAACAACATATTATTGTGTGAACAAACACAATAAACCTAAATCGTTTCATTTTTTTTTATCAATGGTACATATTTTAAATTTGTACTTCTTACATGCAAATGCGTATGTTTAATTAAGTGCATAATAATCCATCTAACTAATTTTCATATATTTTTTTAATTTCTAATCGTTTACCTACACACGTGTAGGTTGTATACATAAGCGAAATTTGTTTATATTTTCTTTTGGATTTCAGGAGAGACAATAAATGTCGCATTTCAATTCTTTTCGTTTATTTTAACATGGAAAAAAATGAATGATCCATTTTGTAAAGCATGTTATCACAATATCTAGTGTTCTGCATAGATCCCTTCCCTGTTAGTCATATTGCTAATTCTGGAACAGTAATTGTAATACTACTTTTTACGGGTCAAACTTATCATGGGTTTAGCTAACCGAGTGGCGGGTTAACCTCCTTCCATTGTTGCAGACCTTTTGATATGAGACGAGTTCATTAAGATAACCACAAAGCATCCTTGCGAAATAATCTACGATTACACCTGCAAAGTCACTGCACTTGTAGAAAAAGCCCGCTGAACTGCACCATGGACTTCAGAAGTCCGCTGATTCCAACCCATATCTTCATAAAAACCCGTTGTGTTGCTGTTGGAACTTCAGAACTTTGTTGTTTTTCTGTTTGAACTTCATAAACTTCGTGGCTTTGCTGTTGGAACTTCAATTGGTTAGTATGTACGCGGGTCTTGAATGATGTAATGCAGGAGATTAGTGTTGTCTATATTAAAAAAAAGAGTAGTGTATAGGTTAATCCTGTGCTGATATGAATTTAGTGACATAGAACGTAAACTTGAAGAAAAAAAGTTGTTTTTGAGAACACATTAACAGCTTAAAGGTTTTGTTACTTGTTTGATAAAAGTTTTTGTTTCACCCAGCTTTTAAAACGAGTTACGAGTTACATCCCGGTTCCCTTACTAATGATGTGTTGTTTTTACATAGAGAGAAAACGTGCGTTAGAAGTTTTTAAACATCCTGAAAATTAAGGAAAATCCTATTGGACCACGCGTTAAAACATACATACGCGATGCCGGGTTTGGTGACATTTTGGACTTGTGTTTCTTTTGTGCATCTGAGTGTCGTACAACAGGCTTTTTATGTTGTACATGTATGTGTTTTTCATGTTAAAACATATATAAAGCTTAATTATAGCTAAATCATAGGTAGTGGATGCTAAAAACCTTTGGGATTTATTAAATAAATTATATAATCACCTGGCGCCTTGTGTGTCCCGTTGCTTTTGTGTGCTTCGCGATTTTTAAAACCAAGAGAAATTAGCTTAAATGAAATGAGTCAAACCGGTCAGAAGTGGCCGCACATGTATTTTTGCACAACAAGCGCTCCCAGTCGTAAAGCGCGGGGTACCTATGACCCTAGTTATTATATTTTAAATATCTAATGGTTTATCATATACTTCTTGAGTTAGTATTGTAGTATTATTTTTATATATTTGTTAGTGGTCTTGCTTAAAAGCATTGTTCAATTGTTTGACTTTTATTAGTCAAACTGCAGGTGTTGGATAAACTTGAATTAATTGGCTGCAGATTGATTACAAGGGCCATTTTAGTCATAGTAGAGATTGAGGTTTTGTTCATTTTGGGTTCAATTTTGTCTACAGAGTAGTGAGTTATGGGCTATTTGTTGGTTTACGGGTCAAGTTGTAAACGGGTTTGGTTCGGTTATTTTCAGATTTTTGATGTCATATGGTGAATTTAATACAGGTTTTGTAATTTATGTAGTGATCTTACCTGCAGATTTTTAAAAGAAAAAAATCTGGATTTTCCAGATTTTATTTTTATTATTTTTTTAATATTCCATCACAAATGCATCAAAAAATATACTCATTCTGCCACAAATGCGTCACAAATCAAAAAAGAACAATTAGCAAATAGCGTAGGAAATGCGTTGCAAATTTCCAACACAATTTTTTCGTTGAAAATAATTGCGTTGTAAATCCGTAGTATATTGTTTCCAACGGGGCTTTTTCCAACATCAAGGTTTTGTCACACATGCATAGCAAACTTGAGTTTGCAACGCATTTGTGATGAAAAAACGCGTTAGAAATGGACAAATTTCTAGTAGTTTGAAGCAAAGGGCTTAGCAGGTGAAAGCGTTGAGTCACCATAGTCCATATACACACAATCAACAGAAAAAATTACTTGGTTGTGAAAAGTATATACTTTTGACACCTGCTTTTACTATTGTAACGTAAGTTTGACAAAAGATTTTAAGATACACTTTATGGTAAATCATGTTTGGTAAAAATAAAAAGCAAATATATAATCCTTAGGGGGGATACCAAATAAAGAATCGCAAAAAAAAGAGAAATACATTGTTACGCTTAACAAATTAAAGTTTCAGCAAGGTACGAGTTTCATAATAGTAGTTTTATAATAAATTCGTGTCTTCAGTTTCTCCGATATCCATAAAACCAGGTACAAGTTGCGCGAGGCGACAAGTGCTCGAGAGCTTCAGTTGCTCCGATCATCATAAAAGCAGTTACAAGGTCACATATGCATAAATGAACTTTATTCTGGAACTCCATTGAGCAGCAGCTCTCCTCCTTGTTACCCACACCACCCCCGGCTTGCGCCAGGCCATCCTTATAAGCATTACAAGCCATTAAAATATCAACCACACGATTGCGAAAATGCCCAACTACAAAAGCCTCAAAGTTCTGCATCATCCAAAACATCTCATTAGTTAACCAACCACACACACTAGTCACAAGAAGAACAAAAACACAAAAAACTTACGACCTTGGGTGGTTTATTCATGATATAAATCATTGTTTTGAGTGATTTTATCAGGATGTCCTCGTTGTACAGTAAAGACAAGTAATTTGCAGCCACAGAGGGTCCAGAATCTACAAATCCAGGTTGGTGGAACAAAGGATCTGCGCTCAGAACCCGTTCCTGTTCGGAGACCAGAAATTGGAGCATAGTTAAATCGTCAGACGGCCAGAGTGTCTTGCTAAACGGGCCAAATGATTCGCTAAGGTCTATGCGAAGTTCGCCACACTCGAACAGATGTGGATTGATAGCAAAGCCAAAAGAGTGATAGCGCACAAGCTTAAAGAAAATAAGACATAATAAATATTATCACACCATTGACAGAATATACACATGTATATAAGAACAAAAAAGACAACATACAGGCGGCACAAAAGGAAACATGTGTGGAATATACACATCAAAGACGAAGAGACCATCGTGATATGGAGTCCCCTTTGCTCCAATAATTACAGCTCTCAAAAGATCCATCCTTGATTCATAAGCCCTCACAAATATTGTCTCTGTATCCAAACTATAGAAAATTATGTTTGCACAGGATCAAGTATAAATAAAAGATGTTCCTGATGAGTTGACATGCATACATACATACCAGGCAAGCCATTTTCAAGAATCCTCCACTCTTCCCGTATATCTTTAGCCCAGCCTTCTGTTGTCTGAAACATATCATGCGTATGTGTGTCAAACTGATTAGTGTTACTATCAACATTAGCAATTCAGTGACAACAACTTGCCTGCTCAATAGGTAACTTAGAAAAAAGATGATCTGAATGGTCCACAACTGTATCAAACCTCTTGAAGCTTTTATACCTTTCGAGCATATCTTCGTCAATTGCAATCGGGGGGAAATTCTAGCAGCCGGTAACACATCTTCTTTAGGGTATATACCAACTCTTGAATACCCCTCCTCCATAAACTTGTCAAACTTTGATCTATACTGTTGGGAAAATGCCAGAAACTGAGAGCACCTTGACCCGTTGCCTCCTCGAGTATCAAGACATGGTTTCTTTCTAATGTAAGGATCAAAATCATAACGAAAAGTGGGCGACCATACCAAACAGATGTAATCCATGATACCCTATAAAAAATTAATAGAACAAGACACAATGGGTGAAAACAAAAGCAACTTGTGGGGAACACAAGTAAAATCCTTGTTATTTATACCTTACACATGTTGTCCACTGCATCATTGAGGTCTTCATCACATAAGTCGATCTGTGATTATATATATAGAGTAGTAAGACACTAAGACATGATCTTATCAAAGACAAAACTGAAATAAGTATAACGCATGACGAAAAAAGCTTGTACCTCTTTTACTCTGTCCGCTATTTCATCAAAGTCAGCCTGACACTAAAGACAATTATCAAATACATGATGATAGGTTTTGTGTATATTAGAAACACAAGCAATATTATTGATGATAGGATTTACATACCCTGTTTCTTTTCCTCATAGCTACAGAATTATTGAAATCCATATATACACGCTCAACCAACAAACCAAAACTTACACACATAAATAACTTACACAATTAACACTTGCATATAATAAGAGTAGAAACCACTAATAACATACAGATGTGTTTTGCGCGGAGAAGATGACCAGATGGTTTCTTTTTTCTTTTTTATAGTTTTCCAAGGGCAAATCTATTTTGAACTCAGATTTTTGCTATTCATGTAAAAAAAATATATATATATTTACCTATTTGGGTAGTTTGAAAAATATTTACGTATCTAGATTAGATACTTTTCTTTATCCCTTATACTAGGTTAGTTCCCCGTGTGTTACACAGGTTGAACAATTTAAACTATATAACAAGTATTTCTTATAAATGGAAATCAAAGACGAAGACATTTATATACCACAATTTATTTATGCCCCCTACCACTTACAACCATTATCCACAGCAGGTTTCACGCATAAATAGGATCATATAGTAACTATAGTAAGGGGAGTGGGGATGGTTACAAGTGATGGAATTCCATCACTCACAAACATCCAATCATGTTCCACCATGTCAGCAACCACTATTCTATCACTCACAAGCATTTTTTAGTGGTTGTGGTCATCGCTAGTGATGGAATTCCAACGTACAAGTATTAATACACATACAATCAATTTTTTACAACGCGTGATATGTTCAACACGTTCTTTTTTTCACGAGTGATGGGAGTGGTGGCGGCGGTTCCAAAAAAAACAACGAGTGATAGAATTCTATCACGCTCCCACCCCCACTCCCCTAAACTAATCATAGAACGCAGCCACAAAACTCAATATTTAATCATATACACAGCCATTATCACTCCATAAAATCATGCATATATACAGTGGCGGAGCCACACTTTGAATAATGGTGTCGTCCGACACCATTGAATTTTGTGTAGCAAATACAACTTATAATAGGAAAAATTCGAGTGACACCATTGTTTTTTTACGAGCGACACCATTGTCTTTTTGCAAACGACACCATTGTAATATTTTCTTTTGAAAGAATTACATACTAAACAAATTTATATTTCAAAAATTAAGCCAAGTTACTTGAATTTAATTAGTATACTTTAAATCATTGAAGGTCCATGCTTAATTTTTATTTTTTTCTAATCCAGTAAGCATTATAGTCTCATGTCTAATTGGTTTTGTTTTAATTGTTTAACCTAACAGGATGTTTGATGATCATTTGAATGATGCATGCACTTGTTTGTTATAATGAAAAAGAGGTTTTTTTGCAAGTTGCCATTGAAAACATTATGAATAGTTTTCAAAACAAGAAAATGCGTACATAGCAACTATTAAATGCATTTTTTATATATTTTAAATGTCTTTGTAATTTTATTATGTGTTTTTATTCAATGACATTGTACTTTTACTGTGATATTTGCTTTTATTATGTGATTTGACCCGACTAGATCCAAACCGATCCAAAAAGTTCGACTCCGGGTTACTATAAACCATGATATCTATAAAAAATGACACCATAAGAAAAAATTTCTGGCTCCGCCACTGCATATATATCACAATAAGCAAGATTTTTACCCAAAATAAAAACCCTAGTGGCTTAACCGAACTCACATTGATCCGAACATTATAAACACATGAATCTCTAGCATCATGTAATCACCAGATCATCATGTAATTCAAACAATTGCAGCCAAGATGCATATATATATATAAAAATCAAGAATCAAATTTATGTAATTACGGAGTTACACTAGTGGTGAGACCGTGAGGGCCAACCGAAAGTCTTGAGTTCGTTTCCTTGGACTCTCGGAGATGTGAGGATAGCAGGAAGTTCGATTTCGATCGCAGAGTAGGTTGGGGTTTAGAAGATATGAGAGCATGCACTTCACTCACGTAACAATTAAAAGAATGATTTAAAAGGTTGGGGGCGGTTGGGCCGAGAATGAACAAAAAGAAATAGGGTTAACTTAATACAAACTAGTTGATTTCCCCCGCGCTTCGCGGCGGGATCTTGATCGGTATCGATTCGGTTTATTTCGCACTGACACAATACGTGCATTCGGTATAGCAATCAACATCTGATCTACATAGACTAAAAACCATAAAACATAAAACAAACACGATGCCAATACCGATGTTGTTGGGTCACAGTTAATAGTGATACTATCAGTTTATTGAAACTAAAGGTAAAAATATAAATACCGGTATCAAATATCAATGTTGTTCGTTCAGTTTTACGTTCTACAGTAGCGACACAGTGTCTACTTTCAATAAGATTTACTGAAAACCATAAATATGAATACCAACACTTATGTTGTTTAGTCGGTTTTCTTTTCGGTATGGCAACACGATATCAATCTTCAATAAGATTTATATCAGAATGTTGGAAAAAATACATAGATGGGCGTTTAGAAAATTTTTAAAAAATTATCGTACACAAATTATTTAAAAAAATATATCAAATACCTAAAACAAATACTTTAAAAAAGTTATTTATTTTTCATGATCCCTCTACTTTAATATATAAATATTATTAATAAAAAATATAATGAACACTAAATAAAATATGTGTAATATTACAAAAAAAATAAATCTTTAAAAAAAGTCTTTTACTGTTCATGCCCACTTTGTTTTGATATGTATAATAGCAACTAACTTTCAAGAGTCTTCTAATTAGGTATTCATAATTTGTTTTGTTTCAATTAGGTCATTCAAGTTCCATTTGATGTTTCAATCCTAGATATTTTACCTAAATAGAAGATCATTCATCCTACATAGCATTTATTTAGGTTTTTATTTAAAAAAGAGTAAAATGCATGGATAGTCCCTGTGGTTTGTCAAAGTAACACCTATAGTCCCCAACTTTTCAAAATTACACTCGTGCTCCCTGTGGTTTAACAAGTTGTTACTCGGATAGTCCCTAGAGTGGATGACCGTTAGTTATTCCAGTTAAGTGGGTTTAAAATGACATAATTACCCTTGCTAAAAGAAAAACAATTAAAAATATCTTAATTAACTTATTACTATTATTATAGTGTAGGCCCCACCCCTGTTTTCCTCACACCCCGCCACCATTTGTCGACAACCATCACCGGACCATCACAATCACAACATGAACCACCACCACATGGTCGACCAACATCACACCATGAACCAAAACAAAACCTGCAACAATCTCAAAGCAAATTGCAATCACCAATCATCTTCTTTCTGAATCTCTTAATAAAAAATAATCAGATCCAAACCTGATTTTAAACAATCTTTGTCCAACTTTTTAGTTCTCTTCTCGGATGAAACATGCAACTAACCCGTCGGCAGATAACTCATCAATCAGAACTCGTCTCTGGGGTGTAATTTTGCTTCCGGTAGTGAAGACGGTGATGCACGGTGGTGGTGGACGATAAAAATTAAATGGCGGCTGTGTCAATTTATTAAACATGAAGGAGGAACAAAGATATTCTTGTATAAAGCTTTCATAAAAAGGTTTTGGAATTAAGCATTTCGCACACACATACATAGCAGCAGCTCATCAGTCACCATTGATAAAAATATGCACCTTCTCTCTCTGTCTGAGGTAACTTACTCTTCGATCTTTTCTTCGATAACTTGTTGCAGAATCGTTATTCTCACGTTGCTCAGTAATGAATTTATGTTTCGTCAGATGAAGTGTGAGGGTTTATGTACAAAATACTCCGAAATTCTTAATGAAATTAGCGTTTTGTACCCCGAAATCGTAGAACGACGATAATTTAATGGTGGTGGTGGTCAGAGGGAGTTGGGGGTTAGATTGCAGGTTGGGGTTTCAGGTGGTGGTTTTTGGGTTGTCGGGTCGAGTTGGGGGAAGATGATGGCGGCCGAGGTTTGTTGTATTTGTTGGTTGTTAGAGTAGATGGTGGATCTGAGGTGAACGACGAGTGGATAGTAGTGGGTGGTGGAGGTTGCAGGTGGAAGTTGTGGAGGTTGCAGGTGGATGGAGCATAAGGTATGGTAGGGTGGGTGGGGGTGGTTTTATTATACTTAAAATGAAAAAAAAGTGAGCTCCACTTATAACTCTTTTAATTTAAATGTTTTCTCTTTTAGCAAGGGTAATTATGTCATTTCACACCCATTTAACTGAGATAACTAACGGTCATTCACTCTAGGGACTATCCGAGTAACAACTTGTGAAACCACAGGGAGCACGAGTGTAATTTTGAAAAGTTAGAGACTATAGGTGTTACTTTGACAAACCACAGGGACTATCCGTGCATTTTACTCTTTAAAAAATTTGTTGACATGGCACATAAATGCCAAATGGATTAGAAAAAAAATGCGAAATAGGTTTATTTTTTTTAAATTGTAGAAAAGTTAAAAAAATGCGAATTTTTTTTTTAAATGTGATTTTTTTTCAAAATATCTAAAAAATTATAAATGAAGATAAACAACTAACGATAAAATTTCAATGATTTGTAATATTTGATCCTTTTGGGTTTTGATTTATTATATTTCTTTTTTTTTATTCCATGTCATCATGTTTTAAAAAAAAAGTTAAATAAATGTCATGTAGGACTATGACCTGCTATTCAGGTAAAATCTCTAGCATTAGAACACCAAAATAAAGTAGAATGATCTAATTGGAATAATAAATTTTATCAGTGACCTAATTGGAACACTCCTAAAACTTCATTACTATTTTGTGGCATATTCCCAAAGAAATAAGTGAATGGGTCCTTGTGGGCTAGGGTTGTTGGATCGTAAAGGGTTGAGGTGTGGTCTGCTCCATGAAACGGCAAAAACAAGAAATGGAGAGGAATTGTGTGGGGTTGGCTTTGCATTATAAACATACTAGGTTAGAACCCCGTGTATTACACGGTTGAATAAATAAATTTAATATGTTAAACCAACACGAGGTGTGGTCAACTCAAAGATTTTCAAAATCTGCGATAGTACACCAAGTACTTTGGCCACAGGCCGTGTTAGTACAACATCTGACAAACAGTTAATGAGGATGAGAGAGAGAGAGAGAAATGGGCACGGGGCCGTGTCAACCGGGCACGGGTCGTGCTAAAGCTTCTGAAGACAGCTATAAATAGAAGTGCTTGGTTCCACTTCAACTCATCCCTTGGCAAACCACTTCTCTTTCTCATGTCATCACTCCACCACCATGATCCATTTTTCCATCTTTAGAGAGTGTGTAGTCTCGGGATCCAAAATTGATCGTAAAAATCTTTGTCAAACAAAGGTCATGTTTGGCTAAATTCTTACATCACTTGGTGAAGACATATCTTTTATGTATTTCTTTTTTGATTTTCAATCTTTGGCTACTTTTTAATTAGGTATGTATTAATAACTTTAATAATTAGCTTTTATATTGAAAGCGAATATATTCACCCATTCTTCATATGTTCGTTTACTCAACATATTTATGTCTTTGCGGTCTATATAAAGCATGTTAATTGCCTGTAAGAGGGTTAGAAGAGTGGACTGGGTAATTCTATGTCGCGTTCAGTGTATAGATCCGGCGAGAACTTGGTGCAAGTTTAGTACTACTCTATGGATTGGCCGGGGATGACTGGCCCGACTGAGAGTAAGAAAACGCTTGCACCCCTTATTCATAAACTACTACTAAAACTTTAAACCAACCCCGCGAGGACTGTATCCATGTTGACTCAGACCAACGGGTTGAGCTTGATCGTCGCCTCGTAAGGGGGGTCAACCACATTTTTCATTAATAACTTATTTAATTATGTTTCAATATACGCACCTAGTGGGATTGTATCATTGCTGACTCAAACCACTAGGTTGATGGTAACGTCGCCTCTAAAAGAGGGGTCTACTACTATAACTAAGATAATCTCTTAAAATGCCCAAAGTGCGGAAATTATAAAAAAAGGTACATGAAATATAAGTTGAATCCAAATGATTATTTCTTGTCTATCATTTTTATTTTCTGTTTTTATCTTTTTATTAGTTTAAAAATATTTTCTAAAAGTTTGGTTCAATTAGACGTTGGCGATAAGCCGGTATTAAAAGCTCTTGTGTCCTTGAACGACCTCGGTATCTTGTTATCACTATACTACGTATGCGATGGGTGCACTTGCCCTAGCATGTGTGTAGAGTGACAGTAGAATATTGTGTTTTATAAATTTAAAACTTGAAATCGGCGAGTAAAAGAGCTAAAAATATACACCCACACGCACGTCAAGGGGCCAACCCCAATTTCTTAAAAGAATTATATATATTAAAAATTACCAAAGTAAAAAATCTAGGGCGAAACCATGGAAGCGCGAAGAACCTCTTGGACTCAATTGTTCGAGACTTCGACTCTCTTACCTCCGGTTAGTTCAATTTCTTGTTCTATTAATTTGTTTGCTTTCGTTTATTATTATTTAATACCTTATTTTGTTAATTTTTATGGTTACTTTGGTTAATTGTTGGTTGACATCTTGTTCTGAACTTTTGATGAGACCGTACACTTACGTTATTCATATATTCATTCGTAATCAAAAGATAAAACATGCTTGCCTATAAATATGCTTACAAGTTTGATGAAAAATTGGTTAACACTAGTTTATCCCAGCAAAGGCTTACAAGTTTGATGAACTCAAGACATTTCCCTTCTCAACTTAGATGTTTTTTAAGGCTTTGTCTTTGCTAATAAACCACCACCTCATTGGTACATACCATACCACCTAACACCCATTTCTTCTCTAAGGTTCCATTTTGTTTTACTCAACCATCACCCTTCTTGCTTGAAATATTAGTTACATTTCAAAACTTTAAATTAAGGATCCAACCAGAATGGCTTTTATGCAAAATCAAACACTCCGGCCATTTTAATACTTTAGTTTAATACCTTCTTATAATCAGTGGTGGATCTAAGATTTTTTTTCAATGAGGTCCATTTTTTTTTGTGTTCAAAATTTTCATAATAAAACGTTAAAATTTTCAGGTCGTCCTCGTTCGGGCGGGTCAGGGCCGGCTTTTGGGCCGTCCAATCCATGCCATCGCTCGATGCTCAAATTTTTAAAAGGCCTGAAAGGTTTCTATGAGCTTTTATATATATACTTAATTATATATTTAATACATGCATCTACTAATTATGCAAAAAAATGTTAGTGGTGGAGTGGAAAAACAATCTCAAGATAATGTGAAGGTCTTAAGTTCAAGTCTTGACTCCACCATCAAGGGTTTGCTTTTTTAAATTCATTTCCCCAACCACAATTTTGGGCCCAAATTCCTTTTTATCGCCCGAGGCCTAAATACTTTTGAGAGTTCTCGATGACGGCTCTGGGTCGGGTAATAGCGAGGTTTGAAGTAGATTTAAAAAAAAAGAGAAAAAACGAGCTATAAAAGGATTGAACTCATAACCTCTTGTTGGTAAAGAGAGGGATATACCACTGCACCAGCAAAGGCGTATCTTTCAAGGGGCTGCGGGGGGGGGGGGGGGGGGGGGGGGCCACCCTCGAACTTTTCGCTCAGTAGTGTTATGTATGTATGTTTCGTATATTATTTTTTAGATATATACGTTTTCGACCCCCGGTTTTATAAAAAAAATTACTTATATAGAATTTTTAGGTCCGGTGACTTCCGACTCCCTGGTGGAAATTTTCAAGCTTCGCCACTGCTCTAGCCAACATAGACCCCTAACATAAATCCATACATATCCCATGTATAACTTTGACATCATTGCCTATGCCATTATAGCATTGTGACATTTTAGCGGGTGAGATAAGACTTAGGGAATATTATGTACTGAGTTCGATTCTCACAAGAAGGTTTTTCTAAGATTTATTAGGTTCTCCTGCATTGGTGTATAGGCATTATTGCCTAGTGGAGATGAATATGATCGGGTGGTTCCGCTGGTGCCACGATGATACTCCAGTGGCTCGTCAGTGATCCTAATTTGCCGTTAAAAAAAAAACTTGGTTGAAGGGTGTGAGGGTCATGATTGAGACATGATTTGCTACGTAGGAACATGAATGGAAGACTACACCACCCCCTTGCCTGATCCACCATGGTCCTCTTTTACATTTTCCAATATTTTCTTTCCTTTTTGTTTAGACAAAAATAAATTAAAATAAATAAAGAGATACTTATTTGGGTCATGACCACACCCTTAAGGTAGTAGTTTCGAATGGTGGATTAGAGATAGGTGATATGATGCTGACGTGAAGTTCATGACCCCACCCTATACCCTAACAAATAAATAGTAATTGTGGACACACGGTGTATGTTTATTGTGTAAAAAAGGATTTATATTCGCGATAAAGAAAAAAAGGAAAGGTATGTAAAAATCATTTTCTATTCTATGAATACAGGTTCGGGTCATCTGGGTTTAGGGTTTCATAGAAGCAATCGGCGCTATTGTTTGAGAATCTCAAACTTGTTTGATCGGAAACTGAGGCGATTTATAGGGTTCGGATGATTGTAGAGAAATTGAGATCCAAGGTATGAGATTTTGTTGCTTCTTTAATATTCACTTATTGCTTTGTGTTGATTGCTTGGTTTTAAAAAATGAGAAGCGCACTAAAGCGACAAGGTTAAAAACCGAGGAGCAAAGCGCAAAAGCGCACCGCTTTTCGTACGCGAGAAGCCTTCATTTGTAGGATCGTTGAATCGATCAAACGAGACGTTCAGAAGAGTTATCGATCAATACGAAAGGCGGAAACAGACGTATCGATGTTGTATCAGCTTGATTCACACAAAGAAGTAGATTAAATGTCGATTAGATTGATTACACAACGTTTTACAGGCTTGGCGTCACTTCGGCAGAGCTTCGCTACCGGAATCCAAAGTTACAAATGAAGAACCAAGAACACCTATATATAGGGGAGGCCAGGTCGCACCAAACAGGCATGTCCAGTTCGCACGAACTGGCCAGTTCGCATGAATTGGTCACTTCGTGTGAACCTGCTTGTTTTGACTTGTTTCCCGTTTCTTTCGAACTACGTATCTTGGTTTATCAATTCTATTACAAGACTCGATACAAGACGAAGTCAACAGACAAATGCACCAACAAACTCCCCCTTGGATGTTGACGAGTCTTCAGTGTAAGTCTTCAGTGTGTCGAGTCTTCAGTCTTGATCAGTCTTCTCGCTTTCTCCAAAGTATATGTCTCTGTAAGCATCTTTCAATCTCTTTCTTCTATCATAATCTCAACCTGGCTCTATTCTCTCTCTCTAATTCTCTTGATCAGGTCTCTTGATTCCTTACGTTCATCAGCATCAGCAGCTTCTATCTCGTTTGCTAACAGACTCCCCCTTAAGTTGTTCCGGGATCGTACCTGGCTCAAACTCTACTCATTCTTAAACACGGGGATCTGCACAAATCTCTACCCAACAATAAATTTCACAATTTTTAAGATTTAACAATTTTAGAAACCACTTGTAGATATTTAACATTTTTCAAATAACCACTTGTATGCAAAACACTCAAATTTGACATTTCATTAATTTGAAACCATTTAATCATTTCAAAGTCATTTCTCATTTCAAACAAATTCTCCCAAACCATTGTTCATCATGTTTAGCACTCAGAATTTTGAAAATTAGCTTTTCAACATCAGTTGTCGAAAATAAGATGAAATAAAATATTTTTGATTTTTCAAAATTTTATGCTAAAACATTAATGAAAAACAGTAAAGAAATATTTACAGACAAAATTTTTGTGAGTTTGTGTAAGAGGATCATATCAGTTTATGACAAGGCACTAGCACCGTTGAGCTTTAAACACTTTAAGTTCTAAACGATTCACTTAGATTGTCAGTATACTGATCCACTTAAATTTTCACACAAAGTTCAACTGTTTCGAGATACGAGATTAAGTGTTTTGAGGACTTAAACTTCTTCGCGTGTCCCACCTCAGAATATACTCCCGTATCCAGACTCCTATATTCAGTCTTACAGGTGAATGTACACTAATGATATCTGTAAGGGGTGAATGCGAGACCATGAGAGCTCAGGCTATTGCTTCCGCAAAATCAGAGAGATGATGGCTCGACTTTAGGTGTGTTCCCTTTAGAGAATCTTTTCTTCAACATCACATGATTAGCATTTTTCAATGTTTCATCATTTTTTTATGCTGAGGGTGGGCTTTATGAATAAAGCAGTGCAAAGTATTATACGAGGACTAGGCTATTGCTCCCGCAAAATCAGAAGTCCTGGTATAATACCCCAGATATCATCACGCACAAAGACCTAGTGTTTTGGTCAAAAATTACCTAAGCAATTAAGTGATCAAATTAGTTAAGTGAGGTAGTGTGCTAGAAATACGTGTGAAAAATGTATTGGTTTATTAGTTTGCAAAAACAGTTATCAGGATACGGCTCAGGATATAGAGCTGTATCTATGATCAAACAATGAGCGAAAATGTAAAGGTGGACACGTGATATACGAGGAAAGCCCTTGATCAATCTAGATCGCCGGCATAAAACCTCGGGAGCTGACAATCGCAGCTGCCTTGTTCTTCTATTGCTTCAAATATCAGGATACAGTGCAGGATGTGGTGTGGATCAACTATGTGTTACAATGTAATTCGAATACAAGTGTTTGAGTGTGGTGTTTGCAGTGAGTAAAAGTGTACGAGAGTGTAAGTGAAAGATTGTGTGTCTTAAACTGATCCGCCCTCATCTATTTATAGTAAAGATAATGTAACAAACTATCCTAAACTTCCGGGATCCACCGAATATTCCTTAATCGAACGTTGTAGACCTGGTCTTTCGGGTTCAACGTCTCTCCTTCAACAAACACGCCCGAGTCTTGAGGAGAAGAAGTCCTGATGACCGTTAGTAACTTGCAGCCATTAACCTGCACGTGTTTAATTCACTCAAGCTTAGGATATCGCCCAGGATGTTAGCAATATCCCCGTCCAATATCCTGGTCACAAATAAACAATTAGAAGCAGGATAATAGTCAGGATATGTATACTCAGAAAATGACCCATAACAATTGTCCCCAAATATATCGGTTGGTATACCAATCCAACGGATATATTTCAAAAATCTTATCCCATAACTCAAGGCATTTAAAACGAAGCGACGGTCAAGATCACATCGTAACTTCCAAAGCGCTTTTTGCTCAATGGAGATCCACAATGCCCCTATATCTACTCTTTTCTTGTTTGAAAAGCAGATATCTTCAACAGAACCTTCAGGTAATTCTCCATTTCTGATTTACTTTCTATCAATTTACATTGCCTTACTCGCAATGGATGCCGAGACTTTCACCCAGCAGAATCTCCTTAAAAATCCCGAAAAGGAGATCTGTGCTTTTGACAACGCAGACATTGCAGCTTTAAGAGCCTCCGACGCTTTCCCTGAGAACATGGTCTTTAGACCATTCGATCGGTCAATCCGATCGGATGTTTCTTCCACTAAATGGGTTTGTTTTCCAGCATATCCTTTTTCGCTAGGTCTTCGATACCCTTTTCCTGAATTCATGATGCAATTCTTTCGAACCACCGGCATCTCTTTTGCTCAAACCATGCCCATGGTTTGGAGAGTACTAATTGTACTTAACCAAATCAAAAACCTCCATTGCTCCGACCTCCGCATCGAGGATTTGCCTATTGCTTATCGCCTCCGATCCCATGGCTCTAGCCGGTTCTTGCTCTTCTCGACCTCCAGTAAACCCCTGATTCTTAAAGCCACCAAAAACGAAGACGGATGGCAACGCAAATTTTTCTTTGTCAAACGAAACTCTATTGCTGAGGGTGCCAACCTTCCGGTGGAGTGGTTAACCACCGGTAGGGTCATAAATATTCTCATAGACCATTTGATTTTTATCTTCTATTGATATCCTTCTTTTTGATCTTTATGCAGTGAACTTCAAGGAAGTCGCTCCCCCTACCGCTGAGTCAGAAGAAAGAATCAATACTGTTTACCAGTTACCTGCAATAGACAGGACTTTCACCACACACGTCCCGAGTTCCAGTCAATACTCATCATCTGAAATGTCTGGTAAGGATTACTTTCAAAATAATTAGTCAAAACAATATAATAATAAAATAAAGAGTAAAACTTTTTCCCTTTATGCAGCACCGGCCAAGATTCCTGAAGTCTTTGACCTCGACGAATTGGACAGTTATTCTGATCAGATCCAGGTCAAGAAAGAACCTAGCCCCAAGACCACAGCCACATCCAAACCTAGCAGTTCCAAAGCCATCATTATTCCCAAACCTTCACCGGCTACCAAGCCCCGGAGTTCAAGTTCCCGCAAAAGGAAAGAGCCCGATTCCCCTGTCATTTCTGACACATTTCCTTATGAGAAGCACGGGTTCATTGAAGCTAGCGAGTTTATGACTTCCTTTCTTAACCAGGTTAGTATTCTCATATCACATCCTGCGGCTTACATTATTTTCAAAGATTTATCAATATTAATACCTGTCCTCTTACCTTTGTAGGGTCTTGAGCGTTTGGTTCACCTATATCAAGAATCCTGCAAGCTTAACAAGACACTTGAAACCAAGCTAAAGGAAGCTGAAATCACAATCTCCGATCAAGGCATGATTGCAGCCGCCAAATCTCGTCATTACGAGCAGAAATTTAAAGCTATGACTCAAGAACACCAAACTGCTCTCAACAAAGTTACTCTTCAAGCCCAGACCGATCTTGAAGCTGCCCACGTGCAGTATGAACGGGATATGGTCAGCTACCGGGAAAGCCTCAAGAGTTTCGTCGTCATTTCTCTCCTCCAAGCCAGGTTGAAGATGGCCCATGAAGCCAAATCATTAGGCTTTGAATGCCCTTCTTGGGATGTTAGTGCCTGGGAGACCAAGCTAAAGAACCTCGGCGGCATTTCTTCCAAATCAGCTGTCGAAGAATCCTCCAAAGCAGTTGAGAAAGCAACCGATGCCGAGAAGGATACTGAGGCGGATCCCAAGACGGATGCTGCTGAAATTACCATGGGCGAAGAAGGCACTACCCCCTAAAGCTTATTTATCTTAAATTGTTTGAACAATTTTAGGTTTTTATGAACAATTTTTATTTCTGTATCGAAAGAATTTGATAGCCGAAGGTGGATGGGTCCTGGGTTTCAGGATGAAACCTTCGGTTATCAACCAGTATTAATTGCTTCAAGAATAATTTCATCTTTTTATTTTTCTTGCCATCAGCTTCCGTTTTTCCTAAGTATAAGTCTTAGCTTTGCAAAAAATTTTATATTCTGACCAATATACTCAGCAAAAACTTTTTATTGGATAGGACTTCCAAATGTCCGTTCAACTTTGTAGAAAGCTTTTGAAAAACAATCTATTTTTCCAAAACCAGTTTTTGATAATACCTAAATGATCAAAGTTCCAAACTAATACTAGTTTCAAACACCTTAATCAAATATCCTGAAAAGGACTTTGAGAATATATCAAGATACTTAACCTTTTATAAAACATAGTGTTACTAAAAACTTAGACGATGTTTACAAAGGAAAGATCATACCCGGAGTAGTATATAACCCTATTATCAAACCTCAATCTCCTTGCAACTTTTCCAATGAAGATGTCCCCTGTGTGAGATATTTAGCATACCAGTTCCGAGCTTTAGCCTTTGAGCTTTACATCACTGCCTTGGTAGGAATGTCCCCTGTGTACAATGTCTTCAAATACTTAGAAATCTTCTGAATGTCAGTTTCCATTTTATAGGCAATTTTTTATGTCGCAAGGGTAAAACCCAAGGATGTACTGGAGATGAATCCCTTGTATCCTGGGGAAAATCCCAAATTTTCATGCGCTACAGGCGGGAGTGTATAAACTCCAAGACTTAGAAAGGTGAAAACCTTTAAACCTTAGAGAGTATGAAAATACCCTTTCGTGAGAGAGGGTGATCAATCCTCATATACCTTTAGGATTCAGGATATAGCCAACAGTAACGAAATTGTCAGCCACTTTTACATGGACTGGTCCCGCCACCTTGAACTATCCCTGAATAACTTGCGCTCCAGGCGGGGTGTTTAAACCCAATTCGGAAGAAAGGTGAATACCTTTAAACCTGTGAAGGGATCAGGATCCCTTGTACGTGAGAGAGGGGGCCAATCCTCTAATCTTCCGAAATATCCTGAGTGAGCATCCTGGAGCTACATCCCGAAGCATATACTGCAAAACATCCTTACACTAAGGTGGGTGTTAGCTTGGCTAACACCCCTCCGATGCTTAAGTCAGTATTGGGTTACAAAGAACAAATTAAACCAAACATATTTAAAAAAGGTAGAATTCATACCATCCTGAGTTAGAAATTAAATTCTAAACACACTTGAAATAGAGCTTAAGGTGTATAGCATTCCAAGACCTCGGTAGCATATCCCCCTCCATATTCTTGAGTATGTATGCTCTTTTCCCTGCTTCTGATTCAACTTCATATGGTCCTTCCCATTTTGGAGCTAACTTGCCATCGGCAGGATTAGTAGTATTCTGAAAAGCCTTTCTTAACACCCAATCTCCAACCTTAAATCTTCTGGTCCTAATATTCTTGTTATATGCCCTGGATATTCTCTGTTGATATGCTGCCATCCTTAACCTTGCCGCATCTCTCTTCTCATCTATAGTGTCTAAATCCTGACTCAAGGCTTCAGGATTCTGCTCAGGATCACTTAGGGTAGATCTTGCAGTAGGTATTGTCATTTCCGTTGGAATCATTGCTTCTGCTCCAAATACCAAGGAAAATGGGGTTTGGCCTGTTGCATTCTTTACCGTTGTCCTATCAGCCCACAAAACAAAGGGTAATTCTTCTGCCCATCTTCCTTTTTTGGCTCCAAGCCTTTTCTTTAAGTTATTGACAATTATCTTGTTTGAGGATTCTGCTTGTCCATTTACTTGAGGATGTACCGGAGTAGATGTGATCATTTTGATTCCCCAACTCTTGCAAAAGTCAGTAGTTCTCTTGCTTATAAACTGAGAACCATTGTCACAGATTATCTCGGCTGGTACTCCAAATCTGGTCAGGATATTCCTCTTCATGAATGATACTACTTCTTGATCTCTAACTTGAGCAAATGCTTCTGCTTCAACCCATTTGGAGAAATAATCCGTCATTGCCAACATAAAAACCTTTCCTCCTGGAGCTTTCGGGAGTTTTCCCACTACATCCATACCCCACTTCATAAACGGCCAAGGGGAAATAATAGGATACAGTGGTTCAGCAGGTTGATGCAATATGTTACTATGTCTTTGACATGCGTCACATCTTCGAGCATATTCTGCGGCATCTTTTCTCATTGTTGGCCAATAATATCCTGTCCTCAATACTTTTGAGAACAATGACCTGCCCCCAGTATGGTTACCACAATCTCCTTCATGTATATCCTGAAGTACTTCTTTGGCTTCAGGATCCTCCAAGCACCTCAAATATGGTCCTGCAAGAGATTTCTTGTATAAAATATTATTTATAATAGTGAATCGCGATACCTTCATCCTAAATGCCTTAGGATTTTCATTTCCATGGATGTGTCCTTCTTTGAGATATCTCACAATTGGAGCCGTCCAGGATTTAGGATCCTGTTCAGGATATTCCGCTCCGGGATCCCGAATCCCCGCTACTTCTTTACCCTAAGGATTCGTTGCAGGATATAAGACGTGTAATATTGGTATTTGGGTCCCTTCAGGTATCCTAATCGATGATCCCAAATTTGCTAAGGCATCCGCTTCAGCATTATCCTTCCTTGGTACCTGTTCAAGTGTAAAAACATCGAAATATCCTACTAATTCTTTGAGAATATCGAGATATTCGATTAATCTCTCACCCTTAACGGTATAGGATCCATTAAAATGGTTAGTAATTAACAAGGAGTTAACATATACTTGCAAATTCTTGATACTCATATTCTTAGCCAATTCTAATCCTGCAATTAAAGCTTCATATTCTGCCTCATAATTAGTAGCAGGAAATTCACACCTAATAGCCTGGGGTAATATGTCCCCCTGTGGCGATTTTAGTAGTATACCTAAACCTACTCCTCTTATATTAGATGCACCATCAGTATATAATGTCCAAGATCCTGAGGATTCTACTAACTGCTGAACTTCTAGGTCTGCCTCGTCCTGAATGTCACTACTGAAATCAGCCACAAAGTCAGCCAAAGCCTGAGACTTTATGGCATTTCTAGGTTCATACACTAAATCATAAGCACTCAACTTTACTGACCACTTGGCCATCCTGCCTGACATCTCTGGTTTCCTAAGCACATTTTTGACAGGATAATTCGTTTTAACATGGATCCTATGTGTTTCAAAATAATGTCTAAGCTTTGTCGATGCCATAACTAGAGCTAATATCAATTTTTCTAAATGAGAATACCTAGTTTCAGCATCTAACAAACTTTTACTAACATAATAAACAGGATACTGCTGACCTTCATGGTCTTTTATAAGAACGGCACTTACAGCATTCCCTGATACAACGAGGTATAGGGATAGTGGTTCACCATTTTCAGGCTTCATTAATAGAGGTGCGGTTGAGAGATATCGCTTCAAATCCTGCAAGGCTGCTTCATGCTTTGCTCCCCATTCAAATTTCTTATTCTTCTTGAGGATATCATAGAATTCCTTGCATTTTTCTGAGGATCTTGAAATAAATCTATTCAAAGCTGCTACTCGGCCTGTCAACCATTGTACGTCCTTCATATTTGAGGGTGATTTTATATCCAGGATAGCTCTGATCTGCTCTGGGCTTGCTTCTATCCCCCTTTTTGTCACCATATATCCAAGAAACTTTCCTGCCCCCACTCCGAAATGGCATTTAGCAGGATTCAGCTTCATGTTGTATCGATCCATGATATCAAATGCTCCCTTGATATCCTGGAGGTGATCCTCAGCCTTTTTAGATTTCACCACCATATCGTCGATATATACCTCCATGGTGTCCCCCAGCTTATCCTTGAACATCATGTTTACCAATCTCTGGTATGTTGCACCTGCATTTTTCAAACCGAAAGGCATAGCAGTATAGCAATATAGCAATATATACCTGTTGGTGTCATGAAAGCAGTATCCTCCTGATCTGAAGGCTCCATTTGAATCTGCTGAAATCCTGAGGATGCGTCCATGAACGTTAACATCTCATGTCCAGCAGTAGCATCTACCATTGCATCGATATGAGGGAGAGGAAATGGGTCTTTAGGACTGTTAGGGGAGGATTTTCTAACAATTAGTGATCCTTATTCGTTATCCTAATTAATGATCCTTACTTCTGTGGCAGATAGTGATCCTCAGAAGAGCTTCAGGATCAGGATCATGGATCACTTTAAGGATCCTCGTACTGACGATTGTTTATTTGTGTTTTGTGTTACCTTGCAGGAGTAACAAGCTTGACTTGGTCTTGGCGACATTCCTGGAGAATATTCCCAGACTATCCCGCACGTGCTTGACCAAAAATAGACGTTGTGGAGAACGTGGAGGCATGGCACGAAAGTCGGACAGTTTGTTAGCTAGTTATTTTCTCATTTTAAAGGGGTAACGAGCTAGTAGAAAAACACTTAGTCATTTTCTGAGTTACACACACACTCGTACAAACGCTCATACCAGCTCTCGTTCAAACACTTAGCAATTTTATACACTTTCTACACGTTACATTCTAGTGATCCTTGTACCTAGCTCGTTACTATCCGAAGTTGTAAACATTTATTCATTTATTTGAGCTTGGTGATCGGTAGTTTCCATCACCCGGGGTTTTTTGTGCCGGAGATCAACTCTTGATCAAGGGCTTTTTCCCCGTATAAATCCTTGTGTTGTTTGTGCGATTTACATTGAAGTGATCCTTGTCATTGTTATACATTTCAAGCATCATACCCTGTAACAGAGAGTTTGGTTGCAATATCCTCAACAGATTTTTTGACCAAAACAGTTTGGCGCCCACCGTGGGGCAATTGGTGCTTCGTCCTTAGAAAAATTCGCATTTCTGTGCTCATTTCAGTTCACTACAATCAAGCAAATGGCTTCCTCAGCGAAGAATGCTTCAAATTTGATGCCCGCATTCACTTCTTCACAAGGCGTTCCCCCTTTGCCTCCACCACCTTCTGGATCCCAGAAGAATACTGAGAATGCTGCAAAGAGACCAACTCCCATTTTTTCAAAACCTCCAACTTCTTCTGCTTCTTACACTCCTACTACTAGTGATATGTTTACTTTGATTTTGCAGATGAAGGATCAGATACGGCAACAGGATAAGACCAATGAGAGGATTCTCAAAGATATCGGAGATCTCAAGAAACAAAAGACAACGGCAGAGGATCATTCCCCACTGGTGCCGAAATCCTTGAATTTTGATACTCCGGTGATTACTTCTCAGCCATCAATGGTTCCAGACGTTCAATATGTGGGTGGACCGAAAGGAGTGCACTACGGAACAACAACAGTGACCCCCAGGCATCAGGTTCATATTTCCAGCCAGCGGGACCCTATCTTCAGCATATGGGATCCCTCACGAGTTCAGGAGGATATTCAGGAATGCAGCAGGTTCAAGGATCCTCCTTCGTTCCAGGATCATCCCAGGTTCAAGGATCCTCCTTCGTTCCAGGATCATCCCAGGTTCAAGGATCCTCCTTCGTTCCAGGATCATCCCAGGTTCAAGGATCCTCCTTTGTTCCAGGATCATCCCAGGTTCAAGGATCCTCCTTTGTTCCAGGATCATCCCAGTTTCAGGGATCCTTCCAGATGCCAGGATCCTTGAGGAGTTTGCAAACAGGAAGTATGCATGTTCAAAGGATTCGGATCCACTCTTACTGGATCAGCTCTCAAATGGCTGCTAAGTCTTCCTCCCTACTCTATTTCCTCATTTGCTAATCTAGTTAATCTATTTAATAATCAGTTTTCTTGTAGTAGGAAATTTGAACGATTAACTAGTGATCTATATAGGATAACCCAGGGTCATAATGAATCATTAAGGGATTACATTACCAAATTCAGTAAAGAATCCTTAGACATTCCCAACTTAGATATAGCCACGGCTGTTGAGGCCTTTAAAATGGGATTGCTTAGGGATTCGTCTTTCTATGATGATCTTGTTATGACACCATGTAGGAACTTAGATGAGGTAAGAACCCGAGCACTTAGGTTCATTCGGCTAGAAGATGACAAGAGGATCCAGGAGAGGTTAGCAGGATCCTCAAAGCAGGATAAGCAAGGATCCTCATTCAGGAACAACAAGTTCAGATCCTACAACAGATCTGATAACCAGAACGTGCATTCTATTGATCAAGAAGAGGATGATGAGGATTATCCTCCAATTTCTGAATATTGTTTTAGTGTTGATAACAATGAACTAATCCTTGCGATGCAGAGTCTAGGTGATAAAGCTAGATGGCCCAGAAAAAATGATAGGCCAGCTGCAACTAAGGATAAATCAAAGTGGTGTGCATACCATGAAGATTTTGGGCACCTCACAGAAGAATGCATTGCACTAAAAAAGGAAATTGGATAGTTGTTGAGCAAGGGGCATCTAAAAGAATTGTTGGGAAGAAAAAAAGTCAAGGACTCAGGATCCTGAAAGGATCCCTGAGAAGGCTCCAGCCCCTCCAGCAGATGCACAAGTGATAAACTTTATTTCTGGAGGATCAGACATTTGTGGAACATCCTTCTCAGCAGCTAAAAGGCATGCAAAGGAAACTAAAATGGATAATGGAGAAAGACCTGTTCGAACATCAAGTGTCTCCGAAGGAAAAGTCATAACCTTCGATGAGGATGATCGAGTTGATATCCAGGATCCTCATCACGATGGTTTAGTTATTACTCTTTTCATTTCTAACCATTTTGTCCGCAGGATCCTTATAGACGGAGGAAGCTCAGTGAACATTATCCAGCTTGATGTTATGAAGAAGATGGGAATTCCTGAATCAGATATCATACCAAGATCCTCCGTGCTTGTGGGATTTAGTGGCGAAACTAAGAACACCCTGGGGGACATTAAGCTCCCAATATATATTGAAGGCTTACACTCTTATCAAAAATTTTGTGTTATTGATTGTTTATCTTGTTGTAATGTTATCATTGGCAGGCCCTGGATACACGATATGAAAGCAGTCCCATCTACATACCATCAATGTGTGAAGCTCCCTAGTCCTTGGGGAATAGTGAAGATTGATAGTGATCAGCAGGAGGCTAAGAATTGCTACACTTCATTGATAGTGATCAGCAGGAAGCAATAGCAATCAAGGTATCCTCCAAGGGATGTCTTGGAGGCAAGAGAGCAGGATGTGGTTGAAATCCTCGTGGATCCTGATGATCCTGAATCTAAAATCTATATCGGATCAGGGATCCTTGGCGAAATGAAAGAAGACCTCGTATCCTTCCTCAAAAGGAGAAAGACTACCTTTGCATGGAAACACGAAGACATGACTGGTATATCCAAAGATGTAATCACTCACAAACTCGGGATTGACAGATCCTTCAAACCAATCCATCAAAGGAGAAGAAAGTTTGCACCAGAAAGGAATGCCATTATCCAGGAAGAGGTAGAGAAATTGCTCCGGGCAGGTATGATCAGAGAGGTCAAGTATCCAAGATGGTTGGCCAATGTGGTTGTTGTTCAAAAGAAAAACGGAAAGTGGAGGGTCTGTGTCGATTTTACCGATTTAAATAAGGCATGTCCCAAGGATCCTTTCCCATTACCCCACATTGACTCCATGGTGGATGCAACTGCGGATCATGAACTGTTAACTTTTATGGATGCTTCATCTGGATTCCAACAAATCCAAATGGAACCATCCGATCAAGAGGATACAGCCTTCATGACTCCAACTGGTATATACTGCTATATTGCTATGCCCTTCGGACTAAGAAATGCAGGTGCAACATATCAAAGGCTGGTGAATATGATGTTCAAGGACCAGATTGGACAAACTATGGAGGAAGCATTCAATATCCTTGATAAATATAATATGAAGCTTAATCCTTCAAAATGTCACTTTGGTGTTAAAGCAGGTAAATTCTTAGGATATATGGTGACAAAGAGAGGCATTGAAGCTAGCCCGGAACAAATCAAAGCAATAGTGAACATCAAATCTCCGGCCAATGCTAAGGATGTTCAAAGGCTAACAGGCAGGATAGCAGCCTTGAACAGATTTATATCCAAATCCTCCGAGAAGTGTAAAGAATTCTATGATATCCTAAGGAAGAACAAGAAATTTGAGTGGACGGAGAAGCATGAAAATGCTTTAAGAGCCCTCAAAGATTACCTATCCTCTGCCCCGGCTTTGATGAAACCAGAAAAAGGCGATGTGCTATCCTTGTATCTTGCAGTATCCTCAAAAGCAGTAAGTGCGGTCCTTGTTAAGGATCATCAAGGTACACAACATCCTGTCTATTATGTAAGTAAAAGTTTACTTGATGTCGAATCCAGGTACTCACACCTTGAAAAGCTTATTCTTGCATTAATTATGGCATCTACTAAGTTAAGACATTATTTTGAAACTCATGTTATCATTGTTAAAACTAATTTTCCAATTAAGAACGTCCTCAGGAAACCAGAGATGTCAGGAAGGATGGCTAAGTGGGCAGTGAAGCTAAGTGCATATGATATAAGATATGAGCCTAGGACAGCCATCAAATCCCAAGCATTAGCTGACTTTGTGGCTGATTTCAGTAGTGATTTACAAGAAGAAGCTGAGTTAGAAGTCCAGCAGCTAGAAGAGACCAAGGATCCTTGGATACTCTATACTGATGGATCCTCAAATGTCAAAGGCACAGGGCTTGGAATACTACTAAAATCGCCACAGGGGGACATAATACCCCACTCTATAGCTTGTGAGTTCCAAACCACTAACAATGAGGCTGAATATGAAGCCTTAATTGCTGGTTTGCAAATTGCTAAGCATATGGGAATCAGGTATCTTGAGGTACATGTAGATTCTTTGTTAATTACAAACCACTTTAATGGATCCTATGCTGTTAAAGGTGAAAAGCTAACCAAATATTTGGAGATAGTCAAAAGTTTGGCACTCTCTTTTGTTTCCTTTAGTTTGACGCAGGTACCAAGGGAAGAAAATACAGAGGCTGATGTATTGGCTAACTTAGGATCATCCTTGAAGATCCCAGAGGATATCAAGATCCCTATTATCCATATCCTGACCCCGGCTATCGAGGATCACCAGACTATGGAGATAGGAAATGATTCTGCAATTATCCCTAGTGAGGATACTCAATCCCATTCAGGATCAGGATCATGGATCTCACCAATTATAAGATACTTACAACATGGAGAGATTCCTACAGGAGAAAACCCTAGGGCTTTCAAATCTAAGGTATCTTAATTCACAATTTTAAATAATATGTTGTATAGACGGTCTCTTGCAGGACCATACTTGAGATGCATTGAGGATCCTGAAATCCAAGAGGTTTTAAAAGACTTCCATGAAGGAGATTGTGGAAACCACACTGGGGGCAGGGCATTATTCTCAAGGATCCTGAGAACAGGATACTACTGGCCAACCATGAAGAGAGATGCTGTGGAGTATGCTAGAAGATGTGATCCTTGTCAGAGACACAGCAATATCCTTCATCAACCAGCTGAATTATTGCATCCTATATCCTCCTCTTGGCCATTTATGAGATGGGGTATGGATATAGTTGGAAAGCTCCCTAAGGCACCTGGTGGAAAAGTATTCATGCTAGCTGTTAGGGGTGGATTTCTAAATGACCCGTGATCCTTAATTATTATCCTCTTTAGTGATCCTTACTTCTGTGACAGATAGTGATCCTCAGAAGAGTTTCAGGATCAGGATTATGGATCATCTTAAGGATCCTCATACTAACAATTTTTCACTTGTGTTTCGTATTGTTTTGCAGAAGTAACAAGTCGGACCAAGTCTTGGCGACATTCCTAGAGAATATTCCCAAACTATCCCGCACGTGTTTGGCCAAATATGAACGTTGTGGAGAACGTGGGAGCTTGGCACGAAAGTCGGATAGTTAGTTTAGGTAGTTATTTCTATTTTAAAGGAGTAACGAGCTAGTAGAAAAACACTTGGTCATTTCTGAGCTACACACACTCATATACTCGCACACTCGAAGCTCTCGACGAACATACATTCGTTTTCACTCACATTTACACATTTCACAATAGTGATCCTTGTACCTAGCTCGTTACTATCCGAAGTTGTAAACATTTAATCATTTATTTGAGCTTGGTGATCGGTAGTTTCCATCACCCGGGGTTTTTTGTGCCGGAGATCAACTCTTGATCAAGGGCTTTTTCCCCGTATAAATCCTTGTGTTGTTTGTGCAATTTACATCGAAGTGATCCTCATCGCTGTTACACATTTTAAGCATCATTCCCTGTAACAAAGAGTTTGGTTGCATTATCCTCGTCTGATTTTTGACCAAAACAGTTTGGCGCCCACCGTGGGGCAATTGGTGCTTCGTCCTTAGAAAAATACGCATTTCTGTGCTTATTTCGGTTCACTACAACCAAGCAAATGGCTTCCTCAGCGAAGAACGCCTCAAACTTGATGCCCTCATTCACTTCTTCACAAGGCGTCCCTCCTTTACCTCCGCCACCTTCTGGATCCCAGAAGAATACTGAGAATGCCGCGAAGAAACCAACTCCCATTTTCTCAAAACCACCTACTTCTTCTGTTTCAACTAATCCTACTACTAATGATCTCTATGCCTTGATTTTGCAGATGAGGAATCATGCACAAGAGCAGGATAAGACCAACGAAAGGATCCTCCGGGAGATTGACGAAATTAAGAAACAGAAGAAAACGGCAGAGGATCGCTCCCCACTGATGCCCAGATCTTTGAATTTTGACACTCCGGTGATTACTTCTCAGCCATCAGTGGTTCCAGACATTCAATATGTGGGTGGACCAAAAGGAGTGCACTACGGAACAACAACAATGACCCAGGCATCAGGTTTATATTTCCAGCCAGCGGGATCCTATCCTCAGCATATGGGATCCCTCACGAGTTCAGGAGGATATTCAGGAATGCAGCAGTTTCAAGGATCCTCCTTCGTTCCAGGATCATCCCAGGTTCAAGGATCCTCCTTCGTTCCAGGATCATCCCAGGTTCAAGGATCCTCCTTCGTTCCAGGATCATCCCAGGTTCAAGGATCCTCCTTCGTTCCAGGATCATCCCAGGTTCAAGGATCCTCCTTCGTTCCAGGATCATCCCAGTTTCAGGGATCCTTCCAGATGCCAGGATCCTTGAGGAGTTTGCAAACAGGAAGTTTAGATGTCCATCAGGGAGATTTTATTCCAATGCAGACCAATGCTTCTACTGGTCCCTCGATCATTCCAGAGCCCCAACAATATGGATTAACATCCATTCTTCCTAACTTGAATCCAATGGGAGGTAACACTTTTAACAATTCTTATACTACTAACCATGGTCTTATGCAGGATCCAGGTATCAATCATGCCATGGCCAGAGAATTGCAAAAGCTAAAGGATATGATATCAAGTGTCCCGGGAGTAGTCAAACCTATCCCAGAGATTGCAGATGGGAGCCATAAGATATCTCGTTTTGCACCACCAATCTGTGATGCTGAGATACCCAAGAGGTTCCATGTGCCTACAATGAAACTGTATGATGGCTCAACGGATCCTGAAGAACACATAGCACAATACAGGGAGAGGATGGTGATCAATCCAATCCCAGAAAGGTTAAAGGAAGCATGCATGTGCAAAGGATTCGGATCCACTCTTACTGGATCAGCTCTCAAATGGCTGCTAAGTCTTCCTCCCTATTCTATTACCTCATTTGCTAACCTAGTTAACTTGTTTAATAATCAGTTTTCTTGTAGTAGGAAATTTGAACGATTAACTAGTGATTTGTATAGGATAACCCAGGGTCATAATGAATCATTAAGGGATTACATTACCAAATTCAGTAAAGAATCCTTAGACATTCCCAACTTAGATATAGCCACGGCTGTTGAGGCCTTTAAAATGGGATTGCTTAGGGATTCGTCTTTCTATGATGATCTTGTTATGACACCGTGCAGGAACTTAGATGAGGTAAGAACCCGAGCACTTAGGTTCATTCGACTAGAAGATGACAAGAGGATCCAGAAGAGGTTAGCAGGATCCTCAAAGCAGGATAAGCAAGGATCCTCATTCAGGAACAACAAGTTCAGATCCTACAACAGATCTGATAACCAGAACATGCATTCTATTGATCAAGAAGAGGATGATGAAGATTATCCTCCAATTTCTGAATATTGTTTTAGTGTTGATAACAATGAACTAATCCTTGCGATGCAGAGTCTAGGTGATAAAGCTAGATGGCCCAGAAAAAATGATAGGCCAGCTGCAACTAAGGATAAATCAAAGTGGTGTGCATACCATGAAGATTTTGGGCACCTCACAGAAGAATGCATTGCACTGAGAAAGGAAATTGGATACTTGTTGAGCAAGGGGCATCTAAAAGAATTGTTGGGAAGAAAGAAGTCAAGGACTCAGGATCCTGAAAGGATCCCTGAGAAGGCTCCAGCCCCTCCAGCGGATGCACAAGTGATAAACTTCATTTCTGGAGGATCAGACATTTGCGGCACATCCTTCTCAGCAGCTAAAAGGCATGCAAAGGAAACTAAAATGGATAACGGAGAAAGACCTGTTCGAACATCAAGTTTCTCGGAAGGGAAAGTCATAACCTTTGATGAAGAGGATCGTGTTGATATCCAGGATCCTCATCACGATGGTTTAGTTATTACTCTTTTCATATCTAACCATTTTGTCCGCAAGATCCTTATAGACGGAGGAAGTTCAGTGAACATTATCCAGCTTGATGTCCTAAAGAAGATGGGTATTCCTGAATCAGAGATTATACCAAGACCCTCTGTGCTCGTGGGATTTAGTGGTGAAACTAAGAATACCCTGGGGGACATTAAACTCCCAATATACATTGAAGGCCTACACTCTTATCAAAAATTTTGTGTTATTGACTGTTTATCTTGTTGTAATGTTATCCTTGGCAGACCCTGGATACACGATATGAAAGCAGTCCCATCCACTTACCATCAATGTGTGAAGCTCCCTAGTCCTTGGGGAATAGTGAAGATTGATAGTGATCAGCAGGAGGCTAAGAATTGCTATACTTCATCGATGAAACCAGCTTCGAAATCCAGGGAGCAATAGCAATCAAAGTATCCTCCAAGGGATGTCTTGGAGGCGAGTGAACATGATGTGGTAGAAATCCTCATGGATCCTGATGATCCTGAATCTAAAGTCTATATCGGATCAGGGATCCTTGGCGAAATGAAAGAAGACCTCGTATCCTTCCTCAAAAGTAGAAAGACTACCTTTGCATGGAAACACGAAGATATGACTGGTATATCCAAAGATGTTATCACTCACAAACTCGGCATCGACAGATCCTTCAAACCAATCCATCAAAGGAGAAGGAAGTTTGCACCGGAAAGGAATGCCATTATCCAGGAAGAGGTAGAAAAATTGCTCCGGGCAGGTATGATTAGAGAGGTCAAGTATCCAAGATGGTTGGCCAATGTGGTTGTTGTTCAAAAGAAAAACGGAAAGTGGAGGGTATGTGTCGATTTTACCGATTTAAATAAGGCATGTCCCAAGGATCCTTTCCCTTTACCCCCACATTGACTCCATGGTGGATGCAACCGCGGGTCATGAACTGTTAACTTTTATGGATGCTTCATCGGGATTTCAACAAATCCAAATGGAACCATCCGACCAAGAGGATACAACCTTCATGACTCCAACTGGTATATACTGCTATATTGCTATGCCGTTCGGATTAAGAAATGCAGGTGCAACATACCAAAGGCTGGTGAATATGATGTTCAAGGATCAGATTGGACAAACTATGGAGGTTTATATAGATGATATGGTGGTAAAATCCTTAAAAGCTTAGGATCACCTAAGAGACTTGGAGGAAGCATTCGATATCCATGACAAATATAACATGAAACTTAATCCTTCAAAATGTCACTTTGGTGTTAAAGCAGGGAAATTCTTAGGGTATATGGTGACAAAGAGAGGCATTGAAGCTAGCCCGGAACAAATCAAAGCAATAGTGAACATCAAATCTCCGGTCAATGCTAAGGATGTTCAAAGGCTAACAGGTAGGATAGCAGCCTTGAACAGATTTATATCCAAATCCTCCGAGAAGTGTAAAGAATTCTATAATATCCTAAGGAAGAACAAGAAATTTGAGTGGACTGAGAAGCATGAAAATGCTTTAAGAGCCCTCAAAGATTACCTATCCTTAGCCCCAGCTTTGATGAAACCAGAAAAAGGCGATGTGCTATCCTTGTATCTTGCAGTATCCTCAAAAGCAGTAAGTGCGGTCCTTGTTAAGGATCATCAAGGTACACAACATCCTGTCTATTATGTAAGTAAAAGTTTACTTGATGCCGAATCCAGGTATTCACACCTTGAAAAGTTTATTCTTGCATTAATTATGGCATCCACTAAGTTAAGACATTATTTTGAAACTCATGTTATCATTGTTAAAACTAATTTTCCAATTAAGAATGTCCTCAGGAAACCAGAGATGTCAGGAAGGATGGCTAAGTGGGCAGTGAAGCTAAGTGCATATGATATAAGATATGAGCCTAGGACAGCCATCAAATCCCAAGCATTAGCTGACTTTGTGGCTGATTTCAGTAGTGATTTACAAGAAGAAGCTGAGTTAGAAGTCCAGCAGCTAGAAGAGACCAAGGATCCTTGGATACTCTATACTGATGGATCCTCAAATGTCAAAGGCACAGGGCTTGGAATACTACTAAAATCGCCACAGGGGGACATAATACCCCACTCTATAGCTTGTGAGTTCCAAACCACTAACAATGAGGCTGAATATGAAGCCTTAATTGCTGGTTTGCAAATTGCTAAGCATATGGGGATCAGGTATCTTGAGGTACACGTAGATTCTTTGTTAATTACAAACCACTTTAATGGATCCTATGCTGTTAAAGGTGAAAAGCTAATCAAATATTTGGAGATAGTCAAGAATTTGGCACTCTCTTTTGTTTCCTTTAGTTTGTCACATGTACCAAGGGAAGAAAATACAGAAGCTGATGCATTGGCCAATTTAGGATCATCCTTGAAGATCCCGGAGGATATCAAGATTCCTATTATCCATATCCTGACCCCGGCTATCGAGGATCATGTGGCTATGGAGATAGGGAAGGATTCTGCAATTATCCCTAGTGAGGATACTCAATCCCATTCAGGATCAGGATCATGGATCTCACCAATTATGAGATACTTACAACATGGAGAGATTCCTACATGAGAAAACCATAGGGCTTTCAAAATTAAGGTATCTCAATTCACAATTTTAAATAATATGTTGTATAGACGATCTCTTGCAGGACCATACTTGAGATGCATTGAGGATCCTGAAATCCAAGAAGTTTTAAAAGACTTCCATGAAGGAGATTGTGGAAACCACACTGGGGGCAGGGCATTATTCTCAAGGATCCTGAGGACAGGACACTACTGGCCAACCATGAAGAGAGATGTTGTGGAGTATGCTATGAGATGTGATCCTTGTCAGAGACACAGCAATATCCTTCATCAACCAGCTGAATTATTGCATCCTATATCCTCCTCTTGGCCATTTATGAGATGGGGTATGGATATAGTTGGAAAGCTCCCTAAGGCACCTGGTGGAAAAGTATTCATGCTAGCTATGACTGATTACTTCTCCAAGTGGATAGAAGCTGAAGCTTTTGCCCAAGTCAGAGAAAAGGAAGTTATATCCTTCATTAAAAGAAATATTATCACTAGATTTGGAATTCCTTCTGAGATTATATGTGATAATGGTTCCCACTTTATTGGGGGCAGAACCACTAACTTTTGTGACAGCTGGGGGATTAAGATGATAACATCAACACCAGTCCACCCACAAGCTAATGGTCAGGCAGAATCATCCAACAAGATCATCATCAACAATTTGAAGAAGAAGCTTGGATCCAAGAAAGGGAAATGGGAAGAAGAACTACCCTATGTGCTTTGGGCTGATAGGACAACCCCCAAGAATGCTACTGGTCAAACACCATTCTCTTTGGTGTTTGGGGCAGAATCAGTGATCCCAACAGAAATGGTGGTTCCAACTGCAAGAACAAGTACCCGTGATCCTGAGGAGAATGATGAGAACTTGGCTCAAGACCTGGATACTATTGAAGAAATCAGGGATATGGCTAGGATAAGGATGGCCAGTTATCAGCAAAGAATGGCTGGTGCTTACAACAAAAATGTCAGGATCAGGAGGTTTCAAGTTGGAGATATGGTATTAAGGAAAGCATTTCAGAATACCACCAATCCTGCTGATGGAAAATTGGCTCCAAAATGGGAAGGCCCTTATTTGATTGAAGCTGAAGCAGGAAAGGGGGCATATAGATTGCTAACCATGGAAGGTGATTTGCTACCAAGAGCTTGGAATGTTGTCCACTTAAAGAAATATTTCATGTGAGCAGTATCCTCTTGGCATAAATGATCCTCACGATAGGGATATCCTTAAAGGATCCTCAAAGTATCGGTGATCCTTACTTAGGTAATATCCTAAACTTGAACTATTTCATTTCATTATTTTCTCATATAGGGATAAGGATCATGTATCCTTTATCCATCTCTCACGTGAGTTCAAGTTTTGAAAGTTCAGGTATCCTTAGCATAACGTTGGTTATCCACAGAAGCAATCCGTCCTTTGGGTTTAACCCCAGTTATTCGGGCTTGTCCCCAGTTCCGCCTGTAGCGCACGATGATCCTGGCATAGTTCAAGGCATTGGGACCAGTACTCGTTTTAGGGGCTAATAATTCCATTGCACTGGCTATACTTAGGATCCTACGTATAATGGTAGACGTACCATACATCCGTTCCTAAGGTTTCTAACGTTTTCACGTTAGCTAAGGTTTCTAACGTTTTCACGTTAGCTAAGGTTTTGCCATTTTCATGCCACTAAGTTTGGATAGTCGCCAGTTAGGGCCATACTCCAGTTTACATACGATCCTTGGGCTTGTCCCCAGTTATCCTTGGGCTTGTCCCCAGTTGCTAATTCTTATCTTATATTGGCTTAGTCCCAAGTGATGCTCTATTTCAGGTTCTTGAAGGTAGGCAACTAGGGATCCTTGATCCTTACTTTATTCTAAGGTTTATCTTATAGTTATCCTTATTAAGGTTAGGATCCTAACTTGGATCCTCAGGTATGATCCTTAACTATTTTTAATTCTATTCATTATTTATTTGAATAACCCTTATACTTGACAACTGAACTTATGATTCTTAAACCATGTCACTTTTTAGAACTTATCGATTATGGGATATGTGATCCTTGATCATATCCTAAACTTTCTGGATATCTTTTCTAATTTTTCAAGGCTTGATAAGTATAAACAGAATGAACATTACAACAGTTGGAAAGTAAGATATTAAAAAGTATAACAACACAAGATTAGCGACAAAAGGTTAAGTTTTTATTTATAAACAAAAGACTAGCCCTTAAAAGGTTGTCAAAATTACCTACCCGAGCTTCTACCAGCAAAACGTGGCCCGTCCGCTGGGGTAGGTAAAGGGTGTCCATAATAATAAGTTCAAGAGTAGTGCAGGAATATAAAGGCGGCAGGATCATAATGGCTTCATCCCCCAAACAGAGGATCCCTCCACCATATGCAATCCTGTCTATTGTCCTAAGGATCATACAAGATCCTTAATCCTAAAACCTATTGTTCGAAGTACAAACCATTAAATTGTTCAACACCACAACCACAAAAAGCTAATACCAAATTTAAAAAATTGGGCTCCGGCTACGTCTAGAAATGTCCATCATTGCCCAATCAAGCAGCCTAAACCTTTGCTGCATCACCACCTCCGGCTCCACTTGCTTCACCAGCTTCATCCTTGCTTCCAGCCTCAATTGTCAGGATCTCTTCAGCCTCCTCTTCATCACCCAATTCAGCCAGCCTCGCTTTCCATTCTTCAATTTCCCAGCAGCTTTTGTCGAAGGCAGGATCCTGAGCTTCCAAGGCCATTTGCAGCTTGGTTCTGTACATTGCTATGGCGGCAGAAACTTTAGCATCATCTGTGATCTCCTGCCTTTCATAGTCAAAATTAACCAGCACCTTAGCCATCTTCTGTTTGGTATCCTGGAGTTCCTTCTGAAGATCAGCAAGTGCAAGATCCTTGAGCACAGCAACTTGCTGGAGGTCGGCAATCTTCTTATCCTGGTCCTCAACGTGGCCGACATAATCCTCGATCTCAGAGAATTTCTGTAAATTGGATAAAGGATAAGGTCAGAATTAAGTGATCCTCAGATCAGCAGGATATATCAGCAGGATATGTCAACAGAATATATGAGCAAAGACAGTGATCCTCACCTCATTAAAGTACTCAAGGAATTGATGACGGATTAGAGGCAGACCCTGCAAATCCTCAGCATCGGAGGCCTTTCTCCTCTTGATTCCCTTTCCTTTGAGGGGTGCCTTGGGGATTGAGGTTGTCGGGCTGGCAGGAACCTTTCTTTTGGAGGATTTGACAGTGGTGAGATCGGTGACACTGAACCTTGAAGCAGTTTTGGCAGATTTTCCACCACCTACACAACCAAAACAAGATAAGTATCTTTTCTTAATTCATATTTCACTATTTATTTAAATTTTAAACAAGGATACTTACTTGACATGGTGACAGAGCCTGAGGATACCTCCTGAGAGTCTTGGGTTATTGTCTTAAAAGTTCTAGTTTCAGGATCAAGGTTCCAGAAAGCAGCAAGCCTTTCCCTGGTTGCGGATGTTGTGATGAGATGCGAAACAGAGATAGCTGCATGACACAAGACAAAAGGGGTTAGTAATCCTATCACATGAAGGAGACTACCTGGTGATCCTTCTCATGATCCTCCGGCCTACCATTGGTGGACCATGTTTTTGGTAGATCCTCTCCGTTTAGAATGGAATTCCTTCTGACAAAGAAGAAGCGACGTTTCCAATCTTTGTCGTTCTTAGTGACTTTGAGAAGGGGATGTTCTGCACCGGGTTTTCGCTTGAACAAATAACGGTGGGAACCAAAGGTAGTAAGATCATACAGTTCTGCCAATTCCGACATTCCTAAATCAACGCCTTCCTGCTCGATGATCCTCTCTAGGGTATATAAAACCCTCCAAATCATCGGCATGGCTTGGATGTAAGATATGCCGGTCAGGGAAAAGAAGGATTGTGTGAATTCTGGGAAAGGATAGGTATATCCTATAGTAAATGGAGTAGCTGGAAAGGCAACCCATGTTTCAGAAACATAGTCGCTAAGAACAGTGGGATCAAAGGGTTTGAAGAAGGCACTCGCCGGAAAACAGTGACGGATTTTATCTACTTGTGCATCGTTAAAACAACATCTTTCATTCGCTGAGTCCTTGATGATTTTTTGACTCTTCAAAGGGCTATCCTTCTTGTGATCCTTGCCCGGTGAGCTTCGGAGCATCATTCTCAAAGCGATGGTGTTAAAAGAAAAACAGAGTAAGAGAGGAAGAAAGAGGAGAAAGAGATACCTGATTGATCTTCGACTGAGAATTTAAAGGGAGTTTCTTTCGAATTTGAATGCATAATGATCCTATCTATATCTCTATTTATAATTATGATTCTGCAGGATTGTCACTTCTGTGACGTCATGATCGCAACGGCTAGTTCTATATTAACGGCTATATATCCGTTAGTTAGTTACGGATGAGATCAAGAAAATATAACTCACATATTTACAACTTAACTCCTTATATTTTGGGGGCAATTGTTAGGGGTGGATTTCTAAATGACCCGTGATCCTTAATTATTATCCTCTTTAGTGATCCTTACTTCTGTGACAGATAGTGATCCTCAGAAGAGTTTCAGGATCAGGATTATGGATCATCTTAAGGATCCTCATACTAACAATTGTTCACTTGTGTTTCGTATTGTTTTGCAGAAGTAACAAGTCGGACCAAGTCTTGGCGACATTCCTGGAGAATATTCCCAAACTATCCCGCACGTGTTTGGCCAAATATGAACGTTGTGGAGAACGTGGGAGCTTGGCACGAAAGTCGGATAGTTAGTTTAGGTAGTTATTTCTATTTTAAAGGAGTAACGAGCTAGTAGAAAAACACTTGGTCATTTCTGAGCTACACACACTCATATACTCGCACACTCGAAGCTCTCGACGAACATACATTCCTTTTCACTCACATTTACACATTTCACAATAGTGATCCTTGTACCTAGCTCGTTACTATCCGAAGTTGTAAACATTTTATCATTTATTTGAGCTTGGTGATCGGTAGTTTCCATCACCCGGGGTTTTTTGTGCCGGAGATCAACTCTTGATCAAGGGCTTTTTCCCCGTATAAATCCTTGTGTTGTTTGTGCAATTTACATCGAAGTGGTCCTCATCACTGTTACACATTTTAAGCATCATTCCCCGTAACAAAGAGTTTGGTTGCATTATCCTCGTCTGATTTTTGACCAAAACACTAGCTATGACTGATTACTTCTCCAAGTGGATAGAAGCTGAAGCTTTTGCCCAAGTCAGAGAAAAGGAAGTTATATCCTTCATTAAAAGAAATATTTTACGTGAGTAGGATCCTCATGGCACAGATGATCCTCAGGATAGGGGTATCCTTAAAGGATCCTCAAAGTATCGGTGATCCTTACTTAGGTAATATCCTAAACTTAAACTATTTCATTTCTTCATTTTCTCATATAAGGATAAGGATCATGTATCCTTTATCCATCTCTCACGTGAGTTTAAGTTTTGAAAGTTCAGGTATCCTTAGCATAACATTGGTTATCCGCTGAAGCAATTCGTTCCTTGGCAATTCGTTCCTTGGGTTTAACCCCAGTTATTTGGGCTTGACCCCAGTTTCGCCTGTAGCGCATGATGATCCTGGTATAGTTCAAGGCAGTGGGACCAGTACTCGTTTTAGGGGCTGATAATTCCATTGTACTGGCTATGCTTAGGATCCTACGTATAATGGTAGACGTACCATACATCCGTTCCTAAGGTTTCTAACGTTTTCACGTTAGCTAAGGTTTCTAACGTTTTCACGTTAGCTAAGGTTTTGGCATTTTCATGTCACTAAGTTTGGATAGTCGCCAGTTAGGGCCATACTCCAGTTTACATACGATCTTTGGGCTTGTCCCCAGTTATCCTTGGGCTTGTCCCCAGTTATCCTTGGGCTTGCCCCCAGTTGCTAACTCTTTTCTTATGTTGGCTTAGTCCCAAGTTATGCTCTATTTCAGGTTCTTGAAGATAGGCAACTAAGGATCCTTGATCCTTACTTTATTCTAAGGTTTATCTTATAGTTATCCTTATTATGGTTAGGATCCTAACTTGGACCCTCAGGTATGATCCTTAACTATTTTTAATTCTATTCATTATTTATTTGAGTAACCCTTATACTTGACAACTGAACTTGTGATTCTTAAATCGTATCACTTTTTAGAACTTATCAGTTATGGGATATGTGATCCTGATCATATCCTAAGCTTTTTGGATATTTTTCAAGGCTTGATAAGTATAAACAGAATGAACATTACAACAGTTGGAAAGTAAGATATTAAAAAGGATAACAACACAAGATAAGCGACGAAAGGTTAAGTTTTTATTTATTAACAAAAGACTAACCCTTAAAAGGTTGTCAAAATTACCTACCCGAGCTTCTACCAGCAAAACGTGGCCCGTCCGCTGGGGTAGGTAAAGGGTGTCCATGATAATAAGTTCAAAAGTAGTGCAGGAATATAAAGGCGGCAGGATCACAATGGCTTCATCCCCCAAACAGAGGATCCCTCCACCAATTGCAATCCTGCCCATTGTCCAAAGGATCATACATGATCCTTAATCCTAAAACCTATTGTTCAGTACAGACCATCATTGTTTTAGACATCACAACCACAAAAAACTACCACCAAATTTAAAAATTGGGCTCCGGCTGCATCTAGAAATGTTCATCATTGCCCAATCAAGCAGCCTAAACCTTTGCTGCATCACCACCTCCGGCTCCACTTGCTTCACCAGCTTCACCCTTGCTTCCAGCCTCAATTGTCAGGATCTCTTCAGCCTCCTCTTCATCACCCAATTCAGCCAGCCTTGCCTTCCATTCTTCAATTTCCCAGCTGCTTTTGTCGAAGGCAGGATCCTGAGCTTCCAAGGCCATTTGCAGCTTGGTTTTGTACATTGCTATGGCGGTAGAGACTTTGGCATCATCTGTGATCTCCTGCCTTTCATAATCAAAATTAACCAGCACCTTGGCCATCTCCTGTTTGGTATCCTGGAGTTCCTTCCGAAGATCAGCAAGTGCAAGATCCTTGAGCACGGCAACCTGCTAGAGGTCGGCAATCTTCTTATCCTGATCCTCAACGTGGCCAACATAATCCTCGATCTCAGAGAATTTCTGCAAAAAGGATAAAGGATAAGGACAGGATTAAGTGATCCTCAAATCAGCAGGATATGTCAACAGGATATATGAGCAGAGACAATGATCCTTACCTCATTGAAGTACTCGAGGAATTGGTGGCGGATTAGAGGCAGACCCTGCAAATCCTCAGCCTCAGAGGCCTTTCTCCTCTTGATTCCCTTTACTTTTAGGGGTGCCTTGGGGATTGAGGCTGTCGGGCTGGCAGGAACCTTTCTTTTGGAAGATTTGACGGTGGTGAGATCGGTGACACTGAACCTTGAAGCAGCTTTGGCAGATTTTCCAGCACCTACACAACCAAAACAAGATAAGTATCTTTTCTTAATTTACATTTCACTATTTATTTAAATTTTAAACAAGGATACTTACTTGACATTGTGACAGAGCCTGAGGATACCTCCTGAGAGTCTTGGGTTGTGGTCTTGAAAGTTCTAGTTTCAGGATCGAGTTTCCAGAAAGCAGCAAGCCTTTCCCTGGTTGCGGATGTTGTGATGAGATGCGAAACAGAGATAGCTGCATGACACAAGACAAAAGGGGTTAGTGATCCTATCACATGAACAAGACTACCTGGTGATCCTTCTCATGATCCTCCGGCCTACCATTGGTGGACCATGTTTTTGGTAGATCCTCTCCGTTTAGAATGGAATTCCTTCTGACAAAGAAGAAGCGACGTTTCCAATCTTTGTCGTTCTTAGTGACTTTGAGAAGGGGATGTTCTGCACCGGGTTTTCGCTTGAACAAATAATGATGGGAACCAAAGGTAGTAAGATCATACAGTTCTGCCAATTCCGACATTCCTAAATCAACGCCTTCCTGCTCGATGATCCTCTCTAGGGTATATAAAACCCTCCAAATCATCGGCATGGCTTGGATGTAAGATATGCCGGTCAGGGAAAAGAAGGATTGTGTGAATTCTGGGAAAGGATAGGTGTACCCTATAGTGAATGGAGTAGCTGGAAAGGCAACCCATGTTTCAGAAACATAGTTGCTAAGAACAGTGGGATCAAAGGGTTTGAAAAAGTCACTCGCCGGAAAACAGTGACGGATTTTATCTACTTGTGCATCGTTAAAACAACACCTCTCATTCGATGAGTCTTTGATGATCTTTTGACTCTTCAAAGGGCTATCCTTCTTGTGATCCTTGCCCGGTGAACTTCGGAGCATCATTCTTAGAGCGATGGTGGTAAAGAAAGAAAAACAGAGTAAGAAAGGGAAAAAGAGAAGAAAGAGATACCTGATTGATCTTCGACTGAGAATATAAAGGGAGTTTCTTTCGAATTTGAATGCATATTGATCCTATCTATATCTCTATTTATAATTATGATTCTGCAGGATTGTCACTTCCGTGACGTCATGATCGCAACGGCTAGTTCTATTTTAACGGCTATATATCCGTTAGTTGGTTGCGGATAAGATCAAGAAAATATAACTCGCTTATTTTACAAATTACTCCTTATATTTTGGGGGCAATTGTTAGGGGAGGATTTTCTAACAATTAGTGATCCTTATTCGTTATCCTAATTAATGATTCTTACTTCTGTGGCAGATAGTGATCCTCAGAAGAGCTTCAGGATCAGGATCACTTTAAGGATCCTCGTACTGACGATTGTTTATTTGTGTTTTGTGTTACCTTGCTGGAGTAACAAGCTTGACTTGGACTTGGCGACATTCCTGGAGAATATTCCCAGACTATCCCGCACGTGCTTGACCAAAAATAGACGTTGTGGAGAACGTGGAGGCATGGCACGAAAGTCGGACAGTTTGTTAGCTAGTTATTTTCTCATTTTAAAGGGGTAACGAGCTAGTAGAAAAAACACTTAGTCATTTTCTGAGTTACACACACACTCGTACAAACGCTCATACCAGCTCTCGTTCAAACACTTAGCAATTTTATACACTTTCTACACGTTACATTCTAGTGATCCTTGTACCTAGCTCGTTACTATCCGAAGTTGTAAACATTTATTCATTTATTTGAGCTTGGTGATCGGTAGTTTCCATCACCCGGGGTTTTTTGTGCCGGAGATCAACTCTTGATCAAGGGCTTTTTCCCCGTATAAATCCTTGTGTTGTTTGTGCGATTTACATTGAAGTGATCCTTGTCATTGTTATACATTTCAAGCATCATACCCTGTAACAGAGAGTTTGGTTGCAATATCCTCAACATATTTTTTGACCAAAACAAGGACAAGCCTTGTTCAAGTCCGTGTAGTCTACACAGACTCTCCATTTCCCGTTTTTCTTCTGTACCACAACTACGTTAGCTAGCCATCTTGGAAACTTGACTTCCCTGATCATCCTGGACTTCAACAACCTTTCAACTTCCTCTTGGATAATCGCATTCCGCTCAGGAGCAAATTTTCTTCTTTTTTGTTGAACAGGCTTGAATGATTTGTCAATTCCAAGCTTGTGAGTGATAATGTCTTTGGATATGCCTGTCATATCTTCGTGCTTCCAGGAAAACGTTGACATCCTGCATTTCAAAAAGTTAGTTAACTGATTTTCAATATCCTGAGGGATATTGGCTCCAACGAGCACAGAGATATCTGGATTATCCTGATCCAGGATAATTTTCTTTACATCCTGCTCTGAATCCTCCACGATATCCTGGGCCCGCATCTTTAATTGATATGCTGCATTAGGCTTGGTTGAGGATTTCATCGAGGATGAGTAACACTCCTTAGCTTCTTGCTGATCACTTTCAACCTTGACAACTCCCCAAGGGGTAGGGATCTTGATGCATTGGTGATATGTTGATGGCACAGCCTTCATATCGTGAATCCATGGTCTTCCCAGTATGATGTTATAGCAGGATAAGGAGTCCATCACACAGAAACGTTGTATTGAATTGACCCCTTCAACATATACTGGTAATTTTATTTCCCCTACGGTATTTCTAGCTTCTCCACTGAAACCAACAAGCACAGTGGACTTCGAAGTGATGTCCATCGGAGATACATTCATCCTCTTCAACGTTTCCAGTTGAATTATATTGACAGAACTACCGTTGTCTACCAGTATCATGCGTACAAAATGGTTAGCCACATATAAAGTTATTACTAAAGCATCATGGTGAGGATCCTGAACAGTATCCCTGTCATCACTATCGAAAGTGATCACTTTATCAGTTGTGAGGGTAGTCATCCTGACTGGTCTGTCCCCTCTCTCACCCTTAGCTTCCTTTGCATGTCTTTTGGCCGCCGAATACGAAGTCCCACAAATGTCAGATCCTCCTGAAATAAAGTTAATTATCTTGGCATCTGCTGGGGGTGATGCTGCTCGTTCAGGATCCTTCTCGGGATCCTGCCCTTTATTCTTCTTTTTTCCCAACAAGTCCTTAAGATACCCCTTGCTTAACAGGTAGCTTATTTCTTTCCTTAAAGCAATGCAATCCTCGGTCATGTGTCCGAAGTCTTCGTGGAAGGCGCACCATTTGGACTTATCCTTCCAATCAGCTTTCTGCTGGTTCTTTCGAGGCCACCTAGCTTTGTCCCCTAAGCCCTGCATAGCATACATTAATTCGGGTATATTAACAGAAAAGCAGTATTCAGATAAGTCAGGATATTCTTCAGGATCCTCGTCTTCAACAGCATTCACTTTCTTGTTATCATTTCTGCCATATGGCCTGGAGCGATATGGCTTATACGAGGTCTCCGATTTCCTGTTAGTTGATTCATAGGTTGAGGTAGAGTTCATCCTCTCCTGCATCTTCTTGTCATCTTCCAGACGGATATATCTCAAAGCCCTGTTACGAGCTTCGTCGAGATTCCTGCAGGGATTCATTACAAGATCCTGATAAAACTGAGAATCCTTTTGTAACCCCATCTTAAAAGCTTGCACAGCTGTTGCAACATCAAGATGTGGGATATCCAAGGATTCTCGACTGAATTTGTTCACATAATCCCTCAAGGATTCCTGAGGCCCTTGAGTTATCCTGTAAAGATCACTGGTTAGTTTCTCAAAACTCCGACTACAAGAAAATTGACTGTTAAATAAATTAACCAAATGAGCAAACGAAGTAATTTAGTGAGGAGGAACGTTCAACAGCCATTTTAAGGCTGATCCTGTCAGAGTAGAACCAAATCCCTTGCATAAGCATGCTTCCTTGAGCTCCGGAGGGATAGGGTTAATCTCCATTCTTTCCCTATACTGAGCAATATGCTCTTCAGGATCCGTAGTCCCATCATACAGCTTCATGTTGGGAGTCTGAAATCTTGTTGGGATTTCAGCATCACAGATGGGATATACAAAGCGAGATATCCTGTGGCTGTCTTGGGATACTTCCGAAATTGGCTGGACTACTCCAGGTACACTGGATATCATGTCCTTCAATTTCTGGAGCTCCCTGGTAAATGTTGACGTCATACCTGCATCCTGCAAAGAGCCATTATTGTTAGTAGCAAGAATATTATTATTTGACACATTACCGTTCTGAGGATTTTGGCCAAATCTTGAAGCATATCCTGAACTTCTCACAGTCGATATTCTGACCGAAGAGGGTATCTCAGGGGTATGATTCTGAGAATGGCTTGGGACGATATTTCCCCTATTATCCTCAGTGTAAACCGTGGAACTGAAGTTCAAAGCCCTGGGATGTATAGGAGTGACAGTTTCTTCAGCGGGTCTACTCGAGCTAGCTTTTAAGAGTTGTATTTCTCTTAATAGCATTTGGTTAGTCTCATGTTGCTGCCTCATTTGTTCCTGCACACTTCCAAATAAAGTCAAAATTTCATCATTAGAGGCTAAAACAGGAGCAGATCCCTGGACACTCCGAGTAGGGATAACATCTTGAGGTTGTGAAGAAAAAGGCATCCTTGGAGGAGGTGGTGGAAGCACCGAACCAGTGGTAGCAGAGGTTGTAGCAGACATAGTGGAAGAGCTCATGTTTGATCTTGAGGCCATTGTAAACAATGTGTCAAAAAGTTTAGAAAATAGAAAACCGATTAATGATTTTGCAAAGATTTTTAGTAAAAGTAGCACCACTTGCCCCACGGTGGGCGCCAAATTGTTTTGGTCAAAAATTACCTAAGCAATTAAGTGATCAAATTAGTTAAGTGAGGTAGTGTGCTAGAAATACGTGTGAAAAATGTATTGGTTTATTAGTTTGCAAAAACAGTTATCAGGATACGGCTCAGGATATAGAGTTGTATCTATGATCAAACAATGAGCGAAAATGTAAAGGTGGACACGTGATATACGAGGAAAGCCCTTGATCAATCTAGATCGTCGGCATAAAACCTCGGGAGCAGACAATCGCAGCTGCCTTGTTCTTCTATTGCTTCAAATATCAGGATACAGTGTAGGATGTGGTGCGGATCAACTATGTGTTACAATGTAATTCGAATACAAGTGTTTGAGTGTGGTGTTTGCAGTGAGTAAAAGTGTACGAGAGTGTAAGTGAAAGATTGTGTGTCTTAAACTGATCCGCCCTCATCTATTTATAGTAAAGATAATGTAACAAACTATCCTAAACTTCCGGGATCCACCGAATATTCCTTAATCGAACGTTGTAGACCTGGTCTTTCGGGTTCAACGTCTCTCCTTCAACAAACACGCCCGAGTCTTGAGGAGAAGAAGTCCTGATGACCGTTAGTAACTTGCAGCCATTAACCTGCACGTGTTTAATTCACTCAAGCTTAGGATATCGCCCAGGATGTTAGCAATATCCCCGTCCAATATCTTGGTCACAAATAAACAATTAGAAGCAGGATAATAGTCAGGATATGTATACTCAGAAAATGACCCATAACACCTAGTATGTCAGAAATAGAAAGCCCTTCAAACAAGATTTCAGGGGTTACCTATATATCCAAGAGATGTTCCCCACGAAATAAGTAAGTATTTGATATTTCGGTTTATATCTCTAACACAATCTACTAAACGTGCGAAAACCTACTGGCATATCATCAATGAGACCGTTTATCACATTTTATCTTTGCAATTCTTTAGCGTACTATGATTGTCTACCGATGTACAATCATTTCCTCTTTTTCACAACAAAACTCATTTTGATTTTATGATGTTTTTGGATTTCAGATTTTATCATGTTTTTGGATTTTTCAAATTTTCAAAATTTCTAAATTTTTATACTCCCCCTAAAGTCAAAAAAATATGTTTCAATTTTTGATTTTCCGGGAAAATTTGAAAGTAAAAGCAGTAAACTGTACAAATAAAATGACAAACTGATGTGAATTGCTTCAATTCGCCATCCACTTGGCATAAACAATCAGAACTCCTCCCTGACAACAAACTATTTTCCCATTATGATTTCAAAACACTTTAGTTTGTTTTAATCAAAATGGTTTTTCCGGAAAATTAATTTGTTTGTCATTTCACAAACATGGGGTTTCATCACATTGTTCTTTTAACCATTTGTAAAATTTAAAACTTGTAGGTTTTTCACAAAAAACATTTTTCAACAATGATGTCGATTCATGCTCTACGATTACCAACTTGGGAGCTCCGGCAAGTCAGGATTTTTAAGCATGGAATACAGACACCCAAGCCTGACCAGCTTTGGGTGCATCCAAGTTATTTTCACTCGGTGGGTAAGTTCTCCTCTTCGATTCATAAAATTCTTTTACCCCTTTTTCCTTACCATCGACCATTTTTCCAAAAATATGTTTCACTTTGCCATTAAACGCTTTTTCGACATCAAATTCTTTCTTTTCAGAATAGAATTGATTCGAAATCTATACTTTTCCAACTTTTTGTTTAAAATTTTCAGTCTGCAATGGTGGAAAGTTTGCGTCATCCAATGGCGGAACTGAATTTTCTCTGTTTAGCTCAACGTGTGGCTCCTCTGACTTTGACGAGTAAGATTCATCGCCAGATTTAACATCTGATTTCTTAACAACCCACGTTTGGTTGTTAAGATTCACTCTTCTTCTGTAAAACCTTTTAGAACATTCACCAACTTCATATGTTGAATTTTTAAACACTTTGAATTTTTCAGTTGGTGGTTCAGTTTTATCAACAACTTTTTCTTTGAGTTTAGAAGACACTCCCTGTTGTGTGTTGGTTGCCTTTGGACAGTTCCAGGCGATGTGACCAACTTCTTCGCATTGGTAACAGGTTCTTGTCTCCTTTTTCTAATTAGCTTCATTCTTCTCATGTTTCTGCTTTTCTGCAAGAAACTCCTTGTTGGACTGTTTCCAGAAAGCTTTTTCTTTTTCTTCCTCTGAAGAAGCACCTGAAACAAATAGAGTTTTTGATTTAAAATCTTTAATATTTTGATTATTTTTAACATCAAAACCCAAACCCTTTTTTTGAAATTGCTTTTATGATTCGGTTTCTTTTGATGACCTGGACCAAAACCTTTTTTCTTGTTTAAACGTTGTTGAACTCTAGAAGTATATGGGGAAATGGACTGTATCACCCTCAACTATGCAAAATTGGCCGATATCACGCTCAACTTTCAAGTTGGCTCCCACCACCCCCTACTCGACAAGTTGGTGTCACTGTCACCCCTTGGTTAAAAAAATACTAACTGAGTTAGTATTTTAATCCTATGTGGCAATCAGATGCTGACTTGGAAGCATACGTGGACAGGAACCTTGATATATCATCTGTTTACCATCAATTGAACCAGATAACCCTAATTCCCAATCAAACTCATATTCTCCCCATCAATTGCAGACGAAGTCGAAGAAACCATAGCCGTTCTTGCCCTAATACCTCCTCCCCATAGCTGTTCTTCCCCTAATTGCCCATTGAAACATTCAGTCAACATGCCGTCGTCTTCTACCTCTGCTCTAATTCGAAAACCTAAAGTCTTCAAGGTCGATTTGGATGGGAATGTGTACTGTCATCACGACATTGTTGCTGTTCTTCGTGTAGCTGGTCTTAAAAGTGAAAGACATGGTGAAGAATTTTACGGCTGTTATCACTGGCCTGTAAGTTGAATTTGCTTATCAATTTGGTGTTATTTCCATTGCAATTTCCTTATAGTTGTTGTGTTTTGCAGAGAGGGGATTGCAAATTCTTCCTCTGGAAAGAAGATGTTGATAAGATGTTCGTTGAACGTTCATACGGCACCTCAACTCAAGTGACGTTTAAAGACATGAAGATAAAGAACCTTCAATTACACAATATGTTGTTAATAGAAGAGAACAAGAACTTGAAAGCAATGAGATTTGACACAAAGACGAAGTCGAAGAAACCATATGTGCTAACCTTTGTAATTGCAATTGCCATATTGTTGTATTTGTGGAATTAGTATGTATAGATAATGAACTGTTGTGGTATTTAGTGTTTGTAACCATTTGTGCCCACTTGTTATGAAATGAAGTGTTTTGTTATTTTGACTCAATTGGACATCTAAGTTAATGTACATGTTGACCATACTTGCAAGTGATTCAAACTGCATATGCAGCCAAAATGGCTAATGTTTGAACCAAGATTGACAAACTGTGTAAAGCAAAAGTGGCCAAAGTTTGACCAAACTACAGTCAAACTGTAAGTAGGTGCAGAATTGCCTAAAGTTTGACCAAACAATAGTCAAACTGTAACTAGGTGCATAAATGGCCAAAATATGAACCAAAGTGCAACTGCACTTGCAAGTGACTCAAACTGCATAACTAGGTGCAAAATTGGCCAAAGTTTGACCAATTTGCAGTCAAACTATCACTAGGTGCAGAATTGGCCATATGTTGAACCAAAATGCAAGTGCACTTGCAGAAACAACAGACCAAAGTGCAGAAACATCAGAATCACCAAACCAACACCAAATCAAACAGCAGAATCACCAAAGCAAAACATACAAAACAGAAAGCATGGTCATCAATTTTTTGAGTCAACCTATTAAAGTGTACACAATGACCATAATGGAATATGTACACCAATGTGTGACTCAATCAACCACAAAAGTCAAACAACACAGAAAAAGTCAAACAACACTGAAAAGTCATACATTGACTACTTAACTTGTCCCACATTACTAGAAGGTGTTTTTACACAAAATATTACAGTCATACATAACATTGCCTACTTAAATAAGTCATACATAACATTCCCACATTACTAGAAGGTGTTTTTAGACAAAATATTGTGCCACAAACACAAAAGATCACATATAACTTCAGCCTTGATTGGTCTTTCTCTTTCCCTTTTGACTTGACTTGTTGGTTCCCTTTTGAGTAGATTTCTGATTTGCCTCTTGAGTGGACTGCTGGGTTGCCTCTTGAGTGGACTGCTGGGTTGCCTCTTGAGTTAACTGCTTTGTTGCCTTCTTAGTTGACTTCTTCTGCCTCTTGAAAGACTTGATATGATGAGGGATACACCTCACATCTATAAGAAGCAGCTTTTGAAAAATCAAGTTTGTCCTGGATTTTAGGGCATATGATGACATCTCTGGCAGCCATTTCTGTCCTTTTTGTCACTAACCTACTCATGACCTGAATCCTTATATCCTCTAACATATGAATTATGTGTTTTGACCTTGCATTAATGATAAAACCATTAAAGGTTTCTGCCATGTTGTTTACTATTACATCACACTTGGTGTGGGTGTTCAAATAGCACCTGTTAAACCACTTGGGATTCTGCTTCAGTAAGGCCTCTACTGCATCAGGATTGATTGCTTTCATGTCTTCAATTGCTTGTAGATTGTCACTTTCAGAGTAAGCCCTAGCTGATTTCCAAAACAACTCTTTCAGCTCCTCATCTTTGAATGATTTGTGCCAATTGGCATAGATGTGCCTTGCACAGTTTCTATGCTCTGCATATGGCCACATCATTGAAACAGCATTTAACAGACCCTGCCAAAGCATTTAAACATAAGTAATGAATAACTAAACAACTGATTTAGGAAGACAGAATTGAGTAACAACCTTTTGCTGGTCAGAAATCAATGTCCATGAAAGCCCAGCATCATTTACTTCCAAACATAGCAGTAGCTCATGCATGAACCATTCCCAACTGTCATTGTTTTCTCCTTCAACAACTGCCCAAGCCACAGGATACATCGGGTCATTATAATCACTGTCTTCACTGTCTTCACTGTCCTGTTCTAAATCAGCATCTTTATCAATATCTTGACCAATGACTTCTTCATGTACAACCTCTTTAAGATTTGTTTCCTTATCTATATCAAATGCCCATGAAGCCTCGTGTACTGGTTCTTCAACAACCTGTTTAACAATTGGTTCTACACCTGATGTACTTCCAGATCTAGGGACTTCAGGAGTTGTAAAACATTTACCAGATGCCCTACCCACTTTCACGTGTACTACTTTTTTTCTAGGCTTGGGTACTAGTTTTTTGGCTTGGGCTTGTCGTTTAATTGGCTGGGAACTAGACTTAGGTTTACTGGGCTGGGTACTGGACTGGCAACTGGACTGGGCCTGTGGTTTACTGGGTTGGGAACCGTGGTGGGTCTTATGTTCAGACATAATTGGGCTATGTTGAACAAAGACTTCAATGAACGGTTCACCCCAATTTTTAGCCTTCATTGCAAGTTCCAACACATCTTTATCATCACGAAACAGTTTAAAATCACCATTATCCGCATCCATCCCATACATATAAAAATCCCTACTTTCATACTCGTTGGTTTCCAGTGCATAATCACGTAGTTCAAAGTATGCGATATGATCAAAATCCATTTGGATTAACTTAGAATAACCATCAATATACTGAGGTTGATCAAAAGAGAAATCAAGACAACCACCGTACCAAAGCATAACATCTATACGCTCCATAACTTAAATCAGTGTGTAAAATCACAATGCAATCAACCCTAACATAAACCTTACCTCTTGGGAGTCTGAATTTTGCCTGCAATCGTCGATGATGAAGGAACTAGGGTTTGATCGCCAACATCGAAGTGAACTGGTGAACTGATGACATGCAACTGATTAGAGAGGGAAATGGGTTATTTATTGAGGTTCCTGTCCACGTATGCTTCCAAGTCAGCATCTGATTGCCACATAGGATTAAAATACTAACTCAGTTAGTATTTTTTTAACCAAGGGGTGACAGTGACACAAACTTGTCGAGTAGGGGGTGGTGGGAGCCAACTTGAAAGTTGAGCGTGATATCGGCCAATTTTGCATAGTTGAGGGTGATACAGTCCATTTCCCCGAAGTATATTTAGGTTTTGAAAATCCCATTTTATCTTTTATTTCTGAAATTTTGATTTCTATCAATTTAAAAACTGTTTTAATATTTTCAATTTTCACATTTTTGATTGGAAATTCCTCATCAGAATATAATTTCTCTGAATCATTCAAAGTATATGCTACTTTTGTCACACCCCGAAATATCAGAGTATTGGCGTGACTGGACTGGTATCTTCATTGCACAGCGGAAGCAAATAAGCTAAGACTTTTAGAAAACGAACACCCATTAAGTACTCGAATCCTCAATGGTCCTCCTATTCCAACCGTGTCATAATTTCTGAAATGCAACCTGGGAAAGAAACATGCGAAAAATCAACATAAGGTTGAGCGAGTTCATAGTTTGTTTGTAAAAGATTTGAAATAAATCTTTTGGAATAACCGGTTTTTGAAGTATTGTTGAGAAAACGAATTTAAAATCATTTTCTTGTCATGTTATACAGAACTTTGTATGAAAACATGGTATGTATCTTGTATAAATCAAGTATTTATGTATGTCTCTTGTATAAATCAAGTCTTTCTGTATGTATCTTGTATAAATCAAGTATTTCTGTATGTATCATGTATATATCAAGTATTTCTGTATGTATCTTGTTGTTAATGGGTTGCAAGGCCATTAACATGTGACACGACATAGGAAGCAACCAAACCATAGGCATTTTTCTAGTTGTCGATTCACGACTGAGACATAAAAGCACTACTCGGTACTAGTTTTCACCAAGAGTGTGGCTGCCTAGACACCCGTTAGATCTAACCTTTTTGTTCTGCGGTCTAAGTATGTACACGATTAATGGTGCTTATGGTACCCTATTCGTGACACGATTTCTCGTATCATTCCTCAAAACGCATCATACTTGGTACTAGTTATCACCAAGAGTGCTTCATGTTCTTGTATCCATCATACCATTTATAAACATTGTAACATTTATAACATGTATTTCACCCCCGAAGTTATAAAACTAAAAACAGTTAAAAGAAAAGGGGGAGCATGAACTCACTGGGTTGTCTCGTTTTACGTACGCAGACCAACCTAGTCTCAATATTATCACTAGACGATCCCATTTGTTTTGTAAAAACCGGTATATTTAGTATGATCCGTTTGTAAACCATTTGAGTTCCTTGAAATCCATTCGTAACATGATTTAGAAGTATGAGTTTTCGTTCGTTCAAAACTTTGTATGTTCTTGTAAAGCGTGCATGTCTTTCCACCCCGAAAAATTTATAAAAATGTAAACCCGTAAAAAGGTGGGGTTATGAACTCACCTGAATATTCCTGTGCAAAGCTAGCTAATTACGACTTCGTGACATCGTTTCCAAGATGAGACTCGCTAGCGTGCATTCTACAATATTCCTAACACGGAATATCTTATAAGTTTCTAATTAATGCGGTAACAAATCTACGTGTTACCGAGCTCTACCGAATCGTTAACCGAACGATTCGATGATAAGTTGTTAACTTAATGAAAATGACTTTGTCGCCCAAAGAAGTCGTTTGTGTATGTAGGAATATTCGTACGAAAGTAATATATAATAAACTTGTATTATATATATTGCGTCTTGTATATATTTGCCAAAACATATGTATATGCCGTTTAGGCGTATACAATAAATATGAAAAGTTATATTTATTTTGTAGAAGTATCATCGAGTTGTTTGAAGTTTGAAATAAATATAAAACTATATTTATTTTTATAAAGGAAATTCGGGTTACGCGATGTTTGAAATAAATATATATACTATATTTATTTATAAAAGGATTCGAGTTTACGTTTGAAATAAATATATAAATTATATTTATTTTTATAAAAGGATTCATCGAATTTCCGAAGTTCGAAACAACTATGTTTGTTGTTGTAAAGAGTTTCTGAATCGTTGTTTTCGTAAGTTGTAAAGTGTCGTCGAAAGAAACTTTATATTTGTATCTTGTTTTATAAAAGTCGCTTTATATCAATAATTGTTGTTTTACAATAAAGTACGTTTTGTTTTATAATAAAACTCGTTTTACTTTACGGATTTTCTCGAAAAACGGGCAGAGTTTCCTCTGTTTTTGGACTATCCCGACAACTAGGTGTCGATATATTTTTCAAGATTCAACATGATTCAACAATATATATATAATTTTGTCAAATATTATCAAACGTAAATTATAATTCAACCGGTTCGAGCTCGTTTCACGTATATAAAACTTATAAAGATAACAAAACAATCGTGCCGTTAAATCTTTACCAATCCTTGCGTCGAGAAGCTGAGCAGGCCGAGTTGACCGGGTTGACTCGGTTTGACCGAGTCAACCGAATCGAAACTGATGTATCTCGCACCGAGACTCGAACCTGCTGACCAGTGTTGACCATGTCCGAGATCTGACCCGCATCACCAGTTAACTCGAACCCGAGCCAAACCAGATCTGACCCGTGACTAAAATCTGAACCATCACTCGAACCAAGCTTGACCCGAACCTGATGTGTATCCTCACCTTTATTAATCTCAGCCATCATTCAACATCTTCAACAAAATTCAGTAACAACATCATTATTGGTCATCAAAACCGAAAAGAACCAAAATGAAAGAAACGGGGAGGGTTTTACCGTGAAACTCGCCGGAGAACACAACCTCCGCCGTGACTCCACTGTCGCCGCCGTGAGCGGCGGTGCTGACGCCGGAAAATCTCGTAATCTATCTCCCTCTATCTCGTCTCTCTCTCTCTCTCCTCCCTGCCCGTCGTCACGCCGCCTCGCGCCGTCGCACGCCACAGACGCCGTTAAATCAGAAGTTGAAGGGGGTGTGGTTGCTGTGCTTGTCGTCGGAAGAAATGAGGCGCCGGAGCTCCGATCTCCGGTCGCCGGTGACTGGTGCCGGAAATTAAAGAACGAGAGAGAGAGAGAGTGTTGTTGGTCTGTGTATTTTCTTGAGTTATGTTTTGAAATTTAGAGAGAAGTGAGGTGCTATGTGTGTACGTGTTTGTATGAAAAGATCGAGAGAGGGGGAAAATGGCAGACTTAAAGTCTGTGTTTGTTTTATTTTGTGGGTTGAGAACTAAAGAAGCATAAGACCCTATTTATAAAGTTATTTAGATATCTAAAGATCTTGTGTGATCATCTTTTGAGACCAAAATCTTGTATAGATTTTGTGGAGATTTTATAGAGATTTAGGAGGATTTGGTAAATATTGTTTGGATTTTATGAATCTTGTATAGATTTTGCAAATCTTGATAAGATTCTAATATATCATGTGCAGGTTTAGGCTTGTGGGTTTTGGGCTTGGGCCCAAGGCCCACAAGCCCATCTCACGTGTAAGTGGCCCGTAATTCCTACGAGACCCGATATCGCTGTTAGGAAACTTTATTTGTAAGTATTGAAGAAAAGCACAATCAACTGTGTCTATGAAGAGATCACAGTCCTGAAGATCACGAACTAGAAAAAGAAGATCAAATGGGACAACCGGAATACATAGCATCTACTTCAAAGAATCACAAGTTGATCAAGAGCTGAATTGGATTATCAGAAGAGGTAATTTCTGATGGATCTGATGATATTTCTGATGAAATATCATCAGTATCTGACGATTCTGATCATCAAGGATTTTCTGATGATTTGTTCATCAGAATTTCTGATGAAGTAGTTTATCAGAATTTCTGATGAAATAACCCACTTGTCTGAAATTGGCTCTGTCCTGCCACACTTACCGAAGCAAGTTGACATTAAATGATATCATGATGAAAAAGGCAACTTGAACGTTGGAATCAATGAATATGTCAATTGGCTACTTTTTGCAGGAATTATTGTATGAATAAACTATTGTTTATTCATACAAGCCGTCTATAAATAGAAGGCTCAACCAGGAGAAGCAGAGTGAGTTTGAAGCTTAGCATTCACACATACATCTAAAACTCCATTGCTCTCTCCCCCACAGAATTCAAGATTCGTTTGTATTAGATAATAATCTTACAATCACCTTGTAAACCATTTTTGTTTCAAAGTGATATAAACTTGATAATTCTGTAGGTCTTGTTTCTTGAAAGTCTGATTTCCATTTCCGCACATCTTTTTCACGTCTACTGAAATCACTTGCCATATTACGTGAAAAGAAGTTGTTTTGAGCCTGGACTGGGTCTAACAATTGGTATCAGAGCAGATTGAATAAATTATTTTCAAATGATCAATTGCTCATCTTCTTTTCTCTAAATATGGCCAGCTTTTAATCCTGGAATAATGCTTTTAACATTGGTTCTATGTCTAAACCTCCGACTCTGGTCAGAGAGGAATACCCCCAGTGGAAAATCAGGATGGTCAATTTCCTTAATGGTCATGACCGAGCTCTGTTTCAATCCATTGAAAGGGGTCCACATACACCAATGACTGATATACCTGCTATTCCAGCAACTGACCAATCACCAACAATCCCTGCCTCCCGCGCTCCTAAAAGTGAAATAAACTAGAGTGCGGAAGACAAGGAACTGGTGGCTGGGGATGAAAGGGCTAAGTCACTTTTAATTATGGCCATCCCCAATGACATATTTTCACAAGTTGATGCATGTGCATCAGCTAAGGAAATATGGGATCAGTTGGAAAACCTTTGTGAAGGAGGAGAAAGGATGAGAAGAAACAAGAGAACAAATAATGTCTCATCTTATGAAAGGTTTAAAAGTTTGCCAAATGAAAGGTTAAATGATACATATCAAATATTTACAAAACTTTTAAACGAGCTAAAGAAATTTGGTATAACAAAATCAAACGATGAAATAAACATAAAATTTCTTGATGCCCTTCCTAGAGAATGGAGAAGTCTAACCATGACTTTATCATCAACCTCAGAACTAGGAAACATGAGTCTTCATGACTTGTACAGCATCTTGATCCCCAAAGAGGAAGAAATATTTGAAGAAACCATTCAAAGAGGGGGATCTTTAGCTCTAATCTCCAACTCACAAAGATCAACAACAACAAATGATCCACAACCTTCAAACAGTCAAAATCTTGAAACTTCTGATGAATCATCAGACTTTTCAGCTTTTGCTGAAGCAATAGCACTGCTCACCAAAACATTTGAGCAGAGGTTGAGAGGAGGTAACCAGAGATACCAGAGGAGTGACAAAGGAAGGATGGATGGAAGATCTAAAGAAGAGTTTAGATCTAAGGATAAAGGGAAGGCTGAAGTTGTGTGTTACAAGTGCAAGCAAAGAGGTCACTATGCATCAGAATGCAAGACCAAAAAGCTGAAGGATGTTGCCTATTATGAGAAAAAGCTTGAAGAAGCAAAGAAGCAGCAACAAGTAAGCTTAATTGCTGGAACAGATACATGGTTATCTGATGATTCTTCTGATGATGAAAAAGAAGAGTTGGCAAATTTTTGCCTCATGGCACTCTCTGAAGGACTACCAGAAACTTCAGAACAAAAGGTAAATTTAGACAATCTTGATCTTGAACACAAACTAAACAAGCTCATGTCAGATTTTCTAAATCTGCAAGAAAAACATCAATCAGATATTAGAAAATCTGATGAGTTGCAAAGGACTTTGAATAAAATCATTCTTGAAAACCAACATCTTATAGAGGACAGTTTAGATCAAAGAGCAAAAATTGAGTTTTATGAAAATGAAAGAAAAGATCTTTACAAGAAAATCAATGACAAAGAAATCAACGTAAGAGGTTTTCAACAGGCTAAAGAATTCATAAATTTTATTGAGTCCACACCAAAGAACAAAGGAGAGGGTTTAGGCTATACAAGTGCTACAAGACCAAATAGAAATAAACCCACTATCTTTGTAAAAGCAACTCATCAGATTTCTGATAATTTAGTATCTGAATCTGAATCTTGCAAATCAATCTGTTCTGAATATTCTTTTGACAAACCAAACTTCAAAACAAACAAGAGTGAATGCAGTCAAGAATCTGTAAAAACTCCAGAAGCAGTTCACTCATCTTTTCAAAATTATCCAATCATTCCATCACAAGAGGAACTATCAGAAAATTCTGATAACTCTTGTATGTGTGTTGACATACTGAAGCTTGTCCAACACCATCTTCAAAAGAAAAATGTAAAATCTGTTAATGGCTCAGCATATAACAGAGTTTCTGATGCAAAACCAAGAAGAAATAAAAATAAAATGTTTCAAATTTCATCAGAAACAGTACCCAAGCATGCCTGGGTACCAAAAACCCTCTAATCATTTCATTTCAGGACCATCATGTGCAGCAGATCTGGTACTGCGACTCAGGAAGCTCCAAGCACATGACTGGGGACAGGAGCTTACTCAGCAACTTTGTTTCAAAGCTGGGTAGAATGGTAAATTTTTGAAATGAAGTGAAAGAAAGGATCATGGGATATGGATGCATTAAAGGTACGAATGTCTAACCATAAAAGAGAGTAGTCTTTGTTAAAAGGCTTATCACATAATTTGCTTTGGTCTGATAAATCACCAGAAAATCTGTCAAATTCTAACAACTTCATCAGAATTTCTGATAAGTTATCAGAATTCTGGTGAACCATAAGTAAAAATGCTGATAATCAGAAATATTATAGTTCATTAAAACAAAGTACTGCATGACAACAACATTCATATTTCTTGTTTAATTTTTTTTGTGTGTTTGAATTTTTTTTATATAATTTTTCCCCATGATAGTGCTGATAACGTCATTCAAACAGAAAATTTCTGGGAACTCGTTAAAATAGATATTTCTCTCTCCTTCATTTATTACACCCCATCATGCTCAAGAAGGTTGAAGTGACATATTGGTAGGCTACAATGATACATTACCAGAAATTAGCCACCTAGATGAATCAATGCATATGTAGTGGAGAAGGAACATATCTCTGTTATTTTTTTCTGTTCTCTCATAATCATTAAAATAAAAAAGATTGCGGTGAGGAAAATCCACAAGTTGGTAGCTTCCATTTATAGCAAATATTAAATCTATATAACTATATAATACATTTCCTTAGGACAAAAATGTAATTTCCAACTCAATTTTTAAGATGGCGGACTGAGAGTCATGCCTTGTTCGCTAATATTTCATCTTTTTCTTCCAGTTTTGCCCTCCAATTCAGTGTGTGTCGCCTAGATGATTCTTGCACAACAAAATCTTCAGCCCAACAGTCAGTGTAAATTTAAGACAGCCAATTGATAATTGAAGAAACGGTGGGAGGAATTATTGATATAATTAATTAGGTTTGATGAATGAAACTGAAAGAATCAATACAATCTCAATTGATGATGCTATTGCCCAGGCCAGCAAACTTTTCACTTCCCTCTTTTTCACCATAAATATCTTTTCAAAGAAAAAAGTTAGGGTTCAAAGAAGCCCTATCACCGTCGATTGCCTGTTGACTGACTCGATTGCTTCCAAACAGATTTTCTGGTTGGTTAGGGTTTTATGTAAGTGGATGTTGTTTTTCTTTGTTTTCTTAATCTTTGATTACCATTAGCGATTGTGCAGATTCATCTTTAATTTGTAGGTTTTTGTTGACTTTTCTTTGTAGTTGGTTGATTTCCATGCTATTGGAGTGGGGTTCCTTTGGGTTGCTTGTGTTTTGGTAAGGATTGTTCTGCTTTCTATGCATTTCTTTTATGGATTTGAGTTTCACCCTTTTGAAAAAGCTGTACCGAATTACTATAATAGTGAATCTTAGAAAATCATTGGACTCTATATACTTTGAACACCTTTAGCAACAGGCTCTATTATCAGTATGGCCGAGCTTGTACTTAGGGGGCACCAAGTTATTAAAAGCCGTCTACTTCCCTCTTGAGTTCATTCTTAACCGTGGGCTGCTTGTTACCTAACAACTGAGGTATCATCATCCTTACTCATATTACTAACTTTTCTTTGTTAGTTTGACAAATGTACATCCACCTGCATGGATATCTTTATTACTTTTGAATTATAGTTCTTCGAGTAATCTGTTTACTTTTGAGGCTGAGTTGGATTCTTTTATGACTTGATAAATTATTTGAGTATTAGTATAACATCTAAAATACCCTGCATTCTGAATTTACAAAATGAGGAATTTTGTGGATAGAAACCAATGCTTTCAACAGGGTAGTATTTGGATCGACACTTTTACCAAAAGGGGAAAACCAAATTTATTATCAACATTCCATAAAATAAGATTTGTCATTGTTTGTAAGGGTGGGTGTTTTGACCCGTTTGCTTATAAATGGTAGAAAATATAACTAAACGGGTTGTAATAGTTTCAGGTTGTAGTATAAACAGGTTAACACTTTTAGTGGTGGCCATTTTGACCCATTTGCTTAAACGGGTTATAGTATAAATAGGTTGAAAGGCGCCCATAGTTTAGTTTTAGTGCATTCATTCTCTTATATCATTTTTATTCAAATAGTTTAGCTTACCCTTGTATTTGTAATACACTTAACTCATTAATCATCTTTATCATAAAAACTTGGACATAAAAGTGTCTGTGTGGTCAACCCAATCCCACCATTTCAGCCTAAACCCAGTTTGACCTGTTACCCCTTGAACATAATGGTATACAGGGTTGTAACACGCGAGGTAACCATCAAAGGGTCACTACACTGCTGAAATTTTGCATCCTAGAGGAAAATGGTTGTGTTTTGAAGATGCATCAGTAGACTCTATTGCTACCAACAAAGTCCTTGATGATCAAGCTTATGTTCTCTCCTGCGAGCAACAGTAAAATTTACGGGTACCCTTCCACCATTTTAGCTCCAGTTTTTGCTTTACAAGTTTGTGTTCATATAGGCGTATATTAAACCCATCTACTTGTTAACTGGTCTTAGATGGTGGAACAGAAGTTTCTTAACTAATTGGTCAAATGAGTGGAAGACGTTAGTGAAAATTATATTTTGAAATTAACTTTGAACTTTTTTTCTTGATAACCAGGTTATAACAATCATTAGGGGACATTTGGATTACTTTTTATTTTCAATTTTGGCTCCATATTCATTTATATAGCTGGATGTTTTTATTTATTTATATTGTTACATTCATGAGTGAGCGATATATATAATTGATTATTTCATATCTATTTATTATGTAAATATATTTCAGGTTTGTTTGAATCTAAGTTTTTAATGGTTTATTCTTGTTTTTAAGTTCGTGTTATCTTGCTTGTGTAAATGGTTTGGTTTTAACAGTTTTTATGTAAAACTAATAGAAACTGTTTTTGACAGTTGTAAACTTAAATAAACCTAAGCCATTATAAATAAACCAAACCAAACCAGCGCCGCCTTTGACAACATATATACAACTTTTTTGTGTCTAAACATTAGGTAAATGATCCTAGAAACCTATATAATATATAAAAAAAATTATATAATCCCCTTGCGCCTCGCGTATGAAAAGCCCACTACTTTTGCGCTCTGCGCTTTGCGCCTCGGTTTTAGACCTCGTTGCTTTTGTGCGCTTCGCGCTTTTTAAAACCAAGCATACGTTTTAACTAAAACGTGGCAAAACTGGCAGGATGGGTCGGGTCGGATGCAGTGACGTGCCTGAACAAGTTTGGGTCAAAACAAATTGTATTAGAAAATTATCATTTTTATTCGGACTTGATTGAGTATTCACAGAAAAACGGGTATGATTTTAGTTATAATAATAAGTTTAGTTACTTCATACTAAATTCATTTTGTTGTTTTGGTTGTAGTAGGCAATGACATTAGGGATGTTATGGAGTATTCAAGATCATATCTCCACTTGGGTAAGATATTTAATAGCCGGATCTAATGGGGGTAAAAGCCCAAAGCTTGTGGGGTTGATGAAGGATGATAAACTACCTATCGAGAGCCCTAAAAATCAACCAAGAGGTACTTTCCAAGGGAATGAGATTCTACGGTCGTATATGATCTACAAATATTGCCTTTCTATGTATCTCACACTTTTTTTTTAAATTGGAATATCATTTCATCTATCTATATTGGTGGCAATTTCGACCTATCTGATAACTTTTAGTAATTTGTTTGTCATCCCGCAGTTTCGCGAGGCTTTTAAATGATATGATGATGTTGATAATTTTGATCTGGATTGGAAAATGTATGAAGAGTATCGTGGAGTTGAATTATAGTTAAGCTAAAAGTTTTATAATTAACATTTCAAAAGTTATATTCTTTTAATAACAACCCAATTTCCAGTAAAACTTCATATGTTTGAGTGCCCTACATTGGTGGGAAACCCTTTATCTGTTTGTCTTTTTGATGGCCTTTTTCCTTGCAAATTTTGGTCTATTTTTAGTCTTGTGTGATATGGGTTGGGTTCATGGAGTTTGGATGTGAGAGGTACAGGGATAGACATCAAGGTAGCAGAATGTAAAGGTGGGGGTAGTGTGCAGTTTTACAGTCCTGTCTGGTGAAGCTTGGAGATGGGTTAGTGATAGAACCATAATAGCATGGCATAATAGGGCAGAAGTCTGGATGGATGGAGTCCTAGAATGTTGCACATCAACACAAATGTTATTGAATGGTTGGAGATGTTGTCAAGGCATCAAGTAAGAATTGCATCAACACAAATGTTATATATAATTTTTTATCGCTTTGAGGTTTGAATTATTTTCCGTCCTCCTATCTCGACCCCGCCGCAACGCGCGGGTTTGCCACTAGTAAAGGTCTATAGATTATATATATGAATTGAATGTGATGATGAATGGTAAAAGAGTTACCAAAAATTTTAAATAATTGATTTTTAATGATTATACAATTTGATTGAGTTCGGTATAAAAATAATTGATTTTAATAGTATTTTATTGATTATACAATTTTATTACATTCGGTATAGAAATTACCATTTGTTTTATATCGATAAAAAATGATAAAAACGAAATTGTATCGGCACATATCGATCGGTTCAAACTTCAAACTGCCACGGTAGTGGTACCGATATTAATTTATCATGGCAGACAGAATTGTATAATTGAACTTTTTTGAAACCGAAAACTATAAAAATGAATCTGGGTACCGGTACCGATGTTCGGTACGATAACGATACAATGTCAGTTTATTGAAAGAGAAAACAATAAAATAAATATCGGCACCGAAAGCGTGGTTGTTAGTTCAGTTCACTACAACAATGACACGGTATCCGTTATCAAACAGTAAACCATAACAATGAATACATACCAGTACCAATGTTGTTCGGCTCAATTTGGTATGATATGGTAGTGATTGGTGTCAGGTTATCGAAAGCAAAAACACTAAAAATATATACCATTGATACCAATGTTGTTCACGGTTCGGTTTTGTACGATACAGCAGTTTACTCTTTTTCAATAAGGAAAAATTACACTTTTCGTCCTTTATGTTTGTATCTAGTTGCAATGGATGACCTTTACCTTTAATAATTACAGCCACAGTCCTTTATTTTGAAAACCTGTTACATTTTTCGTCCTTTAGCACTAACTTGGTTAAAATTTTCAGTTAAATTTATTTACTTAAGGGCAGTTTAGTCTTTCTACTTAATTATTTATAGTATAAATGAAAAATAAAATCAAATATAAATACCTTTTTTTCTCTTTCACTCTCTCTCTCTCATTCCCTCTCTCTCTTAATTGTCTGCAGCAAAAAAAACAGGGGTGGGGTGATGACGGTGGCTGCTGGTGGTGGCAGGAGGTGACGGTAGGAGATGATGGCGGTGGCTCTTTCTCTCTAAGCCCTATGTCCCTCTCTTCCTCACCATCACACAGACCTCTGACTGCCACTCCCTTGATCTGAATCGCCCCTACCAACCATCCACTTTTGTTTCGAATCTGAATCACTCACCCCTCACACCGCATCACCGGCTCCATCTGAATCACTCACCCCTAACCTCTTGATATACATCTCCGAGTTTGTTTGTTTACCTATGCATTTATAAATTGTAGGGGGCCAGATAACAAATTAAGTGAAGAACATGGACAATGAAAAACTCTTTCCTACTTCCGATGAGCAGCCATTGATGACATCAGCAGTCTCATGTTCATCATCATCATCGAAGCAGCCATTGATGACATCGAGTAAACCGCCGCATTAAATCACTAGGGCTTCCACCCATTAAATCACTGCCAATTGAAAAACAATAACAAAAATTTAAAATTCACTCCCTGATTCACTAGGGCTTCCACCCATTAAATCACTGCCAATTACTTTTAGAACTCATCTTAAAACATGGTGTTGATTCAATTTAAAACCCAACTCGCCACTGAAAATCCCAAATCAGTAACATCGACACAGATCCGTGAGGGAGAGAGCAAGAAACAGAGTGAGAGCGAGAAACAAAGAAAATCTTTCTTCAGATCTGAACCAGCAACTTCAGATCTAGCCGCCGGCGAAAGGATCTATGTAATGTTCGTTGCTGGAAAAAAACGTGAAGGAAGGTTGAGAGAGAAAGGGGTGGCGGTGGTCGGTTGGTTCTGGTGGTGGTGGTCGGATTGCCGGAAAAAACGTGAAGGAAGGTTGATAGTGGTTGTTGCAGAGACGGTGGTGGCAGTGGGAGTGAAGGTGGTTTCAATGGTAGTTTACAGAGAGAAAGGGGTGGCGATGGTGGCTATCAATGGTGGTGGGGTTTGGTTAGAGAGAGTGAGGGAGACAGAGAAGTGAGATAGAGTGATTTTTCTTACATATATATATCATATTATTTTTAATCTGATTTGTTTTAATTTTTGAATTTATTTTAGATAAATAAATGAGTAAAATTACTGATTTACCCTCTTGTGCAAAGCACTTGTCATATTTAACTGAAAATTTTAACCAGGTTAGGCCTAAAGGACGTAAAGTGTAACGAATTTTACAAATAAAGGATTGTGACTGTAATTATTAAAGTTAAAGGGTATCCATTGCAATCTGATACAAACATAAAGGACGAAAAGTGTAATTTATCCTTTCAATAAAAGATTGAACGCAAACAAACTAAACCAATATCATTTGAACAACATTAATATCAGTATTGATAATTGTTTTTATTGTTTTCAATCGATGTAAGGTTTTCTTTTTCGATTCGAATAGCGAGTGGCTGTACTGTAACGAACAGAACTGATACCGACCAACTTCCCGTCGCGAAGTGCGGGGAAGTATCACTAGTTCCGATTAAGTTGAGCCGGTTGTTAAATTGTATACAATCTTAAAGGAGAAAGTCGGTGGGTTTCCCACCGGCTTTCCTCCTTGCCCCCTATTCTTTTTAATATTGCATTTTAGTCCCTGAGACTTTGTAATTTTTAAAGTTTCATAAAATGACAAATTTAGTCCCTAAAACTTCTACTTTGAATTTTCAAAACCACAACCTCATCTTTCAAACTTTGCCAGCACAAACTCTTTACTTTGGCTTTCCACCATCACCCTCTTAGCTCTTACATGGTTATGCACAAACCCTCTTCTTTTACATTTCCACCAACACCCTCTCATCTTTTACACATTTTCCACCACCCATATACTTTTACACTTTGTCTTTTTTAGAATTTGTTTTTTTACCCCATGTACTATTACTCCATTGTTACACCCGCCCAACTTTAAAAAAATTTGCAATTGTAACCCCTAGACTACAACTCCTACTTTTGCAAATGCCAATGCATTGTGTTTTACGAAAATGTCTTAGGCATTGTGTTTTATACTTTGTGTCTACCTTTGTGTTTTACACTTTTTTGTAATTCTCTTTTACGCACTGTGTTTTACGAATTGTGTTTTGTCTTTCTATATGTTTCCACCCATCAAAAGACAAAGTCGGTGGAAACCTCACCGGCTTTGCCTCCCCATCCCCCATACTTTCACAATGTTGCAATTTTAGCCCCTTGACTTTGGTACCTTCAAAGTTTCATAAAATAGCAAATTTAGTCCCTAAACTACTACTCCATTTTACAAATAGTTTGCTTTTGACATCCCAACTTTGTGGTAGTTTCCTTTTCCGCTCCAACTTTGTTATAGTTTTCTTCTTACCCCAAAACTTTATCAAATTTTACCTTTACCCTTTCTTAGCCCTTAAGTTTAGGAAATGCCACTTTGACCCCTCTAGAGTTTTTCGCTTGACGATATAAATTCGAGTTAGTCGGGTCGCGTATAATACGTTATGATTGTACGATATAAATTCGATTTACGTTACCCTTTAATCCAATCGCAATGCAACTATAGGATACATTAACTTCAATCGGATACGTCAAAACGTGCGTTTTCATATGGTTAACACATCACATAACACTTGGACTAATCCGTTCGATATTTGCGAAGTACCCGCGCTGCAACGCGCGCGGGTCTTATTACTAGTTTACTATAAATATTCACCACTTTGAGTTAAAATTTGTCATCTTCACTTCTCTTCTTCATCACATATTCACACACAGTCACAAAATGAACTCCATCAAAGATGAATGTTTTCCACTTGTTCTTTACCCATATCATAACCTAAGATTGAGGACAAATCTGGAAGGTCCTCAGTGGGAAGGGTGTCAAGTTGTATTCAAGATGCTCATGAATAGCAACTTGAGCTATGCCCTAACTGCTCACATATGTGTTCATCCAGAGATTCTGCAAATCTTCTGGTAAAATGCAACACTATCTGAGTATCAAAACAGGGAGCAGATAACCATCAAGAGTGAGGTGCTAAATCAGCAAATTCTGTTAAATGAAGCCACCATCAGGACTGCTCTTCAACTAAATGATGATAATGACGTTCTGATGTTCATAAGGAATCAGAAGGAAAATGTCTTGAGGGAAATGGGTTATCACACACCAAACCAACAACGGGCAATCAACAAAAATGGCTTTAAAAAGCCATGGCAATATCTGGTCACCCAGATGGGTGCATGTTTTTCAAAGAAGGTCATCAATCATCATGAAATATCTCTGAAATTGATGGAGCCTATACTAGCACTGGTACTTCAGGTACCTTACAACTTCTCTCATTATCTGATGAGTGATTTTGTAAGTAATATGTGGGATGCCAAGCCATTCTTGATGTATCCTCGTTTTCTAACAAAGATAATTACGAGTCAGCTAGACTTTGCAGGCATTCCTGCAAGTTATCCAAGGGCTGACATGAGACTTCAAGAAAACATGGGTCTCAGCGTGCTTGTACCCACTAACAACTCTGGGATGATAACTGATCTATTGTTACTTTTGGAAATGGAACATGGTGAAGGAGTAGATATTGATTAGGTTTTATTAGTTTTGTTTGTACAAGTTTTTTTTGTTAATATGTTTGCTTACTAGTCTTCTGGTTTGTGATTTTGGGAAATAGGTAAAGATAAAATGATAATTAGAAATCAAACTCAAAATTTTCTGATAAAATGGGACAAAATCTGGTTATTCAATATTTTCTGATAAAACTTCAATGATAACAAAATGTTTTTAGAAAATATCAGAAAAGTCAAAGAAACTTGGATGCTACCAGAAAAACAAATGTACGTCTTCTGATCTTTCCTTATTCCCTCTCATCTAAAAAAAAGGGAACACTCATAAGTTTAGGGGGAAATCTCATAAATTCTGATGAAAAGACTGATTATTTCTGTTAACTACATCTCAAAAAGTCAACAGAAGTCAAAACAAAAGAATACATATGGTCAACAGAATTTCTGATGATCTTATCAGAATGGGACTTTCTGACTTATAAAAAAAGGGGGGGTACATATGAAGGAAGATAATTGAACCTTTATCAAATGGGGTCCACAAAGAAGAAAAGGTGTCATACAACACTTTCAAGAAATGACTGAAGAAACTACAAATTGAAGAGTCAAGTTGAAAGGGCATAACCACGATTCCATGATAAACAATTTCATTAATGTCTTAACACCCACGATCCAACGGTTATTTTTTGAACCAAAAAACTCATCATACACGATCTAACGGTTATAAAGACAATTAATGATCTCTTTATCACTATCTCATACCACGATTTATACGCCTTCAACTCCTTCTACTTCATACACCTACAACACTCTCAATTTTCTCATATCCTAAAAACCCCTGTTTTTTTCACAAGTCAAGAATCCCTAAATTTCAAACCCTAACTCACAGAGACCAAAAATGGCAGAAGTTAACCTCAATATTCCAATTATTCAACATGAAGTACCTTTTGTCGAGGAAGCAGAATTTCTACCAATGAAGGAAAACAATCTGCTGATGAATACAGAGTATTCAGAGTATGATAAAAGATGTCAACTTCTGGTAGAATATCTTACAAAATGCCCAATCTCAGGAGCACTGACAAAAGAAAGAGAAATACCAGAAAGGATGCTACAGCAATTTATTTACACTTTTAAAGAAGTTGAAGAAAATCGGGTGTCTGCTCATGTATGGGGAAGTGTCTATGTAGAATTAACTCCAGCAAGAGTAAGAGAATGGCTTGGATTGCCTATTCTTAGCAGTTACACTGAAGCCCCAAGCAAAGAAGATTTATTAGACTTCGTCATTGGACTTGGATACAAGAAAAGAGATGTCAACAAAATTAGAGCAATAAGAAGAAGCGAATTGCCAGCCATCTGGCAAGTGATGATGGAAGTGTTAAACAAATGTCTCACCTCAAAGATAGGAGGAACTGATCAAATCAATCAAGCTATTCTGACGATCATGTTTGGACTCATAAATGGGTTCAAGATTGATTATGGGTCAGAAATCTTTAATCTTCTCAAAAGATCAATCATCACCAGAAATGGAAGAATAACATCTCATCTGCCATATCCAAGGTTAATCTCAATTTTCATTTCTGAAGCATTTATTGAAAGAAACATGGAGATTCCAATCTTAGAAGACATCTGGAGATCAAAAACAATGAAGGCCTGGAGTTCAAATCATGGATGGGAATCAGACAAAGATATCCCTGTGTTACCAGAAAGCATGTTATGTTTCATTGCACCAGACTCACAATACAGAATACAACATGAAAAACTTCTGACAAAATCAACCTCTCCCACAGAAGAACCAAGTAGAGAAATTGTGAACTGTTCTTCATCAACAGAAAAAAGAGACAATGAGAAGTCCTCACCATCAGAAAATGAGGGTGTAGAAGAAAGAAGAATTCTGGAAAAAGCTAACTTGGAGATAGCCAAATCACCAGAAAACGAAGAAAAACATGCTGAAAGTCAACAGATTCATGAAGCAGGAATTCATCATGAATTTGAAATCCATCAAACACATGATGCAGGATCACACATTGCTGGAGAAACACACGATGTTGAAATTTAAGCCACTGAAGTCATTCATCATGATGAATCCTACATTGCTGGTACATCCCTTTTAAACACTGTTCTAGTAGAAACTCACAGAGAAGAAACAAAATCAGAAAGTACTGTTAACGTTTCTTACAAAATAGAATACAGAACAACGAATGTTGATCAAGAGGTTACTAGTTCCATAAATCTCAACTCTGAATCAGAAAATGAGGAAGAGGATGAGATCCCAACAGATGGAGATCAGGAAACTAATCAAGGAAATCTGGCTAAAGGTAATTTGTTTACCTCAAAAACTTATGGAGGATCATATATTGATATGATTCAAGGAAATAAGGAAACCCAGAATGCGAATGAGTTTTTCATCACTGGTGGAGATAATTCTGGTAAATTCGAAGCTGCACCAAGTGTGTTGGCCAAGAATGACCCTATCATCTCTAAAACAGCAGCAAATATGTTTGCAGCTGGAATGTTAGAAGGAACATCTGTTGTTCCAATTATCCCTGAAAAACCCATGAACCAAGAAAATATAGAAGCAATACTGGAAAATGTTTACAATGTTTGCAAAAGAAACCCAGTAGAAGAAAAAATTGATATGTTGCTGTCAGAAATACAAGGTCAAAAGGCTGATATGAAGACTTTGTCAGAGTCAGTGAAGGAAATGAAGAAACAAACTGAAGAAAACACTGAAGCACTAAAGTCTCTTCAAAAGATGAAAGAAAAGGCACCAGAATCCAACATCTCTGCATCAGAAATCCAAACGATTCTCACAGAAATAGAAAAAATCAAAGCACAAGTTGCAAAAGTGATTGAATCAAGGCAGTCAAGTAGTACAAACAGAGTTTTGGAAGAAGTTACCATGCTAAGGGCAAGTAATAATAGTATCACAGATGCCCTTGAGAAGCTGTCAAAAGAATGGGCTGAAATTCAAACAAAAGCTCAAGCAGAATTCACAAATATTCAGAAAAACATACACAGCAACTCAAAACAGGTAAAAGAAGTGTAACAATTGGTAGAGAAGATGCAATTCAATATTGCAAAACTAGCCAAAGTGAATCCACAAGAACTCATGAAAGAAATTCCTGCTGAAAGCTCACATCAAGAAGCTCCAAATTCAACTCCTCAACAATCATCAATCTCACCAATCACAAAAGCTGGAACCACAGTGATGGGTCCTCCTCCGAATGTTCCAAAAGACGAAATACTGAAAAGGTTAGCAACTGCAAAACCTCAAGTTATTACAAATTTGAAATTGCTAGCATCTGTCCCAAATCCAACAATATCTGATGACTCAGCAATAAGTAAGTATATGAATAAACAAATAATGAATGAATGGGAACAAGAAGGAGAGTCAGCAACAAAATCAAAGACTGTTAAGAGAAAGATCTCTGAAACCAACTCTATCATGGTTAAAGAGATTGCACGAGATGTAATGATATTTCCTGAGACCAATCTGGTGAGTTACTATCTAACAAAAGAAGATAAAGCACCAAGATCACTATCTCCTACCAGACTGGACTTAAGAGAAGAAAGAATAAAAAGAGGGCCAAGCAGCATTCACAAACATAATTGGAATCCAGTAAAAAGAATTCTAAATGTGAGTGAAGTAAAGAGTGCAATTGATGATATTGGAGGAACTCATGTGCAAAACAGATACACACTTCAGAGGGAGATTGGAGAAGAACAGAAGGTGACTGGTGAAGAAATAGCTGACCAGTTGCATCCTTTAGACATTCTGTTTATGAAGGATCATTATGAAAAGGAAAAGAAAAATAATCAAGAAGTCAGAAGAGCATTAAATGGCATATCAAAGGCTGGCATACTACTGTTTGAAAGAATAGCTTTTTCAGACTTTGATCTATGCATAAATTTTGAGCATGTACACAACAAAAAGGTATATGTCAGATCACCAAAGACAAAAGTTCCTTCAGACATAGTAGAAGATGCAAGATCTGGAGACATCATCATACTGACAAACTCAAATAAAGAACAAGATTATGGTGTAATCTTCAGAGATCAGGATGATAACAAAGCTATGTTCAGAGGTGTTGACATCTGCAAGTACGCAAATCAAACTCTGAGGTATATCTTGAAAACCATGAACAAAAGACAAGAACATCTTCAGAAGATAGAAAAGAACATGGAGGGAAGCAGAAAAGAAATTGAGCAGATGATTAAAGAATGGATTCAAGCAAGAGAATGGTATAAAGACATGTATGTCAGCTGCAACAAATATATCTCCTACAAAAAGAAGCTAAAGACAGGAGATACGCATAAGAGAGTGAAACTTAACTGAAAGAACAATTTTATTTAACTTCTCATCTTTTATGTAATTCGTTTTAACTTCAGTAACTGGTTTATATTTTCAAGTATTATATTTCCACTGTTTGGAAATTTTTCTGTTTATGAGGTAGTTCATTTTCTTACAATACTTAGGGGGAAACTGTTAGGAAACTTTATTTGTAAGTATTGAAGAAAAGCACAATCAACTGTGTCTATGAAGAGATCACAGTCCTGAAGATCACGAACTAGAAAAAGAAGATCAGATGGGACAACCGGAATACATAGCATCTACTTCAAAGAATCACAAGTTGATCAAGAGCTGAATTTGATTATCAGAAGAGGTCATTTCTGATGGATCTGATGTATCTGACGATTCTGATCATCAAGGATTTTCTGATGATTTGTTCATCAGAATTTCTGATGAAGTGGTTTATCAGAATTTCTGATGAAATAACCCACTTGTCTGAAATTGGCTCTGTCCTGCCACACTTACCGAAGCAAGTTGACATTAAATGATATCATGATGAAAAAGGCAACTTGAACGTTGGAATCAATGAATATGTCAATTGGCTACTTTTTGCAGGAATTATTGTATGAATAAACTATTGTTTATTCATACAAGTCGTCTATAAATAGAAGGCTCAACCAGGAGAAGCAGAGTGAGTTTGAAGCTTAGCATTCACACATACATCTAAAACTCCATTGCTCTTTCCCCCACAGAATTCAAGATTCGTTTGTATTAGATAATAATCTTACAATCACCTTGTAAACCATTTTTGTTTCAAACTGATATAAACTTGATAATTCTGTAGGTCTTGTTTCTTGAAAGTCTGATTTCCATTTCCGCACATCTTTTTCACATCTACTGAAATCACTTGCCATATTACGTGAAAAGAAGTTGTTTTGAGCCTGGACTGGGTCTAACAATCGCAACCCAAACTCCATAAGCATAAATATATTCGTGTAACATCCATATTTGTCGGTGTCGTCAATATTTCGTACGGTATCAGTCCGTTGTCATTTGGTGTTCCGCAGATTCCACGCGAATCTTCATACACGTACTGTAGAGTCGGATAAGCGTTTCTAGGCACTCCAAAGGCCTAATTACGTTAATTTGTGTTGTAAACACTATTTATTGTCGCGTTAATCACCTGTTAATCACGTAATTAAGAGCCGTAAATCACCGGTTGTCACAACTTTGATTGGTTCATCATTTAAATTATTTTTTGATAATAGAAATTCTTTATTGTAAACCCTTTTGACCGATGAATTCGAACTGTTGACTGATGAACTTGAACTCTCAGATTCAGACTTTGACTCTGACTCCTCATCCTTATCCAACACCTGATCGACCACTTTCTTTATTAACTCAGACTCATGATCAGTGTCAGACGATGTGAATGTGACATCAATGTTGTCTGGTAACTCATTAGTTGTTTCAGACTTTAACTTTATATTGACTGCCTTTTTTACTTCTTCCGAATTTGGTTTTCTGGGAGAATAACCTTCCCAGATCGGAGGCGGACACTTGTTATAATTTGCACTTTGTTTCTTACCAGTATCTGTATCTTCCGACTTCTTATCTTGAAAAGCTTCAAAACCTGCTATTGTTGGATAAATTATATCAATCAAATAATCATAACTTGAATAATACATTAGCAATCATCTGATTCTTTCATTCTCAATCTTTTCAGTCTCCAATTCCTGCTTCAACTCTGCACACTCTTCAATATAGTGATTGATGGCCTTCTGCTTAGACATCATTGTTGCATTCATCATTGTCAAAGCATCTTCTCTTTCTGAGTTTGTCTATTCCAATTGGTTGACTGTTCTGTTCAGCACATCATAAGATTCTTTCACGTACTTAACGTCGAACAATAATTTTTCTTTCATCTCGTCGAGCTCACTATACTTCTTATCTTTCTCTTCACAATGTTTGCATGGTTCCAAACATCTCAGACAAGGTTTTGTGACTTGTACAATCTTTTCAATCTCAACAATCTTCTCAGCAATTTTAACCTCTCCACTCTGTTCATTCTTCTCTTCCACCTGAACAACCTTCTCACATTTTACCACTTTCTTTTCTTTTACTGCTCGTTTCTCCTTTAGCTTCTCTAATTTATCTGCAAAATAAAATTTGAAACTTTCAGGAGATAGATGAGTTTTACCAATGTTTATTTGAGTAATTTCTTCATCATCATCATCACTGCTATCATTTGCAAATACATCCATCCATTCTTTCATCAACTCTTGCTCTTGAATGATTTGTGCAATGAATGCTCTAAACTTTGAATTACTATCAGCCGGAATATATTTATCCCAGCTAAATCCCTCTGGCAATCTTTCATCTTCTTGATTCACTAGATAAGCTTTCTTCGATGGCTCTTCGATCAGATCCTTCCTAGCATGTGAAGTTTGTGACGATTGTTGTTGATGCGGCTGTTGAGCAATTTGATGATATATTGCTTTCCGATAATAATCGTTGTTCCCGAAAGGATTATGAGCTCCTCCTGCTTCTCGGTTGGTACATTCCCTCTTGAAAAGTCCTTTTTCCCTGCACCGAAAACAAGTAACTTTAGACTTATCAAAACCTAAAGTAGAAACATTAGCATCACGTAAATCATCTCTTCCAGTAATCTGCTTAAATTTCTCAGCTCTCCTCAACACACTCGCTAAACACCACTTAATATCCATTAACTCCATTTCCTCAGCATCAATCTGATCGTAATCCTCTTTTGTTAGCATAGGATTTCCGATTCTTCCCACAACCAAACTCTCATATGATTCTAACACGGTAACTAGTAATGCCATATGACCTTTAGCGACTTCTTCAGAGAAATTCTGACTGTTCTGAAGATGCAACGCGATGTTGCATTGTAGCACATGACCATTACCATTGTTTAAGCTTTGAAACTGATGATTTGAAGTTGAAACATTTGGATTAACACTCGGATATGAAGAAAATCCACTGTTGCTGATTGGACTTTGATTGAGTGATCCAAATGAGTTTTCTACGCTGAAAGCGGTTTGGATCTTCGGACTTGCTTCAACATTTTGAACATTACCTTTGAAATACAACTTGATATCTTGTTGACCACTTGAATTGTTCATTTTAGCAATCTTTTTTTGTTCAAGATCTTGTCCTTCAAGTTTTTCAATGAATTGAGCAATTGTTAATCTATCATACTCTCCAGTGTTCTTCAAAATCATAAGGTATGTACCCCATTCTTTTTGAGGTAAAGCATTGGCTAATTTCTCAACCCATTCCTCACGATCTTTAGTGATATCCAACCAACTCATTGAACGTACTAGATGACAATATCTCTCAATAAGAGTCTTTGTAGTTTCACCCGGAAAACTTGAGAACAATTCAAATTCTTTCTTTAACAATGATTTTTTATTCTTGATCATCTCCGTACTTCCTTTGAATTTTGTACGAAGTGCTTCCCAAATCGAACGTGCACTATCATCATGTTGAAGTAATATGAAGATGTATTCTTTCACAGCTTGTTGAAGTAAACTGATCATCATCTTTTCTGCCTTGTACATGTCTCTCTCTTTTTCCGTAAATTCAGAAATATTCTTTGTAACTCCCACATTATTACGAGGTCGAACATACTTAGTTTCAATACATTCCCAAGACCTAAGATGATTTTCTTGAACCCAATTTTCAAACCGTTCTTGCCAACTGTAATATTCTTCAATGCTCATCAGCTTTGGGGGTTTCTGCAGCGTTCCCGTTTCATTTTCCATAGTTACACTCTGAGCAACGGTAAAAGGAGTACCCGGGGCAGTAGCAAATGCATTATAAAATTTAGAATCCATGTTTCGGTTTTGAAATTTCACACTATAACAGATAGTTCAAACGATCTGGTCAAACCACACGACTTGGTTCACAAGACTTTTCACACGATCTGGTAATACATTCCAAACGAACTGGTCACTTTCAAGCGACCTGAACTACCTCCACACGATCCAACAGACGGGATCGTATAAGTCTAAGTTCACTAGATCTCACAATAGAGATTACACACACAATAGATTTAAGAATCTAGATTGAACCATCACAAAATTCATGACCTTCGCATGGCGCGTTGTACGAAGCTCGGTCAACATGCCAGAAACGCTTATATATAGGAAGTACCCGCGGCGTATCCACCATGCTTCGGGCACATCGCCTTACCCCGTACTCGGTGTCATGTTACGTGTCGCAATTACCACACATAACAATTTACTCATCATCATATATCATAGATTGACAGATAGTTTCGCATAGATTGCTCAAATAGATTACATAGATTAGCTTATGGAATAACCCAATAGTTTAACATGACTACTTAATAGATTAACATACGTTAACTCAATAGATTGCCATAGATTAACTCAATAGTTCAACACAATAGATTAACGTTGCTAGAGTACAGATAGATTACATGCATAGCTTTAGAGTCTATCTCGATTACACAGATTCCCCGTAGACTTCGCGAATAAGTTTCCATAGATTACATAGACTATCCACACTGGTCTGCCATCACTAACCTCGTATGGCACTTGGTACGAAAGTTGGTAATATGTTGGAAGCACTTATATATAGGAAGTACCAGCGGCGTATCCACCATGCTTCGGACATGTCACTTCTGTCTCGTACTTCCATGTCATCTTAGCGTTTCATGCCCGCAATCAACGCATCACATCACAATAATCAATCAAGATTACCACATAGATTACACATGAAATAAGACTTCATAAATTTAGCTTGATCTAAGATTAGAATTAATGTTTTAGATCGCGGACAAGGTGCAAATTTATGTAAAAGTATTTCAAAATAAACGAAGAATCGAGTTTAAACCACATAAATACAACCACATTTAAGAAACCGAGATAACATAAAAGCAAGATAGGCTTATAAAACATAGGATTGTTCCGGGTAGAGGAACGGTGACTAACCAAAGTGATTCAAACCCCTTTCGAATTGAGGTAGCGTGTCTTGACTTACTTGGACAAATACGTCATCGATGTTAGGCCTACGATATTCGTCCTTTTAGTCATTTCACGTACTCGATTGATCGGAAGTCACGAGACTTTGGCGAGACATAAAATAATTAAGGAGTGGGACTAGTTGTCAAGATCTGAGTTTCACCTCTAACTTGACAACATCGTAACCTAAATGTTGTGGGCACTTATCCGCAGACAAGGCCTACTAGAATAATATGGAGATTTCCCATCAAGGTTCGGATGTCACTCCTATCCTGTGGACAAATCTCGTGCAAAATATAAACACTGTATAACAGTGTTTCCATGGTATAAAGTGTACATTGTATCAGCCTTAGGAAAGGAATGTAAGTTCAATAGGAGCATGAGCTGCTAGGAAGCAGATACGGTAGAATGCACAAGTCTTAAATAACAAATAAGAGTCAAGATTCCAAGAACTATAGACTAGGGCAAGTATTCCTACTTATCCAAATTCCCTATAGTTATGGATTTGATACCAATCTATCACACCCCAACCGATGGCGGAAACATCGGGGTGCAAGCACTAAGTGTTCAGATTGCTCATGAGATTCCATAATACTATTTATTTCAATAGAAATTAGATCAAATTCATCATGACAATGTCTAAAGCATACGCGATCCACACAAGTATCGTATACATACCAAAACAGATATTGTTCACATTGTTCAGAAGAATCTAAGTTAACTAGGTAACGTTTCTAAGGATCTCCTAGCTGAATTCCCTGCACTTCCCAATCATCCTATCAGCCTACAACATGTATTAAAATATCAATACAAAAGTATTGGCGAGTATACAAGTTTGATATTAGTATAATAGATTAAAACAACTCATATCCATAGTGTAAACAATAAATTAGTTTCAGCCGTGCTAGTGTCGCAGTCCACGCAGTGATAGCCCAAGTATCCCGATGCTTTAGCGTTTACCCAAGACTCGAGGTAAACTAGAATCCTCCTAACAATACCCCCCGAGAATAATGGGAGAGGTGCATCTCCTATAGCGCTACTATTGTTAAGGTGGAACTACACACTCTGGATTAAACGTCACATAGCACAAAGAGTCAAGAATCAAGAATCACAAGTTTCACATAGGATAGAGTATAAGTTTCAAGATTCCAGTTTAAGTTTCATAGAATACATGTTACACCCCAAAAGTTTAAAGTAAAAGGGGACCGAGTATACTCATAGTGATTGCTTAATAGTATAAACTGCTATTGGATCAAAGGGAGCTCTTTTAAGATTTGCCTGATTTGATTACAATAAGATAAGAGTCGAGAAGAGTAATGAAATTGGATCGAGTGTTAAACCAGTCACCGGATCGACTGGCTGTCCGATCGGATGGCTGTCCAATCGGATGGTCAGTCGGTCGTGAGACACTTATGTTGTGAGGTGGCAATGGCTGCCCGATCGGATGGCCATCCGATCGGGTTGCCTCTCGTGTGGAAAAATATAAGTGAAAAGGATGGTTGTCCGATCGGATTGCCATTCGCTCCAAATGGTCGGCACCCATGGTCACCTTGACCGGATGGTGGCTCGATCGGACGGCTGTCCGATCGGGTTGTCATTCGATCAAGGCTTCCATATTTTTGAAAAGTTACCAAGTGTTTAAAGGACTTTAGAACGAGTGTCACCTGATAGGGTGGTTGTCCGATCGGGTTGGCGCTCGGTCGGGCGACCCTTGTTCTTGGTTACCAATTTTTGCGAAAATCCTAAGTTTCAAGTTTAAAGGTGGCGGTACGACACGCATTGAGACAACGGTAAACCTATCAGTTCACAACCATTCTGATCGGTGGGAACCACCCCTGTCCGGCCAGTCGCCTGTCTCTGACGGATTTGTGTCGGAATTCGTGTTTTGCTCGTCTTTTCTGGTAAGGACTTAGATCAACACCAACTCTAGACTATTCATCAGATCTACAGTTAGTGTAGACCCGATTCCTTCCGAATAAGGTAAAAGTTTTGAGAAAAGAAGATGATGTTCAAGTTTTATAGGAAAAAGTCTAGATTTAGCTTAGTTTTAGGTTAGATTTAGTGTAAAAACGCATGAATCATCTTAGATCTGAGCTAGATCTTGCTCAGAATGACGTCACTTGGTAGTTCGTACAAACCTCCATGATGACATCACCCTCAAGAACTCAGATCTGAGAGATTTAACGGTGAAGAGTGCGATTTCAAGTGAGAATCACGTAGAGAATGTTGTGTAGCTCAAGAAAGTACAAGAATCTAGTCTAAAATGTACTGAAATCAGCAAGAAAAGGAGGAGGAAGGTGCTTGTGCGTCTGAGTCGAGCAGGGCTATCACATCACTGAAAATGGTGATGTGACAGGTGTATTTATTGTGTGAAAGTGAAGTGGAGGCGGTACAAGATGGCTGGTCGTTCGAGTGGTGACCCGTACGGGTGGTCATCCGGTCGGACGACCACTCTTGCCAATCCATCTCTTCTGCGTTCCAGATTTTGATTTGTTTTACGCGTTAGGTTAGGCGTTGCGTTGCGTATAGTTTGGGTAAAGTATCTAGATTACATTACAACCCAAAAGTTTCCAAATTACATAGATTCCGCCAGTGACAAGGCTCCAGTCTCTCATTCCACCAAGAATCAAGTTTCACGAGTCTAAGGAGTCAAGCACCAAATAAGTTTTAGGAGTCAAGAATCATAGTTTCTCAAGCATCAAGAATCAAGTGTCAAGAATCATAAAGAATCTAGTTTCCATAGTATCAAGTGTCTAGATCAAGAGTCAAGTATCTAGATTAAGTATCAAGTCTCATAGTTTAAGTGTCAAGAATCAAGCATCTAGAATAAAGAGTCAAGCATCATAGTATTAAGCATCAAGTATCAACAAGATTCATACCAAAAGTGCCAAAACATCAACTCCATAAAACTACAGGGACCAAAATTAACAACTAATTAGAAATTCAAGGACTGTTCTTGCCAAATGTCTAAAGTTCAGGGACGTTGGGCGTTACAGTCTCCCCTCCTTTAGGAGATTTCGTCCCCGAAATCTTAGAAGAAGGCTGTTTGAAGAGATGCGGGTACTTGGCCTTCATATCACTTTTCAATTCCCAAGTGAATTCGGTGCCATGCTTTCCTTCCCATCGAACCTTAACAATGGGAATTTTGCTGCGCCTCAGGCGCTTGATAGTTTGATCCATGATTTCGACCGGTTTCTCCACAAATTAAACAGCCTCATTTATTTGCAAGTCTTTAAGAGGAACTTGCAATCCTTCGTCGGCTAGGCATTTCCGTAGGTTAGATACGTGGAACACTGGATGCACGTTGTTTAGTTCTTGGGGCAAGTTGAGTCTGTACGCCACCTTTCCAATCCTTTTAAGTATCACGAAAGGACTCACATAGCGAGGAGCGAGCTTTTCCTTCTTTCCGAAACGAACTACTCCCTTCCAGGGAGATACCTTGAGAAGAACTCGGTCACCAACAGCAAATTCCAAAGGCTTCCGCCTATTGTCAGCATAGCTCTTTTGTCTGCTCCTAGCCTTGATCAAGTTATCACAGATCTGAAGAATCGTGTCCGTCGTTTCTTGAACAATCTCAGGGCCAGTGAACTGCTTTTCCCCAACCTCATGCCAGCTTAGAGGAGATCGGCATTTTCGCCCATATAAAGCTTCGAAAGGAGCCATCTGAATACTGGAATGGTAGCTATTGTTGTACGAGAATTCTATCAATGGTAAATCTACATCCCAGTTACCACCAAAGTCGATGACAAAAGAACGTAGCATGTCCTCTAGGGTTTGAATAGTGCGCTCGGTCTGTCCATCTGTCTGAGGATGAAAGGTCGTGCTAAGATTTAAGTGCGAACCCATAGCGGACTGGAAGGTTTGCCAAAGACGTGAAGTAAAATGGCCATCACGGTCAGAGATTATGTCTAAAGGTACGCCATGACGGCTTATAATCTCATCGGTATAGACTCGAGCAAGTTTCTCCACTCTGAAATCCTCACAAATGGGAAGAAAGTGAGTGGATTTGGTTAAACGAACTATTATCACCCAGATACTATCATGACCTTTAGAGGTACGGGGTAGCTTAGTAATAAAGTCCATAGCGATACTATCCCATTTCCAAACTGGGATCTTGGGTTGTTCTAAGAGTCTAGAGGGAAACTGTGTTCAGCCTTTACCTTAGAGCAGGTAAGGCACTTAGACACATATACAGCAATATCCCTCTTCATGCCAGGCCACCAATAAGTCGTACGCAGGTCCTGGTACATCATGTCGGCACCTGGATGGATAGAGTAACGGGATTTGTGAACCTCGGTCATAATTAGCTCACGGAGATTATCGCGATCTGGCACCCAGATGCGATTCAAATAATACTGCAGACCATCCGATTTAGTTTCGAGCTAGTCCATCCTAGCGCCGTGAATCTCTTCTTCTAGACTTCCTTCATTTGCTGATGAATACTGAGCTTCGCGAATACAAGCCTGCAAATCACTAGATATACGCATAGCCTTGACATGAGTCTTACGACTAAGAGCGTCAGCCACTACGTTCGCCTTACCGGGATGGTAGCGAATTTCGTAGTCATAGTCGTTTAGCAATTCCACCCAACGCCTCTGTCGCATGTTCAGCTCCTTCTGGTCAAAGATGTGTTGAAGGCTCCTGTGGTCGGTGAAAACCACACACTTAGTAGCACACAGGTAGTGTCGCCAAATCTTTAACGCAAAAATCACCGCACCAAGCTCCAGATCGTGAGTAGTGTAGTTTTTCTCATGCACCTTGAGTTGTCGAGAGGCATAAGTAGTAACCTTTTCCCACTGCATGAGCACACAGCCCAATCCATGGTTCGAGGCATCGCAAGACACCGCAAAATCGTCATTGCCATCGGGTAGAGTTAAAACAGGAGCGTTACACAAAAGATTCTTAAGGGTTTGAAAGGAGTTCTCTTGCTTGGAACCCCAAACGAAAGGTTTCTCCTTTTGGGTTAAAGTAGTAAGAGGAACAACGATTTTAGAAAAATTCACAATGAACCGGCGGTAATAACCCACCAATCCTAGAAAAGAGCAAATCTCGGACACGGATTTAGGCGTACACCAATTCTTCACTGCCTCAATCTTAGATGGGTCAACATGAATACCCTGACTACTAACAATATGACCTAGAAACTGCACTTCATCAATCCAAAATTTGCACTTAGAAAATTTAGCATACAGGCGTTCACCACGTAGAAGTTCAAGCATAAGACGTAGATGGCGAGCATGATCAGCCTTAGACTTAGAATAAATGAGAATATCATCAATAAAGACTATCAAAAAACGTTCCAGATAGGGTTTACAAACACGGTTCATGTAACAACTCTCATTAAAATTTCCATTTCTTATCTTATTTTGTCCAATAGGAAACCCTAATTGAGACCCCCAAGTAATACTGCATGACCCCTAAAAATTTCAGAACAGTTGGAATCAGGATCAGGGCCCTAAAACTCAGGGGGGGTATTCCCTAATTGTTATTATCCTCGCAGTTTGTTGTTAGAAATCGAAATTCGTCAAACCATCGACTCACCCGAGCTAGTAAGACACGGGGCTACCCTATGCTAGGGGGTACCCCTCGCGCCACGCGCCAGGCCCTCGCGCCACGTTGGCACTTGAAATTTGGCGTTGGTTCGACGTAAAAACTCATTTCGTACGTTGAGATATCCTCTGTTTACTTCAAAAACACACACAATCACGAAATTCTGCCGCGACAACAGGGCAATAGCTCGATCACTTCTACGATTCAATGTCCGATCGATTGAAACCAATCCAATGGATGTTTAAGTGCTGCCCAACTCGGGCTATACTTTGTCATTCGTCGTGAATTCGATGGATGTTTAAGTATTTCACTTTATCATTCGTCGTGAGGGTTTTAATCTCGTGAGTTGTCGTAAAAGTTGTATTAAGTTACTGACCTAGTTTTCGTGTGCGTTGTTATTTAATTAGGTTAACAGGCTTATCAATAGGCTAAACTCTGCCCGTTTAAATCTGCAAAGTGAGTCATTCTCTTTTATCAAAAGTGTTTTACAATACTCCAATTATTTTCAAAGGTTATAATTACAGGGATTAAGTCGTGGTTATCTTGAATCACTGGAAAGTGGGGTATTGTGCACATTACTAATTTCTCACGGTTAGGTTCATTAACCTAACAGTGATAATCATCACTACTTGGGTGAAAGGACCCAATAGTGGTATGACCATCGTCACCAGGAGGTGACACGACGCCAGATAAAAATAAGATAGAAGCCATTGTAATCGCTCTTATGTTGTAATTTATAACTAATGCGTCGTTTTATATAACTTGAGTGACTCGCCAGTATTTCCCCGCTGACAAAATATTTTTAAAACATGTTTTAGGCGACCTGCTGTGAATCAAGGAAAAGTGCTACGGAGCGCTAATTAAGCTTGAAGTGGTGGCTCAGTTAAATAAATAAACATGTTTTGTAAACCAGGGAATTTCCTTGTGAAATTCCTCTATTGTAAATTACGGGGTATATCCCAAATTATGAAAAAAATAATTGGGCAGTTTCAAGTTTTAAAAGATACTGTAAATCTTCCGCTGTCAACTCGAATAATAAATACCACGGGTTTCTGTCCCGCGGCTCCTAGAACGAGTAAAACCGGGCCGGGGGCCGTGACAGAAAAAGGTGGTATCAGAGCCACTGATTTAAGCCAATTAAGTATTTAGAAATACTTAATTTTTCTGATTGCCGTTCTGTGATTATGTGAAAATTCAAATTACAAAATTTTAACTTAGAGTTTTGTATGTTTCTTCATATGCTAACAGCATGAATAAGTTATCTAAAGCTCTTCAGAATATCACCATCCATTCTGCTGATATGGAAGTTTCCGAGGGCTTTTCCGGTTATTGGGCCGACACTGAGGAACCAATGGTATTCCAAGCCCAATCTCAGGAGAAACCCAAACCGAAAAAGAGAAGAAGATTCGTGGGCTGGAGGCGTGTGCGTAGGAAGAAACCAGCGACATGGAAAGTTATAAAGACTGAGGATCCGATGGATAAAGGCAAGGTAATAGAGATCAGAGAAAGTTCCAGGCAAGACCAGGAAATGCTATCTTGGGAGGAATTGGATTGTAAACTGGCACTTAGTGACCTCATCGGACCTGCCGATGAGACTCTCTTCAATTACCCAGCTGAAGCCCAACTTCCAGTCAATCTGGAACCAGCTATTCCAGATCCCCTTGTTAACTCCCGACCTCTAGGAGAGCTGGAAGAATGGTGGACCACTGACTGGCAATTTCAGAATCTTTTAAATAATCCTAATACCTTTTTCCCCCCAGTTTGACCCTGAGCCTCCACTACACCCACCTATGAGCTCAGAAAACTTGGCTGAACTCCACCACTATGGCGAGGAGCTGGTGGACGTCGGGAATTGAATCCGAGATGTGGGAGAGAGGATATCATGGAAATACGACGTGAGGGAACGTCGTTTCTGAGATGCCAGCTGACGGGAATGGTGTGACTATGTGGTTGTGGTTGTATAATAACAAAATAATAATAATAATAATAATAATAATAGAAATAAAAATATAATCATGTAAAATAACTTAAAAATAAAACTCTTGTAAGATAACTGGTGTGTACGGACGCATAGTAATATATAAAATATGGAAGTCGAAAAATCGACAATTTTGGCTATATGTGTTGACATGATTTTTGTGCGATTGTTTTGCATTTAATCATTATTTATTTTATGCTAATAACTTATATATATTAATTACCAGATGGAACACGCTGGTAATGAACCAGTTAACGAGGGTAACCAATCCGCACAAAACCATGAAGATCAATTTCTGAATAGACAAGATATAGAGAATATCATTGCTCAGGGAATAGCCAATGCTATTCCAGCAATCATTGCTGCTGCCCGCAATCCAGTTGAGCCTCAACAAATTATTCCTAGCAAATGTACTCATAAAGACAACTTCAGTAATAGCGTAAATGGAGGTGGCAAAATTAATAATAATGATAATGATGGGATGCAAGCCCCAATCCTTAAAAGAATGAAAGCTGCAACACCTGGTTGCACTTACAAGGAATTTCTTACCTGTAAACATGTTGAATTCGCAGGCAATGAAGGGGCAACTGCAGCACTGCGTTGGTTAGAGAAAACCGAGGCAGTAATTAAAATAAGTAAATGTGCCGAGGAGGATAAAGTCATGTATGCTTCTCACATTTTCAAGGAAGAAGCATTAGAATGGTGGAATACGGTATTACAAGCTAAGGGAAGCGACATGGCCTATGCCATGAGTTGGGAAGAATTTAAGCATCTGGTGGAAAGAAAATTCTGCCCAGAATATGAAAAAGAACAAATGGCAAATAAATTCCTGAGCCACCGAATGGTGGACGTTGACTGCAGAAGGTATACTTCGAAGTTTTTCGAATATGCTCGAATTGCGCCTACTCTGGCTTCGCCAGAACCGGTAATTATCTCTCGCTACATTTGGGGTTTAATTAGCGAGATCCGTGATATTGTCAAAGCTGCGAGACCCCGTACAATCGATGATGCGGTGGAATTGGCTAACACTTTGACTGACGAACTGGTGCGTACGCGAGAAGAAAATAGGAAGAAGGAATTGGCTCAAAAAATTACCCAAGGATTTCGTGTGGGTAATAATAGCAATTTCAAGAAAAAGGGCATCGGGCAATCTTCCACTGTTCCATTTTGCAGTAACTGTAAAAGAAAGCATTTTGGAAGATACAAAGGGTATTGCAATTTCTGCAAAATTCCAGGGCATCAAGAAGAAGATTGCAGAAGGAAAACAAAGATCTGCTACAACTGTGGAGAAGCTGGGCATTTTAGACCAGAATGCCCTAAATTGGTCAAACCAGCAGATAACAAGGCTAAACCTGCTGAAGGAACTAATAAGAAGAACGTAAGAGCCTTCCAACTGACCACGCAGGAAGTCGAACTGATTCCTGACGTAATAGCTGGTACGTTCTTAGTTCACAATGTTTATGCGAAAGTATTATTCGACTCTGGTGCAAACCAAAGTTTTGTTAATACTTCATACTGCCAAGCTCTTAAACAACCTTTAACCAAACTTAGGCAGATTTATACAGTAGAAACGGCATACGGGAATTCTGTTAACATAGACACGGTTTTGCAAAAAGAAAATATAGAACTTTCAGGTCATAAATTTTCTGCAACCCTATTACCCATGAATTTAGCTGGATTCGATGTCGTATTAGGAATGGATTGGTTAGTAGCCAACCATGCTCGAATCCTCTGTGATAAGAATTCCATAGAAATTCGTGCACCCATCGGAGAAGTAATTGTGATTACAGGGGATAAGCCGCGTAAACCAATGAAGTTCATTTCGGTAATGAAAGTTGCTAGTTATGAACGAAAACAAGGAATAGTGTATATGATTTCGGTAATCATTAGCACTAAGGGTAAAGAACTTAAGGAAATTCCTGTAGTATCAGAATACTCGGATGTATTTCAAGAAGAACTACCAGGATTACCACCAGATAGGGAGGTAGAATTTAGAATTCATTTGATTCTTGGAACTACACCCGTAGCAAAGGTACCCTAACGATTAGCACCCACTGAAATGTTAGAACTGAAAAAGCAATTAGATGAATTGCTCAGTAAAGGATTCATACAACCTAGTTCATCCCCTTGGGGAGCACCAGTGTTGTTCGTAAAGAAGAAGGATGGGTCGATGTGAATGTGTATCGATTATAGGGAACTGAATAAGGTTACAATTAAGAATCGATACGCATTGCCTAGGATTGATGATCTTTTTGATCAACTACAAGGAGCTAGATATTTTTCTAAGATAGATTTACGCTCCAGATATCATCAGTTGAAGGTACAAGAAGAAGACATACCTAAAACCGCTTTCAGAACCAGGTATGGTCACTATGAGTTTACAGTCATGCCCTTTGGATTAACAAATGCTCTTGCAGCATTCATGGACATGATGAATAGGATCTGTAAACCATATTTGGATAAATTCGTAATTTTCTTCATCGACGATATACTTATTTATTCCAAAAGTCAGGACGAGCATTCTTAGCACCTGCATGCACTCTTAACTTTGTTAAGAAAGGAAAAGCTTTACGCCAAATTCTCAAAGTGTGAATTTTGGCTACAGGAGGTGCAATTTTTAGGACACATGGTGAATCACGAAGGTATTCACGTAGATCCTGCTAAGATAGAAGCGATCACTAAATGGAAGGTCCCGCAATCAGTTACAGAAGTTAGAAGTTTTCTAGGATTAGCTGGATACTATAGGCGCTTTATTAAGGATATCTCTAAGATAGCTGTGCCATTAACTAAGCTAACCTGTAAAACAGTTAATTTTGAATGGGGACCTAAGCAAGAAGAGGCTTTTAGAATGTTAAAGCAAAAATTAACAAACACCCCAATTCTAGCCTTACCAGAAGGAACAGAAGATTTTCAAGTTTACTTCGATGCTTCTAAGCTAGGATTAGGATGTGTGCTAATGCAACGCAAGAAAGTAATTGCGTACGCCTCAAGGCAATTGAAGAAGCACGAGGAAAATTATACGACGCATGACTTAGAATTAGGGTCGATAATTTTTGCCTTTAAGATTTGGATGCATTATCTGTATGGAAGTAAGTTTACTGTCTATACAGATCATAAGAGTTTAAAATACATATTTTGGCAAAAAGAATTGAACACGAGGCAAAGAAGATGGATGGAAATTCTAAGTGACTATGACTGTGATATTCAATATCACGAAGGAAAAGCAAATGTAGTCGCAGATGCTCTAAGTCGTAAGTATCATGAAAAGCAAAAGCGAGTTCGTGCTCTTAGATTAAGTTTACAATTAGACTTAATGGAACAATTGAAAAACATTCAAGAAACAGCAATCAAGGATGATGCTAAAGGAATGAAAGGAAGGAAGAATAAAGGAATTAGAGCAAGGAGCTGATGGAATTTGGAGATTCCACAAGAAGAGGATTTGGGTACCTAAGCAAGGAGATTTAAGAAATAAGATTTTAGAGGATGCCCATAAATTTAGGTATACCATGCACCCGGGAAATAATAAAATGTATCAAGATTTAAGAAATAATTTCTAGTGGATAGGAATGATAAAGGACATAGCTAGATACGTCTCTAAGTGCCTAACTTGTTCACAAGTTAAGGCATAACACCAGAAACCTTTAGGATTACTCCAACAATTAGAAATGCCTGTTTGGAAATGGGAACTAATAACTATGGACTTCGTTACTAAGTTGCCCAAAACCAGAAAAGACAATGATGCGATTTGGGTAATTGTGGATCGATTAACCAAATCAGCTCATTTTCTACCCATGAAGGAAACCTTTAGCATGGAAAGGTTAGCAAAGTTATACATAGATGAAGTAGTATCCTTACATGGAGTGCCACTCTCTATTGTATCGGATAGAGATAGTCGTTTCACTTTGCATTTCTGGACAAGTTTCCAATAAGCAATGGGGACGCGATTAAATTTAAGTACAACTCACCATCCTCAAACAGATGGACAAAGTGAAAGGATAATCCAAACCCTGGAAGACATGCTCAGGGCATGTGTGATAGATTTTGGTGGAAATTGGGATGACCACCTACCTTTAATTGAATTCTCCTATAACAATAGTTACCATTCAAGCATTGAAGCTGCCCCTTTCGAAGCACTGTATGGACGAAAGTGTAGAACTCCAGTTTGTTGGGCAGAAATAGGAGAAAGCCAATTATCAGGTCCCGAGATTGTGCAAGAAACCACCGACAAGATCACTCAAATCAAGGAAAGACTAAAGACGGCTCGAGATCGCCAGAAGAGTTATGCAGACCATAGACGCAAGCCGCTAGAATTTCAAGTCGGAGACAAGGTACTCTTGAAAGTTTCTCCTTGGAAAGAAGTAGTTCAGTTCGGTAAAAAGGGAAAGCTAAGTCCAAGATACATAGGGCCATTCCCAGTAATCCAGCGAATAGGACCAGTTGCCTATCGCTTACAACTACCAGAAGAGCTGGCTGGGGTACATGACGTCTTTCATGTATCCAATCTCAAGAAATGTCTATCTGACGAATCCCTGGTAGTACCTCTTCAAGATGTAGAGGTAAATGAAAAATTAAAATTTGTTGAAAAGCCACTGCAGATAGAAGACAGAAAGGTCAAATTCCTCAAACATAAAAGACTAGTACTGGTCAAAGTCAAATGGGATTCAAAGAGAGGACCAGAGTACACTTGGGAGCTGGAATCAGAAATGAAGCGAAAATATCCCTACTTGTTCCAGTAAATCTCGAGGACAAGATTTTAATAAGGTGGGGAGGATGTAACAACTCTCATTAAAATTTCCATTTCTTATCTTATTTTGTCCAATAGGAAACCCTAATTGAGACCCCTAAGTATTACTGCATGACCCCTAAAAATTTCAGAATAGTTGGAATCAGGATCAGGGCCTAAAACTCAGGGGGGGCGGGGGGGTATTCCCTAATTGTTATTATCCTCGTAGTTTGTTGTCAAAATCGAAATCCGTCAAACCGTCGACTCACCCGAGCTAGTAAGACACGGGGCTACCCTATGCTAGGGGGTACCCCTAGCGCCACGCGAGGGCGCCATTTTTCCAGTATAAATCCCAGGCATTGGCACTTTAAATTTGGCATTGGTTCGACGTAAAAACTCGTTTCGTACGTTGAGATATCCTTTGTTTACTTCAAAAACACGCACAATCACGAAATTCTGCCGCGACAACAGGGTAATAGCTCGATCACTGCTACGATTCAATGTCCGATCGATTGAAACCAATCCAATGGATGTTTAAGTGCTGCCCAACTCGGGCTATACTTTGTCATTCGTCGTGAATTCGATGGATGTTTAAGTATTGCACTTTGTCATTCGTCGTGAGGGTTTTAATCTTGTGAGTTTTCGTAAAAGTTGTAATAAGTTACTGACCTAGTTTTCGTGTGCATTGTTATTTAATTAGGTTAACAGGCTTATCAGTAGGCTAAACTCTGCTCGTTTAAATCTGCAAAGTAGTCATTCTCTTTTATCAAAAGTGTTTTACAATACTCCAATTATTTTCAAAGGTTATAATTACAGGGATTAAGTCGTGGTTATCTTGAATCACTGGCAAGTGGGGTATTGTGCACATTACTAATTTCTCACGTTTAGGTTCATTAACCTAACAGTGATAATCATCACTACTTGGGTGAAAGGACCCAATAGTGGTATGGCCATCGTCACCAGGAGGTGACACGGCACCAGATAAAAATAAATAGAATCCATTATAATCGCTTTTATGCTGTAATTTATAACTAATGCGTCGTTTTATATAACTTGAGTGACTCGCCAGTATTTCCCCGCTGACAAAATATTTTTAAAACATGTTTCAGGCGACCTGCTGTGAATCAAGGAAAAGTGCTACGGAGCGTTAATTAAGCTTGAAGTGGTGGCTTAGTTAAATAAATAAACATGTTTTGTAAACCAGAGAATTTCCTTGTGAAATTCCTCTATTGTAAATTACGGGGTATATCCCAAATTATGAAATAAAATAATTGGGCAGTTTCAAGTTTTAAAAGATCCTGTAAATCTTCCGCTGTCAACTCGAATAATAAATACCACGGGTTTCTGTCCCGTGGTTCCTGGAACGGGTAAAACCGGACCGGGGGCCGAGACAGTTCATAAGGTCCATGAACACTGCAGGTGCGTTGGTCAAGCCAAAAGGCATGACTACGAACTCGTAGTGCCCATATCGAGTACGAAACGCAGTTTTAGGAATATCATCTTCGAGGACACGTAGCTGATGATACCCAGAACGTAGGCCAATTTTAGAGAAACAGGAAGCGCCTTGTAGTTGATCAAATAGGTCATCAATGCGAGGAAGCGGATAACGATTCTTCACGGTAAGCTTATTCAGTTCACGATAATCGATACACATACGGAAGGAGCCATCCTTCTTCTTGACGAATAAAACGGGAGCACCCCACGGGGAGGTACTTGGACGAATAAAACCCTTATCGAGTAACTCCTGAAGTTGACTAGATAACTCTTGCATCTCAGAAGGTGCAAGACGGTAAGGAGCCCTGGCGACAGAAGTCGCACCAGGTACGAGATCAATACGAAAATCGACAGATCTGGGAGGGGGAAGACCAGGAAGGTCTTCAGGAAAGACATCGGTGAAGGCACACACCACCAAAATGTCACTTATGTTCTTCCCCTTGCCTTTTTGTTCCACCACGTGGGCCAAGAAGGTAAGGTTCTGTTTACGTAAGCTTCTGCTCACTTGTGTGCATGACATTAACCTTAGTCCTTTTGAAGGTCGGTCTCCATAGACGATTAAAGTATCACCAGAGGGAAGAGGAAGACGAACAAGTTTCTCATGACCAACAATCTCGGCATGATTCTTACGCAACCAATCCATGCCAATGTTAACATCAAAGCTACCCAAACGCATGGGTATGAGATCAATAGAAAACACGTGATCGTTAAGAGTCAGGGAACAATTACGCACGATAGAATTAACAAGAATCGACTTACCATTGGCGACCTCAACAGAGAATGACTCAGGTAACTTGGAGCTTGTACAGTTTATCAAAGACTCAAATTCCACGAACACAAAGCTTTTATCGTCACCAGTATCAAATAGAATCGAAGCATAAAGGTTATTAACAAGGAACATAACATTGACAACGGCATTGTCATTACGAGCCTGATTTGCATTTAAGTTGAACGCTCATCCACGAGCGGCTGGCTGCTGATCCTGGTTCAGCTGAGGACACTGGTTACGGAGGTGGGTAGTATCTCCACACTTGTAGCATGCACGAACAGTGTTGACTGACCTTGGATTCTGCGGAGGTGCTGGAAGAGCTGCTTGAGCTGGTGGAGCATGAGCTTGCTGAGCTTGAGGAGCAAGATTAACTTGACGACAGTAGGGAGCCGTGTGACCATAGCGGTTACAGTTGGTGCACAATCGGCATGCAGAAGTAACAGGATGATGAAAGTTGCATGTCGCACACTTGGGGTAAGGCCCAGTGTACTGTTTCTTCACTTCCGGAGCAACAGGGTTAGCAGCAGCAGCAGGAGCAGGCTTAGTGGTAGAGTTAGTAGTAGGGTTAGCAGCAGGGGTAATAGCGTTACATCCTGAACCCTGAGTTTTTCGTTTCTTGTTCCTGCTGCCACTTGGCTGCTGAGTGAGTTGATTTGCAGACTTCGAAGGAGCAGGGGTAGCAACCTACTTATCACGCACACGATTGTTGTTGAGATTAGTTGCGAGGCGGTAGACTTCCTCAATAGTTTCTAGCTGAGCTGCTTTGATGGAATCACGCATAGTAGGAGGTAGGCCATTGATGTACTTGGTTATCATTCGCTTAGGAGTCGAAACCAAGTGTGGAACGATAAGACTCAGCTGCTTAAAACGGGTAGTATAAGCCAGATTATCATCACCAATCTGCTTCAAGTGCCAAAACTCTTCTTCAAGCCTCAGTTGTTCATGAGGAGGGCAGAACTCGAGCATGTTAGTGCACTATGTCTGTAGACTTCGTCTTGTATCGAGTCATGTAATAGGATAGGATAAACCAGTGCTCAGGATGCTAGAAACTAAGAATTGTGTATTTGTTGGTAATTTCGCTTGAAATAGCCAAAGGCTATTTCAAACGGAATTAACAATGTTAATTTCGCTTGAAATGGTCCTTGGCCATTTCAAACGAAATCAGTAACACTATATATAGGGGAGCATGGTTTGTCATTTTGTAACTTTCGGATCTGAGTAGCGAAGCTCTGCCGAATTGTCTCCAGGTGCTGTAAGACTATTATATCAATACAAGAGACATTTAAATTGAATCAAGCTGTAAACAAGTCCGTTTCTCTGAATTTCGCCTTAGATTCGGATCCAAACTCTTCTGAACGACTTAATCAGGTCACACAACGATCCTACAGAGCATCATGAGTTCACGCACCTTAGCCCATGGAAGAGCATAGGCTTCTTCATTAAAACGGATGTTTCTCTCATTTGACCACCATTCCAATGCTCTGGCTTGAAACATTCCTGTCGCACTCCTATTTTTCAAATGATCTGGGCAGTCGCTGTTAATGAGGGTAACTTCGATGTTGTCGAACCACTCAAGCATAGCAGTCCTTTCCAATTATGCCCTTTGTTTTTTTATTTCTTATTTATTTTTTAGTTTTTTGAGTCGGTTTCCATCCTACATTGAGGGCAATGTAGAGTTTAAGTGTGGGGATGGGAAACTGTCGTTTAGGTCTTAGTTAGTGAGTCTAAATGTCGTTTAGTGTCGTTAGTATAGTTAGTTGAGTCATAAAAAGTCGAAAGATTAAAAAAAAAAATTCAAAAATCCAAAAAAATTAAAAAAATTAGAAAATGTCTTTTGAAATAAGAAGTTTGCAAAATAAAAAATTGAAAATGATAGAAAAGTCGGGTTTTTGTTCGGGTTCAAATAATAATAATGTGAGAATAAAATAATTGAGCTTGTGTCTAGTTTGGGATGCGCTGGTAGGCTCGATTCGGTTCTAGGTTCCTTTGATCTAAAATATACCTAATTGTCGGTCTACTAGTGGGTTCTCATCTAGGGAAAGTGGGGAAATTGAAACCGCCAATAATAGTATAAGGGATGCCATTATAAGCTAAGATTGTTAGAGTTTTTGGTCATTATCTCGTTGAAAATGAAAAAAAAAAAAAGAAAAAAAATGAAATAAACGAGGTAGAAACTAAATGAAAGTAGCCATTTCTATGTAGTCTGTGGTTGGGGATAGCGACTCTACAGCCGGATTACCGCTAGGGTGTGTGAAATCGACCTTGCAAAGAAAATAAAAAGTACCGAAGTCTAAGTAATCCGAGTTGGGGATAGCGACTCTACAGCCGGAATGCCTCTGGGTTAGGGAAAGCAACGTCTACGCTCGAAAAAAAAAATGAAAAAGTGATGAAAAAAAAAGTTAAGATTTGATTTTAAACTCTCTTGATCTTGGTATAAAACGGTTAGGAAATAACCCAGTGGTTGTTCCTTTTGTCCTATAAGCTTGAGTGGGGGATTAGGTGGACTTGCGATTCTTAGCGTGAGACCCTAGGTAGATTGACCGCACTTGAACTAAAATCGTATGATAAGGGCTTGGAACCGGGTTTGGGTATAAGAGGATCAATATACTTGCAATCGCGGCTAACACTAGTTTCGGTTTTAATAAAGTAACTTAAGTTTTTGTCCCGATCGACTATTCCGACTATGATTCCGCTTTGCACAATTCTTTTTCGAGGACGAAAAAAGGTTAAGTGTGGGGATATTTGATGTGTGGTAAAATACACATATTTGTCCCGTGTAAATTGTATAATTTTTGTATAAGTTTTATTTGTTTTTTATTTAGTTTTAGTATTATATTACATTATTTGGTGTTTGGCAGGTCCTGATGCAAATGGAGCGAAAATGAGTAATATGGAAATGACCAGCTAGTTGGGCAGAGTGGGGTACAGGAACCGAAGTAAAATTGCCGTTATTTTTCTTGAGTGTGGCAAACCCACTATCTCTATATTATTTATTACAGGCGTGCAATTGTTTTGTGATCCAAAAGCTCACATCATGACATCAATTTTATTATTGTCTGCATATATTAATTTTGTTTAAGAAAGTTAGCATATGATATTATTTGCGGAGAGAAGGCGGCTGCAAAAGGAATTATATATATCGCAAATTACATAAAAAAAAACACATTTACAAATCTTGTGGCGCACGTATAACATCAGACAATATTGGTCCATCCTATTCAACGAAAATACATTAGTTTTTGAATGGCCATTATTTTCTTTTCTTGGGGAAGCTGCCATCTTTATTTAGGCAATATCAATATATAGGGGAGATGAATATATAAAAAGAGAGGCGACCATCCAGGGAAAAGGAGAATATTATTTAACTTGGAAATCAGACGCACGAAGACGAAAGCTCAAGAATCATTGGATTGAAGGTCAAGAATCTTGGAGAACAAAGGATTAACGGGTTTCGCTACTTAATTTCCTTAGTTTTCTATTTTTCTTATTTGATATCTATGAATTCTTGTTTGAAACCTTGTTTGATTATTTTTGAGACTTCGTTTGTTATGTTTCTTGGCTAATTTTCTAAACTACCTAGGCTATTGACAATACTTAAATAAAGTTTGGTTCTTTATTCGATTTTTGGCGTGGTTGTGGATTTTTCTTGTATTGTAAAAGCTTCGGGAATTTAACTTGGTGCATATGCGTGCTTGACGATTATTTTATCACTGTTTATTGCTTCGTATATTCCTTGGTGACGGTCTTTATCACATAATAGGGTTGTGCTAGGGTTCTTGATTTAGGTGACGGTCTTTATCACGTAATAGATCATTAATCCTTTAGGGTGAAAATCGAGTAAGTAACCTTAGAAGTAATATTCGGTAATTTAATAAAATCAAGTGTTCTGCTAAACTTGTCGCTGTGAGGCTCGAGGTTATTAATAGGTCTCGGTTTGGTTATAAGTCCTTAACATTCCATTGTCTATTAAGCCAAGATTAAAACCCGTAGCTGCTTTAGACGTTCGCGCTGTGAGGTAGATCGTCTTATATAGGCACTTTCAAGAAACTAGAGGACTATGAGGAAATCTAGAAAACCGGTGAGCGTAACAGCCTAGGTAGTGCCACAAGAATCACCTTGAGATGGATTGAGGGGCTTAGTTGGTATCTTAATAGGTTTAGCATTTAAAGATCCCGGTTCCATACCACAAAACTATCGAATAGAAATCCATTCTGAGTTTAAGCTTGCGTCTAGCCTAGGTAGTCTTCATCGCCACTGGTCAAAGCCTTCGTTCAAGTTCGTGTTAGTTTGTCTAGCTAATCTAGTTATTCGTTATTTGCATTTTTTAGGATTTTTAGAACCCCCCCCCCTCCCTCAATCAAATAAGCAAATTAGTTAAGTCGTGTAAGTCATAGTCTAGATAGAGTCTTAGCGTAATCCTTAGAGTCTCGTGGGTTCGATACTCGGACTTACTCTAGCTTTACTACATTGATCGGTACACTTGCCGGTTGTGTGGTTTTAGTTTTAGATCGAGTCTAAGTTTATAAATTTAAAGCTTAGAGTGTCTAGATTAGGGTTAATTTTAGTTGTTTTTAATTAAACCACTTTTAGCACATCAGTTAACTCAATAGATTGCCATAGATTAACTCAATAGTTCAACACAATAGATTAACGTTGCTAGAGTACACATAGATTACATGCATAGCTTTAGAGTCTATCTCGATTACATAGATTCCCCGTAGATTTCGCGAATAAGTTTCCATAGATTACATAGACTATCCACACTGGTCTGCCATCACTAACCTCGTATGGCACTTGGTACGAAAGTTGGTAATATGTCGGAAGCACTTATATATAGGAAGTACCAGCAGCGTATCCACCATGCTTCGGACATGCCACTTCTGTCTCGTACTTCCATGTCATCTTAGCGTTTCATGCCCGCAATCAACACATCACATCACAATAGTCAATCAAAATTACCACATAGATTACACATGAAATAAGACTTCATAAATTTAGCTTGATCTAAGATTTGAATTAATGTTTTAGATCGCGGACAAGGTGCAAATTTGTGTAAAAGTATTTCAAAATAAACGAAGAATCGGGTTTAAACCACATAAATACAACCACATTTAAGAAACCGAGATAACATAAAAGCAAGATAGGCTTATAAAACATAGGATTGTTCCGGGTAGAGGAACGGTGACTAACCAAAGTGATTCAAACCCCTTTCGAATTGAGGTAGCGTGTCTTGACTTACTTGGACAAATACGTCATCGATTTTAGGCCTACGATATTCGTCCTTTTAGTCATTTCACGTACTCGATTGATCGGAAGTCACGAGACTTTGGCGAGACATAAAATCATTAAGGAGTGGGACTAGTTGTCAAGATCTGAGTTTCACCTCTAACTTGACAACATCATACCCTAAATGTTGTGGGCACTTATCCGCAAACAAGGACTACTAGAATAATATGGCAAATTCCCATCAAGGTTTGGATGTCACTCCTATCCTATGGGCAAATCTCGTGCAAAATATAAACACTGTATAACAGTATTTCCATAGTATAAAGTGTACATTGTATCAGCCTTAGGAAAGGCATGTAAGTTCATTAGGAGCATGTGCTGCTAGGAAGCAGATACGATAGAATGCATAAGTCTTAAATAACAAATAAGAGTTAAGATTCCTAGAACTATAGACTAGGGCAAGTATTCCTACTTATCCTAATTCCTTATAGTTATGGCTCTGATACGAATCTGTCACACCCCAACCGATGGCGGAAACATCAGTGTGCGAGCACTAAGCGTTCAGATTGCTCATGAGATTCCATAATACTATTTATTTCAATAGAAATTAGATCAAATTCATCATGACATTGTCTAAAGCATACGCGATCCACACAAGTATCATATACAGACCAAAACAGATATTGTTCACATTGTTCAGAAGATTCTAAGTTAACTAGGTGGCGTTTCTAAGCATCTCCTAGCTGAATTCCTTGCACTTCCCAAGCATCCTATCAGCCTGCAACATGTATTAAAATATCAATACAAAAGTATTGGCGAGTATACAAGTTTGATATTAGTATAATAGATTAAAACAACTCATATCCATAGTGTAAACAATAAATTAGTTTCAGTCGTGCTAGTGTCGCAGTCCACGCAGTGATAGCCCAAGTATCCCTAATGCTTTAGCGTTTACCCAAGACTCGATGTAAACTAGAATCCTCCTAACAATACCCCCCCCCCCCCCGAGAATAATGGGAGAGGTGCATCTCCTATAGCGCTACTATTGTTAAGGCGGAACTACACACTCTGGATTAAATGTCACATAGCACAAAGAGTCAAGAATCAAGAATCACAAGTTTCACATAGGATAGAGTATAAGTTTCAAGATTCCAGTTTAAGTTTCATAGAATACATGTTACACCCCAAAAGTTTAAAGTAAAAGGGGACCGAGTATACTCACAGTGATTGCTTAATAGTATAAACTGCTATTGGATCAAAGGGAGCTCTTTTAAGATTAGCCTGATTTGATTACAATAGGATAAGAGTCGAGCAGAGTAATGAAATTGGATCGAGTGTTAAACCAGTCACCGGATCGACTGGCTGTCCGATCGGATGTTTGTCCGATCGGATGGTTAGTCGGTCGGGTGACACTTGTGTTGTGAGGTGGCAATGCCTGCCCGATTGGACGACCATCCGATCGGGTTGCCTCTCGTGTGGAAAAACATAAGTGAAAAGGTTGGCTGTCCGATCGGATGGTAATCTGATCGGATTGCCATTCGCTCCAAATGGTCGGCACTCATGGTCACCTTAACTGGATGGTGGCTCGATCGGACGGCTGTCCGATCGGGTTGTCATTCGATCAAGGCTTCCATATTTTTGAAAAGTTACCAAGTGTTTAAAGGACTTCAGAACGAGTGTCACCTGATAGGGTGGGTGTCCGATCGGACGACTGTCCGATCGGGTTGCCGCTCGGTCGGGCGACCCTTGTTCTTGGTTACCAATTTTTGCGAAAATCCTAAGTTTCAAGTTTACAGGTGACGGTACGACACGTATTGAGACAACAGTAAACCTATCAGTTCACAACCATTCTGATCGGTAGGAACCACCCCTGTCCGGCCAGTCGCCTGTCTCTGACGGATTTGTGTCGGAATTCGTGTTTTGCTCGTCTTTTCCGGTAAGGATTTAGATCAACACCAACTCTAGACTATTCATCAGATCTACAGTTAGTGTAGACCCGATTCCTTCCGAATAAGGTAAAAGTTTTGAGAAAAGAAGACGATGTTCAAGTTTTATAGGAAAAAGTCTAGATTTAGCTTAGTTTTAGGTTAGATTTAGTGTAAAAAACGCATGAATCATCTTAGATCTGAGCTAGATCTTGCACAGAATGACGTCACTTGGTAGTTCGTACAAACCTCCATGATGACATCACCCTCAAGAACTCAGATCCGAGAGATTTCACGGTGAAGAGTGCGATTTCAAGTGAGAATCACGTAGAGAATGTTGTGTAGATCAAAAAAGTACAAGAATCTAGCTTAAAACGTACCGAAATCAGCAAGAAAAGGAGGAGGAAGGTGCTTGTGCGTCTGAGTCGAGCAGGGCTGTCACATCACTGAAAATGGTGATGTGACAGGTCTATTTATAGTGTGAAAGTGAAGTGGAGGCGGTACAAGATGGCTGGTCGTTCGAGTGGTGACCCGTACGGGTGGTCATCCGGTCGGGTGGTCATTCGGTCGGGTGGTCATCCGATCGGACGGTCATCCGGTCGTACGGCCACTCTTGTCAATCCATCTCTTCTGCGTTCCAGATTTTTATTCGTTTTACGCGTTAGGTTAGGCAGTGCGTTGCGTATAGTTTGGGTAAAGTATCTAGATTACATTACAACCCAAAAGTTTCCAAATTACATAGATTCCGCCAGTGACAAGGCTCCAGTCTCTCGTTCCACCAAGAATCAAGTTTCACGAGTCTAAGGAGTCAAGCACCAAATAAGTTTTAGGAGTCAAGAATCATAGTTTCTCAAGCATCAAGAATCAAGTGTCAAGAATCATAAAGAATCTAGTTTCCATAGTATCAAGTGTCTAGATCAAGAGTCAAGTATCTAGATTAAGTATCAAGTCTCATAGTTTAAGTGTCAAGAATCAAGCATCTAGAATAAAGAGTCAAGCATCATAGTATTAAGCATCAAGTATCAACAAGATTCATACCAAAAGTGCCAAAACATTAACTCCATAAAACTACAGGGACCAAAATTGACAACTAATTAGAAATTCAGGGATTGTTCTTGCCAAATGTCTAAAGCGACTAGAAATCTCAAACCGTGCGAACTGGGAACAATTTCAAACGACCTGACAAAAACTCACACGAACTGGGGGTTTTTCACGCGGTTTCGGACCAAAAATTCATGATTTTATCAAGTTTTAGGTCGAATTCGGTTCTGATTTTTTCAAGGATTGATTAAAACAGTGTTTTACAGATTATATGTCAAAATCAGATCATTTTATCCATGAAATCTTAGTTAATATGATGAAAAATGTAAAAGAATGAGTAGAAGTGAGATTTTTCGGTCAAAATAAGCTGAAATGGTAAGAACTCTTCCTCCTGAGCTCTGATACCACTTGTAGGATCGTTGAATCGATCAAACGAGACGTTCAGAAGAGTTCTCGATCAATATGAAAGGCAGAAACAGACGTATCGATGTTGTATCAGCTTGATTCACACAAAGAAGTATATTAAATGTCGATTAGATTGATTACACAACATTTTACAGGCTTGGCGACCCTTCGGCAGAGCTTCGCTACCGGAATCCAAAGTTACAAATAAAGAACCAAGAACACCTATATATAGGGGAGGCCAGGTCGCACCAAACAGGCATGTCCAGTTCGCACGAACTGGTCACTTCGTGTGAACCTGCTTGTTTTGACCTGTTTCCCGTTTCTTTCGAACTACGTATCTTGGTTTATCAATTCTATTACAAGACTCGATACAAGACGAAGTCAACAGACATATGCACCAACATCATTTATATAATATTTTTTATTAATTCTCATAGGCTTTTAGAATCAACTAGTTATTTTCCGTCCGCGCGTTGCGGCGGGACCCAATGACTACAAAAGGCGTGTCAGCAACGGCAAACAGATACCGAATATCAAAACATAAATAAAATGACGTGGTAAGGATAGTCACTCCGTCATAAAAAAACGATTTTAAATAACCTAATACATAATAATAGGACCCACATGTCCTACACGTTGGAAATTCGGTTGTTTTCTGTTCAGTTATTACGGTGCTAACACGTTAAAATATGGATGAGCTCGGTACCGGTAACGGCAGCGAAAGTACCAATCCGGAAAATCATCGAAATTAGGTACCGGCACCGAAAATGCTCGGTACAATACGGTATGGTATTTGAAGGTAAAAATCAATAAATACAGGTATGGTGCTAGACCAGTGTCGAACCGAAAGTAACGATTCTGAAAACGCCAAAAGGTGGGTACCAAATTGGTAACGAAAATGATTTGGTATAGTAAATTTGGTACCGATACGATACCAGTTCGTTTACAGGATTTGATACGATTTGCTCATCAATATTCTAAATATCCAAGTTAATTTTACATGCTACAATTCATTCATTACAGAAAAAGACAAAAAAGAAAGCAAAATAAGTTGTTGTGTATATAAAACCTCATTCAAATGAAATACAGTTTACTCACTGTGTGTATGAAAAGTAATCTAAACGGTGCAATTACTTGCATTGCTGCGTTGCTACTGGATTTGATGAGCTCGTTACCAACCGGTACCGAAAATACCATTACCGAAATCCCCAAAAGTGGGTACCGGTACCGAATATACCTAGTATGGTACGGTTCGGTACCGGTCGGTACTGGTACGGCACCAGTATTTGAGGGTAAAAACCGGTGAATACCTGTGCAGAATCGGTACCGAAAATACACCGGTTTGATAAATTTGAGACCGGTACCTATACCCGATACCATTTGCTCATCTCTTAAGGATGTTACTAATCATTCCATTCTAATTTTAAATAATTCTAATCTAATTATATTTTTAATTTAATAATAAATCACCGTTCATTCAGTTTGTTTTTTATCATATTAATAATAATAATAATAATAATAATAATTTAATTTAATTTAATAATAAATCACTTCAGTTTGTTTTTTTTATCATATATATATATATATATATATATATATATATATATATATATATATAGATTACTTAAAATTTAGCTATAAATGAGCATTATTTATGATTTAATATATAAATAATTTATATGTACAATCTAAAAAAATTAAATGCACAATTTCTTGATGCATTAAGGTTGGAGGGTGTGGTATAAAGCCCATAGGGGCTTTATCACGCCACCTTAGTGACACGTCAACGCCACGTCAACGTCACGTCACACAGGGAGTTTTAAAGCCCATTCCTTTAACTTGCAGACTGTGGTATAAAGCCCCCTTTAAGCTTTAACGCCCCTTTTAAACTATATCAACTATCGAAACATTCCTTGATTTCTTCATAGCGGTCGTTAGCACCATGGTGGAAGGGGTATAACGTCCCCTTTTAGCGGTGGCGGTATGACGGTTTGCACCTCAGGGCATTAAAAATGGTGAGGTGGCAGGGTGGCGCCATGCCACACTCACTGGCCTAACATGTAAAAGTCTACAGATAATTTTAATAAGAGTAAGTTACGATTTTGGCCCCTATGGTTATATCACTTTTACTCTTTTAGCCCAATTTTTTTTTTATTAACATCTGAGCCTCCAACGTCTTTTTTTCTAACCATTTTGGCCCCTAACACTAACCCCGTCCAGTAAACGTTAGGGGCCAAAAGGGTTAAAAAAAAGACGTTAGGGGCCAAAAATGTTAGAAAAAAAGACGTTGAGGGCTCAAATATTAAAAAAAAAATTTGGGCTAAAAGGGTAAAAGTGATATAACCACATGACCAAAATCGTAATTTACTCTTTTAATAAAAACTATAATTTACTCTTTTAAACATCAACAGCTCTCGTCTCTCTCCTTGGTTGTATGTCCATCCAAACCTAAAAATTCAGCCATCATCTCTACCAACACTTGAGCAGGTAAGTGTCCATTTCATCTTCGTTTCTCTTCTTTCATCACATGTAAGCTCTAATTCCTTTTACTTTCTTAAAGTCGTCATTTTTTTTTCTTAAACATAAACATTTCAATATGAAAGCATTTAACAGCTATTTATCATCAAAATTAAACATTTTCACATTCAGGGAACATGAAGCATAATTTGGGATTGGGGAAACAGACAGATCACCAAATTAGGCCAAAAATCCAACAATAATCAAAGTAGTATGAATTATATTATATTTTGAAAAATAAGCAAATCGAAACAAACTTTAGAAGTAGCATACCAGTTATGAACAAGAAAATAATTAAAAAAAAAAACACAAATTGAACCAATACCTGTTGAAGCATAGCAGAAATGGTGGGTAAGAGAGATTTAGGGCTAAGAGGGACTTTTTTATGTTTTATTTTATAAATTCATTCTATCTTATTGTGTATTTCAGGTTCAGTTTGGTTCGGTTATTACTTATTAGTTAAGTTATTGATTAATTTATTTTATTCATCATTCCGTTTTCGGTTAGTTTGTTCGGTTTATTTTATCAGTTTATCGGTTCGATTAATTTTGTTTAATACATGAAACAGAGGTATGAAACATAAAATACATGAAATGGATTTATAAAAGCTAAAATCTGAAAACATGAATGATTCATTTCGGTTCGGTTAACCGAGGGTACAAAGAAAATCGATAACCAATCTTTGGTTGATTCGGTATTCGGTTCAGTTTTAGTTAACGATTCTGTTACTGCTCACCCTTGGTGTATTTTGTTTTTGTCTAGATCAAGTGATAAAATATGGTATATATTGGTTAAGTTAAAGGGATATTGGAACTTTCGATTTCTACCACAACACTCTCAACTTTCAACATATTCTCCTCTAGCACTCCCAAACTAACTGAACCCTAACTAAGTTAGTTTTTTGTTGACGTGGCATCTGAAATGACATTTTTTGCTGGCGTGACATCTAATGTGGCACGTGTTTAGTGACGTGGCAGCTGACATAAGCTAACTGGGTTAAGATTCAGTTGGTTTAGGAGTGCCAAAAGAAAATCAGTTGAAAATTGGGAGTGTCGTGGTACAAATCGAAAGTTGGAAGTGCTATTGACCAATTGGTGAAAGTTTGAGTTATTTAAATCCAATATCCCTAAGTTAAGTGGTAAAATAGGGTGAGGTTCCTGTAAACACAAGGCCCGTACGGTTGTTCGATTCTGTCTTTTTTTTCTCCGTCGAAACCATATCACATCCGGAATTTAGTGAAATAGGATGAATTGAGACGGTATTTTGTAAGAAGTGTGAAAAGGCCTAGGAATTAACATGCAGATCTCATGTTTTGTGCAACCTAACATTTGATGGTCCTTAAGCCTAAATGTGATGTAAAGTCCAATACAACATAACTCTGTAACCCTTTGGAATCCCACCTCAAGAGCTTTCACAGGTAAACCTAAATCCCCAAATCTACTTCTAAACCCTAATTTTTATTCATATTTGTAGTTGTTATTCACATTTTGTATTTCATAATATTGAATTGCTATATAATCATTCCAATTTGTAAACTAATACATCAAACTCCAATACATAAACGATAAATTTGTAGCATACAAGTCTTGATTCTCAAAGTTCTTAACTTTCTACAGAAAAGATTAATTATTGATTACTGAATAATTAATATGTTTCTAAATTCTAAAGTCTTGATTTTTAAAGTTTTTAACTTTTTACAAAAAGATTCATCATTGATTCCTGAATGATTAATATGTGTCTACTGCTAGCTGTTTTATGCTCAAGATAATATGTTTTTATTTCATGTTTTGCAGCTGTAAACCCACAATGTCATCGGTTTTCAATTTATGCAACCCTGTATTCTTCGCAAATCGTTATAACAATCTTAATGTAAAGCCTCACAATGCTAGATACAAAATTCATGTAACGAATTCTCGTAGAACCGAGTTACGGGAGCAACTAACGACCGAGTTAGGGGAACAACGGGCGGTTAATACGCCGGTTAGTCAGGCGGATGTGATTAACGATGATAAAGAAGTTATAGTTGGGACATATGGTAGAACTCCTCTTGTGCTTACAAGTGGAAAGGGGTGTAAGTTGTATGATATTGATGGTAAAGAGTATATTGATCTCACCTCGGGTATTGCTGTTAACGCTTTGGGCCATGGGGATCCCGATTGGGTTCGGGCGGTTACCGATCAGGCGAATGTGCTTGCGCATGTTAGCAACATATATTACACTGTTCCGCAGGTTTTATACCCTTTATTTGAGCTTAATAGCATTTTTAGATTGTTCATGAATCTTTACTTTTACTCACATAAACCCTAAATATTTCACTGTATACACTAATAATTAAGCATACACGTGTCACACTAGTTTAAATTGATGGAAAAAAGTCTGGTATGCAAGTAAAAGTAGACAGAGTCGTGTAATTCATGGTTAATGGAGTAATTTGTTTCTGAAATGGCTATATAGGTATACCACATCAAGTAAAAGGTTATTTTCGTGCTTTCTCGATTGTAAATACTAGTTTTTTTTTTTTTTTTTGAAAACTTTCACAGTTTCACTTTATTTTATTACATGCTATAATTGTCACCCAATGTAGCTAGAAACTTTTTACCTGTTTACCTAAAATCGAAGTTCTCAAACATTATTATGCAAACGAAATATGTGTTCATTGTTGCAGGTGAATCTTGCTCGACGTCTTGTTGCTAGTTCATTTGCAGATCGCGTTTTTTTCTCCAACTCAGGAACAGAAGCAAATGAAGCTGCTATAAAGTTTTCACGAAAATTCCAAAGGTTTTCACACCCGAATAAGGCGGACCCACCTACTGAGTTTATTTCATTCACCAACAGTTTCCATGGAAGGACAATCGGTTCCCTTGCGTTGACCAGCAAGGAACATTACAGAACACCTTTTGAGCCTGTGATGCCAGGTGTTACTTTCTTAAAATACGGTGACATTGATGCTGTTCAAGAGTTATTATCTAGTGGCAAAATCGCTGCAGTGTTTGTGGAACCTATTCAGGGTGAAGGTGGAATATACGGTGCTACAAAAGAATTCTTGAAATCGTTACGTAGTGCTTGTGATAAAGCTGGATCTCTTCTGGTTTTTGATGAGGTAAGCTGTATTGCATATGTTCATATTAGTGATATGCAAGTTTTTAATGTTTCTAACCGTAGCTTGGTGTCGGCCCGTTTAAAGCCCGGCGCCTAGTTAGGCCCAAAAAATAGTGAGTTTTTAGTTTAAGTTCTATGTCATAGTTTCAAACCTGATTTTGAATTTATGTTAATCCTTAAATCTTTTAGTGGTGCAACTCGTTGACAGTTTCTCAAGCTCGAGCTTGACTCGGGCTCGGCTCGTTTATTATCTATTAATTAATATATTAAATAAAAATTATATAAATAAAAGATTCGTTTAGGCTCGTGAGCATGATAAATGAAGCTTGGGCTCGGGCTCGTTTACAAAAAAATTACTTATTTTTGGGTTCAGTCTCGGCTCGTAAACAAGATTAAAAAAGCTCGGCTCGTTTACTAGACAACGTTTAATAAGGGGTAAATGTTATTAAATATTAACAAAAACTAATATTACACTAAGGCTCTATAAAGCTCGACGACCCTGACGAGCTTCACATGTCAGGCCCGGGCTCGATAAATAAACGAGCTTTATTTTAGGCTCAAGCTCGGCTCGGGCTTGATAAGGCTCGGCTCGTTTCGAACTTTTTTCGAGCCCCTCGGCTCATTTGCACCCCTAATCTTTTTAGTGCATATGTTCATATTAGTGATATCCAAGTTTTTAATGTTTCTAACCGTAGGTTCAATGTGGGTTGGGTCGAACCAGTTATCTTTGGGCCCATGAAGCTTATGATGTAACCCCCGATATAATGACTCTTGCCAAGCCTCTAGCTGGCGGTTTACCAATAGGAGCTACACTAGTGACCGAAAGAGTCAACGCAGCCATCAACAACGGGGATCACGGAAGCACATTTGCAGGCGGGCCTCTTGTATGCGCTGCTGCAATCGCGGTCTTTGATAAAGTATCAGACCGTAGCTTTTTAGCCGAAGTCACCAAAAAAGGCGACTACTTGAAAAACTTGTTGAAGAAAAAACTACAAGGAAACAAACACGTGAAAGAAATACGAGGTTTTGGTCTTATTGTTGGAATCGAGCTGGATGTTGCTGCAACCCCGCTTGTTGATGCTTGTCGAGAATCCGGGCTTTTGATTTTGACAGCTGGAAAAGGAGACGTTGTTAGACTGGTCCCGCCATTGATAATCTCGGAGCAGGAACTTGATTCTGCTGTTGAGATCATATATAAATGCTTGCATGTTCTTGACGAGAAGAGTTCTAACTAGAGGTGCAATGGGTTATGAAGGGGTAGTTTTGTCATTTTAAATATTGGGTATGTAGATCATCCCTTCTTTTAGATATATTTATGTTTTATGAGCTTTAAACTTTGTGAATCATGTAGTGATGATCTTTTGGTGTAATATTTTATTTTAGTTTTCTTTAAGAAAAATGTATTATAATTTGATTCTTTACGTTCCACATTCGGTTGGTTCGCAGGTTTTTGAGCTCGCTCTTTTAGTTTCACAGGATTTCGAGTTCATTCTTCGCCCCAGCTACCGGCACAATCTTCAACTATAAAGCTTATAGATTGTTAATGGTTTGCGAGTGTTTGATGTAATGTAAGAGTTGCATAGGTGATGCAATTGATAATAACAATCAATCATTTACAAGGGCGAAGTGTGATGTGGATATTGGTAACAAGTTAAGGTTAATCGAAGCGACAGGTGAACATGAGTTGGTTCAGTTATAAACGGTTAGTTTATTTCAGTTACCCTGAGGTCAATTCGGTTAAGTATATGTTCTGGATGTCAATCAATCAAGCCCATTGGGAATAACATTTCTAAAACTCAAGAATTCATTGTGACTTCACTCAATTTCATTGGTAGAATCCCCTAATTCCTGCTATATGCTTTAGTGTGTGTTTCACTTTTAAGATCACAGCTTGAATGGCAATGAGCTGCTATAGCTCATTGGCATTGGGGTGAAGTGAATATTTGGGTCTGGTCTTAGGTTGAATCCGATCACAACCGGGTTTTACCGCAGTTCACCTTTTGCCATTGGGTTACCCCAGGTGGCCAGGTTTTTATTTCGTTGGCCGTTAAAAAAATCACAATTTTAATTAATTTCAAACCATCTGAATTACCTTCAAAATCATATTATTATTGTTGTTGTTGTTGCACTTTTTTTTTTTGCATAGAACGATGGTCATAGTTCGATACGTAGAACATGAATGACGGATCTATAAAGTTGAGAGTGACAACTGACGAAAAATTGATCAACCGGATATTATAGGTGTTATATATTTACATGTTGACACTCACCAACTATCTTTAGTGTATTGTACTTGTTGCTCATCCAATATTTTTTGTAAGATGATTCAAACAGGAACCATCTGAGACTATGTTTTAAAAAAAAAAAAGTTGTTTGATTAAAAGATAATGGAAGTTCTGTTGAACCAATTTAGAGTGAAGCAGAAAAAAAATATCTTGAGTTTAATCCGGGATCCTAGCTAGGTGAGATCAACACTCAATGATTCGAAATCAGAAAGATCAATGAGTAAGTTTTTAAACATCAAAATATAAAGGAAATGTCTATTAAAGGGGACTTTTACTGGTCATCTTTCACTACTTTACGTAAAAGACTAGTAGATGCCCCGCCCGCGTTGCGGGGCGATGGCCGAATAATTATCAATCAATTAAAAAAAAGACTACTATAATTTTGCAATGAAAAAAAAAAAAACGATGATAAGACCGTAATTTTGGGCTCAGGGCAAAAATGTAATTTTTCATGACTAATGACCCAGTGTTAGGCAGCTAAAGTTATGCGCCGCCCGCGTTGCGGGGCGCTAAATCGAGTATTTCTTAGGTTAATAACATGTACGCCTTTATGTCGGTTAGTTATACATGCTACCTATAATACGATATAAAAAAAAGATACATCAAGTTAACCAATTAAAGAAAAACTATACCATAGTTATGATAAAAAAAATTTAACTAAAACGATGACAAGCGTGTAATTTAGAGTTGAGGGCAAAACAATAAGTTGTGACTACCAATTAGCGTGTGCTAGGCAGCAATTTGGCATGGATAAAAACAAAATTAAGTCAACAAAGTAAAATAAAACACTACCATGGTTTTGCCAAAGAAAAAAAAACGATGGCAAGATTGCATTTTTTAGCGGAGGTAAAGTCGTAATTTTAAAATGGACGCAAAATAAAATTTTGAACTGAGGGCAAAACCATTTTTTTTATTTTGAAATGGGGGCAAAATCGTAATATTTTAGCTGCGGGCAAAATCGTAAATTTTAGCTGGGGGCAAAATCGTTATTTTAAACTGGGAACGAAATCGTAATTTGGCAGGACTCTAGCTGAGGGCAAAACCATAATTTTATTTTGAACTGGGGGCAAAATTGTATTTTTTAACTGAGGGCAAAGTCGTAAATTTAAGCAAGGGGCAAAATCAATTTTTTATTTTGAATCGAGGGCGAAATCATAATTTTACACCTGGGATAAAATTGTAATTTGGCATCACCTATAAATAACTATTACATAAGAAAAAGAAAAAAAAAACACAAAAGTCAAAAGTGGCCGCCACTTTTGGCCAACCACTCTCGACAACTATTAAATGATGACGTAATCATCTTGTGATTGTTATAATGTATAATGCCTTGTGAATATAAAGGAAATGTCTATTAAAGTGGACTTGAACATATATATCTTTTTTTAACAGCAAGAAACGACGTGTCAACCACCAGACACTGTGGCCAAGGTCGACTACTCGACCGCCGCCAGCCCCTTGGCTCTCCCAGATGCGCGGAAACCCGACCTCCACCCGCCCGAAGGCAGGACAGTAGAATAATCGGTAAAACCTCGTCTCCCATCCAAGACAGCGTAAATCTATCTAATTTCTAGATAGATGTCGCCTTCCACGACAGTGCATAAATTTCCATGTCCTCACTTGCCACTTGGTAAGGCATGTCGCGTAACTCACATTAGAAGCCTTACAAAATAGTTCAATACCTTTTCTCGGTAAGAACTAAATTACATATGACTAACTATTTTTAAAAACGTTAATCCTAAAACTGGCCAATAATAATCTATACGTGTAACGTTATTAATGACAATTTCTTGCACTTTCGTCGTTAAGGGTAATCTTACTTTAATGGAAAAGTAACTTCGCATGTCCAAAATGAACAATTGATGGATTTTTATCCCAATCAGAATGTAATAGACACTTAGATTTAGCCGTTACCAAAATAGACAACGACAAAAAAGCCAATCAGACGACGCCAAACAAGATCCATGGGCTAAGAGAGAGCTAAGGCTTAGTCTACACAAAAACCCATGGTAAAGCACAATAGGGTCCACAAAAAACCAATAAAAAAGACACAGTATAAAACGTAGGCATTGTATGAAAAAGTGTAGGCTAAATAGCTACTAAATGAAAAAAAAAGTGTGGGCTAAATAGCATACGACTAAAAACTAGAGGCTAAATCCTATCCATTATCTATTAAGCCTTCACTTACACGTGTCACAATATGGTTGGATATCATGTGGACCCCTTGTACTTTACTATGAGGTTTTTTACAGGCTAAGCCCTAGCCCTCTTAGCCGACAGATCCTATTTGGTATTTTCTAATCGGTTCTTTTTGTCTGTCTATTTTACCAAAGTTGAATATGCATGTTTACTGATAACTTTAAAGATCAACTTGTCTATTCTAGATTCCAATGGCGGACATATAGTGTTAATAAGGGTAGCATGGGCTACCCCTCAACCCCGTATTCGTAGTGTAAAAATACCCCTTAACTCCATTTCCGTAGTGTATAAATACCCCTCAACTCCGTTTCTGTTATATAAAGGATACCCCTGATCCTAAAAAAAATTAGGATACCCCTAACTTTTTAAGCTAGTTCCGCCACTGCTAGATTCTCATGTTATAAATTGTTCTAAAACCATATAAACTAGATTGTTGTCAAAGGTCGCGCGTTGCGGCGACGACGTCTTAGTTGTTTATAGCCGGTGGCACGTTATGTGATGTGTTAACCAAATGAAAATGCAAGTTTCGACGTATCTGATCTAAAGCATTGCGGTTACAAAAGAAACAAAATCGAACCCGAATCCCGAGTTGGTTTCCACCTAACCAGTCACCACCATTACCCTTGCATCAAGACTTATTGGCGTCGAAACGTACAACAACTCGAATTTATAACGTCAAATGAAAACGTATTATATTTGACCCTACTCGTTTTCGATCATGCTTTACGTCAAAACGTAGACCAACAAAAAACGTACGCAAAAATAAGCATGAAAAGGTATTATATTTGACCAGACTCGTTTCCCTAAAGAAAATATGTTAAAACGTGAATTTATGTCGTTTCAACGTAAATTTATATTGACACGTACATTATAATGTCAAAAATATGGACTAACTGAAAACGTTCATAAAACTATGGAATGAAATTGTCAACGAAGTCAGATGGGAATGGGCTGAATAATGAACTTGAGGTCGTAAATTAGGCTTGGGCATGGAAGAGTATGTTAGTTTTAAAGATTGGCTTATTATCAGAGCCGTCCCCGAAAATTTTTGAAAAAATTTAGGCCTCGGGCGACGAAAAGAATTGGGCCTAAAATTATGGTTAAGTGTAAATGAATTACAAAAATAAAAACTTAGTGATGGAGTAAATACTTGAACTTGAGATTTGCATTATTTTGAGATGGTTTTTGTCACTATACCACTAATATTTTTTTGCATAATAAATGGATAAATATATTAAATATATAATTTAATAAATATATACAAGCTTATAAAGACTTTTTGGGCCCTTTGAAATTTTAGGCCTCGGGCGTCGGCAAGGGTTTGCCGGGCCCAGAGCCGGCCCTGCTTATTATGTCCTCACGATAAGTAAGTTTTGGTTCCGCACTGGTAACTTGTTGTTTTGCTAAACCAACTAGAAAAATAAATACGTTTATGCCAAAGTTAAGTATTGATTTGTTTTAAACTTACATTAACTTCATAATTACAATTGTGGTGTGATGAATGTAGAGACTAGAGTCCCAGTTGCAGAAGGTCGAATGTGCCAATCGCAAAGTCATATGTTCCATGGAACTTGTATGCGTAACCATAATTGCGCTCTCGTCTGCCGTAACGAGGGTTTCTCCGGCGGAAGGTGCTGAGGCTTCCGCCGCCGTTGTTTCTGCACCAGGCTTTGTTAGATTCGTGTAGTCGGTTGTGTTTTGGATCGTGTTATTTCAATTTGCTTTTGGTTTCCTTTGTTGCATGCATTGGACCTATCTACCAATGGGGCGGTGGTCCATTGGTAAAGGCAAAGCCTTTAAACACCTTGAGAGAGGGAGACAACACGGATAAAAGAAATTTGACGTTCAAAAAAAAAAAAAAAAAAGAATCCTGCAGGACATTTCCATAAATTTTAGAGTTCTAAGACATCAACAATCTTGTGTTTGACATATCAATTAATGTGCAAACAGTGTGGGATGGGATCTAAATATAAATGTTTGATGTAGGTTTAATGTATTGATTTAACTAGTGGAATTCCCCTGCCCGCTGCGCAGGGAATTTAATCCGTATGGGTTCATTTTATTATGGTTCGGTATGTAGCGACACTTAGTATCATAACCAAAAGATAATATCCAAAGTCCTGATATACTCAAAAATATATCAACATTAGCTTTATATAGATCTAAAACTATAAAATTAATACTGTAACACCCCAACCCAGAATGGCTGACGTGTCACAATAACAGTATCATAAACAAAAGTCATAATTCCATTTATTTATTTGATAAGGATACAATCACACGACAAATGAACTTAAGGTTAATATACAAGTGGAGACATTCGACTTAATTAACTAACATCTTCAGATTTATTCCTAGGCTTTATTCTTCTCTCTTTTCCCCTCCCAAAGTAACCTGCGGACCTGTATTACGGAATGAGCCAAATGCCCAGTACGGAATAATAGGCTCAAATAAGAAGTAACGCTTTAAATGTTATCCGGATGGAAAATGATACGATGCAAATGACGTAATTTCATAATATAAATCATACGGATGTACCCATGAGCCAAACTTAAAACGTGACAATACACAGGTAGCTACTCCTGCATAATTATCACACGAGATGGCGAGTTGGCATACCCGCTATCCACCTCCTTATCTTAAATCCTAGGATCGATCCATACGCCTCCTAATAGCCATATATACCACACTTGTACTTAAGAGACGCCGTGAACTGATCTCTCCGTCACGGATGGAGCACATGATGTTGATGCTGCAACAACATGCTCGTGGGACACTCCACGAGAAGCGATACTCAGGGTATCAGAGTACAAAAGGTCTTATTTACATAACTTATCAAAATACTTTTCATAACAAGACGTACCATATATTGGAACATGCGATAATGAATACAACTAACATAATACTATCGCATGACAGGAAAGCTAAATCCAAAGTTGTGATTAGAATAGAAATCAAACTGTGACAACTCGAGTTTCCAAGATTTCCATCTTCGCATTTAGTGCACGATAATTTTTTTTTTAATTGTTTATGTTGTTTGTTTACACGACTCGTTGTGTCACAACGCTTACCTTTGTAATACGTTATATCGTATTTCGATTGATATTTTATAATTGGGATCCATAATATTTATTATATGTGAATGTATGTTAACAAGGTTTTGTATTAGTTAACATGTTAATTAAAGTTGGAACTTACTGAGAACAAGCATCCATGAAATCACCCAAGTGGTGAAAACACTTTAGGTGTTTTCGTCCACTAATGACCAACGAAATCAGAAGATGGGCCTTGGCCCAGTGTTGAGATATTTTATATATAATCATTTTATAAACAATCTTCTCAGAGAAGTTTCACATTTACCAAACCATATCTTATCACAATTGTTTCTCTCTCTATCTCTGAAACCCACAAAGAGTTCCTCATTTGAAGCAAAAACCTCTATTAAAACCCTTGGTTAGTGATTTCATGATTCAGTTGTTATAGTTACATATCGTATGATTATTGGATGTTTAATCATGATGTATGTATACATTTATATATGTGATTTTGTGATTGATCATTGTGTGATGGTTAGATAATTATGATCTATGAACTGTCTGTGTATTTGAGGTTTTGATCAACAGTGGGTATATGTAATGAATGATAAACTGATTCAAGTAGGTTCTTGATCTCACAAAGTTTTGGTAGAGTATTTGTTTTAATATCAATGATTGATATAAATGACTTGTAGATGATTAAACCTGTAACTGTAATGAGATTTAGTTGCTGGGTTTAAGTTACAGTGAGTTTTGGTGAAGATGATGATCCTAACGAAAACACCCCCACCATCTTTAAAGTGGACGAAATCACTTTAGGTGATTTCGGCCCATGTGTTTGATTTTGGCCCATAAGGATTTTGGCCCACATGTGTTTTCGGCAACTTAAGTGATTTCGGCCCATGTGTGGGATTTCGGCTAAAGGTGTTTTCGGCCATAGGGGTTTTCGGCCATAGGGATTTCGGCACTTATGTGTTTTCGGCACTAGTGTGTGTTTGGCAACTTATATACTGTTAATACTTTATGTCATTAAATATGTTATTCAATTAAACTAAGCACTTGAGTAACTCAGTTAGTTTATTTAACTTTGTTAAATATGTATTTTGAGAACCTCATTGTTTGAGTAACTCTGTTAGTTGACAAATTCTGTTAAGTTGTTAACTGGGTTAACTGACTTACTCTGTTTATTTATTATTCCAATGAAGTGGATTAATTATATTATTCCATGAAATCTGTTAACTTTATTCACTCAGTTAACTTGCTAGTTCTGCTAGATGCCAACTCTGTTAAATGTATGGATGCAATTAACTGTTTATGTTGTATGATTAACTGCCAAACACACTTTGTGATATTACTGTGAGGATAGTTACATGTGAAATATTACGAACGTGAACTGATTTAATATACGTGCACTATAGGACTTGACTGATTAATTGTGAGCACTTAACTTAGCATACCGAGCAAACAAGGTGAGTTCACACTCTTACCAAGGCATGGGATTCCCGGGGTTGGGAATGGGATTGAAGAAATGGATTTGTACTTACAATGTTACTAGACTATCTACCATCGTCCTCGGATGCGCAGGATACTTACGTAAAACCTACGTAAACTTATATTCATTACTGCCTCGGGTTGTGTCAGGCACTTACGTAAAACCTACGTAAACTTATATTCATTACTGCCTCGGGTTGTGTCAGGCACTTACGTAAAACCTACGTAAACCCCCGCGTACTCCTGTCCTCGGTTGTGAAGGACACTTACGTAAAACCTACGTAAACTTTGTACGTACTACTGTTCTCGGTAAGAAGAACACTTATGGTTGCAAATAGTCTAGTGTATATGCAAACATGGGAAGCCCCCACTAATAGAACATACTATCGGCCCAGTATAGCCGCACGTTACAAAACGAACTTGCATTTACGAACTTACTTACTGTGAACTCGCTCAACTAGTTGTTGACTCTCTGTTACATGCCTTGCAGGACCTTAGGTACTTTTGGAGCTTGCACGGGAGGCTCAGTCGTTGTGGACATGGATCGTGAATGTGTTGTTAAACATTGTGACATTTTGTACTTAAATTTATGTTGGGTTTTACTTTATTGCTTCCGCTACACACTTGTTTATATTTGGTTTTGGAAACACCTATCGTATTGATGAATGACTTTTACTATATACTTATGTTCAATATGATTGGTGGCTTGATCCTGGTCATGTCACGCCTCCAAGCGGTGGTACTCCGCGTGTGGATTTTGGGGGTGTGACAGATTGGTATCAGAGCCATTGGTTATAGAGAACTCGGTTTTAATAAGGGAAAACGTTTTTATTAAAACCAGACTATAACCAGAACAGTGCTCAACGATCCACAACGACGCCTCGCTCCACGTGCAAGACTCAACATCCTAGGTAATATGGTACCTGTCTTATTGCCTACTTGCTAGAATTGCATAGAACTTTGCTCAGGGTATGCTTAGATTGACTTAACACTATTGCATGAGAACACTTGTGTGCTTACTCTCTTCTGTTATCGCACTACTCGCGAACCTCTCTCACTTATGTCATATTTGCTATGAAGATCATGTTTGGACGCATTAACATGACGCAAGCCCAACTGACGGCTCTCATTAACGAACAAGTTGCTGCGGCAGTTGCAGCCGCACAAGCAGGAGGTCAACCACCTGTTTGTACCTTCAAAACTTTCATGGACTGTCGTCCTACTACTTTTAGTGGCACGGAAGGAGCGGTTGGACTCCTCCATTGGTTTGAAAAGCTCGAGTCCGTATTTGAAATGTGTGAATGCCCTGAGGCTCGCAGGGTGAAGTACGCCACTGGTACTCTAGAAGGCATTGCGCTGACTTGGTGGAATGTGCAAGTTCAGATGTTAGGGTTGGCTGTTGCTAATGCCACACCTTGGAACGGTTTCAAGGAATTGATCAAAGAGGAATACTGTAGCCGTGATGATATTCATAAGCTGGAGGTAGAGTTTTACCACTTGAAAATGACGGGGTCAGAAATTGAAGCGTACACCAGAAGATCGAATGAGTTGGCTATTATGTGTCCTACTATGGTAGACCCTCCCATTAAGCGTATCGAACTGTATCTCAATGGTCTGGTGCCGGAGATTCAAAGCCACGTAACCTCAGCGAATCTTGGCACTATTCAACAGATCGTCAAGCTAGCTCATCGCCTCACCGATCAGGCAGTGGAACAGAACAAGCTGCCTAAACGTATCAGCGCTACTACTACTGCTACTGTTTCAGCAACTACTCCTGCTACCCCCAGTGATAACAAGAGAAAATGGGAGGGGGATTCCAGCAAAGGTTCAACTTTAGTACAGTCTCAAGTTCAGCAGCGAAAGACTGAAAACTATCAGAGCCCAAGTCAGCAATCTTCGGGCAGTCACAGGCAGGGTGGTTATCGAGGGAACCTCCCAAGGTGTAACAACTGTAATAGGCATCACAGTGGCCAGTGCAACAAGGGTCGTTGTCAGAGGTGCCTCAGGATGGGCCATGAGGCCAAGGATTGTAGGAGCCCACGGCCTGTAACTCAGAATCAACAGCAGCAGCAAACGCAGCAGAACCAACAACAGGGTAACAATGGATGTTTTCATTGTGGTGCTGAAGGTCACTTCAAAAGACACTGCCCTCAGTTAAACCGAAACCAGAACAACAACAACAACCAGGGCAATGGGAACAACAACAACGGGGGAAACAACAACGATGGGAACAACGGCGCTAGGGGTCGTGCATTTGTGATTGGTCGGAGTGATGCGAGGAACGATCCTAATGTGGTTACGGGTAAGTTTCTTCTCGACGACTTTTATGTTACCGTATTATTTGATTCTGGCGCGGATACCAGTTATATGTCTCTGAAAGTTAGTCAAATGCTTAAACGCGCACCAACACTTTTGAACACCAAGCATGTCGTAGAGTTAGCTAACGGTAAAAGTCTAGAGGCCACACACATAGTTCAGGGTTGTAATCTTATCCTCGCTGGTCAGACTTTCTCTATCGATCTCATTCCTATAACTCTGAGTAGTTTCGACATTGTCATTGGTATGGATTGGTTATCCCAACAGCAAGCAGAGATCCTATGCAAGGAGAAGATCATTCGTATTCCCCGTACTGGCAAAGAACCTCTCGAAGTTCAAGGCGATAAGTGTGGTGTCGTGAGTGGCATCATCTCCTTCTTGAAGGCTCAGAAGTGTCTGCGAAAGGGCCACATAGCTATTTTAGCACTCGTTACTGATACATCGACGACAGAGAAAAAGATTGGGGACATTCCTGTAGTACGCGACTTTCCTCAAGTGTTTCCTGAAGAGTTACCTGGGCTACCGCCCCATCGCCAGGTCGAATTTCAGATCGAGCTAGCTCTAGGAGCAGCACCTATAGCTCGAGCGCCTTACCGCTTAGCTCCAACTGAACTGGAAGAACTGTCTAAGCAATTGCAGGAACTCTTGGAAAAGGGTTTCATACGTCCTAGCTCATCACCCTGGGGAGCTCCAGTATTATTTGTAAAGAAGAAAGACGGTACCTTTCGTATGTGCATATATTACCGCGAACTGAACAAGGTGACCGTGAAAAATCGCTATCCACTTCCACGCATCGACGACTTATTCGACCAGTTACAAGGGTCGAGCTATTACTCGAAGATTGATCTGAGGTCAGGTTACCATCAACTGAGAGTCCGGGATGAGGACGTCTCCAAAATAGCATTCAGAACTCGCTACGGTCATTACGAGTTTTTGGTCATGCCATTCGGGCTAACGAACGCGCCTGCGGTTTTCATGGATCTTATGAACAGGGTGTGCAAACCTTATCTTGACAAGTTTGTTATTGTTTTTATTGATGACATGCTGATCTACTCGAAGAGTCGGGAGGAACATGAGCAGCATTTACGACTTATTCTGGAACTCCTTCGAACGGAACAGCTGTACGCTAAGTTTTCAAAATGCGACTTCTGGCTTCGTGAAGTCCACTTTCTAGGCCACGTGGTAACCAAGGATGGGATTCATGTCGATCCATCCAAAGTAGATTCAATCAAGAACTGGCCTGTACCTCGTACACCAACCGAAATACGCCAATTCTTGGGTTTGGCGGGTTATTATAGACGGTTCATCAAAGACTTCTCAAAGATTGCACAGCCGCTTACATTACTGACACAGAAAGGTATTGCTTACCGTTGGAGTGATAGACAGGAAACAGCGTTTCAGCACTTAAAGGATAGACTTTGTAGCGCACCTATCCTCTCATTGCCTGAAGGCACGGACGATTTTGTAGTCTACTGCGATGCATCTATCCAAGGTCTTGGATGTGTGTTGATGCAACGGGATAAAGTTATTGCTTATGCTTCGCGCCAACTTAAGATTCACGAACGGAATTACACTACGCACGATTTAGAGCTTGGAGCTGTTGTTTTTGCGCTCAAGATATGGCGACATTATCTGTATGGCACCAAGTGCACCATCTACACCGATCACAGGAGTCTTGAGCATATCTTCAAGCAGAAAGAATTGAACATGCGACAACGTCGATGGGTCGAGTTACTGAACGATTATGAATGTGCTATAAAGTACCATCCGGGCAAAGCCAATGTGGTGGCCGACGCCCTCAGTCGAAAGGATACTACACCTAGGCGTGTACGAGCGTTGCAACTCACTATTCAGTCCAGTCTTCCTTCACAGATACGAGATGCTCAGGTAGAAGCATTGAAACCAGAAAACGTCAGGGCTGAAGCCCTACGCGGCTCAAAGCAACGGTTAGAACAAAAGGCAGACGACGCCTACTATGTAACAGGACGCATCTGGGTCCCACTCTATGGAAACTTACGCGAGCTTGTAATGGATGAAGCTCATAAGTCTCGCTACTCAGTACATCCTGGTTCGGATAAGATCTACCACGACCTCAGAACTACATATTGGTGGCCTAGCATAAAGGCCCACATAGCAACTTACGTTAGCAAGTGTCTGACTTGTGCGAGAGTCAAAGCGGAATATCAGAAACCATCAGGCCCACTCCAACAACCTGAGATACCACAATGGAAATGGGAACAAATTTCCATGGATTTTGTTACTGGCCTGCCTAGATCTCAGCGCGGAAATGATACTATTTGGGTGATCGTGGATCGACTCACAAAGTCTGCTCACTTCTTGGCTATCAAGGAAACGGATAAGTTCTCCACTCTAGCAGACGTATACCTTAAGGAAGTTGTCTCGAGGCACGGGGTGCCCACCTCTATTATCTCTGATCGTGACGCACGTTTTACTTCAGAACTGTGGCAAGCAATGCACAAATCTTTTGGCTCTCGTTTAGACATGAGCACAGCTTATCATCCTCAGACAGATGGGCAGTCTGAGCGCACTATTCAAACTCTAGAAGACATGCATCGGGCGTGCGTAATTGACTTTGGCAAGGGCTGGGAAAAACATCTGCCACTTGTGGAATTTTCGTACAACAACAGTTACCACACCAGCATTAAAGCTGCTCCATTTGAGGCATTGTACGGGCGTAAATGCCGATCACCCCTTTGTTGGGCAGAGGTGGGTGACAGTCAGATCACAGGTCCAGAAATGGTAGTTGATACTACTGAAAAGATTGCTCAAATACGACAACGCATGGCGGCAGCTCGTGACCGTCAGAAAGTATACGCCGATAAAGACAGGAAACTACTCGAGTTCTAGGTTGGGGATCGAGCACTACTCAAAGTTTCACCCTGGAAGGGTGTTGTTCGTTTTGGCAAACGAGGCAAGCTCAATCCACGATACGTTGGACCATTTGAAGTTATTGAGAAGATAGGCAAAGTGGCCTACAGACTGAACTTACCAGCTGAACTCAGTGCAGTTCACAACGTCTTTCACGTGTCGAATCTGAAGAAGTGTCTGTCAGATGAGACCCACATAGTTCCTCTGAAGGAGCTCACTATCGACGAACGGTTGCATTTCGTCGAGGAACCAGTTGAAATCACGGACCGGGATGTTAAGGTCCTCAAGAACACCAGAATACCTCTGGTTCGAGTTCGTTGGAACTCCCGTCGTGGCCCAGAGTTCACCTGGGAACGCGAAGACCAAATGGAACTCAAATATCCCCAGTTGTTCGAAAACAATGCAACTACTACTGAGGCTGAAGCTACTACAGAATTTCGGGAAGAAATTCCAAATCAACGGGGGGGGGGGGGGGATGATGTGACACCCCAGGAGAACCTGTAAACGATAACTTACCTAGCTTCCTCAGTAACCGCATGCTAAATTTCGGGACGAAATTTCTTTCAAGTTGGGGATAATGTGACAACTCGAGTTTCCAAGATTTCCATCTTCGCATTTAGTGCATGATAATTTTTTTTAATTGTTTATGTTGTTTGTTTACACGACTCGTTGTGTCACAACGCTTACCTTTGTAATACGTTATATTGTATTTCGATTGATATTTTATAATTGGGATCCATAATATTTATTATATGTGAATGTATGTTAACAAGGTTTTGTATTAGTTAACATGTTAATTAAAGTTGGAACTTACTGAGAACAAGCATCCATGAAATCACCCAAGTGGTGAAAACACTTTAGGTGTTTTCGTCCACTGATGACCAACGAAATCAGAAGATGGGCCTTGGCCCAGTGTTGAGATATTTTATATATAATCATTTTATAAACAATCTTCTCAGAGAAGTTTCACATTTACCAAACCATATCTTATCACAATTGTTTCTCTCTCTATCTCTGAAACCCACAAAGAGTTCCTCATTTGAAGCAAAAACCTCTGTTAAAACCCTTGGTTAGTGATTTCATGATTCAGTTGTTATAGTTACATATCGTATGATTATTGGATGTTTAATCATGATGTATGTATACATTTATATATGTGATTTTGTGATTGATCATTGTGTGATGGTTAGATAATTATGATCTATGAACTGTCTGTGTATTTGAGGTTTTGATCAACAGTGGGTATATGTAATGAATGATAAACTGATTCAAGTAGGTTCTTGATCTCACAAAGTTTTGGTAGAGTATTTGTTTTAATATCAATGATTGATATAAATGACTTGTAGATGATTAAACCTGTAACTGTAATGAGATTTAGTTGCTGGGTTTAAGTTACAGTGAGTTTTGGTGAAGATGATGATCCTAACGAAAACACCCCCACCATCTTTAAAGTGGACAAAATCACTTTAGGTGATTTCGGCCCATGTGTTTGATTTCGGCCCATAAGGATTTCGGCCCACATGTGTTTTCGGCAACTTAAGTGATTTCGGCCCATGTGTGGGATTTCGGCTAAAGGTGTTTTCGGCCATAGGGATTTCGGCACTTATGTGTTTTCGGCACTAGTGTGTGTTTGGCAACTTATATACTGTTAATACTTTATGTCATTAAATATGTTATTCAATTAAACTAAGCACTTGAGTAACTCAGTTAGTTTATTTAACTTTGTTAAATATGTATTTTGAGAACCTCATTGTTTGAGTAACTCTGTTAGTTGACAAATTCTGTTAAGTTGTTAACTGGGTTAACTGACTTACTCTGTTTATTTATTATTCCAATGAAGTGGATTAATTATATTATTCCATGAAATCTGTTAACTTTATTCACTCAGTTAACTTGCTAGTTCTGCTAGATGCCAACTCTGTTAAATGTATGGATGCAATTAACTGTTTATGTTGTATGATTAACTGCCAAACACACTTTGTGATATTACTGTGAGGATAGTTACATGTGAAATATTACGAACGTGAACTGATTTAATATACGTGCACTATAGGACTTGACTGATTAATTGTGAGCACTTAACTTAGCATACCGAGCAAACAAGGTGAGTTCACACTCTTACCAAGGCATGGGATTCCCGGGGTTGGGAATGGGATTGAAGAAATGGATTTGTACTTACAATGTTACTAGACTATCTACCATCGTCCTCGGATGCGCAGGATACTTACGTAAAACCTACGTAAACTTATATTCATTACTGCCTCGGGTTGTGTCAGGCACTTACGTAAAACCTACGTAAACTTATATTCATTACTGCCTCGGGTTGTGTCAGGCACTTACGTAAAACCTACGTAAACCCCCGCGTACTCCTGTCCTCGGTTGTGAAGGACACTTACGTAAAACCTACGTAAACTTTGTACGTACTACTGTTCTCGGTAAGAAGAACACTTATGGTTGCAAATAGTCTAGTGTATATGCAAACATGGGAAGCCCCCACTAATAGAACATACTATCGGCCCAGTATAGCCGCACGTTACAAAACGAACTTGCATTTACGAACTTACTTACTGTGAACTCGCTCAACTAGTTGTTGACTCTCTGTTACATGCCTTGCAGGACCTTAGGTACTTTTGGAGCTTGCACGGGAGGCTCAGTCGTTGTGGACATGGATCGTGAATGTGTTGTTAAACATTGTGACATTTTGTACTTAAACTTATGTTGGGTTTTACTTTATTGCTTCCGCTACACACTTGTTTATATTTGGTTTTGGAAACACCTATCGTATTGATGAATGACTTTTACTATATACTTATGTTCAATATGATTGGTGGCTTGATCCTGGTCATGTCACGCCTCCAAGCGGTGGTACTCCGCGTGTGGATTTTGGGGGTGTGACACAAACGGACTGTCAAATGAATCGATAATCAAAGACGTGATGAGGTTGAAAAGCTATACGAATTTAACGGGTTTATAACAATTGAATATCAAACAACAAGGAGTGGGGTAAGGATCCGTACCTTAATAATTCCAAAGTTATGCTACCTTGTGATAATATTTCAGATTTATACGGGCAGAGTTTATACTACTGATTAGTCTTTTAACCTAATTTAAATAACATGCACACAAACTAGGTTAGTAACTTAATACAACATTTACGATAACTCACGAAATTAAAATCCTCACAACGAATGACAAAGTGCGATACTTAAACATCCATCGGATTCACAATTAATGACAAAGTGAAATCACTTAAACATCCATCGGATTCACAACGAATGACAAAGTGTAAACACTTAAACATCCATCGGAATCACAACTAATGACAAAGTGAAATTACTTAAACATCCATCGGAATCACGACTAATGGCAAAGCATAACCCAAATTTGAGCAGCACTTAAACATCCATTGGATTGATTTCAATCAATCGGACATTGAATCGTATCAGCGATTGAGTTAATACCCTGTTCTGCAGCACCCCGCTATACTAATTTGTGTTTCGTGTGTGTTTTGAGAGTAATTGGACGATATCTCAGCGCGTATTTTGAGTTTCTTCGTCGTTTTTGTGCCCAGAATCAAGTCCCAACATCCTCTATTTATACTGAAATTTTGACATTGTCGCGGCCCGCGTAACCTTAAGTCTATCCTTACGTGGCCCGCGTAGTAACTTATTTTATGCATAGGGTTGCCACGTGTGGGACTAGCCTAGCTGAGTCGACAGATTTTTAAATTTCAACTTCGACAGCAAGTTATTAGGATAATCGTCAAGTAGGGAATACCCCCCCTGAGTTTTAGGGGCCCTAATCCTGATTCTGAAAATTCTGAAAATTCTAGGGTTTGTACAGAATTACTTGGGTGTCTTAATTAAGGTTTCCTATTGGGTAATTTATAAATAATAATAATAGTTTTGGTTGATATACAGAAGTATGGATCATAAAATAAATGTTTAGTTTATTATAAATTATTATTATTCTTTTTATTTCTAGAATAATGATTTTAAATTTATGGTCATTACAACTATTACCCCCTTAAAAGAAATTTCGTCCTCGAAAATTTTCAAATAAGAATATAACCTATCTCATAAGTAACGGAAACGGAATTTTCATAGCAGAGTTACTAACTTATATAACCAGAATCTCCTAAACACACATGTGTATCTGAAATTCATAATTACGTTCATGACTATAATTGTCAATTACCTTACATATGTGCCCTAATGGTCCTCCTATAACGCATCTTAATAAATATCTTACCGTACGAAAAGTCAATGGAGACTTACAGATAATAGCGTGACTATTGGTACTGATATCTCCTACTTAAACATGCTTAATCATAACTAAGATATATTCACATAAGGCAAAGCATGAATGATCACAAACATAAACAAATGAACATAGATCAAAGAGCAAGGTTCACCGTTACCTTGACTAAAATTCTATTGCGAGAATAGATTAGGGTATAGAGAGCGAATTGATTCTTCTCTGTTTCTCTTCTTATTATCCTCAGTTTGAGATAAAAATTATTTCCTATCGAACTCAAAAGTTTTGATTGCATCAGCAACTTCGGTGACATCCTTAAATTTTATGTACATGATCGACTTTCGAATTTGATCATTGACTGCCCACTTGCATTTCTCTGCCTGTGCTTCTGCTGATCATGCAACGTCTCCTACAATACTAGCCAACCTTGAAAATCGAGTCATGAACTCAGAGGCTGGTTCATCACTCCCCTGTCGAATCACTGCATACTCCCTGATATAAGCTTCTTTATCAGCGGTAGAAAAATACTTGTCGTAAAAGATGGTACGAAAGTCGACCCATGAAAGATTAGCGTCAAAATCATCCCCTCCTTTGACTTGCTTATATCCTTCCCACCAAGTTTGTGCGTCATCTTCGAGTTTGTAGGTAGCCAATCTAACTTTGTATTGCTCCGGAACTCCAAGAACTCCGAAGATCTTTTCAACATGAGCTATTCAGTTTCTTGCTTCGACTGGATTAGTAGCGTGACTAAAGGATTTCGGCTTTTGTTTTTGGAATTTAGCGATCCATATGTCTATACTATAGGTAGTATGGTTCGTGGTATTCTCACGAATTTCTTCACCAGAGATTGGATTCGTGTTATTACGTTCTGGATGACGAGTTTGTTGAATAACGGCCTCAGCTGTTTGAGCAACAAGGTTTGGAAGCAACCCGGCAACATCCTGGTTGATAGCATTAATTTCGTTTGGATCAACTGGAGTCTCATTCGAAGAAGTGTTGTTACGTACATGGTTAGTACGAGTACTCCTACGTAGCGGACGACGAGGAGGCATATCTATACGAATAGACATAGGAATTAAACCAAATAAGAGACCAAGTTGAATCCTATCATAGATATCTACCCATTCCTCACAGGTTTTAATTACTATCTTCAAGTTTTCTACAGGAAAGAGCCTTTGCTCTGATACCATAGCTGTAACACCCCAACCCAGAAGGGCTGACGTGTCACAATAACAGTATCATAAACAAAAGTCATAATTCCATTTATTTATTTGATAAGGATACAATCACACGACAAATGAACTTAAGGTTAATATACAAGTGGAGACATTCGACTTAATTAACTAACATCTTCAGATTTATTCCTAGGCTTTATTCTTCTCTCTTTTCCCCTCCCAAAGTAACCTGCGGACCTGTATATACAAAATTTTTACGGAATGAGCCAAATGCCCAGTACGGAATAATAGGCTCAAATAAGAAGTAACGCTTTAAATGTTATCCGGATGGAAAATGATACGATGCAAATGACGTAATTTCATAATATAAATCATACGGATGTACCCATGAGCCAAACTTAAAACGTGACAATACACAGGTAGCTACTCCTGCATAATTATCACACGAGATGTCGAGTTGGCATACCCGCTATCCACCTCCTTATCTTAAATCCTAGGATCGATCCATACGCCTCCTAATAGCCATATGTACCACACTTGTACTTAAGAGACGCCATGAACTGATCTCTCCGTCACGGATGGAGCACATGATGTTGATGCCGCAACAACATGCTCGTGGGACACTCCACGAGAAGCGATACTCAGGGTATCAGAGTACAAAAGGTCTTATTTACATAACTTATCAAAATACTTTTCATAACAAGACGTACCATATATTGGAACATGCGATAATGAATACAACTAACATAATACTATCGCATGACAGGAAAGCTAAATCCAAAGTTGTGATTAGAATAGAAATCAAACGGACTGTCAAATGAATCGATAATCAAAGACGTGATGAGGTTGAAAAGCTATACGAATTTAACGGGTTTATAACAATTGAATATCAAACAACAAGGAGTGGGGTAAGGATCCGTACCTTAATAATTCCAAAGTTATGCTACCTTGTGATAATATTTCAGATTTATACGGGCAGAGTTTATACTACTGATTAGTCTTTTAACCTAATTTAAATAACATGCACACAAACTAGGTTAGTAACTTAATACAGCATTTACGATAACTCACGATATTAAAATCCTCACAACGAATGACAAAGTGCGATACTTAAACATCCATCGGATTCACAATTAATGACAAAGTGAAATCACTTAAACATCCATCGGATTCACAACGAATGACAAAGTGTAAACACTTAAACATCCATCGGAATCACAACTAATGACAAAGTGAAATTACTTAAACATCCATCGGAATCACGACTAATGACAAAGCATAACCCAAATTTGAGCAGCACTTAAACATCCATTGGATTGATTTCAATCAATCGGACATTGAATCGTATTAGCGATCGAGTTAATACCCTGTTCTGCAGCACCCCGCTATACTAATTTGTGTTTCGTGTGTGTTTTGAGAGTAATTGGACGATATCTCAGCGCGTATTTTGAGTTTCTTCGTCGTTTTTGTGCCCAGAATCAAGTCCCAACATCCTCTATTTATACTGAAATTTTGACATTGTCGCGGCCCGCGTAACCTTAAGTCTATCCTTATGCGGCCCGCGTAGTAACTTATTTTATGCATAGGGTTGCCACGTGTGGGACTAGCCTAGCCGAGTCGACAGATTTTTAAATTTCAACTTCGACAGCAAGTTATTAGGATAATCGTCAAGTAGGGAATACCCCCCCCCCCTGAGTTTTAGGGGCCCTAATCCTGATTCTGAAAATTCTGAAAATTCTAGGGTTTGTACAGAATTACTTGGGTGTCTTAATTAAGGTTTCCTATTGGGTAATTTATAAATAATAATAATAGTTTTGGTTGATATACAGAAGTATGGATCATAAAATAAATGTTTAGTTTATTATAAATTATTATTATTCTTTTTATTTCTAGAATAATGATTTTAAATTTATGGTCATTACAAATACTTTCGAAAGATGGACACATGTCATGCTCGAAGATCACACAAAGCTTCATTAAAAAGGGTTTAAAAATATATAACTTTATATGCTTGAATGTTACATGTGTTCAAAAACGAAATATATATAGCGGTATTGGTTTTAAATTATTCCCTAATTTGTTTGCATAATCATAGCCAAAATGGCTAAAAATTATTCTTGAGTTTTAAAAACCTAAGCTCAATAGCTAAAAGCAACCAGAAAAACAACCAAAATATTAAAATTTACGTATTTATCTTTTGCATTTTTTGTTATATCTTATCTTTTAAGTAGTCATGGTAGGTCCATTCTAGTAGGTGTTAGTTAGCTAGTTTTATGCTATCTTAGTTTGATTTTTTGTGTATATGTACTGTTTTCGATTAACGAGATAAGGTGAAGAATTATTCCCAAAACAATACCTCTCTCTGATTACCAAAATTTATACAAAATCTAATAATTGTCATCAAGCTCTTCTTTCTACATTCTTTATACTCGGAATCATTAGTAGGCAACTCAATTTTAAACATGCCTACACTCCAATTGCCTCAAAACTAAACACTCTATCATTACCTTCACAATAACACTCTTTATCTTTACAAATGAGACAAATTTTCATAGAAACTGACTCCTTGATGTAAAAAATGAGCATTAAATGATATTTTTGTAAAATTTTTGAAAGACAATTCATATACTATAGCTAAGAACTTTAGCTTTTATATATTATAATTAGAGTGAAGGTCGAGGGGCACCCATCACTTAAACCCGGCTCTTTAACCCTTAAAGCCCAACCAATACATGTTGCCACCTCCTTCTAACCCCTTTCATCTAGAATTACATGGGGCACCATTCGTTTGAACCCCTTTGATCTTTACAACTAAATCTAAATAAATAAATATAAAATCACATAAATTAAAAACCTGAGACACCTGTCATTTGAACCCTTCAATCTTTGCAATTAAATCCAAATCACGTAAATTAACAACATTAATTTTGTTAAATAAAAGTTAATATCAAATCAAATAAATAAAATACGTATCATTAATTAATAAAAACAATTACAATAATTAAAAGTACAATTACAATAAAATTAAACTACTTGAAGTTTTAATCTGATAGGCTTGCAATGTGTGTTTCACAAAATCATATAGAAGCACAATTACACTAAAATTAAACTACTTATCGTCTGTATCGAGGATATTCAAATTTGATGGGCTAGCAATGTGTTCCACAAGATCTTATCGAAGCCTAAAATGTGTCTTGATTCCACAAATCCACTATGATATCATAAGCAATGACTCCATCGCTCGGAGGGTTCATTACGTAATTTGGTGATATTTCATTCCCGTCATCCTTTAAAACCATGTTGTGCAATATGACACTAACATATGTCGCATTCCTTACTTTCTCGTGCTTTAATGTGCGTGCCTGTCGATTAAGTATACTTCATTTTGATTGAAAAACACCAAACGCTCGCTCCACATATTTTCTCAAAGACTCTTGCACCTTCTTGAAAGTTTTTTCTTTCTCTTCGAGTTGGCCATGCAAAAGATTTCACAAAAACATACCAAGTCAGGAAAATCTCATCAGTAAGATAGTAGCCACGTCTGACTATTTGTATTGTCGCCACTAACCTAAAATGGATACCTTGGGACAATTACATGCACTTCATTCGTGAATAATGGGGGGTTGATAGAGAACATCGAGGTCGTTGTTCGAACTGGCAACACCAAAGTATACATGTCAAAACCATAAATCATTTCACATAACCACTTCAAGCATGATCAAAGGGTATTTGTGATCAGCTCTCGAAAATTAGCGTCTTAAACTCGTGAGACACATTGCCTATATGATATGTGTACAGGCGATGCTACAAGGCATCCTTGGAAGGCCCTATTAAGCTTCATGTGCATTATACAAACGTGCAATGTCGTGGCTAGTCGGTTACGTAAAAACTTTTTACATATAATAATCGAATTGCAAAAATATTCTAGGAATTTACTGTCACACCCCAACCGACGACGGAAACATCGGAGTGAGACGAAAACGAGATTGCTCATTGCAACATAACACTAAAAGCGACAATAATTTGAATAAACTGATTTCATTTCATTGATACAAATAGTCAAGTTACATCATGTGAAATAGAAATACAACATTGATTCAAATACAACAAAACAAGTTACAATACGACATAGTTCAAAATTTGATACAACATGATCTAAAGATTTCTAAGTGTATCTAAAGCATCTTCGCTACACCCATTTTAATATCATCATCATCATCATCATCATCATCATCATGCAATATGTCAAAAATACACGGTTCAATACAAAAGTATTGGCGAGTATACAAGTTTAATATATAGCATAAGTATAAAGTTTTAAAACAAATCCACATGGCAAACTAAATTATCAAGATTAACATTAAACTGACATGTGAATATTCAAGTCAACTCAAGGTTTAACGCAAGGATTAAAGACTTAACATGACCTCACGTTCACGGGCGGTGCGTTACTCCTATAGCGCTATACATGTTAAGGGCATGCTCGTACGAATTTAATGACAAGTTTATCACAAAACGAACAAACCCAGATCAACGAATCAAGTATAACGTATGCATGCATGTATTGGATTGTTTATGCATTTTGATAAAGTCTAAGTGTAACTGTGTAGACACTTTCGGACATATTTGCTTATGCCCAAAATCACCCGAAGGGTTATTATTAAGACCTATAAGTAGTGGCGGAGGTAATGTGTTAGTAGGGGTAGCACGAGCTACGGCTCAATCATGTATTCGTAGTATAAAAATACCCCTCAACTCCGTCTACGTAGTTTAAAATTTTGTATTTTTTTCCGGTTTTATACAAATGATATTCCTGATTTAAAAAAATGGGATACCTCTATTTTTTGTGCTAGATCCGCCACTACCCATAAGAAACCCAAATTACGTCTCCGGATCAGTGTCGTTGGGCATTAATATATCGAATTCTCACATCATCACGTAGGAAAATTATGCTAGTTTTAATTAGAAAATCATAATGTGTTTGTATGTGGCAAAATGGTGGTAGCTGGTACACCCTTTTTTATATAAATCGTCCCATGCCATAAAATCTTTACTATACAAATTTCCATGCTACAAAAAGTAGAGAGTTATCACACAGCTGATGATTTTAAATAAAGTAAAGATTGACTAAAATGAGTTAGCGTAATTCTTTTTATACATCTACTAATTCTATAATGAATTATCCCCCACTTGTAGTGGAGTGGTGGAAAGAACTTTGGGTTTCCTTGGAGACCCGGGTTCGATCCCCACCCCTTGCATTTTGGGGGAAAATGACCCCAAACTTGTTGAGGGGTCATGACAATGATGGATTAGAGCCTTGTGTGCGTTATAGCCCGGGTTCGAGTCTTGAGCCGCACACGAGTTTTCTATTACAGCGCGGTTACTCCGGCTCTTGAGTGCGGAGGCTGCAACGACAGTCAAGTGGCTGTCGGTTGGAAATTTTCTCGTGGAGCGCCTATGGTCAACCTCGGATGCCTCGCCCGAGGGGGACTAGGACCCATGCAATGTGGGTGTGATCCTCTCGACTGTTGGAGTCAATCGCCGTTAAAAAAAAAAATTCTATAATGAATTGTTGACCTGCAAAAAAATTATAGGGGCGACAATGTGACATCCATGTAGGCAGGGTTGGCCCAAGTAAATAGTAGGGGCCCCAGCCCCAATTTTTTAAAAGAATTATATATTATTAAAAATTACTAAAGTAAAAATCTAGGGGTAAACCACGGAAGCGAGTTGAACGACGAGCCTCTTGGACTCAATTGTTCGAGCCTACGACTCTTCTACCTTAGGTTAGTTAAATTTCTTGTTCTATTAATTTGTTTGCTTTTGTTTATTGTTGCTTAATACCTTAATAATTTGTTAATTTTTGATGGTTACTTTGGTTAATTGTTGGTTGACATCTTGTTGTGAACTTTTGATGAGACCATACACTTACGTTATTCATATTTTCATTCATAATCAAAAGATAAAACTTGCTTGCCTATAAATAGGCTTACAAGTTACAACCAAAGAGAAACATACATAAGAATACTAACTTAGAGCATTTACATTAAAGCCTCTATATACATGCATTCTATATAAATATGATTTAGAGGGGAAAAAAGAGAAAACAACAAAAACATTGCTACATTGAAATCTCTAAAATAGAGGAAAAATATATAGAAACTAAAGTATACATCTATATATAGAGGCTCACATTTTTTTTTTGAACAACTCACTATTTATATATATAAATAGAGCCAGCAAGCAGCAGCTGAGAAAGCAAAGTACTAGAGACTCACATTTAACCCTCTATATGTTTATTGTAAGTGTATAGGAAAGAGAAAAAACTAATAAAATAAGTGTTTATGAATATGATAAAGATAAAGAGTTGGATGTGAGAGTTTTTAGGAAGTAAATTTTTTTAGAGAAAGGTAGTGTTATTATAAAGATAGAGATGAAAGGTCCAATGCGAATGCTCTTAACCCAATACACACAACTACTAACTTGAAGGCGATAACGATAAAAATAAACCGGAAATACATAGGTGCATAGTAACGTAAGGAAAGTAGCATGTTTGTGGTGACGTGGAATGGAACAAGAAATTGCATGCAACACATAATTTTTTTCTAATTAAGTTTTAACATTCTGTGTTAGACATCTTGTATTAGCTTAGTTTTATGTTTGATTAATTTGTTGTTCTTAATTGTTATAATTTGTCCTCCTCTTAAAGTTTTTTTAGTGTTATACCGCTATGAAAAATCTTGAGCGCTTGCCATAAAATTTTGCAATCCCTTCCCTTAACCCTTCATAATTAATAGTTGATAGAGAATGAGAGTAGTTGAGATGAAAAATGTTATGGAAACACTACAACTTCTCTGCAACGTTCTTTTCCTACATAAACAAACTCAAAACACTAAACGTAAAATTTTGTTTTTCTTTTAACTTTCGTTTTTGAAGATTTTTTAAAATTTTGTAACAGATTACAAGTTTTAAAAGTATTGTTTTACGAATTTTTTTATGGTATTAAATTGAACTTATCTAAGAAGTGCATTAAATTAAGGCTCATTCTATTCGCACCCTCCCCCCCCCCCCCCCCTCCCCTCTTACTGATTACACCCCCCTTGTGAGAGGAAAACTGTCGGTCTCACGCAGGCCCCACCTGTAAATATGTGAGAGGAGGGGGGTGTAGAAAGTAGATAGTAGTACCAACGTTAGCATACTGGAGAGTAGTAGGTCGAAACTTTGAACCAAACTTTGCAGGTGTAAATCGTACTTGCATTGCTTTATTACTATTTTGTTGTAAATCGTACTTTCTTTGCATTGTTTTTGTTTGTTGTACGTAAATCGTACTGCAATTGTTTTTGCTTTCTTTTTCTTTTTCAGTTTTCTATTATTATTGTTATTATTATAATCACACATGGTAAAAACTTATTCTCACACGGTGTTATACGGCCCGTATAACCTTATACAGCTCGTATACACCATGTGAGATAAGCTTTTAGGGTGGTCGTATATAATGCTCGTATAATGTTATACGGCCCGTATACATTTGGTCGTATAACATTATATTGTTCGTATAATGTTCTACGGCTCGTATATATGTAAAACAAAAAAAAAACATTCCATTGCATCTATTTCTGTGCACCAACATTCTATACGGGCCGTATAATGTTATACGGCTCGTATACACCTAGGGATGTGAAAATAAGGAAATAGGGGTGTAAAAATAGGACCATTATTATTTTCATTGTTGTTGAATGGTGTACTGTAATTGTTTTTTCTTAACAAAATAGCCCCTACATTTTTTTGTTTGATAAGAAAACTGAATAGTTAAACCCTTTTTTTAAAACAAATTCTACACCTAAATATTATATAACTTTGCATTTAGGTCATGTGTAGTTTACATATTTGCATAGGGAGAAGTTAAAAACTCATGTTTTCATATGAAATTTATAGATATGCAAATCATACCCTTGTAGTTCATACATAAGTTTTCTTGCATATATAAGTATATAAATCTGAAATATTATCATTTCATATGTCTATTTAGGGGGTATTCATAGTTCCTTTTCCAGTGAAACATTCATTGTTATCTTTGTTTATGGCTCCAAGTGAAAACAACTCCATTTAAGATATGGGTACATTTCACTAATTAGAACAAATGCTTCTTGATCGAAAATAAATAATTGGTTACTTTTAAATGTGTGGATTACAATCATGTGGAACAGTAGAAGCAATCTACATTAAGTTGAAAAATAAATAAAAGTCCTAGACACTCAAATTAACAATTAGTACATTTTTTCCTCTTAAAATATGTTTTTCTCCTTACACGCATCAAATGACATTTCCACATTAATAAATGAGTTTATTAATGTACACTCAATGTTGCATAGCATACAAGATCTTCCCGAGGCTCGGCCGACGCTTAAATAATTAAAGAAAAAAAAGGGGAAACTAAAAAGCCGTTTAACTTTACCGTTGCATACATTTACCCCACTATATAACAACCCCGTTCACTTGTAACTTATCACCACCCGCCGTTTTCAAAAGTTGCAAACTTTTCTCAGCCATTTCACTATAACAACTCTGACGCCGTCAACGACCTGAAGATGGCCAACTCCTGGACTGACGTTGAAGATATTGCTCTTTGCGAAGCATGGGAGGAGGCCATGACCGATCCTCCACGACGAGGACACGATGGGCTCTGGGTTCGTGTTCAACAGATTTTCGCCCAACTACGTGGTCCGGACCACAACCGGACCGTTGACGCATTATCCTCCAGGTTTCGTGTCCTGCGGTTGGAATCTGAGAGGTTTGATCTATATAGGGATGGCAATCAAACCCGAACCCGCTGGGTAAACCCGAAACCCGACACATTTGGGACGGGTTTGGGGTTGGTTAATCGGGTTTGGGAATTGTTTTTATTTTTTTCGCGGGTTTGGGATTTAGTGATATACCCGTTTACCCGACCCAATTACCCGATAAAGTGTACCCATTTACGCGATTGTATACCCGGTATAATTTCTTTTATATTATTAAATACGTATATATATGATACATCCATTTTTTATACATATATGCATTATATTTTGTATACATTGTAGTTATTTGATATATATTTTTATAATGACAATACAAAATGTAACCGGTTAGTAGTTACCCGATAAATACCAAATGGGTTTTGAGATGAGTATACCCAACGAGTAATCTTTTTAAATTTACGGGTTTACCCGAAACTCGCGGGTATACCCGATACCCGATGGGTATTTACCCGCTAGAAACCCGACGGGTTTGGGACAAGCTTATCTAACCGGGTTTGGGTTTGGGATGACCTAAACCCGTCCCAAACCTGACCCATTGCCATCCCTAGATCGATATTTCAAGAAAGTGGAGACATAAATGTCGGACCTTGGTGAGGACGATCAGAAGGAAGTGGCCCTCATCAACTACCGTCATGACGAGGGACATGAATTCAAACATGTCTCGGAGTGGGAGGCTATTAGGATATGGTTTTAGAGTATTATGTGTTGTTATTTTGGTTTTTATTTTTATTATGTTATGTTTTGATGTTTAATATTAATAGTGTTTAATATAAAAATTTTTGACTCCGTTAACATGATTATAAGTTAGAAAATTGGGACTAAAAAATTTAACTAAAAAAGAACATGTTTATATCGTTTAAAAATAACATGTATGTTAATGGGATCCCATGTTATAATGTTTATAAGTTATAAAAATTTGACTCCATGAACGGGATCCCATGTATGCACAAAAAATACAAAGCTGCGTCGTTGCCGACGCTTCCGAAGCTTCACGGACGCGTTAGCAAAACTGAGGCGAACGCTTCATCGGACACGTGTCGCTTGAAAAGAGAACGGACGCTTCAACATGAAAGGCGGACGCTTCCGAGGCTGAGTAGTCCTTCCAATGACGCAGGAGGGTGACAAATTTGAAAACACTCTTAGTCAACCAACATTTTGGTAATTTTCCCTAATTAAAAATCAAAGGACTAAGATACAGCATGTAAAGACCCAATGATATAAACGATAAAACAACTTCAATCAATGTCATTAATAATACACACCTTTCTATGGATGTATTGTCTTTATCACCAGATTTACATAGTATAGGAGGAAAAGTTAAAATCAAGCCGTGCTTCATTTAACAAGCAAGCATGCATTAAAGTAGGGCTGTTCATAAAGCTCGCGACTCGTAGCTCGCTCGAAAGAAACTCGAGAAAAACTAGCTAAAAAAACTCAATTTGAGATGACGTGAACCAAGCTGGCTCATTTTGTAACCAAGCCCAGCTCGAGCAAAGCTCGGCTCGGCCCATGGCTCGACTCGTTGGCTCGTTCTTAGGCTCGTTTAACTCCGACATAAAGCTCAAGCGAAGTTTAACCGGCTGAATTAATTTCGAGCTTGAGCTCGACCCCACCCTGGCTCGACTCGGCTCGACTCGTTTACAGCCCTACATTAAAGTGATATATACCATACTAGGTTATATACCCGTGAGTTTCACGGGTTATGGGTTGTGTTAAAAAAATCTATATCTATAAAATAATAACTTCACGTAGTAAGACACATGTTTGACAGACCTTACTGACACATGTTTGACGGGGTATGAGTTGTGTTAAAAAAAATCTATATCTATAAAATGAATTAATTTAGTTTTATCATGGTGTTACCTATAATATATGACGAATTTTGGTACCACTTCATTTTTGTCTAATTTTTATACATATGTTTAGCTTGTAATCGTTTATGTGTTATACTATGAAACACTAATCGATTGTAGTAATATGTGTTATGCTATGAAACAATAATATATCAAAACTATGCTTTTGATAACAAAACAAAATACATATAGAAATACCAATACAAATTACAAGTAAAAACTTCTTTGTATACAACATTAGATGTCCTATTAGTAAGGTTACCATCATTATCAAGAATTGATAATTTGAGTCCGTCTCTGCTCTTGACTCTCGACATAGCCACGTAAAGTTGACCATGAGAAAATACTGGATTTTTCAAAAACAAACCAACTCTGGATAATGACTGCCCTTGACTTCTATTAATTGTCATGGCGAAGCATAAAGCAACAGGAAACTGTCTTCTTTGGAATCTAAAAGGAACCTTCTTATCCGACGGTATTATACCAATTCTAGGAACAAAAATTCGAGCACCAATGTTGCTTCCAGATATCACTTCTGCTTCAATAACGCGATTTCCAAGTGATATCACCTTTAAGCGAGTTCCGTTGCACAACCCATTTTTTTGATCAATATTTCGGAGGAGCATGATGGGAACACCGACCTTTAGTACTAATTTGTGATTTGGAACACCTGAGATCTTAAGACCATTTAGTACGTCAGGAGAGTATAAACTTTGATCAAAACCATCCTGTAGATTTTCTGTCTCACAAATACTATCCGAACTTAGGTATTCCTTGGAATCTCCTGGGAACATCAATAACAACTGAGAATTAATTTCATCAACAACTTCATTCGTCGGTGCAAGAATGGCTCTTTCTTGGTAAAAGCCGGAATTTTGGTAATTTTCAAGAAGAGAAGGATAAACAAAATCTATAAGACTTGAAATTGGATCAGCGGAATCCATGATTAAAAGATGGCAAATTGGATTTAAATAATCCCAACTCACTGTTATTGGCCAATAATAATCCCAACTCATTTAATCACCAATAATAATCCGAACTATTCACTTTTGTTTGTAAAATACTCCCAGTTAAAAAAACACTAATTAGGTTAAAAAATTGCTGATGTGGCATGCCACGTCATCTGCCACATCAGTTGCCACGTAATCGAAAAATGCCACGTAGACTGCCACATCAGCTGCCACGTCATCAAAAATGCCACATCAACTGCCACGTCAGCAAAATTGCTGATGTGGCATGCCACGTCACCTGCCACGTCAGCAATTTTTAAACCTAGTTAGTGTTTTTTTAACTGGGAGTATTTTACAAACAAAAGTGAATAGTTCGGATTATTATTGGTGATTAAATGAGTTGGGATTATTATTGGCCAATAACAGTGAGTTGGGATTATTTAAATCCAATTTGCCTTAAAAGATCATCAGGTATGTCTATAATCGCATCACCATCGTTAGATCCGCCTAGTCTCCCTTCACCCAAATCCAACAACCACTGAGCAAAGATTTGTGTTTGCTCGACATCATGCATTCCACTTCCTGCACTCAATCTCATGTTCTTGGTTAAAGTGAGTACTTTGCAATGGTCTCATATGTACGAAGAAGTCAACGAAGCATTAACAATGTCTTGTCTAGTACCACCTTGAATGAAAGGAAGAGTTTGTCGGAAATCTCCACCAAATACGATTGTTTTACCTCCAAATGGACTTTCGGAATTATGAGAACCATCAAATTTCAATATGTCTTTTAAAGTTCTATCCAAAGCTTCAAAACCATGTCTGTGTATCATTGGTGCTTCGTCCCATATAATCAATGATGTTTTCTTTAATAGATTTGCAACATCACTGTTAGGGATTATAGGACAAATTGAGTCTTCGGTCAGATTAACCAGAATGAGAAATCGAGATACCTCCTATAAGAAGCAAAGATGCAATCCCACTTGAGGCAACATTTAAAACAATTTCCCCTTTCGATCTTAGAGATGCAGATACAGTTTTCCAAAGAAATGTTTTACCGGTACCTCCATAACCGTAAACAAAAAAAACACCACCTTTGTTGTCTTCAACGGCGTTAATGATATCATGATAAATAAATCTTTGTTCATCGGTTAATGAAACTAAAAGGTTCTCAAACTCCTCTTGAAGATCAATTCTGTCATAATCCAGCTCTTCAGTAATCAAACGATTATTTGAAGTAGAAATCAACTCATGATCAGGGTAAGGCATTGTATTAAAATTTCGTAAGCTGGAATTATTACGAATTAAAATCTTCTCAATCTCGTACAATGTGAGATTTTTAACTTGATCATCAGTAAGGCATAAATCTGAAATAACACATTAAAGATATATTTTTAGATTAACATAATCCAATGTATAAGAAACAAATATTTGTTATAATCTAAAAGAAGTGATTGGATAAAATATAACATTTTAACGTGATTTAAATTTTATTCAAAGAAGTATATATATTATTATATATATAAATATATGTGAATGTGAATTATAAACATAAAGATTATAAATAAACCTAAAAATAGTAATTATAAAGTACTTATACCTGGAGCCTTTAAAATAAGTCGTTGTTTATAAAGGATGCCATCTGATAGTAATTCCCATGTTTTTTGCCATACACGTTCCGGCAAAGACAGAGTGTGGCACGTCAACATCGTAGCAAACAATGCGCGAAGATAAAAACCGGAGCCTGAATGACTTGCTTCTTGGATAGCTTCTATATATTCCATATCATCATCTAATAGACCGTGAGCATAAAATGCTTCTCTAAAGGTATTAAATTTATGACCATTTACAGTGAGGATATCATCAAAGGATCGGAGACCTTTAACTTTGTTTAAAAGAATCCTCAAAAAATAAGCCTCGCCAAGAGTAGGAGAAACAGCATGAATTCTTCCAATTGAAAAACCAGTAGTTTTCCTTCGTTTCCAACACCGTTCATCCTTTTTCCACACAACCTTTGTAGGGAATTCAACGTAAGTAAGCTCTCAGGCCACGTCATCACTTTGATTACAATCCATCCAAGATGAAAACATTGAAGAATTCATTGACGGCCTGTTGAGGACTTGATCAATATCATCGTCTTCACCATATACGACATTTTGTTGGTTCGGAAGATGAAATGGGAGACGAATAACAGCAGGATACCTATAGTGAACATCATATGCGAATATACGCCTTGATGCCTCACATGCAGACAAATATCGACAATCATAGTATTTTTTATCTCATCCACCGGCGGGTCAGGTTCGTTTGATGTGTTACTTTCAACAATGGAAACGGTAACCCGATCAGGACCTTTGTTGATATATTTAAACAAATACTTTATAGATCCGGCCTGATTGCACCATTCAACATTGATGTGGGACTGATATCTCTTCAAAAGTGTTTTGTTGTAAGGAACAACACTTCTGTTATCTAACTTAACTCCAGATTTTTCAACAAATGTTCCTGAATCTCTTCTTCTGTAGAGAGGAAAACCATCCCTATCGATAGATGTATGATCACAAAATTTCTTTGGAAAGCCCTTCGAACACTTATTATCTACCATGCATGGACAGTTGATGTTGTCATCACCACAAGGACCATGAATCATGAAATCACTGACAAGAGTATACAACTCTGGATCATCGTTTTTGTCGGGAATTTCAGCGGAAATGAGGGGATCAATGTGTTCAACAGTTGGAAACTTGTGATCGGGATGCATAAATAAACATATATGCGCATGCGGCAACCCACGCTTCTGAAACTCCACAGTATAAACAACTACAAAAATGAAAGAAAATAAGATATTTAATGTTTGTATTAAAATTTTAAATATCCATAAAAAAATTAGTCTTCATAGTGAATACCTGCTGACACTTTGCCAAGTAATGACTTCTCCTTCAAGTCTTTAATCAAAGCATTGAGCTTGATTTTAAACAATCTAGATAGGATATCAGGCCGGTCTTCAGGACTTAAATTGCTGTCCTTAAGAAATCTTTTAATTTCAGGCCATTTCGGATTACATGTTACTGTTATAAAAAAATCTGGATATCCATACCACTTACATAGAGACATTGCATCCAAATAGTTCTGCATCATATACCGAGCACCTCCAGTAAATGACGAAGGCAATATGACACGCTTTCCAGTGGTGGATACATTTATATTACCATGGTTACGTAAATTGGAAAGGTTCTCATAAGTATCACATCTTAGAACCTTCTGTTGATGACGTATGTAATTTAGTCTCTCAGTTTCAATCATGGTATACGCATCAACTAAGAATTGTTGAAATAGGCGACGTGAATTTAGAATTAATGAAAACACACCCTGCCTGTCTTGTATCCTGTATGCAAAGAATTCTCTCATAGTGACATATGTTCGTTTGGTTGATGTCGAAGGAGTAACACCTCTATGAGGAATGTCAATTCTGTAGCAATCATCACCATAAGGAAACAAAAGAGGATACTAGAGAGCAAGATACGAGGGATGTAACTCACTAATACGTTGTAGACCACAAGATTTCGTTTCAACAATAATATCTCTATTTTCTAAGGAATCGCCAATGTCACCAACAATTAAAGCTGCCACTTCAGAAGCGGTTGGTAAGTTGTATGTTCTTCCATCTTGTTGCCTTCTTCCAATGAGCCGCAACTTTAGGTCAGCCTGGCAGTTTTCTTTAAAAAAAATCTCTTACAATCCGATATGTTTTAACCAAAACATTCTCCGAGTCTAACATATTCTGTATATGTTGTATAACTTGAAGATCAAGATCCCGAGATGTTGATGAAGAAGCTTTATTAGATTCACTAAAAAAATAAACACATTCAGGTTTTATTTCAAAATATAACACATTCTTAACAAATGTAATGGTAACATTGAATACGTACCCAAAAACGGCTTGTCTATTTGAAACTTCATTGTCAGTGTCATATATATATATAGTTGGGAGAATTTTGGTTTAGATCCATCTTCTGGTAGAAGACTTCCCATTCTATGGTAATTCTGACCACCCAATCTGAATATATAAGGAGCATTGCCTCTATTAATGGTAGAATCAACTTTTCCACCAATGGACGTAAATGAGAACATGGAATTGTATCGACGGATGTTCTTCAGGAATGCCTTGCTTTTTGAATCTAAAGAATTAAAAAGACACTGATAACTCGGAGGTGGTTCCTTCATGTTAGGAAGTTGAACTTTACCATATGCACAACACATTGAATAACTTGAATTTAATTGGCTTTTTGTACTCATTCTACGAGCTTCGTCACCCCATAATTTTGCTTGGCATATTTGGCAAGTGACATTCTGATCAAAGTGATCAACGTAATCTGTTGAAAATTATTTTAAAAATACTTGTAATTAGAATTTTTAAAGTTGGATGCAAATTACAATTAATATTAATTATACACTATATATTAATGTAACATGTACCTTTTGAAATGCCGACGAATTCGTCTTTTTTAATATCACTTTCATGAACTTGTTCAATGGATAAGTCATTCAAATTTCTTTTATCAAAAATACTCTTGCTTAAATTTTGCCTATGTTGACTGTTACAAATGTCCATGGAATTATTTCTGTTTCTGTAACCAGCCATATCTATGATAATGAAAATAAAATTACGTTAAGAATATATTTGTACGTGCTGTGGGGAAATAATTTTAATATAGTACCTGATGTAATGTCAGAGAAAGGGCTTCTCATACTTCCATTGGTACAATTACTAAAAGATAGTGAATTTTTGATGACATTCTCTTTGTTATTAAAAACATGATCTGCAACAGAACAGTTTTTAGCCTTTCTTGAATCCAAATATAGTTTTCGTAATTTTCTCCTGTCCTGACTCTCAGACTTGGTAGTATCTGTGTTTAAACCTATACAAAAAGATAATATTATAATTATAAGATATAGGAAATTACTTGAAAAATAATATTATAAATCATTAAACAAATAACTTACGATGAGTGTTAATAGACATTGTAGTAATATTTGACAATGGTGTTGTATTTATGTTGGAATAATGATGCATATCTGTGAAAATAATAAAAAAGTAGTTAATTAAAAAATTATATATCCTAACTTTGAGCAAGAGGAATCACATTAGTAATTAACGTTTACATTAAAATAACAATGTTTTAATTTTGGAGATATTATCTTTGAGATTCTAAACTTGTGTTCATTTATTTGGTTGTAGACACCGGAAAAGAATCTATACATGTCAATAATAAAATGAAGACAAGTTTAGATAATATTGTTCAAAACTCAACTTTTTAGATTTAAAACCTAGGATAAATTTAAATAACCAAATCCAAACATTAAACATTCATTCATACAGCTGAGTTAAACAACATAAGTTTCCAAAAATACAGCTGATCTTAAACAAAATAAGTTTTCAAAAACAGATAGTAGATATCCTAAACATGGATTAATAAAAGTCTTAACAATAGATAGATATGATCATTTTTCCATCTTAGGAATCAAAAGTGACTTAGGTCCTTCATTCATAGATAAAGGATCTTTACTTTCAGATTCGTCACAATCAAATTCTTCCGCAAGAGTACGCTTCAGCTCAAGTGGGGTCTTTATCTTTCCTCCCCTTTTGTTACGCAAAGCCATACCACCAGCACTTGAATCCATCAACGAACCCCTTGTATCCATCAGTAAAACCGGGGTCTGATAATCAGTGGTGACTGATATAGAATCCTTCATATCAAGGTAAATAGATTTGTTAATATAGATAAGAGTTTGTATTTTGAAATAGCAATGTGTTTAAAATAAATAAAAAACATAATACCTTCGAGTAAGTAGTATGTTTTCTCGTCTTGCGCTTCTCTTTGCTATAAGTGTTGAAATCTAATTTAAATAGAAAACCTGAATTAGAAATATAGAGTTACAAAATAAAAATAAAAAAAGACTGATAAAACAATACAAAATGTAGACCTTCATTGCAAGCTAAAGGAACTTTTGTTGCTGATTCGTCATGATTATATGATTCCACAAGATTACGCTTCAGCTCGGAATGTACCCTTATGTTTTCAGCATTTTTTGCAGCAGCAGATAATGATCCAGTGCTCGAACCAATCAGTGATATCGGGGTATCATCCTTAATATTGATATGGAGATAATATATTATTGTAAACAATATTTGCTAAAATCGCTAATCACAATCCGTAATATGTAATTCTAAATATGAAAGTAAAAGAATAAATAGGTTTTATCAAATAGTTTGTTTAGAAAAAATACCTTCAGATCGACAGTTTCGGTACTTTCAAAATCACCAGATGTGATATTCACCGAGTTTGAAAGGTCAACCTACAGTTGGTAAACAAATAAAGGAGTGTTAAAATTGATGAAGCAAGAATGTAGGTCCAATACGGTATAACTGTAACGACTTAGTATAAAAAAGGTTAGATAATTACATGGTCAATCCCTAACTTTGATTCAAGCTGGGAAATTATTGCGGGATCATTAGAAAATCTTTTGACAGTGAATGACTTGTAGTTATTATCCACGTTAAAGTGAGAAATCTCAATCTTAAATGCCATCTTTTTGCCAACCAAATTACTAATTTCATCAGGGAGCAAATTATCCGTTTCACCCTATATAAAAACAAAAGATATAAAAACAATGGTAAGGTATGTGAGTTTTTATAAATTAAAAGTAAATGGGAAAACAGTAAAACCAAAACGCATACATCAACAAACTTATCAACCAACTCTTGAGCACTCTTTCCAAGTAATTTTCGAGCTACATGGTCTAACAAAGTTAGAGATGCAATACCGGTACCATCTTGTATCCTAATTTGAAGTTTCAACCTAAAACAGATTAATAAAAGAAGTTAACTTATACATTCTAAAGTATAAAATTGTTAAGTTATCATAAGGTTACGAATTTACCTGGGAACCACAGAAACACCTTTTTCATTGCAAACATCATTTATGCATCGAATGGTCTGTTTGTCCTCACTTAAATCTAATCCATCATCATCATCACTTATAAAATACAAAACAGTAACCTTCTTCATACAATCCTTACAAGAATTGTAATACCACTCAACACCAGGAGGGAAACTTATGATTGTACCAAGCACAATCACATTCTTTTGTTGTTTGATTGTATTAACCTCATCAATGTTTTTGAACTCAGTTTCAAGCAAAAAATCATCATGAATACTTTTGCCAGCTTGAGATGAACCCAAAGGACGGCCTGAAGAACCGAGATCCGATTTTCTTTCAAGTAACCTTGATATGATTAAAAATATAATTGGTCAATAAATTATGAAAACTTAAAAATTTGTGCCATAAAATAATAAAATCAAACAAATAAATTTCCAAAAAAAAAATGTATGCATTACCTCTTTTGAAAATCAATTAACCCATCAATGCTTTCTTTCAGATACAATGTGCTGTTTTGAAAACAACTGGAGACATATGCCTTACCTAGATAGTTAAGAAAAAAAATTATATAAAAAAGTTATGCAAAATTATATAGAATCTTAAAGAGCAAGATAAGGTTATTAAATAAGTAAAAAACCTTCATGAAAGGTATATCTTCCAAACTGAAGTATCACAAAAACATCACTCGGTTTGTTTTCCATAAACTTTGACATTTGCACCGCACAATCTCCCCACAAAGTGACATAAACATTAAGGTACCTATTTAAAAAAAAATTATAAAACTTGACATAATTGATCAATGTATAAAAAAATTCAAAAAAAAAATTACATGTAACTCTAAATCACGAAATTGTAAGCTCATTTTTTTGGTCAGATTGTCATTTCTGCTTGTATGATCAATCATAGGAAACCAACCATCAACGTAACCAATTATATCTATAAAGAAACAAAAAAAATTAGTATAATAGAACGGGAGTAATATAAGTAAAATAGATTTGTTACTAAACATCAAATAAATATGCACTTACCAACAGGAGAGTTTTGTGGAATAGCACGATTGCGAAGAACATCAAAAGAAGTAAAAGTGAATCCATGAATTGATCCACCAAAGTCATCACAATTCATGATGTCGGTAGAGAAATTGAAAAACAGTTTATGTGGATGGTTAGTCGGGCGGTACGGAGACAGGTTGTCGCCAATTTCAAACTTAGTAACCAAGACACAACGTTTTTCTTGAAGTAGTTTTCCATACTTTACGAGATAATTACCAGCCACAGTTGCTTGAATTTTGGAACCCTATCAAAAAAATATAAAGTTTTATGGTGTAACCTACAATATAAAATTAATATAAATGAATGTGTTATAAATTTATAAAGTACCTCCTCATCCATGAGGATCAATTCTACAGCATGAATAGCATTCTTCACTTTAAATGATAGTAGCTTCCAAAGCTTGACTATGCGGACTTTAATAGTCAAGTTTGTCTTGGTTACATCCAATTGATTAAGAGAGGTAATGGTAGGATCCACCATTGAGCTAGCATAGACACAATCAATTTAACTCAAAATCCATTAATCCATTGAAATTAACCAACCAAAGAGAATTATTTTAATCAAAACACATTAAAAATACGAATACATATAGAAAAGAAAGAAACTACCACTAACTTACACCCTAGAAATATGGAATAATAGATAGATAATAAAGTACCACCTACAAAGCAAGATATACAATTAAACAAAGCTTGGAAAACAACTGCATTAACATGAAATAAAAAAGTGGGAATAACTTGATGGTGGTAACAACTTGGGTATCTTTTTGATCTACATGGAATTATATTTTTTAACCTTATTCATGGAGCTCCAACTTGATCCACTTTTTAAACTAATTCCCAATCTTGAAACTACACTAACTTGATCTACTTTTTTTCTTTTCTTTTCACTTATTCCCTTTCAAGGGTTTGCTAAAAGAAAGTAAAGCACGATTCTTGTGGTGTGGTGAGCATACTTTTTTATCCATCTATCCAGCTCAAGAAAAGTAGTGGGTTCCTTTTCTTTTCCAACCTAACACTAACTCGACATATTGACTTTGTGAAGAATGCTTTACTTAACCAAACTTACTCCTCTCTAGTCTATTTCATTTTCATACTTATATTATATTATTTTATTATTTATAAAATACAACGTTTAAGGTGTTCTTGTAAATTAAAATACAACGTTTGGGCTATTAAGATGGGGCTTAAATATGTGTTTAATAAATATAGATAGGGCTTGCTAAATCTAATGAACGTTTGGGCTGTTCTAGGCCATACATGAGATGGGGCTTTTAAGTTTGGGCTATTAAGATGCTATTTATTAAAATACAACGTTTAAGGTGTTCTTGTAAATTTGGAGTCTTGACATGTGAAAATATAGATCAGGTATACTTATGATTGTTTTTAATTTTTATGTGTATTCTTTCTAATATGGCGACCTCTTTTTTCTAATATGATTTATTAAAAAGATATAAGCTGAGTTGACCCATTTTCAGGTAATGAATCGAGTATCCCTGCTTCTACTTGAGTCTATTTTGATGTTTGATTTGTTGTTGTTTTGATTTGTTAAGAAAATGCTTCTGTGGGTAAAGCAACTTATGTTCATTGTAAGGCTGGGCGGGGTCGTAGTACAACTATCGTTCTCTGTTATTTGGTATGTATCTCAACTTAAAACTGTTTTGGCCTGTTACCGAACCGTTTTGACTCCTAATTCTGGTTATAAAAACAGGTAAAACACAAGCAGATGACACCTGATGCTGCTTATGAGTATGTTAAGTCAATTCGACCAAGGGTCCGTTTAGCTGCTTCCCAGTGGCAGGCTGTTCAGGACTACTACTATCTTGACAGAGTTAAAAAACAACCGAATTTTGAACCGTTTGATGATGCAGCCGTTGTTTTAGTGGTAGAATCTGATCTCGAGGGTTACCAAGAGAGTTTTGACTCAGGTTTGACTCGAAACAGAAATATTTTGGCAGAACTTAGCTTGATTTGCAGGGCGCAGTTTGCTAGTCAGGCTACCATTGCAAGGCTTTCGTGCTCGCACAGGAAAGGGATGGCAATGGTTTTTAAGACATATGAACATTGTTTAATTAATAACACCTAATCTTTAAAAACATTTTTCGCTTCGAATGTGGCCATTTTATCCTCAACCTGATCAAGTATTTTTATAAACTAATCCCATTTATTTCGGGTCGGCACGGGTTTCCTCACGGAACGGAACGCAGTTGGTTCGGATCGGATTTCGGGTTGGCACGGGTTTCCTCACGGGACGGGTTTCGGGCCGACATGAGTTTTCGCATGGGGCGAGTTTCTAGTCGGGACGGATTTTAGCACGAGACGGGTTTCAGTTCGATCCTTTATTTTTAGGCTCCAACTCGTTTAATCTCGGCTCGAATTAAGATTGTAGCAAGCCAATCTCATGGTTTGGCTACGTAACTCCCCTATGAGAAACTAACTCCCTATGTTCTATAACAGTTGAAATTTTGGGACTATCTAAAACAAAATTTAGCATAAAACAGCAATTGGTATCCACGTTTTGGTTTAGCCAGTTTAATTCTAAATCTATGCAGTAACAATTCTCAAACTCCCTACACTTTGTTCTAACTCTAGGGCACAGATAAGGTAAACATCAAGTGAAATGAAAATAAAGTGTTGTATTTGTATGTATATGTGTAGAGATAGATGCTTACTTGAACAAATCATGGTGGAATGAGGGAGAGCTATTTAAAAACACACCCGGACCCGTTTCAACCCGACAAAATTGCCTCTTAATGTACAATCTCTCTTTAAAAAAAACATTTTTTTAACCAAACCGACCCAACCCGACTCAAACAGAGTTAAAAAACAGTGGCAGGCTGTTCAGGACTACTACTATCTTGACAGAGTTAAAAAACAACCGAATTTTGAACCGTTTGATGATGCAGCCGTTGTTTTGGTGGCAGAATCTGATCTCGAGGGTTACCAAGAGAGTTTTGACTCAGGTTTGACTCGAAACAGAAATATTTTGGCAGAACTTTTCAACCCAAGCTCGTTCTGACACGAACCCGTTACGACCCGAACCAAAACAACCCTTTTTGTAACTGACCTGTTTTGACCACTAATCACTCCAAAATCTCGTAAAAACACTTAATCCTTCAATCCAAACAATCACATCACACATTCCACACAAACTAACACAATCAAACTCCCAAACACTTAAATCAGGTAATGTTGTTTTCACATATCAGTGCTATATTATAAGTTCTATGTGTAGAGAGATCTGAAGCTCTAATGTTTTTTGGCTTAACCGTAATTTTGCAGCTGCAAAACATCTTAGCGCAGAAGGTCACCCATACCACAAGTTAAGTTAGGTTGGCATTTCAAGTTCATTAACTGATTCATAAAACAATAACTGGAACAAAACATCCATGTTCTAGTGTTCATAGCATCCATGTTCTAGTGTTCTTTGGGGAATATTAACTGATTCATAAAACAATAACTGGAACAAAACATTGAAATTCAACCAAAGTTCAACCAAAATCATATTATGCTAAATTTACCCTAATAACCGAAACAAACATTCAAATTAAACGAAAATTCAAAAAATACACATATTACACTAAAAATTCAACCAAAATCCTATTATGCTAATTTTGCCCTAATAAGTGAAACAAACATTCAAATTCAACCAAAAATTAGGTGAAAGGTGAAATTGACGAACCTGATTTCGTGAAAAAAAAAACAGAAAAACTTCCTTCACTAAACAACCTGTAAATACACTTCAATAATTAACTTGATAAATTACAAAAAATAAAATTTAAAATTAAACATCCATATCAAATACAAAAAAAAATACAAGAACTTACCAGAAAAACAAAACCAGATCCTGAAGAAGAGAGAGTATGATGTAGAATGGCTTTATAGACTCCATCACAAGATTAATATGCAAAGATGAACCCAAATTCGAAGGTCGATCTGTGTGAAAGCTAATCTACACCGTCAGATTATGTTTAAAAACCAGGGACAACCGTAGGATCTGTGTTTCTTGTGTGAGATTTGTGTTTCTTGAAAGGGAATTGGCGTTTTATGCAAAGATGGGACTGTGTGATACATACCTCAGAGAAAAAGTGAGATACAGACCGGATCTTTTGGGTCTTTTTGAAACCTAGCTGGAAGTGGAATACATACAGAAGGTTGAAGAATGGAAGGAAGAAGAAGAGAAGAAAAGGGAAAGAAGGTTATGAGCGCGTGTGAGGTATTGACCTGCAGGAAAGAGAGAAAGCGACGTATTATCTCCGGTCAAATAAGTATTTAGGGGTTAAAGAAAAAAAAAACGGGAAGACGACACGTGGGAAGAAGAAATGGGGGGCTTGTAATGCTGACACGTGTCCACTTCAACTTTTCCTTTAGGGAAAATTACTAAAGTAGCCGTTTGACCAGGCGGTTTACAAAAATAGCCATTTGACCAGGCTTTATGCACCTTCAATCCAAGTGAACTCCCATTTTTATGCACCTTCAATCCAGCCACAACCAAGCGGACACGTGTCCCGCTTACCTGAACCGAGCTGTTTCATGCCCATGCCGCTACACAAGCTAGCCGAGCCGTTTCATGCACAAGCTGAGCCGCTTCGCCCTGGAACTAAGCCGCTTCGCCGAATCTCTGATTTTATGCCGCTTTGTGGTACTGCCAAGCCGAGCCGCTTCATGGACAAGCTGAGCCCCTTCGCCCCGATCCCGAGCCGCTACACCCTGGAACTAAGCCGCTTCACATGTTACCTTCCCCCAAGCCGCTTCATGGCCAAGCCGAGCCCCTTCGCCCCGATCCCGAGCCGCTACACCCTGGAACTAAGCCGCTTCACATGCTACCTTCCCCGTTTGTTCTCGCCGCCCCCATTCTTCTTGGGTGATTGGCCTTAGGAATAATCTATTTTTATTTTCAGATTTTTAGTTTAATCGTACGTTTATATAAATGCTTGTCCGTTTGTTTGCTATTGTATATTAATAAATAAAGTCTTGTCTTATTTAGTGTATACTGCAATGTACATAAAATATAAAATTTATCATATATTAACGGGAAAATTAAAATTTAATTTTACAAATTACGGCATCATTAAATGAAAGTGAGCTCCGGATTTTAAAGATAAGAAAAACGTCATGAAAGCCAATACATAACACGCCTGATAAGAAATTGACATAAATATATATATATTTGTCGCATGTTTTCCATCTCCTTGCCGATATAAACTCCAATAATGATACCTGCAAATTAATAAAAAGATAAGTAATTTTGAGTTTGAGATTTTAAAGCTAAGAAAAACGTCATAAAACCGAGAGGTAACCCACCCGATGAAAAAATTGGCATAAAAACGAGAGGTTCTTAAAAAATACAACATTGAAAAAATTTGTCCCACTTATACTTCAAAAACCAATTTGGCTAGCTTGTGGGAAAGGGGGCGAAGCGGCTCGGCTTCACCTTGAAAGGTCATGGCTTGTACTTGTAGCGGCTTGGCTAGCTTGTGGGGCAGGGGCGCGAAGCGGCTCGGCTTGGGTCTGAAACGGCTCGGCTAGCTTATGTAGAGGCATAAAGCCTGTTCAGGTAAGCGGGACACGTGTCCACTTGGTTGTGGCTGGTTGAAGGTGCATAAAAATGGGAGTTCACTTGGCTGGGGAAGCGTGAAAGGGCATTTTTATGCCTGGTCAAATGGCTATTTTCGTAAACCGCCTGGTCAAACGGCTACTTTAGTAATTTTCCGTTTCCTTTATTATAGTAGAGACTAGCTAGTACAATTCAATCTCTATAAATCAATCAAGCATACATTCTACACAGACCATACTACCTACCACCCATTTCTTCTCTAAGGTTCCATTTTATTTTACTCAACCATCCCCCTTCTTGCTTGAAATATTAGTTACAGATCAAAACTTCAAATTAAGATCCAACCAGAATGGCTTTTATGCATGACTGTTATACCTTATAATCATATGTTATACTATTATTTATAGTTTATCAAGTAAAGTATATGTAGCTAACATCTTTTGTTTTGTGTTTGTTGTTTCCAATCTTAAAGAGCAACCAAATGGCTGAATCGTGCGTGATGTGTGAGGCGTTAAATGAAGAGAACACCACCGGTTGTGTTGCGGGGTGTCTGTACGCCCCCCTTGTGGCTCAAGGGGTAGTGACCTCTCTTGAGCTCAACTGCCTCCTCTCTATGTACCAACCCTCGTACATTCATGGGTTTATGACCACCGTAGGACCTCATCAGAGGCCGGCTATGATCGACTCTTTCATGTTTACATTCCGTAAAAGAATGGAAAACCCGATCCTCTCTGCCGAGGTCATGGACCAACTACTAGCAAAACTGGCAGAGTTGAGGGAGGAGGAGGAGGAACAAGCTGCTGGTGATGCTCATCTTGATCAATAAGCAGCAAGCAGATGCATTGGATAAGCTAGTAGTTGTCATTCATCGTTATAAGTTTGTAATGAAACGTGTTAAGGTTAACTAGTGTGATGCTTGTTTTTATCTATTTCAAGTATTTTTCTTTAGTTTCTAAATGTTCAACCATCATCAGATTTTTAACTATTATTATATCAAATATTTTCTCTAACGAACAAATCATATGGTATAAAAATCATAAGGGAAATCATTGGATAGTGGTAAGATATGGGTTATAAGTTGATTATGAGAAAATAATGAATTACAAATTCAACAATTTACTGTTAAGAGTGGATTAGTGAACTTAAATATACATATTATTTTTTTTTCAAATTTTGATACGGGATGTCAATGCTATTAATTTTCTTTTCAAATTTTGTTAACGGTTACTGGACCGCAATATGCGTTTGGAATATGTTTGATATGTATTAGGACATGAGGTAAGATATTGGTTCTGAAAACTCGGATACACATCAAAAATGTTTTTGTTAATGTTGAAGGTTATTTATGATTCATGTGGTATACATGTTGGATTTATTTTGATGTTGGGTCGGGTTACTAAGTTATTATGTGTTGTTGATAGCAATGTTCATTTGATACTTATTTTGTTCGCCTTGCCATGATAAGTCTATGCCTCATATGCCATGATAAGTCTATACTGTTATGAATGTATCCATTATGTGGTGACTATCCACATCTATAACTCCTATCCCTTTAGTGCATCCATTATGAAGTGACTATCCACCTCTATAACTCCTATCTTTAGTTACTATTGTATTAATGTAAGGTCCTATATATAATGGCATTTGTATATGATGTTGAAATCAATCAATAAGAAATCCATCTCCCATTCTCTCATTCTTCTCTATACGTTGCTAGTAGGTCGTTGTTTTACAACACGTTATCAGCACGAATGTGCTTTATGTGAAAATCTTGGTTTTTCATTTCAAGCTCTCTAGACACTCACTTTCGCATGCCTCGCTCGGTGATTGTATAGAGGGGAATCAGTTGTTGTAAGTTATCTTGACTGTTGTGACATGGCGGGAACCAGCGGTGACGCCAACATGGTGGTTGCATGAAACTATCGAACATATTCTTTCTCACATGATATCAGGTTTTCAAACCGTAAATCAGGTATTTATGAACTACTCCTAGTCTTTATATGATATGCATATACGAATGATAATTACAATCAGAAAATAAGAATCCATGGTCTAAAATCTGAGATTTTTTTTTGTTCTTTTTTAGATTCAAACGAATTAGATTTAATAAGGAAATAATAGCTGCTGTAAGTTAAATGAGATTTTAATTCTTAATCTGGGTCCGACCTAGACTTATAACCGACTATGTTTTTCTATTGCAACTTTCTATGCGACCCACCTCTCTATATGTATATCAAAAGTATAATTGAGACTATCTAAATTAAGTCTTTTACAAGTTAACATTTTCTTTGATAAACTATTTTATTATTTATGAATCACAAATCCTTTTATAAAATATATTACTCATATAAACGTATAAAATTCATGTTTTAGATTATTCATATATGCTATCTAAATCAAGCTCTTATGGTAATACTTATGGTCATTATTTTAAAAATTTATTTACTAGTATATGCTTTCTTCACATCTCCGTAGTATGGTTCCTTTATATGATGATAATGATCACTTTTATATGTTATATACGTATTTATACGTCGTTCAAAAATATATGTATTTATATAAAGTCACAACTATTCCTTTGTGGTATTATTTCTTATTTTATATTTTTAATGACAACCATTTTTGTCTAAACGTGCATAGGCTTTATTTGCATTCGGAGATTGTAATTTTTTAGGTTTATTGCCAGTATCATGATTTATTGGTGACAAAATCTCATTTTGAAAAATAGAGTGATTTACAATAAAGTTGCATGATAATATCCGTATATTCAGTTCTGCTTTTACTTGGTTAGCTATAGTACTCACGTCCTTCTAAATCCAAAGTTCTAAGCAATCGCATTTGAACTGCATTTATATTAACATGACTATATAAAAAAGTTTAGCTATGATTTTAAATTGATTTCATGATATCTTTCGGCTTATATCATGGAATATTAATATTTTAAAAGTTAACGTATTTAATGTTGAGAATATAAAGAATGGTCTATAATGGGTTTTATTGGAATATTATCACTATTTCAATTTTGTTTAATAACATTATAGTATATATAACTTGTTTTACATGATATCTATAATGTTAAAAGTTACATACTTTAACTTTGTTGTAAATAAGTGTCTATTGCAATTCTATATGCTATATGGATGCTATTGAATATCTATATAAATATTACTTAATATTTACTTGTAACTGACAACAACATATAATTTGATTTGATGTATAATTTGTATTCTATATCTTGTTATTTATTTATATAGCTACTATAAAGTAGAACAATTAAACTAAAGTTGTGATTTGCTATGACTTTCATGAAAGAGTATATGAATATGTTTAGATATGACACCCGAAGTGTCATACTCATGTTAGATTGATGAATCTTATATTACTCGGACATATAATTACTTCTCAATTGATGTTATATGTTTGGAAAGGAACATCAAAGTGGCCATAGTTGTGGTATATGATCACAAGTTATAAACACGATTAAATTGTGGTCAAGTTTTATATAAAAAGACACCTGAAGTGTCTAGCTCCTCAAAGCTTATTATGAACTTATCGAAACTTGTAAGATTTTAAACCGATAAGTATAAATGTCACGGTTATAACTACATCTCAATTTATATCATGTGGTGAGAAAAATATATATCATAATCCATTGAGCAAAACAATTTTCATCGTCAAATATCATTGATTGTTAAAGAATATATATAAAGTTTAAAACAACAAGCATGAAAGTTCTGTGGTACTAATCCATTCCCTGATGTGAATGTGATGATATAATGATCAATTCAAAGGTTATGATCATATACATAACTCAGAAAATTGTAATGATGCCACCCTGAATGTTGTATGGGTATAATTTATTCCTTGAATAGAATGTGATGATATAATAATTGGTGAAAAGTTCGTGATGATAGTAATTGAGGAAATTGTTATGATGATCATATTATAAGATCAACCATGTTAATAGTGCAATGACTATACAATTATCGTTATAAAGGTCATGATAATGGTAACTGAGGAAATTGTAATAATCCTCATGTTGACAGCCATTTTAATATTGAAATTGACCACAAAAAGTGGCACACTTAGGGAGTGATTATACGAACATAAAACATGGGAAACATGTTATACCATGAATGTTGAAATAATATTACATTATTCTCTCATACTTCCTATCGTGTATTGAACAAACACGATTGCAACTAAAACATATACGATCATAAACCAGAAGTTTATGGATCGTGATTATTTAATTCAATGGCATGACCGGTCAGACCATCCCGAGTCATTGATGATGTGAAACATATTGAAGAACCTGAGTCATTGATGATGTGAAACATATTGAAGAACTGGAAGGAACTGGAAGATTCTTCAAGATAATAATTAGCATGTAAATTTTGCTCTCAAGGGAAATTGTATATTTGGAAAATAAAGGAGGCTGTATCCCTAAATATTCTGGAAATGATTAAAGAATAAGCATATCCCAACATGATACCATTTAGTATTTTTAAATCGATGCATCGTCTAAATGGTTATCAAATCCACAACCTGAAGCTTGTGTGATTGTTGCTTAGCTAATGTGATAGCAAGCATATTAATCCAGATTAGTATATTTATTTGATAATAGTGAATTTGATTCCCAAGTTATTAACGATCATTGGAATAAGTGTTATTGTTGAGATGATCACTAAACGTCTACTATTGGTTACAAAGCCAATGATCATGAGAGGAGCAAAAGTTCATTTAGGTACATGTAATTTTATATATAGTACCATCAATTCACATCAAGCCAATAAATTATAGTTCTCCGTATACAGTTGGTTTTTGGTCAGGAACCAAAGATGTCTCATCAAAGATTTTGGTTGTGCGACATATATTGAAACTCATCCACCATAGCGCACAAAGACGAGACTTCTAAAAAGTTTGAGAATATGTTGGGTATAAATAATCGTCTATGATTAAATAGTTAAAGCCATTAGTGAGAAATTCGTTTATGGCTCATTGGTTTTCACTTTAGTGAATGAATGTTCCCAACATTAGGGGGAGATAACAAGCAGTTGGAAAGTGAAAAGTGAAATGAATTATCATGTCATCTTGATCCTCAGACTATAAACTATGAACTAGAAGTTTAAAGTATAATTCATTTACCAATATTAAAGAACAAATTACCAGATAAGTTCACTGACCTAAATAGAGTGACTAAGTAAGTCACATAATCAACTGCTTATGCTCCAGTTATCTTTGTGTCCCAAGAGGACAACCACATATTTTTGTAATGAGTCTATTGCATGCCTATAGCGTGGTAGACTAGTTGATTCCAATAATAAAATCCCTCGAAAATTGGAGCAAGTAATTAAGATGGTCAAGTCGAGGTTATAGTAATAAGATCTCCTGAAGAGATAATAGACATGATGGTTCAAGAAGAACCTCAGGTACCTGAAAATAAAGAGATCTCGCTAAGTTGTATCATGTCTAAGATATGTATGGAATCAAAATAAAAATCGACGTCGTTATACTTTTGTATATAATGTAGCGCTTAAAATGATTAAATGATGAGGATCAAGATTTAAGATCTGCCTATGAATGAATATTAAGAAATGATTGGCCAAAATAGAAAGGCGCAAATAAGGCAGAGTTTAGTTCTCTAATGAAATGGAAAGTTTTTGGACCAACAGTCCATACAACAAAAGTTGTAAAATATGATGGATACAAAATTGTCTTTTACGCGAATCATGTGAAAATCAAATTAAGTGATATAAGTCAAAATTGGTGGCACAAGAATTTTCACTAAGACCTATGATTGATTATGAGAGAACGTATTCTCCAGTGGTGGATGCATTGACTTTCCAATATCTTATTAGTCTGGTAATATATATAAAAGAGAATTGACATGCGTCTTATGAAAGTTATGTATCACTTGATACTAAGTCATATAAAATAAGTTCTCGAGAATATTATGATTATTATATAAATTCAGATTTGAATACATATACATGTTGTATATGTTATTAAATTGAATATAATTGTAACTCCCCATGAGTATCCTAAAGCATTTGAGAGCTTAAGAGGTTAATTGAAACACCTTATGGATGTAATTATAGTACACCAATACTCCAATAAGCATACATAGAAAATGTGTACCTGGTTATTATGGCATCTCAATGTACACTTTGTACAAACATGGTACAATATGAATTTTGGAAATAAAAGCAAGTGTTCTTGATATTTTTGCATATGATATAGATATCTATGTGTTAAAAGGGCAAGTTTATATAGCAAAACTTCTAAGAGTGAAAGCACATGCATATTTGGATAAGATGGAAAGAATTCCCTCATGGATTGATAATGCTAGAAGCATTAATGATGTCAAAACCTCAAGAACGTTCATAAAATATGTATGGACTAAAATAGTTAGATCGAGTGTTATACAACTCGAGATATTTGCATAAAGAGTGATATAAGTTTGATTAAATTAGTCATGTTTTATCGACATTCTACTTTTAAAAGTTCACTATAATCGCAGTTTACAGTGATGATGTCTAGGCATCATCGAGAGAAATTGTCAAGCTTTTCGAGGGAGGATTTTTGAATGACCTTGGCACGGTCTAATTATTACTCGAACTGCAGTTCGCATATATATGTAATTATATTTTACCAATCCCCCAAGTACATCTAGAAGATGATGTTTGGATATTTAGTATGGACATAGTTGAACCTTAAAGTATGTTAAAGGTTGTTAAGTCATTTGTTATAAGAAATGCCTATTATCATCTCCTATAAAAGTAGAGATTATCATTCTAGAAGTACCATCGTTAAATGCATAAGTGCATTAATATGTTTTGCTAGCTATGTATGGTTATGATATCTTTCACTTGAGCTTATTGTCATGATATAACCTGTGTCAAGCGAAGAGACATTGGAATGAGTTCAAAGAAATATTTCATGTATAAACGATATTTGATTATATTTTACTAACCCATCAAAACAAGTTTGGTTAGTCTTGTAGATGCAGGAATGTAACGAAACACAGTCATGGACATATGATAGTTTTTGGAAAGAGGCACCTAAAGTCTCGTTAGAAGATTATACAACATTGTTCAACATAAAGGATTGCACATCAAGGGATCAAGCAACAAATCATTAGCTACAAAGGCTTTATTCGACTTTCAAGGAAGATGGACACACGTCACTTAAAGGATACATGTTAAAATGAGGGGGAGACTTATTCAAGTTGCACTCTTTTTCCCTTGACTAAGTTTTGTCCCATTGGGTTTTCTTAGTAAAGGTTTTGATGAGGCAACATATCTGATCCAAAAGTATAGGGGGAGAAAATGCGCGCTGCACTCTTTTCCCTTAGCTGAGGTTTTGTCCCACTGGGTTTTCCTAGCAAGGTTTTTAACGAGGCAGCATCACCAAGCATATTAAAGAATAGTATATCAGGTGGATAGTCAAGGGGGAGTTTTATGAATGTATCCATTATGTGGTGACTATCCACATCTATAACTCCTATCCCTTTAGTGCATCCATTATGAAGTGATTATTCACCTCTATAACTCCTATCTTTAGTTACTATTGTATTAATGTAAGGTCCTATATATAATGACATTTGTATATGATGTTGAAATCAATCAATAAGAAATCCATCTCCCATTCTCTCATTCTTCTCTATACGTTGCTAGTAGGTCGTTGTTTTACAACATATACTTATTTTTCATCTCAAAATATGTTTTTTTTTTCGTTACTTCAATATGAGATTTCCACATTTTTTTGAACGTGTCATTTCCACAATCTTAAATGAGTTGAATGTAGCTCTTTGATGTACACCCAATGTTGCATAGTTTACAAGTGATTGTACACTAGATCTTTAAAGTCTTTCTTCAATGCTATTCTTACAAGAATTGAGATGCATGGTACAAGCATGCATTAAAGTTGTATGGTGGTCAAACTGATTTTTTTGGTTTCAGAAAATTTTGCGTATAACCCCTGAAATTGGCCGTGCAATAATTGCTAGGCTTTAAATTGATGCCAGTAGTTAAAAGATTGCTGATTGTGAAACAAGAAATAGTTGCGTATATTGAAAATTATAAAAGTAAAATAAAATATACCTTTACATAAATAGTTTGTCTACAAGAATTGAGATGCATGGTACAATCAGTTCGTCCACTTTACGTTGCTTCGTTTGTACCTTTTAGGCTATGACCTCAGTGTATGTCTTGAACTAGGCCATCAAGTCATCCATTTTCGAACCGCCCCCTGTTGCGGCTAGTTTTTTTGCAGCCCCTGCACTATAACTTCCGGTCTCCGAAGTTTTTGTTCGTTTAGCGCTTGCGACCTCGTTTGGAACCGGCACCCACTTCTTATTGGTTCACATAACCTCCCATGCCCGGACGTATGGGAAAACGACCCGATGCTCATCTTCGTATCTATGCATCACCTCTTTAAAAACATCTTTGTCACTCCATCCACTAGGACGATTAACATATAAATTATTATATGTCCCGGAAAATTGGCTCACGTGCATCTCTCGCCATTTTGAAGCGACGGAATCGAGATCGCGATACGGACCTTGTTCCATAATCGCAAGGAACTTTGCTAATATTTCTTTACAAAAACCATCGCCGGTTTGGTTGTTACCTATATTTTTAGAATGTAACAAAAGCTATATATTAAAAAATGTAAAGTTTATATATTTTTAGTATAAAATTTATATATTTTTACATACCAACAGTGGGGCATTTGACGTGCTAATCCACGCCTTATCTAACGCCTCCTCCTCGATCTTTGACCAAGGTTGTGGCTTGGCTATCGAAGGTTGATCACCGGCTAGACACGCCACTTGCTTCCCTTTTTTCCGTTTCGAGGTTTGGGGTTGCGTCTCTGGAACAAATTCTTCAACTTCATCTTCTACGGGTTGAGACGATTCTACAGGTGGAGGTGAAAGTTGTGGTTGCGATTGAAATTGTGAGTTGAATCGGTTTCGTGTTAGCATTTGTTGCAAGGATTGCATTTGTTGCATGGATTGCATTTGACTCGTTTGAGAGAAAGCGTTGGGGGTTTGTTGGAAACCCGAGAAAGAAAATTGCGATGCCGACTAACTCGGATCCATCGTAGAATAGTAGCTGGGTACCGAGAAAAAGTTTGGGTTCGGGTTTGGGTTTTGTTCGCGGTTGGGTTCGGGTTGTTTGGAATGTATGGATCCTCGAAAAAATTTATAAAAAAAGTGAAGAATTTTATAAAGTTGAGAGAGGGTTTGGGTTGACAGGGTAAAAAAAATGGGGTGAAAGATGTGTATCTAAATATAAAATAATTAATTTTTTTTTAAATCTAGCTGATGTGCGTAAAATACAACATATAAATTATATCAAACAAGGCGTAAAATCAACCTTTTTTCGGTACTAATGTTGGAAAAAGCGTGTTTCTTTGTTCCTTTTTAATTAACCAGGTCAAAAGAGTTTAAACGCACAAAAGAAGCAAATTAACAGTAGAAACCAACATATACAAAGAAGGAGGATTGACACGACTCGCCGAGCCCCCGTCCACATCCAAACCAACAAAAATAACAAAAACAGAAGCTTAGGCACGAGGCCTCATATGTTCATTTGTTCGCCTTGCCATGATAAGTCTATGCCTCATATGCCACTCTAAACAATCTAGATGGCCCTAGACTTGTTAGGTTCAGGATACTCACACGAACACAGAATTCACACACACACACTTTTCTGTTGAAGAACACAGAGATTTATAGTGGTTCGGTCGATTCTGATCTACATCCACTCTCGGTAACTAGGAATATTTGTATTAAGCTTTTGGTACAATTTTCAGATACATAACAATCTCATATATATAAGATTGAGGAAAGAGAAGAAGTCCCAAAACATGATCCGTGAAAAAAGGGTTCAGAGAAAATTGGATCATCTCAGCCCTTTATCTTCTTATCCTGTTTTGATCAGAAATCCTTTTCTGATGTCCACTTGCTCAAGTGGCCTTCACACTCAACAATACCCACTTGAAGCCACGGAATAATCTTCACTTGTGCTTCAACTGTGCATCAGTATCTCTGTAATAACTTTGATCTTCACACATTCCTAGTTACCCGGTCTTCTCTTCAATTAACCTGAAGGCCAGTTGAAGCTACGCAAAGCTTCAACTTCTCTAAGGTGACAACCTTAGTCAACATATCAGATGGATTTTCACTTCCTTTGATCTTCTTCAACTTCAGAGTGACTTCACTAACTTTCTCTCTAATGAAGTGATATCTCAACTGTATGTGCTTTGTCTTCGAATGAAAGACAGGATTCTTTACAAGATGAATTGCACTTTGATTGTCACAGAATAGTGCACAATCAACTTGTTCCTTGCCGAGCTCTTTGAGAAAATTCTTCAACCATATAAGCTCTTTGCTTGCTTCAGCAACTGCCATATACTCTGCTTCTGTGGTTGAAAGGGCAACACTTTTCTGCAGTCTGGACATCCAGCTTACTGCAGTGCCTCCCACTGTAAAGACATATCCGGTGGTGCTTTTGTAAGATTATTTACAACCACCAAGGTCAGAATCTGCAAAACCCTTCAGAATAACCTCTTTCCCCTTAAACTGTAATGCCACTTTTGAAGTCCCCTTCAAATATCTTAGCAGCCATTTAACTGCTTCCCAATGTTCTCTCCCTGGATTGGACATAAACCGGCTAACAACTCCCACTGCATGAGCTATATCTAGTCTCGTGCATACCATTGCATACATGAGGCTACCAACTGCCGATGCATACGAAACTTTAGCCATTTCTGCTTTGTCTTCATCTGATCTGGGTGACTGAACTTTAGAAAGCTTAAAGTGACTTCCTAAAGGTGTGTTTCGAATCTTGGCATCTTTAAGGCTGAATCTTTCTAACACTTTCTCAATGTACTTCTCTTGAGAGAGTGTCAAAGAACCATCTTTGTTTCTGAAAATACTCATCCCGAGTATTTGGTTTGCAGCTCCCAAGTCTTTCATCTCAAACTCTTCAGACATCTGCTTCTTTAGCTTCTTGATCTCTGTCATGTCTGAACCTGCAATCAACATATCATCCACATATAGTAATAGAATGATATAAGAACCCTTAAACCTCTTGATGTAACAACAATGATCATTGTCACATCTCTTGTATCCGACTCTTCCCATGAAGTTATCAAACTTCAAATACCATTGTCTGGGCACTTGTTTTAGACCATACAAATTCTTCTTCAACTTACACACCAAGTTTTCTTTGCCTTTAACCTGAAAACCTTCTGGTTGTGTCATGTAGATGTCTTCTTCTAGGTCACCATGTAGAAAAGTTGTCTTGACATCTAGCTGCTCTAGATGCAATCCTTCTGCTGCTAAAATACTGAGAACAAGTCTGATAGTAGTCATCTTCACCACTGGAGAAAATATTTCATTGAAATCAATTCCCTCTTTCTGCTGAAATCCCTTGACCACTAATCTTGCTTTGTACCGTTTGGTACCATCATGTTCATCTTTGACCCTGAAAACCCACTTGTTCTGAAGAGCCTTCTTCCCAGCTGGAAGCTTTGTTAAGTGCCAGGTCTTGTTCTTCTCAAGCGACTTCATCTCATCTTTCATTGCTAACTCCCACTGCAATGAATCTTTCAACCCCATGGCTTCTGAGTAACACTGGGGTTCACCATTTTCTGTCAAAAGTATGTAATTGACGGATGGTGAATATCTGTCTGGTGATCTGACGACTCTGGAGGATCTTCTTGGTTGAAACTGAGGAGTTTCTGGGGATTCTGGAATTTGAGGAGTGACCTCTTCTTCTTCATCTGTAGAATCATTACTAGAATCATTCCCTGAGCTCCCACTGTCGATTGACTCATTCCCATTTTCTGGAATGTCGACTGAAGCTTCTTTTCTTGTTTCACCACTTTCAAATTCAACATAGTCTTTCTGAACTTCTGGTCCTTTGGTGTTTCTGTCTTTATACAATTCGTTTTCATTGAAGACGACATTCTTGCTTCTGATTACTTTTCTGCCTTCATTATCCCAAAGCCTGTATGTAACACCCCAAAACCCGAATGTTAAATTTTGAGCATGTTTTGTTTTACACGATGTGACATGGTAACTAAGTTAGTTAACTTAGTTATAGTTACAAGTTAAATATTAGGAATGAAATATTTGTGGCTAACAATTAACCAATTTCAAGGGTTAAAAGAGGATAAATGGAAAGTGTTTTATTTAAAGGAATGAAGTTGTGGTAAATATTGGGAATATGGTGAATCTTGAGGGACTTTGGGTGCCAAAATGGAAACCAAAATTTATTAAACAAAATATCACACACACAGAAGGTGTGTGTGCGTGAATTCGGTCAGGAGAAAGAGCAGAAGGATGAACCCTAGCTCTCAAGAACATCAACACAAATTCAGCCCATTCCAAGCTAAAATCGAATGGAAAATCATGCATGAATGAAGAATTAGCATCACTCAACATTAACAAACATGTGGTAAGTTGTAGATTGTTATTTGGTGAACTTTTAAGAAATGGGTTATGAGCAAATCCGTGAAATTGTATGAAATTAAGTATGAATGGGTGTTAGAATCATTAAATAGAACATGTGTTATGCAAGATTTTGAGTAATTGGATGTTTTGGGGTGAAACCCACTTGTAGTAGTAGAGATGATGATATGAATGATTATACATGTTCAATACTTGTGTGATGTTGATACTTGATATTGTATGTAATGAGTAATTGTTAGATAATGGTATAAAAGTTATATGATTCTAGTTGAAATTGATGATCCATGTTATGAACTAGGAAGAGTATGCATAAAATACTTGTACTATAGGCTTAAATGATGGCATGCACACCAAGTGTATGATGAAATGCTTAAGTGAAGTTAGGATGCAGAATGTTATGAAAAAGCTTGGTGTATATAAGAACGAAATACGAAAATGATGGCATGATCATGTTAAATTACTAATTTGAATATGGTTGTAAGCACATTTGTATCGAGAGTAGGTAATGTATATGGTGCCTTTCGTATAGCCTACTTTGACATTACGAGTATATTGGAATAAGTCGAAAGTTCACATGATGAATTCACTACAAGAAAAATGACCATTTGGGACTAAATTATGAGGGACTGATCTATCAGTCTCGGATACATAGTATCTAGGACTAATTTATTAGTTACTAATTATATTAGAGACTGATTTTTTTGTGACTGATATCCGTGACTAATAATCAGTCCTTAATACTTGGACCACTTATCTAAGACTGAATTTTAGTCACAAATAAGTTTGTCTAAAAATAATTTTTGAAGGGAAACTTATTGGTTACTGAAATTCAGTCCTAAATAATTGCCCCCATTAATAAAAATGGTGCCATTTTATTGGTCACTAATATTCAGTCACTAATATATTAACACCTAGGGACTAAATTATGAGGGACTGATCTATCAGTCTCGATTACATAGTATCCGGGACTAATTTATTAGTTACTAATTATATTAGAGGTTGATTTTTTTGTGACTGATGTCCGTGACTAATAATCAGTCCTTAATACTTGGACCATTTATCTGAGACTGAATTTTAGTCACAAATATGTTAGTCTAAAAATAAATTTTGGGGGGAAACTTATTGGTTACTGAAATTCAGTCCTAAATAACTGCCCCATTAATAAAAATGGCGCCATTTTTATTGGTCACTGATATTCAGTCACTAATATATTGACACCTAGGGACTAAATTACGAAGGACTGATCTATGAGTCTCGGATGCATGGTATCCAGACTAATTTCTCAGTTACTAATTGTATGATTTTTTTCGGATGATCTTTGTGACAGATAATCAGTCCCTAATACTTTGACCACTTGTTTGAAACTAAATTTTAGTCACAAACATGTTTGCCAAAAAAAAATGGATGGAAACCTATTGGTTACTGAAATTCAGTCCCAAATAAGTGTCCAATTAATAAAAAGGCACAATTTTATTGATCACTATTATTCAGTTACTAATATATTGACATCTTATTGGTAACTTTTAATCTCAATTATGTTTCATTCGTAACACCATATATGACACGTAAAATGAAATGATACATTGATACACAATCTAATTAGATCCAAATATGGACATATGGTATAAGCTTTGGACCGGGTTCAATACTTAAAAAGTTAAAAAAGGAGTCTTTTTCTTCGATGAACATATTTATTATTGAATAATTTTAAAAACATATGCATTATACGTTTAACATAATACATTATATGTCCAAATCAATTTTAACAAAATATAAAACAAGTTCAAAGTTCAACAAAGTACAAAATAAGATCATTAGCATCCAAATCAACCTACTACAACATATCAAGAACCTTCATAAGTCCAAGTAGCACAAGCCTCAAAGATAAGCTTCTTCCAAATTCATCCTTCTGAAAACATTTATACTAAGTTATCTTAAATTTTAATAGATACTAGCCAAATTAGAAAAAAAACTTTATTAAATACTACATGTAATTCCTTTCTTGATACTTCTACTTTTTTCCTTCAATGTAATTCCTTTCTTGATACTTCTACTTTTACCTGCAAACATAATATCCATAGTAAATGCTTAGATAATGTGAAACAATGCTACTTTTACATGTATATTAGTAAGAATAAAACTAGTCTTTGTAAAGCTTAATAATCGAAACTCTTACAAATGTTACATACTGAACATTACCAATCATCATCGTCTGACTCATCATTTTCCATTTCATTATTGGGTTTATCAGTGTCTGAATCATCCAGATTTGACTCTGAACCAAAATCTTCCATGCTATGATCAGAATCATCTAGCTTGTCATTGATAAAATCATCTATAGTGCCATCAACATCAACGTTTTCAACAAGTTCTTCTTCAACATCTTTACGGTGAAGGTTGACATCTTCTAACAAATCTTCTGCATTCTTGTCTTCTGGAATATCCCACAAGTGTCTGTGGGTAATTCTTTCAATGATTTTCCATTGTGAATTTGGTTTAAGTGGATCATTTATATAAAACACTTGTTTAGCCTGGTTTGCACAGATGAAAGGATCCTCCTTGTAAGCATGTCGAGACGTGTCTATGCTTATAAAATGAGGTTCAAATATCACGTTCTTTCTTCGACGATCAGTATCAAACCATGTGCATTTGAATAATATAATACGATAACCTCTTATAAATGACAATTCAATGACTTCGTCAAGAAATCCATAATAGTCATCTTCGATATCATTATGAACCCCCGGTACCGTAACTCCACAATTTTGTGTTTGTCTACCGTCGTCGTTTGACTTAACTATAAATTTTACCCCGTTCACGATATAACCCCTGTGTGACGATACTCGATTATCAGGTAGGCAAGACAATACATATAACTCTTCATTAATTTGAGATGGATTTAGCGCGTACATCTCTTGAATCTGTTCCCAATTTTCAACATAGTAATCATGTTATCAGAGTGCAATGCAATATCACAAAGTAAAGTAAGTAAAATAGAGTGTTAGCATTACCCGTTTTGCAAACCAAGTCGAGAATGTAGACTGCTGCATCTCGTAAAAATCTGATGATTCCGGATGTTGCATTTGTAACAACCGCAAGTGTTCTCTGCCACATGTAGATATACTATAAATTTAGTGACATATGATAGTTAATACCAGTTCACAACCAAATTTAAAAAAAAAACTTACTCTAAGTACGGCTGAACCTCTTGACAATTGTTGAAGATAAACCATATTGCTTTTTTCATAAGATTACTAGGAAGGATATGTACTTCTTTCTTCCCAATACCTCGACCATTCAATCTAAAAACATCCAACGCACAACTTTGAGCATCACTAGAGGTTTTGTCATCATTTCTGTCACGTTTGTCTAACTTGGATTCAACACCTCGTAAATAGTGTGAACAAAATGTTATAGCTTCTTCAACAACATAACCTTCTGCTATCGAGCCTTCGGGTTTAGCCAAGTTTTTAACATATTTTTTTAAATGGCCAAGGTATCTTTCGATTGGATACATCCACCTCGATTGTACAGGTCCTCCCAAAATTGCCTCTTGAGGAAGATGCACACACAAGTGCACCATAACTGTAAAAAATGATGGGGGAAATATACGTTCAAGCTTGCACAAAATCTTAACTACATCTTCTTGCAACGCTTCTAACTCATTCACGTGTAATGTGACTTGAGTAAGTTTCTTGAAAAACTGAGACAACTCCACTAATGCCTCACGAATCTGTTTTGTCATAAAGGGACGGATTGCAATAGGAATTAGGCGTTGTATTAAGACGTGACAATCATGTGATTTTAGCCCATGTACCTTACCTTGCTCAGCAATCACATTTTTAGCTAAATTTCCAGCATACCCATCTGGGAAACGCACAGAGCTAAGTAAATTACAAAATTGTTTTCTCTCATCTCGAGTTAAAACATACAAAGCATGTGGTTTAACCCAATGATCATTCTTTCTAACCAAGTGAAGCTCTTTACGTATGTTCATATCTTCCAAATCTAGTCGGGCTTTGTCAGTGTCTTTCGTCTTTCCTTCTATGTTTAATAGGGTTCCCAACACATTCTCACACACATTTTTTTCCACATGCATCACGTCAATGTTGTGACGAATCAATAACTTAGGCCAATATGGGAGTTCGAAAAAGATGCTTTTCTTTGACCAGTTTATATCATGTGAGTTCCGTTTTCTCTTTTTACCTACATGATCCGGATGTTTTCCATGCTGATGTATAGGGAGATGTTTCAACTGATGTAAGCAATCATCTCCGTTGACAATTTTAGGTGCAAGCCTAGTCTCTCTCTGTCCATTAAAATCTCGTGCTTTCCTCCAAGAGTGATCGGTCGGGAGAAATCGCCTATGACCTACATATCCTATTCTATCTCGTAAACGTATACTGCTCGCATCTTCATTGCATATTGGACATGCCTTATATCCACTCGTGCTCCATCCAGACAAATAACCGTATGCAGGAAAATCATTAATTGTCCATAGAAGTGCAACACGCATGTTGAATTTCTGTTTTGATTCACAATCAAATGTTTCAACACCCTTATCCCATAGAAGTTTCAACTCATCTATTAGTGGACGCAAAAATACATCAATATCATTACCTGGTGAATCGCTTCCAGGAATCAGCAATGTCAACATAAATGAAGCATCGACCATAGACTTCCAAGGAGGCATATTGTATGGTATGAGCACAACAGGCCACATACTATAGGAGAGACTCTTTGCACCAAACGGATTGAAACCATCACTTGCAAGCCCTAGGCGAACATTTCTAGGATCCTTTGCAAAATCAGGAAACATTGTATCAAAGTGTTTCCATGCCTTTCCATCTGCTGGATGTCTAAGAACCCCCTCCTCTTTGGTTCTGTATTTATCGTGCCACAACATTTCCTTAGCAGTGTGTCTTGAGGCATATAAGCGCTTAAGTCTACTTGTGATAGGAAAGTAACGCAAAATTTTTACCGGTTTTTTCTTCCCTTTACTATTTTCCTTATAACGACTAGTGCCACACACGGGGCAATTTTGTAATTCTGCATTTTCTTTCCAAAATAATGCACAATCATGTTTACAAGCATGAATAGATTCGTATCCTAGTCCAAGAGTACGTAAATACTTTTTCGCCTCATAATGGTTCTTCGGCATGTTTGCATCCTTGAAGGCCCGACTAAATAAATTCAGAATCTTATCCATTGACACATTTGTCATTTTGCATGTTACCTTCACGTTCATCAACTCTAGTAAAAAGCCTAGTACAGAAAACTCATCACACCCGGGGTATAAAGGCTTCTCCATATCGACAAATAACTTTTCCACCTTTGGGTTATTACGTAGATTGGCACCGTCCATGAAGTTTTCAGCTTCAGTTTCGCCGCCCGTAGGAAAAACATCATCAAGTAACTCATTGACACCGTCATTTGATTCGTTTTCACTTTCTTCATAGTCACTATCTGTATCATCTGTTTCATAACCCGGAAGATGTTCACCATGATGAATCCATACATTGTATGATGGTTCAAAACCATTATAGATGATATGATCAGCAACAACTATGGGAACATGTCTTCTTGCATTCACACACTTTTTACACGGGCAATGTATCCTACCTTCACTATCAACATATGTTTTACCCCTTTCTGCAAAAGCTATCGCTCCATTAATGAACACTGGATCTAACTTATTAGTGATTTTAGTCCAGCTCTTATCCAATGGCATTGCAAAATCCTGGTCCTGGTTAACAACAAACATAAATAAACTAATTGTCAAAACAAAACATTATTTTTTTGGTTTATGAGGTAACATAATTTTAGACATAATAAAACTTAGCGGTAGGCAAATTACCAAATCTTGAGCAGAAGAATTTGCAAAATTATCCTTGAATTGATTCCCCTGTCCAAATAGTGACGTAACTTTTGAAAATCCTGCATGTACAAAAGAAAGTTGCCTAATGACAAAAGCAATAAAATATATATCTTGCGAGGAGATTACAAAAACAAGTGCAAGAAAGCACTTAAGTTATAAACTAATAAGCAAACCACAAGTATTAAATATCAGATCAAACATGATTAAGTAATCCCCTAACCATTCTTATCAAATGCTTATTGCGAATACGTTTCTTTTATTGCTTATTTGAAAAGTATAGGATTCCCAGTTAGATGCATATTCAATAGGAATTAATAAAAGAAGTATGGTTGAATTTTTTATACATATATGCTGCTATTAGTTTAAGATATATATATATATATATATATATATATAGGGTGGGGTTCTAGAGTGAACACTTGTGTATTTGCGAACTGAGTGAACAAATCCTGACCATTGATCTACATATGTGTATGGCCAGGATCTCATCATCAAATCGTAAAATACACTAGTGTATTTCAACACCAAATCTTGGCCATTGATCTACACACGTGTATGGCCAGGATTAGTTCACTCAGTTCGCAAGCTACACTAGTGTTCACTCTTGAACCTAATCCTATATATATATATATATATATATATATATATATGGGTTTAGGTCAAGATAGGCTAAAAAAATAATGAAAATTAAAAAGGTATAATAATAATAATAATAATAATAATAATTAGACTTGGCAAAATATTGGTGGGTCAGGTTGGGCGGCATGCCGACTCGGGACGTGTTTGGGTTGGGATGGGGTCGGATGAGAACAGGTCAGGTCGGGTGGGTTTGGGTTGCGAGTTAGAACGGCTTTGGTCAAAACACGTTGATTCAATAAATGGTTATTTTGGTTAGGGTCGGGATGAGTTTGGGTCAGGGGACGGGACAGGTTGGTTTAAGAAACGGTTATGCATGTTTAAACTTTAAATGCCGGTCACGCGTACTAGGGCCGGAAAACACCCGTCATGCGCCGCGTAACCCAGCTTTGATACACTTAAGCCAGCGATGGATGCGTAACCGGTGTGGGCTATGCACATTTAAGCATCATTTTTGAGTGCTTAGTGCAGGTTAAGCGCATTCCGTACTCGAATAAGCATATACTGAGATACAGGACAGAAACGAATAAGCATTCCGTACTCGAATAAGCATATACTGAGATACAGGACAGAAACGAAAGGTTTAATTCATTACCTCAATAATTACGCAGTGAACGAACCAGAAACGATAGTGGCGGTACGCGATGCGTGAAGGCAGTTGTGTCTGTCGCATGAACAAATTAACAAAATATTAGATCAACAATTTTGCAGAAAACTGTTCAAAAGAGAAAAGCATACTAATTTTATTTTTGGTACCTGGGACATGAATTGGATAAACAAATAGAATGTTTCAGCAAGTAGTTTAGCAGAACCGTGATACGGTGTCGAGTTGGCGGTGTGGCAGAGTCTGTTAATCAATAGGGAAGAATTGGTCATTTAGGGCTTCAAATATTAGTTTCAACTTTCAAAGATGTAGTTCTGATTTGATTTATGTAATAATCTTGGTGTAATTTATATATCTGATTATCAAAAGTTCTTGTGTTCAGTATTCAAATTTAAGCACTATGCTACTTCAACCAGTTATCGGTATAGGAACAGATGTTAGAACAGTATTTTCCGGTCCCAGCGCGAATGCGTTGTTTAAAGCCATAAAATTTGGGGAGGTATCTTTGCCGAATCCCATTTTGGTCCACTGTGAAAAATCCGGGAAGCCGTTTTATGCGATTATCCATCGGGTAACGGGTAGTTTGATCATAGATTTCGAGCCCGTTATGCCTAATGAAACCCCAACGACAGCTGCGGGTTCTCTACAGTCTTACAAATACGCAGGCAAAGCGATAGCTAGGTTACAGTCTTTGCCTAGTGGCAGCATTGAACGGCTATGTGACATGATGGTCCAGGAGGTTTTTGAGCTCACAGGTTATGACCTGGTCATGGCTTATAAGATCCATGATGATGAAAATTCTAGGATTCCCATTCTTGCGAGGAGATTACAAACCCAGTTGCAATTAAACGAATAAAATAATCAAGACTACCTGATCACTTAAATGAATTTGCATAATTAAACGATCACAGAGAAAGTGATTGTCTCATACATCAAATCACAATTGGATCAATAAATCAAACAAACAAACCTGATTGCCCCTCCCCTGTAGCCTGCTTGATTGAATCGATTATCCTGATCAATTGAGATTGCGCGATGGTATATTAAAGTACTGAACCCTAATCTCCGATTCAGAATTTCAGATGACCACAACCTAATCAAGTGATTTGTAGCAACTTTGGTTATTCTTTCCTCGTCACTCGAAACCGAACCAAAACGAAACTGAATAAACCGAACCGAAACGAAACCGTCCCAACCCGAAACACGTCCCGTGCGGAAACTCGTCTCGGCCCAAAACCCGTTGCGATCCGAAACCCACCCCGTGCCGAAACTTGTATTTGTTATTGTGTGATATGATTATTGTTGATAATAATTATATAAATATAATACTATTATACATATTAAAAGCAAGTCTTTATGAACAGTAATAAAAGATTTTTATACTATTATTTATAAATTTGATTATTTTATTAGTTAATTGATTTTTTTTGGACATATATTTATTCGGTTTATTACATTACCAGTACAATATATGCACTCAGTATAGAAGTTAACATATGTTTTACATCAATAAAAAATGATAAAAACGAACACTGGTACCAACAACAATTTTGTTCAAACGCTATCAACCGTTTGAGAATCACGGTAGTTGTACCATTGCAGACAGAGTGGATAAAATGAAAAAAAAAATGAAACCGGAAAGCATAAAAATAAATACAGATACCGTGATATAGTGATATAGTGTCAGTTTATTGAAAGAGAACACAATAAAATAAATATGGGTACCGAAAGCGTTAGGTGTCAATTTATAGAACACAAACGAACCGAATAGAACTGATGCAACTGAACATCAGTCTCTGTATCGATATTCGTTTTTAATTGTTTCTGATCGATGTAAAGTTTTCTCTTTCAATTACAATATCGAGTATCGGTATCGTAATGAGCCAAACTAATACCAACCAAATTCCCGCCGCAAAGCGCGAGGGAATATTATCACTATATTAAATGAAATGAAAGTGATCATGAATAGTGTTTCAATATTTTATTTTAAATATTAAGTTTTATTTCAAGTATTTATTTATTTTTAAATACTATTTTATTCAATCATTTAGTTTAACTTTCTTTTAATAACTTGCATTTGTTAGTTTAGAAAAAAATGCACAACAATGTTTTTTTAACATTTCAGTATAACTTTTATTAAAAATGGATTTTGTGCTAGAGGTGTACCAAACCGAACCGAAAGCGACAATGAATGGTAATTATTATATTGAAGTATTTATTTTTTAAAAGAATATTATTATTTATTATTTATTTTAATTTTTTCTAATAATAGATAATGTGCCTCTAACGTACCAAAACGTACCGAATCGATTGAACAACATCTGTATCGATACCGCTATTAATTTTTTATTGTTTTTTACTTTTGATAAACTGACACCAAATTGTTATTATACCATAACAAACCAAACGAACAACATTGGTACCGGTTTATACAACTTTGTCTGCAACGATACATGAATAATGATATCAATACTGTGACGATCTGAATCAATCAATATCGTTTGAACATTGGTCTCGGTACCCGTGTTCATTTTTGTCGTTTTCAGTCGATTGATTTCTATACGAAGTACATGTATCATACCTGTATTGTGACGAACCAAACTGATACCAATCCAATGCTCGAGATAATGTACCGCCGCAACGCGCGGTTAAATCACCTAGTTTCTATTATTTTATACCGTAAACCTAACGCATCGAACTACCGAACATGACACATCGAATGTGATAAATTATATGATAATAACTCAATAAATAGTAAATTGGTTAAACTCGCGCTTCAAAAATAGAACTTAAATTGAGCCTATCTTGAGCTCGAGCTATATCTTTTAAGTTGAACAAGGTCAAGGTCGATCATATTCAAGCTCGAGCTAGGCTCAGCTTGTTTACACCCCTAGTATTAATTAATTTTGCTTTGTTCATTGAATTGGTCAATAATGGTTAAGTATGGTATTAGTTGGTCAATGATAGGGATGGCAATCGAACTCGAACCCAATGGGTAAACCCGAAACCCGACACATCTGGGACGGGTTTGGGGTCAGTTAATCGTGTTTGGGACTAGTTTTTATTTTTTCGCGGGTTTGGGATTTGGTGATATATCCGTTTACCCGACCCAATAATTGTTAATTCGAAGCAGTTACAATCAGTTAGGGTAATTGTTAGTCAATGACAACAAATGTTATTGAATTAAGATCAATGCTGGTCAATTATAGTCAATGTTGGTCACTTAGGGTCCACGGTGGTCAAAGTGACTTATCATTGAATCTATAAGGTATCATATCCTAAAAATTACAAATTAACAAAAAAAGAAGTAAAAGTCAATTACGGTTCGTGGTAGTCAACTAGGGTTAATAATGGTTATTTAAATCTAACTAGTGTTTTTCAATGACGCGTGTTGCGCGAAAGGTATTGGTGTTTTCGACCGGCTTCATTCTTCAAACGATTCGAGATAAACGATGTGTAACCAGCCATATCCTGCATAGTGGAGTGTATTAAAAAGGGGGCAATTAGACAATTGGATGCTAGGCTAGGTGTTTCTTGGAATGTCCACGGATTGTTCGGGCCAAAACCACGAATGTGAGGATTCATTTTTCGTATTGTGGTTGGATGAGATTTTTTTTTTAAAAATAAGATAGAGATGATTATAGAAGAGGTGGAGTAGTTGTGGTAAAAATAAATAGAAGTGTGAGTATTTATAGTGAAAAAATAATTTTTTTTAAACACATAGCTGTTGGCCAACGGAGAGCCCAAACGACTACTTGTCTTGGCCAATGAGATCCTGCTATGTCATCTTGATAGCCTCGCCCAACGCCCGGGCGGAAACCCCCGCCCAAGTGGCCACGCCGAAACCCAAGCCCACCCGGGGTGGTGACTTGGGCGGTTGTAACCAACCCACGCCAGAACCCCCGCCCCATAACCCATAGTCTAATATACCCTAGATCACTGTTCATTTTTTTAAACACATAGCCGTTGGCCAACGGCTAGCTCAAATGGCTACTTGTCTTGGCCAATCAGATCCCGCCATGTCATCTTAATAGCCTCGTCCAACGCCCGGGCTGAAACCCTCGCCCAAAGGGCCACGCGGAAACCCAAGCCCACCCGGGGTGGTGACTTGGGCGGTTGTACCAAACCCACGCCACAACCCCCGTCCCGAAAGGCATTGGTGTTTTCGACCGACCTCATTCTTCAAACGATTCGAGATAAACGATGTGCAACCAGCCATATCCGGCATAGTGGAATGTATTAAAAAGGGAGCAATTGGACGATTGGATGCTAGGCTAGGTGTTTCTTGGAATCTCCACGGATTGTTCGGGTCAAAACCACGATTATGAGGATTCATTTTTCGTATTGTTGTTGGATGAGAATTTTTTTTAAAAATAAGATAGAGATGATTATAGAAGAGGTGGAGTAGTTGTGGTAAAAAATGAATAGAAGTGTGAGTGTTTATAGTGAAAAAATAATTTTTTTAAACACATAGCCGTTGGCCAACGGCTAGCCCAAACGACTACTTGTCTTTGCGAATGAGAGCCTGCCATGTCATCTTGATAGCCTCGCCCAACGCCTGGGCTGAAACCCCCGCCCAAGGGGCCACGCCGAAACCCAAGCCCACCCGGGGTGGTGACTTGGGTGGTTGTAACCAACCCACGCCAGAACCCCCGCCCCATACCCCATAGTCTAATATACCATAGATCACTGTTCATTTTTTTAAACACATAGCCATTGGCCAACGGCTAGCCCAAATGGCTACTTGTCTTGGCCAATGAGATCCCGCCATGTCATCTTAATAGCCTTGTCCAACGCCCGGGCTGAAACCCCCGCCCAAAGGGCCACGCCGAAACCCAAGCCATCTCGGGGTGGTGACTTGGACGGTTGTACCCAACCCACGCGACAACTCCCGCCCTATACCTCATAGTCTAATATGCTCTAGTTTACTATTCATTGAGTTTCCTTTTTATCATATATAGATGATGGTCATTTAGAACCATGTATTGTTAATTAGGGTCGTTTTTTATTAGTTAGAGCCATTGATAGTCAAGTAGAGTCATTGATGATTAGTTAGGATCATTTATGTTCAATTAGGGTCATTATTGTTAAGTTAGGGTCGTTAATGGTTAATTGGAGTAAAGAATTGTCAATTATGGTCACTAATGGTCGTTCAAGGTGATTAATGGTCAACTTGAGTTGGTGATGGCCGACTAGGGTGATTAATCTATTACAACTTATTAGGATATGATTTTATTAATGCCCGATATGACTAATTAAGATATACATAATCTATTACAACTTATTAGGATATATATTGGTCAAGATATGTATAACTTTGTTAATCAACACGATCCTACAAAAGATGACTCGTTATAACTCATAACGATCTACCTTTATCAACTAAATTCAATATTCGTGAACAAATGTCAAAGCTAGTCTATCAAAGTCACTATAATGAGTGTCAATAATGACTTGGTTTTATTTTTAGGTTGCTATACTTAGTGTCATTACCATGCCAATGTCGTAATGAACCGAATCGATAACGCCCAAATCCCAACGCAGTGCACGGGAATTAAGCTAGTTGAACTATTAAATTACCAACAACTAAATTATATTGCTAAAACCTAGAGGTGCAAACGAGTGGAGCCCGAGCTCGACTAGGCTCAGGCTTGAGCTTGTTTAGCTTAAGATCTGCGCAGTCTAACCCGTTAAATTGAAAAGGGTTATCTCAATAAACCCGATCCGACCCATTCAAAGGGAAAAAGACACCCATATCAACCCAAAAGTTTGAAAACCGCCCATACCAACCCAGATTTGGAACTATAAGTAACACACAAGTATGTAATAAAATTTAAAATAACCCAAAATCGGAACCGTTTCGAATCGAATCGTTTCGACACGAACCATTTTGACCCGTACCGTTTCGACCAGTACAGTTTCGAATCGAACCGTTTCGATCAGTACCATTTCGAATCGAACCGTTTCGACGCATACCATTTCGACACAAACCAGTTCAATGCGAACCGTTTCGACCCGTACCGTTTCGAATCGAACTGTTTCGACACGAACCGTTTCGACGCGTATCGTTTCGACGCGAACCGTTTCGACCCGTACCGTTTCGACCAGTACCTTTTCGAACCGAACAAAATTGTCCCTTGATGTACAATCTCTTTAAAAAAAAATATTTTTAACCAACCGGACCCGAAACCCGTTCCAACCCGAACCCGTCCGACCCGAATCCGTTTCGACCCGATTAAAACAACGTATGCTAGACCTTCTAAAATTTGCGAATAATTCACACCTTTCAAAAAAAAGTTTAATTTCTTTAATTACAACTTAATAGTAATTCAGTTGAAGTCACAATTGAATATATTGCATTTATTAATCACTTTATAAAAAAAGGAAATCAACGGAATTTTGATTAATATATTGTCATTGTTATAAACACAAGGGGAACTAAATATTTGGAAGAATTGAGAAATCTGCAACCAAACTCCCCGCCCAAACTCATCCATGGAAATCGGGACGTTCTATATGCACGTTCGTTCTACATACACGTTCTATGATTCAAGACCCCATTACCCTTCAACTACTCCTTCACTAACCCTCTACTCTGTTGAACTTGCCCTTCTGTGCGACATTCGGTGGACTCACTCGTTCGATCAGGAAGTATTCAAAGATTAAGGTATTAATTGATTTAGTTTTCAAGCAATTAAGCAATACTACACACACGCATTTGTCCGAGGTTCTATAAGCCCTAGTTTAATTTTGGCTTAATTTGTTGGTTCGTATCTTATGTGTTGATTTAGCTCTGATTTGAAGTTTATTTTGAATAGCTATTCGTCAATGATGGATATATCCCTATTTATCTCGTTTGACAAAGGGGCATTTTAGTCAATTTTTGCTTGGTTTAGTCTAAAAAGATTGGTTTTAATTTTTGGTTAGTTTGTTAGGTCAAAATCCTACAATTTTATTGCAGTATGGTTATGATAAATGTTATTATGTCAATTCATGTAATGGTTTCAAGTACTCATTGTCTGGTGTGTTTGGCTGATAAAATGGGTATCGTCATTCTATTTGTAGTCATGACCTGCTCCTACAAGTGTTAATAATTTGTGTAACTGGTATCTTGTTTAATTAGGTTTGTTAGCTAAGAACATTTGCAGGCTTGATTTAGAGATATTTATGTTGTGCGTAGCTTGCTTTATGAGGTGTTTGCCCTGTCATGTGTTTTTGCTTATTTCATTGGTAGTATTTAAAGTTTTATGAGTATAGGTGTTTTTTTTTTTAAATACTGCAGACAATCTAATGTTTGATTTCTACTAATTAATATAGTTAACTACTAATTGTTGATAAGAATTTATGATGTATTGATGTGTGCAAAATCTTCATGTATGGAAAGATAAAAAGGTTGGCTCCATCTATATCGGGTCGGACCGAAAAAAACCGAATACCGAATTGATAAAAAACCGAAACCAACCCGATATGAATTATGTAGGTTATCTTTCTGTTCTATTGTTGGCTCAGATTTCTGTTCAGGTTCGGGTCGGTTCCGGTCCAGAAACATAATAGCTCTATTACCATGAAAGAAGTTCAATATAACCAAAGTAAGCCTTGAGCTCTTAAGTGTACAAGTAGTCTATGCAAAAGGTACAAGTAATCTATGTAGGAACTCATTTAATAACTTCATCAGCTCATTGTACAAGCTTGTTAAGCACATTCTCCAAGCTCCTTGTTCAATTTTACTCAATAGTGGTCGATTTCAGAAAAAAGCACGCACCAGGGCGCATCATGCGAGCGAATCAGGAGCGCATTACGCGATTTAGAGCGCATCAGCCTCGTATCATGTAATCGCAGCGCATCGCATCACCTGATACGATCTCATCAGTGCATCATTCGCATCACGCATTATGCGCGTGTTTTAAAACCAAGCCGCCAACAACCGTCAGCCGCTGCTACATCAGCAGTCATCGCTGCAGCCGGCAGCCCTTTTCTCCGCAACTGGAACAGCAGCCGCTGCTGTTCTTCTGTGTTTTCTGCTCCATCTTTTTCTGTTACAGCCGTAGTAACACCCAACTCTTTTTTCTAACGATATATAGATTGCGCTTCTGTGCATTTGAGCTCCGATTTATCTTTTTTGTTCTAATAATAGCTAGGTAGTTGGTTGGACTAATGCATGACATGCTAGAACCTTTCAGTTTACCTCCAAAACCGTTCCCACCGAAGCAGACATTTCTAAAGCCTTCACTGCGCAATGTAACATTGGCAATAACGTTCGCGATTGGTTTATCGACACTGGCGCTACCGATCATATGCCAAACAATCCGGCTACCGTTCCCAATGCAACCACCTTCACCGGTCCAGGTACTGTTATGTTTGGCGATGGTGGTAAACTCCCAATTTCTCACATTGGCTCTACCACCATCTCTCATGCTATTAATCTTAATGATGTTTTAGTTATTCCCAATCTTAAACATAACTTGCTTTCCGTTAGTAAACTAACACGTGAATCAAACTTTAAATCTCAAGTTTGTTTTTAAGCAATCTATGATAACCACCACACTTACCACAATGTCCTTCTTAAGAAGAATCATAATCATATGATTTCATACAACAAGGTTAACCTACGATGTCAGGAGTAGTGAGGAGAACCGTTCCCACTATTTTTTTAGTTTAAGTATCCATGTTCTAGGGTCATTTTCTTTTGTCCTGTTAATTTGGTTATCATAGTTTTCTTTGTAATTCAGAGATTTGCCCATCTCGAATTTGGCCGATTTAGTTATCAATTTATCAATTTCAGTTCTTGCAACTATATATCAATCACAAGCCTAACAAGCCTAAGAGGCCTGGTAGCGCCTTCTTTGTATTCATGTAAATCTGTTGCTGCTGTGAATGATTTGTCATTTTTTAGTCGGTTTAGAAGATCAAATTGTGATGTATTTTACGAAGTTGAGTTGGATTTGATTTGTATTTAGTTTTTTATTTTGTTTATACATGTGAATGATTAACAAATTAGGAACTACTAACTGGAGTTTTATGGTCAAATGGAGTCATATACAATTTCACACTTATTTTAATGTTCTAGATTTCTTTCAAACGGAGCATGGTTTGACTTTGTAGGTCAAATATATTAGCATCAAGTTTATTGAGTTCATTTACCTGTGTGACTTGTTTGACCCATTTGACTTCGTAGAGATAAAGTCAACCTGAATCTGCCCGTTTGTTAGTGAAATATGGATTGAAATTGCTACCTGTGAGTAATGGGTCGGTAAAAAAATATGACCGGTTGTGTAATGTATTATTGTACATAAAGTATGAGCTCGTGGAAAATTGCAATACTAGAAATGATTTATCTATTTATGTTCTGGTAAAAAAATATTACCGGTTGTGTAATGTATATTTCTTTTAGTTAAGTGACTATTAATTTCCTTCCAGTACAATGTGGAAGTTTGTGTTTTTGGTGATGATGGTCCTTACAAGAACGATGCCTGAAGAAGATTCTAGAGGACCTACAAATCAGTCGGTGGCCATCGAAAGTGCATCTAATATAGTACCGCGCTCAACCCGTAGACGCAAGCGTAACGCTGCTACAACTACCGGTAAATATCACATCCTTTTGATTATTTAAATTTTATTACATACTTGTGTGTTACTTATAGTTCCAAATTTGGTTGGTATGGGCGGTTTTCAAACTTTTGGGTTGATATGGGTGTCTTTTTCCCTTTGAATGGGTCGGATCAGGTTTATTGAGACAACCCTTTTCAATTTAACGGGTTAGACTGCACAGATCTTAATTTTTGACCGGTCAGATGGGCTGATCTTAATTTTTTAACGGGTGACAAAAACTTGGTATGTTTTCTTCTGCCTAAAAAGATAATAAGAAATCATAAACTATTCAAACTAGAACAAATCCAAAGTCACAACTACTAGCTTCCATTAGTCAGCTGGTCTTTAGATTTATTTAAAGTACAATTATTATGTTTGTTTTGATTGAAATACTCTTTGAGCCTCCCCTAATTGTAAAACAATGTGCAGATGTAGATCAACCCCAAATTGATCCACCAAAAAGGCGTGGTCCAAATCTGAATCTTAGCGCTACAAAAGACTTTGAGAATTTGCCTGAGGGTTCCAAAATTACTTTAACAATGGCCGGTGGTACGAAAGGATTTGTTGGGAAAATAGCTAGTCAGTTTGCAAATGAGATTGGGATTGTATTCCGTAGTGTATGTCCAATGAACTATCATAAATGGGAGTCGATACCTGCTGATATAAAAAATCTGATGTATGAAAAGTTACAAGTAAGTTGTATATACTTTTAATTTTAATTATTAAGAAGTTATTTACATTTTAATTTGTATTGTTAACATACATATTCAATGCAGGGAAAATTCAATTTGTTGCGAACAGATAGAGCTTTCATGGGATATGTGGATTATCGACTACATCGCCAATGGACACGCACCCGAGGTGAGTTGAGTGCCCACTGGAAGATGAATGGAGGAAAAACCAATCCTCGGTTGGCAAGATCAATGATGAAATCCAATTGTCGGAGTCTGGAAGATTGGAACCATTTGTGCGATTATTGGGAGTTAGAATCAACTCGGGTAAACATTTTTGTTAACATCATATATATGCATGCATACAAAAAGCTACTTGCATACTTATAAAGTCTTACATAGATGTAAATGCTACTGGATCATAGTGATTTGATTGCACATAACTCACTGGCCCATTGTTCTTAACTTTATAGAAATATAGTGATCAAATGGAACTTAATCGTGGAAAACAAGCTATCGCAAGTAGAGGAGGCTCTCGGTCAATAGCCAATCATGTATTCCACATGGTAAGTTTTGAAGATTTATTGTTTAAACTTTTAAAGGGTTTTATTTGATTTAGTAAAATTTCTCTAGTACCCTCTTTTTAGGGGTGAGCATTTTTGGATCCGGACCGACAATAACCCATACCCGACCCTAAAATAACCCGAAACCGGCCCGACCCTAACCTATAGGTATTTAGTTTGGTTCTTGTTTTGGTGATCAAATCGGGTTTAATGCTTGAGGATGTAGTACAGTAGAGTAGCTTCCTAGTTTAATGCTTCATAGCCTTCACAAAGCTACCAGAATAACACACTTGCTAAGCTGAAATCAAATAAATGGAACTGAGTATCCGGGTCGGTCTTGTAACCATGGACCGATATAGCCGAGTAACAAAAGAATCGGAACCGAGCTTATATTTAGGGTATTATTTCGGGTTGTGTTATAATGGGTTCTCGGTTATTGGGTCGGGTCGGGTAATGGATTTTGCTCAGCCCTACCACTTTTCATTTATGGACCATTTATGTCAATATTTAAATTATGGACCATTATTTGCTAGTTCCAACTTTAATGTTTTCAACACACATTTATCAAGCCTTATGTTATATTTTTTTTTGTTGACACAGACAAATCGTGAGACTCAAACGCCGCCTAGCCCCTTTGAAGTCTATTACAAGTTGCATTATAATGCTAAAAACGGATGGTTAAATGATGAGGCAAAAAGTGAATATGTAAGTTCTTACTCTCTTTGTTTAAAGCTCGTGTTTATGCTATATAATCTTGTCGATTTTTTTTTTTGGGAAACGAGGGAAAACCCCCGGGCAAACTTTTATTAAAAAAGAATGAAAGAATACAAAAGGACTAATTAGACCCGGGACATATACCCAAGATCAAAATTAGCCCAACCAAAACCTAAACTATCAAACAAATACAAACAAAATGGGCTTTTCTATACAAGCCTAGCCCATATCTAAACCCAACCGGCCAACATAAACCCATCTCATAAAATCAAAACCTAAACACAAGCCTGTTAAGAAAATACAACTTCTTGAAAGCCCAAGCCCAACCACGCATCCATAACTTCCTAATGCTTGATCCATATCTCTTCTGGTCCATAACAGACTTAGCCCACCATCTCTTTATCTCTAAAATCCAAGTTTCAATCATAACCCAATTAACACTAGCGAAGACACTGCCCAAGTTCCTCTCGGCCCAAACACGTTTACCAGACTTCATCCTTATAACACCAACTCCAAAGAGCCTAACCCACATTATAAACGAGATTTTACTAAACTTTTCTAATGACTTTCGGAACCAATAAATTTTGGGCCACCCAATTTGTTTACCCACAAAGGTACACCTGGCCCGCACATACCAGCACCCAGTTCCATTCAACAAACAATCCAAACCCAAACATGCTATCTTATGGCCTAACCTCCAAGTACGCCCAAATACCATACCAAACCCGAGTTTTATGACAAGCCCATATGCCTCAGCAAATCCCCATATTTTGACCCATTTTATATCAATAATAAACCAATTTGTCCCCATACCTCTATAATCCACCACTGGCCACTTTGTCATCATCGAATTCTTTCTACCAACTAACCAATATTGACATTTAGCTTCATCAGTATTTCCACCAGGCCGAAAGTTAATATCAGCAATAATCATTCTGAATAAGAGTCGAATCCAAACAACACAATCATATAACCATTTCTCATACCATCCACTCAAACCATACCTATATGCCTAATCCAACATATAAACTCAGCTGTGTTTTTATGCTTCCATCGCCCCCAACTTCTGCAGCCAAACATCTGCATCTGACTACCATAACAAACAGCAGTATCACAGCCTGATCCCATCATCCATAGCCAATTATTATGCCGCCAAATAGCAAGACCACAGCAAAAATTCCACTCTTTTGTTAACAAAAAACAATACTTCAGTAATTCTGAAATTCTATCCAATATGAATCCATTACAGCACATAACCAACTGATGTGCTTGTTCTCTTCTCACATCATCATAACTCCAAAAGATCTTTTGCAGCCAAACCAGCACACTACAGTATTGATAACTCTTACTACACTTCCATATTTTCTCAATTTGTCCCAGAATTCTATTAATGAAACAACAAAGCCCCCTAATCACCCTTTTCAACACCTCCAAAAAATCTTTTCGTTTAACAAATTTTAATATCCACAACAACCTCCAAAAAATCCAAAACTCATAGTACTAATACCCCACATAGCCCCTTTTATTTTCTTTTGTATAAAACCACATCATGCCCTCGCCAACATGTCCACCCAGCCAATTTTTCCACCAGACAGTTTTTAACAATATACTATAACTCATTTTAAACCATACCACCAGCACACAAACTATACCATAACAAGCTGCAACAGCACTACCTTGGTCTTTTCTCCATGGGCGACTTTTATAACAACAAAATAGGCATTTTGTTTACCTTCACACTGATCCCATTTTCTACCATATTTCCATTGTTTTATCAAACAGAAATCTTTCAGCAAATCTGTACTTCCATCCACCTTGATCAGCTCAATACACCCATCTTTAGCATTATCATCCTTATTGCACACAGCCATCTGATCCGTTTGCTCTTGTCTCATATTATACTTCAAATATTCCAAAAAAGCCCTTGATAGCCATATCAGCAAAAGGCAGCATTGGCAACTCTTATTGTCATATTTCCAATAAACCCAAATTGCACCTAGCACCCAAAACAACACGGCCCAGCATTGACAGCTACTGTTGCTCCTCCAGACTCTCTCAAATTGTTTCTCAACTTTAAAAATATAACCTTTCAGATCCCATCCCTTCCCTTTCAGCTGTTTTGCATTATGCTCATTATATTTAACCTTATATAGCCAATTATAGGCATCAGAATGATGACTATCAGTTATACACCAGGTTTTTATGAACTTACCAATATACCCTTTCCATCTTTTATTCTCAACAGCAACCTTAGCAACCCTATTACAACTTAGCAACTCATTAATATCATCAGAACCATGCAGACTAACACAGCCACTAATATATTTCCAAAAATACCCCTGCAGCCTTCCATGTAAAACAAGCAGTACCTTTATATACCTTTCTAATGTTAATGATTCCGATTATTGCCGTTGTTCTTGTTTTAATCTAATTCTCATGCTAATGATTTCTTTACCCAAAAAAATAAATGCTAATGATTCCGATTATTGTTGTCGTTCTTGTTTTAATCTGATTCTGGTGTTAATGATTCTGATTTTTGCTGCTGCTAATAATACTTGCTGTATAATCTTGTATTCTGTATTTTTACTGTATAATACATGTTCCTGTAATCTTGTATTATGTATTCAGTTTATTCGTTTAGATAATATATGATGTATAATACTTGATGTTCCTGCAATCCTGTGTTGTTTAATCTGTACAAAATGTGCTGTTTTTTAGAACTAGATTTCGGATAGATGCAAGTCAGGTTTAGAGAATATATAGGGCTGAATTTTGAGCGGCAATACGTAAGGATATTGACGTTTCTTTTTCTTTGCGTATTGCGATCCATCATCATCAGACCAAGACAACAACTAAGCCAGCCCTTAGGTTTCATTTTTTTTTTGTTTTTTTAGCATATGATGTGAATGATGAGAAGCCTTTGTTTATCAAATATAATAATGTGAATGATTCCTTTTTTTATATTATTTTTTAGAGAAATAAAACCTGATGATATTGTTATAACCTCATTGGTTTTTATTTTTTTTAGAGGCTGAGCCATTTAGTTATCAAAGATTTTTATTTAGAAAAGTCACATTATTTGTTCGAAATTTGAATGATTTGTTTATTCGTTTACTACTTATTGATGATATTGTTTTTTTTTTGGGTAAAGGGAAACAAGGCATGTAAGAATTGAACTTGGGATCTATTTGTTGGAAGATTCTCTTTGTTAGGAAAATATTATTCATCATAAAGAGGAGGCAGTGGCGAAGTTAATTTCTGAAGGGACAACGATAACTACTACCATGGATCACGAGCTCGAAAAAGAGGCAATTGAAAGTGTGTGTGCTAAGGAAAAAACAACAAAATCTGCATGGAAGGTAAGCGTTGGACCGGTTTTCAGAAAAAAAGATTTTTGGATGACATCGGAAGCTGGATCGTCTCAACCATCTTCAAGCGAGGCGGAAGCACTTCGAAATAAGGTTGCTTTACTAGAAGAGAAATTGAAACAAAGCAATGAGAAATCTGAAAAAGTGTTAATGTTCATGAGCTCAAAGTTTCCGGATTTTGAGAGCTCACTTTCCGCGCATATGAGGGGTGGAGCAAATGATTTGGATGGGCAACTCAATGAAAATGATAGTTTGATTTAGGAAGTGAGTTAGTTAAGACTTAGTTTGTTGGTGTTTGATTTACTATTTTGAAGTTTAGGATTGATCTACTAAGTACTATTTAATTATATGTTTGACTTTTAACTTTATTAAAGTTTAGAATTTACATGCTACAATGTTATGGATTAAATTTGTTGAGAATGTCATTGCATTTAAGACTCTCGTTAGTCCTAAAAAGTAAATATATTACCAAAATGTGCATGCATATTATGGACTATCAAATTAGTATCAAAGACTATTTTTTAGTCTTCAAAAACTCATGACTAGAAACAGTCATAGCATCAGAGACTATTTTTTACTTAGGAAATTAACATATTAGGGAGTGATTGTCAGTCCCTAAAAAACATATCCGGGATTGAAAAAGTTCTTAAAAATACAAAATTTCAGTCTCTAAAAAAACTTATTCCAGACTAAATAATGACATCTAAGATTATTTTTCAGTCCCTAAAAGGTAAATTGAAGACTAAAATTGTATGTTATCAGGGACTGATTCCTAATCTCTAAAAGGACATATTCAGGACTGAAAAAAGTTCTTAAAAGATACACATTTTCAGTCCCTAAAAAACATATTCGAAACTAAATAGGATGACATCTAAGATTATTTTTCAGTCCCTAATAAAATATATTAAGGAATGAAATGGTATGTTATCAGGGACTAATTCTCAGTCTCAACAACGTCTTATTAGAGACTGAATTGTCATGGAACCCGAAGCTAATTAAATGTATTTGGGACAAAATAGAAAAGGTTTAAGTACTGATTTTCAGTCCCTGAATGGCCTAGTTTCAAGGACTGATTTTCAGTTACCGACGAAATGTATTCGAGACTGAAAGGATGTTGTATGACAACATAGATTGAGGACTGATTTTATGTGTATAGAAGACAGAATGTCAGTCCCTATTGGTGTCATACAATCGGGACTGAATTTTAGTTACTAATGAAAGTATCTAGGACTAAGCAATTAGGACTGACTCGGGACTGACAAAATCAGTCCCTAATAACCATTAGGGACTGATTTAGGAGTTTTAGAGACTGATTTTTCAGTCCCCGATGGCGATCTTTTTTGTAGTGATTGTTGACTTCTGAAAGTCAACTAAGTATAAGAAACATGATTTGACTCGTTGTTGTAAAGGTAGGACTGTAGGAAGTAGTATGGTACATGTTATAGCAATACGTGTTAAATGTACTGACATGATGAACTACATGAGCTTAAACGGATATGGACATGATTATATGAGTTATGATTGTTAGAAATAACTAATGAAAGTCTAGTGTGAAATATGCGATTTATATGATAGTTAACATGTACAAATGAGTATGCTAATAAGGGCGTGATTTTGATGAAATGGAAGTAAAGGAATCATGTCAAGACGGACTCAAGCACGAGGTGTCAACAGGTCAAGAAGAAGCAAGGAAGCGGATACGAGCATGGACGCATAAGGTAAGTGATTTTTGGAATCACTTCTCATGTTATTTAAGTAAAGTTATGTACTAGTATATCAACATGATAATTGAATTCAAGTAAGGTTTTACATATATGGTTGTGTAGAATGATAGTTAGATATGATAATGTGGTCATAAGATATAAGGAAAGGAAAGCAAGATTTAAGTTTAAAGTGTTTGAATCCTTTAGCGGATTACAATACGTTTACACGTAGAAATTGATAACGGGCGCATAAACTTCATGATTTAGGGTCCGAGTATTAGGAAACATTCATGGTTTTGAAGCTAGTACGAAATTTATAGTAATCACACAAGTTTGTGGATTTAAAGCATGAACGGGTCGAATAAGTGAAAAAGTGTATTTAAAGCCGAGAGATTAAGTTAAGAATTTCCTTAATCCGGGTATGGGATTTTAAGTTCATATGATAGAACGTGAATTTACAAGCATGTAGGAAGAAACGGGAGGTTAAACGGGTAAACGGTTCAAAAGTTATGCGCGTTTTAGTACGTACGGACGACGAAACGGAACTGCAGAAAAGTGCCTTTTCTAGAGGGCGTCGCCGACGGGTCCCCACCCCGTCGCCGACGGGCTCCCAAAACCACAAAACCGGCCGACGGCCTAATTAACTGGATACGGGGAAATTGGCTTACGGGCGTTTTAAGAGGGCGTCGCCGACGGGTTGTCTAGCCCTCTTCTCCGATTTCCTTGTTTTGCACTTCCGAATGATCCGTAACGCATCCCGGTACATCGGTTTTTGACCCGATGATTTGTAAAGCTCCCGAAAATCCCTTATACCCCATCAAACCTGCATAAACGCAAATCTAATTAAAAGTAGGCCATTCAAGATTAAGATTCATATAAAAACATAAAGTTATATGTTTACGAGCACCGGTTTTTAATCACGCATCAATCCTTAGATGTTTATGGGCTATAAATCAAAATATAAGTCCCATGTAATTAACGTATGAGTATGTAAGAGGCATGCAAGATCTGGTACGTGTATATAGATGTGTGTTTATGTATATATGGAAGATATGTATGAGTGTAGGCATGCATGTAGGGACGTATGAATGTAGGTACATATGTAGAAGTGTATTATTGTATATATGATGATGCGTATGATAGTATGTATATATGTGAAGGCCTAGGAAAGGTATGTACGTATGTCGATGTGTATGTATGTAAGCATAAAGATATGTACGAGTGTATGCATGTATGTAAAGATGCAGTAAAGGTATGTACGTATGTAGATGTGTATGTATGTATAAAGACATGGATGGGTGTATGCACGTATGTAAAGTTGTAGGAAGGGTATGTACGTATGTAGATGTGTATGTGAGTATGTATTATGTATGTACGTATGTATGCATGATTTAGACACGTTGAGAGTTAACGTTATTAATGGTGTACCTTGAGAATGAAAGGTAATGCAGGTACATTATTGAAGCCTCACCAGGAAATGGATACGCAGATGAAATGCTTAAAGTTTGAAAGATGACGAAATGTGAAGTGTACGCGAATGAATCTTGTTTATATAATGTGTGCTAATGTTATGAATGTATGTGGTGAGTGCAGGTTGTACGGATATCGGGCGATTATCACAAGGATTAGAGATCGAAGACCGAGTCACAAGATAGATTGTACGGGAATATTTGAGTATGTACTATTAGTAAACAGGACTTATGCTTTATCTTTGTAAAAGATACATATTAAACGAACTTTCAAGTAAGTCAAGACGTTTGTAATAAAAGAAATTTTATGGCACGAATTTCCGTTGCGACTTTTTGTCAAATACGAATTAGGGTCTTACACTGTAACCCATTTGTTCTGACCCATAACCAATGAATGTGCACTTCTTGGATTTTGAGTCTAACTTATCCCTGTCACCAGCTTCTAACAAATCGTAAGCACTACAACCAAAGACTCGTAAGTGTTCGAGACTTACCTCCTTTCCTTGCCACATTTCTTCAGGCAACTTGAAATCTAAGGGACCGGTTGGTGAACGGTTGATCAAGTAGGCTGTAGTGCTGACTACATCGGCCCAGAATGTCTTGGGCATCCCGGCATTTAGCCTCATGCTTCTAGCCCTCTCATTTAGAGTTCTATTCATTCTCTCAGCTACACCATTCTGCTGAGGAGTTCCGGGAACTGTCTTGATCATCTTTATCCCTTCCTTGGCGCAATAGTCAGTGAACTGCTTGCTTATGTATTCACCACCATTATCAGACTTTAAGCACTTTACCTTCAAGTTAGTTTCATTTTCAACAGCAGATTTCCATATCTTAAAAGCATCAAATACAGCAGGTTTATGCTTAAGAAAATATACCCATACCTTTCGTGTTGAATCATCGATGAAAGTAACATAATATCTTGAGCCTCCTAGAGATAAAACTGAGGTTGGTCCATATACATCTGAGTGAACAAGCTCTAACTTCTGAGCTTTCGGTGTCCTCCCTGTCTTCACAAAAGTAACCTTCTTTTGTTTTCCAAGAACACAAGATTCACAGAATTCAGTTTCCACTTTCTTCAAGTCTGGAAACTTACCTTTCTGAGCCAACATCTTCAATCCCTTCTCGCTCATGTGTCCGAGTCGGTTGTGCCATAAATTTGATGGACTCGGACCGGTGGTCATTGCATGAACACCTTCAGCAGAAACTTCTGCCATATATAGAGTACCTTGCTTCTTTCCTTTGGCAATCACTAAATTGCCTTTGATCGCTTTCCATTGTCCACCCCCAAAGTGAACATTAAACCCTTCATCATCCAGTTTACCAACTGAAATCAATTTTCTCCTCAAATTAGGAATAACCCTGACATTTTTCAATGTCCATATAGTTCCTAATGAGGTCTTCAAGTCTACATCTCTAATACCTGTGATATCAAGCATTTGATCATCTGCTAAACGAACTTTACCAAAGTTACCTGTTCGTAGATTCTTGACCATATCTGGGCATGAGATAGCATGGAAAGAAGCACCTGAATCCATAATCCAAGATTCAACTGAATCTTTAACAGAACAGATGAGAACATCACCTAATTCTTCCGAGGATACACTGTTTACTTCTTTCTTTGAAGCGGGTTTTGTACATTGGCTTCTATAATGACCTTTTTCTTTGCAATTCCAACATTCAACGTCTTTTCTGTTCTTTGATTGTCCCCTTCTTCTGGACTTGGACCTGCCTCGACTATGTCCTCTTTCGTTTCTTCTTCCTCTACCTTCTGTATGCAATAAAGAACTAGAATTAGAAGTCTCACCGTTGCTTCTCCGTCTGATATCTTCATTTACTATCAAGTCACGAATACTCTCGAAAGTGAGTTTGGTAGTGCCGGATGCACTACTAACAGCTGTGACTGTGCCTGACCAACTGTCGAGCAACGATGATAAAAGGAGTAGTGCTTGCACTTCATCTTCAAACTTTATTTCAACTGAGGCTAAACGAGATATAATCGAGTTAAACTCATTTATGTGAGCGGTAACCAACATGCCTTCCTTCATCTTGGTGTTAACCATATGTCGGATGAGGAATACTTTGTTTGAAGCGGATGGTTTTTCATACATGTTGGACAAAGCTTTCAATACACCATATGTGGTTGTTTCATTGACAATGTTGTAAGCAACACTCTTTGCCAAAGAAAGCCTAAACACACCCAAAGCTTGTCTATCCAACAACTTCCATTCTTCATCATACATGTCATCTGGTTGTTCACCCGACATAGGCAAATGCAAACTTTTCTGATACAACAAATCTTCAATTTGCATTTTCCAAAATCCATAATCACTTCCATCGAACTTATCAATCTTGATTTTACTATCTTCTGCCATTAAGTTTTTTTTTTACCAAATTACTACTAACCAAACGGGTTTGTACTGCTAAGTGGTAATTTATACGAGCGAAAGCAATAATCAGAAACAAATAACTTATCTGTTTCAAGCTTTAATGGCAAGGGACAAGTAGTAGTGGGTTGTGATAGATACTTGTCAAAGTTGAGGGGCCTTTCTGTTCAACTGAGAAACTTAATTTCTCCAACAGAAATAAAAGGAAAAGATGTACGCGTTTTCTTCCTCAATTCCACAGAACACAAAAAAAAAAACTTTGCTCTCCACTTCTTCTTCTTTTCTTCTGTTTGTGTTTCAAACAAGAGCAAGACTGGGTTCAATCGGAACCCTAGACAGCGGCGGCGGCGCTGGACAGATGGAGGCTGGCGGAACTGCCGGCGGTTCTGACGGCTGTGGTGACGGCGGCTTCGGAATCACTGCTATGATTCACCTGAGCGGCGACGGTTGCTGGTTCAGAACCCTGAACAGTGACTGCGGACCTGAACAGAGGAAACTGGCGTGAAAGGACCGGCTGAAACTGAAGCAAATCGGAACCCTAGTTCAGATTTATGCACCTTCATGTATCTCCTTCTTCTACACCTTTGTTTCTGTTCGTTTATGTTCGCTTCTGTTCGAATCTGATCGATTTCTGTTCGATCTGTTCGGTTCAACAACAAGAGCCTGAGCTCTGATACCAGTTGTTAGGTTCAGAATACTCACACGAACACAGAATTCACACACACATATTTTTCTGTTGAAGAACACAAAGATTTATAGCGGTTCGGTCGATTCTGACCTACATCCACTCTCGGTAACTAGGAATATTTGTATTAAGTTTTTGGTACAATTTTCAGATACATAACAATCTCATATATATAAGATTGAGGAAAGAGAAGAAGTCCCAAAACATGATCCGTGAAAAAAGGGTTTAGAGAAAATTGGATCATCTCATCCCTTTATCTTCTTATCCTGTTTTGATCAGAAATCCTTTTCTGATGTCCACTTGCTCAAGTGGCCTTCACACTCAACAAGACTCTTAACTCGTAAGACACATGCCTGTTAAGGGTCTTTAAAAGATCAATGGAATATTCACAAAAGATAAAGGACATAATAATAATGAACGAACCCTAAGCTGATATATCGCACATGGATATGGTGTTTGCAGTGGCGAAGCTTGAGATTTCCGACCGGGGGGTCGAAGACGTATACCTAAAAGAATTATAAAAACGGGGGGTCGAAAACATATATACCTAAAAAATCTATACGAAAACTACGTAACGGGTACAATTGAGCGAAAAGTTCGCCCCCCCCCCCCCCTCCGCCCCTATAAAGCTACGCCCTTAGGTGTTTGTACATGCTTGCATGCCCATCTGTTGTTTAGGGATGACAATTAACGACAACGATGAACAACTTTTGTGCTCCTTCACTTAGTAGGATGGAGTAGGCTTTCATTTGAACGGTCTACCCTTTGCGCATGGTTTAGCCACGAAAAATTTGATGACCTATCCCCTATGTGGTTTTTACAATGATCAAAAGATAAAGATGATATGAATACGATAAGAGGAAAAATATAAAGAAGATAAGAGTGGTGAGAATAAGAGGCACGAACTTAAGATTGTTTGCTTGATTATGTTGTGTTGCCTAGATTATAACTTGCTATTTCATGAATTTTATGGTAATATGGTAGCCGACACTTGTCCTTAAAAACCAATGTGTACATTTTCAAGTTAGTTAAGATGGTTAAGTATGACGGATATAATATGGTGAATATTATTATGAGTTTATAATTTTGTTGCAATGAACAACGGGTAACACATAGATTTATTGGTTTTCTATATGGTTTTATATTCTTAAACTTATGAAATTCAGTGGCGGATCCAGGAATTTTTTTCACCAGGTTCCTTTTGGTAGATTGTCACTATTTTTTTCCAAATCATACAAGGTTTCCACTAATTTTTTTCCATTTTTTGCCAAACCGAGGGGGTTCCTGGGAACCCCCAAAACACCCCTGGATCCGCCCCTGCTTATGATTGGAATCTTCCCCAGCTAAAATTTAAAAATATAACTAAAAATATACATAAAAACGTTGATAACAAAACTTACGTAAAAATTTAATGACTTGTTTGTCTATGCTTAGATAACTTGTACATTGTCACACGCATCTCAGTTTAAATAAAACTTACGTATAAACATAAATAAAAATAAGCATTATTTTAACATTAACATGTTGTAGAAAATAAATAGAGAAGAAAATAAATAGTGAAAACTGTTAATACGACCGATTGATGATCAGGTCCGGTTGTAAATATGTTTTGAAATTTCTTTTAGCTTCTGAATTCTTTTTCTATATTTGTTATTAAGGTATAAAATTCTAACTTGTATGTGGCAATCAATCAGTGTACATAGATTAGATTGTGACCAACCATCTTTGTCTACATCCTTCAATCCTAACCAATAAAATACAAATTAGGAAAATTTCTTGACCAAGGGTTGAACTTGAAGACTTGAAGATCTTTCCATTATTTTGCCTGCAACCAGTATGATTGATTCTTCAACCATTACTATTATTAAAAAAATTTATCAACAGTGACGCCAGACACAACGTTCTCCTCCTCATTAACATCATTCACTCCCCACGAGTTCTTAGAATACTGCTTACCGAAATAATTGTTGCGCCAAAATGATGACATTTTAGCTCCACAGTCAATCAAGAAATTATAACAGAAGAAATGAACAAGAAGAATTGTTTTGTTTTGAATTCGTAGGCAAGGCAGATGATGTCTAAATAGGAATTTGAATTCACATTTATCAGCCGCGTATAGATCTATACGCGGCGTATACCTTTATTCACGTGCCTAGATAACATCGTATCAATGTCAAATCTGTCATACATACATTGCTTATAGCTCTATGCACAACGTATAGATGGCTCGTATACTTGTCGCGTATAGCTCTATATGCAGCGTATGTCAGACAGATTTAACAATGTACTAGGTTGTCATGTACCTGCCCATTACATATGCTGCGTATATGGTTACTTCTACAAGTTGCGTATGGCTCTATACGTAGCGTATATATGCATAATTTGACAGTGTATGAGGTTTGACTGAGTGGTCGTGTACGGACCCTGTACCCAGTGGCTGACTTAGAGTCTAAATAGGGGTAGCACGGGCTACCCCTCAACTCCGTCTCCGTAGTGTAAAAATACCCCCTGACTCCATTTCCGTAGTGTAAAATTACATCTCAACTCCGTTTTTGTTATATAAATGATACCTCTGATCATAAAAAAATTAGGATACCCCTAACTTTTTGGGCTAGTTCCGCCACTGCCTGTACCTATGTTGCGTATAGGTCTATACCCAGCGTAGGTAAAGATAGAGTTTGATGTTCAAATAACCATGTTGGTATGCAAATATGTAGACCCTAAATAAATTATTTCTAGTAAACTGATATATACATTAATTTATTATTTTATAAAGTGAGAGGAAATGGATAATGTGAGCTATTATTATATTGGTTTTGAAAACGAAATAATTTAAATTCATTTTTAAGGGTATTAATCTCATTCAATAAATAAAATCTACATGAGAGCATGTGTTTTTAATGTATCTTGTCCCATGTAAACTTTACTCATAGAGTCATACTATTGTTTCTACAAAACAAATAAACATATGGATTAAATAAAGGCTCCTAATTATAAGAATGGTATAAAGGCTTCTAAAAAAGCCCACTACAAAAAATATATATATATATATATATATATTAAACATCCATCACCACCCAAAAACCTAAACCCCCAGGGGGTTTAGGTTTTTGGGTGGAGGTGGTTTTTTTTTTTGGGAGGAGGGGGGTTAGGTTTTTTGGGGGGTGGGGTGCGGGCGAGGGGGGGTTAGGTTTTTGGGTGGTGGTGGGGTGGGGGTACGTGCTTAGGTTTTGGGTGGTGATGTACTGGGTTTAATTTTAGGTTATTTGACACTTGACACTCTAAATCCTTCTTACACTTCTTACAATTAGGAGCCTTTGTAGAATAACTTTAACATAAACATATAACTATCTCTATTTGATAATCAACCCAACCCATTGCAAATGAATTGGCCAAACTGAAGAAGTTGTTGAGGAGTCCATATCTCTAGAACTCAAGAATCCCTTCATCCTTAACCTTCAAACCACAGTATCTCAACAAGCACCAAATTTATCTTAATTTGAAGTGCAAGCAAAGACTACCTCCAACCCCACCCCCACCCCTCAAAACCAACATTCTCTCTTAATTCTTTTTCCCACCCATATTTCCCACAACCATGTCCATGGATCAAAGTCATCAAATTCTGGCCCTAAAAGAAAACCCGCTACCGGGCGATGACGAGCAATCCACCGTAGACACCACCCGCCCTTTCCGCTCCGTCAAAGAAGCGATAGCCATATTCGGAGACCGCTTACAAGTCTCAGAAACCTACTCACCCTCACCAAAACCACTTTTCACCCTACCAAAACAAGAATCCCCAATATGGAAACATACACCAAGTTCTACCCAAATTATCTTGTCGAAATCACCCAATCAAAGCGATCAACATCAAGAACCTTCTCCTGTGGTCATGAACACCCTCAAAAAGCTCGAGTTCGAGCTCAAGGAAACCAAGAGAGAGCTGAACGTACTTAAAGAAAGAGAGGCCGAGACGGAGGTGGCTTTGGCCTCTTTGAACGCTGAGCTCCACAAGAACATGTCAAAGATGGCGAAAGCCGAGGCAGAGGAGGCGGGGAAAGCACGGTCATCAATGACTATGCGTCAAGTGCTAAATGGTTTTGGTGAAGAGAGAGAGAGAAGGTACTTGTATGAGAAGAAAGTGTTGAAGAAGAAGAAGCCTGTGATTCCGTTGGTAACAGATTTGTTTGCATGGAAGAATGGTATTCGCTACTGAATCTATAATTGTACATGCATGTAATAACTAAAAGACTTGACAACCAAGCTTCATGCATGCATGCATGGGGTGTAAATTGTTTGTGTATGAGTGAAATCGCTTTTATAAATGTAAAGGGTGTTATGCATGCGATGAGTAAGTAGGTCTTGATTGAGTACAAATGATTTTTCTTTTTAACTTTAGATAAAGAAGGTCTTTGACCGGAAACATAAAATATCGGTACCGAAAATCAAATCGATTTGATACTGGTTCTGAACCGATATCCGGTACCATTTGCTCATCCCTATTCCAAGGAAGATGTCTCAACCAGCCGTAGAAGCAAAAATACTTTTAAGAATACTGAAATTTAGTAATTAATTCTTTCGGTTACTAAAAAAAGGATAGGTGCACGGTATCCTTAGCCGCGGAAGGGATCTCCCTTCCCAGTTCACGACCCGACAACGATCCCTGGCGGTAAATACCCTTGCCAACTTGATTGGATTGAAGAGCCTGGAGTAACCAGGATTCGAACCCGCAATCTCCACGTAACGGGAGGCCTCAAGAGACACTAAATGGGTATCGGTGACCACTAAGCCAAGACCCAGTGGTTTCTTTCTTTTGGTTACTACGTGAAAGCCATTGTGGATTCCCATTGTAACACCAAACTTAGTAGGATTAGAAACATGGTTCATAATATGACCTAGTAATCAAATGGTATGATGGATGTCTTTTACAAAAGTGGTATGAGTTTTAATATTTTCAAATTCAAAATTTAAATGTGAAAAAATTTGGTCTTCAAAAAATAAAGAGTAAACTGCCATTTTGGTCCCTGTGGTTTGGGCACTTTTGTCATTTTAGTCCAAATCTCAAACTTTTTACATCTGGGTCCCTGTGGTTTGCATTTTGTTGCCATTTTAGTCCAAATTTCAAATTTGGCCAGATTCCTTAACTTAAACCCCCTATTTTGTCTTTATCCTCAGGGGTATTTTGGTCATTTAGATTTATTATAACTCAAATTTAATAAATAATAATGTCACTGCCAGAACAACAATAATACCATTGCCAGAACAACAACAAGCACCACCACCACCACACCTCCACCACCACCACCACCATCCCACTGCCGCCAACACCACCATCCCACTGCCGCCAACCCTCCCAAACCCAAAACCCTCAAAAACCCTCACATAACTCAAAGCTGTTAAATCGGCAGTGAAGAAACCGACAATCAAATCGGCTTCAAAATCTCCGACAATCAAACGGAGACAATCAAACCGACAATCTCACCTTCTTTCTTTACTCCGAGCCACACAAAACCCAAACCCTAATTTTGCATCAAACCCATTAACCCACATGAAACTGGACCTTTGATTTGGGGGAAGATGATATGCGGCGGCGTTGATGAACATCATCCCCCAGATCGCCCCAAACAAAAGCTGCAACTTGTGTTCTTCTTCGTTGCAACAGCAAACAACAATCTGCAAAACCTGCAACTTGTGTTCTTCTTCAGATCTAAAACTTTCATGTCTCAACAAATACAACTCAAACTCAGATTTGGGGATGATGATGATTTATTTGGGGAAACTTCGAACCTCCTTCATCAGCATCAATCAATCAGCTGTTCATCTTCATCATCGACAACTTCAGCGACTCATCTTCATCATCGACTCCTTCATCAGTAGAATCAGCGATTCATCTTCACAACGACGCCGGAGGTGGCGGTGGTGCTATAGAGAGAGAGAAGAGAGAGAGAGAGGGAGGAGGTGGCGGTGGTGGTGCTATATATAGAGAGAGAAGAGAGAGAGAAGACTGATTTATGTTGGGGATGATGAACTGCAGTGTATATGTATGTGTGTATATTAATAAATATATATATATTAATTTTTGAATTAAGAAAATGTTAAATGAAAAACAAAATGACCAAAATGCCCCTGAACTAAAAGACAAAATAGAAGGTTGCAACAGTAAAAAAAATAGGGTTTTTGGATTTTGGACTAAAATGGCAACAAAATGCAAACCACAGGGACCCAGATGTAAAAAGTTTGAGATTTGGACTAAAATGGCAAAAGTGCCCAAACCACAGGGACCAAAATGGCAGTTTACTCAAAAATAAAAGAAACATGGTTCATAATGAAATAAAGTTTACGATTGAAGATTCAAAAGGCCATGACAATGCTTTTAATTACTTTGTTTAAACTTTACCTTTAATATTTTATATTCTTAAATATTTTCTTCAAACCGAAAATTCATTTCTGTTGTTGAACATGGTTTAAAGTTGATTTGCCTACCTTTTTGAAAACGGCATATGAGCTCTGAAAGTTGTAAAAATACCAAAAAGTACCAAAAAGTTGTAAAAATACAAAAGTAAAAATCTAGCAAGTCCACGCAAATAAACCACCTAAATCCCGTATGCCGCAATGCGCAAGGGCAAACTCCTAGTCCTAGCATATATAAAAGAAGAAGTTGATAATCAACTTATATGCTAGGACTAGGAGTTTGCCCTTGCGCATTGCGGCATACGGGATTTAGGTGGTTTATTTGCGTGGACTTGCTAGATTAAACAAAAAAGAAAACCACATTAAAAAACCAAGTCCAAATTCGGTGACTCAAGGAATGACTGTATTTTTTTATATAAACACAAACTTATAGATTAAAATTTAAAAAGAATATTATATCTTTAAATAATTTATATACATAAGAATATAAATTTATTATATATTATGCATCTCATACACATGAACACACGATTAAACGATTGGTCACTTATTGGATAACAGAAAAGAAAACATATGATAAAAATAAAATCAAGTCGTAATAATATAAGTTGATACGGTAAAAAAGAACGTCAAAATAACCATCATAAAGAGGAGGAACAAGTTGCTAGCCCGTGCACCAAGTGTGATGGCTGATCGGGTCAAAACGCGGCAGGATGGCAGCGCCTTCGCTTCAAGGTTTGCTTGGGATTGGGTCAGAAACATCGAGTCCGAGATAGAGGTAAACGAACTTGTTGAGCTCTGCAGCAGGCTTCTGGTCGTTAAGCTAGAGGTCGGATTAGATGGCTGGGAATGGAACGGGGCCGAGGATAAGTCCTTCAGCGTGGGAGCAGTGAAAAAACTTCTTTACAAAAGTCGGCAGCAGGGTGGCGAAGATCAGCAGGCTCCATTCGACGAGTGCAAATGGGTTCCGGACAAAATTAACATTTTTATGTGGAGAGCGGCGGTTAACAAAATAGCCACGGTGGAGGCTTTGAGGAATAGACACATTGAGATTCAGGATGACTCGTGTGCGTTGTGCAACGACGGTAAAGACTCGATGGCTCACATTTTTTCGTCTTGTTACGCGGCTACGGTTGTTTGGAATCAAATTAGTAGATGGTGTAAAGTGCATAACCTGTTTTTTTTCGGCTTAGAAGATATAATGTCAATCCACGAGTTCGTGGGTTTTAATGGGGTCAAAAAGGAAGCTTTTAAAGGCATTGTAAGGATTGCGGCTTGGTGTATTTGGAAAGCGAGAAACAAAGCGAAGTTCGAGCAGAAGGAGATCAGAATTGGAGATATCGTCAATGAAGTGAAAGCGCTAAGTTTTTTATGGTTTAATCATAGGAGTAGTTTCGGGAACATTGAGTGGGTTGATTGGTGTAAATTTGTAATTGTGTAGGGTCGGTGTTTGTTGGCCCCTCGGTTTGAGGGTGTCGTTTTTTTTTTGTTTTAATTAAGTTTACCTTTCAAAAAAAACAAGCAGTCCGTAAGGAAAATATAAAGGATATTCTAAGACTAATCATACACTTAAGAATATATATATATATATATATATATATATATATATATATATATTCTTAAAGGATATTCTGAAATGAACTCAACCCTATATATATATAGAGGCCGGTTAACGTACAAATGCGCTTATCGTACATTACGTACGCTACAATCTCAGCCGTCAGATCATCTTCCCGCATTGAAAATCGCATGTGAAATTGAATTACCACATGCGAAATTGTTACCAACATTATCACATGCGAAATTGAATTACCACATGCGAAATTGTTACAAAAAAAAAAAACAACCTGCTATTTCATCAAAATTATCACATGCGAAATTGAATTACCACATGCGAAATTGTTACAAAAAAAAAACAACCTGCTATTTCATCCAAATTATCACATGCGAAATTGAATTCCCACATGCGAAATTGTTACAAAAAAACAACCTTCTATTTCATCAAAATTATCACATGCGAAATTGAATTACCACATGCGAAATTGTTACAAAAAAACACCTGCTATTTCATCAAAATTATCACATGCGAAATTATTACAAAAAAAAACATGCGATTTTCATTGCGGGAAGATGATCTGATGGCTGAGATTGGCGCGTACGTAATGTACGATAAGGGCATTTGTACAGTACTCTTTACCTATATATATATATATATATATATATATATATATATATATGTGCCAATGATACAACACATTGATACCCATTACGTATCATCATATACGATAAACAACTGAGTTTAAAGTATAACCAAAGGGCTTTTCGTCTAATGGTATCAAGGTGTTGGATAAGTGTTTCCCTCTTTATGTGGCAAGAGTTCAAATCCCATTGGTGACAAAAATTAAGCCGTTCAAAAAAAAACATATGCATAAAATAATAACACAAATGATAAAAATTCTTATTTGGGGAGACAACAATATTTGATGTAAATGAAATAAATCATTATAAATTTTATATTTCCTCCAATCAAAAGCCGCTACATCAACTTTGCCAGCTAGGATTTAGTTTTGCCTGAGATGGGTAGGAAAGTGCCGGCTCAGCCCAGCTTTTGGATGCAAGCTGGATGACTTACACTACAGGGATGTCACTAGGATGACTTACGGGTAGGAAAGTGCCGGCTCAGCCCCTGCTAGGATTTAGTTTTGGCTGAAACGAACAAGTTCGATGACTTAATTATACTACAGCTACAGGGATGTCACTCGGGTTGTTTAATTTGGTTGGTCATAGGGTTATTTGATTCGGGTTTCTGGACATTGGAAAATGGAAACTAAACAAAATAAGCATGTATAATTAACTCTTAACAGGGTTTCAAGAGTCAGGACAGTGGTTAACTTCAACTCAGGGGTATCAACGAGTCATGTTGTTTGTCAGTTTGTGAGCTGCTAGAAATCATATTATTAAAAGCTGAATTCATCAAGTCTGCTTAAAAGAACTCGAGCAAAAAATACCCATTTAATATTCAGAGCTTCATATACCAAGCTTAACTAAACTCGCGAGCCTAAACGGGTATATTAATTATATAAAATCAATAATGCTTATTTAATATATAATTTAAAAAAAAAATTATTATATATAAAAATATTAAAAAAAATACCTAATATACATTAGGTGGTAAAGGATCCTGTACAAAGTCCTACTTTTGTAAGAAGTGTGAGAAATAATTTGGGGATGACAAGTGTCCTTTATCTTAATTAATTCAAAAATGTACATTAGTAATTTACCTTTCTTATCAATTAATTGTGTGTAACTGTTTTGGAGTTAATTTAGGAGATACATATCTTTTTGGTTTATACATGATCTCCTATATACTGATCGTAATTCTCATCATAAAATCGACGCCGTTATTTAATTGATGAACGTAAGGATTTTGATCACTGCAATTCTCAAGTTTTATTTAATTCTCGAAATACACACAACGGATCGTGGTGATGCAAGTATACTCGTGAGGTTTTATAATATTTAAGGGTTATATACATAAAGCTTCGATCTTGAATTGGTGTTTTAATGTTTTTTGGATTCCAGATAAAACACCATGACTTGAATCATGGCGTGGTGTTTTATCTGGAGACATTGTTCATGGCGTGGTGTTTTAAACATCTGGAGACAAAACACCACGCCATGAACAATGTCTCCAGATGTTTAATGGTGTGGTGTTTTTTGGATTCCAGATAAAACACCATGACTTGAATCATGGCGTGGTGTTTTATCTGGAGACATTGTTCATGGCGTGGTGTTTTAAACATCTGGAGATAAAACACCAAGGCATGAACAATGTCTCCAGATAAAACACCACGCCATGAACAATGTCTCCAGATAAAACACTACGCCATGAATCTGATTACAGTTCTTCTAAACGTAAAACACCACACATTGAATCTTATATAAAACAAAGAGGCTTCCGATTTAGATCTTGGTAATTAATTCCGATATTTAAGGAAAAAGGAGTGAGATCTTGGTAATTAATTCCGATATTTAAGGAAAAAGGAGTGAATGTAGGTGGTTTTGGTTGTGTAGAATACGGTTACCATATTTGAAACATTGAAAAAGACATTATTGCCCATCAATTTTACATAAGGTCCCTCTAATTAAAACACAATTTACATTTTTATACCCTATTGATCTCAACCATTAGATCAAATATCCAATGGTTTAAAACACTTCTTACCCTTCTCACATTTTAAACACTTTTTACCATATCCCTACCCTATATACATTAGGTTATATATATAAAATTAAAAATACACGCATATAATATAAAAGAGCCAAAAGCAAGCTTCTAAAACTACTAACAAGCCAAGCTCGAGCTTTGATTATTCAAGCTCAAGCTTAGTTACGCACATTTACACCCTTACTTTTGGCCAATATACATGAAAACTCTATGATTCGGTTTGGCAAAACAAAACAACAAATTTGACAATATAAACTACAAACCGGGCCACAAACTAATTTGATGAAGTCCCAAACCATCTATATGATTAACGGCGGGTGAAATTAACCAAATTCGTACGACAAAATAACAAACACCCCTACACCTCGTTCTAGAAAAAGAACTGGTATAAACAAATGTACTAATCGTTGTAATCGATACAAAACATTACAAAACATATTATTACCTCAAAGCCCTAGTTTTGAAAGAAGTTCGCGCCATCTTGGAGTTTCTTCATCAAAGATGTAGGTCAAAGGAGACACAAGAACACCACTGCCTCCAATCTGCGTCATCATACACAGTTAAATCACATCCATTCATATAACATGGTAAACAACTAAACAATTAAATTTGAGTTAGTTTATGTATGTAATATAACATCTTGGGCCATACCGTGTAGGGTTGATTAAAAACAAAGTATAACTAAAGAATGGGCGCAAGTGTACGTTTTACCACCACCTCCTTTGTGGTCAGTTTTGACCCAAACCCAAACCCATCTCAACCCAACCCGACGTCCCAACCCACTTGTTTTGCCACTCATACCAATAACGTGGATGCAGAATAGTGCAGCCCGCGTCCAGTTATGATTCAAAGCATATTCAGGTTTGAAATCTTTTTTTGAAAAGTATGGTATCCCTCCACCTTTAGTGGGCCACAAATCAACTGGATCCAAGCCCAACAACACTCAGCATGGCCCAGTAAAGGCCCTAACGGGATTGGTGTAACATAATAACCATGCTTAACAAGTTGAAGATTGTGAGGACGATATATTACCGCTCTTAGCTGCTGAACAGATTTGTAGAGTAACTTCTTGGGTACACAAATGACTATGGCGTAATAATCAGCTTTTACCCCACTGTCGCTTCTGCGGAAGACTGGACTTATAGTAGGTCCCTGTTGTTGACATACGCGTTGGGTAAATAATAGGTTTACTCGCTCAATACTTATAAAAAACACATAAATCATATATACACATAAATAATGAAGATAATTTCATATATCAAATTAGAACATAGTATAAACTATAAAATCATATTAACACAACAAAAAATCACGATATCATAAATACACCCATTTTCAAATTTATGACATTTATACCCTTCCATTGAAACTAGCATTAGAAAATGAGAGTTTGGGAGTGTAAAAAAAAGATAAGGGTATAACTGGCATACTGATAAATCGTATTTAATGAAATGAGTATATTTGATATTAATATTTTTGGTCAGGTAACTATGATATTCTGAGTTTAAGGGTGATATGAAATTGTCACCTAAAATATTCACCAAGATTGTGAAAAGTTGCTATTTTGCTTCCCTTGAAAAATAAAACAAATTTAAAGTAAAGTACACAGATGGTCCTTGAGGTTTACCAAAATTTTGAATTTGGTTCCTAGCTTTCCAAAAGTACACGGATGATCCCTGTGGTTTGCACTTTGTACTAGGGATGGCAATCGAACCCGAACCCGATGGGTAAACCCGAAACCCGACACATCTGGGATGCGTTTGGGGTCGGTTAATCGGGTTTGGGACTAGTTTTTATTTTTTTCGCGGGTTTGGGATTTGGTGATATACCCGTTTACCCGACCCAATTACCCGATAAAGTAAACCCGTTTACCCGATTGTATACCTGATATAATTTCTTTTATATTTTTTAATATGTAAATATATAATACATCCTTTTTTTTCTATACATATAGGTATTTTATCTCGTATACATTATAGTTATTTGATATATTTCTTGAGTGATAATACTAAATGTAACTGATTAGTAGTTACCCGATTGGTTTTGGGTCGGGTATACCCAACGGGTAAACTTTTTAAAATTAATGGGTTAACCGAAATCCGCGGGTATACCCGATACCCGATGGGTATTTACCCGCTAGAAACCCGACGGCCGACGGGTTTGGGACAAGTTTATTTAATCGGGTTTGGGGTTGGGATTACCTAAACCCGTCCCAAACCCGACCCATTGCCATCTCTATTTGTAACGCATTTAGTCCCCAACCAACAAATTTAAAGGTTTGCACTAAATATGTTACAAAGTGCAAACCACAGAGACCACCCATGTACTTTTGGAAAAAAAAAAAAAAACTGGGGACTAAATGCGTTACAAAGTGTAAACCACAAGGACCATCTGTGTACTTATAGAAAGCTAGGGACCAAATCCAAAATTTTGGTAAGCCATATGGACCATTTATCTACTTTACTCTTGAATTTAAAATAAGAAAAAAACGTTGATATTATAAGCATAATTATTTTTAAGATGCAAGAAAACAAGTATTACCTGCAGCCCAGATAGTGACGGTTGGCTCAAAATTCGCTCAGCTACATCCTCTGTACTGTTTCCCCTCATGTTGGCAACTACCTGCAGAGATGCAGCATATATGTAAGTAACAAGTAGGGGTGCTAAACGGGTCGTGTTAGCGGGTTGGCGAGTTCAACCCGATTTGTATTAGACTGAATATTAATACAGCTGGCGCTAATTGTATTACCTTAATTAGATTAGGTCTAGAATATCTATATATATCTTGTCCTACATTGTATCATACACACAATTACAATTACAATCAATATACAATTGATACCAATCTTTATGGTATCAGAGCTAGGAAAACCCTAGTCTCTCTATAGCCGACATCATCACAGCCTCTGCTGTGATTTTCGATCAGCCCATGTTCTTTCTGTTCTTTATCGAAACAATCATAATGTCTTTGATTGAGCCGTTCTCCTCTACTGATAAAACCACACACAACTCCCACAAGTTCGGGTTTACTCTCACCCCGACCAACTATGGCTATTGGAAGGCCATGATCCAGCCGTTTCTCACTACAAACGGGTTGTTTGGTTATGTCAATGGCACAATACTCTGTCCAGAACCCCTGATCCAGCCACCTGCTGCCACTGGAAAGGAGACAACTGCAGCAGCCTCCACTCCTAACCGTAGTTACACGGCTTGGATTTCCAACGATGCACACGTTCGTATGCTGCTGATGTCAACTATTTCTGAAGCATCTTTCCAACACGTACAAGGTACAACATCTCGTGATCTCTGGCTTGCTCTTGAACGCGCTTATGCACCGCATACTGCGTCACGAGAATTTACCCTCAAAACTCAGCTGATGAAGATACAAATGAAGGGCGATGAAACTTATGGTGCATATCTTGCTAGGGCACAAGAGTATGCCTCTGCCCTAGCAAACATCGGATCTCCAATGTCAGACAAAGACATTGTGATGCTTGTGGTTTCGGGTCTCCGCGATGAATACAACCCGATTAAACAAAACTTGGTAACACGTCAATTCACGGCTGTCTTTTCTGAACTCCCTAGTCTTTTAGCAGATTATGAGTACATGATCAAGAAATCAGCCCCCAAGGTTGGTCCAGCGCAGGCTTTTACAACCTCCAGCAGTCAGAATCCTTCTCTTCCCACCGATACAATGCAGGCCCTTCAACAGCTTGTTTCCAAACTAGGGCTGCAACTTCAGCCCGCTACTACCATGCCATCCTCGTCCTTAAACACTGTTGGACCAGCGGCTTTCTATACAAATCAAGGGCGTGGACGTGGCAACAATTACAACAGGGGACGTGGACGTGGATCACATCAGAATCGCAGCCAAGGAAGTGGAGGTTTTCGACCTAATCCAGGTCAGTTTAGTTGGGCATCTAACCAGAATACTGTTTATGGCACTTGCAACAGGTGCGGAATTGGCCATCTTCCTTCTCAATGCCCGAACCGCGACCCATCTACCTTCCGGTCCAGGCAGCCCTCGGCTAATTATGCCGACACTCGGTCACAAGCATCCTCTCAATGGCTCCCTGACACCGGCTCTAGTAACCATGTCGCTCCAGATATGACGAATTTTGACTTTGCCGAGCCCTACTACGGTGATGACAATCTACATGTTGGCAATGGTACTCCTCTTCCCATCTTACATATTGGTTCTAAACAGTTTTACTCACCCAACAAAACCTTTCAATTAACCAACATCTTACATGTGCCTGAAATTAAGAAAAACCTTCTCTCTGTTCAAAAATTCTGTCACGATAATCATGTCTTCTTTGAATTTCACTCTACCTTTTTTGCTGTGAAGGACATGTTTACACGCACTACCCTCCTCATGGGTCCAAGTGACGGTGGGCTCTACACAATTCATCTTCCCAAAAATCAACCAATCCCAAAAGTCGCTTTTTCAACAACCCGTGCACCAGCTTCTACATGGCATCAAAGATTGGGACATCCACACTCCCAGCTTTTTCATTCTATGCTTTCTAAATATTGTTTACCAGTTTCCAATAAAGATTTTGTTTTGCATTGTGACTCTTGTTCCATTGGAAAATCTACAAAATTACATTTGTCATCTTCTGAAAACAAAAGTTCACATGTTCTTGATTTAGTGTTTTGTGATGTTTGGGGACCCACACCTGTCCCGTCTTTCGATGGTCATAACTATTTCTTATTATGTGTTGACCATTTCTCTAAATTTATGTGGCTGTTTCCATTAAAACGTAAATCTGATGTTTTTGAAACCTTTAAACAATTCGTCACTATGGCTGAAAGACAGTTTTCAACCAAACTAAAAATTGTCCAAACCGATTGGGGAGGGGAGTTCAGGAACCTCTCTACCTTTTTCTCCTCCATAGGCATCATACATCGCCTATCTTGCCCTCACACAAGTGAACAAAACGGTGTCGTTGAACGACGACACCGTCATGTTGTTGAAACCGGTCTCACTCTCATGGCACAGTCGGATACACCACAACGGTTTTGGCATTTTGCATTCGAAACTGCTGTCTACCTCATAAACCGTATGCCGTCACGTTCCAATTACATCGTCTCACCGTTTGAACACCTTTTTAAACGGAAACCAATCTTTTCCTTTCTTCGTGTCTTTGGCTGCCAATGTTATCCCTATTTGCGTCCTTACAATCCACACAAGATGGATTTTCGGTCCATCCCCTGTATCTTTCTTGGATACAGCACATCTCATCACGGGTACCGATGCTTTGATCCCATTTCCGAACGCATCTACATTGCCCGTCATGTTCGGTTCAATGAAACCTCTTTTCCTTTCAAAGCTCAACCCTCTATTCCTTCACCTTCTTCACAGCCCGATTCTAGCCCGTACATATCCTCATACCCTACACCTCCTACTCCTACACCTGATTTCCCTACCCAGCCACCTCCATCACCTCCTGTCGACAATCACCTTACACCTCCCACCCCTCCACCTAAAACCTACTCTCGCCAAACTAACACCCGTCCCACCATCCCTGCCTTTGAAAAATACTCCCAAACACACCATAATGTCGATCCTCAACCGACATCCTCCTCACCATCTGATCCCACTCCCACTCCTCTCCCTCTACCACCAACTAACACCACCACTGAACCATCTCAACCCACCCACCGCTCTCGTCCATCTAACTTACGACAAAACCCTAAACAATCCAAGCCATACAATCCCTCATCCTTTCATACCACTCCATCTCCCTCCACCACCGAACCCACCACCTTCGCCACTGCCAACACAGATTCTCATTGGCGTAAGGCTATGGCAGATGAATATTCGGCCCTTATACGGAATGGCACTTGGACACTGGTACCATCTCCACCTAATGCTAATATTGTTGACTGCAAATGGGTTTACAAAGTCAAGCGTGATCAACATCGAACAATTTCGCGCTACAAAGCCCGCCTGGTGGCTAAGGGCTTCAATCAGCAACCTGGTATTGACTACACAGAAACCTTTAGTCCCGTGGTCAAATCTACCAACATTCGAGTTGTCCTTTCTCTAGCGGTTACCAAACAATGGCCGCTACGACAACTAGACGTGCAAAACGCCTTTTTACATGGAGACTTGAAAGAAAAGGTCTATTTAAAACAGCCCCAAGGGTTCGTTGATCCACTTAGACCAGCCCACGTGTGCTTCCTTCATAAGGCTTTGTATGGTCTGAAACAAGCACCCCGTGCTTGGTTTGAGCGGCTATCTTCCGCATTGTTGTCTTTTGGCTTCAAAGGGTCTAAGACGGATCCCTCTCTATTTATTTATTCCTCTCACGGGACTCTCATGTATATGCTGGTATATGTTGATATTATCTTGACAGGGAATAACAATGCCGCCATCAATAAAGTGGTCAACAGTCTGAGCCATACATTTGCAATACAAGATATGGGGCCCTTATCCTACTTTTTAGGTATTGAAGTGGCTCGCCGAGGTTCTGATATTATCCTATCTCAGAGAAAATACATTAATGATCTATTGGTCAGGGCATCTCTTTCCAAGGCGAAACCAGTTCCTTCGCCATGCACCACTACTGCTCCTCTCTCTCTTGGTCACAGCTCTCCTTTTGATGATCCGGTTAGATACAGGCAAATGGTGGGGGCACGACAGTATGTTACTTTGTCACGTCCTGATATTACTTTTGCAGTTAACAAGGTCTGCCAATTTATGCACGCTCCCACTGAAAATCATTGGTCCGCAGTTAAACGTATTTTGAGATATCTTCATGGAACTGCCGATCAGGGTCTTGTCATTACCCAATCTGCATCCTCTATTTTGCATGCCTACACGGATGTTCATTTCAATACCTTGAGTGCCTACTCCGATGCTGATTGGGCAGGTTGCCCTGATGACCGTCGTTCCACAGGGGGCTATGCTATCTATCTTGGATCAAATCTCATCTCCTGGTCTGCAAGAAAACAAAAGACTGTCTCGAGGTCATCTACAGAATCGGAGTACAAAGCCATGGCTGATACGGTGGCAGAATTAACGTGGCTTGAAACATTACTGGCAGAACTTCGAGTTCCCATGCATTCTGTTCCAAACTTATGGTGTGACAATTTGGGGGCAACATACTTATCCGCTAATCCTGTCTTTCATGCTAGAACAAAGCATGTTGAAGTTGACTTTCACTTCGTTCGTGAAAAGGTTGCTCAAGGAAAACTATGTGTTCAACATATCTCTACAAATGATCAAATAGCTGACGTCTTCACAAAGCCGCTGCCATCAGACCGCTTTCTCTTTCTGAAGTCCAAGCTAAGAGTCGGTCCCCGGCCTTAGCTTGCGGGGGAATATTAGACTGAATATTAATACAGCTGGCGCTAATTGTATTACCTTAATTAGATTAGGTCTAGAATATCTATATATATCTTGTCCTACATTGTATCATACACACAATTACAATTACAATCAATATACAATTGATACCAATCTTTAATTTGATCCCGAAAATTTTAGACGAACCCAAAAAATTGTGTCACACATGAACCCGAACACGACCCGAATATTCGCGGGTTGACCCGAACCTGAATTTTTTTTATTTTTTAACTTTTTTTGCCACAAATTAATATATTATAACTAAAATTACCTATATATACAAAAAGTAACTTAAGGTTCGATTAATCATGGCATCACTTCATCAATAGGAAAAAGGCACCGGTTAAATGTTGCAAACAACTAAACGTTGCAATTAATAAACTGCAACTGCCATACGGCACACCCACAACCAATGCCGTCTCATCACCATTTCACAACCGCTCCCGGCCTCCCATCGCATCCCTTCATCAACGCAAAAAGCACGGATTCATTCAATAACCGTTCTGCTCACATATCACCAACTGACCATACTAAAATACCAACCGTAAAAAAACGTTGTCGCAACCGTTGCATTTCCTCCAAACAGACACACACCCATACCCATGGTATATATACATAAACTCACACGCAAACTTTCAGACACACAAATTCGGGAAGAAGGATCTGGAGAACGAGTACGATTGGTGCCTTGCCTCGGAGTCACGTTGCTTATGGTTTCTGTTGTTCGAAATGGGACCGGTGGCACCGCCTTCGATCCCAAAGATTATTTTGGTTCCGGTGTTCTTGGTGGCCGTTATCATCTTTCTCTACTCCCTTCCAACACGAATCATTTATCATCAGCCGAGGGTGGGTGACCCTGCGACAACCAGATTCTGGCTAAGTTTGGTCAATTGATCAACAAACTGACCATGGATGACGATGTGGAGACATGGGTGCCGGAGAGAAGCCCGGATTCAAAAGACCGGTGGTTTGATGAGAGGGTGGTAGACTGGTAGTGGTCACTGGGTGGTGGCCATGGTGGTGTTAAGGAAAGTGAAGAGAAACTCTAGGGAAAGTGGGTCGGTTTTGCTAGGTTTTGGCCTTTGGGTGAGATCTTTCGATTTTATAATGTAAAATGCCGTTCAAAAAAATCTATACCTGTAATAAAAGAAATCATTTTAGGGACACATAGCGTTCTATTAGTAAGTCTTAATTATTTTTCTAAATATTTATTATTTATTTTTCTAAATATTTAATATGAAAAGTCAATTATTGATAATATTAGATTTAAAATTTTAGAAGAGATTTTAATAATAAAAGACAAAGATAACTGATAATAATATATTAATTATCTTATCTATTTATTTGTTTTCCCGCTTCTCTCTCATAGTTAATTATAAATACTTACTTTTATAATTAAAGATTGTCATGCAAATATTCAAGAATTATGATCGAATAAATATTATGTTTAAAAAGTTATATAAAGATTTCTTTATATGGTATAGATAGATTAGTTGATATAACTATTGAATAAATATTATATTTAAAAAGTTTAGGTAGATAAAATTCATTGATATTGATGAACGTGTATTTTGTAGATAATATATTAAAATGTTTAAATAGTATTAGCTTTAGATTATTTATAAATAAACGATTATAATTATAATATTAAAACTGTTAATTTGGTATGACGTAGGAAAACATAATATTTGAATTAATTGCGGGTGATTACAAAAGAAAATAATAGATTTTAAATATGGAAAGAAACTACGTAGGCTAAAAGGTGTAGGGGTCATAGTTGGGACATTATTTGCCATACAGGAACATGAATGGAAGGTTACACCACCTCTTGCATGATCCACCATAGTTTGCATGCATATATTAAACCATGGCAATCATGGTCATCCTTTCCATTTTTCAAGAAATCATTTCATTTTTCTTTAGACAAAGATAAATTAAAATAAATAAGGGGATAATGGTTTGGGTCATGACCACACCCTTAGAGTATTGGTTTTGAATGGTGGATTAGAGGTGGGTGATATAACACTAATGTGGAGGGTTATGATGGTTATGAGGGTCATGACCACACCCTATAGCCTTATACTCAAATTCTAAACGTATTAAATTTAGGAAGAATTGCATATATCTCCTTACTAAAAAAACTTGTATTAAATTTAGGGAGAATTGTATATGTTCCTTATAAAAAACCCTTAATTGCATATTTATCCAACTCAAAACTAAAATTACATATATCCCCTTATTTAATGAAACTTCACACAATGAAAAAAATAACCTTAAAACAAACCCTATCAAGCAACAAATTAAATTCTAAAGTTCACTCCCATTCTAAGTTTCCATCTAGGCCATTACGTCCAATTAACTCTTCATGTTCTTAATCGAGTGTGAATTGAATATTTCATAACTTTGTTCTTTCTCAGATTGAGTTGACTAATAGACGGGAGATAAATGCAATTTTATTTGGGTCTGGGTAAATACGCAATAAATAACTTTTATAGGGGTATATACAATTGTCTCTTAAATTTATATCTATATTTTCTATACCATATAATAGAAGAAACTGTTGGAGCTATCTATTTATTTATTTTCCCGACTCATTCTTCTACTTAATTATAGATACTTATTTTTTATAATTAAAGATAGTCATTATATGAAGATATTAATTAATGATAAGAATAGAACAATAACAAATTTAAAACGTAATTCTCAATATAATATATTAGAATCGTTTAACAATGGATACTTATTTTTAATTAAAGATAATTATTGTATCATTAACTAAATAAACTTAATATAAGATTAATTATTAATCTTTTAAATAAACTTATATTTTATATTATGTTAGTTAAAATATTAAAAAACGAAGATTAACAATGATAATTGTTTTTATGAGTGATTTCTCAAAATAATCGAATATTTAATGTGCTATAATGATGATAATTGTTTTTATGAGTGATTTCTAAAAAAATCAAATATTTAATATGATTGGACAGTAAGAAACGTGGTAAGAGATTACATTATATTTTATACAACCCGTGCAATACACGGGTTTTTAAAGACACAACTTTTATATTACTGAGTATATAACATTACATTTATTTCCAATTAACGTTACATGTCATTCCCTCCTTTAACCTCACAATTTTACTTATATTTTATTTAAATTTTGTTTAATAATTAATACATAAATATCACTAATCTTATCCTTATCTTTTAATTTTATTATTATTATTATTATTAATATTATTATTATATGTTAAAAAGAGCTTTTAATGGTAACTAATATCTACTAATCCACATGTAGTGTTTTTATTGATGCATATGTAACTTTTTTTTAACTTTGTTACAGTTTTATTCAGCATGTGCAATACATTAATTTTTTTTTAAAGATATAATTTTTTGTTACTTAGTATATATAATTATTATTTAATATATATAATTATATTTTTTCAACCCGTGTAACACACGGGGTTCTAACCTAGTTTACTACAAAAAACACATATGTATATAAAATACAATTACATTTAAATTATAAAATCTTATGTTAATTTATCTTTGAAGTTGTAATTATGGCATAAAATACACATCCGATTTAATTTATGACATAAATCATATGGTAACAAAAATTATAATATACATGGGTTAAAAAGGGTTAACCCGACTGGATTGACCCGAACCCGACCCGTTTAGCTAAACGGGTTCGCAGGTTCAACCTGAAACTGACCCGAACCCCTTTAGACTAAACCCAAACCCGCGAATTTCGTGTTAAGTTTGTGTCATGTTTTCAGATCGTGTCAGAAATTCACACCCTTGGTAACGAGTAAATAGTAATGTAATATTACTATATTACACCTTCCTTGAAAGAAGTCTTTGACTGTTAAACAACTTTAAACAAATATAAAATACTGTTATTAAAATTCTCGACTTAGAAAATATGTGCCATTGAGAGATGGAAAATAAAAACGGTAAATGTCTTACCGTGAACTGACCAAGTGCCCTTAAATGTGCCTCAAATCTTTCGAGAATTTCATGTGTGATATCCAAAAATCCTTCACGCTGGAGTAGAGACTTCTTGCTAGCAACCAAGACAGCCTGAAGAAGATTCTACTCAAAAAACGAAATCTGGAAAAAGCACAAACGTTGCATGGTTGGGCTAACAGACTTTACCTGACTTTCCAACAGCACTCCGCCTTCGATTTCTTTGAGATTGTTCTCTTTCAATGTGGTCCCGCTACTGACGAGATCTACGATAGCATCAGCTATCCCCATCTATATACGCAAGTGAAAGTATGTGATGAAATTGATATAATAAAATATGAAACTTTTACAAACCCAACTTCAGAAAAGGACAGTGAGCTATATCAGGTAAATCTCCTATCGTATATACGAAGTCACATGATAACTGTATAATGCAATTCCTATCCTGGTTAACTTTATATAAACCCAACTTCATAATGCATCCATTTTGAGATGAAAAATGATGAAAAAAAAATTAAAATTTATTGCTCATGGGGAACTAGAGGCTGCACCAGCACTCCAGCAGTGAGACATTGGTCAAGTTCAAGTCCATTTATCATGGCATATTACATGAACATGAATCAAAGAATGTCTCACCGTAGAAGATGCCCCATTAGTACAGACTTTTAATTTTTTCTTCAACATTTTATTAAGTATATTTAGGAGAAAACCGAACAGAATCACAACCACAATATCAAAAGAAAACCAAACCGATTGAGAGATCGATGATCTGGTTATGTTTTCTTATAACAGATTTTTATGGTTCAGTAATGGTTATATGTGTATAGTATAACAAACCGAATTAACCCAGGTTACATTAAAACCCAACTTTAAATATATTGTTTTTAAATTATATGTTATATGTCAAAAAAAAAGTTACAAATTTTTACAAATAACATATAAGTTATTTATGCTACTTTATAAATTGAAAGGGCTGCCGATATCTTATATTTGACCCAAGATATAATTGGACTTATTCACTGAAATTAACTTGAATACACCTACATCCAAAGCCAGCAATTACCGAATTAACCATACCATCTTGTCCAATAACTGAACTTACCGAAATCCGAATAATTTAGAACCAATCCAATCGGTTAAAAGAAATCTAAAACTCGAAACATTAGTTTTAGGTTTGGTTTTAGCCCAAAAACAAACTGACCCATAATTACCCCTAATTATATGTGATCCAAACCATTACTTGGATTTAGATATTTATTGAAGAGTAAACTGCAATTTTACCCCCTGGGGTTTAGGGTGATTGGCACCCTTACCCCCCCCCCCCCCCCCCTAACGAAATAATTGCAATTTTACCCCCCAACATTTGCTGTTATGTCGCAACCTTACCCCCCGGCTTCAAATTTGTTGACTGATCTGTTGACTATAACTTGAAATGACTATAATGCCCTTTCATATTACCCCCTGTGTTTTGTTCACTCTGTGATATTACCCCCTGCCACTACTGCCACCGCCATTCATCACCACTGCCACAGCCATTCACCACCACAACCACCACTGCCATAACCTCCACGTCGAAACACAACCATCATCTCGACTCAGAATCAAAACGTCTACCAATTACAATCGATACCCATTTAACAATCTCACATCAAACCCAAAAGAAACTCCCATATCTGACTAAATTCAACCTTAATTGAATTTCCTAACCCCTCACTGTACTCAAACACTTGTTTCACTAATCAACTCAATAACCAAATAACAGTCTTGAGAATTTCAATCAAACAATCATAATTTCCTGTATCAGACAATGAAATATTCAACTTACATACCTGATTTCACTTGGAACTGAAAAAGATGAAGAATTTATGAAGCTTTTTGTTGTTAATCAGCAATAACTAATGGCCAATTTGTGGCGAAGAACTAAGTGGCCGACCAGAGGTGATAAAAGAGGGTAATCGGAGGTCGGTCGGAATGAAGAAGGAGATGGTAAATCGGAGGTCAATGGTGGTGGGTATACGTCAGCCGTCGCCGGTGGGCCAGGTGACGGAGGTTAATGGCGGAGGTCGTGGGAGACGGTGGTGATTACAACGGCCGGAGATGAGTAAGAGGTGGGTAATGGCGATAATTAGGGTTGTTGAAGGTAGAAGTAAGGTTTGTGGTGGTTGGTGGTTGTTTGAAGGTGAAGAAAGTGATGGTCTCCGTGGTGGATAGGCAGTGTATAGATGCAAGTAATGACGGTGAGTAGATGGTGGTGGTTATGGGTAATCGATGTGGGTAGGTTAAGGGTAGATGGTGGTTGATGAAAGGAATGAGGATGAAAGTGGGGTCAAGGTGGTCGCCGGCCGTGAGTAGCAGAGATCAAAATGGTTGATGGTGGTAATTTTGACAGTTTGATTTGTTCACCAAGAAAAGGGAATAAGAGATAAGGTTTTTAAATGTAATGGGAGTGTAAATAATTTTGACTTTTTAACCAGTTTGTGGACAACTGGAGGTGGCAGTGGTGGTTGTGGTGGTGAATGGCGGTGGCAGTGGTGGCAGGGGGTAATATCACAGAGTGAACAAAACACAGGGGGTAATATGAAAGGGCATTATAGTCATTTCAAGTTATAGTCAACAGATCAGTCAACAAATTTGAAGTCGGGGGGTAAGGTTGCGACATAACAGCAAACGTTGGGGGGTAAAATTGCAATTATTTCGTTAGGGGGGGTAACGGTGCCAATCACCCTAAACCCCAGGGGGTAAAATTGCAGTTTACTCTATTGAATTATATTTGTGGTGGCACCTCAAGGAACCAATTATAAAACTTAACCATTATTACTACACACAACCATGAGAAGTATAAAGAAATATGACATAAAGATCCCAACTTTCATGTAAGCTCATGCATCTCATGATAAATAAACTTGAATTGAAACATAACTCACCGCAGGAGCTGCCTCGAGTGCCCCATCAGCAGTTGAAAACTCAACATGCTGAAGCCCGCTCTCTTTTAGAAACTTAGGACCCAACTGAAAGAGAAAAAAAGAAAATTATATAAATTTCTGAGTTGGTTACTAGGTAAGAAAACTACAATAGCACCATGAAAGACGAATTATAAATGAAAGACGCATTATAAATTACATATGTGAAACCAGTGGCAACTCTTAGAGGCTTCTCAGTGGTCCATTGAGGCATTTCGGCTAGTTCCTTCATTGAATTAATTTTCTCAAAGATCCCATACTTTGGAATCTGTTAAAAACCGAAAATGAATTCATCTAAGTGTCTTTCAATATAGAATACAACTATTGGCTCTTAGCTTGTTCTTTAAAAAAAAAGTAAAACTTACTGCAAGAGATAAACGACAATCTCCATATGCAAGTGCATCGTGGACAAGGATTAGATCTTCATTTCCCTATGAATAACAATTAAAAACCATAACTTTACATGCTATTAACACAGGCAAGCAGTGAGATGATCAAATACTTTAAACACAATGACATTATAGAAGCTTTAGAACTTCTGTAATTTTCTACTTTTAATTCTTTCCCTTTATCCTCCATTTGTCAAGTTTATTTCTTGCAATCAAGTAAGTTTCTGGCAAAAAGAACAAAACAAGAAACATGGAACAATGTGCTGAAAAAAGAAAATCAACTAAAAGGTTTCACTTTGATCACTCATAAAAAATAAAAAACACACGAAAACCGAAGACCATACTACCAAGTACTTGTTAGCATAATTTACAGTTAAAATACATCAACTTACAGCTTAGGTTCAACATGGAACTTGTAGTGTGGCCGAATCCTCTTAAGATAAAGATCTTAAAATATAAGGCAAGGTTATTGTTCCAACGAATTTATATTTTGAGAAACGTGATATCAAAGATTTAACAAGAAAAAAGAAAGTAACAGACTAACAAATAAAGTTACTACCACGTAAAAATAATCTAGTGAAAATTGTGATAAAATTACCATAAAGAAATCAACGATAATGATGCTGTATGAAATGAAACCAAAAGAATGACCTATAAATTTTACAAAAAAAAAACCACTATATTATATGGTGTGTCTTGAATTACCTGTCCATATTCACTAAGTGTGTCAAGACCAACAATACCAAGGTCTAAATCTCCTGAAACCAGTTTCTTCACGATATCTTTTGGCCGCTGAAACCAGACTTCTACGTTTGACAGCTGCAATCAGATATTGTAAATAAGTCAACTTTAGAAACAAATTGAACTGGACCATGGTCAGAACTCAGAACTTTGTTAAATCTCTCATACAGAATGTGACTAAACTTCCTTCAAAATTTTATGATAGCAGAATTACAACTCATGTCATCCCATAACATGATAACAATCACAAAATGTTCAAAGGATACAAATGGTGACTGTCTGCTCATATATCATTTGTCTAAATGAGATACAGAGAATGATATTAGCTCAAATAATGCCATCAACCACCTAATTCCTTTACATGTCATTGATTTATGTTTCAGAGTAAGACAGTAATTAATTTGGTAAAATAAGTTTACAAAAAATAGATATTGGTGGTCCAGAACTAAACATAAATGCATGAGCTATTGTAGTCCACTAACTAGAGAAAAAAAAATAATTTAAACCAACGGCTACTCTGTAACTTTATTCAAAATGGATCTCCCTAAAAAGAGCAACAAGATTCAAACAGAAAGCAATAACCCATTTTCATCAATTGGATGATGTTATGTAGCATCGTATCAAACGAAAAGCGCATATAACAACATTCTTCCTATCCTCATTCAGGAAAAAAAACATACATTGCAATCAGGTTCCCAATGAAATCAGATTTCATCCTTCTAAAGGATAAAATAGCTATCAAATATAAAGTTATAAGGTATATATCACTATGCAACTACATTTTGACATAACATTCATAAAGAACTCATGTATATATAAAGTAAACCCTAAATAATTCAAAGTTTAAATACACAAACTACTAAAATCGATTAGAAACATCACACCTGAGGAATATCCGCAACGTATTGCCTCGGATTAGGTTGCCGCACAGATAACTGACAATCCTATCAAAACAAATACACAAAATCAAACAACAAAACAAACCGTTACATGAACAAAATCAAGATCTGAAACAGAAAACCTACTTTGAGAAGATCAAGCGTATCAGAGGCCATTCGACCTTTGCTCGGTAAACCTAACCTAATCTCATTCCGTTCCGTCGCTTTCAAGTCGACGTTTCCGTTAACAACGGTCACCGGAGACGAAACAGAGCAGCATGAGACGGTGAATTTGACGGAAAACCGAACGGCAGAATGTGACGGCGGAGATGGAAGATATTGTGTGAAGTTGCAGGCGGCGGCCGGAATTAGAGACATAGCTTCGGTGTTTGATGTGTTGTGTTATTTTTTTCCGGCGAGATATAGTGGAGCAGCGGGATGAGGAGAGTGGTGGTGTGTGTGACAGATGGTGGTTTATGGTGGACACGTTTTAGTATACGAATGAAGGATAACGGCAGCAGCATACGATAACAAAATCAAATTTACTTCTTTATTTGTTTTATTGAATCTTACCTATATTATATTTACTTGTATTGTTGGTGTTTATTCGTTAAGAAATGAACTTGTTTATAAACTGTCTACGAAGTTATCCAGCTGGTCGTCTCATATAAGATGGTTCAATCTCTTTCTCCACTCGTCGTTTAGCTGGATCTTCTGCAAAACAACAACACTGGTGACTTGCCATAAGGAGGGGAATAGGGGGGTTCTCCTTGTGACACCATCTGACGTGAGAATAAGTATTGTTCTGAAGAATAAGTGTGTGTTGAGAGTAAAAGAGTGAGAGAGCGGATCCTTAAACCTGGATGTGGAGTCCTTTATTTATAGCCGGAGAATAAAGGAGGATGAGGAGGTCTGCCAGCTAGCCAGTGCTCGCCAGCTGTCCGACCAGAGAGACTATCCTTTTTTGTCCCTTCTGACGTCGTTAGTCCTGTGGGTGACGTGGCGCGCAATCATTCGTTCCAGCTGGGCGCTTTGCTTGTACTGGTTGTCGGCCTGTCCACAAGGGATCTTGCAATCACAGTTGGCGTCTGTCACACACCAACCAATGACGGAATCATCGGAGTGGGACGAAGATAGATTGGGGGGGGGGGATAGTGCACGGTCCTCCCAACCGCCGGAGTGATCTCACTCCGGGAGCCGCTACCCGACCAAGCTAGCTCCGCGGTGACTTCCCCATGCCGAGTTCTTACCCTAGGCGACATATGCCACTCCCAAGACTCGAACCCAGTACCTCTGGGAAGAGGTGGGTGTCGGTGGCCAACTGGGCTACCCCACACATAACGCTAATTGTGATAAAATATATAAATCAAAACCGTTTTCATTGCATAACTCAAATTGTCAAATACAATACATGGATTTCAAATTACAACAAACAAAAGACAATACAACGAGTTCAACATAACATAATAAATCAAATCTAGTAATTTCTTGAGCGTGTTTCTAGTCATCCCTACTAGATTTCATACGATCATCATCATCAACCTGTAACATGTTTAAAACAAAGTGTCAATACGAAGGCATTGGCGAGTACACAAGGTTTGTATAAATATAGCATAAGTATAAAAGTATTTTCTCGAATCCACATGGCAATTTGTAAACAAGGTAACTAGCATGCATCACACTATGTCAAACCCAAGTGTCCACTAGTATTTAGCATCCCTCGCCACAAAAGTAATGAGACCGTTCAAGAATAAATAAAGACTTAACAAGACCCCGACGGGCGGCGTGCTACTCCTATAACGCTATATATGTTAAGTTGAGGCTTAGCAAAGTTAAGGACATAAAGCATGTATAATCTAGCATGAACCTAAGTAAACAAGTAGCATGTATATACGATTGAGAGTATAAAGCATGTTTAAGTGTGTGATTGTGAGTTTCGTATATTAACATGTTACAACCCAAAGTGTTTTAAAAGTAAAACGGGTCAAGTGTACTCACGGTTTTGCAAGCTTCCACTTGTGAATCCGTGAGGAGTTTGTTGGTTGTTTGAAGATGGAACACCAAGTCCTTCTACACGAGGAAACGTAGGTGTATGAGTATTGGATGATAACGGAAGATTAGGAATTCGGAACTAAAAGTATAACAAAGTAAATATACAAGAAAATAATCACTTAGACTTAGCACTAGTTCTTGACACCATGAAAACCCATAGGGGTTAGAATGATTTCATAGGTTTAATACCTATTAGAATTGTAACGAGGAACTAAGCACTTAGGTGATGTAACTTAGTAACTTGACAAATAACCATTTGGTTATCATCAAGGGTTCGGTTTCTTACATGTATTATATGTATTTTATATATTTCATATAGTATATTATAAGTTGGGTTAATGGATTTAAACACCCCCAACTATGGCCATTTGGCCGATGGCACTCTCAACTTTCACTTTGGCTCAGACCACCCCCAACTTAACACATCGATTGTCATGGCACACCCTTGTTAAATATTCTCTAACCAGGTTAGTAAAATGAGCATATGTGGCAATTTAAGCTGATGTGGCATGTATGACGTGTCATACATGATCTGATGTGGAACATTACCCATGATCATCATTAAAAAAATAAAACAATAGAAAATTAAAAAAACCATTACCCATGTCGACGGTGCTTCTGGCCATCGCCGGTGCTTCGCCGGTGCTTCTGGCCGGAAACTTGAATAACAAAATTCAACAATTGACCGAGAGATGAAACTTGAATCACAACATGAATAACAATTGACCGAGAGATGAAACTTGAATCACAAAATTCAACAACTTGAACAACAAATCCAAAGAGTAGTTAAACAACAAAATTCACTCAAAAGTAATAAACAAATATCAACTAAAGAAAGCTTGTCGGAAACCATGAACACCACCATCGCCGGTGTGCCGCCGGTTCTTCATGGGAGGGAGATCGAGAGGGATGGAGGCGGTGTCGGTTCGTGGCCGGCGGACATGTTTTTTTTGGTTTTATTCAGATCTGGGGTGAATCAACTTCGTCTGGAAATATGCGTCACACATAGTTTTCCCCGGAACCACCGGGCGTTTGCACCGCCACTGCCGGCCGTCGATGCGTTTGCATCGCTGCTCATCGGATAAATCACCACCGTTTTCTTGCATTTTACACACTCTACTTTGTGGGTTTGCTTAAAGTTTGAAGCTTTAACAGTTTTATGTCAAGAATTTTGAGGGATTTTGGGGGAAATTGAGATTAGGGCTTTGGATGAAAAGGGGGAAAACAACGAAGAAAGAGGTGGGTTGGTAGGGTACTTGTGTTTGTAATTTTGATGAATTTATTGGAATAAATCTTCTGGTTTTATGTGTAGATTGATTAGGTCTTGGTTGGGGATGATGATGATAAATGGGTTGCTGAATTGTATTTGGGTATTTATAATACATAAATACAATACATCATCAAATCATAGTTAGCTCAATTGGCCAGTGCCAATTTAATGGGTTTTTGGCTATACAGACGCAGGTTCGAGTCTTGTTAGTCCCATTTTATAGATTTTTGGATCCATCAGCATGCCACGTCAGCAAATTTAGATCCATCATCATGCCACGTCAGCAAATATTGGCCACGTCAGCAAAAAGAACTAACCCAGTTAGTGTTTATTTAACGACGGGGTGACACATCAACCCAAGTGTTAAGTTAGGAGTGGTGTGAGCCAAAGTCAAAGTTGAGAGTGCCATCGGCCAAATGACCATAGTTGGGGGTGTTTAAATCCATTAACCCTTATAAGTTTAGTCCAACAATATAACAAGGATTATCATAGAAGTCATGCATAGAGGTAGGAGGATAAATCTTCCATTTTAAAACCTCTTTTGTATATTCACCAATGCACAAGTTGTCATAAGACAATAAGGATGATCATGAATGAACAATAAAGAAATGAAATATACATACAAACTAAGAGAAATCATCAAGTGAAGTGTGGATTGTAAGTAGGATAGCCCAAGCTATCCAAATAATCACACATACACAAGTTCAAGCCTTGTTCAATACTTATGGGTTAGAAACCCTTATAAAACAGAACGTTTTGAGGATTAAAACCTCTGAATTTGTATGTTACAACCTTGTTTTTAAGCACACTTAATCATAGTCTTGATTAGTGGCATAAGGACATAGGAATGTATGATTAAAACATGAGTTTAAGTATGTTTAACAAAGTTCTTGTTCAAAACAGAAAGTTCTTGCACTTTTAACCTCATTATGGTGATGTTCCATCTTTGGTTTTCCATGGAAAACCTATGGAAACATCCCTAGGGTTGTTCCAAGTGCTAAGAAGCAAGAAGAAGTGAAAAGGATGGAAGATAAGTGAGTTTAGACTCACTTTTGTAACTTGATATGAATCTGACTTTGCTACTATTTTTGCACCAGATTTGGAGTGTTTAGAGAGTGGATTAGTGAGTTTGTAAAGTGGAAGAAGTGTGGAAGTGAGTTGGGTTTTATAGAAAGTGATTAGGGTTAGTTAGGTGATTAATAAATGCAAGAAACACACCAAGATAACACAAAATTGACCAATGGATGGAGCTGAAGAAACTTTCTGACGGATCGAGGGTGTAGCGTCGCGTGACCACAAGGGGGGTACCTGTGGCGTGACGCGACGACATGATAATCCGGAATAAAGTTTCATTGTTGACACTTTAGCCCCCTGATGTTTAACTTGGTTAAGTTTTGTTGTGTTTTAGGGTGTTTTTATGAAGTATAAACATATAATAAGAGGTGTTTGAGTATTATTAACAAAAAAAAACAAGTATGGACAAGTACGATTGAGTATGTATGTCGTAAATAAGTATCGTATGCATCCAAATGACGTATGATTCACGTATATCACGTATTTGCAAGTATATCACATATTTTCAAGAATTACGAATAAAGTATCATTTGATTTTATGAATTCAAACGTATATATATGTATGAATATGTAGAACATGAATTTAAAGAAATACGAATTTTATTCATGATCCAAGTCTCGGATTTTACAACAATACAACGAAATGACGAATTACAAGAATACAAGATTCCAAAAAAATAGAAATACGAACAATGCTTTCTAATTATGGAAAGTATGAAAAAGCAGGGCGTTACAGTCTCACCTCCTTTAGGAAATTTTGTCCCGAAATTTAGGAAGAAGTAACGAAAAGTTACGGATACTTAGTCTTCATATCACTTTCGAGTTCCCAAGTAAACTCATTGCCACATTTTCCTTCCCATCGAACCTTGACGATAGGAATTAGACTGCGCCTCAATTGCTTGACTCCTTGGTCCATGATCTCGACAGGTTTCTCCACGAAGTGTAGAGTTTCGTTGATTTGAAGATCTTCGAGGGGAACTTGAAGTCCTTCTTCAGCTAGACACTTCTTTAAATTTGAAACGTGGAAGACAGGATGAACGTTGTTGAGTTCTCCAGGAAGGTCCAGTCGATACGCAACCTTGCCAATCCTCTCAAGAATCTTGAAAGGACCTACGTAGTGAGGAGCGAGTTTCCCTTTCTTACCAAAACGAACTACGCCCTTCCAATGGGATACCTTGAGAAGTACAAAATCACCTATCTCGAATTCCAAGGGTTTACAACGCTTGTCAGCGTAACTCTTTTGTCGGCTTCTGGCTTTCAGCAAATTGTCTCGAACCTGTAGAATCTTGTCCATCGTCTCTTGTATAAGCTCGGGACCAATGATTTGAGTTTCTCTGATCTCGTGCCAACAAATAGGCGAACGACACTTACGACCATACAATTCCTCGAAGGGTGCCATTTGAATACCCGCATGATAAATGTTATTGTACGAGAATTCGATCAAAGGCAAGTGCATATCCCAGTTGCCACCAAAATCGATTACGAATGAATGAAGCATATTCTCTAAAGTTTGGATAGTACGCTCAGTTTGTCCGTCAGACTGAGGATGAAAAGCGGTGCTAAGGTGGAGAAGAGTACGCATAGCAAATTGAAAAGTTTGCCAAAGACGAGACGTAAAGCGCCCATCACGATTGGAAATGATGTCAATGGGGATACCATGACGACAAATGGGGAGAAAATGAGCTGATTTGGTCAATCGATCGACAATCAACTAAATACTGTCATGACCAGAAGATGTACGAGGGAGTTTGGTGATAAAGTCCATTGCAATTCTCTCCCATTTCCAGACAGGAATTTCTGGTTGTTCAAGCAAGCCAGAGGGACGTTGGTATTCAGCTTTAACCTTCGAACAAGTGAGACATTTCGCAACGAAAGTGGCAATATCTTTCTTCATTTCAGGCCACCAATAGGATGTACGCATGTCTTGATACATCTTATTAGCATCAGGATGAATAGAGTATCTAGATTTGTGTGCCTCCTTCATCAGAAAGTCTCGAAGGTTATCACGATTAGGAATCCAGATGCGATTGAGATAGTATAGAATACCATCGGATTTAGACACAAGATCTTCTTCAACACCACCTCGTATCTTGTATGAGTGGCTACCTTCATTAATAGAGACATATTGAGCTTCACGAATGCGGTTTTGATGATCGTTAACGAGTTGGAGACAACGAATACCCTTTACATGAGTTTTGCGACTAAGTGCATCGGCCACTACACTCGCTTTTCCTGGATGGTAGCGAATTTCGCAGTCGTAGTCGTTTAACAACTCTACCCAATGACGTTGACGCATGTTCAGTTCCTTTTGGTTGAAGATGTGTTGAAAGCTCTTATGGTCGGTGAAGACCACACACTTAGTACCATAAAGGTAGTGTCGCCATATCTTCAAGGCAAAAACAATGGCGCCAAGTTCAAGGTCGTGCGTAGTGTAGTTCTTCTCATGTATTTTAAGTTGCCTCGACGCATAAGCGATAACCTTGTCCTGTTGCATAAGGACATAACCAAGGCCAAGGTTTGAAGCATCGCAATACATGACGAAGTTGTCGTTACCATCAGGAAGCGCGAGAATAGGAGCATTGCAAAGCATGTCCTTGAGCGTTTGAAAAGATTCCTCTTGTTCAGGACCCCAAACAAAAGGTTTCTCTTTTTTAGTCAAGGAGGTAAGAGGAACGGCGATTTTCGAGAAGTTAGAAATGAAACGACAATAGTAACCAGCTAGACCAAGGAACGAACGAATTTTAGACGGAGACTTAGGTGCAATCCAGTTCTTCACAGCTACGATTTTTGCAGGGTCAGCATGTATACCAAGTTCGTTGATGATATGGCCAAGGAATTGAACTTCTTTCAACCAAAATTCACACTTAGATAATTTGGCTTAAAGACGTTCGGCGCGTAGAAGCTGAAGGATAAGACGCAAGTGTCACTCGTGCTCTTCTTGTGTCTTGGAATAGATGAGGATATCGCCGATTAAGACGATCATGAAACAGTCCAAGTACGCTTTGCACACGCGGTTCATCAAATCCATGAAAACGATTGGTGCGTTGGTCAAACCAAAGGGCATGACCACGAACTTATAATGACCATAACTTGTATGAAAGGCGGTTTTGGGTATATCTTCTTCGAGGACTCGAAGTTGATGATATCTAGAATGAAGATCGATCTTGGAAAAGCAAGTCACGCCTTGTAGTTGATCGAAGAGACCGTCAACACGAGGAAGAGGGTATCGGTTTTTTACTGTGAGCTTGTTGAGCTCACGATAGTCAATACACATACAGAACGATCCATCTTTCTTTTTGATGAATAAGACGGAAGCGCCCCAAGGAGAAGTACTAGGGCATATAAAGCCTTTATCAAGAAGCTCTTGAAGTTGGCTCGAAAGCTCTTGCATCTCAGAGGGTGCTAACCGATAAGGAGACTTAGCGCCAGGCACTAAATCGATTCAAAAATCAACAGAACGAGCAGGAGGCGGACTAGGAAGATCATCGGGGAACACATCAGGAAAATCACGTACAACATGAACGTCACTCATGCTTGGGCCTTTGTCCTTTTCCACAATATGGGTGAGAAAGGTGAAGGTACCCTTGCGCAAGTATTTGTTCGCTCGAATACACGACATAAGCTTGAGACCTTGGGAAGGTTTCTCGCCATAGACGTGTAGAGAATCACCATTGGGAAGAGGAAGACGTATGAACTTTTCGGAATAAACAACTCCATCACGAACTCGCCTAAGCCAGTCCATGCCTACTATGACGTCGAAACTACCCATTTGCATAGGTGTGAGATCAATGTGAAATGTATGATCGTTAAGAATCAAGGAACACTTAGAAAGAACGGAATCGATAGCGATGGATTTACCATTTGCGACTTCGACAGCGAATGATCTTGGTAACTTAGAGCGTTTACACTTAAGCAAAGGTTCGAATTCTATAGATACAAAACTTTTATCGGTGCCAGTATCAAATAAACACGAAGCATAAACATGGTTTACGAGAAACGTACCAGTAAAGACGTCATTAGCATTCTAAGCTTAAGCGGTGGTGAGAAGGAATGCTCTGCCTGTGCTGGTTGTTGAGGCTACTGCTGCTGTTGTTGTGGTAGTTGCTGCTGAGGTTGGTTACGCAGAGGGCAAGCATTGGCGAGATGGTTAAGGTCGCCACATTTAAAACATGCTCGCACAAGAGCAGCTTGGGGTTGAGCTTGGTTAGGAGCAGGGTTGGCAACAATGGCTTAATCTTGGGCAAGCTTTGGGTTATAGCGACAGCGATCGGCGAAATGCCCAAGCCTGTTATAGGTTGCGCATTTGCGACATGGGGTGCCAGTAGGGTGATGGTAAGTGCATTGGTTACACTTGGGCCACATCCCAGTGTAGTTTCTCCTTTGTGGTTCGAGGGTTGTGGGGATAGCGGCAGCTACTGCTTGTATAGGTTGAGGGTTTGGAGGAGTAATGACCGCACAATTTTGGCTTGAAGCCTTCCGCTTCTTGCCTCGGTTTTTCTTGGTCGAGTGGGACGGTGAGGGTGAAGGTTCAACAATGGTGGTGGTATCAGTGGTTGCTTGGTGTGCCCTCTTCATCGAAACCTTGTCGTAGGTTCCTTGAAGAATACAGTTGTTGTTAAGCTCAGCGGATATACGAAAGGCATCCTCAATGGTTTTGGGGCAAACAGAAGCTACATGGTTCATCAAAGAGGGGGAGAGCAGCGAATGAATTTGGCTACAGCTTTGGGGGCGGTGTCAACCTGTCCAGGGCAGAGGACACTATGTTGTTTGAAGCGCGTAATTAGAACATCGATGTCGCTCCCCTTTTGTGTCAAGTTCCAGAACTCGTTTTCCAACTTTTGGAGCTCATGAGGAGGACAAAATTGGTCCTTCATTAGCTGTTTCAGCTCGTCCCATGGTAAGGCATGGGCTACATCACTCCCCTATTTGTTACGCTCGGAGGTCCACCATTCGAGTGCCCTTGAACGGAAAACCCTTGTTGCGTTTAGGATTCGCAGGTCATCGGGACACCCGTTTTGAAGAAAGGTGAGTTCGATCGCGTCGAACCAGTTCATCATGGCTGTCACACCCCAACCGATGGCGGAAACATCGGAGTGAGACGAAATAGATTGCAAGAGACTTCGTAACACTATTTGTGACAAGTATTTAAAGAATAAATTTTCACTTCATTTCTAAAGAGTCAATTACAAGGATTTGAAACAATTACAACATGAATAATGAAATACAATACAATAAGAATACAAATTTAAAATGTGTATCTAAGCATCCTACTAGATTCCATGCATCGCCAACGTCATCGCTAAACCTGCAACATGTTTTAAAAGTGTAGTTCAATACAAAGGTATTGGCGAGCATACAAGTTTAGTGCGTATAAGTATAAAAATAATAAGGAATAATCCACATGGCAAACCTAGTTATCAAGATTAACGTATTAAACTAGCATGCGATTAACAAGTCAACCCTCTATTTACGCAAGTATGAATGAATAAACCTAACATGACCTCTCGTTCACGGGCGGTGCGTTACTCCTATAGCGCTATACATGTTAAGTGGAGGCTTGTATGAAGCTAATGACAAGTTCATCACATAAGAATCACCCAGAAAACACGAATCAAGCATAACAAATAGTAAGCATGTTTTGGATTGTTTGTTTATGTATTTGCATAAGAATGTGTATAATAAGTGTGTTTTGTATATAAAACATGTTACACCCAAAAGTGTGAAAGCGGTAAAATGGGTCAAGTATACTCACAAAATTGCTAAGTCTTCCGATTATCCAAGTGTTGACGAGTGTAATAGATTAGGAAGTTGAATGTATTCGATTTGGAGTTTAAGAGATGTTTACATATGGTTTAAGGATTTTGGAGTTCGAGGACATGAAAATAAACATATGAAAAGTAATCATCTAGTCACATAATACTTGTTTGACACTGTGAAACCCCAAGGGTTAGAATGTTTTCATGGGTTCAAATACCCATTAGAATCATAACAAGTTATTACGTCTTAGATGATATAATCTAATACTTTGACAAATGAACACTAATCCATCATCAAAGGTTCGATTATTTGGATAATATATATATGTATTACATAGTGTCCATCATATCGTATAGGTCATGTAGGAGGTAGGAGGATAAATCTACCATTTAGGAACCTCTTTGTATCATAGAAGTCATGTAGGAGATAGGAAGAACAAGTCTTCCATTTAGGTACCTCTAGGTGTTCACCACTACACTTGATGTTATGAACATTCAAGGAGGGTCATGAACATGCAATAAGAAAGGAAATAATTACAACTAATCTAAGAAATCATCAAGTAATGTGTGGATTTTTAGTAGGATAGCCCAAGCTTGTCCTATAATCTCACAACCATCAAGCTTGAAGCGTGTTCATTACTTGTGGGTTAAACCCTAACCAAAACAAAAAGTTTATTAGGTTTTAACCTCTGATTTTAAGTGTCATAACCTTGTTTTTAAGCACACTTAATCATAGTCTTGATTAGTGGCATAAGGACATAGGAATGTATGAATATTCCAAAACAAAAAGATAAAAATGAGCAGAATTATAGGTGCACTTTGGACCTCAAAAATGGTGAGGTTTCACCTTAGTTTGCCCAAGCAAACTTGTGAGAACCTTCCTATAGGTTATCCAAGTGTTGTAAAAGAAGAAACAAGAAGAAAATTGAAGTGGAAGTGAGTTAAAACTCACTTTTTATGGATGGAACTTTAAAAAACGTGGTTGAAACTTAGCTGAGTTTCGGAGAGTTTTTGAAGTGTTTGGAGGCTTGAAAAAGTGGAATAAGGAGTGGGGAAGTGTTTATTATATAGGGAAGGGATTAGGGTTTCAATGGGTTGGGCTTTGGAAGTGTTTAGTGGGCTGAATAACTCAAAACAAAAGACTTAAGTGGGCTGATGTGTGACAACCCGCACTAAACCAGGTATCCGTACGACTTAGTTAATGATTAATTACTACTTAATTACTGTGTTTGTTTGAACTAGCTGATGAACTGCTACTTGATATCTGATACATGTACTTACTTGCATCATACTTTGCTTATCGTCACTACATTATTTACATGCTAAACCCTAGTGACAAACATGATGCAAAAAAAGCACAGTAGCACTATCACGGATAACCTACTGAACATGCTGATAAAGCCAGCATCAGGCAAACACTGCCTCTAAGGCCTGTAAGAGCCTGAGATGTTTTGCTACACTAGCAGTGAGTGTAGGGATATAAGGGTTGTGGAACTGCGTCTCTAGGAATAAGTTACAATGACTGGATGTCCCTAAAACGTACGCTAAGCACAAAACACAGCACTTTGATAAATAATCCAGCTTCTAGCTGACTAGTAAAGTGCCAAAACATGGGGAAAATAACACTAGACACTTTCTAAAGTGTTAGGAAAACAAATTGTGTCACTAAAAGAATAATAACGACACTTTAAAGCTTGGTTAAGCGCTTTAACGGATTACTATCCAACCGAACAACCGGACTATACCCGGAACATGAAAATATTATTATTTTCCTTATTTATATTTTTCTGAGCCAGTTAGGGTCCCTGATTACCCTAACACCCGCCATAACGCATAACACACAAGTAACCAAGTTAATTACTTAACTTACCCTAACTATTTAACTAATGGCTAGTTAAAATCGAACCAAGGGACCCCCCCCCAACCGAGTCGGTCACCTAGGGGACACCCCTTTGTACTATTTGATTTGCTTAATCTCCCTTGCTAAATATCTAGCCTACATAAGAACCTTTGGGTAATGCACACTTACTTTGTCTATAAGTTCATGATTAAGCACATGAGATTAATTACATCACACAAACTCAACAACACACTCTCCCTCTCCTCTCTAGAGCTCTCGGCCGAACCCCCCTAACCACCCATCAATTTTTTCGAGTTCAATCTTCATATTCCAAGGTTATTCAAACATCAAGGGCCTCGTATTAGGAGTCTTGGAGCAAGCGGAACGCGAAGGACCTCGTTACTTTGCTTTTATCCACCCATCTTTGCCAAGAATCTTCCCTAGCCTTGAGCTAGAGGTATAACACTTAAACCTCATATTGGAACTATTCTAAAGTGGTTAAAAGAATTTTTATCGGTTAAATCTCGTTAAAATGCAATTTGATGCTTAAAAGTCTACTAAAAGTATGAAAAATGGTAGTTAATAGCATATAAGTGGTGTAAAAGTTGTAGTATTCGAAATGTGTGATTATTTAGACCCGATCTATGTTGTGGTAGCTCGGATCATCGTTTAACCCGGCTTGGTAAGATCATGGATCTTAACATAAACTTGTTTTAAACGATACGAGGGTTAAAAGATGAAACTCTACCACACATGAAACACGAACTTGTGTAAAAGTGTTTTGACTTCTACAATGGCGTTTAAAACTAGCGGATCTACGCATCTGCAAGTGGTATTTTCAAAGAACCACATATCAAAGGAATCATGTATTTTTAAAAGATGGTCCTTACACTAACAAGCATGATTTTTATAAACCACAAGTGTGAAAACACTTGTGAAATAAAAAGATCCGACAAAGAACTAGTTTTGTCAAATGTTACTAGAAGTTGTAAAGATGGATTTTCTCTAAAAACAAGGTTTTTACAAAACCGGATTATTTACACAAAAGATCCATTAAAAGTAAAGAGATTTACTACATATTTTTAGACAAACCACAAGTTCGTATATTTTTGCGACTATGTCTATCTTTGACTAGTTAAAATGTCGAAAAGTTGTTTGATAATGTTGAGAACATTGGTTGATTTGATTTGATAAAGAAAATGATACGCTTGAAAGCGTGGCCACCTCCAGTTACAGAGGAAACTCTGGCGAAATTTTTCTAAAAACCTAACACTTAGAACTATTTGCACTACAAGTGTTAGAAATCAGTTTTAACATGTTTTCGAAACATAAATTTCGCCATGACTTTATTTACTAAATATTCGGAGGTGGGATTTTCACAAAATTTAACGTGATAAATATATATATTTTTCACACACTGTTTATGATTATTTTGTGAAATACATAAATATTATTTTTAGAGTAAAAATAATATTTACGAACGTTAACGATCCAAAATAATACGAACGCTTTCACCATAAATATATAAGTTACACCGGTAAGTATTTTACCACTCGATTGTTAAAACGTAACTTACGCACTTACGAAATATTTATGAACGCGTATTTTAACAACGTATTATTGGAGAAAAATTATGTGAAATGAAAATATAATATTTTTGAGAAAAATACTTATATTTTGGAATTGGAAAGGTATATATATTAAGTGAGACTTAATGATGTAATTTGAACGCACATGTATTGAATCCCCCATCCTTGGGAAGGAGATTAACTACCAAGTATATACAGAACGTAAACACGAAATAGTTATCTAACTATTTCCCAAGAGATTTAACTATAAAGCTAAGGCACGGCCGTCCGTCTAATAGAATTAGCACTTGTAGGTCGTCGCACAGCTTTCTGATTTGGAGATACTTGGTAGAGACGCTTCACTGTGAGTTCATGTCCCCCTTTTCTCTAACTGTTTTCAGTTTTCTTAACTGCGGGGGTGAAATACATGTTACCTTGTTTACAAGTACTATTATACACGGTATGTTAACGTAAGGAGGTTTACTACTTAGATCATGTGAATGGGTAGGCAGAACACCGAGGGATAGTAGCGGTAGATCTATCTGGGTGTAGCGAGCCCAACTCTAGGCCCAACAGAACAGACCTCTAAGAGGACCAACAGAACGGACCTTGAGTGACTTTGTGCCCGACGCAAAAATCGGCTAGGTTGAGTCTTCCTACTTGCATTTCACACATGCTAATGGCCTTGCAAACCATTGGTGATCTCTTTCCTTACACTGCTACATACCAGGGAACTTTTATACTTACAAGTGTTTTACTTACTCACTTGCACATGAACTCGCTCAACATTATTGTTGATTTTTCAACTTACATGTATTTCAGGAAACTAACGAGATCTGGCACGGTATGGCATGTTTTCCCGCTGCACTAGTTTCCAAGGTCATTCGGGGTTTAGGGGATGTGTCTCTTTCCTGGACAAGACACAATCCTTAAACCGTGTTTGTATTATGTTTAAGTTTGTAATGTCTGCTGAACAAGGTTATGGTTGTTAGGGTATGTTCCCGTTAAAACAATGGTACTGTATTTGGTTTTCAAAACTTAATGGATGATCTTGCATGTTTTTAACTCATATAGCTTTGTTATGATTAAGCTATGGTATTAAGAAGTCACACCAAATTAACCACGCTTCCGCAAAGCCAGGGTGTGACAGCTTGGTATCAGAGCTCTGATCATAGCGAACTAGGATTCCTTCTCGAGTCTAGACTATGATCACTAGGGCTCTTACGAAAATATTTTTCTGCATACCACTTAAGTCCAGATCCAAAACTTTTACAAACAAATGTTGAGCACATTTTATTATTTATAGGCTCAGTCTGGAAGGACTGAGGCTCGGTCTGAGAGGCCGAGGCTCGGTCTGAGAGATCGAGGTAGTTGGCTAGTGGGACTAGGAAAAGTAGGCTCAGTTTGGAGACTGAGGCTCGGTGTTGGAGACCGAGGCTCGGTCTGAGAGATCGAGGTAGTTGGCTAGTGGGACTAGGAAAAGTAGGCTCAGTTTGGAGACTGAGGCTCGGTGACGGAGACCGAGGCTCGATCTGAGAGGTCGAGGTAGTTGATTAAACAGTCTAGAAGACTGGGAGGCTAGTGGGACTAGGAAAATTATGTGACATCTTACTTGGTGACTTATGTGATTATCTGATTGTATGACTTATTATTTGAGCATATTTGTGTTTATGTTACAGACTCATGGATTCCGCCGGTACCGACGATTCGGACATTACGGGACCCATACCTATCGTATCTGATGACCTTATATCCTCCGAGCACGAGGTGCACACGTCTGACTATACCAGTACTGATGAGGACGATTTCCAGCCCTTCGCACTACCCGAGGGTGCTGATGAGCCTGTAGATGACCCTCCCGCTGAGTACCTACCTCTAGTAGAGATTCCGGCTCCTTTACCCTTAGCCGTTTATCCAGCATATGATTTCCTTCTTGACGCCGAGGCTGACGGCGATGTTGACCTGTTTGAGGATGAGCCTTTTGAGGATGAGATCCATGGCGAGGCCCTTCTTCCTGCGGACGATCTTTTGATGATCGCTGACGTTCCCGCTGAGGATTCGCCAGCACATTCTCCTGTCCCAGACTCCTTCGAGTCTGTGGCATCCGCACCTTCTCTCACATTGAGCGCACAGCACTTTGCGCACGATTCTGATCCTGACCAGGCATTTTCTGTTGCACCTTTACCCAGTTTTGAGTTTGGCCATGATGACATAGAGGATTCTGATCCTATCTTTCCCCCGGGATACGACCCGGATCGTGATTTCGAGTTTATACCTATGGATCAGCCCATGGAGGATCCAGCTGACCCAGTAGACCCTATCAACCCAGAGTTTGACTTCGAGATGGCTTTCGATGACCCTGAGCCTGTCGTCGCTCCTGAGCAGGCAGCCGCTCTAGACCCCATACTTGAGCATGACCCCGTACATGCTGGCATCCCTTTTGAGCCTATTATAGCAGACCTACCTGTTGATGATCTCCCCGCGGATGTTCCTTTGTTAGAGGGCGATCATGTTGTTGTTGATCCTGTCGTTCCTCTACCTGTTGTTGATATACCTGTTGACCATCCTGTTGAGCACATTGCACCTGTTCACCCTTTTGTTGCGCCTGATCCCGTTCCACTAGAGCCCGAGCATGCGCTGTTCGCGACACACATGGATCCACCAGATGAGCATGCACAGCACGGTTGGATACCTGCTGATGAGGATGTTCCACCATTTCCCCCTCAGATCCCTGATACACGACATGCTGACTTTTCTTTTCAGGTTCCTCAGTTTGTACCTCCAGCGAGGGCTGGAGAGGGTTCTTCAGCCCATCCTTTTGGGCATGTACCGATGTCTATCCCTTTTATGCCCCAGATGTCGTCTGTTCCACCCTCTGTCGCTCCATTTCACGTGGCACCTTTCGATCCCACCAGAGAGCCGTTTCTTTGGGCACCAGGCTCTGGTATGCCACCTACTGATCCCTACCATGCTTTTCACATGGGACACACTATCGAGGACGTCTTGATGTCCTTCGTCGCCCAGCACGAGTCGCACACGCAGCGCATCCAGGAGCTTGAGAGAGCTCAGCTGCCACCATGTCCGTGCCATGCTCAGACACACTCTCCTCTGCATACATTTCGACCTTTACCTCCAGATTATGCTGCCCGTCTCTTTACACTAGAGCAGCAGGTTGCTTCTATCATTCGTACTCAGCAGGCTATGGAGGCGGACTGGCTCCAGTTACGTCGTTTGTTTTACACCCACTTTCCTCCTCCTCCACCACCATCTGTATAGAGCTCATCAGTACTGTTTGGATAGACGAGGATGAGAAGACGACGATTGTTGGATTGCACAACATTTTTGGAGACTACATTTGATCCTGACTTTTGTTGACTTGTATTTGACGCATTTGACATTGACATGATATAGTTTTTGGACAGGGGTGATGTAGCCCCTAGTTGATTGATGATTGTATGATACAAGGATGTACTGATACACTTACTATGTGGTCTCGATATATGGCAATCGCAGTATTCTCATCATATTTGATTTGCTTGATTGTTTATTTGTATTTTTGATGACATGGGATGTTGTGTGATTGGTATTTGTGATGTATTGATAACATGAGATGTTATGTGGTTATACTATTACTATCGTTATATACGTACACTACATTATGACCTGACTTACGTATTATAACATCGGAGCTTTACTATGGCCTGACCAACTTAAACCATCTTTTAGAAGATGCCGCCAAGACGTGAGACACGCATGCCTACTAATGAGGCAGAGCTCCAGCAGATTATTGCTGCTGCCATAGCACAGTATGCAGCATCCCAGCCCGGAACGAGCGGAAGTATTAACCAAGGCAATAACAATCCACCACACGGTAATACTAAGTCATTACGACATACCGTGACCAAATTGGATATCTTTAGCGATGATGCTAATGCCATTCATATGTTATAACGTATGTGCAGGGTGCACCTACAAGCAGTTCTTAGACTGCAAGCCCGTAAACTTTGATGGCACAGGAGGTGCCGTCGCCTTCGTTCGTTGGGCTGAGAAAACCGAATATGTTCTACGCATGAGCAAGTGCGCGCTGGATCAGCAAGTCACCTACATCTCAGGGCTGTTTCTTGATGGAGCCCTATCCTGGTGGAATCTGCAAGTACAGACACTAGGCGAAGCTGCGGCCTACGCGCTGACCTGGACCGAACTAAAGGAACTCATGCGCAAGAAGTACTGTTCCCGCGCAGAAATCCAGCGATTGGAGACCGAGTTCTGGCACTTGAAAATGGACGGTCCAAAGGTAGCGGAGTACGTTCAAAGATTCCATGACTTATCTCAAGTGGTTCCTTACATGGTTACGCCAGAATACAAGCGAATCGAGCGCTTCATTTGGGGATTAGCTCCTCAAATCATAAGCATGGTAACTTCATCCAAGCCAGCAACTATCACTGAATCCATCGATTTGAGCGTGGCTCTCACCGAGGAGGCGATTCGTTTGAACAAGTTTGATGAGATCAAGACGAAAAAGGCTGAGACTCATGTCGAGTCATCAGGAGGTAACAAACGGAAGTTTTCAAACTTCAAGCAGGGCGCCAGTGTGGCGGTTAGGAAAGGAAGATCAGGCTCGCCAGCTCAGGTTACGGCTGGTAGAGAGAAGAAAGGAAAAGGATACATGGGCACCCAACCCAAGTGCAACGTCTGCCAACGCCACCATTCTGGTCATTGCGGGTCAAAAGTATGCGACGCATGTGGGAAACGTGGCCACTCGAAGGACACCTGTTGGGCTAGTGCTGGCCGGGGAGGCCAGGGAGGGTTTGAGAATAGGAATAATAATCGTAGTGGTAATCGCCCACAAGGAAACTATGGAGGTAACGAGAATCGAGGTAACAATGCTAACCAAGCGGGCGCTGTGAATCGTAATCAGAGGAATGATCAAGCTGGTGGAAGCGGGCAAAGACTTGGGTGTTTTCACTGCGGTGATATCGGGCATTTTAAGAAGAACTGCCCAGACTTAAACCAAGCCCGTGGAAGAGTGTTCCAACTCGAAGCTAGGGAAGCGCGCCAGGACCCCAATGTTGTTACCGGTACGTTCCCTGTGAACCAACGCTATGCATCCGTTTTGTTTGATACTGGTGCCGATTATAGCTTCGTGTCGCTAGAATTTAAGAATATGCTTGGTCTAGCCGCTAATAAGTTAGATATTCCCTACTCGATCGAATTGGCCAATGGAAAGTTAGTAGAAGCCAATGAAGTTATTAGAGGTTGTGTGATCGAATTAGGAGAGCGTGAGTTCGCTCTAGATCTACTACCAGTCCAGTTGGGAAGCTTCGATGTGGTGGTAGGAATGGATTGGTTATCAGGCAACAAAGCAGAGATAGTTTGTCATGAGAAGGTTGTTCGTATCCCAATCAATGATGGTGAGACCATTGTTGTTCATGGAGAGAAGCGTGAGACGCCGTTGAGGATTATCAGCTGCTTGAAAGCAAGGAAGTGTTTGCAGAAAGGATGTGTTGCCTTCCTGGCACACATTGTGGATAAGGAGGCTGCTGAGCCAAGAATCGAAGACATCCCTGTCGTGAGAGAATATTCAGAAGTCTTCCCAGAAGACTTACCTGGACTGCCACCTCAGAGGCAAGTAGAGTTTCACATTGACTTAGTTCCAGGCGCTGCGCCTGTGGCTAAGGCACCTTATAGACTTGCTCCGTCTGAGATGCAAGAACTGTCGACACAGCTCCAAGAGTTGTTAGACAAGGGTTTTATCCGACCAAGCTTCTCGCCTTGGGGAGCTCCGGTCCTGTTTGTCAAGAAGAAGGACGGTAGTTTCCGTATGTGCATCGACTACCGGGAGCTGAACAAGCTGACGATCAAGAATAGATATCCTCTGCCAAGAATTGATGATCTGTTCGACCAACTGCAAGGTTCAAGCTTTTATTCAAAGATCGATCTTCGATCTGGATACCATCAGTTAAGGATACAAGAGGAGAGTATCCCGAGGACAGCCTTCAGAACTCGTTATGGACACTACGAGTTCCTTGTTATGCCGTTTGGTTTGACAAACGCACCTGCAGTCTTTATGGATTTGATGAACAGAGTTTGCAAGCCGTACTTGGACAAGTTCGTGATTGTATTCATCGACGACATCTTGATTTATTCAAAGACGAAGGCTGAACACGAGCAGCATCTTGGAGCCATTCTAGAGCTGCTGAAGAAGGAACAGCTGTATGCCAAATTCTCTAAGTGCGAGTTTTGGCTACGAGAGGTGCAATTCCTTGGGCACGTGGTAAATGGAGATGGAATCCACGTGGATCCCACCAAGATCGAGGCGATCAAGGATTGGGAAACGCCAAAGACGCCAACCGAGTTCGGCAATTCTTGGGTTTGGCTGGCTATTACCGAAGGTTCATTGAGGATTTTTCAAAAATCGCTCAACCTTTGACGCTCCTCACCCAGAAGGATAAGACGTTTGATTGGGGAATCAAGCAGGAGGAAGCCTTCCAGATATTGAAGGATAAACTCTGCAACGCGCCTATATTAGCTCTACCAGAAGGTACTGATGATTTTGTGGTATACTGCGACGCATCGCGCCAAGGATTGGGTTGCGTGTTGATGCATCGCCAGAAGGTTATTGCTTACGCATCGCGTCAGTTGAAAGTGCACGAAAGGAACTATACCACACACGATTTAGAGCTTGGCGCAGTGGTTTTTGCTTTAAAAATCTGGAGACACTACCTTTATGGTACGAAGTGTACAATCTTCACGGATCACAAGAGCCTACAACATATATTCAACCAGAAGGAGTTGAATATGAGGCAAAGACGATGGGTTGAATTATTGAACGACTACGACTGCGAGATAAAGTACCATCCAGGGAAGGCGAATGTGGTCGCCGATGCCCTAAGTCGTAAAGAGAGAATCAAGCCCATAAGGGTTAGAGCTTTAGAAATGATTATCCGAACTGATCTTTCCTTGCGCATTCGTGCCGCGCAGAAAGAAGCTCTCAAGGAAGGAAACCTCGAAGAAGAATATCTCCGTGGGATGGAGAAGCTTTTGGTACCAAACGAGGAAGGAACGTTATGTTTTGGGAAAAGGATTTGTGTTCCTCTGTTTGGTGATTTAAGGAAAGTTATTTTTGACGAAGCTCACAAGTCACGGTACTCTATCCACCCTGGATCGGATAAGATGTACCAGGATCTCAAAGATTACTATTGGTGGCCTAGGATGAAAGGCGATGTTGCTGTTTATGTGAGCAAATGTTTAACATGCGCTAAGGTTAAAGCCGAATACCAGAAGCCTTCAGGACTTCTGCAACAGCCTGAGATTCCCAAGTGGAAGTGGGAACAAATCTCCATGGATTTTATTACGAAATTGCCAAGAACGCCAAGAGGCCATGACATGATTTGGGTGATAGTTGACCGCCTAACAAAGTCCGCACACTTTCTGCCAATCAAGGAGAAAGACAGTACTAGTAAACTTGCGGAAATTTACATGAGAGAGATTGTCGCACGCCATGGAGTACCTCTCTCGATCATCTCTGATAGAGACGGAAGGTTTGTGTCTAGGATATGGCAATCCTTCCAAGAGGCCTTTGGCTCACAATTGAATCTGAGCACTGCGTTCCATCCGCAAACTGACGGCCAGAGCGAGCGAACGATACAGACTTTGGAAGACATGCTGAGAGCATGTGTTATGGATTTGGGCGGTAGCTGGGATAAACATTTACCTTTGGTCGAATTTTCATACAACAACAGCTACCACACCAGTATTGGTGTCGCGCCATTTGAAGCCCTTTACGGATGCAAGTGCCGATCACCTCTATGTTGGGCTGACGCAGGTGATAGGCAACTCGCTGGTCCCAAGATCGTCCAAGAGACGACAGACAAGATCGCGCAGATTCTTAAACACATCGAAGCAGCTCGCCACAGACAGAAGGCCTATGCGGATCCAAACCGGAAACATGTGGATTTCCAAGTTGGAGAAATGGTTTTATTGAAGGTATCACCCTGGAAGGGGGTGGCACGCTTTGGGAAGCGTGGGAAGTTAAATCCGCGCTACATTGGTCCCTTCAGGATTCTGGAAAGGATAGGACTAGTAGCATACAAGTTGGACCTACCTGCTGAACTGAATGGTGTTCACGATACCTTTCATGTATCCAATCTAAAGAAAAGTCCAACTCAAGTTGACGTTACCATTCCCATCGACGAGATTCATGTTGACGACACGCTCCACTTCGTTGAAGAACCTGTTGAGGTCACGGATTGGAAAGTGAACAAGACCCGCCGGAGCAGTGTCAAACTCGTCAAAGTTCGTTGGAATGCCAGACACGGTCCTGAATTCACCTGGGAACGTGAGGACCGGATGAAAGAGAAATACCCCCACCTTTTTCCTAAGAACTCTGCATCTAGTAGCAGAACTTAAATTTCGGGACGAAATTTATTTAACGGGGGGAGAATGTAACAACCCGCACTAAACCAGGTATCCGTACGACTTAGTTAATGATTAATTACTGCTTAATTACTGTGCTTGTTTGAACTAGCTGATGAACTGCTACTTGATATCTGATACATGTACTTACTTGCATCATACTTTGCTTATCGTCACTACATTATTTACATGCTAAACCCTAGTGACAAACATGATGCACAAAAAGCACAGTAGCACTATCACGGATAACCTACTGAACATGCTGATAAAGCCAGCATCAGGCAAACACTGCCTCTAAGGCCTGTAAGAGCCTGAGATGTTTTGCTACACTAGCAGTGAGTGTAGGGATATAAGGGTTGTGGAACTGCGTCTCTAGGAATAAGTTACAATGACTGGATGTGCCTAAAACGTACGCTAAGCACAAAACACAGCACTTTGATAAATAATCCAGCTTCTAGCTGACTAGTAAAGTGCCAAAACATGGGGAAAATAACACTAGACACTTTCTAAAGTGTCAGGAAAACAAATTGTGTCACTAAAAGAATAATAACGACACTTTAAAGCTTGGTTAAGCGCTTTAACGGATTACTATCCAACCGAACAACCGGACTATACCCGGAACATGAAAATATTATTATTTTCCTTATTTATATTTTTCTGAGCCAGTTAGGGTCCCTGATTACCCTAGCACCCGCCATAACGCATAACACACAAGTAACCAAGTTAATTACTTAACTTACCTTAACTATTTAACTAATGGCTAGTTAAAATCGAACCAAGGGACCCCCCCCCCCCCAACCGAGTCGGTCACCTAGGGGACACCCCTTTGTACTATTTGATTTGCTTAATCTCCCTTGCTAAATATCTAGCCTACATAAGAACCTTTGGGTAATGCACACTTACTTTGTCTATAAGTTCATGATTAAGCACATGAGATTAATTACATCACACAAACTCAACAACACACTCTCCCACTCCTCTCTAGAGCTCTCGGCCGAACCCCCCTAACCACCCATCAATTTTTTCGAGTTCAATCTTCATATTCCAAGGTTATTCAAACATCAAGGGCCTTGTATTAGGAGTCTTGGAGCAAGCGGAACGCGAAGGACCTCGTTACTTTGCTTTTATCCACCCATCTTTGCCAAGAATCTTCCCTAGCCTTGAGCTAGAGGTATAACACTTAAAACTCATATTGGAACTATTCTAAAGTGGTTAAAAGAATTTTTATCGGTTAAATCTCGTTAAAATGCAATTTGATGCTTAAAAGTCTACTAAAAGTATGAAAAATGGTGGTTAATAGCATATAGTGGTGTAAAAGTTGTAGTATTCGAAATGTGTGATTATTTAGACCCGATCTATGTTGTGGTAGCTCGGATCATCGTTTAACTCGGCTTGGTAAGATCATGGATCTTAACATAAACTTGTTTTAAATGATACGAGGGTTAAAAGATGAAACTCTACCACACATGAAACATGAACTTGTGTAAAAGTGTTTTGACTTGTACAATGGCGTTTAAAACTAGCGGATCTACGCATCTGCAAGTGGTATTTTCAAAGAACCACATATCAAAGGAATCATGTATTTTTAAAAGATGGTCCTTACACTAACAAGCATGATTTTTATAAACCACAAGTGTGAAAACACTTGTGAAATAAAAAGATCCGACAAAGAACTAGTTTTGTCAAATGTTACTAGAAGTTGTAAAGATGGATTTTCTCTAAAAACAAGGTTTTTACAAAACCGGATTATTTACACAAAAGATCCATTAAAAGTAAAGAGATTTACTACATATTTTTAGACAAACCACAAGTTCGTATATTTTTGCGACTATGTCTATCTTTGACTAGTTAAAATGTTGAAAAGTTGTTTGATAATGTTGAGAACATTGGTTGATTTGATTTGATAAAGAAAATGATACGCTTGAAAGCGTGGCCACCTCCAGTTACAGAGGAAACTCTGGCGAAATTTTTCTAAAAACCTAACACTTAGAACTATTTTCACTACAAGTGTTAGAAATCAGTTTTAACATGTTTTAGAAACATAAATTTCGCCATGACTTTATTTACTAAATATTCGGAGGTGGGATTTTCACAAAATTTAACGTGATAAATATATATATTTTTCACACACTGTTTATGATTATTTTGTGAAATACATAAATATTATTTTTAGAGTAAAAATAATATTTACGAACGTTAACGATCCAAAATAATACGAACGCTTTCACCATAAATATATAAGTTACACCGGTAAGTATTTTACCACTCGATTGTTAAAACGTAACTTACGCACTTACGAAATATTTATGAACGCGTATTTTAACAACGTATTATTGGAGAAAAATTATGTGAAATGAAAATATAATATTTTTGAGAAAAATACTTATATTTTGGAATTGGAAAGGTATATATATTAAGTGAGACTTAATGATGTAATTTGAACGCACATGTATTGAATCCCCCATCCTTGGGAAGGAGATTAACTACCAAGTATATACAGAACGTAAACACGAAATAGTTATCTAACTATTTCCCAAGAGATTTAACTATAAAGCTAAGGCACGGCCGTCCGTCTAATAGAATTAGCACTTGTAGGTCGTCGCACAGCTTTCTGATTTGGAGATACTTGGTAGAGACGCTTCACTGTGAGTTCATGTCCCCCTTTTCTCTAACTGTTTTCAGTTTTCTTAACTGCGGGGGTGAAATACATGTTACCTTGTTTACAAGTACTATTATACACGGTATGTTAACGTAAGGAGGTTTACTACTTAGATCATGTGAATGGGTAGGCAGAACACCGAGGGACAGTAGCGGTAGATCTATCTGGGTGTAGCGAGCCCAACTCTAGGCCCAACAGAACGGACCTCTAAGAGGACCAACAGAACGGACCTTGAGTGACTTTGTGCCCGACGCAAAAATCGGCTAGGTTGAGTCTTCCTACTTGCATTTCACACATGCTAATGGCCTTGCAAACCATTGGTGATCTCTTTCCTTACACTGCTACATACCAGGGAACTTTTATACTTACAAGTGTTTTACTTACTCACTTGCACATGAACTCGCTCAACATTATTGTTGATTTTTCAACTTACATGTATTTCAGGAAACTAACGAGATCTGGCACGGTATGGCATGTTTTCCCGCTGCACTAGTTTCCAAGGTCATCCAGGGTTTAGGGGATGTGTCTCTTTCCTGGACAAGACACAATCCTTAAACCGTGTTTGTATTATGTTTAAGTTTGTAATGTCTGCTGAACAAGGTTATGGTTGTTAGGGTATGTTCCCGTTAAAACAATGGTACTGTATTTGGTTTTCAAAACTTAATGGATGATCTTGCATGTTTTTAACTCATATAGCTTTGTTATGATTAAGCTATGGTATTAAGAAGTCACACCAAATTAACCACGCTTCCGCAAAGCCAGGGTGTGACATGATGCAAGGCTGTTAACAGGACTATAATTTTTATTTTATTATTTTTTTAACATTAGAAAGTATATATTTTATGTTTAATAAAGTGTTACATGTTGTCTAGTATGTATGTAACTTGTAACAAGGTCCAAAATGCATAAATGACATCTTTTAATTTAGCAAAAAGTGTGATAACATAGGTGTGTTATAACACATGAAATGTAACAAGTATGTATAGTTTATAGTTTGGTATAATCAAGTTAAAACCATACAACTTAGTCATATAATCGAATAACCAAGTGTTTGAATGTATGGAGATTTAAGGATTACGAATACACAATGATTGTGTACGAGTTAAACTTATGTTTATGAGAATTACGAGTCATGTATCAAATGAATGCACGTATCAATGTAGAAGATTAATTTTATTACGATCAAAGTCTCGGATACGATTACAAGGAATATAAGTTTCCAAAAATAGAATCGCACGACAATCTTTCTAATTAAGGAAAGTTATGAAAAAGCAGGGCGTTACAGTCTTCCCTCCTTTAGGAAATTTCGTCCCGAAATTTATTCAAGAAGAAGACTTTGAAAGGCGTTTTGGCTAAAATAATGATCATCAAAATTCTAGTCTTGGAAGTTTTTGAAATATAAAAAGTAAGGGATTTCGAAGAACGACAAGATAAATTTGTAAAGTAGTTCGTTTGTCTAATATTGATTTAAGGTAATTGAAAACGTATAGGTGTGTATATGGATAAAGCGAGTTTAAACAAGTTTGAAAATCTTACATTGGATGTGTATTAAAATGTGTCGTATTAGGAAGGAAAATTTTGTACAAGACGGTTTGTATTTTGATGGCAAGTGAGGTAGTTTGCATAGGAAGTTTTAAGGATAATATAAAATCATACATTTGTAAAAATTGTTTATTGAGAGGAACGAGAAGGTTTGATAAATAAAGTGATAATGGTCTACTAAGTATGTTTACACAAGAATAAAGAATAGAAGACGTTTTTAAAGGTGAAGAGATAAGTTAGGGTTCGATGTTTTAAACCGATGTGATTGTGAATGAGGTTCGTATAAGAGGACAAGGAATAATGGAGAATAATGAGAGTATAAAAGTGAATGATTTACTCTTAATGAATGTAAGTATAAGATTGGCATAAATATTGGATAGATGAAAGTAGCGTGCTAAGAATGAAGTCTCGTCGTGGATAATCGGATATAATACGTTTGTGAGTTGTTTGAAGTTTGTATTAGGTCCAAAAAGGTCTGCAAAACACCGAATTTCTCATGGCACATTTTACGAAAGTTTGGTAACATGGTGAAAACACTTATATATAGGAAGTACCAGCGGCGTATCCACCATGTTTTGACCATGTTACGTCCGCCTCGTTATTCGGTGTCATGTTACGTTCCATGTCTTACCATACACAGTAGTACACTCTATAGTTTTCATATGCCTATCACTATAATCCCGTGTGCGCCCGCGATTATTTTGATCGTCGCATGATCCGCATAGCTTATACTAATTGTGTATGAACCGGGGTATACATAATTTAAAATATAAGAACGTGTACGTATAAGAATGTAGTATATACGCAAGTCCATGCTTAAGTATGTATGGGACCCATGTAAGCAAATCCCTTGGATTATGCTCGCGTACGGGTACGAATGTATGAATCATGAGTATGAATGAAAGTATGAGCATAAGTATAAGTTTAAGTATGAATATGCACGTAAGTATAAGTATAAACATAAAATGTTTGAGTAGTATGAGTATAAGTATAAGCATAAAATGTATTGTTATGAGTATGAGTGTAGGTACGAATAATAAAATTTGTGTATATAGTATGTGTTGGAACATAACAGGTTTAAGCGTATAAAAACGTTCCAAAAGGTTGAGTATGTAAATACGAACGCTATAAATGAAATTGTCACGAGATATCGACTAAAACGTGTACGAGGATATGCATGTATAGTTGTTTAAGCGAAACGTGGAGTTTATCGAATCAAAAATAGATTGAGTTTGATTGGGAAGGTAGAACATCGTTTGTATATGTAAGAGAATATAAAGTACTCATTGGTTACGTATAACGTATTTTGTAATGAATGGAAATGCTACTTTTCTTTAAAGGAGTTTACGTAAGTTGAAGATTGTCGGTCCCCATGAAGTCCTCTTGCCCACGTGTTCTGAAATGACGAATTGAGCTGTGTAGGAAAAGGTTTTCGAAAATAATGAGTTTGTTTCATTTGCATCAAAACAAGAAATTTTGAATTTTGGAGGATCTTGTGAAAACGTTGATCCTTAGGAAATAAATTTAGCAAAATGGACTTAGTAATCATTGAAAAGAGTTTTAACAAATGATTCGTTGATGTTGAAAAGACTCTTTGGTAAAACAATCGTATAATATCTATAAGGTCTTATAAGTATATGAGAAAGTTGGTTGGAATTCCGATTGAGAATGAAAGTCTTTAGTATGGTGATATAACGTGAGTATGTTTTAGTGATTAAGTCGAATATGAAATTTCGTGGGCAATGGATTTATTGGGCCGACTAAATTGATAAGTAGCATTTCGTGGGATTGTGAAAATCAAGAAATGAGCGTTTACAATATTATTAAGAATTTCATGGATGTGAGAGAATGTGAAATTAGATTGTAGGATAAGGAGTAGGTTTAAATAGACAATGCATGTTGAGACGAATAAGAATTTGACTAATAATAATCAATTTGGGTATAAACGTGATAGTGTGTATGTAATAAGGTTTATTAAAAGTAAGTCTTGGTAACGATCACCTACGTAAGGGAATCACCCCTAACTCGTTGGTGAGGTCGTTGTAAGATGAGAAAAGGAACGGAGTTAGTCGTCAAGGTAAGGAAATCACTCCTATCTTGACGATATGCCTCCATTTATTGTTACAAGGGATATAAATAAAATTATGTGAAATCATGTATGTGAATAATGTATAAACGCATGAAAAAGTATTAGTACGATATACGCGTAAAAGTGAAATCTCAAAATAATTCGAATTCGAAAAAGACGGAATTGTATCATAAATGATCGAGAATAATAGAACGTAAATTTGATTAAAACTTGGATGGTTCCAAAACGGAACATTGACTAACCAAAGTGGTCGAAAAGTCTTTTGAATTTGAGAAGCATGCTTTGGCCTAATAGGTGGTATACTCTCGTCGAGACGTCGGTTAACGGTATTCACCCTTCCGGTTACTACATGTCCCAATTCAATCGAAAATTCGAGATTTGGCGGGATTTATAAAAATCAAGGAGTAGGACTAGTCGACAAGATGCGGGTTTCACCCCTAACTTGAGAATTTCGTACTCTAAGTGTGGTTGGTACTCGTCGGGTCAAAATTTAATTTCGACACGTTGACGAGGGTCCACTAGAATTTGAAATTGAAATTCTTCATCAAGATGAGGACTTCACTCCTAACTTGATGACGATTCTCGTGTAACAAGAATAGGTAGATTGAGAGTCGTTCACCAAATTGTGGGTTTCACGCCTATTTTGGTTAAGTTGTCTCGTTTGTATAATACGAGTGTTTGCGGATTTAGAATAGTCGAGTAAAATGTATGAGGAAAAGCGTATGTTGAAGATTAAACAAACAAGTATAAACATGTCAAGAATGGCACATAAAGAATGAAATATTAAAGCAAATATTAACACATAATAAAACATGTATTAACACATAAGAATAGCATGTCAAGTATGATACATAAGGATAAAACGACATATATGTTTAAAAGGCTCAAAGAAAATAAATAAGAAACACATAAAGTGGCATTCATGTAGTTTCAAGCAAAACATAAGAATAAGGCTCTAAAACTATAGACTAGGTAAAAGCTTTCTTACTTTTCCTAATTCCCTATAGTTATGGCTCTGATATCAATCTGTCACACCCCAACCGATGGCGGAAACATCGGAGTGAGACGAAATAGATTGCAAGAGACTTCATAACACTATTTGTGACAAGTATTTAAAGAATAAATTTTCACTTCATTTCTAAAGAGTCAATTACAAGGATTTGAAACAATTACAACATGAATAATGAAATACAATACAATAAGAATACAAATTTAAAGTGTGTATCTAAGCATCCTACTAGATTCCATGCATCACCAACATCATCGCTAAACCTTCAACATGTTTTAAAAGTGTAGTTCAATACAAAGGTATTGGCGAGCATACAAGTTTGGTGCGTAGTATATAGATATAAAAATAATAAGGAACAATCCACATGGCAAACCTAGTTATCAAGATTAACGTATTAAACTGGCATGCGATTAACAAGTCAACCCTCTGTTTACGCAAGTATAAATGAATAAACCTAACATGACCTCTCGTTCACGGACGGTGCGTTACTCCTATAGCGCTATATATGTTAAGTGGAGGCTTGTACGAAGCTAATGACAAGTTCATCACATAAGAATCACCCAGAAAACACGAATCAAGCATAACAAATAGTAAGCATGTTTTGGATTGTTTGTTTATGTATTTGCAAAAGAATATGTATAATAAGTGTGTTTTGTATATAAAACATGTTACACCCAAAAGTGAGAAAATGGTAAAATGGGTCAAGTATACTCACAAAATTGCTAAGTCTTCCGATTATCCAAGTGTTGACGAGTGTCAGAGATTAGGAAGTTAAATGTGTTCGATTTGGAGTTTAAGAGATGTTTACATATGGTTTAAGGATTTTGGAATTCGAGGACATGAAAATAAACATATGAAAAGTAATCATCTAGTCACATAATACTTGTTTGACACTATGAAACCCCAAGGGTTAGAATGTTTCCATGGGTTCAAATACCCATTAGAATCATAACAAGTTATTACGTCTTCGATGATGTAATCTAATACTTTGACAAATGAACACTAATCCATCATCAAAGGTTCGATTATTTGGATAATATAGATATGTATTACATAGTGTCCATCATATCGTATAGGTCATGTAGGAGGTAGGAGGATAAATCCACCATTTAGGAACCTCTTTGTATCATAGAAGTCATGTAGGAGGTAGGAAGAACAAGTCTTCCATTTAGGTACCTCTAGGTGTTCACCACTACACTTGATGTTATGAACATTCAAGGAGGGTCATGAACATGCAATAAGAAAAGAAATAATTACAACTAATCTAAGAAATCATCAAGTAATGTGTGGATTTTTAGTAGGATAGCCCAAGCTTGTCCTATAATCTCACAACCATCAAACTTGAAGCTTGTTCATTACTTGTGGGTTAAACCATAACCAAAACAGAAAGTTTATAAGGTTTTAACCTCTGATTTTAAGCGTCATAACCTTGTTTTTAAGCACACTTAATCATAGTCTTGATTAGTGGCATAAGGACATAGGAATGTATGAAGAAAACATGAGTTTTCTTCCAAAACAAAAAGATAAAAATGAGCAGAATTATAGGTGCACTTTAGACCTCAAAAATGGTGAGGTTTCACCTTAGTTTGCCCAAGAAAACTTGTGAGAACCTTCCTAGAGGTTATCCAAGTGTTGTAGAAGAAGAAACAAGAAGAAAATTGAAGTGGAAGTGAGTTAAAACTCACTTTTTATGGCTGGAACTTTCAAAAACGTGGCTGAAACTAAGCTGAGTTTGGGAGAGTTTTTGAAGTGTTTGGAGGCTTGAAAAAGTTGAATAAGGAGTGGGGAAGTGTTTATTATATAGAGAAGGGATTAGGGTTTCAATGGGTTGGGCTTTGGAAGTGTTTAGTGGGCTGAATAACAAAAAACAAAAGACTTAAGTGGGCTGATGCTTAACAGCCCTATAATTTTTATTTTATTATTTTTTTAACATTAGAAAGTATATATTTTATGTTTAAAAAAGTGTTACATGTTGTCTAGTATGTATGTAACTTGTAACAAGGTCCAAAATGCATAAATGGCATCTTTTAATTTAGCAAAAAGTGTGATAACATAGGTGTGTATAACACCGGAAACGTAACAAGTATGTATGGTTTATATTTTGGTATAATCAAGTGAAAAACATACAACTTAGTCATATAATCTAATAATCAAGTGTTTGAATGTATGGAGATTTAAGGATTACGAATACACAATGATCGTGTACGAGTTAAACTTATGTTTATGAGAATTACGAGTCATGTATCAAATGAATGCACGTATCAATGTAGAAGATTAATTTTATGACGATCAAAGTCTCGGATACGATTACAAGGAATACAAGTTTCCAAAAATAGAATCGCATGGCAAGCTTTCTAATTAAGGAAAGTTACGAAAAAGCAGGGCGTTACAATGGTGGTGGCGCCATCCTTGCCAGTAAACTCCAGAGGCGTACAGGCCATGAACTGCTTGAACTGGAACGTCGATTTAGGTGTTTCCACCTTCGAATCAACAGAACCATAGAGTGAATCAGGGTTGGGCTGAAGCTTGCTCACGATGTCTGGTATGACCTTAGCCATCTGCTTGGCCATAAACTTCATACAGTCCTTTTTCGACATAGTGTCAGAGTTGGCGGTGGAGGTTGAATCCTTTTTCGATTTGGAGTTGGAGGTGGATTCCTTCTTTGACTTGGTCTTTTTCGACAAAGCGTTAGACGACATCTAAAGAATCGAAAGAGAAGGAAAAGGATGAGACTTGATCATAAATTCAGAATAAGTTTGCATGTGTAAGCACGTAAGCATGGCGTATCACGTATAGTTCACATAAGTAGCATGAATTTAACAAGTATTCATAAAGCATAAACATGTATGAATGCGTAAAAAGAGTATAAATTTAGTTTTTTCCCGAGGATTATTATTGTTTTTTTATTGCGAGAGACGTGCGATTCGTGTAACGGTTTTGAAATGAACAAGGTAACAAGTATAAAATCACACATAAATTGAGATAGCATAAAAGAGAGGCTCATAAAACATAGGATTGTTTTGGGTTTAGAAACGTCGACTATTCCAAAGTGAATCGAAAGTCCTTTCAAATTAGAGAAATGTGCTTTAGCCTATAGGTAAGATACTCTCGTCGAGAAGCAATTAACAGTATCTTACCCTTCCAGTTACTACACGTCTCTAATCGATCGAAGCAATAGAAACTTTGGCGAGATTGAAAATCAAGGAATGGGACTTAATCGATAAGATGCGGGTTTCATCTCTAACTTGACGATTTTGTACCCTAATGTGGTTGGTACTTATCGGGTCAAAATTTAATTTCAACACTTTGACGAGGGCTCACTAGAGTTTGAATTGGAAATTTACCATTAAGATGTGGATTTCACTCCTAACTTAATGGTGTAATTTCGTGCAAAATGAAGAATAAGCGGAATGAGAGTCGTTTACCAAATTGTGGGATTCACACCTATTTTGGTAAACTCGTCTCGTTTATATTACGAGTGTCTTCAAGTCTACTAGTGTATTGTGTAAAATGTCTTACGGAAGACATATTTTATGTATTAAGATCAAAAAGAAGAGAAAGAAGCAAAGTAGGAAGAATAACATTTTAAGCATGTAACAAGATTGGTAAAAAATGAGGTACCTACTTTAGACTAGGTCGAACATGGCAATTCTACCTAATTCCCTATAGTTATGGCTCTGATACCAATTTGTCACACCCCAACCAATGGTGAAATCATCAGAGTGGGACGAAGATAGATTGCTCATCTCACATAACGGTAATTGTGATAATATTTAAATCAAAACCGTTTTCATTGTATAATTCAAATTGTCAAATACAATACGAGGAATTCAAATTACAACAAACAAAAGACAATACAACGAGTTCAAGATAATATAATAAATCAAATCTAGTAATTTCTTGAGCGTGTTTCTAGTCATCCCTACTAGATTTCACACGATCACCATCATCAACCTGTAACATGTTTAAAATAAAGTGTCAATGCGAAGGCATTGGCGAGTACACAAGGTTTGTATAAATATAGCATAAGTATAAAAGCATTTTCTCAAATCCACATGGCAATTTGTAAACAAGGTAACTAGCATGCATCATAATATGTCAATCCCAAGTGTCCACTAGTATTTAGAATCCCTCGCCACAAAAGTAATGAGACAGTTCAAGAATAAATAAAGACTTAACAAGACCCCAACGGGCGACGTGCTACTCCTATAGCACTATATATGTTAAGTTGGGGCTTAGCAAAGTTAATGACATAAAGCATGTATAATCTAGCATGAACCTAAGTAAACAAGTAGCATGCATATAGGATTGAGAGTATAAAGCATGTTTAAGTGTGTGATTGTGAGTTTCGTATATTAACATGTTATAACCCAAAGTGTTTTAAAAGTAAAACAAGTCAAGTGTACTGACGGTTTTGCAAGCTTCCACTTGTGAATTCATGAGGAGTTTGTTGGTTGTTTGAGGATGGAACACCAAGTCCTTCTACACGAGGAAACGTAGGTGTATGAGTATTGGATGATAACGGAGGATTAGGAATTTGGAATTAAAAGTATAACAAAGTAAATATACAAGAAAATAATCACTTAGACTTAGCACTCGTTCTTGACACTATGAAAACCAATAGGGGTTAGAATGATTTCATAGGTTTAATACCTATTAGAATCGTAACGAGGAACTAAGCATTTAGGTGATGTATGTCACACCCCCAAAATCCACAAGCGGAGTATCACCGCTTAGAGGCGTGACTGACCAGGATCAAACCACTAATCATATTGAACAAGTAAATAATTAAATGTAAAAGTCCAACCAGCACGTTTAGTGTCCAAAACAAACATAGTTAAGTTATGAGCGGAAGCATAATGTTTAAAACCAAATCAAAAGTTTAATTATCAAATGTTTAACATGGCACACAGCTGTCCATGTCCCACAACGACTCTTCCCTGTGCAAGCTCCAGCTAAGTACCCATTGACCTGTAAAGCATGTAGTAACGAGTCAACAACAATGTCGAGTGAGTTCACGTTTGGTTGTCCAGTTTATAGTTGTTCCGAAAACACAGTTTGCTCTTTACCAGCTATCCAGCCGTGGGGGTTACCCCATAGTTCGAAAAACGTTTATTAGTTACCCGTTCTTACGTTGGCTATTCCAGCCCGGCTCTATGGCCGTGGGGGCTACCCCATGTTTAATTCACCAGACTCGTTACCATATCGACTACTAACGTTCGTCATGTTTAAGTGCCCTAACGTCTGTGTCTATCATCACTGACGTGTCATAATCCATTAGTCCACGCCCGTCCTCTGCGGCACGGTGTGAGGTTTGTTAAACCTAATAGCGCTATTTAACTAATGACCCGTTCGCCATTGGCCTCGGCGATTAAGTCGATATAAAAGGAGGGACTTCGTTGATAGAGTTCTAGTCTGGTATAGTTAAATACGTCTCAACAGGACGAGGAATCTATGTTCCTGATTACGTCTCAACAGGACGAGGAATCTATGTTCCTGAATACGTCTCAACAGGACGAGGAATCCCTATTCCTTAACCCATTCCCAACCCCTGGGAATCCCATGCTTTGTAGAGAAGTGTGAACTCACCTTGGTTTGCTCGGCAGATTACACAGAAAAGTTAAGTCTAGCAGCTAGTGGTCAACCACGTCCTAACATGGTTATCATACAAGTCAGGTTTTGGTGTCAAGTAGTGCACATAAGTATCACGTAAGATAGCATATAAGGAACACACACAGATCATGGCAACATACATCATCATGTTCAACAATTAATAACGTATTCAAGCTTGGGCTCGCACAAGCTTTGTGGCCTTGTGCGAGTCATCCGTTGGAGCCCAATACTACCCGGCCCAAATAACAAACAAACAACAAACAATCTCGTGCGACTCAAGTACCCTTGTGCGATTAGACTTCTTGTGTGTTTGGTCTTGTGCGACTGAAGTCTCTTGTACGATCAAGAGACTTGTGTGATCAGTTACAATTTCCCTAATTTCATGCAATTAGTTACCAATCTTAATTCAATTCGTTTGAGCCAAATAACAGTTTCCATATTCGATTTAGTCAACAATCAAACCGTTATCTATTGATTTTACAAATCAATTCCAATAGTTACCAAACTCACAATTTAGAAATCACACAATCAACAGTTCTTAATGGAATCATCATGACTCTAATGAAATAACAAACATCATCATAACAAACTTCATGCTTGGTGTCGTATGACTCATCTCTATTTTCATAATTAGCCGACTCACATCATCATCTTATATTATCAATATCAATATTCAACTCAATCAATTTAAGTCAAGTCTCATACATAGGTACCACAGCCGATTCCTAGTATTATTCGGATTCACCATCATGCATTCAAGGATCATCAGAACTCTATGTCGCTTAACATCACAATCATTACACATCGATTAATGGGAATACCTTATCAGACTATATCTCCTCTAATACTTATGCTAACTTTTAACAATTTGCACACATAACATTGATCACATGTAACCTGGCAATTCCTATGTCATCACATGCATATCATTAATTTTGGCTGCAACTTCAATACAATTCACATGCAAAATCTGCCATAACTTTATAATACCATATGCAATAATAACCCTACTATCTATTTAATATACTCAATCATGATAACAAAACAAACCCATCAACATAATCTTAAATAGTAACAGAAGGTTTCACATTAACAAGAATACAACATCGGCATGTGTCAACACATATATATATATATGATTTATTAACCCAATCGCACATAATAAAATTATCAAATAGGAATCCGTTCAAAGGTGATTTCACTAACCGATTAAGAAGAGAAAGAAATAGACGATTGATCCGAATCAAGAAAGATCTTCGCTAGAGAGGATGTGTTTGCGGTTGCCGTCGAGCTCGTGAGGGAGAGAGGAGAGCTAGGGTTAGTGTGTATGAATGCTTTTGCAACAAACAAGAAACAACCTCCTAAGGTTGTGTGTATACGCACATAATGAAGTGGGCCGAACCCAACTTGGGCTGCCCTTGGTTCGGATGCAAGAAGTGTAACCCGAGTGGGCTTGTGCGATTCGGGTGAGTGTTGTGCATTCACATAATATATAACAAAATACATACACTCACATAACATATAACACATAACATTCAATAAAATAACATCCCATTAAATCATCTAATCCCCATAGTCACATAATGTTTACGTTACATCAAGGTATAAAGAAAGGTTCAGAAATACGAGTTGTCACATTATCCCCAAGTTGAAAGAAATTTCGTCCCGAAATTTAGCACGTACTCACTGAGGAAGCTAGTTAAGTTGCATGGTTTCCCTGGTTTTCCTGGGGTGTCACATCCTCCCCCCGTTATCTGGAATTTCGTCCCGAAATTCCGTAGCTTCAGCCTCAGTAGTGGTTGTACCGGTTGCGAACAGTTGGGGATACTTTTGTTTCATCTGATCTTCGCATTCCCAGGTGAACTCTGGGCCGCGACGTGAGTTCCAACGAACTCGAACGAGAGGTATTCTAGTACGCTTGAGGACCTTAACATCCCGGTCCGTGATTTCAACAGGTTCCTCGACGAATCGTAACTGCTCGTCGATCGTGAGCTCCTTCAAAGGAACTACGTGGGTCTCATCTGATAGACATTTCTTCAGATTCGACACGTGGAAAACATCGTGAACTGCACTGAGTTCCGCTGGTAAGTTCAATCTGTAGGCCACCTTGCCTATCTTTTCAATGACTTTGAAGGGTCCAACGTATCATGGGTTAAGTTTGCCTCGTTTATCAAAACGAACCACACCCTTCCAGGGCGAAACTTTGAGTAGCACTCGCTCCCAATCCTGGAGCTCGAGTGGTTTCCTGTCCTTATCAGCGTAGCTTTTCGTTGTCGTATTTGAGCAATTCGTTCTGTTGTGTCTACCACAAGTTCTGTACCAGTAATCTGACTATCCCCCCACCTCTGCCCCACAAAGAGGTGACCGGCATTTATGCCCGTATAATGCCTCAAACGGAGCAGCTTTAATGCTGGTGTGGTAGCTGTTATTGTATGAAAAATTCCACAAGTGGCAGATGCTTTTCCCAGCCGTTGCCAAAGTCAATCACACATGCCCTAAGCATGTCTTCGAGGATCAGGATGGTACGTTCCGACTGCCCATCCGTTTGTGGGTGATAAGCTGTGCTCATATCTAGCCTTGAGCCAAAGGACTTGTGCATTGCTTGCCACAGTTCTGATGTAAAACGTGCATCTCGATCCGAGATGATAGAGATGGGCACCCCGTGCCTCGAGACAACTTCCTTGAGGTATACTTCTGCTAGGGTGGAGAACTTATCCGTTTCTTTGATAGCCAGGAAGTGAGCAGACTTTGTGAGTCGGTCCACGATCACCCAAATAGTATCGTTACCACATTGAGATCTAGGCAGGCCAGTAACAAAATCCATGGAAATTTGCTCCCATTTCCATTGTGGTATCTCTGGTTGTTAAAGTGGGCCTGAAGGTTTCTGGTATTCCGCCTTGACTCTCGCACAAGTCAAGCACTTGCTAACGTATGTTGCTATATGGGCCTTCATGCTAGGCCACCAATATATGGTTTTGATATCGTGGTACATTTTATCCGAACCAGGATGTACTGAGTAGCGAGACTTGTGTGCCTCATCCATCACAAGTTCTCGTAGGTTGCCATAAAGTGGGACCCATATGCGTCGTGTTACCTAGTAAGCACCGTCTTCCTTCTGTTCTAAGCATTGCCTTGAGCCGCGTAGGGCTTCAACCCTGACGTTTTCTAGTTTCAATGCTTCTACCTGAGCATTTCGTATTTGCGAAGGAAGACTAGACTGTATAGTAAGTTGCAATGCTCGTACACGCCTAGGTGTAGTATCCTTTCAACTGAGGGCGTCGGCCACCACATTGGCTTTGCCCGGATGGTACTTTATAGCACATTCAAAATCGTTCAGTAGCTCGACCCATCAACGCTGACGCATGTTCAATTCTTTCTGCTTGAAGATATGCTCAAGACTCCTGTGATCGGTGTAGCTGGTGCACCTGGTACCATACAGGTAATGTCTCCATATCTTAAGTGCAAAAACAACCGCTCCCAGCTGTAAATTGTGTGTAGTGTAGTTCTTTTCATGCACTTTGAGTTGACGTGAGGCGTAGGCTATAACTTTATCCCGCTGCATCAATACGTAACCAAGACCCTGAATGGATGCGTCGCAATAAACCACGAAGTCGTCTGTGCCCTCTGGCAATGAAAGGATAGGGGCACTGCAAAGTCTATCCTTTAAGTGTTGAAACGCTAACTCCTGTGCGTTTCCCCAATGATAAACAACGCCCTTCTGCGTTAGTGAAGTAAGAGGCTGTGCAATCTTGGAAAAAAATCCTTAATAAACCTTCTGTAGTAACCTGCCAAATCCCAAGAATTGGCGAATTTCCGTTGGCGTACGAGGTGCAGGCCAGTTCTTAATCGAGTCTACCTTGGATGGATCAACGTGAATCCCATCCTTGTTCACCACATGGCCTAAGAAATGGACTTCACGAGGCCAGAAGTCGCATTTTGAAAACTTGGCGTATAGCTTTTCTGCTCGAAGGAGTTCCAAAATAAGTCGTAAATGTTGCTCGTGTTCCTCCTGACTCTTTGAATAGATCAGGATGTCGTCGATGAATACAATAACGAACTTGTCTAGGTACGGCTTGCACACTCGATTCATCAAGTCCATGAAAACCGCAGGTGCGTTTGTCATTCCAAAAGGCATAACCAAAAACTCATAGTGTCCATAACGGGTTCTAAAAGCTGTTTTAGAGACGTCCTCTTCTCGGACTCTCAGCTGGTGATATCCCGATCTCGAATCAATCTTTGATTAGTAACTCGACCCTTGCAGCTGGTCGAACAGGTCGTCAATGCGTGGAAGAGGGTAGCGATTCCTCACAGTCACCTTGTCCAGTTCACGGTAGCCGATGCACATTCTGAATGTACCGTCTTTCTTCTTCACAAATAGCACTGGAGCTCCCCAGGGCAAAGAGCTAGGATGAATAAAACCCTTATCCAAGAGTTCTTGTAGTTGCGTAGATAACTCTTTCAACTCTGATGGAGCTAAGCGATACGGTGCACGAGCTATGGGCGTCGCTCCAGGAGCTTGTCACCATGAATTACCAAAGGTTCTTAACCAACACAAGGAATGCGGACGATCTTTTCTTTGCAAAGAGTCCCTGCTCGATGTTGAGGTAGCCAATCCATACCAATAACGATGTCGAAACCATTACAACGCGGGGTCATTCCTCGCATCATCCTGACCAATCACGATCACTCGACCCCTGGCACCATTGCCGTCATTATTACCCCCGTTGTTGTCCCATTTTTGTTCACGTTTCCTTGGTTGTGGTTCTGATTCTGATTCTGGTTCAGCCGTGGGTAGCCTCTCATGAAATGATCTCCAGCACCACACCGATAACGTCCCTTGTTATCCTGCTGTTGCTGCTGATTTTGTGGAGCTTGTGGCTGCTGTTATCGGTTCTGGTTTGCAGGACGTGAGCTTCTACAATCTTTGGCTCCATGACCAAGCTTGTTGCATCTCTAACGACGATCTTTGTTGCACGATCCGCTGTGTGCAATTTACATCAATTTCACTTAAGGTGATTTCCCCGGTATCCATCCTGACTTCGATTACCAAAAGACTGCTGCCTGGGGCTCCTGTACTCATCCGTTTTTCGCTGCTGCGACTGAGACTGAACCGAAGTGGAATCCTTTGCTCGAATTTCCATCCCACTTGCGTTTGTTGTCACTGGGAGCATCCGAAGTAGTTGTAGCAGCATTAATACGTTTCGGCAGTTTATTCTGTCCTACCGCCTGATCTAAGAGACGTTTGAGCAAGACGAGTAATATCCTGGATGGTTGCAAGGTTGGCCGATGTCACATGACTTTGAATCTCTGGTACTAAGCCTTTGAGGTACAGCTCAATGCGCTTGATGGGAGGATCCACCATTATTGGACATAACACCGTCAGTTCGTTGGATCGTTTCGTGTACGCTTCTATCCCTGACCTTGTCATCTTCAGGTTTAAGAACTCCACTTCCAGCTGGTGGACGTCATCTCGACTACGGTATTCACGTTTGGATCAGTTCTTTAAGAATCATTCCATGGGGTGGCATTAGCAGTCGCCAGCCCCAGCATCTGAACTTATGCGTTCCACTGAGTTAGCGTAGTGCCTTCGAGAGTACCAGTGGCGTACTTCACCCTATGAGCCCCAGGGCATTCACACGTCTCTAAGACAGACTCGAGCTTTTCAAACCAATGGAGGAGTCCAACAGCTCCTTTAGTGCCACTGAAAGTACTAGGACGACAGTCCATGAACGTCTTAAATGTGCACACAGGCGGCTGAGCGTTCTGACCTTGTTGCGCGAGGAAGAAACGACAGGGTTAAGTGCGAGAGTTGGGTCATGAGAGTAGGATCTACCATCCTAGGGTAGGTTCGGAATAGCAGGTTATACCTCCTGCCTGGGCGGCCGCGAGTGCTGCCGTAACTTGTTCGTTGATAAGAGCCGCCAGCTGGCTTGATTTAGGTTCTCACGTTCCCTCATGATCTTCACATCGAAAGAAACACAAGTAGGAAAGGTGTCGCGAATGTGTGTAAGTGTGTAGTGACAGTAAGGAGCAAGCACAAATGTGTTTTCAAACTATAGCTGCTGCGTTAACCTAAGCATACCATGAGCAAAGTTCTATGCAATCTAGCAAGTAGGCAATACAAAACGTAAACCATATCACCTAAAATGTCGAGCCTTGCACGTGGAGTGAAGCGTCGTTGTGGATCGCAGAGCATTGTACAGGTTATAGTCTGGTTTTAACAAAAAACGTTTTCCTTTATTAAAACCAAGTTCTCTATAACCAATGGCTCTGATACCAATCTGTCACACCCCCAAAATCCACAAGCGGAGTATCACCGCTTGGAGGCGTGACTGACCAGGATCAAACCACTAATCATATTGAACAAGTAAATAATTAAATGTAAAAGTCCAACCAGCACGTTTAGTGTCCAAAACAAACATAGTTAAGTTATGAGCGGAAGCATAATGTTTAAAACCAAATCAAAAGTTTAATTATCAAATGTTTAACATGGCACACAGCTGTCCATGTCCCACAACGACTCTTCCCTGTGCAAGCTCCAGCTAAGTACCTATTGACCTGCAAAGCATGTAGTAACGAGTCAACAACAATGTCGAGTGAGTTCACTTTTGGTTGTCCAGTTTATAGTTGTTCCGAAAACACAGTTTGCTCTTTACCAGCTATCCAGCCGTGGGGGTTACCCCATAGTTCGAAAAACGTTTATTAGTTACCCGTTCTTACGTTGGCTATTCCAGCCCGGCTCTATGGCCGTGGGGGCTACCCCATGTTTAATTCACCAGACTCGTTACCATATCGACTACTAACGTTCGTCATGTTTAAGTGCCCTAACGTTTGTGTCTATCATCACTGACGTGCCATAGTCCATTAGTCCACGCCCGTCCTCTGCGGCACGGTGTGAGGTTTGTTAAACCTAATAGCGCTATTTAACTAATGACCCGTTCGACATTGGCCTCGGCGATTAAGTCGATATAAAAGGAGGGACTTCGTTGATAGAGTTCTAGTCTGGTATAGTTAAATACGTCTCAACAGGACGAGGAATCTATGTTCCTGATTACGTCTCAACAGGACGAGGAATCTATGTTCCTGAATACGTCTCAACAGGACGAGGAATCCCTATTCCTTAACCCATTCCCAACCCTTGGGAATCCCATGCTTTGTAGAGAAGTGTGAACTCACCTTGGTTTGCTCGGCATATTACACAGAAAAGTTAAGTCTAGCAGCTAGTGGTCAACCACGTCCTAACATGGTTATCATACAAGTCAGGTTTTGGTGTCAAGTAGTGCACATAAGTATCATGTAAGATAGCATATAAGGAACACACACAGATCATGGCAACATACATCATCATGTTCAACAATTAATAACGTATTCAAGCTTGGGCTCGCACAAGCTTTGTGGCCTTGTGCGAGTCATCCGTTGGAGCCCAATACTACCCGGCCCAAATAACAAACAAACAACAAACAATCTTGTGCGACTCAAGTACCCTTGTGCGATTAGACTTCTTGTGTGTTCGGTCTTGTGCGACTGAAGTCTCTTGTACGATCAAGAGACTTGTGTGATCGGTTACAATTTCCCTAATTTCATGCAATTAGTTACCAATCTTAATTCAATTCGTTTGAGCCAAATAACAGTTTCCATATTCGATTTAGTCAACAATCAAACCGTTATCTATTGATTTTACAAATCAATTCCAATAGTTACCAAACTCACAATTTAGAAATCACACAATCAACAGTTCTTAATGGAATCATCATGACTCTAATGAAATAACAAACATCATCATAACAAACTTCATGCTTGGTGTCGTATGACTCATCTCTATTTTCATAATTAGCCGACTCACATCATCATCTTATATTATCAATATCAATATTCAACTCAATCAATTTAAGTCAAGTCTCATACATAGGTACCACAACCGATTCCTAGTATTATTCGGATTCACCATCATGCATTCAAGGATCATCAGAACTCTATGTCGCTTAACATCACAATCATTACACATCGATTAATGGGAATACCTTATCAGACTATATCTCCTCTAATACTTATGCTAACTTTTAACAATTTGCACACATAACATTGATCACATGTAACCTGGCAATTCCTATGTCATCACATGCATATCATTAATTTTGGCTGCAACTTCAATACAATTCACATGCAAAATCTGCCATAACTTTATAATACCATATGCAATAATAACCCTACTATCTATTTAATATACTCAATCATGATAACAAAACAAACCCATCAACATAATCTTAAATAGTAACAGAAGGTTTCACATTAACAAGAATACAACATCGGCATGTGTCAACACATATATATATATATGATTTATTAACCCAATCGCACATAATAAAATTATCAAATAGGAATCCGTTCAAAGGTGATTTCACTAACCGATTAAGAAGAGAAAGAAATAGACGATTGATCCGAATCAAGAAAGATCTTCGCTAGAGAGGATGTGTTTGCGGTTGCCGTCGAGCTCGTGAGGGAGAGAGGAGAGCTAGGGTTAGCGTGTATGAATGCTTTTGCAACAAACAAGAAACAACCTCCTAAGGTTGTGTGTATACGCACATAATTAAGTGGGCCGAACCCAACTTGGGCTGCCCTAGGTTCGGATGCAAGAAGTGTAACCCGAGTGGGCTTGTGCGATTCGGGTGAGTGTTGCGCGTTCACATAATATATAACATAATACATACACTCACATAACATATAACACATAACATTCAATAAAATAACATTCCATTAAATCATCTAATCCCCATAGTCACATAATGTTTACGTTACATCAAGGTATAAAGAAAGGTTCAGAAATACGAGTTGTCACAATGTAACTTAGTAACTTGACAAATAACCATTTGGTTATCATCAAGGGTTCGATTTCTCACATGTATTATATGTATTTTATATATTTCATATAGTATATTATAAGTTTAGTCCAACAATATAACAAGGATTATCATAGAAGTCATGCATAGAGGTAGGAGGATAAATCTTCCATTTTAAACTTTTGTATATTCACCAATGCACAATTTGTTATTAGACAACAAGGATGGTCATGAATAAACAATAAAGAAATGAAATATACATACTAACTAAGAGAAATCATCAAGTGAAGTGTGGATTGTAAGTAGGATAGCCAAAGCTATCCAAATAATCACACATACACAAGTTCAAGCCTTGTTCAACACTTGTGGGTTAGAAACCCTTATAAAACAGAAAGTTTTGAGGATTAAAACCTCTGAATTTGTATGTGACAACCTTGTTTTTAAGCACACTTAATCATAGTCTTGATTAATGGCATAAGGACATAGGAATGTATGATTAAAACATGAGTTTATGTATGTTTAACAAAGTTCTTGTTCAAAAGAGAAAGTTCTTGCACTTTTAACCTCATTATGGTGATGTTCCATCTTTTGTTTTCCATGGAAAACCTAAGTGCTAAGAAGCAAGAAGAAGTGAAAAAGATGGAAGATAAGTGAGTTTAGACTCACTTTTGTAACTTGATATGAATCTGACTTTGCTACTGTTTTTGCACCAGATTTGCAGTGTTTAGAGAGTGGATTAGTGAATTTGTAAAGTGGGAGAAGTGTGGAAGTGAGTTGGGTTTTATAGTAAGTGATTAGGATTAGTTAGGTGATTAATAAGTATCGCGCATATCTTGCGTGCTCTGCCTTCTTAGAGTTGATAACCTTTCGTGTTGTTGGTTCCGCACGTGCGCATGGTGCGGGTTCTGGTTGTCTGCCTGACGAGGAGCTGGGGTCACGAAAGGAGATGGTGGTATCTGCGCTTGAATTAACGCTTGATGTGCGCTCAGTTGCGCGTAGATCAGATTCAATATTGCTTGAGACTTTGCATACCATGATTTGAGGTTTTCCCCTTCTGGTAGTCCTAACAACGCATAGATATTTGATGGTGTGGGTGCTGATGGACCAGCGCCATGGCTTGTGTTTTGTATGTCGGGAGTCATTTGTTGGATCACCCGGATGGCACTTCCAAAGACGTTAGTGACTCCAGCATCGCTGAACTCTCCACCGACGTGCTCATCCCTTTGGTGGTTTTGGATGTGTGTGTTGTCTGCTGCCGGGCCAAACGGAGAGGTTTCCTCACCGATTTGAAAAGAAGAGTTTGGTTCAGCCATTGATAAGTGTTTCTTAAGAGAAAAGAGATGAAAATGGGTTTAAGAATGTGGTGGGCGCCAATGATGAAACACTGGTTAACACTAAGTTATCCCAGCTGGTCGTCTCATATAAGATGGTTCAATCTCTTTCTCCACTCATCATTAAGCTGGATCTTCTGCAAAACAGCAACACCGGTGACTCGCCACAAGGAGGGGAATAGGGGTGTTTTCCTTGTGACCACCCTCCGGCGTGAGAATAAGTATTATTTTGAGGAATAAGTGTGTGTTGAGAGTAAAAAAGTGAGAGAGCGGATCCTTAAACCTAGAGGTGGAGTCCTCTATTTGTAGCAAGAGAATGAAGGAGGAGGAGGCCTGCCAGCTAGCCAGTGCTAGCCAGCTGTCCGACCAGGGAGAATATCCATTATGTCCCTTTTGACATCGTCAGTCCTGTGGGTGACATGGCACGCAATCATTCGTTCCACCTGGGCGCCTGCTAGTACTGGCTATCGGCCTGTCCTCGATGGATCTTGCAATCACAGTTGGCGTCCATCTATTGGTGCCACCTGTTGTCCTTTTTGTCTGCAGGAGCATCTTCTTGGTCATTAGACGACTTCTTCTAGAAGGATCCAGGACCTTCTAGATGCACTCGTGTGATGTGGACGCCATGTTGGAAAGGTGGTGTGGTCCCCATGACATATGTGCACTGATTTGGGACTATACCTCTTCACTTACCAAACGCAAATGAATTCAAACAAATGTTCATGAACACTAATAAACACAAACAATGATAAAATCTGCATAATTCATCACAAAGATTACGAATAATCTACCAAAAAAATAAATAAACACTTAACATAATTATATAAACTATTAAGAAGTTTGTTAAATTTTAATTGAAATGGTAAAATAAGAGATATTAGGGGAGGCATATAGTATAACTAGGGTTTCAATTTTTTAAAAACTAAAAACAATAAAACGAAAATACAACAAATAAAAATATTTAAATTAATGAACACAAATAGACATAAATAAGCGAGCATAAACGAAACATTACCAAACGATGAACGTAAACGAACAAATGCAACCCCTGTTCATGTTCGTTCGTTCAACTTAACGAACAAAATTTTTCTGTTCGTTTTCATTCACAAACGAACATAGACGAACTTCCCGGCAAACGATTCACGAGCTATTCGTTGAACGTTCGATTCCTTTACAGCCTAACCCTATTGATGATATAAGTATGATATTGATATGTTAAAAGAGATATTGGATTTAAATACCCTCAACTTTCACCAATTGACCAATAGCACTCCCAACTTTCGATTTGTACCACACCACTCCCAACTTTAAATTTATTTTTCTTTGGCACTCCCAAACAAACTAAACCCTAACCCAGTTAGTTTTTTGTTGATATGCCACTTTGTTTGGTGACGTGGCTTTTTTGCTACTGTGGCATCTGATTTGGACCTTATTTGGTGACGTGGCATTTTTGATGACGTGGCATCTAGCATCAGCTAACTGGGTTAAGGTTCAGTTAATATTGGAGTGTTAGAGGAAAATAAGTTGAAAGATAGGAGTGGTGTAGTACAAATCGAAAGTTGAGAGTTCTATCGGCCAATTCATGAAAGTAGGGGTTATTTAAATCCAATATCTCATGTTAAAATAAAACTTATAGCTCGTATGTTTACTCATACAAGTTGTATCACATAGCGTTTTTTTAATCGTTCTTACGATTTGACCCTTTTATGACCTTTATAACCATTTTTCATTTTGTACTATAGGCTATTTTTTCATTTGGGTTATTGGATTTTATCACCCCCTAACTAATCGCTATTGGCCACTGCCACCTCCAACTGACACTTTGACCCCTGCCACTCCAAACTTAACACTTTGTTTGTTCTGTCACCCCGGAGTTAACCAAATACTAACTCGGTTAGTTTCTATCCTACATGGCTTTTTTATCTGACATGGCAAGCTGACGTGGCTTTTTGTAATCTAATTTAAAACAATAATCATATTTTATAAAAGCTATCTCTCTTTAAAATCACTTCCCCCCTCCCACTCTCTCTTCTCTATCTTACAGCACCGCCACAATCAACTCGACCACCACCTCCTTCCCTCAACCTCTCTACCACCACCATCACCTCCACCAACCACCTGCCACCATCACCTCCACCAACCACCACCCCACCATTACCTCTACCAACCACCACCACATCTCAGCCATACACCACCGCCACCCTTAACTCACACCAGAAACCGACTTCAACCACCACCACATCTTCGTCGCAGAAACCCTACCACCACGACCACCATCACCACAAACACCCCTCCACCACCGCATGAATAAGACGGACCCTAGCCCAAACATTTGCAAAATTAGTTCGATGGAGACAAACACTACTAAAATTATCATAGGGCTTTAATGTAGGACATGAAAACTAATTAAAAGTGTCAAGAAATTACTGACAAGGCAAGTGAATGGGGCTGGAGTTTGAGTTTTTCTGGTGAGTGTCCGATGATTTGCAGAAGTCAAGAACTCGAGGTATTGAAAGTGTTCACGTGATTGAAAGTTTATGAGAATGTTCTAAGTGGCGGATTTATACATATTATAACAAAAATTGTCTTAGACTATGATTATGTATTTATATACATTCAGATGTGCATATGTTGTATATATAATATTGTTTATTGCTTTTTAAATCAGAATTAGAAAAAACAGATTTTATATGTGTGTGAACGAAGTCATATATGTGTGAACAATGAGCCTTCTCCGGCTAGTAGATGTACGAAGAGGTGGTTATTGGTTGAATGGATATTAATTTAGTGAGATTATAATTTAATGAAATTCTAATTATTTACTAGTCTTTTCATATGAAACATAAACTCATAAGTAGAGTTTTTATGTTAATTTATTAGTTTTTATTAGAGTTTATGTCTCCAATAAATCTCTAATCAAGTACTAGACTCTTCATAAGAACATAAACGCTTAAGTAGAGTTTTTATGTTAATTTATTAGTTTCTTATTAGAGTTTATGTCTCTAATAAATCTCTAATTAAGTGAGACTTTTCTCTACCCCATGTCTTTTGTATTAAAAGTAGGCTATGTGCCTAACTTGATGGGTTTTCATATATAAAACTACAAGAGTAAGAATACAAGTAGGTTACATAAAGTTATGCATGAAGAGTCCTTGAAGAAGAAGTACCTGATGACCCATATGTTGGGAACATATAGAGATAAATTTCTCTACATGATTCAACTACAATTCTACTCTTAATTTCCAAAAGGTCTAACACTATGTTTTTATCCGGTGTAACCTCGGGCGTGTGGCCTTCTCCAGCAGTACAAACTGCTTCGGCTGTTGTACTCTGGGAGACAGACGGGTCGTCTTTAGTAGAGGCGCGAAATCTGTTTTAAGGGAAGCGTGTTGAACACGTGCCTCAGTCACAACCGTCAACATTTGTTTGTTCTTTTTGTAGGAAATTATTGTACAAGAAGACGTGGTTCAAGACCTCGTTGAAGCCTACACAACAGACTGAAAACACAACGAACCATACAAGTAGACGCGATTAAAGATCAAGTTGAAGACTTTATCTTTTGAAGATATTGGTTTGAATCGATTGTTTTATTAAATATGTTGTAGTTCATAGTTAATTTCGTTTGAATTTATACACGGTTCATGTACTACAATTTCCCAAATGTTTAAAGAGAGTATCTTTATTTTTCTATTAGTTTTATTAATAAAATTGTGTCCCATTTCCTACAAGCTTAAAACAGATTTCGTGAGATTGTTGCTACAATCTTAAAACCTTATTTATAAGGATTTTGGGTTCACGGAAAGATTTATAATAAAACAAAATATTTTTAGAGATTATGGTCTTATAAATATTTTTTTGGGAAATATGTATGTAGTACAACCTGTTGTGTTTGGATTTCTTGAGATTGAGATACAATCTTAAATCCTATACCGTGGTACAAAACGAATAGTTTTGGTTCAAACGTTTGGTTTTGAAACGATTTTGGGAATCGTTAAATTTTCTAACTTTTGTGTTAGATCCAGTTTATTAGTGTAAACCATACGTTTTTTGTAAACGTTAAATTCTCTAACATGTGTGTTAGACCGGAATTATTGGTGTAAACCATACGTTTTTTTTGTAAACGTTAAATTATCTTAAGTAGAGTTTTTTATGTATTTAAATAAGAGTTTTATGTTACTTGATTAGAGTTTTATGTCTCTAATTAAGTCTTTATTTAAAGTAGACTCTTCATCCACCCATGGATTGATATGAACAAATAAGTCTTTGATGATTTTTGTAATCATTTGTCTTCTAACATGTGTGTTAACTCTTAAGTAGAGTTTTTATGTCAATTTATTAGTTTTTATTAGAGTTTATGTCTCTAATAAGTCTCTAATTAAGTACTAGACTCTTCATATGGAACATAAACTCTTGAGTAGAGTTTTAATGATGACATTTGATGAGTTTTAATGATGACATTTAATTCTTTAATTTGGTCATGTTTTGTATACATAAAATGACTTAAATTTTCTAACACGTGTGTTAGAAAATGTGTATCACGAATACAAGGTTAGATATTGTTCATAATGAACAAAAATGTTTTATGTAAACATTTAATTGCCTATGTGTACATTAAAAAATGATGAGAAATGGTTTATTTTATAAACTATATCATTGGAAAACATTTTATGTAAACGTTCGATTCTATAATGTGCTCGTTATAACATTTTTTTTCTAACATGTGTGTTAGAAAATGTTTAGTACATGTGTAGTAAGACTAAACAATATAAAACCATTTGATATTTTGGGTTTTGATCTATCTTTTCATAACCTTAATTGATATTATTAATATTGTATATTGCAAAATTGTTTTGAATAATTTTTAAAACAAAGTTTTGCATAACATTGATAATTCAAATGGTTCGTTACTTAGAAGTAGCATGTGGTGAATAAAAGAGAAACTCTTGAGTAGAGCTTCTTGATGACACTTAATTAGTCATTTATTTGGTGAAAAAACAACTTGGTGTTGTTGTGAACAAATTTAAATGTTCAAGTTTGCTACTTAAATATAGTCTTTGTAACAACTTGGTGTTGTTTTGAGCATAATTGTCCAAGTTTAAAGTTTCAAGATGAAATGGGGAACTTGTACTTACAAGTGCATGGAGTCTTATTGAGGGAGTACCTCAAGATATGCCATAGGACGATATCGTTGAGAAGTTTTCGGTCAGATTATAAAGTGTTGAGGATCAAAGAACTTTGATATTTGATGTCTACATATCGTCTATACTTCCGTTTAAATTTCAAAAGTGTTCGGCACTTACGATTTAATTTCCCATGTATTTTATTGTTTTGTGTTCAATATCTTCAGATAACACATGCAATTTTTTACAAAGAAATAAATCACTAATGTTTGTGACGTATAAATTATTTTTGTGAATATAATTATAACGCCAATTATACATTTTTTAACAGAATATGGTTTTAAACGGATAGTACATGAATATTCTTGGACATAAACAACTTAAGAGTTGTTGCATTGACTAAATGTCAAAGACGAGACATCAAATGTGTAACAACATCATGAGAGAATAAGGAAAGAATGTACTGAGTGTATTGAGATGAAATACACAAACAAGATTCATGTCGACATACTTCGTTAGAATTTATTGGAAAATTCACAAGTGTGAATAATAAATCTTGTGAGATTTATTCCAAATGATCTACACGTAGATGCGTCCACCACTTGATTATTGTTAGAACTATATGGAGATTTTACATTCGTTTGGGAGAGCATCCTAAATATACATATCTCCTAATGAATAACAATAATTGTGTGTAAATCACTTATGGCAAAATTATGAATGCCATGTTGTTGAGTGTCAATCTAGTTGACTCTATGTCACACATAATAGTGATTGTAGACGAGGAACATTCATCTTGTTGGTGATGAATGTGTTCACCATGTGACTTAGATTAAGACTTATGCTTAAGTCCTTATGAGTCAATGGTAAAGTGTTGGAGATCAAAGGTAAACAAGTTATGTTCCTTAAATGAATGATAAAATTTAGCTATGTGCTATAATCAATAATTTGTGAGACCTTCCTAAATATTGATGTTTTAGGATTATGAATAAGTCTCATTATTTTGTCTTAACAAGGGATGAATGTTGCAAAGTGATATTATGATATCCTTAGGGCTGTGAAGAATCAGAATGATGCATCTTTTGTTCACATGCTAAAGTATTGTAGTCTAAAGCATGCTAGACTAGTACTTGGTTAATTATGGCTCTTGACGAACACTAATCAACTCTAAACATTCAAATGTGTATGAACACAAAAAAGAATTTGTGTATAGACAAAGTTGAGGGAGAATTTTCATTCATTATAAGGAAAAGACATGTAACTTTTTAAGAGTTTGTTCGAAAAGCTAATGAGGAGAACTCATTGTCTAAGCTTATTCTAGATGTTAAATTATAATTATTCTAAGTTGGTGACAAACTTATGACAATGGCATGTGTTGCTTTGGTCAGCTCGGAAGCTTATGTAAGCTAATGCAATATGAGTTGAATTCACTGATACAATGAGGTTGATCTTGTTTAATCATATGTGTATAAATGTCGCCATAAGTGGTGTTACGGAAATGTTGATCAAATGGCAAGAAATGTAGGGGAGGATCCATTTAAGAAACAACCCTATAAGGGTATGTAGAAATGGTTCTCATTAACCCATCTAGATGTTATCCATTAACACTTTAATTAACCCATCTAGATGTTATCCAATAACACTTAAATGTGAGGGTGTCTTGCATTTGTTTTTGGCAATAAGGATTTTGTAATCCAATCTAACATTGCAAATAGACGACTAAGTGGAGGACACAAATGTCGTAGTGCATAATGGAGATGTGTTTGCCTTAAATGATAAATATATCATTCTAAGACAAATATTATAACCAGATTCAGGTGGCCACTAAGGTTATAGTCTTAGAAGACAATAGGCAATGTTAACTTTCGAGTTACGAACACGTCATGACAATTGATCTCAACTACAAAGTTATCTTTAGTGACTTGTCAAAGACAAAGATAATGTTATGGATCCAACAACCTGAGGGTTTATTAGAGATCAAGTTGTGGAATGAGACTAAAGCCCATGGAAAAAGGGTGTGTGAAGGAAACCTACCTTAGTTGACTGGAGATCCCAAGATCTAAGTTCAATAGGACAACGAATTCATATGCCTAAGGGTGGTCACTATAGGGGCATAGCTGATATGCATAAGCTAGTATATATAGTTATATATACTCCCTAAATGATAAAATGGTGTTTAAAAACGTCCTAGTTCATTCCTATGAAATTCAGTGACAAATTGTGAGGCTAAGCATATTATGTGGTAAATGATTTTGCGTAATCATGATAACCATGATGCTTTTAATGATTTAAGGAGAATCACCTATGTTAGAGAGAAGTGAGGTCGCTTCGAATGGAATTTGGGGCACAATTCCTAGAGCTCTCGCAGAACCAGGAAAGTGTTCCACGACCATTATTGGACACGACTATGAGGGGATGACCCGGCTAAGGAGAGTATTGTGTGAAGTGTATTGTCGTCTACACAAATGGGGGTTTGTTCCAGGACATCGTGTCTACAAACTGCTAGGAGGCTAAGTATGCTTCACAACGGAAAGTTCAAAGGGACACCTACTTATCCGACAATACTCAATTGTTGAGGTTACATTGGAAATTTGTGTGTTTTGATCAATCTCCATTCATGTGGAGGATTGTTGGAAATTTAGATATTATGAATGGATATTAATTTAGTGAGATTATAATTTAATGAAATTATAATTATTTACTAGACTTTTCATATGAAACATAAACTCATAAGTAGAGTTTTTTATGTCAATTTATTAGTTTTTATTAGAGTTTATGTCTCTAATAAATCTCTAATCAAGTACTAGACTCTTCATAAGAACATAAACTCTTAAGTAGAGTTTTTATGTTAATTTATTAGTTTTTTATTAGAGTTTATGTCTCTAATAAATCTCTAATTAAGTGAGACTTTTCTATACCCCATGTCTTTTGTATTAAAAGTAGGCTATGTGCCTAACTTGATGGGTTTCCATATATAAAACTACAAGAGTAAGAATACAAGCAGGTGACATAAAGTTATGCATGAAGAGTCCTTGAAGAAGAAGCACTTGATGACCCATATGTTGGGAACATATAGAGATAAGTTTCTCTACATGATTCAACTACAATTTTACTCTTAATTTCCAAAAGGTCTAACACTATGTTTTTATCCGGTGTAACCTCGGGCGTGTGGCCTTCTCCGGCAGTACAAACTGCTTCGTCTGTTGTACCCTGGGAGACAGACGCGTCGTCTTTAGTAGAGGTGCGAAATCTGATTTAAGGGAAGCATGTTGAACACATGCCTCAGCCACAACCGTCAACATTTGTTTGTTCTTTTTGTAGGAAGTTATTGTACAAGAAAACGTGGTTCAATACCTCGTTGAAGCCTACACAACAAACTGAAAACACAACGAACCATACAAGTAGACGCGATTAAAGATCAAGTTGAAGACTTTATCTTTTGAAGATATTGGTTTGAATCAATTGTTTTATTAAATATGTTGTAGTTCATATTTAATTTCGTTTGAATTTGTACATGGTTCATGTACTACAATTTCCCAAATGTTTAAAAAGAGTATCTTTATTTTTATTATTAATTTTATTAATAAAATTGTGACCCAATTCCTACAGAAGGATTCAACAAAGGAGGTTTGGGTTGTGATTGTAGAGTGAGAGAAAACAGTGAGATATTTTTTATTAAGTTGTGGATGACAACTTGTTATGTGCCGAGTGAAAAGAATCAGCATCTTTGTTCGATTCTTGTACAAAACTGATGGTGAGAAGGGGGAATGAGGTGGTTGGTGGCCGGTGGTGGTGAGTGTGGTTGTGGCCGGGGAGGTGGTTGGTGGAGGTGATGGCAGAGGTTGTGTTAAAGAGAGGGGGGGGGGGGGGGAGTTATAATTTTCTTTAATTTTTTAATCAAATTTTTAAAAATAATAAATACATATTTAAAAAAAATTTACATCTCACCATGACACGTATGAAAAAACCACCAAATCATCTTGCCACGTCAGCCAAAAAAACTAACTCAGTTAGAGTCTATTCTAACTGAGTAGTATCGCAACCCAAATGTTTAGTTGGGGGTGGTGGGCGTCAAATTGATAGTTGAGGGTGGCAGCGGCCAAACGTCAATAGTTATGAGTGATAAAATCCAATGACCCTTTTCATTTTCTCCTTGTCATATGGTCTGTATGATGGGCCAGCGGTGTCTAAACCGTATGCTAGTCTGATTAGTGTTATTTGGGTAATAATATTAAAAATAAAATTAAAGGGTATTATCAAATACAATTTTGTTTTTGAACGGCTAAACTTAAAACACCTTGCTATTTATAGGATTTGAACACAACCACTAGGTTGGAGTTTTGGAGACTACACCACTTTACTATCATACTATCCCTTTTGAGAACTACCAAATACAAATTAATAAGAGATGATGAAGGTCGAGTTGACGCATTAATTGGCTTTAACAAGACTAGGTTAAATCTAACTAGATCTTAAGGTATGTTAAAGCAACATTGACTGTATTCATGAATCATTAAAAAATAACAAAATACTTTATATAACTTTGATAGACATACGAGTTTATCATTTAATAAAATTAAGAGTAAATTACTTTTTAAGTCCTAATTTTAGTGGTTTTAACCATTAGAATACAAAATTAAAATGTTTAACGTTCTGAGTTCCTAATCATTTATTTTATAATGGTTTGAGTCCCTGGGTCCCTAACCAAAATCAAAAATGTTTTACTCTAAAATTAAAAGGAAAAGAAATTTTCATTGAAAATAGTAGGAATATACCTAATGATTCCTTCACAAGCATTTCAAGAATCTGAAGTCCTTTTATACTTGTATATACAATACTTTATCTTCTGCTTAAAATACAAGACTTATAAGTGGTCCATGTATATGTTTGGCTCTAGAATTTTTGGTGTTTTTAATTTGAGAGGAAGGAATTCTGATAATTGTTTCAGACAAATAAAACCAAACACGTTACATATATTCGTGAGTGGGTGACATGAATATCACACGTTTAATTTGAAAATTATCTTGTTTTAGAATTTAGAATTAATAACATGGATGTTTAATATGGTAAGTTTGATTACAATCTAGTCCAAACTTTTCGAATATTTATGGTTTTTTTATCTCAATATTAGGGCTAGAGAAACCTTAAAAATTGTATAGTACAGAAACCTTGTAAGGTAGCAGCTAGACCATTAGTGGTGAAGTCAATTTTTTTTTCTTTAGTGTTATACTTTTTATACCCGGGTTTATAATAATCCGGGGCTAAAATTTTCGGATCGAATCGGGTCGAATTACATGATAAAAACCAATCTAATCTATACTTTCTATAAAAGGAGAAAACGCACTGACATCAGAAAACCTGAGGTGGCAGCCATAGAGGCTGTCCAACAATAAATTTCTTATGTCATTATTGTATCATAAATCGGAATAATATAAAATTACTTTAAAATACATTAAAGCTCTGCCATCAAACATCTGCCCATATTCATCTATACAAAATTCAAACATCTGTCATCAAAATCTCTGCCCAGATTTAAAAGTCAAAATTCTGGCTCCAGATTCAAAATTAAAACCATATATATATATATATATATATATATATATATATATATATATGGTGGGGTTCTAGAGTGAACACTAATGTATTTGCGAACTGAGTGAACAAATCTTGGCCATTGATTTACACACATGGATGTCTAGGATTTAATCATCAAATCGTAAAATACACTAGTGTATTTCATCATCAAATCATGGCCATTGATCTACACACATGTATAGCCAGGATTAGTTCGCTCAGTTCGCAAACTACACTAGTGTTCACTTTTGAACCTAATCCTATATATATATATATATATATAGGGAGAAGATCATGCGAGAACCACCTCTTATTGCGAGAACCGCGAGAACCAATGTGAACACAATAAAAAATGCCTAAAAATCACACAAATTTTTTTTAATATTTTTTATAAAAAAATCGCTACTTTTCGAAAAAAAAAAAAATTTAAATTTTTTTTGGCTTCTAAAAGTAGCGATTTTAACATAAAAAATATTAAAAAAAAATTTAGATTTTTTTAGGTTTTTTTGGGTTTAGTTTTTAGCATTTTAACTTTGGGGGGGGGGGGGGGGGGTTTAGGTTTTTGGGGGGTGGGGGAGGGGGGTTTAGGTTTTTTTTTTTTTTGGGGGGGGGGTTAGGTTTTTTTTTTTGGGGGGGGGGGGGTGGGGGTTAGGTTTTTTTAGCTATTTTAGGTTGTGTTCACATTGGTTCTCGCGGTTCTCACAATAAAGGTGGTTCTCGCATGAGCTCCACCCTATATATATATATATATATATATATATATATATATATATATATATATATATATATATATATAGGGGAGGGCTATATAGAAAACCCTTATGTTTTTAAAAAACCCTAGAAAACCCAACCTCCCGACATTTTTTTTTTGAAAAAAATAACACATGTAATATACATGTTTTTAAGAGTTTTGGACAAAAAAAAAAGCGCCGAAGGAATGTTTTAAAAAAAAATAAACAAGTTTCAGCATTTTTTGCCTAACACATGTTAGTCACGAAAGTTGCTGAAATTTATTTATTTTTTTTTAAAAACATTCATTCGGCGCTTTTTTGTTTTTTTGGCCCAAAACTCTTAAAAACATGTATATTACATGTGTTATTTTTTTCAAAAAAAAATGTCGGGAGGTTGGGTTTTCTAGCGTTTTTTAAAAACATAAGGGTTTTTTGTCTAGCCTTAGCCTATATATATATATATATATATATATATATATATATATAACTCACACAATTCTGGCTCTACATTCAAATTTCAATTCATCTCTCTCATTCATATCCGCGAGTAATCTCTCAACTCAAAAGAAGAAAGTCTCCGATGATTCAGCCGGTTAATTCTCCGATTAATCTCCGATGATTCAGAAGGTTAATCTCCGATTACAGAAAACATTTTTGATGATTCAGCCGCTTAATCTCCAATTACAGATTTTTGTTCGAACATTTACACATCATCATTTCAACATCATCGTTCCAGCATCGTCGTTTCAACTAAGCTTCCCATCAAACATCAACGTTTCAACATCATTGTTCCAACATCGTTGAAAGTTGCATGTGCTACCTTCTTTGATGGGAGAGTTGCATGTTAGGTTTGTTGCTTATTTTTTAACTGTAGTTATACTTATTTAATTTGATTATGAAGAAACAAGTGTTGATATGGATATTGATTGTATTAAATTAAAAAAAATGTTTCAGTATAAACACTACAATATGCATAAAATACGCATAAAATATTACACATTACAATTAACACTTGCTAGGATTTCGTAGACTCTCACCTTCTTCCATGCGATTTCATTATCTCTTTTGTTTTACAGATCGGCTAGCATGTCGCAGATTTTCTGATCCTGTTTTAGCAGTTGTGTGATAAATTCTTCTGCATTGTTCTTGAAATCTGATGGGGGAGAGTGGAGGACTTCATCAAACAATCCGATGCTGCTCCAGGATTTCTTGTAATTAGTATCACTGATGATGCCGACTTTTCTGTTTAGTTCTTCATCTGCTCTCTTTTCTTTGAGCGACCAGATAGAGAATTGCGTTTTAACATTGCTAGTGTTTGACCAGTGATAGAAGCACCTGTTTGCCATCTAGAGTATTGATGGTGTTGTTGATTTTGATTTGTTTTTTGACAGGCAGTTTTTTAAAAGATAATTGTTGATGTTTTGAATCAAACTAATGATCAGTCTTTGATAGTGTTTAAAATGCGTGTTTATGGTAAACGAAGAGGTTAATCGTAATTATGATAACCTTTTTTTTAAGGTTTCAAATTTGTCCTTTGGGTTTCTTGATATTTAAATATTATAGTTTTCTCATGAAAGCTTATTTTTGAAAGGTTTTGCATTAGAAGGTTGTTGTTTTTAAATATAAATTTATATGTTTATATTAAATGTACACGTTTTTTCCTCTTAGATTATTAAATGTACAATGAGTTTAAATCTGACCTCTTGGGCTATTAGATATTTCACTATATAATATCATTGTCACTTCACCTGTTTTTTATCACGTTTTACTACCGAGATATCCTTCTTTCACATCACTTGAGTAATATATAACTTAAAATGGCGTCATACACTTTTGCAGAGTCTGATGATTTAAAGTAGCGCTTTATCAAGCAAATTGAGGATCAGGTGTATGAGGATAGGGCTACTCTTCAAGAGCTGAGGAGATGTTTTGATTGACTACACCTTGGTCTGTTCACGAGAGACCAGGTTTCCAGAAACTTGATGTGGATGCCTTCGACTTCCGTTCATGACCTTTGTGTTGTCAGTAATATAGAGTGCGGTGATAGAGACGTGGGGTTCATGGCGATGATCAAGGATATACATCGAGAGGTTTAGCACTCGATGGAGTTGAAGCTAAAATTTCTTAATTCTTGCTGTTAGATTCTTAAATTTCAGGCTGTTATTGTTAGATTTGAAAGTTTCGTTGTTCAGTACTCGATGTAGTTGTTGATCTTTTAATGTCATGAATAAATTTTAATCATATTAATCTTTGTTGTCGCATTTTACATTTACTTATTTTATCAAGCATAAATATTATTATATAGTTTTAAATATCATCTAAGGATTGCAGATCGATATTGATGTAGATGTGAAATTGTGTCTGAGTTTGATTTAGATTATGTTGATGTTTAATTGTGCCTGAACATATTTTTGGTAAGTCAACATAGGTTTAATAGGATTAAAGGTTGGTTTAAGGATGAACAGATGATTGTAAAGACAAAATATTCTAGAATATATGATCATGAATAACATTTTTTTGAAGAATTTGGTCCTCCAAATTAGAAAGAGTCAATATCTGCTATTGTAAAAGGTCTGTCAAAGTTAAAGTCTGCCAAAAGAGAACATCTGCTAATGAAGAAAGTCTGAAGAAGCAAAGGTCTGCTATGGGTCAACAGATGTTAAAGAACAACAGATGATATTCAACATATGCTGCTCAACAGAGGTTTTCATAGTAACGGTGGTTAGGCTAATAGCAGATGTTGGGAGTTTGTTAGGCTATTAGATGTTGCTCACTAGGTGATTAGTAGATGCTGCTCCCAAGATTATCATAAATCTAGTCTTTAAACCACTTATCTTAACATAATCAACAAGATTACACTAACAAGTTACACTAATCTACACAAATAACCACATAATAAGTTATGATTTGTAGAATATTAAGTTTGAGATTAGGGTTTTTGATTAACTTTTTCTTAATCTTCAAGATAATCAACTTGTACTTTTGTAAACTACACTAATCAATAAGCTTAAATATGGTTAAAAGAGAGCTTACAACTCTGCACAAGCTAAACAAGGTGATTAAGAAGTGATTAAGCTCCCAAGAACTCCCCTAAAGCTTCCTCATGCTTAATCCATGTGTAGGTGATCTTGTAATGGCCAGAAAATGTGTAATTTAGGGTGATTAGTGAAGATTTAAGGTGGGATTTGTGTGGTTTCTTGGAGCCGTGAGTATGGAGGTTTCAATGGGGGGTTTTTGAGTCTTGAAAGTAGTTGTGAAAAAAGATGAGAATGATAATGTTTATGATTTCTCATGATTTTCAAGATCTAGTAAATTTCAAGGACCATGCTTCAATCAATCCTCCATACTTAAAATCTTATAATTTTCAACCAAATATGTAGTGGGTGGGACCCACTTTGAACGACTTTATAAAATGTGTGGGGGGGGGGGGGGGGTAAAGTGTAACTTTTAATAAAAGTTATTAAAAATCTAGATATTTTGGCAATCAATCAAAATATGGTGATTAGGGGTTTAATTGAACCATTAGGGGGTAATTAGGGATTCAGAATGTTAACCGACATTAACTAGTTCACTAAACTAGTAGAAACTGTATTTCGATGCCTTAGATGCTTTCCGTTTAGGCGTCGGCTAGTTAGCGACACTTTTACTTCGTACTGACGAAGGTTTTCCGCAAGTTGTAATTCCACCATCCAAAGATGCATGAAGTGATTTCAAGTCCCAAAATAAGCTTAATTAGTTCGCCATGTCTTTCGTTTGGTTGTTTTGGCGTCAGAAATGTTATTTATTAGCTTGTCGGTTAAAAAACGGACAAGTTGTGGGGGTTGCAACGTAGCACCGAAAGCTTATGTTTCGGACACCCCATTAATATCCTCATATTGTTTTCATGTATTTGTCATCATTTGTCATAATTCCGGAGTCTCAGAAATGCTAAATTAACAGTTTGGACGAGTTAGAATTGTTATATTTTTAACCGAACGTACGATTTTGTGATTAGGGCGTTGTACCGGAAAGTTATGTATTTTGCAAGATGTATTTCCACATTAGTGTTTTCATATATATATATATATATGAACTCAGTTATGTTATTCGTATGTTATTTTTCGTCGTTTCGTTTTGTTTTCACAGTTTTGTTGTAAGGAATGGTGTGACCGTGAATAGTGCACGCAACACTTTCTACCAAGACTTTTAGGACATAGTTTTATTGGTTTCACGACATGATGAAAACCAACATATGTTATAGTATTGTTCTCTTATCCTAACACTGTTATCTAATGTACGGTCCAGATACGTAATTAAATTACGCTAATTGCATGAGATTATATACTAAAAATAGTGATTAGACTGTACAGAATTTCCGGTTATTTGCCATTTGTCACAGTTAATGAGAGAGAGAGAGAATTAGGGGGCTTTTGGAGAGACAGAGGGGTCAAAACTGGTAGTGCAATCATAAAGGTTTTGGATGAAAATGATAAAAACAAAACTCACATGTAATCTGACCCAGGGCCGGCCCATGGGTCAGTGAACCCAAGCTAGGGCTTTAGGCCACAAAATTTTTAGGGCCTCCAATAATTTTTTTATTATACAGCTATTTTTTGAATTGGGCCTTTTGTTAAAACAAAGCAGGCTGGATATGTATATTGTATTGGGCCACTAGGTATAGATAACAACTAAAAACATGCGTGAATTATGTCTATCTAATGTAATCATTTTGATTTCACGTACTGAAAAGAAATCTCCGCACACCGCACGCGACTCCCAATCACAGGCAAGATGTAATCGGCGTTTGGGAAGCGAAGCTATGATTGAATGGATTAATCCGAGATTTAGGCGTTGGAGATGGAAATAGGCGAAATTGTAGCGCCCGATTCACTGGTATAAGGTCTTTTTTATAACGTCTTTCACTCAAAATTGTTTTTGTTCTGAGTTATTCTGACAATCAAATTCGAAACATAAAATACAGGCGATAGAGGGAGCCGTTGTTTGATGTTGTTTTGGACTTTGGAGTCTGCCAATTTCAAAGTTGCAGAGATTTCATTCCTGTTGATTTTGAGATTACTGCCAATTAATCCGAGATTTGTTCTTCTAAGGTACTCTTACAATACTTGCCCTAATTTGATTCCTATTGATTTTGAGATTACTGTTGATCGATTTGATAATTGAATTCTTAGATTAGATTTTGTGTGAATTGTTGATAATTGTTAGGTTTTTGAATCTATAATGTCTAATAGATATATAAAGCATGAATCGGGTAAGAGGAAAAAGAAACAAAAATTAGAAGCTCAGTTTTTTTAAGGCCTCAATTTTGTACTTCGCTTAAGGCCACCAAAATGGTTGAGCCGGCCCTGATCTGACCATAATATCCCTGGCTAACTGAGTTTTTTAACAGAGTTAGTGGGTTGGATCAAAATGGCAAAAAAATGGAAAACTCAGAGACTCAGAGGAGAAAAAAAAACTATTTGGACTAAAATGACAATTTGGGACAAACCTTAGGGACTAAAATGGCAATTTACTCTAAATTTTGAGGAGTAACATAATTTAATTTTAGGGGTATCGTAATACATAAAAAAACATAAAAAAATGAAATAAAGTTATACTTCGCCGGAAAAGTTAAGTGGTAGCAGGTGCTACCCCTGACAATATACTACATCTGTCACTTCGTAAATACTTTTATCTAGCTTATCATTTTTTAAAACTCAAATAAAATAACTTCACTATTATTTATGTATAAAAATTATACAATGAGTTAAATGCCCGGATAGTCCCTGTGGTTTGCCTTTTTTTCATCTTTAGTCCCTAACTTTCTAAAATTACAGCTATAGTCCCTAACTTTTCAATTTTCGTTCCCAGATAGTCCCTGTGCCTAACATCAGTTAGTTTTCTCAGTTAAAAGGGTGTGAAATGACATAAATACCCTTTCCTTAAATTAAAATCCTAAAAAGTCCATCCTTTCTCTCTCGTTCACTGTACCCACCAACATCAACTAAAACCACCACCACCCTCCTCCGGAGAACCACCACCACCTCCGTCGTGCGTCCACCATCCTCCATCTTCGCCATTAACACTACTTCACCCCTTCAACCACCGTCTCCTTCAACCACCGTCTCCTCCATTAACACCACCCACCCACCACCATCTTCAACCCCACCCCTAAAATCGATCCTAAAATGTCCCTTCTTTCTGCCCCATTTTTCTCGACAAGTGTGACAATTTCAGCATGTTTCCCCATTTTTAATAATTCCAATCAAATTTGAGCTTCTAGATAACTAGTTTGACCAACAAAGTCAAAATCTGATAATTACTAACAATAAAGAAAAGAGGCAGAACATTCATACCATAGAGTTGATTAAACACTACTTTGTTTGCACCAGTAGCCCTAATGCATTCAAGAAGAGCAGCCATGGTACTCTGAGCTTTCATCTAAACAAGATCAGCCCCAAGTGACTTCAAAGACTGTCCCAACTGCATCAAAGATTGCTTAATCAGTTAATCCATTGTTAATGGATAATAAACAATTCACTAAAACTGTGATGGATTTGTTGAAGAGGGTTTGCGGCGAAAGGTGATGACAGTGTTTGGAAGCTGGTGTTTTTCTTCGCCGGAGATGATTTACAGTTTGGAGGATTTGTTGAAGAGGGACGGTGAGCGATGATGGTGGCTTTATTGGCTGTGAAAGGAGGTGCAGGGATAGGTATAAGATAATCCATGTGGGCCCATCTGAATTAATATATGAGTTATTTTATTTTAATGATTTAATGGTTATTTTTTTATGACAAGGGTATTTTAGTCATTTCGTACACACCTAACACTAAAAACTAACCCTCATCCGTGCTAAGGACTATCCGGGAACGAAATTGCAAAAGTTGGGGATTATAGCTGTAATTTTAGAAAGTTAGGGACTAAAGGTGAAAAATGGGCAAACCACATGGACTATCCGGGCATTTTTCTCTTATACAATTATTGACTTTTTATCTAGCTTCATATGTATAAAAACTATATAATAAAAAAACTATTGTTATGAATACATCATTAAGAGTGACTCTCCACATCCTTAACTCCTCTTTTGTATTTAATCTTATGTTAATGTACAAGCCTATAAATAGAGGCTTTGGATTTCATACTTAAACATCAATAAGAAATCCACCTTCCATTCTCTCATTCTTCTCTATACATTGCTAGTAGGTCGTTGTTAAACAACACATTATCAGCACGAAAATGCTCTATGTGTTTTGCAACCCTTGGTCCATTTTCCGTGTGACAACCGGTACTTTTCCATGTATTCCGTACAACGATAAACAGTAAATTGTACTTTGATGACTGTGCATGATTGAATTAACAAGACGAATGATTTCCTGATTACTGTCATATACATACAAATGCATTTCATGTTGCAAGAATGTTTAACATTATTACATGCAACACAGGTCGGTTCAATTAGTGCACAGAACAAAGTTAGCACAGTTATCAGACAAACTAGAAGTACTTAGGAGTTCTGTACTCAGACAGACATGATGTTAAGACACAGAATGAGCCCCAGAACAAAGAGCTGCACTAGAATAGTATATAGGAAAGTAGGGATCATAAAACTGCCTTTCGAGTAATAGTTTAAGTGCCGGAAAGTGACCGAAACACACTAAAACTACAGAATTCTGCACAATTCAGCAAAAATCAGCTTTTTAACTCCAAAATATAACGCATAAATGTGGTTTAATGGTCCAGAATACCTTAATAAGTGCCGGGAATCAAAACTGTCATAAAAGACAACATAAAGCACACTAAACTGCGCAATTTAGCACCTTAACGAACCGCTAACCAACCGAACAATCGGACACTACCCGAAACACCAAAACTTAACTAGAAGCATTGTTTTAATGTTACAAAGCTAGTTATGATCACTAAACATCATAATACATCCTAAAACACCTAAACACACTTAAAACCCTAAATTAACAATTATATCCAAACTAAACTTGTAACTAACTTTTGAAATGCAACTAGACCCCCCCATTAGTGGACGGTTACATTAGTGGGTCCCACCCTTGATTTTTCTTGAGTTGTTCAATGGATATGTTTATGAGATATGAAACACATTGACCCTTGTATAAAATGTTGTTGGAAATCAATTTATATAAACCAAAAGACCATAAATCACTTATCATTTTCATCATCTAAACTTCAAAAGCTCTCCTTCCCCCTTCAAGAAGCTCACGGCTAAGCACCCCTTTACCATCATAATTTTTCTAATCCATTCTCAAGTAATCCAAGGTGTTCACAAGATGTCTTAAGCATACATAGGAAGGTTGCAAGCATAGGAAGTTGAAGGACCAACTTGAAGTGCTTTTATCCACTCCATTTCTTCATCACCTTCCATCTTGTTCTTCCCTAGCCATAGTGCTAGTACTAAGCCTCTTCGATCTTGTTTGTACTCATAATTTTAGTGGTTAAAGTAGGATGTAACTTGTTAATCTTAAGAATCTCAACAAAACATAAGCATGAACATGAACATAAAGCTTAATAACATGAAGATCAAGATGTTTAAGTGTATGTGTTAAATTTGTTTGTTAATTTCTTATGATTATGATGTAGATCATCATATGAAGCTTGTTAGATGATGATTAAACACATGATCTAGCAAGTATAAGGATAGATCATGAGCTAGTAAAGTGTATGTAACAAGAAAAATACAAGAAGATTGATTTTTGAGAAATCATCACACAAGTTGTAAAGAGTGAAAATTCACAAGAATGAGTTTTATAACATAATAACCATGGATTTAGTGTTACTAGACTTTACTAAACAACATGTTAAATGACTACACATTTTTGTTAAACTTCAAGTTCATGACATATTGAAATTGCATATTTAAGGCTTAAGGTAAGTTATGTGTAAATTGTTGATGATTGATGATAAGATATTAAAAGAAAATGATATGCTTTTAAGCATAGAAACCTCAATTTTTAAGGGGAAACTATGGCAAAATTTTTGTAGAAATTAAACACTTAGAAAAATATTTTTAAACAAGTGTTTACAAGTAAATTTTCATCTTGATTTTAATATAAAAATTTGTCATAATTTTTATTACAAAAATTACAAATATTGGAGGGTGATTTTTGATAATAAAAATGACTAAGTATATATTTAGGAAAATATATATTTAGATGTCACAAATTGTGTGCTATTTGTATATTGATTGTATTAGTTGTATTATTTTAGGAACTTGAAAATAATATAACTCACCAATATACCAAAATTGTAATATAAAATATTACCAAAATTTCAAGAAAATAAATATATAATTTATACCCGAATATTGGACAATCGGACAAACGGACATATGGACTATAAGTATATATATTCCGGAATTAAATTCGTAACTTAATAAATGTGACGAACGGTATTTTTGAAACCGAAGAAACGGTAAAATATGGATTTTTATAACTATTACAAAATATATCATATTTTGTCAAATAGAAAATATATTATTTTTGAGTGGAGAAAAATATATATTTTCTTAAACAAGTTAGAAATATATTATTTTGGGTGAAAACAAGAAATATATATTTTCTAAAAGTAATCTTAAAAATATATATATTATTGAGATATGTATGAAGGGATATTTATTTTTGCCAAGTAAAGTTATAGATATTTTTCTATAAAAATTCTCTTAAAATATGAATATTTTAAGAATACAAATTTGGTGATTTTTCGTTGACTAAAAATAATATTCCGGAAAATTATACACGAATTTAAGTATAAAATACTTAATAAATACAAGAAAATACGTATCCTCATATGTATAAATACACATCGGAATACACCACCAATACTTGGCAAAATACACAAGTATGAAAATACACAAGTACAAGTATACCCATACTTGGGAGAATACATATGTGAAAATACATAATAAACCAAGTTAAAAATATATTATTTTAATAATATTCCAAATAATTGGATAAATATAATTTAAGTTAAAATATTATTATTTTAACTAATAATTATATACTTTGGAATTATATAATGTACATCAAAGATGTAACTCAAAGTATACCAAGAATTCCAAAATAAGTTTTGATAAACAACTAAGACTAAGAGTCGTTACACGACCTAAACGTCTAATAAAACTTAGTACGTGTGTAGGTGGTAGTACGGCTTAAGGATACATACTTTGGGTACACAGGATATCGGACGCAAATCTGTGAGTTCATGTCCCCCTTTTCTTTTAACTGTTTTCAGTTTTATAACTTTCGGGGGTGAAATACATGTTACAAACGTTTTCAAATGGTATGGTTAGCTAAGGAATGAACTGTTAGATCATGTGAATGGGTAGGCGCACACTTAAGACCATTAATCCTTGTATAAGGACCGAGGGGCATGGGTGATAGATCTATTTAGGTGTTGCGAGCCCCACCCATGGGCCGGGATTGGCTGAATGTGCTGACTATGTCGTTCCAGCCGGGTGGACCGGTACAAAATCCACTAGGTTTGAGCCTTCCTACACCGTTGCACACATATTAATGACCTTGCAAATCATTAATTGATCTGTTCATAGACGCTTTCATACCGGTTTACAAAGGCATACCTACAAATGTTTACAAGACTATTCGTGCACACATACAAAAACACATGAACTCGCTCAACTTTTGTTGATGTTTTCAAACTACATGTATTTCAGGAAACTAATGGATCTGGCGGTGTTTGAAAGATTTCAAGAAATGTTTACAAGAAGTGATGTCATCCTATTTTGGAAGGGTTGATTTGGATATCCTATCTTAGATAGGACATACGAATCAAAGCGTTGGTTTTAAAATCTTTTGTTTCTAAAGTCCTAGATGGAACTTATTACTTCTTTGAATGGTTGTAAATTTAACTTAAAGTTCGTAGTTTGAAACTCAACAATTTACGGTTGTATTATTTTGGAAACTTACGAATGGATGATCATCACATTTTTATCATATAGTTGTTTGTTATAATTGAATGCAATGATATTGAGCAAGTTACACATCACACGCTTCCGCAAAAGTCAGGGTGTACCAGTTTGGTATCAGAGCTTCGATTGTAGTGAACTAGGATTCCTTCTCGAGTCTAGACTACAATCACTAGGATTCTCCCACGAAAACGTTTTTACAAAAAAGGTTTTTCATTGCATTTACAAAAAGCGCCAAGATCCATGAGACAAACATTTTTCAAAGGAAAGACAAAGCAAGGACATTAGTAGGGAGGAAGAATACCCCGACTAATGTGTCAATTGAGGTATAGTCAGTCCATGTGGGATAGACTTGCCAAAGACAAAATGACCCCCCCCCCCCCAAAAGAACAAACGAGAGTTATATGTGACATGTTGCATTACTTGATTGTATAAACTAAGTAACATTATTATTTATTAATATATATGCATACGTATGGGATTATTAATGACGGGAATGAGATACCCTCGACTTCGAATCCTATTACTGTTCTTAACTCGCACAATGAGACTATCGACCTCGCGTTAATTGCGGAGCTCATGGATGAAGTAATTACCAAACAAGACCCTGAGCTTGATTTCCGTAGAAGATGGTTGTCCTTCCCTCTCGAATGCGAAGGATCCTGACTACGGCAGTGACGGCGAGGCGGAGGAGGTCACCTTGGATAACAACCTTATCAGTGGGACGAGGTCCTTGTGGGTTTTGCAAAACAAGATTGACGACACTCTTGTCCAGACGAGGAAGATGAGGTACTCATCTTGAAGGTGCCCCTCCAACCACTATTGTTAGTTACCCTCTTTATTCCTACTTACTCTAAGCATTATGCCATTTCGCGTGTAACGACAACGGATATTAGCACGTAGACCACCATATTCCATGTTGAAGGTATGAGGACAGTAATGTCTCCTCTTTGGCTGATCGTCTGCTTTGAACGAGGGAAAATTAGGGTGACCATGCAAGACAATTTATTATTACGGGGGCCCACGTGATAACGACTTGTAGTGCATGGAAATCCTAGTGGACTCTGCGGGTCAAGCTAATTATCACCACCCATTCGAAATTTCTAAAGTTGTTCAAATTTTCATCTAGTATAACACTAACCGAGATAGTCACTATAACACTCTACAAAGTAGAAAGTTTTTCTTTGCCTACTTCGCACGCAACGCATCTACCTGTAGTACGAGTCGTTTGGGACCCGATATCTAAGCAAGTGAAGATGGCTAACACTCAGGAAAGATTTTCCTCAACACTTTAGGATTCTTGTGTTTAAATGGGTATGGAGCCTACAACACCCCAACTTATCCAATGTAGATGCTATGATAGACCCCAACATTTGACATCCGTTTTACCCCAAGGAGGTAGCATGGCGCGAGCCATAGTGAAACCCATTTACCGCACTCTATTCGGCATTCATGAAAACCATAACAACCATGACGGGACATATGGAGCCCAAGCAAAATCAATGTATGCGTCACACAGTCCAGTGTGACAAGGGGGTCCTCTCTACATCGGACAATCGAGGTTCATGAAGTATCAAATACACGTTATAAGGATGGAAGCGACAGCTCAATTCTCCTCTTCTTAACAGTTTCCCACTCCATTTAGACTCATGGATGACACATGCAAGAGGATTCTTCTCGAGCTTCACCTCACATGCACCCTATCACCTACTACCTATATCGCCACCAACACCCCTATCAGTACCTCCACACTCTCTATCCCTTAGTGCACCCCATCTTCTGGGTGGTGCATTCGCGCCTTGAAAACCGCTCTACGGCTACTACAAGGCACAATTCGGTCCCGAGGAAGAAGTCATGTACCCTCACAACCTTACCACTGCGTTTTCAGTATTAACCCCCCCTAAACGTGGTAGTAATGCACAACCCCCATCTTTTGAAAGTATACCCATGTTTGGTAAAACTAAAGACAATGGAAGAGTCGGAGACTTGAGGAATAAACAAGGAATAAGGTGAAGGGAAGACCTCACCGAATTTTGTATAGCACTGAATGACTTGCATCAATCGGAGTAAGGTGACTCCGAGGAGGTTTTCTACGCAAGACTAATTGCACAAGTTGATATGGTGTATGTAAAAGTTGATGTACCCTTAGCAAGATTTTGTTGCGACTTATTACAATGATGAGATGATTATGGTGGGAAGATTTGCATAGGCCTCATTAGGAATTACTTTACCCTTATGCTTATAGTGCACGACGAATGAGCTTTGCTTTCACTTATCGACGACAATATTTATTCTGAAATAAATGTCTAATTTCATCGATATGTTTTATGCATGTGAAGCTCATGGAACCACAACAAAGGGACATTGGTTAAACCCAACTAGAACCTTTACCTGCAACAAGAGCTGAGCTCGAAGCTCTAGTGAACCAGCAAGTCGCTAAAGCAATCGTCGAATACGAAGCAAGCAACATTGCAGACAACGACGGACTAAGAGGAACCCTAATGGGAATCGCTCAGGCAATAACTCTTGCCCTGGGTCCTGCCGAGGGCAGAGTAACGGTGGAGAAATCAAATGAAAATCCGGTGAAAAGGAAGATGCATGTGGAGTCTTCGTGTGACAACAAAAGAAAGTTTTCAAGCCTGAAGGAAGAAACCCAAGCAAGTCATGGCAACTCCAATGCAAACAAAAGGAGGGGAGCAAACCCGCCTCGTGGCACGAAAGCTTTTGGATCCACCAATGAGGCCAGAGGAAAGGTTTATTTGGGAAATATGCCGAAATGTGACAGATGCAAGTTTCACCATGAAGGTCGATGCCCGAGACCTAAGTGTGACAGATGTGGAAAAAAAAGGACACAACAAGGATACCTGTTGGGCAAGATACCCCAACCGAGGAGGAAATGGTAACTACAACCAAGGGGATAACAACAACAACCAAGGCGGAAACGGTAATGATAGAGCTCCTGGTTGCTTCAAATGTGGTGACACAGGGCACTTTAGGAAAGATTGCCCTAAGAAGGACAAAGCACGAGGAAGAAGCGCGCCAGGACCTGAATATTGTGACGGGTACGTTCCCTATTAACCAACACTATGCATCCATTTTGATTGATACTGGCGGCGACTTTAGCCTTGTATCTATAGAATTTAAGAACCTACTTGGTCTAGAGGCAAGTAAGCTAGACACCCCCTATTCAATAGAATTAGCAAATGGGAAATTAGTTGAAGAGGATAAAGTTATTAAGGGTTGTACACTTGAACTTGGAGAACGAAAGTTTCCTATTGACCTACTACCAGTTGGTTTAGGAAGTTTTGATGTTGTAGTCGGCATGGATTGGGTATCCAAGAATGGAGCTGAAGTTGTTTGTCATGAGAAAATCGTTCGCATCCCTCTTGCGAATGATGATACACTTATAGTACACAGCCTTCATACAGTTGATGCGAGGACGCTAGGCCTCATAAGGCGGAAGACTGTGACATTTCACATTGGTTATGAGAGCGCATAAGTGTCTCCGAAAAGGCTGCATAGCCTTCCTTGCTCATATTGTCGACAAGGAGACCAAGTAGCCAAGATTAGAAGACATCCCCGTTGTAAAGGAATTTCCAGCAGTCTTTCCCAAAGACTTGACTGGGCTACCTCCACAGGGACAAGTGGAGTTTGGATAGATCTAGTGCTAGGAGTGGCACCAGTGGCAAAGGCGCCTTACCGAATAGCTCCGTCCGAGATGCAAAAACTTTCGACTCAACTGGAAGAGCTGCTAGATAAGGGAACTTATTAGGCCGAGCTTCTCACCCTGGGGAGCTCCAGTATTAATTGTTAGAAAGAAGGACAACAATTTTTGTATGTGTATAGAACCTGACCTGAGAGGAACTCAAAAGAAATAATGAGGAAAAAGTATGGTGCATAGGCTATAGGGAGTTAAACAAACTAACCATCAAGAATCAGTACCCCTTACTGAGAATTGATGACTTGTTTGACCAACTACAAGGTTCCAGTTACTATTCCAAGATTGACTTGAGGCCGGGATATCATCAATTGAGGACACAGGAAGAAAGTATCCCTAAAATGGCCTTTCGAACTCGCTACAAACATTACGAGTCCCTTGTCATGCCATTTGGCTTAACGAATGCACCGGCATTACTCATGGATCTCATGAACCGAGTGTGTAAGTCGTATCTGGATAAATTCATGATTATGTTTATTAATGACATCCTCATATACTCAGAAACCAAGGAGGAGCACGAGCAATACCTACGAGCTATCTTGGAACCTTTGAAGGAGGTACAGTTGTACGCTAAGCTGTCGAAGTGCGAATTTTGGATTCGTGAGGTGTAATTCCTAGGCCACGTGGTAAATGAGAGTGGAATTTATGTTGACCCTGCCAAGATTGAAACAATCAAGAGTTGGGAAGCCCCAAAGACGCCAACTGAGATACAACAATTTCTGGGGTTAGCAGGCTATTACAGACGATTCATTAAGAATTTTTCAAGTATTACTCAGCCGCTAACGTCCCTAACCCAGAAGGATAAGAAGTTTGATTGGGGCGAGAAACAACAAACAGCTTTTCAGACGTTAAAGGATAAACTCTGTGACGCAGCTATTCTATCTTTGCCCGACAGTACCGACGGATTTGTAGTTTACTGTGATGCTTCACGACAAGGCCTTGGTTGCGTGTTGGTGCAACGGGAAAAGGGCATCGCGTACGTGTCAGTTGAAGGTTCATGAGAAAAAAAAATTATACAACGCACAACCTTGAATTAGGAGCTGTAGATTTTGCGTTGAAGATTTGGCGTCATTACTTATATGGTACACGCTGCACGATTTTTACGGATCATAAGAGTTTGCAGCACATTTTTTTATTAGAAGGATTCGAGTATGAGATAGTGTAGGTGGGTTGAGCTGTTAAATGATTATGATTGTGAGATCAAATATCACCCGGGCAAGGCGAATGTTGTAGTAGACGCCTTGAGCCGCAAGGAACGCACAAAGCCTCTAAGGGTGCGAGCCTTAGAGATGACCATACGACCTGATCTCACTACTCGGATTCGCGAAGCACAACAAGAAGCACTTAAGACAGATAATCTACGAGCCGAAGCATTACAGGGAATGGAAGTGTAATTGTTTCCTAAGGAAGATGGAACAATGTACTTCATCGAACACATCTGGGTACCATTCTTCGGTGATCTATGAGCACAAATTTTGGATGAAGCACACAAGTCAAGGTACTTGATCCATCCTAGATCTGACAAGATGTACCGAGACTTAAAGGATTTTTATTGGTGGCCCAAGATGAAAGCCGATATTGCTACATATGTGGATAATTGTTTGACTTGTGCTCAAGTTAAGGCAGAATACTCGAAACCGTCAGGGCTGCTGCAACAACCAGAGATTCCCGTCTGGAAGTGGGAACAAAGCTCAATGGATTTTATTACCAAGCTGCCAAGAAGCCAAAGAGGTCACGATATGATTTGGGTAATTATTGACCGACTCACGAAGTCTGCGCACTTTTTGCCAATCAGTGAGAAAGATAGCACAAGGAAGTTAGCAGAGATATATCTGAGAGAGATTGTGGCACGCCACAGAGTGCCTGTTTCTATCATATCTGACCGAGATGGTCGCTTTGTGTGGAGAATCTGGCAATCGTTTCAGCAAGCATTTGGATCACAGTTGAATCTTAGTACAACCTTTCACCCTCAAACGGACGGCCAAAGTGAACGGACGATTCAGACTTTGGAAGATATGCTACGTGCTTGTGTAATGGACTTTGGTGGGAGTTGGGATACTCACTTGCCTTTAGTTGAGATTTCCAACAATAATAGTTATCACACTAGCATTCAGGCTGCCCCGTTTGAAGCTTTATATGAACGTAAGTGTCGGTCCCCGTTGTGTTGGGTGGAGACCAGAGATAAACGGTTTATTGGCCCCGAGTTGATTCAAGAAACTACGGACAAAATCGTCCAGATACGTGATCGTATCAAGTCAGCACGTGGTAGACAGAAGAGTTACGCCGACAAGCGGCAGAAACCGTTGGAATTGAAGGTTGATGATGTGTGCAAAATTCAACATATAAATTACATCAATTGTGGCATAAAACTAACCCTTTTTTAGTACTAATGTTGGAAAAAGTGTGCTTTTGTCTTCCTTTTGTATTTTCAGGATTAAATGAGCTCAAATTAACAAAAGAAGCAAAAAGACAGCAAAATCTAACATAAATACAAGAAAAGGAACAAACGTGACATGCCCGACCCCACGACAGCATCTTCCCAAGCAAAACAAGAAGACAGAAGACTGAACACACCCCGTGCTCAGCCAGCACGGGGGCGTGCCCAAGTGTCAGCAGAAAAGACAAAGTGGTAGAAGCTTCTATTGCCCACCACGGGGCCGTGTTCAGCGAACACGGGGCCGTGGTCAACTATAAGATTCGCACAATCCAGACAAATCTTCATAGTACAAAGATTCTTCTGCATACGGGGTCGTGCTCAGCGGACACGGGGGCGTGGTCAACTAATAAAGACAAGCTGCAATAAATGAAGAAAGAGAGGATGTGGACACGGGGCCGTGCCCACTGGACACGGGGCCGTGCCCGAGCTTCTGTTCAGCCTATAAATTGGAGTGCTTGGCTCAAGCTCAAACCATCCCTTGGCACACAACCTCTCTCACACTTCACCCACCACCCACCACCACCATAACACCACCACCATAACACCATCATCCATTGTCCATCATAGAGTGTGTGAGTCGTCTCGGGATCCAAGATTGATCGTAAGAGTTCTTGACAATCAAGGCCATGTTTGCTTAAGTCTCTTACATCACTTGGTGAAGACAAGTGTCTAGTGTAATACTTTTTATTTTTAATCTTTTCGCACTTTTTACTTGGTTTTGTATTAATGACTTTAATAACTAGTTTCTTATGTTGAAGGTGATTCTTCCTTATCGTTTGTCCGTGGTGTCTTGACATTATTTTACTGTCTATATAAAATAAAAGATTTTCACCATTCATATCTCCACGGTCTATATGGAGGTATGTTGGCTACCCGGTCGGGGGTTAATGGGACGGTTTGGTAAGAGTCTTGCCATTGTTCAGCGTTTAGAGGTCCTGCAATGGACCTGGGTCAAATTTAGTAGGACCTCCTTCAATACTTAACGGTATTGGATGGCGGGGGTCCAAACTCTTTGATCCCCTCATAAGTTAAACTACTATTAATACTATAACCCGGCTATTTAGGACTGTATCCCTGCTGACTCAGACTACTTAGTCGAGGGTAACGTCACCTCCAAAAGAGGGGCCTACCATAATTTGCATTAATAACTTAATTAATTATCTTTCAATAATCCGACCCTTTAGGATTGTATCCTTGCTGACTCAAACTACTGGGTTGAGGGTAACGTCACCTTCAAAAGAGGGGCCTACTACAATAACTAAGATAATCTCTTAAATAAGTGCAAAAGTGCGGAAATAATCAAAGGTTACACTATACACGAGTCGGAACCAAGTGATTCATCTTGTCTATCTGTTTTTATTTTCAGCATTTTAGTTAGTTTTTATTTTTCTTAGCTTAAAACATTTTTCTAAACTTTTTGATTTGATTAGACGTTGAGGATAAACTGGTACTAAAAGCTCTTGTGTCCTTGGACGACCTCAGTATCTTACCAACACTATACTACGCTCACGATGGGTGCACTTGCCCATATGTGTGTTTAGTGTTAGTAAATATCGTGTTTTATAAATTTAAAACTTGAGTAAAAAAGTGTTAAAAAGGGCTTAATATATATATTAAAAACTAACAACACTTCACACGCATCAAGTTTTTGGCGCCGTTGCCGGGGACACAAGAATTTTAAGAAAGTTAGGAATCAACGGCCTAATCGTTTTTCTTATTTTTCATTTTTTTAGGATTTTTCTTAGTTTTTCAGCTTCTGCAGAACTCAGCACGGGCCGTGCCCGCTGAACACGCCCCGTGCCCAATCATTGGAACTGGCAATCCTGTTTTAAGTCAGACAGTAGCTGAACACGGGACCGTGCCCACTCAACACGCCCCCGTGCCCAAGTTTCAGTTACTGAAAACAGAACCGTAAGATCCCGACGGTTGGTAATTTCTGACACAAACATGAGTGATACCGATACTTTTTACTTTCGGCACTCTTATGGTACTACGTGGTGTCAATTATGTGGTGGTAACCATAAGGAATTTGAATGTTATTTTCTAAATTATAAGCCCCACTATATAGACCCATCGTTTCCTTGTATCCTTAAGAGGGGCGGAAGTAAAAATAATCCCTATCTCTCCCTCGAATGCTCCCAACCGGATTTTCTAGGAGAAATGCTTCTCGATGAATTATTTCAATTAGAAGATCTAATTCTTAATTGGTTAAAAGAACTTAGGAAAGATTTCAATAATCTATCCCAAGATGATAACCAAGAAGAAGTGTTGGAATCGCATTCAAACAACATCGTTGTCCCCGACGATACTTCTAACTCTAGTGAGGACTTGAGCGATAGTCGTCCCTGTGTCGATTGTGCCGTGAAGGACTCCCCATCGACTTCGTTCGATGCATACATAGACCTGAGCGATTCGACACACACCTTCTTTAACGAGAGCCCGGAAAAGGGTTGGACTTGTCCACCTACATATAGCATAGGAATCACCCTCACCGACAACCTCTTGCGTTCTCATCTTAATTTAGAGCAATTAAGGTATCTTAGGCACTTTGGGGTTGTTCCATCCAGTAAGGAACCGCCCGATCCGGAAAAGTTCCTTAAAAATAGACACGCTTCATAAAACAGCTTCTAGACACGGGGCCGTGTCCAGGTCAGCACGCCCCCGTGTCCACCCAAAGATTCCCTTCTGATTATATCAGAATACGGACAAAAATGTGTCAGGATTCCATCTGCACACAGGTCCGTGTCCAGCCGACACGGGGCCGTGTGCAACGTACTGTCGTTTTCTATAAATGCAGCCAAGAATCCTGCACATTTGAACCATTCCAGGGACAGAGATTTGGGGAATATTCTCACATACCATCCTAGGTATTTTCTAAAAGAAGTTTCTCAACTATCTTCTTGTCCTTTCCTCTTTTATCCACTATCATCTTCTTCAATTTTTCTCATACTTCCATTAAAGCTTGAACCTTCCATAATTTCAAGCCTTATTGAGATGTTTGTTAGATTTTTGTTCATGGAATCTTGTTAAAAATAAGTTCTACAACAATGTTTTAAGTTGTTTATGTTCAAAAATGCTTTAAAAATCATGAAAACAATTTGAAACCCCAAGATTCCTTGTTCCTAAATCCTGCAGATATCTGAACACGGGGCCGTGTCCGAAGTACTGGTCCCATAAAATTGAACTCTTTTCGGTATGTTTTCTCAGAATGGTAAGCAGAACAAGCGGAAACTCTTCGTCGCATTCCAGAAACAACCGGCAGGGGAGAAGATCATCAACGGTTGAAGATTCTCTTGTAAACTATGTTTACGCCTTAAGAGAGGCCCTTGATGAAGTGACAAGTGTGGAAGAGGCATTGGTTGACCGTATTAATCATTTGACGGTGGGACTAGAGGGATGTCTTCGAGAGGTCAACCTTTTGCACCAAAGGTTGAACATTCTCGCCTCTCCTCCTTTGGTGCCAACTATCACCCAAAGGGCATGGAATGTGGTACCGGAAGTCATCATTCCGGCTGAATGGTACGCCTTACATCCGGAGCCCCCTCGAGACATACTACAAGGGGTTCCGATTAGTGTCGCTCCTCCTCCATAAGATGTCGAGGAACATGAAGCCGCCTCCCTTCTCCCGAGGGAGATAGAAGAATGGCTCTAGCAACATCTAAGGGACACCGCTCGGCTTGGAGTTCTACAAGGCTTTTAGACCGGAAATCTATTTCCAGAATTTTGGTTCTTATTGTAGAAGTAGAGCTCCTTAGGAAGATTTTACGGATCACTTGACCTATCTAATATTAGGACTTTTAAATTTTATTTTCTGCTTTATTTTTAGGACTATTATGTAATTCTTTCTATGACTTAATGAATGATGGTTTTAGTTAATTTGGTGTTTGGGTGGTGTTGAAATGAATAAAACACACTTGAGATGGCAGAGGATACAAGGGAAACTTGAAGCAGCACCCCATGCAGGAAAACAGGACCATCCGACAAAATTCTTCGTTTACAGTAAGTTCGGCACGGGCCGTGTCCGCCCAACACGGCCCCGTGCTACACAATCTGCAGAAATACCCAGTTCAGGTAAACTGGACACGGGCCGTGCTCACCCAACACGCCCCTGTGTCCAGGTTTCTATTTCTTTTGTTTAATTTTTGTTACTGGCACTTGAACACGGGGCCGTGCACGGACAACACGGGGCCGTGTTCAGCGCCCAGTAACACAAAATTTTTGCTTTTTACACCTTTTTACACATTCAATCAACCTAAAAACTTATTTTTGGGACACATTGAGGACAATGTGTAATTTAAGTGTGGGGGGGATGCTAAAACCTTGAATCTTGCAAGTCCTAAATACAAGCCTTACACAAAACTTTATTGGAACCGCTAATCACCCCAAATTTTTTCAAAAATTTTCATTTTTTTTACTTGTCTAGGTTTAACTTGGGAATTTCAAGTTCTAAAAAGGTTATATTTTTACAAATTTACAACCGATAGCGTCGTGATAAAAAGAACCAACATAAGAAAATTATGAAAAGGCATGACAAGCTTAGTTAAAATTTAATTATATATACTTGATCACATAAAAACCCATTCCCACAAAAGTGAGTTTTGAGCCTTTATTAAGCATACAAATACATATCTTTAAACTAAATGTTCATTTTTTGTTTCTTGTGTGAATAGCCGCTTGGTTCTTACGACTCTAGAACTTGCCATGACGATACATTCCCGGTCCTTACCAACTTAAACCCGAGTAAGTAAATGATGGAGGCATTAGGACTAACCCCTTTTTATTTCTACACCATTATTTTTTTTACCACCTACCCAAAATCCCCCTAGTTAGCCCCTTTGAGCTTAAACCTTTTCATTTCATAACCCAAACCAAACACCCTTTTACCCACCAAAACCTTTTTCATTTTTAACCCTTTGTTTTAGTAACTAGCTCGGTTCTTTGTATGACTTTTGAAAAAAAAAAGTGTGTTGATTATGAAGCAAAAGAAAATAAACAAACAAGTTCATCAAAAATAACTTTGTTTGAATAATAGCTTCATCAAAATAAAAGTTACAAAAATAAAAAGTCTTACGAAAACCGACGCTTGTTACGCTTTGCGCCCTTTTTCTACTAACCACCCAACCACCTACCTTTAACCCAAGCCTAACCCTTCACCCAAAAAAGTCCTCTTGATATTTACAAAGGTATATAAGTTAAAAAGGAGGAGGATTGATTGCTTGGCAAGCCTATGGTAGGAGTAAGTTCCATGCCGCTCTCGAGTGATCCACTAAAATACATTTTCGGCCGAGTGTTGAGTGATCCCCGTGAGGTATGTGAACTTGTATATAAAGAGAATTTTAAAGAGGCATGTTATGCCCTAATAAGTAATTTATCTTATGAAGAGTTTTAAATAAATCATGACGAATAGGATTGTAAATAAATAAAAATAAAACTAAATAAAGAATCTTGGAAATCCCGACACTCTATGACAAGCCCAAAAACCTTCATCTCTACCCATTCCATTTGGGAGTGTAAAGCCACATTATAAAGAGTTTTGCTTGAGGACAAGCAAAGATTCAAGTGTGGGGGTATTTGATGTGTGCAAAATGCAACATATAAGTTACATCAATTGTGGCATAAAACTAACCCTTTTTAGTACTAATGTTGGAAAAAGTGTGCTTTTGTCTTCCTTTTGTATTTTCAGGATTAAATGAGCTCAAATTAACAAAAGAAGCAAAAAGACAGCAAAATCTAACATAAATACAAGAAAAGGAACAAACGTGACATGCCCGACCCCACGACAGCATCTTCCCAAGCAAAACAAGAAGACAGAAGACTGAACACGCCCCGTGCTCAGCCAGCACGGGGGCGTGCCCAAGTGTCAGCAGAAAAGACAAAGTGGTAGAAGCTTCTATTGCCCACCACGGGGCCGTGTTCAGCGGAGACGGGGCCGTGGTCAACTATAAGATTCGCACAATCCAGGCAAATCTTCATAGTACAAAGATTCTTCTGCATACGGGGTCGTGCTCAGCGGACACGGGGGCGTGGTCAACTAATAAAGACAAACTGCAATAAATGAAGAAAGAGAGGATGTGGACACGGGGCCGTGCCCACTGGACACGGGGCCGTGCCCGAGCTTCTGTTCAGCCTATAAATAGGAGTGCTTGGCTCAAGCTCAAACCATCCCTTGGCACACCACCTCTCTCACACTTCACCCACCACCCACCACCATAACACCATCATCCATTGTCCATCATAGAGTGTGTGAGTCGTCTCGGGATCCAAGATTGATCGTAAGCGTTCTTGACAATCAAGGCCATGTTTGCTTAAGTCTCTTACATCACTTGGTGAAGACAAGTGTCTAGTGTAATACTTTTTATTTTTAATCTTTTCGCACTTTTTACTTGGTTTTGTATTAATGACTTTAATAACTAGTTTCTTATGTTGAAGGTGATTCTTCCTTATCGTTTGTCCGTGGTGTCTTGACATTATTTTACTGTCTATATAAAATAAAAGATTTTCACCATTCATATCTCCACGGTCTATATGGAGGTATGTTGGCTACCCGGTCGGGGGTTATGGGAACGGTTTGGTAAGAGTCTTGCCATTGTTCAGCATTTAGAGGTCCTGCAATGGACCTGGGTCAAATTTAGTAGGACCTCCTTCAATACTTAACGGTATTGGATGGCGGGGGTCCAAACTCTGTGATCCCCTCATAAGTTAAACTACTATTAATACTATAACCCGGCTATTTAGGACTGTATCCCTGCTGACTCAAACTACTTAGTCGAGGGTAACGTCACCTCCAAAAGAGGGGCCTACCATAATTTGCATTAATAACTTAATTAATTATCTTTCAATAATCCGACCCTTTAGGATTGTATCATTGCTGACTCAAACTACTGGGTTGAGGGTAACGTCACCTTCAAAAGAGGGGCCTACTACAATAACTAAGATAATCTCTTAAATAAGTGCAAAAGTGCGGAAATAATCAAAGGTTACACTATACACGAGTCGGAACCAAGTGATTCATCTTGTCTATCTGTTTTTATTTTTATTTTTATTTTCAACATTTTAGTTAGTTTTTATTTTTCTTAGCTTAAAACATTTTTCTAAACTTTTTGATTTGATTAGACGTTGAGGATAAACCGGTACTAAAAGCTCTTGTGTCCTTGGACGACCTCGGTATCTTACCAACACTATACTACGCTCACGATGGGTGCACTTGCCCATATGTTTGTTTAGTGTTAGTAAATATCGTGTTTTATAAATTTAAAACTTGACTAAAAAAGTGTTAAAAAGGGCTTAATATATATATATTAAAAACTAACAACACTTCACACGCATCAGTTGATAATATGGTTTTATTGAAAGTCTCATCTTGGAAAGGCATGGTAAGATTTGGTAAACGCGGAAAGTTGAACCCACGGTACATTGGACCCTTCGAGATCCTAGAAAGGATCGCAACCGTTGCATACAAACTAAAGCTTTCAGAATAACTTAGTAGTGTTCATAACACGTTCCACGTGTCTAATCTCAAGAAGAGCCCTACACAGGAAACAGTCGTTATTCCCGTAGATGGGATTCACGTCAAACAACAAACTCCAATTTACTGAAGAACCCATAGAGGTTACGGACTGGGAGGTCCACAAGACACAGAGAAGTCGTATTAAACTTGTCAAAGTTCGTTGGAAATCACGCATGGCCCAGAGTTTACTTGGGAGCGTGAAGACCAAATCAAGTCAAAGTATCCACACTTGTTTCACAACTCCCCTGCAACCGATAACGCAGCTTGAATTTCGGGGACAAAATTCTTTCAACAGGGGGAGAATGTGACAACCGGTTCTTTTCCATGTATTCCGTACAATGATAAACAGTAAATTATACTTTGATGACTGTGCATGATGGAATTAACAAGACGAATGATTTCCTGATTACTGTCATATACATACAAATGCATTTCATGTTGCAAGAATGTTTAACATTATTACATGCAACACAGTATGGTTCCATTAGTGCACAGAACAAAGTTAGCACAGTTATCAGAAAAACTAGAAGTACTGACGGGAGTTCTGTACTCAGACAGACATGATGTTAAGACACAGAATGAGCCCCAGAACAAAGAGTTACACTAGAATAGTATATAGGAAAGTAGGGATCATAAAACTGCCTTTCGAGAGATAGTTTAAGTGCCGGAAAGTGCCCGAAACACACTAAAACTGCAGAATTCTGCACAATTCAGCGAAACTCAGCTTTTTAACTCCAAAATATAACGCATAAATGTGGTTTAATGGTCCAGAATACCTTAATAAGTGTCGGGAATCAAAACTGTCATAAAAGACAACATAAAGCACACTAAACTGCGTAATTTAGCACCTTAACGAACCGGTAACCAACCGAACAACCGGACATTACCCGAAACACCAAAATTTAACTAGAAGCATTGTTTTAATGTTACAAAGCTAGTTATGATCACTAAACATCATAATACATCCTAAAACACCCAAACACACTTAAACCCCTAAATTAACAATTATATCCTAACTAAACTTGTAACTAACTTTTGAAATGCAACTAGACCCCCCCCCATTAGTGGACGGTTACATTAGTGGGTCCCACCCTTGATTTTTCTTGAATTGTTTAATGGATATGTTTATGAGATATGAAACACATTGACCCTTGTATAAAATGTTGTTGGAAATCAATTTATATAAACCAAAAGACCATAAATCACTTATCATTTTCATCATCTAAACTTCAAAAGCTCGCCTTCTCCCTTCAAGAAGCTCACGACCAAGCACCCCTTCACCATCATAATTTTTCTAGTCCATTCTCAAGTAATCCAAGGTTTTCACAAGATGTCTTAAGCATACATAGGAAGGTTGCAAGCATAGGAAGTTGAAGGACCAACTTGAAGTGCTTTTATCCACTCCATTTCTTAATCACCTTCCATCTTGTTCTTCCCTAGCCATGGTGCTAGTAGTAAGCCTCTTTGATCTTGTTTTTACTCATAATTTTAGTGGTTAAAGTAGGATATAACTTGTTAATCTTAAGAATCTCAGCAAAACATAAGCATGAACATGAACATAAAGCTTAATAACATGAAGATCAAGATGTTTAAGTGTATGTGTTAAATTTGTTTGTTAATTTCTTGTGACTATGATGTAGATCATCATATGAAGCTTGTTAGATGATGATTAAACACATGATCTAGCAAGTGTAAGGATAGATGTTGAGATATTTGTGATGATCATCCTTTATGTTAAACATGAACTTGAAGATGAATTTGTTTTGGTGTATGATGATTATTTATACAAGTTATAAGTCTTGAAAATAAAAGATTTCAAAAATAATATTTTAAAGAAACTAAAGTTTATTACAAGATTTAACATTAGGTTGGTTTTTAAAGAAAGTAAACATGTTTTGAGGGTTAAAAAATGCTAGTAAAGTGTATGTAACAAGAAAAATACAAGAAAAAATACTTTTTGAAAAATCATCACACAAGTTGTAAAGAGTGAAAATTCACAAGAATGAGTTTTATAACATAATAACCATGGATTTAGTGTTACTAGACTTTACTAAACAACATGTTAAATGACTACACATTTTTGTTAAACTTCAAGTTCATGACATATTGAAATTGCATATTTAAGGCTTAAGGTAAGTTATGTGTAAATTGTTGACGATTGATGATGAGATTTTAAAAGAAAATGATATGCTTTTAAGCATGGAAACCTTCATTTTTAAGGGGAAACTATGGCAAAATTTTTGTAGAAATTAAACACTTTGAAAAATATTTTTAAACAAGTGTTTACAAGTAAATTTTGATCTTGATTTTAATATAAAAATTTGCCATAGTTTTTTTTACAAAAATTACAAATATTGGAGGGTGATTTTTTATAATAAAAATTACAAAGTATATATTTAGGAAAATATATATTTAGATGTCACAAATTGTGTGCTATTTGTATATTGATTATATTAGTTATATTATTTTAGGAACTTGAAAATAATATAACTCACCAATATACCAAAATTGTAATATAAAATATTACCAAAATTCCAAGAAAATAAATATATAATTTATACCTGAATATTGGACAAACGGACATATGGACTATAAGTATATATATTCCGGAATTAAATTCGTAACTAAACAAATGTGACGAACGGTATTTTTGAAACCAAGAAACGATAAAATATGGATTTTTATAACTATTACCAAATATGATATATTTTGTCAAATAGAAAATATATTATTTTTGAGTGGAGAAAAATATATATTTTCTTAAACAAGTTAGAAATATATTATTTTGGGTGAAAACTAGAAATATATATTTTCTAAAAGTAATCTTAAAAATATATATATTATTGAGATATGTATGATGGGATATTTATTTTTTTCAAGTAAAGTTATAGATATTTTTCTATAAAAATTCTATTAAAATATAAATATCTTAAGAATATAAATTTGGTGATTTTTCGTTGACTAAAAATAATATTCCGGAAAATTATACACGAATTTAAGTATAAAATACTTAATAAATACAAGAAAATACGTATCCTCATATGTATAAATACACACCGGAATACACCACCAATACTTGGCAAAATAAACAAGTATGAAAATACACAAGTACAAGTATACCCATACTTGGGAGAATACATATGTGGAAATACATAATAAACCAAGTTAAAAATATATTATTTTAACAATATTCCAAATAATTGGATAAATGTAATTTAAGTTAAAATATTATTATTTTAACTAATAATTATATACTTTGAAATTATATAATGTACATCAAAGATGTAATACAAAGTATACCAAGAATTCCAAAATAAGTGTTGATAAACAACTATGACTAAGAGTCGTTACACGACCTAAATGTCTAATAAAACTTAGTACGTGTGTAGGTGGTAGTACGGCTTAAGGATACATACTTTGGGTACACAGGATATCGGACGCAAATCTGTGAGTTCATGTCCCCATTTTCTTTTAACTGTTTTCAATTTTATAACTTTCGGGAAATGGTATGGTTAGCTAAGAAATGAACTGTTAGATCATGTGAATGGGTAGGCACACACTTAAGACCATTAATCCTTGTATAAGGATCGAGGGGCATGAGTGATAATCTATCTGGGTGTTGCGAGCCCCACCCATGGGTCGGGATTGGCTGAATGTGGTGACTATGTCGTTCCAGCCGGGTGGACCGGTACAAAATCCGCTAGGTTTGAGCCTTCCTACACCGTTGCACACATATTAATGACCTTGCAAATCATTAATTGATCTGTTCATAGACGCTTTCATATCGGTTTACAAATGCATACTTACAAATGTTTACAAGACTATTCGTTCAAACATACAAAAACACATGAACTCGCTCAACTTTTGTTGATGTTTTCAAACTACATGTATTTCAGTAAACTAATGGATCTGGCGGTGTTTGAAAGATTTTAAGAAATGTTTACAAGAAGTGATGTCATCCTATTTTGGAAGGGTTGATTTGGATATCCTGTCTTAGATAGGACATACGAATCAAAGCCTTGATTTTAAAGTCTTTTGTTTCTAAAGTCCTAGATGGAACTTATTACTTCTTTGAATGGTTGTAAACTTAACTTAAAGTTCGTGGTTTGAAACTTAATAATTTATGGTTATATTATTTTGGAAACTTACAAATGGATGATCATCACGTTTATATCATATAGTTGTTTGTTATAATTGAATGCAATGATATTGAGCAAGTCACACATCACATGCTTCCGCAAAAGTCAGGGTGTGACATTCCTCGCCTTTGATGTGCATTATTTTCCAGCCTAAATCAATCTCGCACGTTGAGAAAGTAGCCAAATAATTATCCGAAAAGATGAAAGATGGGTTTCCTATGCGATGGAAAGTTGGAAACGATAGATGCGTAGCCACTACTGACATAGTAGGATCTACAATCTCTACTAATAAATGTATGATGCTTCGTAAGATTATTTCATACTATATTTGATGATGATGATGATACATCAATCTTACTGGTGGCACTTATTAATATTAATATAAATATATAAACTTAAAACTGATCATTACTATAAATTCTAGGATGTAGTCTTATAATTGAACTCTATCTATACTTTTTTTCAATAGATTTTAGAACTTATTATATAATTTAGCATGTTGGTATTCATCGGGTTTTAGATGTTGCGTCATAATTATGACGTTACAATTGGCTAATTCATCTTTTTCTAATACTCATTATTAATTGAATAACTTTAGTTTTCGTTGACGACGATATTACGTACTTTTATTTTTTTTTCTTTTACAATTGATCCCTTCTATTATTCTAAATTGGTTGGCTTATCATTTAATTAGTTAATTTAATTATAATATATGTTGTTTAGGAGTCTTACAATCTAGTGATGCTCATATGCATATTCCTTGAGCCACCATGATCATATATTTATGCTTCTTTATCAACCCTGTTAAGTTGCAAGTAAAATTGTTGAATTATTTTGATTTGGGGAAGTTAATTTGCAATCTAGAGAATATTATACGTGTTTTTAGAACTCATGAAAAACAATTAAATTCAATATCACAAAGTATGGAACTCAATATTTATGGACTAAACAGTGCAATTGTATTAAGTATATCTGCTTGTATTGGCGGTAATATATAAATGATGTATGTACTAGATTTTCATTTTGTATAGTATATAATTTAAATGGATTTAGTGATGTTATAGGATTAAATATTTGGTTATACGTTTATGCATAAACCAATTGCATTCGTAAGAAATTAAAGAAAGCTTTAAACGATATTAATATATAGGATGTTGGTTAATGCTTAAAAATTAAAATAATTAAATATCATTTTTCCCATCATGCAGTTTAATTCATTCTTTATTAATTTTAATTCATTCTTATTAATATCTTTTAACGCTAGAAATTTGATTAATTCTTATTACTGTAAATGATCTTTAATATCCATTTAATTAAAATCTTAAATCATATGGAGTTATGAACATGGATAGTTACAATATTCATAACACTAAATGATATGGAGTTAGGAACATGGATAGTCACAATAATACTTTATAGAAAATTAGATGATTTACAATTTAATATGTTCATGTACATTCACTTCTGATGTGTAATACTTGTATTTGACATATAAATTTTAATGTGACTGTTTGTAACAATTTAACTAGAAATACAATACGATAAGTGTATGTTTATAGTGTTCTTATTTGATATATAAGAATAAGAAATTTGTTGCTTTATACGACATTACATGACATGTTATCATATAATTTTTAATCCGTTTGATGACAAATTATAGCTATATTTTAGTAGTAAAAAATTATATATTGATTTACTCATCTTTCTTTATAATTGTTATCTTACTGTTAATCAAGATGTATGATTTTATTGTGGCTTTCATCATATATCAACTTTGTCCTTTATGGAGCACCACTAATTTGAAAACTAACACGCACGATGTCGATAAATTTAAGCATGACCTATAATAATAGGCTTATCACTTTTGCAATTTTATGTCTTTTATATGCTTTGATTTATCTAGATAATATATTAAATAAAAAAATTATAATTTCTTACAAGTGATGAAAAAATCTTATTTTATAAGGTTGTATCATAACCTATTTATTTGGTGACATGTTATAGAGTCATGCATTATATACTCTAATGTGTATATTATGTTCCATATGTTATAAAATTGGAAGGGGACATCAAAGTGACTAGGGTTGTGGTGGTATATGATCACAAGCTATAAAAACGATTGAATTGTAGTCAAGGTTTATATAAAAAGACACCTGGAGTGTCTAACTTCTCAAAGCTTATTATGAGTTTATCGAAGATTGTAAGATTTTAAACCGATAAGTATAAATGTCTCGGTTATATAACTACATCTCGATTTATATCATGTGATGAGAAAAATATATATCATATCCATTGAGCAAAACAATTTCCATCGTCAAATATCATTGATTATTAAAGAATATATATAAAGTTTGAAACAACAAGCATGAAAGTTTTGTGGTACTAATCCATTCCCTGATGTGAATGTGATGATATAATGATCAATTCAAAGGTTATGATCATATACATAATTAAGAAAATTGTAATGATGCCACCATGAACGTTGTATGGGTATAATTTATTCCTTAAATAGAATGTGATGATATAATAATTGGTGTAAAGTTCGTGATGATGGTAATTGAGGAAATTATTATGATGATCATGTAATAAGATCAACCATGTTAATAGTGCAATGACTATACAATGATCGTTATAAAGGTCATGATCATGGTAACTGAGGAGATTGTAATAATACTCATGTTGACAACCATTTTAATATTAAGATCGACCACCAAAAGTGGCAAACTAAGGAATGACCATATAACATGATCGTGTAAACTTTGAAGTTATAATACATTCTCTCGTATCTTATATTTTGTATTACATACATGCAAGTAATACATATGCGATCATAATCGAAAAGTTTATGCATCATAATTATTTAGTTAGTTGGCATGACCGGTTAGACCACACCGAGTCATTAATGATGATGTGAAAAGTATTGAAGAAACAAAAGATTCGTCTTGATAATTATACATGTCATGTTTGCTCTCAAGTGAAGTTAAGTATTGATCAACAAAAGTAGGGTGTAAATCCCTAAATATTCTGGAAATGATAATGGAAATAGATATACAAACATGATACCATTTAGTGTTTTAAAATCGCATCGTCTAAATGGTTATCAAATCCACAACCTGAGGCTTGTGTGATTGTGGCTTAGCTAATGTGATAGCAAGCATATTAATCCAGATTAGTATATTATTTGATAATAGTGAATTTGATTCCAAAGTTATTAACGATTATTAGAATAAGTGTTATTGTTGAGATGATCACTAAACGTCTACTATTGGTTACAAAGCCAATGATCATGAGAGGAGCAAAAGTTCATTTAGGTACATGTAATTTTATATATAGTACCATCAATTCATATCAAGCCAATAAGTTAGAGTTCTCCCCATAGAGTTGGTTTTTGGTCAGGAACCAAAGATGTCTCATCAAAGATTTTGGTTGTGCGACATATAAAGAAACTCATCCACCACACCGCACAAAGACGGGACTTCTAAAAAGTTTGAGAATATGTTGGGTATAAATAATCGTCTATGATTAAATACTTAAAGCCATTAGTGAGAAATTCATTTATGGCTCATTGGTTTTCACTTTAGTGAATGAATGTTCCCAACATTAGGGGAGATAACAAGCAGTTGGAAAGTGAAAAGTGAAATGACTTATCATGTCATCTTGATCCTCAGACTATGAACTATGAACTAGTAGTTTAAAGTATAATTCATTTACCATTATTAAAGAACAAATTACCAGACAAGTTCACTGACCTAAATAGAGTGACTAAGTCACATAATCAACTGCTTATGCTCCAGTTATATTTGTGTCCCAAGATGACAACCACATATTTTTGTAATGAGTCTATTGCATGCCTAAAGCGTAGCAGACTAGTTGATTCCGATAATAAAATTCCTCGAAAATTGGAGCAAGTAATTAAGATGGTCAAGTCGAGGTTATAGTAATAAGATCTCCTAAAGAGACAATATACATGATGGTTCAAGAAGAACCTCAGGTACCTGAAAATAAAGAGATCTCGATAAGTTGTATCATGTCTAAGATATGTATGGAATCTAAATAAAAATCGACATCGTTATACTTTTGTATATAATGTAGCGCTTAAAATGATTAAATGATGAGGATCAAGATTTAAGATTTGCCTATGAATGAATATTAAGAAATGATTGGCCAAAATCAAAAGACGCAAATAAGGTAGAGTTTAGTTCTTTAATGAAATGGAAAGTTTTTGGGCCAGCAGTCCATACAACTGAAGTTGTAAAATATGTTGGATACAAATGTGTCTTTTACGCAAATCATGTGAAAATCAAATTAAGTGACATAAGTCAAAGTTGATGGCACAAGAATTTTCACAAAGACCTATGATTGATTATGAGGAAACGTATTCTCCAGTGGTGGATGCATTAACTTTCCAATATTTTATTAGTCTAGTAATATAAAGAGAGAATTGATATTCGTCTTATGAATGTTATGTATCACTTGATACTGAAAGTTTACATGAAAGTCCCAAAGGATTAAATTATGTAGGTCATGTAAAGTAAGTTCTCGAGAACAATGTGATCATTTATGCATATTCGGATTTGAATAGGTTATGATTATTTTACATGTTGGATATGCTTGGAACTCCTGATGAGTTTCTAAAGTAATTGAGTGCTTAAAAGGTTAATTAAAACATCTTAACGATGTAATACTTGTGCACCAAGAAACATACATAGAAAACTTGTACCCGGTGATTGTGATATCTCAATAAATAGTGTACATGCATGGTACAATATGGGTTTTGGAGATAAAAGCAAGTGTTCATGGCATTTTTGCATATGATATAGATATCAATGTGTTAAATGGGCAAATTTATGTAGCAAAACTTCTAAAGAGTGAAAGCACGTGCATATTTGGATAAGATCGAAAGAATTCCCTCATGGATTGATAATGCTAGAAGCATTAATGATTTCAAAACCTCAAGAACGTACTATATCAAGTTCATAGAATATGTATGGACTAAATAGTCGTAACGAGTGTTGTACAACTCGATATATTCGCATAAAGAGGGATATAAGTTTGATTAAATTAGCCATGTTCTATGAACATTCTACTTTTAAAAGTTCACTATAATCGCAATTTACAGTAATGATGTCTAGGCATCATTGAGGGAAATTGTCGAGCTTTTAGAGGGAGAATTTTTTAATGACCTTGGCACGATTTAATTATTACTTGAACTGCAATTCGAGTATATATGTAATTATATTTTACCAATCCCTCAAGTACATCTAGAAGATGATGTTTGGATATTTTAGTATGAACATAGTTGAACCTTAAAGTATGTTAAAGGTTGTCAAGTCATTTGTTATAAGAAATGCCTATTATCATCTCCTACAAAAGTATAGATTCTCATTCTAGAAGTACCGTCGTTAAATGCATAAGTGCATTAATATGTTTTTCCTAGCTATGTATGGTTATAATATCTTTCACTTGAGCTTATTGTCATGATATAACCTTTGTCAAGCGAAGAGACATTGGAATGAGTTCAAAGAAACATTTCAGGTATAAACGATATTTGATCATACTTTACTAACCCATAAAAACAAGTTTGGTTAATCTTGTAGATGCAGGAATGTAACGAAACACAATCGTGGACATATGATAATTTTTGGAAAGAGGCACCTAAAGTCTCGTTAGAAGATTATACAACATTGCTCAACATAAAGGATTGCACATTAAGGGATCAAGCGACAAATCATTCGCTACAAAGGCTTTTTTTCGACTTTCAAGGAAGATGGACGCACGTCACTTAAAGGATACATGTTAAAATGAGGAGGAGACTTATTCAAGTTGCATTCTTTTTCCCTTGACTAAGTTTTGTCCCATTGGGTTTTCATAGTAAGGTTTTTAATGAGGCAACATATCTGATCCAAAAGTATCAGGGGGAGAAAATTCGCGCTGCACTCTTTTTCCCTTAGCTGAGGTTTTGTCCCACTGGGTTTTCCTAGTAAGGTTTTTAACGAGGCAACACCACCAAGCGTATAATACATTGTTTTCTTTTATCATGTGGATAGTCAAGGGGGAGTGTTATGAATACATCATTAAGAGTGACTCTCCACATCCTTAACTCCTCTTTTGTAATTAATCTTATGTTAATGTACAAGCCTATAAATAGAAGCTTTGTATTTTATACTTACACATCAATAAGAAATCCATCTTCCATTCTCTCATTCTTCTCTATACATTGCTAGTAGGTCATTGTTTCACAACAACTATAGACTTTTAGCTAGGTTCGTATGTGTAACAACTCTCACCAAAACTATTATTTATTATTATAATTAGTTCAATAGGAAACCCTAATTAAGACACCCAAGTGATTCTGCACAAACCCTAAAATTTTCAGAATATTCAGAATCAGGATCAGGGCCCCTAAAACTCACGGGGGGTAAACCCTAGTTACGATTATCCACATAACTATCTGTCAAAATCGAATTTTACAATTCCGTCAAGTCAGCAAGCCTAGTTAGGGACGTGGCTACCTATAGAAAATAGGTTACCCTTCGCGTCACGCGAAGCCCAGGGCAGGACCCCTCGCGTCACGCGAGGGGGGTCAAAATCTGGCTATAAATAGTGGACTTTGGGACTTGAATTCTGCAATTGAAACGACGTAAAATTTCATTACGTACACTGAGATATCGTAGAATTACTATCAAAACACACACGGATCACTAATCGTCGCCGCAATACAGGGTAATAACTCGATCGCTGATACGATTCAATGTCCGATCGATTAAACTATCCAAGGGATGTTTAAGTGCTGCCCACATTAGGGTTTATGCTTTGTCATTCGTTGTTAATTCAATGGATGTTTAAGTATCACACTTTGTCATTCGTTGTGAAGGTTTTAATCTCGTGAGTTATCGTAAATGTTGTATTAAGTTACTAACCTAGTTGTGTGCGTGTTATTAAATTTAGGTTAAAAGGCTAATCAGTAGGCTAGGCTCTGCTCAAATTAAATCTGCAATGTGAGTCATTCTCTTTTTATCAAATTACTTTTAAAATCATGTTTATTTTCAAGGTTATAATTACAGGGATTAAGTCTATGTAATCTCCATATTACAGCCGGTATGTGGGGTTCTGTATACATTACTTGATAATCTTTACCATTGGACAACGAGTTAGCCAATGGGTGATATGACCATAGTCACGGAAACGAGTCGAGTGACAAATACTGAGGGTAGTTGGTTGATATAATAACATTGTAATCGCTCTTAATACTGTGAATTATAACAAATGAGTCATTTTAGTAAAAAGAATGATTCACTCAGTATTTCCCGCTGACAAAACCATTTTTCAAACATGTTTCAGGTGATCTGTTGTGATCCAGGAAAAGTGCCGAGAAGCACTACAAGCTTAAGGAAGTGGCTCAATATAAAATAAAGAAACATGTTTTGTAAAATAAAAGATTTACCCATGAAATATCAAGATTGTAAATTATCGGGTTTTATCCCGAGTTGTGAAATAAAATAACCGGGAAATTGCAGTATTTAAAAGATCCTGAAGAAAACTTCCGCTGTTAAATAAATACCACGGGATTTTCTGTCCCACGGTTCCTGAAACGGGTCAAACCGGGTCGGGGGCCGTGACAGAAAAATGTGGTATCAGAGCCACTGATTTAAGCCAATTAAGTATTTAGAAATACTTAATTTTTTTTCTAATTGCCAATTATGTGATTATGTGTTTTATTAATTAAATATTTACGTACAGTATGGGTAAGCAAAAGTTGTCAAACATCTATCTTAATTTAGATAGGTCATCCAACGAGAAGGGAAGTTCATCCCAAACCAAATCCTCAAATTACTCTGTAATTCCTGAAGAAGGAATATTTGTGCGAAAGGCACAATATGAGGAACCACTTTCTCCTAAGAAAAGAAGTTTAATTTTAAAGAAGAGTCAGGAGAAAATAAAGAAATTCCGAGAAAAGAAGATTAAACAAGAAACCCAGGAATTAACCAGTAAAAGACCTTGGGAGGACAAGTTAGATGAGAAATGGGCAGATCTTTATATGCTAGCTACTGTAGCAGTTAATGCAAATCTTTAATTTGACCCAAGTCTTAGCACCTTTATCAACTACAGAAACCTTATTTCAGTAAATAAATAAATTTACAATAAAATCCTAAGTGTGTTTTAATTTTCAGTTGTTTTGTAGTTATCCAGTCTGAAATAATATTTAAAGGTTTTCTATGAAAGTTGGTTATAAGTTTTAACTTAGTAATTGTGTGTATTTTGCATAACAGCATGAGTGACTTGTCTGACGCCCTTCAGAATTTAAATCTCTATCCGGTAAGAATAGAGGTTTCCAGAGATTTCAATAGGTATATACCAGATATAGAAGAACCTATTGAATTCAATGCTTCACCACCTCCGGAGAAACCTAAGCCCAAGAAAAGGAGGAGATTTGTGGGATGGAGACGTGTACGTAGAAGAAAGCCTACAACTAGGAAAATCCCTAAAATAGAAAATCCCTTAGACAAAGGGAAGGGAATCAAAGTCGGGGAAGAATCTAGGCAGATGGGAATACAGTTTGAAGAATATTCTAAGCAAATAGAAAGAGAGATTGGAGGAGGTTCTAAACCAACTCAGATAGAAATTGGAGAAGGTTCTAGGCAAAACCAGAGGGAAGTTGGGGAAAGCTCTAGACAGGTTGAGGAGTTACCTTTTCAGGAGGAATTAGATCGGGCATTGGCGAGCTGTGATGTCGTCAGGCCAATTAATAATAATCTATACCCTTCTCTTGAAACACAACTACCAATGAACTTGGACCCCACAATCCCAGAACCTATAATCCACACCCAGCCTCTAGGGATAGATGAATGGTGGACAAACGATTGGCAGTTCCAAAACCTAATCAACAGTCCTTATTCCTTTCTTCCTCGGTTCGATCTAGAACCTCTGCCAAATCCACCGATGAGTAATGAGAATATGGTTGAACTCCGCCATTTTGGCGAAGAGCTGATGGATGCTGGGAATAGGATCCGAGAGATTGGGGGACAAATCTCATGGAAATATGATGAAAGGGAACATCGTTATTAAAAAATGCAAGTTGACGAGAGAGAAGTAGGTGGTGAATCTGTGTGTGTATAATAACAATAATATTAGTAAAAATCAGTATGTGTAAAATAACTTAAAATAAGACTTTGTAAGATAAAGGTGTGTATGGACGCATATTATAAATATATAAAAGTAGAATCGAGAAATCGATAATTTTGGTTAAATTGTGTTATGAAATTTGTATGATTGTTTTGTGTACGATTGTTATTTATTAGATACTAATAAATTATATATATTAATTATCAGATGGAAAACGCTAATAATGAACCAGTTAATGAGGTTAATCAATCCGAACAACAACCGGGGGATCAATATACGACTAGGCAAGATATAGAAAATATCGTTGCTCAAGGGATAGCCAATGCTATTCCGGCAATAGTCGCTGCTGTACAGAAACCTGCTGAACCGCAACAAATCATTCCTAACAAACGTATTTCTGAAGATAACTTCAGTAATAGTGTAAACGGAGGCAATGATCATATCAATCACGATAATGAACCATGACAAGCTCCGCTCCCTAAGAAAATGAAAGCTACAACGCCTGGTTGCACTTACAAAGAATTTCTTGCTTGTAAACCCACAGAATTTGCAGGCAATGAAGGAGCGACTGCGGCACTGCGTTGGTTAGAGAAAACCAAGGCAGTGATTACAATAAGTAAATGTGATAAAGACGACAAGGTCATGTACGCGTCCAATCTTTTCAAAGAAGGGGCGTTAGAATGGTGGAACACGGTATTACAAGCTAAAGGAAGAAATAGGGCCTATGCCATGAACTTGGAAGAATTTAAAAGTATTGTAGAAAGAAAATTCTGTCCCGAATATGAAAAAGATCAAATGGTAAATAAGTTTCTAAATCATAGAATGATTGGTGTAGATTGTCGCGGTTATACTTCGACATTCTTTGAATATGCTAGAGTGGTACCAACACTGGCTTCGCCAGAACCGGTACTCATTTCTCGCTACATTTGGGGACTGATTAGTGAAATCCGTAACATCGTTAAAGCTGCGAGACCTCGTACTATTGACGATGCTGTGGAATTAGCTAACACCCTAACTGATGAACTGGTACGCACAAGAGATGAAAACAGGAAGAAGGAACTGGCTCAGAAAATTACCCAAGGATTTCGTACGGGTAATAATAACAGCTTCAAGAAAAGAGGAACTGGGCAATCTTCAACTCTGCCATTCTGCAAGAATTGCAAAAAGAAACATTATGGAAGATGTAGTATAACCTGCAATTTTTGCAAAATGGTAGGACATCGTGAAGAAGACTGCAGAAAGAAAACAACGGTCTGCTATAACTGTGGGGAAACAGGACATTTTAAGCCAGAATGTCCTAAATTGGTCAAACCAGCAGACAACAAAACCAAGACAGCCGACGGAGCTACTAAGAAGAATGTCAGAGCATTCCAGCTGACCACTCAAGAAGCAGAACTCATTCCAGATGTGATAGCTGGTACGTTCTTAGTTCATAACATTTACGCCAAAGTATTATTTGACTCTGGTGCAAACCAAAGTTTTATCAATACTTCATTCTGCCAAGCTCTTAAATTACCTTTAACCAACCTTAGGCAAATCTTTACGGTCGAAACGGTAGATGGAAATTCTGTCAAAATAGATAAGGTTTTGCAAAAAGAGAATATAGAACTTTCAGGTCATAAATTTTATGCAAACCTATTGCCAATGAATTTAGCTGAATTCGATGTCATGTTAGGAATGGATTGGCTAGTAGCCAACCATGCTCGAATTCTTTGTGATAAAAATTCCATAGAAATTCAGGCACCCACCGGAGAAGTAATTATGATTACAGGAGATAAACCACGTAAGCCCATGAAGTTCATATCAGTAATGAAAGTTGCTAGTTATGAACGAAAGCAAGGAATAGTGTATATGATTTCTGTAATCATTAACACTAAGTGTAAGGAACTTAAGGAAATTCCTGTAGTCTCAGAATACTCATATGTATTTCCAGAAGAATTACCAGGATTACCTCCAGATAGAGAAGTGGAATTTAGAATTCATTTAATTCCAGGAACTACACCGATAGCTAAGGCACCTTATCGGTTAGCTCCTACCGAAATGTTAGAACTGAAAAAGCAATTGGATGTGTGCTAATGCAACGCAAAAAGGTAATTGCGTATGCTTCAAGACAATTGAAAAAGCACGAAGAAAACTATACGACTCATGGCTTAGAATTAGGAGCCGTAATTTTTGCCCTTAAGATTTGGAGACATTATCTGTACGGAAGTAAGTTTACTGTCTATACAGATCATAAAAGTTTAAGATATATATTTGGGCAAAAAGAGTTAAATATAAGACAAAGGAGATGGATGGAAATCTTAAGTGATTACGACTGTGATATTCAGTATCACGAAGGAAAGGCAAATGTAGTTGCAGATGCCTTAAGTCGTAAGTATCATGAGAAACAACGACGGGTTCGTGCTCTCAGGTTAAATCTACAATTAGATTTAATGGAACAATTAAAGAATGTTCAGGAAACAGCAATCAAGGAAGATGCTGAAGGAATGAAAGGAAGAATAAAAGAGTTAGAACAAGGAACTGATGGAATTTGGAGATTCCATAAGAAAAGGATTTGGGTACCGAAGCAGGGAGAATTAAGAAATAAGATCTTAGAGGAAGCTCATAAATCTAGGTATACCATACACCTTGGAAATAATAAGATGTACAAAGATTTAAGAAATAATTTCTGGTGGATAGGCATGAAGAAGGATATAGCTAGATATGTTTCAAAGTGTCTTACTTGTTCACAAGTTAAGGCAGAACATCAGAAACCTTCAGGTCTACTACAACAATTAGAAATGCTAGTATGGAAATGGGAACTCATAACAATGGATTTTGTTACTAAGTTGCCCAAAACCAGAAAAGGTAATGATGCGATTTGGGTAATTGTAGATAGATTAACCAAATCAGCTCATTTCCTACCTATGAAAGAAACCTTTAGCATGGAAAGATTGGCAAAGTTGTATGTAGATGAAGTAGTATCTTTACATGGAGTTCCACTCTCCATTGTTTCGGATAGGGATAGTCGTTTCACTTCTCATTTTTGGACTAGTTTCCAAGAAGCAATGGGAACTCGACTAAATCTGAGTACTGCTTATCATCCCCAAACAGACGGGCAAAGTGAAAGAACGATCCAAACTCTAGAAGACATGCTCCGAGCCTGTGTGATAGATTTTGGTGGAAATTGGGACGACCACTTACCTTTGATTGAATTCTCCTATAACAATAGTTATCATTCAAGTATTGAAACTCCCCCATTCGAAGCATTATATGGAAGAAAATGCAGAACTCCAGTTTGTTGGGCAAAAATAGGAGAAAGTCAATTGTCAGGTCCTGAATAGTGCAAGAGACGACCGACAAGATTACACAAATCAAGGAAAGACTAAAAACAGCTCGAGATCATCAAAAGAGCTATGCTGACAATTGACTTAAGCCGTTAGAATTCCAAGTTGGAGACAGAGTTCTGTTGAAAGTTTCCCCTTGGAAAGGAGTAGTTCGATTCGGTAAGAAGGGAAAGCTAAGTCCAAGATACGTAGGACCATTTCCGGTAACCCAACGTATAGGACCAGTTGCTTATCGTTTACAACTACCAGAAGAGTTAGCTGGGGTACATGATGTATTTCATGTATCCAACCTCAAGAAATGTCTATCAGACGAATCTTTGGTAGTACCTCTCCAAAATATAGAGGTAAACGAAAAATTAAAATTTGTTGAGAAACCTCTTCAGATAGAAGATCGAAAGGTGAAATTTCTCAAGCACAAACGACTAGTGCTAGTTAAAGTTAAGTGGGATTCGAAGAGAGGAGCTGAATACACTTGGGAGCTGGAATCTGAGATGAAGCGAAAGTATCCCTACTTATTCCAGTAAATCTCGAGGACGGGATTTTTATTAAGGTGGGGAGAATGTAACAACTCTCACCAAAACTATTATTATTATTATAATTAGTTCAATAGGAAACCCTAATTAAGACACCCAAGTGATTCTGCACAAACCCTAAAGTTTTCAGAATATTCAGAATCAGGATCAGGGCCCCTAAAACTCAGGGGGGGTAAACCCTAGTTACGATTATCCACATAACTATCTGTCAAAATCGAATTTTACAATTCCGTCAAGTCAGCAAGCCTAGTTAGGGACGTGGCTACCTATAGAAAATAGGTTACCCTTCGCGTCACGCGAAGCCCAGGGCAGGACCCCTCGCGTCACGCGAGGGGGGTCAAAATCTGGCTATAAATAGTGGACTTTGGGACTTGAATTCTGCAATTGAAACGACGTAAAATTTCATTACGTACACTGGGATATCGTACAATTACTATCAAAACACACACGGATCACTAATCGTCGCCGCAATGCAGGGTAATAACTCGATCGCTGATACGATTCAATGTCCGATCGATTAAACTATCCAAGGGATGTTTAAGTGCTGCCCACATTAGGGTTTATGCTTTGTCATTCGTTGTTAATTCAATGGATGTTTAAGTATCACACTTTGTCATTCGTTGTGAAGGTTTTAATCTCGTGAGTTATCATAAATGCTGTATTAAGTTACTAACCTAGTTGTGTGCATGTTATTAAACTTAGGTTAAAAGGCTAATCAGTAGGCTAGGCTCTGCTCAAATTAAATCTGCAATGTGAGTCATTCTCTTTTTTATCAAATTAGTTTTAAAATCATGTTTATTTTCAAGGTTATAATTACAGGGATTAAGTCTATGTAATCTCCATATTACATCCGGTATGTGGGGTTCTGTATACATTACTTAATAATCTTCACCATTGGACAACGAGTTAGCCAATGGGTGATATGACCATAGTCACAGAAACGAGTCGAGTGACAAATACCGAGGGTAGTTGGTTGATATAAAAACATTGTAATCGCTCTTAATACTGTGAATTATAACAAATGAGTCGTTTTAGTAAAAAGAATGATTCACTCAGTATTTCCCGCTGACAAAACCATTTTTCAAACATGTTTCAGGTGATCTGTTGTGAACCAGGAAAAGTGCCGAGAAGCACTACAAGCTTAAGGAAGTGGCTCAATATAAAATAAAGAAACATGTTTTGTAAAATAAAAGATTTCCCCATGAAATCTCAAGATTGTAAATTACCGGGTTTTGTGACACCCCAGGAAAACCAGGAAAACCATACAACTTAACTAGCTTCCTCAGTGAGTGCTTACCAAATTTCGGGACGAAATTTCTTTCAACTTGGGGATGATGTGACAACTCGAAATTTAGAACCTTTCGTGTATCTTAGTGTAACCTACTTGAAACATTATGTGACTAGTTGACGTATTGGTGTAATGATATATGTGAACACCCTATGTGATTACGTGTTACATTTATGTGTTGTAATTGTATGAATGCGTGTATGTATATGAACCGAGACAACAAGGACCCGACTCGAGACCATGCGGTCTCGAGTGAACAATGAAACAATGGGCCGGATGGGCCATACACCTCATTTAACCCAACCGAAAGCCCATTAGGGTGCATTACTTGGAACGGATATATAAACTTGGTGGATAGCCATGTTGCCATTTTCTTTGGATAACACACACACTCTCCTACTCCCTCTCACTAAAACCCTAGACACCAAACATCACATTTCTTCTCCTTCTTCTCGGATCAAACCGGTGACACTAGGCGCTCTCGGATCGGCTCATACACACACACCCATTTGGGAAGCTTCATACTCACCTTTGAAACCCATCAATCGGTTAGTGTCTTTATGATGTTTGTTGATTAAAATGATAGTATGACTAATATGCTCTAACTAGTATAGTTGAGTGCTTGATGATGAGTTTTGTGAATCGGATGTGTATGTTGTTGATAATCGGCTAACATGTTTTGATTTTGGATATATTGCACAATGAACACATGATGTCTTGTGTCTAAATGTGATTCAAACCATTAAAGTGGGTGTTCATGAAGCCGGCTTGCATATGTGTAGTACCATGATGAATCGGATTAGTGTAGAGTTGATTTCGAGATGTTATGTGATGATTTGAACCCTTTAGATGAGTATGTTCAAGTGTGTTGATTTGTTGTTCATGATTATGGTTGTGATTGATGCTAAAATATGATGAACAAGTTTGAATGATCAACATGAACATGATATGAATATGTGAAGAACTTGTTGAATATGATATGAAGATGCCTTGAATATTTGAATATTGATATGGTTGATCCATTTTTAGTAAATTGCTAGACAAGAAACATGTTTAAGGATTGTGGTTGGATAGTACATTGTGTCATGAAATCAAATTCCCATTGGATAGTACAACTGTGCAGAATCAGCAATTGTTGGGGGTCGAGACCCCTGGTCTCGACTCGAGGCCACCAAATGTCAACTCGAGATCCCCGGTTTCGACACTAGTTGCGAGTCGAGAGCCTACAGTCTCGACTTGAGACCCCACTTGATCAACACCCAAACATCTTGACTCGAGACCACGTTTGCGAGTCCAGTTGCGACTCGAGACCACTACATGCATGACCCGAGACTACCTTAGCGGCGACTCGAAATCTTGTGGACTACAACTCGGGACCGCACAGTCTCGATAAGAGACCGCACAGTCTCGACTCGAGACTATATGCATGAACACGCTGACTTGAACTTGCACACTACTACGGGCCTAAGTAATTGGGCCGAACGTATGGGCCTTATGTGTTACTGTTGAATGTGAATGTTGTTTGGGCTGCCATGAATGATACTTGAATGCAATGTGCTAGAAACATACGTGTACTACTTGAATACGAACCTGATTTGTATGATACAACTATGATAGGACGTGAGTGACCACAATATTGCTTGATTGACCTTTCTGTGTATCTGCCGAGCAAACCAAGGTGAGTTCACACCCTCTACAAAGCATGGGATTCCCAGGGGTCGGGAATTTGGGGTTAAGGAACATGGGTTCCTCGTCCTCCTTGGGTAGGACAGCAATGGTTCAGGAATGTAATTCCTCGTCCTAACGGACAGATAACTCGTACTAGACCAAAACTCTATCACGAAGTCCCTCCTTTTTATATCGACTTAATCGCCGGGCCAATGGCGAGCAGGTCATTAGTTAGATAGCGCTATTTAGTTCTGACAAACCTCACACCGTGCCGCAGAGGACGGGCGTGAACTAATGGATCTGGGGCACGTCAATGATGATAGACATTGACAGTTTCAGGGCACTTAAACATGACTACAGTCAGCAGTCGATATGGTAACGAGTCTAGTGTATACATGGGGTAGCCCCCACGGCCGAAATGCCAGATAACTAACACGGGGTAGCCCCCACGGCTGGATTGCCAGAGTAATCGGGAATAAACAAGTCACGTTTTAACTATGGGGTAACCCCCACGGCAGGATGCCAGATAAAGGAAACGGTTTTCGAAACAACTTAAAACGAACACCCAACCGTGAACTCACTCAACTTGTTGTTGACTCGTTACTACATGCTTTGCAGGTCCTTAGGTACTTAGCTGGAGCTTGCATGGAGGAGGATCGTTGTGGGACATGGACGGCTGTGTGCCATGTTAAACTTGAAACAATTAAACTTATGTTTTGGCTTTAAGACTTATGCTTCCGCTTACAACTTAAACTATGTTTTGTTTGAACACCAATTGTATTGGTTGGATTTTATAACTACTTATATGCTTGTTCGATATGATTGGTGGCTGGATCCTGGTCAGTCACGCCTCCAAGTGGTAGTACTCCGCAGGTGGATTTTTGGGGGTGTGACAGATTGGTATCAGAGCCATTGGTTATAGTGAACTTGGTTTTAATAAAGGAGAAACGTTTTGTTAAAACCAGACTATAACCCGTACAGTGCTCTACGATCCACAACGACGCTTCACTCCACATGCAAGGCTCGACATTCTAGGTGATATGATCTATGTATATTGCCTACTTGTTAGTTACATAGTACATTGCTCATGGTATGCTTGGTTAGTATAACTACTGTTGCTTGAACACGTGTGTATTTGCTCACTTCTGTCATTGCATTTTCGCGAACCCCTCTCACTCACGTTCTTCTTGATATGAAGATCATGTCCGGACGCGTTAACCTGACACAAGCCTAGTTGACGGCTCTGATTAACGAACGAGTTGCTGCGGCACTTGCAGCTGCACACGCAGGAGGTATATCCTGCAGTTCTAACTCAATTTAGGATCTGTAGATCCTACTCTCGTGAACCAACCTTTGTGTTAAACTCTGTCTTTCTTTCGCCCACATTAGGTCAGCATGCTCAGCCACCCGTGTGCACTTTTAAAACTTTCATGGACTGCCGACCCACTACTTTTAGCGGCACTGAAGGAGCTGTAGGTCTCCTCCACTGGTTTGAGAAGCTCGAGTCAGTCTTCGAAATGTGTGAATGCCCTGCGGCGCGCAGAGTGAAGTATGCTACCGGTACTCTCGAGGGTTTAGCCCTCACATGGTGGAACGCTCAGGTTAAAATGCTGGGGTTGGTTGCTGCCAACGCTACCCCATGGGAAACTTTTAAGGAAATGATCAAGGAAGAATACTGCAGTCGTGATGACATTCATAAGCTGGAAGTCGAGTTCTTCAACCTCAAGATGACAGGGTCAGAGATTGAGGCGTACACTAAGAGATCGAATGAGCTTGCCTTACTGTGTCCCACTATGGTGGACCCTCCATTTAAGCGTATTGAACTCTTTCTCAAGGGCTTGGTGCCAGAAATCCAAAGCCATGTGACTTCAGCAAACCTCGCGACTATCCAGCAGGTTGTTCAGTTGGCTCACCGTCTTACTGATCAAGCGGTGGAGCAGAACAAGTTACCAAAGCGCATAGGTGCTGCAACTACTTCTGGTACCTCTAGTGACAACAAACGGAAATGGGATGGAACTTCTAGTAAGGGGTCAACTTCTGTTCAGTCCCAGTCTCAGCAGAGAAAGACTGATGACTACAAGAGTCCTAGTCAGCAATCATCTGGTGGTCAAAGCCATGGTGGGTACAAAGGGAATCACCCCAAATGCAATCGCTGCAGCCTGCATCATAGCGGGCCATGCACCAGGGGCAACTGTCATCGGTGCAACAAGCCCGGTCACGCTGCAAAGGATTGCTGGAGCTTATATCCCGCCAATCAGAATCGTCAGCAAGCTCAACAGAACCAGCGCCAGCAGCAGCAACAGGGTGATAACAAAGGGTGCTTTCAGTGTGGAGCTGAAGGCCACTTCAAGAGAGATTGTCCCCAACTGAACAGGAACCAGAACAACAACAACAACAATCAGGGGAATGGTAACAATGGGAACAACAACAACAATGGCGCCGGGGGCGAGCGTTCGTGATTGGCCAAGGTGAAGCAAGGAACGACCACAATGTTGTGGCGGGTAAGTTCCTTCTCGACGACTTTTATGTTTCAGTATTATTTGATTCGGGTGCCGATACTAGCTACATGTCACTAGAAGTTAGTCGAATGCTTAAGCGTATTCCAACACCTTTGAACAACAAGCACACTGTAGAGCTAGCGAATGGTAAGAGTTTAGAAGCCACACACGTAGTCAAGGGTTGTAAACTTATTCTCGCTGACCAGACCTTCTCTATCGACCTTATTCCTATCGTCTTGGGTAGTTTCGACGTTGTCATTGGGATGGATTGGTTATCCCAACACCGAGCAGAGATTCTTTGCAACGAGAAGGTTGTCCGTATTCCAGGTTCCGGTGGTGAACCTCTCATGATTCGTGGCGACAAGAGGAGTGCTGTTGAGAACGTCATTTCTCTCCTTAAGGCCCAAAAGTGCTTGAGAAAGGGACACACTGCCATTTTGGCTCTCGTTACTGACACCTCAGAAAAAGAGAAGAAGATCGAAGATTTTCCAGTTGTACGCGATTATCCAGAGGTATTTCCTGAGGAATTACCTGGTCTTCCGCCTCATCGCCAAATCGAGTTTCAGATCGAACTAGCTCCTGGAGCTGCTCCTATAGCTCGTGCACCTTATCGTTTAGCTCCATCAGAGTTGGAAGAACTCTCTACGCAACTACAAGAACTCTTAGATAAGGGTTTTATCCATCCTAGCTCATCGCCTTGGGGAGCTCCAGTACTATTTGTAAAGAAGAAGGACGGTACTTTCAGAATGTGCATTGACTACCGGGAACTCAACAAGGTGACGGTAAAGAATCGTTATCCTCTACCACGTATTGACGACTTGTTCGACCAGCTGCAAGGGTCGAGCTACTATTCAAAGATCGATTTGAGATCAGGTTATCACCAGCTGAGAGTCCGAGAAGAGGATGTCTCTAAAACAGCCTTTAGAACTCGCTATGGGCACTATGAGTTTTTGGTCATGCCTTTTGGGCTGACAAACGCGCCTGCGGTTTTCATGGACTTGATGAACCGAGTGTGCAAGCCTTACCTGGACAAGTTCGTTATAGTCTTCATCGACGACATCCTGATCTATTCTAAGAGTCAGGAGGAACACGAGCAACATCTACGACTCATTTTGGAACTCCTTCGAATAGAACAACTCTATGCGAAGTTCCCGAAATGCGACTTCTGGCTGCGTGAGGTCCATTTCCTAGGCCATGTGGTGAACAGGGATGGGATCCATGTTGATCCGTCCAAGGTAGACTCTATCAAGAACTGGCCTGCACCTCGAACACCAAAGGAAATTCACCAATTCTTAGGATTGGCAGGTTACTACAGGAGTTTCATAAAGGATTTTTCTAAGATTGCACAGCCTCTCACTTCACTAACACAGAAAGGCGTTGTTTATCGCTGGGGAAATGCACAGGGGTTAGCATTTCAGCACTTAAAGGATAGACTTTGCAGTGCACCTGTCCTTTCCCTGCCAGAGGGCACAAACGACTTTGTGGTTTACTGCGACGCATCAATTCAGGGCCTTGGTTGCGTGTTGATGCAACGAGATAAAGTCATAGCCTACGCCTCACACCAACTTAAAGTTCACGAAAAGAACTACACTACACATGATTTGGAGCTGGGAGCTGTTGTTTTTGCACTTAAGTTATGGCGGCATTACCTGTACGGTACTAAGTGCGCCATCTACACCGACCACAGGAGCCTCGAACATATCTTCAAACAGAAGGAACTGAACATGCGACAACGACGATGGGTCGAACTACTGAATGACTACGAGTGCTCGATCAGGTATCACCCGGGCAAGGCCAATGTTGTGGCTGACGCCCTCAGCCGAAAGGACACTGCGCCTAAGCGCGTGCGAGCTTTACAACTCACAATACATTCTAGTCTTCCTTCCCAAATACGAGACGCTCAGATAGAAGCACTGAAACCAGAGAACGTCAGGGCTGAAGCCCTACGCGGATCAAGGCAACGCTTAGAATAGAAGGAAGATGGCGCTTACTACGTAACGGGACGCGTTTGGGTCCCACTCTATGGCAACCTACGAGAGCTTGTGATGGACGAAGCACACAAGTCTCGCTACTCGGTACACCCTGGTTCGGATAAAATGTACCACGATATCAAAACTACGTACTGGTGGCCTAGCATGAAGGCCCACATAGCGACTTACGTCAGCAAGTGTTTGACTTGTGCGAGAGTCAAGTCTGAGTATCAGAAACCCTCAGGCCTACTCCAATAACCAGAGATACCACAATGGAAATGGGAGCAAATTTCCATGGATTTCGTTACTGGCCTACCTAGATCCCAGCGCGGAAACGATACTATTTGGGTGATCGTGGATCGACTTACAAAATCTGCACACTTCTTGGCTGTCAAGGAGACGGATAAGTTCTCCACTCTTGCGGAAATATACCTCAAGGAAGTTGTTTCGAGGCACGGGGTGCCCACCTCTATTATCTCAGATCGAGATGCACGTTTTACTTCAGAGCTGTGGCAAGCAATGCACAAATCCTTTGGCTCACGATTAGATATGAGCACAGCGTATCACCCTCAGACGGACGGGCAGTCCAAGCGCACTATTCAAACCTTAGAAGACATGCTTCGTGCATGTGTAATCGACTTTGGCAACAGCTGGGAAAAGCATCTGCCACTTGTGGAATTCTCATATAATAACAGCTACCACACCAGCATTAAAGCTGCTCCGTTTGAGGCATTGTACGGACGTAAATGCCGGTCACCTCTTTGTTGGGCAGAGGTGGGGGATAGTCAGATCACTGGTCCAGAACATGTGGTAGACACGACCGAACAAATTGCTCAAATACGAAAACGCATGGCGGCAGCTCGTGACCGTCAGAAAGTTTACGCCGATAAGGGCAGGAAACCACTAGAGCTCCAGATTGGGGAGCGGGTACTACTCAAAGTTTCACCCTGGAAGAGTGTGGTTCGTTTTGGTAAACGCGGCAAACTTAACCCACGATACGTTGGACCTTTCGAAATCATTGAGAAAATAGGCAGGGTGGCCTACAGACTGAACTTACCAGCAGAACTCGGTACAGTTCACAACGTCTTTCACGTGTCGAATCTGAAGAAGTGTCTGTCAGATGAGACCCACATAATTCCCCTGAAGGAACTCACTATCGACGAACAGTTACGATTCGTCGAGGAACCAGTCGAAATCACGGACTGGGATGTTAAGGTCCTCAAGAGCACTAGAATACCTCTCGTTTGAGTTCGTTGGAACTCACGTCGCGGCCCAGAGTTCACCTGGGAGCGCGAAGATCAGATGAAACAAAAGTATCCCCAACTGTTCGCAAACAGTACACCCACTACTGAGGCTGAAGCTACGGAATTTCGAGACGAAATTCCAGATCAGCGGGGGGTGGATGTGACACCCCAGGAAAACCAGGAAAACCATACAACTTAACTAGCTTCCTCAGTGAGTGCTTACCAAATTTCGGGACGAAATTTCTTTCAACTTGGGGATGATGTGACAACTCGAAATTTAGAACCTTTCGTGTATCTTAGTGTAACCTACTTGAAACATTATGTGACTAGTTGACGTATTGGTGTAATGATATATGTGAACACCCTATGTGATTACGTGTTACGTTTATGTGTTGTAATTGTATGAATGCGTGTATGTATATGAACCGAGACAACAAGGACCCGACTCGAGACCATGCGGTCTCGAGTGAACAATGAAACAATGGGCCGGATGGGCCATACACCTCATTTAACCCAACCGAAAGCCCATTAGGGTGCATTACTTGGAACGGATATATAAACTTGGTGGATAGCCATGTTGCCATTTTTTTTGGATAACACACACACTCTCCTACTCCCTCTCACTAAAACCCTAGACACCAAACATCACATTTCTTCTCCTTCTTCTCGGATCAAACCGGTGACACTAGGAGCTCTCGGATCGGCTCACACACACACACCCATTTGGGAAGCTTCATACTCACCTTTGAAACCCATCAATCGGTTAGTGTCTTTATGATGTTTGTTGATTAAAATGATAGTATGACTAATATGCTCTAACTAGTATAGTTGAGTGCTTGATGATGAGTTTTGTGAATCGGATGTGTATGTTGTTGATAATCGGCTAACATGTTTTGATTTTGGATATATTGCACAATGAACCCATGACGTCTTGTGTCTAAATGTGATTCAAACCATTAAAGTGGGTGTTCATGAAACCGGCTTGCATATGTGTAGTACCATGATGAATCGGATTAGTGTAGAGTTGATTTCGAGATGTTATGTGATGATTTGAACCCTTTAGATGAGTATGTTCAAGTGTGTTGATTTGTTGTTCATGATTATGGTTGTGATTGATGCTAAAATATGATGAACAAGTTTGAATGATCAACATGAACATGATATGAATATGTGAAGAACTTGTTGAATATGATATGAAGATGCCTTGAATATTTGAATATTGATATGGTTGATCCATTTTTAGTAAATTGCTAGACAAGAAACATGTTTAAGGATTGTGGTTGGATAGTACATTGTGTCATGAAATCAAATTCCCATTGGATAGTACAACTGTGCAGAATCAGCAATTGTTAGGGGTCGAGACCCCTGGTCTCGACTCGAGGCCACCAAATGTCAACTCGAGATCCCCGGTTTTGACACTAGTTGCGAGTCGAGAGCCTACAGTCTCGACTCGAGACCCCACTTGATCAACATCCAAACATCTTGACTCGAGACCACGTTTGCGAGTCCAGTTGCGACTCGAGACCACTACATGCATGACCCGAGACTACCTTAGTGGCGACTCGAAATCTTGTGGACTACAACTCGGGACCGCACAGTCTCGATAAGAGACCGCACAGTCTCGACTCGAGACTATATGCATGAACACGCTGACTTGAACTTGCACACTACTACGGGCCTAAGTAATTGGGCCGAACGTATGGGCCTTATGTGTTACTGTTGAATGTGAATGTTGTTTGGGCTGCCATGAATGATACTTGAGTGCAATGTGCTAGAAACATACGTGTACTACTTGAATACGAACCTGATTTGTATGATACAACTATGATAGGACGTGAGTGACCACAATATTGCTTGATTGACCTTTCTGTGTATCTGCCGAGCAAACCAAGGTGAGTTCACACCCTCTACAAAGCATGGGATTCCCAGGGGTCGGGAATTTGGGGTTAAGGAACATGGGTTCCTCGTCCTCCTTGGGTAGGACAGCAATGGTTCAGGAATGTAATTCCTCGTCCTAACGGACAGATAACTCGTACTAGACCAAAACTCTATCACGAAGTCCCTCCTTTTTATATCGACTTAATCGTCGGGCCAATGGCGAGCGGGTCATTAGTTTGATAGCGCTATTTAGGTCTGACAAACCTCACACCGTGCCGCAGAGGACGGGCGTGAACTAATGGATCTGGGGCACGTCAATGATGATAGACATTGACAGTTTCAGGGCACTTAAACATGACTACAGTCAGCAGTCGATATGGTAACGAGTCTAGTGTATACATGGGGTAGCCCCCACGGCCGAAATGCCAGATAACTAACACGGGGTAGCCCCCACGGCTGGATTGCCAGAGTAATCGGGAATAAACAAGTCACGTTTTAACTATGGGGTAACCCCCACGGCAGGATGCCAGATAAAGGAAACGGTTTTCGAAACAACTTAAAACGAACACCCAACCGTGAACTCACTCAACTTGTTGTTGACTCGTTACTACATGCTTTGCAGGTCCTTAGGTACTTAGCTGGAGCTTGCATGAAGGAGGATCGTTGTGGGACATGGACGGTTGTGTGCCATGTTAAACTTGAAACAATTAAACTTATGTTTTGGCTTTAAGACTTATGCTTCCGCTTACAACTTAAACTATGTTTTGTTTGAACACCAATTGTATTGGTTGGATTTTATAACTACTTATATGCTTGTTCGATATGATTGGTGGCTGGATCCTGGTCAGTCACGCCTCCAAGCGGTAGTACTCCGCAGGTGGATTTTTGGGGGTGTGACAGGTTTTATCCCGAGTTGTGAAATAAAATAATCGGGAAATTGCAGTATTTAAAAGATCCTGAAGAAAACTTCCGCTGTTAAATAAATACCACGGGATTTTCTGTCCCACGGCTCCTGAAACGGGTCAAACCGGGTCGGGGGCCGTGACAGTATGTATAAAAACTATACAATTATTGAAATTTATCTAGCTCGTATCTATAAAAACTATAAAGAAAAATACAAAACTTTAATAATATGTATACATATAATTAGTATAGTAAATTATGGGCTTTATCACGTATCCTATTACTATATACTAACAAAAGTAACTTAGGGTGCCTCACAACACCCTCGCATCACTTCAATCGAAGGCACTGAATCATTTTTTACACCGATTTATTAATATATTAATAACTGTATACAATAACAAAAGAAACATCAGAAACCCCGAATCTAACTGGTTCGTCGCTTCTGTTAACAAACCGATGCGACCTTATATTCTACATAATATATCCTATTAGCAACAACCAGATACTTCCCCCGACATGACCGTTAAAATTTAAACATCCATATAAAATTTCTAAAGGCAATGTGATGTATCGGGACAACAATCTTTAAACAAATCCTGCCCTTGAACTCAAAACGATATACCCCTATAATCCCGGGCCGAATAACCTCCATCACACTTGTTTTGGTCAAAAATCACACAAGGATAATGTAACCAAATCTGATTTTTATGAGGTTAGATGCTTGGTTAATTGAACTAATGTGTAGACAACAAATGAATGAAATGAATAATGAACACAAGGATTTGTACAAGGAAAAATCCCTTGATCAATGAATGATCTCCGGCATAAAAAACCTCGGTTGATGGAAACTACCGATCACCAACTATAATAAACAAACAAAGTTTACAACTTGGGATGATAACAAGCTTTTTACAACGATTGCTCAAGTGTAAGTGTGTGTAATCGCCAACAGGTTGTAGAGAGTTTGAGTGTTGTGTATGTGTGTTGTTCATTATGCTAAATAAAGCTTGTTATCCCCTTTAAAATTAGAAATAATCCAAGTAACAAACTATCCGAAATAGGTGCAAGCTTCCCCACGATCACCACAACGGTCATGGAGGCAATGCACGTGCAAAAATGCCAAGCATATTCCCCTGGAATCTCGGCTGGACCAAGTCTCATTCGAATACACCTGCAAAACAAGTTAAAACATGATGGAAATAATTATTAGTTTAGGATAATATTGAGGATCCTGGATCCTTATCCTTGCAGCATCTTCTGAGGATCCTTAATTCAAACTGAACTGAGGATCCGTGATCCAGGATACATTTGAGGATCCGTGATCCACGTGTCATGAAATTCTATCCCTAACAATTGCCCCCAAACATGACTAGTTAATATCCAATTAGATAGTCATGTTTGAACGATTTTCGGACTAGCCGTTGCAAAAAGATAGAGCCGTTACAGCGCTGATGTCATCGACAGTCATCATCTGCAACCATAATCATTATAAATAGGTTGGAGATAAGGATCAAAATCTGCATTTATATACGAGATCCTCCCCTTTAAATCCTTATTAGAAGATCTCATCAGGTAATCTCTTTCTTCCTTCTCTCTGATTTCTTCTTTTGGATCCTCAATTCCTCAAATATTCATGGTGAAAATGAGTACACGTTCTTCTCCCGCAAAGAATCCTGAACACAGTAGTCCATTAAAGAGTCAGGGTTTAACCAAAAGCCCTTCAATGGAGCTTTGCCGATTCACTGATCCTGAAGTTGATCAGTTTCGCCCCTGTTTTCCTGATGGCACCATATTCCGGCCTTTTAATTCTTCAACCAAAAGTGACTGTGTATCGGACACATGGATCACCTTCCTTGCAGCCCATTTTCAAATAGGGTTCACTTATCCTTTCCCTGTTCTCACTCAGTGATTCTTCACACTTATCGGCCTATGCTACATCCAAGCTATGCCAATGGTGTGGAGGGTCATGTACACACTAGAGCACATCGTAGAACAGGAAGGTATAGACATAGGGATGTCTGAGTTGAGCCAACTGTATAACCTTGTAAGTCATGGTTCCTATCGATACCTCTTCAACTCCAAACCCCAACATCCTCACCCAATCTTGAAAACCACCAAGAATGACACCAACTGGAGGAATCAATTCTTCTTCCTGAGGAGGGATTCTATTCCAAACGGGAACCAACTTCCCAAAAAGTGGAACACAGATGGTAGGATATAGGATCCTTAGATTAGGACAACCGGTAAGAATCTTTCTTTTCTGTTGAGGATAACTGATCTTTGTTTTTTGTCTATGCAGCTATCACCCTGTTACGTATTCAAAATCACATGTTACAAAAGAGAGAGTAGAAAGTTTTTGGAAGCTTGATCCTACAATCAGAACATTTCCACCAAAGTCAAAGGATCCAGAAGAAATTTCATCCACTTCCTACACCATGTCAAGTAAGTATCCATATTTGTGCATATATAAATGTTTAATAAAATTAGGATATGAATACTTATCTGTGTGTTGTGCTTATCCTCAAAGTCTGCTTCCAGGTTCAGTGTTGCTGATCTTCAGGATATTGCATCCCCATGGTCCCTCAAGAAGGAGCTGGATGCAAGCCAGAGCAATCCGGAGCCTAAGGGCATGAGCTCCAGGGGCAAGGGAACCAAGAGGAAGAAGACTGCTGAACCCACTGAAGGCCTCCCTCTCATGGAACGTCAGCTTCATGAATATGTCTCCAAGGTAAGGATTTTGTATCCTGAAATTTGTACTCCTTTTCTGAGGATAAAGGATCCTGATTGTTAACTTCCTTTGTGCAGAAATTTGCTGAGGTTCAAATCCTCCTTGATCAGTATGTGGCTGAGGCTGAGCAGAAAAACCTAGATTTCCAACAGATTGCCCTTGCCAAGGATAAGAATATTTCTTCTCTGGAAAAGGACATAAACATGCTGCAAAAGGAGCTGCTTCTTGCTGAGATGACAACCCAAAAAGAGAGGATGGAGATCATGGACAGGGCCAAACTCTCTGCTACCATCGCCATACTGAAGATCAAGTTGCAGATGGCCAAGAAGGCTGCGGATCCGTCTTTTGACAGGTCTGCATGGGACTTGGAGGCTTAGAAGCAAAGGCTAGTTGAACTTGGAGATGAGGATTAGCCTGAAGAGGTGCTAGCTCTTGAAGGTGGAGGCAGTGAGGTCAAGGATCCTGAGGTGGAGGCAGCTGGTGGTAGTGGCAAAGGTGGTGAAGAGAAGGTGGTTGAGGCAGCAAAGGTGTAGGCTGCATAAATGGGTGATGATGGATATTTCTAGACATGGCCGGAGCCCATTTTTTTATGATTTGGTAGTTTGTTTTATTTGGTGGTGTTTTGATTTCAAACAATTATGGTATGTAATAACTCGAACAATAGTTGTTAGGGTTACGGATCACTGATCCTTAGGATGATAGGGGGTAACAAAGGTGGATGGGTCCTTCTGTTTGTGGAGGATGAAGCCTTTGATGCCCCTCTCCTTTTATTTCCTGCACTTTATGAACCTTTAGTATGGACACCCTTTGCCAACCCAAGTGGACGGGCCACGTTTTGCTGGTAGAAGCTTGGGTTGGCAATTTTGACAACCTTTTGTGTTGTTGTTTTATGTATATTTATTTGTCAACTGTCATTGTATAATTTTATAGCTTACAAGTTATTGGTAAAGGTATTAAATGAATGCCAAAATCGGTTTATGTTAAAGAATTTAGGATATAATCAAGGATCACATATCATCTAATCAAAAGTTTTAAAAAATCATATGATCTAGGATCATATATCCCGTTGTCAAAGAACAAGGGTAAGATGAACAAACCATTAATAAGACTAAGGTTAATAAGGACCATACCATAGAATCCAAGTTAGGATTCTATATCCTCAACACTTACAATTGTGCCAATTAAAAGATTAAATCTTGTAGAAAGTTAGGATCCTTGATCCTTAACTGTTTAGCTTTGGAAACCTGCAATAGGATATAACTTGGGACTAAGCCAATTGCAAAAGAAAGTGTTAGTATCTGGGGACAAGCCCAACAATTTGGGGACAAGCCCAATAAGCTGGGGACAAGCCCAAAACTGGGGATAAACCCAAAAACTGGGGACAAGCCCAAAACTGGGGATAAACCCAAAAACTGGGGACTAGCCCAAAAACTGGGAACAAGCCCAAAGGATCTTGTGTAAACTGGAGTATGGCCAAGACTAGCGACTATCCAAACTTATTGACATGAAGATGCCAAAACCTTAGCTAACGTGAAAACGTTAGAAACCTTAGGAACGGATGTATGGTACGTCTACCATTATACTTAGGATCCTAAATACAGCAAGTACAATGAAATTGTCAGCCCCTAAAGCGGGTACTGGTCCCATTGCCTTTTACTGCACTAGGATAATCGTGCGCAACCAGCGAACGTGTAAGAACCTGATTCATAGAAGGTAGTAGATACCTTAAACTGGAGGCAAGCCCAAAAACTGGGGATAAACCCAAAGACTTAGGAGATTATACTTGAATATTTGATCCTTTGTCAAAGATATACCAACTTCTGCAAAACTCAGAACTTAGTGAAAAAGGATAAAGGATTCTGGATCCTTCTCCTTGTAATCAAATAAATTAAAGGATTAAAGAAATAATAATAAAATCATTACCAGAATGAGGATCATTTATCCTTTGAGGATCCTAGATCCTTAACCATAATTCTGTCTTAGCCGAGGATCCTTGATCTTTCTTACATGAAGTATTTTTTCAGATGGACAACATTCCAAGCCCTTGGTAATAGATCACCTTCCATTGTTAATAAACGATATGCCCCCTTTCCTGCCTCAGCTTCAATCAGATAAAGGCCTTCCCACTTTGGTGCTAATTTACCATTAGTAGGATTTGTGGTATTTTGGAATACTTTCCTCAACACCATGTCACCAACTTGAAACTTTCTGATCCTGACATTCTTATTATAAGCCCCAGCTATCCTTTATTGATAGCTAGCCAATCTTATCCTTGCAAAATCCCTGAGCTATTCTATGGTATCCATGTCTTGAACCAAGTTTTCAGCATTTCTTTCAGGATCACGGATGCTTGTTCTTGCAGTAGGGACTACCATCTCTGTAGGGATCACAGATTCAGCTCCAAATACCAAAGAAAATGGAGTTTGACCAGTAGCATTCTTGGGAGTTGTTCTATCAGCCCATAATACATAAGGTAGCTCTTCTGCCCATTTCCCTTTCTTTGATCCAAGCTTCTTCTTCAAGTTGTTGATGATGATCTTGTTAGATGATTCTTCTTGACCATTAGCCTGTGGGTGGACTGGTGTTGATGTTATCATCTTAATCCCCCAGCTGTCACAAAAGTTAGTAGTTCTACTCCTCATAAATTGGGATCCATTATCACAAACAATTTCTGAAGGTATGCCAAATCTAGTAATGATGTTTCTTTTAATAAAGGATATCACTTCCTTTTCTCTAACTTGTGCAAAGGCTTCAACTTCTATCCATTTGGAAAACTAATCACTTATAGCAAGCATAAATACTTTTCCTCCTGGTGCTTTGGGAAGTTTACCAACTATATCCATTCCCCATCTCATGAATGGCCAGGAAGAGGATATAGGATGCAGGAGCTCCGCTGGTTGATGAAGGATATTGCTATGTCTTTGACAAGCGTCACATTTCTTTGCATATTCCACAACATCCTTCTTCATGGTAGGCCAATAATATCCTGTTCTAAGGCTCCTTGAGAATAGTGCTCTGCCCCTAGTGTGGTTTCCACAATCTCCTTCATGAAAATCCTTCAGAACTTCTTAAATCTCTGGATCCTCGATGCACCTTAGATATGGACCTGCAAGTGATCTTTTATATAAGATGTTGTTTAGTAATGTAAATTGAGATACCTTGACTTTGAAAGCTCTAGGATTCTCTCTAGTAGGAATCTCTCCATGTTGTATATATCTCAGGATTGGAAGGATCCAGGATCCTGAACTTGACTGTGCACCATCACTAGGTACAACTGCAGAATCCTCCACTATTTCCATAGTTGTTTGATCCTCAATAGCAGGAGCTAAGATGTGGATAATAGGGATCTTAACATCCTCTGGAATCTTCAATGATGATCCAAGGTTGGCTAAGGCATCAGCTTCTGCATTTTCCTCCCTGGGTACCTGTGTCAAACTAAAAGAAGCAAAAGAATCTGCCAATTACTTGACTATCTCAAGATATTTGACTAGTCTTTCACCTTTAACAGCATAAGAACCATTGTAATGGTTAGTAATTAACAAAGAATCTACATGTACCTCAAGATACCTGATCCTCATGTGCTTGGCAATTTGCAAACCAACTATTAAGGCTTCATATTCAGCCTCATTATTAGTAGTCTGAAACTCACAAGCAATTGAGTGGGGTATAATCTCCCCCTGTGGCGATTTTAGTAGTATTCCTAGTCCAATTCCATTGATATTTGAAGCCCCATCTGTGAAGAGTATCCAAGGATCCTTAGTCTCTTCAAGCTGTTGAACTTTCAATTCAGCTTCCCTTTGTAGATCACTACTGAAATCAGCCACAAAGTCAGCTAAGGCTTGGGACTTATTGGCAGTTCTTGGTTCATATTTGATATCATATACACTAAGCTTGACTGCCCACTTTGCCATCCTTCCTGACATTTCAAGTTTCCTGAGAACATTCTTAATAGGAAAGTTAGTCTTAACAATAATAGGATGAGTCTCAAAATAATGGCGTAATTTAGTAGATGCCATGATTAAAGCAAGAATAAGTTTCTCAAAATGAGAATACTTGGACTCAGCATCAAGTAGACTTTTACTTACATAGTATACAGGATGTTGAGTACCTTCATGTTCCTTAACAAGGACTGCACTTACTGCCTTAGTAGAAACTGCTAAGTATAAGGATAATATATCCCCATTTTCTGGTTTCATTAAGGATGGAGCTGAGGATAGGTAATCCTTAAGGGCCTTGAGGGCATTCTCATACTTTTCAGTCCACTCAAATTTTTTGTTCTTTCTCAGGATGTCATAGAATTCTTTGCATTTCTCTGATGACTTTGAGATGAATCTTTTCAAGGTTGCGATCCTCCCTGTCAATCTTTGTAGATACTCAGCATTGGCAGGAGACTTAATGTTCACAATGGCCTTGATTTGTTCTGGACTTGCCCCTATCCCTCTTTTCGTCACCATGTACCCTAGGAACTTGCCAGCTTTTACACCAAAGTGGCACTTGGAAGGATTCAATTTCATGTTATATCTATCAAGGATATCAAATGCTTCCTCCAAATCTCTATGGTGATCCCCAGCTCTCTTGGACTTAACCACCATGTCATCAATATAGACTTCCATTGTGTGTCCAATTTGTTCTTTAAACATCATATTTACTAGCCTTTGGTATGTAGTAGCTGGATTTCTTAGTCTAAATGGCATAGCAATATAACAATAGTTACCAGTAGGGGTCATAAAGGCTGTATCCTCTTGATCAGATGGTTCCATCTGAATTTGTTGGAATCCAGATGAAGCATCCATAAAAGTTAACAACTCATGACCCGTTGTAGCATCCACCATGGAGTCAATGTGGGGTAATGGGAAAGGATCCTTGGGACATGCCTTATTTAAATCAGTAAAGTCGACATATACCCTCCACTTTCCATTTTTCTTTTGAACAACAACCACATTGGCTAACCACCTTGGATACTTTACCTCTCTAATCATACCTGCTCTGAGCAGTTTATCTACTTCCTCTTGGATGATGGCATTTCTTTCAGGTGCAAACTTTCTCCTCTTCTGATGTATGGGCTTGAAAGACTTGTCAATGCCAAGTTTATGAGTAATAATATCTTTGGAAATACCTGCCATGTCTTCATGTTTCCAAGCGAAGGTAGCCTTTCTCCTTTTTAAGAAGGATACTAAATCCTGTTCAGTTGTGTCAAGGATCCCGGATCCTATAAAAACCTTGGATTCAGGATCCTCAGGGTTCACCAGAATGTCTTTAACATCTTCTTCTCTTGCCTCCAGGACATCCCTTGGAGGATACTTCAATTGCTATGCCTCCCTAGGTCTTGAGGCTGGTTTCATTGATGAAGTGTAACAATTCTTGGCCTCTTGTTGATCACTCTCAATCTTCACCACACCCCATGGAGTAGGGATTTTGACACACTGATGATACGTAGAGGGGACTGCTTTCATATCATGTATCCATGGTCTGCCAAGGATAGCATTACAATAAGATAAGCAATCTATGACACAAATTTTTTGAATAGAATTCACTCCCTCCATGTAAATAGGATGTTTGATGTCCCCCAATGTGTTCTTGGTTTCCCCACTGAATCCCACAAGAACTGATGATCTTGGGATAATTTCTGATTCAATGATGTTCATTCTCTTGAGGACATCAAGTTGGATAATGTTCACTGAGCTTCCCCCATCTATGAGAATCCTGCGAACAAAATGGTTAGAAATAAACAATGTAATAACAAGACCATCATGATGAGGATCCTGAATATCCACTCGGTCATCCTCATCAAAGGATATGACTTTTTGCCCTGTAAGGATAGAAGTTCGAATAGGCCTATCCCCATTCTCCATTTTTGTCTCTTTCGCATGCCTCTTAGCTGCTGAAAAGGAAGTACCACATATGTCTGATCCACCAGAGATAAAGTTGATAATATGGGCATCAGCTGGAGGAGTAGGAGCCCTTTCTGGAATTTTTTCAGGATCCTGGATCCTAGATTTCTTTCTTCCGAATAGCTCCTTCAAGTATCCTTTGCTTAACAGGTAACAAATCTCTTTCCTGAGTGCTATACATTCATCGGTGAGATGACCAAAATCTTCATGATAGGTACACCATTTGGATTTGTCTTTTGTAGCAGCTGGCTTGTCATTTTTTCTAGGCCACCTAGCTTTTTCACCTAAATGCTACATAGCAAGGATTAGTTCATTATTATCAACAGCAAAGCAATACTCCGAAATAGGAGGATAATCTTCATCATCTTCCTCTTGCTCCACAGCATGCACATTTTGATTGTCAGACTTGTTGTATGATTTGGATTTATTGTTCCTAAAATAAGATCCTTGCTTTTCCTGCTTTGAGGATCCTGACAGTCTTTCTTGGATCCTTTTATCATCCTCTAAACGGATGAACCTAAGGGCCCTGGTTCTCACTTCATCAAGGCGCCTACAAGGTGTCATAACTAGATCATCATAGAATTGTGAGTCCTTAAGCAAACCCATTTTAAAAGCATCCACAGCTGTTGCAATATCTAAGTTGGGAATCTCTAAGGATTCTCTACTGAATTTAGTTATGTAATCCATTAGTGATTTATTGTGACTTTGAGTTACCCTATATAAATCACTAGTTAATCGTTCAAATCTCCTACTACATGAAAATTGGCTATTGAACAAGTTAACTAGATTAGCAAATGAAGTAATAGAATAAGGAGGAAGACTTAGCAGCCATTTAAGAGCTGATCCTGTCAGTGTAGATCCGAAACCCTTGCAAAGGCATGCTTCTTTTAACCTTTCAGGAATGGGGTTGATCTCTATTCTCTCCCTGTATTGAGCCATATTCTCTTCTGGATCAGTTGTGCCATCATAGAGCTTCATATTTGGTGTTTAAAACCTCTTTGGTATCTCTGCATCACATATAGGTGGTGCAAAGCGAGATATCTTGTGCCTCCCATCGGGGATCTCAGGAACGGGCTTAACCACTCCTGGGACACTGGATATCATATCCTTGAGTTTTTGCAAATCTCTTACCATAGCTTGGTTGATACCTGGTTCCTGCACAAAGCCATAGTTAGTATTATAAGATGTATTTAAAGTGTGTTATAACAACCCTCCAAAATATTTCTGACAACCCTAATATATTTAAAATATCTGTAGGATCGGTTTGCGACCCGAACGAGTCGTTCAGAAGAGATTTACTCCGTTTCAGAGGCGGAAACTAAGAAACGGATGTCGAAACAGCTTGCGTATCACTTTAAACACTGATTGTATTAATCTGACGTAGTTTACAATCAATTCTCACACCGGCAGCACCTCGGTGTAAAATACCAGAACTGTTTCAAATAACAAGACATAACCTCTATATATAACACACTTGATTTCGCTTGAAGCTTTCAAGCGAAACCTTTGAAGCGAAATTCACATGCTTGTCTTGTCTTGAAGCGAAATATCACATTTTGATCAATTTGCTTTGTCTTTTAGTGAGATGATGACATTCTTATCCCATGTAAACATGCTATTTCACGTGAAGTTGCAACATGATGTATGAGATGATGTCATTTGTGTGATGTCATCATCAAAGATGATGACATCATGCCTTGATCAGATTCGCACCGCAACTGAAACTCGACATAAGACGAAGACGACAGATGACTGCACCAACAGACTCCCCCTCGGATGTTGACGAGTCTTAAATGTCGAGTATTCTTCAATCTTCAGTCTTTATCGGTCTGTTCACTTTCTTCGCATATACCAGGATCTTCTCTTTGGCTCTAACCTCGTCAGACTCCCCCTCTCATCATGATGGGATCGCTGTCTGGAATTAGCTATCACCTTGAGATCAATCCCTGGCTATATCTCTGATCAGCTCATCTCCTGCACAATCTTCTCACAAACTCATAAGTTTTTACTTAAAACAATAAGAAAAACTTATTAGAAATAGTTACACCAAGTTCAAATTAATAACCCTGATTAACTAATCTCAATTTTTCTTTTTCAAAATCAGTTTCTTCTTTTAAACACACACTCCCAAACCAGTTCATCTTGTTTAGCACTTGGAATTTTGAAAATCAGCTTTTCAATCATCAGTTGTCGAAAATCTTTTTGGATTTTTCAAAATATGAAACATAAATGCAATAACAAAAATTAACTGCAGAAATAAAATATGTACAAACATATTTTTGTGAGTTCGTGCAAGAGGATCATATCAGTTTATGAGACCAATCACCAACACCGTTAAGCTTTAAACATTTTCAGTTCTAAACGATTCACGTTGATTGACGATATTGTTGTCCACTTAAACTCAATCTAAAAACTTTCAATCTGCTTACCGATACTTTAAGGTATATTTAGATAGCACTAAATTCTTATGGACCCCACGATCTCAGCATATCCCCTCATCATGCAATACACTAACTCAAGTAATGCCTTTAAACTTTTATCAACTGTGATTTGTGCGAAAACAAAGCAGAATGTTTAAACATTAAAAATCAGGTCGATACTTCCGTATACGCAGAGAAAGTCCAATGTTTAAACAAGACACCAAAGAAAATAAAGCAGAACGTTTAGGCAACAACATCCAGGTCGATACTCACGTATACGCAGAGGATGTCCGATGCTTAAACAAAATAAAGAAATAAAACAAGTTTAAGTCTTTGCAAAATAAAATGCACAATCACAGCGACTTTTTAGCAAAGTTGTGAAAGTTCACAAACTTAACCAGTTTTATGTCTTTCGACAATCAGCGATTACCGAGTAGGCACACAGTCAAGAAGGACAAAACCAAGTACTACACTTTCAACCGTGTTTCCCACTAGAACTAGGCTTTTTGCTTTAGGTTTGTATCGTTTTCGCAAATCTACTAGTCTAGCTGAGCCTATCGTCACATCTTTAGTGAGACCGTTTATCACTTTTAGGCTTTACATATCTTTAGCATGCTGTGACAGTCCAACTGATTTTCTATCATTTCCTCTTGTTTCAGCAAAACTCATTTTTAAATTTTTCAATGTTTTTGACATTTTCAAATTTTCAAATGTTTTTGGATTTTCTAAAATTTCTTACTCCCCCTAAAATGCAAACACATTTTAGGAAATTTGAAAATAAACTGTACACAACCTTGACAACTGATGAGAATTACTTCAATTCTCCATTCACTTGGCATAAACAATCAGAACTCCCCCTCACAACAAAACATTTTCCCATTATGATCTCAAAACACTTAAGTTTGTTTTAATCAAATGGTTTTTCCGGAAAATAAGTTTTGTGTGTCTTTTCACAAATACGGGGATCTTTCATCACTTTGTTTTCCTTCAATCATTTGTAAAAACTAACATTTTTAAGATCAATCCTCAACCATCACTTGTAGAAAATCAAGTACAACTTAATGTCCCTGATTTACCACTTGTAAGTTCGAAATATCACTTACGTGAATTTCTCAAGAAATGTGCCGATTCCTACTCCACACTTACCAACCTGGGAGTTCCGGCAAGTCAGGTTTTTCATTTAAACAGATTCACCCAAGCCTGACCATTCTTGGGTGATTTTGAATTCTTGTTCAACAACGATGGAAAATTTTCATCATCCATTGTTAAACTAGAATTCTCAGTCTTTACCTCAACAACTGGCTCTTCTGGCTTTACCACACCAGATTCATTACCTGAATGTGGCTTGTCTGACTTTGATGAGCCAGATTCATTGCCGACATGTGGCTCCTTTGTTTTCAGATAAACAAATTCATCACCACCAACTTTCTCTTTCTTTACTCTCTTTTCTGTCCTCAGATTTGTATCTGATGAATGCGTTTTGCTTGATTTGTCATTCTTTGGCGAGCAAGACGATTTATCAGAACTTTTATCTGTTTTACCAGTTGTATCCGAGGACAAAATCCTTTCGAGATACTCTCTCGCCTTCTTCCTCTTCTTCCTCAGTCTGTCTTTCTGCCCCTGTGAAAGTTTTACTTTCGGTTCTTGAACTTTCTGTTCTTGAACTTTACGTTCTTGAACTTTCTGTTCTTTGGGCTTGACATTGACTGATTTCTTTACCATCTTCTGAGAATTAACCCTCAATCTTTCATTTGATCTCCTTGGGCAATCTCTGGCAATGTGACCTCTGATTTAGCAGTTATAGCATCTTCTCGTCTCATATCTCCAACTCTGGCAGTTAACAGCAATGTGTCCTTGATAGCCGCATCTGTAACACACTCTGTTATCGTACCAATCACCATTTTCACACCGGCAGCACCTCGATGTAAAATACCAGAACTGTTTCAAATAACAAGACATAACCTCTATATATAACACACTTGATTTCGCTTGAAGCTTTCAAGCGAAACCTTTGAAGCGAAATTCACATGCTTGTCTTGTCTTGAAGCGAAATATCACATTTTGATCAATTTGCTTTGTCTTTTAGTGAGATGATGACATTCTTATCCCATGTAAACATGCTATTTCACGTGAAGTTGCAACATGATGTATGAGATGATGTCATTTGTGTGATGTCATCATCAAAGATGATGACATCATGCCTTGATCAGATTCGCACCGCAACTGAAACTCGACATAAGACGAAGACGACAGATAACTGCACCAACAATATCCATATATGTCCTAAAATACACCACATGTACGAAAACGGGCCCCGAATACCTTTATTTTTATTCAAATTAAATAAAAACAAAAATATTGGGTCTCTGGCGGGCCTCGTAAGACGACCCTTTGGTCTACGTGGGGCGCGAACACTCATCAACGAGGCGCAGCCCTGAGCTGCCACGTGGCAGCCACACGTCGAGCCTACACCGGTGACTGGGCCTGGTTAGGGCCTACCCAGCCTACTACACGGGCCGCGTAGCCCTTGGCTACCACTTACGCGGGGCGCGACGAAACCCAAATCAGGTCGTATAAATAGAGGCCATCAGCTTTCACTTCCGATCGCTCACAATCTTTTTCTCTCTCGAATTTCTTTAGAGTTAAAGTAATTCTCGGGTATAATACCCCCCTAAATAACGAAGTTCTGCCTCGTTGTAAGTATCATAACCCCGGTTACGTATTAGATACGCTGCCCGATTGACCCAGGGTTCCGTAACGGCTGTCGTGGTTCTACCCGACGTAGTCGTTGGAATGCCGTCTCGGGGAGGGTATTGCTAATGTAAATATTTGGTTATTATACTAACGCGTGTGCATTTGTGTAATTTATAGATAATTACCAGGAACCCCTTAAAGAAAACCAAAGACAGCAATGTGAGTAATCTCATTTTTGTAAACCTTTTTGCAAACTATTTTACAAAAGCTTTATTTATTTAAATTATAATTAGCAGTGATTGAGTCTTTGTAATTCTTCAGTTACTGCCGGTATGTTGGGGTTTTGTATACAAAATGTGGAAAACGTTACCATTGGACAAAGAGTTAGCCAATGGGCAATATGACCCACCAGTCAGGATTGACAGTACTGAATGAGTAATTGTGTAGATGTAAACATTGTAATCGCTCTCAATAATGTTTAAAGGATAAAACTCTTCTTGATTAAACTGGGATTCACTCACCAGTATTTCCCACTGACAAAATGTTTTTAAACGCGTTTCAGGTAACAAAATGTGAAAGCCAACTAGAAGCCAGCTGGACAGCACTAAAGGCTTGAAAAAGTGGCTATAAAAGTTACCTAAATAAAGAAGATGTTTTATTTAAATAAAATAGGGTTTTATCCCTATAAAAATGTGTGTACTTAAAACTTGGGATTTTCCCATGTGTTTAATATTATAAAAGCGTGGTATTTCACTATGATATAATATTTTCTAACTACGATCCTGATGAAATTTCCGCTGCCAAAATGATAAACAACGATACCACCGATACTGATTCTCGCGGCCGCCCGTTCCCGGGACAGATAGGGGGCGGGGGTTGCGACAAAAGGTGGTATCAGAGCTAAGCCACTGATTCAGCTACAGAAGTGTTCTGCTGACACTAAGATATTATTCAAAGTGTTAGGAAATAAATTACGGAAAATACGTGCATATCTGTATTTTATTGTTGTGTGTTATTTTACTATTTGTTAGTTTACAGTATGAGCGACCAAGGACCTTCCGACGCCTACCGTTAGTTGTCCAGCTCACCTAGGAGCGAAGGCACCTCTTCACAGCCTGCCCTCTCAGGGTATTCTGCTGACAATGAAGATGGGAAATTCGTGTTTAAGGCTCAGTCTGAAGAGCCATTCCCTCCTAAAAAGAGATGATGGTTCAGTAGAGGAGCGCATGAATGTAGGAAGAGGATGAAAAAGTTGCAAACCCGGTGAGCTTTAGCAGCCATTAAGAGAGAAACAGATGCTCACACCCAGGATATGTTCAATAGGAGTTTAGCAAATTTTCATATCTTAGCAACCACAGTTGCGGACCCTAACCTGGAGCAACTTGTAGCACCCCAACCATTACCACTGTTTCCCACACAACCAATGGAAATCGAGAACAACCCAGAAAATCAAATCCAAATGCATGATTTCAACCCAGAAGAGATACCTAGAGTACCAGCACCTAATCCCTTAGATCCTGACTATGACCCGTGGTTAGACGACCATAGGGATTACCAGCAACATTACACAATACCAGAAGACGAACCCATGCCAAATCTAGCAGCCTACCCAGGTTTGGACCCTCTAGATCCCTACTATGATAACGATCAATACATCAGGGAAATTTTAGAGAATCCATACCCATACCAGGAACCCATGCCCCAGTTTCCAAACCCAGTCCCAGCACCTGCACCCCCAACGAGTGCAGAAAATATGCAAGAACTCCGAACCTTCGGAGAGGATATTTTAGAAAGTAGCGAGAGGATGAGGCAGGTAAGAGAACGACTCGTCTGGAAGTATGACGAGCGTAATATGTAGTTCTGGGTGAACCCATATCAGTGAAGGTGATGGTGGAAGTAATAATATATATATATACATATAATATGTGTGTATGTTTGGAAAAAAAAACTAGACAATTGCTACGGATGCCTAATAGTATTGTAATTTTATATTCCAGTTTCAGTTTGTATTAGATGCATACTATATATAAGAAAGAGTAAGTCACAATGCTCAACATTTTTTATCAATATGCGTATTATGTGATTGATTGTATTAAGATATTATCTTGTGATATTAATATCTGGTAAATGTTTAAAATTCAGATGGCCGACCAAGTGAATTAAGAGAAACCGGATAATAACCCGGAAAACTTGAATAACGATAATCAGAACAACAATAACAATGGAAACCAAGTTGATAACAGTGTTATCCAACACATAGTGGCACAAGGGATAATAGATGCGATGCCATATATTATTCAAACAGTTAGGGAAGCTGATAATAAAAGTAATCATAGCAGTAAATGACCCATTGAACCTGAACACAGCGTAAACAATGGACCTATACTTCAAATGCCCATTCCCAAAAGAAGAAGAACCATATCTTATGGTTGTTCTTATAAATAATTCTGGTCTTGTAAACCAATTGAATTCTCGGGCAATGAAGGGGCCGTTGCAGCTCTACGCTGGATAGAAAAGACTGAGGCAGTCTTGAAAATAAGCAAGTGCCCGGAAGAAGATAAGATAATGTTTGATTCCAATCTGTTTAAGAACTCAGCCTTAGAATGGTGGAACACTATCCTCCAGTCTAGGGGAAGTGACAGAATTTACAATATGGAATGGGAGGAATTTAAAAACATGGTAGAAAGGATATTATGCCCTCCCAATGAAAAAGAACAGATAGCAAATAAGTTTTTGAACCTTAGAATGACTGGAGTGGATAGTAAGGGTTGTACTACGTTATACTTTGAATATGCTAGAATAGTACCAACCCTTGCTTCACCAGAACCATTATTAATCGCTCGTTACATCTGGGGATTAATTAGTGAGAGAAGGCATGTAGTCAAGGCAGCTAGACCTCAAACCATAGAAGAAGCTGTAGAACTAGCAAATACCTTGACAGATGAATTAGTGCCTACACGAGAAGAAGACCAGAGGAGAAACCTAGCTCAAAGGCTTACCTAAGAATTTCGCTCTGGAAATTCCAACCGTGGGAAAAATGTAGGTTCTACTTCTGCACCCTACTGCAAATATTGCAAAAGGAAGCATTCTGGAAGATGCTCTATATATTGCAATTTTTGCAAAATATCTGGACACAAGGAAGAAGACTGCAGGAAGAAACCTAACAACATGATATGCTACAACTGTGGAGAACAAGGCCATATAAAGCCAAACTATCCTAAATTAGCTCCAGCGACGAACACAAAGACTACCAAAAATGCTAGAGCATTTGTTCTGACTACAGATGAAGCCAAGATGATTCCGGAAATGATAGCCGGTACGTTTCTAGTTAATGATGTTTTGCTAAATTATTATTCGACTCTGGTGCGAACCAAAGTTTTATTAATACTTCATTTTGCAAAATTCTTAATCAACCATTAACTAAACTCCCACAAGAATATCTAGTAGAAACAGCAAATGGGGAAACCGTTAGGATTTCTGAAATCTTGCAGGGAGCAACATTATAATTTTTAAATCAAAAGTTTAGTGCAGACCTTTATCCAACGAACCTGGCAGGATTTGATGTTGTATTAGGAATGGATTGGTTAATAGCCATTAAAGCCAGTATTTTATGTGATCAAAAGTCAATTCAAGTAAATTCACCAAAGGGTGAAAAGATCACAATTAAAGGAGATAAGCCATCTAGATCCACAAAATTCATCTATGTGATGAAAACAACAAGTTATGTAAGAAAAGGATAATTAGTGTATTTGATTTCTATAATCACTAACACTAAAGGAAAAGAACTAAAAGATATTCCCATAGTATCTCAGTTTTCAGAAGTATTTCCAGAAGAGTTACCAGGACTACCTCCAGACAGGGAAGTCGAATTCAGAATTCACTTGTTACCAGGAACAACACCAATTGCCAAAGCACCTTACCATTTGTCACCCGCAGAAATGCAGGAACTGAAGAAACAGCTAGACGAATTATTGGACAAAGGATTCATACAACCAAGTTCATCGCCATGGGGAGCGCCAATCTTATTCGTCAAAAAGAAAGATAGATCAATGCGTATGTACATTGATTATCGTGAGTTGAACAAGGTCACGATTAAGAATCGGTATCCATTACCAAGAATCGATGATTTATTTGATCAGTTGCAAGGAGCTCGATTTTTCTCCAAAATCGATTTACGTTCAGGATATCATCAATTAAAGGTATAGGAAGAGGACATTCCAAAGACCACATTTAGAACAAGGTATGGCCATTATGAATTTACTGTCATGCCATTTGGTTTAACCAACGCCCCAGCTGCATTCATGGACATGATGAACCGAATATGTAAGTCATATTTGGATAAATTCATAATTGCCTTCATAGATGATATTCTTATTTACTCTAAGAGTAAAGAGGAACATGCAGAGCATTTGCACACACTTTTAAGTTTATTAAGGAAGGAACAGCTGTATGCAAAATTTTCAAAGTGCGAGTTTTGGTTAGAACAGGTACAGTTTCTTGGGCATTTAGTCAATCATGAAGGAATTCATGTGGATTCTACCAAGATCGAGGCAATTACCAAATGGAAGACCCTTGAATCACCAACTGAGATTAGAAGTTTCTTAGGATTGGTCGGTTATTATACAAGATTTATTCGAGTTTTTTCTAAAATAGCCATTCTCTTAACTAAGTTAACCTGTAAATCTATTAAGTTTGAATGGGGACCAAAACAAGAAGAAGCCTTTAGAATTCTTAAGCAAAGACTAACCAACGCCCCCATACTAGCGTTACCAGAAGGAACTAAAGACTTTGTAGTCTATTGTGACGCTTCTAAGTTAGGTTATGTATGTGTGTTGATGCAACACCAAAAGGTTATAGCTTATGCATCGAGAAAACTTAAGAATCATGAAGAGAAAACTTAAGAATCATGAAGAGAATTATTCAACCCAAAAGGTTATAGCTTATGTTATCAAACAAGACAGATCAAAACGGGTTATGCAAATTTATTAATCACAATCCGATTAAATGATTTCATACCCGACCAAGTGGTATTATTATAATACCATATCCCAAGCCCGTATAAGGGAAAATAAGTTAAAAGTATTTACCTGAGCTAATACATGATTCACAGCATAATAAATCAGCCATATCCAATCTATCTAAATGCAGGTAGCTTTTATCGGGTGGCTCTAGTCTGGAGTGATGGTAATATATAACCAATTCAAAATGCTAATGGTCTTATTTAAGTCGTAGACTTAGACCGGCTAGCTCAAAGTATCTAAAGCGGTACGATACGCTAGATTAAGCGATGACCGGAATAGAATGTTATTCAGACCCAACAATTTTGGATACTTGTATAATATGGGTAAACTAAACACATTCCGGATTTTGAGATAAAAACAATAAGGTTAAACCCGTTTCGGCAAACTTACGTAAACTAGTTACATAAACCGATCCGAACGCGTAAATGCGTAACGGGCAACCAAATGAACCATATACTAGTTCCATATGTTATTATGCTTAGAATATATTAATACATCAGTAGGATGTTAACATATATGCCCAAAAAGTAATTAAAACCAAATTAAGTCCTGTAGGGGCATTTTGGTCATTTTACCCTTTATAAAAGAGGTTTTAAAGCAAACCGAGGTTCTGGTCTTTGGTAATCAGTAAAAATATTTATTTTATCACATTACATCAGTAAGATATCATATATATGTGAGGTTTACCATTTATGGCCAAACTATGCCCCGAAAGGGTATTTTGGTCATTTCACATATGCTTTTACGGACATTTTTGGAAGTCTGAGTTCACAACCTATACCTACTGTAATAATATTAAAATTTGTTTAAAAATTCAGTAGGTAACAAGTCTTAGGTGTTAATTATGGTTTAAAACCATACTATGCACCAAAATAGCGTAAAAATCGCTAATTGACGATAATTAAGGAGTTTTATGGAAATCTAAGATTTTGATCAGTTTTGAATGCTCAAAATAATTTATTTAATATATGAAATCAGTAGGAAAAGGTTTGGCATTCAAATCATTTGTAAATCTCATTTTATGCATGAAAAGGGTATTATCGTCATTTACCGAATAATACGAGAACTCTATGATATGATCAGTTTATAATCTGATCAATAATTCCAACAATCCCTAAAAATAATATCTTAACAGTAGGTAATGAGTTTTGGGTCAAAATCCAAGTTTAAACATGCCTTATGCAAGATATCGCAATTTAATTAATTAAAAGCTTCTAATTACGATATCGCGCATAACTCCTATTTGGGACCAAGAAGTGATGTCAAATTTTCGGGATAAGCTTATACATCAGTAACAAGGGTTTTTGTCCTCTCACATTTCTAAAAAATCCCATTCATATGTTAAAAGGGCAAAATGGGCATTTATAAGCATAATAACGGAAACTAGCATATACTTCAAACTACTAAGGACCAAGCAATATAACTTCAGGGGGTTATACTACTATATAACACGGCCCTAATAGAAGCTTAAAACATGGAAGAATCAAGCTTAATCGGGTCAGAACTGAAAGTTAAAGCAAAGTCAAGCTTTTGCGACTTTCGGTTGCGAACCGACCCTAAACTCAGAATTATCGGGTTGAGCATGCTTAGACATGTTTTACTAATTATTACCAAGTTATTAGATTGTTAAAATGTAATTTATAACCTCTGTATCATTGGTTTTAATTAATATTCACAAATCTGCCAAGTTTGACTTTTTGCCTAAACGGTTTGACCCGACAATTAACTAAGCAAACGAAGGAATTAGGAGGTGCCCTTTTAGGGGTTAATCACCTACCTAACTATGGTCTTATACCCACTTTCATCTTGATCAGTGGCTGGACCATTAGAGTTTAAACCGAAAGTCAAATTTAATTTACGATAACTTGACTTTTCGGTTTTTAAAACTTAAAACTGAACTAATGAGAGGGCTAAGACACTTACAAAGGGTCCTAGCTATCTTGTCTACAAGAATACAAGTTCCATTCAGCTTAGGAAGCTCCAGATTGAGAGATAGAATGCTAGAATGATAGGTGTGTCCAAAAATGAATGAAAAACACTCCTATATATAGTTTTTGGATTTGATTTGGATCTTTGACAAGTGTTATAGGGTTGAATCTGATGATTACATGTGTTAAATAGCTGTTATATACAGCTTGGTGACCAAGAAAAACGAGCTTAATGATCAAGAATTCGGTTTTGAGTGGCAAGCAAGCAAGAACAACAATTAAAAAATATATATATATGCAGATCTGGGCTACGCGGCCCGCGTGAGAGGCAGCCCAGATCTTACGCGGCCCGTCTGAGGGTCTGGCCCAGCTTTAAAGTTTGGCGAAAATGCAGAACTGGTCCCTGTGCTTTTTAAAAGACTTTTTAACTTTCATAAATGTCCAAATCAGTCCCTGAACTCAACTTAATCCCTCTATAAACTTTTGGAAAGATCGGATCAGCTCTTGCACTACTTTTTAATCCTGTTTAGACTTTCGAAAATGTCCAGATCAGTCCCTGACTTTCATAAGTGCCACTTTTAATTTTCTTTCTTGTCACTTTTGGCGCCAAAATTCCATATAAACATATATAATGTTAATATATGGTACGATATTATTAGCGATCGGTCTTAGGCATGCCAGGGAGTGCGATTAAGTATTGCAGAGTTCCCGGTTTCTTTAAAAGATCTTTCAAACACGTAGTTTCACCCGTTGACGTGTTTAATCCTTTTAATGCGTAAAGTTGCGCTTAATACCATTTATCGACATTAAAGCCTTCCATGGCTCATATGAGGCATACCGAGCGTATGATTGCACATCGTAATGCTTCGGGTTTATTAAAAGGTCATTCAGAGGTATAATTAAACATGTTGACGCTTTTAACCCTTCTAACTTACAAACTTGCGCGTAACTTCACTTATTGGCATAAAAGCCTTGCATAGCCAATATTAGGCATTCTCGAGAATATGATGAAACATAATGAAGCTCTCGGTTTGTTAAAAGGTCATTCAGAGGTAAGAATTAACATGTTGACACTTTTAACCCTTCGGCGCGCAAACTTTCACATAATTATGCCAACGGCTCCTTTCGTCCAACAAATGGCTCGTTTGAGAATATGGACACCGTATAAGGTCACTCAGAGGCCTATTTTAGGCATGTTGACACTTTCAGTCCTTCTATAATCAAGGTTTTCGATTTTGACGAAATTAGTCCCTCATAGTCAACGTTTGAATTTATTAGGGTTGATTGCACGTGTCAACACATCATTGGACACGATTTTACGAGGTGTTACATGTGAGTATACTCAATCCCTTTTTGCTTTACGCAATTTTGGGTGTTACATACGTTACCTATACTAAATCACATCGAACACACAACGCAAACACTATTTATGCCTTGACCGCTATTGCATGTTATACGTGACTCGATGAATGCTTGTTTGTTATGTTTACACATTGATTGCTGTCTACCTGCCTTAGCAACAATAGTACTATAGTTTGGACTCAGCACCTGTTCACTCAGGGGTTGTTAAGGACAATACTTCACGTGTTCGCAGTGGTGAACATGTGATGCGCACTCGCTACTCGCAGTCAAATCGCAGTCATTGGTATTGATAGGATCTTTGTCGATAACCTACATGCTTCACATTATACGTTGTACATGCTGGTTATGCGTAAATGATTTCGAACTTTATTATACTATTAAACGTGTATGCTCACCTTTACACTATGTGTATTGACCTCTATTTTAACGTATGTGACAGGTGTTTAGGATGCTTGCTTGCTACCTGATGGAATCGAGCTTAGGCCACCGTAAGTTACGGTGGAGCTAAAAAGTGTTACGGTAGCCCCCTACTGGTTTACGGTAGGGGCATGTCAAACCAGTGGCCACCGTAACTTACGGTGCCACCGTAAGTTACGGTGGAGGCCAGATTGAAATTTTTGTTTTTGTTATCAATTGTTTCTCGGACTCGTTTAGACACGTTTTAAGCCATGTATGACTAAAGCATTTCATGTTTATGAAATGTAGGTACACCTTGGATGCTGGAAGACGATCAAGCTCAACGAAGAACCGAACACGATAAAGACACACGCTTCCGCACTTTGACACTTTCTAAAATTTAAACAACGAATTCAACCACGTCATGTAGAATAACTTATGATTTGTAAAAGTTTTAATAAACCCGTATTTCCGATGTATATGATAATCATTAATTACATGATTATCTTTCAAAAATTACGTTAAACCTTGAATAATAAGAACGGGTGTTACAAGTTGGTATCAACAAAGACAATTTATTTTTATTTAAAATCTGAGTTGTCGGAACATGTTTTGTTTTGAGGATATCTATGTCTGTAATAATTTGATTGCTTGGTAGGTTATGGTATGGGACATAATATTAACTATCTGGTAATCTAGTTGTTATGGAATTTCTCTTGACAATCTGTTTCGCTCAGTGCCGCGCCCCGATGTTTCCGCCATCGGTTGGAGTGTGACAGATTGGTATCAGAGCCATAACTATAGGGAATTAGGCAAGACTCGACCTAGTCCGGGTCGATGTCTTAGTAACGACCTAGTCTATAGTCTAAGTACCAACATACCGACTTGTGCATACCCAGTATGGGTTTGGTACAAGCTTATATGCTATTTCTCGCTCGAACTCGCTGTACACTACACTCTTGGACGAACATCGCATACTACAATTCCGTGCAAGACCAGCCTTTCCTAAGGCTGGATACACACACAAACGAATGATCTGGTTAAGATTAGTTATGAAAACCACAAACTCTCGACCGGATCACTCGTTCGATCGCTATTTTTACTATCAATACGGGGATTTGCGTGGAATCAGGAGTGAAATCTGTACTTCGACGCAAATCTTCCCCTCTACTTCATCAAAACAAGAAACATAGTCGTTAAGTTAGGGGTGAAACCCGAATCTTGATGACTTATTCCGCTCTTTATAGTGGTTTTACAAAACTCTCACCAAAGTCTTGACGGACTCCAATGACTTGAGTCACGCTATAACTGGAAAGATGAGTGCCAAACGCCCGGATTGAGACGAGAGCACAGTCCGGAATGCAACAGTGTATACACAAGCTCCTTGTGAATAGTCGAATCACTTAGGGTAGTCGATGTCTACCGAGCCGTAGACAATCTATTCTCGATTTTATGTGTTTCGATTATGGAATTCGTCGTCGCTAACTCTGTGATTTATCGCTTTTGTAAGGAATTTTATGTGTTTAATATGCTTATCTGTCAGCATTTTGAGATAAACAGTACGGTGGTGCTGATGGTTTTGATTTCACGTTTCTCGCTCCGCCAAACCACACACAATTCACACCACGCGCCAACGAATCGCTAGTCTTTATTCGCAATCGCTACTCGCAATCGCTAATCGAAATCGCTATACTTAATCACTATACGCTGTTATGAAGGATAGGTGAATACGTGCAAAATATATGCTTAGGTTAGCTTACGTGTTTATGTGCTTACGTTACTTATGTGCTTATGTGATTCTGTGGTTATGTGCCTACGTGAAATTTTGGATGATTGTGTTCCTGAGCTTTATGGTGAATCGTTAGACTATACTAGGATTAATCGAAATTGAGTTTGAAGTCCTGTGACGATGTCTGTTGCAGACAATGTCGTCATCTGGATCAGTTCACTCCCGAGCCGCTAGACGCAAACAGGCTGACAAGCGACTCACTTCTCTTATCGCAAGTCAGGTCATGAAAGTTATTCCCCAGATCTTCAGTGAGCTGAACGAAAACGCTAGCAAGTCTTCGGAAGAGTCCAGGACAGAATCTCCTAAAGCTACTTTTAGCTTCAAGCAGTTCAAAACCTGTGGCCCGAAAGAATTTACCTGTCACACCCCTTTCTGCGGCGGAAGCACGAGGTGTGATCGTGAAAGGTTCTCATTGCATACGAAAGGTAAACATGCTACATGCTCATAAAAATGCTTCAAATACCATAATTTGAAAACATAAGATAGCGTTTACATCGCTAGACAGCTTAAAACATTGTTTTAACAGTTTACAACTTTATTTAAAGTTAAACACAAGCGACATCCACGAGCATAAGCAAGACCGCGCGCACATCCATCCTAGTTACCTGAAATACATGTGAGTTTTTGGGAAAAAAACGTCAACATAATGTTGGTGTGAATTCATGCAGTTTTGTATTTCACGTTTGTATACTTTGTATGAAAACATAGTTTGTGAATAAATCAAGTTTTCATATATAAATTCAGTTTCATGTGTACACCACGTACTCATGTATAATTCAATTTCTTCTTGAGTATCCCACGTACTCAAGTATAATTCCCATTTTCTTGAGTACCCCACGTACTTCAAGTATAATTCAATCTTTTCTTGAGTACCCCACGTACTCAAGTATTCATCAATTTTTTGTATGATATGACTTTTATGTAAATAAAGTATTCCTGTAAGTATCAGGATTGTTAATGGGTTGCAAAGCCATTAACATGTGACACGACATAGGAAGTCACCAAACCTAAGGCATTTAATTGGTATATTCTGAGACACAAAAGCACTACTCGATTCTCGCCCTCACCGAGAGTGTGGCTGCCAGGCACCCGTTAGATCTAACCTTTTGTTCTGCGGTCTAAGTATATTGTTGATTAATGGTGCTTCTGTACCCTATTCGTGACACTATTTCTCATAACGCATCCTACTTGGTTCTCGTCCTCACCAAGCGCGTTTCTTGTTATCAATTCTCATAACGCATCCTACTTGGTTCTCGTCCTCACCAAGTGCGTTTCTCATTATCAATTCTCATAATGCATCCTACTTGGTTCTCGTCCTCACCAAGTGCATTTCTTATTATCTTATATTTCGTCACACTTGGTTCTCGTTCTCACCAAGTGTACTTCTTGTATTCTTATATTTCATTACACTTGATTCTCGTTCTCACCAAGTGTGCTTCTTATATTTATATCATACCAATTATAAATATTGTACATTTGTACATGTATTTCACCCCCGAAGTTATAAAAACTGAAAACAGTTAAAGAAAAGGGGGAGCATGAACTCACAACTTTGCGTTCCTGTGCGTTGTAAACTTCACCGGATTTGCTTAATTAACGTTGTAACCTATACGCGTTTTCTTAACGTTAGTCACTAGACTTGCGTCGCACAAGTACAGTCACTCTCTTTTGTGTATATTTTCTTGTGTTAGAAGTATTTTATATTTTTAACTAAGTGTCTTACTTATATTATTTTCTCAAAAATAAATATAAGCTTTTTGTATTTTGCACTTTGCACCCGAATTATGTATCTTGTATGTTGTATGCGTATTTTTATATTTATACTCCTCATGAGTATTTAGTGTATTTTTAAGTCTTAATACACTAGCACGTATAACACATACTTTATACACTTAGCACAAAAGTTGGTGATAAAGTAATATATATTTTTCTCTCAAAAATATACATACTTATATCCATTTTTATTCTTAAAGAAATCATCATTTCTTATCACCAAATATTTGGGAAACCATAGTAATAATCTTAAATACATTTTTAGGGAATAAGTTTCTCAAAAACTTATATTTTCTAAGTGTCAAAATTTATAAAAATTTTGACAGAGTTTCCCCTAAAAATGGAGGTTTCCCATGTTTTCAAAACATGTGTTTATTTTCTTTTAAATCGTCAACAATCATCAACAACAATTATCAACAATAATCATCAACAATAATCACTAATTTCTCCCTTTCATGAACTTGAATTTTACAAAAATGTGTAGTAACTTACTAGCACATTTAGTAAGTCTTGTTATCTTTAAAAATAAGTTTAATTTCTTAAAAACTTTATTTTTAAAGAATATGAAGTTTCACAACTTCTAGTCGGTTTTTACGAAAATTATTTCTTTGTTAAAACTTTTGTTACACAAGTGTCCACACACTTGTTTGTTCACAAAAAAAACACCTCTAGTTCATGAAAGATCCGGTTTTAAAACATGGTTTCGTCTTACAGTTGGTTCTTTGAAAATACCACTTGTAGATCTTTAGATCCACAAGTTTACAACTTCATTTTACAAGAAAAATTATGTTTATTCAAGTTCAAGACTTATGAATGGATGGATCCATCATCCTTCAACTTTCTAACTTTTACATCCTACTAGTTCATGCTCTCAAACATGGACTAGTATGTCTAGATGGTGATCCATCTTGTTTCTACTAACAATAACATCAAATAATCATAACTACACAAGATTTACACACATAACTTCTCTTTATCCACCTTATTCATCTTATGTTCAAGACTTTAATGTAAGTTCTTTAGTGTTTTCATCATTTAATCATTCTATCAACTATTAACCACCAAAATCAAGAACAAGATGAAGTTTTAGAGCACTTACTACTAGCACAAGGCTAGGGGAGTTCAAGAGGACAAAAGAGGTGGATAAAAGCAATCGATGAAGGTCCTTCAACTTCCGAACACACCGAGCCTCGTGAATCACCTTCTTACACCTTCAAGTGGACTTGGAATGGATGAGCTTGGATTGAAGGTGGTGGTGAAGGGGGTGCTTGGTTTCAGCCGTAAGGAAGGAGGGAGGAGGGAGAGAGGTTTGTGTGTTTAGTAGGTGTGAGAAAATGAGCTTAACCTTCCATGCATTCTTATAACCCATTTAATCCTTTCATTCATTGTGTAATATGTCCTCTTTGTACAAAACAAGATCCAATATAATATAACAAAGAAATCCCATGTGGGATCCTTGTTTCCCAACCGTCCAACAATGGGGGGGGGGGGCTAGTTTGATTTCAATTGGTAGTTACATGTTCTAGTTAAGTCTAGTTAGGACTTTATGTAGGTTATTAGTGTGTAGTGTAATATAAAGGGTGTTAGGGTATTCGGGGACCCTAACTAGCTCAGAAAAGTATAAACAATGTCATTGACATTATTTTTATGTTCCGGGTAAAGTCCGGTTGTTCGGTTAGATACCGATTCGTTAAAGTGCTAAATCACACTTTTTAGTGTCTTTTAAGTACCTTTTTGTATCCTTTCAATTCCCAACACTTGGGGAAATATTTTGGATGTTAAAACATGAATTCTGCATAATATTTATGTTGTAAAAAAATTGATTAGAGCTGAATTCATTAAAAATTCTGCACTTAAAGTGCGTTTCGGGTGCTTTTTAGTGCGTATTTTAGCTTCCGGATGGTATATAAGTAAACCCTTGTATGTATTCTTGGGTTTTAATGTATTCTTGTCGTTGGACCTACACCTAGGCCTCAATTCTAATGTCTGACTGCCTTCCGCAGTTCTGTTGACACAGTGTGTCTTACCGGTGAGTTTACTAGTATTTCTGACGCAACGCTCTCGTTTATGCATAAAGCAATATTTTGTAGTATACAACGTGCATGAATTCACTTGTTTAATCACGTGTTCAGACATTGCTGACAATTAAGCACATAATTGCAGTCAATAAATAATAATTATAAAGTGTACGGAAATTACCGGTTTGTGCCAGTTGTCACAGTCTCCCCCCGTTAAAAGAATTTCGTCCCGAAATTCAGGCTGAACTAACTCTCGCAGGAGTCTTATTGAATAGGTGGGGATACTTTTCTTTGAACTGGTCTTCACGTTCCCATGTGTACTCGGGTCCGTGCTTAGAGCTCCAACGTACTTTGACAAGTTTTATGCTGCTCCTCCTGGTCTTGTTGACTTTCCAGTCGGTAACCTCAACGGGTTGTTCTGTAAATCGGAGGGCTTCATCAATATGCACTTCATCCATCGGGATGATCACGTTTTCTTGTGTTGGACTCTTCTTCAGGTTGGATACATGAAACGTATCATGTACTCCATTAAGTTCTTCCGGTAACTCCAACTTGTATGCCACGGTACCAATTCTCTTCAATATTCTGAATGGTCCGATGTATCGTGGATTCAGCTTTCCACGTTTTCCAAATCTGACTACGCCCTTCCATGGTGAGACTTTTAACAACACTTTGTCTCCCACCTTGAATTCTACTGATTTTCTTTTCGGATCAGCGTAGCTCTTTTGTCGATCTTGAGCCGCCTTAATGCGCTCTCGGATCTGCGCAATCTTGTCTGTTGTCTCCTGTACAAGTTCAGGACTAACCATACGTTTATCTCCGGCATCTGCCCAACATAAGGGCGATCGACACTTGCGGCCATACAGGGCTTCGAATGGCGCGGCTTTTATGCTCATATGATAACTGTTATTGTAGGAAAACTCAACTAAAGGTAGATGAGTATCTCAGCTGCCGCCTAGATCCATGACACATGCGCGAAGCATATCTTCTAACGTTTGTATAGTCTGTTCGCTCTGGCCATCTGTTTGTGGATGGAATGCCGTGCTTAGACCTAACTGAGATCCAAAGGCTTCCTGAAATGATTGCCAGATTCTTGAGACAAAACGTCCATCTCTGTCTGAAATGAATGAGATTGGCACTCCATGTCGTGCCACAATTTCTCTTAAGTATATTTCAGCAAGCTTTCCAGTGCTGTCTTTTTCTCGGATCGGTAAGAAGTGCGCAGACTTCGTTAATCGATCAACTATTACCCATATCATATCGTGCCCTCTCGGGGTCCTGGGTAATTTCGTTATGAAGTCCATCGAGATTTGTTCCCACTTCCACACGGGAATCTCTGGTTGTTGTAGTAGGCCGGACGGTTTCTGATATTCTGCCTTAACCTTGGCACAGGTTAGGCATTTTCCAACATAAACAGCAACATCGCTTTTGAGTCTCGGCCACCAATAGTATTCTTTCAAGTCTTGATACATTTTGTCCGATCCTGGATGGATCGAATATCTCGATTTGTGGGCTTCATTAAGGATGACTTCTCGTATGCCACCATAGAGTGGAACCCAAATACGCTTCTTGAAGTATAAGGCTCCCTCTTCGTTTGGCACCATGTATTTCAGCATACCCCGTAGGTATTCAGCTTTACGGTTCTCTCCTTTAAGAGCTTCTTGTTGTGCATCACGAATGCGTGCAGTGAGGTTCGTTCGAATCGTCATTTCCAATGCTCGAACCATTAGGGTCTTAACCCTTTCTTTTCGGCTCAACGCGTCCGCTACAACGTTCGCCTTTCCAGGATGGTACTTAATCTCACAGTCATAATCATTTAGCAGCTCGACCCAACGTCGCTGGCGCATATTCAATTCCTTCTGATCAAATATGTGTTGTAAGCTTTTGTGATCTGTGAAAATTGTACATCGAGTACCATATAAATAATGTCGCCAAATCTTCAAGGCGAATACCACTGCACCTAGTTCTAAGTCGTGCGTGGTGTAATTTCTCTCGTGAACCTTCAGTTGTCTTGAAGCATAAGCGATGACTTTTTGGCGTTGCATGAGCACGCAACCCAAGCCTTGTCGTGAGGCGTCGCAGTATACCACGAAGTCTTCAGTGCCTTCGGGTAATGATAGTATCGGTGCATCGCAGAGCTTGTTCTTAAGTAGCTGAAAGGCTTCTTCCTGTTTGTGACCCCAGTCGTATTTCTTGTCTTTCTGTGTAAGGGTCGTTAGGGGTTGAGCTATTTTTGAGAAATTCTCAATAAACCGTCGATAATAGCCCGCTAAGCCCAAAAATTGACGAACTTCAGTTGGGGTTTCGGGGGCTTCCCAATTATTTATTGCTTCTATCTTGGACGGGTCTACATGAATGCCCTTCTCATTCACAACGTGACCAAGAAATTGTACTTCGCGAATCCAGAATTCGCATTTCAAGAACTTTGCATAAAGCTTCTCTTTCTTCAGTAGTTCCAAGATGGTTCTGAGATGTTGCTCGTGCTCTTCTTTCGTTCGCGAGTAAATCAGGATATCATCGATAAATACAATCACGAATTTATCGAGATATGGTTTGCATACGCGGTTCATTAGATCCATAAAGACCGCTGGTGCATTTGTCAGCCCAAACGGCATCACAAGAAATTCGTAGTGCTCATATCGTGTTCTGAATGCAGTCTTTGGTACGCTTTCCTCTTGGATTCTCAGCTGATGGTATCCAGATCGAAGGTCGATCTTGGAATAGTAGCTTGATCCTTGCAGTTGATCAAATAAGTCATCAATCCTTGGTAGCGGGTACCGATTCTTGATAGTGAGCTTGTTCAGTTCCCTGTAATCGATACACATCCGCAGTGTTCCATCCTTCTTCTTCACGAACAATACTGGAGCTCCCCAGGGTGAGAAGCTTGGCCTTATAAATCCTTTATCCAACAACTCCTGGAGTTGTGTAGATAATTCTTGCATTTCAGATGGAGCAAGTCGATAGGCTGCCTTGGCTACAGGAGCGGCTCCTGGAACCAAGTCTATACGGAATTCGACTTGTCGTTGCGGAGGTAGTCCTGGCAGATCTTCAGGGAACACATCAGGAAATTCCTTCACCACAGGAATGTCTTCAAGTTTTGGCTCCACAGCCTTCTTGTCTATAACGTGTGCTAGGAAAGCGACACATCCTTTCCTCAAGCACTTTTGTGCCTTCATACAACTGATGATTCGAAGAGGCGCGTCTCGTTTTTCTCCATGCACGATGAGAGCTTCACCATTCGCTAAAGGGATGCGAATGATTTTCTCATGACAAATAACTTCAGCTTTGTTCTTGGACAACCAGTCCATCCCGACTACTACATCGAAGCTACCCAATTGAATAGGTAGGAGGTCGATGCTAAATCTTCATTCACCAAGTTCTAGTATGCAGCCTCTAACAACTTCGCCCGATTCAACAAGTTTACCATTGGCTAGTTCTATGGAATAAGGAATTTCTAATCTACTAGATTCTATTCCGAGTATGCGTTTAAATTCCACAGACATGAAGCTATAATCGGCGCCAGTGTCAAATAATATGGATGCAAAGTGATTGTTAATGAGAAACGTACCGGTGACCACGTTAGGGTCCTCGCGTGCGTTCTTTGCTCCAATCACAAATGCTCTAGCCTGAGCATTGTTTCTCTCTGGGCAGTTCTTCATGAAATGATCATTGCTTCCACACTTGAAGCATCCTTGGTTCTGCCCTTTCCCGTTACCATTCTTGTTACCAGCACCGTTTCCATTTCGGTTCTTTCCTTTTCCCCAACAGTCTTCTGTTTGATGACCCAATTTACCACATTTGTCGCACCTTGGAATGCGACAAGCTCCTTCATGATGATACTTACATTTTTGGCAACTAGGTATGGAGCCTTGGTATGCTTTGGTTGCATGGATTTTCGCCTCCTGGGACGGGTTAGCGTCACGCTTCTTGCTGAAACCCTTGTTGTTACGAGTTGCTTGGTTCAAACTGGTATACTTTCTCTTTTTGTCGCCGGGCGACTCAGCATGTGTCTCAGTCTTCTCTGTTGGGTTTAGTGATAACTTCTTCATACGAACACAATCTTCAGTCAGACTGACAGCTAGAGTTACAGCCTCAGTGATTGTTTGTGGTTTGGCCGACGTCACCATGCCACGAAACTCTGGGGCCAGTCCCCAAATATAGCGTTCAGCACGCTTAAATTCCGGAGTCACCATGTAGGGTAGCACTCTTGACAGATCGTGGAACCTTCGAGTGTAACCATTGATGTCAGCACCTTCCATAGTCAAGTGCCAGAACTCCGTTTCCAGCCTTTGGAGTTCTACACAAGAGCAATACTTCTCTCTCATCCTTTCCTTCAGTTCTTCCCAAGTTAGGCCATAAGCGGCATCATCACCCAAAGTTTGGGCTTGAAGGTTCCACCAAGTAAGAGCTTCATCGACAAACAACCCAGTAGCAAAGGTGACTTGTTGATCCGCGGTACACTTGCTCATGCGGATAGTAGCTTCAGTCTTCTCCGTCCAGCGCACAAATGCTACTGCACCTCCTGTGCCGTCATAGTTCATCGGCTTGCAGTCGAGGAACTGCTTGAAAGTGCAGCCTTGAGCTGCGTTGCCTCCAGATGAATCTCCGTTCCCATTACGTCTAGCGTTGCTTGGGCCACCACTGTCTTGAGTACGGTTTGCCTCGTATTGGGCAATAGCAGCGGAGATCCGTTCTTCCAGTAGAGCGTTCAGCTCTTCAGCCGTTCTTGGCAGTGGGGGAGGAGGAGGTTGATCATCATTGCGAGCATTCACAGCTTTCCTGGGTGCCATGTTCTGACAGAACATAACACAACAGGGTTAAACATTTGTTTGACATCGTCATACTAGACAGTAGTATCATATATATTCACAGGTATATATACCACATAAGTGATATCAAACAATTATTACTCTAGCAGAGTACTTAGTAGGCTTGCACTGAGGGAATCTATACGTGACAAGACTTGCTGTGATTTTTGTGCACTGAATTCCATAATTATGTATGCATCCATAATTACGTAACTCCTTGCACAATCCGCACAGTTCATTTCATCCTCGTATTTCTTCCTTCAGATGGGCCATCGCTTACAGGTAAAGTCACGTATACTTGTGACATTCTACTTCTAGTACATGCTAATTATCACATATAATTGCAAGTAATTTCTAGTTAACGACAAGTGCTACTCAAGTACACTCTACGTCTCGTAGGGTCATTTCTAGACTCATGTGGACAGTTTCAGGTAGTGGATGTCGCGGGACGTTTTATGCAATGAAAACTCTTTGAAAAAAATTGTTTTCGTGAAAGGATCCTAGAGATTGTAGACTAGACTCGAGAAGGAATCCTGGTTCACTACAATCGCAGCTCTGATACCAATCTGTCACACCCCTTTCTGCGGCGGAAGCACGAGGTGTGATCGTGAAAGGTTCTCATTGCATACGAAAGGTAAACATGCTACATGCTCGTAAAAATGCTTCAAATACCATAATTTGAAAACATAAGATAGCGTTTACATTGCTAGACTGCTTAAAACATTGTCTTAACAGTTTACAACTTTATTTAAAGTTAAACACAAGCGACATCCACGAGCATAAGCAAGACCGCGCGCACATCCATCCTAGTTACCTGAAATACATGTGAGTTTTTGGAAAAAAAACGTCAACATAATGTTGGTGTGAATTCATACAGTTTTGTATTTCACGTTTGTATACTTTGTATGAAAACATAGTTTGTGAATAAATCAAGTTTTCATATATAAATTCAGTTTCATGTGTACACCACGTACTCATGTATAATTCAATTTCTTCTTGAGTATCCCACGTACTCAAGTATAATTCCCATTTTCTTGAGTACCCCACGTACTTCAAGTATAATTCAATCTTTTCTTGAGTACCCCACGTACTCAAGTATTCATCAATTTTTTGTATGATATGACTTTTATGTAAATAAAGTATTCCTGTAAGTATCAGGATTGTTAATGGGTTGCAAAGCCATTAACATGTGACACGACATAGGAAGTCACCAAACCTAAGGCATTTAATTGGTATATTCTGAGACACAAAAGCACTACTCGATTCTCGCCCTCACCGAGAGTGTGGCTGCCAGGCACCCGTTAGATCTAACCTTTTGTTCTGCGGTCTAAGTATATTGTTGATTAATGGTGCTTCTGTACCCTATTCGTGACACTATTTCTCATAACGCATCCTACTTGGTTCTCGTCCTCACCAAGCTAGTTTCTTGTTATCAATTCTCATAACGCATCCTACTTGGTTCTCGTCCTCACCAAGTGCGTTTCTTATTATCATTTCTCATAACGCATCCTACTTGGTTCTCGTCCTCACCAAGTGCGTTTCTTATTATCTTATATTTCGTCACACTTGGTTCTCGTTCTCACCAAGTGTACTTCTTGTATTCTTATATTTCATTACACTTGATTCTCGTTCTCACCAAGTGTGCTTCTTATATTTATATCATACAAATTATAAATATTGTACATTTGTACATGTATTTCACCCCCGAAGTTATAAAAACTGAAAACAGTTAAAGAAAAGGGGGAGCATGAACTCACAACTTTGCGTTCCTGTGCGTCGTAAACTTCACCGGATTTGCTTAATTAACGTCTTAACCTATACGCGTTTTCTTAACGTTAGTCACTAGACTTGCGTTGCACAAGTACAGTCACTCTCTTTTGTGTATATTTTCTTGTGTTAAAAATATTTTATATTTTTAACTAAGTGTCTTACTTATATTATTTTCTCAAAAATAAATATAAGCTTTTTGTATGTTGAACTTTGCACCCGAATTATGTATCTTGTATGTTGTATGCATATTTTTATATTTATACTCCTCATGAGTATTTAGTGTATTTTTAAGTCTTAATACACTAGCACGTATAACACATACTTTATACACTTAGCACAAAAGTTGGTGATAAAATAATATATATTTTTCTCTAAAAAATATACATACTTATATCCATTTTTATTCTTAAAGAAATCATCATTTCTTATCACCAAAAATTTGGGAAACCTTAGTAATACTCTTAAATACATTTTTAGGGAATAAGTTTCTCAAAAACTTATATTTTCTAAGTGTCAAAATTTATAAAATTTTTGACAGAGTTTCCCCTAAAAATGGAGGTTTCCCATGTTTTCAAAACATGTGTTTATTTTCTTTTAAATCGTCAACAATCATCAACAACAATAATCATCAACAATAATCACTAATTTCTCCCTTTCATGAACTTGAATATTTACAAAAATGTGTAGTAACTTACTAGCACATTTAGTAAGTCTTGTTATCTTTAAAAATAAGTTTAATTTCTTAAAAACTTTATTTTTAAAGAATATGAAGTTTCACAACTTCTAGTCGGTTTTTACGAAAATTATTTCTTTGTTAAAACTTTTGTTACACAAGTGTCCACACACTTGTTTGTTCACAAAAAAAAACACCTCTAGTTCATGAAAGATCCGGTTTTAAAACATGGTTTCGTCTTACAGTTGGTTCTTTGAAAATACCACTTGTAGATCTTTAGATCCACAAGTTTACAACTTCATTTTACAAGAAAAATTATGTTTATTCAAGTTCAAGACTTATGAATGGATGGATCCATCATCCTTCAACTTTCTAACTTTTACATCCTACTAGTTCATGCTCTCAAACATGGACTAGTATGTCTAGATGGTGATCCATCTTGTTTCTACTAACAATAACATCAAATAATCATAACTACACAAGATTTACACACATAACTTCTCTTTATCCACCTTATTCATCTTATGTTCAAGACTTTAATGTAAGTTCTTTAGTGTTTTCATCATTTAATCATTCTATCAACTATTAACCACCAAAATCAAGAACAAGATGAAGTTTTAGAGCACTTACTACTAGCACAAGGCTAGGGGAGTTCAAGAGGACAAAAGAGGTGGATAAAAGCAATCGATGAAGGTCCTTCAACTTCCGAACACACTGAGCCTCGTGAATCACCTTCTTACACCTTCAAGTGGACTTGGAATGGATGAGCTTGGATTGAAGGTGGTGGTGAAGGGGGTGCTTGGTTTCGGCCGTAAGGAAGGAGGGAGGAGGGAGAGAGGTATGTGTGTTTAGTAGGTGTGAGAAAATGAGCTTAACCTTCCATGCATTCTTATAACCCATTTAATCCTTTCATTCATTGTGTAATATGTCCTCTTTGTACAAAACAAGATCCAATATAATATAACAAAGAAATCCCATGTGGGATCCTTGTTTCCCAACCGTCCAACAATGGGGGGGGGGGGGGGGGCTAGTTTGATTTCAATTGGTAGTTACATGTTCTAGTTAAGTCTAGTTAGGACTTTATGTAGGTTATTAGTGTGTAGTGTAATATAAAGGGTGTTAGGGTATTCGGGGACCCTAACTAGCTCAGAAAAGTATAAACAATGTCATTGACATTATTTTTATGTTCCGGGTAAAGTCCGGTTGTTCGGTTAGATACCGATTCGTTAAAGTGCTAAATCACACTTTTTAGTGTCTTTTAAGTACCTTTTTGTATCCTTTCAATTCCCAACACTTGGGGAAATATTTTGGATGTTAAAACATGAATTCTGCATAATATTTATGTTGTAAAAAAACTGATTAGAGCTGAATTCATTAAAAATTCTGCACTTAAAGTGCGTTTCGGGTGCTTTTTAGTGCGTATTTTAGCTTCCGGATGGTATATAAGTAAACCCTTGTATGTATTCTTGGGTTTTAATGTATTCTTGTCGTTGGACCTACACCTAGGCCTCAATTCTAATGTCTGACTGCCTTCCGCAGTTCTGTTGACACAGTGTGTCTTACCGGTGAGTTTACTAGTATTTCTGACGCAACGCTCTCGTTTATGCATAAAGCAATATTTTGTAGTATACAACGTGCATGAATTCACTTGTTTAATCACGTGTTCAGACATTGCTGACAATTAAGCACATAATTGCAGTCAATAAATAATAATTAAAGTGTACGGAAATTACCGGTTTGTGCCAGTTGTCACATTACCGGCGAAGATGGGCCTACGGCCATGTTTCAATGGTTTGATTCGATCGAAGTCACCCTGGGCCAGAGTGGCTGTCCAGAAAACCTGCGCACTACCAACGCTACCGGCGTCTTCCAATCCCGCGCTCTTGATTGGTGGACTGCCGAGAGGAACAAACGAGGAAACGATGCAACTTTCAGATTGTCGTGGGACGAGTTAAAGAATATCATGATGCAAGAGTTCTGTCCTCCGCATGAACTCCAAAAGCTAGAGGATGAATTCTGGCACATAAAGCAGGATGGTGGGGATAACGCTGGTTTAACTGCTCGCTTCAAGCAGTTGAGTATCATCTGCCCTGGTCAGGTTACTACCCCCGAGATTACCATCAAGAAGTATATTTGTGCTCTTCCGGATTGCGTTGCTGATTTTGTTCAGGCTACAAAGACAACAACAATCGAGGAAACCTACTTGCTTGCCGCTGAGATCAACGATAAGCGAGTCAGGGCTGGTTATTTCGACAAGGCTTCCAAGAATCTGCATCAAGTCACCGCAGCTACCACCACTGAGACTACCACCGCACCGCAATCTTCGAAGATCTCCCGCCGCAAGAAGAAGAACAACAACAGTTCCAGCAACAAGAAGTGTGCAGTTACTGCTGCCCCACTCCAAACAGTACCTGCCCAACCGTAGCCTCAACACCGCCAAGTAGCGGCGCCCGTGGCCAGTGCACAGCCAGCAAAGCGTGCATACATTGGACCACACCCGCTCTGCCCTACTTGTACCTATCATCACCCGGTTGGTATCACATGCCGGTTCTGTGTTCACTGCAACATGTACGGCTACTTCACTGTAAACTGTCGTACTGGTCCACGTCAAACTCCAGCTCCAGCTCAAGGTCAAGCTCCTGCACCACAAGCTCTTCTCCCTGCTCCTCAAGGCCATTAAGCAGCTCCTGCACCCGCAGCTAACGCTCGAGCTTGCTTTGCATGTGGTGATCCCAACCACTTTGCAAACATGTACCCAAACAGGGTAGTAAAATAAGAGCCCCAGCAGCAGCCGCAACAACAACAGCAACAACAGCAACAACCAGCAGCCCGCGAGCGCGTCTTCAACATCAACGCCCATCAGGATCAAGCAGACAACAATGTGGTTAATGGTACGTTTCTCGTAAATGGTATATATGCTTCGTGTTTATTTGATACTGGAGCCGATAACTGTTTTGTGTCATTCGAATTCGAAAGGCTCCTAAATCGTAAGCGCGTTAACCTCCCATCGACCTTCGGCGTAGAAGTTGCCACTGGAAGAACTGTCACCGTCAGTTCTGTTCTACGAGACTGTACCCTCGATCTCAACCGTCACGTTTTCCCAATTAATCTCATCCCGATGCAACTCAGTAGCTTTGATGTCTTAGTAGGTATGGATTTCCTTCGGGAAAATCATGCTGAAATTGTTTGCTTCGATAAAATGATTCATTTTTCTCTCGCGAATGGTGATCAATCGTGTTTCTATGGTGAAGTCGCTTCGAAAAGATTACAACTCATGTCGTGTGTCCAAGCTAGCAAGTATCTCCGCAAGGAATACCAAGCTTTCTTGGCATACGTCGTAGTAGCGGAGAAGGAAAAGAAAGGAAAGATTATGGAAGAAGTACCTGTTGTTTGTGATTTTCCCACTCGTGATATCGATTTCCGAATCGACCTCATTCCTGGAGCAAATCCTGTTTCTAGAGTGCCTTATCGTCTTGATCATTCCGAAATGCGCGAACTCTCGAGTCAGCTCCAGGAACTACTTGATAAAGGCTTCATCCGCCCTAGCACCTCTCCTTGGGGCGTGCCTGTCCTTTTCGTCAAAAAGAAGGATGGATCGTTCCGGATGTGCATCGACTACAGGGAATTGAACAAGCTTACCATCAAGAATCGATACCCCTTACCCCGAATCGATGATTTGTTTGATCAGCTACAAGGTGCTACGTGTTTCTCGAAGATCGATCTACGCTCAGGCTATCACCAGCTACGAATTCAGGAGGAGGATATACCTAAAACCGCTTTTCGAACCCGATACGGTCACTATGAGTTTGTTGTTATGCCTTTTGGTTTGACAAACGCTCCCGCAGTCTTTATGGATCTAATGAATCAAGTGTGCAAACCCTTTCTTGACCGCTTCGTCATCGTGTTCATCGATGATATCCTGATCTACTCCAAATCAAAAGCCGAACACTCGCAACATCTACGTTTGGTTCTTGAGTTACTCTAGGGAAACCGTCTCTATGCCAAGTTCTCCAAGTGTGAATTCTGGCTGGAAGAGGTCCAATTCTTGGGTCACATTGTTAATAGTCAAGGTATTCACGTCGATCCTGCGAAGATTGAAGCAGTTAAGAGATGGGTTACACCCAAGAATCCGTCTGAAGTCCGTTCTTTCCTCGGACTAGCAGGATATTATCGTCGATTTATCGAAGGATTCTCTACAATCGCTGTACCGCTTACCTCGCTTAGGCATAAGGACAAACCTTTTGTTTGGGGAACCAAACAAGAGGAGGCCTTTCAAACACTTAAGTCCATGCTTTGCAATGCTCCCGTACTTTCGCTTCCCGATGGATACGACAATTTCATAGTCTACTGCGATGCCTCTAACCTTGGTCTTGGTTGTGTTCTCATGCAACGAGATAAGGTTATCACGTACGCTTCTCGACAGCTCAAGATTCACGAGAAGAACTATACCACACACGACCTCGAGCTTGGCGCAGTGATTTTTGCGTTAAATATTTGGCGACACTACCTGTACGGTACCAAGTGTACGATCTTCACCGATCATAGGAGCCTACAACACATCTTTGACCAGAAAGAACTGAATATGCGACAACGCCGGTGGGTAGAACTACTCAACGATTACGACTGTGAGATCCGTTATCATCCAGGCAAAGCAAACGTCGTCGCCGATGCTCTCAGTCGACGAACCAATCTGCATAGCGTTCATAATATTCAAGCCCAGTATAATCTCCAAACTCTCATCCGTGACGCGCAGCATGCTTGTTTCACCGAACGAACACTGAAGAAGGAAAGAATTCTAAACGATGGCGCCCAATTCGAGAATAAATCGAATGGTATCTTTCATTCTCTAGACCGAATTTGGATTCCCAAACGCACCAATTTACGACAACTTCTAATGGACGAAGCCCACAAGTCCCGATATTCTATTCATCCCGGTGCTGACAAGATGTACCAGGACATGCGCTACAAGTACTGGTGGCCAGGTATGAAAAAGGATATCACCATCTATGTTTCGAAGTGCCTGACTTGTTCGAAAGTCAACGCTGAGCATCAAAGACCCTCTGGCTTACTCGTGCAACCCGAGATCCCGATGTGGAAATGGGAGAGTATAGCTATGGACTTCATAACGAAACTTTCGCGCACGCCATCAGGTCACGACAACATCTGGGTTATCGTTGACCGTCTCACTAAATCCGCTCACTTTCTACCTATACGAGAAGACTATAAGGTAGAGAAATTAGCACGAATCTACACCGACGGGGTTATCTGTCGACACGGGACACCTCGTGACATTATCTCTGACCGCGATGGTCGGTTTACCTCGCGTCTATGGGAAACGTTTCAATCTGCCCTCGGTACTACGCTTAATCTAAGTACCGCTTTCCATCCTCAAACCGACGGTCAGACTGAGCGAACGATTCGTACCATTGAAGACATGTTTCGCTCGTGTGTCATAGATTTCGGTGGTAATTGGGACACACACTTACCTTTAGTGGAATTCTCGTACAATAACAGTTATCACTCTAGCAATCAAATGGCACCATTTGAGGCATTATACGGAAGGAAATGTCGATCGCCCATTGTATGGCACGAGATCGGAGACGCGCAACTTACCGGTCCTGAGCTGTTACAAGAAACGACCAATAAAATGCTCCAAATTCGAGACAATTTACTAAAAGCTCGGAGTCGTCAGAAAAGTTACACTGATAGATGACGCAAGCCCCTTGAATTTGACGTTGGCGATCACGTACTCCTAAAGGTTGCACCTTGGAAGGGGGTGATCAGATTCGGCAAGAAAGGAAAGCTCGCACCTCGACATGTTGGACCCTTTAAAATTCTGGAAAGGATTGGTAAGGTGGCCTATAGACTCGAACTATCGGAGGAACTGAGTAACATCCACCCGACTTTCCACGTTTCGAACCTTAGAAAGTGCCTAGCCGAACAAGAATTACATGTCCATCTCGAGGATTTACAAGTGGACGAAACATTACACTTCGTGGAAAAGCCTGTCGAGATCATGGGCCGAGAAACCAAGGTACTCAGACGCTCACGCATTCCCATTGTGAAGGTTCGCTGGGAAGGCAAACGCGGTGCCGAGTTCACCTAGGAACTCGAAAGTGACATGAAGGCGAAGTACCTGCAACTGTTCGTTACGCCTACTTCTTAAATTTCGGGACGAAATTTCCTAAAGTAGGGGAGGCTGTAACAACCCACTTTTGGAAAGTCAAAGTCAAAGTCAAGATAGAAGTCAAAGGAAGAAAAGATTGCTAAATGCGATCTGCCACTCCTTGCTTAATTACTGATTTGACTTCTTTGACTTGTAATCGAATCTTTATTTTAATCGTTTTAGTTGTATTATGTGGAGTACTTGTTAATAATCGAAGTTTAATCGCATATTAATTGCTAATAGACTTATCACATCGCAGTTACAACTCGAATTATGGATTCTGGATATTGCTCTACGTGTGTGTGCTTATTATGTGTTACTTGTGCATGATATGTTTATGTTGAGGTGTTTAATCGCAATCGCAATTTAATCACAAACGCTAAACGCAAGCTATTTATAGTGATTGTATGTTAGATATAGTAGTTAGGTTATTTGTGCAACTATTGGGTAATACTATCGCATCGCAACGCTCAACACGCGAATCGAAACGACAAAACTCAACACGACGAACACCCGGATCGAATGGCCAACCGATCGAGTGGCCGTCCGATCTGATCGCCATCCGATCGAGGCGCCATCCGATCGGTGACCAATCCGACCCTTGTGCCCCTTTCCTCTTTTGGAAACCCTATAAATACCCCTCTTGTCACATCATTTGATATGACAGCTCTCCCACTCGACCAGCCGCACTCAAGCTCTCTTTACTCTTGATTTCTCATGATTCTTGTAAGTTTTCAACCTAAATCTTGTACTTCTATGATCTACACACATTTCTTCATCTTTTTCACCTTTGAATATTAACTTTTAACCGTGAAAGTAGTGGATTTGAGGTGTTCTAGGGTGATGTCTTCATGGAGTTCTTATGAACTTCAAGTTTTAGCCTCATTCCACCAAGAATAACTTAGATCTAAGTTCCACAAGAATAAACAAAGATCTTGCATAGATCTGAACATTTTCAAGGATAAAAGGATTGAAAGATACTTATCCAACTTTCTTTCAACTCTTTTACACTCAATACACTCAAAACCGATAGAATCGGAGCTCGTTCTGATCTTCTACTCATTTTTTTGTGAAGTGTTGGTTCAAGATCTGCTTTCTATCTATGGGACAACTGATTCCGGGTTAAACATGAACCACCGACACGAACCAGTAAACTAATCGAACTAGGGTGATTCCTGTTGTAACACCTCGAAAATTCACGTCCTATAATGTGTAGACACGTGTCAAATGTTTAAACGTGTGAAAGAAATATTATAGAAGGACTAAAGTTGACAATCATGGAAAGTATGTGGATATACGTATTCTAAATGTCAACAGTGAATAAATATAATATACATTAACCCTACTTGGTGCTCATATCTTCAAACGAATAACTCATGGATCATACGAAGCTAAAAGTGAGAGATTACAAACTACAGGGGCTAAATGTGTCAACATGTTTAAGTTATACCTCTGAGTGACCTTTTGACAAACCCGAAGCTTTGTAACGGTTAATTATGCTCACTAGAATACACGGTTTAAATTTCGTAAAGTTTCGTTAACGTATGAGAAAGTTATGATCGAATTCGTGTGCGAAGGTTAAAACGCAAACGTTGAAAGTTAGGACTTTTCGGGTAACAATAAAGTTAACCGGGGACTTAACAAAGTGGGTATATGTTTTAAAGCCCTTATAGGTCAATTATGAGGGTTCATAATGCAAGAAACAAGTGCCTAATCGAATTTTGAAGAGCCAAGGATTAAATAGCAAAAGATCTAAAAATCAGATTTGGTCAGATGAGGCCTAGCGTGACGCGAGGGGGGCTTAGCGTCGCGCGAGGGGTGCCCAGCTTCGAATTCTTTGGGTTTTGTCTGCTGAAGTGCAATCTGATCGATTTTATCCAATTTTCCTCATAAAGGGCGACCCCTAGACACCCCCTAAGCACTAGGAACATGTGTTGATCAGTTGTGGAGAGTTGTAGACCTTGGTGTCAACAATTTGTGGTGAGAATTTTACTATAAAAGGCCTCATGCTTTACCACTTTGATCACACCTTCATTCCTGCACTTCTGATCAATTCTGGAGCTCAAGCCTTCTCTCAACTGATCACACTTCGTGCATAGGACTTCAGTAAGTCTACTAATCCTTTCTTAATTGAGTTTTAGCTTAGTTTTAGCTTAAAAGTCAAACCGTCGTAATTAACGGTTGACTTTAAGATTAATCACTAATGGTCCAGTGATTTGTCGAATCAAAAGTAGTTATTAGTTGGTAATTATGTGGGTAATAAACCCTCAAAAGGGTTCCCCCTGATTACCACTCTAACCAGGTCAAAAGTCGGGTCAAACTTGCTAAGAAAAAGTCAACAGGATACTTAAATTACAATTTATGCATAATTAGCAATGTAGATCATATACAACATGTTTGATCATTAATATAACTAGGTAATTAGTGTAAGAACTTGTCTAAACATGTTCAACCCGACAATTTCCTGTTTAGACCCGGTTCGGAACCGAAAGTCGCATAGTTTGACTTATACTTTGACTTTCAGTTCTGACCCGTTATGGTATGTTTTAGAAATACCTAAGAGCTTCATTTGGACCAGGTTACATGCTAGTATAACCCTCTGTGATTATACACCATGGTTCATTAGTTAACCGATTAATACGCATGATTCCGTTAATTGCTCATATGTTGACCATTATGCCCTTTTCACCTTAAAACGTGATTTTTGAAAATGTAAAAGAGTAGAAACCTTAATTACTGATATATAGACTTGTATGCAAAGTTTGACATCAGTTTGAGGTGTAGAATAAGAGTTATGCTCGTTAGCGTAAAATTAAAGCTTTATGTTAATTAAACGGCGTATTTAGCGTATAGCCTACTTAAACATACTTTTTGATATCAAACTCTTTACCCACTGATGTAATATATTATTTTGGGATTTTTAAAGATTTTTAATTAATTTTAGGCTGAGCATAACTAATAGTCGTAGGCTTAATCCGGTAATTGTCGGTTTTGCCCTTACGGGCCATAAAATGAGTTTTACATATCTAAATGACTCCAAACCTTTTGCTACTGATCACATATGATAAATAAATTATTTTAAGCCTTCTGGAAATATAAAAATATCAGATTTAAGTATCGAACCCGGAAATGGCCTTTAGTCGCCTTTTTAAGCGTTTTTAACGCATAGTATGTATTAAAACTATATTGAACATACCCGGGTTGATACCTACTGATATTTGAGACAAATTATAATAGAGTAAACTTCCGTTTTGCTCCCTGTGGTTTGGTCACTTTAACGGTTTTGCCCCAAACCTTTCAAAATAGCCAGTTTACTCCCTGATCTATGACGTCATTCATGATTTTACTCCCCACCTCTAACTCCATCCAAATTATTAATTAACTGAAAGGGTATTTTAGTAATTACAAATATAAAATAAGGGTATTTTGGTAATTTACTAAATTTCCTTAATATAAACCAAAATAAATTAAGGTGGGGCCCATGTTTTTTATTTAAAATAATAATATTGCTGGTCAAAGTCAACATCCCTGTCAAATAAAACCCTAAGATGTCGCCCACAAACCACCATCATTGCTACTGCTGCAACAGACCACCGTCTTCACCACCGTTGCAACAAACCACCATCATCACCACCCACAAACCTGCCACCACCCACAAACAAATATACATTATCTTCTTTCTCTGATATGCTTCGTAAATCAGTCTAACCATCAACCTCCCCACGAACAACCACCATCCTGCACTACCACCATCATCTACCGACCACCGCTAACCGCCACCTGCCGACATCACCAACCACCCACTAACCACTACATGCCGACACCACCAACCACCACCTGTCGACACCAACAATACCCACCATCCCGCTAACCACCACCTGCTGACACCACCCACAACCACCATCACCTGCCGACCACCATCACAACCGTCTCCGTTTTTTCGAGAATAATAATAATCTGGTTTTTGTTTAAAATATTTAGTACATCAGGTCATCACCTACCTTTGATTGGGTTTATTCGAGATGGGTGGACCAGATTTTTACAAAGCAACATTATCAACCCACTTCATTCCGGTAACACCTCACTTTATTCCGGCCACCTATTTCTCACCTTTAATCTCCGCCGATAACCATCACTAACTCAGATTCACATCTCAGTTTTGGGGAGAAACCCCCTTTTCAGATCTGGTTGTTTTGGGGAGAACTCAAGTTTCATACGGCGAAGGGGAGGAGGTGGTGATGGGGTGGTCGGCAGGCAGTGGTGATCGGTTGGGTGGTGGTGGTTGGTGAGGTGGTGGTGACTGGTTGCAGAGAAAGCATATAGAGTGGGGGAATGGGTGAACGAGGGAGATGATGAGTTTTTCATTTTATATATATAAATAAATATCTATATTAATAAATGATTTTAGAAATCAATTAAATACATATATATAGAATTACCATAATACCCGTACATTTAACAAACATTTTAGACAGAGTTAGAGGCGGGGAGTGAAACGGAGATAAGTCAAATAGATCAGGGAGTAAACTGGCTATTTTGAAAGGTTTGGGGCAAAACCGTTAAAGTGACCAAACCACAGGGAGCAAAACGGAAGTTTACTCATTATAATATTTTAACAAGAAGCAAAGGTTGATAAACTCAGGCTTCAGTTTTGAGCTTTTCGGCTTAAGTGAAATTACCAAAATACCCCTACGGGGCATAGTTTGGTTATAATTGATAAATTTCACTTATAAACTTTAACCTACTGATATAACTTAGCAGATTGAGTATATTTGATGATTAAATCAGGCCTGTAACTCAGGTTGACACTTAAACTCTTTTATAACCCTTTAAATGACCAAACTACCCCTACGGGGCCTAGTTTGTGTTTAAATTCATTTCGGGCATAATAAAAGACATCTTACTGATGTCACAACATATATGAAGCATATTAACTTAGGAAACCTATAAATGGCTCTCATCACTACCCGTTACGCTTATTACACGGTCGGTTCAGTTTATGTAACTAGTTTACATAAAATAGCCTAAACGGGTCAAACTTTATCGGTTTATCTCAAAATCCAGAGTGTGTATAATATACCCATATTAAACAAGTCTTCATACTTGTCGAGTCTAAAACACATTCTATCCGGTCATCGCTTAATCGTGCGTATGAACCGTATCTTTGAAACTAACCGGTCTAAGCTTAAGCTTAACTAAAGACCCGTTAGGATTCTAATAGGTTATTATAAACCTTCGTTCCAGATTAGGAGAACCAGTAAAAGCTACTTGCAATTTGCTTATTGTGATTTATACATTGCTTAGGTAAATACTTTTAACTTATTTTCCCTATACGGGCTTGGGTTACGGTATATAAACTACCGCTTGGTCGGGCATCAAATCTTCCATCGCTTAGGTGGTTAATTGAATAATTTGATCGGCTCGTTTAAATAGTCTTGTTTACTTTACAGCCTTTGGGGGGTTAATGACCATGTCCCGGATATCCATGGCATCATTCGAAGTAATGGCCACGACTTAAGCGCGGGGTGTAGGCGTACACCTATCAGCGCACGAAAGAATAATGTGGTGTGTCTATTGATCTTTAACCCGGACAAGATCCGGGCTACTGAACGCATAAGTAACATGTAATTCGTTCGCAAGATTATATAGCTAAATAATTGCCCCAAGTTATACAAGATTAATTTTGCCTCTGTGCATTTTAATCAAATAAAAAATGTTTATGCCATGTGCATCCAAACCAATTTTCAATCATTTTCCAAAATGAGTCAGTTGAATGTATTTACCAGTGTAAACTGACGTATTTTCCCAAAAAGATTAAATGCAGGTACTATGCGTAATTGGCTGGGATTTCTCCTTAGCATCATTAGAAGTCTCGCAAGCTTAAGATGCCTGAAGTCTGTTGAACTATAAATTCCATTTTTAATTTCGATCCTTCTGTGGATAAACTTCCGGATATTGTGACTTTGATATTACAATATTAAATTCGGTTGTATTACATCTTTTTAAATTTTGCTTCCACTGTGCATAATAATTGTTGTGTTGTTTGACTATTATGTTGCCAACCACGTCACGATACTCCCCACTGGGCCCACCGGTGACACGTGGAAATCGGGGTGTGACAGGTTGGTATCAGAGCCAACATTGAGTGAATTAGACACTAGCCCTTAGTGTTTAATCTCAATGACACAGTAGCACATTCCTTGACCTTCTGAGTCTAGACTTAACTTAGGAATATTCTCAATCCTAATTTAGAAAATTTTTACTTCCAAATTTTATTGGATACGTCGCCAAGCGAAGAAGACGTAATAGGAGTTCTCCACACCCGGAGCCCTGAGATGCTGAGCTTCGTACCGCGGCTAGAATGAAACGAGCATCCAAGGAAAAAGCATTCAGAGATATAATGAAGAAGAAACTCCTTTTGTGAAGATCGTTTCCTTAATAGTCCTTATAAGGACATAATTATCTTTCAGTCCCTCCGAGGACATATTATTCCTTTCAAGTCCCGCTTAGGGCAACTCTGTATTTTTATTTTCATATAATGGATTGACTAAATTTAAAAAATTTAATCCTAAACATGAAAAATGAAATAAATGAAAAATAACATTTCTTTTATAAGATCTACCATTATAATAAAATGGCAAAATCTAAAAAGGGCAAGACCTAGCCTCGTGTCATATTAAGACCCGGCCAAGATGGCAGTTCCTCAAATTAGATTCAGATCCTTATTAACATTTCATTTATAAGATCAACCATTATAATAAAATGGCAAAAATCTAAAAAGGACAAGACCTAGCCACGTGTCATTTTAAGACCGGGCCAAGATTCCATAATTAGATTCAGATCCATATTAACACCTCAAATTAAAATTGTTCTGCGTTAATTAAATTAAGAATCTTAAGTGTGAAACCTAGCCTTCGGGTCAATTATAAGACCAGGCCAAGATGGTAAGACCTGTTAAAAAGATTCAAACCATTAACTAAGAATCTTCAGAGTGAAACCTAGCCTTCGGGTCAATTATAAGACCGGGCCAAGATGGTAAGACCTGTTTGAAAGATTCAAATCCCTGTTAACATCTTAAAACATGTTAACACTCCTGGCAGATGTGATTCATTTAAAATCACACACGTTATTATTATATAAGGATCTTTCTAAAGATTCCTAACCCAGTTTAATGATCTCTGAATCCTAGGTTTACATCATCAATTAAGATGATCATATTTTAACCATACGTGGTAATATAGTGCCTACGGGCCTTGCTCATTTCTACATGAGCCAAAATACAGTGGTAGCTATGACTCCCTGTCAGAAAAAGGTAATGAACTAGGTTCAAACCTCAAGGCTTTGATTCTCTGAAATCCTAGCTTATAATTTATAAATGTCCTTGTGACTAGGCCTATTGTGCCAGAATACCTTCATGCTTTGATTCTCTGAAATCATAGCTTATAATTTATATATGTCCTTGTGACTAAGCCTGTTGTGCTAATATACTTAAAGGCCTTGATTCTTTGAAATCATGGCTTATAATTTAAAATTGTCCTTGTGACTAGGCCTTTGGTGCTATTAAATAAAACTGTTATTGTTGCTTTGATTCTCTGAAATCATAAGCTTATAATTTATAAATGTCCATGTGACCAGGCCATTGGGTGCCACTAATAAAACTGTTAATGTTTTATAATTAGGATAAATTATAATAGAAATCCTAAATATAAATGATTAATAAATTAACCAAATATGGTCTCTGTTTACCATGGTTAATGAATTTCCCTAAGGGGCAATTCCGTAATAAACATCCCTTAGAAGGGAAGTGCCTACGGGCTATAGTTAATGTCCTCTGAGACTAAAGACAGTGGTAGCCTACAACTCCCTGTCAGGAAAAAGGTAATGAACTTTGATTCAAACCTTAATGCCGCGATTCTCTGAAATCATGGCTTATAAATTTAACTTGTCTACGCGACTAGGCCATTTAGGCTATTATTATTAACTTATGAATTAGGATTTATGATAAAAAAAATCCTGAATAAAATATATATCCTTTCCTTCCCTGTCAGTATGCATTTTAAAAGGGAATCTTAAAGGTGAAACCTAGCCTACGCGGCCAAGATGGTGAAACCTACTCAAGGGATTCAGATCCTTGTTAACACCTAAGAACGTGTTAGCACTCTTGACAAATGTGATTCGAGAAAATCACATCGGTCATCCTTATATTGGATTCTTCCAATTCCCTTATCTAACCTAGTGATTTAGGAATCATGGATTATATCATCCTATAAGATGATCATATTATGAACATCCGTTAGTGATGAGGTGCCTACGGGCTAAACTTGTTGTCCGATAAGACAACGACAGTGATGGTCCTTGACCTCCTGTCTAAAATATTGGACTATGTCCAAACATAATAGTCTATATGATCAATGCGATCATGACTAATATCATCTAATACGATGATAATATTATTGAACATCCTTTAGTGATGTTGTGCCTACGGGCTATAATATATTGTCCATTTGAGACATTGACATTGTTATCTTTATGATTCCTTGTCTGAGGTGGTGAGCTATGCTCAAGCCAAAATAGTCAATATGATTAATGCAATCATGACTTATATCTTCTAATAGGATGAACCTATTATAAACATCCATTAGTGATGTTTCGCCTATGGGCCATATTATATTGTCCATGTGTGACAAAGACATTGTGATCTTTACGATTCCCTGTCCCAAGTAGTGAGCTATGCTCAAGCCTAATAGTCTATATGATCAATGCAATCATGACAAAAATCGTCAATATGATGATTAAAAATTTTAACATCCTTAATGATGTTTTGCCTAAGGGCTATATTATATTGTCCAAGTGAGACAAGGCAATTGAAATCTTTTGTGATTCTTTGCCCAAGGGGGTGAGTTATACTCAAATCCCATAGTCTATACTATCATTGCGATCCTGGCTAGTATCATCAGTATGATGATCATAATATTAACATCTCTCGTGATGAAATGCCTACGGGCTATACTTTATTCTAGTATCGGTAAGACAAAGATAGTAGTGATCTTTACGATCCCCTGTTCAAAATGGTGTGACTATACCCAAACCTAATAGTCAATATGATCGATGTGATCATGACTAATATCATTGGATACAATGGTTATATATATAAACCTCCATTAGTGATGTTGATTGGCTTACATTTCTGCCAAATGAATCGTCTTTCAAGACGATGACAGTTGTAGTCTATGACTCCCTGTCCAAAGGTGAAGAACCACGTTCAAACCTTGAAGCCCTAATCTAATAAGATTGCGGTTAATAAATTAAGGTCCTTGGTGATAGACCATCGAATTATGTTTTAAAGTCATTCATGACAAGCCTATGTGCTATATTTTGTCATTCGTGACAAGCTAACATATTAAATGTTAACATTCCTGGTGACATGCCTTTGTGCCAGATTTGATAAAGGTCCTTATGACAAGGCCATTTGTGCCATATCTAAATGACCTTTGCGACAAGGCCTTCGTGCCGTATAATCATTTATGTCCTTCATGACTGGGCTTTATGCCATATCTTTCTACGTCCATCGAGACAGGATTCTATGCCATATATGTATATATATAATAAAAGTCTTGTGAGGCTAGCCTTTGAGATATTTATAATCGTCCTTGTGACAAAGACAGTTGTGACATTATGGTCCCCTGTCAAGCAGGTATTGGACTCGCTCCAAACCTTAAATGCCATTGATAGTCCTTTTGTGACCTAAGCTAAATGTAATAGATATACATTCAAATAACATTCATTAAGAATGTTCAGAACAGAATAGCCCATACGGTTTATGAATGCCGTGGCTAATCTAAGTCAGGTCATCAGGATGATGACTAATAATTGTTAAATCTTGGTGTTTGGTACCAAGTTTCGAGTATGGAAAACTCGGATGAGGTAGACGGCAGTTGCAATACTATTAATGCGACGAAAGTTAATAAAACTACAAACGTAAACCTCAATATTAATGGAGATAATCTCCAGGCTGTGGTTGACGCAGCAGTTAGAAGGACCATAGAAAAGGTCATGAAACAATCAAAAGAGCCGAATGCTTCTCGCTCTAATTTTCATTCAAAACCCCGTTTAATTGCTCATGAGAAGAGTTTTGTTCACCCTTCGTATATGAAGGATGAACCAAAGGAGGAAGATAACTCTAAGAAATCTAAGAAAGAGAGCAAGTACAGGCTTAATAAAAAGCAACGAAAGTTCAGTAAGAACATGTATGTAAGAATTGCTATAAAAGACACTAGGGACAGTGTCGATTAGAACAAAGACCAAAGCAGTGTGGAATCTGCTAAGGAAACTGGTCATCTTTCCCATGAATGTAGGGACATAAAGAATGCAGTCTATTACGGCTATGGTGAGCAAGGCCGCACCAAAACTAGATACCATAAAGCTGCCAAAGAAGGTACAGCTAAGCCTGGAAAGGCTAAAGGAAGAAATGCCTGAACTCACCTGATGAATGCCAAGAGGCAGTTCACGATGTCATCAAATACATTCCTTATCATTTACCAATGATAATTTCTGCTAAGTGACCTGTTTTTAATACAGGCAATAATAAATCTTCATAAACCATAAGCTTAGCAAACTTTTATATTATTCACAAGGTATGACTTACCAAGGAAACCATAGTAACCGATTCTTCTAGTATCGGCAAGGAATCCTTCAGAAAAATCAAAGAGTACTCTTTCTTCGCATAGAGTACGACAACATATGTTATTTTAATTATTTTTCTCATTGTTTTTTTCGCCTGCGAATGCCAAACTATGTTTGATAAAAGTGCCATATGACGATTGGCGTATCCTAGTGTGTCCCATAGATTACTTCCATGCCTGATCATTTTGGAGGTTTAATACATGGAACCCCTAAGATATCCCAATGATCATATTGTACTAAAGTCGACTAGTAGTATTCAAAGAAGATATCCAGAATGGAATTTTCCAAGTAAATGTTCCCGATTTAGGAATTCGTGGACTTATAACATAAATGTGTCACTTATTTGACACGAACAATGATGGATGAACTGGAGCCTGAGATATGGAAAACCTCTATAGCCTCCTTGTATCTTGATTATCTTCTCATAAGTTCTCCCTGCTTACCTCCTGGAAGGCAGGTAGAATTAAGATTTATATCCCATTTAAGGCTGCATTATTATGAAATCTCCATGACGGCTAGTACCATCATTGGAAGAATCGAAACCCTGATTAACTAAGCTTTTAAATAGAGGGTTCATATAGCCTAACTCGATATTCCGAGAGTTTGATATTGTTAAATAAGAAAGACGGTTCATTTTGCTTATGCGTTATTTACCGCAACCCTAATTAGGCAACAATTAAGAATTGCCATCAGCTGCTCTGAATCGTCGATTTATTCGACTATCTACAAGGATCAACTAATCCTTAAAATTTGTTAAGTAGTGGTTGGAATAACCATCTCACCTAAAGATAAGCTTTTCTATGATAGTTGATACGTGAGCATCAAGGCTGCTCCCTTGGAGACCTTGTAAGGATAGAATGATAAACATCTATTGTAGGGGCAATAGATTGGTAAGTTCAAATATCAGGATCTAAAGGCAAACTATTGGTGGATAGGCTTGAAGAAGTCTGTGGCCACCTATGTAGCTAAATGCTTGACATGTGCGCAAGTCAAAGCCGAGCATCAGAAACCGTCAGGTTTGCTACAACAGCCTGAACTTCCTACGTGGAAGTGGGAAATGGTAACTATGGATTTTATTACCAAGTTACCTAAGACCAGGAAAGGAAATGATACAATATGGGTTATAGTTGATAGACTGACTAAGTCAGCACATTTCTTACCCATCAAGGAGACTTATAGCTCCGATATGTTAGCCCAGTTATACGTTGATAAGATTGTAGCCTTACATGGCATACTTGTGTCTATTATCTCTGACCGAGATACTAGATACACGTCACATTTTTGGAAGAGTTTCCAACAATCTTTGGGCACACGTTTGAATTTTAGTACGGCTTATCATCCTCAGACTGACGGTCAGAGTGAGCGTACTATTCAAACGTTGGAAGACATGCTACGTGCATGTGCGATCGATTTGGGTGGTAGTTGGGATAAGCACCTACCATTAGTCGAATTCTCCTACAACAATAGCTACCATACCAGCATTAAGGCTGCGCCTTTTGAGGCATTATACGGTAGAAAGTGTAGATCGCCTGTTTGTTGGGCAAAAGTTGGAGATGTCCAATTGTCAGGACTAGAGATAGTCTTTGAAACGACGGACAAGATTGTCCAGATTCGTGACCGTCTCAAAGCTGCCCGTGATAGGCAGAAGAGCTACGCAGATCCGAAACGTAAAGCTTTTCACTTCGAAGTAGGTGATAAAGTGTTGCTTAAAGTGTCACCCTGGAAAGGGGTGATGCGATTTGGTAAGAAAGGCAAGTTAAGCCCGAGATACATAGGACCTTTCGAGGTTATCGAACGTGTCGGGTCAGTTGCCTATAAGTTAAACTTACCAGAAGAGCTCAGTGGAATTCACAATGTGTTCCACATCTGCAATCTGAAGAAGTGCTTCGCTGATGAATCACTGGTTATACCGCATACAGATGTGCATATAGACGAGAGCTTAAAATTTGTGGAAAAACCTTTGTCGATTGAAGATCGACAGGTAAAGAAGCTTCGAAGGAAGCATGTACCTATTGTAAAGGTCAAATGGGATGCCCTAAGAGGTCCCGAATTCACGTGGGAGGTTGAATCCACGATGAAAGAAAAGTACCGTTATTTATTTCAGTAAATCTCGGGTCGAGATTTATTTTAAGGGGGTGAGGATGTAACACCTCGAAAATTCACGTCCTATAATGTGTAGACATGTGTCAAATGTTTAAACGTGTGAAAGAAATATTATAGAAGGACTAAAGTTGACAATCATGGAAAGTATGTGGATATACGTATTCTAAATGTCAACAGTGAATAAATATAATATACATTAACCCTACTTGGTGCTCATATCTTCAAACGAATAACTCATGGATCATACGAAGCTAAAAGTGAGAGATTACAAACTACAGGGGCTAAATGTGTCAACATGTTTAAGTTATACCTCTGAGTGACCTTTTGACAAACCCGAAGCTTTGTAACGGTTAATTATGCTCACTAGAATACACAGTTTAAATTTCGTAAAGTTTCGTTAACGTATGAGAAAGTTATGATCGAATTTGTGTGCGAAGGTTAAAACGCAAACGTTGAAAGTTAGGACTTTTCGGGTAACAATAAAGTTAACCGGGGACTTAACAAAGTGGGTATATGTTTTAAAGCCCTTATAGGTCAATTATGAGGGTTCATAATGCAAGAAATAAGTGCCTAATCGAATTTTGAAGAGCCAAGGATTATATAGCAAAAGATCTAAAAATCAGATTTGGTCAGATGAGGCCTAGCGCGACGCGAGGGGGGCATAGCGTCGCGCGAGGGGTGCCCAGCTTCGAATTCTTTGGGTTTTGTCTGCTGAAGTGCAATCTGATCGATTTTATCCAATTTTCCTCATAAAGGGCGACCCCTAGACACCCCCTAAGCACTAGGAACATGTGTTGATCAGTTGTGGAGAGTTGTAGACCTTGGTGTCAACAATTTGTGGTGAGAATTTTACTATAAAAGGCCTCATGCTTTACCACTTTGATCACACCTTCATTCCTGCACTTCTGATCAATTCTGGAGCTCAAGCCTTCTCTCAACTGATCACACTTCGTGCATAGGACTTCAGTAAGTCTACTAATCCTTTCTTAATTGAGTTTTAGCTTAGTTTTAGCTTAAAAGTCAAACCGTCGTAATTAACGGTTGACTTTAAGATTAATCACTAATGGTCCAGTGATTTGTCGAATCAAAAGTAGTTATAAGTTGGTAATTATGTGGGTAATAAACCCTCAAAAGGGTTCCCCCTGATTACCACTCTAACCAGGTCAAAAGTCGGGTCAAACTTGCTAAGAAAAAGTCAACAGGATACTTAAATTACAATTTATGCATAATTAGCAATGTAGATCATATACAACCTGTTTGATCATTAATATAACTTGGTAATTAGTGTAAGAACATGTCTAAACATGTTCAACCCGATAATTTCCTGTTTAGACCCGGTTCGGAACCGAAAGTCGCATAGTTTGACTTATACTTTGACTTTCAGTTCTGACCCGTTATGGTATGTTTTAGAAATACCTAAGAGATTCATTTGGACCAGGTTACATGCTAGTATAACCCTCTGTGATTATACACCATGGTTCATTAGTTAACCGATTAATACGCATGATTCCGTTAATTGCTCATATGTTGACCATTATGCCCTTTTCACCTTAAAACGTGATTTTTGAAAATGTAAAAGAGTAGAAACCTTAATTACTGATATATAGACTTGTATGCATAGTTTGACATCAGTTTGAGGTGTAGAATAAGAGTTATGCTCGTTAGCGTAAAATTAAAGCTTTGTGTTAATTAAACGGCGTATTTAGCGTATAGCCTACTTAAACATACTTTTTGATAACAAACTCTTTACCCACTGATGTAATATATTATTTTGGGATTTTTAAAGATTTTTAATTAATTTTAGGCTGAGCATAACTAATAGTCGTAGGCTTAATCCGGTAATTGTCGGTTTTGCCCTTACGGGCCATAAAATGAGTTTTACATATCTAAACGACTCCAAACCTTTTGCTACTGATCACATATGATAAATAAATTATTTTAAGCCTTCTGGAAATATAAAAATATCAGATTTAAGTATCGAACCCGGAAATGGCCTTTAGTCGCCTTTTTAAGCGTTTTTAACGCATAGTATGTATTAAAACTATATTGAACATACCCGGGTTGATACCTACTGATATTTGAGACAAATTATAATATTTTAACAGTAAGCAAAGTTTGATAAACTCAGACTTCAGTTTTGAGCTTTTCGGCTTAAGTGAAATTACCAAAATACCCCTACGGGACATAGTTTGGTTATAATTGATAAATTTCACTTATATACTTTAACCTACTGATATAACTTAGCAGATTGAGTATATTTGCTGATTACATCAGGCCTGTAACTCAGGTTGACACTTAAACTCTTTTATAACCCTTTAAATGACCAAACTACCCCTACGGGGCCTAGTTTGTGTTTAAATTCATTTCGGGCATAATAAAAGACATCTTACTGATGTCACAACATATATGAAGCATATTAACTTAGGAAACCTATAAATGGCTCTCATCACTACCCGTTACGCTTATTACGCGTTCGGTTCGGTTTATGTAACTAGTTTACATAAACTAGCCTAAACGGGTCAAACTTTATCGGTTTATCTCAAAATCCAGAGTGTGTATAATATACCCATATTAAACAAGTCTTCATACTTGTCGGGTCTAAAACACATTCTATCCGGTCATCGCTTAATCGTGCGTACGAACAATATCTTTGAAACTAACCGGTCTAAGCTTAAGCTTAACTAAAGACCCGTTAGGATTCTAATAGGTTATTATAAACCTTCGTTCCAGATTAGGAGAACCAGTAAAAGCTACTTGCAATTTGCTTATTGTGATTTATACATTGCTCAGGTAAATACTTTTAACTTATTTTCCCTATACGGGCTTGGGTTACGGTATATAAACTACCGCTTGGTCGGGCATCAAATCTTCCATCGCTTAGGTGGTTAATCGAATAATTTGATCGGCTCGTTTAAACAGTCTTGTTTACTTTACAGCCTTTGGGGGGTTAATGACCATGTCCCGGATATCCATGGCATCATTCGAAGTAATGGCCACGACTTAAGCGCGGGGTGTAGGCGTACACCAGTCAGCGCACGAAAGAATAATGTGGTGTGTCTATTGATATTTAACTCGGACAAGATTCGGGCTACTGAACGCATAAGTAACATGTAATTTGTTCGCAAGATTATATAGCTAAATAATTGCCCCAAGTTATACAAGATTAATTTTGCCTCTGTGCATTTTAATCAAATAAAAATGTTTATGCCATGTGCATCCAAACCAATTTTCAATCATTTTCCAAAATGAGTCAGTTGAATGTATTTACCAGTGTAAACTGACGTATTTTCCCAAAAAGATTAAATGCAGGTACTATGCGTAATTGGCTGGGATTTCTCCTTAGCATCATTAGAAGTCTCGCACGCTTAAGATGCCTGAAGTCTGTTGAACTATAAATTCCAGTTTTAATTTCGATCCTTCTGTGGATAAACTTCCGGATATTGTGACTTTGATATTACAATATTAAATTCGGTTGTATTACATCTTTTTAAATTTTGCTTCCGCTGTGCATAATAATTGTTGTGTTGTTTGACTATTATGTTGCCAACCACGTCACGATACTCCCCACCGGGCCTACCGGTGACACGTGGAAATCGGGGTGTGACACCTGTTCGATCGGATAACTTGGGTCATGTTGGGGTTTCTGTTGTTTAGCATGTTGTTATACCGTCTCGATCAAACCGCAAAACTTAACAAATCTCCAAGTTTCAAAAGATCAGATCGCGGGACGGATCGCCGTCCGATCGGATTGCCATCCGATTGGATTGCCATCCGATCGAACCGTAATCTGATCGGACTGCACTTAAGGATTCCATACTTAAACAATTTTCAACATGTTCAATTCTAACGGATTGCCACCCGATCGGTAGAACATCCGATTGGATGATAATCCTGCTGTGAACTTGTTCTCTAAGAAATACCTCGCCGGACAGATCGCCATCCGACCGAACTACCGTTCGACCGAATGACCTGAAAGGTAGAGATACTTCTCTGTTTTCAAAATGCTACAACGAAAACTTCAAAGCCATCATACACAAACACATCCATCCCAAACGAGGTGTCAATCTGATCGAATGGCCATCCGAACAGATGACCATCCGAACGGATTGACATCCGATCGAATGGCCATCCGTTCAGATGACCACTTGTCACCTTGTTCACTTGCATCGTTTTACGTGCCGCTTATCGCTTATGCTATCGTTCTGATCAAGATAATCTCACTCTAGCGCTCCCTTCAATCCATTAACTACCATCGCTGTGAGTATACTCGATCCCTTTTTGCTTTATGCACTTTTGGATGTTACATACGTTACCTATACTAAATCATATCGAACACACAACGCAAACACTATTTATGCGCTAACCGCTATTGCATGTTATATGTGACTTGATATATGCTTGTTTGTTATGTTTACACATTGATTGATGTCTACCTGCCTTAGCAATAATAGTACTATAGTTTGGACTCAGCACCTGTTCACTCAGGGGTTGTTAAGGACAATACTTCACGTGTTCGCAGTGGTGAACATGTGATGCGCACCCGTTACTCACAGTCAAATCGCAGTCATTGGTATTGATAGGATCTTTGTCGATAAATTACATGCTTCACATTATATGTTGTACATGCTAGTTATGCGTAAACGATTTCGAACTCTATTATACTATTAAACTTGTATGCTCACCTTTACACTATGTGTATTGACCTCTATTTTAACGTATGTGACAGGTGTTTAGGATGCTTGCTTGCTACCTAATGGAATCGAGCTTAGGAGAGTCTAGAAACCAACAAAGACAATTTATTTTTATTTAAAATCTGAGTTGTTGGAACATGTTTTGTTTTGAGGATATCTATGTCTGTAATAATTTGATTGCTTGGTAGGTTATGGTATGGGACATAATATTAACTATCTGGTAATCTAGTTGTTATGGAATTTCTCTTGACAATCTGTTTCGCTCAGTGCCGCGCCCCGATGTTTCCGCCATCGGTTGGGGTGTGACAGTGACGGCTCATGTAATATACTGGAAACCCTTACCTACAATAAAATTATCAACAATAAGTAGAATGAAATCACAACTGACAAAAAAATGTAGAAATTGTTAAACTACATCGGTTGGTTAGATATATAGAACAGTATAATAAGTGTCATACCACTCGCTGAAATATCTTGTGGTCATATGTGGACTCAAGATTACAAGATTATAGTCTGGCTCCGTGTTTAAGAGTATGACGCCGAAATCAAGATTGTTAAGCTTGATCTTTCAAGTGATCTAACCAGATCCTCCTTTTCCGTAGCGTATTTATCAAAGTAATCAGATATTCCAAAATGACAATGCAATAAACTCATGGAATCATAAACAATAAATACCAAAATTAGGGAAACCAAGAAAAAAACACACCCTTGATGTTAGTCGGTTCAATATCATAAACAATAAATGCCAAATTCATCAAATCCACCAAACAAAAAAAATCAGATGTATCAATGCAACCCACTGTCATCGCCTTCGCCCTCATATCCTTGAACAAATCCTACAGTCCATAATAACAAATCCTACATTCCATAATTCGGGTTATACGCACTCATATTTAAACACAAAATCATCCATGGAAATACGACAATGGTATATGAGACTATTTATTCATTGAGGACTTTCATCAAACAGGTGGCATGCATATTAGATTACGGGGATTTCACACCAAAAAAAACATCTTTGAAATTACCCTGTTACTTGTGGAGAGAAGACCCAAAATGTTAAGGAAAAAAACGTTGTTGCTGCTTGCTTTTCTTCAGGTATTTCTCACTGCCAAATATCAACATCTGTATTCGTATTCGGAGATCGAAATCCTAAACAACCTTCCTCGCCGTCAGCCGCTATAACCATTTGCATCGACATAGTCTGAGCCTGGCTAGGAACCCACCGTCGCCGGTGATGTTGAATAATCTCGCCTCCGAACAGCCATCGCGTCAGATTGTGGCAGTGAGGGTGCGATGACGATGAACATAGTCTGAGCCTGGCTAGGAACCCACCGTCACCGGCAGTATTGAATAATCTCGCCTCCGAACAGCCATCGCGTCAGATTGTGGAAGTGAGGGTGGCAATGACGATGACGATGACGAAAACTTCAGTTGTGGAATTCTCCCCTACTCTCACATCTCACATCTCACCTCCTTTATAACATCATAATGATAATGATAATATGAATTGATTAGGGTGTAGGAAATTGATGGAACGATAGTTGATTCTGCATTGAAGATGGTTAATTAAGGCATTCAATAGCGTGAATTGATTAGGGCATAGGGAAGTTGAAAAGAAGAACGTGGCCTGGCGTCTTAACTGGTACCGATGGGGAGAGGATGGTGCTAAAATCTCTAAAATGCCCTTAAAGTGTCTTAAATTTTTAGACAATGAGCAAGTTTACCCCATCTAAAATAACTTGGTTCTCTTGTACATGTTGCTTCAAAATGTGTATACAATGTAAAATGACCAAAAGGGTAGAAAACACAGTTTCTTTAATATAGTAGTATAGATATAGATATATTTAATATAAGATAAATAGGAAAGAGATGTATTTGTTTTAAAAATATATTAAATTAACAATTTAGATTTGAGAATAATATTTTATTAAAGTATGATAAGATTTGGAGTTAGGTAGAAAGTGTATTTTTCCTAGAAAGTCTAGGAAGCAATGAGAATTGAACATGTGGCATTGAGTTATTTTAACTAAAAGGACAACTACGTAATTTCACATTTTAATTTTATTTTTGGAATTTATTTTTCATTAACTAACATTCCATGATTTTCGGAATTTTTGTTGTTTTCGAATTCAAATCTGGAATTCAAAGTGTTTATCTGGAAAACTATCAGCATGTTCTTGGTGATGTGTTTTACCAGTCAGAGAGGTTGAAGTCAGTGTGTTTTAACACTCTGAAGTCAATATATAATCAGGTTGTGTTTTAACAGTTCTTTTGCAATTTAACTCTCTGAATGTGTTTTATGTTATTGTCTATGTCACATTACATCACATTGTGTTTTTTGATGATTACATTACATCATAATGTTACATCACATTGTGTTTTCGAAATCTAAACCAATCGCATATTCCATTGTTCAGAAGATTACTGGAAATTATCAGCATGTTGTTGGTGCTGTGTTTTAACAATTTACAGGGCTAAAGTCAATTTTTTATAGATCCCACGATATAAAGATGGTAAAACACAGGGTATGAATCTGCTTGCTGTTAAAACACAACTGTATGAATCTGAATGCTAAAACACAACTGTATGAATATGCTTGCTGTTAAAACACAACTGTATGAATCTGAATGCTAAAACACAACTGTATGAATCTGCTTGATGTTAAAACACAACTGTATGAATCTGAATGCTAAAACACAACTGTAATGAATCTGCTTGCTGTTAAAACACAACTGTATGAATCTGCTTGCTGTTAAAACACAACTATATGAATCTGAATGCTAAAACACAACTGTATGAATCTGCTTGCTGCTAAAACACAACTGTATTAATTTGCTTGCTGTTAAAACACATCGTCAAGAAAACGGAGATGATAAGAACAATATTTGAATGGTGATGATGAACTCGGAGATGGTGGAGATGGAGAAGTGTTTTAATTTGATCCGGTGCTCTCCATCCTTTCTAAAGTTATCTTCTTCCATGATTGTAGTTATTTTTGGTAGGGATTGGGGTTTCTAAGATGGGTTTGGAGAGAGAGAGGGAAAATCGCGTGAAATTAGGGACTGGGTTTGACTGACGGTTATCTAATTGATTTAAAACACGATATATTGACAAAATTGCCCCTACTCTTTTAAAACAATGAATTAAATAAACTAAAAAATTACATGATTGTCATTGACTTCATCTTAACCATTAAACACACCCATTGGATGGCCCAGATCGCTTCCTAGACTTTCTAGGAAAAACACATTTTCCGCAGGATCCCTACTCTTAATATTAATTTATTATTTATTTAGTTAATATAAGATAAGAATAGATTTGATGATACCTTCAATGAATGACACGTGTCCAAAAGTTGGTTTCTTTTATTATAGTAAATAGATTATTTATTATTTATTATTTACGGACTATTTTTTTTTGAACGACAAATTTGGATCACTGACGGACCATTGGAGATCATTGTGCCACCAGCGGAACCACCCGATCGTATCCATCTCCACTAGGCATAATGCCTATACACCAATTCAAGAGGAAACCCAATCAATATGGGAAAAACCCCCCTTGTGAGAATCGAACCAGGACCTATTGGTCACAAAGTCTTATTTCACCATCAAAATACCACTAGGATATAAAGCCATAGGCATTTGCTAACTATTTAATTTTATAATATCACATTTAGTCAGATTTTAGATAACCGTGTCCTCATCTCATAAATATATACTCATTTTTTTCCTAGATTAAGAATGCATGTTAGATTAAAATAAATTAAGAAAAATTTACTCAAAAATTTAAACAAAAAATTAAGGAAACATGTATTAATAGGCTATAAGATAACTAAGATAAACAACATTAAATTTAGGGTGTTTTAGTGACTATTTAAAACAGTGTTACTTTTGCCAAAATACAAAACTCCACAACTTTAGTGGCAAAAAAAAAAAAATAACAAAGAAAAACACTAAAAATTCGAAAAAAATAAATGATTTAACTTTTTTTTTTGGCCTAGATCAAACGGAAAAACAAAGTTCTTAGGTATATTGCTTTAGTGTAATGTTGTAGGCTAGAGGTTAGGCAAAGCGAAAAAACTGTTTCGCAAAAACTTAAAAATGTTCGCATGTCATATACTGATACAAGAGTCGTTTATAATCAACATCTTGTCGCGTTTATAATCAACATCTTGTCGCAAAGTGCGGATTGACGTTAACTCGTTAAGAATAAAGACAAAGCAGGCTGTTTCGTTGGGTTCATCTGGTTTCTCGGTGTGAAGGATATGTCTCAGTTTGAGAGAAGCCTTAACCTAATAAAGATGAAGAACATCAAGTTATCGGTGAATATCGCTAAATATGCAAGAGGACCGTACTTCAGTCAAAGAGCCCCCCTTGAACGCCTCAGAATAGGTCCACCAGTCAATCTATCACCTTCTTGAGCCGTTGGCCTAGACTTTAGATATTATTTTGCTAATAACGTCAATCAAGTTAACAGGGCGATAGTCATTTAACGAAGTTTTTGGAATTAAAGAAATGAAAGAAGCTGCACAACTCTGCTAATCGTACCAGTGGTATGCAAACTCCCAAGGACATTGTAGAAATCTCCTATAGGCAATCAAAAATATGTTTGATGAAGGTGAAATTAAATTTATCTGGCCCCGGAGCAGTATCAATGTCGTATTCTCATAACACCTGTTTAATCTCCAATTAGGAAAATGATATTATAAGGCCTACAGGGTTGTTTGGATGTTTTGATTAGAGACTAATACAAACCTTGGTTTCCTATTCGATAATTGTAACACATATGAACAACCATGGTTTCTATGTTTTGATTCGACTGTCCCAATACAGTTGGGGTCAAGTTAACAACCTAAATGACCATTAACAACATATGAATTGTAGGGATGACATCAAAATTCTTAGTAAAACAAAGATTGAGCCTAAAAAAATATCTAATAAACAATTCATATCTGATCCAATACAGAAAGCCATGAGTCAAATCCTCAATATCTCACACAAGTTTAAGAATTCTTATACTTATGTCAACAATGGCTAACAAGGAATTTAAACATTACTAGGAACCATCCGAATGATCTTAGAACAACCCAGAAGATTTTGAGATACATTTAAGACGAAAAAAGAAAGGATGCAAAGACATTGAAAGGTCTGAACCCAGTGACTGAATCTCCCAATAAAAAAATATTTCTACTGTTTAAATGACATTCTGAAAATCAACTTCAGCTCTTCAAATATCTTTACTGGAACAACCCCTCAACAACCAAGTCTTGTGGTCTAACCACCAATTTATTCCTGTAACCAACATTTCAAGTTAAACGTTTTACTTAATCATTGTTTGCAATTTAATTAGTAGATAAGTTTGTAAGTTTTTGCATACCATAAGCACCGAAAAAAAAACAACACAACAACAATAATAACAAATTTTAAAATTATAAAATAAAAACCAATAACGAAACATACCTTAAGGATTTAAAAGAAACTCAATGTGACTTGGCTGGTTATGTGATTCAACATTAATAAGTTATCCGATGATCTTGAGAAGGGTATCAAGTGGGTCTTTTTCTACCACTTTTACTTTTAGATTCTTGAAATCATTCCATAAGGTAACGGCCTCCTCATCGCAAAACACCTCCACTTTATCAAAATCAAAATCTTTGATTGATTTTGGTAGCTCATCCAAACCCGTGCAACCCGTTGCGTCAATTATCTCTAGAGTATCCAACTCACCTATATGCGTTGGCAACTCGCAGAGGTTTAAACACTGGGATAGATCAATGATTCTTAATTTCTTAAGGTTTGTTATCGATTCAGGTAAGGTTGGGAGCTCTGTGCATGAGGCAAGCCGCAAAACTTCCAAATTTGATAAATTTCCAAAGTCCCCAGAAAGTGAGGTCAGCCTATGGCAATTGGTGATGCTGAGTTTTTTAAGGCAAATTAAGTTGCATAAACTTGCAGGAAATGTAACTAAATCATCACAAGATTCAATATCAAACTCCAAAAGGCTGGTCAACTTGTTGGGGAAATCTTTATTAAAATTGTTTCCTACTTTGCACATGATCAAGGACAATTTCCGCAGGTTCTCCAACATTAGTATGGTTTCACTAATTGAAGATATTGAAACATGATCCAACCTAATTTTAGTTAAACCAGACAGATGCTCTAGTGCAGGGAAATTCTGAATCTCCGAGAAGTGATATCCGTAGTTTGTGATTATTAAAACCTCCAAACTCTTCATGTTGTGCATAAAGTGTGGAAAGGGATTCACATTTGACATGAAATTCAATACAAAAACTTTCACTTTTGGGGCTTGAACTTCATTCCGTGTTGAATAGAATCTTTCATCTATCGTCACGCCTAATAGAATAAAAAGAATAGAAGAGTATTATTTTTATAGTAATCGACGTAAAAAACATCCTGGAAATAAATCAAACAAACCTGTGGTAATTGACAATATACAGGCGTTGACAATTTGGGGCAACAGAGGAAGATCTTGTCCATCCGTATTTATAATTAACCTTTCTCTTTGTTCTATTGACTCTTTTTCGCTTAAATGAATAGCCAATTCCCTCATCATATCATGTTGTGTAACAAATTCTTCCTCACAATGGTGGGCAATAGCCGGTATATGTTTCCTACAATGTTTATAACCAACCACCAACTCTTATCTTTTAAGATGTATTAGATATCAAGGGGCTCCTTTATTGTAGATGAAATAGATGAATTAAAAGAAAAAAGGATAAGCTAGAAATATAGTCTGATGACACAATTTAAATGCAGTAGATAGAGCAGACAAAATAGAGATAAAACTAGAATATAACTTTTATTGTTTAAACATACACACACAAAGTATGTACAACCCACCAACTGTTTAATGAATCACGATACGTATATATAGTAATCAAAGAGACACCATTAACCAACACACCCTTTCGAGGTGGTTAATAAACTATCCTAATAACTAACTTTTAACTTCCCTAATAACTAACTTAATAACAAGACTTTAGAATATAATAGAAGATAGGATAATAATGTTCCTTTTATATAGTCTAGATTAGTGTTTAACAAGATCCTTGTTTTATAACATGTAAGTAAAACATTTAGATGCTTAAGAACTTACTTTAGGTGCTCTAAGATTTGTAGGTAAAACATGATTAGAATTTCAAATAATATAACCTACATACAGGTTGTGCTAGTACCTTTTGGGCAGCCAAGTTGCAAGGTTTCTAGAAGAAAGCGTATCAATGCTGACCATGGTAGTCAATCCCGTATCATCGTCATGGTTGTACAAATTGGCCCACATGTCCATAAGTGTTGTAGTAGCTATCTTCTGATCTTCAGGAAATAATCCCAAGTCCATATAACAATGTTTGATTTCAGGTTCTTCATCGAAAAGATAGAAACTCTTTTCTAAACACTCTTGTATAGACTTGTGAATCAATTTACTCCCTTTAGACAGATTTTTCGCCATTATTATCCAGCTTGATAGATGTTTCCCCTTTAGCGAACTACCAATCACACTAAGGGCCAGTGGATGATTCTTGCAACACTTGACCAACTACAAAAAAAAATACTTAGAAGATGTAACATCCGAGAAACGAATACTAAAAAACCGAAAAGGGTTTGGCTACATATACCTTGACAACAAGGTCATCTGGTATACTAATCTTACTATGTTCTGAAAATGCTGAGCGGTGGAATAGACTGGTGGCATCTTGATCGTTCAAAAGTTGCAGTTCATACCGATTGAATCGTCTAAACCCCTCCCGAGATGTGACCAGAATCCTGTATCCGGGTGACTTGAACATGAATTTCTCAATAATGGATTCAGATCGTACGTCATCAAGTACTAATAGTATTTCAGATTTATTCGCCAAAAAGCGCCCCCACTGCAGGAATGCATCTTCATCACTATCAAAATCGTGCGGTTGGTTCCTCCTAAGTAATTTTTGTATGATGACTTTTATGTTGTATTTCTCTGGGATTACAGCATGATAGATGTTTTCACCAAATTTTTCTGTTCAAATTAGAACAATATTATTTATATTTATTAATTAGTAAGTGTTGAACTTTCATCCATTTATGATTTGTAAAACACATAACTTGTTACCTTTAATATCAGGATCATGGCAGAGCATTGTTACAAGAGTGGTCTTCCCACACCCTCCAGCAGCCGAAACAACTACAACCGAGCAATCACCGTTTGAAGAATCCTGAAGCACCATGGGCTTCAACTTCCTAAGCTGATCATCAAATCCTATAGCAACACACTTTTCCAACGGGACACCACTTGGACTCCCTTTCTCTAACTCTCTCGTCAAACATCTCAGCTCCACCAACATTTCAGCTCCATTCCTCGCAATCTGAAACTGAAGGTCATAATTCACATACTTCAGCAACAATTTATTCATTTTGTCCAACTTGGAAGCATGGCTGTATCTCTTCCGAAAATCCCATTTGACATTCTCACATTTCCGGACGAGCTTGTCTGCTTCTTTGAACAGAATCATGATCTCCTCTGTTTCCACTTTCCGCCGATCCAGTTCTTTGTTTAGTTTCTCCATATCCTCGAAGATAGGCCCCATTCTCTGTATATTTGCTTGCATTTCCTTGAGTTCGGATTTAAAATGCAATGTTTTTGTTATCACGTGTTTGATCACATCTGATAGTTCAGAAAAGGCTTCTCCTAACGCAGCTCCTAATAATAATTCAGCCATTGAAGAACTGAAAAAATTTCAAAGCGTCTAAGATCATGTCCACATTAAAATTGTATTATGATCGGAAAAAGCGTTTGAGTTCATTGAAAATTAAATATTAAAATTCATAACTTGACTCAAACCTTTATCTAAAGGAAATGACTATATACATAATGAACTCATTCGCTAGTATTCAACTTTTTAGCCAAAATGATTTACTCTCGGTGATACTTTGTTAATAAATCTTTTCACTCTACCAATTATTTGGTGAATCATGACTCATGAGCAAATAATATATGCATTCATTTTCGTTGTGACCTCGTTTTATTTAACCTTAGATATATTAGGACGCTCATATATGAGACTATCTAGTTTTGGGTGTTTCCCAAGATCAATAACAGTCTACTAAATCCCATTCTTTGGTACTATGTAAATCATTTGCATAATTTGATTATAACATATGAGAATGTTAGCAACTAACTAATTTCATTTGGCTCATTCTCCGGCGTCCCTCTACTTCTCCGGCGGCCGGCGGCTCGACGTTTAGTCGGTTTTTGCGGTTAGTGTGCGGGGTCGCTTACACTAAGCTTGACCCTTCATCCTAACAGTATCACCGGCTTTTCCATTCGCTGTCCGGGGTCGGTTTTCCTTCTTGTTTTTCTCAGGCCCCTTCTCGCCGGTGGCTCGACGAAGGAGTGGCATCTTGAATAGCGTCTAAGGTTGCCTGTTCTCCAGCTTGGCTGTGGTTGAAGGCCTACCTTCGTCTCTATTTGGGCTGTTTCATTGCTTCCATTCGCTACTCGGGTCAAGGTGGTCTCGTCATGGATTTTGATGATGATGGATGGGGAGTGCAGAAAAGTAAACGAAGATTTGGAGGGGGGTCTGTTCAGACCTCTTCTGACATCACTAAGCTCTTCGTTGCCAATATTCCCCAAGGTTGTCGGCCTTGGGATCTGGCAAATGCTTTGAGACCCTTTGGGGAGTTAGCGGGGGCCTTCATAGCCAAGAAGAAAGATAAGGGAGGAAGAATCTTCGGTTTTGTCAGCTTCAAAGGAGTTAGAGACCTGGACGAACTCCTGGGCAGTTTATCAAACTTTAAACTGGGTGGCAATAAGCTGGAGATCAACGTAGCTTTGTTTGCTAGGGAGAATGGGGGTGCCAAATCGGTTTCCGGGGTAGGTGGAAATATTCCGAAGGTTTCTGGCGGTTTCGGAGGAGGTGGGGTGCCTAAGGTCAGGGGCAACAATGCTGTGAAAAAGGGAGTCTCTTTCTTGGATATTCTCACTAACAAGTCGAGTGTTATCGGGGAGGAAGATAAGGTGGTCTTGGATCCGTCTAGTCTTTCGTTGTCCTCTTTGGTGGGGAGAGCGGTGGTTGGACGTGCTTTGGGTTTTGAGGAACTTAAGCAATTTAAATCTGAGATATCTTCTGCTGGGGTTAAAGCAGCCAACTTTCAGTACCTTGGCGGGCTTACCGCTCTTATCTCCTTTTTTGACGGGGATGCTACGAGTCTGTTTCTTGAGGATAAGGAGGTGTGGGGAAGGTGGTTTTCGAGTCTCAGTCCGTGGATAGGCCAATCCCTCCCTTTCGAACGTCTTGCATGGGTCTTAATTCGAGGCGTTCCACCTCACCTGGTCTCGAGAGATGTTTTTAATTCTATAGGCAAAAAGTATGGTAAGGTGGTCCACCCTTCTCAGTTCTCTGAGTCGGATGGTGATTTATCTTTTGATCGGGTGGGCATTCTCACCGATTCGGGTAATAGAATCAACGGAGTGTGCAACCTTTGCTGGCAAGACAAAAGGTTCAGAATATGGGTGGTTGAAGAGTCTGATCTCTGGATCCCAGATTTCTTACAGGAAGAAGAAGAATCGGAGGGTGTCTCGTCGGAGCTGGGGGATTACCGGAACGAAGAATTCAGACAGGTGCATGCGAATGATCTGCCCGAGAAGAGTGGGAATGTTGATTTGGAAGCTGAAGAGGTTATTCCAACTCCCGAGGTAGATTTTAATAAGAAAGAGAAAGAAGTTTTTGCGGCGCGTGGATGTGGGGCTCAGTCTTCGGAATATTGTAATAATGTGGGGTCAGGAAACTTTAACAGTATTGCGTTAAAAAAGGGGCCGGTTATTAATAAGGTGGGTTCGGACTCTTGTGGGCCTTCTTTCAAAGATAATTGGGTTAATATGGTGGCCCAAACTTCACCTAGGCCCAGGAAACGTAGAAGAGGGGAGGATTTATTTTGTCTAGATGATCAGGAAGGCCCTTTTACGGAAGAAATGAATTCAGGAATGGGGTCAGGTAATAAGGAACAGGAGGATTCTCACAGTCTGTTCTTTAACCTCAATAAATCCCCAGAAACATCCGGCCAAGCGGATCTAGCTACTCCGGTGATGGAAGACCCAGTAGGTGAGGATACATCAGGGCAGGTCAGTCCAGAGGAATTGATTGAAGGTGAAGTTCAGGAAACTATTAAATTTGGCAAACTAGTGGGGGTTAACTTGGAAGGTTTGGCTGGGAATGTTGATAAGGTCATCAGGGAGGAAGGTATTAATGTTGTTGTCAAATGAATATGATTTCTATTAATATTAGGGGTTTTGGGGTTGAGAAGAAGGCTAAGTGGATAAGGGATCTAAGGAGAGCCGAAAAAGTTCAGATGTTATTTGTTCAAGAAACAGGTAGATCGTCGATTGCGGATGCGGATATCTCTCTTTTCTAGGGAAATTCGAACTGGGAAAAGGAAGTAGTGGACCTTTCTGGAAGATCTGGAGGTCTGCTTATTATTTGGGAGAAAGGGGTTTTTTCTTTATGCTCCTCAGTGAAAGACCCTAATTTCCTTTGTTTATCAGGTAAAATTAAGGGGAGTAGTGATGTTTTTAATTTTGTTAACGTCTATGCCCCGCAAAATCAGGTGGCCAAAAGAGATCTTTGGGGCAGGATTTTGAATATCATGAACTCTTCGGCCGGGTTTTGGTTTTTTGCCGGGGATTTTAACGTTGTTAGAGACCCGGGAGAAAGGAAGAACTCGAAATTTAAACCTAGTTGTGCTAAGGAATTTAATGATTTTATCTATGAAGCGGAGCTTTGTGAGTACGAGCTGAAGGGGTCTAAATTCACGTTTATGGTGGAAGGTTTAAATGGCAGAAAATTCAGCAAGATCGATCGGATTTTGGTTTGTAAGAATTTTCAAAATAAGTGGCCAGAGGCTTGCGTAAGGGTGTTACCCCGTGGATATTCGGATCACAATCCAATCCTGGTCTCTATAAACAATTTGAACTTTGGCCCGAGGCCGTTTAGGTTCTTTAGTTCTTGGTTGGATAGGGCGGATTTTGACAAAGTGGTGGAGGACGCTCTTACTGATTTTAATTTCTCGGGCCCGCCTGATCTAAGACTTCTTAACAAGTTTAAACTTCTTAGAGAAAAAATCAAAATTTGGCGTGATGATTTAAGATTTAAAGAAGGGGAAGAGGTGACCAAAGCTAAAGAAGACCTCGAAGAGTTGGACTCGGCTATGGAGGATAGGGACTTAACCGAAGAAGAAGAGTGGGTTAGGTTGGAATGCAAGAGGAAAATTCAGTTTTTGGAAGATATGAAGGCTAAAGACATCAAACAAAGGGCTAGAACTCGTTGGGCGGCGGAAGGAGACGACAATACCGCTTTTTTTCATGGTATGGTTAATAACAGAAAAGTGTCTAATGGTATTCCCGGTCTTCTGGTGGATGGAGTTTGGGTCTCTAAGCCTAAATTGGTTAAAAAAGCGGTCCATTATTTTTTTCAAAGCTAAGTATAAGGAGGATATGCCAGTTCGGCCTAATCTGGAATGTTTTTTCAACAATAAGCTTCCAGAGGTTGAGGCTAATGCTTTAATATTGAAGTTCTCTAAAGAGGAGATTAAATTGGCGGTCTTCGAGTGTGGTAGCGATAAATCCCCAGGCCCGGATGGTTTCAATATGAAATTTATTAAAAGATATTGGGATAGGTTCGAAGCTGATTTTTTGGATATTCTTGAAAGGTTCTATGAAGATGGTTCATTCTCGAGGGGTTGTTACTCGTCTTTTATAACTCTCATTCCTAAATCGAAGGACCCGAAAGATTTAGGCGATTACCATCCCATTACCCTTGTTGGGATCCTTAATAAGGTAGTCTCCAAAGTTTTGGCTAATAGGCTGAAACTTGTGATCGGTTCGGTGATCTCAAACTCGCAATCAGCTTTCTTGAAGGATAGGATGATTTTGGATGGTCCGTTGATCCTTAACGAGGTCGTGACGTGGACTAAGAAAACCAAACGTAAAGCTTTCGTTTTCAAAATTGACTTTGCCAAAGCCTGTGATAATGTCAACTGGGATTACGTGATTTCGGTGATGACTCAATTAGGTTTCCCTCCTAGGTGGTGTCGCTGGATTTATGGAATTTTAGCCTCGTCCCGGGCAGCGGTCCTCGTCAACGGGTCCCCTACATTCGAGTTCAATTGCACAAAAGGTATGAAACAAGGCGACCCAATCTCTCCTTTTTTATTTTTAATAGTCATGGAAGGATTCTCCGGTATGATTCGGAAATCAGTTGAAGTGGGAGCTTTGGAGGGGATCAAGCTCCCCAGTTCCGGCCCGATTCTTTCTCACCTGTTATATGCGGATGATTGTGTTTTTCTCGGGGATTGGTCGGAGAACAATCTGAAAACGGTTTTAAAGTTACTTAGGTGTTTTTACTTATGTGCTGGCCTTAAGATCAATATTAAGAAGTCGATTCTGTTCGGAGTGGGAGTGGAGGCTGCTGAGGTTAATAGGATGGCTACTATTCTTAACTGTAGAGCTAGGGAATTCCCGTTTATTCATTTAGGGATTCCGGTTGGAGCCAAAATGCACAGAATCCATAGCTGGAAAGCCGTTTTTGATATCATACATTCCAGGTTAGCGAAATGGAAGGCTTCGGTGCTATCTATCGGAGGCAGGTGGACTCTAATTAAATCGGTCCTTGAAAGCATCCCAAACTACTATTTTTCGTTGTTCAAAGACCCTGTGGGTGTGGTTAACGGTTTGGAGAAAGTCATTAGAAAGTTTTTGTGGGGGGGTAATAGTGAAGTGTATAAAATTCCGTGGGTAGCTTGGGACCGGCTTGCGCTTTCGGTTGATAAAGGCGGTATCGGTATTACCAAACTGTCCGATGTGAATATTGCTTTATTGTTGAAATGGTACTGGCGTTACTTAACAGAGGAAAATGGTTTATGGAGGAGGGTCATCGACTCTATTCATTCTGGTAGGAATGATTGGAGCCTTATTCCGAGAAATAATAACATAAGAGGAGTCTGGAAGAATATTATTTCTGAAGTGGGAAAAGCCAAAGTGGGACCGGTGAAGCTTTCACAAAATTCTCCGGAAAAACTGGGAACGGCGAGTCTCTCAAGTTTTGGTTGGATCCTTGGGCAGGTAACAGGCCTCTTAAAGATAGTTTCCCTTCATTATTTCGGCTCGATGTTAACAAATGCTATCGGGTGTGTGAAAGATATAACTCTGGGTCGAACTCTTTTTCCGGAAAATGGGTTTGGTCTAGGCCGCCTGCTTCCGTTTCTGAGATTGAAGAGCTGATCATGTTGGAGAATCGGTTGAGAGGTTTATCTTTATCTGAATCTAGAGATTGCTGGGAATGGATTGGAGGAAATCGGAAGGATTACTCAGTGAAAGAGGTTAAAAATTTTTAAGGAGTGGGCTCGATTGCAGCAACAATTTCGTGTTTAAATGGCCGAATTGGATACCGAAAAAGTGCAGTATTCTCATTTGGAGAGCAGAGATGGAGAGAATTGCAACTTTAGATGCCCTTATTAAACGAAGATGTTTCAACGGAGACCCTATTTGCCAGCTTTGTGAAGAGAGTGATGAATCGGCCGCTCATCTTTTTTGCTCGTGTTCTATGGCCTCCAACATCTGGTTTTTGATCAGCCAATGGTGTAAAATTTGTCCGATATTCGTGTTTTCCATTAAAGATCTGGTCACAATTCATGAATTCGCTGGGCTGCAGAAGAAAGCTAAAGTGGCTCTTCAAGGGATAATTCTGGTGGGTTGCTGGTGCATCTGGTCGGCCAGGAACGATTGTAGGTTCAATAACATTAGAAAAAGTTTCATAGATATTTTTCATGACATAAAAGTGTTAGGCTTTCATTGGTACCGCAATAGATCGAACAATAGGAATTTAAGCTGGAGTGACTGGTGCTCTTTTAACATCTTGTAATCGGTTTTGTTGGTTGTTTGGCTGCCCTTGTTTTTGGGCTAGTCTGTGAATAATAGTTAACTTTCAAAAAAAAAAATATGAGAATGTTGGACAAAGACACTTGGTCGACTTAGGGGGGCGGTCCACTTGGTCTGGTGCATGCGGGTAGGGGTTGGCTTGGGTAGTTGCCGGTGGTTTAAAGGGGAGGGTATGAGAGAGATAGAGACAGAGAGAGAGTAGCGTGTAGGGGAAAGAGAGGGGAGTGTAAAAAGGTGGTCCAAGGTTTAGGGTAGTAGTGTCATTAAAAGGGTAGTTTAGGTATTAAATGGTCTAACTGACATGGAGCAACGAAATTGGAGGGTGATAGGGTAGGAAGCGCAAGTGGCCCTTCCCCCTTAGGCCACTCGGTGTAGGGCTCAGCTTGGCCTGTCCTGGCCCGTCGTCGGACCTCAACACGATACCTGGCTTCACGCCCTCGTCCTAATCGTCGCCTCCCAGACGTTGATGATGGGCAGATAAGGAAAAAAAACATGCCATTGTCAAACGGCTATAATTAAAAAAATCAATTTTCAAAAAAAGCAACGGCCATATTATTTAAATATTAAAAAAAAATAATAATTTTACTTATAAATACATCAAAATCACCCCATTTTTTACCCACTTCAACAAATTCTCTCTCTCAACTTTATACAATTCTTCTACTTTTTATACAACTCTTCTACTTTTTATAACATTCTTCTACTTTTGTCATGGATCCATACAACCCGAACAACCCAAACCCGAACCAAAACGTTTTTACGGTACCCGGCTACTATCAACGTTTTTACGGTACCCGGCTATCCTACGATGGAACCGAGTTGGTCATCCTCGCAATTTTCTCTCAACGCTTTCTCGGGTTTCCAACGAACACCCAACGCTTTCTCGCATATGAACCAACTCCAATCAATGCAACAAATGCAATTGTTACAACAAATGATGATGCGAAACCCGTTCAATTCGCAACTTCAATCTCAACCACAACCTTTGCCAACATCGGTAGAATCATCTCACCAACCACAACCCGTAGAAGATGACGTCGAATGTGTTCCGGAGACGCAACTGCAATCCTCGAACGGAAAAAAGGAAAACAAGTGGCGGGTGACAAAGATCAACTTTCGAAATCCAAGGCAAAACCTTGGACAAGGATCGAGGAGGAGGTGTTAGCGAAGGCGTGGGTTAGCATATCCAAAAGCCCCATTGTCGGTATGTAAAAATATATAAATTTTATACTTAAAATATATAAATTTTAAAATTTTTTTACATTCTAAAAATATAGGTAACAACCAAACAAACGAGGGGTATTGGAAAGTGGTATTAGCAAAGTTCCTTGCGATTATGGAACAAGGTCATTATCACGAGGTCGACTCCATCTCTTCGAAGTGGCGAAAGATGCAACCGGTCGTGAACCGGTTTGCGTCGATATATAATAATTTATATACTAGTAATCGTCGTAGTGGGATGAGTGACGGAAATATTTTCAAAGAGGCGATGCATAAATACGAAACTACGCATGGGGCCGTTTTCCCACACGTACGGGCTTGGGATGTTTTGCGAACCAATAACAAGTGGGTGTCGGTTCCAAACGAGGTTGCAATGGCTAACCGACAAAGAACCTCGGAGACCGGTAGTTATAATGCGGGGAGCTCGAACGCACGATGCCAAATAAATATAAACGACGAGCCCGAATTTGACGAAGAAGAGTACGAGGTTCGAGAGGAGGAACGTCCCCAGGGCAGGCTTGGTTTTAAAAAGCGAGAGGCGCACAAAAGCGACGAGGTCAAAAATTGAGGCGCAAAGCGCAAAAGCGGTGGGCTTTTCGTACCCGAAGCGCAAGATGTATATATAATTTTTTTTATATATCCCATAGGTTTTTAGCTTCCTTTAACCAAAATATAGCTATAAGTAAGGCTTTTACACCATTTTAATTACATGTACAAGTCAAAAACCCAAAGTACAACAGTTTTATGCAGTAAAACGCCTAAGTTACATGAGGCGCGCGCCTCAGGCCAAAAAGCCCACAAAAAAAAATCAAAAAATGCGCCTTTTGGTCGCTTCCTGTAATTACACAAGGCGAGAAGCAAAAAATCCCCAGGCCCTGCGCCTAGGCGCGCCTAGGGCGCGCTTTTTAAAACCAAGAGGGCAGTGACAAATTCAAAAAGGTGGCGCCTGCAAAAAAAGAAGCCGCAAAGGGGGGCGATTCCAAAATAGACGAGTTTATGGCCCAGTTCAAAGCGTATACCGAGGTCACAGCCCAAAAGGCAAAAGCGAAGGAACGTGAGATGGAAGAAAGGGTTCGGTTAAAGAATGAAAAGAACGATCATAAAGATTGGGAGATAATCACAACAGATATAAACAATTATCCGGAAGAAGACCGAGCGATTTTAAAAAAAATTGAAAGAAAAGATCGCTAAAAAGTGGAGTACTTCTTAGGATTTTTTTTTAGGTTATTTTTTTTAACTTATGTAATGTTTGGTTTTTAATATAATGTAATGTTTGGTTTTTAATATTAATGATTTTATTTTTATATCTTATTAAATTAACTAGGTGGGGTAGGGTCATCAACCATTTCCTTAGTTTCATCCTTGGAGGGGGCATCCTCCAAGGACTATGACGTGACGATAAAGTGGAGGGTCATCCTCCAAGGACTACCCTCTCCCGACCGAGTAGCCTTATAGCTTGAGTATATACCAACTACTACCATGCTTGCAAATTCCATTTCTTGAGTTTATATCTATATCGATTATCGAATGAAACATAATTCGATTGGCCATACTTAGACTATGTTGTAGGAATGGTATTATTTATCACTAAATTTGGTAACACATTATTCATCCTCTATAATTTTTAATATTTTTTGAAAGTCGTTGTGAATGGATGATAGAGAAAATGTAATTATAAAAGTAAAACAAAAGTATTATTTAATTAATATTTGAGAGAAAATGTAGTGATTTTAAGTGTAATTATAGAGATGGAGAATCAATTGTGAATGCTCTAAGGGTACTACTAAAGTCAAATGATCGTTAAAACTCAAATATATATTTAGATAGGATTAGTAGTTCCGCTTGTGGCACGATGACACTCTAGTGGTCCGTCAGTGGGCCAAATTTGTCGTTAAGAAAGATAGGATTTGTTGTTTTTAAGTGATATAAAGTTAAAAAATCTATAGTTGTGTTTCTTGAAAGTTTGATTTTTATTTCCGTGCAGTATTTTCATATTTGTTGAAATCACTTGCCAACTTTAGTTAGAGCATTCTTATCAAGGTCCAACATGATCTAAAATAATGGTTAAGTATTAGTATAAAACAACAATCGATGTCTATTGCTTATTGTTTCAAAGCGAGTGATATGTACCTTAAAAGTATCTTATCTCTCACACTTTAATCAAACATTATGTATAAGGTCTCGTGGTAAATTACTTTCAAAGATGTAACTATTAACTAAGGCATGCAGACAGGGGCGGATTTATGTAGAAAGAACGGGTTCCCGGGAACCCAGTCGGTTTTTAATTTTTAGTGTAAATATATATAAGAAACTGAAAAGGAACCCATAAGTAAATTATAAAGGGAACCCATAAACAAAACAAGCCTTGGTTCCACTGGTAAGTCCGCGCTTTTCTTCTTGAGTTACCCAAGTTCGAATCCCGTTTCATTACTTTTTGTTCCTTTTTTTTTCCTCTTTTAATCTTTTTTCTTTAATGTAATAAAACCCTTTTAGGGTTATGTCACAACTCACAAAACATACGCCGCAAGCACAGAACAATAACGAACAGAAGAGTGACTGAACATCAGCAGCTCCACACCTCTCCGCCGATTGCTCCGTCGCTCCGCCTCCGGCCCTCCGCTGCTCGGCTGCTACACCGCTCCGCCACCGGCACACCGCCGATTGCTTCCGAGTTCAGCGATTAAGGTTAGTTATACATCTGAATTTGTCAATTTGGTATACATCTGAATTTGTCAATTTGGTAGTTAAACTTGAATTGGGGTTTTTAAACTTGAATTGGTGCTGAAAGTTTCAGTTTGCATCTGAATTTGTCAATTTGGTAGTTAAACTTGAATTGGGGTTTTTAAACTTGAATTGGTGCTGAAAGTTTCAGTTTACATCTGTTGTTTGTTTTATTTAAGTTAATATTGCTGCTGAAATTGGGTTTTTGAGTTGAGAATAAACAGGTTTTGATGTATGTTTTAAACTTGAATTTGGTAGTTAACCTAAAATTATTGTTTGTAGGCAACTTGTGTATACATTATTTCTGATTCTCAGCAAATGGATTCGGTTTTTGATTATTTTTTAGTTGTGTTCAAAAATTACATGAAGTGAACACACCAGTTTGATTCTTCAATGCAACAACATTTGGGTATGGTTTTATGGGTTCTGAAATTATTGAAAAGTAGGGGTCAACACAACAATTTCTTCATCTTGTCATGCTTAGACTATTAGAGGAGATTTAGCCGAGTCATTTGGTTCACTAACTTCCAAAGATGATAGGGAAAAAGTGACTTTAGTGATAAAGTCCGACCCGACTTGACTTTAGAAATCACTTTAGAGAAATGTGTTTATTTGGAGACGAAGATAGATAATAGGATAGATATCTTTAGCGATAAAGCCCGACCCGACCCGAAAATTCTAACGTCGGGTTGAACGAAATTCGAGCACCGAAAAAAGTGAACCCAGTGGAAAAAAATCCTGGATCCGCCACTGCATGCAGAATCTCTTAGGGTAGTCGTCCTATTTTTCCCAGATTTCTACATGTGACACCTCAGCTTCACATTAAATTTTTCTTCACTTTTCTTAGATTTCCTCAAATTGTATGGTGTCGTTCCAGTTTTCCGCTGATTTCTCCAAAACTAAACTATTATAACTTAAATTAAACTAAAAATAAACAGAATTTTTATATATTTGATTTACAATAGTTTAAGGTTATTTTTAAAAGGAATAATGAATTTTAATAATCCAAACTATTATCTGATGGTCGGCAACGGTCCCAACTTCAAAAAACTAGCTTCGATCCCGAAGCTATTGTTATTTATTTTCACTTTAAGACCATATCTATGTTGTGAATTAGTTATATTATAAGGAATGGTTGTGAATGAGAGTGAGTTGTTGTGGGTGGACAACAGAAAAAATGTTACTGTAAATACATGAGAAACACTGTTCATCGCTATATATAATTTTTAAATATTTTTTTAAAGTATTTGTAAGTGTAGAAGAGAGAAAAGCTAATTATAAATTATAAAAAAATATTAAATATTATTAGTTAAAATGAAAGAATATAGAGATTTTTAATGTAATTATTGGAATAAGTACTAGAGATCATATGTGAATGCTCTATAATACCATTATTGGATTGCATGTTTATATTTGAATTGAACCTACCAAGTTACAATTTTGGATTGCATGTTTATATTTAAATTGAACCTACCAAGTTATAATTTAAGGGTTTCAATATTATTTATTTGTTTTCGTTATTTATCTTTGGGTTATTGGATTTTAATAATCCTAAGTTTCATCTGTTGGTCGATAATAATCCTAACTTTAAAAATTCCCTCTAACGATTTCAACTTGTAAGAAATTTGGCTTCCATTGATCATTTTATAACATATAAGAATTTAGCCTCCTTAATAGATTGATGTGCACCTGCAACCTCCTGAATTGAATTAAGTGTACCTACAGTTTGAAAAGTATCGATAGGGGCCAAATTCTTACTGAAAACCAATAATCAGCACAACTGAAGTTCGAAGAAAAACGCAGCAGCATGCTTTTACATTTATTAGTTAATGGGTCAGACTTAATATGTTTTATTTATTTTTTGTTATGGCCGTAGGCCAACAATATGTATGGGTCGAATTCTAGAAAGTCCATTAGGGTTATGTTTGTTTAGTTTGGGCCTATTATATGAAACGATGTGTGTGTGAGGGAATAACTGACACAACGGTTATACAGGAATCGATACATTGATTCCCCGAAGTCGTACCCCTTCAAACGCATCGCTTCATCATGTATAAATAGGGTTTCTAACAATCAGTTATGTACACAATACAGTTCAGTTATCAAGTTTAAAGTTTATCAAAAGTGTAGTTTGTTTCGGTTAGTATTTTACGAGTTCGTTCAGTTTCTTTCAGGTTTATTTTCGATCATGTATTGGTGCGAGAAGTGTTGTGATTATGTTGATGATTGTTATCATCCCTCTACTCCGAAATCTTGGACCTGGGAAGCCTGTGGTACCAATACCAACATTGGTATCAGAGCCGAAGGTTCTACCAATAGCAAGGAGAAGAAGGATGACGGGTTCGGAGATTGTCTTAGGGTGACCAAGACTAAATCGGTTGGTGCCGATTCACGCAATACCGGAAAGAACAAGGGAGAGTGCGGCCAGTGCAGCGGAAGGAAGAGCAAGTACGCGCAGGGGAAGCCATCCACTCATTCTTGGAAGTCGCCAATTAACAAGTTCCCCAAGAAGATGATTCCGAAAGAGTTTTTCAAGAAATCAAGTTTGAACAGTACTGGACGAGTGGGAAGACCAAGGAAAGCAGGGATCTGGTGTTTCACGTATAAGCAATTCGGTCATATTGCATCCATTTGCCCAAGTAAGTATATCAATCTTAGTCCTTTACCGGAAAGACGATGATTATTTAGTAAAGGATACTTGCGCAGAGGAATGAGAAACAATATGGGTAGTTGATCCCACTTTTAAAACACACATGAAAGGCAACCGAAATTTGTTTAAAGTGTTCAAAAGACACTTTGCGGTTATAACCAACGAGAAACGGAAGGAGTTCTCGTTCATACACGACATCGGCGAAGTTAAAGTTCCGGTTGGTGGAAAGAATAAGAAAATCCCTTGTGAGATTTATTTGCCAAAAATGAGACGCAATCTTCTTAGTCTAGAACAATTACTATACCAAGGGATTGAAGTGGTTACTTCGGGTGACATGTGTACTTTGAAAAGGATGTTTGGTGATAGGGCGAAAGGTTTTGATGTATTCGAAAATAAATCCGAAGTGGATTTAGAGCAAATATACTTATATAAGTTCTACGAGAACTTAGATCTTGAAAATGGATACCTCAATGAGAAAGAAAAGTTGCATGAATACGTCGAAGATTTTTATGAAAAAGAATTTGAAGTTGAGAGGCAGAAAAATAAAGAATGGTTTGGAGAAGGCACTTTGGGTACGAAGAAAGATGAGGTTGAATATTCCAAAAGGGCAAAGTTAGGTTTGATAATGGATGGTATAGAAGAGAATCCACTAGAATATCGAGAAGTAATACGAAAAAAGGTTGTGATAATTGCATAAGATGAGGAAGATGTGATAGAGAATGATGTCATAATCGAAAGTTGCCTGGATGTGCTAGATTTGATCATATTGCATGAGGAATTAGTAGGGCATGAATTATTCTATAAGGCTAGCATGGAAAAAGTAATAAATTGGTTCATACCATATTTTCTTGGTATATGAAGAAAGCGAAATGCCACCGACACTTCTAAACTGGAAACCCATTGATTTGGTTACACTTTACAAGGTTGTTAAAGAGCATGGTGGTTTCAAGAAAGTAGTACAAGATACTGCATGGGACAAGATAGCAATTCAATGTGGTCTCGATTGTGATGATCATTTTGGAGCAAAGGTTGCATATGTTCGATACATCGAATTAGTGGAATGGTACTTTGAAGTTATGAAGATCAAGCGCGAGAAGAGTGGAAACAAGTATGAAGCGGAACTAGTGCTGTAGGATCGGATTGCGATCTGAATGAGTCGTTCGGAAGAGCTCTAGTCCGTTTCAGAGGCGGAAACTAAAAAACGGATGTAAAAACAGCTTGAATATCACTTTAAACGTCTTGTATATTGATTTAATAGCAAATACAATCACAAGGAATATCGGCAGCACCTCGGTATCAAATCTGGAATTCTTACAAATGAATAGCTCTCATGCCCATTTATAGTGTTCCTGGTTTCTTTTGAAAACACACATGTCAGCTTCAATAGAAACCTTTCAAGAGAAACCTACAAGTTCCACTTTCAAGAGAAACCTACATATATGACTTTATGCACGAACAGAACCGCAACAAGTCCAAGACTCGATATAAGACGAAGACGACAGATGAATGCACCAACAAGTGCGAAAGATGATGAAGAAATCAACGTGATCGAAAGCGAAGATGAACCTGATTTGGTGATCATAGTCGAGGTCACCGACAAGAAAGACGAGTAGCATGAAAGGCGAACTACGGCTGCACTGATTAGGAGGGAAAATGAAGACTGATAATCAGCACAACCGGAGTTCGAAGAAAAACGCAGTAGCATGTTTTTACATTTATTAGTTAATGGGTTAGACTTAATATGTTTTATTTATTTTCTGTTTGGGCCGTAGGCCAACAATAGGTATGGGTCGAATTCTAGAAAGTCCAATAGGGTTATGTTTGTTTAGTTTCGACCTATTATATGAAAAGATGTGTGTGAGGGAATAACTGACACAACGGTTATACATGAATCGACACATCGATTCCCTGAAGTCGTACCCCTTCAAACACATCGCTTCATCATGTATAAATATGGCTTCAAACAATCAGTTATGTACACAATACAATTCGGTTATCAAGTTTGAAGTTTATCAAAAGTGCAGTTTGTTTCGGTTAGTATTTTACGAGTTCGTTCAGTTTCTTTCAAATTTATTTTCGATCATGTATTGGTGCGAGAAGTGCTGTGATTATGTGGATGATTGTTATCATCACTCTACTCCGAAATCTTAGACCTGGGAGGCCTGTGGTACCAATACCAACACTTACAAGTTAGGATCACCGGAGAGACTTTTTAGAGTTGTGATTATTATCGGGCAACATGTGAAACTTAAAATTATTAAAATCCAATAGACCCTTATCTTTTTACTGAATGGCAGTTTTTTTCACTTTATTTAATTTGAGTAAACTTGCAATTATAGACAACGTATATGATTTTTAAATTCTTTAGGGTTGATCTACACCCATTTTCCTATTCGTACCCCTTGTGAGAGAAAAATGGGGGTCTTATCTGTAAATTTGTGAGAGGAGAGGTACATTTAGTACCACACTTTCTTTCTTTGTACAGTGTATTATTTTTTATTATAGCCGGTGTACGATTTTTTATTTCTTTATACAGTGTGTACGATTTGCAATTATAGCCTGTGTGTACGATTTTTTATTTCTTTATACAGTGTGTACGATTTGCAATTATAGCCGGTGTGTACAATTTTTTATTTCTTTTGTACAGTCTGTATGATTATAACAGTGTGTACGAATCAGTTATAGCCAATGTGTACGATTTTTAATTTCTTAATACAGTCATAAAAGACTAATCTAATTTCTTATTAACTTATTAAATTTAGAGTAAATTACTTTTTGAGTCCCTGTGTTTTAGTGGTTTTAACTAATTGAGTACAAAATCAAAAAGTTTAACGCCATGAGTCCCTAGTCGTTTATTTTATAACGTTTTGAGTCCAATTTTATTCATTTTACAACGATTTGAGACAAAAAAATTGGACTCAAAAGGTTAAAATTTGGACTCAAAATGACTCAAATGGTTAAAGCAAATGCTTATAGGGACTCAGGTCGTTAAACTTTTTGCTTTTTGACTCAACTAGTTAAAACTACTAAAACACAGGGACTCAAAAAGTAATTTACCCGTATAATTTATAAAACTAATATATTCATATAACTAAATGAGTAAAATGCACGGATAGTCCCTGTGGTTTGATGAAATTTCATCTTTACTCCCCAACTTTTCAAAATTACACTCTTAGTCCATGTTGCTTGACAAGTTGTTACTCGGATAGTCCCCAAAGCGAATGTAGGTTAGTTTTTCTGGTTAAGTGGATGTGAAATGACAAGGACTATCCGAGTAACAATTTGTCAAACCACATGGACTATCCGAGTAACAACTTGTCAGACAGAGGGACTATCCGAGTAACCTTCATCCACTTTAGGGACTATCCAAGTAACAACTTGTCAAACCACAGGAACTAAGAGTGTAATTCTGAAAAGTTGAGAACTAAAGATGAAATTTCACCAAAGCACAGGACTATCCGTGCATTTTAACTAAATTATTAGAAACATTACCTCCGATCAGTGGGTAATAGCCAAATCTTTTGACCAACAGATGGTTATATTTCAATCTATAAAACACATACATTTACTTGATCTTCCACTTCCATTAGTAAAACTGATATATTCATTTAGAACCGAAACAAATATGTTTTTTTGGTAGAGAGTAGGGTAAATTCAAATAAAACAAAATATGAGTCGCGATAGTACCTCAATGACTCAGACTGGTGGTGATCGGTGTATGCCGAAAATTTGGATATAGTCAGAAATTCTTGACCCTCATATGGTAGCAGTGACCCTGTGGTCAGAGACGATGACTGGTGTGATTTTTCAGTGGTTAAACGGGTAATTGCTCGCAACCTTGGTGTTGGTGGGAGGCTTTGGACTTTAAAAGGTGCGGGGAAAATCAGAGGGATTGGTCTTTAAAACGCGGCATTTGATGTGTGAGAGGGTCCCCTAACCGGTTGACTATAAACAAAAATCAACCCTTCTTTTTTTTTTTAACATCTATTTGCATCTTAAATATCTTCGCAAATTTAATTTAACTAGTGGTTTTCCCCCGTGTTACGTGGCGGGAACTTAGTTGGTATCAATTAAGTGGTTCTGTTATCGACACTTGTTATAGCAACTAAAAGAGGAAATTAAAAAAGTAAAGTCGTAATATGCTTAAAAGGATATCGACCAGTGTTTTATATCAATCGAAAACATAAAAAATATCGGTTCTGATACTACCAATATTGGTACCGATGTTCGGTTGAAATCGTTTTGGTTCGTCACGTATCGATAGTCGTATAGTTTACGATTAAAAATGTGAACTTTTAATATTGTTATAGTCACCCGTATAATTTACGATAAAATAAATAAATTATTATTCACTGTCGGTTTTGGTTCGATTTACTACAATAGCGGTACGATATCCATTTTCAAGAAAAATCAAAATAAATACAATGTTAAAATTTTAGATTTCTAATCATCGAGACTTTCTTTTAATATATATGAATATAAATAAATGAAAGAGATTTTCATTAAGTTAAGCTATCTCAATTTAATATGTAATCTCTAATAAAATACTTGTATAACTAAATATCCCCATGCTCATTCCCAAAAACTCTCAAGGTAGTGAATATGAGAGTTCAATTCAAATTTCGCATACAAAAGCCTTCATTTCTGGATTTTAGAAGTCAAAGTTAATACGCTACAAAAAGACAAAAACACACAAAAAAAAGTCTTTTTTTTCAGTAGCTAAGAAGTTGGTAAATTATATATATATATAGCTACAAAGTCCATTTTTTCTACAAAGTTATGAAAACCACAATTTCAGCCATAAACCACACTCAAAACCCACAAATAACAGAGTGAAGATCACTAAAACACAATATCCAAACCCTAACAATCTATAAAAACATCAAACACACCATCAGAGAATTATGAATATAAAACACAACATGATAATCAACATAAAACACACTAACGTTAGTAATTCAAAAATCAAAACCTTATCATCCAAAACACAACACAAAACCCACAAATATAGCGTTTTAGTAATCTTCACTTTATTATTTGTGAGTTTTGAGTGTGGTTTATGACTGAAATTGTGATGTTTTATGGCTTTGTACACTTTGTAGGAAAAATAGACTTTTTATCCAACTCTCACCCTATATATATATATAGGGTGGGGTTCTAGAGTGAACACTGGTGTATTGGCGAACTGAGTGAACAAATCATGGCCATTAATCTACACACGTGTATAGCCAGGATCTCATCATCAAATCGTAAAATACACTAGTGTATTTCAACATCAAATCCTGACCATTGATCTACACATGTGTATGGCTAGGATTAGTTCACTCAGTTCGCAAGCTATGCTAGTGTTCACTCTTGAACCTAATCCTATATATATATATATATATATATATATATATATATATATAGAGAGAGAAAGAGAGAGAGAGATATAGAGAAAGTGTACTGTACAAAATGGCTTAACGTACGCTATGTACACGATGGTGAAATCGCATGTTATAAAATAGCAAGATGAAATCACATGTGATAATTTTTGATGAAATCGCATGTTGGTTTTTTGTAACAATTTCGCAAGTGATAATTTTGATGAAATCGCATGTTGGTTTTTCGTAACAATTTCACATGTGGTAATTTTGATGAAATCGCATGTTAAAAAACCAACATGCAAAATGGTTACAAAAAACAAACATGCGATTTCAATGTGGGATGAAGATCTGACGGCTGAGATGATCGCGTACGTAATGTAGGATTGTGACAACCGGTACTTTTCGGCTTTTAATTATGCGATTAACAAACGTTTAAGGCGATAATAAGTAGTGTTTAAGGAACGAATTAACTTAATTAGGCTTTTGGAATGCCTATCTGACTTTACAGTGCGCGTACGGTGATTTTCGGGAAACTTGCTTAGCGTTAAACGATAACGAACTGAAACCGTACAAATTACTGACAATGCCGTCAATTACGAAGTTTATACGTATAATTTATACATATAATGTGGTTTTTGTGAAAATATCATGTTTTCTAACGGCACAAAACGCAAATGGGAACGAAAAACGCGATTGTAGGAACGCACTAACAACGAAACAGAAGCATTGGACTCAAGTATGGCTTTCAAAACTGAAATATTATGACATATTTAGCTCCATAATCAAATTTTAATATTCGCAGTCGAAATCCGATCGAAAAACGGATTAGAAACGACCTCCGGAGCGAATTTCGAGATTTTAACGCAACCGGCGGACGATGGCGTCAACCGTCAACTTCCGACGCTATTTTACATATCCTTGATCCTAAAATGACATTGTACGACATTACACGACGTTTAGGTGCAAAATCAAGCTTTAGAAACATGATCGGGCCACTCAAAAACACTAGAAACGGGCTTGTGGGCCTTGGGCCCAAACCCACAAAACCCTAACTATATAAAGGTCTACACACACTCCAAACACCATAACTACACACACATTTCTCTTTCTAACACACATTTCTCTTTCTAACCCTCACACTCTCTCAACTCTCTCTCTCTAGAAAAAGTCCGGCGAGAATTTCGGCCGACTTCCGGCGGAGTTCCGGCGACCAGCGACTTTTCCGGCCAAGAGTACACTTTTTCGACTATATTCAACGTTCCGGATCGCGTGGTGATGTTAGTTTTAGCTAATTTTTAGCGGTTTGAGCTCTATGGCAACTCCGGCGACCTTCCGGTCAAATTCCGGCGAGTTCGTTTGAACTTTTGACTTTGCGGATGTTTAGATCGGGACTTTAGGAGCATTTCTGCACATTTTCAAGAAATTTTATTCTCCGGCGAAATTCCGACTTCTGACATGGTTCTGGTGAGGTTCCGGGCATCCGTTTTCGACGAAAAGTATATTTTTGGGCTCCTAGTGACCGGTAGAGTCCATCGAACCACTTTCATCTCGGGTGAAAAATTAAAGTTCGGGACACTCTCGGGCTCGGTTCAACATGGTCAACAGGTCAAACGTGGTCAAAACTGGTCAAGGGGCAGTTTTGGGTCATTTTTAGTGCCTCGGTTCAGGTTCAGTTTTGGGTTCGGCCAAACCTGGTCAACACGGGTCAAACGTGGTCAAACCTAGTCAAACGTGGTCAAAACTAGTCAAAGCTGGTCAAACTTAGTCAACTGCTGGTCAAAGCAGTCAACTCAGTCAACGCGAGGCTCGGTAAAATTTAAACGATGCGAATTTTGTTATATTATTTATATATAAATACCGACCCGACTAGTATAACGACAAAAATGTGAACGAAAAATGAGACTATAGGAATGCACTAACAACGAAACAGAAGCATTGGACTCAAGTATGGCTTTCAAAACTGAAATATTATGACATATTTAGCTCCATAATCAAATTTTAATATTCGCAGTCGAAATCAGATCGAAAAACGGATTAGAAACGACCTCCAGAGCGAATTTCAAGATTTTAACGCAACCGACGGACGAACGCGTCAACCATCAACTTCCGACGCTATTTTACATATCCTTGATCCTAAAATGACATTGTACGATATTACACGACGTTTAGGTGCAAAAACGGGCTTTAGAAACATGATCGGGCCACTCAAAAACACTAGAAATGGGCTTGTGGGCCTTGGGCCTAAACCCACAAAACCCTAACTATATAAAGGTCTACACACACTCCAAACACCATAACTACACACACATTTCTCTTTCTAACACACATTTCTCTTTCTAACCCTCACACTCTCTCAACTCTCTCTCTAGAAAAAGTCCGGCGAGAATTCCGGCGGAGTTTCGGCGACCAGCGACTTTTCCAGCGGCCGTTTTCCGGCCAAGAGTACACTTTTCGACTATATTCGACGTTCCGAATCGCATGGTGATGTTAGTTTTAGCTAATTTTTAGCAGTTTGAGCTCTATGGCAACTTCGGCGACCTTCTGGTCAAATTCCGGCGAGTTCGTTAGAACTTTTGACTTTGCGGATGCTTAGATCGGGACTTTAGGAGCATTTCTGCACATTTTCAAGAAATTTTATTCTCCGTCGAAATTCCGACTTCTGACATGGTTCTGTCGAGGTTCCGGGCATCCGTTTTCGACGAAAAATATATTTTTGGGCTCCTAGTGACCTGTAGAGTCCATCGAACCACTTTCATCTCGGGTGAAAAATTAAAGTTCAGGACACTCTCGGGCTCGGTTCAACATGGTCAACAGGTCAAACGTGGTCAAAACTGGTCAAGGGGCAGTTTTGGGTCATTTTTAGTGCCTCGGTTCAGTTTTGGGTTCGGTCAAACCTGGTCAACACGGGTCAAACGTGGTCAAACCTGGTCAAACGTGGTCAAAACTAGTCAAAGCTGGTCAAACTCAGTCAACTACTGGTCAAAGCAGTCAACTCAGTCAACTCGAGGTTCGGTAAAATTTAAACGATGCGAATTTTGTTATATTATTTATATATAAATCCCTTTAGCGCGAACCCGAGCTCAAACCGACCCGACTAGTATAACGACAAATATTTTTCAAGTAAATTAGAAGGATTATTTGAACTCTTGAGATGGATTTTTGTATATAAATCGTGTATATGTTAGTTAAAAACGAACCGACGTATCCTTACAAAATATATAATTATGTGTTAGACTTATACGCGACAAAAATAGATGCTTTGAACACGACGGAAACTTATATACATTGTTATTACATTGTTTATTGAGTTTTGAAAATATATCGACAACTTGTATTGTCGGGATCATCCAAAAACAGAGTAAACTCTGCCCGTTTTTCGTTAAAATATAAACATTATTTCAAAACCAAAGGAAACATATCCGAAATCAAAGCATTTTTCTAAAGTCAATATAAGTGTACGTTCATTCTCGATTCTCGACGACACTTATAACTTACAAACGAGGATGTAACCTTTCAACGTATATGACGACTATTCGGGAAACACGTGAATACATTATACGAGTTTATAACGTGTATTATTTTTATACGAATATTTGATTACATACACGTACGACCATTCGGGACAACTAACACGATTTCATAAATATATTTATATTCATATATAAATATATATATTCTAAGTCACTCGGAAACTAATTTGTTTCCAAGAATTAGTATTCATCCCTGCTATTAGTAGGATTAAAGCAACCATTGATTGGTTATTACAAGTCAAGACGATAACACGTCCATAGAGTCGTTGGTTAACGATTCGGTAGAGCTCGGACGCGTAGTTTAGCTACGTTTAATTAGAGACTCACAAGTTATTCCTTGATTAGGAATGCTTTAGTTTCACGTTAGCGAGTTCACAATCTTGGAATGACATCACCGAATCACGTTAAGCTAGCTTTGCACGGGAATGTCAATGTGAGTTCATAACCCCCACTTTTTACGGTTTTACATTTTTATAAATATTTTCGGGGGTGGAAAGAAATGCAAGTTTTTCAAAAGTAAACAATTTCTCGATAAACGAAAACTCATTTCTAAGCTATGTTACGAATGGATTTCAAGGAATTCAAATGGTTTACGAACGATTTATACTGAATATACCGGTTTTACAAAACAAATGCGTATTTACGAAACGTGCATGATTTTCATGACTAGGGACGGGAATGTCCTAGTTAGAACAACGGAACTGGGTTAGTCTGCGTACGTAAAACGAGACAACCCAGTGAGTTCATGTCCCCATTTTCTCTTAACTGTTTTCAGATTTATAACTCTCGGGGGTGAAATACATGTCAACATTGGTATGATTTATCTATGAAATGAACTATTAGATCATGTGAGCATAGGCTGAAACTGAAATGCCATTAACTCTCATAAGAATCATGGACAAGGGTTAGATATAACGGGTACGGCCGATCCCCACTCATGGTCCTTGTGTGACCACTTAGAGTGCTTTTGTGTCCCAATCGAGGTGATTCGGCAACGGTCAAGGTGATTTGACACAGTAAAGGTGATTTGATGCAGTCAAGGGGATTTGACACAGTCGAGGGGATTTGACACAGGCGAGGTGATTCGACACAATCAAGGGATTCGACACTAATAATAGTCTACTCAGGTTGAGTACTCCCTATGTCATCACATACATTAATGTCCTTGCAAAACATTAATTGATCAGTTCATAGACGCTTTACATACCTGTTTTCAAAAGAATCTCTCAAATGTTTACAAGGTTATACAAATATAACGCTTTACACATACAAGGTTTCACAAATGCAAAGTTTTCATTTACCATGCCAAAGAAAATGAATTTTTATTTCGTTTTCTAAAACAATACTTTAAAAACCGGTTATTCAAAAAAAATTATTTCAAATCTTTTACATATAAACTATGAACTCGCTCAGCTTTATGTTGATTTTTCGCATGTTTCTTTCTCAGGTTGCATTTCAAAATTTTGGCATGGTTGGAATAGGAGAACCATGTGGAGTCGAGTGCTTAGTGGCAGTCTTTGTTTAGAAGTCTTAGCTATTTGCTTCTGCTGTGCAATGAAGATACCGGTATAGTCACGCCAAGCTCTGATATTTCGGGGTGTGACAGATTGGTATCAGAGCTATAGGTTTCAGCGAATTAGGTTTCTGTAGAGATACCTAGGCTTTAACCTCACTTTTCTCGGGGGTCTTAGATTGTTAAGTCTTTGAATACACACCGAACGCCTAAGACTCGAATATGGTCTCCAACCGTTGCCGAAAAACAAAGCATCAAAAAATTGTTTTTAAACATGCACTAATTTTGTGATTTGTACACGGTACACAAAAACCGTTACCTACAGTAAGCAAAACGTTGAGAGTTTAGTAAACATGCAATTAGGACCTTTGGAAACTTATGTCGAAGCTCATTCAAGGTTATCACGTAAGTACCACGTCCATTAACTCGGGCAAACGCCATTATTATGTCGTCTATGCTATTTTATTCAACCTAGCAGGTAACCTACGCAGAACGAAGTACTGGCGTACGAAATTACACGAAACTTAAGCTATACATCAACGGAGGCTGAGGTACGTCACATACGACTTTCGAGGCAAAGTCACTGAGAAGACACTATGGAGCATATCAACGACGATGCTAATCCTGTCAGCAGGAGAACTAACGATCAGGATGCAGCAACTTGTCACGCAGTCCTGCAACAACACGAATCACTACAGGGAGAAGACGTATGTCTCCGCATTCCCCCTATCTTATAAACGACGAATACGCTATGTTCGACATTCCATGGTGATGTCACCTAACAACCGGTCATCACATGAAACCCTAGGTAAAGTCCTTAAATATCTTTTATTGAAATTCCGACTTTTGCATCTAGTAAGTAGATTTTCACATCTCTACTCCTCCTAATGGTCATTACATCACGATAATTTCTTTCATTATAGAGAACACTCATTTGCTTAATTTCTTGAAAATTCATATGTTACACATGCATCGTTTGTTACGCATGTGCTATCACTTCGAATGATCGTTTCATAAAAAAAATTTCAGATATCGTTTCGCTATATTTAATTATTACCTCGTGATCAGGGTGATCTGCATTATTATGAATGTTGACTTCTTGCTATCGAGTCAACGCATTTCTTGTAACTCCTCTTTCTTTTCAAGACACGTACATGGTTTTTCGTTGTAACCATACCGAAAATTTTCTTGTCAATACATGTATTTATTGTCGAAATGCGCCGAATCCAAGTTCAATTGTTTGAACTTGTCCATTACACATATTTAATTCAAGACACCATATGATGTATTAGAAACATCATATTCAAATTTGTTTTAACAAGCGTTTCATTTGTTTCGATTCGTAGTAGACTTGTTTGGTCTACGACTCCATTAAGTCGTTTGTTGATTTCGACACCTTGTGGTGGTGTTTTCACTAAATTGAAGCTTGCGCTAATCTCGTTTACACGTCTCATGTACGGATTTATTTATTTATTTATTTGTTTATTTATATTAAATCCGTTTTGCTGAATTATCCTATTAAAACAGTCTTAATACAATCGTGTGTTAAGATAATGGTACACAAGTTTATGTCATATTTCGGTGTACCTCTTAACGGTTCTTTCAGCATCGATCGAACATTTTGTGATATTTATTGCTTTTTCATTTTCGATCGAAAACATTATTTCCTTGTTTCATTATCGATTGAAAATCCTAGGAGATTCGTTTGAAACAAACATTCAGATTTACTTTGTTGAACTTTCATCTAATTTAAAACACGGTGATACTTGTTCGGTCACCACTATTATTGGATTATTTCGATCACTATGACACCTTGTGGTGTCGGTATAAACTTGTAGCTTGGGCTAATCATGATCGAGCGTTTCATGCAAAACACGGTGATACTTGTTTGGTCACCACAATTATCGAATTATTTCATTAACTACGACACCTTCGGTGTCGGTATAACCTTGTAGCTTGTGCTAATCATGATGAATCGCTTCATGCGGAACTATGTGTGCTCTTTGTTTGACTAATCATTTAAATAGTCTTAATGCAATTATGTATTAAGACGATGATACACCAAATTCGGTTGTATTTCATTTCGGTGTATCCTTGCAACTCAACAATGACAACACGTTGATTTTATCTTATTCATTTATCGGTTCAATAGTTGACAAATCATTTCATGATTCTATCCATTTGAGATTATTGATTCTAAGCTTCAACTATATAACAACCAACACAAGATTCCGTTGGTATTAAATTCTGTTGTTTCAAAAATTGATTTGCATATTGTGAACGTTTAATTGGAATTCTATTGGTCGAAATTACTCTTTTGTTGAACCCCGTAAACTTGGTCGCATTGGTGATAGTATCCCCATGCTTCGTTCACCTGACATCGATTTCTAGAACAAACTCAGCTGAACCGTTGGGTTCTTATTGATGCAAAATGTCTTTACACTCAGGTAATCTGGATAAGTCTTGATTCGAGTACGCGGTCATTCACTTTGGAATTATTCGGGCTTACCTAGGTACGACACAACTCTAAGGAGATAACATAGTCTAAAGTTCGAGTACGAAATTTCTGCAACAGGGGGAGAATGTGACAACCGGTACTTTTAGGCTTTTAATTATGTGATTAACAAACGTTTAAGGCGATAATAAGTAGTGTTTAAGGTACGAATTAACTTAATTAGGCTTTTGGAATGCATATTTGACTTTATAGTGCGTGTACGGTGATTTTCGAGAAACTTGCTGAGCGTTAAACGATAACGAACTGACACCGTACAAATTACTGACAACGCCGCCAATTACGAATTTTATACGTATAAGTTATACATATAATGTGTTTTTTGCGAAAATATCATGCTTTCTAACGGCACAAAACGCAAATGTGAATGAAAAACGCGACCGTAGGAACACACTAACAACGAAACAAAAGCATTGGACTCAAGTATGGCTTTCAAAACTGAAATATTATGACATATTTAGCTCCATAATCAAATTTTAATATTTGCAATCGAAATCGGATCGAAAAACGGATTAGAAACGACCTCCGGAGCAAATTTCGCGATTTTAACGCAACCAACAGACGAACGCGTCAACCGTCAACTACCGACGCTATTTTACATATCCTTTATCCTAAAATAACATTGTACGACATTACACGACGTTCGGGAGCAAAAACGGGCTTTAGAAACATGATCAGGACGCTAAAAAACACTAGAAACGGGCTTGTGGGCCTTGGGCCCAAACCCACAAAACCCTAACTATATAAAGGTCTACACACACTCCAAACACCATAACTACACACACATTTCTCTCTCTAACCCTCACACTCTCTCAACTCTCTCTCTCTCTAGAAAAGTCCGGCGAGAATTTTGGCGGAGTTCCGGCGACCAGCGAATTTTTCGCGTGATGATGTTAGTTTTAGCTAATTCTTAGCAGTTTAAGCTCTATGGCAACTCCGGCGACCTTCCGGTCAAATTCCGGCGAGTCCGTTTTGAACTTTTGACTTTGCGGATGCTTAAATCGGGACTTTAGGAGCATTTCTGCACATTTTCAAGAAATTTTATTCTCCGGCGAAATTCTGACTTCTGACATGGTTCTGGCGAGGTTACGGGCATCCGTTTTCGACAAAAAATATATTTTTGGGCTCCTAGTGACCCGTAGAGTCCATCGAACCACTTTTGTCTCGGGTGAAAAAATAAAGTTTGGGATACTACCGGGCTCGGTTCAACATGGTCAAAACTGGTCAAGGGTTAGTTTTGGGTCATTTTTAGTGCCTCGGTTCAGTTTTGGGTTCGGTCAAACCTGGTCAACACGGGTCAAACGTGGTCAAACCTGGTCAAACGTGGTAAAAACTGGTCCAACTCAGTCAAAGCTGGTCAAACTCAGTCAACTGCTGGTCAACGTAGTTAACTCAGTCAACGCGCGGCACGATAAAATTTAAACGATGCGAATTTTGTTATATTATTTATATATAAATACCCTTTAGCGCGAAACCGAGCTCAAACCGACCCGACTAGTATAACGACAAATATTTTTCGAGTAAATTATAAGGATTATTTGAACTCATGAGATGGATTTTTGTATATAAATCGTGTATATGTTAGTTAAAAAGGAACCGATGTATCCTTACGAAATATATAATTATGTGTTAGACTTATACGCGACAAAAATGGATGTTTTGAACACGACGGAAAGTTATATACATTGTTATTACATTGTTTATTGAGTTTTGAAAATATATCGACAAATTGTATTGTCGGGATCGTCCAAAAACAGAAGAAACTCTGCCCGTTTTTCGTTAAAATATATACATTATTTCAAAACCAAAGGAAACATATCCGAAATCAAAGCATTTTTCTAAAGTCAATATAAGTGTACGTTCATTCTCGATTCTCGACGACACTTATAACTACAAACGAGGATGTAACCTTTCAACGTATATGACGACTATTCAGAAAACACGTGAATACATTATACGAGTTTAAAACGTGTATTATTTTTATACGAATATTTGATTACATACACGTACGACCATTCGGGACAACTAACACGATTTCATAAATATATTTATATTTATATATAAATATATATATTCTAAGTCACTCGAAAAATAATTTTTTTCCAAGAATTAGTATTCATCCCTGCTATTAGTGGGATTAAAGCAACCATTGATTGGTTATTACAAGTCAAGACCATAACACGTCCCTAGAGTCGTTGGTTAACGATTCGGTAGAACTCGGACGCGTAGTTTAGCTACGTTTAATTAGAGACTCACAAGTTATTCCTTGATTAGGAATGCTTTAGTTACACGTTAGCGAGTTCACATTTTTGGAATGACATCACAGAATCACGTTAAGCTAGCTTTGCACGGGAAAGTCAAGGTGAGTTCATAACCCCCACTTTTTACGGTTTTACATTTTTATAAATGTTTTCGGGGGTGGAAAGACATGCAAGTTTTTCAAAAGTAAACAATTTCTCGATAAACGAAAACTCATTTCTAAGCTATGTGACGAATGGATTTCAAGGAACTCAAATGGTTTACGAACGATTTATACTGAATATACCGGTTTTACATAACAAATGCGTATTTATGAAACGTGCATGATTTTAATGACTAGGGACGGGAATGTCCTAGTTAGAACATCGGGACTGGGTTGGTCTGCGTACGTAAAACGAGACAACCCAGTGAGTTCATGCCCCCCTTTTCTCTTAACTGTTTTCGGATTTATAAGTCTCGGAGGTGGAATACTGTCACGGCCCCCGACCCGGTTTGACCCGTTTCTGGAGCCGTGGGACAGAAAATACTGTGGTATTTAATTAACAACGGAAGTTTCTTCAGGATCTTTTAAAAACTGAAATATTTCCTGATTATTTTATTTCACAACTCGGGATAAAACCCCGGTAATTTACAATCATAAGATTTCAAGGAGAAATCTTTATTTTTACAGAACATGTTTCTTTATTTTATATTGAGCCACTTTCTTAAGCTTGTAGTGCTTCACGGCACTTTTCCTGGATCACAACAGATCACCTGAAACATGTTTGAAAAAGATTTTGTCAGCGGGAAATACTGAGTGAATCATTCTTTTTAGTAAAACGACTCATTTGTTATAATGTACAGTATTAAGAGAGATTACAATGTTTCAGATATCAACCAACTACCCACAGTATTTGTCATCGACTCGTTTCGTGACTGTGGTCATATCACTATTGAGTCCGTTCACCCAATAGTGACGAGTATCACTAATTAGGTTCGCCCACCTAAAGTGATAAAACAGTAGTAATGTGCACAATACCCCACACACCGGCTGTAATTTGGTGACTACATATACTTAATCACGGTAATTATAACTTTGAAAATATACATGATTTTGCAAGTAATTTGATAAAAAGAGAATGACTCACATTGGAGATTTAATTTGAGCAGAACCTAGCCTACTGATTAGCCTTTTAACCTAAATTTAATAACAGGCACACAATTCGGTTAGTAACTTAATACAGCATTTACGATAACTCACGAGATCAACCCTCACAACGAATGACAAAGTGCGATACTTAAACATCCATCGAATTAACGACGAATGACAAAGCATAACCCTAATGTGGGCAGCACTTAAACATCCATTGGATAGTTTAATCGATCGGACATTGAATCGTAGCAGCGATCGAGTTATTACCCTGTATTGCGGTGGCGATTAGTGAATCGTGTGTGTTTTCAATAGTAAACAGAGCTTATCTCAGTGTATATTTCGACTTTGTACGTCGTTTCAGTGCCCAAATTCGATTGCCAAATTCCGCTATTTATACCCAAAATTTGGCCAGGCTTGCGCACCGCAAGCCTAATCCCTTACGGTGCACAAGGGACACCTAATGACCATAGGGTGGCCACGTCCTGGACTAGCCTAGCTGAGTTGACAACTTTGTAAAATTCAATTTGACAGCGTTTTATTTAGATAATCATAACTAGGGTTTACCCCCCCCCCCCCCCGAGTTTTAGGGGCCCTGATCCTGATTCTGATTATTCTGAAAATTTTAGGGTTTGTGCAGAATCACTTGGGTGTCTCAATTAGGGTTTCCTATTGGACAAATTAATTTAATAAATATGACTTTTGATGAGAGTTGTTACATTCTCCCTACCTTAATAAAAATCTCGTCCTCGAGATTTACTGGAATAATTGAGGATACTTTTGCTTCATTTCTGATTCCAGTTCCCAAGTGTATTCGGGTCCTCGTTTCGAATCCCACTTGACTTTAACTAGCACTAGTCGTTTGTGCTTGAGAAACTTCACTTTTCTGTCTTCTATCTGAAGAGGTTTCTCAACAAATTTTAACTTTTCGTTTACCTCTATATCTTGAAGAGGTATTACCAAAGATTCGCCTGATAGACATTTCTTGAGGTTGGATACATGAAATACATCATGTACTCAAGCTAACTCCTCTGGTAGTTGTAAACGATAAGCAACTGGTCTTATACGTTGGATCACTGGAAATGGTCCTACGTATCTTGTACTTAGCTTTCCTTTCTTACCAAATCTAACCACTCCTTTCCAAGGAGAAACTTTTAACAGTACTCTGTCTCCAACTTGAAATTCTAACGGCTGACATCTATTGTCTGCATAACTCTTTTGGCGATCTCGAGCCGTCTTCAGCCTTTCCTTGATTTGAGTAATCTTATCAGTAGTTTCTTGCACTATCTCGGGACCTGACAATTGACTTTCTCCTATTTCTGCCCAACAAACTGGAGTTCTGCACTTTCTTTCGTACAATGCTTCGAATGGGGCAGTTTCGATACTTGAATGATAACTATTGTTATAGGAGAATTCAATTAATGGTAAATGGTCGTCCCAATTTCCACCAAAATCTATCACACATGCCCTGAGCATGTCTTCTAGAGTTTGGATCGTCCTTTCACTTTGTCCGTCTGTTTGAGGATGATATGCAGTGCTTAAATTTAGTCGAGTTCCCATAGCTTCTTGGAAACCTTTCCAGAAATGAGAAGTGAAACGACTATCCCTATCTGATACAATGGAGAGTGGAACTCCATGTAGAGATACGACTTCATCTACATACAACTTTGCCAATCTTTCCATGCTAAAGGTTTCTTTCATAGGTAGAAAGTGAGCAGATTTGGTTAATCGATCCACAATTACCCAAATTGCGTCATTACCTTTTCTGGTTTTGGGTAACTTAGTAACAAAATCCATTGTTATGAGTTCCCATTTCCATACAGGCATTTCCAGTTGTTGTAGTAGACCTGAAGGTTTCTGGTGTTCTGCCTTAACTTGTGAACAAGTAAGACACTTAGAAACATATCTAGCTATATCCTTCTTCATGCCTATCCACCAGAAATTCTTTCTTAAATCTTGGTACATCTTATTGTTTCCAGGGTGTATGGTATACCTAGATTTATGAGCTTCTTCTAAAATCTTATCTCTTAATTCTCCTTGCTTAGGCACCAAAATTCTGCTTTTGTGGAATCTCCAAATTCCATCTGCTCCTTGTTCTAATTCTTTTATTCGTCCCTTCATTCCTTCAGCATCATCCTTGATTGCTGTTTCCTGAACACTCTTTATTTGTTCCATTAAATCTATCTGTAGATTTAATCTGAGAGCACGAACTCGCTTTTGCTTTTCATGATATTTACGACTTAAGGCATCTGCAACTACATTTTCCTTTCCTTCATGATATTGAATATCTCAGTCGTAATCACTTAAGATTTCCATCCATCTTCTTTGTCTCATATTTAACTCTTTTTGCCCAAATATATATCTTAAACTTTTATGATCTGTATAGACAGTAAACTTACTTCCGTACAGATAATGTCTCCAAATCTTAAGGGCAAAATTACGGCTCCTAATTCTAAGTCATGAGTCGTATAGTTTTCTTCGTGCTTTTTCAATTGTCTTGAAGCATACGCAATTACCTTTTTGCGTTGCATTAGCACACATCCAAATCCTAGTTTTGAAGCATCACAATATACTTCAAAATCTTCATTTCCTTCCGGTAAGTCTAGGATTGGAGCATTGGTTAATTTCTGCTTCAATATTCTAAAGGCTTCTTCTTGTTTAGGTCCCCATTCAAACTTAACTGCTTTACAGGTTAGCTTAGTTAATGGTACAGCTATCTTGGAAAAATCCTTAATAAACCGTCTATAATAGCCAGCTAAACCTATAAAACTTCTAATTTCCATTGCAGTTTGCGGAACCTTCCATTTGGTAATTGTCTCTATCTTAGCAGGATCTACATGAATACCTTCGTGATTTACCATGTGTCCTAAAAATTGCACTTCTTGCAACCAAAATTCACATTTTGAGAATTTGGCATACAACTTTTCTTTTCTTAACTAAGTTAAGAGTACATGTAAATGCTGACAATGTTCGTCCTGACTTTTGGAATAAATAAGTATATCGTCTATAAAGACAATTACAAATTTATCCAAATACGGTTTACAGATTCTATTCATCATGTCCATGAATGCTGCAGGTGCATTCGTTAACCCGAAGGGCATGACTGTAAACTCGTAATGACCATACCTAGTTCTGAAAGCAGTCTTAGGTATGTCTTCTTCTTGTACCTTCAATTGATGATATCTGGAACGTAAGTCGATCTTAGAAAAATATCTAGCTCCTTGAAGTTGATCAAAAAGATCATCAATCCTAGGTAATGGGTATCGATTCTTAATTGTAACCTTATTCAATTCCCTATAATCAATACACATTCTCAACGAACCATCCTATTTCTTAACAAACAACACTGGTGCTCCCCACGGGGATGAACTAGGTTGTATGAAACCTTTACTTAGTAATTCATCTAATTGCTTTTTCAATTCTAACATTTATGTGGGTGCTAACCGATAAGGTGCCTTAGCTATCGGTGTAGTTCCTGGAATTAGATGAATCCTAAACTCTACTTCCCTATTTGGTGGTAACCCTGGTAACTCTTCTAGGAATACATCTGGGTATTCTGAGACTACATGAATCTCCTTAAGTTCTTTGTCCTTAGTACTAATGATTACTGAAATCATATATACTATTCCTTGCTTTCGTTCATAACTAGCAACTTTCATTACTGATATGAACTTCATGGGTTTACGTGGCTTATCTCCTGTAATCACTATTACTTCTCCAGTAGGTGCTTGAATTTCTATGGAATTCTTTTCACAAAGAATTCGAGCATGGTTGGCTATTAACCAATCCATTCCTAAAACAACATCGAATTCAGCTAATTTCATAGGTAACAGATTTGCAGAAAATTTATGACCTGAAAGTTCTATTTCTACTTTTTGCAAAACCTGATCTATTTTAACTGAATTCCCATCTGCGGTTTCGACTGTAAAAATCTGCCTAATGTTGGTTAAAGGTAACTTAAGAGCTTGGCAGAATGAAGTATTTATGAAACTTTGGTTTGCACCAGAGTCAAATAATACTTTGGCGTAAATGTTGTGAACTAAGAACGTACCAGCTATCACATCAGGAATGAGTTTGGCTTCTTGAGTAGTTAACTGAAAGGCTCGAACATTCTTCTTGGTAGCTCCGTCAGCTGTCTTGGCTTTGTTGTCTGCTGGTTTGACCAATTTAGGACATTCTGTTTTGAAATGTCCTGTTTCACCACAGTTAAAGCAGACTATGGTTTTCCTTCTGCAGTTTTCTTCATGATGTCCTATGGTTTTGCAAAAATTGCAAGTTACATTACATCTTCCATAATGTTTCTTTTTGCAATTCTTGCAGAATGGCGAAGTTGAAGATTGCCCTATTCCTCTTTTCCTGAAACTGTTGTTATTACCCGTACGAATTCCTTGGGTAATTTTCTAAGCCAATTCCCTTTTCCTGTTTTCATCTTTCGTGCGTACCAATTCGTCGATTAGGGTATTAGCTAGTTCTACCCCATCGTCAATAGTGCGAGGTCTCACAGCTTTAACGATATTACGGATTTCACTAATTAATCCCCAAACATAGCGAGAAATGAGTACCAGTTCTGGCGAAGCCAGTGTTGGTACCACTCTAGCATATTCAAAGAATGTCGAAGTATAACCGCGACAATCTACACCCGTCATACGATGGTTTAGGAACTTATTTGCCATTTGATCTTTTTCATATTCAGGACAGAATTTTCTTTCTACAAGATTCTTAAATCCTTCCCAGTTCATGGCATACGCCACCATCCTTCCTCTTGCTTGTAACACCGTGTTCCACCATTCTAGCGCCCCTTCTTTAAAAAGATTTGACGCGTACATTACCTGATCGTCCTTGGCACATTTACTTATTGTAATCACTGCCTCAGTCTTCTCTAACCAATGCAGTGCCGCAGTCGCTCCTTCATTGCCTGCAAACTCAGATGGTTTACAAGCAAGAAATTATTTATAAGTGCAACCAGGTGTTGCAGCTTTCATTTTCTTAGGGAGCGGAGCTTGCCGTGGTTCATTATCGTGATTAATATGATCATTTCCCCCATTTACGCTATTACTGAAGTTATCTTCAGAAATACGTTTGCTAGGAACGATTTGTTGCGGTTCGATTGGATTGGATTTTTAACAGCAGCAACGATTGCTGGAATAGCATTGGCTATCCCTTGAGCAACGATATTTTCTATATCCTGCCTAGTCATATATTGATCCCCCGGTTGTTGCTCAGATTGATTAACCTCATTAACTGGTTCATTATTAGCGTTTTCCATCTGCTAATTAATTAATATATATATATATATATATATATATATATATTTTATTAGTATCCAATAAATAATTATACACAAAATCATAATACAAATTTCACAATACACATATAGCCAAAACTATCGATTTCTCGATTCCCATTTTTATATTTTATAGTATGCATCAATACACACTATTATCTTACAAAGTTTTATTTGTAGTTATTTTACAGACTGGTTTTTTTACTATTACTATTACATAACCACAGTTCCATAAATCCCCTATCCTTTGTTAGATGATATTCTAGTTACGACGTTCCCTCTCATCGTATTTCCAGGAGATCTGTCCCCAAATCTCTTGGATCCTATTCCCAGCATCCATTAGTTCTTCGCCAAAGTGGCGGAGTTCAGCCATATTCTCGTTACTCATTGGTGGATTTGGTAAAAGTTCTGGATCGAAGTGAGGAAAAAGCTTATAGGGATTGTTTTGGAACTGTATTTCATTAGTCAACCATTCGTCTATTCCTAAAGGTTGCGAGTGGATTGAAGGGTTTGGAATAGCTGGTTCTAAGTTCATTGGTAGTTGTGTTTCAAGAGAGTGAATAAAAACATTTTCATTAACAGGCTTAATAGTATTATAGCTTGCCAATATAAAATCTAGCTCTTCCTGAGATGGTAACCCCTCAATTTGCCTAGAGCTTTCCCCAATTTCCATTTTCTTAGGCTTGGGTTTCTCGAGAGGTAAAGCGTTGAATTCTATAGGTTCTTCTATGTCTGGTATATACCTATTGAAATCTCTGGAAACCTCAATTCTTACCGGATAGAGATTTAAATTCTGAAGGGCGTCAGACAAGTCACTCATGCTGTTATGCAAAATACACACCATTACTAATTATAACAAAATTTTTATAGAAAACCTTTAAATATTATTCCATACTGTGTAACTATAAAACAACCGAAAATTAAAACACACTAGGTTTTATTTGTAAATTTATTTATTTACTGAATAAGGTTTCTAGACTGTAGATAATAAAGGTGCTAAAACTTGGGTCAAATTATTTAAGGATTTGCATTAATTGCTACATTGGCTAGCATATAAAGATCTGCCCATACTGTACACAATTAGTCAGATAATAAAACACATAATCACAGAATGACAGTTAGAAAAATTTAAGTATTTTCTAAATACTTAATAGGCTTAAATCAGTGGCTCTGATACCACCTTTTTCTGTCACGGCCCCCGACCCGGTTTGACCCGTTTCAGGAGCCGCGGGACAGAAAATCCCGTGGTATTTAATTAACAGCGGAAGTTTCTTCAGGATCTTTTAAAAACTGAAATATTTCCTGATTATTTTATTTCACAACTCGGGATAACACCCCGGTAATTTACAATCATAAGATTTCACGGAGAAATCTTTATTTTTACAGAACATGTTTCTTTATTTTATATTGAGCCACTTCCTTAAGCTTGTAATGCTTCACGGCACTTTTCCTGGATCACAACAGATCACCTGAAACATGTTTGAAAAAGATTTTGTCAGCGGGAAATACTGAGTGAATCATTCTTTTTAGTAAAAAGACTCATTTGTTATAATGTACAGTATTAAGAGAGATTACAATGTTTCAGATATCAACCAACTACCCACAGTATTTTTCATCGACTCGTTTCGTGACTGTGGTCATATCACTATTGAGTCCGTTCACCCAATAGTGACGAGTATCACTAATTAGGTTCGCCCACCTAAAGTGATAAAACAATAGTAATGTGCACAATACCCCACATACCGGCTGTAATTTGGTGACTACATATACTTAATCACGGTAATTATAACTTTGAAAATATACATGATTTTGCAAGTAATTTGATAAAAAGAGAATGACTCACATTGCAGATTTAATTTGAGCAGAGCCTAGCCTACTGATTAGCCTTTTAACCTAAATTTAATAACAGGCACACAATTCGGTTAGTAACTTAATACAACATTTACGATAACTCACGAGATCAACCCTCACAACGAATGACAAAGTGCGATACTTAAAAATCCATCGAATTAACGACGAATGAGAAAGCATAACCCTAATGTGGGCAGCACTTAAACATCCATTGGATAGTTTAATCGATCGGACATTGAATCGTAGCAGCGATCGAGTTATTACCCTGTATTGCGGCGGCGATTAGTGAATCGTGTGTGTTTTTAATAGTAAACAGAGTTTATCTCAGTGTATATTTCGACTTTGTTCGTCGTTTCAGTGCCCAAATTCGATTGCCAAAGTCCGCTATTTATACCCAAAATTTGGCCAGGCTTGCGCACTGCAAGCCTAATCCCTTATGGTGCGCAAGGGACACCTAATGACCATAGGGTGGCCACGTCCTGGACTAGCCTAGCTGAGTTGACAACTTCGTAAAATTCGAATTTGACAGCGTTTTATTTAGATAATCGTAACTAGGGTTTACCCACCTGAGTTTAGGGGCCCTGATCCTGATTCTGATTGTTCTGAAAATTTTAGGGTTTGTGCAGAATCACTTGGGTGTCTCAATTAGGGTTTCCTATTGGACAAATTAATTTAATAAATATGACTTTTGATGAGAGTTGTTACAAATACATTTCAACATGGGTATGATTTGTCTATGAAATGAATTATTAGATCATGTGAGTATAGGCTGATCTAACGGGTACGGCCGAGCCCCACTCATGGTCCTTGTGTGACCACTTAGAGTGCTTTTGTGTCCCAGTCGAGGTGATTCGACAACGGTTAAGGTGATTTGACACAGTCAAGGTGATTTGATGTAGTCAAGGGTATTTGACCTAGTCAAGGGATTTGACACAATCGAGGTGATTCGACACAGTGGAGGGATTCTGTGACAACTGTGTTCTGTAATCGTTGTACAATGTAAAACAATGATGATTATCAATAAAACAATATGCTTTGATGTTATTATATGTTTTTTTGTGTTATTATGTGTATATTTGTGTTTGGTGATTTTTCAATTTGATTCAACTCCGATTTCAAGCTTTAAATCGCTTTCTGGAAGGTTATACGCGCACTAATGCGTAAATATAACCAGTTTAACCCAAAAAACACTCCAGAATAGTGAGATAGGCTTAACATACCTTAAATAACCTCCACATGACTTAGAAATAAGTTTTGGATGGTTTGGTATGTTGAAATCAAGTTTGTTCGATCGCAGGGACTATTTGTGTCAAACTGTGAAACTATACCGATTTGTATAGTAACGAACATTCCAGAACGTGATCATAAGTTAAACATACCCTAAATATCCTTTACATAGCTTAGAAATAGGCTTTGATGGGTTCGGTATGCTAAAATAAACTTTATTGATCAATAGGGACTAAAAGCGTCAAAAAGTGCACAAGTTTGCATTTTCGTGCATATCTTACGTTCTGAATAGGGGTGGGCAAACTGCTCGTCGCTCGCCGCTCGCTCGTCGCTCGCTCACATTTGCTCGGTAAATGCTCGCTCAGTTTTAGGCTCGATTGTAAGCGAGCCAATCCGCTCGGTTCGATTTAAAAACGAGCCAAGTATGAGCAAAGGTCCGCTCGGCTCGGCTCGAATTTTTTATACTTTATATTTTAATATATATATATATATATATATATATATATATGTAATATATTATTTCTTGTAATTATTATTTTATTGAATTTATGGATTAATATTTTGTATTTAGCCCAAATAATAGTTAGCCCAAAATATGAAGCCCACCACTCCACCCTTAAGCTCCTAATTCATAGTTCTTCTTTTGCCCTAGATTTAAACAAAAGAGCACAGGCGTTCTTTCTGTCCATAGTCCACCTCCACGGCTCCACCCTAAACCATTCGCCAATCGCCATCATCCTGCCATCCACGAGCAGCGGAGCAGCGGAGCAGCGGAGCCGCACAGACGCACATACGGCGGCGGCCGGCGTTGTTTCTTCATCCTCGGCAATCTTTTCATCCTGGTAATTTCGTAAATACCATTTTTTTTTCAACTCTATTGTTCCACGGGTGTATGACTTGCAATCTAAATGAATGAGATAAAATTACTTACTGATATCTAGATGCAGAGGGTATTAGGGTTATTTTATATTGTGTTTGATGTTCAAGTATGTGTTTTTATAATGGTTTGGATCTATTGTGCACTTAGACATAGATACAATCAGAAAGATGTTTTTTTGGTTGTGGGGTGGGGGTATTTTGTGATCTATTTTGAATTTGGATTTCATATTTTGTGATTTATATTTTCAGTTTTTTTTATTAGGTTATAATTTTCAGTTTGTTAGTACTTAATCGTTGTTTAACTTAATTTATGTATCATGTTTGTAGAATGTCGAGTAATAAGGAACCAGATGTAATGGAGACTGTTGATGTTGATTTAGATTATGAAGATAATATTGAGCTAGATGATGGGTTATTAGATAAGGACGATGGAGCGTCGCCCGTAGGTAAAAAACGAAAGCGAAAGAATGCTTCTGATGTGCATCCACATTTTGTTGATGTTGAAGGTTTGTTTAAAGGAAAAATGGTAAAAAAACATGAATGCATACATTGTAAGCATACTTTCGTAAAAGGCAACACGAGCACCACATCAAGTTTGGTGCGACATCTTCGAAATGATTGTCCTGTATACAAAAGATTGACAGGTAAAAAAACAGGGTTCATCAACTTTGAGCCAGTTGCTAAAGATGGTGAAAATAGTTTATTCAGGACTGAGACAAAAAGGGCTTATGATCAAATGAAGTGTCGTGAAATGATTGCAAAGTTGATAATAATGCATGAACTGCCCTTTTCATTTGTCGAGTATCATTGGTTTAATCAGTTATTAAAGTATAACAATCCTTTATTTCAAAGAGTTAGTAGGGCAACAATCAGAAGAGATTGTATAAAGGTGGTGGAAGGAGAAAGAGAAAGGATAAAAAAATGTTGAGAAAGGTGAATATGATATCACTTACAAGCGATTGTTGGACTTCAAACCAGACAATTGGTTACATGTGTTTAACAGCCCACTTTGTTGATTGTGATTGGAAGTTGAATAAGTGCATTATTGGTTTCAATGAACTTGCACCACCCCATAGTGGTGAGGTTATATCAGATGCTATCTTAGAATGTCTTATAAAGTGGGGTATTCAAGACAAGATAGGTACCATTACTTTAGACAATGCAAGTAACAACGATAGGGCAGCCACTATTATGATGCATAACTTCCAAGTGAAAAACAAATTACATTTTCAGGGGTTGTTTTTTCATGTTAGATGTTGTGCTCACATTCTAAACTTGGTAGTACAAGATGGTTTGGGTACTATAGAATCGTGTACTTCAAAAGTTAGAGAAGGTGTGAAGTACTTGAAAAAGTCTACGGGTCGTTTAAAGAAGTTTGGTGAAATAGTTGTGTCCATTGGTATCGACATTCGGCGTTCGCTTTGTATCGATGTGAAAACGGGGTCCTAATGTGCATTGCTTCTATTTTAGATCCCCGTTATAAGAAGTTGTCGGTTGAATGGACTTTTGAAAAGTTGTATGTAGGAGATGAATGTTTAAAGAGGGTTGAAGATGTAGAAACCAAGTTAGAATCTCTTTTTAAAAAGTATCATAATACATTCATGGCATCTAAGGCTTCCATGAGACACTCAAATATTTCAACATCTTCTAACGACCCGACTCAAGATGTAGATGATTTTCATGCTTTCCTCAAACGTAGACCTGTTGAAACTGGAAAAAAAACTGAACTTGAGGTGTATATGGACGAGCCAAATGATGAATGTGTGGATGATTCAAAATATGAAGTGTTGAAATGGTGGAGCCAACATTGTAGCAAATTTCCTGTATTGAGCAGGATGGCTAAAGATATATTTAGCATTCCGATCACAACTGTTGCATCGGAATCAGCTTTCAGTGCTGGTGGACGCATATTGGACGACTATCGGAGCTCTCTTTCAAAGGACATGGTGGAACTTCTTGTTTGTGGAAGTGATTGGTTAAAGTCCGGCTCAAAAGCAACCATTAAAACATTAAAGGTAACCTTTTTATTATATTATTTTTTCATTTATATTCTTATACTTTATGCACTTAAGTTTTATCTACTTTTAATGCGTAGCAATGTGCGAACGAAGAAGAAAATTTGGAGATTGAAGTGTTGATTCCGGATGGATGTGGTACAAACACTTGAATAGAATGGTATTTTTTTTACCTTTTTTCTGTAATATATATCTAGATTATGAACAATTTACAGCCTTGATTATAACGTATTTTTGTCCATATTTTATTATTTGACCCGTTTTAAAATATTTTGACTAGTTGTGTTTAATTGGTTGGTTTGACAGGTTATATATCTCAATCTTTTAGAAGGATTTTGCTAATGAAGATGGGATTTTGGTGAATGAAGATGGGATTTTGTCAATCTTTTTGTCCATCTTTTAGTGTTAAGATGTTTTTTTTTTGTATTTGAAATAATCAGTTTTATGTTAGTATTTTGGTGAACTTATTATGTAACTTGATTGGATTTTGGTGAATGATTCACGGTAATGACCTTTAAATTTGAAATCTTTATACCATTTTTTTAATTTGAAACTGAAACTGAGCGAAACTGAGCAAAATCGAGCTGCTCGGTTGTAAACCAAGCGAGTTCGAGCAAAGATTTTTGCTCATTTCATTAAATTCGATCCGAGCAGAGCCACTCGGTTTAAATTCGAGCCGAGTTCGAGCAGAGCCTTGCTCGGTTCTGCTCGGCTCGTGAACAGCCCTAGTTCTGAATATATCCGGACATCCAAAAATTTATGTAAACATTAAAATATTTTATTTTAGTGTTTGGCATAAGAAAATTCTATTCGTCGCTTAATTTGGATCGTTTTTGCGTTCGTTACGACTCCCGTCGTAATTAACCGAACAACGCAACCGTACGACCAAACGAACCGACATCCGAGATGTTTTTGAGCATATTTTAAGTTCCCTATACTTTAACTTTATTTTAGAACCTTGAAATGGGGTTAACAGGGCTTAAAAGTGCCAAAAAATCAAGTTTTACAAGTGCAGGGACCATTTTTGAAATTTCTAACCATATTCAATGAACCTAGTCCAATTTTAAAGTTTTGATGGTATTAGCCCATGGTTTTACAAACTAAGGGCTGATATTTAATGGTTTTTAAGTTACTATGGGCTATTTTTAAGTGCCCATGGTTTTACAAAACCATGGGTGCACATGTACGGTTGAGATCGAATCACGTTTTACGATGAACGATCTTAAAGGTTGTGTGAAATCTATAAATACCCCTCACCCATTCACTTGCAAAACCCACATTTGAATCTGATTTTGGCTCTCTAAGTTGAAGTTTATGCTTCATACCTGAGAGTAAATCGGATCAAAGCTTGCGGGGACCTTTTGTAAGTATTCTTTCGTTCTTTTATCGCTTTTCGAGTCTGAAATTCAAAGTGCGTTTGACTTTCTGCATTGACCAGTTTATGATCAATACGAAGTTCGTTTGAACTTCATAACGTGAGCATAATCACGATGGTTATAGTCCCAAGTGACTTTACCTACTGATTACCACGTTATCTAGGTGTAGTGACGAGTCGTAGTTTCTGCCAAAATGCGCATTCTCGCGTATTTTGTAACCAAACTACTCTTAGGTATCAAAACCGTTTGTTTTGATACCAAACCTGTTTTCTAACTTAGTTAAACATGTTTCGACATGTTTAGCTCGTCACTTTTTAGATTAGTGCTTGTGTAGAGTCGTAAGTCAAGCGGACTAAACACCCGCTTAGACTTTCGAACACGACCCGTTTGGTCGATCATTAGGATCCGACCAAACATATTTAGTGACCATAGTTGCATAGGGAATAACCTTCCAAGGTTTTACCTTATGGTCACCTAGTTTAAGTAGTTATATGATAGGTAGTTTATATGCCTTAGGTAAATGACCAAAATACCCTTTTTACGCACAATTGATAATTAAGCATGTGTAACCTAAACTTTTGTCATGTAACTGATTATGTAACATATTTAAACATGTTAGGATATATATAATACTTGTCATAGGACTAGTTAGACATCTCGAACGCGCATTTGCGCGCACGACGCGTTAAAGTAGCTTAGGCTACCTTAATGGATGGTAATGAGTCGTAAGCACTTAGGATAGGTTTCAATTTAGGATGTAGGCTTTTGATGTGTGCAAAATGCAACATATAAATTACATCAATTGTGGCATAAAACTAACGCTTTTTTAGTACTAATGTTGGAAAAAGTGTGTTTTTGTCTTCCTTTTGTATTTTCAGGATTAAATGAGCTCAAATGAACAAAAGAAGCAAATATGCAGCAAAATCTAACATAATTACAAGAAAAGGAATAAACGTGGCATGCCCGACCCCTCGACAGCATCTTCCCAAGCAAAAACAAGAAAACAGGAAGCTTAACACGCCCCGTGCTCACCAAGCACAGGGGCGTGCCCAAGTGCCTGCAGAAAAGACAAAGTTGTAGAAGCTTCTATTTCCCAACACGGGGCGTGCCCAGCGGACACGGGGCCATGGTCAAGATAAATATTCGCATAATCTTCACAAATCTTGATAGTACAGATACGCTTCTGCACGCGGGGTCGTGCCCAGCACACACGGGGGCGTGGTCAACTAATGCAGACAAACTGCATTTAATGAAGAAAGAGATGAGGATGGACACGGGGCCGTGCCCAATGGACACGGGGGCGTGCCCGAGCTTCTGTTCAGCCTATAAATAGGGATGCTTGGCTCATTTGCAATCCATCCCTTGGCACACCACCTCTCTCACACTTCACCTTCCACCCACTACCATCACAACACCATCATCCACCACCATCATCCATTGTCCATCATAGAGTGTGTGAGTCGTCTCGGGATCCAAGATTGATAATAAGAGTTCTTGACAATCAAGGCCATGTTTGCCTAAGTCTCTTACATCACTTGGTGAAGACAAGTGTCTAGTGTAATACTTTTTATTTTTAATCTTTTCGCACTTTTTACTTGGTTATGTATTAATGACTTTAAATACTAGTTTCTTATGTTGAAGGTGATTCTTATCGTTTGTCCGTGGTGTCTTGGTAGTATTTTACTATCTATATAAAATAAAATATTTTCACCATTCATATCTCCACGGTCTATATGGAGATATGTTGGCTACCTGGTCGGGGGTTAAGGGAACGGTTTGGTAAGAGTCTTGCCTTGTTCAGTGTATAGATCCTGCAAGGACCTGGGTCAAATTTAGTAGGATCTCCTTCAATACCCACCGGTATTGGATGGCGGGGGTCCAAACTCTTTGATCCCCTCATATGTAAGCTACTATTAATACTTTAACCCAGCTACTTAGGACTGTATCCCTGCTGACTCAGACTACTTAGCCGAGGGTAACGTCACCTTCAAAAGAGGGGCCTACCATAATATGCATTAATAACTTAATTAATTATCTTTCAATAATCCGACCCTTTAGGATTGTATCCTTGCTGACTCAAACTACTGGGTTGAGGGTAACGTCACCTTCAAAAGAGGGGCCTACTACAATAACTAAGATAATCTCTTAAAAAGTGCAAAAGTGCGGAAATAATCAAAGGTTACACTATACATGAGTCGGATCCAAGTGATTCATCTTGTCTATCTGTTTTTTATTTTATTTTATTTTTCAGCATTTTAGTTGGTTTTATTTTTCTAGTTTAAAAACATTTTTCTAACTTTTGATTTGATTAGATGTTGAGGATAAACCGGTACTAAAAGCTCTTGTGTCCTTGGACGACCTCGGTATCTTACCAACACTATACTATGCTCACGATGGGTGCACTTGCCCATATGTGTGTTTAGTGTTAGTAAATATCGTGTTTTATAAATTTAAAACTTGACTAAAAAGTGTAAAATGGCTTAAAAATATATTTAAACTTATATATACACTACACACGCATCAAGTTTTTGGCGCCGTTGCCGGGGACACAAGGATTTTAAGGAAGTTAGGAATCAACAGATTAATCGTTTTTTCTAATTTTTTCGTTTTTTTAGGATTTTCTTAGTTTTTCAGCTTCTACAGAACTCAGCACGGGGCGTGCCCGCTGAACATGCCCCCGTGCCCAATCTTTGGAACTGACAATCCTGTTTTAAGTCAGACAGTAAGCTGAACACGGGGCCGTGTCCACCCAACACGCCCCCGTGCCCAAGTTTCAGTTACTGAAAACAGAACCGTAAGATCCCGACGGTTGGTAATTTCTGACACAAATATGAGTGATACTGATAATTTTTACTTTCGGCACTCTTATGGTACGTGGTGTTAAATATGTGGTGGCTCTCATAAAGAATTAGAATGTTATTTTCTAAATTATAAGCCCGATTATATAGACCCATTGTTTTTCTGTAGCCTTAAGAGGGGCGAAAGTAAAAATAATCCCTATCTCTCCCTCGAATACTCCCAGCCGGACCTTCTAGGAGAAATGCTTCTTGACGAACTATTTCAATTGAAAGATCTAATTCTTAATTGGATAAAAGAACTCAGGATGGATTTTAATAATTCATCTCAAGACGATGCCCAAGAAGAATTGTTGGGATCATATTCAAATGAAAACAACTTTGTTGTTCCCAAAACCACCTATATCTCTAGCAAGGACTTGAGCGATAGTCGTCCCTGTGTCGATTGTGCCGTGAAGGACTCTCCATCGACTTCGTTCGGTGCATACATAGACCTGAGCGATTCGGCATACACCTTCTTTAACGAGAGTCCGGGAAAGGGTTGGACTTGTCCACCTACATTTAGCATAGGAATCACCCTCACCGACAACCTCTTGGGTTCTTGTCTTAGTCTAGAGCAATTAAGGTATCTCAGGTACTTTGGGGTTGTTCCATCCAGTAAGGAACCACCCGATCCAGATACATTCCTTAGAAATAGACGAAACTTCATAAACAGCCTCTAAACACGCGGCCGTGCCCAGGTCAACACGCCCTGTGTCCACCTAAAGATTCCTTTCTGACTTTTTGTCAGAATACGGACAAAATGTGTCAGGATTCTGTCTGCACACGGGGCCGTGCTCAGCCGACACGGGGCCGTGTGCAGCGTGCTGTCGTTTTCTATAAATGTAGCCAAGAATCCTGCACATTTGGACCATTCCAGGGACAGAGATTTGGTAGGATCTTCACACATACCATCCTAGGTATTTTCTAAAAGAAGGTTCTAACAACCATCTTGTCTTTTCCTCTTTTACCCATCACCTTCTTCTTCATCTTTCTTGCTTCAACACCTCCATTAAAGCTTGATTTCAAGCTTTATTGTGATGTTTGTTGGGTTTTTGTTCAAGGAATCTTGTTAAAAATAAGTTGTATAACATTGTTTTAAGTTATTTCTGCTAAAAAATGCTTCATAAGTTGGAAAAATAATTTGAAACTCCAAGATTCCTTGTTCCAAAAATCTACAGGAAGGTGAACACGGGGCCGTGTTCATTGAACACGTGGCCGTGTCCGTTGCTACTGTTTCGTTAAGATAAACTCTTTTCAGTTTATTTTTATAGAATGTCAAACCAAAACAGTGGAACTTCTTCGGCACATTCCAGAAACAGTCGAAGGGAAAGGAGGTCTTCAATTGAAGCAACTCTCGTACGATATGTGATGGCATTACGTGAAGCTCTTGACGAGATGACTTCGGTAGAGGAGGTCCTTATAGACCGTATAAACTATCTTACAGTGGGGTTGGAAAACAGTTTTCAAGAGATCAACCTCTTACACCAGAGGTTGAACATTCTTGACGCCTCCCATGGAACCAATCCTCCCTCAAGAGGATTGGAACCTAGCACTTGGAGTCAATAATCCCACCGGATGGGATGACGTCCCCGCGGAACCTCCTGTTGACGATTTGCAAGAAATCCCGGTGGAAGTTGCACCCCCTCAAACTAATGCAAATGAGCCTGCCTTTCTTCTCCCAAGGGGGATAGAGGAATGGCTCGCCGACGTATGAGGGACCCACATCCGGGAGAAGTTTTAAGCCGCATCCAACCGAGGGACTTATCTTTTCGAAAATTTTGCTACTAGAATAAACTTTAGGCTAGAACTTCTTGGTCTAGATTTCTTGTGTTTCTTTGACCTAATTATGTTGAATTTTAACTTTTAGGATTATTATGTAATTCTCTCTATGTTTTAATGAATGATGATTTTAGTTAATTTGGTGTTTGGATAATGTTGCAATGAATAAAACACACTCGGAATGGTGATGGATACCAAGGGAAAGTGTACCAGCACCCCATGCACAAAAACAGGGCCACCCGGCAAATTTTTCTTCATTACAGCAATTTCAGCACGGGCTGTGCCTGCCCAACACGGCCCCGTGCTGCACAATCTGCAGAAAGTTGCCCAGTTCAGGTAACTGGACACGGGCCGTGTTCACCCAACACGCCCCCGTGTCCAGGCTTCTGTTTCTTTATTTTATTTACTGTCACTGGAAATCTGAACATGGGGCCGTGCCCGGTCAACACGGGGCCGTGTCCAGGTGACCAGTAACATAAAATTTTGCTTTTCACACCTTTTACACGTCCGATCAACCTAAAAACTTGTTTTTGGGACACATTGAGGACAATGTGTAATTTAAGTGTGGGGGGGGGGGGGGATGCTAAAACCTTGAATTTTGCAAGTCCTAATTACAAGCCTTACACAAAACTCTATTGGAACCGCTAAACACCCCAAATGTTTTCAAAAATCTTTCATTTTTTTTACTTGTCTAAGTTTAAGTTGGGAATTTCAAGTTCTAAAAAGGTGATATTTTTACAAATTTACAACCGATAGCGTCGTGATAAAAAGGAACCAACATAAGAAAATTATGAAACGTCATGACAAACCTTAGTTAAAATTTGATTATATATACTTGATCACATAAAAACCCATTCCCACAAAAAGTGAGTTTTGAGCCTTTATTGAGCATACAAATACACATCTTTATACTAAATGCTCATTTTTCGTTTCTTGTGTGAATAGCCGCTTGGTTCTTACGACTATAGAACTTGCCACGACTATTCATTCCCGGTCCTTACCAACTTAAACCCGAGTAAGTAAATGATGGAGGCATTAGGACTAACCCTTTTTATTTCTACACCATTTTTTTTACCACCTACCCAAAATCCCCCTAGTTAACCCCATTGAGCCTAAACCTTTTCGTTTCTTAACCCAAAACAAACACCCTTTTTACCCACCAAAACCTTTTTATTTTTTTTTTTACCCTTTTGTTTTTAGTAACAAGCTCGGATTTTCTATTGACTTTCAAAAAAAAAAAAAAAAAACATGATGATGAAGCAAAAGAGAAAAAACAAACAAGTTTATCAAAACTAACTTTGTTTGAATAATGGCTTCATCAAAATAAAAAGTTCAAAAAATAAAAAGTCTTACGAAAACCGACGCTTTTTACACCTTTCGCCCCTTTTTCTACTAACCACTAACCCAACCACCTATCTTTAACCCAAGTCTAACCCTTCACCCCAAAAGTCCTCTTGATATTTACAAAGGTATATAGTTAAAAAGGAGGAGGATTGATCGCTTGGCAAGCTTATGGTAGAAGTAAGTTCCATGTCGCTCTCGAGTGTTTCACAAAAATACATCTTCGGCTGAGTGTTTTGATTGATCCCCCATGAGGTATGTGAACTTGTATATAAATGGAATTTTAAAAAAGACATGTTATGCCCTAATAAGTAATTTATCTTATGTAATGTTTTAAATAAATCATGACGAATAGGATTGTAAATAAATAAAAATAAAACTTAATAAAGAATCTTGGAAATCCCGACACTCTATGACAAGCCCAAAAACCTTCTCTTCCACCCATTCCATTTGGGAGTGTTAAGCCACATTATAAAGAGTTTTGCTTGAGGACAAGCAAAGATTCAAGTGTGGGGGTATTTGATGTGTGCAAAATGCAACATATAAATTACATCAATTGTGACATAAAACTATTTTTAGTACTAATGTTGGAAAAAGTGTGTTTTTGTCTTCCTTTTGTATTTTTAGGATTAAATGAGCTCAAATGAACAAAATGTCACACCCGCTCGCAGCGGAAACACAAGGTGTGATCTGTCTGGTTTTCATTGCATAAATATCGATGTACATGAACAAACTATATGAATAAAGCATACTCCATTGCCATTACATAGTGTTTCAAAAGATTACAACATAAGTTTAGTGTGTCGGTTACAAACCATTAACATGAAAATAAAGCGTTATTGTTTCATACATTAACTTGAACTAAACTACAAAGGTTTAAACCATCATATTTCCGCAAAGAGGCGGAATATAATAGTTAAACCCTTCAAAAGATGGCATGGAGTTCCGGTACTTGTTATCTTGACTGGGAAATCCGACATGGTCCTTTAATTCCCTGAAATACATGTTAAGTTTGGAAAACATCAACAAAAGTTGGTGAATTCATGCAATTTAGTTGTAAACGATGTATGAAAAATGTGAGTTGTAGTATGTAAAGCGTCAATGAAATCGTTGATCATTAATGTTTTGCAAGGACATTAATATGTGTGACGAAATAGGAAGCAAACCAACCCTAGACGATTTTATGCCGATTCCTATCGACTGGGACACAAACGCACTCTTCCGTATGGGTCCATGACCAAGAGTGGGGCTCGCCAAAACCCATTAGATCTAAGCCTTTGTTCCTTGGTCCAAACTGGATTAATGGTGCTTATAGTATGGCCCTAATTCGCACATGATCTATGGTGTTTCATTACCTAACTTTATCATACTCTGAACATGTATCCTCCCCGATAGTTGTAAAGTTTGTAAAACATTTAAATGAATAGGGGAACATGAACTCACTGTATTGCGTCCTGAAAATAGATGTAAATAAGATCTCACGTGCGGTCGTCCTGAATAGCGTGGCGACCTACAAACGTTCTTATTTTTGTTAGACACTTCGGTCTTTGAAAAGAACTTGAGTACAAGTCTTGTGTCTTGAGTATATGTAAGACTTGTATGTCTTTACTGTTCGTTAACTGGGTATTCGATGTATGAGTTGTTCAAATGTTCGTTAACTGTGTATTCGATGTATGAGTTGTTCAAATGTTCGTTAAATGTGTATTCGATGTATGAGTTGTTCAAATGTTCGTTAACTGTGTATTCGATGTATGAGTTGTTCAAATGTTCGTTAACTGTGTATTCGATGAATGAGTTGTATAGTCGGATCTCGTCCGCTGAATCTCGTGTCTTGTATGTATCACTTGTATAGTTGTGTTTCCAATAATAGTATCATTGGGCCAAGCCCATGTTTTCAAGTTTATTGGGCTTAAATAGTGCTGGGCCTCAAATAGTGTTGGGCCTCAAATAGTGTTGGGCCTCAAATAGTGTTGGGCCTCAATAGTGTTGGGCCTCAAATAGTGTTGGGCCTCAATAGTGTTGGGCCTCAATAGTGTTGGGCCTCAAATAGTGTTGGGCCTCAATAGTGTTGGGCCTCAAATAGTGTTGGGCCTCAAATAGTGTTGGGCTTGAATAGTGTTGGGCTTGAATAGTGTTGGGCTTTGGCCCATATGTTTGGTGTTTGGGCTTAGCCCACTAATTTATGTTAAGCCCATTATGAAAAATAAGCCCATTTGTAAAACAATAGCCCATTACCTAAACTAGCCCATTTGTTATAAAAATAGCCCATTAAGTATAATAAGCCCATTTGTAGAAAAATAGCCCACTAGTACATGTAAACCTTTCATTTTTATAAAAATCCTTTTTATAAAAATTTACTAAGTATAGATGTTAGTAAATAAAAACATATTAGTTTTTATAAGTTTATAAACATCCGTAAATTTGTTATCGATAGCTTATTTATATTTCGTGTCGATAAATAGTCAAAACGTCGTAGTAACTCCCCGGATTGGTAATTCACTTATGTAGTCGTCCGTCGTCCATGTTGACCATAAATGGTGTCCGATTATTCGAATCGTCCGTAACTCGTTTTTAAGGCGTAAATATGTGAAGTCTCGTAGGACTTTTGTTATAACGTGTTTTGAGTTTAAAGGTGACATGAGATTCAAGTTCCTACAATGATATATATAACTAATACACCAAGTAATATATCACACAAAAATTGTTAAAGTAACCAAATATATATTTTCTAAAAAAATATATATTTTTCTTGTCTTTTATTTTATAAACCCTTCTTTAATAACCTTTATTGTCACACCCCCAAATTCCACTTGCGGAGTACTACCGCTTGGAGGCGTGACTGACCAGGATCCAGCCACCATTTATACTGAGCATTGATTTGTAGTAAAAGTATTCACCAACCACAGTAGTTAGTAAACATCATAATTTAAAGTTCTAAAAGTTTAAGTTCAAACAAACAGCGGAAGCATAGACTAAACAGTTTCAAAACAAAGTTCATTGTTCAAGATTATTTGAAACCCAACACACGGGTTAAGACGTCCACTACATATCCCCAAGCTGCAAGCTCCTGGTTCACTGGTTACCTGCAAAGCATGCAGTAGGGTGTCAACAGAAATGTTGGCGAGTTCACGAGATGTCCAGTTTTAGCTTTTCAAAAGAAAATGTAGGTTGATTAGGTAAAGCATTTATAATCACGTCATGGGGAGCTACCCCATATGAAAGCTACTAAACTTGAATTACCGAAACTGTTGACGAGAAGATTTGGTGCCCCAGGTCAATGTCTATCGTCATTGACCGAGATGCAAGGTCTATAGTTCACGCCCGATCTCCCCCGGTCACGGTGTGAGGTTGTCAAACCTAATAGCGCTATCAACTAATAACCCGTTCGCCCCCGGCGATTAATTGGTACTATAAGCAGGGACTTAATGTGATAGAGATTCGTTTAGTGTTGCTAGTTGTGATTTATAAATAATACCCAAACGTATCTGATGAGTTGGTATTAGGCTATGATTAATTGTTAATAACATTGCACTTTTAGTTCAAATAATTATTGCAATACAATTATATTAGATGGTTTTTATATCTTATAAGTTTAATACCTAAACTAATCTAATTATAATAATAATAATAATAATAATAATAATAATAATAATAATAATAATAATAATAATAATAATAGTATTATAATTTGGAAAGTAATTATATATTTGAGGTTGATTTGTGTGTATTGTGTGGAGTGGGTGCAGATCGAAAAAAAATAAGGAAAAAGAATAGAAAAGTAGATGCAACTTCTTGGGAAAGAATAAACAAAAGAAAAGGAGGGGAAACATTTGGTGGTGCGATCTGCTTTTGAGAGAAAACAATAAACAAGAATAGATCCATCCATCATCTCAATCATCATACATCATCAATATCTATTATTATTAATAGTGTCAATATCATCATTTTGGAGGAGGAACCTCACGGAGAGAGTTCGATCAGGGGTAGAGCTCGGACGAAAGAAAGGGGTTTCAACTATGGTTGGAGCCTCTGAAGATCAACAACCTGCCATGATCGGTTAACCCTCCAGTGACACTCCGGGTGATGATTCTTGTATTTCACTTTTAATTTAGTTTTGTTTGTTTGAGAATTAGATTGTAATTAGGTGTTGACCGAATTGCATTTACATATATACAATTTGTGTGACAGACAAATCCTGGTGATAACCAGAGACGTATTTATGTTGAATCTAATTGTGTCTTTGCTGATTAAATAATTATTTATGCTTGCGGTTAATATCTCTCTGATCAATTGGTATTATGCTAGGATCTTGTATAAGTAATTGGTTTATGTGACATTTACCATTTAATCAGTGGCATCCAAATAAACAATAATTAGATTATTAGGTGTTTACAGAATCTGAATCCCGGAGTGGTCACGTTCCTATCATTGTTTTTTTTCATTTTCACAATAATTATTCATAAAAAGTACAAAAATAGATAAACTAGCAAATTTCATAAAGTAAGTTTAAATTAGTTAAACGGTATTACACTGACCACATGCTCCTCTGGATTCGATACCTGACTTACCCTGTCTATAGGTAAATTTAGGTTTTTGCATAGACCCGACGACAGTCTATCAGTATCTACCCCGGATGTAGTAGTACAAGAGTACCGTTTGCATATTCCCCCGGAAATTACTAGTTTGAAAACATTATTTTGTTGGTTCGTGTCCCTCCCTGGGACGCATGCTTTTAGTGTGTGAACTCACCTTAGGTTGCTCGGTAGATTATTTACTTGGTCAATCACGTAGGTCACCACGTCCGGTTCTAAAGTGTGGAGGTGTGTAGGGATTCACCGAGGTCCGAGAGCCCTTCCTTAGCCGATGGTGATTCCAAGAAGAAAAGAGGAGGGTGTTGGTGGAGCTTTTAGGGTTTTAGTGAGGGAAAGAATGTAGGAGGGTGTGTGAATGGTGGGAGTGTCAAATGAGAGAAGGAGGGCTTGGGCATGGGTTTTATACTCGGTTTGGGTGGTGCACCCTACAATGGTTCCGATTGGGCTCGAAGGGGGGTATATGGCCCAATCCGGCCCAACCGTTTCTGTTTACTCGAGACCGAGTGGTCTCAAGTCGGGTTCGGTTCACACATATTCATATATATATATATATACCACACATAGCACATTAAGGTAAAACGCAACTTTTCATTTAATAACACATATATATACGCATAACGAAATTACAAGGCGTTCACTCGGAAAAACCTAGAGTGTCACATTATCCCCAAGTTTTAAGAACTTTCGTCCCGAAAGTTAAGGCAGCCACTGACAAGCTAGAGCAAATGCGAACGTTTCAACGGGGTGTCACATCATCCCCCCGTTAATTTGGAATTTTGTCCCGAAATTCGGTTGTAGCTTCAGTGCTGGGGGTTTCATTTGGGAACAGCTGGGGATACTTGCGCTTCATCTGGTCTTCCCGCTCCCAGGTAAACTCTGGGCCACGGCGTGAGTTCCAACGAACTCGTACGAGGGGTATTTGGCTACGTTTGAGGGTTTTGATCTCACGATCCGTGATCTCAACCGGTTCCTCAGTAAAGTGTAGCTGTTCGTCAATAGTAAGTTCCTTGTAAGGAATGACGAGTGTTTCATCTGACAGGCACTTCTTCAAATTAGACACATGGAAGACGTTGTGCACAGCACTCAGTTCTTCAGGCAGATTCAATCTGTAAGCGGCCGTACCGATCTTTTCGGTGACTTCAAAGGGTCCGACATATCTTGGATTAAGCTTGCCCCGTTTTCCAAAACGAACCACACCCTTCCAGGGTGAGACCTTAAGTAGAGCTCGTTCACCAACCTGGAACTCTTGCGGTTTTCTATCTTTATCAGCGTAGTACTTTTGACGGTCACGGGCTGCCGCCATGCGTTGCCTAATCTGGGCAATCTTTTCTGTGGTGTCGACTACATGTTCCGGGCCTGTGATCTGGCTGTCACCAACCTCAGCCCAGCAGAGAGGCGATCGACATTTACGGCCGTACAATGCCTCAAAGGGTGCCGCCTGAATGCTGGTGTGGTAGCTGTTGTTATAGGAGAATTCCACCAACGGTAGGTGCTTCTCCCAATTCTTGCCAAAATCGATCACACATGCCCTAAGCATGTCTTCGAGGGTTTGGATGGTGCGTTCAGATTGCCCATCCGTTTGTGGGTGGTAAGCGGTGCTCATGTCTAAACGTGAGCCAAAAGATTTGTGCATGGCCTGCCACAACTCAGAAGTAAAACGCGCATCTCGATCGGAAATGATAGAGGTTGGTACTCCGTGCTTCGAAACCACTTCTTTTAGGTATACCTCTGCTAGGGTAGAGAACTTGTCTGTTTCCTTGATAGCCAAAAAGTGTGCAGACTTAGTTAAGCGATCCACTATTACCCAGATGGTGTCATTTCCGCGTTGAGACCTAGGCAGGCCAGTAACAAAATCCATGGAAATCTGCTCCCATTTCCATTGCGGGATCTCTGGCTGTTGGAGTAGGCCTGATGGTTTCTGATACTCAGCCTTGACTCTTGCACAAGTTAAACATTTTCTGACATAGGTTGCTATGTGGGCTTTCATGCCAGGCCACCAATAGGTAGCCCTCAAGTCGTGGTACATCTTATCTGACCCTGGATGTACTGAGTAACGGGACTTATGAGCTTCATCCATCACAAGGTCACGTAAATTTCCATAAAGCGGAACCCATATGCGTCCGGCTACGTAGTAAGCACCGTCTTCTTTTTGTTCCAATCGTTGTCTCGATCCTCGCAGGGACTCAGCCCTGATGTTCTCGGCTTTCAATGCTTCAACCTGAGCATCCCGAATTTGATTAGGGAGGTTCGAGTGGATAGTGAGCTGTAAGGCACGAACGCGCTTGGGTTTGGTCTCCTTTCTGCTGAGGGCATCGGCTACCACATTAGCCTTGCCTGGGTGATATTTGATTGCACACTCGTAGTCATTTAGGAGTTCGACCCATCGGCGTTGCCGCATATTCAACTCCTTTTGTCCCATTATGTGCTGGAGACTCTTGTGATCAGTGTAAATCGTGCACTTGGTGCCATACAAGTAGTGTCGCCAAAGCTTGAGCGCGAAGACCACAGCTCCAAATTCTAAGTCATGCGTCGTGTAGTTTTGTTCGTGGACCTTGAGTTGTCGCGAGGCGTAAGCAATAACTTTCTCGCGTTGCATCAATACGCAGCCAAGTCCTTGAATAGAAGCGTCGCAGTAAACGACGAAGTCGTCGGTACCTTCGGGTAAGGAGAGGATAGGAGCACTACAAAGGTTCTTCTTCAGTTCCTGGAAGGCAGATTCCTGAGCATTACTCCATTTGTAAGCAACACCCTTCTGAGTGAGTGTCGTAAGTGGTTGAGCGATCTTAGAGAATCCCTTGATAAATCTTCGATAGTATCCCGCCAATCCCAAGAATTGGCGAACTTCGGTCGGAGTCTTAGGCACAGGCCAATTCTTAATGGACTCAATCTTAGCAGGGTCAACATGAATCCCTTCCTGATTGACGATGTGTCCAAGGAAATGGACTTCTCTAAGCCAGAAATCACATTTCGAGAATTTGGCGTACAGTTGTTCATTGCGTAGGAGTTCGAGAATAAGGCGTAGGTGTTGTTCATGCTCCTCTTGGCTCTTCGAGTAGATTAGGATGTCGTCGATAAACACAATTACGAACTTATCGAGGTAGGGTTTGCATACTCGGTTCATGAGATCCATGAAGATTGCGGGTGCGTTGGTCATTCCGAAAGGCATAACAAGGAATTCGTAGTGACCATAGCGGGTTCTGAAAGCAGTCTTAGAGATGTCCTCATCGCGGACTCTCAGCTGGTGATAACCCGATCGCAGATCGATCTTGGAATAATAGCTCGACCCTTGCAGCTGGTCGAACAGGTCGTCGATACGGGGAAGTGGATAACGATTCTTGATGGTAACCTTGTTAAGTTCGCGGTAGTCAATGCACATTCGGAATGAGCCATCTTTCTTTTTGACGAAGAGCACTGGGGCTCCCCAGGGTGATGAACTAGGACGGATAAAACCTTTGTCCAAAAGTTCTTGTAGTTGAGTAGAAAGCTCCTTGAGCTCCGCGGGGGCTAATCGATAAGGTGCACGAGCTATAGGCGCTGCTCCGGGAGCTAGCTCGATTTGAAATTCGACCTGACGGTGAGGAGGGAGTCCAGGTAGTTCCTCCGGGAATACCTCAGGATAGTTGCGTACAACTGGAAAATCTTCAATCCTGTTTTCCATTTTCTGTGTGTCGGCTACAAGTGCTAAGATAGCGGTGTGCCCCTTTTGTAGACACTTCTGGGCCTTTAAGAATGAGATGATGCCTGTGACTTCTCCGCTCTTGTCGCCTTGAACTATAAGAGGTTTGCCAGGGGGACGGGGAATACGAATAGCTTTCTCTTGGCAGAGGATTTCAGCTCGATGTTTGGATAACCAATCCATACCAATGATGACGTCGAAGCTTCCAAGAATGATGGGGAAAAGATCAATACAGAAGGTCTGTCCAGACAACTCTAATTTGCAGTTACGAATTATGTGTGAGGCCTCGAGGTTTCTACCATTGGCTATTTCAACGGTGTGCTTAGAGCTTAGCGGCGTAAGAGTGAGCTTAAGTTTCTTACTAATACGTAGGGATACATAACTAGCATCTGCTCCGGAATCAAATAGCATGGAAACATAACGATCATTAAGTAGGAACTTACCCGCTACAACGTTGGGGTCATTCCTTGCTTCCCCAGCTCCAATCACAAAAGCTTTTCCTCTAGCACCATTTCCAGCATTGTTGTTATTGTTCCCAGCACCCTGATGGTTGTTGTTCTGGTTTAACTGAGGACAATTCTTCTTAATGTGCCCCTCAGCTCCGCACTGGAAACAACCCTTGATGTTCCCATGATGTTGCTGCTGCTGTGGTTGATTTTGCCTTGCGGGATGAGGGCTCCTACAATCTTTGGCCTCATGTCCCATCTTGTTGCACCGCTGGCACTTGTTCTTCGCACAGGGCCCATTGTGATGCCGATTGCACTTGTTACATTTGGGGAGATGGCCCTGATAGCCACCCTGCTGCTGAGGGCCCTTGTTATTTTCAGTCTTCCTTTGCTGAGCCGGGGCCTGAGTAGAGTTAGCATCCTTACCCTGGTTTCCATCCCACTTTCGTTTGTTATCGCTAGAAGTTCCAGCAGTAGTATCGATCCTCTTGGGCAGCTTGCCCTCTTCCACAGCCTGATTGGTGAGTTTGTGAGCAAGACGAACCACGGGCTGTATGGTATTGAGGTTGGCCGAGGTCACATGGCTCCGGATTTCTGGGACCAAGCCTTTGATGTACAATTCGATCCTTCGATACATAGGTTGGGACATGTTTGGGCAAAGTGCAGCATAGTCGTTGGACTGCTTAGTGTAGGTCTCAATCTCTGATCCGACCATCTTGAGCGCATAGTACTCGTTCTCGAGTTTGTGGATGTCATCCCTGTGACAGTACTCCTCTTTGATCATGTTCTTGAAATCTTCCCATGCAGTAGCATTAGCAGTTTCCAGACCAAGCATCTGAATCTGTGCCTTCCACCATGAAAGCGCGTTTCCTTCAAGCGTACCAGTTGCGTACTTAACCCAGTTAGCAGGGGGACACTCGCAGACAGCAAAGACAGCTTCGTCCTTTTCAATCCAGTGCAGAAGGCCTATGGCACCCTCAGTGCCGTCGAAAGGGAGAGGCTTGCCATCCATGAAGGTTTTGAAAGTGCACACACGTGGTTGCGCAGGTGCAGGCTGACCTGTTGTAAGAAATGGGGCGAATAGGTTTAGAGGTGAAAAGACGATGTGGGGGTAGGATCTAAACATCCTATAGCAACGAGTTTACCTCCAGGGTGAGCTGCGAAAGCTGCAGCCACCGTGTTGAGCAAGTTAGCGAATTGAGCCTGAGTCATGTTAACGCTTCCTCTTCCGCGTCCACTCATAGTCTTCATAACCAGAAAATACAGTATGAGTGTAATATTGTAACGTAGCGAGAATGAGGTAGAAGAGAAATGTGTATCTATCTAATTAGGCACACTAGTATGTATAGTAGAGCAGTCAATATAAGATAAACAAGCAAGTAAACACAAGTCCGAGCTACGAGGTCTAGTATGCCGAGTCTTGCCCTTGGAGTGTAGTGTCGTCACGAGTCACGGGTTATAGTCTGGTTTTTCTCAAAAAGACTCTTCTTTTTAAAACCAAGTTCACTATAACCAATGGCTCTGATACCAATCTGTCACACCCCCAAATTCCACTTGCGGAGTACTACCGCTTGGAGGCGTGACTGACCAGGATCCAGCCACCATTTATACTGAGCATTGATTTGTAGTAAAAGTATTCACCAACCGCAGTAGTTAGTAAACATCATAATTTAAAGTTCTAAAAGTTTAAGTTCAAACAAACAGCGGAAGCATAGACTAAACAGTTTCAAAACAAAGTTCATTGTTCAAGATTATTTGAAACCCAACACACGGGTTAAGACGTCCACTACATATCCCCAAGCTGCAAGCTCCTGGTTCACTGGTTACCTGCAAAGCATGCAGTAGGGTGTCAACAGAAATGTTGGCGAGTTCACGAGATGTCCAGTTTTAGCTTTTCAAAAGAAAATGTAGGTTGATTAGGTAAAGCATTTATAATCACGTCATGGGGAGCTACCCCATATGAAAGCTACTAAACTTGAATTACCGAAACTGTTGACGAGAAGATTTGGTGCCCCAGGTCAATGTCTATCGTCATTGACCGAGATGCAAGGTCTATAGTTCACGCCCGATCTCCCCCGGTCACGGTGTGAGGTTGTCAAACCTAATAGCGCTATCAACTAATAACCCGTTCGCCCCCGGCGATTAATCGGTACTATAAGCAGGGACTTAATGTGATAGAGATTCGTTTAGTGTTGCTAGTTGTGATTTATAAATAATACCCAAACGTATCTACCCCGGATGTAGTAGTACAAGAGTACCGTTTGCATATTCCCCCGGAAATTACTAGTTTGAAAACATTATTTTGTTGGTTCGTGTCCCTCCCTGGGACGCATGCTTTTAGTGTGTGAACTCACCTTGGGTTGCTCGGTAGATTATTTACTTGGTCAATCACGTAGGTCACCACGTCCGGTTCTAAAGTGTGGAGGTGTGTAGGGATTCACCGAGGTCCGAGAGCCCTTCCTTAGCCGATGGTGATTCCAAGAAGAAAAGAGGAGGGTGTTGGTGGAGCTTTTAGGGTTTTAGTGAGGGAAAGAATGTAGGAGGGTGTGTGAATGGTGGGAGTGTCAAATGAGAGAAGGAGGGCTTGGGCATGGGTTTTATACTCGGTTTGGGTGGTGCACCCTACAATGGTTCCGATTGGGCTCGAAGGGGGGTATATGGCCCAATCCGGCCCAACCGTTTCTGTTTACTCGAGACCGAGTGGTCTCAAGTCGGGTTCGGTTCACACATATTCATATATATATATATATATATATACCACACATAGCACATTAAGGTAAAACGCAACTTTTCATTTAATAACACATATATATACGCATAACGAAATTACAAGGCGTTCACTCGGAAAAACCTAGAGTGTCACATTTATAAATCTTGTATAGATTTACCCAAAAATGTTGTTATTTTATAAAATAAAGTTTTTATAAAAATTGGCCATATAACCTTTGTATTTTTATCTTAACCATGTTTCATTAAACATATCATTTTCTTTATTAAATCAACAACAATTTATTCAACACCTTAACTAAACATTATGAGACTTTTATAACATGAGTTTATTAAGATGATATGCAAATCATGTAGGGTTTTAAACATGATCCTTTCATATGTTAACTAGTTCAAAAACCAAGTTAAATTCTAGTTTTAACAACTTTCATAAAAATCTTTAGTTGTATGTTAATTTTTATAATCTTGTGAAAGTCTTGTTTTTAAATATAAACCCTAAATACTTTCACAAGATCACTAGATATGATCATTCCCTTAATCCTTTATGTTAAAACCCTTTAACATAAACTTGTATAATTTTTAGATCATATCTTTCAACATCTTCTAACACTTTATTTGTAGCATAATCATCATAACAAGATCTAATAAGCATATAACAAGTCTTAAATCACAATATAAACAAACATAATTATATGATGATTTTTATCTTTGCTTCTTTGTATTTTTCTTGTTCATTATGTATGATTATATATGGTTATTATTAATTATAATAACAATCATAAACATAATATGTATAAAAAAAATAGAAGCTTACTTCTAGCACTAGGCTAGGGATGATCTTTAGAGATTATTAAGAATAAGTAAGATGATGATCTTGATGTTAGAACACTTTGGTATGGATGAAAAACCCTTCCTTTTGCTTCCAAAAGCCTTAGATCACCCTATGTTCCAAAGAAATCCATCTTGGTTATGAAGAAGATGATAAAAAGAAATGGGTTTATGGAGGTGTTCTTGATGGAAGATGAAGATGATTAGAGAGCTTTTCTTATGTGTGTGTAAGAAATGGTGTAAATGTGTGGTAACTTAGTGAATAAGTGTTGTAATAAGTCTTCATTCTAATCCACTAGTAAGTAACATAATATCTAGATATTTAGCAACATAAACAAGGGGTGTGGGACCCCTTGTTCACGGCATCAACATGGGGGGGGGGGGGGGTCTTATGTTGTAAAAATAACTTAGTAAATATTAATGTTTCAAATGAAGTATAAGTTGTAAACATTTAGATGTTTAGGTTTTGCAATTTTTCCGAGATGATTCGCGACTTGAAATGATCATAAACTAGTTTTTACAAGACCAAAAATAAAAGTCACTAGTTCGCTACAAGTGCCAAAATGTAGTTCGGATAATTGTTTAGTGCTCGTTTCACTAGTAAATAGTCGAAACGTTCGCTTATGGAAGTTGTAGGGCAAATTTCCAGTTATGTGTGAAGTCGATATTCCATAATTATTTTTATATGAAATTGGTGCCTAAACATCAATTTTGCATCTTGTAATAAAATTACAATTGCTGAATTTTGCGGAAAAAAAATGAAATGGTCACTTTTAGCGCATTTCGGACAGTTTTTAGTGCTACCGAGCATTGGTAAAATATTAACCAAACTCTTGTATTCCCATATAGGGTTTAATATATAATTGATATTGGACTCTCACCCGAGTCCTAAAGATGTCATTTTAGATGTTTTCTGCGAATCCGGAGTTTTCGTCAGCACTCTAGTTCACTAGGCACTACTCTAGTTGTTTCAATGAATTGTTTGCACTATTTCAAATGTACCCAATAAAAGTGAATCATGTGTAATAATAACGAATATTCCATGAGTTTTTCTAAGATGTATAACATGTAATCATGCAGTCCGAATATTCAGAATACATACTTGTATAATGTAAATCATCGTTTTAAATGTAGTAATTTACCCGAAAGTGGCAGTTGTCACATTCTCCCCCTGTTATTGGGAATTTCGTCCCAAAATTCAAGATGAGTCATCCTTTGCAGGATTGTTCTCAAACAGGTGAGAGTATTTGGCTTTGATTTAATGTTCTCGTTCCCAAGTATACTCGGGTCCGTGTCGAGAGTTCCAACGAATTTTTTTTTTTAATTTGTTACGACCCCTTTGTATTTTCTGGGCCTTCTGGTCCATGACCTCAACAGGTGCTTTGGCGAATTGGAGTTTGTTATCTATATGAACCTCATCCTTCGGGATGAAAACTGTTTCTTGCGTTGGACTCTTCTTGAGATTCGACAAATGAAATATGTCGTGTACTCTACTTAGTTCTTCTAGTAACTTTAGTTTGTAGAAAACGGTGCCAATCTTTTCCAAGATTTCAAATGGTCCAATGTAACGTGGGTTAAGCTTTTCACGTTTACCAAACCTTGATACGCCCTTCCAAGGCGAGACTTTTCAACAAGACTTTGTCTCCAACCTCGAAAGATAATGGTTTTCGTCTTTTATCTGCGTAGCACTTTTGTCGATCGCGAGCCGTCTTGATACGGTCTCGGGTCTGAAAAATTTTTATCCGTAGTCCCTTGGACTAGTTTCGGACCAATTATTTAACTATCGCCTGTTTCCGCCCGACATAGCGGAGAGCGACACTTTCGACCATCAAGAGCTTCAAACGGTGCAGCTTGTATAGTAGTATGGTAGCTGTTTTTGTAGGAAAACTCAACTAAAGGTAGATGAGTATCCCAATTGCCGCCTAAATCTATAACACATGCACGAAGCATATCTTCGAGTGTTTAGATTGTCCGTTCGCTCTGGCCGTCAGTTTGTGGATGAAAGGCCGTACTTAGATTCAAATGAGATCCAAAGGCCTGTTGAAATGATTTCCAAATTCTAGAAATAAAACGACCGTCTCGGTCTGAAATGATTGAAATAGGCACTCCATGACGAGCCACTATTTCTTTGAGATAGAGTTCCGTTAGTTTCTCAGTATTATCCTTCTACCAAATCGGTAAGAAGTGCGTGGACTTTGTTAGTCTATCGATGATTACACATATCATGTAGTGACCTCTTGAGGTCCTGAGTAACTTCGTAATGAAGTACATCGATATTTGTTCCCATTACCAAACGGGAATTCTCGGGTTGTTGTAACAAGTCCGAGGGATTTTGCTACTCGACTTTTACTCTCGCGCAAGTCAAGCATTCTCCGATATAAGTCGCGATATCACTTTTGAGGTTAGGCCACCAGTAGTATTCTTTCACTATTTAGGCCTATGTGTTTCCTCAAAATATCATCTCGAAGGTCGCCAAAGAATGGAACCCAATTTCGACCCATAAGGTATAAAGTTCCATCTTCTTTCGGCACTAACTGTTCCTTCATGCCTCGAAGTGTTTCTGCTTGAATATGCTCTTCCTTGAGCGCTTGTGAATCATCTTCTCTAATGCTTGAACTCTCAGTGTTCTAACTCGCTCCTTGCGGCTCAAGGCATCTGCTACAACGTTTGCCTTGCCCGGATGGTACTTTATTTCACAATCATAGTCGTTCAACAATTCAACATACATCGTTGACGTATATTTAATTCTTTTTGGTTGAATATGTGTTGAAGACTTTTATGATCCGTGAAAATAATGCATTAAGTACCATATTAATAATGTCGCCATAATTTTTAAACGAATACCACCATGCCTAACTCAAGGTCGAGAGTGGTATGGTTCTTCTCATGAACTTTTTAATTGGGCGCGACGTGTACACAATAACTTTTTCACGTTGCCTGAGTACGCAACCCAATCCTTGATGCGAGGCATCATAGTCTACAACAGAGTCATCGGTATCGTCGGATAATGATAAGATTGTAAGATGCTATGCACCAATCTTAAGAATAAGTTGTAAGGCTATATCTTGTTTTTCGATTTGGGGCGAATTTATTGTCTTTAACAACTCTAAAATGGTTCTCAAATGTTGCTCATGTTCATTAGTCGATCGAGAGTATATCAAAATGTCGTCAATAAACACTATGACGAATTTGTCGAGATACGGCTTGCACACACGATTCATTAATCCATGAAGACCGCTGGTGCATTTGTTAAACCAAAAGGCATAACGAGAAACTCGTAATGACCGTAACGAGTCTTATAAGCCGTTTTCGGTATGCTTTCCTCTTGAATTCGTAACTGATGATACTCCGATCGTAAGTCTATATTAGAGTAGAAGCTAGAACCTTTCATAAACCATTTGAGTTAGTTGGAAATTCATTTGTAACATGGTTTAGAAATATGAATTTTCGTTCATCGAAATTTTGTGCATTCTTGCAAAACTTGCGTGTCTTTCCACCCCCAAAACCTTTATAAAGATACATAGTTGGTAAAGAGTGGGGGTTATGAACGCATAACATCCTTATTCGGTCAATTACAAGGTTCAGAAGGTGCTAATCGACATGGAGTTTTGGCTACGAGTGCGGCTCCCGGTACCAAGTCGATGTGAAACTCGACTTGTTGATATGGTGGTAGTCCTGGAAAGACTTCAGGAAATTATTTTTATCAAAAGAATATTTGTTAGCTGTGGCCCAACGGCCTTCTTGTCTACAACAAGTGCTAGAAAGGCAATACAACCTTTCCGTAAGCACTTCTAAGCCTTCATGCAATTGATGTTCCGCAATAATGTGTTGCGCTTCTCTCCATGGATAACAAGTGTCTCTTCGTTCGGTGGTGGTAAGCGAATGATCTTCTCATGACAGAAGACTTCGGCTCGATTATTGGATAGCCAATCCCTGCCAACCACTACGTCTAAAATACCTAACTCAATGGGTAAGAGATCGATATTGAATTTCAGCTCTAGACTCGACTAGTTTACGTTTTGCCAATTCTATAGAATGAGAAGACGTCTAGCTTACTTGACTCTAGACCAAGTATATTTTAAATTCTGTGTGGCGAGGACTTCACTGTATAGTTTTAGGAACCCTATGTTTAAATGTAGGATAACCCAATCCATATGTTTAGATGTAGGATAACCCGATCCATATGTTTAGATGTAGGATAACCCAATCCCTAATTGTAGCTAGGACAATCCCGTCCCTAGCCATGAAACTCATGTATGTGAAATGTTGAGATGAAGCTAAAATTGCCAATTGTATAAAATAACATGGATGTGAAATGTTGACGAATAGGATACATACCGGTGGCCCTTAATGATTTGATATGTGTCAGCTAATTCCCCATTAGCTAACTTGATATAGTAATGTGTGTCCAACATGACTCTAATTCGAGTATATGTATAACAACTAAAGACACTAGTTAAGCTTGGTGTTGGTATTAATAGAATTGATACATGATGATAGTAGAGTGTAAGTACTCATGACTCCATTGGGATTTTGTGGAGTATTTATAGTTCTAGCCACACACACACTTATTCACTAGCTTGATCCATTCTTAAGTATTATCGTCTTGCTTGTCTTTGTTTTGCGCTCGGTCTTAGCACACTGCTACTCTTGGCGCTTTTGCAATTGCCCTCATGATGAATGTCTTACTTGTCGCATTTAGGATTTCGACAAGTTACCAGCATACATCCTGGTGCCAAAATCGTTTATGGCAGCAGTTGCCTTCATTTCTCTCATGGCGAGAGTTATTGTTTGAGTGATTGAGGTAGGGAGGGATGATGCTGCCATGCTTCGGATCTCCGAGGCTAAACCCGAAATGTAACACTCAGTGTGTTTGAATTCGGGTGTTTCCCAGTATGGAACAACCCTTGAGAGACCGTGAAAGCATCAAGTGTAACCATCAACATTGGCTCCAGTTATGATCGAGTTCTTTTATAAAATCATATGAAGATAGATATGAAAATCAGATGATATAAAAGAATAATGTATGGTTAAATAAATAACCAATGAAAATGTAGTGTATGAATATATCATGCATCGAAATAGAATATTATGTCTTGTGTAGAGGATGTCGTGTCTTGTGCGAAAATGTCGTGTCTTGTCTTTGTCGAAGAGATTTGAATAACACCACGATATGCAATATAATATAAGCACTTATATATAGGAAGTACCAGCGGCGTATCCACCATGCTTTTATCATATTACACACGTCTCATCACTTACAAATAACCACCAAAAATGTCTTGTGTATACCAACGTCAATGACATGTATAACAATGTCTTGCGTAACAATGTCATGTATAAAACATGTCTTGATTAAAAGCAATGGTTTTCAACACATAACTTTTAACTTAAACAATTGATTCTTTTGGCGCCATGATCTTTTTAATACACACTATTAAAAGAATCTAGACATGTATTTGGATAAATAGAGTCTATCATGTGCCCAAGAATGAAGAATGCAATCAATCGGTCATGGAAACCTCAAGACTATATTGTTCATACATGTTTGAATAAATGATAATGTGGATAACCAAAACCAAAAGGTGTAATGCCTCTTGCATGTATTGGTCATATGTCTAAATGGAAAAAGAAAAATAATTCGTTCAGGAGGGGAAACCAACCCATGGCCTCCGTCCCTATAATATGGGTTCCCTTCTCTATGACCTCAATCGTCCGAAGTAGAGAAAATCCTTTGTCTTATGTGTCCATGTGACAATTATGGTAATAGTGCTTGAGTTTCAGGAGCCCTAGCAAAATTATTTAGAATTTCCAAAGATGTCGAATAGAATGTAATGAGGGAGTTGCAGCATGGCGCATGCCATACCATTCCTTGGGAAAAGAAAAATGTCAAGCGACGGAATTTATTGTATCATTTCCAATAAATATGATAAGGTGGAATATGATAAGGTAAGGTAAAGTAGGATAAAGTGTCATAGACACCCTGGAATCAACCCATGTTCAAGAGTTTCGAGAATGTTGAGGAAAATCCTCCATGAGTTAGCTAACAAGTTTTGTTTGTTTAAATGACTAGTCTCAACTGAATCGTGATATAGATCGAATGTTAGGTGTGAACAAACACTTGTCGTATTCCTGTATTGTATTGTATTGTATTGTATTGTATTGTATTGTATTGTATTGTATTGTATTGTATTGTATTGTAGGGTGTTATACTAACCACCACAGTTCGTGTCCTAATAGATAAGAAACTTTGAATCTCGAATAATAATTTAAGAATTTGAACGAATAGTGATCATTAGCTTGGCCCGCAGAGTCCACCAGAATTCCCATGCACTACAAGTTGTTATTACGTTGGCCACCGTAATAATAAATTGCCTTGCATGGTCACCCTAGCATTCTCTCGTACGAAGCAGCCGATCAATAAAAGAGGAAACATTATTGTCAATATACCTTCAACATATGAGGGACCTTCGTGATAGTTCACGTGTCAACGTCCGTTGTTGTTACTCGCAGGATGGTACGACGTTATATGAAATAGAAATGGAAAGAATCTGTAACAATAACAATTGAAGGGGCACCTTCAAGATGAGTACTTCATCTTCCTTGTAAGGACAAGAGTATATCCACCTTGATTAGTATGAGTCACATGGATCTCGTCCCACTAATGAAGTTGTTGTCCAAGGTTACCACCTTCGCCTCGTCGTCATTATCATGGTCAGGCATCTCAGCATTCGCGAGAAAGCAACCATATTTTACGGAATTAAGTTTAAGATTTCACTTAGGAATCATGTTCGCCATAAGCTCCGCAATAGACATGAGGTCGATATTTTCACCGTGTGAGTAAAGAATAATAATAGAGTTTGAAGTCGAAGGTATTTTGTTCTTTGCAAAATATTTCATGCAACATATATATGAACCACCTATATATATAATCATGTAAAATCCTATCAATCAAGGATTTCTATCTTGTATAAGCTGAACCAGTAAACTGTTTATAATGCATAAACTGATAATGTATTGTATTGTAGGCACATAGTCTATTAATGTATTGTGTCTGTTTCTCATAGACTTCACCCATGGAAATGTCCTCGCTTGATTTATGTGAAATGAATTCTTGTTGAAAATGGACCATGAAAATGTTTATGCAAATGAAAACATGTGTTTGTGTTTAGATGGTTTTCATGAGAGATCCCTAGTGATTGTAGACTTAGACTCAATAAAGAATCCTGGTTCACTACAATCGATGCTCTGATACCAAGCTGTCACACCCGCTCGCAGCGGAAACGCAAGGTGTGATCTGTCTGGTTTTCATTGCATAAATATCGATGTACATGAACAAACTATATGAATAAAGCATACTCCATTGCCATTACATAGTGTTTCAAAAGATTACAACATAAGTTTAGTGTGTCGGTTACAAACCATTAACATGAAAATAAAGCGTTATTGTTTCATACATTAACTTGAACTAAACTACAAAGGTTTAAACCATCATATTTCCGCAAAGAGGCGGAATATAATAGTTAAACCCTTCAAAAGATGGCATGGAGTTCCGGTACTTGTTATCTTGACTGGGAAATCCGACATGGTCCTTTAATTCCCTGAAATACATGTTAAGTTTGGAAAACATCAACAAAAGTTGGTGAATTCATGCAATTTAGTTGTAAACGATGTATGAAAAATGTGAGTTGTAGTATGTAAAGCGTCAATGAAATCGTTGATCATTAATGTTTTGCAAGGACATTAATATGTGTGACGAAATAGGAAGCAAACCAACCCTAGACGATTTTATGCCGATTCCTATCGACTGGGACACAAACACACTCTTCCGTATGGGTCCATGACCAAGAGTGGGGCTCGCCAAAACCCATTAGATCTAAGCCTTTGTTCCTTGGTCCAAACTGGATTAATGGTGCTTATAGTATGGCCCTAATTCGCACATGATCTATGGTGTTTCATTACCTAACTTTATCATACTCTGAACATGTATCCTCCCCGATAGTTGTAAAGTTTGTAAAACATTTAAATGAATAGGGGAACATGAACTCACTGTATTGCGTCCTGAAAATAGATGTAAATAAGATCTCACGTGCGGTCGTCCTGAATAGCGTGGCGACCTACAAACGTTCTTATTTTTGTTAGACACTTCGGTCTTTGAAAAGAACTTGAGTACAAGTCTTGTGTCTTGAGTATATGTAAGACTTGTATGTCTTTACTGTTCGTTAACTGGGTATTCGATGTATGAGTTGTTCAAATGTTCGTTAACTGTGTATTCGATGTATGAGTTGTTCAAATGTTCGTTAACTGTGTATTCGATGTATGAGTTGTTCAAATGTTCGTTAACTGTGTATTCGATGTATGAGTTGTTCAAATGTTCGTTAACTGTGTATTCGATGAATGAGTTATATAGTCGGATCTCGTCCGCTGAATCTCGTGTCTTGTATGTATCACTTGTATAGTTGTGTTTCCAATAATAGTATCATTGGGCCAAGCCCATGTTTTCAAGTTTATTGGGCTTAAATAGTGATGGGCCTCTAATAGTGTTGGGCCTCAAATAGTGTTGGGCCTCAAATAGTGTTGGGCCTCAATAGTGTTGGGCCTCAAATAGTGTTGGGCCTCAATAGTGTTGGGCCTCAATTGTGTTGGGCCTCAAATAGTGTTGGGCCTCAATAGTGTTGGGCCTCAAATAGTGTTGGGCCTCAAATAGTGTTGGGCCTCAAATAGTGTTGGGCTTGAATAGTGTTGGGCTTTGGCCCATATGTTTGGTGTTTGGGCTTAGCCCACTAATTTATGTTAAGCCCATTATGAAAAATAAGCCCATTTGTAAAACAATAGCCCATTACCTAAACTAGCCCATTTGTTATAAAAATAGCCCATTAAGTATAATAAGCCCATTTGTAGAAAAATAGCCCACTAGTACATGTAAACCTTTCATTTTTATAAAAATCCTTTTTATAAAAATTTACTAAGTATAGATGTTAGTAAATAAAAACATATTAGTTTTTATAAGTTTATAAACATCCGTAAATTTGTTATCGATAGCATATTTATATTTCGTGTCGATAAATAGTCAAAACGTCGTAGTAACTCCCCGGATTGGTAATTCACTTATGTAGTCGTCCGTCGTCCATGTTGACCATAAATGGTGTCCGATTATTCGAATCGTCCGTAACTCGTTTTTAAGGCGTAAATATGTGAAGTCTCGTAGGACTTTTGTTATAACATGTTTTGAGTTTAAAGGTGACATGAGATTCAAGTTCCTACAATGATATATATAACTAATACACCAAGTAATATATCACACAAAAATTGTTAAAGTAACCAAATATATATTTTCTAAAAAAATATATATTTTTCTTGTCTTTTATTTTATAAACCCTTCTTTAATAACCTTTATAAATCTTGTATAGATTTACCCAAAAATGTTGTTATTTTATAAAATAAAGTTTTTATAAAAATTGGCCATATAACCTTTGTATTTTTATCTTAACCATGTTTCATTAAACATATCATTTTCTTTATTAAATCAACAACAATTTATTCAACACCTTAACTAAACATTATGAGACTTTTATAACATGAGTTTATTAAGATGATATGCAAATCATGTAGGGTTTTAAACATGATCCTTTCATATGTTAACTAGTTCAAAAACCAAGTTAAATTCTAGTTTTAACAACTTTCATAAAAATCTTTAGTTGTATGTTAATTTTTATAATCTTGTGAAAGTCTTGTTTTTAAATATAAACCCTAAATACTTTCACAAGATCACTAGATATGATCATTCCCTTAATCCTTTATGTTAAAACCCTTTAACATAAACTTGTATAATTTTTAGATCATATCTTTCAACATCTTCTAACACTTTATTTGTAGCATAATCATCATAACAAGATCTAATAAGCATATAACAAGTCTTAAATCACAATATAAACAAACATAATTATATGATGATTTTTATCTTTGCTTCTTTGTATTTTTCTTGTTCATTATGTATGATTATATATGGTTATTATTAATTATAATAACAATCATAAACATAATATGTATAAAAAAAATAGAAGCTTACTTCTAGCACTAGGCTAGGGATGATCTTTAGAGATTATTAAGAATAAGTAAGATGATGATCTTGATGTTAGAACACTTTGGTATGGATGAAAAACCCTTCCTTTTGCTTCCAAAAGCCTTAGATCACCCTATGTTCCAAAGAAATCCATCTTGGTTATGAAGAAGATGATAAAAAGAAATGGGTTTATGGAGGTGTTCTTGATGGAAGATGAAGATGATTAGAGAGCTTTTCTTATGTGTGTGTAAGAAATGGTGTAAATGTGTGGTAACTTAGTGAATAAGTGTTGTAATAAGTCTTCATTCTAATCCACTAGTAAGTAACATAATATCTAGATATTTAGCAACATAAACAAGGGGTGTGGGACCCCTTGTTCACGGCATCAACATGGGGGGGGGGGGGGTCTTATGTTGTAAAAATAACTTAGTAAATATTAATGTTTCAAATGAAGTATAAGTTGTAAACATTTAGATGTTTAGGTTTTGCAATTTTTCCGAGATGATTCGCGACTTGAAATGATCATAAACTAGTTTTTACAAGACCAAAAATAAAAGTCACTAGTTCGCTACAAGTGCCAAAATGTAGTTCGGATAATTGTTTAGTGCTCGTTTCACTAGTAAATAGTCGAAACGTTCGCTTATGGAAGTTGTAGGGCAAATTTCCAGTTATGTGTGAAGTCGATATTCCATAATTATTTTTATATGAAATTGGTGCCTAAACATCAATTTTGCATCTTGTAATAAAATTACAATTGCTGAATTTTGCGGAAAAAAAATGAAATGGTCACTTTTAGCGCATTTCGGACAGTTTTTAGTGCTACCGAGCATTGGTAAAATATTAACCAAACTATTGTATTCCCATATAGGGTTTAATATATAATTGATATTGGACTCTCACCCGAGTCCTAAAGATGTCATTTTAGATGTTTTCTGCGAATCCGGAGTTTTCGTCAGCACTCTAGTTCACTAGGCACTACTCTAGTTGTTTCGATGAATTGTTTGCACTATTTCAAATGTACCCAATAAAAGTGAATCATGTGTAATAATAACGAATATTCCATGAGTTTTTCTAAGATGTATAACATGTAATCATGCAGTCCGAATATTCAGAATACATACTTGTATAATGTAAATCATCGTTTTAAATGTAGTAGTTTACCCGAAAGTGGCAGTTGTCACACAAAAGAAGTAAAAATGCTGCAAAATCTAACATAGTTACAAGAAAAGGAATAAACGTGGCATGCCCGACCCCTCGACAGCATTTTCCCAAGCAAAAACAAGAAAACAGGAAGCTGAACACTCCCCGTGCTCACCAAGCACGGGGCGTGCCCAAGTGTCTGCAGAAAAGACAAAGTTGTAGAAGCTTCTATTTCCCAACACGGGGCGTGCCCAGCGGACACGGAGCCGTGGTCAAGACAAAGATTCGCAGAATCTTGGCAAATCTTGATAGTACAGATACGTTTCTGCACGCGGGGTCGTGCCCAGCAGACACGGGGGTGTGGTTAACTAATGCAGACAAACTGCATTTAATGAAGAAAGAGATGAGGATGGACACGGGGCCGTGCCCAATGGACACGGGGCCGTGCCCGAGCTTCTGTTCAGTCTATAAATAGGGGCGCTTGGCTCATTTGCAATCCATCCCTTGGCACACCACCTCCCTCACACTTCACCCACCACCCACCACCATCACAACACCATCATCCACCACCATCATCCATTATCCATCATAGAGTGTGTGAGTCGTCTCGGGATCCAAGATTGATCGTAAGAGTTCTTGACAATCAAGGCCATGTTTGCCTAAGTCTCTTACATCACTTGGTGAAGACAAGTGTCTAGTGTAATACTTTTTATTTTTAATCTTTTCGCACTTTTACTTGGTTATGTATTAATGACTTTAATAACTAGTTTCTTATGTTGAAGGTGATTCTTCCTTATCGTTTGTCCGTGGTGTCTTGGCATTATTTTACTGTCTATATAAAATAAAATATTTTCACCATTCATATCTCCACGGTCTATATGGAGATATGTTGGCTACCTGGTCGGGGGTTAAGGGAACGGTTTGGTAAGAGTCTTGCCTTGTTCAGTGTATAGATCCTGCAAGGACCTGGGTCAAATTTAGTAGGATCTCCTTCAATACCCACCGGTATTGGATGGCGGGGGTCCAAACTCTTTGATCCCCTCATATGTAAGCTACTATTAATACTTTAACCCAGCTACTTAGGACTGTATCCCTGCTGACTCAGACTACTTAGCCGAAGGTAACGTCACCTTCAAAAGAGGGGCCTACCATAATATGCATTAATAACTTAATTAATTATCTTTCAATAATCCGACCCTTTAGGATTGTATCCTTGCTGACTCAAACTACTAGGTTGAGGGTAACGTCACCTTCAAAAGAGGGGCATACTACAATAACTAAGATAATCTTTTAAAAAGTGCAAAAGTGCGAAAATAATCAAAGGTTACACTATACACAAGTCGGATCCAAGTGATTCATCTTATCTATCTGTTTTTTATTTTATTTTATTTTTCAGCATTTTAGTTAGTTTTATTTTTCTAGTTTAAAAACATTTTTCTAACTTTTGATTTGATTAGACGTTGAGGATAAACCGGTACTAAAAGCTCTTGTGTCCTTGGACGACCTCGGTATCTTACCAACACTATACTACGCTCACGATGGGTGCACTTGCCCATATGTGTGTTTAGTGTTAGTAAATATCGTGTTTTATAAATTTAAAACTTGACTAAAAAGTGTAAAAGGGCTTAAAATATATTTAAACTTATATATACACTACACGCGCATCAGCTTTGTTAAACCTTATCACATGAGTTCCAACACTCATTTGGTTTACAAGACCTCATTCTATCCGATCTTCCGATTTAGGTGTCTATTGTTTGACTAGTGGTTCAATTACTAGGTGCTGCTTGATTTCTCTGGTTTACTTGAGTTTGTTGAAGTTCTATTGATTGAGGATACTTTGCACCTCATGTGAGTACATAGTTCCCCTATTTTACTGTTTTCAATTGTTTTGGGGTGATTCATATGTACAAAATGATTTTCAAGGTTTAAACGATGGTTTTTCAAAAACAATTAAGATGGTTTATACTAAATTAATAACGATTTCAATAAAGTGAACAAACTTGTTGGTTATAGTTACATAACGAATGACATTCATTAGCACTGATCAAGCCGACCAGTATTAGGTTATGGTACAATAGGATCTGACAAATCCAGTTATCTTACTGCACCCAAGGTTATGTGTGGGGGTTGTGGGTAGCGACTGAATCTGATGAGAGTTAACTTACCCTTTGGTGGTTTGTTAATGCGAGAAGCGAGAAGCGAGATAGTCGAGTCACGAAGGTTTGAATGTTGTTAGCGAGACGACCAAGAATAGTTTTCACAAATTAAAACGAGGATGATTTAAACGATTTAAACGAGTTAACGATTTGGAAACGATTTGAGCAGGTTAAACGAATTGGATAAACGATTGGTTTTTGGTTAAGTGTTTAGATAACGGGATGGGTGTAATGTAGTGAAAATATGGTAGATACGCCGCTGGTACTTCTTATATATAAGTGTTTTCAACATATTACATACCGTGGCGTTATTTAGTTCACTTGGGTAAACGATTTTGAAACGATGTCACACAACGATGTTTTCTAAAAGATATAAACCATACGAGTTTTATTAACGAGTTAATACGAGATGTTTTACAAATTGGTTTTCTAAAACAAATGTTTTTGGGTTAAGAATCATGGCTACGAGATTTTACAAATTATAACCAACTTGATTTGAGTTGGTTAATTATGTTGCAATACACTTTTCAAAATGAGGTTTGTATTTTGACTCTTGTAGTCTAATAAAGTACTGCAACATGAAAACTAGCCATGAATCCGACACTCTTATAAAACCTATGTACTCGCCAGCATTTCTTTGCTGACTTTGTTTTTACATATGTTTCAGGTGTTGTTGCTTGATGTGATTTCTAGGATGCATGCGTCACATAGGATCTTGGACGAGGCCTTAGTGACATAATAACAGTGATAGTCGATATGTAATTTGTTTGTTATGTGTTAAGACAATGTTAATGTTTAATATTATCAATAAAACGAAACTCTTTTATATCCATGGTTATGAAACAAATAATTCTGCCACGACACTCCCCGACGTTTCCGCCACGGTTTGTTGTCCTACGTGGTCGGGGTGTGACAGAAGAAGTTGGTATCAGAGCCAATGGTTTTAGGGAATTAGGTTATTAGTAATGCTTGACCTAGACTATAACTTTTTAGGAACCTAACGCAAAGTTTCTTTGCGTTTAGATTTTAAAATAAAACCGTCACCTATCCTTAGGTGATAACCACAATGGGAACACAAAATTCGAGTCCGCTTTGAAAACTAATCATCTGTTATAGGATGATTGATTACTAGGTTTTGAACCCTTCGTTATAAGGTTTTGAACCCTTTAAGTTTTCAAATCTCGTCAAAGTTTGGGTCTAAATAGTGTGAACACGTGCAAACTGGAAGAGTGAGTGCCTGTACCCTGAGTTTTCTGTCTAAGGCTAAAGTGTTCGTACAAATCCACATAATCGGACCAGTCACTCTTACCTGGGAACTCTTGGGGTGAGTGTTCACTTATAGGAGAGCATGTCTTTGGCGATACATTATATTGACCCATTTACTTTGATTAGTCACTGCGTGTCGTTTGTTTGTTCGAGGTAACGAACAAATGATCGCCTCTCTTGTGTTTTGTCGGTATTTTCAATACCTCTTTTGCTTTTCAATCTCACTCGATTCTCCTGTTTCCTTGTTAGACAATGCCTCCTCGACGTGAAGCACAATCTTTTACTATTGAAGAAATCGCAGCCCTGGTCTCTCAGCAAGTGGCTGGTGTGCTTCCAGGCGTTGTGACCCAAGTCCACGAGTTATACAACAACAACAATAATAACAACAATAATGCACCGTGTAATTTCAAGAATTTCAATTCTGCTAAGCTGTAAGAACTCTCAAAATTGTCCTAAAAATACCTGTAATTATAAACCCGGACCCCTGAAACCCTAAACCATATTAAAAAAAATCAAGAAAAACAAAATTCTGGGTCTCAGGCGGGCCGCGTAAAAGACAAGCTATGTCTTACGCGGTCAAACATGTGTTGACCGGATAAGTGTTCCGGATCCACGTATCACCCACCTGGCTAACCTATGCATGACCATGCAAACCTATACGTAGACTAGGCGGCCACGCGGGCCGCGTAAAGTATGAGGGGTGGTTTACGCGGGCCGCGACAGGCCCTAATTTTAGCTATAAATAGCTTAGATCCGGGGCTTTCATTCTATGTCGATCAAAACTCTCAAAAACGAATTTCTACTGCTCTGAAGTCGAAATTTCATATATAATTAGCGAGGCGCTGCTCCGATACCGGGTATTAACTCGATGGCTGCTACGATTCAATGTCCGATCGATTAAACTATCCAATGGATGTTTAAGTGCTGCCCACATTAGGGTTTATGCTTTGTCATTCGTCGTTAATTCGATGGATGTTTAAGTATCGCACTTTGTCATTCGCTGTGAAGGTTTAATCTCGTGAGTTATCGTAAATGTTGTATTAGTTACTAACCGAGTTCGTGAGCATGTTATTTAATTTAGGTTAAAAGGCTAATCAGTAGGCTAAGCTCTGCTCATATAAATCTGCAATGTGAGTCATTCTCTTTTTATCAAATTTAATTTCAAAAGCATGTTTATTTTCAAAGTTATAATTACAGGGATTAAGTCTTTGTAGTCACCAAATTACAGCCGATATGTGGGGTTTTGTATACATTACTTGATAACCGTCACCATTGGACAACGGGTTAGCCAAGGGGTGATATGACCATAGTCACAGACACCATTGGACTCTGAGGTTACCGATGGATGTTCGAGTGACAAATACTGTGGGTAGTTGGTTGATATATGGAAACATTGTAATCGCTCTTAATACTGTAAATTATAACAAACGAGTCATTTTAGTAAAAAGAATGATTCACCAGTATTTCCCGCTGACAAAACCTTTTTCAAACATGTTTCAGGTGATCTATTGTGATCCAGGAAAAGTGTCGTAAAGCACTACAAAGCTTAAGGAAGTGGCTCAGTATAAAATAAAGAAACATGTTTTGAAAAATAAAGATTTCTCCGTGAAATCATATGATTGTAAATTACCGGGGTTTTATCCCGAGTTGTGAAATAAAATAATCGGGAAATTTGCAGTTCTAAAAAGATCCTGGTAAAATCTTCCGCTGTTAAATAAATACCACGGGATTTTCTATCACGCGGCTCCTGAAACGGGTCAAACCGGGTCGGGGGCCGTGACATAAGCCGCTTAAATTCTCTGGGTCGCAAGGAGCAATTGCGCTCCTGCAGTGGTTTGAGAGCATCGAGAGCACGTTCAGACATGTGCAGTGTCCGAATGCGCGTAAGGTTGAATTTGCTTCAAGCGTGTTTGAGAAGCGAGCGCTTACATGGTGGAATGGTATTATGCACGATAGGGGTGCCGAAGTGGCATTGGCACAAACATGGGAAGAGCTGCGAGCTCTCATGTTGAAAGAGTTTTGTCCCCGTCATGAAATTCGAGTCTTGGAACGAGAGTTTGACGATTTAAAGCAAGATGGGGGTGAACACCGTGCGTATACGGATCGTTTTGAAGAACTCAGTCTGCTGTGTCCCACTATGGTCACCCCACTGGAGAAAGCAATCGAGAGATACATCGATGGTTTACCCGATTCCATACAGGATATTGTGACCGGCGTTAATCCTACTGATGTGGTCTAAATTATACATATTTTTATATAGATATTCCCTACACTTTTCAGTGATTTTTGGGTTGTTAACATTAAATATCACTTCTAATTGGTTCATATTCGGATTTTAAGGTTTTCAAGAGAAAAAGAGCTAAAACGGTTTATTTAATCTATATTGATAACAGCATTTATTATTTAGTGTGTTTTTGTGACATTAATTGATTTTCTTTTGGTCATACGTAGGCATTAGGAAGTTGGTGTAGAATGAGGAATAAAATAGATACAAAAAGTCTAGAATGCCACTAATGAAATATGGTATTACAAATCATGCCACCGAATGGCTTTTCTTATTTGATGTGGGCACTGGGCAGTATGGCAATAAGATTGGACGATGAAAAGGAATCTTGTAAGCATTTTAATTTAAGGGACACAAATTAATGAGGGGATTGGATTGTCAGACGAATGTGAGGTAGGCCCAACACCCTTTAGAAATCCATGCAGACGAGCCCAATTGTGTCTAAATTACAATACGAAGTCCACTATAATGATCCGTATTTGATATATATGAGTTATGACAACCCTAAACTGGGACGAAAAGAGACGGATTCGAGAGCAATATTCTTTTTGGGACGAACAAGAGGATTGGACGGCAGAATTAGATATTCGACATTATCAGAAGAAAGAAGGCACTTTCAGGGTCGATCAAGAGAGGATTGAAACTGATTGGTTCGAGGGTTCAAGTCGTGATCAAGATTCGAGTCTGGGTTCGCAAACGAGTTAGCTTTACAGTTTTTAATTAGACTTTGTGTTTTTTTTAGACTTGTGAACATAATGTTTTTGATATCTCATACTTGTTTATTGTTTATGACTATGATTCTTGGCTAGTCATTTTTCTACCCGGGTTTGTGATGAATATTTATTGATAATTGGTAATCTCTCGGTTTTGGTAATTTTGTGATGGATAAATATTAAAGTAAAAGACCTAATAATAATTGGCTAGATGTGTGTGCATACTTTACTTTAATTTATTATCATTCAACCGTTCCTCGTGTGTCTTTGTGAATGTCTTTCATGTATAGATGCATGTTAGGTTACCTACTTTGTGTTTGTAACTAGTTTATGGTTTATGGTGCACGTATTCCATATGAACTTTGTTTGATAATTTAGAGGAGTTTAGTGTTCTACCTATTCTTGAGACCGGGAGGAGATAGATAGTTGGGTTTGTCTTTGGTGCTAGGTATTTAGGTGCAGTGAGACCGGGAGGAGATTTGTCTAAGTTCCCTAGTATTATTTGCTTTCCTAAGTCTTGTCAAGTGTTTTTAGGTTACCCCGTACACTCTAGGGTGTATTGTGATTAGTGAGACCGAGAGGAGATCTAGTTTTTGGGTACTTTAGTATTGTTGGAGAGACCGGGAGGTGATCCAACTCATACCAGTGAGCTTTATTTGACCTTTAGACCTTAGGAGAAGTTGATGAGACTGGGAGGAGATTCAACCTATCTTTAGTCTTAGAGTGTCGTATTACTAGAAGCTGGTTCCATCATAGTTACCATTGCCGAGAGAAAACCGATAGTCACGAATAGGATTCCAAACCTGGGTAGTACTTTCTCATCCTTGATTCCACCTTAGTAGCCTTCAGCGTGCGTCTAGGTAGTCTAGTTCGTCTTAGTTAATTCCTTTAGTTTAATTAGTTAAAACCCCAAAACCAAACCTCAAAATCCAAACAAACCAATTAAGTTAGTTGAGTCAGAGTCTAGTTTAGCGTCGCTAGTGTCTCGTGGGTTCGATACTCGGACTTCATTAGGCTTTACTACATACGATAGGTACACTTGCCTGTCAGTAGTCTAGCATTTAGAGAGTCTTAGTTTATAAATTTAAAACTAGGGTGTCTAGATTAGGTTAGTAGTTTTTATAGACCAAATTTACCACATCAAGTTTTTGGCGCCGTTGCCGGGGACACTTAGGCGATTGCGTTATTAGCTTTGACTGATCTTATTTGTTTAATTGGTCTTATTTGTAATTTGAGTCTTAGGGGTTGAGTCTTAGAGTTTGTGTCTAGTAGTAGTGTGTCGAGGTTTTATTTTTGTAAATATTTTTTATTAGTTAGTTTTTTTTCTTTCCTCTCTCTACTTTGTGTTGTTTTTGCTACTCTATTCATGACAGGTTATCATAGCGAGTACCCTCCCCATGTTTGGGCGTTCGTGGAATCATGTCAAATATTCGCTCAGATAACGACAACAGCACAGGACCAAGGAGATCCGGGGTTTCCCGAAATGTTCACCATTCTTGAGGAAATGATCGAGACACTGAGTCAAATGATTAAGGAAAGCATGAATCAGCATGTGGATCTAAGGTGTCAACACTGTGGTGGACCGCACTGGTACGAAGATTGTCCGATTTACGTGAATCAGAAGAAAAATCAAAGTACAATACGCTATACATGGGATGATTACTATTCTAATAATATTGGTTTTGAAAGCTATGAGGGAGTGAAAGAAGAAGAAGTTGAGGAAGAACATGTTAAAGAAGAGCTTCCCGATGATCTAGAATTGTCAGATGTAGAATTGGAGACGACAACGGACGATTCAGTCCCACCTTCGGTTCAACAGGACGTGACACCTAATTGGTATTCCACGCCATGGTATTACGGTCCTGAACCCATTGATGACGATTTCTGGAATGATGATGAGGGGGAAGACGTGAATGAGCCACTTGACAAGATGGACAATGAGAGAGGGATGCATATACCATCTTGGGAGGATGAGTTTGGTGATGAGTTGGTTGGTTTATCAACACTTATAGATGAAGAATTTGACCCGGTTGGTGATCTAGCATATCTAGAGACATTACTTAAAGAGAAGCCAACCATGGAGATCAAATATAAACCAAACATAGAAGAAGAAAAAGTGGTTGAAAAGTTGGATAGCCGGCCCGTAGAGAAGTTAGTACTTGGATTGCCAATCACACCAATAAAATCACGGGAGAAGGCGAGAAGAAGCGTGGATCAACACATTGTGAGGGTCAGAAGATGGTATAAAAAGAAGCAAAGTGAGAAACTGAAGTGCAGAGAGAACCATCTTCCTCGTTACATGCATTGTATCAGATTTGGTCCAGGTAAATTTAAAGTTTGGTGGTTTGACCCGGTTGAACACTTAAAAATATTTTCTAGTTTCATCATTAATTTCTTAATAAACAATGATGAACAATTAAAACTGAACGGGTTGGACCAGGGTTGGATAAAGGAGAAGCCTCCTGATTAAATTCAAGTGTGGGGAGGTTTTGTAGAGTTTGTATAAAGTCGTAGTTTTTGTATATTGAGTCCTAGTAGTTTTTGAGTCATTTTTTTAGAGTCGGTACTGCTTTGGGTTTTGTTTTGCTGTGTTTGTGCAGGTTTGGATTGTACCACCCGTACTCGATCTCCATTCGGGTGATTTTGGAGCTGCCATATTGATACAACCCAAGCAGACTAGGCAACGATCGTGAAGGAAATGCTATACGATCGTTCGTTGGATTCAAGACTCGTACAGCTGGCACTGACTTTTGTCCTAACCAGCTAAGTCTTTTCCAACTCTCTCTGTATTTTTATTTTTATTTCTTATTTTATTTTTAGTTTCCGTCTCTGCATTGGGGACAAGAGGATTGGACGACAGAAATAGATATTCGACATTATCAGAAGAAAGAAGGCACTTTCAGGGTCGATCAAGAGAGGATTGAAACTGATTGGTTCGAGGGTTCAAGTCGTGATCAAGATTCGAGTCTGGGTTCGCAAACGAGTTAGCTTTACAGTTTTTAATTAGACTTTGTGTTTTTTTAGACTTGTGAACATGATGTTTTTGATATCTCATACTTGTTTATTGTTTATGACTATGATTCTTGGCTAGTCATTTTTCTACCCGGGTTTGTGATGAATATTTATTGATAATTGGTAATCTCTCGGTTTTGGTAATTTTGTGATGGATAAATATTAAAGTAAAAGACCTAATAATAATTGGCTAGATGTGTGTGCATACTTTACTTTAATTTATTATCATTCAACCGTTCCTCGTGTGTCTTTGTGAATGTCTTTCATGTATAGATGCATGTTAGGTTACCTACTTTGTGTTTGTAACTAGTTTATGGTTTATGGTGCACGTATTCCAAAGGAACTTTGTTTGATAATTTAGAGGAGTTTAGTATTCTACCTATTCTTGAGACCGGGAGGAGATAGATAGTTGGGATTGTCTTTGGTGCTAGGTATTTAGGTGCAGTGAGACCGGGAGGAGATCTGTCTAAGTTCCCTAGTATTATTTGCTTTCCTAAGTCTTGTCAAGTGTTTTTAGGTTACCCCGTACACTCTAGGGTGTATTGTGATTAGTGAGACCGAGAGGAGATCTAGTTTTTGGGTACTTTAGTATTGTTGGAGAGACCGGGAGGTGATCTAACTCATACCAGTGAGCTTTATTTGACCTTTAGACCTTAGGAGAAGTTGATGAGACCGGGAGGATATTCAACCTATCTTTAGTCTTAGAGTGTCGTATTACTATAAGCTTGTTCCATCATAGTTACCATTGCCGAGAGAAAAACGATAGTCACGAATAGGATTCCAAAGCTGGGTAGTACTTTCTCATCCTTGATTCCACCTTAGTAGCCTTCAGCGTGCGTCTAGGTAGTCTAGTTTGTCTTAGTTAATTCCTTTAGTTTAATTAGTTAAAACCCCAAAACCAAACCTCAAAATCCAAACAAACCAATTAAGTAATTAGTTGAGTCAGAGTCTAGTTTAGCGTCGCTAGTGTCTCGTGGGTTCGATACTCGGACTTCATTAGGCTTTACTACATACGATAGGTACACTTGCCTGTCAGTGGTCTAGCATTTAGAGAGTCTTAGTTTATAAATTTAAAACTAGGGTGTCTAGATTAGGTTAGTAGTTTTTATAGACCAAATTTACCACATCACCTACTACCGTCCGTTACGCAATCGAGTTGTCTGCTACCCTGACTGAGTCTCAAGTCAGGAAGGGTAAACTTACCCGCAAGGGTGATAAAAAGAAGTCGACTGATTCTGACAAGGAAAAGGGTAAGGGTAAGAAGGGCGAGTCGTCGAAGAAGTCGAGGAAGCGAAAGGGTGCTCAGAATGTTGTTTTTACAGCACAGACTGCTCAGAACCCGCAGAACCCACCGGCTCAGCCGCCTGCGAAAAAGGTATATGCTGGTACCGCACCTCATTGTGCACGCTGCAACGGTCATCATGTTGCACAACAAGCTTGCAAGCAATGCACAACGTGTGGTAAACTTGGGCATTTGGCCAATATTTGTCATCTGGGACAGAATCAGGTTGCCCAGGTTCAAGCTCCGGTTCAGGGTAATGCTGCGAGATTCCCACCGGGTTCATGTTTCAACTGTGGAGAGTTTGGACACCTCCGCAACAATTGTCTGAGGCTGGTGAATGCAAACGTAAATGCAAATGCGAATCCGAACGTGAATGTCAACGCAAATATGAATCTCGCTCGTGGACGAGCATTCAATTTGAACGCTAACGAGGCTCGAGCTGACAACCTCGTTGACAATGGTACGTTTCTTGTTAACAATCAACCTGCATCTGTTCTTTTTTATTCTGGTGCCGATAGAAGTTTTATTTCTTTATCATTTAAGCCTTTGCTTGCGATACCTAGAACTAAACTGAGGAAACCCTTATCTGTCGAAGTTGCTACTGGTAAACCTCTTGTTCTCGATTCTGTTAATCGTGATTGTCAGTTGAACCTTGATAACCATCTTTTTCCTATTGACCTCACGCCGATGCAACTTGGGAGTTTCGATATTATCGTAGGGATGGATTGGCTAACCAAACACCATGCTGAGGTAGTTTGTTTTGATAAGATTGTTCGTATTCCTTTATCTTTTGGCGATATTCTGGAAGTTCGTGGCGAGAAACCTTCAGGTGGATTGAAGCTTATGTCGTGTACAAAAGCCCAAAGTTATTTGAGAAAAGGATATGTTGCTTTTCTGGCACATGTCACCGAGGAGAAAGACAAGAGCAAGAGTATTCAGGATATTCCGATTGTTCGGGATTATCCAGAAGTGTTTCCTGATGAACTGCCTGGTTTGCCTCCAGTTCGTCAAGTCGAGTTTCATATTGACCTTGTACCCAATGCCAACCCGATTGCAAAAGCACCTTATCGTCTTGCACCGTCGGAGATGCAAGAGTTATCGAAACAGCTTCAAGAGTTATCTGATAAAGGATTCATCCGTCCGAGCTTTTCACCATGGGGCGCTCCTATCCTCTTTGTGAAAAAGAAAGATGGATCTTTTCGAATGTGTATCGATTATCGTGAGCTTAATAAGCTTACCATCAAGAATCGATATCCCCTACCTCGAATTGATGATCTCTTCGACCAGCTGCAAGGTGCTTCATGCTTTTCTAAGATCGATCTGCGTTCTGGGTATCATCAACTTCGTGTTCTCGAAGAAGATATTCCCAAAACTGCTTTCCGCACAAGATATGGGCATTATGAGTTCACTGTCATGCCTTTTGGTTTGACGAATGCTCCAGCTATCTTTATGGACTTAATGAATAGGGTCTGTAACCTTATTTAGACAAGTTCATCATTGTGTTCATCGATGATATTCTCATTTATTCGAAGTCTCAAGCTGAGCACGTGCAATACCTTCGCTTAACATTGGAGCTCCTGAAGAAGGAACAACTTTTTGCTAAATTCTCCAAGTGTGAGTTTTGGCTTAAAGAAGTTCAGTTCTTGGGTCATATAGTCAATAAGCAAGGTATTCATGTGGATCCATCCAAGATTGCTGCTATTAAGGATTGGAGTACACCGACGACACCTACAGAGATTTGATCTTTCCTTGGTCTTGCTGGATATTATCGACGTTTTATTTCAAACTTCTCAAAGATCGCGGTTCCACTCACTGCTTTGACTCAAAAGAATAAGCCTTTTAAGTGGGGACCTAAACAAGAAGAAGCGTTCCAAACGCTGAAACAGAAGCTTTGTGATGCTCCTGTTCTATCTTTGCCCGAGGGAAATGATGATTTCGTTGTCTATTGTGACGCATCGAATCTAGGACTTGGTTGCGTTCTTATGCAACGAGGTAAAGTCATTGCTTATGCGTCAAGACTGCTGAAAATTCATGAGAAGAACTACACAACTCATGATCTTGAGTTGGGAGCTGTGGTTTTCGCGCTTAAAATCTGGAGACACTACCTCTACGGAACGAAGTGTGTGGTTTTCACAGACCACAAAAGTCTCCAGCATATTCTTAATCAGAAAGAGCTCAACATGAGGAAACGTCGTTGGGTTGAACTCTTAAGTGATTACGATTGCGAGATTCGCTACCATCCTGGTAAGGCGAATGTCGTAGCCGATGCGCTTAGTCGCAAAGAGCGAGTCAAGCTTCATTCTGTTCAAACGCTATCTGATCTTCAAACTCGTGTTCTTCAAGCTCAGCAATTTTGTGTTTCGCAAAATTTGATGGGTACGGAATTACCACATCAGCTTGAGCTTAAACTCGAAGCAAAGGACGATGGTTTGCTCTATTTCAAGGATTGTTTGTGGATTCCGAAACAAGACAATCTTCGCATCTTGGTGATGGACGAATCTCACAAGTCTCGATATTCTATCCATCCTGGTGCTGATAAAATGTACAAGGATCTTCGTACTCAGTGTTGGTGGCCTGGTATGAAGAAGGATGTTGCCTTTTATGTATCAAAATGCCTAACTTGTCTCAAAGTCAAGGCTGAACATCAACGACCTTCTGGTTTACTTGTGCAACCAGAGATACTGGTTTGGAAGTGGGAAAACATTACGATGGATCTCATCACTAAGTTACCGCATACATCTAAAGGTCATGATGCTATCTGGGTTGTTATCGATCGATTACCGAAATCAGCTCATTTTATTCCAATTCGCGAGGATCTAACTGCTGATAAACTTGCAAAGATTTATGTTGATGAGATTGTATCACGACATGGTGTTCCTTTGGATATCATTTTTTATCGTGATGCTCGATTTTCATCTCATTTCTGGAAGACCATGCAATCTGCTTTGGGAACCCAACTGAATCTAAGCACTGCTTATCATCCCCAAACAGATGGACAATCGGAGTCAACGATTCAAACTTTGGAGGATATGCTTAGAGCATGCGTGATAGACTTTGGTGGTAATTGGGATTCTCATCTCCCATTGATCGAGTTCTCTTACAACAATAGTCATCATGCTAGTATTAATATGGCACCGCTCGAAGCTCTCTACGGTCGAAAATGTCGTTCACCTGTCTGTTGGAATGAAATCGGTGAAGCCTGAAATCATTCTGGAAACAACAGACAAAATCAAGAAAATCAGCGATAATCTTGTGACAGCTCGAAGCCGTCAAAAGAGTTATGCAAATTTGCGACGCAAGCCCTTAGAATTTCAAGTCGGAGACCGTGTCCTACTCAAGGTGTCACCTTGGAAGGGAGTGGTGAGATTTGGAAAGAAAGGAAAACTTGCACCTCGATATGTTGGACCATTCAAGATTGTGGAAAGAATTGGGAAAGTTGCCTATCGACTAGAGCTACCTCCAGAGCTTGAAAATATTCACCCGACTTTTCATGTGTCCAATTTGCGAAAGTGTTTAGCTGACGCTGATCTTCACATTCCTCTCGAAGAGACGTCGAGAAACCGGTGGAGATAACGGATTGTGCTTTCAAACAGTTGAAGAACAAACGGATTCGATTGGTCAAAGTTCGTTGGGAGTCCAAACGTGGCCCAGAGTTTACTTGGGAACGTGAGGACCAGATGAAGACGAAGTATCCACATTTGTTTTCACAAGCTTCCTCCAGTTAAAATTTCGGGACGAAATTTCCTGAAGTAGGGGAGACTGTGACAACTGTGTTCTGTAATCGTTGTACAATGTAAAACAATGATGATTATCAATAAAACAATATGCTTTGATGTTATTATATGTGTTTTTGTGTTAGTATGTGTATATTTGTGTTTGGTGATTTTTCAATTTGATTCAACTCCGATGTCAAGCTTTAAATCGTTTTCTGGAAGGTTATACGCGCACTAATGCGTAAATATAACCAATTTAACGCAACAAACACTCCAGAATAGTGACATAGGCTTAACATACCTTAAATAGCCTCCACATGACTTAGAAATAAGTTTGGATGGTTTGGTATGTTGAAATCAAGTTTGTTCGATCACAGGGACTATTTGTGTCAAACTATGAAACTATACCGATTTGTATAGTAACGAACATTCCAGAACTTGATCATAAGTTAAACATACCCTAAATATCCTTTACATAGCTTAGAAATAGGCTTTGAGGGGTTCGGTATGCTAAAATAAACTTTATTGATCAATAGGGACTAAAAGCGTCAAAAAGTGCACAAGTTTGCATTTTCACGCATATCTTACGTTCTGAATATATCCGGACATCCAAAAATTTATGTAAACATTAAAATATTTTATTTTAGTGTTTGGCATAAGAAAATTCTATTCGTCTCTTAATTTGGATCGTTTTTGCGTTCGTTACGACTCCCGTCATAATTAACCGAACAACGCAACCGTACGACCAAACGAACCGACATCCGAGATGTTTTTGAGCATATTTTAAGTTCCCTATACTTTAACTTTATTTTAGAACCTTGAAATGGGGTTAACAGAGATTAAAAGTGCCAAAAAAATCAAGTTTTACAAGTGCAGGTACCATTTTTGAAATTTCTGACCAGATTCAATGAACCTAGTCCAATTTTAAAGTTTTGATGGTATTAGCCCATGGTTTTACAAACTAGGGGCTGATATTTAATGGTTTTTAAGTTACTATGGGCTATTTTTAAGTGCCCGTGGTTTCACAAAACCATGGGTGCACATGTACGGTTGAGATCGAATCACGTTTTACGATGAACGATCTTAACGGTTGTGTGAAATCTATAAATACCCCTCACCCATTACTTGCAAAACCCACATTTGAATCTGATTTTGGCTCTCTAAGTTGAAGTTTATGCTTCATACCTGAGAGTAAATCGGATCAAAGCTTGTGGGGACCTTTTGTAAGTATTCTTTCGTTCTTTTATCGCTTTACGAGTCTGAAAGTCAAACTACATTTGACTTTCTGCATTGACCAGTTTATGGTCAATACGAAGTTCGTTTGAACTTCATAACGTGAGCACACAGCTTACAACTTTCATCGTACTGTGCTCTACAAAGAGCAACTCTTCTCAAAAATGCGCATTCTCGGGTATTTTGTAACCAAACTACTTTTAGGTATCAAAACCGTTTGTTTTGATACCAAACCTATTTTCTAACTTAGTTAAACATGTTTCGACATGTTTAGCTCGTCACTTTTTAGATTAGTGCTTGTGTAGAGTCGTAAGTCAAGCGGACTAAACACCCGCTTAGACTTTCGAACACGACCCGTTTGGTCGATCATTAGGATCCGACCAAACATATTTAGTGACCATAGTTGCATAGGGAATAACCTTCCAAGGTTATACCTTATGGTCACCTAGTTTAAGTAGTTATATGATAGGTAGTTTATATGCCTTAGGTAAATGACCAAAATACCCTTTTTACGTACAATTGATAATTAAGCATGTGTAACCTAAACTTTTGTCACGTAACTGATTATGTAACATATTTAAACATGTTAGGGCATATAATACTTGTCAAAGGACTAGTTAGACGTCTTGAACGTGCATTTGCGCGCACGACGCGTTAAAGTAGCGTAGGCTACCTTAATGGATCGTAATGGGTCGTAAGCACTTAGGATAGGTTTCAATTTAGGATGTAGGCTTTGTTAAACCTTATCACATAAGTTCCAACACTCATTTGGTTTACAAGACCTCATTCTATCTGATCTTCCGATTTAGGTGTCTATTGTTTGACTAGTGGTTCAATTAATATGTGCTGCTTGATTTCTCTGGTTTACTTGAGTTTGTTGAAGTTCTATTGATTGAGGATACTTTGCACCTCATGTGAGTACATAGTTCCCTTATTTTACTGTTTTCAATTGTTTTGGGGTGATTCATATGTACAAAATGATTTTCAAGGTTTAAACGATGGTTTTTTCAAAAACAATTAAGATGGTTTATACTAAATTAATAACGATTTCAATAAAGTGAACAAACTTGTTGGTTGTAGTTACATAACGAATAACATTCATTAGCACTGATCAAGCCGACCAGTATTAGGTTATGGTACCATAGGATCTGACAAATCCTGTTATCTTACTGCACCCATGGTTATGTGTGGGGGTTGTGGGTAGCGACTGAATCTGATGAGAGTTAACTTACCCTTTGGTGGTTTGTTAATGCGAGAAGCGAGATAGTCGAGTCACGAAGGTTTGAATGTTGTTAGCGAGACGACCAAGAATAGTTTTCACAAATTAAAACGAGAATGATTTAAACGAGTTAACGATTTGGAAACGATTTGAGCAAGTTAAACGAATTGGATAAACGATTGGTTTTTGGTTAAGTGTTTAGATAACGGGACAGGTGTAATGTGGTGAAAACATGGTAGATACGCCACTGGTACTTCTTATATATAAGTGTTTTCAACATATTACATACTGTGGCGTTATTTAGTTCACTTGGGTAAACGATTTTGAAACGATGTCACACAACGATGTTTTCTAAAAGATATAAACCATACGAGTTTTATTAACGAGTTAATACGAGATGTTTTACAAATTGGTTTTCTAAAACAAATGTTTTTGGGTTAAGAATCATGGCTACGAGATTTTACAAATTATAACCAACTTGATTTGAGTTGGTTAATTATGTTGCAATACACTTTTCAAAATGAGGTTTGTATTTTGACTCTTGTAGTCTAATAAAGTACTGCAACATGAAAACTAGCCATGAATCCGACACTCTTATAAAACCTATGTACTCGCCAGCATTTCTTTGCTGACTTTATTTTTACATATGTTTCAGGTGTTGTTGCTTGATGTGATTTCTAGGATGCATGCGTCACATAGGATCTTGGACGAGGCCTTAGTGACATAATAACAGTGATAGTCGATATGTAATTTGTTTGTTATGTGTTAAGACAATGTTAATGTTTAATATTATCAATAAAATGAAACTCTTTTGTATCCATGGTTATGAAACAATAAATTCTGTTACAACACTCCCCGACGTTTCCGCCACGGTTAGTTGTCCTACGTGGTCGGGGTGTGACAGATTCGACACTAATAATAGTCTACTCAGGTTGAGTTCTCCCTATGTCATCACACATTAATGTCCTTGCAAAAAATTAATTGATTTATTAATAGACGCTTTACATACCTGTTTTCAAAAGAATCTCCCAAATGTTTACAAGGTTATACAAATATAACGCTTTACACATACAAGGTTTCACAAATGCAAAGTTTTCATTTACCATGCCAAAGAAAATGAATTTTTATTTCGTTTTCTAAAACAATACTTTAAAAACCGGTTATTCAAAAAGATTTATTTCAAATCTTTTACATACAAACTATGAACTCGCTCAACTTTATGTTTATTTTTCGAATGTTTCTTTCTCAGGTTGCATTTCAAAATTTTGGCACGGTTGGAATAGGAGATCCATGTGGAGTCGAGTGCTTAGTGGCGTTCTTTGTTTAGAAGTCTTAGCTATTTGCTTCCGCTGTGCAATGAAGATACCGGTATAGTCACGCCAAGCTCTGATATTTCGGGGTGTGACAAGGATAAAGGCATTTGTACGTTAACCTAACCCTATATATATATATATATACTAGGTTATCACCCGAACTGCTTCCCGGGTAGTTTAATTTTATTAGTTAAAAAACTTGTATTTTTATTAAAATGTAACATATTATTTCATTAAATTTTATCACAAAAATGTTGAAATACTTAAACCAAACAAATAACTACCAGTTGTGAACATTAATATATGTAATTACGATTTTTAGGTGCCAAAAGTTTTAATACTTAAACTAATCATCATATACTTTTTACTAATTAAAGTCATACACGGCCCAACACTTTTATAACATTAAAGGCCCAATTTTCATTATCAATAACATAAAAAGCACAAGAATATAAGAACTTGTTGAACAAATACAAAATAAACTAACAGGTAACATCAATAGAACAGAACAAAAGTTAAAAGTCAATGGAAAGAAAGAAAAAATTATATATCATAAGTTGCCAAAATTATATTATAAATTTATCTATTTACTCAATTCAACATATCTATTAGATATAATAGATGAAGTTTCAAACCGAGGTATCGAGAAAATATCAACTCCTTGACAGTCTTTGTTGGTACAAATTAATGCCGTCTTGTGTTCACATCAACATAACCATCTTCTTTTTCAGCGGTAACAAACGTTTCTTCGACACCAGATTTACAATGGTGGCATGCATTGTAGTACCAGATCTTGTCGGAACAAATTGCGGTAACTGTACCAACCAACATAACCTTCTTCGGCTATTTAAACAAAAAAAATGCAGAAAAACAAATTATTAAACAAAAATTATCACTAAAATAAATATTAAATATGATAACATAAAATAGATGTAAGAATGTATTTATACCTCAGATATGTTACCAAGATAGACGGTGAGCATAAATCACTGTTATTCATGAATTCATCCTCCACTGATGATATCAAATACGATTCAAAGTTGTCACTTGAAGATGGCGATGAAAAAAACTTCTCAATTAAACTACATTATTTTAAATACGTATACGCATGAATTAGTTCGCAATTATGTAAGGATAATTTGTAACTAATAATAAATTTAAAGTATGCAATAAATAATAATAATAATGTTATTTCAAAATAACTAAAATAATTTTAGAGTACCTCTGCCTGAAAGTAGTAATTTCATCAATGTCAGTGTCAATGAAAATTCTACTAATGACAAATGAGGTTGACAAACCACGTTTTCCTATATTAATAAAAAAACCAATCAACATATATTATTAGTTTTTTTTGGTAAACAATGAAACGAATCATATGAAAGTGTTATATAAAAAAAATATAACACGGGTAATTAAAAATGTACCTTTGTAACAACACCGAAGTGAACAACCATCATGACATACTTCTCTTGATTTTCAGCGTTAAAGTAGGCATGCATCCGAATTGCAAATTCATCCCACATTGTACCAATAATCTGCTGGTTCCTAAATATGGAGCAAATGAAAGTATACGTAAAATACATATCATTTATACAATATATCGAAATAAATAAATGATTAAGCAAAGAACTCACTCAAGATCTTTAAGCTTAACATTCAATCTCTTCCTTTTCGTACCTTCCTTTTTAGTGGTGTCCTCTAGATTGAAACAAACCTCAACATATCCTATAAAGTCTATAAATAAAAAATAGGTTTCAATTATGAATAATAATAGAAAAAAGAAATATCACAAATTGCTTAAAACATGTTGAATTAAATGACATCCCAATAGTGGTATTAACTTCAATTCGATTTTTGACAACATCCTTGAAATTCACAAAATTGAAGTTATACTTAGGCCCGTTCCAATCTTGACTTTTTTGAATCTGGGTGAAAAAACTGAAAGTTAACTTCTGATTATTTTTGGTGTAGTTGTAGGTTGAATTGTTGGGTGCAAGTGATGGTATGGTTATCAAAGGACATTCATCCAGCTTGAAGTGGTCCTGAAGCCTTGGCAAAATCCTATGCATACAGCTAGCCTGAATCTGTTGACCATACAAAATATCAATAACAACTAAGTTATTAATAAAAAAATTAAAGTGATGAAGACCCATACTTAATACTTAATATATAATATAATAAAAATATAATAAAACTTGATAAATCTTACCTCTTCATCCATATATATCATGTCGACATGGTAAGTTTCAGTCGGACGGTCGTGCATCATTTTCCTCCAAAGGGAAATGATCTTCAACTTGAGCGTATAGTTGTTTGACAAAGGATTGAGATTGTTCAACATAGTTATGTTTTGAGGTTCCATTTTGAAAACTGATATTTCAATAGGTTTAAGAAATCTAAACCGTGTTTGAGGATGAGGTTTTGGAACATGTATATATAATAAAAATTAGGGGAGTTATTTTAAGAAATTATACAAACTAAAATAGAAGAAAGTTAATTTTTTAAAGTTACCGAAAATAAATTTTTGAGAATGGTACAGGTTTGTATACAAAAAATAAAAATCGGAATTTGTTAAAGATGATTCAAAATTTAAATTTTATTTTAAAGAAATAATAGAACGTATGACAATAATACAAAGATGTTAACTTTGAATTTTGAATTTTGAATCCATTATAAGATAATTGAATTTATTATCAATAATATTAATAATTATAGAAGAAATATAATTTATTTCATTTACCAAAAAATAAGGATTCGAATTTGATAAAGATTTTATTTATTAACTTTGAAATTCAAAATTATTTAAAAAAGTCAAACTAATCGATGAATATGATGTTTTTCGTAACTTTAGATAAAAATCTAAATCTAAATCACTATACCACAAATAAAAAAATGCCCAAAAATGATGTGTTTGTATAATAAACTTACCAATATCTTCAAAGTAACAGACGTAACGACTGTATAAAAAGACATATTGAAGACAAAAGGTCGGATATAAACCTGCATATAAGTAAAAAAAAATTATTAAACGTACTCATCTACATAACAAAGAACATGAAGATAAATGGAAATTAGTAAAAATCTTAAACATGAATGAATTAAACAACCGGGAAATAAAAGAATATAAACCTAATTTCATCTATGCATCATTTATCATGTTTCGATTATATATACATTTTTGTTGACTACAAAGGAGATATTAAGTTGAACTAAAGCAACAACAATTCAAATTATACCTTCTTTTTCGGAGGGACAGAAAAGAGATCAGTTTGCCTTGGCCATATTAATCACTCAAAGATGTAGCAAATTTAAGAGAACTAAAATATGAATAGGATCTGAAAGTTTCAACAGTATATCATAAGCTAATGTATAGATTAGGACAACTCAATCATCATTGACTTTGACTGAAGTAATCGAAAACCCCACTTGAAACACAAGGGGGTTTTGTTATGATCTAAAAGGGTTGTTGACTTCTGATCAAGTTTTATAGTTTTAAATATATTCGAGCTCTTCAATCCACCTTAGGAGAATCAGGAAGGGATAACTTTAACATGAAAATTAAATCTTCTTATAAAACCATCTTAAACCTCAATATAAATAAGAGAAAACACTTAAAATACAAATACATCAAACCCATTCACAAGTGCACCTTCTATGAAAAATTAGCAACCACATTGAAACTTACTTTACATTTAGGAAGACAAAACAAAAAAGAAAAATGCATTTACAAAGATAAAAAAAAACAAAAAAACAAAAATAAAATATTTGGTTCTTAAGTCAGTAGTATATGACCTGTCATTGTTTTTCTCCTTCACAATAGTAGATGTTCTAACAAAATCAATTTTTAAAGATCTTACATTTTGTAACAAAGAAAAAACATAACATATTATTAAAAGTTTCACACATACACGAAAAAAGGTCATCAAATCTAAGCTCTCACATATCAAGAAGGATGATTAATAGTTAAGATTGGTTTTAATCAAGCTTATCAAATGAAGATCAAATATATTCAACCCCAAAGTTGTCCAACCGAAAGAAGATCAAAAACTCACTAAAATTTACCCAAAAACTAAAGAAATAAATGTATTGTCCTTACATCTTCTGCATAGTGAAGCTCACCAGGCTCTAACATAGCATGCCGGTCATCAGTCTTAATATCTTGATAAAATCTGTCTCGGGTATTTACTCGAGCTAATAAAAAACCCTAATTTCAACAACCAAAAAACTTAAAATTGGAAATAGACGGTGGTTATTGTCAATCGATAACATTTGAATCTATTATATGATGAATACCCGCAAACCCTAATTTCAACCAAAAAGATTACCTTTATTCTATTGGATCTTCACTTGAAATATCACCGTTGATGATAACATTAAAGTGCTTGGCGGAGGCAGATCTTGAAAAGAACAAATGGAAGATGATTCATTGAGGATGAGAAGGATTTGAAAGTGGAATCATTGAGGAGGAGGTGGATGCGTATCTAAGAAGAAAGAACACAAAGGCTAATGAAATGAAAGGTTAGACATAGAATTATTTTATTATAAGAATATATATGGATCCAAATACTGAATCCAAATATACACGGACCATCTCGATAGTCTAAAAAATCCATCCCATTTCCCGCCAAAACCAAATAATAGATGCCCACGTGTCCCATATTTTTTTATTATATGTAATAGATATAGGGTCAGGATTTAGAGAAAACGGTGGAAAGTGTGAGAACGGAGAGAACGCTTATGGATTGTCAGATCAAAACAATCTATGGACTAGATGACGAGGTGGTGTTTTCGTAAATAACATCACTTTTATTAGTGTGGCGCGCTTCATTAAGGGTAAAAGGGTCTTTTGACTTCTCCACACAAAACGCCAAACTCATGAATAAACCGCTATTAAAATCCCGTCTTAACCCACATAGAACCCTTCATCCTAATCTAAAACGTCATTAGATATAAAACGCCAAACTTTCTTTTTAACCAATAAAGCTGAACAAACAGTACTGAAACGACGAAACTTAATTACTAGCATTTACTATAATAAAAATCACGCCTAAAATACCTGCCAAAAACTTCCTATATAAACAACCTCTCAGACTTACTAAAATCCACACCAAAAACCCCAAATGCCATATTTTCCTCTATACCATTCATCTTAGAAACGCCAAAAAACCCAAATATCAAAGATTCCAATCCATGTTTCTTTGAGATGCACTATTTTCTCAGTAAACTTTCGCTCAATGTAATGGGAAATATCCTCAATATAAACGCCAAAACATACAAAAACCACAAAAATTCAAAAACGTCATTTCATGGAGATTTAGTTTTGTTCTCAATAAAGTTTAGCTCAACGGGATGGACAATATTGTTAGACATCTTTCTTGACTGAGGATTAACAATGTTGTCCATCTCGTTTAGCAAAACATTATTGAGTTTAGCATGACCAAAATTAGAGGTTAATGGTAGTTTTATTTAGCTGTGTTGTTTTTTTTTTTGGCGTTTGATTTGCTTGTCCGATCTTATATTGTTTGTTATGTAACTTCGAAGTAGCATGTTATGAACAAATAGGTCGAAAAAAAGATGGAAAAAATGATGTATAAAGAATGATGTAAAACGCCAAACTGAGATCTGTCTGAGTTCTATAGGAATGAAATATACAAAACGCCAAACTACTCTTCACTGGCTCTCGAAAGACCATCTGTGTGCGTTCTGTAAGAATGAAAAATACAAAACGCCAAAGTACTCTTCACTAGCTCTTGAAGACCTTGTCGATCTTCTTTTAATTACGGCATGTTTGCATGTTGATGCATAGTGTCCATAGCCTTTGAAGTTCTGACACTGTCTTTCTTTGGCCCAGTGTTTCAACTTTGATTTCTTTTTCTGGATTGCTATCTCCTGTTTAGATTTCAGGAACTTCCGAGAACCAGAACCTTTGGATTTATACCCAACAGGGACTCTTATCGGATTCTTGTCGTTTTTATATTGACCGGTTATCTCGGCAAATCTATCCCTAGTATTAGCAGGAGGAGCAACAATCTGCATATCTTGAACCTTTTTCATATAAGATTGAACATGATCCTTGTAGAAGGATAACTCCTCTTTATTACCAGATAAACGGTTCAAAGTATATTCCGTTGAAAAATAATATCTCGCATCATACTTTGCACATCGGGATCAAGCTCGGTCCTATATTCACGACTAATTAAGTATTCGGGAGAGCAGTTTAGAGAAGCCTCTTTGCGCCATCTATTCAAAATGTATTGTTTTGGAAATTAACTAATGTCCATAATTCTCAAAACATAGAATATATGTCTACATAGCAAACCAAACTGTTCAAAATGCCTGCATGAGTAACTGTATGTGCAATCAGACTTACGGAACATTACCTGAAAAACGCCAAAAAGTATATCTCTATAAAGCCATGCAAAGAATGTTTGTCTAAAAAAAATTAAAAAAACATATTGGATATGATAAAACACCATTCACAGAAAACGCCATATAAAAACAAAACGCCATTGTTTACCTCAAATAAGGATGTACATGGCTGCTGGAAGTCATTTATGTAAAACTTAACAAACCCATCAGGCTGATCTTCGTAACGTTGATTTATGCAATCCACAATTCCAATTAGCTCAACTTGAACGTCATAAAAAATACCTTTTGTGTATATGTCAACAGCTTGGCCTTCCAACAATTGGTAATTAATCTTCAACTGGGGTCGTTTGTATCGAGATTCATGATCATTTTTCTGGTGTGTGTGATGTTGTGCTTCTATTACAGTTTCATAATGAGTCATGAACTCAACAAGAGTAACTTTCGAATTGCACACTTGACCAAAAAATGATTCTCACTCTCTGACCTCGATGTCGTTCGCATAAGACCCGACATCTCTTCCATTCTATGGTATGCATGGATCCAAGATTCCCTAAGTGCAAAAATATCAGATAGCCAGTCATTATCTGCTAAATTGAACTCTCCAATAACCGTTTCCCATTTTGATTCAAACGCTTCAGGTGTGAGAATATCCGTCCACACAACACCACAAATACATTCTTTAAAATTGGTGGAATTCTATAGCCTAACACCAACCTATGTATAACACGAAAATGCCATGCATAAAAAAACATATATATTACACAAAGACAAAACTTAATTAAAACAACAGTAACAAGGTACAAAACGCCATGTATTTTAAAATTCAGTGTATCCTAAAACGCCAAAGGTAAAAATAAGCAGACCAACCTTCAGAGAAACTTTATGCATCACATGCCACATGCATAAACGATGCCTCGCGTCAACAAATACAACAGAAATAGCCTTCTTCATTACTGGATCTTGGTCAGTGACAACAACTTTTGGTTGAGAACCAACAACTTTTAGAAAAACTCTCAACAACCAAATATACGTATCAGCAGTTTTCGATGCCAATAACGCGGCACCAAATGTAACATTGCATGATGATTGTCTATTCCAGTGAATGGTATAAACACCATAGCGTATCTGCATATGAAAACGCCATGAGAACTAAAAAATAATAAAAATGCCGTTGCATGTAAACCAGTAAAACGTCATTGTATGTAAACTAATAAAACACCATTGCATGTAAACTTGTAAAAATGCCATTGCATGTAAACTCATAAAACGCCAAAAAAACAAAAGAAGTTGAATTATAAAATATTACTTGTTGGAACGATACGTGGCGTCAAACGAAATCACATCACCAAACACGTGGTAATTATGTTTGGCTTGATCGTCACACCAAAAAAGTCCCTTCAAACGATTCTCTTCGTCTGTGAAGTAATCGTACGAGAAATTAGGACGGGAATGCTTTTTTTTTCATTCAAATGTCTCACAACCATATCGGCGTCAAATTCCCCTATAAATAAGTTAATTTACCTCTTATAGTTCTTAAATTCAACTTTACTTGCACCCACGTCTTCAAAACCACCAAAACAAGTCTTCATAACATTAAACGCCTTGACGGGACCCAAATTCAGCTTAGACATGTTGTGTATAACATGCTTCTGGAGCTGAGTGAGGTGTCGTTCCGTTGGAAGAAGATGCTTATCAGGACGTTCAACAAGATCATGGTTGTGCTCCTCGGAAAACTTATACACCTTCCATGATCCAGCCTCAAAAATTACACATAACAGTGCACCACAATCAGCCCTCTTTGAAAAGTTGGATCGCACTAATCGCTCCTTTTGATTGGGCTCCAACGTATCAACCTTCTTGTCCTTGTATAACCCAGATCTCGTACACAAGTAATACCTAATACCTAACACACCTTTAGAGTTTGTCTTTGTAGTCCCTTTCCTGACTGAAAACCCACACTCATTGGCATACTTAACATACGTTGAATAACAATCATCAAGGCTTGAGAATACCATGTCCATTGTGGGCTTTATTTCTCCACTAACGTCAGGAATGATAAATGGTAATCCAGTTTTGGGGCAAAGCCTTTGACTCGAGGAAGCAACTTCGTCTGAGAAAACACAGTGAGGAACAGAAAAATCAGAAAAAACGCCATTAAAATTAGAAAATGTCTCGTAATAACATTATAGATTAAAACGCCATTAATTGAATAAAACAAGACATAATAAACACAAAATTTAAAAACGCCATGAGATGAATAATTAAAAACACTTAACAACATAAATAATTAACAAAAATATAACATCATATTGAAAACGCCATAGTTAACAAAACTGATATTTGCACAAATTAACAAATAGAAATAACTGATGTTTACAAATAATACTAAATAACATTCAAAACTAATCAAATAGACGTAAAACGCCAATGATCGTAAAAACATAAGAAATATACTAGATCCTAAACGACAATTGAAATTAATATTGAAAACTGCAATTATCAGTTCTTAGTAATTGTTTAACTACCAATTAAAACACGATTAAATTACATAATTGAATAACGCCATTGAAATCATACAACACATTATAAAATACTAATATAAAATAAAAACAATGAAACAATCTTAAAAGAACAAAACGTCATATCTGTTGTATGATTTGCTGGAACAAAAATAGAAAACGTCAATGAATTTTACATGTGTGTAGATCAATGGCCAGAATTTGATATATATTGTTAGGATCTGAGTTTCTTAGACTGTGTTGTTTAATAGAAATGGAAGATGATAATAGAGATTTAATGTGCAGCGGAAATGGAAATAAACTTTAACACACAATCAAGAAAGAATAGTTTTCAGCAAACATGATTTCCATTAGTCAAAAGATTGTATCTATTACAAAATTACAACTATGCATGCATGCACGCACTAAACTCCCCCTCAGCCTGAGCTCACTGATTTTTCGTACAAGATGACTTGGTGGTGAAAGAGCTAATGGAATAGTACGAGTACTGTTCTAGTTATAGTACAGACCAAACCACTGAGCATCTTTGCTGACATCACCTAGATAGTGATATCTAACAACCTAACAAACTCTAACCACTGATAATACAAAACACTGATTACAATAAACACTGAATGTATAAAACACTGATGCAGCTTCCCATTGTTGTAACCTAAGCACTGATGTTGAGGATCAGTGTTTTCCTTCAAAGGGTGATCAGGCCTTGAGTCAGTAGTGCTTTGGTCTTCATCAGTACTTGAGAGACAGCAGTTGTTAGGGCTTCAATCTTTACACTTCATCAGGTCTTTGGCTATCATTTGTTGAGAAGATCAGTACTTAGAGTCCATTAGATGATAGAGGCACTGTCATTGAAGGGAGTAGAATGCAAGCACTGTTATGATGGATCAACTGTTTGAGAACCAATTTTGGCTTTCCTTTTCATCTGTTCTTCTGGGCTTGAATGCATGGGCCAACAATCTCCCCTAGAACAAATGATGCCAAAACACTTCTTTATTTTTTATCTTTATTCTCTCATTAGATTTTCCCTAACTTGGCCTTTGAGTTGCAGCTCAAAGTTAAGGGAATCTTCATCATCCTCATCCCTGCAGAGTTGTAGTTCTAGAAGATCTTGTTGGTCAGCTACACTCAGGCCTAGTGCATCCTCCCTTGATATGTGTATAACTCCTCCATTGGACTTGAGCAGAGTCAATACATGGGTCTTTTTATCATACTTTCACTTTAGTATTTTTGAGTTCAATAGGTTTCTTGGGAGAATCTTTATTTGAAGAGAGTTTGGAGATGGAGGTGTGCTTATAAAATTTTGGGAAATTTCTTGCAGGTTTGATGATGCAGGATTTTCAGCAATCATTTCCTTGATGGCCTCTTTCATAATATCAGCTTCTCTCTGTGCATCTTCCACATATATCTGCTTTTACCTTTTTTTTGATTTAAGACAATGGTGGATAAGTCAGACGATGTGAATAGTGTTTTTAGAGAGAGGGTCTGCTGCTTTTGCACATCAGTGGTTTTGCTCTTGTATGTTGGTTTCTTTGGTGCTATAGGATCTGTTTCTCTCAGTTTCTCCAACTTATCATAGACTTGATCTGTGTATTGCCTGGACCATTTTGATATGGCCTTTGCTGATCCATATTTTGCTGCAACCAACTCAGCTCTCTTCCTCTTGTATTCTAATGCAAGTTCTGCAATGGTCTTTTTATACTTGTTCCAATTTGGTGCAGACCTTTTCATCTGAGGATCATTTTTTTATTCTTTCAATTCTATTGACTTCTGCTTTGAGAGCTATGAGTGGCCAGTCTTTAAATTGTTCAACTTTGGCAGGATAAAATTTTTCACTCATGATAAGCTCTAAGAGATCTTTCCTCAGCTTTTTCTGTAAATCAGCATTAGGTGGTAAGTTTGACATCTCTTTACTTAAGTCTCTTGCATAGTCTTCCAATTTCTTGACTTTACTAAGCCCATGCTGCATTCGACTTGAGATGCTACTATCACCTTCCCCTTGACCTTCATATTTGGCTTGCAATTCCGCTTGCCTGGCTTTGAGTTTCAGATACTCATCCATATTCCTTGGAGGTCTAAAGCCATGAAGGAATGGAAACTTTCTTTTAGCTGGATCATCCTCTATGTAGAATTGCCTCCTTTCATCTTTACTGCATGCAATTCCAAAGGATAATTCACAACCAAGGGGATTTCTCTTGAAGGATCATGGCCTACAAGTGTGTATGGATCATTAAGTGGATTAAATGATGGTGATGGTGGTGGGATGAATGGTTTAGGGTTAGTTTCGTGATAGGTATAGAAGACAAAGGAACAGGTGCTGGTATTTCATTATCATTCACCTGAAACTTTCTCTTTCTAGTGTAAACCTTTTTAGGAGGAGTTTTTGTTGGAGATTTGGAAACAGGAATGAATATGGCTTGGGAAGGAAATTGGAAAGTTGTGGTGGTGGTGGATTGGCTAACAGATGTTGAAACAACTGGTGTTTCAACCACTGTTGCCCTAACATCTGTTGATTCTGTATCAACATTTGTTGCAGTGGTAGTTGGTAGTGGTGAAGATGGTTTTGTATTCTGCTTTTTGGTGGGTGGCTTTTTGGTAGGTTTAGTACCAGATGTGGTTTTGAGACCAGCAGTGGTTTTGGGATCTTCAGTGGGAGATTCTGGTGGTGAGGGTGATTTTTGATAGGTGGCAAGTGGTGGTTTTTGTGCTTATGAGATTTACTTCTTTTTGAAGTACCAAGATCCTTTTCTTTAATTTCCCAATCCTTCAATTACTTTTGTTCCTTTGTCCACTGCCTTTCCTTTGTTTCATTCTGGTTTTGAATAGTCTTTTTGTTTTTAACCACTTTATCTGCTTGAATGTTGAGGGTTTCATCAATTCCCTTTTTCTTTTCTTTGGCAGGTGTTTCAGCAGTGGTTTCAGAAAACTTGTTCTTCTCTGGCTTTTGAGTTGGCTTTTGCCTAAGAGTAGGTCTGCCAAAATTTTTCATGTCATGTTTCTCCCCCTTTTTGGCATCATCTTGATCATCATCTTTGTAGATAGATGCAGGGACAGTGCCAGTCAATTTGGTCAATGCTTCTTTGATAGCCTTGATATATGCCTGAATATCTTTATATCTTGCATCAACCATCTTTCTGAGTAGTGCCATTTGATGCTTGTGCTGAGTTTCTGCGAGTTCTCTTTGAGCTGTAATGAGAGGCTGAACTGCATTCCATAGCTCTTGAGAGTATTGTTGGGGAGTGGGTTGACTTTTGGAAACTTGAACCAGGAATTGAATAACATCATTCATCTGTGTAACAGTGTTTTCCATGGTTGAGCGCCCATCCGTCAAATCTTGATATTTTAAACCATCACCCACTTTAATGGGATCATCTGATTTCCCACCAACAGTGGCTGTATCAGCTGTTGAAACAGGAGGAGTCTCTAATGTTTCATCAACTGGTGCCCTTTTTTTCTTGGTACTGGGGACTTCTTTCTTCAGCAGTGGTTACCTTAGTAAATACACCACTGGTTATAATGAACTCACCAGTGGTTACCTTGGTTCCCACAGAAGAAATTGCCTTCAAGGGAGTCTTACTTATGAAACTCTTGTCCAGATGTAGATCAGTGGATTCAACATCTGTAGTAGCTGCTCCACTTGAACTACCAACTAGAATTTCATGAAATTCCAGTGGTGTAACCTCCTCAGCTGTTTGTGGGATAACCAATTGAGGGGATTCAGACACAGCCATTGTTGTGGTTGTACTCTCTTTAATGAGTTGGTGAGAGGGGTTGTTTTGTGTCTGAAGCTCAGTGGCATCAAACAGAGGTTTAATAGATGGTGGAATTAGAGATGTTGGGCTCAGCAGCTGAAGTCTGAGGAGCAGATGTGGACTCATCCAAAATTTGCTCAGACTCCCCTGCTTGTGTTTTGGAAGGTTTTGACTCTGACAGCCTAGTAAAAGTTTCAGAAGAAAGGCTGTTTATTTGAAAAGGTGTACTTTGTACAAGTACATTGGCACTTTCTTTTGGTATTTTCTGAAGTAAGTAGAAACTTAAAAACCTTGAAAATAATAAGAAAGCCTGTGGCTTCTTATCTTTTATGTTTTTCACGTTTTTGACAAAATCATTGAAAATTTCTTGGGAGTAATTGAAATCAGTTTTAGCCATTATAGTGTATCCCAAGTATTGTATTTTCAGAGGAATTTCATTGAAATCAGTTGTTTTATTAGATACACAGGTGAGCAGGGTATGAAACAGGAATTTCATGGGAGGTGGAAATTCTCCCTTTTGCATTGTAGCTTTTGTTAGCTGTCCTGTATACCCTCTTTCGATCAAATCTGTTTAGTACTCGGCCTTAGGAAAAGAAGTTTTACCTGCTTGATCGTTCATCTGAAAAGTTTCTGAAATGGTCTGTGGTGTTATTGATACCAGTACTCTACCGACTTCTGAAGTAATTACCCATGCTTTCTTATCTTGAGTTTCAATTTTAGCATGAGTCCAGAAATTTCTTAGGGCATCTGGGTAAATGGGTGTATTGCAAGTCAACAAAGTTTTGTACTTTTAGGATGAAAGTGTGTCGATGATTGAGTGGAAATCTTTGTTTTTGCTTGCTTTCTCAAGCGTACAAAGATAATCGTGTGGATGTTTGAGGATGAGAGCCATGGTGATTTTTAGAAATCGCGAATGATTGAGAGAAAATGGAAGAGAAGAGTGTAACCGCTTTTGGGAATTTTTGAATTCAATACGGTGATGAAAGCTCTGTTTGGGGGTTTTATCATGGTTTTAATTGAGATGGAAAAAGTGAATGCTGACATGGCAGCGGTTTCTAAGATCTAACGGTGAACCATTGACCACGTGGCAACCTCTGATGATAAAGTGGAAGACAGTTGTTTTGACAACCACTGATGGACAATATCAGTGGTTTGAGAGCAGTGAATAAATGGATCAGTGGCCGATTTTAACTATCAGTAGATAGACATCAGTGGTTGAAGCACTGATGTTTAGTCAACAGTGAACAACAGTGAATTGAGGAAATAGAGGTTGTCTTTCAGCTGTGGTTGAAATTTCAACACCAGATGTTTGAAACAATCAGTGGTTTATGAACAGACTTTTAAGGATTTATGAAATTTTCATTTTAACTATTTTTAAGGATGGATTTTTGATTTTCTGAAAACATTTTAATGCTTTTTATTCATGGAAAACCAAGTTTTGCTTGTTAATCCATGTTAAGCATGACAATCCTAGAGATCAAGCTTTCAAAGGTGGATGTATCTAATGCTTTTGTTAGCACATCTTCCAGTTGATCCTTAGTTGGAACATGATGCAGAGAAATCAAACCTTTTTCATAGCAATCCCTCACAAAGTGATGTCTGATGTCAATGTGCTTGGTGGTTGAATGAGAGACTAGATTTTTTGATGATATTTTCTGCTGCTTGACTTTCCAACATGAGAGGTGTCTTTAGAGCAGTTATACCAAAATCCAGTAATTGATTTTGAATCCACAACAGTTGGGCTGTACAGCTTGCAGCAGCAATGTATTCTGTCTCAGCAGTGGATGTGGAAACAACTGCTTGCTTTTTGCTTTGCCAAGAAACTAAGCAATTGCCTAGAAATTAATACCCTCCTGAAGTAGACTTCCTTGTTGTGTTACATCCAGCAAATTCACTGTCTGAGAAACCTGAAAGCTTAACATTCCCATTAGCAGGGTACCAGATACCAAGTGTGGGAGCACCTTTTATGTATCTGAATATCCTTTTTACAACTATGAGATTAGACTTCCTAGGTGCTGATTGGGATCTTGCACAAACACATGTTGCAAACATGATGTCTGGCCTGGATGCAGTTAGGTACAATAAAGACCCAATTATGCTTCTATAAAGAGTTTGATCAACCAAATCATCTTTCTCATCAGACATGATTACTTTTGTGGTTGCCATGGGTGTACTACATGGTTTACAATCATTCATTTCAAATTTGTTTAAAAGTTCTTTTGCATATTTACTTTGATGAATGAAGGTGCCATTTTGCATTTGCTTAACTTGGAGAACAAGAAAGCATTGTAGTTCACCCATTGCACTCATTTCAAACTCTGTTGTCATGAGTTGTCTGAACTCTTCACATATTTTATTACATGTGCTTCCAAAAATGATGTTATCCACATAAATTTGGACAATCATCAAATCTTTTCCTCTCCATTTTAAAAACAGTGTTTTATCAATTTTACCTCTTGTGAAACCAATAGAGATTAGAAAAGTGGAAAGAGTTTCATACCAGGCCCTTGGTGCTTGTTTCAAGCCATACAAAGCTTTGTTTAGCTTGTAGACATGATTTGGATAAAACAGATCCTCAAAACCTGGAGGTTGACAAACATATACCCTCTTCTTGAATTTTTCCATAGAGGAAAGCACATTTGATGTCCATTTGATACACCTTAATGTTGTTGTTGACAACAAAGGCTAAGAAAAGTCTGACAGCTTCAAGTCTAGCTACAGGGGCAAAAGTTTCATCATAGTCAATGCCCTCTTCTTGTCTAAAGCCTTGAACCACAAGCCTGGCTTTATTCTTGATAACAATACCCATTTCATTAGTTTTATTTTTGAAGACCCACTTTGTGCCAATTGGACTTACATCCTCTGGCAGTGGTACAAGTTCCCAAACTTGTTGTGTTTTAAATTGTTAGAGCTCTTCTTGCATAGCTTCTACCCAAGTATTGTCTTTCAGTGCCTCTTGGTACTTGACTGGTTGATGGAGTGATAGAAAGCCAGCAAAAAGACAAATGTTTTGGGATTGACTTCTGGTGAGAACTCCTTCATTGATGTTGCCAATGATTTGATCTGGTGGATGAGACCTTAGGAAGATTAAATCTCTCTTGTATGGAACAATGGCATTAAAAGGTGAAGGCTGCATATGTGAATCATTTGAGCTAACATCTGTTGGTGACTTTGATGATCCAACATCTGTTTGAAATGGAGGTGGAGGGATAGGAGGAATGGGTGTGGCACAATGTTGATTTTTATCCACTGTTGGTGGATTTTTATCAACAATGGTTATGGATGTTGTGATGGTAGAAGTTGAAGGGATACTTTGGTCAACAACTGTTGATGTAGCAGTGGTTGAGCTTTGAAAACTGTTTTGAACATTTGCTGCTCTGGTGGATGTTAATTTTTGTTGTGGAATTACAACTTCATATCCATAATCTTGTGGTGGAGATTGTGGTGTACCTGCAATGTTAGTCTTGACAGACACTTCTTCAAAAGTAAATTTATCAAGGTCAAATAATTCAGCAGGGTTTGCTGGAATTTTCAGTGAAGAAAGTTCATTGAACTTTACATTCAAAGTCTCTTCCACACACTTTGTCCTATTGTTGAACACTTTATAGGCTTTAGCAGTGGTTGAGTATCCCAGGTGATAACCACAATCTACTTTGGCTGCAAATTTTGAAATTGAATCTTTTAAGTTTAGAATGAAACATGGGCAGCCAAAGACTTTGAAATATGAGATCAGTGGTTTGATTTTATACAGAGTTTCATAGGCAATTTTTTGATGCCTGGGGTTGATCAAAACTCTGTTCTGGACATAGCAGGCAGTGTTTACAGTCTCTGCCCAGAAAGTTAATGGTAAACCTGAATCTGCAAGCATGGTTCTGGCTGCTTCAATCAAAGTTATGTTTTTCCTTTCAACTACCCCATTTTGCTCTGGTGTTCTTGGGATGATGTACTACCTTATAATCCCTTTTGACACACAAAAGGCATCCAACTCCTTGTTTCTAAACTTTGTGCCATTGTCACTTCTGAAGATTTTTACTGGCAGGTCAAATTGCTTTTCAACTTGTTTGACAAAGTCTTGCAAAACTCCTACAGTCTCATTCTTAGAGTGTAAAAAGTAAGTCCATGTAAACCTAGAAAAATTATCAACAATGAGCAAACAATATATTTTCTTTTTCAGGCTCATGATTTTTACTGGGCCAAACAAGTCCATGTGAAGAATTTTCAAACACTTGGTTGTTTTGGACTCTTCAATGGACTTATATGAGCTTTTATGTTGTTTACCTTTTTAGACAGGAAACACAATGCTCAGAACATGAAAACAATTTTTGTGGAAGACCTCTTACAAGGCCTTGTTTTGACAAAGCAGTGATTGTCTTGAGATTTGTGTGCCCCAATCTTCTGTGCCATAATTCTGTCTCTTTGTTAGAGGCAGCTGAGAATAGACAGGCATCAGTCATAGGGCTCTCTTTTGACAAATCAACTACATAAGCATTGCCACTTCTTTGAGCAACAAGTTGAGTTTTTCCATTGGCTATTATTTCTTAAATCTTTTTGACCATTTCAGGTCCAACAATCTTGCAACTCTCCTTAGTAAAGAATGACCCATAGTCTTTGTCACTCATTAGAGAAACACAAAGGAGGTTGAATTTTAGATTGTCAATGAGATTAACATTTTCAAACTTGATTTTTCCTGAGTGAACTGTTCCAGACCCCAACACCTTTCCCTTAGAATTGTTACCAAAGGATATATCACCCCCTCCATGATTTTTGAATTCTTTGAGTAGGGCTCTACATCCAGTCATGTGCTTAGAGCCTCCACTATCTATATACCAAATGTGACAACTGGCACCAAACTGGTAATTTTCGTACACCTTAATTATTATTTAATGACTGCAATGGTGTGCTTAAATGACAACATTGTTTGATTACATGATATACAAGTGAATTCATGCACGTTTTATACTACAAAGTATTGCTTTATGCATAAACGAGAGCGTTGCGTCAGAAATACTAGTAAACTCACCGGTAAGACACTTTGTGTCAACAAAACTGCAGAAATCAGTCAGACAATAGAATTGAGGCCTAGGTGTAGGTCCAACAACAAGAATACATTAAAACCCAAGGGTACATACAAGGGTTAACATATAGATATTCCGGAAGCTAAAATAAGCACTAGAAAGCACCCGAAACGCACTTTAAGTGCAGAATTTCATTAAATTCAGCTCAAATAAGCTTTTAAACATATAAATATCATGCAGAATTTACGTTTTATTATCCAGAATACTTCCCTAAGTGTCGGGAATTGAAAGTGTCACAAAAGAATACTTAAAAGACACTAAACGGTGCAATTTAGCACTTTAACGAACCGGTACTTAACCGAACATTACCCGGAACACAAAAATATTGTTAAACACATTGTTTTTATTTTTCTAAGCTAGTTAGGGTCCCCCGAACACCCTAATACACTATATATTACTTAACACACTTATAACACTAGCTAAATACTTAGAATCTAACCATAACCCTTAACTATCCATTGCATCACAACTAAGCCAACCCCCCCCCCCCCCCCCACCAAAACCAGTTATGGAAGTGGGGACACCCCCATGATTTTATTCATTTGTTTAATTGATATGGTTGAGTATCTTGGAGACACATGGACTAGAGGGTAATAATATGTTGGAAGATCACTTATTTAACCACTAGTTCCACACACATTTTCATCTTCATAACTCAAAAACAAAACTCCTTCTCCTCCCTCTCTTGGCTACGGCTACAACCCCCCCCCCCCCACACACACACACATCCATTTCAAGCTCCATATCAAGCATTCTAAGGTGACTCCAAGGTATAAGAAGCTAAGTTAGGAAGTGTGGAAGCGACGAAACTTGAAGGACCTTCTTCGTTTGCTATTAACCACCACTTTTCATCACTTGAACTCCCCTAGCCTTGTGCTAGGGGTAAGTCTCTTAGATCTTCATCCTCTTCATGTTTTTGTTGGTTAATGGTTAAAGAATGATGAAATCTCAAGAAACACTAAAAACATAAACAAAGTCTTGAACATAAACTAACATAGTGATGAAGTATGGTTAAAATGATGAAGAAATCATGATATTCCTATGTTGTGATGCTTGTTGATTATTGTTTGCTTGTAAAAATGATAATGATCATCATATGGACTTGCTAGATCATGACTAAAAACATGATCTAGCAAGATGAGAGAATTGAAATGTGTAGGATGATGAAACCACCCACACATAAACTATGAACTTGAATAAATAAATGTTTTCTTGAAAAATAAGGATCAAAGTAGGTTATAATCTTGTAGATCTAAAGATCCATGAGTGGTTTTTCAAAAGGACCAAGTTAAAAATATGAGTTTCACTAAAACTTGGATCTTACATAAACTAATCACATTTTTGGGAAATAAACAAGTGTAGAAACCCTTGTGTAAATAGAAGAGTTCACAAAGAAATATTTTTAAAAAATGGGATTTGAAGTTGTAAACACTTAAACTCTTTAAAAATAAAGTTTTTAAAGAAGTAACCACACTTTGAAGGGTAAAAAGACTTACTAAATACACTAGTAAGTTACTACACATTTTTATAAATTCTCAAGTTCATGAAATAGAGAAATTAGTATATGTTGTTGATGATTGTTGTTGAAAATTGATTGATGATGATTTAAAAGAAAATAAACACATGTTTTGAAAACATGGGAAACCTCCATTTTTAGGGGAAACTCTGTCAAAATTTCTATAAATTTTGACACTTAGAAAAATATAAGTTTTTGAGAAACTTATCCCCTAAAAATGTATCTAAAAACATTTACCAAGGCTTCCCAAACTTTTGTGTTAAGAAATGAGGATTTCTTCAAGAATAAAAATGGATATTAAGTATGTATAATTTTGAGAAAAATATATATATTTATTGATCGCCAAATTTTGTGCTAAGTGTATGTAGTATGTATTATACTTGATAGTGTATTTGGGCTTGAAAATACACTAAATACTCTTGAGAAGTAAAAACACAAAAATACACATACAACATACAAGATACATAATTCGGGCGCAAAATACAAGAAACTTATATTTATTTTTGAGAAAATAATATAAGTAAGACACATAGTTAAAAATATAAATTATTTTTAACACAAGAATACATATACAAAAGATAGTGACTTGTGCTTATGCGATACAAGTCTAGTGACTAACGAAAATAAAACACGTTTAGGTCACGATGCATTATAAGCAAAACCTGGTGAAGTTTACGACGCAGGGAACGCAAAGTTGTGAGTTCATGCTCCCCCTTTTCTTTAACTGTTTTTGGTTTTATAACTTCGGGGGTGAAATACATGTTACAAATGTTATATTGTTTACATATGGTATGATGGAGTACAAAAACATTCAAGTGAAACATTCTAGATCATGTCCCGAATAGGGTACCATAAGCACCATTAATCAACGTATACATTCAGACCGCGGAACAAAAGGTTAGATCTAATGGGTTTCAGGCAACCCCACTCATGGCCTACTTCTACCAATGAGTGCTTCTGTGTCTCAGTCAAAGTCGACAAAAATGCCTAGGTTTGGTGGCTTCCTATGTCGTGACACATGTTAGTGGCCTTGCAAACCACTAGCGATATCACACATTCAAGCATTCATAGTACGGAGTTACAGATACGTGTTACAAATACATTCAAACATTCATAGTACAGTTATAGATACGTGCTACAAATACATTAAAACATTCATAGTACAGTTACAGATACGTTTTACAAGTTACATTCAAACATTCATACATTCTACAAGTTACATACCATGTTTTCATTCAAGTATTTAAACATTTAAAACAATCACTGCATGAATTCACACCAACATTTTGTTGACGTTTTTTTTTTTTTCAAAACCCACATGTATTTCAGGTAACTAAAAGTGGGTGTGCGCGCGGTCTCACTCAAGCTCTTGGATGTCGTCTATGTTTATCTTTAAATAAAGTTGTAAACTTTCAAGACAATGTTTTATGCTATTTCGTGATGTAAACACTAAACTTATGTTTTCAAGTTATGAAATGTTTGGCATTGAAGTTATTTTTACGAGCATGTAGTACGTTTACCTTTCGTATGCAATGAGAACCTTTCATGATCACACCTCGTGCTTCCGCCGCAGAATGGGGTGTGACAGATTGGTATCAGAGTTGCGATTGTAGTGAACCAGGATTCCTCCTCAAGTCTAGTCTACAATCTCTAGGATCCTTTCACGAAAACAATTTTCCAAAAGGTTTTCATTGCCTAAAACGTCCCGCGCATCCACTACCTGAAACTGTTTACAAGAGTCAAGAAAAGACACTACGAGGCTTAGGGTGCGCAGGAGTAGCACTTGTCTTTAACTGAGAAGTTACTTGCAACTGTGTGTGATAATTAGCATATACATATACTAGAAGTAGAATACCACTAGTATACATGACTTTACCTGAAAACAATGGCCTACCTGAAGGAAGAGATACGAGGACGAAACGAACTGTGCAGACTGTGCAAGGGGTTACGTAATTATGGATGCATACATAATTATGGAACTCAGTGCACGGAAACCACAGCAAGTCTTGTCATGTGCAAATCCCCTCAAGAAAAGGTCGAATGAGAATACTCCTCCAACCTATTGAGTACTCTGCTGGAGTACTAATTGTTTGATGTCACTTATATGGTATATGCCTGTATATATATACTACTACTGTCTAGTATGACGATATCAAACAAATGTCTAACCCTGTTGTGTTATGTTCTGACAGAACATGGCACCCAAGAAAGATGTGAACGCTCGTGATCAACCCCTCCTCCCCTACTGCTAAGAACTGCTGAAGAGTTGAACGTTCTACTGGAAGAAAGGATCTCTGCTGCTATCGCCCAATACGAGGCGAACCGTACTGCAGATAATGGAGGACCAAGCAATGCTAGGCGTAATGGGAATGGAGATTCGTCCGGAGGAAATGCAGCTCCAGGTAACCTTACGACGATTTGCTAAGCATGGAGAAATTTATGAACGGTCCTTGTTTCATTATTTCTTCGATTGCTCACGTGTGAATTGGTTGAATCAATTCCAGGCTGCACTTTCAAGCAGTTTCTCGACTGCAAACCGATGAACTACGACGGCACAGGATGTGCAGTAGCATTTGTACGCTGGACGGAGAAGACTGAAGCTACTATCCGCATGAGCAAGTGTACCGCGGATCAGCAAGTCACTTTTGCTACTGGGTTGTTTGTCGATGAAGCTCTGACTTGGTGGAACTTGCAAGTCCAAACCTTGGGCAATGATGCCGCTTATGGCCTAACTTGGGATGAACTGAAGGAAAGAATGAGAGAGAAGTACTGCTCTCGTGCTGAACTCCAAAGACTGGAAACGGAGTTCTGGCACTTGACTATGGAAGGTGCTGACATTAATGGTTATACTCGAAGGTTCAACGATCTGTCTAGAGTGCTTCCCTACATGGTGACTCCCGAATTTAAGCGCGTTGAACGCTACATTTGGGGATTGGCCTCAGAATTTCGCGGCATGGTAACTTCGGCCAAACCTCAAACAATCACCGAGGCTGTAACTCTGGCTGTCAGCCTTACGGAAGATTGTGTTCGTATGAAGAAACTATCACTAAACCCAACTGAGAAGACCGAGACACATGCTGAGTCGTCTGGTGACAAGAAGAGAAAGCATTCAAAACTGAACCAAGCAACCCGCAGCAACAACAAGGGTTCAAACAACAAGAAGCGTGACACTAACCCACATATGGGGGCAAAAACCCTCGCAGTTGCAAGCAATACAGGGACTAAGAAGTATCAGGGCACTCTGCCCAAATGCAACCACTGCGACTTTCACCACGTGGGAAATTGTCGCGTTGGGAAATGCGAGAACTACGGGAAGCTAGGCCACCGTACCGAAGATTATTGGGGAAAAGATATTGGAGGCCGTAATGGTAATGGTAATGGAAACAATGGTGGTAATGGTAATGGAAACAATGGTGGTAATGGCAATGGTAACCGGAATGGTAATTGAGATGGGCGGAACCAAGGATGCTTCAGTTGTGGAAGCAATGATCATTTCATGAAAGACTGCCCAAAAGGAAACAATGCTCAGGCTCGAGCATTTGTAATTGGAGCAAGGGACGCACGTGAGGACCCTAATGTGGTCAACGGTACGTTCCTCATTAACAATCACTTTGCATCCATACTATTTGACACTGGTGTCGACTATAGCTTCATGTCTGTGGAATTTAAACGCATGCTTGGAATAGAATCTAGTAGATTAGATATTCCTTATTCTATAGAGCTAGCCAATGGTAAACTTTTTGAATCGGGCGAAGTTGTTAGAGGTTGCACAATGGAACTTGGTGAACGAAGGTTTAACATCGATCTCTTACCTATTTAATTGGGTAGCTTCGATGTAGTGGTCGGAATGGACTGGTTGTCCAAGAACAAAGCTGAAGTTATTTGTCATGAGAAAATCATTCGCATCCCTTTAGCGAATGGTGAAACTCTCATCGTGCATGGAGAAAAGCGAGACGCGCCTCTTCGAATCATCAGTTGCATGAAGGCACATAAGTGCTTAAGGAAAGGGTGTGTTTCCTTCCTAGCACACGTTGTAGATAAGAAGGATGAGGAGCCGAAACTCGAAGACATTCCTGTGGTGAAGGAATTTCCTGATGTTTTTCCCGATGATCTGCCAGGTCTACCTCCGCAACGACAAGTCGAATTCCACATAGACTTGGTTCCAGGAGCCGCTCCTGTATCCAAGGCTCCCTATCGGCTTGCACCATCTGAAATGCAAGAATTATCCACACAACTCCAGGAGTTGTTGGATAAAGGATTCATAAGGCCAAGCTTCTCGCCTTGGGGAGCTCCAGTATTGTTCGTGAAGAAAAAGGATGGAACTCTGCGGATGTGTATCGATTACAAAGAACTGAACAAGCTCACTATCAAGAATCGATATCCATTACCGAGGATTGATCACTTATTTGATCGGTTGCAAGGATCAAGTTACTATTCCAAGATCGACCTTCGATCTGGATACCATCAGTTAAGGATACAAGAGGAAAGCGTACCAAAGACTGCATTCAGAACACGCTATGGGCATTACGAGTTTCTTGTGATGCCATTCGGACTGACGAACGCACCCGCGGTCTTTATGGATCTGATGAACCGCGTATGCAAACCATATCTCGACAAATTCGTGATTGTATTTATCGATGATATCCTGATTTACTCGCGAACGAAAGGAGAACACGAGCAACACCTCAGAACTATTCTGGAACTACTGAAGAAAGAGAAACTTTACGCGAAGTTCTCGAAATGCGAATTCTGGATTCGCGAAGTACAATTTCTTGGTCACGTTGTGAATAAGAAGGGCATTCATGTAGACCCGTCCAAGATAGAAGCAATAAAGAGTTGGGAAGCCCCCAAAACTCCAACTGAAGTTCGACAATTTTTGGGCTTAGCGGGCTATTACCGACGTTTCATTGAGAATTTCTCAAAGATAGCTCAACCGCTAACGACCCTTACACAGAAAGACAAGAAATATGACTGGGGGGACAAGCAGGAAGAAGCCTTCCAGCTACTTAAAAACAAGTTATGCGACGCACCGATACTATCATTACCTGAAGGCACTGAAGACTTCGTGGTATACTGCGACGCTTCACGACAAGGTTTGGGTTGCGTGCTCATGCAACGCCAGAAAGTCATCGCTTATGCTTCAAGACAATTAAAGGTACACGAAAGAAACTATACCACTCACGACCTAGAGCTAGGCGCAGTGGTATTCGCCTTGAAAATTTGGCGACACTATTTATATGGTACTCGATGTACATTCTTCACAGATCACAAAAGCCTACAACACATATTTGATCAGAAAGAACTAAACATGCAACAGCAACGTTGGGTCGAGTTGCTGAACGATTATGACTGTGAGATTAAGTACCATCCTGGAAAGGCAAACGTTGTAGCAGACGCACTAAGTCAAAAAGAAAGGGTTAAGACCCTAAGGGTTCGAGCTTTGGAAATGACTATTCGAACGAACCTCACTGCATGCATTCGTGATGCTCAACAAGAAGCTCTTAAAGGAGAAAACCATAAAGCTGAATACCTCCGGGGTATGTTGAAATACATGGTGCCAAATGAAGAGGGAGCCTTATACTTTAAGAAGCGTATTTGGGTTCCGCTCTATGGCGGTATTCGAGAAGTCATCCTTGATGAAGCACATAAATCGAAATACTCGATCCATCCAGGATCGGACAAAATGTATCAAGACTTGAAATAATACTATTGGTGGCCGAGACTCAAGAGCGACGTTGATGTCTATGTTGGAAAATGCCTAACCTGTGCTAAGGTTAAGGCTAAATATCAGAAACCGTCTGGCCTACTACAACAACCAGAGATACCTATGTGGAAGTGGGAGCAAATCTCGATGGACTTCATAACGAAATTACCCAGGACACCGAGAGGGCACGATATGATATGGGTAATAGTTGATCGGTTAACAAAGTCTGCGCACTTCCTACCGATCCGAGAAAAAAGACAGCACTGGAAAGCTTGCTGAGATATACTTAAAGGAAATTGTGGCACGTCATGGAGTGCCTATCTCAATCATTTTAGACAGAGACGGACGCTTTGTCTCAAGAATCTGGCAATCCTTTCAGGAAGCCTTTGGATCTCAACTAGATCTAAGCACGGCATTCCATCCACAAACAGACGGCCAGAGCGAACGGACTATACAAACATTAGAAGATATGCTTCGTGCATGTGTCATGGACCTAGGCGGTAGCTGGGATCCTCACCTACCTTTGGTTGAGTTTTCCTACAATAACAGTTATCACACAAGCATAAAAGTCGCACCGTTCGAAGCTCTGTATGTCCGCAAGTGCTGATCGCCCTTATGCTGGGTAGACGCAGGAGATAAACGTATGGTTGGTCCTGAACTTGTACAAGAGACAACCGACAGGATTATGCAGATCCGAGAATGCATTAAGGCGGCTCGAGATCGACAAAAGAGCTACGCTGATCAAAGATGAAAACCATTAGAATTCGAGGTGGGAGATAAAGTTTTGCTGAAGGTCTCACCTTGGAAGGGCGTAGTAAGATTTGGAAAACGTGGAAAGCTGAATCCATGATACATCGGACCATTCAAGATCTTAGAAAGAATTGGTACCGTGGCATACAAGTTGGAATTACCGGAAGAACTTAATGGAGTACATGATACGTTTCATGTATCCAACCTCAAGAAGAGTCCAACACAAGAAGACGTGATCATCCCAGCGGATGAAGTGCATATTGATGACGCCCTCCGATTTACAGAACAACCCGTTGAGGTTACAGACTGGAAAGTCAACAAGACTAGGAGGAGCACTGTTAAACTTGTCAAAGTACGTTGGAACTCTAAGCACGGACCCGACTACACGTGGGAACATGAAGACCAGTTCAAAGAAAAGTATCCCCACCTATTCAAGAAGACTTCTGCGAGAGATAGTTCAGCCTGAATTTCGGGACGAAATAATTTTAACGGGGGGGGGGGGGGACTGTGACAACTGGCACCAAACCGGTAATTTCCGTACACCTTAATTATTATTTAATGACTGCAATGGTGTGCTTAAATGACAACATTGTTTGATTACATGATATACAAGTGAATTCATGCACGTTTTATACTACAAAGTATTGCTTTATGCATAAACGAGAGCGTTGCGTCAGAAATACTAGTAAACTCACCGGTAAGACACTTTGTGTCAACAAAAACGCAGAAAGCAGTCAGACAATAGAATTGAGGCCTAGGTGTAGGTCCAACAACAAGAATACATAAAACCCAAGAGTACATACAAGGGTTAACATATATATATTCCGGAAGCTAAAATAAGCACTAGAAAGCACCCAAAACGCACTTTAAGTGCAGAATTTCATTAAATTCAGCTCAAATAAGCTTTTAAACATATAAATATCATGCAGAATTTACGTTTTATTATCCAGAATACTTCCCTAAGTGTCGGGAATTGAAAGTGTCACAAAATAATACTTAAAAGACACTAAACGGTGCAATTTAGCACTTTAACGAACCGGTACTTAACCGAACATTACCCGGAACACAACAATATTGTTAAACACGTTGTTTTTATTTTTCTAAGCTAGTTAGGGTCCCCGAACACCCTAATACACTATATATTACTTAACATACTTATAACACTAGCTAAATACTTAGAATCTAACCATAACCCTTAACTATCCATTGCATCACAACTAAGCCAACCCCCCCCCCCCCCAAACCGGTTATGGAAGTGGGGACACCCCCATGATTTTATTCATTTGTTTAATTGATATGGTTGAGTATCTTGGAGACACATGGACTAGAGGATAATAATATGTTGGAAGATCACTTATTTAACCACTAGTTCCACACACATTTTCATCTTCATAACTCAACAACAAAACTCCTTCTCCTCCCTCTCTTGGCTACGGCTCCAACCCCCCCCCACCCCCCACCCCCCCACACACACACACCCATTTCAAGCTCCATATCATGCATTCTAAGGTGACTCCAAGGTGTAAGAAGCTAAGTTAGGAAGTGTGGAAGCGACGAAACTTGAAGGACCTTCTTCGTTTGCTATTAACCACCACTTTTCATCACTTGAACTCCCCTAGCCTTGTGCTAGTGGTAAGTCTCTTAGATCTTCATCCTCTTCATGTTTTTGTTGGTTAATAGTTAAAGAATGATGAAATCTCAAGAAACACTAAAAACATAAACAAAGTCTTGAACATAAACTAACATAGTGATGAAGTATGGTTAAAATGATGAAGAAATCATGATATTCCTATGTTGTGATGCTTGTTGATTATTGTTTGCTAGTAAAAATGATATGGATCATCATATGGACTTGCTAGATCATGACTAAAAACATGATCTAGCAAGATGAGAGAATAGAAATGTGTAGGATGATGAAACCACCCACACATAAACTATGAACTTGAATAAATAAATGTTTTCTTGAAAAATAAGGATCAAAGTAGGTTATAATCTTGTAGATCTAAAGATCCATGAGTGGTTTTTCAAAAGGACCAAGTTAAAAATATGAGTTTCACTAAAACTTGGATCTTACATAAACTAATCACATTTTTGGGAAATAAACAAGTGTAGAAACCCTTGTGTAAATAGAAGAGTTCACAAAGAAATATTTTTAGAAAATGGGATTTGAAGTTGTAAACACTTAGACTCTTTAAAAATAAAGTTTTTAAAGAAGCAACCACACTTTGAAGGGTAACAAGACTTACTAAATACACTAGTAAGTTACTACACATTTTTATAAATTCTCAAGTTCATGAAATAGAGAAATTAGTATATGTTGTTGATGATTGTTGTTGAAAATTGATTGATGATGATTTAAAAGAAAATAAACACATGTTTTGAAAACATGGGAAACCTCCATTTTTAGGGGAAACTCTGTCAAAATTTCTATAAATTTTGACACATAGAAAAATATAAGTTTTTGAGAAACTTATCCCCTAAAAATGTATCTAAAAACATTTACCAAGGCTTCCCAAACTTCTGTGTTAAGAAATGAGGATTTCTTCAAGAATAAAAATGGATGTTAAGTATGTATAATTTTGAGAAAAATATATATATTTATTGATCGCCAATTTTTGTGCTAGGTGTATGTAGTATGTATTATACTTGATAGTGTATTTGGGCTTGAAAATACACTAAATACTCTTGAGAAGTTAAAACACAAAAACACACATACAACATTCAAGATACATAATTCGGGCGCAAAATACAAGAAACTTATATTTATTTTTGAGAAAATAATATAAGTAAGACACATAGTTAAAAATATAAATTATTTTTAACACAAGAATACATATACAAAAGATAGTGACTTGTGCTTGTGCGATACAAGTCTAGTGACTAACGAAAATAAAACACGTTTAGGTCACGACACATTATAAGCAAAACCTGGTGAAGTTTACGACGCAGGGAACGCAAAGTTGTGAGTTCATGCTCCCCCTTTTCTTTAACTGTTTTTGGTTTTATAACTTCGGGGGTGAAATACATGTTACAAATGTTATATTGTTTACATATGGTATGATGGAGTACAAAAACATTCAAGTGAAACATTCTAGATCATGTCCCGAATAGGGTACCATAAGCACCATTAATCAACGTATACATTCAGACCGCGGAACAAAAGGTTAGATCTAATGGGTTTCAGGCAACCCCACTCATGGCCTACTTCTACCAATGAGTGCTTCTGTGTCTCAGTCAAAGTCGACAAAAATGCCTAGGTTTGGTGGCTTCCTATGTCGTGACACATGTTAGTGGCCTTGCAAACCACTAGCGATATCACACATTCAAGCATTCATAGTACGGAGTTACAGATACGTGTTACAAATACATTCAAACATTCATAGTACAGTTATAGATACGTGCTACAAATACATTAAAACATTCATAGTATAGTTACAGATACGTTTTACAAGTTACATTCAAACATTCATACATTCTACAAGTTGCATACCATGTTTTCATTCAAGTATTTAAACATTCAAAACAATCACTGCATGAATTCACACCAACATTTTGTTGATGTTTTTTTTTTTTTTTCAAAACCCACATGTATTTCAGGTAACTAAAAGTGGGTGTGCGCGCGGTCTCACTCATGCTCTTGGATGTCGTCTATGTTTATCTTTAAATAAAGTTGTAAACTTTCAAGACAATGTTTTATGTTATTTCGTGATGTAAACACTAAACTTATGTTTTCAAGTTATGAAATGTTTGGCATTGAAGTTATTTTTACGAGCATGTAGTACGTTTACCTTTCGTATGCAATGAGAACCTTTCATGATCACACCCCGTGCTTCCGTCGCAGAATGGGGTGTGACACCAAAGACTATGTAAGCATGCAGAAGCTCCCTGCACATAAAGAAAACAATTAGTTTAGGAGGGTCTCCAAAGGCAATATGGCTTTGGATGGGGTCACAACAGAATCAGTCTCAAGTCTTGGAATATGGACAGTGGTTAGCTCAGGGGTTTTGACAGCTTTTGAAGCATTTCTCTTAAACCAGTGTTGTGGACCATTTCCTGGCAGATGTTGAAATCCAAAAGGATGCCTGTTCACTTTTGGTTTAGGAGGCTTTTTGTAAGCCTAATAAATATGTGGGACCCTTTGGTATGGAGGTTAACCTTTTCCTCTTTGGTATTGATTTGAGGGTCGTGCATATGTCACTTGAATGTCTCTTGGGGCAGAGTTTTTGTTCAGCTATTTGGACAGGCACAAAAGGTTGTTGTTTCATGATGGACTGTTTTGATGAACTTATCAGTGTTTTTGAAGTGTACTCTTTTCTTTTAACCTCAAAATTTTTGAGGTACAACTCATGAGTGAGATGATTGGTTTTACCACAGATGGTGCAGTGTTCTGCAGGCTCAATTATGCTTATTTTGTTAATGTCATATGCTTTTAAATGAAAACAATCCTTTGTGAAATGGTTTTTCTTTTCACAGAAATCACAAAATAAATTTTTTACTTTTTCTCTTCTTTTCCTCTTTTCAACCTCCTTTGCAACAGAGTTTTGAACCACTGTTGGAATGTCTTTGAGAGGAACTATCTTGGCCTTGGGTGCTTTGACCCCCTAAATGGTGGAAAAATCCATTGGTTTGAAATTTTCAAGGATTTCACACTCATCTGAACAGGTGGGTTTGAATTGATATTTTTCTCTCCCTTCAAAGGTTGATAACCCACCTGATTTTTCCAAGATGATTTTGTTACCACTTTTATCAGTGATTTTAATTTCTTGACCATCCTTGTTTGTTGGAATTATCTCAACTGAACCAGACTCATTTACAGCAGTGTTTTCAACTTGGTCATTTTTCCTGAAACCTATGCCAAATTTTGCATTGCTTTTGATATGTTTTTCCAACATAACTTCATAACCTTTGCAGGATTCCACCCATTTTTCACAAGTGATTTGGGTGGATTCCAACTCCTTTTTGCAAGCATGATATTTCTCTATCATGGCTTGAAGTTGGTCCTTGGTTATGCTATGTTCGTGTTTGAGACTGCAGATCTCATTATCCTTTTCAGACAATTTGTTTTTCAGTTCTTTAATGGACTTCTCAAATTGCACTTCATCTTTTAAAATTTTTTCTCTAAGGTTTTCATTCACCTCTTTAACATTAGCAAATGCTATGATACATTTGTCTGAACATAGGTTTTTCAAGACTTGAGGTGATACCTTAGCTCCAGCCATCATGGCACAGTCACATACATTTTCACCAGCATAGGATTCAATCCGTGATTTGGGTCCTTCTTCTAACAGCTGTTCACCAACACCAACACTTACCACTGCTTCAGCAATTTCATCCACTGTTTGGGCATTGGATTCTTTCTCTTCAGTTTCTAGCCCTTCTAGAATTGACTCTAATGCTGCAAAACAAAATTCATCACAACTAGCATCATTCTTAGAAAATAGAGCAAAGTTTTCATCAGATAACTCATCAGGAATGCTACTCCAATCAACAAAGCCTTGGGTAAAGAAGCTTTGCTGATTGGCCTCTGCTGGAGCAGATGTTTGTGCAACATGTTGTGGTGCAGGTTGTTGCACTTGGACCTAAGAGACTGGGGCTTAGACATATTGAATTTGTGGGACATGAGCTTGAACATATTGCACTGGAACAAGTGTTACAGGGTGTGCATAATGAGCAGTGTTTACATGAGCAGCAGGGGGTATATTGGGAATAGTGCACAGTGTTTTGTGTATTTTGAGGTCTAGGGCTAGGATGTGTGATAATTGGCCCACTATTTTGGCTTCTACATTCTCTAGCAAAGTTTCCTAGCCTATTACACTTGTAGCACTTTAGTTTTGATTTATCTAACCCCACTTTTAAATTCCCATGTAACCCTGGAAATTTTCTTCCTGTTCTCTTATAAAACTTGCTAGTTCTTACATTCAGCAGTGCCAGTTGGTGCAATAAGTCCATCTCTTCCAGATCAATGGGATCAAAATGTTGGAGATCATTGAGTTCAAAGGATAAGTTATCAGAATTCTGGTTTTCTCCACTAGCTGTGAAAGCATAGTTGGTCGAGTAAGAATCAGAGTTGTTAAAAGCTCCACCAGCAGTTATGTCAATGTAATGATCATAACTCTGATCCTTACTACTACCAGATTCTTCTTGACCCAGAAGTGTTGTGTTACCAAAGGTGTAATCATCAGTAACCTTCCCTGATTCTTGTAACTTCTTTTTCTGGTTCAACTCTCTCTCTCTCTCTCTTAAGTGAGGAGTCGAGCATGAAGTTGGGTCAAATTTAATTCCTTGAATCCAACAGAGTTTCTAGTCACAAAAGCAATTGTATCCCATTTATCCGGTAGTGATCTTAGAAACCTACTATTTAGAGTTGATTTTGCAAATTCAACATTAACAAGTTTCAATTCACTAATGAGACAACTAAACCATTCAAATTGTTGTGTTAGTGACTCTCCTTTGACGTGGCAAAATGTTTCATACTGTTGATTCAGAACCTCTCTATTATTTTCAATAACCTCTGCTGTTCCACCGAACTGCTCTTTAAGAGCATCCCACAGCTCTTTGGCACTGTTACAGTGTAACAGTCCAGATAAATGTCATTTGGAAGAGCTGAGGCCACTATGCTAAAAGCCTTTGCATCTAATTCAATTTTCTAAAAATCTTGTTCTGAGTAGTTTTCAGGGCTTTTAGGCACAAAGCCTTTGGGATCTTCAGTACTAGGCACCATTGGAACGTGTGGTCCAAAGATGATTAACTTCCAGCATCCCGTGTTTTGCTGAGCTAACACATGGCCCATCCTACGTTGCTAGATATTGTACTCGGATCTGACAAGCATAGGTGGCTTGAATAGTGTTCCGGTGTTGTGAGGGTCGTGTGATTGTAATGCCATCTTGGTTGATTTTACAAAAGTTTTTTAATAATCAACTTTGTACGTGATTACCCTTTACTCTGTTTTTTCAACTAATACGAACAAACTTTTAGTATCAATGGATTTGAGCTGAAATTTTATGTCAAATTGATTGTTAGATCTAACTTGACGGTCCTATGCTTTGATACCAATTGTCAGGATCTGAGTTTCTTAGATTGTGTTGTTTCATAGAAATGGAAGATGATATTAGAGATTTAATGTGCAGTGGAAATGGAAAAAAAACTTTAACACACAATCAAGGAAGAATAGTTTTCAGCAAACATGATTTCCATTAGTCGAAAGATTATATTTGTTACAAAATTACAACTATGCATGCATGCACTAAACTCCCCCTCAGCCTGAGCTCACTGATTTGTTCGTACAAGATGACTTGGTGGTGAAAGAGCTAATGGAACAGTACGAGTATTGTTCTATTTATAGTACAGACCAAACCACTGAGCATCTTTGCTGACATCACCTAGATAATGACATCTAACAACCTAACAAACTCTAACCACTGATAATACAAAACACTGATTACAATAAACACTGAATGTATAAAACACAGATGCAGCTTCCCACTGTTGTAACCTAAGCACTGATGTTGAGGATTAGTGCTTTGCTTTAAAGGGTGATCAGGCCTTGAGTCAGCAGTGCTTTGCTCTTCATCAGAACTTCAGAGACAGCAGTTGTTAGGGCTTCAGTCTTTTCACTTCATCAGGTCTTTGGCTATCAATTGTTTAGAAGATCAGTACTTAGAGTCCATCAGATGATAGAGGTACTGTCATTGAAGGGAGTAGAATGCAAGTACTGTTATGATGGATCAACTGTTTGAGAACCGGTTTTGGCTTTCCTTATCATCTGTTATTCTAGGCTTGAATGCATGGGCCAACATATATATATATACACTAGTGTTCCTTGACATGCCGAAAGAGAAAACCCAAAAAGTTAAATCATGATATGTGCAAAAGCATGATATAGGATTAGGTTCAAGAGTGAACACTAGTGTAGTTTGCAAACTGAGCGAACTAATCCTGACCATACATGTGTGTAGATCAATGGCCAGGATTTGATGATGAAATACACTAGTGTATTTTACGATTTGATGATGAAATCCTAGCCATCCACGTGTGTAAATCAATGGCCAAGATTTGTTCACTCAGTTCGCAAATACATTAGTGTTCACTCTAGAACCCCACCCTATATATATATATATAGAGAGAGAGAGAGAGAGAGAGAAAGTGTATCATACAAAACTCCTTATCATACTTCACGTACACGACCAGGAGATTAAGACGCGTGGCAGGGATTAAGTTTTCTAATTAAGGGCAAATTAGACATTTACCAATCACGGGCGGGGTAATTTAGACATTTAATAAGACTAATAGAAGATCGCGAGTTCGTTATCCCCTGCATCCCAGTAATTATGATTCGAATCAGTTTCAAATATTTTCCATGTTTCAAACTATCAAATTAGCGGTTAAAGGTGTGTGATTAGGGTTACAATAAGTTATTGTTTGAAATGGATCCACAGAGCAGTTCTGCACGAAGCACGGATGATATTGAAATTGAAGATGCTGAAGTATATGGAGTTCATGATGATGCTGAGCATTTGAGGAATCCGACATCAGAAAACAACGTTCTTGTAGATGATCAGACCAGTAAGTTGCCTATTAAACATTTTAATTGCTAGAAATCAACTTAATTATCATTGTTTGATTTTAGTATGGTGGCCGTTCATCATTATTGCGAAATGATTGTATTAGTAATACCTCAAGTTATAAGCTACATAGTGTAAGAGGCCTGTGTGGTTCCATTTTACATGCGTTATTATCATAAAGTAAACAGTACTGAGTGTTTTTTATACTTACGTGATTATTTTAATACAAAATGCGTGATTATTTTCTTTGCTAAGTTTTATTTTTATTTTTACTAAATGATTGACTGTTTGTTTTGTTTAAGAGCTCATGTTTTTTTGTCATTTCAAAAATGTGCAGAGGAATGATTGTATATTCCTGAGGTAGTTTCATCATGTGTTCCCGTTATAGGAATGGAATTTAGTTCCATTGAGCAAGCATATGTTTTTTTATCAGACATATGCAAAGAAGGCAAGGTTCTCTGCGCGAAAAGGAGGTGAACATCAAAGTGGTGGTATTATCAAGACTAAATATTTTGTGTGTTCAAAGGAGTGGCATAAACCACAGGCTTTTGATGATCCTTTTTCGAAGTTGGCTAAGCCGTATAAAAGTAGGAATAGGCCGACTATTCGAACCGGGTGTAAAACACAAATTAAGCTTTGTTCGACGGATGCGGTGTTGTATAAGGTTGATAAGTTTGTTCAAGCACTTAATCATTCATTTGTGTGCCCCAAGGATATTCATTTATTACCGGCCTATAGGCATCTTTCTGAAACACAAGAAGAGATGATATGGGAGCTTGGTACTTTAAATCTTGGACCTGTGAAAGCCTTCAATATAATGAGAAAAAGATACGGAGGTTTTGAAAATGTTGGTGCAACGGTTGACGACTGCAAGAATTTTAGAGCTAGGATACATAACTATATATGAGAGTATGATGCCGATATGGTTATCAATAGGTTAACCGATAAAAATCAGTTTATGGTTGATTATTCATTTGTACATTCAGTCGATGAAAACAAGCACTTAACTGGCATGTTCTGGGCCGATGGTTTGTGCAAACGTAATTATACTGAGTTTGGAGATGTCATATTCTTTGATGCTACGTTCAAAACCAACAAGTTAGTGTTTATTATAATGTTTTATTATCATTTTTTTGTATAATTTTTGTTGTTTTTTTATTCAATTTATTTCATCATTTTGTAGGTACAAAATGGTTTTTGTACCATTTACTGGTATTGATAACCATGAAATCACTGGATTTGAGGTGTTCTAGGGTGATGTAATCATGGAGTTCTTATGAACTTCAAGTCTTGGCCTCATTCCACCAAGAATAACTCAGATCTGAATGATTTCCACATGATTAAACAACGGGTTACGCTCCTATTTACTGTGGTCTCGCTCCTATTTCTTTTTCTGCTGATCAACTTTTCAGCAGCTTCCTCTTCTTCCTCTTCCTCATGCGCAACAGAGGAAGGAGTAGCACCAGCATCCGGGTTACGAGAACCCGCGCTACCGGAGCTTTTTGAGCCACCTGCTCCAGTTTTCTTCTCGCCTGCGCGCGACAAGCCTTCAAGTGAGTCACTAATTATCACGTAGTCTTTCAAGTCACTCTGACGAAGGCGAAGAGTACCTTTACCAGCAGCACCAGCGGTTGCGCGACTACTCCCAGCCCCCTTGCTGGTCACCTCAGGATCCAAGTTGACTACTTTCTTCTTCCTCAGAGGTTTTTTCTTTTTCTCTTCGGGGTCGATACCCAAGCCGTGCAACACACCTGCAAAGACGTTAGACCACGAACTTAACTCCCCGTTCGAAGACCCTACAGACACCTCGCTGGAAAGATAGACAACCTCTTTCCCAGCAGAAGTCACAGAGCGCAAAGGACGAGGTTTAGGTATGTGCGCACCTTCGGTTGCAGTAGGCGGCGAGGCGAATGCATCAGCAACCGGGTACATGAAATTACCCTTAATCTGCTCGTACCAGAACTCCTCCCCAGCCTGGAGCGGGCGCACGCCCATAGAGCCACCAAAGGTGGGGAAAGCAGCTTGGTACAATTGCACCTCTACACACGCAAATATATAGATTAGCACAGGTTACAAAGGGAAGAGATCAAAGGAATTGAGGAAATAACTAACCTTTATCTTCAAGCTTTAAGACCGGAACGTCCTTGCTGTCAGCCGGCCACTGGTCACTCATGTGCGCCGCTACCAAGACATTTTCTCCAAACACTCGGTTTGGGGTAGAAGTAAGCTTCTTGTACCAAGCGTCATTCTTGGGGATCGCTAAATCCTCCTTCAAAATCGTTTCGGACCACGCGCGGAAGGTCATGGCAATCGGAATCACCTCCTCGCGAATATAGAAAAATTTGGGTTTCCAGTCGTGGAAACTCTTGGGAGGATTCAAGAGTATCTTCTTCGCAGCCCCTCGGCTGGCAAAAGAGAAGAAGCCCATATTCCGGATAAGCTGATAGAATACCCTAAACTTCTCAACCGTCGGCTCGATACCATGAGACCAACACAAGAACTCAAAGTGACGAACCCGGACCATCCCGGGAGGGCTCATCTGCGATATATGAAACCCATAAAAATGCAGAATATGGGCCATGAAGTTCGTCGCCGGCAATCGGAAGTTACCTTGATGAAAGAAGTCTTCAAACAAGGTGATGTACCCCGGCGGTGCATCGGCAGCCGTTTGATTCTGGCCGGGGTACCGGGCATCCCATTCCGGTGGGAACCGGAAACTACGAACGATCTGCTCAAACAACCCCAAATCCCACCGGAGAACGGGAACAGGGCCTTCTTCTCCGGGAATATCTTCCTGGTGTTCTTCAGCCATGGAAGAAGGTAAGAATTTCTTCAAAGATTCTGGGTACAACTTGAAAATATGATGGAGAAACTTGAAGATATGCTGCTACTTCTCTTCAAACTCTTGAAGATTCAAAGGAGTTTAAGAGCAAAATAGGAAAAGAGTGCAACAGAAGAGGAGAAGTGGTTTCTTCTCTCCGTCTCATCAGATATATATACCCATCGCATTTAATGCGATGGGTAAATGTGCCGGGATCGCCGCGCACGTGACCAATCAGAAGATGACACGTATGGCGAAAATCCCGGAGTGACGGTTACCACGCGCGCGTGGAGCTCACTCTCCTAACGGAATGACCAACCGTCAGAGACAACTTGATGACAGCCGTGTGAGTGGTCAACTCAAACGTCACCATCAACGACGTTTCTCACCAACCTGTCAGAGTTCAAATTTCGAAGATTTTCCCGCCCAAAACCATTACAAATTTCATCTAGAAGATAACAACAAACCTAGAGCCAAACCTGGTAGCCGCGCCGTAGTAACCAACAAAGGTTACACGCGCGCCGTCTACCCAAGTCAAAGAAGCATTTTCTACAACCTTATTTTTCTAAGTCCAGAGCTCCAACCACTTGCCTCGCGCATGGTGCAGCACTGGACTGGGGGGACTTGAAGGGGTATGGTCCCCAAAAGCTGCGCAATCCTCCTGCAAGGTCGCGCTGGACCATACTCCTTACTTCAGCAATTTCCTTATTTTTCAACCTCGCGCGGGCTACAGCACGTCTTTGTAACCCGGCGCGAGGCCTAGATGATAAGAAACTCCAATAACAACACTTAGCATTCTAAAAGAGCATGCAGTAGCACATACCACGCACGGGGTTATTACGTGTCCAGTAAGAATCGTGCGTGACAACGGCGCAAGGACGTTTCAGATAGTACACAAGGTACAAGTAAAGAACCAATCAGCGTCCTTCTGGCCCTGCTCAATCGTGCTCCACGATCGTCTGACATGCAGGAGACAAAAAGTACTCAAGGACGCCTACATGGCACCAATCATAGGGCAGAGACAACTGCCCCACGATCTCCACTTACCTGCTGATGGCAGGAGGGCGGCCAGGCCGACAACAGTGACACGTGGCTCCAATCACATTGCGCCAGCTCCAGAAAGCTCCTAGAAGCCACTAACGGTCGACACCAGTGAGACAAGGAGCATATCCTCCATGTTGTCGCCTCCAGGCCTAAGGCCCATCAGCCCATGTCCTCTTACACCTCTCCGGCTATAAATAGAGACCTCACTTCACAGGTTAAAGATTCCATTCCCTCTACTCTCACACTTAATACTTAATTATCTTCCCAAAGCAGTCGTTTATTCTCACGCCGGAGCCCGGTTAAGAGGGAAACCCCCACATTCCCCTCTTAACGAGTAACGGTGTTCTGTTTTGCAGATAACCCAGTCATTAAGGAGCTCAGGAAACCATAAAGAAGATTAACCATTATGGTAGGAACATAAACCAAACTGATTAGACCCTTAATTAGTTCTGTGTTTCTTCACATTCAGTCTAGTTCATCGGTTTGGTTTGAATATTTCTTCACTGGAACCAAACCAAACCGAATGAATATTTTCATCAACTTTTACGATAATCTGTTATTGGGTTGGGCTAAACAGACTCAGCCAAAACTTTGGGCTGAATAAAATAACCATTATTTGATTGAAATTTGGTTTATTCTATTCAAACAAATGTCGAAAACCAAACCGAAAACCGAATATGTAATTTGATGAAGCATTTTTTATAGTTACACTTTACTTCACCTTTCAATTTAAAACTGTACAATAAACGCACCTAAATCAAACCGTTACAAAACAAACCAAGTTTTTGTAATGCATACCGTTACTCTGTTGCTCAATTTTTGGAAAATAGGAAGAAGTTTAGTGATAACGGTGATGATAGATAGCGAATCTTGAATCTTTCACCCTTCCTTCCTACGGGTATTAGTAAAAAACATGCCACATGTCATAGCTATTAGTAAAAAACAATGTTATAACCTGATTCATCTACATTTTTTATACCCTAATTAGTCGGATAGTTGCATCTTTCGTACAAAAACCTGCCACATGTCATAGCTATTAGTAAAAAACTAAAAAACACACCACATTTACATTCTTTTTTTACATAATGAGATTGTATTCTTATATCACCATCTTGGATATAGAACTAAGGAGAATTGCACCCATGCTCGAAGATGTGAAGAGGAGAGAAAGTTGACTTTCTCTGCAAAAATAGCAAAATCAACTCCCACGTCTCCCATGAACCCTAAAATCATGACAAAACACATTCTAGTACTCCATGACCAACCAGAGTATGATGATAAAAAAATTGAAAAAAAGACCAAAAGCAATTAAATTTAATAACCTTATGTGATCATCTTTCTCCCTACTAATTTCAAGATCTGAAAAACCAAAACAAAGAACTCCACCTTTGAAAATGTCAATTCAGATTCACATTTCACCAATCAGTACAAAAAAGCCCTAAAATTATACTAAAAAAGCCCTAGATTCCCAATTTCAACAAACTTCACAAACTAAAATCAACAATCGCACAAAATCCATATAACAAAAACAATAAAGTAAAAAAAAACAACACAACAACAATGTTACTGAAACAAACCGAATCAAACACTTTCCTACCAAATCAACGAATTTCACAAAATTATTGAACAAAAGCATGACAAAAAAAGTTAAAATAATTCATAAATAATCTCAAATAGGTGATATATACATACCAGTGGGTAACAGAAAATGTGAACTTGAAGTAGGAAAGACTCGATCTTTTACATGTTGACCTTATTCTAGTTATGTCGTCGCAGGTACTGAGGATGACTGGGGTAGAGTCAGAAACTAAAGATCAACAATCTAGAACCCGCCCTTGAACAACTCCACCATTGCGCCATAGATCTGTGAAGTTACACCTTCGCCGGAGATAATGTTGTTGCTGACTGAACTTGCGGCACCCATTATTGACGATCTTGGCCTAATATTTTGGAAGAGTCGGGGAAAGATCTGGATGAGAGAGAGATATTGAATTTTGAAAGTGGAGAATTGATTTAAAGAGAGAGAGATATTGAATTTCAGCTGCTTGTTTCACGCCTTGAAGAACTGACCAAGCCGCCATGGATGCCGATCTCAGAGCTCGGTGGAAGTAGGAAAGTGTGGTTTCTTGAGAGAGAATCACAGCCAAAATTTGGAGATTTGATTTTGAATTTTGAATCTCTCTTTGATGTGCAGGAGTTTATATTTGAGCGCCCATTAAAATCCCTGTACTTTATTTTGAATTTTGAAATATAGATAGATAGATTATATTAAGATTTTAATTGTTAATACAATATATTAAGATTTTAATTGGTAATTTATGACATCATTTTAATTGGTAATTTATGACATCAGCAGATCTTATGTGGCATGCCTAGTTGTTTGACAAGTACCCAAATTTAAATCAACATTACTTCTCCTTTTATAGATAAGTAGATGGTATGTAAATTTTCTAAGAAACCACCCGTGTTTGCACTCGGGTCTCACCGCTAGTACGTATAATAAAGTAAATTAAATGTGTCCACATGGCAACTGATGAGTGTATTGCGCAATTCCCCTCAGGGGCGGATCTACATGCTAAGCAACGGGTTCACACGAACCCATCGAGTTTCGAGATTTTAGTAGAAAACATATATAAAAAATCTGGGTGAACCCATAAATAATTTATGAGATGAACCCATAAACAAAGTTGAAGAGTGTTACGGTTAGGGCTGTAAACGAACCGAACGTTCAGCGAACAGTTCATGAACCGTTCGGCGGGAAGATCGTTTATGTTCGTTCGTTTAATAAACGAACGAACATGAACAAGAAATTTCGTTCGATTAGTTAAATGAACGAACATGAACAGAGGTCTCGTTCGTTCAATTGTGTTCGTGAACGTTCGGTAAGGTGTTCGTGAACATTCGTTGATTTGCGTTCGTTTATGTTCGTATGTTTATGTTTTAATTGAAGATCTTTGTACTTTCTTATATTTTATTTGTACTTTTCATATTATTAAACTTTTATTTATTTTATTTTCCTAACAATTAAACTAGGAAACCCACTTTCACCTTGTTTATGCATCATTTTCCTTTCATTTCTCATTATTTACATCCACAAATACAATCGACCTCAGTTCCACAATAAGGGATTCAAGTTCGAGTGCTACTCTCTGGGCCATCTATCTTTATCCTTTGTCGCGTTCGCCAAATTTATTTGTGTTCGTGAACCGTTCGCGAACACGCTCCTTTCCTTAATGAACGAACACGAACATAAAATCTAGTTCGGTAAGTGTTCATGAACCGTTCATGAACACATTTATTTCCTTAACGAACGGACATGAACAAGGCCTTGTTCGTGTTCGTTCGGTTCGTTTACAGCCCTAGTTACGGTGGCAAAGAAATTGTGTATTACTCAAGAGGTCCCTTGTTCGATTCTATTTGGTGTCATTTGTATGTTTTTTTTTTTTTTTTTTTTTTTTTTTTTTGCTTCACCAAATTCACCATAACCAATCCCTTGGGTCTTACATAGTTATTTGCTATGGCCATAGAGAGGTTTGTACTTGTCTCAAGTTCCTCATTCTAATCTACAATACTAAAATCATTCTAATATAATATACCACCAGATAAAGAGTGATTTAAACAAATTATTTCTTCATTTTGTTTCTTATGAATTAACTGGATTAAGTAGATGTGTTAGTTTATTTATGAATGGTTTAACCGGATAAGAACTCAAAATATTTCACATGCTTTATCCGAATGATTTTTTGAGTGCAAAAGTGGTCTTGTGCACTTAGTTTAGTGTTTGTTTCTAAGTTCTAACCAGTACAGATTTTTCATTAATCTAAATGTGTTCACATTTGTGCTGTTGTTGTTCATGCTAGTAATAAAATTGTTTTGACATCATAGTTAACATTTGGATAATTCATAACATAAGTTTTTTTTTTACAAGAAAGTGTTTGCGGGTCAACTGCACCCGACCCGAACTGTCGTACCGACTCTAAAACTTTTATGTCCGGTCCTATGAACTTGGAGCCTCTAAAAATAGTGAATCCACCTGAAAAAATTCCTGGATCCGTCACTGATTCCCCTGCTCCACATTTTCTTAACGTATTTGGATTTGGTTAACCCGGTAAGCCTATGATCCTTTATATTCCTCTTTCCTAATTTTTCCCCATGACTCTCAAATAAATCATTTTCATTCACACTTTACCTTGTATTCATTTATCAAAATTAGGGGTGCAAACGAGCCGAGCAGCTCGCGAGCTACTCGAGATCGGCTCGAGAAAAAGCTCGAAACGAGCTGAGCCTTATCGAGCCCGAGTCGAGCTTGAGCCTCAAAACCAAGCTCGTTTGTTTTTCGAGCCCGAGCTCGAGCCTCACATGTGAAGCTCGTTAGGCTCGTCGAGCCTTATCGAGCCTTAGTGTAAACGAGCCAAGTCGAGCCGAGCTTATTTAAACTTATTTACAAGCCGACCTCGAACCTAAAAATAAGCTTATTTAGTAAACGAGCCCGAGCCCGAGCTTTACTTATCGAGCTCGCAAGCCTAAAAAGTATATTATCTATATTAGTTTTATTTAATATACTAATTAATAGATAATATTCGAGCCGAGCCCGAGCCGAGCTCGAGCTTGATAAAATACAAACGAGCCGAGCTCGAGCTTTGAAAACAAAGCTCGAATCGAGCCGAGCTCTCATAAGTTAATCGAGCTCGAGCTCGAGCCTGGCCGAGCTCGGGCTCAGCTCGGCTCGTTTGCACCACATCACACTTTGTATATGCGTCGAAGAAGTCATTCGGATAGTAACAGATGTTTCATCGACGTCTCTAATTTTCACCATGGAATTTCCAACAAACAATTATGTATGTGAGTGAAAATTGTAAGATTTGTAGTATATCCACCCACCCGTGAAGTTAGTTCAAGTCATGTATCCGTTACATAATCCAACTTTCATGTTTCAATAAAATTGTAACTAATACAATACTTTTGGTCATATATACAAATGTGTTTGATCAAAACATACAACATTGACTAACATATCTAAAATCGAAACAATTTCCTTACGACGTACTTTGCCTTTCATTTATCTAATTAAATATAACAAGTAAAAAAAACAAGGGATATTGGATTTTAATAATCCTAAGTTTGACCTGTTAGCAAATAATAATTCGGGTTATTGGATTTTATCACTCTCAACTATTGGGTATTAGCAGTTGTCACTCCCAACTATCACTTTGACTCCCACCACTCCCAACTTAACACTTTGTGTGTTGTGTCACTCTGCAGGTGCACATTTCTTAGTGTTTAACTTGTGTTATTGGTGATATTAGGCTAACACTTTGTGAATTACTAATGACTGCAGGTGAATCTGCTCCTAAAAGACAAAATGGGAGCCAAAAACCACTAAACCGGAGTGACACAACACACAAAGTGTTAAGTTGAGAGTGCTAGAAGTCAAAGTGATAGTTGGGAGTGGCAGCGGCCAATACCCAATAGTCAGGAGTGATAAAATCCAATAACCCTAATAATTCCAACTTTAAAAATTCCCCCCAATAATCCCAACTTGTAAAAGTTTAGCCGTCATTGATCCTTTTCTAACATAGGTGCACTTAAATCAATTAAAGAGTCTCTAGGTGTAATTGAATCTATTGAGGATATCAAATTCTTATGTGTTTGAAAAAGATCAATGGCGGACAAACTTTTAAAAGTTGGGAGGGAATTTTTAAAGTTGAGATTATTATCAATCAATAGGTATTGGTGAAAATTAGGATTATTGAAATCCAATAACCCAAAAAACAAAGGAAAACCAAGATCAAAATAAAAAACGAAAAGTTGGGGGGCTTGGAGTTGATGGAAATCGTAGCTGCAAGGCGTAAACCTACCATCAGCAATCCATGCCATGCCACTGTAATCCTTATTCAACTAAAATTTTCAACTCATCACTGCCAAATTCGTCGGAAACTTCACCGGTACCTCAACAAAGCAGTTAGCAAAAACGACAAGATCAAACCGAACCCGACATCGAACGGCTTCACCAACCTCGAATTTTAAACCCAAAATGATTTAGCTAGCCACATCAAAGCTATAGGAAAAGCCACTGACACAAAGATACGGTGATAGATTAACCGCCAAAACACGGTGCCACGGTGTGAAGGGCTTTTAAAGCAAAATTATGTATGCACGACAACGACTACGCGAACACCGGTGGCGATGTACGATGTTAACACAACGTAGGTCTCTAGAGAGAGAAAGTTGAGAGTAGAGAGGAGGAGAGCGCATACGATAGAGAGAGAAAGAGAAGATTAGAGAGTGGAGTTGAGAATGTGTTTTTTCAACCCAAAGTAGGTATAACTCACGCCTTTCAAATATGGAAAAGCAGTATACCACTTTCTAAGCTACTGTTCCAAGTAAGAAAAGCACATAATACATTTATTATGCATAGCTTACAACAATCAAAAGCTTGCTATTTAATACTATGTAAATAAATACGTAGTCACGCAAAGAGCATCAAGTGAACTATTATTTCATGTTTTACTAAAAAGATTAACTAAATATAATACCCTATCTACCCCCAAGGGTAATTTTGCTTAACAGTTTGATGGTGTTAAAATTGAAAACGAGTTATATTGAGTTGACTCGGTGGGTTCAAAAAAATGTTGCAAACAATTAATATATCACCTGCTAATATTCTCTTAGCAAGAACTTCCGTTTGTGACAGAGGGGTGATGTTGAACGTCTTTAAACCGTCGGCACTTTAAGTTAAATAGACTTGCTAACATGTCCTGCCATATCGAAAATTTAAAACTTTCCATTTTGGTAACAACTTCTATCATCGATGGACGTGATTCCTTATCGGACGATACACATTGTATCGCTAAAACTAGCATATGTCCTATAGCACGCTTCATGTGTCGTGGCATATCGACCCTTTTGTCACATATTTCCATTATTCGATTTTCTTCCATAAAGCGTATTGACCATTCCACTATCGAAGCAGGAGCCCTAGAAACGTCAATCGCTTTTGTGCCACTAACAATCTCCAGCAACACTACCCCAAAGCTAAACACGTCGATTTTAGTGCTTAGCTTACACGGGGTTGTGTAACTAGGATCCAAGTATCCAATGGTACCCGCAGGTAAGCTCACTGAGTCAACAACTAGTTGACTTAGAGGGTCATAACTGGTAAAACACATCGCCAGTCCAAAATCAGCCAACCGAGCATTTGACTTTGAGTCAAACAATATGTTTTCGGATTTGATATCTCGGTGGATGATCAAAGGCCTTGATTCATGAAGGAGTTGTACTGCACGGGCTATTTGTAAAGCCATTTTGGCTCGTTTGCGCCATGATGGTGGGGACGAGCCAGTGGTGGTCAAGTGTAGTAAGTCATGAAGCATGCCCCCGGGCATGTGCTCCATCACAAGGACCATGTGTCCGCTAGAATTGCGACTCGTTCCAAGCAAGTTGACTAGAAACCGGTTCGAAGATATGGATGACAGTATATGAGCTTCATTTTCAATCTTAGAGGTGTCTTTTAGCTTGCAAAGCCCTAAAGATGGTGTCTTTACAGCAACTGTTTGGCCATTTTTCAGGGTAGCTTTGTAGATGCACCCATGGCTTCCTTTGCCTATGAGATGAGACTTTGAGTAGTTATGGGTGGCTTCCACTAGTTCTTCATGTTTGAATTCTTTCATTGCTCTCATTTCAAAGTATAATGCCTCAATGCTTGTAAGCCTTGATGCATAGATAACCTTGAAAAAGAGAGAAACCCCATCAAAAACATTCTTATGAAAAGAAGAGACTTACTAGTAAATTATATTACAAGTCCCACATATAACGTTGAAAGAATCAATAAATACATTATTTATTTATTTTTTTATTAATTTTGTTACAGTTGGTATGAAATTGATAGAAAAAAAATATTTTTTTTTCTATTGTTTATCACTTGTACCTTAGGCCATAGGCAGTGGCGGACCCAGGATTTTTAGACAATGGGGTCCCATTTTTCCGGTGTTCAAATTTTTTAGATCGGTCGTTGTTCGGGTCGGGTCGGGTCGAGAAACATAATAGAAAACAATATCATAACTAAATTACAAGTTTTATTTACTACACATTCAGCTAAATATAGGTGAGAAAAAATTGAAATAGGAAAAAAAAAATAGAGTGATTAATTTAAAATCAGGTTTAAAAAAAAAGGAAATTGGCATGTAATAATCTCACCTAGATCTTATTGGTCATTAATAATCTCACATCAGAATATTCCCCCCACCAGTCCCACATTTCACCTATTTTTCCTACTATGGTCCCCTGTTAAAAAACCTTAACGGAGTTAAGCTTTTTTCCAAATTACAAACAGATTTTTTAGGGTTTTTTATTAGAACGACGATACGAGTCCATTGATGTAAAACTTGCCTCGAAGCGGTGCTCCTGTTAGTCCCGAAAAACCCGAGATATCACACAACGGTTCGATCGAATGCGGAAAGTAAGATCAAACCGACAAGAACAAAAAGAAATATTTTATTAAAGAACTCAGTACCGCTGCTTAGATCGCACACAGTCTCGAAGACTGTCTGGTACGATCTCCGAGAGCCTTGCACACAATCCCTAGGATTGTCTGGTACAAGGCTCTCTATTTGGGGCTACATCATTTACAAATGGAGAGCTCTAGTACAAATAAACTAATAAGACTATTTATAGGAGCATCTACCCTATTGGCCCACATGGCTTAGCCCAAGCCCAAAACTAATCTAAACCCAATACAACCATAAATTAATACAATAAAGATAAGCATAAAACTTTGGACCTAACAATCTCCCCCTAGTTTTATGCTATCTTTATTGCGGTTTAGATGGTCTCCAGTTTTGGGTCTTCTCCTTTTAGCGGCCCAGCAGTAAGCATCAACGTATCATTGAATGAAATGAGGCTTGATCTCGATGGATGGCGGATGAAAATGATGTCGAATGGAGTTGTGATGATCACGGATGAAACAAAAAAATCTTTGATGATGTAGGATAAAAATGGTGCATTTCGGATAAAAAATGAAATTCCAGCTGTTGGGCTTAGCGTAAGAGCTGTTGAGCTTCAATATTACATACCTGGGTTCCTTTATATTTGGCCCAAAATAAATGATTAACCTTAGAATCTTCCGCACACTCTGGTCCATTACACTATTGCATCACCAATGGCCCCCACCGAATTCATAAACCATGAGACATTAATTCTGAAAATTATGAAACCACGAAATTTCGAACCATCCAAGTATCCACCCATCATGTGCCTCGAATTCATTCAATCATGCACCGAAAATAATACGTCTCCTCGTTTTCAGACCGTAGATCTCTCATCTCATCTTACGGCTCACAGCTATTAGGGTTTTTTTAATTCCCTGATGTGACAACATGTGCAGCCGCCTAGAATATTCTCTGCTACATCATCCTGACGTCAGCATCCTTCAATTTTCAATCTTCAGCAGATACGAAGCAAGAGTCAGCCGCCATGACCCTCTGGTCCTCAATCTCACCGGCACCAACTTATTGTTTAAACCGGTTAATGACAGAAACCAATTCTGGTGTCATCACGTTTTGGTCATCGAAAAACATAACCGCCTTCCTTTCCATAATTCCATGTCTGATAAACTTTCAACATCGTACATCTTTTAACCGCAAACTAAATCACCGGAGCTCTTAATCTTCTCCGATGAGCTTAACGACATCGCACAGCCGTAAATGACCGATAAATACCCACACTGTGTCCGTAGGCACCTCCGAACAACCACCCTCACCGTATAACACCATACGTCACTTTCTGATCTTCACCGTAAAGCATCCATAATCTCCGGCAGTCCTTCGTCACCGTACGGCCACCGTCTCCATTGCTAACCGTCATCATTACTCCATCAACCTGCAACATACTTCGGTGACCATCGAACTGATATCTGTCATCACGGTTCATCATCCGAACACCGAACATCATCTTACATCTCCGAGTCTTCAGTTTACCACTATCATCATCTTCAACCTCTGGCAGATCTTATATTTTAAAGATCTGTGAATGAATATCAGATTTCATGAAACGGAGATTTTACGGATGACGAACACACATCCCCCGACACTGTGCAACGCTTCTTCTTTGTCAGATGTCACTATCTCTGCTTCGCCTTCAAAGTCTGTCTCTTCCCTAGAGTCGGTGTCAGATTCAGTATCAACCATCAGAACCTCTTCTTCATCATCACCTGCATGTTGTGCTTGTTGCAACAATTGCACGTCATGCTCTTCCGCTATTTGTGCATTTACTGGAGGCGGAACTGGAGCAGTAGGAATGACAGGAGGAGCTGGTGCAACGTGAGCTCCTTGAACATTATCAGCAAACCTCCCATGTTTCTCAAGAGCATATAGTCCTTCAAAATTTTGATATTTGGTTCGTTTGTTTCTGCATGCATTCTCAAAGCATCCTGGCCCCATCGGCTTCAAGTTGATGAAGTTTGGCCCCTTGACCAATCCTGGGTATCTCTCATCAAGAATCAACTGTATGAACCTTGGGTATAACATGAATATCTTCTTCTTTGGATCTTCCAGCATCTTTTTCATGTTATCAAAGATGAATGCTGAGAAGTTGTAGTCCCATCCATTCACAAGAGCAACAACTGCTGAAGTTTGCGTTTTGTTCAATTGATCCCATCCACCCTTGTTTTCAGCAATACACTGGAGGAAAAAGTGAACTAACAGTCTCCAGTAAGATGGAAATAGCTTCTTTAGCACAGTAGGATATCTCCCTTCATAGCCCATTCTTCTTAAAGCAGTTTGAACTCGAGTTTGATCGTACGACGTAGGATGATCCAGCTGATCTCCTAGTCTTAATACTTCTCGAATTATGGCTTCAGATATAATAATCTTTGTCTTCTGAACATTGGCTTCGATGAAACCTGCACCTTGCATGTCGATCTTTGCGGTATTCCAGAAAGTGTTGATGCAGTTGCTGCAGATCACTGGGTTTGCTCTCAAAGCGTGTGTAAGAGGACAGCTGTTTAGTCCCTTGATTAGTGATCCAAACAACTCTGCTTGATCTGCTGGAGGATTAGATAGATACCCTGCTTGATTGTGGAATTCGTTCACCTCCAATTGCCGTTGATTTCCTTCTTTCAACATTGCACCTGCCATTTTCTGCACTTCACAAATAGCCGTTAGATAATATTAAAGGTATCACATATATTTGAGTTGACGACGAGTTGACAAAGTCAATTCGTTGAAAATTCAAACATACGGAACCCTTTTGAGAGAAACAGTCCAAAACAAACCAATAAGTTCAGACAAACAGGTCAAATAGTCAAAAGGTCACAAATTTGGGTTCATTTCGAATGAGCTTCTTCACCCGGAATGAAGTTCCGTCCGAAGTCGTCCGTAATGAACCTTTTCAGTCCGGAATGATCCGGAATCATTCGGAATCATCCGTGATGAATAATTCCTTGTCCGGAATGATCCGGAATCATCCGTAATGCCAAATGATGATCCGGAATGCAGTACCTATCGTCCGTAATCAATCCGTAATGAGTCCGTAATGAAGATCCTTGAGAGAGAATTTCAGATGAATCCGTAATGGTCCGCAATGAGAATGCGGATTCTTGTCCTTTTCATCTTTAAGTACTTCCGGAATGATTCTGGGCCAGGCCCATTCCGGATTGTCCGTAATGAAGAGCCCATTTCGACCCGTGGGCCATCCAGACAAAACATTTAAATATTATTTAACCTTTTCAAGAATAGCAAAATACCCCCTTTTAAAATCAACGCAACACCCCACTGAGCAATTAAAAAAAATAATAAAATAATAAAAATTAACTATAAAAATATGCACAAGTTACCAACTTAAGGATGATATTGGGAAGACTGTCACGGGATCAAATCGTTCTTGAACTGATTAAGGAACACTTTTCAGCTCTTCGTTTAATTAGGCTGGTCCACGCAATTGTTGATATGTTTGTCCTCTTAAATCCATCGCTCAAACTTCAACTTTTGCTTTGTGATACACTTTTAGATAGATTTATACTGAGACATCTGTGTGTCCCATTCCAAGGTATACCCCCGCGATCAAGGTAAGCGCAACTGCTCATCGTAGCAGGTGAGTATACTGAGATCATCCTTTTATTTTAATTTATTATTCAACGCCAGACTTCTTGGTGAACAGGTCAGTACTTCCGTACAACAGAGAGACCAAAGAAGATCTGACGGTGGTGAACAGGTCAGTACTTCCGTACAGCAGAGAGACCAAGGAAGATCTGACAAGGGCTCTTTTTAGCAGGATGTCCTGACTGTGTCCAGGTCAGTACTTTCGTACAGCAGAGGGACAGCCCTGATATCCCGGATGAAACATCAGCATAAAGACCTGAAACTTCAGATGTTGGCTATCTATCAACGCAGGATTTAAGACCATGAAATCATACACCGTTGGTCTGTTACCCACGAGATGTCCAGTCCATTATGTTTGTATCACTTTTGCTTCTTTTGCTTTTCGAGCGGCAGACCTATCAACACATCGCAGTGGAGCCGAACCTGTTTAACATTGAAACCTTACGTGTGTTAATCAAGTTCTTTAACACGAAAATTCATTTCATTTCCCTGAATGATAACTTACTTCGAAATGGTCCCACCTCAGAATATTCCCCCCACCAATCTCACATTTCACCTATTTTTCCTACAATGGTCCCCCGTTAAAAAAACTTAACGGAGTTTAGCTTTTTTCCAAATTACAAACAATTTTTTAGGGCTTTTGATCAGAACGTTGATACGAGTCCATTGATGTAAAACTTACTTCGAAATGGTGCTCCAAGTGACTTGATTTTGGTTAATTGGAAATTTAAACACACGAATTGAAGCGCCGTTTTCATCGTTTGGAGCTGTTAGGTCCAGAGTTTTAAGCTTATATTTATTACGTTTATTCATATTTATTTGGTTTAAATTATGTCTTGGGCTTGGGCTAGGCCATGTGGGCCAATGGGGTAAAAGCTCCTATATATAGTCTTGATTAGGTTATTGTAGTAGAGCTCTCCCACATTTGTAATGATGTAGCCCCAAATAGAGAGCCATGTACTAGACAATCCTAGGGATTGTGTGCAAGGTTCTCGAAGATCGTACCAGACAGTCCTTGAGACTGTGTGCGATCTAAGCAGCGACACTAAGTTATTCAATGAAATATTTCTTTTTGTTCTTATCGGTTTGATCTTACATTCCGCGTTCGATTGAACCGTCGAATGATGTCACGGGTTTTTCGGGACTAGGTGAGATTATTACAGACCAATTCCCAAAAAAAAAACACAAAAAAACAAAACAAACAGGTATTGAACCCGGGACCTTTGGTGTGTAAGCAAGGGGTTTTACCACTACACCAGGCTCACTCTCATTGTTATGGGGTCCAACTAAATTATTTTATGGGGTCTATAGAAAATTTTATATACCGCTTCTACTACTTTTTAAAAAAAAGATTGGGGTCCGGGGACCGCATTCCGCTTCATGTGGGTCCGCCCCTGGCCACAGGGTGTGGCCTAGCGCCACCCCGCCACACAGGGGCGGAACCAGAGGGGGGTCAAGAGGGTCCGCTAACCCACCGAACATAGAAATTTGTAAGATTTTTATATGTACAATCTCAGATTTTTCTAAGAAAAAACATGTTTTAGACTCTCTAGTTGTAGCCGATAGAAAAGTGAGTCTTATGATGACCCCCTGACAAAGAAGTTCTGATTCCGGCACTGCCGCCACATCATCAATAATGGCGTCATCACCGACTCCCTGCATGTTAAAAGGGGGGCGCCACCCCTTCTCCGCCACGGTGCTAACGAGCACGCTAAAGGGGTGTAGGTGGGGTCCATTCTTTTCAATCAATCAAATCTTTTCATCTTTATTTCTTTTTTGTATTTTATTAATATGGGGCTTTAAACCATTGCATGCAAGTTAAAGAGAGAGCCTTTAAAATCTCCTATGTGACATGGCATTGATGTGACGCTCATGTGACGTAATAAAGCCCTTAGGAGCTTTATACCACACCTCCCATCATCTTACAAGATTTAAACTCTTGAGCTTATGAATATAGAGACATTTCACCATCTGGATGTCTCGTACTCTCGTTAGGACAATTGTGTAATTGTATTAGACGTAATGTAATTAGTTAATGTAAGAGGTGGTATTTTGTAAATATGAGTTAAGTACTTAACTTTTTCTTGTAAATTCAAGTCAAAATTGATGTGTATTTCGATGATTCTATATTATATGTACACGAGTTGGCATATTAAAGATATAAATCTATACATAAGGCAAAGAATTATTGATTTTACTACTACGAATACTAATATGTTTTATATATAAAAGCAAAAAACAAAAAACAAAAAAAAATAGATATAGTCACCCTTTGTCTAGTCAAAATATATATAAAATGATAAAATATACTGGTTACTACATTTAAATATAATAATAATAATAATAATAATAATTATTATTATTATTATTATTATTATTATTATTATTATTATTATTATTATTATAATAATGGTCTATGAAGATGCATTGTGAGGTGCTCCATTTTATATTCTCACTGAGGCCAAATCTAAACATGTGCTCAAGAGATAGTTGTCCATATACTGATAAAAGATGTATGAATTCTCGAGAAAAGATGAGCCATGGGGGTCCTCACGGTTAGTTCAAGATCTCTCTTACTAACTGGAATCAAAGAAGTAGTTATGTTCCACCCAAAATGATAATGGGCCTCGGTTATGAATTTATCATCTATAATCTGATGATCAAATTGATTCTATAATTATAAGTTCATTTTATACTGGACCAGAACGGAATAGGGTTATATACATTCTCATTGTTAAAAGTAGTCATTTGAGCAACAAGGCTTAATTTTACGTCCCCACCTAGCTACTCTAGATTAGGGGTAGATCCTCATGGGTAAGTTATAAATATTTCATACTTTGTAAGTGGGGTACTAGCTATAGCATGTAGATTATGAAGAAGTTTGTTTGACTTGACCTCTTCTTTCTTTGTCTTTTTTTAGTAAACTGCTAAAATGGTCTGTGATGTTTGGTACTTTTGTCATTTTAGTCTAAAACTCAAAACTTTTGAATCTAGATCCCTGTAGTTTCGATCAGTGGCAGAACTAGAAAGAAGATTCAGGGGTATCCCAAAAAACTTTTACCTAGACCCCTTCTTGAGAATTCAAGGGTCTTGTGCAGCTAGTAAAAATGTGCCCTTAAATTCTTCTTCTTACATTCTAAAGCATATGTTGATTATAATTTTTTTATTAATGCGTGTACCACACACACGAGAACGTTATCAATTTTATTTATAAAACTTTATATGTTATTTATAAGTTTTATAAATAATATTTAGTTTGTAATAAAAATATCTTCACAATAAAAAGAACCGAAACTCATTATCCTTCAATATTTGTTAAAACATGTACATGTAGTCTTATATGACTTTTTAATATTAGAAATTCTAGGCTTTAGAATAAATCGTATCTAAGTTCCTTATCTTTAATTTCATATAATTGGAATTGAAAAACTTTTTTATTCGTGTATATCCATAGAACCATATAGATAAAACATTTATATTTTCTTTATTTTATATATATTTCTTTACATTTAAACAAAAAATACAATATATTAAATCATATATTTAAAAAGAACTATTTTAATGTTTTTTTCTTGTATTATTTTCACTCTTAACCATTTCATTGTTCAAAAAAATAATCGTCATACACATGTGAAAAGTGTGGGATATTTATACTAAAACCGTGAGAACATATCTTAGCACTTAAAAGTCAAACTAGTATATACTAAAATAACATGTACACATAAAAAATAACACTTTTGAATTATGTTAGCACTTGTAAATTAAACAAGATGATCGATTTTAGCACATATATGATTGATATTAGAACTTTTCTTTGTGGAGAATTATACCAGCACATAACACATTGAAAATAAAAGGAGAATCCAAATAAATAAATAACTGATTGTTCGTTTGCATAATTATAGGAAATTCAATGTAATTGATATTATTTACATTATTATTTTTATCCTTTCTCTATAATTGATTGGATGTTAAATAACACTTTTAAGATGGTTTCTACAATTTTTAAATGAAATATGGTTTGTATTTTATCCTGATAAGTAAAAATAAAACTCTTCTCTATAATTGATTGGATGCTAAATAACACTTTTAAAATGGTTTTTACAATTTTTAAATAAAATATGGTTTGTATTTGATCCTGATAAACAAACAAAGTAAAAAATAAAACAAATAAGTAATTTGCAAAAGTAAAAATAAAACAAATAAGTAATTTGCAAATAAATTAAAAAAAATAATGCTTACAATAAATAAACTAAAGGTCGTTGCAGTTTCAAGAAAAAAATTAATTGAAGTATTTGACTAAATGTGAATTTTGCCTTTTTCATTCCTTATCATAACACTCACAATATTATATTAAATATTAATAGAACTTCATCTTCTTTTCACTCACCGGGATTTTCGTTTCCATTGACTGTCAAATTTAATTTCATCTTAGGGTGAGAGGGGCACTCCCCTCTTAGGGGAGTCCCCTCTCTTACGCACGGCCAATCAGCACGCGCTACGTCAACTCCCCTCTTAACTTCCCTCACACCCTCAATTTGATGGCGGCACTCCTCTCTTAGGGGACTTGCTTTTTTCTTTTTTTTTTGTTTTTTTTATTTGTTGTAATTATGCATGTTTATAAATTAAACAAATATTAATAAAAATTAAATGAAATTTAATAAAAGACATTTCATTAAATTAAAAATAAAAATTACATTCAAACTAGAAAATAAAAATTACATCGCAATACTACATAAAAATTTTAGAAATTGCACGCCACCCGTAGTTGTTAGCGATCTCGCGCTTTCGGGCGAGGATGAACGACAACATTTCCGGCGGAACATCGTCGTGCGGCTTGAGGAATGTTTTCATATCTCGATCGTGCGCGTAGTTTCTCATCGTCTCGCGTTGTTCCGTTATGAGCTCGAGAGCCTCCGACTCTCTTTTCTTCCTCAATTCAATCGCCTCCAATTCAATCGCGTGCTGAAAGTGGGTTGTGGTTGGGTGTTGTAAAAGGAGGGGTGTGAAGGTTGTTGGTAAAAAAACGGGGGTTGTGAAGTATATCCGAAAGGGGGTTGTGGTTGTGCACTTGCACCGCTCGAACCACCACGAGACGGTTGCGAGCCGCGTCCCTTAGATTTTTTCTTGGCTTTGCGGGGTTGGTTCTCCATTGCTTGGTTTGGCTTTGTGTTTTATTTGATAGATTTTTAGAGTGAGTTTGAGAATGGGTGTGGTAAAAAATTAGATTAAGTTGGTTATTTATATTGTTAAAATTGAATTTTTTTTTTGAATATTTGACCGTTGCCCAACGTATACATCTCGATCCTTGTGCAATTCTTGTGCGGTGAACCCTCCCCGAATACCATCCCCGAAGCATTGGCAGCGGTGTTCCCGCTCGGGGACTTGGGTCACCGCACCACTCCCAGCATGGTGCCCCGTTCACCCTTATTCTCAGTTACTCTTAGGGGTATCCTAACATTTGCTTAGGGGTATCCCTGATAAATAAAACGGAGATTAAAAAAAATTGCACTACGCCAAGAAAGTTCAGGGGTATCCCGGGCTACCTCTCGGCACCACATAGGTCCGCCCCTGATTTTGATTGTGTTGCCATTTTCATCCAAAAGCAAAATCTAGTCAGATTTTTCAGTTAACATTTAGCTTTTTTTTCTTTTTCCTCCCTTTTAATAAGGGCAAAATGGTCATATTTTTTTAATTTGTTATCATAAAACGTTAAAAGACCATTTTGCCCTTCATTAAAAGGGAGGAAAAAGAAAAAAAACTGGATGTTAACTGAAAAATCTTACTAGATTTTGATTTTGGATGAAAATGACAACAAAATTGAAACCAAATTGACTCAAATTCAAAAAGTTTGAGTTTTAGACTAAAGTGACAAAAATGACTAAACATCAGGGATCATTTTGACAGTTTACTCTTTTTTTTTATCAAACTTGAGGGTTATGTTATTATATTACTATTGTGAGATTGAAATGTGCATCTAGGGGTTGTTTGTTTACCTCTTAATGAGGCTCTTAATGGTTCAGACCTCTTACTGTTTCAGCACTTAATGGTTCAGACTGTTTGTTTCACGAGCAGATGTCTGAATGGTTCAGACATTTGCCTCTGAATGGTTAAGATTTAAACAGAGTCTGAATGGTTAAGACCTCTAATCTGAATTGGTCAGACATTTGCCTCTGAACGATTAAGTATTATACAGACTCTTAATGGTTCAGACCTCTTACTGGTTCAGCACTTAACGGTTCAGACCTCTTACTGGTTCAGCACTTAACCATTCAGATGTTGCCAAACGGCCCCTTAATTTCAATATAATAATTCACTTTTGCTAGATTTATCCAAAAGTAATAATAAGAATAATATTAATTATAATAATGATAATAATAATAATAATAAGAGTTAATTGCCCGGATGGTCCCTGTGGTTTCACGTTTTTCACGTTTAGTCCCCATCTTTTGAAAATAGCAGGTATGCCCCCTATGGTTTGTTATTTTGTTACTCGGATAGTCCCCTGAGTAGATGTCAGTTAGTTTGGAAATAGCAGGTATGCTCCCTATGGTTTGTCACGGATAGTCCCCGGAGTAAATGTCAGGAGACTATCCGAGTAACAAAATGACAAACCATAGGGAGCATACCTACTATTTTCAAAAGGTGGGGACTAAATGTGAAAAAACATGAAAGCACAGGGACCATCAGGGTAATTAACTCTAATAATAATAATAATAATAATAATAATAATAATAATAATAATAATAATTAAAAATGTAACATTTATTTATTATATATGTTAAAAGCCATAATCCCTTTATCTTATCTTTTCATATTTTTATAGCAAAGCATAAGCTTTATAGTTTAAAGCAAAGCTTCATCTTTTCTCTTTGTGAGTCAGGCATGTGATGCCTTCTGTTTTGTCCCCCCTTGACACACCTTTTCCTTTTTGTAACGCTGGCTGCTGAGTCAAAATTCGCATATTTCTTTTATAGATCATAAATTTTGTTTGTATGATATTTGTAAAAACGTTTTTAATTATTACTATAAGTCTATATGAAACAAGTTAATTATTACTATATGTCTATATGAAACAAGAAATATTGCATACAACATGAAAGAGGCAGAAGGCATCCGTGATAGTTTACTTATGCACCAACTAATGTCTATAATTAAGGGTGTAGACGAGTAGAGCTTCTTAAAAACTCACTCATACTACTATTACTCGCATCTAAACACACATAACTGTTGACTTCTCATCCCGCAACCAATAGGCTTAAAACGTTGATGGTATTTGAGGTTGGTCATTGCTTATGAGCCCAATGTTTCTCCTAGTGAGGACAACGTGAAATTCTCTTAGGGTGTAACAAACACCGCTTTATGGGTACATTGTTCTTAACGAGGTTTGCTTAACCATTCTATCTAGTGAAGTAGGATTCGTCTAAGGTGTCTCAAACGGGGTACTCATCATCTTGATGAGGCTTGATCTCACCATCTGGAACGGCCCATGAGTGACTTCCATACCATAAATGTAGCATTTGTCCCTTCATACCAACAAATATTGTTAACTTAATCTATGATAAGCCCATAATATGGTTTTGGTTGCTTGAGTAAGGACTTCCCAGGAGATCATCTATCTTTGTATTACTCTCACCAAGCACGCTCAACGAATGCCCCTCTCATCCACACCCAATAAGTAACCCCTCCCATATTTCTTTTATAGATCATAAATTTTGTTTGTATGACATTTATAAAAACGTTTTTAATTATTACTCTATATCTATATGAAACAAGTTAATTATTACTATATGTCTATATGAAACAAGAAATATTGCATACAACATGAAAGAGGCAGAAGGCATCCGTGATGGGTTACTTATGCACCAACTAATGTCTATAATTAAGGGTGTAGATGAGTAGAGCTTCTTAAAACTCACTCATACTACTATTACTCGCATCTAAACACACATTCTCCTGGTGAGGACAACGTGAAATTCTCTTAGGGTGTAACAAACACCGCTTTATGGGTACATTGTTCTTAACGAGGTTTGCTTAACCATTGTATCTAGTGAAGTAGGATTCGTCTAAGGTGTCTCAAACGGGGTACTCACCATCTTGATGAGGCTTGATCTCACCATCTGGAACGGCCCCTGAGTGACTTCCATACCATAAATGTAACATTTGTCCCTTCATACCAATAAATATTGTTAACTTAATCTATGATAAGCCCATGATATGGTTTTGGTTGCTTGAGTAAGGACTTCCCAGGAGATCATCTATCTTTATATTACTCTCACCAAGCACGCTCAACGAATGCCCCTCTCATCCACACCCAATAAGTAACCCCTCCCATATTTCTTTTATAGATCATAAATTTTGTTTGTATGACATTTATAAAAATGTTTTTAATTATTACTCTATATCTATATGAAACAAGTTAATTATTACTATATGCCTATATGAAACAAGAAATATTGCATACAACATGAAAGAGGCAGAAGGCATCCGCGATGGGTTGCTTATGCACCAACTAATGTCTATAATTAAGGGTGTAGACGAGTAGAGCTTCTTAAAAACTCACTCATACTACTATTACTCGCATCTAAACACACATAACTGTTGACTTCTCATCCCGCAACCAATAGGCTTAAAACGTTGATGGTATTTGAGGTTGGTCATTGTATATGAGCCCAATGTTTCTCCTAGTGAGGACAACGTGAAATTCTCTTAGGGTGTAACAAACACCGCTTTATGGGTACATTGTTCTTAACGAGGTTTGCTTAACCATTGTATCTAGTGAAGTAGGATTCGTCTAAGGTGTCTCAAACGGAGTACTCATCATCTTGATGAGGCTTGATCTCACCATCTGGAACGGCCCATGAGTAACTTCCATACCATAAATGTAACATGTGTCCCTTCATACCAACAAATATTGTTAACTTAATATATGATAAGCCCATGATATGGTTTTGGTTGCTTGAGTAAGGACTTCCCAGGAGATCATCTATCTTTATATTACTCTCACCAAGCACGCTCAACGAATGCCCCTCTCATCCACACCCAATAAGTAACCCCTCGCATATTTCTTTTATAGATCATAAATTTTGTTTGTATGACATTTATAAAAATGTTTTTAATTATTACTCTATGTCTATATGAAACAAGTTAATTATTACTATATGTCTATATGAAACAAGAAATATTGCATACAACATGAAAGAGGCAGAAGGCATCTGCAATGGGTTGCTTATGCACCAACTAATGTCTATAATTAAGGGTGTAGACGAGTAGAGCTTCTTAAAAACTCACTCATACTACTATTACTCGCATCTAAACACACATAACTGTTGACTTCTCATCCCGTAACCAATAGGCTTAAAATGTTGATGGTATTTGAGGTTGGTCATTGCTTATGAGCCCAATGTTTCTCCTAGTGAGGACAACGTGAAATTCTCTTAGGGTGTAACAAACACCCCTTTATGGGTACATTGTTCTTAACAAGGTTTGCTTAACCATCTATCTAGTGAAGTAGGATTCGTCTAAGGTGTCTCAAACGGGGTACTCATCATCTTGATGAGGCTTGATCTCACCATCTGGAACGGCCCATGAGTGACTTCCATACCATAAATGTAACATTTGTCCCTTCATACCGACAAATATTGTTAACTTAATCTATGATAAGCCCATGGTATGGTTTTGGTTGCTTCAGTAAGGACTTCCTAGGAGATCACCTATCTTTATATTACTCTCACCAAGCACGCTCAACGAATGCCCCTCTCATCCACACCCAATAAGCAAAAAATCATTGAATGATGAGGATCAAGATTGGAGATCTGCCTATGAACGTAAACATAGAAATGATTGGCCAAATTGGAAAGACGCAAATAAGGCAAAGTTGAATTCTCTAATCACATGGAAAGTTTCTCGACCAACAATCCACATAGTTGAAGTTATAAAATATGTTGGATACAAATGGGTCTTTTATGCGAATCACATGAATATAAGATTATGATATAAGGAAAAATTGATGGCACGGGAATTTTTGCAAATACATGTTAATGATTATGAGGAGTTGTATTCTCCAGTGGTGGATGTATTGACTTTCCAATATCTTATTAGTCTGGTAATATAAAGAGAGAAATGATATGGTCTTATGAATGTTATGTATCACTTGATACTGAAAGTTACATGAAAGTCCCGAAGGATTAAATTATGTAAGTCATGTAAAGTAAGTTCTCGAGAACAATGTGATCATTCTATACATATTTGGATTTGAATATGTTATGATTATTTTACATGTTGGATATAATTGGAACTCCTGATGAGTTTCTAAAGCAAATGAGTGCTTAACATGTTAATTTCTTAACTATGTAATTCTTGTACCCAGTGATTGTGATATCTCAATAAATGTGTACAAGCATGGTACAAAATGAATTTTGGAAATAAAAGAAAGTATTCATGATATCTTTGCATATGATATAGAAATCTATGCGTTAAATGAGCAAGTTTGTGTAGCAAAACTCCTAAAGGGTGAATGCATATTCATATATGGAACGAACTCTCTCATGGATTGATAATGCCAAAAGCATTGATGTCAAGACCTCAAGAACATACTATATAAATTGACAAAATACGTATGGACTAAAATAGTCGGGTCTAGTGTTGTACAACTCGAGATATTTGCATAAAGAAGGATATAAGTTTGATTAAATTATCCATGTTTTTATGAACATTCTACTTTTAAAAGTTCACTATAATCGCAGTTTACAGTGATGATGTCTAGGCATCATCGAGAGAAATCGTCGGGCTTTTACAGGGAGAATTTTTTAATGACCTTGGCATGAGTATATATGTAATTATATCAATCCTTCAAGTACATCCAGAAGAGGATGATGTTGTAACATTTTAGTATGGACATAGTTGAACCTTAAAGCATGTTAAAGGTTATTAAGTCACTTGTTATAAGAAATAAGGTATTATCATCTCCTACCAAAGTAGAGGTTCTCATTCTAGAAGTACCATCATGAACTGCATATGTGCATTAATATGTTTTGCTAGCTATGTATGGTTTTAATATCTTTCACTTGAGCTTATTGTCATGATATAATTGTTGTCAAGCGAAGAGACATTGAAATGTTCAAAGAAATATTTAAACTAAGAATTTGAAAATTAAAGATGATATTGCAAATTTATGGCTCAATATGTAGAATAGGCATTTGTATTATTATTATTATTATTATTATTATTATTATTATTATTATTATTATTATTCAATCATAATACATCTAGAAGATGGTGGACATTTTCATACACACAAAGCTTATGGTATAAGTACATTTTATGATGAGCAAGTAGTTGGTATAGAAAATGACTCTTATCATCTCCTATCAAAGAATCAAAGATCATTGGTCCAGAAGTACTATAGTTAAATACAAATTGTATATCTTGCTAGTATGTATGCACGGACACATGTCATGAAATTCATTGACAATATATAACTCGTGTATAGCGAGGAGATAATGTAACGGGTAAAACATATATTTCTATACCCTTAAGGTACAAAAGATATGGATTCATATGTTATTAACCCATCAACAAGTTTGGTTAGTTTTATAATGCATGGAATTTAACAAAACATATTCATGGATCTTATGGTATCTAATTATAAGTGGAGGCAATTAAAGTTTCACATGAAGATCATACATCAATGCTCATTGAAGGATTTCACACTAATGGATCAAGCAACATACCAAGTTGCACATCAATGGATTACGAAGTTTTGAGCAACTTTCAAAGAAGCCGGACACGAGTCACTTATAGGATACATGTAAAAATGAGGGGGAGTATTACACAAGTTGCACTCTTTTTCCCTTAACTAAGTTTTATCCCAAAGGGTTTTCTTAATAAGGTTTTTAATGAGGCAACATGCCTGATCCAAAAGTATCAGGAGGAGAAAATACGCGCTGCATTTTTTTCCCTTAGCTGAGGTTTTGTCCGAGTGGGTTTTCCTAGCAAGGTTTTTAACGAGCCAACATCACCAAGCATATTAAAGGTATGTGGATAGTCAAGGGGGAGCATTATGAATGTATCATTTATATGGTGACTCTCCACATACATAACTCCTATCTCTTTAGTTTCTTTTGTATTAATGTATGTGCCTATATATAGTGGCATTTGTATATGGTGTATATAGATCAATGAATAAGAAAACATTCTCCCATTCTCCTATTCTTCCATTCTTCTCTATACATTGCTAATAGGTTCTAGTTGTTACATAACAAAAACATATATATTTTATAAAAAATTGTTAATTGATGAATGACGGGTGGTCCATGGGACAACCCTTGAATGTGTTAAAATACAAGTTAATCTCTCATTTAATCATGTAATTGTCTTGAATTAGATAACTACAGTTGCTTATGTTTCAGGTGTGTCCGTGGCTTAAAAAGAGTGGAAATGCAGCTTTTGATGGAAAGGGATCAAAGTTAGTGTTTATGGAAGTTGAATGAAGAACAAAGGAGGAGATCCAGGACCCTACCGTAAATTACGGTAGGTACCGTAATTTACGGTAGCTCCTGAATACATGTTTTCCCCACCGTAAGGCAGTAGCAACTGGGCGTAAAGGTTTATTAGCTACCGTAAATTACGGTGGCTACCGTAAATTACGGTGGCTACCGTAATTTACGGTAGGCTACCGTAATTTACGGTAGGCTACCGTAATTTGCGGTAGGCTCTGACGCAAAAAGTGTAACTGCCCATTATTAAGCCGTTTTCAAGTGTCTTTTCACATATCTGATGATTGGGAACGTTTTGCAGAAGTTCTAGGGCGATTTTTGGCTTGGGCAAGTGTTTGTGAACAATTCTAAACATTTCGGTTTGTGTTTTGATTCGTATAAACTCTAAACTTTGTGTTATAATGATTCACCAAGCGATGGCTGGCTAAACTTTCGGTGATCATCTTAGGTTGAAGGTTTTCTCTATGACTTTTGTGTTTTTATCCGTATTTCTAGAATAATGAACTTGGTATGTTTGCTATGTTTATTATGATGCATGAATGTTTGATTGTAAATTGTTAATTGATGTTTTGATCTTAGTCTAAACCGTACGTTCTTGGTGTCGTTGACAATCGAGATATCACGGGAGGGGTTACGGTTGGATATTAATTAATTGGTCATCGGGTAACAACCTCGCATTTCTCTAATCCGAGTACTTAGTTCCCTTTCATCACAACGAACGTTTATGCATGAGTCATGTCTATGTGACTCTTTCTAGTTGGATTTAGACACAATTGTTAAATGAAACCGGAAACCTAAGATGGTATTTTCTCTTAATCTATTTTAACAACCAATCTTTGATTTGCAATTAGTCTAGTAATTTTAGTTCTTAAAACCAAACAATCAAACTCTTGAATTTTTATTTCTGCAATTTAGTTTAATTCTATTTAATTCACAAAGCTACATTATCAACATACATTCCATAGACTCCCTGTGTTCGATACCCACTTACTGTTATCTAATTAGTTGTAATTGGATTAAATTTGCGTGAGACCACGACATCACGTCAAATTTTGGCGTCGTTGCTGGGGAGTAGTGTGCAACGTGTGTTAATTTAGTAGCTTTTGTTTGTTATTTTCGGGTTTACGCTGGTTGTTTTTAGTGTGCAGGTACTTCAGGTGTATGCATACTAGGGGCTCTCATAAGTCATCACCACTATCGTTTGATCCGGAAATTGAATGAACTTTGCGGCAAAATCGAGTTTTGGTACGAGAAAACAAGATCATTGGTTCACCCACTTCACCTATTACACCTAGAAACATCATGGATGAATCATAAGTACCACCCACTACGGGTCAACCTACACCATTTTGAAGCCCTATGTGCCGAAATTCTTTGGGGTTTTTGGATATTTTCTTGTTCTTTGGGTTTCTTTGTGTTCTTGCATCTACAACTCAAGGTATGTGATGTTTTTACTCTCTTTTTGATGATGCATTATGAAATTGAAGGTTAATGTTTCTTCTTGTTACAACACACACTTGCTTGTTCATAGTTAATGTTAGGAATTGTTTGTTTGGAAGATTACTATGGTTGTAAATGTTAGGTTGATGCTCAATTTTTGAAATTTTGGGAAATCTCTATATAGTGTAGAATTCATGCCAAAATTTTGTTTGAAAAAAAGAAAGAAAGAACAAAAATAATAATAAAATGTTGTGACTTACATCTACATCCATAGTTTCAACCAAGTGTGGGGATTTTTGAATGAAGGGGAAGTTGATTTTGTTTGTTTGTTTGTTTGTTTGTTGTGGTTGTGATGTGCGGGAGTATGGGTCGAAAGGGAAAGGAGCTTGCTGGATCTTCAAGACAACAAGCTGAAACACAACAAAAGAAACGGAGATATCTCGGAAGAGATGACGATAGTGACGAGGAGGAAGAGCAATATCTGGATCCGGCGGACAAGCTGGTATGGGAAGCGGGTCCATTGGATGATCAACCGATAGAGTGGCAGCCAATGTTGTTCAATGACCACATGAACCGGTTGAAAGACAAAGTGGCAGCGTTTATTTGTGAGAAAGAAGTGAAGAGGTGGAGTTTGGTCCCTTCAATGTGTTTGCTAGATTTCGAGCTTTGGGTTGGGAGGCGGCGTTGAATTGTTATGATCGGAATAACAAAAATTTGTTCAAAGATGAAATCCAAGAGTGGATGGCCACTCTCATGTGTAACAAGTATAGCAAGCCGCAACAAATGAAATTAACTGGCACAGTGAACGGTATTGAAGTAGAAATGTCGTTTACAACTTTGAGGAAGTTGGCGAAGTATGACAGTTTGCCCGCACGAGACTATATGATCCCAAGTCTCGACGATTTGCTTCTCAAACCGGAATCCCACCCAAGATGGAACAATATGTTGGAAGCTTTGTTTTTATCGGGTACTTATCATGGCACGCTTTATAGAAAAAGCTTGAAGATTGAGGCCAAGTTGTTGCTTATGATTTGCATCTACAATGTGATTCCGAGGAGGGGGATAAACAAGAAGTTAGATTTCCCTAGGCGCCCATTCTCTATTCTTTGCTTCATGGGTCACCCCGTTTTCCATTCCGGTACTTGCTGATTAACAATGTGTGGATATGTCGGAATAAGGTTGGAAGGAATATTGTTCCTTATTGCCGAATAATCAAGGGATTGCTTAAGATGTTCAAGGCTATTACGCCGGAGGATAAGGGTGCCATGAAGAGTCATCGGCCGTTTGATATTCGAAGAATGGGAATTGGGTGGACTTATGATGAATCTGAGAGATATCATAAGCTGAAATCTGAGGGTCAACGGTGGGGTGCATTGAAGGTGGATGCGAGAGCGTTGTTACCAGGCGAGGAGGATGAGCCCGAAAGTGATGAGGAGCCCCGAAGTGGGGATGATGATTATGCCGATGAACCGTATGTGGAACACATGAATGTGGACCAAGGGGGTCCGAGTAGGAGTCATGTGCATGGTGGGGGATTCTTTGATTATACGGAGCGCTCCTATGAGCCAAATTGAGCATATTAAGGAACAATGCAAGAGGTTATTGAAAATCAGCGTCCACCATCATCGGTCTTTGATACTTGGTCGGGGTCCGAGCGGACATTTTTTGATCATTAAACTTGGATGGGAGCAAGCATGGAGCGGGCTTTGAAGCGTATCTTTGATCGACAAGAGTCTTGGAACCGCACTCATGCCTACGCTTTTGAGCAAGAAATGAACAATAGGTATCTTGATGATCAGAATCGGCGCATGCATGATGATTGGCATGCGGGGCGGCCGGTAGTTGTGGATCCACCACTGGTGGATTATTCGACATTGCCACCTTACGATGGTAGCGTTTCTTACCCAACACCGCCGCTACATCATTCACAGTGGGTGGACCCCCGACATGATCAACAGCATGACACCACGCAGCAAGGAGGAAGTGGTAGCGGAAGCGGCTCATTTGCTTTTGGAGAATTCTCGGAGATGATCACTTCTATCTTCGGGCCTCCTCAGCCGCGTTACTACTAGCCAGGTGGTGTTCTTTTTTGTACATTTTTATAGATACTCTTTTGCTTATGTTCATAGTTGGGAGGATGGATGGTGTATTGGTTTTTGATGTTTTTGTTTTGGGTTGTGGTAGTATGGTGGTGTGTTATTGTGTTTTTATAAAAAAATATAAAATGAGAAAAGAACAAAAAGAAATTTGGTGTTTGAGTATTCAAGCGAATGTTGATGTTGAATGGGTTTTTAGCGATCATTTCCTTCCAAAGCCATACATTGGGGTCAATGTATCCCAAGTGTGGGGATGGGGGAAAATTTTGATGAGTCTGAAAATTTTTAAATCAAACGAAACATGGTTGGAATTTGAACATTTTGTTCTAACCCCGAGTGACACACCGGCAACCCCATTTACCCCATTTTCTTGGTGAGAGTTGCAGCCACTATTCCGAATAAATATTTTCTATCTTTGATGAGAGTGGCAATGGGTGGGGGTGCATTAGAACTTGTGCCTAAATACGGTTTGAGGCCTTAGTTAAACATGAACGTGGATAGGATAAGGGCGTTTAGGTAGCCTCGTCATGGTGTGCGCGAGTGTGGGATTTGGGGGGTTGGACCTCATAAGTTATATATATGAGCTTGGTAGTGAGAGGGGCGGGGGTTTGGACATTTAGTTGCCCATTTTGAGCCTAAAGCCAATCAATTGTTAACCCATACCTAGTTCCAAAAAAAAATTTACCCGATTTGACCCGGTCTTGTAGTGTTGGTAGTTTGTTCTAGTATGTGTTTTAGTTCTATGTTTGTTTGCTATGTTAAAAAAACATAAAAGAAGAAAAAAAAAGAAAAAAAGAGGAAAAAGAAAAAAAAAAGAAGGAATAAAAGTATGTATTGTCTTGTAGATAGAAGTTTATGTTATGTTTTGTTTGCTTAATGTGTAACAAAAGACCGGGTTAAATCATTCGCTACTATACATATATATTTCCATTTCCTACCCGTATGCCTAGCCACGTTACAACCTTCAATTCCCTTTAATTTGCATTCATGTTTTGGTAATATTTAGGCGGAAGATAGATTTAGGTACAAGCATATAGTTGTGCAATCACACAATCACACATTTGCCTTTTGTGTGTCTAGCGTATATGTGCTAGTTGTTGATTGTCACCAAGAGGAGAGATATAGTGACGGGTGTGTTGTGTGGGTGTTAGGAAAAGGTTAGTGTAACAATTGGGTCCTTACAACCATTATACAATTCCGAACAATTTCGAGTCCGATGAAATCTTGAATTTCATTCTTGGAATTTGTTTAATTACTTATGACAATTACCCATTTCAATCCTTATACGTTTCGAACTCTCAAGAGCTTTTCTGAAAGTTATACGTAAACTGTTACGTAAACGTAGTCAGTTTAACGCAACGTACACTCCAGAACAATGACATAAGCTAAACATACCCAAAATACCCTTTACACAACTTAGAAATAAGTTTTGAAGGATTCGGTATCACAAAAACATGTTTGTTTAAACTTAAGAACTATTTGCGACAAAACTGCGAAACGAACGTTGGTGACCGCCCGGATAATATTTAAATCCTAAAGATATTATATTATGGTTAAAATATTATTTTTAATCATGTTCGCGCTGAAAAATAAATCAAAACGCTTAAAAACGTTATTTTTCAAGTTTAAGCGCGTACTTGGTGTTACGGAGCAACACAGTGCTTATACTGCAAAACGCGGACAACGCAGCTAGTCTCGGCAACTGATATTTATTTCAGTAATATTATGGCAAGTTTATTTTTATAGAATAATAAAAATAATTTTAAACGCCATAAACCAGGATTAAAACGCTAGATAAAATACCCGGTATCTAGTTAAATACCTGTTTTTAACCTATACATACTAAATATATGTATTTTATACATATATATATATATATGTGTGTGTAATCGTGAGTAAGGAAGAGAAGATGGCCACCTCTCACATCTACTTGCCACATGTTGTCTTGCATGTAAACCTTGGAATCTACAAATCCCCCATATCTTCCATAATCCTCCATTAACCAAAACCACTTTTCTCACTCCTCTTTCTCTCACTAAAACTCACGACCAACACCCTCTTCATCCTCCATTTTCGTTTTTCAAGCCCTTCTCTAAGATTTCAAGCTCATTCCAAGTTGGTTTCAAGCACTTTTGAAGATCCAAAGGTGATTTGAAGGTGTTTCAAGTAAGAACCAAGCTCCATATCATCACACTTTGCCAAAAACCCATCAAAAATCTTGAAGGTATAAAATTTATTTTTAAATCCTTGTTCTTGATTTTTGGTGATATTGATGATGATAGAAGTTTCTCAAGGTTCTTGGATTATTCACAAACTTGAAACTAATAATAAATGGGTTTTTAAACAAAATAAAAATGGAAGTGTATATATATGTGTGTGTGGTCGTGAATGTATATATATACATGTTAGAGGTTGTGTTTTGATTTTTGTTAAATCTTGATTGATGTGATTATTGGAAGATTAATGCATGCATGATCAAAAAGGATATTTATAAAAGTTCATATGATTGAAAGTATGTTAGTATATATATGTGTGTCTTGTGATGATGATATAAATGATTAGATGAACATGATGTTTTAGATTATATAAGGATGAAATAAATGTGTGTTTTAATATATTTAAACTCATGGATGATGATAATAATATGTTGGTCATGCATTAGATATTTGTACATAAGCATGCATGTTGATTTAATGATCAAGAAATGATGAAAATGTTTTATTATGACAAAGATGATTTTAATCAGATTATAAACATTAAAAATAATGTTATTTGGTGTGATAAAATGGCATAAAACTTTGTCATAAAGTTTACTAGCTTTGCATGTAGTACATGTAGCTTAGAAAGTGGTAAAATATATGAAATTTGCATGATTTATGTGGTTTATGTGAGACCTGCACTATCATAAGTATAACCACCATTTTATTCAGTAAATAACATGGGTTATGTTAAAATATCAAGTCGTTACGATTTGGGATGGTTATGGTAACGTTTGATGCAAAACTATGCGGTAAAACGGTTAAAAATCGGCTTTTCGGAGGATTTTTATAAAACTGTTTTAGATCAGTAACTAAACTGATATTTTTGCTATAAAAATAAGTATTTTAACTTATATTAAGTTTACTTGATGTTTGGTTAATCATACGTGACTTCCGACGCCCAAAAACATTACCGAATCACTAAAATACGCGTTTTTCAATATACACTAGAATGGGTTGTACGTGGGTAAACTTTATGTGTTATGTGTTTTATAATATGTGTATGATGACATGTTAAGAGTTGACAAGATTATGTGTATTATGATATTTACTATATGTCACGTTTGAGTATATATATTACGACGAGCAAATCGTAGATATATTGCTTATAACATGATGAGGGTCACCAATAAAATCGTTCAAGTCGCAAAGTTCTTAATATATATATATAGGGGGCCGCTAGAATGAGAACCACCTCGAGTTATGAGAACCGCGAGAACCACACCATCCGGGGCGAGGTGGACCAAATTTTTTTTTACAACTAGATGTGTGTATTATAAACACATTCGTAAAAAAAAAAATTAAAAATGCCGTGTGGGTAGTTTTTTACACCACAAGTTTGGTGTAAAAAAAAACAAAAAAAAACACCAAACTTGTGGTGTAAAAAACTACCCACACGGCATTTTTTTTAAAATTTTTTTTACGAATGTGTTTATAATACACACATCTAGTTGTAAAAAAAAAAATTTAGTCCACCTCGCCCCGGATGGTGTGGTTCTCGCGGTTCTCATAACTCGAGGTGGTTCTCATTCTAGCGGTCCCCTATATATATATATATATATATATATATATATATATATATATATATAGGGGAATGTTCATTTGAGAAGAAAATTTTGTTGAGAAGAAAAAGAATAAAAGGGTACAATTGTAAAACATTAAATAGTTTTTTTCTCATCTCATTTATTATTATGTTTGACTAATTAATTAGTCATTAAGACTATAATCCTCCACACTAAATATTTCTGCCTACACACATCAAAAGTTATCCTACACATTTCGAAATTTATCCTACACATATTGAAATTTAATTCTAGACAACTCGTAATTTATCCTACACGTCTCGTATTTATCCTACACTATAAATGAATTTTTATTTTTATTTTTTGTTAAAAAATATATATCTTAAAAATAAGTTACAAATTTAATATAGTTAGTTATTAAAGATGAAACTACCAATTAATGATGTATGTAAGTTACTAATATACCCTTATAGTTACATTAAGTACAAATATTAAATGAAGTCTAATGAAGCATTCCTATTGATTGAAATTTCTTCTTTTTTCTTCTTACAAAGAATTTCTTCTCATTTGAACCATCCACTATATATATATATACACTATATATATATATATATATATATATACACCAACATAATCAAAAATAATAACTTTTTTAGAAAATCTCAAAGTTATGTGAAAATTCTAAGTATCGGAGAAACTTGGGTATTTTGTGAGTTTTGATTATTAAATCGTTATTACTCAATTTAGGACGAATAAACAATTTGAGGGGTTGTGTTAACACATAAAAACGCACCCAAAGGTGAGTACATAGTTCCACTATTTTACGTTTTTCAAATGTTTGGGGGTGAAGTATATGTGCATAATTTTACTTTTCATGACATTATGCTTTTGGCTTGAGGAAAAGACTTTTTATTTGCCATACAAGACACGATTTATACTTGTCATTAGACATTGTTTACACATGACATTTGACATTTAAACAAGACATTATTTGATGGTTATTAATAAGTGTTATTATTATGTTACATATCGTGGCATTATCTAAACCACTTCAACAAGGACAAGACATGACATATTTTGTACATATTATCTTCATTTGGTTATTTATTTAACCATACATTATTCTTTTACATCATCTGATTTTCATATTGATTTTCTTATGATTTTATGAAAGAAAACATTTTCAAAGGTTCATGACTACTTTACGTTAAACATTTCTTTAAACATTCAAAGTCATGAATTTTCAACTCAAAACCTATGTTACTCACAGGCATTTTTATGCTGACGTATTTACTTTCACATATGTTTCAGGCTCTATTATGTGACGACTGTTGATTGCTTGCTTCACATAGGATGGACGTGAGCCTTAGTAATTATAAAACATGATCGGCAATTGTACTATTTGTTGATCAAATTCCAAGACAATGCAACTTCTTATGTAATAAAACAATATTCTAAATTCCATGTGTTGTGAAACAATAATTCTGCCACACGACTCCCCGACGTTTCCGCCGCGGTTTGTTGTTTTACGCGGTCGGGGTGTGACAGTTAGTAAAAGTGTCACACCCCCAAAATCCACCTGCGGAGTACCACCGCTTGAAGGCGTGACTGACCAGGATCAAGCCACCAATCATATCGAACAAATGTAAATAGTAATGTATTTTCAACCAAACCAATATGAAAGGTGTTCAAAACATAAGTATAATTCAATGTTTAGCGGAAGCATAAAAGTAAACCCAATCATAAGTATAAGTATGAAATGGCATAACGTCTAATCAAGCATTCATGATCCGTGTCCACAACGACCGCGCCTCCCGTGCAAGCCCCATAAGTACCTAAGGTCCTGCAAGGCATGTAACAGAGGATCAACAACTAGTTGAGCGAGTTCACAGAAAGTAAATGCGTAATAGTAAGTTCGTATGTAACATGTGGCTCTACTGGGCCGATAGTACGTTCTATTGGTGGGGGCTTCCCATGTTGTATATCCACTAGACTATTCGTAACCATAAGTATCCTTCCCAATCCGAGGATAGTAATAAGTATGAGTATAAGTATAAGTGTCCTTCCCAACCGAGGACAGTACGTATCGAGTACGTAGGTTTAGCGCTGGTGTCCTTCCCCATCCGAGGACATTAGTACCTAGGATTTTTGTATGTGTTAACACTAGTATCCTTCCCAAACCGAGGATAGTACGTATGTTATACGTAGATTTTGGCACAGGCATCCTTCCCAATCCGAGGACCGTGGTAAGTAGTCTAGTAATGATGTGAGTACAAACAATCATTCAATCCCATTCCCAACCCGCCTGGGGAATCCCATGCCTTGGTAAGAGTGTGAACTCACCTTGGTTTGCTCGGTATGCTAAGTATGTGCTCAAAGTAAATCAATCACGTCCTAAAGTATGCACGTATAGAATAATCAGTTTGTAGTCACGAGTGGTACATGTATAAGCATGTAGTACGTATTCACAACCACACAAGTCATGTATATCATTTAACAGCAGTTAGATATTCCAGTTAACTCTTAACAGTAGTTAACTAACCAGGTTAACCTTTAACAGAATTAAAGTAAGTTACTGTGCTGATTACACATTTGGCGAAACACAACAGTTGGCGAAACACATAAGTTGGCGAAACACATAGTTGGCGAAACACACATTCTGTTTCGTCGTGGACTCCTTTGGCGAAACAGAACTTCTAATTCGTCGATGACTCTTGGCGAAACACATTCTGTTTCGCCGGGAGTTCTGTTTCGTCGGATGTCCGTTTCGCAGACACAGTTACAGCAGTTACGGAATACGCAGAAACCCTAGTCATGCTAGAAGCCGTCGCCAGTATCAGAAATCATATGGAGGTCAATGTGCAAATAGAATCATCATAACTCAATCATCCATGAATCATTGTCTAGCATAAACCCTAGTTTATGTGTATAACATATAAATTAACATACACATCATATCATTGAACCCTATCAAGATGCTAACTTGTATTCAGAATCAGAACATAATAACAATATCCAGAACCGAGCATTCGATTGTATTAAGTTTCGCATAGCATTGTATATATATCCTACTACATCATACATATCGAAATCTATATCATCATCATCATCATCATCATCATCATCATCATACTCTTATAATCACAGCAGTAACACACAACAATCATACACACAAGCAAGAATCGAGATATCACAGAAACATGAAATCGATTAATAAACACACACTAACCGATTCGAGATGAACAAACACGGATTCGAGAGCTAGGGATGATGGTAGACGATGGTTGTTGCCGTCGCACAAAAGAGAGGGAGTTCTAGGGTTTCCTGATTGCCTAACTTGTAAAACTGAACCCGTTTCACGTAAATATTCACGAAATAACGTTCTGGGCCGTACTGGGCTTTCGCGAAATTGGGCTCGGCGAAACTGACCTGTTTCGTCGAGTGGGCTGTTGGCGAAACAATCTGTTTCGTCGAGATGTACTTGGCGAAACACACTTGTGTTTCGTCGGGCTCATTCCTATGTTAAACAGTTTATGTTTCTCGACATGTTAAACAATCAATCACATAATCATGTAAACACAATACATTTATTATCAGACGAGTCAAACAACTAAATAGTCAAAGTCAACGTACATTTAATGCAAAAGTGAAAGTCGAAAACTCGAGTTGTCACATTATCCCCAACTTGAAAGAAATTTCGTCCCGAAATTTAGCATGCGGTTACTGAGGAAGCTAGGTAAGTTGTATCGTTTACTGGTTTTCCTGGGGTGCCACATCATCCCCCCGTTGATTTGGAATTTCGTCCCGAAATTCTGCAGTAGTAGCTTCAACCTCAGTAGTAGTTGCATTGGTTCCGAACAACTGGGGATACTTGAGTTTCATTTGATCTTCACGCTCCCAGGTGAACTCTGGGCCGCGACGGGAGTTCCAACGAACTCGTACAAGAGGGATTCTCGTGTTCTTGAGGACCTTAACATCCTGGTCCGTGATCTCAACTGGTTCTTCGACGAACTGCAACCGCTCGTCGATAGTGAGTTCCTTCAAGGGAACTATGTGGGTCTCATCTGACGTACACTTCTTCAGATTCGACACGTGAAAGACGTTGTGAACTGCACTGAGTTCAGGTGGTAAGTTCAGTCTGTAGGCCACTTTTCCTATTTTCTCTGTAACTTCGAAAGGTCCGACATAACGCGGATTGAGCTTGCCTCGTTTGCCAAAACGAACCACACCCTTCCAGGGCGAAACTTTGAGTAGCGCTCGATCCCCAACTTGGAATTCGAGTAGTTTTCTATCTTTATCGGCGTATACTTTCTGACGCTCACGAGCTGCCGCCATGCGTTGTCGTATCTGAGCAATCTTTTCAGTAGTATCAACTACCATTTCTGGACCTGTGATTTGACTATCTCCCACCTCTGCCCAACAGAGAGGTGACCGGCATTTACGCCCGTACAATGCCTCGAATGGAGCAGCTTTAATGCTGGTGTGGTAGCTGTTATTATACGAAAATTCTACAAGTGGCAGATGTTTTTCCCAACCATTGCCAAAGTCAATTACGCACGCCCGAAGCATGTCTTCTAGAGTTTGAATAGTGCGCTCAGACTGCCCATCTGTCTGAGGATGATAAGCTGTGCTCATGTCTAAACGAGAGCCAAAAGATTTATGCATTGCTTGCCACAGTTCTGAAGTAAAACGTGCGTCACGATCAGAGATAATAGAGGTTGGCACCCCGTGCCTTGAGACCACTTCTTTCAAGTAGATGTCTGCTAAGGTAGAAAACTTGTCTGTTTCTTTGATGGCCAAGAAGTGAGCAGACTTTGTAAGCCGATCCACGATCACCCAAATAGTATCATTTCCGCGCTGAGACCTAGGTAAGCCTGTAACAAAATCCATGGAAATTTGCTCCCATTTCCATTGTGGTATCTCAGGTTGTTGGAGTGGTCCTGACGGTTTCTGATATTCTGCCTTGACTCTCGCACAAGTCAAGCATTTGCTAACGTATGTGGCTATGTGGGCCTTCATGCTAGGCCACCAATATGTAGTTCTGATGTCGTGGTACATTTTATTTTCACCTGGATGTACCGAGTAACGGGACTTATGAGCTTCATCCATTACAAGCTCGCGTAAGTTACCATAGAGTGGAACCCAAATGCGTCCTGTGACGTAGTAAGCACCATCTTCCTTTTGTTCTAAACGTTGTCTTGAGCCACGTAGGGCTTCAGCCCTGACGTTTTCTGGTTTCAATGCTTCTACCTGAGCATTTCGTATCTGGGAAGGAAGACTAGACTGTATGGTGAGTTGTAAAGCTCGCACGCGCTTAGGCGCGGTGTCCTTTCGACTGAGGGGGTCAGCCACAGCATTGGCTTTGCCTGGGTGGTACCTGATTGAGCATTCGTAGTCGTTTAGTAGTTCGACCCATCGTCGTTGTCGCATATTCAGTTCCTTCTGTTTGAATATATGTTCGAGGCTTCTGTGGTCAGTGTAGATAGCACATTTGGTGCCGTACAGGTAGTGTCGCCATATCTTAAGTGCAAAAACAACCGCTCCCAGCTCTAAATCGTGTGTAGTGTAATTCCGTTCGTGAACCTTAAGTTGGCGCGAAGCATAAGCAATAACTTTATCCCGCTGCATTAACACACATCCAAGACCTTGGATAGATGCATCGCAGTAGACTACAAAATCGTCCGTGCCTTCAGGCAATGAGAGGATAGGTGCGCTACAAAGTCTATCCTTTAAGTGTTGGAATGCTGATTCCTGTGTATTACCCCAACGGTAAACAACACCTTTCTATGTCAGTAGTGTAAGCGGCTGAGCAATCTTCGAGAAGTCTTTGATGAACCGTCTGTAATAACCCGCCAAACCCAAGAATTGGCGTATTTTAGTTGGTGTACGAGGTGCAGGCCAGTTCTTAATCGAGTCTACCTTGGATGGATCAACATGAATCCCATCCTTGTTTACCACGTGGCCTAGAAAGTGAACTTCACGAAGCCAGAAGTCGCATTTTGAAAACTTAGCGTATAGTTGTTTCGTTCGTAGGAGTTCCAAAATAAGTCGTAAGTGTTGCTCGTGTTCCTCCTGACTCTTCGAGTAAATCAGGATGTCGTCGATGAAGACAATGACAAACTTGTCAAGATAGGGTTTGCACACCCTGTTCATAAGATCCATGAAAACCGCATGCGCGTTCGTTAATCCGAATGGCATGACCAGAAACTCGTAGTGGCCGTAGCGTGTTCTGAACGCTGTTTTGGAGACGTCCTCATCCCGGACTCTCAGTTGATGATACCCTGACCTTAGATCAATCTTTGAGTAATAGCTCGACCCTTGCAACTGGTCGAATAAATCGTCGATGCGTGGAAGAGGATAGCGATTTTTTCACAGTCACCTTGTTCAATTCGCGATAGTCTATACACATGCGGAACGTACCGTCCTTCTTCTTTACAAATAGTACTGGAGCTCCCCAAGGCGAAGAGCTAGGACGTATGAAACCCTTTTCCAAGAGTTCTTGTAGTTGCGTCGATAGTTCTTCCTATTCTGGTGAAGCTAAGCGATACGGTGCGGGAGATATAGGTGCTGTCCAAAACTATAGGAATGAGGTTGATATGGAACGTCGGGCCAGCGAAGATAAGATTACAATCCTGAACTATGAATGGCCTCTAGACTTGTATCATAAGCTAACACTACGACAGGTTTGGTGTTCAAGGTAGTTGGTGCACATTTTAATATTTGACTAACGTTCAAGGACATATAATTGGTATCCACACCCGAATCAAACAAGACAGTAACATAGAAGTCGACAAGGAGAAACTTACCCATTATTACGTTAAGATCGTTCATTGCGTCACCCTGACGAATCATGTACACGTTGCCCTGGCGCCATTGTTTCCATGATCGTGGTTCTGAGTCTGGTCCTGGTTTATTTGTGGGCAATGCTTCTTGTAGTGATCTCTAGCATCATACTGAAAACATTCTTTAAAACTCTGTTGTTGCTGCTGACTCTGCGGAGGTTGAGGCGGTCGTTGTTGTTCTTGAGTTACAGGACGTGAGTTTCGACAATCCTTAGCTTCATGACCAATCTTGAGACACCTCTGACAACGACCCTTGTTGCACTGGCCACTGTGGTGTCTGTTACAATTGTTGCACCATGGGTGAATTCCTCGATATCTTTTCTGCCCGCGAATACTAGAAAACGGCTGGCTGGGGCTCTGGTAATCATCTATCTTTTGCTGCTGCGCTCGAGACTGAATCGTAGCGGAACCCTTGCTCAGGTTTCCATCCCACTTGCGTTTGTTGTCACTAGAAGCACATGTAGTATCAGCTTTAACACGTTTCGGTAGTTTGTTTTGTTCTACTGCCTGGTCTATGAGACGATGAGCAAGCCGAGTGACTTGCTGGATAATGCCAAGGTTAGCTGCGGTCACATGACTCTGAATTTCGGGCACCAGACCCTTGAGATACAGTTCGATGCGTTTGGTGGGAGAGTCTACCATAGTAGGACAAAATGTGGCTAATTCATTCGATCTCTTCGTATAAACTTCAATTTCAGACCCCACCATCTGTAGGTTGAGGAACTCTACCTCTAGTTTGTGGATGTCTTCTCGACTGCAAAACTCTTCCTTAACTAGGTCCTTGAACTCGTTCCAGGGAGTGGCATTAGCAGCTGTCAGTCCTAACATTTGAACCTGTGCTTCCCACCAGGTTAATGCATCACCTTCGAGTGTTCCAGTAGCAAACTTTACTCTACGTGACTCAGGGCAATCATGCACCTCGAAGTCAGTTTCGAGCCTTTCGAACCAGTGGAGGAGGCCTACAACTCCCTCAGTTCCACTGAAGGTACTAGGTCGACAATCCTTAAGATTTTTGAAGGTGTAAACAGGTGACGGAGCGTGTTGACCTCCTGCTTGTATGGCCGCAAGTGCCGCAGCAATTCGTTCGTTAATGAGAGCCGTCAACTGGGCTTGTGTCATGTTGATATATCCGGCCATGATCTTCATAGCAAATGTAACGTAAGTGAGAATGGTTCGCGAGTAGTGCGATGGCAGAAGAGTGTAAGCACATAGGTGTTCTCGAGCAATAACAAGAAATGAGCAAGGAAGTCTAAGCATACTACGAGCAAAGTTCTATGCAATTCTAGCATGTAAGCAATAAATATAAACCTTATTACCTAGGATGTTGAGTCTTGCACGTGGAGCGAAGCGTCGTTGTGAATCGTTGAGCACTGTACTGGTTATAGTCTGGTTTTAATAAAAACGTTTTCCCATATTAAAACCAAGTTCTCTATAACCAATGGCTCTGATACCAATCTGTCACACCCCCAAAATCCACCTGCGGAGTATCACCGCTTGAAGGCGTGACTGACCAGGATCAAGCCACCAATCATATCGAACAAATGTAAATAGTAATGTATTTTCAACCAAACCAATATGAAAGGTGTTCAAAACATAAGTATAATTCAATGTTTAGCGGAAGCATAAAAGTAAACCCAATCATAAGTATAAGTATGAAATGGCATAACGTCTAATCAAGCATTCATGATCCGTGTCCACAACGACCGCGCCTCCCGTGCAAGCCCCATAAGTACCTAAGGTCCTGCAAGGCATGTAACAGAGGATCAACAACTAGTTGAGCGAGTTCACAGAAAGTAAATGCGTAATAGTAAGTTCGTATGTAACATGTGGCTCTACTGGGCCGATAGTACGTTCTATTGGTGGGGGCTTCCCATGTTGTATATCCACTAGACTATTCGTAACCATAAGTATCCTTCCCAATCCGAGGATAGTAATAAGTATGAGTATAAGTATAAGTGTCCTTCCCAACCGAGGACAGTACGTATCGAGTACGTAGGTTTAGCGCTGGTGTCCTTCCCCATCCGAGGACATTAGTACCTAGGATTTTTGTATGTGTTAACACTAGTATCCTTCCCAAACCGAGGATAGTACGTATGTTATACGTAGATTTTGGCACAGGCATCCTTCCCAATCCGAGGACCGTGGTAAGTAGTCTAGTAATGATGTGAGTACAAACAATCATTCAATCCCATTCCCAACCCGCCTGGGGAATCCCATGCCTTGGTAAGAGTGTGAACTCACCTTGGTTTGCTCGGTATGCTAAGTATGTGCTCAAAGTAAATCAATCACGTCCTAAAGTATGCACGTATAGAATAATCAGTTTGTAGTCACGAGTGGTACATGTATAAGCATGTAGTACGTATTCACAACCACACAAGTCATGTATATCATTTAACAGCAGTTAGATATTCCAGTTAACTCTTAACAGTAGTTAACTAACCAGGTTAACCTTTAACAGAATTAAAGTAAGTTACTGTGCTGATTACACATTTGGCGAAACACAACAGTTGGCGAAACACATAGTTGGCGAAACACACATTCTGTTTCGTCGTGGACTCCTTTGGCGAAACAGAACTTCTAATTCGTCGATGACTCTTGGCGAAACACATTCTGTTTCGCCGGGAGTTCTGTTTCGTCGGATGTCCGTTTCGCAGACACAGTTACAGCAGTTACGAAATACGCAGAAACCCTAGTCATGCTAGAAGCCGTCGCCAGTATCAGAAATCATATGGAGGTCAATGTGCAAATAGAATCATCATAACTCAATCATCCATGAATCATTGTCTAGCATAAACCCTAGTTTATGTGTATAACATATAAATTAACATACACATCATATCATTGAACCCTATCAAGATGCTAACTTGTATTCAGAATCAGAACATAATAACAATATCCAGAACCGAGCATTCGATTGTATTAAGTTTCGCATAGCATTGTATATATATCCTACTACATCATACATATCGAAATCTATATCATCATCATCATCATCATCATCATACTCTTATAATCACAGCAGTAACACACAACAATCATACACACAAGCAAGAATCGAGATATCACAGAAACATGAAATCGATTAATAAACACACACTAACCGATTCGAGATGAACAAACACGGATTCGAGAGCTAGGGATGATGGTAAACGATGGTTGTTGCCGTCGCACAAAAGAGAGGGAGTTCTAGGGTTTCCTGATTGCCTAACTTGTGAAACTGAACCCGTTTCACGTAAATATTCACGAAATAACGTTCTGGGCCGTACTGGGCTTTCGCGAAATTGGGCTCGGCGAAACTGACTTGTTTCGTCGAGTGGGCTGTTGGCGAAACAATCTGTTTCGTCGAGATGTACTTGGCGAAACACACTTGTGTTTCGTCGGGCTCATTCCTATGTTAAACAGTTTATGTTTCTCGACATGTTAAACAATCAATCACATAATCATGTAAACACAATACATTTATTATCAGACGAGTCAAACAACTAAATAGTCAAAGTCAACGTACATTTAATGCGAAAGTGAAAGTCGAAAACTCGAGTTGTCACAAAAAGGATGAAATGTATTTGCTTGGTTTATGTTGATCGCTTGTGCACTTGAAAATGGTTTTTGATGGGTTGCTTGGGGGCAAGCAACAGTTAAGTGTGGGGATGTGACGGGTGGTCCATGGGACAACCCTTGAATGTGTTAAAATACAAGTTAATTTCCCATTTAATCATGTAATTGTCTTGAATTAGATAAATACAGCTGCTCATGTTTCAGGTGTGCTCGTGGCTTAAAAAGAGTGGAAATGCAGCTTTTGATGGAAAGGGATCAAAGTTAGTGTTTATGGAAGTTGAATGAAGAACAAAGGAGGAGATCCATGACCCTACCGTAAATTACGGTAGGTACCGTAATTTACGGTAGCTCCTGAATACATGTTTTCCCCACCGTAAGGCAGTAGCAACTGGGCGTAAAGGTTTATTAGCTACCGTAAATTACGGTGGCTCTGACGCAAAAAGTGTAACTTCCCATTATTAAGCCGTTTTCAAGTGTCTTTTCACATATCTGATGATTGGGAACGTTTTGCAGAAGTTCTAGGGCGATTTTTGGCTTGGGCAAGTGTTTGTGAACAATTCTAAACATTTCGGTTTGTGTGTTGATTCGTATGAACTCTAAACGTTGTGTTATGATGATTCACCAAGCGATGTCAGGCTAAACTTTCGGTGATCATCTTAGGTTGAAGGTTTTCTCTATGACTTTTGTGTTTTTATCCGTATTTCTAGAATAATGAACTTGGTATGTTTGCTATGTTTATTAAGATGCATGAATGTTTGATTGTAAATTGTTAATTGATGTTTTGATCTTAGTCTAAACCGTACGTTCTTGGTGTCGTTGACAATCGAGATATCACGGGAGGGGTTACGGTTGGATATTAGTTAATTGGTTATCGGGTAACAACCTCGCATTTCTCTAATCCGAGTACTTAGTTCCCTTTCATCACAACGAAAGTTTATGCATGAGTCATGTCTATGTGACTCTTTCTAGTTGGATTTAGACACAATTGTTAAATGAAACCGGAAACCTAAGATGGTCATTTTCTCTTAATCTGTTTTAACAACCAATCATTGATTTGCAATTAGTCTAGTAATTTTAGTTCTTAAAACCAAACAATCAAACTCTTGAATTTTTATTTCTGCAATTTAGTTTAATTCTTGTTAATTCACAAAGGTACATAATCAACATACATTCCATAGACTCCCTGTGTTCGATACCCACTTACTGTTATCTAATTAGTTGTAATTGGATTAAATTTGCGTGAGACCACGACATCACGTCAATGAATTAAGAAAATTTTAAAGCAATCAATAAAACAATAGTGATAAATTTAATAAAATAAAAAGAAAATAAACAAAGAAAATAAAATAAAAGAACTAAGTTAATTACATGTTATGTCCTTTATAAATAAACTTCAGATTATGTCCTTTAGGCATAGTAGTAATTTTTCCTTAAAGTTAACTAAAATTTAACATTAGTTAGCTTAAAGGACAAAGAGCGTGCAACATTGTAACACCTCGGAAATTCACGTCCTATAATGTGTTGACACGTGTCATATGTTTGAACGTGTGAAAGAATGTTCTGAAGGGACTAAAGTTGACAAACTTGAAAAGTATATGAAAATACGAGTTCTAAATGTCAACAGTGAATAAATACACTTCATAATAACCCTACATGATGTTTATAACATCAAACGAATAAATTATGGATCATACGAAGCAAAAGTGAGAGATTACAAACTACAGGGGTTAAATGTGTCAACATGTTTAAAGATATACCTCTGAGTGACCTTTTGACAAACCCGAAGCTTTGTAAATGTTAATTTTGCTCACTAGAATGCACGATATAAATTTCATAAAGTTTCGTTATCGTATGAGAAAGTTATGATCAAATTCGTATGTGAGGGGTTAAAAGCGTTAACGTTGAAAGTTATGACTTTTCGGGTAATAACCGAGTGGCCAAGGACTTAGAAAAGTGGGTACAAGTTCTAAAGCCCTTGTACGTAAATAATAAGGGGTCAAATTGCAAGTAATAATGCTAGTTGACCTTCCGAAGAGCCAAGGGACAAGATGTGGAAACTAAAAAAATGAAAAAGCTGATCAGAAGGCCCATGCGGCCCGCTTTAGCACCTCAAGCGGGCCGCCTCAGCCTCCCAGATGCAGAAACTCGTTTTTTTCACCTGTTCAGCCTTCTAAACGTCATGTGTTGCCCTTAAACCCTTCCAAGAGCCCCCTAAACAACCCCTAAACACTTAGGGACACTTGTTGAAGAGTTGTGGTCATTGATAGACTTAGATGTCAACAAGTTATGGTGCCTAAATTCACTATATAAGGCCATTAGTTGCAACAATCATTCTTCACACTTCATCTGCATTTGTGGATCATTTCTGGAGCTATCAAGCAGCCTCAAGTGATCATATCTCGTGCATAGGACCCTTGTAAGTCTGCTAGTCCTTCTTTAATTGAGTTTAGCTTAGTATTTAGGCTAAAAGTCAAACCGTCGTAATTACGGTTTGACTTCGAGATTAGTCAACGATGGCTCAGTCATATCTCGAATCAAAAGTAGTTATAAGTAGATATTTATGTGGGTAATAAAACCTCAAAAGGGTTCCCCCTGATTACCACTTTAACCAGGTCAAAAGTCGGGTCAAACTAGTTTATAAAAAGTCAACATGATACTTAAAATGTCATTTATGCATAATTAACATTGTAGATCATATACAACCTGTTGGATCGTTGTTATAACTTAGTAATAAGTGTAAGAACATGTCTAAACATGTTCAACCCGACAATTTCCTGTTTAGACCTGGTTCGGAACCGAAAGTCACATAGTTTGACTTTCGCTTTGACTTTCAGTTCTGACCCGCTTTAGTATAATTTGAAAATGTCTTAGAGCTTCTTTAGGACCAGGCTACATGTTAGCACAACCCTCTATGGTTGGTTCATTGATCGACCCATTCGGTTACGCGTTTCCGTTAATTGCTCATATGTTGACCATTATGCCCTTATTATCTTAAAACATGATTTATGAAAATGTAAAAGTGTAGAAACCTTAGTTACTGATATTTATACTTACACCTAAAATTTGAGATCAATTGGTGGTATAGATTGAGAGTTATGCTCATTAGCGCAAAATGAAAGTTTTATGTGTGACAAATGGCAAATAATCGGAAATTCCGTACAGTCTAATCACTATTCTTAGTATATAATCTCATGCAATTAGCGTAATTTAATTACGAAACTGTGTCGTACATTAGACGATAGTGTTAGGACAAGAAAACAATGATATAACATATGTTGGTTTTCGTCGTATTGCGAAACCAATTAAACAATGTCCTAAAAGTGTTGGTAAAAAGTGCTGCGCGCACTATTCACGGTTACACTATTCATGCCAGCAAAACCGTGAAAACCAAACGAAACAAGGAAAAAACGACATACGGCTAACATAACTGAGTCCGTTTATATAAGAAAACACTAATATGAAAACATATCTTGCAAAGATACAAGACTTTCCGGTACAACGCCCTAATCGCTAAATCGTCTGTTTCACTAAAATAAGACAATTTTAACTCGTCCAAAATAATAATTTAGCATTTCCGGGACTCCGAAATTATGACAAATGATGACAAACATATGGAAACAATATGAGGATATTAATGGAGTATTCGAAACATAAGCTCTCGACACTGCGTTGCAACCCCCACAACTTGTCCGTTTCTGCACCGACAAGCTAATAAACGACATTTCCGACACCGAAAACAACCAAATGAAAGCTTTGGTAAACTAGTTAAGCTTATTTTGGGATTCAAAATAACTTCATACATCTTTTTAATGCGGAATGTCAACTTACGGCAAACTTCCGTCGGTACGCCACAAAAGTGCCGTAAACTAGCCAACGACGAAACGAAAAGCATTCAAAGTATCAAAACATGATTTCTACTAGTTTAATGAACTAGTTAATGTTAATTTATGTTTCGAATCACTAATTACCCTCTAATGGTGAAAGATTACCCTAATCACCATACTTAGCCTAATTACCAAAATATCTACATGTTTAAGACATTTTTATAAAAAATGTTACACTTTACCCCTTATTCTTTTGATTAATATCTAGATATTTTCATTAGTTGCAAGTGGATGATGTTGGTGAAAGATTATAACACTTAGTACTTTAGTTACTAACCAGATTATCATACTTTTACACCTTATCTTTCACACACATAAGAACTCTTTCAATCTTCATCTTTTCACCAAGAACACCTTCAAAAACCCATTTATTTTTATCACCTCCTTCATGATCAAGATGGATTTCTTTGTAACATAAGGTGATCTAAAGCTATTGGAAGTAAAAGGAAGGGTTTTCATCCATACAAAAGTGTTCTACCATCAAGATTATCATCTTCTTAGTTCTTAATAATCTTCTAAGATCATCCCTAGCCAAGTGCTAGAAGTAAGCTTCTATAACTATTTTTTTTATACAAATATATTATGATTATGATTGTTATTATTACTAATAATAACCAAGGAAATCATACATAATAAACATGAAGAAAATACAAAGAAGCAAAGAATAAAAATCATGATATAATTATGATTGTTTATATTATGATCTAAGACTTGATATATGCTTATTTAATCTTGTTATGATGATTATGATACAAATAAATTGTTAGAAGATGTTTTAAGATATGATCTAAAAAAATTATACATGTTTATGTTAAAGGGTTTTTAACATAAAGGATTAAATGGATGATCATAACTATTGATCTTGTGAAAGTATTAAGGGTTTTTATTTAAAAACAAGACTTTTACAAGATTATAAAAAGTAACATACAACTAGAGATTTTTATAAAAGTTGTTAAAACTAGAATTAAACTTGGTTTTTGAACTTGTTAGCATATGAAATGATCATGGTTAAAACCCTACATGATTTGGATATCATCTTGATAATTTCATGTTATAAAAGTCTCATATGTTTAGTTAAGATGTTGGGTAAATTGATGATGATTTGAAAGAAAAAGAAAATGATATGTTTATGAAACATGGTTAAAATAAAAATACAAAGGTTATATGGTTTTTTTTTTCATAAAAACTTTATTTTATAAAGTAAGAACATTTTTGGTTAATTTTAGACAAGAGAAATATATATTTTTTTTAGAAAATATATATTTGGTTATTTTAACAACTTTTGTGACATGTATTACTTGATGTATTAGTTATATATATCATTGTAGGAACTTGAATCTAATGTCACATTTAAACTCAAAACACCTTATAACAAAAGTCCTACAAGACTTCACATATTTACGCCTTAAAACGAGTTACCGACGATTTGAATAATCGGACACCATTTATGGTCAAAAATGAACGACGGACGACTACATAAGTGAATTGCCAATCCGGAGAGTTACTACGACGTTTAGACGATTTTCCGACACGAAATATAAGTATCCTATCGATAACAAATTTCGGATGTTTACAAACTTATAAAAACTAGTATGTTTTTATTTACTAACAAGTATACTTAGTAAAATTTTTATAAAAAGGTTTTTATAAAAATAAATGGGCTTATTATACTAGTGGGCTATTTTTATAACAAATGGGCTTATATTACTTAAAGGGCTATTTTACTTAATGGGCTATTTTTCTTAATGGGCTTATCTTCATAATGGGCTTACCATAAATTCATGGGCTAAGCCCAAATACTAAACATATGGGCCAAAGCCCAACACTATTCAAGCCCAACACTATTCAAGCCCAATTCAAGCCCAACACTATTTGAGGCCCAACACTATTTGAGGCCCAACACTATTTGAGGCCCAACACTATTTGAGGCCCAACACTATTTGAGGCCCAACACTATTTGAGGCCCAACACTATTGAGGCCCAACACTATTTAAGGCCCAGCACTATTTAAGCCCAATAACTTGAAAACATGGGCTTGGCCCAATGTTACCATTATTGGAAACACAACTATACAATTGATACATATAAGACACGAAATTCAGCGGACTAGATCCGACTAAACAACTCATTCATCGAATACACAGTTAACGAACAGTAAAGACATACAAGTCTTACACATATTGAAGACACAAGACTTGTACTCAAGTTCTTTACAAAGACCGAAGTGTCTAACAAAAATAAGAACATTTGTAGGTCGCAACGCTATTCAGGACGACCGCACGTGAGATCTTATTTACTTCTATTCACGGACGCAATTCTGTGAGTTCATGTCCCCTATTCATTTAAATGTTTTACAACTTTACAACTATCGGGGAAAATACATGTTCATCGTATGTTAAAGTTAGGTAATGAAACACCATAGATCATGTGCGAATTAGGGCCATACTATAAGCACCATTAATCCAGTTTGGACCTAGGTACAAGGGGTTAGATCTAATGGGTTTTGGCGAGCCCCACTCTTGGTCGTGGACCCATACAGAAGAGTGCGTTTGTGTCCCAGTCGATAGGAGTCGACATAAAATCGTCTAGGGTTGGATTGCTTCCTAATTCGTCACACATATTAATGTCCTCGCGAAACATTAATGATCAACGATTTCATTGACGCTTTACATACTACATCATACATACAGATACATTTTATACAATTCACATGTTGTGGATACAGTTTATACATCATACATACAGATACATTTTATACAATTCACATGTTGTGGATACAGTTTATACATCATACATACAGATACATTTTATACAATTCACATGTTGTGGATACAGTTTATACAACTCACATTTTACAGATACAGTTTATACAACTCACATTTTACAGATACATCTCATACAGCTAAACTGCATGAACTCGCTCAACTTTTGTTGATGTTTTCAAACTTAACATGTATTTCAGGAAATTAGTGGACCTGACAGACATTTCAGTCAAGGAAAGCAAGTATCAAGACTCCATGCCACCATTTGAAGGGTTTGCCCGTTATATACCGCCTCTTTGCGGTGATATAGTGGTCAAAGCCTTGACATTTTAAGACTTACATTTTGATGTATAGAACGATGAAAACGCATTTTCATTTGATGGTTTGTAACAAATACATTTAACTTATGTTGCGTTCTTTCGAAACAATTATGACAATGGCATTGGAGCTTGTTTTTATTCATTTAGTATTGTTCACTTATATTGTTATGCAATGAGAACTGATCAGATCACACCTCGCGCTTCCGCTACGAGCGGGTGTGACAGATTGGTATCAGAGCATCGATTGTAGTGAACCAGGATTCTTTCTCGAGTCTAAGTCTACAATCACTAGGGATCTCTCACGAAAACCTCTTGTTCATGTTGAACAGATAATAAATAAAATTGGACAAGTCAAAAGGTTTTCATTGCATAAACATTTTTTTCAAGGTCCACTACAGCAAAAATTCATTTCACATAAATCAAGCGAGGACATTTCCATGGGTGAAGTCTATGAGAAACAGACAAAATACATCAATAGACTATGTGCCTACAATACAATACATTATCAGTTTATGCATTATAAACAGTTTACTGGTTCAGCTTATACAAGATAGAAATCCTTGATTGATAGGATTTACATGATTATATATATAGGTGGTTCATATATATGTTGCATGAAATATTTTGCCAAGAACAAAATACCTTCGACTTCAAACTCTATTATTATTCTTTACTCACACGGTGAAAATATCGACCTCATGTCTATTGCGGAGCTTATGGCGAACATGATTCCTAAGTGAAATCTTAAACTTAATTCCGTAAAATATGGTTGCTTTCTCACGAATGCTGAGATGCCTGACCATGATAATGACGATGAGGCGAAGGTGGTAACCTTGGACAACAACTCCATTAGTGGGACGAGATCCATGTGACTCATACTAATCAAGGTGGATATACTCTTGTCCTTACAAGGAAGATGAAGTACTCATCTTGAAGGTGCCTCTTCAATTGTTATTGTTACAGATTCTTTCCATTTCTATTTCATCTAACGTCGTACCGTCCTGCGAGTAACAACAACGGACGTTGACACGTGAGTTATCACGAAGGTCCCTCCTATGTTGAAGGTATATAGACAATAGTGTCCCCCCTCTGACTGATCGGTTGTTTTGTACGAGAGAACGCTAGGGTGACCATGCAAGGCAATTTATTATTACGGAGGCCTACGTAATAACAACTTGTAGTGCATGGGAATTCTGATGGACTCTGCGGGCCAAACTAATGATCACTATTCGTTCAAATTCTTAAATTATTATTCGAGATTCAATGTTTCTTATCTATTAGAACACGAACTGTGGTGGTTAGTATAACACCCTACAATACAATACAATACAATACAATACAATACAATACCATACAATACAATACAGGAAGACGACAAGTATTTGTTCACACTTAACATTCGATCTATATCACGATTCAGTTGAGACTAGTCATTTAAACAAACAAAACGTGTTAGCTACTCATGGAGGATTTTCCTCAACATTCTCGAAATTCTTGAACATGGGTTGGTTCCAGGGTGTCTATGACACTTTATCCTACTTTACCTTACCTTACTTTATCATATTCCACCTTATCATATTTATTGGAAGTGATACAATAAATTCCGTCGTTTGACATTTGTCTTTTTCCAAGGGATGGTATGGCATGCGCCATGCTGCAACTCCCTCATTACATTCTATTCTACATTTTTGGAGATTCTAATAATCTTGCTAGAGCTCGTGAAACTCAAGCACTATTACCATAATTGTCACATGGACAAGTAAGACAAATGATTTTCTTTACTTAGGATGATCGAGGTCCATAGAGTAGGGAATACATATTATATAGACAAAGACCACTGGTTGGTTTCCCCTCCTCAACGAATTATTTTTTTCCTTTTTCCATTTAAACATATGACCAATACACGCAAGAGGCATTACACCTTTTGGTTTTGGTTATCCACATTATCATTTATTCAAACATATATGAACAATATGGTCTTGAGGTTTCCATGACCGATTGATTGTATTCTTCATTCTTGGGCACATGATAGACTTTATTTATTCAAATAAATGTCTAGATTCTTTTAATTGTGTGTATTAAAAAGATCATGGCGCCAAAAGAATCAATTGTTTAAGTCAAAAGTTATGTGTTAAAAAAAACCATTGCTTTTACACAAGACATGGTTTATACATGACATTGTTACGCAAGACATTGGTATACATGACATTTGACGTTGGTTTACACAACACATTTTTGGTAGTTATTGATAAGTGATGAGACGTGTGTAATATGATAAAAGCATGGTGGATACGCCGCTGGTACTTCCTATATATAAGTGCTTATATTATATTGCATATCGTGGTGTTACTCAAACCTCTTCGACAAAGAAAAGACATGACATTTTTGCACAAGACATGGCATCCTCTACACAAGACATAATATTCTATTTCAAGACATGATATATTTATACACTACATTTCTATTGGTTATTTATTTAACCATACATCATTCTTTTATATCATCTGATTTTCATATCTATTTTCATATGATTTTATAAAAGAACTCGATCATAACTGGAGCCAATGTTGATGGTTACACTTGATGCTTTCACGGTCTCTCAAGGGTTGTTCCATACTGGGTAACACCCGAATTCAAACACACTGAGTGTTACATTTCGGGTTTAGCCTCGGAGATCCGAAGCACGACCGCATCATCCCTCCATACCTCGATCACTCAAACAATAACTCTCGCCATGAGAGAAATGAAGGCAACTGCTGCCATAAACGATTTTGGTACCAGGATGTATGCTGGTAACTTGTCAAAATCCTAAATGTGAATAAGTGTGTGTGTGGTTAGAACTATGAATACTCCACAAAATCCCAATGAAGTCATGAGTATGTACACTCTACGATCATCATGCATCAATTCTTTTAATACCAACACCGAGCTTAGCTATTGCTTTTAAATGTTAAGCATATAATAGAATTAGAGTCATGTTGGACACACATTACTATATCAAGTTAGCTAATGGGGAATTAGCTGACTCTTGTCAAATTATAAAGGGTCACCGTTACGTATCCTATTCGTCAACATTTCACATCCATGTTATTTTATACAATTGGCAATTTTATCTTTATCTCAACATTTCACATACATGAGTTTCATGGCTAGGGACGGGATTATCCTAGCTACAATTAGGGATTGGGTTATCCTACATCTAAACATATGGTTGGGTTATCCAACAACTAAACTTATGGATCGGGTTATCCTACATCTAAACATATGGATTGGGTAATCCTACATTTAAACATAGGGTTCCTAAAACTATACAGTGAAGTCCTCGCCACACAGAATTTAAAATGTACTTGGCCTAGAGTCAAGCAAGCTAGACGTCTCCTCATTCTATAGAATTGGCAAAAAGTAAACTAGTCGAGTCTAGAGCTGAAATTCAATATCGATCTCTTCCCTGTTCAGTTGAGTAGTTTCTGTCACACCCGCTCACAGCGGAAACGCAAGGTGTGATCTGTCTGGTTTTCATTGCATAAATATCGATGTACATGAACAAACTATATGAATAAAACATACTCCATTGCCATTACATAGTGTTTCAAAAGATTACAACATAAGTTTAGTGTGTCGGTTACAAACCATTAACATGAAAATAAAGCGTTATTGTTTCATACATTAACTTGAAATACTACAAAGGTTTAAACCATCATATTTCCGCAAAGAGGCGGAATATAATAGTTAAACCCTTCAAAAGATGGCATGGAGTTCCTGTACTTGTTATCTTGACTGGGAAATCCGACATGGTCCTTTAATTCCCTGAAATACATGTTAAGTTTGGAAAACATCAACAAAAGTTGGTGAATTCATGCAATTTAGTTGTAAACGATGTATGAAAAATGTGAGTTGTAGTATGTAAAGCGTCAATGAAATCGTTGATCATTAATGTTTTGCAAGGACATTAATATGTGTGACGAAATAGGAAGCAAACTAACCCTAGACGATTTTATGCTGATTCCTATCGACTGGGACACAAACGCACTCTTCTGTATGGGTCCATGACCAAGAGTGGGGCTCGCCAAAACCCAATAGATCTAGTCCTTTGTTCCTTGGTCCAAACTGGATTAATGGTGCTTATAGTATGGCCCTAATTCGCACATGATCTATGGTGTTTCATTACCTAACTTTAACATACTCTGAACATGTATTTTCCCCGATAGTTGTAAAGTTGTAAAACATTTAAATGAACAGGGGAACATGAACTCACAGAATTGCGTCCGTGAATAGTAACTAACTGTGATCTGACATACGGTCGTCTTGAACAATGTTGCGACCTACAAATGTCCTTATATTTGTTAGACCCTTCGGTCTTTGTAAATGACCTGAGTATAAGTCTTGTGTCTTGAATATGTGTAAGACTTGTATGTCTTTACTGTTCGTTAACTGTGTATTCGATGAATGAGTTGTTCAAATGTTCGTTAACTGTGTATTCGATGAATGAGTTGTTCAAATGTTCGTTAACTGTGTATTCGATGAATGAGTTGTATAGTCGGATCTCGTCCGCTGAATCTCGTGTCTTGTATGTATCACTTGTATAGTTGTGTTTCCAATAATAGTATCATTGGGCCGAGCCCATGTTTTCATGTTATTGGGCCCCAAATAATGTTGGGCCTAAATAGTGTTGGGCCTCAAATAGTGTTGGGCCTCAATAGTGTTGGGCTTGAATAGTGCTGGGCTTGAATAGTGTTGGGCTTGAATAGTGCTGGGCTTGAATAGTGTTGGGCTTGAATAGTGTTGGGCTTGAATAGTATTGGGCTTGAATAGTGTTGGGCTTGAATAGTGTTGGGCTTGAATAGTGTTGGGCTTGAATAGTGTTGGGCTTGAATAGTGTTGGGCTTCGGCCCATATGTTTGGTGTTTGGGCTTAGCCCATGAATTTAGATAAGCCCATTAAGAAAAATAAGCCCATTAAGTAATATAAGCCCATTTGTTATAAAAATAGCCCACTAGTATAATAAGCCCATTTATTTTTATAAAAACCTTTTTATAAAAATTTTACTAAGTATACTTGTTAGTAAATAAAAACATACTAGTTTTTATAAGTTTGTAAACATCCGAAATTTGTTATCGATAGGATACTTATATTTCGTGTCGGAAAATCGTCTAAAGGTCGTAGTAACTCTCCGGATTGGCAATTCACTTATGTAGTCGTCCGTCGTTCATTTTTTACCATAAATGGTGTCCGATTATTCAAATCGTCCGTAACTCGTTTTAAGGCGTAAATATGTGAAGTCTTGTAGGACTTTTGTTATAAGGTGTTTTGAGTTTTAAATGTGACATTAGATTCAAGTTCCTACAATGATATATATAACTAATACATCAAGTAATACATGTCACAAAAGTTGTTAAAATAACCAAATATATATTTTCTAAAAAATATATATATTTCTCTTGTCTAAAATTAACCAAAAATGTTCTTACTTTATAAAATAAAGTTTTTATGAAAAAAAAAACCATATAACCTTTGTATTTTTATTTTAACCATGTTTCATAAACATATCATTTTCTTTTTCTTTCAAATCATCATCAATTTACCCAACATCTTAACTAAACATATGAGACTTTTATAACATGAAATTATCAAGATGATATCCAAATCATGTAGGGTTTTAACCATCATCATTTCATATGCTAACAAGTTCAAAAACCAAGTTTAATTCTAGTTTTAACAACTTTTATAAAAATCTCTAGTTGTATGTTACTTTTTATAATCTTGTAAAAGTCTTGTTTTTAAATAAAAACCCTTAATACTTTCACAAGATCAATAGTTATGATCATCCATTTAATCCTTTATGTTAAAAACCCTTTAACATAAACATGCATAATTTTTAGATCATATCTTAAAACATCTTCTAACAATTTATTTGCATCATAAACATCATAACAAGACTAAATAAGCATATATCAAGTCTTAGATCATAATATAAACAATCATAATTATATCATGATTTTTATTCTTTGCTTCTTTGTATTTTCTTCATGTTTATTATGTATGATTTCCTTGGTTATTATTAGCAATAATAACAATCATAGGCATAATATTTGTATAAAAAAAATAGATATAGAAGCTTACTTCTAGCACTAGGCTAGGGATGATCTTAGAAGATTATTAAGACTAAGAAGATGATGATCTTGTTGGTAGAATACTTTTGTATGGATGGAAACCCTTCCTTTTACTTCCAAAAGCTTTAAATCCTCTTATGTTACTTGGAAATCCATATTGATCATGAAGGAGGTAATAAAAATAATTGGGTTTTTGAGGGTGTTCTTGTGAAAAAGATGAAGATGATGAGATAGTTTTTTTTTTTTGAAAGATAAGTTGAAAAGGGTGATAAAATGCTAGTAAACTAAATGAGACATAATGTTATAATCATCCACTAACATCATCCACTTGCAACCAACAAATAATATCTAGATATTTGCATGTGAAATATGGGTATGGGACCCACTAAAAACGTTCACCACATGTGGGGGGGGGGGGGGGGTTAAAGTGTGACATTTTTATAAAAATGTCTTAAACATGTAGATATTTTGGTAATTAGGCTAAGTATGGTGATTAGGGGTAATCTTTCACCATTAGGAGGTAATTAGTGATTCGGAATGTTAATTATCATTAACAAATTCACTAAACTAGTAGAAATGGTATTTTGATATCTTAAACGACTTCCGTTTGGTCGTCGGTTCAATAAAAGCACTTTTAATTCCTACCGACGAAGTTTTTCCGTAAGTTGTAAATCCGCAACCAAGAGATGTATAAAGGGATTTCCAAATGTTTTCAAAATGTTAGGTGATCATTACTAGTTTAAAATGATCCAAATAATGTTAGATGGTTACTAAAAAAAAAAGATCCGATATCGTTCGGATAATCGTTACGCTTTGTTTCCGTTTGTCGGTATTTGAACGCTAAGCTTGTGTATTTTGTGTGAACTGATGTGATTATGGTTCGGATGATACCCGAAGGTATCTTCATATGAATTCTATGTTAAATAATTTTTTTACATGTCGTAAAAATATTACAAAGCTGATTTCTGCAGAATTTCTGCGGAAAAGTGTAGAAATCGTCGCTTTTAGTGCTTTTCGGCAGTTTTCGGGCAGTTTTTGGTGCTACCGGACATTGGTAATATATTAAACCAAACCCTTTTATTCCCATATAGGGTTTAATGTATATTTGATGTTGGACTTTTGTCTAAGTCCTAAAGATGTAATTTAGATGGTTTATGCGGAACCTGAGTTCTCGTCAGCACACTAGTTTACTAGGTACTACTCTAGTTGTTTCGATGCATTGTTTACACTATTTCAAATGTAACCAATAAAAATGAATAATGTGCATCATAAATGAATATTCCTTGAGTTCTCTAAGATGTATATCATGTAATCATGTAGTTCGAATATTCAAAACACATACTTGTATAATGTAAATCATTGCTTTAAATGTACGTAAATTACCCGAAAGTGGCAGTTGTCACATTCTCCCCCTGTTATTGAGAATTTCGTCCCGAAATTCAAGCTGAGTCATCCTTTGCAGGATTGTTCTCAAACAGGTGAGAGTATTTGGCTTTGATTTGGTCTTCACGTTCCCAAGTATATTCGGGTCCGTGTCGAGAGTTCCAACGAATTTTTACTAATATGTTACGACTCCTTTGTATTTTCTGGGCCTTCTGGTCCATAACCTTAACAGGTGCTTTGTGAATTGGAGTTTGTCATCAATGTGAATTTCATCTGCAAGAATGATAACGGTTGCTTGTGTTGGACTCTTTTTAAGATTCGACACATGAAACGTGTCGTGTACACTGCTAAGTTCATCTGGTAACTTCAACTTGTAAGCAACAGTGCCAATCTTTTCCAAGATTTCAAATGGTCCAATGTAACGCGGGTTAAGCTTTCCACGTTTACCGAACCTCACTACGCCTTTCCAAGGTGAGACTTTCAACAAAACTTTCTCTCCAACCTTGAAAGATGCTTGTTTTCGTTTTCCATCTGCGTAGATCTTTTGTCGATCGCGAGCCGCCTTGATGCGGTCTCGGATCTGAAAAATTTTATCCGTAGTATCTTGGACTAGTTTCGGACCAATTAATTAACTATCGCCTGTTTCCGCCCAAAATAGCAGAGAGCGACACTTTTGACCATAAAGAGCCTCAAATGGTGCAGCTTGTATACTAGTATGGTAGTTGTTATTGTAGGAAAACTCAACTAAAGGTAGATGAGTATCCCAAGTACCGCCTAAATCCATAACACATGCGCGAAGCATATCTTCGAGTGTTTGGATTGTCCGTTCGCTCTGGCCGTCAGTTTGTGGATGAAAGGCCGTATTTGGATTCAAATGAGATCCAAAGGACTGTTGAAATGATTTCCAAATTCTCGAAACAAAGCGACTGTTTCGATTTGAGATGATTGAAATAGGCACTCTATGACGAGCCACTATTTCCTTGAGATAGGGTTCCGCTAGTTTCTCTTTACTATCCTTCTCCCGAATCGGTAAGAAGTGTGCAGACTTTGTTAGTCTATCGATGATTACCCATATCATGCCGTGACCTCTTGAGGTCCTGGGTAACTTCGTAATGAAGTACATCGATATTTGTTCAAATTTTTAAACGGGAATATCGGGTTGTTGTAACAAGTCCGAGGGATTTTGCTACTCGACTTTGACTTTCGCGCAAGTCAAGCATTCTCCGATATAAGTCGCGCTATTACTTTTGAGGTTAGGCCACCAGTAGTATTCTTTCACTACTTAGGCCTATGTGCTTCCTCAAAATATCATATCGAAGGCCGCCAAAGAATGGAACTCGATTTCGACCCAAAAGGTATAAAGTTCCATCTTCTTTCGGCACTAGTTGTTCCTTCATGCCTCGAAGTGTTTCTGCTTGAATATGCTCTTCACTGAGCGCTTGTGAATCATCTTCTCTATGCTTGAACTCTCAGTGTTCTAACTCGCTCCTTGCGGCTCAAGGCATCTGCTACAACGTTTGCCTTGCCCGGATGGTACTTTATTTCACAATCATAGTCGTTCAACATTTCAACAAACATCGTTGACGTATATTTAATTCTTTTTGGTTAAATATGTGTTGAAGACTTTTATGATCCGTGAAAATAATGCATTGAGTACCATATAAATAATGTCGCCATATTTTTTTTTAAAGCGAATACCACCACGCCTAACTCAAGGTCGAGAGTGGTATAGTTCTTCTCGTGAACTTTTTAATTGGCGCGACGTGTACACAATAACTTTTTCACGTTGCACGAGTACGCAACCCAATCCTTGATGCGAAGCATCATAGTCTACAACAGAGTCATCGGTATCGTCGGATAATGATAAGATTGTAAAATGCTATACACCAATCTTAAGAATAAGTTGTAAGGCTATATCTTGTTTTTCGATTTGGGGCGAATTTATTGTCTTTAACAACTCTAAAATGGTTCTCAAATGTTGCTCTTGTTCATCAGTCGATCGAGAGTATATCCAAATGTCGTCAATAAACGCTATGACGAATTTGTCGAGATACGGCTTGCACACACGATTCATTAAATTCATGAAGACCGCTGGTGCATTTGTTAAACCAAAAGGCATAACGAGAAACTCGTAATGACCGTAACGAGTCTTAAAAGCCGTTTTCGGTATGCTTTCCTCTTGAATTCGTAACTGATGATACTCCGATCGTAAGTATATCTTAGAGTAGAAGCTAGAACCTTTCATAAACCATTTGAGTTAGTTGGAAATTCATTTGTAACATGGTTTAGAAATATGAATTTTCATTCATCGAAATGTTGTGCACTTTTGCAAAACTTGCATGTCTTTCCACTCCCAAAACCTTTATAAAGATGTATAGTGGTAAAGAGTGGGGGTTATGAACTCACAACATCCTTATTCGGTCAGCTACAAGGTTCAGAAGGTGCTAATCGACATGGAGATTTGGCTATGGGTGCGGCTCCCGGTACCAAGTCGATGTGAAACTCGACTTGTTAATATGGTGGTAGTCCTGGCAAGCCTTCCGGAAAGACTTCAGGAAACCCTTTTACCAACGTAATATCTGTCAGCTTCGGCCCAACGGCCTTCTTGTTGACAACATGTGCCAGAAAGGTAACACAACTTTTCCGTAAGTACTTATGTGCTTTCATGCCATTGATGATCCGCAATGGGGTGTCGCGCTTCTCTCCATGTATCACAAGTGTCTCTTCGTTCAGTAGTGGTAAGCGAATGATCTTCTCGTGACATAAGACTTTGGCTAGGTTATCGGATAACCAATCTATGTCAACCACTACTTCGAAACTACTCAACTGAACGGGGAAGAGATCGATATTGAATTTCAGCTCTAGACTCGACTAGTTTACTTTTTGCCAATTCTATAGAATGAGGAGACGTCTAGCTTACTTGACTCTAGGCCAAGTACATTTTAAATTCTGTGTGGCGAGGACTTCACTGTATAGTTTTAGAAACCCTATGTTTAAATGTAGGATAACCCAATCCATATGTTTAGATGTAGGATAACCCGATCCATATGTTTAGATGTAGGATAACCCAATCCCTAATTGTAGCTAGGACAATCCCGTCCCTAGCCATGAAACTCATGTATGTGAAATGTTGAGATGAAGCTAAAATTGCCAATTGTATAAAATAACATGGATGTGAAATGTTGACGAATAGGATACATACCGGTGGCCCTTAATGATTTGATATGTCTCAGCTAATTCCCCATTAGCTAACTTGATATTGTAATGTGTGTCCAACATGACTCTAATTCAAGTATATGCTTAACATTTAAAAGCAATAGCTAAGCTCGGTGTTGGTATTAATAGAATTGATACATGATGATCGTAGAGTGTACGTACTCATGACTTCATTTCTCTCATGGCGAGAGTTATTGTTTGAGTGATCGAGTTAGGGAGGGATGATGCGGTTATGCTTCGGATCTCTGAGGCTAAACCCAAAATGTAACACTCAGGGTGTTTGAATTCGGGTGTTACGTAGTATGGAAACAACCCTTGAGATATCATGAAAGCATCAAGTGTAACCAACAACATTGGCTCCAGTTATGATCGAGTTCTTTTATAAAATCATATGAAAATAGATATGAAAATCAGATGATGTAAAAGAATGATGTATGGTTAAATAAATAACCAATAAAAATGTAGTGTATAAATATATCATGTCTTGAAATAGAATATTATGTCTTGTGTAGAGGATGTCGTGTCCTGTGCAAAAATGTCATGTCTTGTCTTTATCGAAGAGATTTGAATAACACCACGATATGCAATACAATATAATATAAGCACATATATATAGGAAGTACCAGCGGCGTATCCACCATGCTTTTATCATATTACACACGTCTCATCACTTACAAATAACCACCAAAAATGTCTTGTGTATACCAACGTCAAATGACATGTATAACAATGTCTTGCGTAACAATGTCATGTATAAACCATGTCTTGTGTAAAAGCAATGGTTTTCAACACATAACTTTTGACTTAAACGTTTGTTTCTTTTGGCGCCATGATCTTTTTAATACTCAATATTAAAAGAATCTAGACATATATATTTGGATAAATATAGTCTATCATGCGCCCAAGAATGAAGAATGCAATCGGTCATCGAAACCTTAAGACCGCATGGTTCATACATGTTTGAATAAATGATAATGTGGATAACCAAAACCAAAAGGTGTAATGCCTCTTGCGTGTATTGGTCATATGTTTAAATGGAAAAAGAAGAAAAATAATTCGTTCAGGAGGGGAAACCAACCCGTGGCCTCCGTCCCTATAATATGGGTTCCCTACTCTATGCCCTCAATCGTCCGAAGTAGAGAAAATCCTTTGTCTTATTTGTCCATGTGACCATTATGGTAATAGTGCTTGAGTTTCACGAGCTCTAGCAAGATTATTAGAATCTCCAAAAATGTAGAATAGAATGTAATGAGGGAGTTGCAGCATGGCTCATGCCATACCATTCATTGGAAAAGACAAATGTCAAGCGACGGAATTTATTGTATCATTTCCAATAAATATGATAAGGTGGAATATGATAAAGTAAGGTAAGGTAAAGTAAGGTAAAGTGTCATAGACACCATGGAACCAACCCATGTTCAAGAATTTCGAGAATGTTGAGGAAAATCCTCCATGAGTAGCTAACACGTTTTGTTTGTTTAAATGACTAGTCTCAACTGAATCGTGATATAGATCGAATGTTAGGTGTGAACAAATATGTGTCGTCTTCCCGTATTGTATTGTATTGTATTGTATTGTAGGGTGTTATACTAACCACCACAGTTCGTGTCCTATTAGATAAGAAACATTGAATCTCGAATAATAATCTAAGAATTTGAACGAATAGTGATCATTAGCTTGGCCCGCAGAGTCCACCAGAATTCCCATGCACTACAAGTTGTTATTACGTTGGCCACCGTAATAATAAATTGCCTTGCATGGTCACCCTAGCATTCTCTCGTACGAAGCAGCCGATTAATAAGAGAGGAAACATTATTGTCAATATACCTTCAACATATGAGGGACCTTCGTGATAGTTCACGTGTCAACGTCCGTTGTTGTTACTCGCAGGACGGTACGACGTTATATGAAATAGAAATGGAAAGAATCTGTAACAATAACAATTGAAGGGGCACCTTCAAGATGAATACTTCATCTTCCTTGCAAGGACAAGAGTATATCCACCTTGATTAGTATGAGTCACATGGATCTCGTCCCACTAATGGAGTTGTTGTCCAAGGTTACCACCTTCGCCTCATCGTCATTATCATGGTCAGGCATCTCAGCATTCGCGAGAAAGCAACCATATTTTACGGAATTAAGTTTAAGATTTCACTTAGGAATCATGTTCGCCATAAGCTCCGCAATAGACATGAGGTCGATATTTTCACCGTGTGAGTAAAGAATAATAATAGAGTTTGAAGTCGAAGGTATTTTGTTTTTGGCAAAATATTTCATGCAACATATATATGAACCACCTATATATATAATCATGTAAAATCCTATCAATCAAGGATTTCTATCTTGTATAAGCTGAACTTATGAACTGTTTATAATGCATAAACTGATAAGGTAATGTATTGTAGGCACATAGTCTATTAATGTATTGTGTCTGTTTCTCATAGACTTCACCCATGGAAATGTCCTCGCTTGATTTATGTGAAATGAATTTTTGCTGTAGTGGACCTTGAAAAATGTTTATGCAATGAAAACCTTTTGACTTGTCCAATTTTATTTATAATCTGTTCAACATGAACAAGAGGTTTTCGTGAGAGATCCCTAGTGATTGTAGACTTAGACTCGAGAAAGAATCCTGGTTCACTACAATCGATGCTCTGATACCAAGCTGTCACACCCGCTCATAGCGGAAACGCAAGGTGTGATCTGTCTGGTTTTCATTGCATAAATATCGATGTACATGAACAAACTATATGAATAAAACATACTCCATTGCCATTACATAGTGTTTCAAAAGATTACAACATAAGTTTAGTGTGTCGGTTACAAACCATTAACATGAAAATAAAGCGTTATTGTTTCATACATTAACTTGAAATACTACAAAGGTTTAAACCATCATATTTCCGCAAAGAGGCGGAATATAATAGTTAAACCCTTCAAAAGATGGCATGGAGTTCCTGTACTTGTTATCTTGACTGGGAAATCCGACATGGTCCTTTAATTCCCTGAAATACATGTTAAGTTTGGAAAACATCAACAAAAGTTGGTGAATTCATGCAATTTAGTTGTAAACGATGTATGAAAAATGTGAGTTGTAGTATGTAAAGCGTCAATGAAATCGTTGATCATTAATGTTTTGCAAGGACATTAATATGTGTGACGAAATAGGAAGCAAACCAACCCTAGACGATTTTATGCCGATTCCTATCGACTGGGACACAAACGCACTCTTCTGTATGGGTCCATGACCAAGAGTGGGGCTCGCCAAAACCCAATAGATCTAGTCCTTTGTTCCTTGGTCCAAACTGGATTAATGGTGCTTATAGTATGGCCCTAATTCGCACATGATCTATGGTGTTTCATTACCTAACTTTAACATACTCTGAACATGTATTTTCCCCGATAGTTGTAAAGTTGTAAAACATTTAAATGAACAGGGGAACATGAACTCACAGAATTGCGTCCGTGAATAGTAACTAACTGTGATCTGACATACGGTCGTCTTGAACAATGTTGCGACCTACAAATGTCCTTATATTTGTTAGACCCTTCGGTCTTTGTAAATGACCTGAGTATAAGTCTTGTGTCTTGAATATGTGTAAGACTTGTATGTCTTTACTGTTCGTTAACTGTGTATTCGATGAATGAGTTGTTCAAATGTTCGTTAACTGTGTATTCGATGAATGAGTTGTTCAAATGTTCGTTAACTGTGTATTCGATGAATGAGTTGTATAGTCGGATCTCGTCCGCTGAATCTCGTGTCTTGTATGTATCACTTGTATAGTTGTGTTTCCAATAATAGTATCATTGGGCCGAGCCCATGTTTTCATGTTATTGGGCCCCAAATAATGTTGGGCCTAAATAGTGTTGGGCCTCAAATAGTGTTGGGCCTCAATAGTGTTGGGCCTCAAATAGTGTTGGGCTTGAATAGTGCTGGGCTTGAATAGTGTTGGGCTTGAATAGTGTTGGGCTTGAATAGTATTGGGCTTGAATAGTATTGGGCTTGAATAGTGTTGGGCTTGAATAGTGTTGGGCTTGAATAGTGTTGGGCTTGAATAGTGTTGGGCTTCGGCCCATATGTTTAGTGTTTGGGCTTAGCCCATGAATTTAGATAAGCCCATTAAGAAAAATAAGCCCATTAAGTAATATAAGCCCATTTGTTATAAAAATAGCCCACTAGTATAATAAGCCCATTTATTTTTATAAAAACCTTTTTATAAAAATTTTACTAAGTATACTTGTTAGTAAATAAAAACATACTAGTTTTTATAAGTTTGTAAACATCCGAAATTTGTTATCGATAGGATACTTATATTTCGTGTCGGAAAATCGTCTAAAGGTCGTAGTAACTCTCCGGATTGGCAATTCACTTATGTAGTCGTCCGTCGTTCATTTTTTACCATAAATGGTGTCCGATTATTCAAATCGTCCGTAACTCGTTTTAAGGCGTAAATATGTGAAGTCTTGTAGGACTTTTGTTATAAGGTGTTTTGAGTTTTAAATGTGACATTAGATTCAAGTTCCTACAATGATATATATAACTAATACATCAAGTAATACATGTCACAAAAGTTGTTAAAATAACCAAATATATATTTTCTAAAAAATATATATATTTCTCTTGTCTAAAATTAACCAAAAATGTTCTTACTTTATAAAATAAAGTTTTTATGAAAAAAAAAAAACCATATAACCTTTGTATTTTTATTTTAACCATGTTTCATAAACATATCATTTTCTTTTTCTTTCAAATCATCATCAATTTACCCAACATCTTAACTAAACATATGAGACTTTTATAACATGAAATTATCAAGATGATATCCAAATCATGTAGGGTTTTAACCATGATCATTTCATATGCTAATAAGTTCAAAAACCAAGTTTAATTCTAGTTTTAACAACTTTTATAAAAATCTCTAGTTGTATGTTACTTTTTATAATCTTGTAAAAGTCTTGTTTTTAAATAAAAACCCTTAATACTTTCACAAGATCAATAGTTATGATCATCCATTTAATCCTTTATGTTAAAAACCCTTTAACATAAACATGCATAATTTTTAGATCATATCTTAAAACATCTTCTAACAATTTATTTGCATCATAAACATCATAACAAGACTAAATAAGCATATATCAAGTCTTAGATCATAATATAAACAATCATAATTATATCATGATTTTTATTCTTTGCTTCTTTGTATTTTCTTCATGTTTATTATGTATGATTTCCTTGGTTATTATTAGTAATAATAACAATCATAGGCATAATATTTGTATAAAAAAAATAGATATAGAAGCTTACTTCTAGCACTAGGCTAGGGATGATCTTAGAAGATTATTAAGACTAAGAAGATGATGATCTTGTTGGTAGAATACTTTTGTATGGATGGAAACCCTTCCTTTTACTTCCAAAAGCTTTAAATCCTCTTATGTTACTTGGAAATCCATATTGATCATGAAGGAGGTAATAAAAATAATTGGGTTTTTGAGGGTGTTCTTGTGAAAAAGATGAAGATGATGAGATAGTTTTTTTTTTTTTGAAAGATAAGTTGAAAAGGGTGATAAAATGCTAGTAAACTAAATGAGACATAATGTTATAATCATCCACTAACATCATCCACTTGCAACCAACAAATAATATCTAGATATTTGCATGTGAAATATGGGTATGGGACCCACTAAAAACGTTCACCACATGTGGGGGGGTTAAAGTGTGACATTTTTATAAAAATGTCTTAAACATGTAGATATTTTGGTAATTAGGCTAAGTATGGTGATTAGGGGTAATCTTTCACCATTAGGAGGTAATTAGTGATTCGGAATGTTAATTATCATTAACAAATTCACTAAACTAGTAGAAATGGTATTTTGATATCTTAAACGACTTCCGTTTGGTCGTCGGTTCAATAAAAGCACTTTTAATTCCTACCGACGAAGTTTTTCCGTAAGTTGTAAATCCGCAACCAAGAGATGTATAAAGGGATTTCCAAATGTTTTCAAAATGTTAGGTGATCATTACTAGTTTAAAATGATCCAAATAATGTTAGATGGTTACTAAAAAAAAAAGATCCGATATCGTTCGGATAATCGTTACGCTTTGTTTCCGTTTGTCGGTATTTGAACGCTAAGCTTGTGTATTTTGTGTGAACTGATGTGATTATGGTTCGGATGATACCCGAAGGTATCTTCATATGAATTCTATGTTAAATAATATTTTTACATGTCGTAAAAATATTACAAAGCTGATTTCTGCAGAATTTCTGCGGAAAAGTGTAGAAATCGTCGCTTTTAGTGCTTTTCGGCAGTTTTCGGGCAGTTTTTGGTGCTACCGGACATTGGTAATATATTAAACCAAACCCTTTTATTCCCATATAGGGTTTAATGTATATTTGATGTTGGACTTTTTTCTAAGTCCTAAAGATGTAATTTAGATGGTTTATGCGGAACCTGAGTTCTCGTCAGCACACTAGTTTACTAGGTACTACTCTAGTTGTTTCGATGCATTGTTTACACTATTTCAAATGTAACCAATAAAAATGAATAATGTGCATCATAAATGAATATTCCTTGAGTTCTCTAAGATGTATATCATGTAATCATGTAGTTCGAATATTCAAAACACATACTTGTATAATGTAAATCATTGCTTTAAATGTACGTAAATTACCCGAAAGTGGCAGTTGTCACAGTTTCGAAGTAGTGGTTGACATGGATTGGTTATCCGATAACCTAGCCAAAGTCTTATGTCACGAGAAGATCATTCGCCTACCACTACTGAACGAAGAGACACTTGTGATACATGGAGAGAAGCGCGACACCCCATTGCGGATCATCAATGGCATGAAAGCACATAAGTGCTTACGGAAAGGTTGTATTGCCTATCTAGCACTTGTTGTAGACAAGAAGGCCGTTGGGCCACAGCTGACAGATATTCTTGTGGTAAAAGAATTCCCTGAAGTCTTTCCTAAAGACTTGCCAGGACTACCACCATATCGACAAGTCGAGTTTCACATCGACTTGGTACCGGGAGCTGCAACCGTAGCCAAATCTCCATGTTGACTAGCACCTTCTGAACCTTGTAGTTGACCGAATAAGGATGTTGTGAGTTCATAACCCCCACTCTTTACCATTATACATCTTTATAAAGGTTTTGGGGGTGGAAAGACATGAAAGTTTCGCAAAACTGCACAACATTTCGATGAATGAAAATTCATATTTCTAAACCATGTTACAAATGAATTTCCAGCTAACTCAAATGGTTTATGAAAGGTTCTAGCTTCTACTCTAAGATAGACTTACGATCGGAGTATCATCAGTTACGAATTCAAGAGGAAAGCATACCGAAAACGGCTTTTAAGACTCGTTACGGTCATTACGAGTTTCTCGTTATGCCTTTTGGTTTAACGAATGCACCAGCGGTCTTCATAGATTTAATGAATCGTGTGTGCAAGCCGTATCTCGACAAATTCGTCATAGTGTTTATTGACGACATTTTGATATACTCTCAATCGACTGATGAACATGAGCAACATTTGAGAACCATTTTAGAAGTGTTAAAGACAATAAATTCGCCCCAAATCGAAAAACAAGATATAGCCTTACAACTTATTCTTAAGATTGGTGCATAGCATTTTACAATCTTATCATTATCCGACGATACCGATGACTTTGTTGTAGACTATGATGCTTCGCATCAAGGATTGGGTTGCGTACTCGTGCAACGTGAAAAAGTTATTGTGTACACGTCGCGCCCATTTAAAAAGTTCACGAGAAGAACTATACCACTCTCGACCTTGAGTTAGGCGTGGTGGTATTCGCTTAAAAATTATGGTGACATTATTAATATGGTACTTAATGCATTATTTTCACGGATCATAAAAGTCTTCAACACATATTCAACCAAAAAGAATTAAATATACGTCAACGATGTATGTTGAATTGTTGAACGACTATGATTGTGAAATAAAGTACCATCCGGGCAAGGCAAATGTTTTAGCAGATGCCTTGAGCCGCAAGGAGCGAGTTAGAACACTAAGAGTTCAAACATTAGAGAAGATGATTCACAAGCGCTCAAGGAAGAGCATATTCAAGCAGAAACACTTCGAGGCATGAAGGAACAATTAGTGTAAAGAAGATGGAGCTTTATACATTATGAGTCGAAATTGGGTTCTATTCTTTGGCGGCCTTCGAGATGATATTTTGAGGAAGCACATAGGCCTAAGTAGCGAAAGAATACTACTGGTGGCCTAACCTCAAAAGTGATATCGCGACTTATATCGGAGAATGCTTGACTTGCGCGAAAGTCCAAGTCGAGTAGCAAAATCCCTCGGACTTGTTACAACAACCCGAGATTCCCGTTTGGTAATGGGAACAAATATCGATGTACTTCATTACAAAGTTACTCAGGACCTCAAGAGGTCACTACATGATATGTGTAATCATCGATAGACTAACAAAGTCCACACACTTCTTACCGATTTGGTAGAAGGATAATACTGAGAAACTAGCAGAACTCTATCTCAAAGAAATAGTGGCTCGTCATGGAGTGCCTATTTCAATCATTTCAGACCGAGACGGTCGTTTTATTTTTGGAAATCATTTCAACAGGCCTTTGGATCTCATTTGAATCCAAGTACAGCCTTTCATCCACAAACCGACGGCCAGAGCAAACGGACAATCCAAACACTCGAAGATATGCTTCGTGCGTGTGTTATGGATTTAGGTGGCAATTGGGATACTCATTTACCTTTGGTTGAGTTTCCTATAATAACAGCTACCATACTAGTATACAAGCTACACCGTTTGAAGCTCTTTATTGTCGAAAGTGTCGCTCTTCGCTAAGTTGGGCGGAAACAGGCGATAGACAATTAATTGGTCCGGAATTAGTCCAAGAGACTACGGATAAAATTTTTCAGATCAGAGACCGTATCAAGGCGGCTCGCGATCGACACAAGAGCTACACAGATAAGAGACGGAAACCATTATCTTTCGAAGTTGGAGACAAAGTCTTGTTGAAAGTCGCGCCTTGGAAGGGTGTATCAAGGTTCGGTAAACGTGAAAAGCTTAACCCACGTTACATTGGACCATTTGAAATCTTAGAAAAGATTGACACTATTGCTTACAACTTGAAGTTACCTGACGAACTAAGCAGTGTACACGATACATTTCATGTGTAGAATCTTAAGTAGAGTCCAACACAAGAAACGGTTATCATCTCGGAGGATGAGATTCACATTGATGACAAACTCCAATTCATAAAGCACCTGTTAAGGTCATGGACCGGAAGGTCCATAAAATATGAAGGAATTGTAACATATTAGTAAAAATTCGTTGGAACTCTCGACACGGACCCGAATATACTTGGGAACGTGCAGATCAAATCAAAAGTAGTTATAAGTAGATATTTATGTGGGTAATAAAACCTCAAAAGGGTTCCCCCTGATTACCACCTTAACCAGGTCAAAAGTCGGGTCAAACTAGTTTATAAAAGGTCAACATGATACTTAAAATGCCATTTGTGCATAATTAACATTGTAGATCATATACAACCTGTTGGATCGTTGTTATAACTTAGTAATAAGTGTAAGAACATGTCTAAACATGTTCAACCCGACAATTTCCTGTTTAGACCTGGTTCGGAACCGAAAGTCACATAGTTTGACTTTCGCTTTGACTTTCAGTTCTGACCCGCTTTAGTATAATTTGAAAATGTCTTAGAGCTTCTTTAGGACCAGGCTACATGTTAGCACAACCCTCTATGGTTGGTTCATTGATCGACCCATTCGGTTACGCGTTTCCGTTAATTGCTCATATGTTGACCATTATGCCCTTATTATCTTAAAACATGATTTATGAAAATGTAAAAGTGTAGAAACCTTAGTTACTGATATTTATACTTACACCTAAAATTTGAGATCAATTGGTGGTATAGATTGAGAGTTATGCTCATTAGCGCAAAATGAAAGCTTTATGTGTGACAAATGGCAAATAATCGGAAATTCCGTACAGTCTAATCACTATTCTTAGTATATAATCTCATGCAATTAGCGTAATTTAATTACGAAACTGTGTCGTACATTAGACGATAGTGTTAGGACAAGAAAACAATGATATAACATATGTTGGTTTTCGTCGTATTGCGAAACCAATTAAACAATGTCCTAAAAGTGTTGGTAAAAAGTGCTGCGCGCACTATTCACGGTTACACTATTCATGCCAGCAAAACCGTGAAAACCAAACGAAACAAGGAAAAAACGACATACGGCTAACATAACTGAGTCCGTTTATATAAGAAAACACTAATATGAAAACATATCTTGCAAAGATACAAGACTTTCCGGTACAACGCCCTAATCGCTAAATCGTCTGTTTCACTAAAATAAGACAATTTTAACTCGTCCAAAATAATAATTTAGCATTTCCGGGACTCCGAAATTATGACAAATGATGACAAACATATGGAAACAATATGAGGATATTAATGGAGTATTCGAAACATAATCTCTCGACACTGCGTTGCAACCCCCACAACTTGTCCGTTTCTGCACCGACAAGCTAATAAACGACATTTCCGACACCGAAAACAACCAAATGAAAGCTTTGGTAAACTAGTTAAGCTTATTTTGGGATTCAAAATAACTTCATACATCTTTTTAATGCGGAATGTCAACTTACGGCAAACTTCCGTCGGTACGCCACAAAAGTGCCGTAAACTAGCCAACGACGAAACGAAAAGCATTCAAAGTATCAAAACATGATTTCTACTAGTTTAATGAACTAGTTAATGTTAATTTATGTTTCGAATCACTAATTACCCTCTAATGGTGAAAGATTACCCTAATCACCATACTTAGCCTAATTACCAAAATATCTACATGTTTAAGACATTTTTATAAAAAATGTTACACTTTACCCCTTATTCTTTTGATTAATATCTAGATATTTTCATTAGTTGCAAGTGGATGATGTTGGTGAAAGATTATAACACTTAGTACTTTAGTTACTAACCACATTATCATACTTTTACACCTTATCTTTCACACACATAAGAACTCTTTCAATCTTCATCTTTTCACCAAGAACACCTTCAAAAACCCATTTATTTTTATCACCTCCTTCATGATCAAGATGGATTTCTTTGTAACATAAGGTGATCTAAAGCTATTGGAAGTAAAAGGAAGGGTTTTCATCCATACAAAAGTGTTCTACCATCAAGATTATCATCTTCTTAGTTCTTAATAATCTTCTAAGATCATCCCTAGCCAAGTGCTAGAAGTAAGCTTCTATAACTATTTTTTTTATACAAATATATTATGATTATGATTGTTATTATTACTAATAATAACCAAGGAAATCATACATAATAAACATGAAGAAAATACAAAGAAGCAAAGAATAAAAATCATGATATAATTATGATTGTTTATATTATGATCTAAGACTTGATATATGCTTATTTAATCTTGTTATGATGATTATGATACAAATAAATTGTTAGAAGATGTTTTAAGATATGATCTAAAAAAATTATACATGTTTATGTTAAAGGGTTTTTAACATAAAGGATTAAATGGATGATCATAACTATTGATCTTGTGAAAGTATTAAGGGTTTTTATTTAAAAACAAGACTTTTACAAGATTATAAAAAGTAACATACAACTAGAGATTTTTATAAAAGTTGTTAAAACTAGAATTAAACTTGGTTTTTGAACTTGTTAGCATATGAAATGATCATGGTTAAAACCCTACATGATTTGGATATCATCTTGATAATTTCATGTTATAAAAGTCTCATATGTTTAGTTAAGATGTTGGGTAAATTGATGATGATTTGAAAGAAAAAGAAAATGATATGTTTATGAAACATGGTTAAAATAAAAATACAAAGGTTATATGGTTTTTTTTTTCATAAAAACTTTATTTTATAAAGTAAGAACATTTTTGGTTAATTTTAGACAAGAGAAATATATATTTTTTTTAGAAAATATATATTTGGTTATTTTAACAACTTTTGTGACATGTATTACTTGATGTATTAGTTATATATATCATTGTAGGAACTTGAATCTAATGTCACATTTAAACTCAAAACACCTTATAACAAAAGTCCTACAAGACTTCACATATTTACGCCTTAAAACGAGTTACCGACGATTTGAATAATCGGACACCATTTATGGTCAAAAATGAACGACGGACGACTACATAAGTGAATTGCCAATCCGGAGAGTTACTACGACGTTTAGACGATTTTCCGACACGAAATATAAGTATCCTATCGATAACAAATTTCGGATGTTTACAAACTTATAAAAACTAGTATGTTTTTATTTACTAACAAGTATACTTAGTAAAATTTTTATAAAAAGGTTTTTATAAAAATAAATGGGCTTATTATACTAGTGGGCTATTTTTATAACAAATGGGCTTATATTACTTAAAGGGCTATTTTACTTAATGGGCTATTTTTCTTAATGGGCTTATCTTCATAATGGGCTTACCATAAATTCATGGGCTAAGCCCAAATACTAAACATATGGGCCAAAGCCCAACACTATTCAAGCCCAACACTATTCAAGCCCAATTCAAGCCCAACACTATTTGAGGCCCAACACTATTTGAGGCCCAACACTATTTGAGGCCCAACACTATTTGAGGCCCAACACTATTTGAGGCCCAACACTATTTGAGGCCCAACACTATTGAGGCCCAACACTATTTAAGGCCCAGCACTATTTAAGCCCAATAACTTGAAAACATGGGCTTGGCCCAATGTTACCATTATTGGAAACACAACTATACAATTGATACATATAAGACACGAAATTCAGCGGACTAGATCCGACTAAACAACTCATTCATCGAATACACAGTTAACGAACAGTAAAGACATACAAGTCTTACACATATTGAAGACACAAGACTTGTACTCAAGTTCTTTACAAAGACCGAAGTGTCTAACAAAAATAAGAACATTTGTAGGTCGCAACGCTATTCAGGACGACCGCACGTGAGATCTTATTTACTTCTATTCACGGACGCAATTCTGTGAGTTCATGTCCCCTATTCATTTAAATGTTTTACAACTTTACAACTATCGGGGAAAATACATGTTCATCGTATGTTAAAGTTAGGTAATGAAACACCATAGATCATGTGCGAATTAGGGCCATACTATAAGCACCATTAATCCAGTTTGGACCTAGGTACAAGGGGTTAGATCTAATGGGTTTTGGCGAGCCCCACTCTTGGTCGTGGACCCATACAGAAGAGTGCGTTTGTGTCCCAGTCGATAGGAGTCGACATAAAATCGTCTAGGGTTGGATTGCTTCCTAATTCGTCACACATATTAATGTCCTCGCGAAACATTAATGATCAACGATTTCATTGACGCTTTACATACTACATCATACATACAGATACATTTTATACAATTCACATGTTGTGGATACAGTTTATACATCATACATACAGATACATTTTATACAATTCACATGTTGTGGATACAGTTTATACATCATACATACAGATACATTTTATACAATTCACATGTTGTGGATACAGTTTATACAACTCACATTTTACAGATACAGTTTATACAACTCACATTTTACAGATACATCTCATACAGCTAAACTGCATGAACTCGCTCAACTTTTGTTGATGTTTTCAAACTTAACATGTATTTCAGGAAATTAGTGGACCTGACAGACATTTCAGTCAAGGAAAGCAAGTATCAAGACTCCATGCCACCATTTGAAGGGTTTGCCCGTTATATACCGCCTCTTTGCGGTGATATAGTGGTCAAAGCCTTGACATTTTAAGACTTACATTTTGATGTATAGAACGATGAAAACGCATTTTCATTTGATGGTTTGTAACAAATACATTTAACTTATGTTGCGTTCTTTCGAAACAATTATGACAATGGCATTGGAGCTTGTTTTTATTCATTTAGTATTGTTCACTTATATTGTTATGCAATGAGAACTGATCAGATCACACCTCGCGCTTCCGCTACGAGCGGGTGTGACATTATGTTAACTAAATGGCGTAATTAGCGTATAGCCTAGTTAAACCTACTTTTTGATATCAAAATTATTACCCACTGATGTAATATATTATTATGGGATTTTTAAAGATTTTTAATCAATTTTAGGCTGAGCATAACTTATAGTCGTAGGCTTAATCCGGTAATTGTCGGTTTTGCCCTTACGGGCTATAAAATGAGTTTTACATATCAAAACGAATCCAAACCTTTTGCTACTGATTAGTTATGGTAAATAAATTATTTTAAGCCTTCTGGAAATATAAAAATATCAGATTTAAGTATCGAACCCGGAAATGGCCTTTAATCGCCTTATTAAGCGTTTTTAACGCATAGTATGTATTAAAACTATATTAAACATACCCGGGTTGATACCTACTGATAGTTTAGGCAAATTATGATATTTTAACAGTAAGCAAAAGTAGGTTAACTCAGACTCCAGTTTTGAGCTTTTCGGCTTATGTGAAATTACCAAAATACCCCTATGGGGCATAGTTTGGTTATAATTGATAAATTTCACATATCTAAATTACCTTACTGTTATAAATCAGTAAACTAAATATTTTTGCTGAATATATCAGACCTGTAAATCAGTTAAACATTTAAACTCTTTTATAAACTTTTTAAATGACCAAACTACCCCTACGGGGCCTAGTTTGTGTTTAAACACGTTTCGGGCATAATGAAAGACATATTACTGATGCCACAACATATTTGAGGCATAACTAACTTAGGAAACCTGTATATAACTCTCATGAACACCCGTCACGCTTATTACGCGTATGGTTCGGTTTATGTAACAAGTTTACATAAATTAGCCGAAACGGGTCAAACCTTATCGGTTTTATCTCAAAATCCAGAATGTGTATGAAATACCCATATTATACAATTCTTCAAACTTGTCGGGTCTAAAACACATTCTATTCCGGTCTTCGCTTAATCATGCGTTTGAACCGTATCTTCCTGTAAGACTAACCGGTCTAAGCTTAGGCTTAATTAAAGACCCGTTAGCATTCTAATAAGTTATTTATACAATCATTCCAGACTAGAGCCTTCCGGTAAATGGTACCTACGCTTACTTAAGTGAATACGGCTGAGTTATTAAATTCTTACTATTTAAGACAGGAGCTAGCTCAGGTAAATACTCTTAACTTATTTTCCCTATTACGGGCTTGGGATACGGTAATATAAATACCGCATGGTCAGGTATGGGATTCAAAGACCAATAAGTCGGGAAATCCAAATAACATGTTTTTAATTCGTATTGCTTGGCTGAAACATTGGGGATTAATGCGACCGTGTCCTGGATATCCTTGACTCATTATATTGCAATGGCCACGACTTAAGCACGGGGTGTAGGCATACACCTGACAGATGCTATATGCTAATTAATTATTTATGCCCAATAAGGGATTCCCAATAAGGGAATAGTGGTGTGTCGGTTAATCATGAACCGGCATAGATTCGGGCCCCGTATGTAGAGCAAGTTATGTAAAACTGATAACATGAGATATAGTTTGTCCTAAAGCATAAAAGATTAATTTTGCCTCTGTGCATTTTAATCAAGTATAAAAGGTTAATATTGCCTCTGTGCATTTTAATCATTGTGTCAAAATATTTTGTGCCTGGTGCATCTAAATCAATTTTCTTAAACTCTTTTCAAATGAGTCGGTTGAGTGTATTTACCAGTGAAAACTGACGTATTTTCAAAAGTCTAAGTGACAGGTACAAGTACGTAATAGGCTGGAAGCGGCTCAGGACGTTAATAAGGAATCTTGCAAGTTCTAGGCGTCTAAAGTCTGTTGAACAATGTTTATATTTTCAAGATCCGCCTGTGGATCCTTTACTTTCCGTTGTAATACTTGATATTACTTTATATTCGGATTGTAATAAAATTTATCTTTTGCTTCCGCTGTGCATTTAAATATAGTGTTGTTTGACTATGATAATATTAACTACGTCACGATACTCCCCACCGGGCCCACCGGTGACACGTGGAAATCGGGGTGTGACAGGTTGGTATCAGAGCCAACACTGAGTGAATTAAACACTAGCCTTTTGTGTTTAATCTCAGTTACACAATTGCACATTCTTGAGTCTAGACAAGAACATAGGACAAATTCCAATTTCATTGTCTTTTAAATACTTCCTTGATTATTTTCTGATTAGCCTTTGCATGGGCAAGTCATTTTTTTTTATTTGAAGTCCCGTTTAGGGCAACTATATACTTGCTAAATTTTAAAAGGAACGATTGCATTTAAAATATCATCCCTATATTATAAGATCTACCATTATAATAAAAATGGCAAAAATCTAAAAAGGACAAGACCTAGCTTCGGGTCATATTAAGACCGGCCAAGATGGCAGTTCCTCAATTTAGATTCAGATCCTTATTAACATTTCAATTTAGAAATTGTTCTGCGTTAAATATTAATAAGAATCTAAGAGTGAAACCTAGCCTTCGGGTCATTTTAAGGCCGGGCCATGATGGTAAGACCTGTTAAAAAGATTCTAATTCCCTGTTAACATCTGAAAATATGTTAACACTCCTGGCAGACGTGATTCATTAATATCACATATGTTATTAAAGGAATTCTCTAGAAGATTCCTAACCCAGTTTAATGATCTCTGAATCCTGGGTTTACATCATCAATTAAGATGATCATATTCTAACCATACGTGGTAATATAGTGCCTACGGGCCTTGCTCATTTCTACATGAGCCAAAATACAGTGGTAGCTATGACTCCCTGTCAAGGTAATGAACTAGGTTCAAATCTCATATGCTTTGATTCTCTGAAATCCTAGCATATAATTTGTAATTGTCCTTGTGACTAGGCCCATTATGCCAGTATACCTTAATGCTTGATTCTCTGAAATCATAGCTTATAATTTATAATTGTCCATGTGACTAGGCCATTTGTGCCATTAATAAAACTGTATTGTTTTTATAACTAGGATAAATTATGATAAAAAAATCCTAAATAAATTTGATTAATAAATTAACCAAATATGGTCTCCGTTTACCATGGTTAATGAATTACCCTAAGGGGCAATTCCATAATAAACTCCCAAATAAACTATTGCCCTTATTTTCTTTTGTAGCAACTAAGACTACATGGCTAACTCAGACGAGGGTAATAGTCATCCAGCGAAGGTTAATAATGATGCCCGAATTAATCTAACGGGTGCGGAATTGAAAGCGATCATAGACGGCGCACTTACACAAGCTTTGGAAAGGCAGTACGAGGAGTATAGTGGGACTCGTAGTAGGACCCTATCTACACAGCCTTCAAAGCCACCGTCCAATAACGACGATCCGAAGAAAAATGATGACCGACACTCCTCAAACCACAGTGCTCCATCTCAGCAGGTCATACTGAATAAAGGACCCCTTGCTCAGGGTTGCTCCTATAAATATTTCGTTTCCTGCAGACCCCGGGATTTCACTGGGGAGAAAGGAGCCATCGATTGTATGACATGGCTGGATGAGATGGATACGGTTGTTGATATCAGCGGATGCGCTGAGCGAGACGTGGTCAAGTTTGTGTCGCAATCATTTAAGGGTGAGGCCTTAGCCTGGTGGCGATCGTTAATTCAAGCCACCGGGAAGATCCCTTTGTACAACATGACTTGGGATCAGTTCGTCGCTCTTATCAAAGAAAATTACTGTCCTCAACATGAAGTTGAGAAGATCGAGACGGAATTCTTGTCATTAGTCATGGAGAACTTAGATTGTCAAGCATACCTCACAAGTTTCAATACCAAGTCTCGATTGGTTCCTTATTTGATCACACCAGAACCAAAGCGAATAGCTCGCTTTATTGGGGGTCTAGCCCCAGAAATAAAGGCAAGTGTGAAAGCATCGAGACCTACTACATTCAGGTCAGCGGCAGATCTGTCGCTATCTCTCACACTCGATGTGATTAGAAACAAGGCTGCCAAGGCCTCTGAAGATGGAAAGCGTAAAGGAGAGGAAAATAACTCCCAGAATCCTAAGAAGAGCAAATCCGAGCTCAACAATGACCAACATGAGTCCAACAAGAAGCCTACATGCAAAACCTGCAACAGGAGACACTGGGGACAGTGTCGATCAAACCAAAGGATAAAGCAATGTGGCATCTGCAAAAGAACTGGCCACCAGTCCCACGAATGTAGGGACATAAAGAATGCAAACTGCTTCAGTTGTGGCGAGAAGGGGCACATAAAGACCAACTGCCCTAAGTACGCGAAGAAGCCTGAAGAGGCCAAGAAAGCAAACGCATGAGTCTTTCATACGAACGCCAAGGAGATGATGCAGAATGATAACTATATAGCAGATACCTTTTCATATCAAACAATTTATGCATGATTTTTATTTGGTATTGGCACATATGATTCTATAATGAATGATAAATGTTGAGAACTGTTGTCTCCGCCTGATTAAGACTCCGGTCATTTAATGCGAGGTAGAAATTGACCGATGATACTTTAGAAAATGCTCCAACAAATTCTATATTGATATTTAATATCTATTAGAAATCACTCTTTTCTGATACCCTTATGACAAACTTTCAAGCTAACTAAATTCATCAGTATAATAAAGACAGATGTGACTTTTGATCCCCTGTCAAAAAGGTGATGGACTAGGTCCAACCCTTAAATGCCATAAATGGTCTTTTGTAACCTAGGCCAAGTAAAAAAAATATTGACCGTTAATACCTCAGAGACTGTCATTTTTAGTTTGTTCTGATCAGAAGACCCAGGCGGCCCGCGTAAGCCCTAGGTGATACTTTACGCGGCCCGCGTCAGGCTCCCAGAGAAAAACAAAATGGTGCGGCCATCCCTGAAATCGAACCTGGGTCTAGGCCACACCCTTTCGCGCGCCTAGACAACCGAGCTAGGTGCCTAGTTTGTGAAAATCTCCATTCTAATTAAATATAAGCACATATAGTTGATATCTCTTTAATCTCTATCGATTTCGAATACCAAATGGTATGACAAAAGCGCTATATGAGGATTGGTGTATCTTAATAAGTTCCATAGATTGCTTACATGCCTGATCAGTATGGAGGTTTAATGCATGGAACCGCAAAGATATCTCAATGATCATATGGTACTAAAGTCAACTAATAGTATTCAAAGAAGATATCCAAAAGGAAATTTTCCAAGTAATTATTCCCGATTAAGGAATTCGTGGATTAGTAACATGAATGTGTCACTTATTTGACACGAGCAATGATAGGTGAACTGGAGCCTGAGATATGGAACTCTCTGTAACCTCCTTGTACCTTGATTATTTTCTCCTAAGATTTACCCTGTCTACCCCTGGGAGGCAGGTAGAGTTAAGTTTAAATATCCCATTTAGGGCTGCATTATTATGAAATCCCCAAGACAACTAGTACCACATTGGCAGAATCGAAAACCCTGGTTAAGTAAGTTTTAAAGATATAGATTCATATAGCCTGACTCAATATCCGGAGAATTCGGTATAGTTACATTTAAAAGACGGTTCATTTTGCTTATGCATTGTTACCGCAACCCTACTTAGGCAACGATTAAGAATTTCCATCAGCTGCCCAGGATTGTCGATTTGTTCGACTAACGGCAAGGATTAGCTATCCCTTAAAATTTGTTAAGTAGTGGTTGGAATAACCATCTCACCTTAAGATAAGCTTTTCTATAAATAGCTGTTATATAAGTATCAAGGCTACCCCGGAGGAGACCTTGTATAAATGGCATGTTAAACGTTTATTGTTAGGACAATAGATTGGTAAGTTCAATTATAAGGATCTGAACGTTGCTCAGGAAACAACAAATAAGATCATATAAATCCATACTCGATTGTAAGTTGCCAGTATACGGCAGGAAATCGAGAATTCATGAAAATAGCAAACTTCCTAAATTCTTGTTAAGAAATAGGGTTCAATAAAAGATATCACCCAGGCAGGGTGTGCCAAATTTGTTAAATTATCAGACTAATCAGGCCCTGATTATATAGAATCATTCGAAGGATTCGAATGTATCAAGATTAAATAGCTTACGAGCTAAGACCTAATTAAGGACTTGGTGGAACGCGCAATGTGACCCACACTAATGATTTAGCGACGTGTCACCAATAAGTCGAAAAGCGCTATCACATAATGATATGCAGGACTATGATAATAAGAGCAACCTTTGTCTATTGAGGATCGACGGGTTAAGAAGCTTCGAAGGAAGCATGTACCTATTGTAAAGGTCAAATGGGATGCCCGTAGAGGTCCCGAATACACGTGGGAAGTCGAATCCACGATGAAAGAAAAGTACCCTTACTTATTTCAATAAATCTCGGGTCGAGATTTATTTTAAGGGGGTGAGGATGTAACACCTCGGAAATTCACGTCCTATAATGTGTTGACACGTGTCATATGTTTGAACGTGTGAAAGAATGTTCTGAAGGGACTAAAGTTGACAAACTTGAAAAGTATATGAAAATACGAGTTCTAAATGTCAACAGTGAATAAATACACTTCATAATAACCCTACATGATGTTTATAACATCAAACGAATAAATTATGGATCATACGAAGCAAAAGTGAGAGATTACAAACTACAGGGGTTAAATGTGTCAACATGTTTAAAGATATACCTCTGAGTGACCTTTTGACAAACCCGAAGCTTTGTAAATGTTAATTTTTCTCACTAGAATGCACGATATAAATTTCATAAAGTTTCGTTATCGTATGAGAAAGTTATGATCAAATTCGTATGTGAGGGGTTAAAAGCGTTAACGTTGAAAGTTATGACTTTTCGGGTAATAACCGAGTGGCCAAGGACTTAGAAAAGTGGGTACAAGTTCTAAAGCCCTTGTAGGTAAATAATAAGGGGTCAAATTGCAAGTAATAATGCTAGTTGACCTTCCGAAGTGCCAAGGGACAAGATGTGGAAACTAAAAAAATGAAAAAGCTGATCAGAAGGCCCATGCGGCCCGCTTTAGCACCTCAAGCGGGCCGCCTCAGCCTCCCAGATGCAGAAACTCGTTTTTTTCACCTGTTCAGCCTTCTAAACGCCATGTGTTGCCCTTAAACCCTTCCAAGAGCCCCCTAAACAACCCCTAAACACTTAGGGACACTTGTTGAAGAGTTGTGGTCATTGATAGACTTAGATGTCAACAAGTTATGGTGCCTAAATTCACTATATAAGGCCATTAGTTGCAACAATCATTCTTCACACTTCATCTGCATTTGTGGATCATTTCTGGAGCTATCAAGCAGCCTCAAGTGATCATATCTCGTGCATAGGACCCTTGTAAGTCTGCTAGTCCTTCTTTAATTGAGTTTAGCTTAGTATTTAGGCTAAAAGTCAAACCGTCGTAATTACGGTTTGACTTCGAGATTAGTCAACGATGGCTCAGTCATATCTCGAATCAAAAGTAGTTATAAGTAGATATTTATGTGGGTAATAAAACCTCAAAAGGGTTCCCCCTGATTACCACTTTAACCAGGTCAAAAGTCGGGCCAAACTAGTTTATAAAAAGTCAACATGATACTTAAAATGCCATTTATGCATAATTAACATTGTAGATCATATACAACCTGTTGGATCGTTGTTATAACTTAGTAATAAGTGTAAGAACATGTCTAAACATGTTCAACCCGACAATTTCCTGTTTAGACCCGGTTCGGAACCGAAAGTCACATAGTTTGACTTTCGCTTTGACTTTCAGTTCTGACCCGCTTTAGTATAATTTGAAAATGCTTAGAGCTTCTTTAGGACCAGGCTACATGTTAGCACAACCCTCTATGGTTGGTTCATTGATCGACCCATTCGGTTACGTGTTTCCGTTAATTGCTCATATGTTGACCATTATGCCCTTATTATCTTAAAACATGATTTATGAAAATGTAAAAGTGTAGAAACCTTAGTTACTGATATTTATACTTACACCTAAAATTTGAGATCAATTGGTGGTATAGATTGAGAGTTATGCTCATTAGCGCAAAATGAAAGCTTTGTGTTAACTAAATGGCGTAATTAGCGTATAGCCTAGTTAAACCTACTTTTTGATATCAAACTTTTTACCCACTGATGTAATATATTATTATGGGATTTTTAAAGATTTTTAATCAATTTTAGGCTGAGCATAACTTATAGTCGTAGGCTTAATCCGGTAATTGTCGGTTTTGCCCTTACGGGCTATAAAATGAGTTTTACATATCAAAACGAATCCAAACCTTTTGCTACTGATTAGTTATGGTAAATAAATTATTTTAAGCCTTCTGGAAATATAAAAATATCAGATTTAAGTATCGAACCCGGAAATGGCCTTTAATCGCCTTATTAAGCGTTTTTAACGCATAGTATGTATTAAAACTATATTAAACATACCCGGGTTGATACCTACTGATAGTTTAGGCAAATTATGATATTTTAACAGTAAGCAAAAGTAGGTTAACTCAGACTCCAGTTTTGAGCTTTTCGGCTTATGTGAAATTACCAAAATACCCCTATGGGGCATAGTTTGGTTATAATTGATAAATTTCACATATCTAAATTACCTTACTGTTATAAATCAGTAAACTAAATATTTTTGCTGAATATATCAGACCTGTAAATCAGTTAAACATTTAAACTCTTTTATAAACTTTTTAAATGACCAAACTACCCCTACGGGGCCTAGTTTGTGTTTAAACACGTTTCGGGCATAATGAAAGACATATTACTGATGCCACAACATATTTGAGGCATAACTAACTTAGGAAACCTGTATATAACTCTCATGAACACCCGTCACGCTTATTACGCGTACGGTTCGGTTTATGTAACAAGTTTACATAAATTAGCCGAAACGGGTCAAACCTTATCGGTTTTATCTCAAAATCCAGAATGTGTATGAAATACCCATATTATACAAGTCTTCAAACTTGTCGGGTCTAAAACACATTCTATTCCGGTCTTCGCTTAATCATGCGTTTGAACCGTATCTTCCTGTAAGACTAACCGGTCTAAGCTTATGCTTAATTAAAGACCCGTTAGCATTCTAATAAGTTATTTATACAATCATTCCAGACTAGAGCCTTCCGGTAAATGGTACCTACGCTTACTTAAGTGAATACGGCTGAGTTATTAAATTCTTACTATTTAAGACAGGAGCTAGCTCAGGTAAATACTCTTAACTTATTTTCCCTATTACGGGCTTGGGATACGGTAATATAAATACTGCATGGTCAGGTATGGGATTCAAAGACCAATAAGTCGGGAAATCCAAATAACCTGTTTTTAATTCGTATTGCTTGGCTGAAACATTGGGGATTAATGCGACCGTGTCCTGGATATCCTTGACTCATTATATTGCAATGGCCACGACTTAAGCACGGGGTGTAGGCATACACCTGACAGATGCTATATGCTAATTAATTATTTATGCCCAATAAGGGATTCCCAATAAGGGAATAGTGGTGTGTCGGTTAATCATGAACCGGCATAGATTCGGGCCCCGTATGTAGAGCAAGTTATGTAAAACTGATAACATGAGATATAGTTTGTCCCAAAGCATAAAAGATTAATTTTGCCTCTGTGCATTTTAATCAAGTATAAAAGGTTAATATTGCCTCTGTGCATTTTAATCATTGTGTCAAAATATTTTGTGCCTGGTGCATCTAAATCAATTTTTTTAAACTCTTTTCAAATGAGTCGGTTGAGTGTATTTACCAGTGAAAACTGACGTATTTTCAAAAGTCTAAGTGACAGGTACAAGTACGTAATAGGCTGGAAGCGGCTCAGGACGTTAATAAGGAATCTTGCAAGTTCTAGGCGTCTAAAGTATGTTGAACAATGTTTATATTTTCAAGATCCGCCTGTGGATCCTTTACTTTCCGTTGTAATACTTGATATTACTTTATATTCGGATTGTAATAAAATTTATCTTTTGCTTCCGCTGTGCATTTAAATATAGTGTTGTTTGACTATGATAATATCAACTACGTCACGATACTCCCCACCGGCCCCACCGGTGACACGTGGAAATCGGGGTGTGACAAACATTTACAAAATAAAGGACATTTTACGTGATTTTTAAAGACAAATGTTAAAAAGTGCAATTTATTAGTATATATACAAAGAACAATTTGTGTAATTAACTCATTTAATTTTTTCCATCTTCACATCTTAACCTCTTTTAAGTTCCAATACTACACGCCACCAGAATATCACTATAAATAACACACACGTACATACTGGTTGGATCCGGTATAAAATATCCTTAACTTAATAAACATAGGAAACTAGGTCAAACGAACTCCGATTGAGCCTGTTCTAGCAACATTAGAACCGGCTCGTCGAACCCTAACAAAAAATCCTAACCCCTTAACCCTAAACCCTAATTCTAAACCCTAAAGCTAAATGCACACTAAATTATAAACCCTAAAGGCTACAACTTAAGGTAAACCCTAAATTCTATAGCTAAACCCTAAAGTTAAAACTCTAAACCCAAAAAGCTAAACCATATAAATATTTGAGTAGAGTTCGACGAGCTAGTACGAACGCCGCTAGAATGAGATCAGTCAGAGTTCGTTTGACATGGTTTCCGACGTTTCCTTAGTTAAAATTGTTTTGTATTTGATCTTTCCCCTATACATACAAAAATGCATGCATAAATACATACATGAATCTGAACAATGAAACGATTTGTGCAGATAAGTGGAACATAATAGAATTTGGAATAAATATCAAGAGTTGAAACCGGCACACATTTAGATCTAAACACTAATTCTAAGCACACATCGAACTCGAAACCACAGCTGAAAACAAATACAAACATATAAATTTGAAAATTATATGTCGACTTAAATGCCATAATCAAACTACAAAAGGAATTAAAAGAAAGAAAGTCAAAGGAAGATGAGGAGAAGGATGGTCAATTGTGGAGTTCTGGGCCCAAACGTGCATCAGAATGTTTAAGAAAAATTGTACATGTTTTTATTGAAATGTAATCGTGCACTAAATGAGAGTCCATTTTTAATTAAGTATAACAGAGGTCTACTATTTTGGTTCTGGGCCCAAAGTAGTTTAGGTTTGAAACCCATTCGCTTTGGGTCAAAGTTAATCAAAACTAGTTTTTGGTCCTACTCGGTTCAAGTTGACACCTCTATTAATTACAATAAAAAGATGGTTATTAACAAAAAAAAAAAAAAATTTGCCAATGATGTTATGGTAACATGGTTGAGGCATCCTGGTTTTTCCTTGAAACCCGGGTTCGAGTCACACCCATTGCACGTTGGGTGGGGGCACTCCACTTGCTGGGAAGTCTTTAATGGTTTTCCCCAGTTGAACGTCGTGTCACTCTATGTGCCAGCGTGGGCCCTGTTTCAATGAACGACCATCTGGCCTTAGTGGGACCGAGCCTCCAATGAAGAGGTGCGATGAGTCAATGTAGATAATTTACCGTTCAAAAAAAATAATTTAAATAAAGTATTTTTCTATCCTATATTAGGGATAACCTTTTTAATGAATATCACTACTGTACCGAACCAATACCCATCAAGCAACATCAACTGTTAACGGCACTCACTTTTATAGTTTTCATGAGTTGCTTTAAGTATTTTTCCAATGTTGCTAAATGCACAAAGTGCGGGAAACATGTCGGTAACAGGTTAGACTAATGGGTATGGTTTGGCCCATCCTTACGGGGATGAGCCTTCACGTAGGCGCCACGTGGGCGGCTTGTGGGGGATGGGCCTCCATGAAATTTGAGGGGGATGGAGGCTCGTGTGGGATGCGGCCTCACCTCATTATTTTATAATTTTCTAAGTTTTAATTTATTAAGTTAATTAAAACTTTATAAAAATTAAAAATACAACATAAAACAACATAAATAATTTCATTTCATAACATAAAAAAAATTACATTTCATAACATAAAAAAATTACATTTCCTAAAAAAAAAATTACCGAAAAATAAAAATAAAAAATTACATTTCCTAAAAATAAAAAAACAACCTACGACGACCATTTTTTCATCACTTCTTCCTTCATCCTCCGATAAACCGCTCGTTCCTCCTCTGGAACCGAGTCGAGATCCAACCTCATAATCCTAAAATCCTCCGCTCGAGCTTGGTCGGCCGACACGGTTTTCTTGTGAGTGTATTTTTCGGCCGCGAACTGTTTGAACGAACGGAATTCGTCTATCAACTCGTCCATTTTTGCCGATGCCTTCGACCCGCCCCCTCCACCCGAGCCGCCCCCTCCACCCGAGCCGCCCCCTCCACTCGACCCGGCCCCTTTGCGCTTTCCGGCCGCCTCTTTTTTTGCTTTGTCCCTCCCGGGGGGACGTTCCGCCTCGTGAATGGGCAACACGTCCTCGTCATCTTCCGGGTCGTCGTTTATGTTGATTTGACAACGACCGGTGGAGCCTCCCGCACTATAACTTCCGGACTCGGAAGTTTTAGTCCGTTTGGCGGTTGCTACCTCATTTGGAATCGGCGCCCATTTTTGTTGTTTCTTTACTACGTTCCATGCTCGGAAGTGCGGGAAAGGCTTTGCATTTTGAGAGTCCCACTTAGCGATAGCAAGGTTAAGAATGTCCGTCTCGTTACTCCCGCTAGGAGGATTCATGATAATTTGGTTATAAATAGCGTTAAAGTTATTGATGACCTTGCTCATTTTACGCCACTTGCCCGACACGGCTTCAAAATCACGATCCGAGCTATGCTCCATAATCTCATAAAATTTAGCCGTTGCCTTCTTCCAAAAACTATCACCCGTTTGATTGTTTCCTAAATATTAAACAATAATGCATTAGTAAAAATAAAAATTTAAAACTTTTAAAATTTAAATTAAATATTTAAACTTTGGCTCATACCGATTATCGGGTTAGTAGAGGACTTAGTAACCGCCGTTGCTAGCGCCTCCTCCTCTACTTTCGTCCAAGGTCTCCCCGGTTTTCTCGAACCGCTTTTTGACGCGGTTTCGGGTACGTTTTCAACCTTCTTCCCCTTCCCCTTGTTTTTTTTTCGCTTGAGCTCTTGCGGTGGCGATTCGGGGACGACTTCATCATCATCATCGTCAAGGTTAACCGGTTGGGAAATTGGCGGTTGCGATTGGAGTTGTTCAAACGAGTTGCGTTGCATCATTTGTTGTAGCGCTTGGTATTGTTGGAGTTGTTGAACTTGAGACATTTGTGAGAATGCGTTGGGTGTTTGTTGGAAACCCGAAAAAGGAAATTGCGGAGCCCCCCACGATTGATCCATACTCGGAGTGTAAGCGGGGGTCGAAAAAAAGTTAGGTTGGTTCGGGTTGTAATTATTCGGGTTGGGGTTGTTCGGGTTGGGGTTGTTTGGGTTGAAAGGATTCATGATTTAGAGAAAAAGGTATAAAAAATATGGAGTGTTTTTATAAAAAAAGGAAGAGAATTGGAGAAGAATGGGAGTAGAAAGGATAGAAATGTATAAAAATGGTTAAGATATTGGGTATTTAAATTGAAAAATGATTTTTTTTTTTTAAATAGCCGTTTGCAACGGCTAGTGGCATGAGTGGGGCCTCGTCTGAATCGGCGTGGGTGAACCGATTGGGCCGAGCCGACCCTAAAGGGGGCGGTGTGGGGGACCGGCGCCGGTCCTAGCCGGGCCTAGCCGGCCCCCATACCCATTAGTCTTAGATTGTAAATGTGCACGTATAAAATCTTCATTGTATCATGGGTAGAGGTGTACAAAACCCCATGGCCGGCTATGATGGTGTGCGGGGAGGACTTCCGCACAAGGCCCGTGATTTCGAGGGGCACGTGATTCTTTTAAAAAATCGATATATATATATATAGGGAGCCGCTAGAATGAGAACCACCCCCAGTTATGAGAACCAATCTCCACCAATCAGATCTTGCCAACAATAAGGGCATATTGGTCTTTTACCCCAAATGTCAACTCCCATTATCTCTCTTCAATTAATTTTCTTCTCTCTCCTTGTCAGATTCATCTTCTTCAATACTCTCCATTTCTCTCTCAATTTCTCTCCCTCTCTTCAAAATGCTTCGAATGATCCTTGTTTTGGAGAAGCCCAAATCAAAACTCAAAAACAAAACAACCACACACCCTGAACTCGGCCCCATCCGCCCCACTAGCCACTGTTTCCGGCGACCACCACTAGCCAAACACCCCTGACCACCACTAGCCAAACACCCCCTGCCCTCCGGTGGCCCCAAACAACGACATATAGATCCGATTACAATCACATCGGTGTTCTTTACATGTAATTTTTAAAAGGGGGTTTTTCAAATCTCTCACTCACACCAATCGTTCTGTTGTTGAAGATGATTATGACGATAAGCTGCTGTTATTAGTGTCGATGATGATGAGAATTGACGGCGACGGCTCAGGGGATGTATTCTCCGGCCGTTTTTCTGAGGATGATGATGTTTATGTGGGGCAGACCGGTGCGGGTATTGGGGGGTTGGAGGCGGCGGCGGGTGGCGTTGGGGATGGTGGGTGGGTGGAGAGGGCCGGCGGCGGTGGCTGAGCCGGTGAAGCCGGTGATGCCGATGGTTATTTTTGGTATGTGTTCTTGATTTTTCTGGGTTTGATTTTGGGTGTTCTTGAATCTGGGTTTGATTTTGGGTGTTCTTGAATCTGATGGGTGTTCTTGATTTTTCTGGGTTTTTTTTTTTGAATCTGATGGGTGTTCTTGAATCTGATGGGTGTTCTTGGGGGTTTGACTTTCTGGGTTTGATTCTGTTGAATCTGGGCTTTGATTGTTGTTCATGTTGAATCTGGGTTTGAATGATGTTATTGTGACCCTTTTTGATCCTGTTGAATCTGCGTTTGAATGATATTCTGTTTTTTGAATGATGTTCATGTTGAATCTGGGTTTGAATGTTATTCATGTTGAATCTGGGTTGAATCTGGGTTTGAATGTTGTTCATGTTGATCTGTGGGTTTTGATTTGTGATATTTAAATATGTGGTTTTGATACGATCGACGGGGTGGCGATGATGCAAAAAAAAACCCGTAGATTTCGATGACGATGGCGCGGCAAGGACGGCGGAGGGTAGGTTTTTGATCCTGCAACCCCACTTTTGCAGCCTCTTGATTATCGGATAATCTGAGCCAAACCCCATTTTTTTTTTCGGATATACGCTTTGTTTTTTATGTTTGTTGGGTTTTTTTTTGAGGCGTCGATGATGATAACAATATATCTGAGACACCTCCCGAGTTTGCGATTTTTGGGTGCGTTCATTTTTGCGTAAAAAAAATTTGTAAAAAAAAAATAACCCGTAAACTTTTTAACGTAAAACGTAAAAACGTGAAGCGTAAAAAGTTTCACGTAAAATGTAAATTGTAAAAAGTTTTACGTAAAACGTAAAACGTTTTTCGTTTTACGTAAAACGTAAATTTTTTTTTACTAAAACGAAAAAAACGTTAACGTAAAAAACCGTTACCGTAAAAACCGTTAACGTAAAAAAACCGGTAACGTAAAAAACCTGAATTTAAAACCGTTAACGTAAAAACCGTTAACGTAAAAAACCGGCGCGTAAAACGTAAAAGGTTTTACGTAAAACGTAAAAGGTAAAAAATTTTACGTAAACCGTAAAAAGTTTTACCTAAAACGTAAAACGTAAAAAGTGTTACGTAAAACGTGAAAAAATCGGCGCGTAAAACGTAAAAAGTGTTATGTAAAAAGTAAAAAGTGTTACGTGAAAAAATCGGCGCGTAAAACGTAAAAAGTGTTACGTGAAAAAATCGGCGCGCAAAACGTAAATCGTAAAAAGTGTTAACGTAAAATGTAAAAAGTTTTTGTAAAACGTAAATCGTAAAAAGTGTTAACGTAAAACGTAAAACGTAAAAAGTAAAAAGTTCTACGTAAAACGTTAAACGTAAAAAAACTCTCGTAAAAAAAACGCTCGAAAAAAAACGGAGCGTAAAAAAACAGGGCGTAAAACGTTCCGTAAAAAAACGCTCGTAAAAAACGGGGCGTAAAAAACGTAATATAAAAATCTGTTTTTTAGTCATTAAAAAAAATTATCATTAAAATCTGAATTTTAAATATTGTTTAAATATAAAAATCTGTTTTTTAATAAAAAGCATTAAATGAATAGGACAAAAAAGACATTTAAAATAATATTTATAAAAAGACAAAAAAAACAATTTTACCTAAATACCCTTTATGAATAAAATAATAAAAACATAATAAGACAAAAAGCTTTTAATATTAATATTAACAACTTTAAATCTCATCCATCCATCTAGTTGATCAAAGGGCTAGAAAGTGGTTCTCATGGTTCTCATAACTGGATGTGGTTCTCATTTTAGCGATCCCCTATATATATATATATATATGTGTGTGTGTGTGTGTTTTTTTTTAAATATAAACACATACCAATTCTAATATAGGCCCATTATCAAATATTTTTTAATGGTTCATAATTTAGACTAGGGATGAGATCGGTACGATACCGGTACCGTACCGGTACCAATACCGTAAATACCATTACCGAAATTAAGGAAATATGGATACCGATTACCGTACCGTATTTATAGATTCGGTACCGGTATTTCGGTACTTTACCACATTGGTACCGCTTTGGTGTCATCCATTGTTTTACCTAAAAAATTACCTAAAAGAATATCATGTGCAACTCATCCATCCATTATTAACTGAACTAGAATAATATATAGAGGAATGTAAAAAAATGTAAACATATTAAATATCCATGGGTTCGACTTTTACCCAATTTCGAGTCACCATCAAGTTCGACAAAATGGATTTTTTCAACAATAGTGTTGTCTCCTTAGACTATCTACTATCATAACCCAATCCAACCCAACCTTTTAATAAAAAAATAATTTCTCTCTTTTCCACCTACACAACCCAACCCAATCTAACTTTTCACTCACATTCACAACCCAACTTAAATCATTATTTTATAAATAAAATATGAATCATAAAATAAAAGAAAATATTATAATAATAAAAAGGCAAACAAAAAATATTATAATAATCAATTCTAAGATTGCAACCTTTGGTTGCTAGGATGAACGGTTCGTGACACTATTTAATATTTTAATATTTTAAAAATGAAAAAGTAGTTTGTCTTATTTGAATGTGGCAACCGGTTGTGAGAAATGTTTGTGATAGTGGGTAGTCTTACACAACCAAACACGAAGATATTAAAAATCTAAAAATAAGAAAATATATATTGATAATTTATAACTAAACCATTAAAATATTTACTTACTTCAATGGATTCCATGCTTTTTACCGATAATTATTAAATTCGGTATTAATACCGGTATTTACCGAAAAATACCGGTACCGATACCGCTTTTTACCGATACCGAATTTTGAAAAATCTATTACCGATACCGGTACCGTTTATGATCGGTACGGTACGGCATCGGTACGGTACCGGTATTTCGGTAAAAAATCTCATCCCTAATTTAGACCACTACACATTAGGTTTATTGCCAAATACTAATATGATTTTAATAAAAATTATAACACACAACGGCTATTTCATGGACTCCTGGAATCTCAAAGGACGAGACGAACAAACTCATCGGAGCAACGAATAGTCGAACATCATCACTTCATCAAAACTTCGCTGAATCGCTGGGCCTGTGTCACACCCCCAAAATACCACATGCGGAAACACCGCGGGGCGTGTGACGTACCAGGATCCAGCCACCAATCACATTGAACCTCAACATTGTATTAGATAAAAAGTTTCCATTCATTTCATAAATAATTCCAAAACACAACTTAAACCAAATTCGTTCAGCGGAAGCATAATGTAAATAGTTATTCAAGTGTTTCAAAACAATGTGCAATAATCATTAAACTTGTATCCAAGAGCTACGACCCATGACCACTCCAGCACTCCCAGATAGCAAGTTCCATCCGTGAATCTAACGACCTGCAAGCATGCAGACAAGTGTGTCAGACGACACTGGTGAGTTCAAAGTTTGCTAACACGTTTTAGTTACCAGATATAAGTATAAAACATTTCAAAGATTTGTTGTTGTTAATAACTCGATTACCACCGATGGCTCCATATTATTTACCCTATTCCCCAATGCCTCTATCAAAGCAATGGTCAAGACTGGGGTCATTAGTTCACGCCCGTCCTCCCCGGTACGGTGTGAGGGTGCCAAACCTAAATAGCGCTATTAACTAATACCCCGTTGCCTCCCCGGCAACAAATCGGTAGAAAGGACTTAAATGATAGATATGAGTGTACTAACTAACATGCCAAGTTTAACATTCCAGTCAAACCCAATAACCCGACATTCCTCCCCGGAACGTTTACCAGATGTCCCTCCCCGGGACGCATGCTTGGAAGAAGAGCAGTGAACTCACCTTAGATTTGCTCGGTATAAAAAGGTACTCGTTCTAGTTAGCCAACCAACCCTACTGTGGTTACCAAGTGAAGTCAGTTTCATAATCGTTCAAGTCACGTAATTTCACAACTTGCATTCATCACAAAGATTATCACATATCACATAGCATAGACTCATCCTCATACATTCATCATCATACACATATACATTGCATAAACTGTTCTGTTCATTTGTTTACATGTAACATCTTCCACGAAGAACCATATTTCGTGGTGCATCATTACGGCGAAAGACCCTCTTGGCGAAGAACTATCCTTCATCGAGGATACATATGACGAAAGACCCTAGTGTTTAGTCAACATCTAGTCGACGAAGGACCATATTCTTCGTCGACCCGTGTTCTTCGTCGGGGCGTCTTTCGTCGCTGCCTACAACAGTCAGTTACATTCCCCTATAATCCAGTAACAACAGTTAAAAATTCCTTGGGCATGATCATCGGATCAAACAACAGTTATTTTCCAAGTTCAACAAACCCTAATTGCTATTCATCATCACTCTAATAACATCACAACATTTAACATCTAATACATGCCCTAAATCATAAAATAACCATATACGATCCAGAATATAACATATATGTACCCGATAATCAGATCAAATTAACACAGAATACAATCAGTCAGGCGGTTTCATGAGCACTCAATAACGATCGTTCCTTTAGATTAAACCCAAGTGGTTTCATTAATAATTCTTATTAACATACAACCCTACTTCATCATGTATCGATACGATTTCACACCCTATCATGTAACCACATAATCACATATAACCAGAGAATCGAGTAAAACAGTGATAACGACAACTAACCGAGATGGATAAGACGAAAATCAAGAAGCTTCAAGGACGAACTATGGCAGCCGTCGAGTGCAAGGAAAGGAGAGAAAAGTTCTAGGGTTTTACGTTGGTTCTAAGTTTCGCAGATTATAAGGAGTTACAAATAACAGCAGCCCATTCTGGGCCTCGAACGACCTGGGCCGAAGCCCCTTCTCGTCGAAGAACCTGCTCGACGAAGAACCCATTCTTCGTCGAGACTAAAGATGGCGAAAAAACCCTTTCTTCGTCGAGTGAGATTTGCGGCGAAAAACATTAAATAAACTATATTTAATATTTTCACATTTAACAACCCAGCTTTACACATTAACATTTAACATTCAAATAACTACACACAACATCACATAGACGAATTGAAATCAAAAAAGGATTATGAAAAAAGTGATTCGTAGGAAAAAGGATCTTGAAATCTCGGGTTGTCACATCATCCCCAACTTGAAAGAAATTTCGTCCCGAAATTTGATAAGCAATCCCAAACCAGCAAGGTGTTAGATCAGGATGACTATGGATTTTCCCCAGGTGCCACATCATCCCCAACTTGAAAGGGAATTTCGTCCCAAAATTCACTAGTTGCATCAGATTTAGATTTGTCAGTTGGAAATAAGTGAGGGTACTTGAGCTTCATCTGATCCTCGCGTTCCCATGTGAACTCCGGTATACGTATTGAGTTTCAACGAACCCTCACGATCGGAATTCGACTATGCTTACGGACCTTGACCTCCCAGTCCATAATTTCTATTGGTTCTTCGACAAACTGTAATTTGTCGTCTTCAACTCTTGAAACGGTACCACAAGTGTTTCATCGGACAAACACTTCTTTAGTTCTGACGCGTGGAAGACATCATGGACGTTACCCAACTCAGCAGGTAACTCGAGCTTGTAGGCCACTTTACCGATTCGTTCCAGATTTTTGAATGGCCCGACATAACGAGGATTGAGCTTACCGCGTTTCCCAAACTGTACCACACCCTTCCAGGGTGAGACTTTCAACATAACTCGATCGCCTACTGCGAACTCCAGGGGTTTCCTACGCTGGTCTGCGTAGATTTTCTGACGGTCACGCGCTGCCGCCATACGATTTCCGATCTGAACAATTTTCTCTGAAGTTTCAAGCACAAGTTCCAGGCCTGTGATCTGGCTGTCACCCACCTCAGCCCAACAGAGAGGTGAACGACATTTCCGTCCGTACAATGCTTCGAATGGAGCTGCCTGGATACTGGTATGGTAGCTATTGTTATAAGAAAACTCTATCATAGGCAAGTTTTTCTCCCAACCCTTGCCAAAATCAATCACACACGCTCGCAGCATGTCTTCAAGTGTCTGGATGGTCCGTTCACTTTGACCATCCGTCTGTGGGTGATAAGCAGTGCTCATGTCAAGGCGTGAGCTGAATGATTTGTGCATCGACAGCCACAAATCCGAAATGAAACGCGGGTCACGATCAGAGATAATAGAGGTCGGCACCCCGTGCCTAGAAACCACTTCCTTCAGATAGACAGCTGCAAGTTGTGATAACTTATCCGTTTCCTTGATTGCTAGAAAATGTGCTGACTTCGTGAGACGATCAACGATCACCCAGATGGTATCGTTTCCGTTTTGAGTTCTAGGTAGCCCAGTGACAAAATCCATGGCAATCTGCTCCCATTTCCACATGGGTATTTCTGGTTGCTGAAGTAGACCCGAGGGTTTCTGGTATTCCACTTTAACTTTAGCACAAGTCAGACACTTACCCACATAAGTCGCGATGTGAGCCTTCATCTTCGGCCACCAGTACAAAACTTTGAGGTCCTGATACATCTTATCCGAACCCGGATGAACAGAGTATCGGGATTTGTGCGCTTCGTCCATCACAAGTTCTCTAAGATTTCCAAACGAAGGGATCCATACTCGTTCCATGAAATAAAGAATACCATCAGATCTCTCTACAAGTCATTTTTCCATGCCTCTCAAGTACTCTGCTTCAATGTTTCCCTCTTTCAACACTTCAGTTTGTGCAGAACGGATCTGGTTAGGCAAATTAGATTGGATAGTGAGCTGCAAGGCGCGAACACGTTTGGGTTTTGATTCCTTTCGACTGAGGGCATCAGCTACAACGTTAGCCTTACCAGGATGATACTTGATTGCACAGTCGTAGTCGTTCAAAAGTTCTACCCAGCGACGTTGTCGCATATTCAATTCCTTCTAGTCAAAGATATGCTGGAGGCTCCTATGGTCGGTATAAATAGTGCATTTAGTATCGTACAGGTAACGCCTCCATATTTTGAGCGCAAACACCACAACTCCCAACTCTAAGTCATGTGTCGTGTAATTTATCTCGTGAACCTTCAACTGTCGAGAAGCGTAGGCTATCACCTTCTCGCGTTGCATCAACACGCAACCGAGGCCCTGAATGGAAGCATCACAATATACCACAAAATCTTCTGTACCTTCAGGTAAAGACAAGATCGGTGCACTGCAGAGTTTCTGTTTTAACAACTGGAAAGCCTCTTCTTGTTTCGTTCCCTATAAGTATTCAACACCTTTCTGTGTTAACGAGGTAAGAGGTTGAGTGATCTTCGAGAAGTCTTTAATAAATCTGCGATAGTACCCAGCGAGACCAAGAAATTGTCGCACCTCCGAAGGAGTCTTCGGTGCCGCCCAATTTCTGATAACATCAATATTAGCAGGATCACGTGTATCCCTGATTCGTTAACAATGTGGCCAAGGAAGTGTACCTCTCGAATCCAGAAGTCACACTTAGAGAATTTCGCGTAGAGCTGCTCCTTCCTCAGAAGCTCCAAAATAAGACGCAGGTGTCGCTCGTGATCTTCCTTGCTCTTTGAGTATATCAGAATATCGTCGATAAACACGATAACAAAGTCGTAGAGATAGGGTTTGTATACACGGTTCATGAGGTCCATGAAGACCGCTGGTGCGTTCGTCAACCCAAACAGCATAACTAAAAACTCATAGTGCCCACACCGCGTTCGAAAAGCCATTTTAGGAACATCCTCCTCTCGGACTCTCATCTGATGATAGCCCGATCTTAAATCGATTTTCGAGTAAAAACTTGACCCTTGCAACTGGTCAAACAGATCGTCGATACATGGCAGAGGATAACGGTTCTTCATAGTCACCTTGTTGAGTTCCCGATAATCAATGCACATACGAAAGGACCCGTGTTTCTTCTTCACAAACAGAACTGGGGCTCTCCAAGGCGAAGAACTGGGTCGGATAAAACCTCTATCCAACAGTTCTTGAATTTGATTAGATAGCTCTTGCGACTCCCCAGGTGCAAGATGATAAGGAGCTCGAGCAATCGGAGCTGCTCCTGGTGTAAGATCAATCTGAAATTCCACTTGACGGTGAGGAGGTAATGTTAGTGCATGCGTCTGTCGACTTCGTCTTGTATCGAGTCTAGGATTAGAATTGTTAGATCAGGGTGTATTGTATGAGAAAATAGGAGGTTTTAAGGTGTGTTTAAGGTGATTTCGCTTGAAGGAAGCCATTCCTCTTGAAAGTGTCTTTGACAGTTTCAAGCGAAATCAACTAACTTGATTTCGCTTGAACTAAATCTGGTAACTCTCAAGCGAAATCCCTAGCCCTATATATAGTCTTCAAACTGAATCAGTTATAGAATTCTGGATTTGGATACCGAGGTGATGCCGGTTTATCCTGTGATTGTAATCAGTGTTATATCAATCAAAACAGTGTTTAAAGTGAATTACAAGTTGTGTCTAAGTCTATTTCTTATTTACCGCATCTGAAATAGATCAAAACTTCTCTGAACGACTTGTTCGGGTCACGTACATGATCCTACAACTGGTATCAGAGCTCAGGAGGAGGAGTTCTGCAGATTACAACCTGTTTTCATTGTGTTTTCTTACTTCTACACTTTCTTTCTTCAATAGAACAAGATTTAACGATCAAAATCAGCCAAATTTTTCACAGATTGTGTAAAACTGCATATTAAGAAACCTTTGAGAAAATCAGATTAAATTTCAGACTAAATCAGATAAAAATGGACCTAAAACCAGATTCCACTTGAACGAATCTTCAGGTTTCGCTTGAAAAAGTGTTGCAATTTCAAGCGAAATAATAGTTTTCGCTTGAAATACCACTGGTTTCGCTTGAGAAGATCATTCACTTGATTTCACTTGAAAGTTCTAATCTGATTTCGCTTCAAACAAATATTTCTCTTGAATCAACATTATATTTGAAAATCTTGATTTTGCTTGAAGGTTGTTTGCAGGTTATTTCGCTTGAAGGTGGTATTTCGCTTGAAAGTGACTGTGTTTGAGAAAAAGTTTACGAAATCATGAGTGAAGAATTTTATAACGCGTTTGCAACATCCCCGACTACTCCGGCTACCATTGCTCAAAATATGAACTTGGAAAATGAAACTGGAACTACTCAAAAACCCCCAAAGCTAATGAGCATTGAGGAGTATTACGGATGGAAAGATCGGTTTGAGAACTGGGTTCAAGCAAACCATTTGAGATCTTGGGAGTGTATTTTGAAGAAGTATGTTTTACCACGTACTGATCTGCAAGTTGAGAAAGAAATCTCTGAATTTTCCGATCAAGAACGAGACATGTACAGAGCTGAAAAGATGATGATTAGTCTGCTTCAGCAAGCTATTAAAGAAGACATATTTATTCTGCTTTAACATGACAAAACTTCAAAATCAATTTGGGATGCACTTAAAATTAAATTTGAGGGTAGTGAAAATATGATTAAGAGTAAAAAGGCACTGCTTAAGAAAGAATTTGATCTATTCACTAGTTTGCCCAGGGAAGATACAAAGAAGCTGATTGAACGATATTCCCACTTAGTGCGATCCATGTCAATGTTAAGCATAACCAAAGATCGTGAAGAATGGGTCGACAAGTTAGCTGACGCTTTACCGCAAAAAGAGTGGGGTACTTACTTGATGATTTTGAAGAACACTGGGGTGTATGATGGGTTAACAATTTCTCAGCTCATCGAGAAACTTGAAGGTCAAGATCTGGAACAACAGAAGATTGCGAGGATAAACAATCCAAGTGGTCAACAAGACGTGAAAATGTATTACAAAGGCAGTGTTCCAGAAGTTGAAAGAAGCCCGAAGATTCAAACTGCTTTTAGTGCGGGAGACTCATCGGAAAAAGTTGATCAAAGTTCAAACAAAAGTAGTGGTTTCTCTTCATACCCAAGTGTTAATCCAAAAGATTCAACTAAAAGCTTTCATTCTGAGAGTTCTAAAAGTGGAAATGGATATGTGATACAATGCAACATTGCTTTGAATCTTCCTGATGGTCAAAGTTTCTCTGAAGAAGTTGCGAAAGATCACATGGCTTTACTTGGTTCTGTGCTACTATCCTATGAAGGCTTGGTTGCAGGAAGGATCGGAAATCCTATGCTAACCAAGGAGGATTACGATCAGATAGACGCTGAAGAAATGGAACGAATGGACATTAAATGGTGTCTAGCTAGTGTCCTTAGAAGAACTGAAAAGTTCAAACTGATTACTGGAAGAAATGACTTTCTTGATGCACATGTTTCTACTTTAGGTTTTGATAAATCTAAAGTTTCTTGTTTTCGATGCAGGGAGAAAGGTCATTTCAAGAGAAAATGCAAGAATAGAGAGGCAAGTGATGCAAAGAATCCGTTTGGAAAAGATGACTATTATCGGAAAGCCATATATCAACAAGTTGGTCAACAACAACAGCAAGAACCACAAGTGGCTCATGGTAGAAAAGTGATCGAGGATTCAAAGAGAGCATGTTTAGTGAATCAAGAAGATTTTAGCTGGAACAAATACATTTCATCCGATAGCAAAGCATGCTTAATCAGTCAAGATGATGAAAGGTTACCTGAAGGATTCAGCTGGGATATGTTTGCGGATGAGAATGGGAATTTTAAAGCTTTCATTTCTAAGATTGTGAAAGAACCAGATATGTTTACCGAGTGGATGAAATCTATTGGTGTTAGTGTGAAGAATGAAGATGAAAATCTGTTTCATCAGATGAAAGCTCAGAAAGATCAGATGAGAGTTCAGAAAGAGAAATTGTATTTGATAAAACACCATCTGATTCTGGTTCTATGGATGATAATTCTGACAAATCAGTAGAGTTTGATCAATCACCAACTAATGACAGTAGTGATGATGAAGAAGAAAAAATATTAATATTGCAAAATCTCATCTTTCTCCTGAAAGTTTTCATTTTTATTTTGCAGATCGATTGGAGAAGTTGAAGGAGAAACGAGCTGCAAAAGAACAAAATCAAATGAAGTCTGAAAGCGAAAAGGATGAGATAGTTCAAAAGGAAGAAGTTAAAATTGTTGTTGAGGAGGTTGTTGAAACAACAAAGGTAACTGAAGCAGAAAAAGTGGTTGAGGTGGTGAAAACAATTGAAGTAGAAAAGATTGTGGAAGTCATCAAGCCTTGCTCAAAGTGTTTAGAACCATGCAAGGAATGTGCTGCAAAAGACGAGAAGCTAGCTGAGTTTGAGAAGATGAAAGAACAATTACTGTTCAATCTTAACTATGTAAATGAGTCTTATGATGTTCTAAACAGAACAGAAACTGGTCTTCAAAAGACAAACTCTGAAAATGAAAAAGCTTTGACGATGATGAATGCAACGATGATGACGAAGCAGAAAGCCATTAACTTCTACATCGAAGAAAGTGCAAAGTGGAAGCAAGAGTTGGAGACCGAGAAAATTGAGAATGAGAGGATCAGACGCTTATTACAAAGTTATTCTAGTTCTGATTATCTTATTGATCGAATTTATCCAACTGTTGCAGGTTTCGAAGCATTTCAGGATGACAAGCCAAAGAAGGAAGATACTGGTAAGAAACCGACTATTAGCTATAACAAGTGTCTGCCTCCGATCTGGGAAGGTTATTCTCCCAGAAAACCAAATGAGGAGCAAGTTCAAAAGGCAGTCAATATAAAACTGAAGTCTGATATAACCGATGAATTACCAGAAAACATTGACGTCACTTTCACAACGTCTGACACTGATCATGAGTCTGAGTTAATAAAAAAGGTGGTCGATCAGGTGTTGGATACAGATGAGGAGTCTGAGTCAAAGTCTGAGTCTGGTGGTTCAAGTTCGTCGATCAACAGTCCAAAATCGCCGGTTAAAAGGGCTTATAGTAAAGAGTTTTTGTTATCAAAATCTAATTTGAATGAGGAAACATTTGAAGTCGCATACACTTTGAATGATTCTGACAAATTATATTCTGACAAAGAGTTTCCAATAAGAAGTGTTAGATTTGAAATGATCAAAAAGGTTTTCAAAATGACAGAAATAAATATTTCTGAAATAAAAGATTTAAATCTTACTGGAAAACCTAAAAATACACTTCAAGAGTTCAACAGCGATTAAACAAGAAAAAAGGTTACAATTCTGGTTCTAGTTTTCAAAAGAAACCAAACCATAATGGTAATTTCAAAAAGAAAGGTTTAGGTTTTATTCCATCTGAAAATTATAAAAATGAGAAAAATTCTAAAACAAAAACAGAATTTGTTTCAGGTGGAAGTGCTGAGGAAGAACAGAAGAAACCATTCTGGAGACAATCAAACCAGGAGTTTCTTGCTGAAAAGAAAAGTAAAGGAACTGGAGTTTTTCACAGAAAGGATACTCGAATCTGTTTCAAATGCAATGAAGCTGGTCACATTGCATCAAATTGTTCGTTGAATACAAAGGAAAAACAGGGAGTATCTAAAAAACTTAAAGAAAAAGCTGTCGATATTGAACCACCAACTGAAAAATTCAAAATTTTTGAGAATTCGACTTATGAAGTTGGTGAGTGTTCAAAGAAAATTTTTTACAAAAAGAAAGCCAAAGACAACCAAATGTGGGTTGTTAAAATTTCTGAGATAGTTGACGATAAATCTGGTTCCACAAAGCCAGAAGAGCCACAAGTTGAGATTAAAGAAGTAAAATATGTGACTTCAATGGATGATGTTAAAATTCCATCATTGAAGAATGAAAGTGTTAAACAAAAGGTTGGTAATGTGGAGATCTCGAATCAATTTTATTCTGAGAAGAATGAATTTGATGTTGAGAAAACTTTTAATGGAAATGTGAAGAAAATTTTTGGGAAGATGATTGATGGGAAAGTAAAAGGGGTTAAAGATTTTTATGCTACAAAGAAAGCAACTTATAACCCTACTGAACAAGAGTTAAAAACACCCAAGGTTGGTAAGACTTGGGTGGAAATTTTGTTTCCTTGAAAATCTGGACTTGCCGGAGATCCCAAGTCTGTAATCGTGGATCAGGAATCGGCATATTTCTTGATAATTGATGTTGTGAATGAATTTTATAAAGGTTAAATTTTTACAGGTCAAGTATGACTTGCCGGAGCTTCCAGGTTGGTAAGTGTGAAGCAGGAATCGGCATCTTTATTGGTAAAATGATTTTGTGTAGATGTGGTATTCCTACAAGTGGTAAATCAGGGACATTAAGTTGTCCTTGATTTTCTTACAAGTGGTACAGAAGTTTGTTCTGACATAGTGATTACTCAAGGTCATTAATTTGAACTTGATGTAATTCTTATACAAGTGGTTGAAACCAAAGAAATGATGACACCCCTAACTTACAAGTGGTAAAATCAGCAAAACTTATTTTCCGGAAAAATCATTTTGGTTAAAACAAACTTAAGTGTTTTGAAATCATAATGAGAAAATAGTTTGTTTTAAGGGGGAGTTCTGATTGTTTATGTCAAGTGGATGGCGATTTGAAGCAATTCGATATCGGTTGTCAAATTTTCTTGTATAGGTTGGTTTCAAATTTCCTTTAATGTGTTTGAATTTTAGGGGGAGTAAGAATTTTCAGAAAATCCAAAAACATTTGAAAATTTGAAAAAGACAAAAACATGATAAAATTCAAAATGAGTTTGTTGTGAAAAAGAGGAAATGATAGTACATCAGTAGATAGTTACAGTATGCTATAGAAATGTATTGTTTAAATAGAGTTAAACGGTCTCACTGATGATATGCCGATAGGTTTTTACACATTTAGTAAGCTTTTTCGGGATATAAACTTAAATTCAAACTTGCTTATTTCGTGGGGAACACTACTTGGATATATAGGTAACCCCTGAAACCTCGTTTGAAAGATCCCTCTTTCTGAGATACTAGGTCTTTATGCTCAGTGATATCTGGGGTATTATCCCGGGACTTCTGATTTTGCGGAAGCAATGGCCTAGTCCCCGGAGAATTCTTTCTGCTTGCTTGAAAAATAGCGTCGCCCTCAGCAAAATGATGAAACAATAAAATTGATAATCATTGTTGTTGTAAAAAAGATCCTCTAAAGGGGACACACCAAAAGTCGAGTCGTGATCTCTCTGCTGAACGGTAGTTCTGACCTGAGCTCTCACGGTTTCGTACTGTTTCATAATTTATCCCCTTACAGATATCATCTGTGGTATACTCACCTGTAAGACTGAATATTGGGATCTGGATACGGGAGTATATTCAAGAGGTGGGACACATGAATGAGTTTAAGTTCTTAATACACCTAACTCATATCCTGAATCAGTTGAAATTTGTGTGAAAATTTAAGTGGATCAGTATATCGGCAATCTAAGTGAATTGTTTAATTCTTAATGTGTAACTAAGCTCAACGGTACTTGTGACTTGTCAAAAACTGATATGATCCTCTTACACAAACTCGAAAAAAAATAGTGTCTGTAAATATTTCTTTACTGCATTTCATTTCATTAAAAATCCAAAAAGATTTTAGTGTGTTTTAGCATAAATTTTGAAAAATACAAAAAGATTTTCGACAACTGATGTTGGAGAGCTGATTTTCAAAATCTCAAGTGCTAAACATGATGAGCATGTGGTGAGGGAGATTGTGTTTAATTGAGAAAAATTTTTAAATATTTTTCAGTACAAGTGGTCATCTGAGGTTTCTATCATTGATAAATAATTCTGGTTTAATTTGAGAGGGAATCTTTATAGATAAATTTGTCAAATGTTAAATTTGTGAAATTTATTTTTGGGTAGAGAATGTGCAGGTGTAGCCAGGTTTCGATTCTGAATCTGAAGATAGAGTGCCAAGGTTCCGATACCTGAGGACTATGTGATTTCAACAAGCCAGACTGGGGAGTCTGAAGACATTTGTGGAAAGAGCTAAGAACTAGGTTGTGATTCTGGAAGAAAGAGAAGAAAGAGATAAAGTTTAAGGATGCTTACATGTTCAGACTGATAAAGACTGAAGACGTTGAAGACTCGACACTTTAAGACTCGTCAACATTCGAGGGGGAGTTTGTTAGTGCATGCGTCTGTCGACTTCGTCTTGTATCGAGTCTAGGATTAGTATTGTTAGATCAGGGTGTGTTGTATGAGAAAATAGGAGGTTTTAAGGTGTGTTTAAGGTGATTTCGCTTGAAGGAAGCCATTTCTCTTGAAAGTGTCTTTGACAGTTTCAAGCGAAATCAACTAACTTGATTTCGCTTGAACTGAATCTGGTAACTCTCAAGCGAAGTCCCTAGCCCTATATATAGTCTTCAAGCTGAATCAGTTATAGAATTCTGGATTTGGATACCGAGGTACTTCCGGTTTATCCTGTGATTGTAATCAGTGTTATATCAATCAAAACAGTGTTTAAAGTGAATTACAAGCTGTGTCTAAGTCTATTTCTTATTTTCCGCATCTGAAATAGATCAAAACTTCTCTGAACGACTTGTTCGGGTCACGTACACGATCCTACAGGTAAACCAGGAAGTTCCTCAGGAAACACATCGGAAAACTCACGAACCACTGGCAGGTCTTCGATCTTCTTCTCTTCAGACAGGGTATCAGTAACAAGTGCTAGAATAGCAGGATACCCCTTTCGTAGACACTTCTGAGCTTTCATAGCTGTGATAATGCCAACCATCGCACCACTACGATGTCCTTGAACCGCTAGGGATTCTCCACTGGGGAGAGGAATACGCACGGTTTTCTCTTTACAGAGAATTTCAGCTTGATGCTTAGACAACCAATCCATACCAACCACTACATCAAAACTACCGAGGGTAACAGGAAGGAGGTCAATATCAAACACTTGACCCACAATATCTAGTTTACATCCCATAAGAACGTGTGAGGCTTCAATTGTTTTACCATCGGCTAATTCTACTACATGCTTAGCTTCTAGAGGTGTTGGAGCTAACCTTAATCGCTGACTGAACTCTAGAGACACATAACTCCAATCGGCACCGGAATAAAATAATACAGAAGCAAAGAGGTTGTTCACAGAAAACGTACCAGTCACGACATTTCCGTCATTCCTAGCGTCACCCGCACCAATCGTAAATGCCCTTCCACGAGCACCATTGTCCCCATTGTTGCCATTATTGTTGTTCCCAGCATTGTTGTTGTTCTGACGGTTGTTGTTATCGTTGGCATTCTGATTCAGCTGAGGGCAATCCCGTTTAAGGTGACCCTCATCCCCACACTCGAAACACCCCTTCCTAAAGCCTTGGTTCTGATGGGGCTGTTGCCTTTGCTGTTGCTGATGCTGCCAATTCTGCTGCTGATTCTGATGCTGTTGTTGCTTTGGGAAAGGAGCTCTACAGTCTTTTGCCATATGACCCACCTTATCACACCTACGGCAAGCTCGGACGCATGGTCCATGATGATGATAACCACACTTGTTGCACTTTGGCTTCCTACCAACGTAGGAGCCTTGACTCTAATTGCTGCCCTGGCCTTGATTAATTGAGGACGACTGACTGAAACTACGGTTATTGCTGTTGTCAGGCCTTTTCTGAGATTGACTTGCACTGGTTGTTTTGTCAGCATCGTTCCATTTACGCTTGTTATCACTAGCAGGTGTGGTAGCTATAGCAGCAGGGGTACTAGCAGAAACACAGGGCCGTAGCGAACCTCGCTCGACCTCTTGGTCAGTAATCTTGTGTGCTAAACAGATGATCTGGGGCAGATTGTTAAGGTTTGTAGCAGTGACTAAACTCTTTACTGATGGTGCCAGGCCTTTGATGTACAACTCAATTCTTCTAGGTGGAGGTCGAGACAAATTAGGGCACATATTTGCTAGTTCATGAGATCGTTTCGTGTAAGCCTCGATCTCGGACCCTTCCATCTTCAAATTGTAGTACTCATTCTCAAGCTTCTGAATCTCGTCACGAGGACAGTACTCCTCCCGCATCAACTCCTTAAAATCATCCCATGTCGTTGCATTAGTCATTTCGAAGCCCAAAACCCGAATGTTTATATTGTCGTATGTTCCTATAGGACATATCATGAAATAAATAACTAGGCTATTTAACCTAGTTAAAAAGGGGTAGCTAAAAATAATAAAGGAATGAACCCTTAGGGGGCAAACATGTTAAAATGGAACTTGAATGGTTAATTAGGGTTAAAACACAAACACACACACACTCAGGTGTGTGTGTCGCGTGGATCAGGAAGGAGAAAAGGGGGAAACCCCTAATCATCATAAATTTAGCAAATTCAAGCCCTAGATGTGATCTTAAGTCCATGCATGTCTCGATTTTGGATCTTCTATGCATTCTTGAACACAAGGTAAGTAGAATTTTGGTGTTTGATGACTTTGAATATGATGGGTCATGTTGAAAATCGTGAATTAGTATGAAATTGAGTATGAGTAGGTGTTAATGTCATGATATAGAACCAAGATTATACATGGTTTGGGCTAATTTGATGATTAGAGGTGAAACCCATTTGTTTTGGTAAGAATGATGACTTAAATGATCATCCATGTTTAATTAATCATGGTTATTCATGTATTATGATGGATATGATAGATTCTTGTTAGAAGAATTGAAAGAAATATGATACTAGTATGTTTGATGTTTATGCATGAATGATTCATGTTGATTAGAAGGAGGAATTCAATGAATTATGTATGAGATTAGAAGGATGTGCATGAACTAGTTGTACCCTATGCTTAGGAGGTAGTACACGTATAATAGTATGATGAATTTGAGATTTGATCACTTGTAGGTGATTAACAAAGTAAGTTATGAAGTGGGTTTTGATTATATGATAGAAATGATGATATGCTTATGTTAATGATGTTTGAAGTCATATATGTCTTTGAATGTTTAAAGAAATCGGATAAGAAATGATAGATTAGCATGTTATAAGGTTAAGTGATAAATTTAATATAAGATCCGTGTGATAAAAAGGTTGTGATGAATAATGGATAAGCTAACTATCTTGAGAATGATATATGATAGTTGATGCTTGGTAAGCGACATGGAAGATTGGGAAAGAAGCGGGTCAAACGGGACTAATGCGCACGGGAAGCATATTCGGATGCAACGTAAGTAAAGCTTACACCCCTTTTTGTAGAATATCTATTCAATGTATAGATTACGGACATAGTAAATATGTGAATTATTAAATATGTGAATTATGATGTTCCGACAAGTTTTGGTATGGGCCAGAACATGTGGTTATGTTAAGAAACTAAGCTTGATGGTTAAAAAGGGTAAAAAGGGCATCATGGTAATTTTGGTTGCAAGTTAACGAAAGAATAAGTTATACATGGAAGGGGTAACGAATAACTAAAATCCCACAAGGATAAAAAGGATATTTAGACTTAACGGGTCGAATGGTGAAGATGTCACCATTTGGCGTTATCGACTAATGAATTTTTTTGTTAAGTATTATGAATTCACAGAATGTATAGCAAAAGGATTTGCGTTGCTATTATCTAGCAATTTAGCGGAAGAAGTATTAAAACGGGTCATAGCATTGATTCGAGCCAGGTATGTATGAGTAGAGTCGTTGCTAAGTCATAGGATTGGGTAAATAGGTAAGGAAGTCCTTTGTTGTAAAGGATGGGTCAAAGTTGACCAGAACGCCCTTGTTAGTACATGCATCTGTCAACTTCGTCTTGGATCGAGTTTTAGACTAGATTGTATAGATCAGGGCTCGTAGATCGAGAAAATAGGAGAATTTATGTGTTTAAAAAGCTGATTTCGCTCCTAATGTTAATTCCGCCGAAATGTCATATGGACACTTTCGAGCAGAATCACAATCATGCTAATTCCGCTCCAACCGTTATTATGTCATTACGAGCGGAATCAGGACACTATATATAGGTCCTCAGGAGCGAAATCATTAGAAGAGTCCTTGTATTCCATATCGAAGTGTTGCCGGTGTGAGATTTGATTGTAAACAACGTCAGATCAATACAATCAGTAGTTAAAGTGAAGATTTAGCTATTTCTACCTTTGTTTCTTAGTTTCCGCCTCTGAAACGAAGAAAAACTCCTCTGAACGACTCATTCGGGTTCGTACACGATCCTACAAGTGGTATCAGAGCTCAGGAGGAGGAGTTCTGCAGAGATTAGCCGGATTTCATCGAAACTTCTTACTTCTACACCTTCTTTCTTCATCAGAACGAGATTTAATGGTTAAAAGTGGTTTAAATTTTCACAGACTGTTTAAAAGTGACTATTAACAAATCCCTGAAAGTTTGAGACTAAAATTCACAGTAAAAATGGGTAAAAATGATGTGCGAACTGATTCCGCTCATCATACGTTCTGATTCCGCTCCAAATTGTATGATTCAGTTTCAAAAGTCTGATTTCGCTCCAAAACTTGCTGTTGATTCCGCTCCAGGCTGCCAATCTCTTGAATTTCGCTCCAAAATCAGTGGTGTTTTCGCTCCAGAGCTACAAAATTTTGATTTCGCTCTAGGATGTTAAACTTGTGATTTCGCTCAAACACATGTCTTGATTCCGCTCCATAGCTACTAATTTCAGATTCCGCTCCAAGTGTACAAATTGGTGATTTTGATCAAGAAGGGTTGTTTGTTATTTTGCTTGAACCTGATACTAGTTAATTCCGCTCTAAAGTGACTGTTTTTGTAAAACGTGATACATCATCATGAGTGAAGAGTTCTACAATGCGTTCGCTTCATCTTCGACTACTCTGGCTTCTATTGCTCATAATATGAATTTGGAAAACGAGACTGGAATGTTACAAAAGCCCCCGAAACTAATGAGTATTGAAGAATATTACGGGTGGAAAGACAGATTCGAAAACTGGGTCCAGGCAAATCATCTTAGGTCATGGGAGTGTATTCTGAAGAAATATGTTTTACCTCGTACTGATTTGCAAGTTGTGAAAACAATTTCTGAGTTTAGTGATCAAGAACGAGATATGTATCGTGCTGAAAAGATGATGATTAGTCTATTACAGCAGGCAATCAAAGAAGACATTTTCATTCTACTTCAGCATGATAAAACTTCAAAGTCAATCTGGGATGCTCTACGTGTTAAGTTTGAGGGAAGTGAGAACATGATTAAGAGCAAGAAGGCGTTGCTCAAGAAAGAGTTTGATTTGTTCAGTAGTTTACCGGGAGAAGACACGAAGAAGCTGATTGAACGTTACTGCCACTTGGTGTGATCTATGTCGATGATTGGTATAACCAAATATCTTGATGAGTGGGTAGACAAGTTAGCGGACGCTTTACTGCAAAAGGAGTGGGGTACATATTTGATGATTCTAAAGAATACGGGTGTTTATGATGGATTGACTATTTCTCAGTTCATTGAGAAGATTGAAAGTTAGGATTTGGAACAGCAAAAGATCGCAAGGATGAACAGTTCGAGTGGTCAACAGGATGTAAAAATGTACTACAAAGGCAGTGTTCCAGAAATTGAAAGAAGCCCAAAGATACAAACTGCATTTAGTGCGAGAGATTCTACTGAAAATGTTGATTAAAGTCCTAAAAGCAGTAGTGGTTTCTCTTCATACCCGAGTGTTAATCCAAAGAGCACAACTTCAAGTTTCAGTTCTCAAAATACAAAAAGTGGAAGTGGTTATGTGATACAATGCAATATTGCCTTGAATCTTCCAGATGGTCAAAGTTTTTCTGAAGAGATTGCGAAAGATCACATGGCACTACTTGGTTCTATGTTGCTATCTTATGAAGGTTTAGTGGCTGGGAGGATCGGGAATCCTATGCTCACAAAGGAGGATTACGATCAGATAGACGCTGAAGAAATGGAACTTATGGATATCAAATGGTGTCTAGCTAGTGTCCATAGACGAGCTGAAAAGTTTAAGCTGATTACCGGGAGAAATGACTTTCTTGATGCACATGTTTCTACTTTAGGTTTGATAAATCTAAAGTTACTTGTTTTCGATGCAGGGAGAAAGGTCATTTCAAAAGAGAATGCAAGAACAGAGAAGCTAGTGGAGCTCAGAATCCTTTTGGAAAAGACGATTACTATCGGAAAGCCATTTATCAGCAAGTTGGTCAGCAACAGTTGCAAGAACCACAGGTGGCTCATGGTAGAAAAGTGATCGATGATTCAAAAAGAGCATGTCTGGGGAATCAAGAGAACTTTAACTGGAATTTTCAAGATGATGAAAAATTTCCTGAAGGTTTTAGCTGGGATATGTTTGTGAATGATAAAGGAGATTTCAAAGCATTCATTGCTAAAATTTTGAAAGAACCAGATATGTTTACTACATGGATGAAATCTATTGGTGAGACTGTGAAGAATGTGGAGGAAGAGTCTGTTGCATCTAAAGAAAGCTTACAGAGCTCAGATGAAAGTTCACAAAGTGATGAAAGTTCAGAAAAGGAAGCTGTTTTTGATCAAACACATGTTGATTCTGGTTCTTCAGATGATAATGTTGAAAATTCAATTGAGTTTGATCAGTCACCAACTGATAATAGTAGTGATGATGAAGAAGAACGACATATTAATGTTGCTAAAACTCATCTATCTCCTGAAAGTTTTCATTTTTATTTTGCAGATCGCTTGGATAAACTGAAGGAGAAACGGGCTGCAAAAGAACAAAAAGTAATAAAGTCTGAAAGTGTTACTGAGAAGAATGTTGAGACTGAGCAGGTAGTTGAAGCAGAAAAAGTGATTGAAGCTGAGAAAGTTATTGAATTTGAGAAAATAATAGAAGTTGAAAAGATTGTGGAAGTCATCAAGCCTTGCACGAAGTGTTTGGAACTTTGCAAGGAATGTGCAGCAAAAGATGAAAAGTTGGCTGAACTTGAGAAGATGAAAGAACAATTACTGTTCAATCTTAACTATGTAAAGGAGTCTTATGATGTTTTGAACAGAACAGTAACTGGTCTTCAAAAGACAAACTCTGAAAGAGAAAATGCTTTGACGATGATGAATGCAACATTGATGACGAAGCAGAAAGCTATTAACTTTTACATCGAAGAAAGTGCTAAGTGGAAGCAAGATTTGGAAACTGAAAAGATTGAAAATGAGAGAATCAGACGATTATTACAGAGTTATTCTAGTTCTGAATATCTTATTGATAGAATTTATCCGACTGTTGCAGGTATGGAAGCTTTTCAAGATGAGAAGACAAAGAAGAAGGATACTGGTAAGAAACCGAGTGTTAGCTATAACAAGTGTCCGCCTCCGATCTGGGAAGGTTATTCTCCCAGAAAACCAAATGAGGAGCAAGTCGAAAAAGCAGTCAATATAAAGTTAAAAACCGACACAACTGATGAATTACCAGAAAACATTGACGTTGTTTTTACATCGTCTGACACTGATCATGAGTCTGAGTTAATAAAAAAGGTGGTCGATCAGGTGTTGGATACAGATGAGGAGTCTGAGTCAAAGTCTGGGTCTGGAGGTTCAAGTTCGTCAGTCAACAGTCCAAAATCGTCGGTTAAAAGGGCTTACAGTAAAGAATTTTTGTTATCAAAATCAAATTTGGATGATGAAACATTTGAAGTAGCATATACTTTAAATGATTCTGACAAATTATATTCTGACAAAGATTTTCCAATAAGAAGTGTTAGATTTGAAATGATCAAAAAGGTTTTCAAAATGACAGAAATTAATTTTTCTGAAATAAAAGATTTAAATCTTACTGGAAAACCTAAAAAATACACTTCAAGAGTACAACAACGATTAAACAAGAAAAAGGGTTACAATTCTGGTTCTGGTTTTCAAAAGAAACTAAACCATAATGGTATCTACAAAAAGAAAGGTTTAGGTTTTATTCCACCTAAAAATTATAAAAATGAGAAAAATTCTAAAACAAAAACAGAATTTGTTTTAGGAGGAAGTGCAGAAGAAGAACAGAAGAAACCGTTCTGGAAACAATCAAACCAGGAGTTTCTTGCTGAGAAGAAAAGGAATGGAACTGGAGTTTTTCATCCAAAAGAGACTCAAACCTGTTTCAAATGCAATGAAGCTGGTCACATTGTATGGAACTGTCCGAAAAATGCTAAGACTAAACAGGGAGTTTCTGAAAAACTGAAAGAAATAATTGTTGATGTTGAACTACCAACCGAAAAATTCAAAATTTTTGAAAATTCAACTTATGAGGTTGGTGAATGTTCTAAAAAGAATTTTTACAAAAAGAAAGCCAAGAACAACCAAGTGTGGGTTGTCAAGAAGGGTGATGTAAAAGTCGGCGATGAATCTGGTTCCACAAAGCCAGAAGAGCCACAAGATGAAGTAAAAGAGGTAAAATCTGTATTTTCAGTGAATGATGATGAATTTCCATCACTGAAGTTTGAGAAGATTAAACAGAAAGTTGGTAAGGTTGAAATATCAGATCAGTTTTATTCTGAGAAGAATGAGTTTGATGTCGAGAAAGCATTCAATGGGAATGTTAAGAAAATTTTTGGGAAAATGCTTGATGGGAAAGTAAAAGGGGTTAAAGATTTTTATGCAACTAAAAAGGCAACTTACAACCCTGCTGAACAAGAGTTAAGAGAGTTAAAAACACCCAAGGCTGGTCAGACTTGGGTGGAAATTCTTTTCCCTTAAACAATCTGAATTGCCGGAGATCCCAAGTTTGTAATCGTAGATCAGGAATCGGCATCATTTTTGTTAAAGTTGTTTTTGTGAAAGATTTTAAAATTGTCTAAATTTTTTACAGACTGAGGAATTGCCGGAGATCCCAAGTTTGTAATCGTGGATCGGGAATCGGCATTTTTCTTGATAATTGATGATTGTGAATGAATCTTATAATAGTTGAATTTTTTTACAGGATAAGTGTGACTTGCCGGAGCTTCCAGGTTGGTAAGTGTGAAGCAGGAATCGGCATCTTTATTGGTAAAATGATTTGTGTAGATGTGTTATTCCTACAAGTTGGTTGATGAAGGTTTACACTTACAAGTGGTAAATCAAGGATATTAAATTGTACTTGTTTTCCTACAAATGGTTAATTAAAGTCATTAGGTTGAACTTGATTGGATCAAACTTACTAGTAGTAATTGAAAGACAATGTGATGAACCAAACTCCTAATCTACAAGTGATAAAATCAACAAAACTTATTTTCCGGAAAAATCATTTTGGTTAAAACAAACTTAAGTGTTTTGAAATCATAATGAGAAAATAGTTTTGTATAAAGGGGAGTTCTGATTGTTTATGACAAGTGGATGGCGAATTGATGCGATTCGATATCGGTTGTCAAGTTTGTTGTATAGTTTGTTTTCAAATTTCCTTTAATGTGTTTGCATTTTAGGGGGAGTAGACAATTTCTGAAAATCCAAAAACATTAGAAATTTTGAAAAAGACAAAAACATGATAAAATTCAAAAATGAGTTTTAGTGTCAAAGAAGAGGAAATGATAGTACATCAGTAGACAGTCACAGTATGCTAAAGAAATGTATTGTTTAAATAGCATTAAACAGTCTCACTGATGATATGCCGATAGGTTTTTACACATTTAGTAAGCTTTTTCGGGATATAAACTTAAATTCAAACGTGCTTATTTTGTGGGGAACACTACTTGGATATATAGGTAACCCCTGAAATCTCGTTTGAAAGGTCCCTCTTTCTGAGATACTAGGTCTTTATGCTCAGTGATATCTGGGGTATTATCCCGGGACTTCTGATTTTGCGGAAGCAATGGCCTAGTCCCCGGAGAATATTTTCTGCTTGCTTGAAACTGTTAGGATCTGAGGATCTACTGATTGTGCTTGTTTGTGTGATTTGAACAAATCAAATAGATATGAGCAGTTTTAAGTGCAGCGGAAATGAATAACAAACTTTGTAAACACAATCAAAGTAGAATATAGTTTGATAAACAATTGCTTTTTCATAGAGTCGAAAGATTATATTAAAAGCAAAAGGTTACAATGCAAGCTTACAGACTAAACTCCCCCTCAGCCTGATACTCCAGAGTTGGTTGCACAAGATGAAATGATTGAATTGAGGAGAAGAACTCACTCAAAACGATCAAATGTAACAGTACAGAGTACTGTCATATTTATAAGCAAACCAAACCACTGATGTACCTCAGCTGACGTCACCATGATAGTGACATCTAACAGCCTAACAACCTATAAACACTGGTCTATACAAAACTACTGACGTCTAACAACTGATTGATAATAAAATACAAAACAAGTCTAACACTGTTCACGTTCCACTGTTGTAACCTAAGCACTGATTGTTTGAACATCAGTGCTTTCTTCAAAAGGTGATCAGTCTTTGAATGAACAGTGTTTGGGTCTTCAGCAGTACTTAAGAGACAGCAGTAGATAGAGCTCAGTGTTTGCCTTTTAGCAGTCTTTAGTTGTTTCATCAGTGTTTGGTTCATCAGTTGTTCTTCTGAGCAGTACTTAGAGTGTATCAGTAGATAGGTAACCACTTTCAAGGGGAGAGCTTAGTGTAAACGTCTGCTTATTGTGAATCCACTGTTGTGAACCGGTTTTGGCTTTCATTATCTGTTCCTCTGGTAGGGTTTAATCCCAACAATCTCCCCCTGGAACAGATAATGCCAAAACCCTTCATTATTCTGGATTTTTATTCTTCATCAGAAGTTCCTTTGCTTTTCATTTAAATTCTTCCTCAAACTCTTTGGAACTTGAATCAGCCTCATCCCTGCACAGTGTAAGCTCAAGGAGATCTTGTAGATCTTCAACACTCAGGCCTAGTGCTTGATTCCTTGATATATGCCTCACTTCTCCATTGATTCTAATCAGAGTCAATACGTGGGTCTTTTGATCAGAGAGCCACTTTAGTATTTTTAAACCAAACGGGTTTCTTGGGAGAGGTTTATTGTCTGATGAACTTAAAGTGTTTGGCCTAGAGAAGAAGTGTAGAGCAGTATCATGAGCTTCAGAAACTCGTGTGAATGCTTTTTCAATAATCTCATTAGCTGCAGCTATGTCTGCTTCAACTTCTTTGTCAGTCAGCTCACTGTTTGTGACTTCTGCTGATGATTTTTGGCTTACTACTTTGACCCTTTTGGCAAGGTCTTGTAGTTTTGCTAATCTTTCTTTATCTGAAGCTATTTTCTTGATAGCTTCTTCAATCTGATCAGCTTCTTTATCCTTTTCTTCTCCAGCAGACAGCATTTCCTTCCTTTCTTTTCTCAATTTTGTGACAAAGGCTTCTACTGTGCTGATTTGTGTTTCAAAGGTCTTGACTTGCTCCTGTAGCTTTTTATAGTCAGACTTTTTAGAAATGTCGGAGACTTTCATCCTCTGTTCTCAAGCCTTTCATAAGCTTCATCAGTTTGCTGCTTTGACCATTTTGCTATGGCATCCGCAGTATCCACCTTTCCATCCACCAACTCATGCTTCTTTCTTTTATGCTCGGAAATAAGATCAGCTATGAATTTCTTGTATTTGTTCCAATTTGGAGTTGTCTTTTCCTTCCGTGGATCAAGTTTAATCTTTTCAATTCTGTTAGCCTCATGCTTTAGTGCAACTATTGGCCAGTCTTTGAATTCTGTTTCTTCAGCAGGATAGAACTTTTCTTTCATTATGTATGCAAGGTATTCTTTTCTCAATTCATTTCGTTGATCTGCTTCAGGGGATAGGCTTGACGTTTCTTTGTTCAGATCACTTGCATATTCTTCTAATTGTTTGACTTTGTTGAGCAGGAATTCCCTTCTTTCCAAAATGGCTTCATCACCTTGATCCTTGCATTCAACTTTGGCTCTTATCCTTGCTTGTCTTGCTTTTATTTCGAGATATTCATCCATGTTTTCTGGAATTATGAAACCTATGAGAGAAGGAAATTTCCTTTTTGAAGGATCATCTTCAGTGTAAAATTGTTTCATCTCATTTTTCACAGCTTCTAATTCCAATGGATATTTAGCAGCAACAGGATCATACTTTTCATCAGTAGCCTGTGTTGTTTCTCTTTTTCTTTTGTGAGGCTTTGGAGATTGTGGTGTAGGAATGATGATATCAGTGGTGGATGTTTGACTAACAGTGGTTGAAACAACTGGTGTTTCAACCGCTGTTGTCATTACAACTGCTGATGTATCAGCAGATGTCTTCTGCTTTTGAGCAGGGGTTTTTGATGGTGGTGATGGTGGTGGTGACTCATCATCAGGAATGAAAACCCTTCTCCTTTTTAATGTAGGAGAGGCTGATGATGTTTTGGGTGGATCAGTGGTTTGAGATTGAATAGCAGTGGTTTGTGATTGTGATTGACTGACAGTGGTTGAAACAACTGGTGTTTCAATCACTGTTGTCATTACAGCAGATGTTGTAACATCTGTTGTCTTCTGCTTTATGGCAGGAGGCAGTGGTGGTGATATGATTGTAGATGATGATGTGAGGGCAGTGGTTTTTGATAAACAATTGCTTTTTCATAGAGTCGAAAGATTATATTAAAAGCAAAAGGTTACAATGCAAGCTTACAGACTAAACTCCCCCTCAGCCTGATACTCCAGAGTTGGTTGCACAAGATGAAAGGATTGAATTGAGGAGAAGAACTCACTCAAAACGATCAAATGTAACAGTACAGAGTACTGTCATATTTATAAGCAAACCAAACCACTGATGTACCTCAGCTGACGTCACCATGATAGTGACATCTAACAGCCTAACAACCTATAAACACTGGTCTATACAAAACTACTGACGTCTAACAACTGATTGATAATAAAATACAAAACAAGTCTAACACTGTTCACGTTCCACTGTTGTAACCTAAGCACTGATTGTTTGAACATCAGTGCTTTCTTCAAAAGGTGATCAGTCTTTGAATGAGCAGTGCTTGGGTCTTCAGCAGTACTTAAGAGACAGCAGTAGATAGAGCTCAGTGTTTGCCTTTTAGCAGTCTTTAGTTGTTTCATCAGTGTTTGGTTCATCAGTTGTTCTTCTGAGCAGTACTTAGAGTGTATCAGCAGATAGGTAACCACTTTCAAGGGGAGAACTTAGTGTAAACGTCTGCTTATTGTGAATCCACTGTTGTGAACCGGTTTTGGCTTTCATTATCTGTTCCTCTGGTAGGGTTTAATCCTAACAGAAACATAGCGCCGCCCTCAGCAAATTGATGAAACAATAAAATTGATAGTCATTGCTGTTGTAAACAAAATATCCTCTAAAGGGGACACACCAAAAGTCGAGCCGTCATCTATCTGCTGAACGGAAGTTCTGACCTGAGCTCTCACGGTTTCGTACTATAATTTATTCCCTTACAGATATCATCTGTGGTATACTCACCTGTAAGACTGAATATTGGGATCTGGATACGGGAGTATATTCAAGAGGTGGGACACATGAATGAGTTTAAGTCCTTAAAACATCTAATTCATATCCTGAATCAGTTGAAATTTGTGTGAGAATTTAAGTGGATCAGTATATCGGCAATCTAAGTGAATTGTTTAATTCTTAATGTGTAACTAAGCTCAACGGTACTTGTGACTTGTCAAGAACTGATATGATCCTCTTACACAAAACTCACAAAAATATTGTTTGTATATTTTTTTACTGCATTTATTTATTTAAAAAAAATCCAAAAAGATTTTCAGTGTATTTTAGCATAAATTTTTGAAAAATCCAAAAAGATTTTCGACAACTGGTGTTGGAGAGCTGTTTTTCAAAATTCCAAGTGCTAGACATGATGACTTTCTTGTTAAAAGAAGTATGTGTTTGAAAATCAAATGTATTTTGATCAAATTTTAAAGTGGTTCATCAAGATTTTGAAGGAGAGTTAGTGTTAGTGCATACATTGAATTGTTAAATTTAGAAAATTTACTTTGAGGTAGAGATTGTGCAGGATTATGAAAGAGCTAGATTTATCAATCCGAAGAATACCTGAGTTGGATAAAAGCCAGATTACGATCTTGGAACAACATCCGGAAGAGCCAGGTCATTGAATCCTGACAAGCTTGTGTTTAAAGAGCCAGGTTCCGATACCTGAGGATGTTGTAGATAGAGATTGAGCCGGGCAAAGATTTTGAATTTGTGAAAGTCAATCTATGATCCTGAAGCAGATGATGCTGAAGAACTAAAGGAATGCCAGCATATTGTTAGGGGGAGTCTGTCAATGATGAGTGAAAGAATGAAGCCCAGAGACTGATCAAGACTGAAGATGTGAAGACTAGACACAGTCAGACTCGACACTGAAGACTCGTTAACATCTGAGGGGGAATCTGTTAGTACATGCATCTGTCAACTTCGTCTTGGATCAAGTTTTAGACTAGATTGTATAGATAAGGGCTCGTAGATCGAGAAAATAGGAGAATTTATGTGTTTAACAAGCTGATTTCGCTCCTAATGTTAATTCCGCCCAAAATGTCATATGGACACTTTCGAACGGAATCACAATCATGCTAATTCCGCTCCAACCGTTATTATGTCATTACGAGCGGAATCAGAACACTATATATAGGTCCTCAGGAGCGAAATCATTAGAAGAGTCCTTGTATTCCATACCGAAGTGCTTCCAGTGTGAGATTTGATTGTAAACAACGTCAGATCAATACAATCAGTAGTTAATGTGAAGATTTAGCTATTTCTACATTTGTTCTAGTTTCCGCCTCTGAAACGAAGTAGAACTCCTCTGAACGACTCATTCGGGTTCGTACACGATCCTACAGCCCTTGATGGGTATATCGGGCAAACAACCATAAAAGTTGTTTAGAGACAAGTTAATTGATTAAGGAAAATTTTTTGGACACGTATGAAAGTGAGAAGTATGGTTTTTGTTAGTCATAGACCTTAAATGCGCAAATACCCTTAACGGGTCAAAATAAGGTTTTAAGCAAAAATGGGTTAAGAAGATGCAAGAAATCAGGAAATTGAACGTTATGTGATAAGCGACTTTGAAATTATAAGGTTTGTATAAAATTATGGTCAAACAAACATGTTTTGTTGATAAATGCATGAACGGGTCAAAACTTTGTAAAAAGGTAATAAGTCGATAGCTTAAAAGTTCAGAATTTTGTTAATTCGGATGTCAGATGTTAACTCCATGTGATGGAGAATTAAATTACGATCGTGTAGGAAAAAGAATCGGGTAAAACGGATCAATAACGAATGAGTTATGTCCGTTTTCGTGAAACTTGGGTTGGCTGGGAATTTTGCAGCAACAAATAAGAAGCTTGCTGTCAAAAAAGGGCCTAGGTGGGGGCGTCTAGCCCCCCCTGAATCCCAAAATTGTTTATTTTGGTTGTTTTGTTCCATGAACCCGTTTAAATGCGTTTTTTAAACGCCTGTAAGCTAAGTTTGATCAACTTATTTTATGTTTTAGGAGATGTAGATACGTATGAAGGTATGTATGTATGTATGTATGTATGTATGTATGTATGTATGTATGTATGTATGTATGTATGATTATAAGTTGTTTGTATGATTGAATGTATGTTTGTATGTCTCTATACACGTATTTAGAAATGTATGTAAGCATGTATGCACCTACGTATGTATGTTTATAAGTATGTGAGCAAGTATACGCGGATATATGAAGGTATGTATGTGAGTAGGCATGTATGAGTTAGGTATGTTGCAAGTAGGGATGTATGTATGTATATATGTATAATGTTATGAGTGTACGTAATGATGTAGGTATGTGTGTATGTAGATACATATGTAATGATGTAGATGTGTTTACATGTGGGTATGTACGTATGTATGTAATTGGTTATGTGTGAACGTATGAATATGTATAAGTATGTATGAAAGTAGGTACGCATGTATCCAATGAAATTGAGTACTAACGATAATATTAGCGTGCCTGGTGAATGAAGTGTAATGCAGGAATAGCAAAGAAGTCTCACCACGGATTGTATGATTAGATGGAAAGCTGGGATGTAAAGAGTTAACGGAACGAAAAGTAAACGTGAATAAATCTTGTATGTTTATAATGCGTACTAATGTTATGAATTTTATGCGGTGAGCGCAGGTAGTACGAGTCATGAGGATCATTAAGGAATAGAGATCGAGGATCGAGTCACAAGACAGATTGTACGGGAACGTTGGTGTATGAAATTTAGAAAACCCATGTTATGTTTTTAATTGTAAATGATTCGATTGATGACTTCATGTGAAAAAGTTGTGTTAAAATGAAGATTTAAGTAAGTCAAGGTAATTATAAGGAAAGAAATTTTATGGCATGAACTTCCGCTGCGACTTTTTGTCAAATACGAATTAGGGGCTTACAATTACTAAATCACATCAAATCTCCTAGAATCTCTGAAAAATATTACAAAATCTATGATAAATCTAATCAAAATATTTTCATCAGATCTTTAAAGATCACAATATCCTTATAAGAAACCCATACTCTTCTCTCATCCCTCATTTTCACTAACATTCAACACACACCATATTATCCTCTCTATTCTCTCCCTCTCTCACTCGATAACATACAGACAACACAGGAGCCTTATGGCTTTTCCCCCCTTCGATTCCCACCTGTTTTACCCCCTCCCCTCTGTTACATCGGCCAACCACCACCATCTTTTGGTGGTGGCGGACTACAGCAGCAACAACACCACCACCACAGGCGGCGGCGCTGTGGTGGGTGGTGCCGGTCGGTGCTTCAAGCGAGAGAGAGAGTGAGAGGAGAGAGAGACCAGAGAGAGAGACGAGACGGAGAGAGAGAGACTGAGAAGAGAGAGAGAGGTGACGGCGGAGAAGAAGCGGCGCCGCCGCTCACGGCGGCGGCAGTGGTGGTGATGGTTTCCTTCCGGTAAGCCCTGTGTTTTATCCTCCTTCTTTCTCATATCTTAACTCGGTTCGTTGGTTGTATTTTTCCGGTGAGTGACGATGTACCGATGATGATGATGATGCCATGAAAATTTATATGAAGACGACGGTGTGGAAGTGGTCCGACAGGCGGCTCGTGTACGGGTCAGGTCATGGTTCGAGGTTTGGTTCGACCCGGTTCAGACTTGGGTCAACATGTGTCAAGTGGTCCGGGTTCTCGGCAGCGGGTTTTGTTTTGGACAGTTTCGGGTTCAGGATTCGGTCTTGTTGTTTTAGTTTCGGGTTCAACTAAGTCGATTCAGGTGTGTTGTTTGGTTCATGTTTCGGTTTCGGGTTAACCGAGTCAACACAGCGAGTTGACTGGTCAAGCCGGGTCAACTCAGTTCGGGTCCGAGTCAAACCAGTCAACACAGCAGGTTGACTAGTCAATGTTGGTCAACTCGAGTCAACAGTCAAACGTGGTCAGATTCGGTCAACTTCAGTCAACGCAAGACCCGGTAAAGTTTTAACGACGCGAAAAGTTCTGGTTATATAGTTTTATATTTTAGTTAGTTTACGCGACCGAGCTCGAAACCGAATACGTTAGTGATTATTTATATTTTTCCATTTGACGAAAAAAAACTATATATATATATATATATATATATATATATATATATATATATATATATATATATATATATATATATATATTGTTTGTTGAGTACATTGATGAATTTTGACAAAATAAAAGACACTTTAGTTGTCAGGGCCGTCCAAAAACAGAGGAAACTCTGCCCGCTTTTCGAGAAAAATCCGTAATATAAAACGCGTGTTATTATAAAACAACTTTCAGATTCAAACGATAATTTAGAAATACAAATACAAGTATATAATTACTTTCGACAACTATTTTATAAAAATAAATGTAGATCTTATATTTATTTCAAACATCAAATAACTCGGATTTCCGATATAAAAGTAAATATAGTTATATATTTATTTCGAATTTCAAACAACACGATTTCGTTTTACAAAATAAATATAGTTTATATATTTATTTCAGGTATCGAACAAACGAAATCCTCTTTATGATATTAAATATAATTTATATATTTATTTCGGATATCAAACGAGGACTCTTTATAAAAATAAATATGGTTTATATATTTATTTTCAAACATAACGACATGACGATTCTTTCACTAAAATAAATATATAGTTTATATATTTATTTTAAATATCAAACGACTCATATTCCTTTTATAAAAATAGATATAGCTTATGTATTTATTTCAAATATCCAACAACACGGATTCACTTTTATAAAATAAATATAGTATATATTTATGCAACGACTCGATGAAACTTTTATAGAATAAATATAACTTTTCATATTTATTTTATACGCCTAAACGGCATATACTTATACTTTGACAAAGATCATACGAAACGCGATATATAATACGAGTTTGTTATATATTATTTTCGTGTAAATATTCTTTAATACACGTACGACTACTTGAGACGTCTAACGCGATGATAACGATATATTTATATATTTTGATATAAATATTTATCTCGAGAATCAAGTCTTTTCAAGACTTGTTAGTTATTATCAACGATAAACGATACTTATCAAATATGACTTAATCATTTCCGATAAGTTAACTACTTACCGTTGAATCGTTCGGTTAACGATTCGGTAGAGCTCGATGACACGTAGCTTAGCTACTACATTTATTTAGAAACTTATAAGATATTCCGTGTTAGGAATATTGTAGAATGCACGCTAGTAAGTCAACTCTTGGAAACGACATCACGAAGTCGTAATTAGCTAGCTTCGCACATGAATATTCAGGTGAGTTCATAACCCCACCTTTTTACGGTTTTACATTTTTATGAATGTTTTCGGGGTGGAAAGACATGCACGTTTTTTAGAAACATACAAAGTTTTCGATAAACAAAGACTGCATATTTTTAGACAAAGCACGTTGTGCAAGAACATACAAAGCTTTTGAACGAACGAAAACTCATATTTCTAAATCATATTACGAATGGATTTCGAGGAACTCAAATGGTTTACGAATGGATTATACTAAATATACCGGTTTTTACAAAACAAATGCGTATTACCGAAATGTGAATGATTTTCATGACTAGGGATGAATCGTTTGGTGATAATATATAGAGAATGGGGAATTGGCCTTAGAGGCTGGGGAGGTTCAGCCTTAGAGGCTGGGGTAAAATACATGTTACAATTATTACAGACATTTTATACATGGTATGATTAGCGTAAGAAGGGTTACTACTAGATCATGTGAGGGGTGGGTATAACACTTAAGGCCATCAATCCTCGTTGTTAGGACCGAGGGACACAAGAGTGATAGATCTATTTGGGTGTAGCGAGCCCACACCCGTGAGGCCGGGGCGACCCATAGAGGTGACTGTGTCTTACAGCCGAAGCCCGGTAACAAATTTGCTAGGTTTGAGTCTTCCTGCACCTTTTCACACATGCCAGTGGCTTTGCAACCCATTGGTGATCTCTTTTTCATTATTACTACATACCAGGGACATACATACTTACAAAAATACTTGATTTATACAAATTAAATACCATGTTTTATACAAATTCAAAGCATAAGATTTTTGCGGGCGTGGAGTCAAAGTCAGGGTGGGCATTGACGGTTATACGAACATTAAAAAAACAAGAGTTTACAAATACATGTTTTTACGGCATTAATGCGTTACAAATACAAAGTTTCCATATAACTTGGCAAGAAAATGATTTCTAAATTCGTTTTCTCACTATTATTTCACAAACCGGTTATTCAAAAGATTTATTTCAAATCTTTTACAAACAAACTATGAACTCGCTCAACTTTATGTTGACTTTTTCGCATGTTTCTTTCTCAGGTTACTTTTCAAAGTTAAGGCATGGTTGGAATAGGAGAACCATGAAGAGTCGAGTACTTAGTGGGCGTTCGCATTCTAAAAGTCTTAGCTTAATTGCTTCCGCTGTGCAATGAAGATACCAGTCCAGTCACGCCAATGCTCTGATATTTCGGGGTGTGACATATATGTACCCGATAATCAGATCAAATCAACACAGAATACAATCAGTCAGGCGGTTTCATGAGCACTCAATAACGATCGTTCCTTTAGATTAAACCCAAGTGGTTTCATTGATAATTCTTATTAACATACAACCCTACTTCATCATGTATTGAACGATTTCACACCCTATCATGTAACCACATAAATCACATATAACCAGAGAATCGAGTAAAACAGTGATAACGACAACTAACTGTCATGGCCCCCGTCCCGGTTTTACCTGGTCCAGGAGCCGCGGGACAGAAACCCGTGGTAATTATTATGTTGGTAGCGGAATTTTAACAGGATCTTTTAAAACTTGAAAATGCCCAATTATTTTATTCCATAATTTGGGACAACCCCCGTAATTTACAATAGAGGAATTTCTCGAGGAAATTCCCTGTTTTACAAAAACATGTTTATTCATTTTATTGAACCACTTATTCAAGCTTGGAGTGCTTCCAAAGCACTTTTTCCTGGATCACAGCAGATCACCTGAAACATGTTTTAAAAAGGTTTTATCAGCAGAGAAATACTGGCGAGTCATTCAATTAGGGTTTGTGCAATATTTCTTGGGGGTCTCAATTAGGGTTTTCTATTGGCCAAAATAAAATAAGAAATAGTAATTTTAAATGAGAGTTGTTACACTAACCGATATGGATAAGACGAAAATCAAGAAGCTTCAAGGAAGAACTATGGCAGCCGTCGAGTGCAAGGAAAGGAGAGAAAAGTTCTAGGGTTTTGCGTTGGTTCTAAGTTTCGCAGATTATAAGGAGTTATAAAATAACAGCAGCCCATTCTGGGCCTCGAACGACCTGGGCCGAAGCCCCTTCTTGGCGAAGAACCTGCTCGACGAAGAACCCATTCTTCGTCGAGACTAAAGATGGCGAAAAACCCTTTCTTCGTCGAGTGAGATTTGCGGCGAAAAACATTAAATAAACTATATTTAATATTTTCACATTTAACAACCCAGCTTTACACATTAACATTTAACATTCAAATAACTACACACAAAATCACATAGACGAATTGAAATCAAAACAGGATTATGAAACAAGTGATTCGTAGGAAAAAGGACCTTGAAATCTCGGGTTGTCACAGCCAGGGCTGCTGCGAACAGGAGATTCAGAGACGTGAACAAGAACAACATCGATCAGAGACGCGAACAAGAACATCGATCAGAAGATTCAGAACTCAAAAGGTCCGTTCGTCAGTTTAGTGTTATTTGTTAAACCGTTAGTCTGTTAATTGTTGTTAACATCAAAACCATATTGCTCGTATTCGTGTACGGCGTATCATATCGTATCGTATTGAATTGACTATTGAGTATTATCCTATATTGGAATCATGTTGTCCTATATTAGTGTATGTAACTCATTAGAATACTATGATTTTATCATTATCATAATTGCATTGTTTATCAAATACTACAATTTTTGTCATTTTCGTAATTATATTGTTTATCGTTAAAGCATATGGGCACATTTTTCAAGCTCGAACAGGGTACGTGAATTCTCAGAGACGCCACTGCAAAACCCAATTTAGGTCAAGAAACGGTTTTTGGGTTGAAAATCCCATCCTACCCAAACCGATTTGGATCAGGTTTGAAACCGGTTTTAGCGTTTAAAACGGTTTTTTCATTAGTTTTTTTAGGCAAGCCCAAACTGCTTTGGTTTGGAATTGATTCTGAACACAAAATTCTAAACCTATACCAAATCGACAGATCAAGTTAGACCCAAACCAGTTAGGTCAATTTCCGGGTCACCAAACCTAAACCGGGTTTTTTTACACCTCTAGAGTCTCCCTCACCTTATGTACCAAACAACCCAAGCCACTTCAAGAAAGAGCAAAAAAGATTCGAAAGACAGCACAACACAAAAAAGGGGCCAAAAGTGGTCTTCCATCAACAAAAAACCCTGTTATCGCGGCAGAATTTCGTGCTTGTGTGTGTTTTTGGACTAAACAGATGATATCTCAGCGTACAAATTGAATTTTAACGTCGAACCAACGCCAAAATGCAAGTGCCAAGCCCCTGAATTTATACTGAAAAATGGTCCCTGTCGCGTGGCGCGACGGGTACCCTTCTAGCATAGGGTAGCCTCGTGTATTTGTAGCCTGGGTGAGTCGACATTTCGATGAAATACGCGTTCTACAACGAACTGTGAGGATAATATCAATTTGGGAATAACCCCCCTTGATTTTTAGGGGTCCTGATCCTAGTTCCGATTGTTCTGAAAATTTTAGGGTTTGTGCAATATTTCTTGGGGGTCTCAATTAGGGTTTCCTATTGGACAAAATAAAATAAGAAATAGTAATTTTAAATGAGAGTTGTTACATCCTCCCCACCTTATTAAAATCTCGTCCTCGAGATTTACTGGAACAAGTAGGGATACTTTCGCTTCATCTCTGATTCCAGTTCCCAAGTGTACTCAGGTCCTCTCTTTAAATCCCACTTGACTTTGACCAGTACTAGTCTTTTGTGCTTGAGAAACTTGACCTTTCTGTCTTCTATCTACAGTGGCTTCTCAACAAATTTTAACTTTTCATTTACCTCTACATCTTGAAGAGGTACTACCAGGGATTCGTCGGACAAACACTTCTTGAGGTTAGATACATGAAACACGTCATGTACCCCAGCTAATTATTCTGGTAGTTGTAAGCGATAAGCAACGGGTCCTATCCGTTGGATTACTGGGAATGGTCCTACATACCTTGGACTTAGTTTTCCCTTTTTACCAAACCAAACTACCCCTTTCCAACGAGAAACTTTTAAGAGTACCTTGTCTCCAACTTGAAATTCTAGCGGCTTGCGTCTATTGTCTGCATAACTCTTCTGACGATCACGAGCCGTTTTCAGTCTTTCCTTGATTTGAGTGATCTTGTCAGTGGTTTCTTGCACAATCTCGGGACCTGATAATTGGCTTTCTCCTATTTCTGCCCAACAAAATGGAGTTCTGCACTTTCGTCCATACAGTGCTTCGAATGGGGCAGCTTCAATGCTTGCATGATAACTATTATTATAGGAGATTTCAATTAAGGGTAGGTGGTCATCCCAATTTCCACCAAAATCTATCACACATGCCCTGAGCATGTCTTCCAGGGTTTGAATCGTCCTTTCACTTTGTCCGTCTGTTTGAGGATGGTATGCAGTACTTAAATTTAATCTCCCATTGCTTCCTGGAAACTAGTCCAGAAATGTGAAGTGAAGCGACTGTCCCTATCCGATACAATGGAGAGTGGAACTCCATGTAAGGATACTACCTCGTCTACGTACAACTTTGCTAACCTTTCCATGCTAAAGGTTTCTTTCATGGGTAGGAAATGAGCTGATTTGGTTAATCGATCCACAATTACCCAAATCGCATCATTACCTTTTCTGGTTTTGGGCAACTTAGTAACAAAATCCATGGTTATTAGTTCTCATTTCCAAACAGGCATTTCTAATTGTTGAAGTAACCCTGAAGGTTTCTGGTTTTCTGCCTTAACTTGTGAACAAGTTAGACACTTAGATACATATCTAGCTATGTCCTTTTTCATTCCTTGTAACAACCCGTGTTTTCACAAGTGAAAGTCAGAGTCAAGGTCAAAGTCAATGACCGATTTCGCGCAACTTGACTCGTAGAAATTTCTTTATTTTATTTGTATTATGTGGAGTAAGTGTCGTTAATGCAATGATCGATGTGTGTTAATCGTTAATCAATCGACTTACGACTGTGAAATACAGGAAGTAACAATGCGATAAAGTTAACTAATCAATAATCAAGCTATGCTAATCGAATCGACTTCTAATCGCAACTCGAGCTATGAATTTTACTTGTTCTTATACGTGTGTGTGTGTGCTTTACGTGTTACCTGTGCATGTTTATTTATGTTATGTTGTGATAAGCAAGCGAACTCAATCGAAACTCGAAATCTAACTCGAAATGCAATCGAATTCGAATCGTGAAACGAACTCTAGTAATGGTGGAAAATAGATTATGCGAGATATGAGTGTTTAGGACTGAGAGTAATTTGACTAGGAGAATCTACCGTATAGCATCGATCGCAATCGAAATCGAATCAACAAAGATCAGCGCGTCAAACACCCTAACCAAGGGCCATCCGATTGAATAGCCATTCGACCGGATAGCCACTTGGTAAAGGTTGACAGGTGCCATCCGATCGAATCGTCATTCGACCGAACAGTCACCCAGGCAATGTGCCATTCGACTGAACAGCCTTTTCCACTTTTGGCATCCTATAAATACCCCCGTCATTGTCATCTTTTCCACTTTTGGAAATCCCTGTTCGACCAGCACGCTCAACTCAACCTTTTCTCAGATTTCTCTCGATTCCGGTAAGATCTCGTCCTAAATCTTGTACTTTCTTGATCTACACGCACTCCTACACCTTTCTATCTTTTAAACCTTAATTTTTAACCGTGAAATTACTAGATTTCGGGTGTTCTAAGGTGACGTCATCATGTGTTCTTCAAGAACTTCATGTTTTGACCTCAACCTACTAAGAACAACTTTGATCTAACCGATTTCCACAAAGATCTTGTAAGGATCTCGACACAAGTGTAGTGAAAAAGGATTGAAAGATGGTTTTAACTTTCTTTCGACTCTTTTTACACTTAAAACACTCAAAACCGGTAGAATCAGGTTCTGATCTAGTCGCCCACTCGCCCTTAGTGTTGTGCTGGCTCAGATCTAGATTCCACTCACGAGACTACCGAATCCGGGTTAGTCAAGAACAACCGTCTCGAGCCGGTAACCGGTCGGACTAGGGTGATTCCTGGTCAGGTTGGTCAACTGGGTCGGACGAAGGGTTCTGTTGGCTAACACGTTGTCAAAGTGACTCGACATAACGACAAACCTTCAAGACGACCAAGTGTAGAACGAACAGGACAATCAGAGCGGATTGCCAACCGATCGAATTACCATTCGAACGGATAGGCTAACCGAACGAATTGCCACCCGAACGGATTACACTTGGGTCCCACCTTTAAACAATTTTAATTAAAGTTTGGGTATTGAATGAATTGCAATCCGATCGAACAACCCTTGAAAGGATTACTCTTCGGATCATGAGATACTAAGACTTTAAAAGACTTAACAATTTTCAACATGTTCAATGGCACGAATTGTCATCCGATCGAATTACCATTCGATCGAACGACACTTATGTAGTGAACTTGTTTCAATAAGTAACCTCATCATGAAGTCGCCGTCCGAACGGATGACCATTCGAACGAATTGCCATCCGCACGACTAGTCGTTCGATCGACCGGCTGGAAAGATAGAGATACTTCATTGTTTCAAAATGCTACAACGAAAACTTCAAAAGCCAAACCATCATACACAAACACATCCTTCTCATATGAAGAAACAATCCACTCGAATCGTCACTCGACCGGATTACCATCCGATCGAATGACCACCCGAACGGATTGTTACCCGCACGAATTGCTGTTCGATCGAATTACCATCCGAACGAACCCCTATTCGACCCTTTCATACTTTGTGACGTTTTACGAATCGCTTATCGTTATACTATTGAATCTATTCAGGCTAACCGTACTCGCTAAGCGCTCCCTTCAATCCATAATCGCTGTGAGTATACTCGATCCATTTTTGCTTTAAGCACTTTTGGGTGTTACATATGTTACAAATATTCAAACTACAATTATCACACTACTCAAACTGTTTGAACGCTAACTGTTAAATGCATGTTATACGTGGCTTATGAATGCTTGTTTGTTATGTTTACACATGGAATGCTGTCTACCTGCCTTAGCAACGATAGTACTATAGTTTGGACTCAGCACCCGTTCACACGGGGGTTGTTAAGGATCTTTTACTTGCATGGATTACGGTGGTAATCATGTATTGCGAACTGCCTCGGGCAGTCAACCCGCAGTCATTGGTATCGATGGATCTATGTCGATAACTAACGTGCTTCATTTCACTATGTATACGTGCTGGTTATGCGTAAACGAATTCGAACTCTATATGCTATTATCAAACTTGTATGCTCACCTTTACAATTTATGTATTGACTTTATTTTAACGTATGTGACAGGTGCTTAGGATGTTTACATGCTTTGTGTGCTGGTGATGAAATTGAGGCTAGGGACGGTGTCCTAGAAACCAATAAATAAACTATCTATGTATAAATCTGAGTTGTCGGAACAGAACTATTTGACTGGATTTATTTGTAATAATTTGTTTGCCTTTTAAGACATGGTATGGGACATGTTACTTTAAATTATTTGGTAATGATAATTGTTATGGAAACTTCTGGACAATCTGTTTCGCTCAGTGCCACGCCCCGATGATTCCGCCATCGGTTGGGGTGTGGCAGATTGGTATCAGAGCCATAACTATAGGGAATTAGGCAAGACTCGACCTAGTCCGGGTCGATGTCTTAGAGACCTAGACTATAGTTAAGAACCAACAAGACCGAACTTATGTGCTGTACCCAGCTATTTCTCGCTATCACTTCACTCGAATTTTCAAAAAGGATCAAACGATTTCGTTGGGATTAGGTGTGGAAACCGCAAACTCTCGACTAAATTGCTTGATCAGTGACGATTTTATCGATTTATCAACGATTTCCTTATTATTTACCATAACAAACGAGGGGAATTATACCAAATCAGGAGTGAAATCCATATTTTGATGAATAATCTCCTCAATTTTGCTAAAACAGGGAAGAAGTTGCTAAGCTAGGGGTGAAACCCTAACCTTGACAACTTGCTCCTAACTTTTACTCATCTCACCAAAGCCTCGACGAACTTCAACGACCTGAGTCATGAGTATGACCCAGGGAGTATGTGTTGCATGCCCAAGAATCGAGGCGGAAACACGATCCCGAAATTCGAAATGTGACGACAGGTCTGTTGAGAATAGTCGAATCACTTTGGATAGTCAACGTCTAGTAGCCGCAGACGATCTAATTCTCAATTTATGTGTTTGGAGTCGGCAGTTGTCGCTCTGATTCGTCATTTTTTTGTGTTTTATGTGGTTTTTACCAATTTATATGTTTAAATTTTTGAAGATTTACTCGATTTTGCTGTCACTTCGATCGACACGCACGACGCGCACTGCATTCTATCTCAAGTCGCTAACAAATCACCGAATTTTGGACAACCCTATGCTATACTACACTGTTCGATATACTAAGCGCAATCACTATACTTGAACAATCGCGAGCTTTGAACAATAGGTTTCTGTTTTCTGACTGCTTCTAAGTGACGCAATGCGTATGCGCTTCCTTGCTCCTGTGTTTTATGTGCTTAGGTGTTATGTGATTATTTGCTCTACGTGCTTAGGAATTATGTGATTATGTGATTCTACGTGTTTATGTGATTTGTGCTCTATGTGTTATGTGTGTACGTAAGTGTACGTGTGACTAAGCTTTTGTAAGTAGTAAACGTGTGAGGTGAGATTCGAATACCATGTGTTGAGTTCCGTGGCGATGTCTATTGCAGAAAATGTCATCTGGATCCCGTCATGCACTTTCTCGTCAAGAGAAGAGAGACAGACGTCTTGCTTCCATCATCGCTAAAAGCGTAGCAAAGGCTGTAAGTGATGTTTATGAGAATGCCAGCAAATCGTCTGAAGTGTCAAGAACCGACGCTCCTAAAGCTGCCGCAAGGCCTTTCAGCTTCAAGCAATTCAAGTCATGTGGGCCAAAAGAATTCACTGGCGAAGGAGGTCCCACTGCACTATTTCACCGATTCGACTCTATTGAGGTTACTCTACGACAGAGTGGTTGCCCTGATGACCTTCGAACTCTGAATGCTACCGGCGTTTTCCAGTCCCGAGCACTAGACTGGTGGACGGCCGAGAGGAACAAGCGAGGGAATGATGCAGCCTACGGTCTGTCGTGGGACTAGCTCAAGGAAGTTATGCTAGAGGAATTATGCCCTCCTCACGAGCGTCAAAAGCTAGAAGATGAATTCTGGCACATCCAGCAAAAGGATGGTGACAATGCTGGTCTTACTGCTCGTTTTAAACAGCTCAGCATTATCTGTCCCGATCAAGTCAAGACTCCCGACATGACGATCAAGAAGTACATCCGGGCCCTGCTCGACTGCGTTGTTGATTTCGTGCAAGTGGCTAAGACTACGACGATCGAGGAAACCTATCTGTTGGCCGCTGAAATCAATGACAAACGGGTTAAGGCTGGTGTCTGGGATAAGACTTCAAAGCATCTATATCAAGCTACCGCTACCATACCAACTGCTGAACCTACCTCATCAGGCAACAAGAGGAAGAACAAGAGAAAGAACAGCTCCAGCAACAAGAACTGTGCGATCACTGCTGCACCAGTTCAAGCCGTACCTGCCCAACAACGTCAAGTAGCAGCGCCTGTGGCCAATACACCGCCCGCAAAGCGTGCATACACTCGGCCACACCCGCTCTGCCCTACTTGCACCTACCACCACCCAACTGCCATTGATTGCCGTTACTGTGCTCATTGCAACGTATACGGTCATTTTACTGCCAATTGCCGTATTCGACAAGCTCCTGCTCACCAAGCTCTGCTCACTGCCCCATAGGGTCAACAAGCTCCTCCGGCACCCGCAGTCAAAGCCAGAGCCTACTTCGCATGTGGCGACCCGAACCATTTCGCCAACATGTGCCCAAACAGGGTAGTGAAGCAAGAGCCTCAGCAACAGCAGCCACAGCAGCAACAACAACAGCAGTAACAACAGGCCGCACTCGCCAGAACTTTCAACCTCAACGTGCGTCAAGCCCAGGCCGACAACAACGTGGTCAATGGTACGTTCCTTGTGAATGGTATTTATGCATCATGTTTGTTTGATACTGGAGCCGATAACTGCTTTGTGTCGCTCGAATTTGAGAAACTCCTTAGTCGTAAACGTTCCCAACTATCCCCGACATTCGATGTTGAAGTCGCTACCGGAAGAACCGTCGTTGTCAATTCAGTTATCCATGATTGTACTCTCGAGCTCAACAATCACATCTTCCCAATTGACCTTATTCCGATGCAACTCGGAAGTTTTGACGTCATAGTAGGCATGGACTTTCTTCGAGAAAACCATGCTGAAGTTGTAAGCTTCGACAAGATGATTCGATTCTCGCTCGCGAATGGTGACTCATTGTGTGTATACGGTGATACTACTTCGAAGGGTCTCAAACTTATGTCCTGTGTCCAAGCTAGCAAGTATCTCCGCAAGGAATACAGGGCTTTCTTGGCTAACGTTGTAGCAGCGGAGAAGGAAAAGAAAGAGAATAAGGAAGTGAAGGACATTCCTGTGGTTCGAGAATTTCCTAATGTTTTTCCAGAGGATCTTCCCGGATTACCGCCAAGTCGTGATATCGACTTTCGTATCGACCTCATTCTTGGAGCCAACCCTATTGCCAAAGCTCCTTATCGTCTTTCACCATCCGAAATGCATGAACTCTCGACCAAACTCCAGGAATTACTTGAGAAAGGCTTCATTCGCCCGAGCACCTCTCCGTGGGGCGCGCCAGTCCTTTTCGTCAAAAAGAAGGACGGGTCGTTCAGGATGTGCATCGACTATCGGGAATTGAATAAGTTAACTATCAAGAACCGCTATCCTCTACCTCGCCTTGACGATTTGTTTGATCAACTACAAGGTGCTACGTGTTTCTCAAAGATCGACCTGCGTTCAGGATATCACCAGCTACGTATTCAAGAGGAGGATATACCCAAAACCGCGTATACGAGAAGACTACAAGGTAGAACGATTAGCCCTTTGTGTGCTGGTGATGAAATTGAGGCTAGGGACGGTGTCCTAGAAACCAATAAATAAACTATCTATGTATAAATCTGAGTTGTTGGAACAGAACTATTTGACTGGATTTATCTGTAATAATTTATTTGCCTTTTAAGACATGGTATGGGACATGTTACTTTAAATTATTTGGTAATGATAATTGTTATGGAAACTTCTGGACAATCTGTTTCGCTCAGTGCCATGCCCCGATGATTCCGGCATCGGTTGGGGTGTGACATTCCTATCCACCAGAAATTATTTCTTAAATCTTGGTACATCTTATTATTTCCAGGATGCATGGTATACCTAGATTTATGGGCTTCCTCCAAAATCTTATTTCTTAAATTTCCTTGCTTAGGTACCCAAATCCTCTTCTTGTGGAATCTCCAAATTCCATCAGCTCCTTGCTCTAATTCCTTTATTCTTCCTTTCATTCATTCAGCATCATCCTTGATTGCTGTGGCTTGAACATTTTTCAGTTGTTCTATTAAGTCTAATTGTAAACTTAATCTAAGAGCACGAACTCGCTTTTGCTTTTCGTGATACTTACGACTTAAGGCATCTGCAACTACGTTTGCTTTTCCTTCGTGATATTGAATATTACAGTCGTAGTCACTTAGAATTTCCATCCATCTTCTTTGCCTCATATTCAATTCTTTTTGCCGAAATATGTACTTTAAGCTTTTATGATCTGTATAAATAGTAAACTTACTTCCATACAGATAGTGTCTCCAAATCTTAAGGGCAAAAATTATCGACCATAATTCTAAGTCATGTGTCGTATAATTTTCCTCGTGCTTTTTCAATTGCCTTGAGGCATACGCAATTACCTTTTTGCGTTGCATTAGCACACATCCTAATCCTAGCTTAGAAGCCTCACAGTAAACTTCAAAATCTTATGTCCCTTCTGGTAAGGCAAGAATTGGGGTGTTTGTTAACCTTTGTTTTAAAATCCTAAAAGCCTCTTCTTGCTTAGGTCTCCATTCAAACTTAACTGTTTTACAGGTTAGGTTACTTAATGGCACAACTATCTTAGAGAAATCCTTAATGAAACGCCTATAGTATCCAGCTAAGCCTAGAAAACTTCTAACTTTTGTAGCTGATTGCGGGACCTTCCATTTGGTGATTGCTTCTATCTTGGAGGGATCTACGTGAATACCTTCGTGATTCACCATGTGTCCTAAAAGATGCACCTCCTGTAGCCAAAATTCACACTTCGAGAATTTGGCGTAAAGCTTCTCCTTTCTTAACAAAGTTAAGAGTGCATGCAAGTGCTGACAATGCTCATCCTGAATTTTGGAATAAATAAGTATATCGTCGATGAAGACAATTACAAATTTATCTAAGTACGGTTTACAGATCCTATTCATCATGTCCATGAATGCTGCAGGAGCATTTGTTAATCCAAAGGGCATGACTGTAAACTCGTTGTCACACCCCGATTTTCCACGTGTTCCCGGTGGGCCCGGTAGGGGAGTATCGTGACGTGGTTGGCAACATAATAGTCAAACAACACAATATTTAAATGCACAGCGGAAGCAAAGTATAGATTCATTTCAACCAAACGATATTGTAATATTAAGTATCACAAGTAGTTGAATATAAATCCACAGGTAGATCAAAATAAAAGGAAACAGTGTTCAACAGTCTATGACATCCAAGCTTGCGAGACTTATTGAGGATGCTAGGAGACAAGCCAGCCTATTACGCGTAGTACCTGCACTTAACCTTTTTAAGAAAAATACGTCAGTTTACACTGGTAAATACAATCAACCGACTCATTTTGAAAAGAGTTTAAGAAAATGCATTTAAGGCACAAGGCACAAATAATATTTTATAACTTGGGTTACTTATTTAAATATATAAACTTGTAAAGGATTTACATGTTCCTTATGCGTTCAGTAGTCCGGATCGAGCCGGGTTAAAGATCAATAGACACACCACTTTATTTAGATGAGACACTGACAGGTGTACGCCTACACCTGAGTAATAAGGTCGTGGCCATTTCGTAAAATGATGCCAGGGATATCCGGGACACGGTCATTAACCCCCAAAGGCTTTAATCAAACAAAACAATTTAAATGAAACATCTCAATACTTTAACCATCATACAATTAAAGATTCAATGTCCGACCAAGCGGTATTTTATATACCGTATCCCAAGCCCGTATAGGGAAATAAGTTAAAAGTATTTACCTGAGCAAGTATAAATCAAAATCAGCGAATGCAAGTATCTTTTACCGGTTCTCCTAATCTGGAACGAAGGTTTATAATAACCTATTAGAATTCTAACGGGTCTTTAGTTAAGTTTAAGCTTAGACCGGTTAGTTTTAAAGATACGGTTCGTACGCACGATTAAGCGAAGACCGGATAGAATGTGATTTAGACCCGACAAGTTTGAAGACTTGCTTAATATGGGTATATTATACACATTCTGGATTTTGAGATAAAACCGATAAGGTTTGACCCGTTTCGGCTAATTTATGTAAACTAGTTACATAAACCGAACCGAACGCGTATGAAGCGTAACGGGTAACCATAAGAGTCCTAAACAGGTTTCCTAAGTTAACATGCCTTAAATATGTTGTGATATCAGTAGGATACCTTCCGTTATGCCCAAAACGAGTTTAATCTCATATTAAGCCCCGTAGGGGTATTTTGGTCATTTTAAAGATTATAAAAGGAATTAATTTATCTTCTGTGATCCGGGTCTGATTATATCAGTAAAATATTTTATTTTAACAGGTTATAACATTTGGTTATAAGTCTTATATGTCAAAATAGTTTTAAACCCAAACTATGCGTATAATACGCGTATAAAGCCGTTTTAAGCGACGTACGGGTTAAAATAGGATTCTGAGTTTCCTGATCAGTTAAACAGGTTCAAAACACTCTATTTAATATTAAATCAGTAGCAATTGGATTGGCATCAAAAGGATTTGTAAAACTCATTTTACGGCCGAAAAGGGTATATTCGGTATTTACCGAATCAAAGCACTAATCCTAGCTTATGATCATTTTAAAAATAATTAAAAATCTTCAAAAATCCCAAAATATTATATTACATCAGTGGGTGAAAGGTTTGGTGTCGAAAATTGGGTTTAGATAGGTTTTACGCTAATGACGTCATTTAATTACTAAGAATCGCTATAATTACGTCATTAAGCATAACTCCTAATCTAGACCTCCGATTGATGTGAAAATTTACAGGCATGTTTAATAATCAGTATCTAAGATTATTTTACTTTCATATTTCCAAAATTCTTGTTTTATGGTCATAAGGGCATTACGGTCAATATTTAGGCGATTAACGGAAACGTCGGACAATTAAGGATTTATGTGATATAAACGCAGAGGGTTATACACACATGTAACTAGGTCCTAATGGAACTTTAAGGCATGTCTAAACCTATCAAAACCGGGTCAGAACTGAGGTCAAAGCAAAAGTCAAACTTTTGCGTCTTTCGGTTCCGAATCGGTTCAAAACAGAAAGTTGTCGAATCAAACAAGCGTAGACAAGTTTTTATACTTATTATCAGTTTATAAGAATGATAAAATAGGTGATACGCCTTTTACATCGTTAATCATGCGTTAAATCGAAAATACCATTTCTGTTGACTTTTTCGGACAACGTTTGACTCGACAAACGACCTAGTTAGGATTGGAATCAGTGGGTGCCCTTTTAAGGGTTTAAAGCCCACATGATTACCAACTTATAACAACTTTCGATTCGACAAAACCCTGGACCATTTGTGTTTTATCGTGAAGTCAAACCGTAGTTACGACGGTTTGATTTCTAGGCTATAAACTAAGCATAACTGAAATAGAGAAGGTCAAGGGTACTTACACTTGTCTAATGGATGATTTGGAATGCTTGGGATCTGCTTGAATGCTCCAGAAATGATCAGGAAGTGAATTCAAGATGAATTCAAAGAATGTGGGTCTTTTATATGAATTCAAACATCTTGGATCATCAACACATAAGTCTAGGAGTGTTACCAAATCACCAACATGTGTCCTACAAGCTAAAAACCACCTTAGGCAGCCCAAGATATCGAAAAACTTGCATGTAAGTCGGTTAGAAGCTGAAAACAGCCACCTGCCATTCTTTTCTGCATCTGGCAGTCGTAGGCGGCCCGCTTGGGCTTTTGTTATATGGGAGGCGGGCCGCATGGCCCTTCAGATCAGGTTACACATGTTTTTCGTTATTGCATTTTGGTCCTTGGTCCCCCGAAAGGTCGTTTTCACTACAATTCTTGCATTATGAGGCTTTAATATTAACATATGGGGGCTTTAGGGCTTATACCATCTTTGTCAAGTACTCGGGTAACTTTGTGATCACCCGAAAAACCCTAAATTTCAATGTTAACGATTCTAACCCTTACACACGAATTTTATCACAACTTTCTCATACGGTAACGAAACTTGGTGAAATTTTTATGGTACATTCTAGTGAGCATATTTAATCGTTACAAGGCTTCGGGTTTGCTAAAAGGTCACTCATAGGTATAACTTAAACATGTTGACACATTTAACCCCTGTAGTTTGTAATCTCTCACTTTCTTTCACAATTCGCTTCGTATGATCCATGATCCATTCGTTTAAGGTTATAAACATCATGTAGGGTTATTGTAAAGTTATTTATTCATTGTTGACACTTTGAACCCTTATATTTACACAGTTTCACTGTTTGTCAACTTTAGTCCTTCAAGAACATTCTTTCACACGTTCAAACCTATGACACGTGTCAACACATTATAGGACGTAAATTTTCGAGGTGTTACATCCTCACCCCCTTAAAAGAAATCTCGACCTCGAGATTTACTGAAACAGATAAGGGTACTTTTCTTTCATTGTGGACTCAACCTCCCACGTATACTCGGGACCGCTACGGGCATCCCATTTGACCTTTACAATCGGTACTTGCTTCCTTCGAAGCTTCTTAACCTGTCGATCCTCGATTGACAATGGTTTTTCCACAAATTTCAAGCTCTCATCTATATGCACATCTGCATGGGGTATAACCAGTGATTCGTCAGCGAAACACTTCTTCAGATTGCAGATGTGGAACACATTGTGTATACTACTGAGCTCTTCAGGTAAGTTTAACTTATAGGCAACTGACCCGACACGTTCGATAACCTCGAAAGGTCCTATGTATCTCGGGCTTAGCTTGCCTTTCTTACCAAATCGCATCACTCCCTTCCAGGGTGACACTTTAAGTAGGACTTTTACACCTACTTCGAAGTGAAAATCCTTACGACTTGGATCAGCGTAACTCTTCTGCCTATCCCGGGCAGCTTTGAGACGATCACGAATCTGGACAATCTTGTCCGTCGTCTCGAACACTATCTCTGGTCCAGATAACTGGACATCTCCAACTTCTGCCCAACAAATGGGCGATCTACACTTTCTACCGTATAATGCCTCAAAAGGCGCAGCCTTAATGCTGGTATGGTAGTTATTGTTGTAGGAGAACTCAACTAATGGTAGGTGCTTATCCCAGCTACCACCTAAGTCAATTGCACATGCACGAATCATGTCTTCCAACGTTTGAATAGTACGCTCACTCTGACCGTCTGTCTGTGGATGGTAAGCCGTACTAAAGTTCAAACGTGTACCCAAAGATTGTTGGAAGCTTTTCCAAAAATGTGATGTGTATCTAGTATCTCGGCCAGAGATAATAGACACAAGTATGCCATGTAAAGCTACAATCTTATCCACGTACAGTTGGGCTAACATATCAGAGTTGTAGGTCTCCTTAATGGGTAGGAAATGTGCTGACTTAGTCAGTCGGTCAACTATCACCCAGATGGTGTCATTTCCTTTCCTTGTCTTGGGTAACTTGGTGATAAAATCCATAGTTACCATTTCCCACTTCCAAGTAGGAAGTTCAGGCTATTGTAGCAAACCTGACGGTTTTTGATGTTCTGCCTTGACTTGCGCACACGTCAAGCATTTAGCTACATAGGTAGCTACAGACTTCTTTAAGCCTATCCACCAATAGTTCGCCCTTAGATCCTGGTACATTTTATCAGCTCCAGGATGAACGGAGTATTTGGAACTATGGGCTTCCTGAAAAATAACATCTCGAAGTCCCCCATAAATTGGGACCCATATTCGTCCATCTAGTCGTAAAATTCCGTCCTTGCTAAGTGTTAACTGCTCCTCAGTTACCCCTAGCTTTTCGTTAGGATAGTTAGCTTCCAACACAGCTTCCTTCTATGCAGCTAACAACCTTTCAATCAAATTGTTCTTTATTTCCATGCGCTTGGCATTGATTCGGATGGGTTTCACCTTCTCCTTCTGACTCAAGGCATCGGCGACTACATTCGCCTTGCCGGGATGGTATCTTATTTCACAATCGTAATCATTCAGAGTTTCCATCCAACGGCGTTGCCTCATGTTCAAGTCCTTCTGGTTGAACAGATGTTGAAGGCTTTTGTGATCAGAATAGATCACACATTTTATTCCATATAAGTAGTGCCTCCACAGTTTTAGTGCGAATACAACGGCACCCAATTCCAAGTCATGGGTGGTGTAATTCTTTTCGTGCACCTTTAACTGGCGTGAAGCATAGCCAATGACTTTGCCTTTCTGCATAAGCACACATCCCATCCCGGTGTGTGATGCATCACAATAAACTACAAACTCCTCTATTCCATCAGGCAATGTCAGTACTGGAGCATTGCTCAACTTTTGTTTCAGAATATCGAAGGATTCCTGCTGCTTAGGACCCCAGTCAAACTTAATCTTCTTACGTGTCAGCGAAGTCAGGGGTGCAGCAATCCTTGAGAAGTTTTCAATAAATCGCCTATAGTATCCTGCCAAACCTAGGAAGCTACGTATTTCTGTAGGCGTCTTTGGCTCATGCCAATTCATGACAGCTTCAACTTTAGCGGGATCTACTTGGATACCACGCTCACTAACAACATGTCCAAGAAATTGGACTTCCCGAAGCCAGAATTCACACTTCGAGAACTTGGCATAGAGCTTTTCTTTATGAAGTAGTTCCAGTATGCAGTGAAGATGCTTCTCATGGTCAGCTTGGTTCTTTGAGTAGATGAGAATGTCGTCGATGAAAACGATGACGAATTTATCTAAGTGCGGCTTGCAAACGCGATTCATGAGATCCATGAATGCGGCTGGTGCATTAGTGAGCCCAAAAGGCATCACTAGGAACTTGTAATGACCATAACGAGTCCTAAATGCTGTTTTGTGCACGTCTTCATCTCTAACCTTCAATTGATGGTAGCCTGACCTCAAGTCAATCTTCGAGAAGAAACTTGCCCCTTGAAGTTGATCGAACAAATCGTCGATTCTGGGCAAAGGATACCTATTCTTGATAGTGACCTTATTAAGCTCGCGGTAGTCGATGCACAGACGCATCGATCCATCCTTCTTCTTGACAAATAAAACTGGTGCTCCCCAAGGAGACGAACTAGGTTTGATGAAACCTTTGGCTAGCAAATCATCTAGCTGCGTTCTTAATTCCTTCATCTCTGTTGTTGCCAACCTATAAGGCGCCCTAGCAACTGGTGCTGATCCAGGAATAATGTCAATTCTGAATTCTACTTGCCTATCTGGTGGCAAACCAGGTAGTTCTTCAGGAAATACTTCGGGGTATTCAGAAATGACGGGGATATCTCCAATCTTGGGCTTCGGCTCATCAATTATCACTTGTGCCATGTAGATGACACAACCCTTCTTCAAACACTTAGAGTCTTTGAGTATGGTATTTTCTCGGGTAGCCCATACTGGGTATCTCCCTGGATAGTAAGTGATTCACCAGACGGAGTCTTGATCATCACTTGCTTCTTATTGCAAATAATCTGGGCCTGGTTATGAGATAACCAGTCCATACCCAAAACTATGTCAAAACCAGCTAGTTTCAAAGGAAGTAGCGACAAAGGAAAAGAGTGGTTCTTAATGGATATGAAACATCCATCTAATAAGGTTGAAGCGGTTTCTAAAGTGCCATCTGCTAGTTCCACCTCATACTTCACACTTAAAGTCTTAACAGGTAATTTCAACAATTCACAGAACTTATTATCTACGAACGACTTATCAGCGCCTGAATCAAATAACACTCTAGCATAAATATCCTTTACGAGAAAGGTACCTGTTATCACATTGTCGTCCTTGACGGCTTCCTTAGCATCCATCCTGAAAACCCTAGCATTGGTCTTCTTAGTCTCTTCGGGCTTCTTGGCGTATTTTGGGCAATTGCTCTTGATGTGCCCCTTTTCATTACAACCGTAGCAGGTCGCATCCTTTATCTTTTTGCAATCCAAGGTTTTGTGTTCCTTGGACTTGCACAACCCACATGCAAAAGCTTTCGATTGTGAATTCGAATTCGATTCATACCTGCACTTCCCAAAGTACTGCCTCTTGCAGATTTTACATTTGGGTTTTTCACCCGACTGCTGACCATCCTTCCTAAATCCTGACCCCTTCTTATAGTCATTGTTTCCCTTCTGCTTCTTGTCTGAACGTCGTGAGTTGTCATCCTCACGCTTCCTCTTTTCGGTATCAGTGTTCCTCTGCGATCTCAGCCTGACATCATCTAAGGTAAGGGACAACGATATGTCCGCTACTGACCGAAAAGTAGTTGGTCTGGAGGCCTTCACACTTGCTTTGATCTCCGGGGCCAAACCCCCAATGAATCGAGCTATACGTTTAGGCTCCGGAGTTACCAAATATGGAACCAACCTTGACAAAGTGTTGAAACTGGTAAGGTAGGCCTGACAGTCTAGGTTCCTCATAACCAGCGACAAGAAGTCAGATTCAATTCTCTCAACCTCGTTTTGAGGGCAGAAATTTTCCTTGATCAGTGCCATGAACTGTTCCCAGGTCATATTGTACAACGGGACTTTCCCTGTAGCTTGGATCAAAGATCTCCACCAAGCTAACGCTTCTCCCTTGAAAGACTGTGACACGAATTTCACAATATCCCTATTATCACAACCACTAATATCCACAACCGTATCCATTTCGTCCATCCAAGTCATGCAATCTACCGCTCCTTTTTCCCCCATTGAAATCCCTGGGTTTGCACGAAACGAAGTACTTATAGGAGCAACCCTTATTACGGGGTTCTTGATTCCGTATGACTCTTTGGGATGGAGCACTCCTCTGGTTTGATGAGTGGTGAGAATTACTGTTGTGGGCAGTGTGGGTCCTGGAGGGTGTTCTAGAGTGTGGTGCAGATTGGGTCATTGCACGGGTACCACTAGATTCATGGAGCTGTCTATCCATAGCTCGATTTACGACATTATCTATCATTGCCTGTAATTCTGCACCCGCTACATTTACTCGGGCATTGTCATGCTCTCTCCCTGGGTGACTGTTGACCTCATTTGAGTCTGCCATGAAGCTTGAACTGTTACATATCGACATCAATTTATTGGTGAGTTTATTATAGAATTGTCTTTTATGGCAATTTATTAACCGTGGTAAACGTAGACCATATATGGTTAATTTATTACTCACATTTATTTAGGATTTCTAATATAATTTATCCTAATTATTAAAACAATAACAGTTTTATTAGCACATAAGGCCTAGTCACAGGGACAGTTTAGATTATAAGCTATGATTTCAGAGAATCAATGCATGAAGGTTTGAACAAAGTTCATTACCTTTATCAGACAGGCACCGACTATTACTGTCTTTTGTCTCATTTGAAAATGAGAAGGGCCCGTAGGCATTCCATTACCAATGGATGGTAAAAAGGACTGATCATATTTATTAATGATTTAACCCATGATTCAGAGATCATTTAGTTGGGTTTGGAATCTTTGAAAAGATCCATAAATAATAATAACACGTGTGTTTTTAACGAATCATGTCTGCCAGGAGTGTTAACATGTTTTCAGATGTTAACGGGGATTTGAATCTTTTTAACGAGTTTTACCATCTGGGCCAGGTCTTAAAATGACATGCAGGCTAGGTTATACTTTTAAGATCCTTAATTAAAAATAACATAGGCATATAGATTTTTAAAAGGAATGATTCTGATTTATTTATTTCATATATAATTTAATTATGCATAACATAGCAAAGATGAAATTTATAAACTTACATTCCATTAAAACTAAAAGTAGTACATTTTGCCCTAAACGGGACTTTTCACATAAACACATGCCCTCTCAGGAGCTATACAGATAATACATGTCCTCACAGGGACTGTTTACTAAAGTAAATGTCCACGCATGGACTAATAGAGACAAGTCCACGTAGGGACTAAGTACAAAGGTAGATGTCCACGCAGGGACTACATACACACATAAATAAATGTCCACGTAGGGACTTGATTTAAACAAGGAAATACAACAATATATATTGGGATTTAACGATCCCATTTCTTCTTTCCCTTCAGCAAATTTGCCAAGCCACTCATAAATCCCTCATTCTTCTTACGCTCTTTCTGGAGGTCTCGCTCAACCTTGTCCAGTCTTTGACGGAGATCCTCCTGCTCTGGTGGAGAAAACCGTGGTGGCTGGTACTGTGGCGGCGGCTGAGCAGGTACTTGATACCCTCGAGCTGGATGTCCCATTCCCCAAGGGGTTCCATATGGTCCCTCAGGGTTTTGGTCAAGGTAGTTTGCTGCCACTAGGTATGGGTCGGCCTCGGCATAGTTATAGTTATGGTATGCTGGCGGTCCGTAAGGGTTGTAAGCTTCCGGAGCAGTATAAGCAGGGATAGGGTGGCCAAAACCCGGTGATGGCGGTGCAATAGGTGCCGAATTCACCTCTGAAACTGGAACTGAAGGTCCACCCATTTGTGGGCCTTCATATATAGGCGGGTAGTGGCTGCCGCTAGAGTGTTGAGGGGTACTGAAATGAAACTCCCCTCCTCGTACTGACATTCGTGCACCAGTCCTCCTACGTCTTGGTGGTTCTGGAGGCTCTAGATGAACTGGCGGCGGTGGAGGCGGTGGCGTGACTGCCTCAAAACGTGGATCCCCAGAGGGATTTTGCTGCTGCTCGAAACGTGGATCCCCAGAGGGATCTTGCTGTTGCTGCTGTGGTGGCTGCTGGTGAGGTGATGAGTGTTCAGATGGTGTATAGTACCACTCACATCGTTCGAACCGTGCCATGTGACTATCCGGACCTTGGTATGGTGTTCCGTGAAAAGACGAACCGTCTAAGATCACAAAAGGATGGTTCAAGGATCCGGTTGAAGCTTCGACGGGATCTGTGTCCTCATCCATATCTTGATCACCAGAAAAGTGATCCTCCGGTCCTAGTGGGTTAAAGCCCACTTGTTCTGGTAGGTACTCTGCTGGGTTAAACTGACCCCGAAAAACAGGAGTAGGGTCGCGGAAGGAATCTTGCGATGAGGATCGCTGTAACGGTATGTATGAAGGTGGCGGATTGTTGGGCTCATTCTCGGACTGAGGCCCATAGGAGTGATGATATGGGGGCGTTGAGCTATACGAAGTAGATCGTCTGGAAGGCTCCTCGTAAACCCTCCAAGGTTCTTGTGGATCTATACTCCTTGTAGCAGAAGGAGTTCGCCGGCCTGAAGGCCCGGCCTCGTGGTCGTTAGGGGCGCTGATCGGCGCCTTTCCTCGATCTCCTCGTCTGAATCTTGGCGGCATTGCTTAACCTGTTAATATAACAAAGGTAATGACAAGGAAAAATAAAGGAAAAAATTTATATTAAAATAAAAACATTTTGGATTATTCCTAAGTTCTTTGTCTAGACTCGAAGATTTAGGAATGTGCAATTGTGTAACTGAGATTAAACACAAAAGGCTAGTGTTTAATTCACTCAGTGTTGGCTCTGATACCAACCTGTCACACCCCGATTTTCCACGTGTTCCCGGTGGGCCCGGTAGGGGAGTATCGTGACGTGGTTGGCAACATAATAGTCAAACAACACAATATTTAAATGCACAGCGGAAGCAAAGTATAGATTCATTTCAACCAAACGATATTGTAATATTAAGTATCACAAGTAGTTGAATATAAATCCACAGGTAGATCAAAATAAAAGGAAACAGTGTTCAACAGTCTATGACATCCAAGCTTGCGAGACTTATTGAGGATGCTAGGAGACAAGCCAGCCTATTACGCGTAGTACCTGCACTTAACCTTTTTAAGAAAAATACGTCAGTTTACACTGGTAAATACAATCAACCGACTCATTTTGAAAAGAGTTTAAGAAAATGCACTTAAGGCACAAGGCACAAATAATATTTTATAACTTGGGTTACTTATTTAAATATATAAACTTGTAAAGGATTTACATGTTCCTTATGCGTTCAGTAGTCCGGATCGAGCCGGGTTAAAGATCAATAGACACACCACTTTATTTAGATGAGACACTGACAGGTGTACGCCTACACCTGAGTGCTAAGGTCGTGGCCATTTCGTAAAATGATGCCAGGGATATCCGGGACACGGTCATTAACCCCCAAAGGCTTTAAGCAAACAAAACAATTTAAACGAAGCATCTCAATACTTTAACCATCATACAATTAAAGATTCAATGTCCGACCAAGCGGTATTTTATATACCGTACCCCAAGCCCGTATAGGGAAATAAGTTAAAAGTATTTACCTGAGCAAGTATAAATCAAAATCAGCGAGTGCAAGTATCTTTTACCGGTTCTCCTAATCTGGAACGAAGGTTTATAATAACCTATTAGAATTCTAACGGGTCTTTAGTTAAGCTTAAGCTTAGACCGGTTAGTTTTAAAGATACGGTTCGTACGCACGATTAAGCGAAGACCGGATAGAATGTGATTTAGACCCGACAAGTTTGAAGACTTGCTTAATATGGGTATATTATACACATTCTGGATTTTGAGATAAAACCGATAAGGTTTGACCCGTTTCGGCTAATTTATGTAAACTAGTTACATAAACCGAACCGAACGCGTATGAAGCGTAACGGGTAACCATAAGAGTCCTAAATAGGTTTCCTAAGTTAACATGCCTTAAATATGTTGTGATATCAGTAGGATACCTTCCGTTATGCCCAAAACGAGTTTAATCTCATATTAAGCCTCGTAGGGGTATTTTGGTCATTTTAAAGATTATAAAAGGAATTAATTTATCTTCTGTGATCCGGGTCTGATTATATCAGTAAAATATTTTATTTTAACAGGTTATAACATTTGGTTATAAGTCTTATATGTCAAAATAGTTTTAAACCCAAACTATGCGTATAATACGCGTATAAAGCCGTTTTAAGCGACGTACGGGTTAAAATAGGATTCTGAGTTTCCTGATCAGTTAAACAGGTTCAAAACACTCTATTTAATATTAAATCAGTAGCAATTGGATTGGCATCAAAAGGATTTGTAAAACTCATTTTACGGCCGAAAAGGGTATATTCGGTATTTACCGAATCAAGGCACTAATCCTAGCTTATGATCATTTTAAAAATAATTAAAAATCTTCAAAAATCCCAAAATATTATATTACATCAGTGGGTGAAAGGTTTGGTGTCGAAAATTGGGTTTAGATAGGTTTTACGCTAATGACGTCATTTAATTACTAAGAATCGCTATAATTACGTCATTAAGCATAACTCCTAATCTAGACCTCCGATTGATGTGAAAATTTACAGGCATGTTTAATAATCAGTATCTAAGATTATTTTACTTTCATATTTCCAAAATTCTTGTTTTATGGTCATAAGGGCATTACGGTCAATATTTAGGCGATTAACGGAAACGTCGGACAATTAAGGATTTATGTGGTATAAACGCAGAGGGTTATACACACATGTAACTAGGTCCTAATGGAACTTTAAGGCATGTCTAAACCTATCAAAACCGGGTCAGAACTGAGGTCAAAGCAAAAGTCAAACTTTTGCGTCTTTCGGTTCCGAATCGGTTCAAAACAGAAAGTTGTAAAATCAAACAAGCGTAGACAAGTTTTTATACTTATTATCAGTTTATAAGAATGATAAAATAGGTGATACGCCTTTTACATCGTTAATCATGCGTTAAATCGAAAATACCATTTCTGTTGACTTTTTCGGACAACGTTTGACTCGACAAACGACCTAGTTAGGATTGGAATCAGTGGGTGCCCTTTTAAGGGTTTAAAGCCCACATGATTACCAACTTATAACAACTTTCGATTCGACAAAACCCTGGACCATTTGTGTTTTATCGTGAAGTCAAACCGTAGTTACGACGGTTTGATTTCTAGGCTATAAACTAAGCATAACTGAAATAGAGAAGGTCAAGGGTACTTACACTTGTCTAATGGATGATTTGGAATGCTTGGGATCTGCTTGAATGCTCCAGAAATGATCAGGAAGTGAATTCAAGATGAATGCAAAGAATGTGGGTCTTTTATATGAATTCAAACATCTTGGATCATCAACACATAAGTCTAGGAGTGTTACCAAATCACCATGTGTCCTACAAGCTAAAAACCACCTTAGGCAGCCCAAGGTATCGAAAAACTTGCATGTAAGTCGGTTAGAAGCTAAAAACAGCCACCTGCCATTCTTTTCTGCATCTGGCAGTCGTAGGCGGCCCGCTTGGGCTTTTGTTATATGGGAGGCGGGCCGCATGGCCCTTCAGATCAGGTTACACATGTTTTTCGTTATTGCATTTTGGTCCTTGGTCCCCCGAAAGGTCGTTTTCACTACAATTCTTGCATTATGAGGCTTTAATATTAACATATGGGGGCTTTAGGGCTTATACCATCTTTGTCAAGTCCTCGGGTAACTTTGTGATCACCCGAAAAGCCCTAAATTTCAATGTTAACGATTCTAACCCTTACACACGAATTTTATCACAACTTTCTCATACGGTAACGAAACTTGGTGAAATTTTTATGGTACATTCTAGTGAGCATATTTAATCATTACAAGGCTTCGGGTTTGCTAAAAGGTCACTCAGAGGTATAACTTAAACATGTTGACACATTTAACCCCTGTAGTTTGTAATCTCTCACTTTCTTTCACAATTCGCTTTGTATGATCCATGATCCATTCGTTTAAGGTTATAAACATCATGTAGGGTTATTGTAAAGTATATTTATTCATTTTTGACACTTTGAACCCTTATATTTACACAGTTTCACTGTTTGTCAACTTTAGTCCTTCAAGAACATTCTTTCACACGTTCAAACCTATGACACGTGTCAACACATTATAGGACGTAAATTTTCGAGGTGTTACACTCGTAGTGACCATACCTAGTTCTGAAAGCAGTTTTTAGGTATGTCTTCTTCTTGTACCTTCAACTGATGATATCCGGAGCGTAAATCTATCTTAGAAAAACATCTAGCTCCTTGAAGTTGATCAAAAAGATCATCAATCCTAGGCAATGGGTATCGATTCTTAATTGTAACCTTATTCAATTCTCTATAATCGATACACATTTGTATCGAACCATCCTTCTTTTTCAAAAACAACACTGGAGCTCCCCACGGGGATGAACTAGGTTGTATAAATCCTTTGCTTAATAATTCATCAAACTGCTTTTTCAGTTCTAACATCTCGGTGGGTGCTAACCGATAAGGTGCCTTGGCTATCGGTGTAGTTCCAGGAATTAGATGAATTCTAAATTCTACTTCCCTATCGGGTGGCAATCTTGGTAGTTCTTCTGGGAATACATCCGAGTATTCTGATACTACAGGAATTTCCTTAAGTTCCTTACCCTTAGTGCTAATGATTACCGAAATCATATAAACTATTCCTTGCTTTCATTCATAATTAGCAACTTTCATTACGGAAATGAACTTCATGGGTTTACGCGGCTTATCCCCTGTAATCATAATTACTTCTCCTGTGGGTGCACGGATTTCTATGGAATTCTTATTACAGAGGATTCGAGCATGGTTGGCTACTAACCAATCCATTCCTAACACGACATCGAATCCAGCTAAATTCATGGGTAACAGGTTTGCAGAAAATTTATGGCCTAGGAGTTCTATCTTTCCTTCTTGCAAAACCTTATCTATGTTAACAGAATTCCCGTCTGCCGTTTCTACTGTATAAATTTGCCTAAGTTTGGTTAAGGGTAGCTTAAGAGCTTGGCAGAATGAAGTATTTATAAAACTTTTGTTTGCACCAGAGTCAAATAATACTTTTGCATAAACGTCGTGAACTAAGAACGTACCAGCTATTACGTCATGAATTAGTTCAGCTTCCTGCGTGGTCAATTGGAAGGCTCTTGCGTTCTTCTTATTAGTTCCTTTAGCAGGTTTGGCCTTGTTATCCGCTGGTTTGACCAATTTAGGGCATTCTGGTCGGAAATGCCCAGCTTATCCACAGTTGTAGCAAATCTTTGTTTTCTTTCTGCAATCTTCTTCACGATGTCCTATAGCTTTGCAGAAGTTGCAGGATTCATTACATTTTCCAAAATGTTTCTTTTTACAGTTCCTACAGAACGGCGGAGTGGAAGATTGCCCGGTTCCTCTTTTCTTGAAATTGCTATAATTACCCACACGAAATCATTGGGTAATTTTCTGAGCCTATTCCTTCTTCCTATTTTCTTCTCGCATACGCACCAGTCCGTCAGTCAAAGTGTTGGCTAATTCCACCGCATCATCGATCGTGCGGGGTCTCGCAGCTTTGACAATATCACAGATCTCGCTAATTAAACCCCAAATGTAGCGAGAAATAAGTACTGGTTCTGGCGAAGCCAGAGTAGGCACAATTCGAGCATATTCGAAAAACTTCAAAGTATACCCTCGACAATCAACATCCACCATTCGGTGGCTCAGGAATTTGTTCGCCATTTGTTCTTTTTCATATTCTGGGCAGAATTTTCTTTCCACCAGACGCTTAAATTCTTCCCAACTCATGGCATAGGCCATGTCACTTCCCTTGGCTTGTAACACAGTATTCCACCATTCTAATGCTTCTTCCTTGAAAAGATGAGAAGCATACATGACTTTATCCTCCTCGGCACATTTACTTATTTTAATTACTGCCTCGGTTTTCTCCAACCAACGCAGTGCAACAGTCGCCCCTTCATTTCCTGCAAATTCAATAGGTTTACAGGCAAGAAATTCTTTGTAAGTGCAACCATGCGTTGCAGCTTTCATTCTTTTAAGAATTGGGGCCTGCATCACATCATCGTTATTGTTAGTGTTGCCGCCTACATTTACGTTATTACTGAAGTTGTCTTCATGAGTACGTTTGCTAGGAATAATTGGTTGAGGTTCAACTGGATTTCGGGCAGCAACAAGAATTGCTGGAATAGCATTGGCTATTCCTTGAGCAACGATATTTTCTATATCTAGTCTATTCAGGAAATGGTCCTCATTGTTTTGCTCAGATTGGTTAACCTCGTTAACTGGTTCATTACCAGCGTGTTCCATCCGGTAATTAATATATATAACTTATTAGCACCAAAATAAATAACAACCAAACACAATAAAACAATCGCACATAATCACGTCAACAAGTATAGCCAAAATTGTCGACTTTGCGACGTTGATATTTTTATATATTAGTATGCGTCCGTACACACCGGTTATCTTACAAAAGTTTTATTTTAAGTTATTTTACATGATTATATTTTTATTATTATTATTATTATTTTATTATATAATCACAACCACACAGTCACACCACCACCGTCAGCTGGCATCTCAGAAGCGACGTTCCCTCTCGTCGTATTTCCAGGAGATCTGTTCTCCCACCTCCCGGATTCGATTCCCTGCGTCCACCAGCTCCTAGCCAAAATGGCGGAGTTCAGCCAAGTTCTCATTGCTCATAGGTGGGTTTGGTGCAGGCTCGGGGTCAAACTGAGGGAAAAAGGTATTAGGGTTATTCAAGAGATTCTGAAATTGCTAGTCAGTTGTCCACCATTCTTCTAGCTCTCCTGGTAGAGGTCGGGGGTGGATAATAGGATCTGGGATAGCAGGTTCCAGATTAACTGGAAGTTGTGCTTCCGCTGGGTAATTGAAGAGGTTTTCATCGGCAGGTCCGATGAGGTCACTAAGTGCCAGTTTACGATCCAGCTCCTCCCATGATGGCATTTCCTGGGCTTGCCCTGAACTTTCCCCGATCTCCTTTCCTTTGCCTTTATCATTTGGATCCTCAGTCTTTATAATTTTCCGTGTTGCTGGTTTCTTCCTACGCACACGCCTCCAGCCCACGAATCGTCTTCTCTTTTTCGGTTTGGGTTTCTCCTGAGGTTGGGCTTGGAATTCCATAGGTTCCTCAGTGTCGGCCCAATAACCGGAAAAGCCACCGGAAACTTCCATGTCAGCAGAATGGATAGTGATATTCTGAAGAGCTTCAGACAACTCATTCATGCTGTTAGCATATATGAAGAAACACACAAAAATTCTAAGTTAAAATTTTGTAAACCCATTTTCATATAATCACAGAATGGCAATCAGAAAAATTAAGCATTTCTAAATACTTAATTGGAAATCAGTGGCTCTGATACCACCTTTTTCTGTCACGGCCCCCGTCCCGGTTTTACCCGGTCCATGAGCCGCGGGACAGAAACCCGTGGTAATTATTATGTTGGCAGCGGAATTTTAACAGGATCTTTTAAAACTTGAAAATGCCCAATTATTTTATTCCATAATTTGGGACAAACCCCGTAATTTACAATAGAGGAATTTCTCGAGGAAATTCCCTGTTTTACAAAAACATGTTTATACATTTTATTGAGCCACTTATTTAAGCTTGGAGTGCTTCCAAAGCACTTTTTCCTGGATCACAGCAGATCACCTGAAACATGTTTTAAAAAGGTTTTATCAGTAGAGAAATACTAGCGAGTCATTCAAGTTGCACAAAACGACACATTGTTATAATATACAATATTAAGGGTGATTATATTGTTTCTATCTACCAATTACCCCAAATCGGTATTTGTCACTCGACAGTATCTGTGACTATGGTCAGATCACCCATTGGCTAACCCGTTGTCCAATGGTGACGGGTATCAAGTAATGTATACAAAACCCCACATACCGGCAGTAATTGAAGATTACAAAGACTTAATCCCTGTAATTATAACTTTGAAAATAAATAGGGTTTGGAAAATAATTTAGTAAAAAGAGAATGACTCACATTGCAAGTTTAGACGGGCAGAGCTTAGCCTACTGATTTAGCCTTGTTAACCTAATTCAATTAACAATGCACACGAAAACTAGGTCAGTAACTTAATACAACTTTTACGACAACTCACGAGATCAAAACCCTCACGACGAATGACAAAGTATAGCCCAATTACGGGCAGCACTTAAACATCCATCAGATTGGTTTTTATCGATCGGACATTGAATCGTAGCAGTGATCGAGTTATTACCCTGTTATCGTGGCAGAATTTCGTGCTTGTGTGTGTTTTTGGACTAAACAGATGATATCTCAGCGTACAAATTGAATTTTAACGTCGAACCAACGCCAAAATGCAAGTGCCAAGCCCCTGAATTTATACTGAAAAATGGTCCCTGTCGCGTGGCGCGACGGGTACCCTTCTAGCATAGGGTAGCCTAGTGTATTTGTAGCCTGGGTGACGAAATATGCGTTCTACAGCGAACTGTGAGGATAATATCAATTAGGGAATACCCCCCCCCCCCCCCCTTAAGTTTTAGGGGTCCTGATCCTAGTTCCGATTGTTCTGAAAATTTTAGGGTTTGTGCAATATTTCTTGGGGGTCTCAATTAGGGTTTCCTATTGGACAAAATAAAATAAGAAATATTAATTTTAAATGAGAGTTGTTACACTAACCGAGTTGGATAAGACGAAAATCAAGAAGCTTCAAGGAAGAACTATGGCAGCCGTCGAGTGCAAGGAAAGGGGAGAAAAGTTCTAGGGTTTTGCGTTGGTTCTAAGTTTCTCAGATTATAAGGAGTTATAAAATAACAGCAGCCCATTCTGGGCCTCGAACGACCTGGGCCGAAGCCCCTTCTCGGCGAAGAACCTGCTCGACGAAGAACCCATTCTTCGTCGAGACTAAAGATGGCGAAAAACCCTTTCTTCGTCGAGTGAGATTTGCGGCGAAAAACATTAAATAAACTATATTTAATATTTTCACATTTAACAACCCAGCTTTACACATTAACATTTAACATTCAAATAACTACACACAACATCACATAGAAAAATTGAAATCAAAACAGGATTATGAAACAAGTGATTCGTAGGAAAAAGGACCTTGAAATCTCGGGTTGTCACAGCCTGGGCTGCTGCGAACAGGAGATTCAGAGACGTGAACAAGAACAACATCGATCAGAGACGCGAACAAGAACATCGATCAGAAGATTCAGAACTCAAAAGGTCCGTTCGTTGGTTTAGTGTTAATTGTTAAACCGTTAGTCTGTTAATTGTTGTTAACATGAAAACCATGTTGCCCGTATTCGTGTACGGCGTATCGTATCGTATTGAATTGACTATTGAGTATTATCCTATATTGGAATCATGTTGTCCTATATTAGTGTATGTAACTCATTAGAATACTATGATTTTATCGTTATCATAATTTCATTGTTTATCAAATACTACAATTTTTCTCATTTTCGTAATTATATTGTTTATCGTTAAAGCATATGGGCACATTTTTCGAGCTCGAACAGGGTACGTGAATTCTCAGAGACGCCACTGCAAAACCCAATTTAGGTCAAGAAACGGTTTTTGGGTTGAAAATCCCATCCTACCCAAACCGATTTGGATCAGGTTTGAAACCGGTTTTAGCGTTTAAAACGGTTTTTTCATTAGTTTTTTTAGGCAAGCCCAAACCGCTTTGGTTTGGAATTGATTCTGAACACAAAATTCCAAACCTATACCAAATCGCCAGATCAAGTTAGACCCAAACCAGTTAGGTCAATTTCCGGGTCACCAAACCTAGACCGGGTTTTTTTTACACCTGTAGAGTCTCCCTCACCTTAGTACCAAACAACCCAAGCCACGTCAAGAAAGAGCAAAAAAGATTCGAAAGACAGCACAACACAAAAAAAAAAGGGGCCAAAAGTGGTCTTCCATCAACAACAAAAAAAAAACCCTAATAATGCATCACCAACAACAAGAACCCTAATTACTTCGATCCCATCAAAATTCACGCGAATCACATTGCAATAAACATCAATCACTGCTTAACATCAAGGTAATCACCCATTCAAACCTTGTTTCACCGCCAATTGTGTCTTTTTTAGCTTAAAATTCATTCGATTATTATTACAAAATGTTAAATTAAGCAGAATTAAGTTCTTACATGCTCTGTTAGATGATTCTGGTTGATTATTAATGGAGTAGTTGTATGATTATGAAGAAATTTAAATCGAATTTGAGTGAGTGAGAAATCTGGAAGAGAACGTGTTGGATTAATAATATGATTTTAATTATATGTTTGTGTTTCGATCATTTGAACGTTACTGTTCACAACTCGGTTTCGGTAAAATATGTATTGAGAGGTAGATATAAAAGCCACATCACAACTGCATACTCGGAATTTTATAAAAAAAAAAAAAAAAAGAAGCATGTTAAAAGTTATAAGAGAAAAACAATATATGATTTGTTAGATGATTCTGTTTGAATATTAGATGATTAATTTTATGATTATGAACAAATTTAAATCAAATTTGAGTAAGTAAGAAATCTGGAAGAATATGTGTTGGATTAACAATAATAATAATAATAATATTATTATTATTATTATTATTATTATGTTGTTGTTGTGATTCAGTTATGGCAAACTCTAGAGGACCTTCAGCTGCAAGAAACATGACGTGCAGTGCAAGAAACTCTTTACTTCCACCTAAATGTCCATTTCCCAGCATACCTCCATCATATGGTGATCATATTTCATATTCTGTTAACGGACCGAAAAGGATACCTAAATACAGAGATGGGAATCATTGGCATCATCATCGGACATCGTCCGAAAGCCTTGTGATTGAAGAGCAGCCTTCTTGGTTGGACGAGCTGCTTAATGAACCCGAAACGCCGGTGCAAAGAGGGCATAGACGGTCTTCGAGTGACTCGTTTACGTATTTGGAAGCAGCGAATGCGGTTAATACGGAATATGCTGTGAGAAACGAACAGGAAATGAGAAGTTTGAGTTTGAATCCGCCGTGGGGAGCTCAAGATTTTGTTTATAAAGATGCACGGATTATGTCGTATTATGGAGACGGGAATGTCGGGATGAGAAGTAGAACGCGGGGATGGGATTCTCCGAAAGATGTTAACTTGGGACTTCAGAGATCGGTGTCTTTGGGTGCTACGCAAAAGCTTGATGGAATTGGTTTAACTGGTAGTGAAAGACTAGATGCAGCTGAATTGGGTACACAAGATTCAGGTGAAGCTCGTCCGCAAGATGCAAATGGTAGTTCTGAAAGAAAGGATTGTTTGAATAACAAGAACTCTGCATCAGAAACGGATACGAAACGTGCCAAACAGTAAGTTGCTGGGTAGTTGCATGCTAGAATGGTTACTTGACCCATAAACAATCAGTTCAAAAGATTACTCATGATTTAGGGTTTGGTATCATTATGTACACCAATATAACTGACTTGTCAAACTTTGATAGTCAACGATGCTTGTTAGGTTTGGAAAGGTCAATTGTTAGATATTAATGTGAACTGATAAGTTCATCATAAACAAGTAAAGTTTCGTGGCATTACGCTACGCCATTATGTGGATCTATGCAGTTATAGTGGTCAAGGGCCGATATTTGAGATATAGGTTATCGCGGTGGGATATCGTCAATTTTTATATTATGCAGAATTTGTATATATACATATACAAAACATAAAACATATATAATATTAATAGTAATTTTAAAAGTCAAAACTCAAAAGTGCCAATATTTAAAACATGATCTAATCGTAAGCCATGAAATCTTCCCCCGAGTCCACATCAACCAAAGCATCCAAAAATATGGTCAATATCACTGATACGGCCGATAACCGATATCCCACTGATATTAACTGCATAGATGTGGATTTATAATCAGCGTAAACATTTAAATCTATTCTTTTTTGCGTATAAAAGTCTAAGAGGTGTGTATTACAGGCAATTTGCTCAACGTTCGCGGGTGCGGAAGCTTCAGTATATAGCTGAACTAGAGAGGAATGTACATGCTTTACAGGTACCTTAGATTTTAGAACTTGAAAAAATCTTTTGTGGATTCACGTCATGTAGATGTGTTCAATGTTCATCTTGATAAACCAGACAATAGTGGAATCAAGAACCAGACCGATATAAACAAGTCTGGTTTTTTAGCATCATGTAGGTGTGTTCAATGTTCATCTTGATAAACCAGACAATAGTGAAATCAAGAACCAGACCGATATAAACAAGTCTGGTTTTTTAGAACTTGTTTGCTCTCAAACCGAACCATAAAATAAATACAAACTCGGTGCCTTATAGTTTGGTTAATCTAAAGAGTAAAGTACACGCATAGTCCCTGTGGTTTTCCAAACTTTTGGAAATGTTTCCTAGATTTCCAAAGGTACACAAATGGTCCCGGTGGTTTGCACTTTGTAATGCATTTAGTCCTCAACTTTTGCCAAAAGTACATGGATGCTCCCTATGGTTTACACTTTGTAGAATATTTAGTCCATATCTTGGACCTCCTGAAACCTATAGATTTGTTGGCCGGGGACTAAATGCGTTACAAAGTGCAAACCATAGGGACCATCCGTGTGCTTTTGGAAAGCTAGGGACCAAATCCAAAATTTTGGAAAACCACAGGGACTATCCGTGTACTTTACTCTAAATCTAAATATAAAACGACGTTTTTGGTTTGAATAATAAAAAAATGTAGAAAACAAAATTGGTTCTGTTCCGGACCGAATAGAGAACGTCTAAATGTAATGTTACATCTGGCTGTGATTGCAGTCAGAAGGTTTTGAGGTTTCAGCTCAACTGGAGTTTCTAAACCAGCAAAGTCTTATACTTGGAATGGAGAACAAAGCCCTCAAACAGCGGTTGGAGAATTTGGCTCAAGAACAACTAATCAAGCGTTGTAAGTTTCGATTATACGTATTAGTTATTTGTTTTGGCTTGTTCTTTGTTATATATGCCTATTACTGATAGTTGACATCTAAATTTCAAAGTATAATATAAGTTTAAGATAATTTTGTTAAGCATGTAGTAGTAGTGCCATTAAATAGACTTAGTTGATGAACATGCTAATGATAAATAGTCGTCTTTTAGATTTTGGCATAAATACCAGATTACTTTATGTTATAACATAAAACACAATCTTTAGAAAGTTATAAAAATTGATGGGTAAATGGGTCAACCCGCCATGCTGACCAAGCGCAACCTTTTCAGCTAAATGTGTTTGCGGGTTTGACCCGAACCCTTAAGATTACACCCAAACCTATGAATTTTGCGTTAAGTTCGTGTCATGTTTTCACGCCGCGTCATGAATACCCACCCCTATAAATAAGATGTTGCTTATTACCATTATTCTTTAAGCCTGCCGTGCTTTTGAATTTTTCTAGATATTGCTTCTTAAGAATGTTTCTATGATACTGTCCTATTCTAGATGTTAGTAAGGCGCATCCGTTAGAAAAATCTTAGATTTAAAAGCCAATCAAATATCTGGTATAACTCACAAAGATAGATGGCACTATGGGCTCATTTATCTTATGTGCAAATAAAATTAGGTTATGCTTATCTTTGACGGGTCAAACAGGTAAAAGAAGGTTAGTTGAAAAGGAAATAGTTCAAACAGATTTAAAGTCACACAAAGTGTATTTGCTTGTGTAAAACCACTCAAATCATTTCATTCAAAAAATAAATTTTGTAATCATATTTAACATGCTAATGGTTAATTAGAAGTTAATGATTTTGGAAGTGCTTCGGGCCACCCGTTTGATTTCAAACCATATTGCCCAATTGTAGCCCGAACGCGTTTAACCCGCTACCCAACCTGTTTGACCCGCCCAATTTTCCACCTTTACCTAGAAATACCAACCCATGACCTAGTGGTCTAGTGGTAAGCTATGCAATTAATATCGGTGATATATCGGTCATTGAAATATCGGTGTCATATATCGATCAGAATATCGGCACCGATATTATCAGCGATATTGACCGATATATCACCGATTCCCAATATTAGTACCTTTCTTGTTAGTTCTATCATTCGTCTTTCTTCTTATTGTTGCTATTAGTGTTTTAAGTCTTAGTTGTTAAATGTTGGTGTTTTAAGTCTTAATCAGTTTTCACTTGCTACAATTTGCAAGTTGCAAAAGGTTAATTTGTTAATGGTCGGAGAGTATACTGAATTGTTAGTGTTAAATTGCTATATATATATATATATAAATTCTACATGATATTAAAATTACCGATATCCCACCGCGATAGCCTGTATCTCAAATAGCGGTCGTTGACCGATATCTCTGATATTTTACCGCATTAACTGCTTAGGTGGTAAGGTGCTTGCCCCCCACCAAAAATTAAAAAAAATAAAACTAGAAATTCCTGAAGAGTAATCATTTATTGCGATTTTATCAGTGCAAGTAGAATTATTTTCATATGGAAAAACTAAATCAGTTATTTTCACAGTGGAGCATGAAGTTTTGGATAGAGAGATTGGGAGACTGCGAGCCTTATATAAGCAACAACAACAACTGCAGCAGCAGCCACCACAAAGTCACCGGCGAACCGCCAGTCACGATAGACTCGATTTCCAATTTGCAAACCTTACTTTAAAAAATAAAGACTCTAGCTCTGTCCTGGATCCTGTTTCTAGCCAGCCGCGTACCTGAAAACAAATATTACAACAGTCGTATGCTTTCCCTATTGAGTGGCGTGGTTTGCCCTTTGGGTTCGGTTTGTTGTTTGTGTGGGTCCGTTATATAAGCAAAAAATTGCATCTTACTTGCACCTGGTAGTCATTACGCTGGAAACCGTCGTGTTTTCCGGTTGGGAACTCACCGGAGGTGGAAACTTGGGAAAATGGGTCAACTTTTCATTTTCCCCTTTGGTTTCTTGGTGTTTGGTCAATAGTTGTTGTTAGACTTGCTTACTCATCCCTTAATCTCCTTGTAATAAGACTAATAATGCTTAATGGAGATAATCTTGCTTGTTATCGGGTCGGGTTGTCGTGTTGTGCAAATATAGAAGATTTATGATGCCGAATAATGACCATGTGGTGGTGTCAAGATATGTTATATTAAGATTTGGTAACCATCCATGTGCAATACCTTCCACTAGAGGTGCACAAACCGGTTAATTTTAATAACCGGACCGGTTAACCGGTTATACCGGTTAATTTGACTTTTTGACTTTAACCGGTTAATGCTTTAACCGGTTATTACTTTAACCGGTTATTTTATTAACTGGTCCGGTTAATTACTTTAACCGGTCCGGTTAATTAACCGGTTATTTTCGGTTAAAAACCGGTTTTTTTTGCCTTTTTTTTGAATTTTTCGGTTATTTTTTCGGTTAACCGGTCTATCGGTTAAAAAACCGGTTTAAAAAAACCGGTTAATAACCGGTTATTATACTAAAAACTTGTAACCGGTTACTAACCTACGGTTAAAAATAACCACTAACCGGTTATTCCTAAATCGGTTATTAACCGGTTACGGTTTCGGTTAATAACCGGTTACGGTTAATTAACCGGTTATTTTGAACACCTCTACCTTCCACATTAATAAGAACCGCTTTTTCACATTTTTTAAGTCAATTCAAAGCTTATTTCGATTAATACTTCTAAATATGGTTTTTGATCAAATAGATAAACACCAACTCTTTAGCTTATAAAGAAAAAGAAAAGGTAATATATTATTTATAAAAAATAGTGTAATAATTTTTTTTAGACACATGATATAATCTATCTATACTCTATAATAAAAGAAACCACTTTTGGGACACTTGTCATCATATTAAGGCATCTCTTAAATAAAAAAAAGATTAGCTTTAAATTTAAATAATTATAATTATATAACAAGTGAGCCATAAAACTCTACTCGGAAATAAATTGTAAACATTGCCTTGGCAACTTTATAAAGGTGATCTCTTATCTCTTTTTTTAGTGATGATCACTACCAATATTAGCGACAAGATAAAATGGTGATCAGTACCAGCTTAAATAACATATTTTAATAAAGACCAACTCTCAATTAAAATCAAGGAATGTACATAAGATGGATACTTTTCCCTTATGTTTTTACATATTTGCAAATTTTTTAACAGTTTCAAGATAGAAATGAAAGATGCATCAAAATAAAATTTAAAAAATAAGTTATTCAACCTCTCGTCTCTCTTACTACATCCGGTTTCTTTTATCTAAGTTTGGAATGAAAGATTACAACATAAAAATGCCTTTTATTTGAGACTAGTAGTTCTGGTGGTTCTTTATACCCGGTTGTCATTCAAAGTTTGTATGTATCATAACTATGATGGACGAATTTTACAAGCTCGTAATTTTATATTAAATTTATGATAGGGTAATATAAATTGTATTTTTAAGTAGAGATATATCTAGCACATCGAGTGCCTGATGATAACATACATGATAACACTATTTGCACAACTTTATCATAATGATAACATAATTGCACATGAAATTTAGATTTTTATTCTTTTCAATTTGTCATTAATACAACGAGATTTTCAAAAAAGAATGATGTTATTAGGCTGGAAGGGGATGGACCGCCACATAGACCGTCACGTAAGCGGGTGTGAGGATGGATCTAAAGGGGATGGACCTAAGGGGTGGGGGATGAGCCCCTTTATATATATTTATGTATGTATAGGTGTGTGTGAGGGAGTGAGGCCCGGCTTGGGCGGCGACGTGCGGACGAAGAGGACGCCCCTAGGGCGGCAACGGAGCAGGGGGTGGGGGAGCCGGGGCGGCTGTGGAGGGATGGACCTGGGGCCGACCTCATACCTTCTAGTCTTAGAGAGTCTAATGCGGTGTTTGCTTAGAGCAATGTATCTTCGTGTATAGTGTTCTTCCATCTAAAATCTATACTATCTATAATAAGAGATTATTGGCTGATGTAAATCTGCTTACTTGTCAACTTCTAAGCTATGCCACATGTCGTTGTTGATGTCATAATTCCGGTTTCAAATATATAATTTGTTTTATTATTAGTAAATCTATTTCAAATATATGATCTGTTTTATTATTAGTAAAAAAAAGGTTTTATTTCGGAGGGAACTTTGAAATTGCATGGGGAGAAGAAATTGCCATTAATGCACTGCAAGAAGTAATCATATCTTTCTCTCTCCTTCTTCTTCACTCTTTCTTATTCAAACTTTCTTCTCACCGATTACATTTCACCTTTTTCTTCTCATTTCAAAATGTCCGCATCTTCTGTGCAAACTATGTCATCCGGCAAGAAATCCGACGCTGAACCACCATCTTTGTCACTCAGTTTCATTGATGATTTGAATCCGTCCAAAGATATGTGGAATCTCAAGTGTCGAATCATCCGGAAATGGGTTCAGTCCTTTCGGATGGATCTGCTCTTGCTCGATGAGAAGGTATTAGTGTTTGTCAAGCATCTCTGATGTTTTTTTACTATTTTTGTCATTTTGCATTTTGAGTTTTGTGTAATTTAGGGTTAGACAAAAAGAAACAAAGAAGAAAATCTGTTTGTTTGTTTTTTTATCCGAAATAGATGATTATTGTAAAGTGACTGTTTGTTTGTTTGTTTGTTTGTTTAAAGAAAGAAAGATGGTTTTTTGTTTGTTATTTGGATCCTTTATAATTAAGGGTTAGATATAAAGAACCAAAGATGAATATTTGTTTGGTTTGTTTATGGTCATTCATAGATGATTATTGTTTACTGTTTTGTAAGTTTGTTTTAGGGTTATATGGTGATTTATTTTCTGTGTTGTGTAATTTAGGGTTAGTTATAATGATAAAAAGACTAATAGTTTGGTTGGTTTTTGGTCATTTATAGATACTTACTGTTTGTTTCCCTGTTATAGGATTAGGCACAAGGAAACAAACATGAATATTAGTTACTTATTGATCCTTCATATGTGGAGACTTTAGCCACATGTACATTTTATATTTTTTTTTAGATATTGTTTGTTTGTTTGTTTCTAAAGTATGTGCTTTCACTTATTTGTTAGGGCCGTAAGATTCAGGCAGGGATTAAGGCTCCATTGATACCTGTGTTTATCTCACAACTTCATGAGGATGAAGTTATTCTCTCCAGATTTGGTGTTGGAGAAAACACTGATGCTTACAAACTTATTAACCATGGTTACAAGATTAACTTTTACCGATGTACGGTTGTTACACGTGCGAATGGTTGGCAAGGTGTTAATTACGGATTTAATTTCATCGCACATTCACACATTCTTAATGGAGAAGGAAAGGATATGCTCACGTGCGGTATGACTGTTTCTGATAATCTGATATATGTTTTGCCTCCCTTTTCAGCGTCAATAATTTCTATTGCTATGTTTACCATTTTAGATGTTGCTGGAATTGTTGTCTGGTGTGGAGTTATGGAAATCTTTCCTAACGAAAGAAAAAAGATGAATTTGGATCTTCCAGATGTCCAGTAAATTCTAATTTGCCATTTATATAAATTTATTTGTGTGTTATGATTGTATTTAATACAATACCAATGATTAGTTTATTTTATATAAAAGTTCATTAAATGGTTGTTCTTATTTAATACAATACCAATGATTAGAATATTTTATATATAAGATTCTTTATTGCATTTAATGGTATATTCATAGTAAATGATTGTATGAACTTTCAATGTTGTTCTTTTAATGCTATTCTTTGAGTTAAATCATCTACTATATGTTGTTCTTATAAGTTGGCTATTTGGTCGCGTTATAGTAACTTTATTGTACTAACCAATAGATTGGTAAAACCTAACAACCTTTAACCACTGTTATAATGATCCATGGCAGTATCTTTGTGTTGTTCCCTCATCTAACAACCTAACAACCTTTAACCACTGTTACATCTAACTACTGCTAGCTAAGGTCTGATACTATTACAACAGACAGAGTAAACAATTGTTTCTTCATTCCACTGCTTCATTCCAAGCAGGGCTTTGGTCTTTAGCAGCACTTGACTTAGGGCAGTAGATTAAATAGCAGCACTTTCTCTTCAGCTGTTGTTGTACACAAGCAGTTGTTAATGGACAGCAGTTGTAGTATACAAACAGTGGATGAGGGCCATTAGATGTTATAACCACTTTAAGGTGGAAAGTCTAATGCAAACAGCTGCTTAAGAGATATACACTGATGTGAACCAGTTTTGGCTCTTATTATCTGTTTCTCACAAGAACGCAAATGATTGTATTAACTTTTAATGTTGTTCTTTTATATTTTTCTTTTAGGGGAGAGGTAGTCTGTTGTACTTTGTGGAATGCGTATGCACAAGAATTTAATGATTTTTTGTCTCAAAAGTCTCCGAATGAGACTGTGATGGCTGTCATTCAGCATGCCAGGATTAGGAAGTGGCAGGGTAATTTATATTTGACTGATTTATTTCGTTTAGTTTTCCCAATCTCCATTTTGTTACATTTTTTAAGAACATTTTTTTATTTCTTTAGTGATTTGTAATGAATTGTTGGATATGTATATTGTTTCTTGCAGGTCAATATACTGTTCAGAGTGATAAGTTTGGAAGTCGTCTATTTCTCAACCAAGAAATTGATGAGATTAATGAACTTCGCAAAAGGTACTATCCCTGATTTATATTTCATATTTTTATTAACATAAGTGTGAGTATTAACGCTAATTGTGTTTTTCTTTTTATAGTCTTTTAGTGAAACAGTTTGAAGCTGGTGCTTCTTCTTCTAAACCATTTTTTCATCTCAGAGTGTATTTCCAGTCCGTGAAGAATTTCTAATTGAGACTCCTAAGAGACATGTTGATGAAATTATTGAGATTGATAGTGTACGAATAATTCTATATACATTCATAGGCATTTTAATTTTGTTTAATGTTTTTTATGTTTTATCAATTGGGCATGTTAATAAAGCTTTATCTAGGATATTGTAGGCAATGTCATGTGTGGTAGTTGCAACAATCAAAATTGTTCAACAAAACTATGGATGGTTTTATCCGGCATGTCGAGACTGTAACAAGAAGGTGTTGACCAAAATTGAGTACTTACAATATGCTAAAACCATTTCTGATGAGGTCATGAATCTGTCACCTGCTTCATTGGTTTGTCCGAAATGCGATAAAGAATGCACATCGATAACCATAAAGTAAGTTAACGTCCGATCTTTTTATCTCCAGAACTGCTATGGTTTTTGTTGTAATTTACTTGGCATTTATTACAGGTTCAAAGTACATCTGAGAGTGCAAGATGAAACTGGCAGCATTTCTTTTGTGATGTTTGATAAAGATGTAATGAAGCTTATTGGTTCAACTGCGAATGATATAAGGGAACGCCAAGTGAAGCTCGATGATACTGAAACTTTTCCCCATGAAATATCACGGTTGGTCGAAAAGAAGTTGGCGTTTAAAATTGAAGTTTCTGATTACAACCTTAACCATGACTACCACATCTACACGATCCAAAAAGTATGTGATGATCCGGACATAATCGCTGAATTGGTTGCTGGTAATGGAAATGCTCTTGAGGTTGCTGATAGGTAAGAGTTTTTGTATATCTTATATTGATTTATTTTTTTCTTTCCAATTTTTGTAGTTTAAATATCTTAATTAAATTCCCTTTTGGTAATATTTTGATATTAGGTATTTAGTCATGAAGGTTCAGAAATTAAAGCTGTTCAATTATCTGAATCCTCACGGATGGTCGGTGCTGATATTTCAAAGGTGAATAAGAATTCTATAGTTTTGTTTTTTGGTTGAGTATAGATTATATTACATTGTTTGATACCTTAGTAGTTGTTTTGTGATTTAATTGAAGGATGTTGTATCTGTTATGGCCGACTCTTCCGTTGTCGAAGCCGAGAAGGATTCGGCCACGAGTCCTAATGGTAAACGTTCGTTGCAGGATGTGGAAGGTCAAAATGTTGGGGAACTCTCTTCTAACAACAAAAGGGGCCGGAGGAAGCCATCTAGGCTTAACACTTAGCTTCTTTCACGTCATTATATTTTGATGTTTAAGCAAACCTATGTTTTTGGTAAGTACTTAAGTATGTGGTTGTTTGAAGTTTGGTTGTCGTTGGTAAGTGTTAAACTACTCAAACAGTTGTTTTCTATGTTTTAGATGTTGGTTACTTATGAACTTGGAACATGTGGTAAACCATTATGTGGTTTACTTTTTTGTATTATGATGGGAAATATAATCTTTGCTTATAATGTGTGTTTTGAATTTTGATTTGTGAATATAGTATATGAGATGTCTAAATTAGTTTGACATAGTCTAAATTAGTTTGTACACAAGCAGTACTTAAGGGACAGCAGTTGTAGTATACAAACAGTGGATGAGGGCCATCAGATGTTATATCCACTTTAAAGGGGAAAGTCTAATGCAAACAGCTGATTATGATGAATCCACTGATGTGAACCAGTTTTCGCTCTTATTATCTCCTCTTTAAGCACTGTTACATATAACTACTGCTAGCTAAACACTGATACTATTACAATAGACACAGTAAACAACTGTTTCTTCAGTCCACTGCTTCAGTCTAAGCAGGGCTTTGGTCTTTAGCAGCACTTGAGTTAGGGCAGTAGATTATATAGCAGGACTTTGCCTTCAGCAGTTGTTGTACATAAGCAGTACTTAAGGTTCAGCAGTTGTAGTATACAAACAGTGGATGAGGGCCATCAGATGTTATAACCACTTGGGGAAAGTCTAATGCAAACAGCTGCTTATGATGAATCTACTGATGTCAACCACTTTTGGCTCTTATTAGCTGTTCCTGTTTAACCACTGTTACATATAACTACTGCTAGCTAAACACTGATACTATTACAATAGACAAAGTAAACAATTGTTTCTTCATTCCACTGCTTCAGTCCAAGCAGGGCTTTGGTCTTTAGCAGCACTTGAGTTAGGACAGTAGATTAAACAGCAGCACTTTGTCTTGAGCAGTTGTTGTACACAAGCAGTGCTTAATAGACAGCAGTTGTAGTATATAAACAGTGGATGAGGCCCATCAGATGTTATAACCACTTTAAAGGGGAAAGTCTAATGCAACAGCTGCTTATGATGAATCCACTGATGTGAACCATATTGTTTGGCTCTTATGAATCAACAGTGAATAAGCTTTTGACAAATGTTTTGAGCATATGCGGTTCTGATGAAAGGAATGATTTAAAGTCTAATGCAAACAGCTGCTTATGATGAATCCACTGATTTGAACCAGTTTTGGCTCTTATTAGCGTTCCTCTTTAACCACTGTTACATATAACTACGGCTAGCTAAACACTGATACTATTACAATAGACAAAGTAAACCACTGTTTCTTCATTCCACTACTTCAGTCAAATCCGGGATTTGGTCTTTAGTAGCACTTGACTTAGGGCAGTAGATTAAATAGCAGCACTTTGTCTTCAATTTTCGTTATATTCTTTGAGTTAAATCGATTTTCGTTATGACCGGATATAATTCATAAATATAATTCTTTGACTTAAACTTCAACTTTAAATAAGTTGGCTATTTGGTTGCGTTAAAGTAACTTCATTGTAGTAACCAATACATTGGTCAAACCAAGACAAGGTTGATTAAAAAATATGTAGTATTTAAATCCATATAAATTATGATGTTTCTAAGGGGTCCAACGAATTCCTAATAAAACCAAGACAAGAATGTTTAGAAACATGTAGTAGTTAAATCCATATAAATTTCTTGGTGCACATAAATTATCGGACAAGGTGACTCGGTAAAAATCTATCATTAAACTTCAACTCCAAAATATAAATCTTGTCGATCGCATTGTAATAAATTTATTGAAGGAACCAATATATTGGTAAAACCAAGACAAGGATGATAAAAACTATGTAGTATTTGAATCCATATAAATTATGGATTTTTCAGTTTCACTTGGTTATATTTTTTATACAAAACCAAAGGGCCCCAAATTTGGCTTAATTTTGCAATTAAATAGTCTAATTCTTTCAATAATTTCTGGCCCATAAGTTGTGAACCATAAAATCCTGTCAAAGGCCCACAAAATGAATCACCTTTGCTAAATCACCATTTCATATCGTCCGCTATGTTTATAGCTTCTTTTTCGACTGAATCAAATTGAAGTTTAAAAATTAGCGCGGAAAACTCAACTTATAATTCAAGACACTCTTAGTTTGGAAGCAATCGATGAACACTAAATGGTAGGTTTTTCTATCTCATTTGTTTAAATCTATTATCAACATTTGATGTGATCATCCACTTATTTAGTTAGGTTTTAAATTGGGATGTTCAATCACCACTAGCTGTTGCGAATAAATGTTTTTTTTGACAGTGATTACAATAATCACCTATAGCTAGCCCTAAGTCACACATATGTGCTCAATTCTTATGCACAATTATGGAGAGTAAAAAGAATTTTATACCAAGATATAGAGAGTATTTTCCACAGTGCAGTCCCCAACAGTCCAAAGAATCTAGGAGGATAAGAAAGTCTATCTTGAATAAGCGTATAAACAGAGGTGTGGTTCAATTTGTACAGACACCTCCTATTATTGATACACTTCTGGGCAATGTTACTATCACAAAAAACGATAATGGAGGTATGTTTTTGATGGTCATTTTTTTAAATAAATATATATATGTAATGTTATATTACCTGAAATCAGTTTCTTGATATATATCAACAAGTATTATCAAAAGGTGTCTACGAAGCTTCAACTCTACATTACACACCATGTAGTGTAAATCAGAAACAAACGGTAATGTCGTTGGAATGCTCTTCTAAAAAAATGGGTAAACAACTCTTGTGCTACTTTTCTAATTATCCTACAACATGATTGTTGTTGTTTATTGAATATGTCTATGTAAAATATGTGAAAATTGTAAGTGTTTGTAGCATAAATAAACCAAATCTCTTCATGTACAGCATGTCACACGCCCGACAAGTTAGATCGAACATGTGTTAGTACACTTCCTCTGACTTCATCCAGTCTTGGTAAGGTTATAAATCTTATTTTTTTAAGGTATGCTTTCCGATTTGACCTTGTCCCTTTGTTTGGATTTTTGGACAATCTGGAAAGGCTAATTATGGTGTTTATCACCCTAGAAAGAGGAAACAAAGTTTGAAAACCATGGATATAAGTGTTTTGGTCAAAAATTACCGAAGCAATTAAGTGATCAAATTAGTTAAGTGAGGTAGTGTGCTAAAAAGTGTGATGAAAATATGCTGGTTAAGTTGTTTGGAAAAACAGTATTCAGGATACGGCTCGGGATATTGAGCTGTATCTATGATCAAACAATGAGCAAAAAGTAAAGGGGTTGACACGAGATATACGAGGAAAGCCCTTGATCAATCTAGATCGCCGGCATAAAACCTCGGGAGCTGACAATCGCAGCTACCTTATTTTTCTTATTGCTTTGAACTTCAGGATACAGTGCAGGATATCGACCAGATCGCTAAGTGTTACAATGCTTTTGTGTGAAAGTGAAAATTGCTAGAGAGCGAGTGTAAGAGTGTAGTGAGTGTTGATGTGATGTCCTATTCGATCTGGTATACCCATCTATTTATAGTAACGAATTACAAACGAAAATTCCTATAAACATGGGATGCTCCGAATATTCCGTTGTAAACGTTGTAGACCGAGTAATGCGGCTTCAACGTCTTTATTTGAACGACTTGGACCGAGTCTTCCGCGGAACGAGTCCTTGTGAACGTTGCTAGCTTCTAACCCACGTATCTGCATATAATTCGTTAGTGATCCTGAGGATACCATCCAGGATGTTACCAATATCCTGAATCAGCATCCCGGATGTGAACAAATATCATATAACCAAGATATAACCCAAGATATTTCTCAGGATATGGGCTCAGAATTCTACCCATAACAATTGTCCCCAAAAATGTTACCGTTTAGTATCCTGCACTAACGGTTACATTTTTCACAGAAATCGATGTAATTAAGAGATAAGACGCATGATGTGACCGTTTGCAACTACTCAGCCTATATTTACTCATTGCACCCTATATCTTCTCATCCTCATCTCTTTTTTAATCAATATCGATAAGGAAAAAGGTAACATTCTCTCTCTAATCTTCATCTTCATCCTCTTTTTTCGGTAAAAAATTCAGGCGATCAAATGCCGAGACACACAAGATCCAGTTCCGGTGATTCAACTCCCACATTCATTCAACAGAATCTTCTCCAAGAACCGGAGAAAGAGATATGTTCTTTTGATAGTGCCCACTTGTCGGCTCTGAAATCCTCCGGTATCTTTCCGAAAGGAACGGTATTCCGGCCATTCGACCGGGAAATCCGGTCGGACATGGTCTTCGATGAGTGGTTGTGCTTTAGTGCCTTCCCCTTCACCTTAGGGTTACAATTCCCCTTCCCTGATTTCATCACCGAGTTTTTCAAAATTACAAAAATCTCTTTTAGCCAAACAATGCCAATGCTTTGGCGTGTTCTGTCTGTTCATGATCTCCCCTTAGCATACCGGCTTAGATGCCATGGGTCTTGTAGATTTTTGTTTTATTCTACCTCCGGCGATCCGCTGATACTTCGTGCCACCAGGAACGAGGAAGGTTGCCAATCCAAGTTCTTCTTTGTAAAAAGGGACTCAATCCCTGGTGGAACGGAATATCCGGTGAAATGGTTGAAAAAGGGTAGGATTTAGGGTTTAAGGATGATCCTGCCTCTTATCCTGTTCCATATCCTGAACTGATCAACTTTCTTTTTATTGTTGTGTACGCAGCTGATTTTATGAAGATTGCACCTCCCCTCGTTGATTCACAAAAAAGGATTGACGCCATCAGACTCCTTCCAGAGGCTGAAAGAAGTTTCAACCCGTCTCCACCATCTCCAAGTCCTCTTTCTAGTGCAAACATGTCTGGTAAGGATCCTGCAAAATATCTTGTACATACATATCTTTATTTGATATACTTAGGAGAAATTTTACTCCCTGTATGCAGACTCCAGCAAGGTTCCTGTCTACCTAGACCTTGAAGAACTTGACAGCTACCCTACTCCAGTCACAGTCAAGAAAGAAACCTCTGCTTCCACCAGCTCCAAGCCGCTCCCGGCTCCTAAGGCTAATCCGAGGACTCGTGCTTCCATAGCAAAAAAGAGGAAAGCTCCTGAAATCAGTGTTCCAGGTCCAGAAGGGTTCTCCTACGACGAACTCAGCTTTTCTGACTCCTTAGAGCCAATGACATCCTTCCTCAACAAGGTAATATCCTGCTACATATCCTAAAATTTAATGTGCAGGGCCTCCAGCATCTGCTCCACCTCTACAATGATGCATGTGGTACTGCTGCACTCCATGAAGCCAGGATCAAACAGCTTGAAAGCATCGTTGCCGATCAAGGTGCCATTGCTGAAGCAAAGACCCGGCACTATGAGGACATGCTGAAGAAGGTCACTCAGGATGCCAAGCTCAAACTTGCCACCGTTCAAATGGATCATGAACAAGCCATGGTCTCTTTTCGGGAAGGAATCAAGGCTTCTGCTATAGTCTCTCTGCTACAAGCCCGTATCAAGATGGCTTATGAGGCCAAGGAGACAGGCCTTGTATGCCCATCCTGGCCAGTTGAATCCTGGGTGGCCAAGCTGAAGGAACTTGGAGGCAAAGCTGTGCCACTTCCTGCTGAAGCCGGTGAATCTTCTAAGTCAGCAGAGGTGGTGAACCAGGCTGGAGACAAGAAGGATGCTGGAGAGGATGCTGGGACAGATGCTGGTGAGGATGCTGCTCAGGATGCTGAAGCTGGAAAGGCATAGAAGGTTGGAGAAGATGCCGCTGTGTGAGGGCATTCAGGTGGGCAATGATGGATATACGTGCCAAGGCCGGAGCCCACCTTTTTGAATTTGAAAGTTGGTCTGTAATCCCCAAAACAATTTACTTTTTCCGCACTTTACTTTTCTGCACCTAAACAATTTACATTTCCTGCATGCTTTTTGAACAATACAACAGTTGGAGGTGGATGGGTCTCGGTTTGAGATGAAACCTTCAACTGTTGGGTAAATATGGTAAGGAACTATTAGTGCTCTTAGTGGATGGGCCTTGTTTTGAGGTGAAACTAAGAGCACATCTTTTGGTATGTTAATAATATAACTTCTCTTTTGACTTTATTATTGTTGTTATTAGTGCACAAATTTTACTTATGAAAACTGTTTTGTTTGAACATTTTTGGGAATATTATGGGAACATATCCTGAAAATATCCTGACAAGTATCCTAAGAGATATCTTGGTCAGGATATTGTCATATAACTTAGAAGACTTAAATCATTTGAAAAAAGGAGAGATCATACCAAAGACTCTTAGAGAGTCAATTCCAATTTTCCACCTTAGGAATGTCCCCAGTGCCTACTTACAAACTTGGATCCACCCTTCGAATAGTATAATGTATGTCCCCTGTGTACAACACAGAAATGCAAATGTATTCACACTTTGGCTTGAATAAATTCCGAACACCCCGAGGCAAACTTTTGATATCCTGAAATGAATCCTTAGCATACTGGGGATAAACCCTTAATATCCTGGGGATAAACCCTGATATCCTGGGGATAAACCCTGATTTTCATGTGCTACAGGCGAGAGTGTATAAACTCCAAATCTTAGAAAGGTGAAAACCTTTAAACCTTAGAGAGTATGAAAATACGCTTTCGTGAGAGAGGGTGATCAATCCTCATACACCTTCAGGATCCAGGATATAGCCAACAGTAACGAAATTGTCAGCCACTTTTACATGAACTGGTCCCGCTACCTTGAACTATACCTAGATAACTTGCGCTCCAGGCGAGGTGTTTAAACCCAATTCGAAAGAAAGGTGAATACCTTTAAACCTTTGAAGGGATCAGGATCCCTTAAACGTGAGAGAGGGGCCACTCCTCTAATCTTTCGAGTTATCGTGAGTGCATATCCTGGAGCTATATCCTGAAACATATGCTGCAAAACAACTGTAAACTAAGGTGGGTGTTAGCCTGGCTAACACCCCTCCGATGCTTAAGTCAGTATTGGGTTCAAAATAATAAACAAATATATTTAAAAGATATAGAATACATACCATTCTGAGATAGAAATTAAATTATATTCTTACTTGAAATAGAGCTTTAAGTGTATTGCATTCCAGGATCTTGGTAGCATATCCCCTTCCATATTCTTGAGTCTATATGCTCCTTTTCCTGCTTCTGACTCAACTTCATATGGTCCTTCCCATTTTGGAGCTAGCTTGCCATCGGCAGGATTAGTGGTATTTTGAAAAGCCTTTCTTAGCACCCAATCACCAACTCGAAATCTCCTAGTCCTTATATTCTTGTTATATGCTCTGGATATTCTCTGTTGATATGCTGCCATCCTTAGCCTTGCTGCATCTATTTTTTCATCTATAGTATCCAAATCTTGACATAAGGCTTCAGGATTCTGTTCAGGATCCTGTAAGATAGATCTTGCAGTAGGTATCGCCATTTCCGTTGGAATCACTGCTTCTGCTCCAAATACCAAGGAAAATGGGGTTTGGCCGGTTGCATTTTTTACCGTTGTCCTATCAGCCCACAAAACAAAGGGTAATTCTTCTGCCCATCTTCCTTTTTTAGCTACAAGTTTCTTCTTCAGGTTATTGACAATTATCTTGTTTGAGGATTCAGCTTGTCCATTCGCTTGAGGATGTACCGGAGTAGACGTGACCATTTTGATTCCCCAACTTTTGCAAAAGTCAGTAGTCCTCTTGCTTATAAACTGGGACCCATTATCACAAATAATTTCAGCTGGTACCCCAAACCTAGTCAGGATATTCCTCTTTATGAAGGATACTACTTCTTGGTCTCTAACTTGAACAAATGCTTCAGCTTCAACCCACTTAGAGAAATAATCCGTCATTGCTAGCATAAAGACTTTTCCTCCTGGAGCTTTCGGTAACTTCCCTACTATATCCATCCCCCATTTCATGAATGGCCAAGGGGAAGTTACAGGATATAGCGGTTCAGCTGGTTGATGTAGTATGTTACTATGCCTTTGACATGCATCACACCTTCGAGCATATTCTGCAGCATCTTTCCTCATCGTTGGCCAATAATATCCTGTCCTTAACACTTTCGAGAACAATGATCTGCCCCCAGTGTGATTACCACAATCCCCTTCATGTATATCCTGAAGTACTTCTTTGGCTTCAGGATCCTCCAAGCACCTCAAATACGGTCCTGCAAGAGATTTCTTGTATAAAACATTATTTATAATAGTGAATCGTGATACCTTCATCCTAGATGCCTTAGGATTTTCATCTCCGGGGATGTGTCCTTCCTTGAGATATCTCACGATTGGAGCCGTCCAGGATTTAGGATCCTTTTCAGGATACTCTGCTCCAGGATCCTGAATACCCACTACTTCTTTATCCTGAGGGTTCGTCGCAGGATACAAGATATGTAATATTGGTATTTGGGTCCCTTCTGGTACCCTGATTGATGATCCCAGATTTGCTAAGGCATCTGCTTCAGCATTATCCTCCCTTGGTACCTGTTCAAGTGTAAAAACATCGAAATATTCTGCTAATTTTTTGAGAATATCGAGGTATTCAATTAATTTCTCACCCTTAACTGCATAGGATCCATTAAAATGGTTAGTAATTAACAGGGAGTCAACATATACCTGCAAATTCTTGATACTCATATTCTTAGCCAATTCTAATCCTGCAATTAAAGCCTCATACTCTGCTTCATTATTAGTAGCAGGGAATTCACACCTAATAGCCTGGAGTAATATGTCCCCCTGTGGCGATTTTAGTAGTATTCCCAATCCTACTCCTCTTACATTAGATGCACCATCAGTATATAATGTCCAGGATTCTGAGGATTCTCCTAACTGTTGGACTTCTAGGTCTACCTCATCCTAAATGTCACTACTGAAATCAGTCACAAAGTCAGCTAAAGCCTGAGATTTTATGGCATTTCTAGGTTCATATACTAAATCATAAGCACTCAACTTTACTGACCACCTAGCCATCCTGCTTGACATCTCTGGTTTCCTAAGCACATTTTTGACAGGATAATTTGTTTTAACATGAATCCTATGTGTCTCAAAGTAATGTCTAAGCTTCGTTGATGCCATAACTAATGCTAGTATCAATTTTTCTAAATGAGAATTGTTAGGGGTCATTTTCTTAGCATACGTATCCTGATTAATATCCCGCCTTTGTTTGTTTGTCTGTGGCCAGGATGCTGGAAGAGGATATTGCTAACATCTTGGGCGATATCCTGAGGCTTATTGAATTAACCACGTACAGGTTAAAGGCTGAGACTTGCTAACGGTCAAGAGGACTTCTTCTCCTCAAGACTCGGACGAATTTGTTGAGGAAGAGACGTTGAGCCCGAAAGACCAGGTCTACAACGTTCGAAGAAGGAATATTCGGTGGATCCCGCAAGTTTAGGGTAGTTTGTTATTTTATCTTTACTATAAATAGATGGGGGCGGATCAGCTTAGAACACACAATTTTTCACTAACACTCTCATACGCTTACACTCTCTAGCTCATTGCAAACACCACACTTGTATTCAAGTTTCGTTGTAACACTTAGTCGATCCGTACCACATCCTGCACTGTATCCTGATTTTTGAAGCAATAGAAGAACTAGGCAGCTGCGATTGTCAGCTCCCGAGGTTTTATGCCGGCGATCTAGATTGATCAAGGGCTTTCCTCGTACATCTCGTGTCGTTTACTTTACTTTTGCTCATAGTTTGATCTTAGATACAGCTCTATATCCTGAGCCGTATACTGAATACTGATTTTCTAAACAACTTAACAAGCACATTTTTAATTTACTTTCTAGCACACTACCTCACTTTACTAATTTGATCACTTAATTGCTTCGGTAATTTTTGACCAAAACAAGAATATCTAGTTTCAGCATTTAACAAACTTTTACTAACATAATAAACAGGATATTGCTGACCTTCATGATCCTTTATAAGGACGTCACTTACAGCATTCCCTGATACTGCGAGGTATAGGGATAGTGGTTCACCATTCTCAGGTTTCATCAGTAGAGGTGCAGTTGAGAGATATTTCTTCAAATCCTGCAGAGCTGCTTCATGCTTCTCTCCCCATTCAAATTTCTTATTCTTCTTCAGGATATCATAAAACTCTTTGCATTTCTCTGATGATCTTGAAATAAATCTGTTTAATGCTGCCACTCGCCCCGTTAATCGTTGAACATCCTTCATATTTGAGGGTGATTTAATATCCAGGATGGCTTTAATCTGCTCCGGGCTCGCCTCTATTCCTCTTTTGGTCACCATATATCCTAGAAATTTTCCTGCCCCCACTCCGAAATGACACTTAGCAGGATTTAGCTTCATGTTATATTGATCCAGGATATCAAACGCTCCTTTAATATCCTGGAGGTGATCCTGAGCTTTCCTTGATTTTACCACCATATCGTCAATGTATACCTCCATGGTGTCCCCCAGCTTGTCTTTGAACATCATGTTTACCAATCTTTGGTATGTTGCACCTGCATTTTTCAAACCAAAAGGCATAGCCGTATAACAATAAATACCTGTTGGTGTCATGAAGGCAGTATCCTCCTGGTCAGAAGGCTCCATTTGAATCTGCTGAAATCCTGAGGATGCATCCATGAAGGTCAACATTTCATGCCCGGCAGTAGCATCCACCATTGCATCAATGTGAGGAAGAGGAAATGGGTCTTTAGGACAAGCCTTATTCAAGTCTGTGTAGTCTACACAGACTCTCCATTTCCCATTTTTCTTCTGTACCACGACTACATTTGCTAGCCATCTTGGAAACTTGACTTCTCTGATCATCCTGGACTTCAACAATCTTTCAACTTCCTCTTGGATAATCGTATTCCGCTCAGGAGCAAATTTTCTTCTTTTTTGCTGAACAGGCTTGAACGATCTGTCGATTCCAAGCTTGTCAGTGATAATGTCTTTGGATATGCCTGTCATATCCTCATGCTTCCATGCAAACGTTGACATCCTGCATTTCAAAAAGTTAGTTAATTGTTCCTCAATATCCTGAGGGATATTGGTTCCTACGAGCACCGAGATATCAGGATTATCCTGATCCAGGATAATTTTCTTCACATCCTGCTCGGAATCCTCCACGATATCCTGGGCCCGCATCTTTAATTGCTATGCTGTACTAGGCTTGGTTGAGGATTTCATCGAGGACGAGTAGCATTCTTTCGCCTCCTGCTGATCACTTTCAACCTTGACAACTCCCCAAGGGGTAGGGATCTTGATGCATTGGTGATATGTTGATGGCACAGCCTTCATATCGTGAATCCATGGTCTTCCCAGTATGATGTTATAGCAGGATAGAGAATCCATCACACAGAAACGTTGTATCGAGTTGACCCCTTCAACATATACTGGTAACTTTATCTCTCCCACTGTGTTCCTAGCCTCTCCACTGAACCCAACAAGCACGGTGGACTTTGAAGTGATATCCATCGGAGATACATTCATTCTCTTCAGAGTTTCTAGTTGGATTATGTTGACGGAGCTGTCATTATCGACCATTATCCTGCGTACAAAATGGTTAGCCACATATAATGTTATTACCAGAGCATCATGATGAGGATCCTGGACAATATCCCTGTCATCAGCATCAAATGTGATCACTTTGTCAGTTGTGAGGGTAGTCATCCTGATAGGTTTGTCTCCCCTTTCGGCCTTAGCTTCTTTTGCATGTCTCTTTGCCGCCGAATACGAAGTCCCACAAATGTCGGATCCTCCTGAAATAAAGTTGATTATCTTGGCATCCGCGGGAGGTGACGCTGCTCGCTTAGGATCCTTCTCAGTATCCTGACCCTTATTCTTCTTTCTTCCTAAGAGATCTTTCAGATATCCCTTGCTTAGAAGATAACTTATTTCTTTCCTTAGAGCAATGCAATCCTCAGTTACATGTCCGAAATCTTCGTGGAAAGCACACCATTTTGACTTATCTTTCCAGTCGGCCTTTTGTTGATTCTTTCGAGGCCACCTAGCCTTGTCTCCTAAACCCTGCATGGCATACATTAATTCAGGAATGTTAACAGAAAAGCAATATTCTGATAACTCAGGATATTCTTCAGGATCCTCGTCTTCGATAGCATTCACTTTCTTGTTTTCATTTCTACCATATGGCTTAGGGCGATATGGCTTAAATGAGGATTCTGACTTCCTATTAGTTGACTCATAGGTGTTGGATAAGTTCATCCTCTCTTGCATCTTTCTGTCATCCTCTAATCGAATATATCTTAGGGCCCTGTTCCAAGCTTCATCCAAGTTCCTGCATGGGTTCATTACAAGGTCTTGGTAAAATTGAGAATCTTTTTGCCGCCCCATCTTGAAAGCTTGCACAACTGTTGCAACATCAAGATGCGGAATGTCTAAGGATTCCCGGCTGAACTTGTTCACATAATCTCTCAGGGATTCTTGTGGCCCCTGTGTTATCCTGTAGAGGTCACTTGTTAGTTTTTCAAAGCTTCTACTACAAGAAAACTGACTATTAAATAAATTCACTAAGAGAGCAAAAGATGTAATCGAATGCGGAGGAACATTCAAGAGCCATTTCAAGGCTGATCCTGTTAAGGTAGAACCAAAACCCTTGCACAAGCATGCTTCCTTGAGCTCCGGAGGGATAGGGTTAATCTCCATCCTTTCCCTATACTGGGCAATATGCTCTTCAGGATCCGTAGTTCCATCATAAAGCTTCATGTTGGGGGTTTGAAATCTCTTTGGAATCTCAGCATCACAGATAGGATATGCAAAGCGATATATCATGTGGCTGTCTTGGGATACTTCCGGGATTGGCTGGACCACTCCAGGTACACTGGATATCATGTCCTTCAACTTCTGAAGCTCCCTAGTAAATGCTGATGTTACACATGTATCCTACAAAGATCCACTATTGTTAGCAGCATGAGCATTATTATTATTTGATACGTTACCCGTCGGAGGATTTTGCACATATCCTGAAGCATATCCTGAGCTCCTCATGGTTGACATCCTGATCGAGGAGGGTATTTTAGGAGTATGATTCTGAGGAAGGCTGGGCACAATATTCCCCCTATTATCCTCAGTGTACACGGCCGAACTGAAGTTCAGAGTTCTGGGTTGTAGTGGAGTGACGATATCCTCAGCAGATCTGCTCGATCCAGACTTCAGGAGTTGTATTTCCCTTAACAGCATTTGGTTTGTTTCCTGTTGCTGCCTCATTTGTTCCTGCACACTTCCAAATAAGGTTAGAATTTCATCATTAGAAGCTAAAATGGGAGCAGATCCCTGAACACTCCGAGTAGGGATAATATCCTGAGGTTGTGAAGAGGCTGGCATCCTTGGAGGAGGTGGTGGGAGCACCGAACCGGTAGTAGCAGAAGTCGTAGTAGATACAGTGGAGGAGCTCATGTTTGATCTTGAGGCCATTGTAAACAATGTGGCAAAAAGTTTTGAAAACAGAAAACCGATTAATGATTTCACAAAGATTTTTAGTAAAGAGAGCACCACTTGCCCCACGGTGGGCGCCAAATTGTTTTGGTCAAAAATTACCGAAGCAATTAAGTGATCAAATTAGTTAAGTGAGATAGTGTGCTAAAAAGTGTGTTGAAAATATGCTGGTTAAGTTGTTTGGAAAAACAATATTCAGGATACGGCTCGGGATATTGAGTTGTATCTATGATCAAACAATGAGCAAAAAGTAAAGGGGTTGACACGAGATATACGAGGAAAGCCCTTGATCAATCTAGATCGCCGGCATAAAACCTCGGGAGCTGACAATCGCAGCTGCCTTGTTCTTCTTATTGCTTTGAACTTCAGGATACAGTGCAGGATATCGACCAGATCGCTAAGTGTTACAATGCTTTTGTGTGAAAGTGAAAATTGCTAGAGAGCGAGTGTAAGAGTGTAGTGAGTGTTGATGTGATGTCCTATTCGATCTGGTATACCCATCTATTTATAGTAACGAATTACAAACGAAAATTCCTATAAACATGGGATGCTCCGAATATTCCATTGTAAACGTTGTAGACCGAGTAATGCGGCTTCAACGTCTTTATTTGAACGACTTGGACTGAGTCTTTCGCGGAACGAGTCCTTGTGAACGTTGCTAGATTCTAACCCACGTATCTGCATATAATTCGTTAGTGATCCTGAGGATACCATTCAGGATGTTACCAATATCCTGAATCAGCATCCCGGATGTGAACAAATATCATATAACCAAGATATAACCCAAGATATTTCTCCGGATATGGGCTCAGAATTCTACCCATAACAATAAGTAAATTTGATTTATCCATTGTAGCTGATTTAAGCAGGGCATCTTCAATGGTCACTCCTCTTCAACCATCAAATCATAAAGTTGATAGCACTCCATTAACGGATATTACAAACTGTATGCTATATACACTTTTGTTATTACAACGCGATCATTTATTGAATGTTAATGTAAGTTTGATAACATTTGTAAATTTTGTCTTGCAAGTGGATCGTGTTACAGTAAGGTCCCGTCGAAGTGATATTCCAACTCCTCAGAATATTGACATTAGAACTTCTCGACAGTTGCCAAAGTGTTCCGTTGTAGCGTTTAATGGTATGTGTTTTACTTTTAATGCAAAACTAAATATTGGTTTCTGAGTCACTATATTTTTCGAATCTATTGCTTATCTTCATATCTGTTGTAACCGATGTTAATTGCCATTTCCAAAATGAAACGGCAGGAAAAGAAAATTCCTACCCTGGTGAAAGGTCTAACTTTGATGATCCCAATTCGGAGGATTGTTTACCATCTTCTATCGTAAAAAAGATTTACGGAATTGCAAGAGGTAAATACCCTCCTTAAACTTATCAAAGTATCTTTCCAAATAACAGTTTAATCTCCTAATATTTCACTTATATAATCGTTTTTTTAACTTCCTATATAATTTTGTAGAATACGTTGATCATGGAGATGCTATTTTTGTATGTTCTTACTGTCATGCAATGATTTGGAAAGATGAAATGCTTAGGGGTAATTTGCATTCTAAGAAATCTTCTTTTTCTCTTTGTTGTTCGAACGGAGACGTTGAATTGCCATCCTCACCTGCTCCTCCTCCACTGCTCGAAAGATTTTACAAAAGAATTACTCCTGAAAGCCGCAATTTCATGAATAACATTCGAGCATATAACATGATGTTTTCCTTCACATCCCTTGGTGGCAAGGTTTCTAAAACTTTTCAAAAAACCAAAGGTCCTTATGTTTTTGGACTGCAAGGACAAAATTACCATCGCATTGGTAGCCTGCTACCGAATGATGGTGAAGAGCCCAAATTTTCACAGCTTTATATTTATGATTCCCAAAACGAGGATTTTAATCGTCAAAAGGCTGTAAGGTAAATTAAGCATTCAGTAAATTCTGATTTATGTCAAGTGTTTTATATATATCTGATCTATACAATAATGTCGTTTTTTACACAGTGTCAAGCAAGGTTCGAAGACAGACACTAAACAACAACTTCATCTTGCCATCATATCGAGTCTTAAAAAAATGTTGGATTCATGCAATCCACTTGTGAAGTCATTTAGAATGGTCCGAGATTGTTTTAAACAAAATGATTGGCAAAATGTAAGACTCAAGCTCATTGGAGTAAGGGATAAGGATGGTAGAATTTTTAACTTGCCTACTGCTGAAGAAATTGCTGCCTTAATAATTGGTGATTTTGATGGAGCATTTGATAAAAGGGGTATCATAGTTCAAACAAAATCAGGCGATCTTCAGAGAATCAGTGAGCTTCATCCCTCTTATCTTGCATTGCAATATCCACTTATCTTCCCATATGCGGAAGATGGATTTAGAGTTGGTATTAAACATCGAGGTGTTTCAGTTGATTGTGATATACTTAGAACCAGCACCACAATGAGAGAGTACTTTAGTTACAGAATACAAGAGAGAGCCAACCAATTTTCGTTGTTACTCAATGCCCAAAAGCTATTCCAACAGTTTTTAGTTGATGCGTATACAATGATAGAATCTTCACGGTTAGCTTACATAAAGACACAACAACCCAAACTTAGAAGTCAAACGTTTAAGAATTTAAATCAAAGTGTTTAAAGTGGCCAAAGCGATACGTCAAACTGTGGAAAACGAATTTTGTTGCCATCTTCATTTACCGGTGGAGCGAGATATATGATGCAAAAGTATCTAGATGCTATGGCAATCTGCAAAGCTGTAGGTTATCCAGATCTCTTCATAATAATCACTTGTAATCCCAATTGGCCTGAAATTTATAGATGTTTAAAAGACAAACGGTTGAACCCTCAAGATAGACCGGATATTATCGCACGGTTATTCAAAATTAAAATCAATCATCTAATTCAAGATTTCAAGAAACATAAATTCTTTGGTGAGATACAAGCAAGTAAGTCATTGTAAATTGTTTTAATTAATTTCTCAAATAATACTTTTACTAACACTTTTTGGATGTAATATTTCAGTTATTTATACAATCGAATTTCAGAAACGTGGTCTACCTCATGCTCATATATGTTTGTTCTTAAGTGCTGAGAGCAAATTTCCAACGGCTAAAGAAATCGATTTGGTTATTAGTGCTGAAATACCTGACAAAGAGATGGATGCTTCACTATATGAACTTGTCAAACAATTTATGATCCATGGTCCTTGTGGTACAGACAATCCTCATTCTCCATGCATGGTTAATTTAAAATGTTCGAAGAAGTTTCCGAAAAAATATGTAGATGAGACTTGTGTTAATTCTGAAGGATATCCTGTCTATCGACGTCGTCAATCATGCAACACAGTAGAAAAAAATGGCGTCTTACTTGACAATAGGTTTGTCGTTCCGTACAATGCTATGCTACTCAAAAAGTATCAGTGCCACATAAATGTTGAGTGGTGTAACCAAAAAGGATCCATCAAATATCTCTTCAAATACATTAATAAGGGCCCGGATAGAGTGACAGCTTCTGTTTACGAAAGTACTACCACTGCTAATGTGAACCCTCAAAACAAGGAAATGACAAATAATGAAAATCTCTCAAACGAAACAGAAGTAGATGAAGTTAAAGCATATCTTGATTGTAGATATATTTCAGCGTGCAAAGCTGCTTGGAGAATCTTTAAGTTTGACATACACTATCGGTTTCCATCTGTTGAAATATTACCTTTTCACTATGAAGATGGTCAGGCTATTGTTTATGACGATAATTCAAACTTGTGTGACGTGGTCAGTAACCCAACTGTGAAAATGTCTATGTTCACAGAATGGATGAAATGTAATGAAACGGATGCATTTGCTAGAACTTTGAAGTATATAGAGTTCCCCAGATACTTTGTATGGATACGCAAAACATGAAAGTGGGTACGTAGAAAAAAACCTTTTGGTGCAGTTGGTAGGATACATTATGTACCTCCATCACTTGGTGATTGTTATTTCTTGAGAATTTTATTGAATCACGTTATAGGACCAATGAGTTTCAATGATATAAAAACAGTGGATGGAAAAATATATCATACTTTTAAAGATGCATGTTTCGCTCGCTGTCTGTTGGACGATGATAAGGAGTATTTAATGGCCATTAATGAAGCAAGTACATGGGCTACTTCTGATTTCTTGCGTACATTTTTTGTAATGCTCTTGATGTCAAACTCCATTTCTAGGCCGGGTATTTTCTGGATGGAAACAAAATCTCTATTATGTGAAGATATATTATATCAGCAACGGAGGATTACTGGTATTCCTGGTAATTTTAAAAACTTAAATAAAATTTCAGATTCCATTTTAGTTTAATCAAGTATTTAAAAAATCTAATTACTAAACATCTATTATATTTTTTAGACTTGGTTCTTAAAGAGGAAGAGATTGAAAACATTTGCTTAGCACATATCCAAAAACTGTTACTTGGTTATGGAAGTACGTTAAGCAACTTTACTGACATGCCAAATGTTCCTGACAACTACACTTCAGCATTGAAAAATCAATTGATAATGAAGGAACTTGCAGCTTCCCTAAAATGTTTAACTGATGAACAGCGAAAAGTGTATGAAACCGTCATGAATGCAGTTGTTAAAGGAAGTGGAGGAGTTTTCTTTCTATATGGTTACGGTGGAACTGGTAAAACATTTATGTGGAAAACATTTGCAGCTGCGTTACGTTCCAATGGTGAAGTTGTGTTGAATGTTGCATCCAGTGGTATTGCATTACTTCTATTAGATGGTGGTAGAACGGCTCATTCCAGGTTTGTAATTCCGATAAATGTTAACGAGGATTCTATATGCTCTATTGAACCAAACAGTGAGCTAGGAGGCTTAATCAAAGAAACTAAGATGATAATCTGGGATGAAGCGCCATTGACACATAAGCATTGTTTTGAAGCTCTGGATAGAACAATGAGAGATATAGCCCGTTCCAGTAATCCGTCCTTGCTGAACAAACCTTTTGGTGGAAAGATTGTGCTTTTTGGCGGTGATTTTAGACAAATCCTTCCAGTCATTCCAAAAGGTACCAGAAGCATGATTGTAAATTCTTCATTGAATTCTTCTTATATATGGCAGGATTGTCAGTTACTCAAGTTAACTGAAAACATGAGGTTAAAAATGGGTACCGAACCAAGTAATTTTAACGAGACCAAGGAATTTACTGAATGGATTTTAAGGCTTGGTGATGGTCTACTTGGTGGTCCAAATGATGGAGAAGTGGAAATTGAAATTCCAGATGATTTACTTATACTCGATGCAGTCAATCCTATATCTTCATCGATCGCTTTCACATATCCGGATATGCAAAAGTTTTTATGCAATTCAAATTACTTCCAACAAAGAGCCATTCTTGCACCCACAAATGAAGTTGTGGATTCAATAAATACAGAACTGTTAAATAGTATGCCTGGTGAAGAAAAGATATATCTCAGTTCAGATACTTTATGTGAGTCTGAGGATCAAACCGACCTTAACATGGCATTATTTCCTCCGGATGTATTAAACAAATTGCATCTTTCAGGATTACCTAACCATAAATTGGTTCTCAAAGTTGGAGCTCCGGTAATGTTACTTAGAAACATTGATCAAACAAATGGTCTGTGTAACGGTACACGACTTCAAGTAACAAAACTTGGAAAAGTTGTAATCGAAGCAAAGATTATTACTGGAAATAATATAGGTCATCATACTTTGATTTCAAGATTGAAAATGACACCGTCCGATAAAAGATTACCGGTGAAAATTGCACGAAGACAGTTCCCATTATCTCTATGCTTTGCAATGACCATCAACAAAAGCCAGGGACAGTCACTTGAACGTGTAGGCTTATATCTTCCAAGGCCGGTTTTTAGTCACGGACAACTATATGTTGTTGTATCACGAGTAAAGAGCAGGAAGGATTTGAAGATCTTGATATGTGACAGGGGAAAACAAGTGTGTAAAACCACAACTAACGTGGTCTACAAAGAAGTTCTACAAAATCTATAGTCGTTGTAGAAATAGCATTTTGAAGAAAAGTCTTTTAATGTTTGAAGTTATTTGGTATTATGTTTTGCACATCCTATCAACATGTTCCTTTTATCTAATAATAATGGATGTTATTTTACAGAATTGTTTTAAAATATAGTATACATTTTTAAAAAATGATACCTTTAACAATTATAAAATAATGAAAGGTAAATAACAATAACATATATCTAAAAGACAAGAAATAACTAATACAAGTAATACTTTTAACCGTTAGTCATTAGGAACACTTCATGTTCTTAATATATAGCCTGCACTGGTTCAGTAACATATGAATTAAAAAGTTTTGAGTAGCTAACCCTTCGTACCACCAAGATCAAAACTAAACTACCAACCTTTACAAAAGTGTTTTGTGCAAACCAGCAACCACAAACAAAAAACATTGTTTCCATACAAAATAACATTATCTAAAAGAGCCCCACAACCATTCAGTCAAACAAGAAAATACCTTTACCCATGACGAACTTAAGGGTAAATTCTTCACAAGGAACCAAGTTTTTATCCTTCACAAACTGTTTCATGTTTTTTATGTAAAACCGATCATCAGGAGACTCGATACCAACTCGAACATCCCAAACATTTCCAGCAGCATCTACAATCTTTAAAGTTCTTTTCATATCCAAGCCAAGTTTTTTAGCGAGAACTTTTTTAATACGCTGTAACAAACAAAAATTAATTTTAAGAAAGATAATATTATAATATGGTTAACACAATGTAAGGTCCTGTTAGTACTTTTTGGTTACAGAAACTTACAAAATGATTGTCCACACAGAAAACTACTGGAATAGTTTCGTTGTTCGTAGTTACAGTGAGCATTTCAGTTTCATTGTCCTTAGTTATGTCATCCACATCTTCACCATCAGAGATACTGATAACCTCTTCTACCACTTCTTCCTTAATAGCAGCATATAATTCCGGTGGCAACACTAAATCAACATCCTTGGAACAATTGAAAACAGACATATCAAAAGTGTGAAGATCAATTATTTCAAACACAAGAAGATGTTCATCACTTAGTGAAAATTTCTTCTTAATCCGTCCCCATCCAGTTGTTATGTAAAGCTGATTGTCACTAACATCCATTCAAACAAAAAATTTATGCTTCCCAGGACCTCTAATAACAACCGGATAATTTGGAATGGTATTGTCCATCTTGTGATGTACAAATAAACGATTGATATGCTATAACGAGAAAAAAAAATATTAGTAGTTTCATATACGAAACCATAATAAATAAGAAACAATAATAAATATACCGAACCCAGATTGCGAACTACATACCATAGCATCAGGTTTATCAAAATCGTCATTGGGTCTGTAGTAAAAATAATCAGATGGAGCAAATGCAATATTGTCATAGAAATAAAAGATCCGGAAACTTTGTAATGCTTCTTCATACTGAAATACGAGCCATGATCCAGATTGTAGTTTCAAAGTTTGAACTACGGAATACCACCCATTGTAGAGATAATAGAAGTTTCCTATATCATATATCTTGACTTCAAAGACTTGCCCATTAGTTGTCCGTACTTTGACAAACCCAACAGGATAGTTAAACTCTTTTATCCATTGTTTATATTTTTTTGGCAGAACCTATGTATAAGTATATTAAAATCAGAACTGTCTAACATGATGTTATAAACAAAATAAATTCGCCATAACTGAGATTAAAATACTAACCAAAGATTTCCTTTGGTTGTCGGTCATGTAAGAAGCAAAACCATACATCTTTCTATAAAAAGAGAAAAATGTTAAAAGATGGTAAGTAACTGAGAGAACATGATCAAAGGAAATAGCATTAGTATGCAACCACTGTTTGACCAAAGTCAAACAACTATTTAAAAAAAAATATGTTTGACCAAAGTCTGTTTGACCAAAGTCAAACCACTGTTTGCAAAACTATGACTCTTAGTGGTTCAAAGGTCTGCTTGACCATGGTCAAACCACTGTTTTCTCCTCAAAACACTGTTTAACCCAACAGCGATTTTAATCATATATTTTCATAGCCCCAAACGTTAAAATATTATTCACTTGCATACTCGACCAAATGTTATTTTCAGATGCAGAGAGTTTCTGATGCTTATTAATATGTTTCTATTCTTGATAGTGTGATACAAAACGCCAAACATGTGAAATATAATCTGATAAAATCTGTCAAGAACACCAACTGAAAGTTTACTAAACATCATAACCTTAAAAAATCTTTATACAACAACTGATAAACAATCATTTTTAACATAGCCCTAAATATATAAACCTCAATCGAACATCCATACAAAACTATAAACTTCAATCGAACATCAATACGAACATTCATATGATGGAATCTGAAGTATAACAAATCAAATAAACAAACATGATCACAAATTACAGTTCATATAAAGGAACAAACCTAAGATCAGAAATCATATATGCAAGCGTGGTATAAAAAATTACATGAAGCAAAGATTTCAGAAGAACAAAATCGAATCAATACGTTTTCGATTACCTTTTGCTGATAAGGAAAAATCTTTAACACTCCCTGTCGTTGGTTTGTCGCCCATCGAAGAACCTAGATGGAAATGGAACGGTAAATAAGTGATTAGAATTTGGGGCCGAATTTAATATAAAGGTTTTAACGGGCCTACAAAATCTTACACAAATTGGATCAAATATAAGGGGCTTTATTGAACCTGTTCAATAACATTTGATTATTTCAATTAAATACAAACAATTTAAATGATGTATTATAATCTATTTTGATGGTTATTAAAGCTACCCATGTGGTCACACATACTGTCTTTAACATTACTTTATAAAGATATAGAACTAAAGACCAAAATTTAAATGATATATTATAATCTGTTTTTTAGTATTTGATTTCGATCATTACTAAACCTACCAGTGTGGTTACACGGGTCCTACACCTAGTTCATAAATTATATAACATTCTCCATGGTAGGAAATAGTGTCAGGCTGCTGTCTGACACTCTCTATTAGCCCGAATAAAATACGATTTTATCTCTACCTTAAAATTACGAATATGCCCCTGTTAAAAATTACGATTTTGCCCCTAGTTAAAAATTACAATATTGCCATTGTTCTAGCTTTTGACAAATTACGATTACGATTTTAGCCCAGTTCAAAATTATGCTTTTGCCCCCAGTTCAAAATACAATCTTGCTATATATATATATATATATATATTTTCAAAACTATGGAAGTGATTTTTTAATTGGTTGACTTGATATGATATGATTTTTATTCGTGTCAGACAACTCCCTAGCACTCGCTCATTGGTGCTGAGAAATTCAGTTTTGCCCCAGCTCAAAATTACAGTCTTGCTATTGTTTTAGCTTTTTTTCTAGCAAACTATGATAGTATTTTTTTAATTGGTTGATAAATATTCGGCCCAGCGTCCCGCAACGCAAACGGACATAAAACTAGTTTCATACATTTAAAGCTTATAACCAGTTTATATTATATAATAACCAGTGTATATATAAAAAATTGTTATAAATGATACCCATTAAATTTTGTGCATATCCTCTTCGATCCATCCAAATTCACCAACCAAACTTGACTATACCAACAAAAAATTCCTAAATCCTAAGAAAAAGTAAATTTGAACGACTAAAGCACAATTCGGTCTTATCAGGTGTCTTTCGGCCCCTCAGGTGGTGTCATTTAATATGAGAAACATGGATTTACAACTTCTTTCTATAATGCATTATAATGTAATGTAATGTAATATGATTTGTTTGAATGATAATATTAAGTCTTATTTGTTTTTTTTAAATAAATATAACGTAGTTTAAAAAAAATAAGAGGAAGAGGTTTTTTTTTGGAAGAGGTGAATAGGTTCTTTTAAAATGACTAATGTTTGTAATATTTTAGCTTAATGATTTTTTTTTTTGTTAAAGTCGATTGTAAGAGCATCTAAAGTATAAAAGAAATGAATACACGTAACACATTAAGAGTTATAGTCGTACCTTGGATGTTAACAAATCCATCTCGATATTCATCAAGCTAGCGTTTATCTTCTTTACAACATCACACTAAGCAAGGTAATCACTATCAATGGGGTGGTGGTCCATTGGCAAAGGCAAAGCCTTTAAAACACCTAGGTTGAGAAGGGGAAGGTCTTGGTTTCAAGTCCTACAGACGACAGGGATTAAAGAAAATTAATCGTTAAAAAAAAGCAAAAAAAAAAGCAAGGTAATCACTGTATGCATTACATTACATTAGCTTCTCTCGAAGAAGTAATGATGACAGGATATATATACCTATCTATACTATGAGTGGATCTATAAAGATATTACTATGAATTCATCAAACTCGTTCTCTTGCTTTGAGGGCAACTGGTCAAGAAAGATTAATATAATCATACAAGAATATGAAAGTATTTTTGTTTTTTAAATATACAAGAGATTATTTAACAAGATACCAAAATAAGAGAAAAATAATTAGATATGTCAGTAGCAGTCGATGACCAGGGGCTATGCTTTGAAGGGGCCGGGAGGGGCGCCCGACCCCCCGAACTTTTCAGCCAGTAGTGTTATATATGTAGTTTTCGTATAGAAATTTTTAGGTATATACGTTTTCGACCCCCCGGTTCTATAGAAATTTTTTGGTTTGTTCTCTGACTTCTCTCTCTCTCCTTTATTATATATTATTATATATTGGTTTTTATTATAAGTTGGGTAGTCCTCCACACCCTTGGGTAATCCCTAAAGGGATGATCCTTTACCCAATGTGACGTGACGCCTACGTGACGGATAGTCCTAAAAGGACTACCCAAACCACACCCCATGGTCTTAATCAATGTGAAAATCAATCAATATAAAGTAGGACCAGAGTTAACCAAGATGGAAAGAGACAAAAAACTTGATATGATAAGCATAATGGTTTGGCTTTGTTTCCCTGCTTTGGTTTAGCATTGCCTCGTTTGTGTAGTTCAACCTATTTTGACTAGGCTCATTTGAAAACAATTCTCCTAGGGAAGATCTTATTTACCATTATTTGACACTTGAATATTATCAAAACTAATATATAAAAAGTGTAATAACCATTATTTGCTTCTTTAGCTATTGTGTTGAGCTTTATGTGTCCACAACCCTTACGGTCGTTTCACGGTTAAACCATGATATCGAACTTTGTCATGTTCTCTTAAATTCACGGGCTTTGGTTGTTGAAGTAGTTTTGACCGAAATATTGGAGGTCGGTCCATTGACTATGAGATTGCTCTTGGAATATGATCTCTTGCACGTTGCATTGAAATTTGGTTTTAGTATATGAGAGACATTTTAAACAATTAACAATTAAACATATAGATATTGTTAAATGCCACGTAACCTACATAATTAAACAATTAACGTTATAAAAAAAAAGTAGCTTATAATAGACTAAACGGTGTGGACTCATACCCTACGATGCCCCCCTCCAAATGAAGGTTCTCATTGGCCACCAAGGCTGCAAAATGGGGTCCACCTTTCATGCATGTTATTCCTCTCACGATAGTTCCTTTGGAGCCCCCGAAGCTGTGTTGGGGACTTTATCAAGCTGATGTGGAGGATGGTGCCACTCCACACCATATATCCTTATGGCATATACAACATTTCAAATGGACATGTATAAATTATCTATGTAGAAAATATTAGTTGTAAATGTTAATTTTCAAAGAAAAAAATGCTTTTGAGAGGCGTAAACTTTTAGAGGAGATTCAAAAAAAAGTTAGATAATAAAAGTTGAAGATAAAAATTGTTCTAGAAATATAATAATATTATTCAGTTGGATTTTCGACATATCACAATCTAGAAATCACTTCTAAAATCCAAGATTTCTTATACATCTTCCATGTTTTTTTATACATTAAACATAAAAGCAATGGTTTCCTAATATTTTTACTTAAAGAGTAGGTAAAGGTCTACTTCTCATACATCTTTATATATTTTTTATACATTTAAACAAACATTAATTTAAAAATTGAAACAAAAATCATTTTTTATAAAAAAAGTTAACCTATTCTACTCTCTTTCAATGTATAAAATATAAAAAGAACAGCTAACAAACAGACATTACAGAATCAAGGCACGGTAGTATTGTAGCAGGTAACCTTCCAAGAAGAGAGAAGGCTCCAGCAAAGTTTTGTTGACAAAGTTGTTATTCATCAATTATTTTATATTTATATATTTATCTAATTATCTTGTGTGTATATATTATATGGGGATGGCTAAAATGAGAACCACCTCCAGTTGTAAGAACCATGAGAACCACTTTCTAACCATTGGATCAATGCCTCAGCAGACTCTTCCAATGCCCCTCAACAGACTCTTCCAATGCCCCTCAGCAGACCCATCCAATGCCTCAGCAGACTCTTCCACTTCATCTTCACCACCACCACCACCGTCACCACCGCCGCCGCCACCGCCACCGCCGCCACCGCCACCACCGCCGCCGCCGCCACCACCATAAAATATACTACTAATCTTTGAATTCGAAAATAATAGTATTAAAGATATCAGAAGTTATAGGGACCACGTTCTTGCATAGACCGAAGGATCTTGAAGATGTGTTGGAGCTCATGAAGGATCTTGAAGATGAGGTGGTGGTGGTGGCGGTGGCGGTGGTGGCGGTGGTGGTGGTGACGGTGGTGGTGGTGGTGGTGAAGATGAAGTGGAAGAGTCTGCTGAGGCATTGGATGAGTCTGCTGAGGGGCATTGGAAGAGTCTGCTGAGGCATTGGAAGAGTCTGCTGAGGGGCATTGGAAGAGTCTACCTAATCATTGAGACACGTGTCACTTCCATATTTAAAGAGGCATGAGGGGTCTTGAAAGAGGCATCCCGCACATTTGAATCCGTGATGCCCTGCTCCAAGGAGGCATCAAGTGGCTATTTTGGTGGTCAAACTATATTCTTGGCTATTTTGGTAAATTTCCCTATATTTAAATGGTGTGTAGTTTTTAATCATACTCATATGAAAGTAGTGAGATTCCCGCGCTTCACGGCGGGTGCCGCTATCCTATCAAACCGAATCGGAATTGGCTGAACAATATTTGTAACTATACCTGTATTTATTTTTATTGTTTTTGCTTTCGATAAAACACCATATCACTACTATACCATACCGAACTGAATATCAGTACCGGTATGCATTTAGTTTTTTGGTTTTCTTTATGATGACGGATATAGTGCCTCTGTCGTAGTGAACCCAACGGACATCGGTTTCGGTAACACTTTTATTTATTGTTTTTCTTTTTGATAATCTGACACTGTATCATACCGAATAACATCATTCTTATGGTTTCCGGTTTCAAAAAATTTACATTTATACAACTCTGTCTACAACAACAAATGAATATCAGTACCAGATACCAGTACCATGACAATCTGAACCGTTCGAACAACATCGGTGCCGGCACAGGTGTTCGTTTTTTATAGTTTTCAGCCAGCCTCACCCCTACTCTTCAAAGAGACCCGGGTTCGAGTCCAGGCACGGGGACATTCGGCCACCTTCTTCCCAGAAGGAAACGGACTCAGCTCGGGATGGGGTATTCACCCCCCTGGCACCATGAGGCTAGGTTGCTGGTGGAGTGTTATCACTAACAAATCAAATTAAATAATTAATAAAATATTACTAAAAAAATAAAAATAAACACTTAAATTATACACTACTATTTATTATCTAATTACATGTTATATTATTATTATTATTATTGTTGTTGTTTTATTATTATTATATAAATCTTGATTTTATCTTATCTTAAATTTAATATGGTTTAAAGTATGTAATTTGTGTACATGTTATAAAATTAGACAATTTGTATCCTAAAATCCTTGTAACACACGGGTCTATAAACTAGTATATAATAATCGATATTTAATCAAACTTGATATATGAAGCTTGCGCTCGTTCATTAAACAAGTTACTGAAGAGACGATCTCGACTAACTAAATATGACGCATATTATATGAGCTTGGTTACGGTATAAGGTGTCTAAACAAGTAAACATCAAAATTTTCTTTTAAGCAAGAATGGTACGTGGGCAGGTAAGATTTGAAGGAACAAAGGGAGAAGATATATAATTTCTTAATCATCATTATATTATAATATTTTTGTGTAATTATATATTATATCATTATATAAATATATGATAACCGATTTTCAATCAAACTTGATATATGTGAGACTTGAGCTCCATTATTAAATAAGTGAGGTTCTAGCATCAAGTACTCTCATACGTACAAGCTCAAGTCAATTTAAGTTTTTAAAATGTTGTTCTTGAATAAATGAACATGAATCCTATACAAAATGTATTAAAATCAAAATTTTCTTTCAAGCAAGAATAGTGTTTGAAAGGAAAAAACAAATGTTGATTAGTTTCTTTTATCATAATTGTATATAACAATACTCATTATGCGATTTATATGTTATATTGTATAAATAGATATAGTACAATCGTTCTATATGCAAATTGAGCTCGTTTGTTAAATAAGTTTAATCTTATAATCAACTTCAACCCAACCCAACCCAACCCAACTCAAACTTATTTAAGCTTGACGCGGTTTAAGTTTTTAAAGAGCCACTCTTAGATAAATCAAATTAGAACCACTATACAAAAATCAAAATTTTGTTGCAAGAATTGCACGTGGGGAGGTAGGGTCTAAAGGAACAAGTGCAAATGTAAGCTCATAAGTCATAAGTTCCAATGCATGTGGAATTAATTAATTAATATGCATTCTAATCTTCCCCACTAATAAACCCATCAAATTAAACCCCACAAGGCATATACATCCCAAAAATGTAACATAATATATGTACCCAAATGCAACTTCTATATAAGATCACTGTCAATCTGCCTGCGTGAAAAGATTCCAAGATTCATGATTTAAATAATCATACCCACATCGATGCACAAAATGCGCAGCATTTTGAGACCACCCAACTGCCTAAATACTCTCAAAGTTGACAACTTTATTCAAAGATTTTTAGAAAAAAAAAAAAAAAAAAAAGGGTTAATAAGGTTAAGGTTGAGGTTGAGGTTGTTGATGTGGGAAAGTGAGAATGGTGGAAGATTTGATCAGGGAAGGGAGATCTTTGGCTGAAACTCCAACATGGGCTGTTGCTACTACTATTACTTTCATGGTCTTTGCTTGTTTGTTGGTTCAGAGATCAATTTACAGATTTGGGAAGGCAAGTTTTCACTTTTTTTCAAAAAAAAAAAACTTTGGATTTCCTTAGTTCAAGATTTGAATGGGTTATGGTTTCTTGCTTTCCTATTGGTTCAAAGATTAATTTACAAATTTGGGAGGGAAGTTTTGAGTTTTTTTTTTTCCTTCATTTTTTTTTTAATTTTTTGAGTATTTTTGTTCAAGGTTTGGGAAGGCAGGTTTTAAGTTTTTTACCCTTTTTTTTAAACTGTATTGTTCAAGATTTGAATGATTTATGGTTTATGCCTGCCTGTTGGTTTAAAGATTAATTTACAGTTTTTAGGGAGAGCAAGTTTTGAGTTTTTCCCAAAAAAAAAAAAAAAAAAAAATCTTTTTAGATTTTTTAAAATATTTTTATTCAAGATTTAAATGATTTATGGTTTTTGCTTGCCTGTTGATTCAAAGATTGTTTTGAATTTTCCCTATTTTATATTTACTTTTTATATTTTTGTTAAAGATTTGAATGATTTATGCTATTTGCTTGACTGTTGGTTCCCAATTTTTTTTTACAGAATTGGGAGGTAAGTTTTGAGTTTTTCCCAACAAAAAACTATTATTTTTTTTTTAATCTTTTGTTTAAGATTTTACTAATTTATGGTTTTTTGTCTGCCTGTTGGTTACTAATTTACAGATTTGGGATGTCAAATTTGAGTTTTTCTCAAATTTTTGAATTTCTCTTTTTTTTTTTTTATATATCATTTGGGATGGCAAATTTGTTCAAGATTTGAATGATTTATGGGTTTTGTGGTGTGCAGTGGTTGAAGAAGACTAGAAGGAAGGCTCTGTTAGCTTCTTTAGAGAAGATCAAAGAAGGTTGGTCACAATACAAATGGTTATATTGATTTATTTTAAGTTCATTTTGTCCTTAATAACTAGTTTAATTATGTTAATCACTTAATCTAATAAGATTTCATTTTGGGTTGAGCAAAAGATGTTAGTGGGTTTTGATTGAAAAAAGTTAATCAAAATTCTAAAAAAAGCAACTGATCTTTGACTGAAAAGTCAAAATCAGTGTCTTTTTTGTTCCAAATCAAATAAAATGCAATTATTTGTTCTCAACAGTTGTTGGTCATATTAGTTTGACTTCTCAAGGATAACTGGTTGACCAAAAATACTCAACTTGACTACCAAAATGTTGTGAAAGCTACATCAAGTGCTATGTTTGAACTATACAAATTTATACTTTTGATTTTGATTGATGCAGAGCTTATGCTTCTTGGACTGATATCTTTGTTATTGGGGCAATGGGCACATCTGATCTCACAGATCTGTGTGGATTCCTCACTGTTCAGCAGTAAATTCTTTCTTTGCTCCAAAGAAGATTACGAGATGGATAAAATGGTCGTTTTCAAAAGATTACTATCCTCCTCTTCAAACGAAACTGATATACCTCCCGAAGGCCTACATGCTCATCCTTCTCATCAGTGTGGTGAGGTAAACATGTTTCATAGAGGTGGCAAATTGGGCCCGTTGCTTTCTTCTACGGGATGAAACGGGTTGGGTTGACTGGTTACACTTGGTTCCAAAAATCACTAAATAGGTTCTTATATATTAGTTTGTTGTGTATAATGATTAAAAAAGAGTAAATGTCATTTTCATCCCTGAGGTTTGGCCAGTTCTGCGACTTTCGTCCATAGTTTTGTTTTTCTTCATCTGGATCCAAAAGTTTTGAAATCTTGCCATTTTCATCCAGCTCGTTAACTCCATCCATTTTTCTCTGTTATGTCAGGGGTATTCCATCTTTTTTGTTAACTTAAAGGGCAATTCAGTTTTTTTTACTTTATGTAAAAAGACCGAATACCTATGAAAAAACTGAATTGCACTTTAAGTTAGCAAAAAAGACGGAATTATCCCTTATTTAACGGAGAAAAATGGATTGAGTTAACCAGCCAGATGAAAATGGCAAGATTTCAAACATTTTGGATCTAGATGCGGAAAAACAAACCTTTGGACGAAAGTCGCAAAACTGGCCAAACCTCAGGGAAGAAAATGGCATTTTACTCATAAAAAATGTATTTATTCGAATAAATGATTTAAGGGGTTCTATGCATTAAATAAAACATTGGACCACTTTCGGCCTGTTTGACCTGTTTCCTTTTGATCTTTTTTATGTGTTTTTACCCGAGAGGAATAATGACTAAATTTGTTTTGAATTGTATTTGCAGGGACGAGAACCGTTTGTTTCTTATGAAGGTCTTGAGCAGCTTCATCGATTCTTGTTTGTTCTCGGGATAACTCATGTTCTCTATAGTTGTGTGTCGGTTGGTTTAGCCATGATCAAGGTACAGTGTTTCTTGAATCCCTTTGAATTATGTCCATGGGCTACTACAACTAGTTTATATTAAGTTTCTAGTGTATGTATTTGCAGATATACAGTTGGAGGAAATGGGAATACCAAGCTAGCCAATCGGCCCCCGAAAACTTGCAAGGTATGGACATGTTCGGTAACATGTCAAAATGGGTCATTTTCTGGTACGGGTCTTGTTGGGTCGGCCCAAACACTTTTTTTTATTTGTTTAAAAGTAATTAGTTTGTCCAACATGATAACAAAAATTTGTTATGTCATTAATAACCTTATTTTTTTTCAAAAAAAAAAAAAAAAAAAAAATTGATTTAGGAGACTTGATGCATTAAGTAAACAGGACTAGAACACATCATCATTCCCTTTGGCACCATATTATGGGACCCACACAACGATAAACGTTATAACATTCCTTAGACGAATAACAAAGATATACAAACGGTGTTCATTTGATTACATGTGATATATTTTTTTCTTATAGCAAGGAAGATGAAGGTGATGAGACGCCAAGTTACTTTCATTAAGCATCATGCATCTCATCCATGGAGCAGAAGTCGGATTCTCATATGGATGGTATGAATCGTTCTTAACATGTTGTTATGAGATGTATTTATAACCTCAAGATTCAGTTTGTTGTGTGTATAATGATGATGGATGATAAAGGTGGATTTTTTACTGTTATTTTCAGCTATGCTTTCTAAGACAATTCAAAAGTCCAATGCAGAAGTCTGATTATCTGGCATTGCGGTTAGGTTTCATCACCGTGGGTATTTGACTTCATCTTCTTCCTTCTTTTTATCTCTTCAAGTAAACTTCATTCTTGCAAGATCACCTAAATGGCAATTGTGTAATTTCAGACTCATAACTTGCCACTGTCTTATAACTTCCACAACTATATGGTCCGAAGCATGGAAGATGAATTTTATGAAATTGTGGGAATTAGGTATGCCTCATGATCTTGTCGCAATGCAGTTAAATATTTTATAATAATTGTTGAAGTTTTATATAATTTCTGCAACTCTTTGTATTCATTTTGCAGCTGGCCACTTTGGGGATATGCCATAATATGCATCTTTGTAAACATTCATGGTAATAGTTATTATCCTTTTTTCATAACAAATGTACATAGCTTTGTGACGCGTTCTTGATGTTTGAGGGTATTTTCAGGTCTTAACATTTACTTCTGGATTTCTTTTATCCCCGCGATTGTAAGTTGATGTGTTTTGTGAAGGGTTGATTTGGGTTGTGTTTATTTCATACGGCTCGAATAAAAAACGTTAGTTAAAAGGGGAACGGGTCAAACAGGCTGAATGTAGCCTAAAGTCTTATTAATGCATACAACTTGTTAAATCATTTTCTTTCAATGGTTTAAAGTATTATTGTAATAATAGTGATATAGCAATTATAATTAAAGATTTAAAACATTAGTTAGTTATTTATAACAAAATAAAATTAAGCAAACAAAACGTGGTTGTTGACTGGTCAATCGAAGCTGACCCGGCCTGTTTTGACACCCTTACGAAAAATACATTGTTTTAATCGGAACCTGTTTTGACCTGTGACCCAACTTGCCACCCCTAATTGATGTATCGATCCTGTATACTACTTGGTGTATTCATCATAAAGTTTTACCTCTTTTGGTTAAAAGCTAGTGTTACTGGTGGGAACAAAACTTCAGCATGTTGTGTCCTTGTTGGCACTTGAAATAGTAGAACCACGTGGCCCATCTGTAGGAGGAACTCAAGTGAAGCCGCGTGACGAGCTTTTCTGGTTCGGTAAACCCGAAATACTACTGCGGTTGATACAGTTCATCTCCTTTCAGGTAAGCTTTTCACTTCTGTTATTTCTCACAGATAATAAAAGGCGAAGATAACAATAGTATTTCACTAATAACTCATTATCTTGAAGTCAAAAAGCAACCCATTTGACTTACAGAAGTCAACGGTCAACCCATACATTTTCGGCATATAGATAGTAGTAATTAACTTCCTATGATTCTTACTCTTACACAGAATGCTTTTGAGATGGCAACATTCATCTGGTCTGTGGTAAGTACCCCCCCTCCTTTCACTTATCTATATTATATCGCGTGGACAGTTTTATGAAACCGTCATCTTGATTTGTGCAGTGGGGATTCAAACAACGGTCGTGTTTCATGAAGAACCATGCAATGATAATTATTAGGCTGACTTGTGGGTATGTACTCCCTTTCAATACTTTTTGTATTATATAGAACCAACCTTTGTGTTAAAAGAAAAAAACTGACACGTTATCGCATCTTTATCTATGGTTATACCATCTTTGTTGCAGGGTTCTTGTTCAGTTTTGGTGTAGCTACAGCACTGTGCCTCTAAATGTTATCGTCACACAGGTTCATATCGTATAACACACATCAATCATACCATTTTTTGTTGTGTTACGGAACTGATTATTACAAATCATATAGCGTTTGATAAAGTAATTTTGATTAGTAGGGGTGTAAACTAGTTGATCCGCTCGTGAGCTACTCATGATCGGCTAGCTAGGAGCTCGAATCGAGTCGAGCTTAAGCGACCTTGAACCCAAAATAAAGCTCATTTAATAAACGAGCATGAGCCCGATATATAGAGCTTTAAATATTTAAATAATACGTAAAAGTAACTAAAAATTGATAAACGTAATTATATGATTAATAGATAACAGACAAACCAAACTCGAGCTTGTAAAAGTATTCACGAGCAGAAATCGATATGTAGACATAGAGCTCAATACGAGCCGAGCTGAAGATCGAGCTCGCTTAAGTTAAGCTCAGCTCCTTTACAACCCTATCATTTACTGATTATGCTTTACAGAAATCTAAAATCACTTATTTACCGCTCTTTTTTTTTTCCTTTTTTATGTTTTTTCCACATTTTTTTGTAGTTAAAGATAGCACTTTTCTATAAAAAATTATTAAAATTGGTATAATGATAGAAAAAAAAAATCATGCTCTAGTTTTATATATTTCTTAATAAAACTAACATTTTGATATGTTCATTTTTTCTTAGATGGGTTCTCGGGTCAAGAAAGCTCTGATCGCAGAAAGCGTTCGTGATTCACTTCACAGCTGGTGCAAACGAGTAAAAGAGAGATCAAGAGCACTTCAGTCAGTCGCCACACGGTCAACATGTTCTCTCGGGTCAACCATTGACGAGGGGGATGAAGCGATTACAGTTGCATCAGGGACTTTGTCTCAATCATCCTCCACAGGCACCCTTAACCACCTTGATGATCAGCAGGACTCCAATCCTCTGCCAGAACAAGAACTATCGTTCCGCATGTCCGAATATTTGTCGGATACCATGAGACATGTGGCCCCAAATGAGGACATTGAAGAGGAAGGCATTGATGAAGGTAAAGTTGAAACTCTTGAAGAATTGTTTCAGAAACATGACCAGAAGTGAAACTTGAAGTTGTTCAACTGTATCTTGTGTACACTGATGTGGGAGTTTATGTTTTGTAAGGGTACTTTAGTAATTAACTATAAAGAAATAAAAAATATATTGTGGACTTATTTATATAAAATATAGAAAGAATATAATTCATATTTGTTTTTGTTTTATTTTCTTGTACGCTTTTTGGGTTTTTACAGCATATGCTGGCCCTGTTCTATAATCATTGTTCAAAAATAAAATGAAGTTATTGTTGGGTTTTTTTTCTTTTATTTATCGCCGCACAGATAAATGATTGTGTTTGAACAAATATCATAAAAAGAGGATATGATGGTAACAGATTATTTTTCTTTAGATGATTATGGGAAATCTGTTTGTTTAAAATAAATTTTTTTATGAACTTTAACAAAAAAAAAATCATGATCTAGGAAGAAAAATAATCGGTCTAGAACGTGGTCGTTGGTCCCATAGAAACGAATGAAGATCAAAATGATGGATTCTAAAAATACACTTTTTGTTCGAGGGACCAAACTGTTGCAACCGGTTCAAAATGAATTTTGGTACGTTTGGCAACATGTTATTCTATATATATACCGTTTTCTATAACACCAAAAGTTTTAGTGGACACCGGATTATAATCTCCACGTCACGAACGGATTATGTCGAAAAAGGTAACTGGTGGGTAGAGTAACAAGTCAAAGTCCAAAATGGTAACAGGTCAGAACGGGTCATGTTAAAAAGGTATCAAATGACCAAACTTATCAATAATAAGGGTGTTTAACCACTGCTTGATTCGCAAGAGTTGGAGCTCGAATTAACGTTTCATGAAGAAACCTTTTTTGAAATCCACATTCGAATCAAGTCAAATCATGCATTGAGGGAGTAGTAGACATATTTCAGTTACCAGATTGGACTAAATGAATAGAACAAGTATATATAATAAACATCATCTGTTTTGCACAAAAGCTCACAAGCACATAAATGTACCCCCTCCCCACCACTTGTTCAAAGACAACCGCAAACTCAAAGCAAAATCCACACTACAGAAGACAAACAAAAAAAAACATGTGGAACCAAAGTAGCCCTTTTTTCTGGATCATAAAACCACCTCTGAATTTAAATTTCTCATCTAAGTTTTTTCTACACTCCATGAAAAGGAAGGAACAAAAACTTATCAAACCTCCCTCAATCTCAGGAGTTAGGTATACTACTAAATTATCACTGCCCGGGCCTTCGGGTTCACATACCTGATGCAAGCTTCCAATCGGTATTCGCTGTTTACTACAAAGATCGGGGTCCAGTGTGGGCGGTGTTTTTCCTGTGAATGTGACTTAGTCGCACTTGATGTTCCTGTAGATCCTTCTGACGAACAGGTTTGAGCCCAGGTGACCAACAGCTCCTGCCAATTTTGTTAAAAATAAAAAAAAACCCTTCAGAATAGAACCTTTGGACATTATGTTTATCTCTAACGGGTCAAACAGATAAAAGTATAAAAAAATATCTTAATTTCTTTTATTGAAACTAAAAATCCATTTACTGAAAAACATTACATAATTGTTGTAATGATAGTTGACCTGTTACTTATTTATACCTATTGTTTTATATGAAGTAAAATGGACAAAAAAGTGGTTGTTGGTCAACCCGTAAAATAATGACCCATTCCAGCCCGAACCCATTTTCAACTGCCCATGTGGGTCACCTTTAAATATCAGGAACATCATAGCCAAAACTCATTTTGCAACAAGTATCATAAAACAAAATGAACCTAGAATTTGCAAATTTTATTCATAGAGCACATTTGACAACAAATTTTGATTAAATAAAATTGGAAATTATAAAATAAAATCGGCCAAAAAAGAAAGGAAAAGTGGAATCATAGCTAAGTGACTCAACCAACTAGATGTGACAAAATGAGAGGCTGTTACGGATTTAATTAACAGCTTGAAACAGGCTGGGTCAAAACGGGTCAATTTAGCGAGCGTCAAAAAAGGCAAAACCAGGTCTGTTTGACCCGCGAACACTTATTTCTCCATTTCTATAAATAATTCATGGATTAATTAGGACTGTAAAAACGATATTATCACAATAACAAGAATAAAACATCTTAAAAAAGACAAGAGTTTGGGTAATAATCTTAAACCTGGTCCACTTTTTCTAATACACGACTAGTCCCTGTGGTGTACCAAAATTTGGATTTGGTCCCTAGCTTTCTAAAAGTACACGAATGGTCCCTGTGGTTTGCATTTTGCAACGGATTTAGTCCCCAACTTTTTCCAAAAGTACATGCTTGGTTTAATAAAGCGTGAGGCGCTCCGAAGCGTTTTGGTTCCAAAAGCTTTAACTCTTTAAGCGAAGCTTCAAGCGCAAAGCAAGAGCTTCACGTATACGAAGCGCTCAAAAAAAAACTATATTTGTACACATCAATATGACATATTCTACTTGTTAATCAATAATAAACACAAAAACATGATTAAAAAACACACTTAACACATAAAAACATAATTAAAACATAAATTAAAGTCAATTATTGGAGAAAGTATGAAGAATCTATGGAGAAGAGGGAGGGAGCGGCTGAAGATATTTACTAACGTTCTTTTTTTAGGGTAAAGAAGTAGCTGGCCTCAACTAAACCCTATTAGGGACTATTGGGCCTAAATTAAAAACCTAAATCTGACCTGATTGGGCTGAATCGTCGCTTCAAACCAATGGCGCTTCGGGCTTAAAGCGCAAAAGCTTCACGTGAATTGTCGCCCCAGAGCAAAAAAAGCGACAACCCTAGCGCTTCATCGCCTCACGCTTTAAGCTCGCTTTTTTAAACCAAGAGTACATGAATGGTCCCTATGATTTGCATTTTGTAACGAATTTAGTCCTAAACTTGGACATGTTAAAACCTTTTAGATTTGTTGGCTGGGGACTAAATGCGTTACAAAGTGCAAACCACAGGTATCATCGTGTACTTTACTCATTTACTTATTTTGACCTGTTTGAGATAAAAGCATAGCCCAAAATGACACATATACAAGTACATGAGTTGATATTAACCCCTCTAGGGAAAAACCGAAAGCTGAAAACGCGTGTTTGTCTTGGAACGAGAACATTAAAGTGATTAAATTAGAGTTAATCTTACCACATAGAATTCCTAATCCAAGGCAGAACATAGCAGTGTATCCAAAGTAGAAGCTGGTTTGGAAGAAGCCAGACATCTTAGTCTTGACATAGTAGTAATATACGGAATACAAGTAGACGTAAATAGCTGTAGACGCCGCAGAGAAGAATGAAGTCCATTGCCAATAGTAATTCTCAGCATTTAGCAAGAAATATGTCCCCACAATTGTCACACACACAGTCACAATTATAAGAATCAGAAATACAAGTAGCATAAACCCGTACACATAGTACACCTGTCAGATAAACAAACGACATAAAGAATCAGTATGCTTCAATCATTCATATGTCAATACAAACGCTAAATAAGAAAACACATCATCAGTTTGGCTTTAAAAGCGTGAGACACTTGGGCAATTAGGGTTCTGGAAGCTTAGCGTGAGCAGGAGTGTTTTTTTAATCGAAACCCAAAAACCGACCCGAATAAAACTAACCCGAAGCTGATTATGGTGTTACCCGATTAACCCGAACAAGATGGAACCCAAAACCCGAAAGTAGTATTCGGGTCGGTAATTGGGTTAAAAATGTTCATCGGGTTGACCAGATTAACCCGAATTGCATAAAAAATGTCAACTATATTTATACATACATAATAACAAACTAATCTGAATTTCCTCCCATATGTTTTTTTTATCTTGTGAACATGATGTTTTGTTTCGTTGGTTATTTGAGCGACTAAATGATTCGGTTCGGTTGATACGATTTGACGTTTTCTTTTTAGTTTATACGACTGGTTGATACGCGTTGGTTTTATGCTTATTATATTTGACGTTTTTTTTAGTTAATAGATATGTTTAACGCATGGGTTTGAACGAAATATCATATTGGGAGTGTTTTTATCTGACATTTTGTGTGTTTTACTTGATGATAATCATGTTAAGTTTAATTGTAAAGTACGCGAAATCAACCGCTTAATACCTCAAATGCATTTTTTGTATTCTTCCGTCACCTCATGCCCAAGGCATATTTTTAAAACGAAGCTCATTAGATTATTATTATCATTATTATTAGAAAAATTGGTTTTTAATAAACCAACCTTTGCCCCATTGGTAAATAATAATCCTACCTACGTAATTGGTATACAATAATCCTACCTATCAACATGTTGGTACTCAATGAACTTCCGTTAATTTTTTTTAACTGAAGTTAGTTTTTAAGTTTTATTTATTACACAAACAGTCCCTGTAGTTGTAATTTACTAGTTTTAACTATTTTATAAAATTTAATTACATGGCCCTTGACGTTTTTTTGTTTTACAAAATAGTTAAAACTAGTAAATTATAACTACAGGGACTGTTTGTGTAATAAATAAAACTTAAAAACTAACTTTAGTTAAAAAAAATTAACGGAAGTTCATTGAGTACCAACATGTTGATAGGTAGGATTATTGTATACCAATTACGTAGGTAGGATTATTATTTACCAATAGGGCAAAGGTTGGTTTATTAAAAACCAATTTTCCTAATTATTATTATCATTATGATAATGTTGTTGGAATATAGATCATACCTTGTAATTCCAAAAGGAAGTGAAAACGAAGTACATCTCAATGAAAATGCTGCCAAAAGGAAGCAGTCCTCCCATGAGTGAAACTACAGATGGTGTGAGATACCACTTCTTCACAGGAATAGGGCGCGGAATAGTTTTCACACGACACGGGTTGTTGGGGGCCCCACTCCAGTTTCTTCCAACAACTGTGCCAAGAAGAGCAAGAGGGAAGGAAATAAAAGCCCAAATGACGAAAACTACCACCATTGTGCCAAATGGAATTGCTGCTAGAGATCCGTAGAATATTGCGATAGTGTTGAGTATGAAACCGATTCCAAAGCACAAAAATGGAAAAAGTGATGCAGTCAGGATCATTGACTTTATCCAAGTTTTCCCTGAAAAAAAATAAGTCATAATCAGAAAACAGGAGACTTAAACAATAGAGTAAATTGCCATTTTCGTCCTTAAGGTTTGGCCAGTTTTGCGACTTTCGTCTAAAGGTTTGTTTTTTCGCATCTGGATCCAAAAGGTTTGAATTCTTGTCATTTTCATCCTACTCGTTAACTCCATCCATTTTCTCTGTTAAGCCAGAGGTATTATCGTCTTTTTTGTTAACTTAAAGGGCAATTCGGAATTTTTTCACTTTATGTACAAGCATTTAAATACCCCTGACCGAATCAGTTAGACCGAATTACTATTTAAGTTAACAAAAAAGACAAAAATGCCCCTAACTTAACGGAGAAAATTGGATGGAGTTAACGAGCGGGATGAAAATGTCAAGATTTCAAACCTTTTGGATCCAAATGTGGAAAAACAAACCTTTGGGCGAAAGTCGCAAAATTGGCCAAACCTCAGGGACGAAAATGGCATTTTACTCTAAATATTAAGAAATCAACTTAAATAAGATACATACCGCCATTGCGTGAGTACATCCCACCACTCACATAGCCAGAAACAAAAGAAGTGAGAGCATAGCAAACTATAAATGTTGTTACAATTGATCCTCGTCTACAAAACAAATTGTCATAGTTAATGTTCATATACATTCTTGATAGATTAGTTCAGGACTATTTTTGTCACTTACCCGACATACAGCATTCCAATAATCGCAAACACGATGACGAGAAGAATCAATAGTGCCAATTGGGCACCTGTCCCAACAACCGCAGACAGCAAAACCAAATTACGAGGTGGCCGGAAAACATCTCCATGAACAAGTTTCCAACCAGATTCTTCATTGACATCTCTTTCCTGGAAAAAATTTAACACAATACAATAATATATAGTGACCAAATTACTAAAATGACCCTGTTCCTTAGTGTCATTACCAGGGTTTCGAGATCATCGTCTTCTCTGGCGTATTTTGCGTAGTCATTTCTAAGAGTCCGCATCAGTATCATTGAGACCAACCCGGTCAGAAAGATAACCATCATAAAAGAATTGAATATGGAGAACCAATGAATCTGCAAAAAGACAGAAACTTTATTGCCTCATAAATGTTATCAAAATCAGATTTATAGGCCTGTAAATGAACCGAACGTTCATGAATTGTTCGTGAACTTGTTCGGCAGGAAGTTCGTTTATTTAATAAACGAATGAACATTAACATATGCGTCGTTCGTTCATTTATGTTCGTGAATGTTCGTTTATATTTTAATAAATACATAAGAAGTTATATTTATAAAAATATAAACTTAGAAGGGGTTTTCTAACTACTTACATAAATATAACTAATTGATAATTGGGCTTTCTAGTAATAAAAATGGGCTTTCCAATAGATTTATCCTAAATAATCAATAATTTATATATAAAAAGCTACTTTACGCCAGTTTATGTTTGATCATTTATGTTCATTGTGTTCGTTTATGTTTGTTCAATTTTGTTCGTTTGTATCGTTTTATGTTTGTTAAATTATGTTCATTTAAGTTTGTTTGACTATGTTCATTTACATTTGCGAACAGTTCATTTAGGCTTTAAACGAACGAACAAAAACGAACCCACCAATTTTCTTAGTGAACAAAAATTTGTTCAATTATAAATTCGTGTTCAGTTAAAGTTAAATGAACAGACATGAACATGCCCCTGTTCGTGTTCGTTCGTTTACATGCCTGCAGATTTATAATGAAAAGCTTGTAACCAGAATAATACACAGGTTGTAGCATTCACCTGATGCTCAAAAAAATGGTAATCCAGGTAAACATCAAAACGGCGAGCAAATGTGACATTAGTTTCAGTCCACTTTACTGAATATGTCATGTCCAGTGTTTTACCAGCTTCCAAAGGTTTTGGGTTTTCTTGAGTTAGATTAACGTGAATGATCTGCAACAAAAAGAAACCATGGTATAATACAGGTTGTAATTTAATACACAAGTTAACATACAAATGAAATGGTGCAAACCTGGTCTTTGTTGTATTGTATGGTGATATTCATATGTGTGAATAGCATATGCTTGCTATCGCTGTTCTTATCAGAGTGTAACTCACCCACAAAACCTATAATCCCATAACAATGAGTGGTTAAATAAAAAAAATGGGAATTATAACTGAAAAAACATAAACAAAAGAAGTTAAAGAGGACTTGATTAATGCATACCCCACAGTGGCAGGTCATCTGAGTTTGTATTCGACGCAGCCATCAAAAAAGAAAAAAATAAGATCAGAAACGCATGTGAAAGTTAAAAAAGCGCAACTAGAAAATTGTGTATTTAAACAACCCTATACGTATATATAAAGAACAAGATGCATACCCATGAATAATTCAAACCAGTAGTTATTCTCAATAGCCTGTTTAAACTGCATGGCTTTTGAATCATCAAGTTCCAGCTCGCAAACAGTCGTTTTATCCACATTCTCTGCCAGGATAAACGTATGTCATGAAACTAATTAACGCTATAATAACACAACATACAAGAATACATAAGTTAATCTACATACTTTGAAATTTGACGTCCATTTGGCTGTCAATAAGCTCATTTCCACCCAATACTTCACCCAGACCGCCCCACTTGTGCGCAGCTTGAGCATGATCATCTTTACGACAAAACGGAAGACTGTAGAAATTGTATGTTTCTTGAGGATTATTGTAAGGCCCAACTTTATTCACCCAAAGGGTGACTTTTTCATCTGATTGATACTGCAGAGGCGAACAATGATGAAGGTCAAAACAAAAGAAGTAAAGAACATTACATATTTGACTGTGACGTATACTATAGTAACTAAGGGAAAGTCATAAGGCACATTCAACATGTTAACATGGTTCACGAAAAAAATCTTCGTATAAGCGCAAGTTTCAAAGCAACAAAGAATCTCTTTCCAAGAAACATAGTATTCAAACAAACTTAATACATATTACATTATTCAAGCATAAAGATGTGGGTAACTGCCATTCTGCAATCACAATCTCTTGCGAAAGATATTATAATGTGTGTTGACTTTTATAGCGTAGATTATGTGCACAGTAAGTGGTACTCAGTAGCTGATCTTCGGTCCTTCGAATTAATATACATCAAAAGCTAATGGTCCTATTGAAGTATGCAGGTGTGCCTTGGATCAATATCCAGTTACAAATGTATTCCAAGTCAAGTGGCTCAGAATTATGGTAACCGAGGCATGTAAGTTAAACATACAAATCAAGTATTCAAGTGCACGAATTCAGAAATCACAATCTAATGAATGAATCTTTAGATAACAAATGCACTTCAGGTGATATGAGTGATCACCATTCAGCTGGTTTTAATATCATTTTATTGCAACAAAAGAGGGTATACAGTCCCAATCCCTTAGCCCATATTTTCACTCACAGTATCACATGTAACACCATTGTCAACGCTAACATCTTCATGAGCGGGCTGCCCCCTTGATCTTCACACTGCACATCTGATGGGCGACCTCACAAGCCTTGCATTGGAAAAAGTCTTAACTCCATTAAACAATTATTACTCTCTCTTTCTCACCAAAGAAGATGCAACATTCTCTATACTAAACCGTCCCAAATTCTCACTGCCACAAGTAACTAATTTTACTTAACAAGCTTTCTAAATTTTGTTCTATGAATTGACATAAGCAATTACTTTGTCAAAAGCTCTACTCAAACTATACCAGAAGTCAACTCTAGCAACATAGTCCGCATCCAGTACCGAATCACTTAGCATTTTCTTCACCATTGCCAAGATCACACATCAAATTCCCCAAATCACACACAATCAGAAACAACTAACACCTTTCCCTACCTACACAACCTCATCCACACAACTCAACCACAACAATCTCAAAAAAATAAAACAATTTTCCACCACAGATCCAAATTCAAAACCCTAGTCCACCACAAATCTCATCTCCTAACTCCAAATCCACACATCCACACAAAACAAACAAAATGCACAAACACAGATCTATCAATCAAACTGATCTACCAATCAAACAACCAAATCATCACATTCCAAATCAAAGACCTAACAGATCGAATAACCATGACGTAAATAAAAAAGTTGTGGTTTAAAACAGAAGTTAACCTTGTGATCATAATCGGAACCGAACACCGGCGATGCAAAGAGAAGAACGGTGACGAAGAGTGCTGCAACGGCGGAGGATCTGACGGAGGGCCGCATCGGGATCGCCGGCGATTGCGGTTGCGAATGTGAAGATGAATGTGTGTTCGATCTGCGTGAGGGTTTCAAGTCTTGATAGTTTTGTAGTTCGTGTGTTATATAATTTACTTACAAATTACATAGTCAACGATATCATAAAATAAATAAATAAATCTATCTATCTATATCTATACTATATAATAAAAGAAACCACTTTGTGGACACTTGTCATCATATTAGAGCATCTCTTATAGATAATTATTACTTTAATTTAATATTTTCTAATTAATTATAGATAACCCTTCTATTAAATATTATTTAGTTTAATATCTTATGAATAATTATTATTTAGTTTAATCTTCTTTTCATTTATAATATTATTTAGAGAAAATTACAATTTTGGCCCCTGTGGTTATATCACTTTTACTCTTTTAGCCCAAAAAAGAATTTTTTAACATTTGGGCCCCCAACGTCTTCTTTTCTAACCCTTTTGGCCCCTAACACTAACCCCATCCGTTAAATGTTAGAGGCCAAAAGGGTTAAAAAAAGACTTTAGGGGCCAAAAAGGTTAGAAAAAAAAGACGTTGAGGGCTTAGATGTTAAAAAAAATCTTTTTTGGGCAAAAGGGTAAAAGTGATATAACCACGGGGGCCAAAATCGTAATTTTCTCTAAATAATATTATAAATGAAAAGAAGATTAAACTAAATAATAATTATTCATAAGATATTAAACTAAATAATATTTAATAGAAGGGTTATCTATAATTAATTAGAAAATATTAAATTAAAATAATAATTATCTATAAGAGATGCTCTAACGTCTTAATTTTATTATTTAATGTATAAAATTAGATTTATTCAATTCGTACAATACACGAGATTCTTTAAGGATATATATATATATATATATATATATATATATATATATATATATATATTTTATTATTTAGTACAGAAAATTACATTTATTCAAACCGTGTAATACACATTTTTAAAGATGTAATTTTTTATTATTTAGTATATAAAATTATATTTATTCAACCCGTGTAATAAATAAAGTTTTTTAAAGATGTATTATTTTATTATTTGGTAAACAATATTACATTTATTTAACTCGTGTAATATACGTGGTTTTAAAAATATAACTTTTTTATTCGACATATAAAATTACATTTATTAAGCATGTACAATATTGTGCTTATAGATATAACTTTTTATTATTTAATATATAAAAATATATTTATTCAACTCGTGCAATAAAGAAGGTTTTTAAAGATATATAGTTTTATTATTTAGTATATAAAATTTGTTTATTCAACCCGTGTAATACACGGGGTTATAATCTAGTAAAAATATATGACGAATATGTTATTTCACATAATTGAATGTAGTTTGGGTTAAATTAATAGGGTAAAGATCAAATGGGAAGTTTATTTTGACTAGGAAGTATAGGAAGCAATCTTAGCCGTTCATCATCTTTTTTTAAATTTTTGAACGCGGTGGCATTTTCGTCTTTTTACATTATCAGATCTTTGTTCTAATTCAATTATAGATTCTGTTACTTCTTTTCTTAGTTGATGATCACTCTCATAACATAATTGAAGTTTCTGTAACCCTAAATCGCCGTTGATCGCAAATTCACCTCTTTTCAAACATTAATCTTGTATCGTTCGTCAATTCGATAACTTCAATGTCTTCTTCAGACTCTGCTGGTATGTTTAGCTTCAATTCGGAGTAAATTTTTGTTTTTTTTTTTCTGAATTTCATTGTTTTACGTTTTATAATTCGTGGTTCTGTAAGTAATATTTGATTTTTCATAAGTTTAATAGTTATTATTGTATAATTTAACATAATTTGTTTTTTTTTTCTTCATCATTTATTGCGTTTTAGTGAAGAGTTGCGTTTTATGATATTAATTAAATTATATGCATATAAAACTAATTATAGATAATTTTTATTTATATCTATACAAATAATAATTAAAATAAAAAGATAATAAAAGAAACCATGTTTTGGACACTTGCCATCATATTAGGTCATGTACTCTATGGATAACTATCATTTAGTTTAATATCTTCTAATTAGTTATAGATAATCTCCAACGAAATATTATTTAGCGGGTGTTTGGGATTACGTTTTGAAGTGATTATTTGATTATTGCGTTTGTAAAACATAAATAATCTAAAAAAGTGTTTGGATGAAAAAGTGATTATCTGCCCCAAAACGCAGTTTTGGAGAAGCATGTACTTACATGCTTTTTCAAAACGCATAATCTATTTTGAAAATGCATAATCTATTTTGAAAACGTAACACCAAACACCCCCTTAGTTTAATCTCTTTTACCTAATTATAGATAATTATTATTTATATCTATACAAATAATAATTATAATTAGAACATAATAATATAAGTAACACTGCTAATAATGATATTAATGAAAAACAATATTTTTTGTCATATGTATATTAATAGTTATAATTAAAAAAATATAATATTTACTTATAACAACATTTAAATATAAATACAAATTAAAGAAACACTAATAAAATATAATCGATTACAAATATAAATATACTTTAGTCTCAAAATATTTCTCCTGAACCATTAAACTTTACGAGCATATTAGTGATGACAATGTACCTGCCATTTACATGTGCTCAATCTTTTTAGAAATTTTAAAAGCTAAACATTAATTACTATATGTGTTTTATTATATATTTACTTTTAGTCATTTAGATTTTAAAATCTTGATATCAGATTATCAAAGAATTTCATAACTAATATAATTAAACTTCCTAAAAGAATGATGATAAATGTGGATTAAGTTATTGCATTTATATCTTAAATCAAAAGATTATATGTTTGTTTAAAAATAAAATTCGGATAAAGAGGAGTTTGATAAATCAAATTGGGATAGATAGGAAAATACATGGTTTTAAAGATATGATATTGTTATTATTTAGTATATAAAATTACATTTATTCAACTCATACAATACAACACATTTAGTTTAATATCTTATGGATAATTACTATTAATTTAATCTTTTCTAACTAATTAGAGATAACTCTCCTACTAAATATTATTTAGTTTAGTCTCTTCTACTTAACTTCTATACATATAATAAAAGAAACCATATTAGGGACACTTGTCATCATATTAGGCCTTCTCTTATAGATAATTATTATTTTAGTTTAATTTCTTTTAATTAATAATTAATTATAGATAATAATCCTATTAAATATTATTTAGTTTAATATCTTATGGATAATTACTATTAATTTAATCTTTTCTAACTAATTAGAGATAACTCTCCTACTAAATATTATTTAGTTTAGTCTCTTCTACTTAACTATAGATAATTATTATTTATTTTAAATTTAATGCATACTTCTTATGTATAATATTAACTAGGTTAGAACCCTGTGTATTACACGGGTTGAATAAAATAAATATACTTAGTAACTACATACGTTTTTTTGTAATAAGATACTATTAATTTTTTTAATTAAAATTTTAAATTTGAATCCGGAAGTAATATATTAGTAAACTTAATACATAAATTGAAAGTTAATAACAAACCCGACCGTGAAATGAAACCGATGACCATTTTGATCGGTTTCACGGTTTTAAATCGAATTGTGAACATCCTTAGTAATAACTAATAAGGTCAATTTGTGTGTTTTTTTATAATAAGTTATTAAAATAACTTTTGAAAATATTGTAAAACCACAAAGTTTGAAATATATATATTTTTTTGTTTGATGAAGATATAACTTAATTAGTTTTATTATATATCTAGAGTTTGAACCTGGGTTATAAACCTGGTTAAATCAGTATTTAGAGAGAACAAGTATACTTTATATACTTTAATATTTCATTTCTTAACTATTTCTTTTATTTTCTCTTCTTATTACTAACTATTTAATATTTCATTGATTCAACTACGTGTCCCCGTAGGTATATAATCTGAAAGAGAGTGAAATAAGAGGGGAAATAAATATTCGACTCACTAAATTATTTTATTATTTAGTATATAAAATTTATTTATTCAACCCGTGTAATACACGGGGTTACAACCTAGTAATCTTTATATTTGATATTGATACTAAAATTTTTGGTTCGGCTCGGTTCGGTTCAGTTCGATTCAATTAGGTTAATAACCAAAATGAAGAGGTATGGTCCCAATTCCCTGCCCACATGGCAAGGACCACACCACTTTTCCATCCTATGTGGCGCTGACATCAACAAAATCATCCAGAAGCTTCTGGAAAACATCAAGGTGGCACCAAAGATGCTCCATCCGACAAAAAGGACAACACATGTCACCAGTCATCAAGCGTCAGGTAGGCCTGCGACGAATCAAGGAGCAGTCCGACAGTACCAGTACGACGTCTCCAAAATAGGCAAATGTAAGCGCACCACGTGTACCACTACACTGACCACAGCAGAGGAGACCAGAAGGATATTCCCCTTGGTCGGACAGCTGGCGCGCATCCACAGCTGGCACTGCTTGCTCCCCCCTCCTTCACCCTCCAGCTATAATGTAACAACTGTGCTTGTAATCACTATGAACAGTTCTATTATCAATAAAACAATGTTATTTGATCCCAATGTTTGTTTGATTGTGTTTTACATTTTTCATGTTTTGACTTTTGTTCAATTACAAACTCTACATCACTTTCTGGAGAGTTATACGCAAACTAGTGCATAACCGTACCCAGTTTAATGCGAGAAATACTCTGGAACATCAACATATACTCAACATACCTTAAATAACCTTTACATAACTTAGAAATAAGTTTTGAAGGCTTTGGTATGGCAAAAAACAAGTTAATTCGCTTACAGGGACTAAATATGACAAACTGCGAAAGTATGTCAATTTGAACTGCAACGAACATTCCGGAACATAACCATAAGTTAAAAACACCTTAAATATCCTTTACATAGCTTAGAAATAGGCTTTGAGGGGTTCGGTGTGCTAAAATAAACTTTTGGGTCATTCAGGGACTAAAAGTGTCAAAAAGTGCACAAGTTTGCATTTTCGCGCATAACTTACGTTCTGAATACATCTGGACATCCAAAAATTTATGTAAGCATGACTATATTTTATTTTAGTGTTCGCCTTAAGAAAAATCCATTCGTCGCGTCATTTGGATCGTTTTTCGCGCTTGTGCGCATTCCGTCGTAATTAACCGAACATCGCGACCGTACGGCCAAACGAACCGACATCCGAGATATTTTTGTGTCACACCCTGGCTTTGCGGAAGCGTGGTTAATGTTGGTGTGACTTCTTAATACCATAGCTTAATCATACCAAAGCTATATGAGTTAAAAACATGCAAGATCATCCATTAAGTTTCGAAAACCAACACAATGCCATTGTTTTAACATACCCCGACAAACATAATCTTGTTCAACAAACATTACCAACTAAAAACATAACACAAATGTGGTTTAAGGATTGTGTCTTGTCCAGGAAAGAGACACATCTCCTAAACCCCGGATGACCTTGGAAACTAGTGCAGCGGAAAACATGCCATACCGTGCCAGATCTCGTTAATTTCCTGAAATACATGTAAGTTGAAAAATCAACAATAATGTTGAGCGAGTTCATGTGTAAGTGAGTAAGTAAAACACTTGTGAGTATAAAAATAGTTGTGGTATGTAGCAGTGTAAGAGGACTTGTGATCACCAATGGTTTGCAAGGCCACTGACATATGTGAAGTGCAAATAGGGAGACTCAAACCTAGCAGATTTCGCCACGGCAAAGTATGTGGACAAAGTCACCCCACGGTCCGTTTCTAGTTTGGCCGGGGGCTGGGCTCGCTACACCCAGATAGATATACCGCTCCTGTCCCTCGGTCCCTCCATGAGGACTAATGGCCCCATGTTGTTCCTATCCACTCACATGATCGTATAACACCTCCTTACGTTAAACATACCGTTGTAAAGTACTCGTAAATCATAGTAACATGTATTTCACCCCCGCGGTTAAGTAAACTGAAAACAGTTAGAGAAAAGGGGGACATGAACTCACAGTGAATGCGCGTCTCTACCAAGTGTCTCCAATACAGTAAGCTGTGCAACGACCTACAAGTGCTAATTCTATTAGACGGACGGCCGTGCCTTAGCTTTACAGTTTATGTCTTTGGGAAATAGTTAGACAACTATTTCGTGTTTATGTTCCGTATACACTTGGTAGTTATTCTTCTTCCCAAGGATGGGGGATACAATACATGTGCGTAAGTTACGTTTTATCAATCTCGTGGTAATGTAATTACCGGTGTAACTTATATATTTGTGGAAGCGTTCGTAAAGTTTTGGGATCATTAACGCTTGTAAATATTATTTTTACTCTTAAAATAATATTTATGTATTTCACAAAATAATCATAAACAGTGTTGTGACAAATATATTTATCACGTTAATCTTTGTGAAAATCCCACCTCCGAATACTTAGTAAAATATAGTGTTGGCGAAATTTAGGTTTCGAAAGTATGTCCAAAAATAGTTCTAACACTTGTTGTGTAAATAAACCTAAGTGTTAGGTTTTTAGAAAATTTCGCCAGAGTTTCCTCTGTAACTGGAGGTGGCCACGCTTTCAAGCGTATCATTTTCTTTTAACAAATCAATCCAACAACTTCTTTATTCAATCAAACAATTTCCGACACATCAAACTAGTCGACAAGTATGTAAATGTGCATAATCGCATGAACTTGTAGTTTTTCCGCATCTTTAATGTAAATCACCTTTATATATGTAGATCTTTATATAAAGTAGCTTTAATCTTGTAACAACCTTGTGACTAGAGAAATCCGTCTTTACAACTTCTAGTCACTTTTCCCAAAAATAGATATTTGTCGGATCTTTTCATTTCACAAGTGTTTATACACTTGTGGTTTATAAAACCATATTTATTAGTGTAAGATCCTTCCTTTAGAAAAAAAACATGATTTCTTTAAAGTGTGGTCTTTCAAAAATACCACTTGCGGATACGTAGATCCGCTAGTTTTAAACACCCTTGTACCGGTTAAATCACTTTTACACAAGTAAAATATTTTTACACAAGTTCATGTATCTTGTGTGGTAGGGTTTCACCCTTTTACCCTTGTATTTAGTCAAAAACGAGCTTATGTGAAGATACATGATTTTACAAAGTCGGGTTAAACGGAGATCCGAGCTACCACATCATAGATCGGGTCTCAATAATCACATATTTCAAGTCCTACGACTTTTACACAAGTTATATGTTATTATCCACCATTTTTGTGATTTTACTAGACTTTAATGCATCAAAACTTGTGTTTTCGATATTTAACCGACGAAAGTTCTTTTAACCACTTTAGATATGTTCAAGAACAAGTTTTAAACAATATACCTCTAGCTCGGGGCTAGGGAAGAATCTTGGCGAAAAGTGGGTGGATAAAAGCTAACGGTAGAGGTCCTTCGTGTTCCGCTTGCTCCGAGGCTCCTAATACGTGACTTGTGATGTTTGTATGATCTTGGAATGGAGTGAACTAGAACCGAAAAGGGGTGTGTAGGTGGTGGGGGTTTCGGCCGAGAACCAAGAGAAGAGAAGAGAGAGTAATTTTGTTGGTGGAAATGTGAAGTGATTAACTCATGTGTTAGTATGTATTTATAGGCAAGGTTAAGGTGCATTATCCATTGGTCTTTGTGTTAGTTAGATAACCAACAAGAAGATTAAAATAATAATTAAGTACCAAGCATTGTCCCCTAGTGGGGAACGGTTTCGAATGGGGGGGGGGGGGGGTTCCCTAACCGATTCCAACTAAATAGTTGGTGTTTAGTTATGATAAACCA